>OU342630.1:71438185-76438185 GCA_910589415.1 Malachius bipustulatus | reverse complement strand
AAAAGATACAGGAAAGTTTTGAAAATTGAAAATTTTATATTTTAGTGAAATAAACACCATGTAAAAACATTTTTTTTTCAAAAAGTTCAAAAAAATTCGAATATCCGTCCTTTTTCCATTTCTTCTTAAAAATTTTTAAAGTTGAAGGTTTTTAGTAAACTCTTTAGTAAACCCTCGAGTAAACCATAAAAATTTCAGTTCCATTCCTTCAAAAAAGTGCTCATAAACGGTTATCGAAATTTAGCCAGTTTTACCCTTTTCCTTTAGGTACCCTTTTTCGGTGGACATTTGATGAGTTTGGGTGATTTTCGTAAAGTGACGTCATCCTCAATAGTGTATTTTTTTTATTAAGAAATACACTAAAAAATCTAAATGAAGTCTAAATAATAATATGTAAAATTCAGGACACATATTCTACTCCAGCCGTTTTTGTAGGAACGAAACGATGCTTAAACCTTAATACGGCCCTGACCGGCTTCAGCAAGTCTGGCAGTCAGGTGTTTATTTACATTCCTTTCTATTGTTAAGGGGTAATCTGTGGACAGCTTAATAATAGCAATATAATTTACGAGTTTCCTTATACCTTGGAATAAACTATACATAAAAGTACAGGTGATCTATTTTTACAGGTGACGCGACGCGTACTGAAACGAGGTAAAGCGCTAGTGGAAACCGGCCTTAACGATCACGATAACTTCATTTTCATTTGTTTACTTTCTCGATTATCGATCTAAATGAGGTCCCCAAAATCAAGAAAATATTCACACACTGGCCACACTGCTTAATGACACGGCGGCAATGCGCATTGCGCAAGAAGAGTCCAAAATGACGCAGTCAATGTGCTTCCGCATGCGCAAACGATACAAAAGTTTGTGCTGAATCCTAAGGCCGTTCGTCCACAGAGAAAACCTATACTTATTATATTATACAGCGTTGCCAGTCTCGTTCATTTGTACTTTGGACTACGTTTTTGTGTTTTCAAGTTTTAAGTTTGAACTTGATTGAATAAAAATAATAAAGGGTGCTCGAAAACAAATCCATTTTGGAGTGGGCCCTGACACAAAGAGGTTTGTCTTCACTTAATCCACTCTTAACACCTGACAGCTCTTGATTTTGTTGACAATAAGCTACTTTGAATCAGGATCAGAAATACCTGTTTCGATTGCAGCATTGTGACCAAAAGAATACGGCTAATTTAGTCATGCAATGAGTGTCACTTGTTAACGTAAACCAGTAAGAAAACCTGACGTGACAACTTACAACACCCAAAACTCATCACCCAACCAATTAATGGCCGTTAAACCAATTAACGACTGCTTCACAGCAGTCGTTACGTTACGTCAGAGGCCCTTGAGGCTACTTGAAAACTTCTGACACTTGGGCTTTACCACAGCCATAAGATATTTATTTATTTATTTATTTATGGCCGTTGATCAATGATAACTATTAGGCCGGCTTCCATTGAAATCGTTTCGTAATTGATTCCGGGCTGTTGTACCGAGGTCCATGGAGATTTGTTCGGAGTAAATCTCCATGGACCACGCCACAACGGCCCGGCATCAATTACAATTTCAATAGTACGTTTTTATCAAATCTAGTACAATAATTTTAATGAGTTTCTATTACTCAATGGTGGACACACAGCTTTAGACGCACTTACTCCCTCCCATTGCTATTATTATTATTATTATTATTATTATTATTATTGTTTAGCGTTTGCGGCTTGCGCAAGCCGTATTTATATCCACTACAAAAAATATCTACTTAATAAACAAACAGTAAATAATTAATTAAATACAAAGTTGTTTCCAGACTTTGCTCATTGAAATTGTCACGATTTACGATGATTCATCTAGTTCTATTATTTTTTGTGGGTCATTATTTTAGTGATCGTTGAGCAGAAATGTCCAAAGTTCAGGTGAGGAGATTCGTTACTGGTATTCGACCTATCCTCCTTAACTTTTGATTCGTAATCTTGCATGATGCAGCATTTTAGTATTTTTACTCTTTCTGCGATTGTGTCTGTTCGAAGAATCCATTAAATTAATAGAAAGGGCACAAGAGGATAAAATTTTTTTAACCGGTAATCCGGTAATTAGATCCCATTTCTTTGAACTTGAACGTCTCATTGCTAGAGCGCCGGCGCGCCGGCCCATAACATCATTAGAGATTGAAAGTTAAGACAGGGACATAAATGAAAGCCGTTTTCCGATATCTCTGCCCGTTTTCAAGCTGCTTTGTAAATTGAAAATTGCGATTTTTTATTTATAAGTATGTAACTCATAAACCCACACATACAGGTGGGCCACGGTATTCGAAACCGTTCATTATAGGAAAACGAAAAAAAGATATTTGGAGTTGGAAACGCTAGATGGCACCTAATTTTGACACCACTTTTTGAACAAAGTTTCCTGTAATATAGTTTAAGGTATTTGATTACATGATCTTCTTGTTCTATTACGACGGTATGGTCTTCCCATATGAATGCATTTAGCCAGCTTTATTTTTCACGTTTCGGTTCAGAATTTTTCCTCCATTTATCATTTCTCAAACTTTAGTTTAAATATTAAATATTATATTTCTATCTGTCAAGTGTCACGCTACTCCATTTGCGGAAATGCCTGTAATAAATTCCTGTACCACAACTGATTTTCACCATAAATTATCATTTAGAACTACATTAAATTGAATGTAACATTTGTTTATGCTTGTAGGAAAAGTATAGTGTGCAACACTTACTGCTCACTTATTGCTTCACCCACCTAGTTATGAATAAATGAGAAAATACAAGGTTTAATAGATATATGGTAGATGTTTTAATAATAACATGAAAATATACTTACATGAAATGTGACAAATTCAAACAAAACTTTATTATTTCAGAGTCATTGAAGTTCTCACCAGCCCCTGTTAACAAGAAATTAGAACTGTTGACTGTTGCCAGAGTGCACTGTAAAGCTCAGGGAACACCGCCACCAATCATACGCTGGGAGAAGGACGGGGTACCTTCTGATCAATTCGATAGCCACATCACGGACATGAATGGAACCCTTCAGTTCAATGTTGTTCAAACTGGAGACAATGGGACATACAACTGCATTGCCACTAACAGTCAAGGAACCATCAAAGCCAGTGTTGTCGTTGATGTCGTTGGTAAGTAAGAAATTAAAATTGGCTTACCTAGTTTTTTTCAAGAACGATATTGCTATTTAAACCATTGTTCTTTCAGTGGCTCCCAAAGTCAGTCTCTACCCATCCAACATGACAGAAGCTGTGGAAGGTCAGTCAATAAAAATCGAATGTATAGTGCAAGGTAACCCCAAACCTACCATTCAATGGGATAAGAACTTGAAGCTCAACGACTTAGATACAACAAGGTTTACTGCCATGCCAAATGGAACACTTTATATAAGGGATGTCAGAAAAGAAGATGAAGATAAGTACGGCTGCACAGCAGGCAGTAGTGCCGGATTGAACAGGAAAGAAGTACAGCTGATAGTACATTGTAAGTCTTTGAAATTTAGAAAAAAAGTTGTTGAACTTCTTAACAATTGTTCAATGTTTTCTTCTAGCAAAAGACGGAAATCCGTTTGGAATTGAAAATGATTCAGCCGTGACTAAAGCTGTGTTAATAACAATGTCAGTTGCAGGAGCTTATATAATTTTAGTGGTAGGTTTAATGGTGTGGTGTAGGTATCGAAGACGTTTTAGAAAACTACCTCTAAATGACTGTAAGTTTCAGAATAAGAAAGTTGCATAAAGAATTCTATGTACATGCTTTGTCTTTGCAGCAAAAACAGAAAATGGTGACATTGAGCATGCTGAAGTTAAAGACGGAGTGGCCGGTCAAAACAATGCGGGTTCCAAAATAGAACTGAATGGTATCGACGGGCACAAAGAAGGGCACAAAAGTGATGGTGCCGAAACTACTCATTCTCAGAGTTCCAATCATTCGAAACGGTCCAAGTCCCATTACGATAAACTGGCTTTACCACGAGAAAACTTGAAAGACTTGAAACTGATAGGTAATAAATTAGGAGTTTTCTTCTCTTTTTTTTCTCTTTTCCTTCTCCTTTTATCCTATCTGTTCCTTGCCTTTTCATCAAATGTTATGGTTTTTGTTTGGTCGTTACTTATTATTATTAGTCATTACTAAATGTAATTTTTACTTGAATTTTCAGGAAGGGGAGAATTTGGTGAAGTTATGGTAGGAAAGGTCTCCAAAAGTGTTATTACTTCTGCAGAGAAAAGGAACTCCCAATCAACTACACAGAAAGCCAACACGTCTGAGGATAAGGAAGTTCCCGTTCTGGTGAAATGTTTGAGCAACACGAAGGATGAACAGATTTTAACAGATTTCAAGTCCGAAATCGACATGTTTGCAAAAATGTCTCATAAAAATGTAATAAAACTGTTTGGTTTGTGCAGAGAAACTGAACCTCATTACATGATAATGGAGCACACCGATTGGGTAAGAATTTTGAAGATTACAACCAATATAAAATCAAATTAATTTACGAATAATTTTAGGGAGACCTGAAACAGTTTTTGGTAGCAACACAGAAAGGAAACTCTCCCCCACTAACTACCGTCCAATGTGTGGCTACAATTGAACAGATAGCCATGGGAATGGAGTACATGTCCAATAATAGGCTGGTCCATAAGGACTTGGCAGCAAGGAATTGTCTAGTCACTTCAACTTTAGTTGTAAAAGTTGGTATGCCAAAATTACTAAGGGATCCTTATAGTCAAGAGTACTGTAAACACGTCAACCAGGTATGTATTGCAAAAATGGTGTTGCCAACTGCAGTCATAATTATGCGTTTGTACCCTATTAATAACTTCCATAAGGTTACTGTGTTTAAACTGAGTTTTCTGTAGGTCATTCCATTGAGGTGGTCGCCGTATGAAGCTGTATTCGAAGATGAGTACTCCACTAAAAGCGACATTTATGCTTTTGGTGTGGTAATTGGTGAAATATTTAGCCAGGGTGAATTACCCTTTCCAAAAATTAACGATAACACATTCTTGAACAAATTGAAAGAGAAAAAACTTGAATGGAAACCTCACCCGGATGCCCCTGAAGCTTTACAAAAAATTCAGGTACGTGGTTCATATAATTTCATTTCAGGCAACTGCTAGAATTATTATCAGTTGAATAATAATTTGTGAAACAAAGATTTTACCTGTTTATTTGACACATTTAAGTTGCTTTATTATAGTTTTGAAAAATGGTTAGGAAAAAAGTTCGGGTTAAAGGGTATCTATAATTTTTAATGTAACTATAATGAATTTATGAGAGCAGATCTAATCGATTTTATTCTTTCTATGCTTAGTTGGGGCTAATCGGTTTTCTAAAGATTCTGAAAAAGAACATTGAAAGAAGAAAAACACCAAAAAAGGCAAATTTAGGATAGATTGAAACATCTAAAATAATTATTTAAATTATAATAATTGAGAAGATTTGTTACCTTTCAACACATTCGAGGACATTTAATTGTATTAGGAATATTTTTTTTATGTTGTAATATTTACTTCTTCTTTATGGGGATTTAGCTGGCATAACTAACTCAATTATGATTTTTGCAGGAGATTTGTTTGGATACTAACATACAGAATAGGCCTCTGTTTCCACAACTGGTTAAAGACATCGAAGAAATATTAAAGTCCTTGTAATATGTTTTTGTAAATAATGTGCTATATTATATAAAATATTACGCATTCAAATGCTATAAGTCAACTATACCAAATTTAAAATTTTAAATCGAATTTCTAAGTAAGTAAGTAAGTACTCTTATAAGCTTCCATTTTATGATAAGAAAATATATTTGCCTTATTGCAATGTTAAGAACATTTGTAACAATGTTATCGTAGTTAATTATTTATAGTGATAATTGTAAGTTCTATAGTTGTTTAATTAAATAATAATTAATAATAACATTAAGTGTAGGTTCAACTTGTTAGAGTTAAGGGGAGCTGGTTTGTTACGAGACATTATTGATGTATTTATTTATTTGAAATATTTGTTAGGTTTAATCAGATGTTCTTCAATTTTATTCTCAAGAGGTAACAAACTGGCTCTGGAGATTTTTTTGTACATTTTGAAGATCTCATAACAATGTCAAGGAGCAAAGACTTAAATCATATAAATATTTGTACATATCATTTTTCTATTTATTTTACTGTAGGGTTTAGTATTATTTTTAGCAGGGGCTTTGTCAGTTCTGCTTGATGCGCTTAGATTTTTTTTTTGTATAAAATGTAATATTTTTTATTCAATACATATTTAGATAATAATAATTATGAATCAATTACTCACCTTTAAGTAGGTCTATATTTTTATAGATACTGTGAAAAAAGATACTGGTTGTAAAATTATTCCTCCCCAGTACAAATTCTTTTTCATAGGCAAATATTATGAGATATTCTATACTTTATTTTCAAGTACATACCAATTTCTCTTAAGAAATTCTAATAATCCTGTTAAATTTCATTTATTTAATCTTTTACTAGAACTCAAATTTTGCCCAATTTTAAAACCAGCAACTTTAAACAATAGTAGCTTCTATTTAGGTGACACATTTCCATCTACTTGGGCCCTATTCATGCAATAGCAGATTTGGAGGACTCTATATTCCAGGCCCAGGGTGGCAAAATCCGGGGATTGACCAAAAATAAATTTATGTATTACTTATATTAAAGTATTGTTTGTATTAGTTTGTAATAATGACCATAACTGAACATATTATATTGGATAAATTATTATAATTGATTTGAACTCAAGGTACAGGTCTCGGCTGGCAAAAAAAAATAAAAAAAACTCGCCAGAATGGGTTTTGTACAATGAGAAACTTTACCTTGATCTCATTGATGTGATATAAGCATTTACAAAATCACTTTTTTAAATTATTCTTAACATTCTTATAATGGAGCATTTAATTTGTATCTGTACTTATCTATGAATGTTTGCATCCATGAATGATTGACATATAGTTGAAATTTTTTTTATGCTGAATAAATTTTAATTAAATTGAGGGGCTGAAATAGATATGGATCACTGGTAGAGGGGTTCACATACTTTAACTCTAAAACAATCATTTTGTAGAATAGTTTTTTCCCACTGACAAAGCCTAGCGTGTCGAATGTATTTATTAAAAACATATCATTAACTACAATGTCGGATATTCCAAGGGATATTCTTAGTTTAAGGGACTGTATATTTGATACTTTGAGCCACGAACCACTGCCAGACTTTTCAATTACAATCAATATGAACTTATAGACTGCTCGGTCATCTGTTTATACACTGATAATAATTTTATAATCATCGATATCTAATCAGCTATAATAATGTATTTGGAGTACTCTTTTATAGTCCTCAGAATGAAAATTCGTATATCTACTCATAAATATGACAAATAACTCTGTAGTGTGCTAGATATTTGTAATGGTCTATACTCAATAATATCATAATTCCAGTCCAGGCAAAATATGTTGAGTGTCCTGAACTTCTAGAATTTTGGCAATTAATGTCATATCTTATTGGGCCAATTGCATAAACAGTGATTAAATAATGAAATAAATAGGTGATGGGCTGTATCTATTTTACCTGTAACTGCAACACTGATTTGTTTTTGAATTGATTTTGGAGCCCATGATTAAGAGCTAAGAAATGTTATTATCGATACATTGTAACAATTTTTTAAACCTGAATAATTGCTAGATTAAGGTTTTCTAAAAAATTTTCGATATTTTTTTTCTTTGAATCACCAATTCTCACCAATTTGAAGGTAAAATATTAATAAATCTTTTTTTTTGCTCAGTGTATCTTCCAAAGGTATACTTTTGTGTCTTTAAGACTTGGAAGTCTGATTAGGTTTGCTTGAACACATTTCAAGCAAACCTCAATATTTTAGGTAGATGTGCCGGTTATCATTGTGAACAATCGTACCTTAGACCTAAAGATTAATATTTTTATATAATTTGACAAAGTAAATTTCAAATTTGGCTGGAACCAATCAAATACTCTTCCTTGTTATAACATTTAGATTTTTAATTTCTGTTACTTTTTCTATCCTAAAAGATAAATATTCTATTATCTCAAAATTCCCCTTATTCTCATTTCTTACTCACATAATGTAATCTTCCTCCACTGACGATAATGTCATGATCACAGTTTTCAATGTGCTGATCCTCTTTTCCAGAACTTCTTTGGCAATTTCACTGAAAATTCGTACTGTTTTTAATATTTTTTACTGTTTTTAATATTGACTAGATAGGTATGCTTTATGGTACCTTCGGATAGTTTTTATACATAATATCTCCCCTTACGATTATATGTATGTAATTATAAATTATTATTTTTAATAAAAAATTATGTAATTGGTACCACAACCTACAATCTACAATCAAAATAATCAGCTTTATGTTAGAGGTTTTGGACACTGGTTAATATCAATTGCTCATATTCTGTGTATATTGAAATGTGTTTTTTACAACACACTTTTTCTACTTAACTTTTTTATGAGGTTCTCAATTAATATAGCAAGTCTTTACTTTACAATAAAATTATAGCGTGCATAGAATTTATATCTAATACTTCGAGTAAGCCAAAATAATGCTACTATACAGTAGGTACTATTTATTATGTAACATTTTCTTCATTGAAAAAAAAAGTTATGTTGCATATTGTGGCGAGGTTTTGGCTTTATGCTGCTATCTGAATGTTCGGAATGGAGCCTTATATGTCAATAATGTATAATAGTTGTATGTAATGTGATAATGGGTAATGAGCAAAAGCAGCTTTAAAACAGTTTAATCGGTATCTTTATACCCTGAAAACAAAATGGGAAAAGAATACACTGGCATAAATTGATAACGAGCGTTGTTATATAGATTTGGCTAGATGACTTAGGTTAGTAGTGCAGCATAATATGATACCTACATGTACATAAGGTAGGATGGAGTTTTATTATTAGGTATGCAATATTATACATTATTTGTACGCAAAATTTATATGCAACCAATATTATTGTAAAAGATGATCTGTCCATATATAAGTATTAGGAAAGTAGCTTTTTATAATGATTTTATACTGTATTGTATAACCATTTTGATATATTTATGCGAGACTCTTGTGATATATATTCTAAATATATAAAGAAGCATAAATGTGTTTTTGTATTTTATTTAATTTCCCAAATAAAACCAAACGAAAAAGACTAAGCAACTGAATAAATATGATACTACGGCATTTAAAAAAAAATTGCCTATGTCTCTTGCTATTTCCAATATTGCCTATCACCAATCCAATTTTGACCAAATTAATTATTAAAAAAAAAAGTTAACAATTAAATTGTTACAAGGACCATGCTGAAATCACAAGTCGTTTAGTGCATCATTGGAGCACACCGCGCCGGCGGACTGCGTTCGATTCTCGGTGAAGGCTCTGGGTGTCTGTGTTGTCCTTTCTACTATTTATTTGACATACTTAAGGCTGGGTGTATGAGCAAGAGGCTCCAAACCCATATTACCGGTGTGGAGCGACTTTGTCTTAACTACATAGTTAAGACCGATGCTCCCCCTTAAAAAAAAAATAGTGCATCATTGAAAAAAAAGAGAAAAGTATTTAAAATCAAATTCTGTAAAAAATACACTGGTTATATACATTAAAAAAATTCCAATGAATTAAAATGAGAATTAAAAGAAAAATTGAAGTCAAATTCTAGTGTGAATTTTTTTACAATATTTTTTTGCAACTCCAATTTTTCTTTTATCTCACCGTAATAATAATTATTGTGGATGGTGAATGGCTACTTTATGGATTTTAGAAGAGTTCAAAAGTCAGGTGTACATAGTTTCTTAGATGCAAAATCCTTCAAAAAAGAGCTTCAAAAGATATGCTGAGACATGTAGTTCTTGTGCTCTAAGATACAAAATGTTTCGTATTTACTAGTCATTTGCATGAAAAAATTACCTGACTTTGAATAAATGCTATAAGTAAATAGTTTGCCGCTTGATCGCAGTGTAGCAATAGCAGCAGTGAAGTTGCAATGGATGATTTTTAATCAAAATATTATGAGCTGTCAACAGTAAAAGACGAGATGTATGGTAACTAGACAATCAAAATCTAAGGTGATGTAGGTATAAAATCATATTTTAAGCATAAAAGAAATAATAATTATTTTTAAGATGAAGTCTCGTTTAGAAATAAAATAAAATCTCTCAAATAATGTAAAACAAAGGCTGCAATAAAAATGTTTTATTCGGTAACTGAACAACAATTATTTTGGAAATATTTCCTAAACAAGGCCTGATCTTATTTAGAAAAATAAAAAAAGTTATTATCTCTTTTATACTTATTGTGTTTGAATGGGCTATTAAAAATTTTAAAATACGAGGTGTCCGGAAATTATGCGCAAAAAATTACGGGGGTGATTCTATTTGATAAAATGTAGCCAAAAGTATCTATAATTTTTTTTCCAAAACTCACAAATAAGAAGGTTATGAGCCTTCAAAGTTGATTTTTTTAAATCAATATTTTTTTATAATTTTTTTCTAGTGGACGGATTTTCTTAAAATTTTATACACTTTGCCACTTATTGTTTTGCATCCTTGGTCCAAATTAAACTTGAATCCCTCGAAATCAAGAGGCCTCAAATGCCTTTGACCTTCAAAAAAGGCCTATAACTTTTTTCATAATATTTTTTTCTGAGTTTTGAAGACGCACAAGTGCAGAACATGAAAAATATTCGGAAAAGGTCCTCTCTGTCCATCACGATAAAATGACCTGTTTCCGAGTAAAACTGTTTTAAAAATTTGCTTGCACTAAAATTGATCACCTTATGATCATTGCAACAATACCACAGCATGCTTTGGAAACAGCTGCGGAGTTGCCTAGTTATGTACAAAACAGAGACATTCGTATATAAAATAAATAGACTTGGAAATGATAAAATTTTAATTTTTTTAATATTTTTTTTTATAAAATAATAAAAAAATTTAATAAAAAAAAATTGCTGTCAAAATTAAATCCAAAGCGCAAACGTCTTGTTTCTTAGGCAACTCTTCAGCTGTTTCCAAAGCATGCTTTGGTAATTTTGCAGAATGATCATAATTTATGGTGATCAATTTTAGTGCAAGCAAATTTTTAAAACAGTTTTACTCGGAAACAGGTCATTTTATCGTGATAGACAAAGGGGCCTTTTCCAAATATTACGAAAAAAGTTGTAGGCTTTTTTTGAAGGCCATGCAAGGGTACATAAGGCCTCTTGATTTAGAGGGATTCAAGTCTAATTTGGACCAAGGATGCAAAGCAACATCAGTGGCAAGTGTGTCAAATTTAAAAAAAAATCCGAAATTGATTTAAAAAAATAAACTTTGAAGGCTCATAACTTTCTTATTTGTGAGTTTTCGAAAAAAAATTAAAGATACTTTTGGCAATATTTTATCAAGTAGAATCACCCCCTTAATTTTTTGCGCATAATTTCCGGACACCTGTATAACTACCGGTCATTTCCTTTAAGAAAATACATTTTGAAAAAGTGGCAACGTCGCTTTTCTGTTGTCAGTTGAAAATTTTTTCCACTTTGTTGTGAAGCAGGTCAATTTGAACATTTTCCGACCAAAAAATTGCAAATGTGACAAGCTCAATAAGTTAAATATCACTTCTAGTCAGCAAGGGAACTCAAAAAGGGTCTCACAGTCTGCACAGTCACAACTAATACGACTCATTATTTGAAGCAAACGAACCTGCGCTTTTATTCAAGTTAGGTAGGTATGCCTCTTTTGAAAAATATTATGACCTAAAATAAATATGACCTAATTAGATTATGCTATGCTCCTATTCCCAAAGCTATAATGATATTATGCTTATGCTATACCGCGGTCATTATTTGAAAATATAGGAATATATGACTGTCATGATTATGCATACCGATATACAACACTCCTGTATGTTTGTTTGCATATCCACGCGCCCCATATGTATCTACATTTCGATGCTCATAAAAATATCGGTTATTAATTAATAATGAGATAGAGCCACGAATGTTTTTCAGAATTCAATGCTCGCAACAAATCTCATTTCAAATTAATCTGATCGTTTTCAATTTTGATATACAGGTGTCCCAGCTCCCAGCTTATTCGAAGCGGTCTCTGTAGGCCAAACGATGGATTTTTTCCAAAAAAATTTTGCTAATTCAAGTACAGGATCACAATGGCCATAATTTAAAATTATTTTGGAGTATACAGAGTGTTCCATATGAGAGTGGCATATCAAAGTTATGTTTTTTTTAAATGGAATGCTCCTATGTTATTGCATTTTTAGATTGTCTGAGAAGAGGAAATAAGATTGGCTTTTACAGTTGATGTTTAAATTCAGAAGTTTTTGAGTTATAAACAAGTGAAAATCGTCATTTTTCAAGTTCAAGACCCTGTACAACGAAAACAGTTCAAGATAGAGAAAAACGGCTTACATGTCCCTATTTTACTTTTTTATGTACTATTCTATGGTATATAAACATTTGTACTTTCTTTGATTTTTTTATTTGGCGACGCGTGGAGAAATCTCAGAATTTTTCAAATTTTTTATCACCCTGTATAAACATTTCATCCACATCATAGGATAGTACATGAAAAGTTAAAATAGGGACATGTAAGCCATTTTTCTCTATCTTGAACCGTTTTCAGTGTACAGGGCCTTGAACTTGAAAAATGACGATTTTCACTTGTTTATAACTCAAAAACTTCTGAATTTAAACACCAACTGTAAAAGCCAATATTATTTCCTCTTCTCAGATAATCTAAAACTGCAATAACATGGGAGCATTCCATTTAAAAAAACATAGCTTTGATATGTCACTGTCATATGGAACACTCTGTATACTCCAAAATAATTTTAAATTATGGTCATTGTGATTCTGTACTTGAATTTTCAAAAAGTCTTTTGAAAAAGTCCATCGTTTGGTCTACAGAGACCGCTTCGAATGAGCTGGGACACCCTGTATTTTGAAAAATAAAAAATAAAATTTGTTGGTTCAATTTTTCTTAATATAATTCAATAACGCTAACGCATAATGCGACCGCTGTCAAACTTTTACATTGTTCCGACATTTTTTAGGGTAATTTTTTTAATCCAAAAACAAAATGTCCGATTGTCAATATTATTTGTTTCCAAGTTATTAGCGCTATCTTTTGTTTTTCTTATGGCCGCCATATTGAATTTTCATGTCAATCTGAATTAAAAAATTAAGGAAACCAAAAATCTATCACGCATTAAAAAATCTTCAAAATTTTCTTCTTTTGTTTCCGAAAACAAAAAGAAAATTTTATCACCGAACGACGTTCGTGTGACGTCGCGTGTGACGTCGCGTGTGACATTGCTTGACTTATGGTTATTTATGACATTAGGTTGAAGAAAGGTTATTTTTTTCGAAAAAAGAAGAAAATTTTGAAGATTTTTTTTTAATATTTGAAAAATACATGAAAATCCAATATGGCGGCCATAAGAAAAACAAAAGATATCTAGCGCTAATAACTTGAAAACAATTGACAATCGGAGGTCTGCGTTTGGAAAAAAAATTAAAAAATTGATTATTTTTTTGAAAAAAAAAACAAAAAGTTTTTCATTTAGTTAAGTAGGTAAGAAGGTACGTCAATATGAAGTCATATTACCGTATGATTTCTTAATTTTCATACTAGGTATATATGATATTTGGTATAAAAAGTTGTACTTTTTTTCAAAAAAGAATAAAATTTTATAAAAATTTGTTTTTGAATGTCATTAAGTTTTGGTTTTCATAATTTTTTTTATATCGAACGACATAAAAAATAATATGGCGGTCATAAGAAAAACAAAAGTTAGCAATGAATCCTCTGGAATCTAGTCAGCTTTGAAAATTTTTGTAACGTCGAATGGATAGCTTTTGACAACTTACGAGTATATGTGAACCTACAAAAATAATTTATTAATTTCCAATAATAAAAAGATAATGGCTAAAATAGAAATTGGGATTTTTCGGTTTTTTCGGGATAATTCAGCAACGACTGAAAATATTCTGATTTTTTTTTTAAATTCTTATTGAGCATAAAATAGCGCAACTTTGCCTCAATAATTTAACTGAGTCGGTATCTATTCAGTTTCCAAGATCCAAATAATGTAGCTCGAATTTGACTCACCCTGTATATGCAGTGTGTCTATACGTAAGTTGGAGTCGTAATGGAAAACTTTTTTATTATCCATTTAGGAAACAAGTTATTCTTCATAATAAGTGTTGCTTATAACACGGTGGTTAAAAAAGTTAGGTACCATAAAAAAAACTCACCATTGGGATCTCGGAAACGGTAAAAGATACAGGGTCGGTTAAATTAAAGAAAAGTTGCACAATTTTATGCTTATTAAGAATCTTAAATTAAATTTACGGAAACTTCAGGTGTTACCGAAATATCCTGAAAAAACTGAAAAATCGAGATTTATTTTTTCAGTCATATCTTTTTTATTATTGAAAAGTAATTAAATTATTTTTTATAGAGGTTTATATCATCAAAAGTCATCAAAAGCTATCCACCTGACATTTCGAAAATTTTCAAAACCTACTAAGTAGGTACTTAGACCCCCAAAATTTTCAAAGTTAACTCTTGTTTTTCTTATGGCCGCCATAATGTTTTTCCGTGTCTTTCGGTATTAGAAAAACAAAGGAAACAAAAAAATATCTCGTTCAAAAAAAAATTCTTAAAAATTGTAGGCGAATGATCGTTCACCTTCATCATTCACCGGGGATCGACGCTTCACGTCGGTCCGCCGTTTTACTTGTTCCGAAATTTTATAATTTCAATTAATTCTCATTTTTAACCCTAAAAGTCACTAACGCCACCCTTTTAAAATCAAATTTATGTTTGTGATTGTTCTTTGGAGGTATTTTCGAAGCCTTATCGATTTTTAATCTCATGACCACGTGTCTTTATATTTTTACATCTAGCCTAGGCCTAGTTTTTAACATGTATTGTAAACCTTTTGTGTATGGACCGCGATTCTTGTAAACTGACAATTGTCCTGAAGGTGGGTTAACGCCCGAAACCGGTCGACAAGATATTACTAATTTTGAAGAAAATATATACTCATTGACCTACTTATCGTTGTTTTATTCTATATATTATTATATTTTTAGATTCTATACATTTGTACGAATCCAACAATACCACATAAGTACCATATTAAATGTCAAATTTGTTTTTATTTAATTTTTTATTTCTCAATTATAGTGTGCCATGCATGACTTCAGTTGTGTTCGTAACAGATGCAAAATGGGTAGGTACACCAAAATGTCCCTTATTAGGTGGACTAGTAGATGGTACCTCTATACCAATATGGTACCATTTGAAAAAAATGAATCCAGCTCAAAAAATTATTCCGGTGCGCATAATTTATCCATAAATCACTTAATTTAGTACTTTGAACAAAAATTCGATTTTTCTAGCATTAGATGATCCAATTAGAGTAAAACGAAATAGTCATGGCAGTCATGGCACTCATATGGCACACTATAATTGAGAAATAGAGAAATAAAAAATTAAATAAAAACAAATTTGACATTTAAAATGGTACTTATGTGGTATTGTTGGATTCGTACTAATGTATAGAATCAAAAAATATAATAATATATAGGGTGTCCCATATAAAAATAAAAAGTTGGTAATATTTCCGGAAAAACCGGATGTGGGAAAAAATTCAATTTTCTGCTAAAAATTGCGCTCTATCGAGAAGATGCGACGTACCAAATTTCAAAAAATTATCTCAAAAAATAAAGAAAAAAAGGGGGTGTACCATGCCTACGACCCAGAGCATTAAGGACCCAGAGCGGATATCTTTAAAAATAAGCCACTATTTAGATTCCCATAAGACACGTGATTTTTTTGAAGGGGATATCTTTTGACTTACCTACAACTGACATGTGCATCTCTCACCCCCTTCCCCATTATCAACCTATAAAAATTTCAAATTATGTACCTACCTACTAATTACTTATATTTAAGATTTCTTAAGGCGTGCATGAATGATGGGGGCTAAGGGGTGAGTGATATGCACATGCATGATAGACGAACCTCAACCATTAAACATATTATTTAAGCCCCAGAATTTTTCTAAATTTCAAAAAAAAAAATGTCTGTTAAACTCTATGGATCAGCACTCAGGTGTACCTATAGGTACACCTGTAGGTGTTATATTTATATTTATACTGCTTCCTCCTTACTCCCTATATTCCCGTTAAATGACCTTGCCCCGGCGGGATGATTATTAGAACTTAGAAGGCAAAGGCAAGGCGGCTACAGCAATGATCGCATGAAAGGAAGAGGATTGTTTGCCGACAGGTCTTGACAGGGGTCCCTCACGTCAACCGGACTTGAATAGAGACATCATCAGCGGGCGACGGCCGCCGAGGGCATGACATGTCCTGGCATTGTCATATCGGGATGTGTGTTTGTATACAGAGATGGCTATTATCGGCCCAATTCATTTTTCAGAGAATATAACCGGCAGCAGCAGAAGCTAGACTAGACGCGATTCAGGATTCAGTTTTGGAATAGGTACATTGTGTTAGCAACGTTGTTAGGGGCGAATGGGTATAATATAGGTAAACTTTAGCTATACGGTATAGGCATGTCAGAGGTTTGCTGGTGAAAATAAAAAAAAGAGTCCTCCTGCATTGAAAGGAATGAGTTTAGAATTTCAAAGACGCGCGTTTTTGTGGCTCAAATGAAAAGCAAGCGTCTCTTATACAGAGTGCCCAATATGCCATATCAACATCCTTCCTCTTCATTTCTTCTTCTTTCTTGATTGTTCATTAGAATACAAACAATTCCTTTTTGACATATCTAATTTATAATTATTATTATTAATCCTTTTTACTTGTTACAAGTCATAAATTTAATTGTCCTAATATTCAAATCAATAATTCAATTTTGAAATCACCACTCATCTTTAACTGAACTCAATTTTTCATAACAGTACCTATAGGTACTTATCTATACAAAAAAGTCAAAAAATCAAGACTTATTGTTAGATTAAAAAAAAAGAAAACGTTATTCTTTCTTTTTCGAAAAACAATTTTTTTTACCGAGTGTCATAACAAAACATATAAGATAAATTGCTTGCCTTATGTTTTGCCCATGGGACCCTGCACCTATATTGATACGGGGTGGACCATCGAAAAGGTAACAAGGCCTAATAATTTAGAAACTGAAGATGTATGCAAAAAAACTCCGAAACATACAGGTCAATTTTGGTATCGACAGGTAACTAATTTAACCATCTATATAAGTCGCGAAGCCATAGCTGTTCCCTATGATGATAAGCAAAGGGGTAGCTATACCCCAGCCAAGGGGGTAAACTTGGGTAGTTAAATTTGTCACGAAAATATGCCTACTTTGATAACAAAATCGACCTGTTTCGGCGTTCTTCGCTTACATCTTCAGTTTCCAAAAGTTATTAAGGCGAGTTACGTTTTCGTTGGGCCAGAATGTTGTATGTCGTTGTAAAGAGAATTCAAGTAGCTTTCAAATGATGTATCACTTGATATCTCTTCCCTATGATGATAAGCAAAGGGGTAGCTACCCCTGCCAAGGGGCTTAACTTGGGTAGTTAAATTTGTCACAAAAATATGTCCCCCCCCCCCCGATAACAAAATCGACCTGTTTCGGCATTTTTCGCATACATCTTCACTTTCCAAATTATTAGGCTTGTTACCTTTTCGATGGCCCACCTGTAGGTATGTACCTACTATGACTGAATCGATGATGCAGTGATTGATTGAAAACTATTCTATACTATGGCAACAAATGCTCAAATTGTTTCTTTTGAAGAAGCCTAACAGCGAGTATTATCAAAGCTCATTAAGTTAACGGGCAGATTTCAGTGGCCGTTTCTGAAGAAGAAACCCACTATGTGGAAAATATTGCAATATAATGATTCTTGGCATGAAAGGGATTACAAAAATGTTAATATAAAAGTCATTTGACGTCGATATTAGCTTCAAAAACGAGCACAGAAATCTGCCCGTTAGCTTAATGAGCCCTTATAATATTGGCTGTTTCCGCGCATAATCAGGGTGCATGGACATCACTCTGGCTATACCAAGGAGGTATCTATACATTCATACGTGACTGGTATCCAAGGCGGATACAATGTCAGATCACCCAAGTAGTCTTCAACTTAAAGAACACAGTAATCAAAGAAATTTTTTCAGGAACCCAAGACTCGCATGCACCGACAGGGATGAGTTATAGGTACCTACCACAACCATGCATCATATTCGGGATTACCTGTAAAACCAAGAATCTTCAAGCAACTTGGAGTCAATTGACAACAAGAAACCAGGATGCTCAGTTCGGGTATAATTCAATCCTATACGAGAAAACCTGTCCACTCATAGGAGGTCGAATCCACAAACCAAAATATTACTTCCATACCTATAGTGGTCGGTGTATAGGGGACTCAAACGCTTGAGGGAGGTATTGAGGAAACTGTTCAACAAAGCAAACAGGAGCAAAAGCGAGATGGACTGGCAAGACTACCGACACGCTCGCAGGTCCTTCAAATAAATCCTCCGTCAAAAACAAAAGGAGTCCTGGAAGGAGTTCTGCAGCCGGGATAGAATCAACCGGTCCGGCGGCCCACCTGCAAAAGATACTCTCCATAAACCCCTCGAAGCTATATGCATAATATGATTGATATTAGTCTTATAGTACCTATATAGTCAGAAAAAATAAATTTAATAAAGTTTAATTTTTTTTCTTTAATATAAACATATAGGTACCTAACATTACACCTATACATATTATTAAGTACTTCTAGGTTTAGGGTAGGTTCAAAGCCCTCGTACTGAAGCTTGCATGAGCTTATTTGTCCCTACTCCTTTGGATAATTATACCTAGCTCATCAGTCCCGTCTCCCGAAAGTATTTCAATATGAGTCCAATGGGTGCTTGTTCTACTTATTTCTTTTGGTTCTGCCAGTTCGGTCCCAAATAACTAGAAGTCTAATTCCCTCTATGCTGCGGACATTCACCGCACAATAGGTGCATGCATATGGGGTTTCCTTCCCCTCCCCGCATTTGGCTTGTTTATCACTCTTATATAGGTATTGTGAGACGGTTCATTATACAGGGTGATTCGTTAGTGACCTTACATAGACCAATGGTGATAAGCGGACTTCAAGGCGTGTCGAAAACCACAAAATAATTTTTTATTTGTGATTGGTACAAAGGTGTTTTATGTCTCAAGTACAAAACTTTACTAGGCGATATTTATGAAGCGGTTGAAGATATTTTGTCGAAATTTACTAGAGATTGTGCATTCCGGAAACTTATCAAAACCACCTTCTAGTTAATTAAAAATTCAGGACCGGACTTAAAAATTTTTGCCCCCAGCATGGTCTTTGTTGAAAAAGTTGATTTTCTGACCATATGCTTCTGAAAAACTGTCATCGAATTTAAAAAGTTAAGAAAAAACTCTATGGAAAGCATGCTCGTTTTTTAAGCTAATATCGACATCAAATGATTTTTATTACCCATTTTTGTAATTATTTTCATGTCCAAGAATACATTTAAAAAATTTCCACTTAGACTCGATACGCTTCTTCAGAAATGGCCACAGAAATCTGCCCGTTAACTTAATGAGCCTTTATTATAATAGACCCGCGCTGTTAATGTTAGGTATTCGTCTGAATTGCTTCAAATTTGCCTTTTGTTTCTAATTTCATCGGCAACTCTCTGGTATTTACTTCCGTTTTGTAGACTTCCTGCTTCATATGGCCCCATAGGTATAATAGTCTAAAACAGCGAGGTCTCGGGGACCATATAGGTGCGGGCAGGAATGAGGGCCGCGGCGCCCGACCAACGATTGGGGTACTCATTGTCGAGATGCTCTCTGATTTGTCGAGTAAAATGCGGTGGTGCCCCATCCTGCTTCCTGCTGGAAGTACACAAGCACGGCAAAATGACTTGTAGGAAATGTAAATAAATTTCCCCCGTGGGCCTCCTAATAGCAAAAAAATGATGGGGTCCTATTAGGGTAACATTTGCAATGCCACACCACACATTTATAGAAAAATTATTATTATTACCTAGGTGGGAGTTTTTTTATTTGTTACATCATCCCGGCGCGTGAACTGAGCTTCATGCAGTAAACAAAATTCTACCCAGTGTTCTTGGGTGCTCCAAAATCCACCGACAGAAAAGGAGACGTGAAACTTCATCGAATGGTTGAAGCCTCTGAACACTTTGTAAGTGATAGGGATGCATCCGCTCTTCTTTTTTCAATAAGGTTCGCCATACTCTTGATTGGGAAATGCCCGCTTGCCCATATTCTTCGCGTATTTGTGCTTGGATTTACTGCCACCATCTCCACGATGTTTTGATGGTTCACTTTTGCGCAATTGAGGTTCAGCATTCCTTTGAACTCCGGGAAATCTGCCGTGGTTTCGAGAAAACTGGAAAACATGGGCGGGGCTGGAAAACAGAACGTAGGTATATGATAGGTAGGTACCGCATGATCCATATAGCCATAGCTGACTATATTAATAGGTACCTACCTATAAGTCCGAATAAAGTTAGAATAAGACTCTATACCAGGTATGCCTAGGTATATACCTACTTTTTTATAAAATCGAAAAACCATTGCTACTTAGGTACTGCGCAAAATTTTGGGTACCGCCTTCAGAGTGCATACCTACTCCATCTCCGCCGTTCATCGACCATGTAAAGGGATTACTTTTATAGTGGCGGTGAACAAAACTAGCAAAGATGCATGCGCAGTTCACGCCTAGGTCCTTCGCCTTCTTATAAAAATTGAACAGTAGGTAGGTACCTATAGTACCTATTAATGGGTCACTATTTCCATGAGCCCATTACCACCCATTTTATTATACCCAGCATAAAAAACCATGCAGTTTTAGGTCAATGTTTTGCGAAATGAACTTAATTTGAAAGAAGGAATTCCATATAAGAAATTTGTTCCGAAACTCTCAGAAGATACTTTTTAGGTAGATATAGGTTACCTACATAGGTAGGTACCTACCTACAAGCTACAAGGTATTGTATTACCTACCTACCTATGTATAATGTTACAGGACTTACTTTATAGGTAAATTATGACATCAATCAAACTTCGTTAGTAAATAAAGCTGAGTGTCATAACGTTCTTTATAGCCCTAAGCAATAAGTAAAAATAAAGAGGGAATATTTCATGTGTCAGTCTTCCAATTTAAAATTCAATATCCCATCCTATATGCATGCATAAGAGCCTGCGTCGGACGAGCAAAGCCATCAATGAATAAAAATTACTTACTTAAAAGAAATAACATGTAAACAGGGTTCCTCCATAAAAAACAAGACGTATGAGACAAGGCATCATCCTGTCCGTTTAATATTTTATTTCCAAAAGGACCCTAAAAACAAAACAAGACCAATTTAGTTATTACTGCAGACGAGCCCCACCTGAGTCCCGGGGTCCTATCGCCGGATACCGCCCCGCCTCTTTCATCTCGCTGCGCCAATAGCGAGGCGGCATCCTTCGCCATCTTGAATTCAGAATCAGTCTCGTCGAGCGCAGCGCCATGCCGGCAGGACTACGAACTATACACAGATTCAATGGCTATTTTATGAACACAGCCGTTCGCTGCGTCTTCTCTTAAAAAATTACGTAAAATCGATGAAAAAAATCAATAACAATTCCGCGTTTCTCAGTTTCCGTGACAACAAACTCATGCTGTGCGTGTATTAGTGGAAATCAGAGTAGCAATCTCAAGAGGAACAGACCTTTCCCTATAGAAAATCGAGTTGAAATCAGTGTAACTGCACATAGTTGTCACATGGGTGAACTTGGCCAGTTAGGTCCCTAATGTCGTGCAGTGCTTCTAACTGAAAAATTAATTTTTGTAGACAGTGAAATGACTATGAAGGTGTGAGTGCCAATTATCGACTGGAATATACCTACCTAAACGAAAAATTCCACCAAAACTTATACCTAAGTAGGTACCTAAAGGCAGATACCTACTTATAGGTGGTACATAATAAGTATCTATAGCAGTTTGAGTATAGGTAAGTTTAATTTGTACCTACATAACTATCTAAGTACGTTATATTATTTTATTTGCTAAGAACAGTTTTTCTATGCATCGTCTATAGTCTATAAGTACCTACATAGCATGAGTAGGTAATGTAACCTATTTATCTACCTATTCATGGTACCTACCTATAGTTATATTATATCTAAGAAATGCCTAAGGTAAGATGATGTACCTACTCATGAACCGACCTATTTGGTCTGTGTCTTTGATATAGGATGGTTACCTATAGGTACCTATTTAACTAATAGGTAAGGTAGTTGCATTAGGTACCTAATATAGAGAAAATCCTAAAAAATTCTTGGTATAGATATAAATATCCTCCAGTAAATCCCTTTTGAAAAAATTTTGAGTTTCAAAAAAAAATTTAAAACAGGTCAATTTTATAATAATTTTATTTATCTACCTTCTACCTATACATATTAGATATTGACGTAAAAAAAAACTTTCATCCAGTGTGTCTCTGGCTCAGTAATGACGACATTGTCTACAGGGTGATCAGTAACTTTGCGCACTCCGAATACAGGGCGATATAGAGCCCATTAAAATTAACGATATTCTGCAACAAAAAATTGAATCCAAAATGGTTGATTTTCAAGTTACAGAGTTTCCCTCATCCGAGTTTGAACTTTGAAGGTAATTTTTTCAATAAGCGTAATAAAAATTAATGAAAAATTCAGGTCACTGTAATGTCTGGAACGTATACCATATAATTCATCATTTTTTTTTCAAAAAAACTCTTTACAGAGGAATTGAGAATGTTGAAAATTGATACTACTTACACAGAGAAAACAGTTTATTTGAAATTAGTATTTTCATTTATTTGAATACAATTTATTTGATTAAAACATTTTTCTTTTGATTGAAAATTAATTTATTTACCCTAAATAATCCCATTTATTTCAGTTTTTTCAATTATTTGTTTGAATTGGTTCAGGTACACTTTTTTCAAATCAAACAAATAAATTTGCGAATTATTAAGTATTTATTTAATTTGAATAAATTATAGTTAGAAAGAAACACGTCAGATTAATTTGATTTTATGCATCGTTTATTTCGTTCAAACAAATCTTATTTTGTTCTAAATAATATCACTATTGCAATAAGAACCTATGCTTTTCATTGAAATAAAAATAATTTTGATTGAAAGAAGAATATTTTACCATGAATTTGTTTGAAGGAAAGAAGTATTATTATCAATCCAAATAAACGAACAATCAAAATGAAAATAAGGAATTGTTTGGTTTTATTTAACTGCACCCATTGACAGAGAAATAAATAAAACTTTGAATCAAGTATTAACTTTTTTGATTTGTCACAGATTTGTTGTTGTACATCACGTGATGTAGCGTCTGTTTCCTCTGGTGGCGACTGGAAGGACTACACTACCCCAGCAGGGTTGGTGACTGATGGTGTTGGTGTAAAATCATGGCGTGGTATGGAGTTGTTCATCAATCCCGCATTGTTTTCAGTAATAATATAATTAGTGAATAATAATTTATTGGAATAGGCGAATAAGTATAAATATTAGCTGCTGTTTTGTGTGTTCAGTGTGTTGTATTGTAACAACGGAACAGTAATACCTAATAGATGGATATACCTACCTAATGGATATTGGAGAATCTCTGTCCAAATACAATCTGATGCACACGGCACTTGTTAAAGGTTGAAGGTAAGTACCTAAGTACCTGGTAGCTTTTTTGTGTAATATCTCTTCCATTATATTGCAAACTTGCTACAAGAATTAGGGAATTTAAAATATCGTTCTGTTTTAGATGAAAATACGAGATTTCTCCTCTATGAATTATTAGAAGAATAAGCCAAATCATTTGCAGAGATGTCTGATGGTCCTGACCAGCTGAAACTTGAAATCCGTCATCAATGAAAATGAAAATTATTGTTCTCGTGGGAAGAAAACGTATATTACTTAAGGTACAAATGTTGCAATATTAATATTTTATGATTACGAATGATTAGGTTGACTCTGTTGTTTTGTAGTTAGCTTATTACTGTTTTTTGACAATAAAAAGTATAATGCCTTATTATTATAATCTATTTTTTACCTAACCTAACCTTTTACCCACGGGGATATTGACAAAACCAAACAAATATTTCTTTAAATTTTTTAATGTAAAATTATTTGGTTCAATAAATTAAAGTTTAAAATCAAATAATAATTTATTCCAAATAAACAAGCGAAAAATTAAATCAAAGAATTCTCCCTGTTATTGAAAACAATATATGTTTGATTGAATAACGGAATTTGTTTGATTCAAATAAATTTTATTGAATATTGCAACATTAATGTTGTTTGATTCAACAAAGTCTATCCTCTTAAATTTCAAACAAATAATTGAAAAAATTCAAATAAACTTTTATTTCTCTCTATTGAAACAACAAATTTGTTTAAGTTGAATAATTTTTCTTTCAACCAAACAATTTCTTTTCTCTGTGTAGGTACCTATACCTAAATCTGAACGAAATTTGAAGTTTGGCAACCGCCTAAACTCAACTTAGAATATAAAATATTCAAATACCTTCGTTGCTATATGGAAATAAAAATATGTAATAACAATACCATCTAACCCGAACTTATTCACATGTTCAGTGCCAGTGTTGCCACCTTTTTTTACAAAAATGGCCATATCTTTGCATGGAAGAAAAGAACTTACAACACTGCAGTAAGAATATTTACCATCACTCTTACAAAGTGAAGTTTACCGCAGCATGCTCTGAATGTGCGAGTTACTGATCACCCCGTACCTATATATAAGTTTTTAAATATTAGGACTCGTAGATTTCATGAGAAAATAAAATAAGAATGGTTTTTACAGTTGCAGTTTATTTAAACTATACTGAGTTAGGTATAGGTACCTATATAACCTATATACTTAGGTTATAAGTATATAAACAAGTGAAAATCTCAATTTTTCTGTTTTGAAAGCACTGTAAATCGTAAACGGCTCCAAAATATCGCAAAACGGCTTAACCTAGATCTCCATCTTATAATTTTACAAGTAGTGTCATCTTACAGGTCAACTATATACTTACTTCAAATTTTTATACAGGGTAATGAAAATTATCATATTTTTCATCACCCTGTATATTTATAGGTATAAAAACTTCATCTAGATCATAGGAAGCCGTTCTCCTAAATATTGGGCCGTATTAATGTAGGTAAACAACTTAAAAAATTGAAAACTCATGGTCATAAACTATAGGTATCTACAGTCCAGTTATATATAGTTATAATAGAAAGGCGAATAAGTTCTTATACTGCCCAAAAGGTTGGTTACCTACACCGCCTTCAGAGCGCATACTCATCATTTAACGTCCAATATCAGCAATGTTAGTCGGTGTCCATGCAGGTTAAAAAACAAACAATCAATCAGATAAGGCTGAAGAGTATCTATACGCCGTTCATCGAACATGCAAATGCTGAGTGGCAGTGGACAAAGCTCGCAAGATGGGCAGTTCGCCTTTTTATAAAAATTGGACAGTAGATACTTGCCTATGTTTTATTCAGTGTATATAACTGCGACAAACAATTTTAGAAATATTTCCTATAGATGAGGCTTGATCTTCAAAAAAACCGTTATATACCTATCTTTGTTTATATGCTTAAAATACGATTGTTAGGTATACATGACGTTCTATTCTGGCTGTCTAGTTACAAAACACCCTGTATAACTAACACACGTTCCCTCCGTTCTAACAGTACCCGGACATAAGAATTAAAATTCAATTGGAATATCTCAAGAAACAAGGAAAAATAAAAACTTTGGTAAATTTTATATTTTAACTCAAACACCTTGTAGGTATACCTTATATACCTAGTATAGGTACAATATCTTGAAAACGGGAAAAATAATATCTTACACGTGAAAAATTACCCAACGAAACTCCAATCATTTTTTAACCTATATCATGAATATATATACCGTCAAGATTTTAGAGGCATAGGTAAGTAACATTTTTTCTCCTAAACATTATTTGTCCAAAAACGCTTCATTTTCGAGATACAGGGTTTTAAATCTTAAAAATCAAAAATTTTTTAGTTGTAGCTCGCGTAAATTTGAACCGATTTGAATTAAACTCGGCGTGAGCATTAAACAAACAAAGACCTTATTCTATTCTGTGATTTTTCTTATATTTTTTTATACGGGCCATTTTTGAGGCATGAAGTTTTCTAAATGACATACGTAGGTATATTTATTCAACTTTTATGAAGTTTTCTAAAATAATGTTGGGCCTATATCTATTGCAAAATTATTGAAAAAGTTATCCGATAGAAGTGACAGAATTTTTATTTGCAATAAAGTCGGTCGCGTAAAAGATCGGGATGGAAAAAGAGAGAAAACCCTAGTAAAAATAATTTTTTTCAACAATGTTTTGACTGAGCAATTTGAGTTTTCAAAAATTTTTAAGATACCTAAGTAGCACAAAATTATGCATGTTTTTAGGTATATACCTACTTATAAAATACTTATAGGTATGTATACTTTATACTTAATTATAATCTAATTACGCATTTACTCATACCTAGGTATATTAGGTAGGTATACAGGGTGTCCCAAGATTTCTTTATCAAAGGATATCCGGGTTGATATTTGTTTATTATAAAATAAACAAATGAAATTCCGGAAATTTCAACCATACCCCTAAGGCTTTGCAGCTGCACCCTCAATGCTGCTTTATGACCTTCCACCCCTAAGTAATCATCCCCTACTTTTTTTTTTCAAATGACACCCCCATATTTTTTTTGCTCGACAGGATTGTTTACTTCTTTCTGAATACAATGTCACAAGATTTTTTTAAATCCAGACATATGTAGCACGCCGAAAACAATATAATATCAGAACAAACGAGGGTTGTCAAGGAGTTGTAATTTCTTGTTTTTTGTGTTAATGTTTCCTCCAACCACCTTAACTAGTAATACCGGTGTTACTGGTATAGGCGTTAATAATAATAATTGCTTCTGTGGTTTTAATGTCATATTAAATGTTAATTATTAGTATTACTCCTTGACGACCCTCGTTTGTTATGATATTATATTGTTTTCGGCGTGCTAGATATGTCTCGATTAAAAAAAATCGTGTGACATTGCATTCAGAAAGAAGTCAACAATCCTGTCGAGCAAAAAAAAATATGGGGGTGTCATTTGAAAAAAAAAGTAGGGGATGATTACTTAGGGGTGGAAAGGCGTAAAGCGGCATTGAGGGTGCAGCTGCAAAGCCTTAGGGGTATGGTTGAAATTTCCCGAATTTCATTTGTTTATTTTTTTAAATAACGCGGATATCCCTTGATAAAGAAATCTTGGGACACCCTGTATAGGTAAAATTTATTTTTTCCATGATTTTTTATGTCCCGTTGTTATACAAGGTATAAGTACCTATAGCCGAAACCTATACCATCCTATACCTGTAATATACCTAGACACATAATACTTATAGGTAGAACAATTTGTCTACTTTTGGTAAACCGATGTACTCAGTAGAACAACCTTGGTTACATTTTTTTTAACCAACATTTTGTAAAAGCAGTAATTAGCAAGTAGGTACCTATATCTACCTACAAAAGTTCTTTGGAGATTGTAGGTAGGTACCTATAGAATAAAATATATTTCAATAATAATAAACTGAATGTGGTGAATGCACTCTTCATTCCATCATATATTTAGAAGATTTGCTTCGTCATTTATATTAATGTTATAGTGAAGAAACTCATACCTATGAGGGTAACAATATCTAATAAGTTAGTTTACAATTTTATTACTTATGTGTTTACATTCTCTTCTCTTACTTACACTTACACATATACAGCATTCACTCACCTATATACCTACTAAGTATATATATAAGTAGGTACCTACAGAGTGAAGAAAATTATTATTCCAGCTATTTTATTTATTTAAAATAGGTAGGTACCTATACATAATATAGGTAACTTTATTCTATTAAAGTTAAATAGAACTTAAACCTGTTCCTAAGTATACTTCATGAGTACTTACATAAGGTACCTACAGTGTGACCCATTTGTTCTTGAAACACCCTGTAGAATCTTAATTTATGGTGCGATTTTAAAGAAATTTCTTTTAAATCATAGAGCTTGATAAACTATATTTTGGGAGCAAAAAGCGTCTCATTCCTACAAAATCCAGGGCCTACTAGATCAGTGTTTACTTGTAAAATCTCAAAAATTCATATTAGCGATTTTTTTAGAAAAAAACTGGGCACGCCACGGGATTCACCGGCCCTCAAAACGGTACTGTTCTAAATTTTATTGAAAATGTCGAAAGTAAAAATGATCTTGTAGTTATTTTAGAAATTCATAATAATACTCTGAATTTTTATAAATTTATTTGAAAAAGGTTAAAAGCTATCATAAGTAAAAATTAAAATTAAAAAAAGTAAAAAAAAGTAAAAAAAATAATAAAAAAAAATAAAAAAAAAATAAAAAAAAATAAATAAATAAAAAATTATAATTATAAAATTAAAGTACCTATACATTATCACCAACTAGACGTACAATTTCTATTTTGTCTCTCTTGACCTTTTCGAATAAATTAATGAAAATTCGGAGTTCTATTATGAATTTCTAAAATAACTGCAAGATCCTTATTACTCTGACATTTCCAATAAAATTTAGTACAGTACCGTTTTGAGGGCTGGTGAATCCAGTAGCGTGCACAGTTTTTTTCTAAAAAAATCGCTAATATGAATTTTTGAGATTTTACAAGTAAACACTGATCTAGTAGGCCTTGGATTTTGTAGGAATGAGACGCTTTTTGCTCCCAAAATATAGTTTATTAAGCTCTATGATTTAAAAGAAATTTCTTTAAAATCGCATCATAAATTAAGATTCTACAGGGTGTTTCAAGAACAAATGGGTCACACTGTATATACCTATACATATTCAACGTTTCATATGTGTTCAGAACCGGAGATTTTGGGGAGAGCCAAAATTAAAGATTATCCGCGACATCTTATGATCCATGATTTCTTATAGATTTTGAGTCGCTGATCACGATGGTGAAAACCGTTTGTCGATACGATGAACAGTAAAAAAGTTACGGGCATCGAAATAGCCAAAATCTCCAAAAAAGGCCTTTTTTTAATAAAAATACTTTTTTTTTCGACTAAAAGCATAGAACTCCATTACTTGTCACAGCTCTGTAGTCTACCAACTCCCCATGGCATTAACTCTACAATACAAGTAGATTGGAAACGAGTGCTGCTGGTTTTCCAAAATTTAAAAAATCTCCAAAAAGGCCATACGAATAACGGAAAATTAAATTTTCCGCGATACTGGATTTTTTAAAGTATTTTTTCCGAATTCCTCGACCTCGAGTTAGTAAATATGGAAATTTTCAAGCTTCTATGAAGACATTTCGATTTCCAAGATATTCAACGTTTCATATGTGTTCAGAACGGTTCAGAACCGGCGATTTTGGGGAGAGCCAAAATTAAAGATTATCCGCGACATCTTATGATCCATCATTTCTTATAGATTTTGAGTCGCTGATCACGATGGTGAAAACCGTTTGTCGATACGATGAACAGTAAAAAAGTTACGAGCATCGAAATAGCCAAAATCTCAAAAAAAGGCCATACTTTTTTTTTCGACTAAAAGCATAGAACTCCATTGATTGTCACAGCTCTGTAGACTACCAACTCCCCGATGGCATTTACTCTACAATACAAGTGAATTGGAAACGAGTGCTGCTGGTTTTCCAAAATTTAAAAAATCTCCAAAAAGGCCATACGAATAATGGAAAATTAAATTTTCCGCGATACTGGATTTTTTACCTATACAATGCGATACAAAGTTTACCTATATTCTCTGAGTTCAACAAAAATTGTCAATGTGGCAACGTTGTTCGAATTCGAGCTCGTCAATGCAATAATTAAACAGAGTTTGAATAATATTGTCGAATATGTATCCAAGCAACGATAATTATTTTTTTAAGCTTTGTTGGATTTTGCATGTTATTTCCATGGTAACATCTTGTTGGGTATTGTATAGGCCTATATTTTTACATTATTTTTCTGCCTGAAGAAGGGTATAGTCCAATAAAGTCTAAAAAGTCATACGTATCGATTAAGAATACACCTCCATTTGATAGTACGATTTATTTTGTTTCATATACGTGGTTTTTATAGTAACCGTCCAGTTTGTCTAAATACTCCATCCCGCATAAATAAGTATACGTCAACATTGGTTTTGAATGAGAATTAAATGCAAAACACAGAGGATAGAATGTCATTACGTGAATAAATTTTATGTAGTTGTCAGTGGCTCTCAAACTGACGTAAGCGGTTCAATTCATATTTGAATGATTTCCTTCAATAATTTACGCTCGTTCACAATTTGACAATTAACTGTTTGACATTTTCTGGTGAAATTAAAAATATTAATTCGGACGGTTAGTGCGACGTCACATCTGACTTTTTAAAGTTAATCCTACTATATCCAGTGCAGTGCTGTGACTTTTTTTCCACAAAAGTGGTCATATCTTCTTAAGGGAGTCATACTGGAAAAAAAAGTAAATGAACTTGAAATCTTTAATCCACAATGAATGTTAGTATGGTGCTGTCCGTGTACGCCATTAATTGTATTACTCATCGTCATCAAAATCCGGCAAGTCAAAGAAGTTAAATGAGAGCACAGATCAGTATTAAGGGGAAATTAAACTGATGCATGATGTCAATATTGGGAATTGTCTAAAACGCGTTTGAATCACTATCTGTTGCTATATCATAAAATTCAGAATTAAAATATCTTTGTAATTTTTGCAATAAAATATCCAGACCGGTATTTAAAAAATCGTAGCTCAGTCCTGCTCTGCCAAATATGCATCGTCAGATGAAAAAACTGACATTGCAAAAACGGTTAATAACTGCAATGAAAATGTGGTTTCAGTTTTTGTCAATCTTCAATAATAACGTCAATAAACAAGAAAAACTAAAATTGAACATTTTGATTTTTTCAAAATAATTGTTGAAATTTTTTTCGATCTCCATGCACTCTTATCTTATCTACAGTTCTTCTTGTAGGTTGTAGGTATTCACAACTTATAAGTTATATGAAGAAGAGTATACTTACCTATATTCCTATATTTTTTCGTTTAGAAAATAAGACTTCCATACGAAAATTTTAAAGTAAGAATCTGAAGAATCGTTGAATATAGAAGAGTTCGACGACTCCCAACAGGTTATTGGTTAATTACCTAATTAGCCTATTTCACACCATCGTCCGCGAGCGCGCGGTCTTTAGGTACTATAATGATTCTCCTCTCTATGCTACTGTGCATGGTTATTCTTGTATAGATTGTACGGTTTTGGTATGTCAATGATGGGTAATTCGGCGTAACTGGACATCTCTTTCGAGTCCCGACAACAATAATAATTAAAAGCGGCCGAGGTCTAGCTCGTCTGGTATATTGTGTCCATCAAGAGGAAGACCGGCCATCAAGAGAAGAAAGCCAGTACCTCGTTAGTGTCCGGCGTAACCTGGTAGTAATAAGACGTCAAGGTGATTAATGGTTCTATTTCACATCAATCTATTCCTAGCTGGTTCACACTGTAAACGTCTTATTAAATGCATGGAAATGAATTATCATCTCTGTGCTTATGCACAGGGTGACTCAGGATGACGGTCTATATACCTAGGTCTTGATGATGATGTGAAATTTTTATTTTGATATCTTTACTGTTTAAAAGCTCATTTAGGATATATAGAACAGGCGTTGAACACTAAATTTTCAACCAATTGAATCTCAGTAGGTATTCTAAGTTCACCAAGTCCTATGCCATCCCGATTTTTGTTAATTTATCTGCATAGGGGCAATAATTGCAATACTCTCTGGATTTAATAAATTAAGCAAACTATTTAAATGTATATAAGAAAGCCTGCTTTGTTTATGTCTGCATGCGAGCTCATGCAGTGAAGTTGGTATTTTTTGATTGCGAATTTTCATAAGAGCAAACGGCATTAGCTTGTCCATACGATTTGCGCATGTTTCTCCAATACAAAATTTTCATTTATCCACTCTTCAGAAAAAGTTACGAAAAAAAAAATTCGTAAGCAGCACGCCGTGAATATTTTTAATTAATTTCCAAACGGCGTATAACGCGTTTGTATACGATTTGTACACAAAAGTCATGACAAATTTAAAAAATTGCGAATCAGCAGCACAAAATGCAAAATTTTCGACAAAACGTGAACAAATCGTGGACAAACGAATGTCGTTTGAAAATTAATGAAGTTATAGGTATGTAAAATTTATTATTTTTGTAGGCGTAAGTATAAGTCGTTAAGAGCTGATGTTCTTCTGATGACGCATATTTCAAAAATGTCAAAAGCCGACTTATCCACAGTTTCTTTAGTTCTTTCGTTATAGTCGTGCTATGATTAGTACCCAATCATCATCAGCTAACCCTCTTTGAGGAAGCTGACTATATTGACTATTGGTAATGTATATCCATGTCCTTCGGTGTTATAGGAAGTCTCTCCGGAAGGTTTGTAGTTGGGTTCTTCCCAAAGCGGGACACGCGCATACCTATAGGATGTGTTTTGCTGTTTCGTCATCCTCCAAGTATACGGCACTCTGCGCTGATTGCCAAACCCACCTTGTAGATGATTCAGCTTACAGAGCCCAGTATAGGCGTATTAGGGCGTTCAGTTCTTTCTTGTTAAGCTCCAATAACTCCTTGGTCCTTTTTCGACATTCCCTGTATAAATTTCTTCGAATGGTCCAATCTTGGTAAGTTTTTCCAGTACTGAAGGATTTCCCTCTCAGCCTAGTTTCGTATTAGTGTTTTGGCAAAATCCGGCGATATGCCAAATGCTAGTTCTGGTCCGATAAATTCGGATTCGGCACCTTCACTGGCCAGAGAGTTGGCAAGTTTGTTCTCTCCATCAGCATGGTTCGGAATCCAAATCAGAGTTGCTCCTTGCTGGGGCATTCAAAGTTAATTGACAGTTCCAGACGTCGACCTGGAAAGGTTGCGTGATGGCCTAGGCTCGAGAAGACTCTCTTCTTCGAGCCAGCGCTACATACCCCAACTCCAGTTCCTGTGGATGTCTTAAATCCATCAGTGAACTATCTGAAATCTGCATGCTGTTAGGAGTTCATTTCTATTATCCTCCGATGCGTTTTTTCGCGGGAGAAGGACCTTATACAGTGTCGTAGAAGTTGGCTTTATTTTACAGTGAACACAAGGGTATTATATGGGTAATAACTTTGACCACCTTGAAAACAGTACGTCTGGGCATATAAGTTTATAGAAAAAAGTCTTATTTTTTTTTAATCACTCCCATTTCTAGGTAGGACATGTTATATCCGGAGGGATCCTGTCCTAATAGTGAGATGATTGTTCGATTAATGTAACTCTTAAAAAATGTTTATTTATTGTGTCGACAACTTCAGAAACTAATGAAAATAGTGCAGAGGGCCAAATCAGCCGGATTTATTGGTACCTAATTTTGATAACAACTCGGAATTTTAACTGCTCTAGGTCCTGAAGCATGATGAGTTGGTGGCTGTTGCATTGTCCTGATGAAACAACACTTCCTTTTCGTTCAAATGCTGATGATGGTGCTTTTTTTCGTGTTTCATCTTTTAATCGATCCAATAATGACGAGTAATATTTTTCTGTGATCATTTGTTTTACATATTTCGAGAAGTATTTTCACATAAAACTGTCGCCATAACTAATGAACTTTGACTTTTTTTGGAACTCTCGCATGCCTACTTCTATAATAATTATCCAGCACTGTTTAGAATGTTCTTTTCTATGCAAAGGTCAGTTTAATTACGTTTTATGTTTGTTATCTTCAAATTTTTTTTTGAAATGTTAATGCTAATACTTCTTGTCAATTAATGATTCCTATATAACTTTATTCAATCTTACTCCTCAAAAAGTGTGCTTTATTACTTATCAAATTTCTTATTGTAAGTATTATTTCTTGAGCACCTGATACGCGCAATACTAGAAATATAGATATAAATATTTTGACGTTTGAATAAGTGGCTAATGGCATGAAATCTCTAAGCTAAGCCCACAATCGATCGACTTCGCTTACACATCAAGCCCGCATTTACATAATTTCATTGAGACATCTCTTTCTCTATTATTATCAGTTATCTCCGATCATATATACAGGCCGATGCAGATCAGCAAGACAGGCCACTACATGCCACGTTTATGAATTAAGTTCGGCCAGAGGCAGATGACATAACAAAAATTCGAATCTCAATATAAATGGATTTGTCCGTGATAAAATCACGAAACCATAACGAATGCAATTTGACGGAGTTGGCCCGATTGATACCGTCCGATAGCGTCCAAGATCCTGACAGGCCACTTGACAAGGATTTCCTCTTTCAGGTCAATTATTAATTCTGGAATTCGTTTTAGTCATTTTGATGTCTTACTCTACTCCGTCCTATGCTAATTTTGTTTATACTTTCAACTCGCAAATGGACCGAGATAAACTAATAGGTCAGGTAGGTATTTGTATTCCATGATTTCCCGGACGTGACAGTTTATTTTCTAACTGACAGGACAAAAAGGACAAAAATGCTTTCAACTTTTGTCTAATCTATACGACATATAAAATTAAGTGTCCTCATTGACTTTATCGTAAAGCTTTAACTACTGGGAAACTATAATAGAACTATGAACTATTATATTAAGTGCATGCAAATACAATAATTATAACTTAATCACCTATAATACGATCAAATGACAACTTTATATTCAGTCCTACAATAATTGATGGTAGGTATAGATATAAAAAAAGTTGCAGGTTGCCCTTTTTTAAATTTGTCAAATCCTGTTAAGTTAGCTCCTGATGTATTTAAAATTTACTGATGTAAAAAATATAAAATAATCGGACAACTTGGCAAGTTCATCTTCTTGCGATGTAAACTCAGAAAAAAAAATTGGGTCAGCAAAGAAAAGTTTCCTTCCTCTTCATCTGAAGAATTGACGCAGCAATTGAATGTAATAAAAAATCAAACAAATCAAAATATATAGGTACTCGTAGCATTCAATTTTTAAGAGAAGTTCTAGAAAACAACGGCTAATACAAAGTTTACTTTTTTTTAAGATTGCTTTAGAGATTGCGTGCATGGATTTTCTGTTTCCTGGACAGATTTCTACCTAATCCGCTTTACCGCTAGAAATTATTATGAATTAATGACATAGTTCTATATCTATAACATATTATGAATTAGAGAAATACAAAAGCATAAGCCATATGTAGCTGGCATATCTACATAATCTGATAATAAAATAATAAAATAGAAGAAACAAACAAGAGAACATGAAACGCACTGTGAATGATAAATTTAAAGTAAAGAATAAAATTTGATTCAAAAAACTTGATAAAATTCTTCAATCATTCATCGGAATTCCATCTTTTCTGAATCAAACTTGTGCAATAATAAATAACGTAAACTTGTGTTCCTATACCTACCCACTTGTAGCCTTCACCTTTGGCAGGATGCAAGAATATAGACGTTGCATTTTATGTCGACCTGCATAATATAACACCTCAAGCGTTCCTCTGTAACGTAATATCACCCAATCAAATATAAAAGGACCCATATAACATTCCAGATCGCCTTGTTTACCTTTTCGTCATACAATAGCGGTTCTATCGTTGTCTTGTTATCTCACCTCTGGGTGATTCCAGCCCAAGAACGGCTACATCTATTCACGAATGTGGGTAAACAAACACGGCTACGCAGTCCATTGTGCGTGTGTATTATATACATGCATAGGCTATTGATTGGAATTGGAAATAGAAACATACATCGCAGGCATTCCAGGCTCCATACAAAGTGGTACTAAATAAACAGGGCACATCTGTATAGCAATATGTAATTGATTTGTCATATCTCCCCTCATAATAATATTACTACCTACCTATATTGTGGTAGCGCAGCAGTTTGAAAAAACTGGAAGAACGGCATTATTGTGTGTGCCATTAATTTATTCGTGAGGTTTGTTTGTGCAAGCTAATATGGTCAATTAATCATAAAGTGACTAGCAGTTCTTTTATATTATGAATATACGTAATATGAATGTGCGTGGTGTTGGTGTTATAGGAATGCACGGTTAGAAATTCTTTTTGAATGTTCCGGCTCCCAATGAGTTCATTTCTGAGTTCTCTTATTTGTTGAAAATTGTTGGAACGCATACACTGGCTTTCTAATGAAGGTATGTTTGAAAATTTACAAAAATTGCCCTATCGATCATTTTGTATTGCAATTATTGAGGGTGTTTGAGTCACTATGCGACTTAAGAGTTCTATTATGCTTCCTCTGGTATGGAATCCCATTAATGTAGCACCCTCTCCAAGTCCTTGAGAAACTTGAGGATTTTGAGAGGATCAAGGTCGGCCTCCGAGTTTAACGCATTGCAGTACAGCATCAGGTACATTGACGAGGAGTCTCGTCTTCCTTTCTGCAAAATATGCAGACGCCGTTCTCTTTTATGCCCTTCCTCAGGTGTTCCTTGAACTTACAATGTCCCGGCAGGAATCCTGTCAGTGTCTTGAGATATTCCTTACTGAGGTTGACGAAGATTCTCTCTCGGTTGAAGTTCCAGAGGAATTCTTTGGCTTGTCTCAACTCTGAAAGGTTTCTACAATGGATTTCTTTCAGTTTTTTCTTTCTTTATTCTTACCTTGAAGATGGTGTCTTCGGAGCCACATAATGGTTTTGGTCATATAAAGGATGTTGGTTCCGTTTCTTGCCAGAGAGGCGCAGTTACCTCAACTCCAGTATTACCTGCTATCCATTTGATGTGAATTTTATTTTTCTTACCTAATTATTTGAGTTTTTCGAGGCACTCCCAAGCCATTCTGGAGCTGATCGTCGAAGACCTCAGCGTATTTTTACGGCTGCTTGATTATCCGTAAATTAGTTCAATTTATTTGTTTTCGTAGTTTCTGTCGAGATTTATTTGGACACATTTTTCTATTACGTGTAGTTCCGATTGAAGTATGGTTAGGAATATTCCCATGGGTTTGACAGTATACTCGGTGCGCGGCCCGTACACTCTCGTCTCGGTTCACCAGACGAATCGTACCTCCTTTGAGAATGCAGTTAGAAGTGTTGTTCCATTCCTCTTTTGTAGACAGTTCCGCGATAAAGTTCCCCTCGAAACTGAATCTGTCTTTTGGCAGTGTCGATAATCTTGTCGCGACCACTTAAGGGTTGGTCCTTAATGGCTCGCTGTCCACTTCTTTCTAAGGAGAGCTTCACCAGTTCTTCTCTCGATCACCAAATGTAGTGGTGTCAGACTCAAGATTACTGCCAACGCTGCTGTTGGACAAGTTCTCATTGCTCCTGTGATGAAAAACACACGAGCCTCTGAATCTTTCTAGAGTGTTTTCCTCGCTGTTGCTAGCTTGATTCTCTTTCTATCAGTGAACCGCTTCGTATGTGATGATAGGTCTCACTAGCATGGTGTACATTCAGCACAGAATAGATGGCTTTCAGCCCCATGTTTTGCTCGCAATTATCCTGCACACTGGCCTAACTTACTTTTTTATTCAAGTGCTGCATGGTTCCACAGTAATTTTTGATCTAGTGTTACTCCAAGAAGGTAAGCTCCGACTAAACGGATGGTCTTGATTTCTGGTAACTTGATCCTTTTTGTGAATCGTACAAGTGTTGTTTTGAAGTGTTGATGTTTAGCCATACTTCCCGGCACCATTTCAGGGTTATTTTTAGCCTTCTTTCTCACAGAGTGTTCCTCCAAATTTTCCCTTGGCTATTCTGACGATGTCATCAGCGTACTCAATGTAGGTATGGAGGTATGGAGGTATATTCTTGGTGAGTAGTCAGAAAACGACCAGACTTCATATAAGGGAGATAACACTCCTTCTTGTGCACATCCTTTAGTTGTATTTATCTTAATGGTGTTCTTGCCCACATTAATTTCAACCATTCTCGTAGAGAGCATGTTTTGAATTAATTTGGATATTGTGCTGTCCACTCCTCTTTTAGCTAAAAGTTTCTTGACAACACCGTGCTTGGTATTGTAAAATGCGTTTTCTATATCAAGGAAGGCTCAGATGGCGATTCCCTGGTACTCCAGACTGTCTTGAATCTTTTCAGTCAGCTCGTACAGGGCGGTCTCTATCGTCCTGCTGACTTGGGCGAAGTGGTACCCTGCTGAGTGTTTCCGTTCCTATGTAGTTATCGACATTTTTCTCCATTGTCTTCAATAAGAATGATGTAAGACAAATGGGTTGAATGACTTCGGAAGAGTGATTTTTTCCTACTTTGGGGATTAAAGTAACCCGCGCTCTTCTCCAGGCTTGTGCTTGTGGTATATATCCCATTGCAACGCTGTTGCGGAATATTCTAACCAGATGTGGTTGGAGGATTCCAACCACTTTGCAAGAGTGCCGGAAATTTGCCTTTCACTCTGGGTGATTTTAATTGAAACATGTTTTTAGTGCCTCAATCTTCTTTTTTGGGCTTTACAAATTTCAAGGTATTCCTGTCACTTCCCAGTGCACTGACTGAAAAGGCAGTTTCTAACAGAACTATAGAGCTCTTTGCTCCTTATCCTCTGTTTAGTTCCCATCCAGTTTTCCGAGTGATATCGTTTTCTGAGCAATGCCCTTAGTTAATGCTTTATGACGTCTAGATGCTTCAGGTGCTAAGGTGATGTTCCCACAGAAGTCCCTGAAACTCGTCCTTTTCGCCTTTCCTATTTTCTTATTGTGGGTTTTCAAACCAATGGTGTGATTCTGCGAGTTTCCGTCGCGCTTGGATTTATTAGAAAGCCGTCGAACTTGTGCCCGGAGTTTGGATATAGGTGTTTGTTTCACCATGGAGTTTACCTACAATTTCCTTTCTCTCAAACGAGGCAACTGTATTCATATGAAGGCAAGCATAAGAGTAGGAATTATAAGGTATCACATAGGTATCGCTCCGTTTATCGTCTTCTTATTTATTGATTATGAATAAAACACTAATGTTTTATAAAATTCTACTGTATATTGATGGATGATAGAAACGTTACACGTGTTTCGCTACTTTTCATGTAGCATCTTCAGACGTAAATAAAATTATTGATACAGTAACATAGCAACAGTATTACCTAAGTGATCATGAAACAAGTAACTAGATTTAAATGAATTTTTAAGAGAACTAACTAGATCATAATGTAATTTCTTCAGAATCTTCTTAGTTGTTGATATCAAGAAGAAAATCAAGTAGTGGAGAACGATATGTGTCTAGCTGTTCATTTATTACTGTGTATTGTTGATTATGTAAATGTCTGTGGATCTCTAGAGATTCAAGAAAATTTAATTTAAAATAATGATCACAATGATGTAGTAATTCAATTTTGTTGTTTGCTGTTAGAGTGTGATTGTTTTCTATTAAGTGTTTTGCAAAATTTGATCTTTCTGGATGTTTGAGTCTGTAAGAGTTTAGGTGTTCGTTGTATCTAATTTCTAGATTTCTACAAGTCTGCCCTATATTTTAACGTCTTCTTATTTACTTCACGTCTGTCTAGATTGTCTCTTCTTTACATCTACATACTCTTAGTCCTTTTATAGGTATAGGATCTGAATTCTCGATATATCGACTGCTACCGAACCGTCTTAGGTCGCCTCTGGATTTTTATTCGGAACTTATCAATAATTATGTTATTTATTGATAATGCTAAGTTAAAATTTGAAGACTCATCAGTGATGCAAGCTTCACTCAAAATTATAATTTTTTCAGTGGATTCTTTTCATATAACATTTGCACGGTGACAGTTTTGAGAATTCTTTTGATAATAAGTGAGCCTCGAGTAAACCCAAGTCGTTATTTATCTGCTTTCTAATCGTATTATACTAATTTCCTACAAATAGATGAAGAAACTGCTAAAAAATTTATGATATATGCAACCCTACTGCTCCTAAATCTTATGGTTTACAAAAGACACCTAAACAACCGTCAAAATTAAGACCTATATCTTATCATCAATTAATTGCCCAATAGTAAATAAGTCCTATACATACAGGGTTACTACTTTCAAGACTTGCAAAAAAAGTTATTTTGTATTTTGTGTTTAAAATACGATTTTCTACGTTCGATTTTGGCTGTCCAGTTACCAATCGCATGGAAATAATAAGTTTCTAATGCAAAGTGACCAAAAAATTCCATCCATTGGCTTTTAGTAATTTTCCGTTTAATACTTCCGAACTCCCTCATCGTTGATGGGGGGGGGGGGGGGGGGAGGAAGGGGATTTGGAGATACCTTCCATTTAACGTTTTAGAGTAATTGTGAAGTCTGAAGTATACTAAGCAATGCATCTGGAGCCTTCCTGTGACCACTTCCCTCAAAATTCCAGTGCGTTGAAAACCTCCTAGTTTTATAAGCATCCAGATAATTCAACCCGTTGTGTTGGTAAATACCGATGAGGCTGGTGATTTGTCGCATTTTGTACCTGCGTCTATTTTATTTATTCTTCCAGTAGGTTCAAGTTTCTGGAAGCTTGACATGCTACCAACCGCTTTGTAATCAGAGACAGCGGGATAATTTGCTATAAAATGATATACTTATATTTTGATAGTTTCGAGCCTGATTAGTAGGTACCTACAAGAATGGACGAAGTAGCTTAGTCTTCAGACTGGTTCACGTCTGTTATACTCTATGAAGATTTGGTATCTCTGTGTACGATTATTTTTTATGCCGAGTTTTACTAGAGAAAACAACCATCAAATACCCTCATTTAATATACACTATCATTATTATCTGTTAGTAATTAAGCGTTTATTTTGAAAGTAATAGCCCGGTTTCTTAATGAAGTTTTCATAAAACTATCTTTTTATTTCTCGCTGTCGCGAAATTTTATGTTTATGAAGGTATAAAATGTAGGTAGTCGATTAACACACTCTGACCAGCTTGACTCTACGGTATCAATTCCTTTCGCTTCCTTAATTCGCCATAACATAAATATTTATTTACCGACGTTAATTGTTGTAATTTGTAATTTTTAGTAATAACTCGATAGGATGCATAAATTCCTCGACAATTTACAAGAGAATATGGACATATGGACGGGCCCGTTCCTTGTGACGGCGTGATAAATGTCTCCGTAAACATCGTAATTGTATCTCGCGGTAAAATATCGTTTGTAATTCATGTATAGACAGGTGCGTTCGTTAATTTCATGAAAATATAATTTTGATTTATGTTACCAGCGTGTCGCTTTCATAACGACCTAGCTCTTGGGAAGTCTAGTAAAATTCAGTTCTAGCCATGGTGAGTACAGCGATTTATAAGAGAATAAGCAAGCAGTAGTAGTAAGTTGTTGTGAGCAATCGAGCGGTTATAAGGGAACTCTCATCTGTTCAGCTTCTAACATTTAATTAGTTTTAATTCTAATTTAATTAGCTATATTTCAACGAAGACATCATCAGGCAGAATCATATAAAAGAAGCATCACTTATTACTAAGATTCATTCCTATTAGGCAACATGTCATGATAACCTTGAACGAGGCTTTATTTACAAATAAACAATCCTCTGTCACAACAAACAATTAACCTAGCCTGTCATTCATTTATTCATAAAATAAGATTCTTCTTCTGTCATTATGTTGATTCAATTCCCTCAAACTGACCTAAATACCATAAGAACTCTTTTCTATACGCTCACTTCTCATATTGGTTGTTTAAGAATTTTAAACTCAGCTGTCTATTCTGCCGTAGCAGCCTTTTTTATATACAGGGTGGCTCGAAACATAGATCCAAGAGGATAACTCTGAAGGTGAAGTAGATACTTAGTGGGAAATGTTTCAAATAAAAATAACAGCAGGGTAAGTAGTGGGTGACCCTGTTCTTGATTCAGGGGTTAAACTTGAATCTATTTGAAGGTAACAGTTTTTTTAATAGGGTTACCCAGTCATGATCATAGAAATTACATATTTTTAAAATTCTTCATTTAAATATAGGGTGAATTCGGTTTTTGTAGCAGCAGGACTTCGCATGCACCAGTTTATAGAAGTCCTGGGCGTAGAAAATGGGAGTAAAAGTTGTTGAGCGAAAAATGGGTGATATACCCTGTCATCTAGGTACGCCACTGAGGAATTTTTTCACCCGTGTTTTTCTTCGTTTTGTGTGCTCGAAGTTATAATAAATATCCTCTTGGAATAAAATTAAAATATTGAGAAATTCTCAAGTTAGGTATATGTTGCGAAAACTGAAAAAAATATTTTTTTTAGGCTTTCCGAATCTGCACATTTATTTTTATGGGAGCTTTTATTCCTTAAAACAGGTCGTTTATATAAACTGGCCAAATTTTGCTCTAAAAAACTGACTCACCTATATACTCATACATATTAGGGGTCAATATATAGCCCATATAAGTCTATTTCGGGTATAAAATTTCATATTTCATTCAACTCCAACTTTTCAGGGGCATTATTAAAAAATTTCTTTGACTTTGAAATTACTATTAAGCTTAACCCCTAAGACAAGGTTAGGGTCACCAACCATTATTAGATGACTCAAAAACTTTCACTAACTCGTCAACGCGTGTTCGCAATCGTCGTAAAAGTTGAATAAAATAGATTTACCCTAAATAAATCCAGGGGTTATTGTGACCCCTATTACTAGTATTTTTGAAAGTAGAATTTTCCGGACTCTTCATTTCCTGGACCAAGAGTAGCTTCATCCAACTAACAGTAAAATTCAACCTCTGCTGGATCAGCAAGGCCGCCAAATGGATGATCTCCTATACCGACCTTACAATTTTTATTTGAAAATTTTCCGCTGTGTATTAGCATCTTCAGAGTAGTTATCCTCATATGGATCTATTAAAACGAACCATCCAAGGTAGAGAAGTATGATTCTAGAATCTAGAACGTCACGTCGTAGATTTCTAGCAACCAGATGTGAATGGTCAAAATAGATATTATTTGTCAAGAATCAGCTAGCTGGTCTCTATTATTCTAGATAGAAGTGTTGCCAGATCAATTTCTTTTTGAGTGTCTCAATTAATGTGGATTGTACCTACTATAACTTAACCAAGAGAACCTTTACAATTTACCTTTCACCTATTTATCAACTTTATTGCAACATTGTCATTAGGTATACAGGGTCGGCAATCAAAAATGGTCTTCTATTTGGAAACTGAAGATGTATGCGAAAAAACAAGCAACAAATGCTAATTTTGTTATTGGGAGGGACAATTTAACCAATTTAATCCCAATAACAGTGGTTACCCCTTCTTCACTTATCATCATATAGGGAACTGATATCCAGTGATGCATCATTTGAAAGCCATACTTGAATTCTCTTTACACCGATATCTCACTTTTTCGCTTTTGCCTAAATATTACAGGGCGAATCGATAAAAAAGGTCTACTTCGTAATAATAATCATTACTTTTTGGAAATATAAGCAAACAGTTTTTTTTTTTAATACTTTTCACTGGCAACTATGATGGTTGTCATGGTCACTATCATGGTTGAAACGATAAATACGACTGAATCGATTCGCAAAAAAAGGTAAAGTTGGAGAAAAATGACATCAAATTCAATTCCACAAGATATTCATATTAGTTAAAAAAATGTGCAAATTGTGCCCCACCAACTTCCATACAATAAGAAACAAATTCTGCTCGAAACTTTCTCCCTGAATTTGGCGTAATTTGGTGCTATTCTTCAGTGACGCGCCGATGCAACTCTTCCAGAGACTCTGCTTCCGTCCAATCCAATGCCCCGGGAAAACTCGGTCCAGAAATCCAAAAAAGACAGAGCAAAATGTGTCGAAGTTCCATCTTATTGGAAACTCACAATGATCTACTAAGTAAACGTAATTATTTTGAACAACATCAACAAGCAATGGGTGGACAAGATCTTCCAACACTTCCTTCACCCATCAGATTCCCTTCAACAAAAGTGAAGTGGGACTAATTTATGTGGTCTCCAAAAAACCGCCCCAGACATTTAGTTTTAGAGGATGCTGAGAATGGACTTCGTGGAAAATCCTTGGATCACGTTTAAGAAAATGCACACTCGTCAGAAAAATAAATGTTGAAAAGAAAACTCGAATAAGCACCGATTATTTCGGTCGTAACCATAACTTCGCAACTAAATGGAATTTACGAATAAAATTTATGTTTCATGCTTATTAAGGATGAGGCGACTAGTACCTACTAAGTAGGTAGCTCTTGGGATGTTGGTTACAGTGGTCAATTTTAGTGTATTCAGAGTTGAGTCTGTAGCAACTTGTCGCAGAAACTCCAGTCTCACTATATAAAGCCTCTCGTTTCTCGCCTGGAGCTTACGTTGAGGGTCTCATTTTTTATCCGCTATACTGAACATGTTTCTTGAAATTTTGTGACCATACTGACCAGCTTCAAAGTTCAACACGTATTTTCTGCTTGTGTGTTTACTATTTTCGCAATAGAGTACCTAAATCATTTTTCACAACCAAATGTTTATTTTGAAACACGACAATTCAAAGAGCAGCTTAAACTGAGATCAAAGAGGATCTGTTAGGTGGTCGAAAGTATAGGAGTAAATTTTTTTTGCCAATTGCGATAACAAAATGAAACCCGCTTCTACAAAGGAATTTGTTACTTTAGTAGAATAATTCTTTAACCAAGCACTGAATCGATTCAGTCGTAGCACCCATGCAACCATAATGATAGCATAACAACCATGAAGTGCGATATTCTATTAAAAATTATTCTTTTTTTTTTGCACATTCGTCCTATAATAGGATTTAGGCGAAAGTGAAAATATGAAATTTCGTTGTAGAGACTTATGCAAGTAGGTACTTATTATAGCCTTTATTCAAATGAATCAAATGGTGTATCATTAGATATTATATGTTCTCTATATGATGGTAAGTGAAGGGGTTATAGCCACCCCTGTCAAGGGGACAAACTTGTTACCCAAAAATGTAAAAATGTCCCTTCTCAATAAAAAATTGACCTATTTCGGCATTTTCGTATATACCTACATCTTCAGTTTCTAAATAATCAGGTCTGTTATCTTTATACGATGACCCATCACCCTGTAATTTTAAACGTAAGATTTGCACAAAACGCTGGCATTTCACAACTTCCATGTCCGGTTGCACAAACGTTAATTAAAGATCTGTCAGATAATCACCGATTTTAAAATGCCCTGTAGGCATTATTAAAATATTGCTCTCATATTGCCGGAAATAAATTCTACTCCCTTTTAGAAGAGTTAATTACTGATAAACAATGAAAGATCATTGAAAATATTCACCATATTTGAATGCAATTTAAGATCAGTGATTATCTGACAGATCTTTAATTAACGTTTGTGCAACTGGCCCCTAGGGCCACGCAATGTTCATATTATCTTGTCCCCTGGAAAATTGTTAAAATTAATGAGTACCTATGTAAAGACTTCTGGTGGAAGCTGCGTCTGATATTTATTTAAATTATTCAAGAAAGACCCTTTCAAGTGAATAGTCTCCAAAAAGTCTAAAAGAATATAAGACCCGGCTGCATGAACGTGATTAAAAATCTTTCAGATAATTGCCGATTTTAAAAATTGCAAATTTTGAAAATATGATGAAGATTTCTAATAATCTTTTATTTTTTATCGGTAATTAACTCTTCTAAAAGGGAGTAGAGTTCACTTTCAACAATATCAGAACAAAACTTTGGAAATACAGGGTATTTTAAAATCCATGATTAGGTATCTGACAAATTTTTTATTACGTTCGTGCAACCGGACAAAGACATAAATAAATTGTTGTATAAATACGTCAAGTACTTAGATGGAGTTTTTTTTTTGCATTATAGAACTTTGCTCTTAACCGTGTAGATAAGACAGTTGGGCTCAAACGCATACTATCGTGGTCTCTAAGACTTTTGGAGAAACGATTCTAAACCACTTATAAATAGACATGAAATTATTTACGTCATTGGAATACTTTGAACAAGAACGCTCCAGAATGACGTTTCGGAATAGGTATACCTAATTGAAAATAAGTTCAGCCTCTCAATCGATAGGTAAATTTGAAAATTATTACTGACAGAATAAGTATTTTTTGTATTTCTTGAAAGTTTAATAACTTCAATTCTAAGAAAATTACTTATTATTACACACATAACTGGGTAACACATAAATTATTTAATTTGTGTTATAAACGGTTTTAATAATTATGATTCATTTAACTTTTTATACGATTTCATGCGAGTATCTCCTGCAATGAATTTTTTCCACGCTTACGTTATCGTCTCAAAGTTTACCGCTTTCAATTAATGGGATACCCAGACCGAAGTCCGAGTTCTGAGAGCTAGTAAATGTCCAACACCTCTCATGATTTATTTCCATTATGGTGCTTCTGTATAGGAAAGGAATTTAATATTAATATGGCAGTAGGACGAGTGTTTAGGAGTCTTCGACGTCGACAAAACCCAACTCTGTCGGACTGTCCTTCGGTCTCCCCGGCAGATCTGAAGATAACTTTATGATTACAACAAAACTCGTCTGCTTTTTTCTCGCCTTCTTTAAACACTCGCCGCCTTATTAGCATACCGATAATAGCTTTAATGTTGTAATAGATAAATAATCGGGTAAATTATTATAATTGTTTTAAAATCACTTGGTTTAATAACGTGTATAGGTATCATTAGTTAATTAATGATCGTTTTAATTGCACACATATGGAAATTGAATTCTTCTTTTCTTGCAAAAAATTTAAAATAACGACAATATGCACGAAGAGCTTCTATTAAGTTACTAAATAAAAAAAGCAGTGTATACGAAAGTTTTTTTTTTGCTTTTCCTCTTTTCACAATTTGTCAAATTATTATCCCATTTTTCAAATGTCAGTGTTGTTTTACTAATTAAATTACTCCCTTGTTAAAAAGAGTAATTATTTGGAAAAATTCTCTTCAAATAATTTTCCATACCTCTATTCAACTTGATGTCCTTCGACTGCATGATACATAATTAAATTCATTCCTTGTATTTGTTGCCTCCATTGACTTCTGTTCATAAAAAAAAACACAAAAAATGCTTGCACAACGAATCTCGCGGTAATGCAAACGGTGGAGCTCATGACATATAAAAATGGGAATGAGGCAGGATGCGTAGCATCGAGTTTTCGCTAGCTTCACCCGATGAGGTAGAATCAAGTATAAGTGATTTCTCATTTTCAGGAATAAGTGATTGTTAGTTTTTCAGTAAAATCTCCAACCTCTCCTCCATGTGTCATTCTAAATTTTATGTGCCCCGAACAGCCGAGTGGAAATTGACACTAAAAAAGGCGAAAATCGCAAAGCTTCATGTAGTTCTGTTTTTTTTTTGTATGTTGTAGGTATGGACTACTGTCTGCGCACCACGCGAAAACTGTGAAATTTTTGGACTTTTTCACTTTTGGCTGTAAAAGTCATAAACAAAACTTTTTTCGACAAACAAAATTCAGTACTTTTTTACTTATGAAATGTGTAACAATTTAAGTCTAACCGCAGCTCTGTAAACCCTATAGAGACCAAACTATGACCCATCGAAGATGGCCAATATTTTTCAAAAATTAACAATTATTCTAAGTTTTGTTCCCGTCCGGAGCGAAATATACATATAGGCAAAATTGCTTTTATGTACTATGAGAAAGTTTGAAAATAAAGTTGTGGTACATTTAATTTGCTTTCATTAAAGCACAGAACGAATTCTGCGTAAAACTATATTATGTCACTTTGTCGCACAATTTTGGATACGTGAGAAATCTGCTAGTTTGCGCACAAAAAACGATGCGCAAAGTAGTGTTTTGTAAAGTGGTCGTAGGAAAAATATATTGAGGTTCAACTTCACGTTTTTCCTCACAGGTACATCACGGTCTTTTCAGGTTCTTCAGGTTCGACACGCTTTTCCTCAGTTTACGTTCCTCAGGTTCATGTTTTTCCTCAGCTTTCTCAGGATCGTCCTCGTCCTCGTCTATCGAAATCAAGGCGACGTTAATTCTCTTAACAGTTCAAGCATAGAGCCGAGCATTTGAACCCAGCTATAAGTCAAGTACACGCCCACCTGCATCCCTTCTTACATTTTCAGGTTATGATTTTGAGAAACTGTCGTGGGTCTGGCTCTTTTTGAGTTGTTTCTGAGGACGCAGGAGATCATTTCCCAACACAATTCGGTGGGGACCTTCCCTACCCCCATGCAGCCACTTTTAAACTTATTGATAGTAGGTGCGGAACGCATGAAAAGATGCAGCCTCGATGGTTGGGGTAAAGGTGCCGGAATAACCTTTGCAATTGCAGCTGTATTCAGGAAAAAATGCAACCTCAGGTGGTGCAGTCTCTGGAGGCACACCTCCATAAAGAGCCACTATAGGCACTTTTCGTCACCTTCTGCAATACTTTCATGAGTTGAACGTGTTAGGAGGGAGATGGCAACCAAGTCTACTAGATCCTGCCTTTTCCGAAATTTCCTTTTTCCCTGCCGGAAAAGCGCAGATGTCGTGTCACATCCAGTAAAAGGGTGAAGATAAGTTCAAACCCACTGATGGGCACTTCAACTCCCCCTCGATCGATTGAACGCTCGGTGGTACACTGAATCCATTCTGCCTCACTTCTGCTACATCCACGTTTTTGAAAGCGCATATGTTATGAATGGTAGAGCCCAACCCACAGAGGAGAAAAGGAGGTCTCATAGGATCTGCTATTCTTGAGGCCGATAATGAGGTTGTGGAATTTGATTGAAAAAAAATCTTTCTTCTTGAGACCACGTTCCACACTCATGGTAATTAGCGTTTTGATACCATCGTTTTTTAAGAGTATCACTGTTACTGATAATATCTTCTTCGAGTGCCAGCTGACATACAAAACAGACTCCCGGTCGAACCGATATTGTTTCATTCGTATTCATTGCACAAGTTTCTAGTACGTTGAGAACAAAGAAATATATATACTATGCGTATAAGTTGTTAAGTTCAAACCTGATTTTTTCTATATCTTCTTGAATTTTTCTTAATTATTAACCTAGACTGAGAATTAAAAAGTAATAATTATCCTTTTAATATGATTTTATGCATTTTATCTCAATTCTTCAAAAATCCATTTTTACCTTCTTTTTGATTTTTTTTGGAGGATGTGAATGAACTATTACCAGTGTTTTACAGATCTCGCATTCGTTCTGTACTTCAATGAAAGCAAATTGACTGTATACTTAAACTTATTTTTAATGACTTTTCTCGTAGAACGAGCAATTATGCTAATCTTTTGCTCCAGACGGGAGTAAAACTTTTGACAATTGTCAATTTTCGAGAAAAATTAACCATCTTTAGAGGGACATAACTTGACGGTCCCTATAAGGTTTGCATAGGGCTCCGGTTGAGCTTAAATTGTTACAACTTTAATTAACTTTGTCGAAAAATGAAAAATGCATGGTTTATGACTTTTAAATTTCGTTTTTTTTGCGTGGTGCGCGGCGAACACAAGTTTTCCAGGTTGGAAATTTGTATTCACACCACCCAAACTGGTCCTTTTGGCACCAGTTGGTACATCATCAAGTTTTGCGATTTTATTGTTAATTTCTACTGGGCTATAGACTAGAATTCTAACTCCAAGCTGTGGAGTGCTTATTAAGTGTGAACTTGTGACAGACACGTCGTTAATGTCTTTGCAGCTCGACGTAAGTAACAGAAAGCCAGTATTCCTGAGAGAGTGACGTAGCACTCTTAAAGGAATTCTGGCTCATGGAATATCGTACATTTTTCATGGAAATTTTTTCCAATATTTATGATACATACTAACTTTAGGTAGTCACAGTAATAAGAGTACCAATACCTAATTGGCGAATGTATGCGGGTAAAGGCATTTAAGCCGAAAAAACGTGAAATGGGTAAAGTGCACAAAGGTATATAAAAAATGACTCTTTTATGTTTGGGAAAAGGGACTTAATTCATTTCTCAATTTAAAGCAATTATTTGTTGTGTGAAATGGAATAACTAATTCCAACCTAAAAATTTTCAACTTAAATAATTTGAACTCAACTTTTGTAAAAAAAAAATATTAGTTTTTGTCGTTTATTGGCGTTATTATTGATGATTTGGAAAAACTGAAACCACATTTTTATTGCAGTTATTAACCAGATTTATTTTTGCCATGTTAGTGTTTTCATTTGACAGTTCATATTTGCAGGGCCGGACTGAACTTCAATTTTTAAATGCGGCCTTGGATTTTTTTATTGCAAATATTGAAAAATATTTAAATTCTGAGTTTAATGATATGGCACATAATAGTGGTTCTATATTACTAGTGACATCATCAGTTCAATTTCACCTTAATACGGATCTGTGCTCTTATTAAACTTTTTTGACTTGTCGTGTTATGATGATGATGAGTAATAGGTACGACATATAGTAACTATAGTCCGAAACACGTTTGATTGGTGTCATATAATTAAATTCAGAATTAAAATCTTTCAATATTTCAATTTTTGCAATAAAAAATCCGGTGCCGTACTTGAAAATCGCAGTTCAGTTCGGCCCTGTAAATATGAATCGACAGATTAAAAAAAGCTGACATCGCAAAAATAAAGCTGGTCAATAACTGCAATGGAAATAAGAAAATCTAAAATTGAAAATGTTGTTTTTTTTTTCAAAATAATTCGAAAATCAAAAATAATTTTTGAAATCTCTTTCTGCTATTGCATTGTACTCCTGGTTGCTCAACTTTTGCCCCATTTATGATATGAAACAAGGAAATACCTGCAAAGAAAATTTAATTTCTTTACCTAAAATAAACCAAATTGAAAGGATATCCATTTAGACCATGGAATACAATGACAAGTGGAACTTTCGGTCGACAACTTCTGTATAATAAACAGCTTTTTTTCGAAAATATTCATAACCCATTAAATTACAAAGGTAGTTCTTTAATCAAAAATCCTTTTGATGTCAGATCATAAATTATCAAAACTCGAATTCAGCAGCCAGAGACCTCGATTTGCATCTTTATAATTTTATATATTATGTACTATAAATACGTGACCACAGTAGTTGAGTGTATTCGATCCCGGAGCTACACCTCATAATTTCAGCACAATGCCTACGGAATTTCAACAATAAATGAGAATTTATGGCTTCTATAAATATAACCTTTGTGTTCACTTATGTAATTTCGAATCCAACTAACACCCCTCGACATTTGAGACATATTTATCAAAATACTGGTTTCGGATGAGTCAGGTATTTTTTTCCCGATATATCATCCGTTTTATTTTGGAAAGCAGCTGTGTCTTCACTAGGGCAATCGCTGAAATGACATTAAATTTTCACTTATTAATTCATTTAATTAGGCAGGTAAATCTAGTGAAAATAAGTTGTATTTTTATTTTTCTCTCATATCATAATTTTCTTACCATAGGTATACGTAGTGTATTTTTCAGAATCGAATTTACCACCCCCCCCCCCCCCCCCCCCCCGAATTTTATAAATCTTGAGAAGTGTATCATTAAATAGTAGTGCCCGTATTCACAAACGATAATTACAAAATAATTACGTAATCATTTATCTCCATCTCATTCTAATGCAAATAAACTGCATATCTCCATCTCACTCATTTAATTAATTACGTAATTATTTAGGAAATTATCGTTTGTGAATACGGGCATAGGTATATTACAAGACGTTTGAATTTTTTTTCAAGAATTTTGTATTCTTATACTTACATAACTAGTTGCTATGCAATTAACAATAAATTATTCTATTATTTTACGGTAAATCTGTTTATTTAAATGTCTGTTTTATTAAAATTTTCATCATTTTAACTCCTAAATATTTTGGTTGGTAGCCATGGCTTAACTCAATTACCTCCGCTGGTATCATTTAGATCACCCTACATGAAACAAGTTGTAATTATAACGCACCATTCTTTTCACATCCTGTATATAACAGAATTCATTTACATCTCTTTAATATTAGTTTATTATATCAGCGGAAGAGAATAGATAAATAAATAATTTAATAAAATGAAGTAGTTATAGATCACTGTTATTTATACGTCATTAACGGCCTTAATTTGCATTACCTACCTACATAAATATATACAAAGATAATTAGTGATCTCCGAGTTTTTGAGTACTAATTTATCTTACAAAAGAGATGTGTTTATGTCACATTTCGTATGTATAAAAGAAAGTAAATGGATACATAACTGTAAAAACTCATAGTATCTAATTGGCAGGTTTAATAATTGGATACTCGTGTTACTGTCACAGCAAAACCAAAACTGAAAGCTCTAATTTGTCAGGTGAACGAAAATATAAAAGGTGCCATAAACTTAAAGATTAATTTATCTGCATGGCGGATTTACATCAGCGACAAGTATTTCATAAGGCCTTTCTTTATTTAACTCGTTTATTTAATATGTGCTTAATAATGCACATATACAGGCTGTCCAAGAATAAAGGGGACAAACTTCCACGGTAGTACTTCATTTAAAAGGACAAAAAGTTTTAATGATCCTCTGAATTGAGTATATTAACGAAGTTACAAGGGTGTTCAATGTCCCAAAAAATATCTTTTTTTTTTTTTTGTATAGGTACCTAACCAAAAAACAGTAAAATATTTTTGGTGGATATTTTGTGTCTTTTTCTATTAATGAGTCTCATACCTATTACAGCAGAATTATCTGTGTGTAACTTGAGCCAGGCGCGCGTTAGAATAGAGAGGGGCCCGCTTGTGTATAAGTATCTATCCCCAATTTATACGCGCCGCTAGATAAATGTTGATTTAATTTTATTTTCTCAAAATCTGAAAAAAATTGATAACAAAAAAATCTCTGCTTGCTTGAAAACTTATTTTGACTTAATCAGATATAAGCACACAGAGTGAATACATTTTTACTTATCGAGAAAATCCATTTATTATAACCATTTTTTCGAAATGGTGAAAGTCATAAGAGTGATATTTTTCGAAAGCTTAAGTAAGATTTCGATTTGATTTTTGTACAATATGTCAATTCCAGCCTACTTGATAGTCTCATGAACCCTAAACAAACCACTTTCGCGTACCTAATTAAAAAAAAAACATTTTCATTTTTTTTTAAATATTTTTACTTAAGTAGGTATAAGGACTTAAACAAAGGAATTAATGGTACAAGTGGGTAAACACTCAAACAAGCAAAAATTATTAATTTTCAATGTGGCCACCTTTCTTGTGGCACATGTTGTGTTTTTGCGTGTAATTTTATCAAATAAAATTAATTACTAACAGTAGTATTTCGAGCTTCAAGCTATCTAGAACAGCCCTCATAAGAAAAACGTTTCTCCAAGTGAAACAATATCAAAAAAATATCAAATTATCTCCAGTGCATCAAAATAGTATATTATGCAACGAGCTTATAATGAAGGCTATTAATACGCGAGTATGATGGTTAAGATACGAGCCGTAGGCGAGTGTCTTAACCATCATAAGAGCGTATTAATAGCCATTATCTGCGAGTTCCATACACTATTTTTTCTACGACCCTTTTTTATTTCATAGAAAAGATTAAAAAATTATATATTTTAACAATGACCCATGTACAATTGCGGATCATTGAGTTTAAGATAGGTTGCTATTTGCTTACGCATATTAGGTACCAAATTCTCTCTTCGTTGCTAAGATTATTCTGCTGAGACATGTTTTAGTATCAAGTTTAAAGGGCACTACTCACTACTGCGTAATTTTTATTATGCGAAGTTCGAATTCCGAATTTTACGCTTCGATTTTGAGATTAATTAATAATTTTAATAACTGACAGCCATTAATTACGATATTGTATGACTGCGCAACGCGGGTCGCAGCGTTGCCGCTTTGAATACTATATCACGGAGCGCTACGAATGATATAATACTTTATCTTCCCATCTTTTACACGATATACCTACTTATCAAATTAATCAAGGTAACATAAAATCTTGATAAATTTTCTTTGAATGTTACTTATGTTCTAAATTAAATAAACGTTCAGAATTTTTTTTCAGAAATACAGAACTTATATCACAAGGCAATTTTTGTCGTGAGTATGACAACTCTGTGACTTCGGTTGGCTTGCCGACCCGATCGTGAGCGAAAAGGAACCGATTCGATTGCAAATGCTCCTCTGCCATTGGATAGCTTGACCAGTGCTTTAATGAAAATTTGTATCTTAATGAGACCCATTAAAGCACTGGTGATTCATATTTAATATGCATATTAAAAGTTGGGAGTAGAAAAAAGTAAATTTTGTCACAAAATATCACTTTTCGGCCAATGTAAAGAAATGTGAAAATAATTAACAATTTTCATGGTCCATTACAATAACTTGTTAGCTTAATTTAAAAAAATATTGCAATTTTTAATTAAATCTAACTAGGTAAGTAAAATTTTGAAAATATTCGAGAAAAATTGCAAATGTTTTGTGAAAAAAATATTCGAAAGTGGTTGCTTTTGGATCATGGGACTATCAAGTAGGCTAAAATTGACATATTGCAAAAATCAAATCTAAATCTTGCTTAATTTTCGAAAAATAGCACTTTTATGATTTTCACCATTTCGAAAAAAGCTATTTTCTCGATAAGTAAAAATCCCTCTGTTAATCTGTTTACGACAAAATAAGTTTTCAAGTAAGTAGAAATTTTTTTTCTCAAAGTTTTTTTGACAAGTTGAAAAAATAATTTTTCCCACCTGATGTCAACTTTTATAAGATTTAAAATTATAAAAACAAACAATTTTGCAAATTTAAAATGTTTTGCGGAAAATTTGTTAAAAATTCCAAATATATATATTCAACAAATCTGGTATGGAAGAAATGAATTTTTGTGCAGGTGCTCTGGAAGATTCCCACTTAAATATTAGCTTATATATTTTGCATTAATTATTAGAAAAATTAACAGGTGCAACTAATAGAAACTAATGCAGGAGCGAAATTTTCAAACTTATTAAAATTTATGACACAATTTTCGACGTTTTTTTCATGCTGTTCCATTATGAAATATTGGATCTACACCTATAATACTTGCTACAATATTACCTATATAGTATGAGGACATTTATAAATTATAGAAGGAAACATTTCTAATATTATGAAAATAAAACTGAAAAGCCGATTTTTTTTAATCGTCAAGAGGTAGGTATACCCATCTGGCGTTTAAAAATTTTTCAAAAACGACTACATCCTGTAAGACTATAAGAGATTACATTGTTTTACATGCTATTCGCTTTAAAAAAATCAAAAAGCACCCAAAAATGAATAGATAACATTAACAAAATTCAAAATTTCCTTTTTCTGAAAAAAAATAATAAATTTTTCATTGAATGTCATGAAAATAAATAAGGGATCCGTTTCATAAAGAAATTAAAGTCACTTTATAATTTAAAGTCTAATTTGACTGTGGTTACTATTGTTTTTTAGAATAGTTTTCAGTGCTAAGCTAAATTTACTTTGAAAATCACGAAACCGGCCCTGAAAAAAGACGTGAAAAAATATCAGTTTTTTCAGAAAAAAAAGAAAAAAATGTTTAAATTTTTTTATGTGATAGGTAGGATAGATTTGTTGTTTCCTTGATTTTTTTAGGGAATAAATGACATGAGATACAATCTGGCGGAAAGTTTGCTAGAAAACCCTGTGATATAGTTGTGGCTTTAAATTACTGAAATGTTATATGTGGAAAGCTCATGACGACTTTTGTAATTAGGTGTGTATGTACCTACATAGTTCATGAAATTAACCGTAAAAAACTAAAAATGTCAAGTTTTTGTTTTTGGTTATAAGTACATACCTGTTTTGTTTATGGAGATATTTTTCTGGAATTTGGATTTTTACCATTATAACAGGCCCAGTTTTCCTAAAGAGCGTCATTAGTTTTTATTTACTTTTATTCGTTTTTGAGATATTACTGTGAACTTTGTTTCTTCTTATAGAGACGTCATATTGAATTTTTATTTTATAATGCAAAAAAATCACAATGCACAAACATACTACATAAAGACCTCAAATCATTTGCTTAAATGTTGCAACTTATTCAAGAAGTAAGGAAAATGACCATCCACTTCAATATATCACTTCTCCGTGTAGACTTCAAATGAGTTTGAAAATGAAATTGAAAATTTCGATTTCAATCGAAAAATTATTCCTTCGGATGAAGTTTACTTTCAGGAGAACATGTTAATCAAGAGAACTGTATAGGATTTGGAGTTTCGAAAAACCACACGTAGTCATATAGAAGCCAATGCATCCTGCAATACTGCATCACTTTGGTCTGGGTTTTGGAGTGATGGCATCATTAGTCCTTACTTTTTTTTCAAAATGAAGATGGTAACAGCGTTACAGTAGATGGAATGCGTTACTGAGTCATACGAACGGATTTTTTGTGGCCAGAATTGGACGCTTTGGATTTGGACGAGCTTTGGTTCCAGCAGGGAGCAACGTGTCACACAAGCCGTGAAACAATCGCTCTTTTGCACACTAAATTCGTTTAGGAGACAATAATAATTATTGGCAATAGCGGAGATGCGATTTGACACCGTTCGACAATTTTTTATGGAGCAGACATGTTAAGGACCGTTGTTATTCCAACGATCCACAAACAATTGACTCATACTGAATCAATTAAATCGAGTATTCGTGCAATAAAGTCACAAATAATCGAAAACGTAGGTACTGAAAAATTGGGTGAAAAGAATTAACCACTGCCAAGACAGCGGCGACTGTCATTTAACAAAAATTGCTTTTCATAAAAAATGGGAACGTTATTCACTTTCTTGAATAAAGCAACAATTATTTAAAAGTATTCAACGATGTAGTTTTAATAGAAATTCTAAAAAGAAACCAATAGATGACTCACCGTTAGACAGATGATTGGAAAGACACTTATAATAATAATTGTAACAATCGTGAAAAAAATTTGCATTAGTCATTCCATGCACCAGGCCGTAATAAACATTATTGATGTATCCCATTGACGAAACAAAGCATATAATATAACATACAAAAATGCCTTACACATGTGCTGTTAACACGGCTTCCCAGTGTGTATGGCGTGCTTTAACCCGACAAGTTTGAGGCGAGTGTGTGACGCAAACACCTGAAGCACGCTGCTACTGTTCCAAGCCCGTTTTACTGATGGTTTTAAGATAATGTTACATTTTCGGCAGCACGCTTATTTGGTCACATTATGGGTTTTAGGCTATTGTAGATAGTGGCGGTGTTCCAAATGGAACTTTACATTGGCTCTCTGAAAGAAATTTATTGTTCGTATATTGATCATTGTCAAATATCTTAATGTGTTTCTCGAGTAAACCGACCGAAAGTGACGTGAATTTATATCGAATCGTGATATAATATAACTGGTATTTGTATTTGGATACTTTCTCCGCGAGTAACCAAAAATAAATTCACATAAAAATTTCTTAATTTTCACTAGCGCAAGATTTCTTTGCGTGCGTCAATGTTATGAAGGGAATTTTGTTTTCACTTATTCAATTCTAATCTAAAAATCATGTTTATTATGATGTTATCGTCTGTGTTTATATTAGAACTATATTATACGCTTAGAGTTATATTGTTTACTTTGTTTTTATTTTTTCGGTAAAGCAACAATTCTCTTCGTATAGTGAAAGGTCTTTATTTTCAAACAAAAAAATAATTTGTTAAGACCGAAAACCAAAAACCTTCTTTTCATATAAAAGGATAGAAGGTTGGCTTCGAACAAACGGATTCAAATCTCGCTAAGAAAAATGAATTTCTTTATTTTATTTTCCAACGTCTCATCTTCGTAAAATAATACAGTAAATGATGTGTATATCATAGCATGGAATCCGCAGCATGCGTGAAGGTGCGATAAGGTATCGGTGGCTTTCAGCGGCCCCGTTCGAGGTCCCTCTGATCTGGCCGGGTGATGTGAAGAAGTTGACGGTGCGTGTACCGCAGGGCGCGCCGATGGCTTGACAGAGACCGCGACACGGCGACAAGGTGCTCGCTTGATTACTCCAGGCCTCGACCTCGCTTTTTATCGGGGCTCCATCTGGACACCTACAGGTTTATGGATCGATGGAAAACGCCGTCAGAGACGGGAATTGGGGTAACTTATACACTGTGTGTAAGATATGAAAGTACACTTACATGTAAGTGCATGGCAGGCAGGATATAGTTAGAGATTAATTCAGTTAAATGGTGAAAAATACAGCAGGTATATAGGTAATGCAATTTCAATGTCACCAAAAAAATAATATTTAATTGTTCATTACTTACTTGACAGGAATCAAGTGGTAGGTAAGCTGATAAGATAACACTAATGCATCACCTTCAAGAAAACCATCACAATATGAAGCCCAGTGAAATTGTCACCCCTATAATAGGGGAATAAAAAAAATGCAAACGGCATTCGTTTGTCTATACAATTGTTTGTCCACGTTTATCCAAAATTTAAAAAATTTACATCAGCACCCCCGCATGAACATGGGTAATTCATTAATTTTCAAACGGCATTCATGCGCCCTATAAACAATTGCTTTTTTTGCAAAAAAAAAATGTTTATAAGAAAAAGAGCGGATATTTCACTTTTTCAATGGAATATCTCTTCTTAATGCAAATCTGAAGGTTATTTATAGAAAAATCCAATTATTATTTATTTATCACAGATAATTAGTTGCTGTTTAATTTTAAAATACGAATCACTTTTTTTTATTGTTTATTATTTTTGATGCTCCATAAGGGATAAACAAAAAGGATTTTGCGAATACTATTGCACATACAGCGCTCATCTTTCGCAAAAGAAATTTTTGCAAGGTTATAATATGAATAGGTAACAAAAAAAACCTCAGTTTTCATGTTTTTTTGCAATACTTTTTTATTTGCTGACTGATTGTAATTTAGCGACTCTCACCTTGTACCTTGGTACCTATTTTTATTATTACACGCAATTTTAAAAAGCGTAATTTTTCTCTACGACCGGTACTTTTTCTAATATCTCGGAAAAACTTTTTTTCGATTTTGTTGTTTAAATCAATCAACGACGGGGTGTATTTTTTGAAACTGAAGAGTAGAGGCCTTTTCTATCATCTCAACAACCGCAACACATTTAAGCAATACCTACCTAAAATCGCTTCTAAGAATGCTTTCATTTTAAAATTACATTTACCATAGATCGCTAATGGAATATAACTACGGCGATTGACTGTCTTACAGACCAGTGATACTGATAAGAAAGAAATACAGTCAATAAGCGTATATGACTGTCCGCCTCTGCACATATGCATGTGGACATTTTTTGCATCTTGCATTGCATCAAGAGACCAGATTGACTCGGTTTTAGTTCAGGATGTTCGCCACTAAAAGGCTTCACGTCTGTATTGACTTTAATTGCCCCTTAATTAGCAAAGAATAATTAATGACGCTCGTCTATGTGATACGGAGACAAATTTACCTGTCGCATGAAGATACTGAGAAAATATAATATAAAAAGCTCATGTCTGATCAAGATAGGTACCTGCACAATTTTTTTTTTTATCATAGCAGATGTAAGCTCTACATACAAACAATAAAGACTTTTATGGGAATGTATATGTACGCAGGGTGTATTAAAACATGTGACGGAAAATAAAACTTCTTATTAACGTCGTACTTACCTTATAGGTCGAAACACACGGTCAAAGAAAACGTTTTTTTTTTTTAGTTTTTTGATTAATTCTGAGGAACAGTTGGAGATACAGCATTGATTCTTTGTAGACATCATATTATTAATATTATTTACCTACTAATTAAATTTCTGTGCATTTAGCAGAGGAGCGGAGATATTAGAGTTGTGAGAAATTTTTTTGCCTCCAATTTTATTATCACAAAACTTACTTTTTCGTTTAATAGGTTTAAGTATGGAGAAATGCAAAGGAATTATTTTTATTTTTCATTGTTCATCGCAATAACAAAACTTCGGTGTTTAAGAAAAAAATATTTTGATATCAATTCTAAGTCTGGCGCATGTAAACATGTAACCTAATCGCATGTAAAATTTTGAAAAGAAGAATCCAAAAATTTAAATATTCGTTAAAAAAAAGTTATCAAGAATTTGATGTGTTAATCTTTGAGACTATCAAGGATCTGAAATTGATACACACTATATGTATATAAAAAAACAAATCAATACCTTGCTATAAGTTTTGGACAAAATAGCAGTTTTATAATTTTCATAATTTCGAAAATAATTCTCTGTTAAAATAATAATGTTTTATATCTGATTAGAGCGAAATACGTTTTCAAGCAAGCAGAGATTTCATGCCTTCAAAGTTTTTTTGATAAATCAAAAATAACAATTTTTCTCGTACCATCTGGGGAGACCGGGAATGAAAGTAACATTTTTTAATTTATATTTAATTTTTCATAGAGCGAAACAAATTTCACTACGCAACCATTATTATACATTAAACATTAAATTGATTATATAACTGCCTTTTGCTATATTTTTTTGGTATGTTTTGTAAAACCCATAGCGAAAAAAAATTTTTGGAACGAAGCACGCGTTACTTTCCCCCCAATGTTGGGACAAAAAGTAACAACGTTTGGGGTGAGTTGTAACAGGAAAATAATCAACACCATTAATATTTTATAAAATTATTATGTAATAATTTTTATTAAACAAAAATATATTTTTATGCCATTAAAGGTTGGCAAAATACCTAAATCACAAATTATGTCAAAATTCCAGTTCGTCTTTTCTGTTTTACGTATCGGAAAAGGGTCACGTGACAAATTTCGAGTTCTCTGGCTACTGACCTAACTGATCTGTTTTCGTCTATAACCAACGATACTGCCCTTCTTATTACATCTGTGGAGAAGGTTCCTCTGTTGGTTTTTCGCTTGTAAGTTCTCGTCCAAATTGACATATTAAAAAAAAAAACAGTTACTAAATTGCAACGATCGATAGTTGTAGAATGTGAGGAAGAATGTGAATTATGTGGGCGCGTCGATAAAACAAGGTATACTTATATAAATGCAGGTTTATTACCTATCTTTCTTTACTATTACACACCAAAAACGTATTGGGGTTGGTTGTGACACTGCGTTACTTTCAGCCCCATACGTAAAGTAAACTAAGTTATACTAAAATTTTAACTAACTGAACATTTTACTATCAATATATACGCAGACAGAGAACTAAAAGTACCACAAAATGATGTACCTAAATACCTCAGAAACGATTTCAGAATAACTTAGAAAATTCACTGGATGCAAGATACAACAATTTACTTTTGCTCGAAGATCAAATACATGTTCCACTATAGACGTTATATAAATTTGAGGTTACCACGGCGATGTCTACAACAGGAAAGGTGTAATTGACAACTGCATAACCACTCCCAGCAAGATCTATTGAATAGTTTAGAAACTACAGCCACTATTACAACCTACCCGTGTTACTTTCATCCCCGGTCTCCCTAAATAATGATGCCTAATTTTTCGTTTTTTGCAGACACATAAAAATTAAGAAAGAACTTAGTTATATATTTCAATTCGTTACCATAAATACCTTAACTTATTAAAAAGGTGAAACAGAATTTATTTTATGGAGGTAAAAATTTCAACGACCTATTTATTAAAAATATCGTGTATAACTTCAACGACCTTTGTCGATGTTTGGCGGTTTTGATTGGCTGAACGGAGAGGAAGCTCTCAGGATATCCGGGCTGGTAAGCGGGCGAATTTCAGCCGGGCGCAGGCAACGAAAAGAGCAAGAGACGAGACACTATACGCGTTCCCGTGGCGGTTTTCTGCTCTTTTAAAGATGAAGTAACGCTCACCTGTTAGTATACCTACCTAATACTTTTCATAGAAATGTATCTCTCAATATCTACCTGTGCGCACCTTTTTTTTAAAGAAGCTATTGCGAGATACTTTCTTCGCATGTCTAACTCCATATTCTGAAAGTCGTAAATAAAGTCGTTCCCGCAAAATTACTTTTCAAAATCTCGATTAACTACGTCCTAATCACATTTCGACATGAGTACCTATAACAATCTAGTTATTCGGTCTATTAAATATTTCGAACTTCCTGAGATTGTCATCAGCCAAGGACGTCGTGCGTTTATTTTTAAAAACTTTTGAAGTTATTTTAACATTTTAATGTAACTGTGACTTCCTCTAAGAATAACTCCAGAATTTTCATCAAACTTCCTGAGTGTGAGAGAACCAGCCAAACCTTGCTAGTTCATCCATTTCACCAAACCAATTTTGGAAAGGTATACCAATGACAGCCAAGATGTATACATTAAGTCCAGTTTTTGCTTACCAAGTGATTTTGCAAAAAGGTGAAATAAACACCTTAATAATCAACCCTTGGCAAGAAGTACCTTTATTACCTGATCTTGAAGTTCCATGAACTGTTTTTAATTAGCAAATAAAGTGATGAAACTTAAATTGATGCATGAAGTTAATATTTAGGTATTTAATGTCTATTTAAAATAATGTCTAAGGTCATTATTTAAATCCGCGGCTCCTACAGTTTCACTATGGCACCTATATAGGGGTGGAGGACTATAGTAACACCAGGAAGGTATTAAGTTTCTTTGCAAATGAAAGATAACCGAACAAAAGGGCATCAAAAGAAGGTCTTCCTGAGTGCGGGCCTGTTTAGAACACCGAAAATCACAATAAACACGCAAGGTCAGAGTGTCGAGTGGACGGAATAAACATTAAAACCGCCGGAAACTCGTAATATCAACACCAGGGCCGGTCTGGTAACATACGAAACATACGAACCCAAACGTAGTCGGACCATAATAGCGAGCGATGTCACGTATTTTGAAATATGCATGCAAAATAAATGCAAAATTCAAAAAACTGTGCTATTGTTAATCTCGAAGATATTCCTTGCCCTGAAAGTGAAAAAAAAAATAGAAATTCGACCGTAAAGAAAGAGGCCTTAGTGGTGACCTTGATATTAGTTTGCAATGGCTGTTTTTAGTTTCGTACCCACCCAACACCCCTATTTCGCTCCTCGGTCCCGAAAAAATTGATGAAACTTAGAAGCCGCGGATGTAAATAATTACCAATGTCTGATAATAATCTATTTAATGTGTAGATAGTTAATTTCATAATCAAGAAATTATATTTTACTTCTTTAACAGAGGGATTATTATTTGAAAAAATGAAAAAAAATATCTACCATTATTTAGATATTCGTTGATTTTAGATTATAACTTTTTATAATTCAAAATCAATTATGTATATTTATTCAAAATTATATTTGGCATCCAGAAATTTACCGTACCTTTATACATTTTTCTTTAGAACGCTGCATTTTTGCAAGAGAATTTACATAATTCTCAAAATAAATAAATTAAATTTTCTTATATTCATACTTTCATATCGTGAGTCGTGAGAGTAATTCTTAGATATATTAGCGAAGTGCGAAGTGCGAAGTAAGAATTTGTTTCCTAATTTGGCACTGTTTTGGAACTTTCAGAAACTAAAAAATAAAAATAAAACTTTATCGGCAAAACTTAATTTCTCTTTTTAAAAATACCTACCTATATGCCGTTCACTTATTATAAAAGAATTGGGTTATGGTGTAGGGTGATAGAAATCACTGGGTATAACCGCTGTCAATCACTTGCTGGAGTTGGGTTATGTCTCTTTTTTATGAGGTTGAAGTTTTATGACAATGAACAGGACATAGTTGCAGAATGGATTTTTGATATTTTTGCTATTCTTCTTATTATCTTTACGTCTTTATGGACTTTTTATTTTGGAAGCTTTAGTCACGTTATTTTATGATATTGCAATCTTTATCTAGAAAGCAAACTCGTCAAGTCTAATAAGCTTGCCATAAATTATAACATGAGAAAAAAGTTTTATTGTATTTTGATATCTTAAAGGAACTAATTGTAGCGTTGGCCGGAGTAACGTTGTAACTTACATAATTTTTTGGAGTAATTTTTTCGATTCAGCACGTTTAAATGGGCAGAATGCTTCCACAAAGCTTTAATTGTTGCCTAATTTACCTTAAATAATATTTAAACAATATTTCAAGAATCGCTAAATGAAAAAAACATTCCATTTAATATTTAATACTTAATGTTGCAAGGTACATTTTTTGAGTCTCATGTAAAAATGTAAGTTACAACGTTACTCCGACCAATGCTCCAATTAAAGGATTTCTTAATTATAAAATAGATCAAAAATTAGTAATTACTTATTTATTATTAAAAAATAGAACATAAGGTAGGTACTGAATCGGCCAATCGGCTATGGTCATGGTGATTGGCGATCTTATTATGGTGATTGCCGTTTGGATATAATATTCTGGTAGATCCATGTTTCGTCCAGGTACACGAACGTTACATTTTCACTCGAATTTTGATACTTTTGTTCACAAAGAATTTTGCGTCCGTTCACATATTCATATTTATAGCTGAGATATTTAAGAATTTTAAATAAACTCCCCTTTTCAAAATCCAAATGTTTACGTTCGTCTTCCAAAAGTTTTCCTAGAGTAAAATGTTCGTTTTTCAAGTTATATTGCCAAATCAGTCGTTGCGAATCTTTCCGAAACGTAAAATTTTCATGATTATTGTCTGGTTTAGGTCGTCTGCCCAAAGGCTTAACTTCAAATTTATCCTGTTTAATTATTGTTTCAATTTCAATCGCACTTACTGAATACAATAAAAGAGGAAAATTACGTAACATCATTTTATTAGGTGTACACTTATAAAATTTATGTTTTCAACCCTTACTTCGTAGAATCTCTGCATATTTATTGATTATGAATAAAACACTAATGTTTTATAAAATTCTACTGTATATTGATGGATGGTAGAAACGTTACACGTGTTTCGCTACTTTTCATGTAGCATCTTCAGACGTAAATAAAATTATTGATACAGTAACATAGCAACAGTATTACCTAAGTGATCATGAAACAAGTAACTAGATTTAAATGAATTTTTAAGAGAACTAACTAGATCATAATGTATTTCTTCAGAATCTTCTTAGTTGTTGATATCAAGAAGAAAATCAAGTAGTGGAGAACGATATGTGTCTAGCTGTTCATTTATTACTGTGTATTGTTGATTATGTAAATGTCTGTGGATCTCTAGAGATTCAAGAAAATTTAATTTAAAATAATGATCACAATGATGTAGTAATTCAATTTTGTTGTTTGCTGTTAGAGTGTGATTGTTTTCTATTAAGTGTTTTGCAAAATTTGATCTTTCTGGATGCTTGAGTCTGTAAGAGTTTAGGTGTTCGTTGTATCTAATTTCTAGATTTCTACAAGTCTGCCCTATATAAACTGAATTACAATGAGAACAGTTTAATCGATAAATTCCAGGTTTCTGTAATTTAGATAACTTTTCTTTTGCATTCAGCAATATAGAACCATTACTCATAAAAGATTTGAATGAAATATTAGATGTAGTGGTGTTAGAAATTATCCTTGATATTTGTGTTGAAACGTTTCCAAAGTACGTTAGTGATGAATATTTTCTGATTTCGTTGTTTTGTTGGGGATAAATGAGGTTTATGGCTAATTTGTGTTGTTTTTTGTGTAATAAGTCGTCTATTAATGTTTTTCGATAACCATTCTCTTTTGCAATTTGTTTGATAATAGAAATTTCTCTGTTGAAGTTGTTTACTGACATTGGTATCGTGACAGTAGCGAAACACGTGTAACGTTTCTACCATCCATCAATATACAGTAGAATTTTATAAAACATTAGTGTTTTATTCATAATCAATAAAGGTGTACACTTAATAATACTTACACCCCAAATGTGTTTTACTTTCAATATGACTTGTCGTTCACTTAGGTTGTCATTTTCAGATTTAAATAGCTTGAATGCCTTTTTTATGCGAATTTTTTCTTCAATCGATATTAATTTCGGCATTATGAAATTTATAATGTCAAAAAATTAATATTTATTTGACAGTTCGAGAAAAATTTGTCCGAATAAAAATTATCCTAGATAATCTACTAAAACTTTAATTAGACAACAAGGCTGTTAATCAGCTGAGGCAATTTGAGCGATTTGACAAGTGTCGGTGTTTACTTAACCTTCAATACCTCGATCAGCTGATATTGTCAATCAAGATCTAGGGAGTTTTCATTTTTGTAAACCTAAAAACAAAAGTTCATGGCCTACCAATGCTTTTTTAATATGTGAACGGCATATACCCCAGAGTATATTTCTGTCAGAATCTAGTGACAAAGCATACAACATAATATCAAGGTATCGATAGCCTGGACGTTTAAGGCGTGATCCTGTAATTGAATTGGGTTCGATCCCCGTACAAGTTAATAAGATTTTGTCTTCTATTATAGGTTACCTATAATTTTTTTTCTATATGTAGAATAATGTTCAAAAAATTATAAATTACTTACCGACAAGTTATATTATTATAAACACAGTTATTACATTGGAATCAGACGCAAAATATACCTAAGCAATCAAATGTAGATTAGATCCATTATAACGAAACGATAACCAAATAGTGCGAGCAGGGTTGTCGTGAAAATTAATACTTGTAATACCTAACTGGCACCTGTAAAAACTTGGTCTTGTTGTATAAGAATCCTAAATATAAAATTTAGTAAAAAATAGGTTGCTGCATAAATTAATGCTCATATCGTTTAAAAACTCGCTTAATGTCGAATCGATTGATACAAGTCTAACGTATTTTGCTTTCGATTGACCGTTATTTTCCGGTGTTGGCTTTCAAAGGGTCCTATAATTATTAACCAGTTCGAACGGCTCCTGATGAGGTTTTCAGCAATTCAAAATCAGATAAACAGAACTAAATCCACTCAAAGACTCTTGACGATCTCAGCTAACCATGTAGTAGGTACCTACCTCTCCTAATAGAATTAAAATATATCATGTAAACAAATTTTATGTGATTAATTACGTTGTTTCCGAGCATAAACATTCATTGACACACTTTTTATGTGGCTGTTCTCTGACATCTTAAATGGCCAAACGAGTTTTCGATCGTCGCTTTTTAAAAGTACTGATAAATATGGAATTTTAAGTACTTTAGAATTCAGGAATCTTAGAAGAAAATCCGATACGATCGTATAGAAAATGTTTAATGAATATATAAATTATGCAATAGGCCAACATGCTAACAATAATTCCATTCTCTTATCTCTTAACTAAAGTTTATTTAAATAAGTATGGTTTCTTTATTTTGGCAATTTATGGGGTCTTCATTTTCCATTAGAAATCTCGTTTACAGTTAACTCTGATGAGATCTGAAGCAAAATCAGTGGTTTTGAAACGAATCTCTTGTAACACGCAATGCCTATCAAAATTATGGATTCCTTTTTAAAGAGACGGAAAATATTTATTTCTACATAAACATCGAATAGGAGAAAATAAGGAACAATAATTTTAAGTTGACGATATTTTTTTGCAAATTTAAGCGTTTTCTAAATCGTTAAGTAATTACTATTAAATAATTAATTGCCTTGTCACAAAACTGGTACATATTACTTTTTCAGCTAGCCACGGTTTCAAATTACTTATTTGCATAAATTTGTCATTAATGAGCTCATTAAAATTAATAAAAAGCGAGTTTTACATATTTAAATAATTATTATACGAGATATAAATCATTAAACGGTTACACTGACAATTCTAACAGCCCATAACACACGGTATCATCATCATCGCTACCTCATGAGTGATAAATAAAATTAGGTACCCGCACCATCTAATTCAAGCCCCCATGTGAGATCTCTACGGAAATTCCATTCGCATTGTACTTTCAGATTGGTCTCGTTTAAAAAAAGACATGCTGGACATCTCGGACTTTTGGTCATCTTAACACCTGTGACTTCGAACTGTTGCCTTTATTCACGATTCACGCTATAAAAATCAGTGGCGGATCAAAGCAAAGGTATAAGCGCTTTCGGGATAAATCAGGAGACACTATTACAATGAAACTGGTGTTGTGTATTGTTGTAAATTCTGCATGATACTTTGTATTTACATTGTTGCAATCTAGAATACTATCTCGGCGCCTAACTGAATATGGATTAGTTGTTATAACATTACAATAACTCATATCGTTGAAGAAATGAACACGAGCTATAAAATGTTAATATAATACCTACCTACCTCATAATATCTATTTCTGAAATTAAATTTATGTATTAATTTATAATTTTTAATAAGGCGGTCTACTCGGAGCTTGCATACATAAATTCATAACTATTTGTTGAATATTCAACACAAAAAAATCAAGAAATGATAGACTGATAAGGTAGAACGTACAAGATCAAATTTTGAGGAGAACTAACAAAGATGAGCTTAGATGGTGGAAAAAAAAAACGTGAAGGAGTTCTTTGGTAATGATCAATCTCACAAATCATGGGTCTAAACGAGGATGATCTTTTCATCCCATGGTGAGATGTTGTAGGTACAAGAGTCATTACACTCCAAAATAAATGGGATCTATGTAGAGACCCTAAATATGTACAGCACAGAGGATCTTCTAACAGCTCTGCTCAAAATTATTAACGGGACTAGTAAAATGTATTCAGACTGACTCACCTCAGTCTTTGTTACTTTGTTCAAGAAACCCAAAACCTGTCATGGCTAAAAAATGATCTCCTCGATGTCTCGGAATGGGAAATGGGAACCCGAAAATTTATCTGACTGCGATTTGCATCAGATATAGTGGGAAGTGGGAACTAGTGCATCAATCATGGAAACTATAAGACAATAGCATATTTATTAGAGGTATTAGATGTGCAGAGGACACAATGGTAATACCTGACAACCTTCCAGATAATGTAGGAACTATATGTAAACTAAAAAGTACGACCTATATGTAAATGTCAACAAAACAAAGCTCATGGTTATCTCCAATGCAGCAAATAACCAAGACAGTTTGTTTATGTATCAACGAGAAGCCCATTGGGCAAAAAGAGACATATAGTACTGTTGCATGTGGTTGCGAAATGTGAACTCGCTCACCCCATCGACGGAGGTACATGCGTACATTTGAAACGTACCTTTACTGTTAGAATTCTATAGGCAACTCGCGGATGGTAAGATGAATCGAAAGACACTCAACATGATTATCGAATCTTGTGAGCTGATGAGAACTGCATGTCAAGGTAAGGAAGCTGTATCGGTACATTATAATATGAGGGCGAAGATTAGGAGATAGTTGGATCGTAGAGGAAAAGCTGCATGGCAGCAGATCTGTAGCATGACGTCAAAATTAATGGTTATGGACATATTGGGCGAACATCTACCGAGATTTTCAGGGTTGCATTTCTCGGGAAATTGGAAAAAATTGGATCGCAAAATTTTTATGGAAACGATGACATGAGAATCTATATTTATAGAAAAGTACACCTAACCTTAGCTTCCAAAGATTATCATTTCTGATCAAGAGTCTTAATTGGACCACTCAGTCGAAATTTGATTCCCTCGCCTTATATACCAATTTTTTTCCACGCACTTATTGGCATATTCACTCAGCATAAATTGCTGCGATTAAGTTGAAACTATTTAATTTTAAGAGTGGACTGTAGATCGGCGGGTTAGAGCGCAGACTACTAAGCCGTTGAGACATCCACCGTCTGGGTTCGAATCCCAGTCTCGTCATGGTTGTTTGTATTCGTTTATAAAACTATCGACTTCTCTAAAATGTATCTGTGGCTACATGAGTTCGGTCCCGAAGCCAAATAACCAGACTGGAGCGACTATGTCTTATCTACACAGTTAAGACCGAAGTTACCCGAAGTTAAAAAAAAATTCACAAAAGTAAAATAAAATTCAAATTCGGGATATGCCTCCCTCAGTGAACTATATTTTGTGAATCAATGGACTAGGTAAATGTATATAAATAATTTTAGAGTATTTTTTTATTATACCTTAACCAGAAATGATGACCTAAAATATTCAGAGGCCTTTTCGCAGGAGGATGAGGTACTAATTTAATAAGACAAACCAAACGTCCCCCAAATCGAGCTCCTCACGAGTTGCTTCTGGAAAAAAGAGCACATAAAAGGTCCTGATTGTGACCGAGTGATATTTTTTATTTCCCGCTGTTAGAATGGATCGGCCGAGTGTTCACAACATGAAATGCCAGCGCGGTTCTCTTTCTGGTAGTAGCATCGACCACAAGGACCTCATTCCGTTCCAGTCAACCGTATAGAATTAATATATTTATGAATAATATTATTCAGTATTTTCAAATTAAAGCGGACGCAACGATGTTTTTTATATAAAACCAGTAGTCAGAAAAAAAAATGAAATGTAATTTGGGATACAGGTGGGACGTCTGGTCATAATTTTAGCTTTATCGCTTTTTTATACGCCTTTCGGAGACTTCAAACATATTTGATACGTATGCGATTCCACAACGGGAACGGTATAAAAATTAGATGGTGAATTAATGTTGTTAGAAATGTGATTTATGTCTGAAAAGCTAATTATAATTGGTGTTTAAAACAAATTATATTTTTATAGCAGAAAAATCATTATTAAATGATTATAAAGTATAACTATAATCTGGTTCTGAAAAAAAAAATTAGGAAATTTTTATAAGAAATGATAGAATTTTAAATACTGACAGTTAAGGTTAAGAAAAACATCCCAAAGAGGGATGATCTGGCTGCATTCGTTAAGATATACTGTTTTGAAAATGGAAAATTGCGAGGTTCACTTTTTCATAACTCATAAACTATACTCAAGTTAAACTCAATCAATAAAAACCACCTGGATTTGAGGCGCTAGGACCAATAGTTCTACCTGTATATTAAATAAGGTTAAAGTGCATACATGCATGTAGATTTTGAAAACCTTAAGAGATACGAATTTGGTTCAATTAGATAAGTTGCTCCATTTTCTAAACACTTTATAATCTCTTTCAAAGCAGTTTTTCAGCTGTTCTTGTTCTTAACATCTCACATATCAATTTGGACACTGATGTGTTGTTTGTTCCTCTTTTATTTAGGAGCTTTTGATAACTTCGTGAGGAATGTTATCAAAAGCTCGTTCTGTATCCACAAAAAAAAACAAATAGTTGTTTCTTTTACCTCCAGTGTACTCCTAATGCCTCCAGACCTCCAGTTAGAGTTAACTCTGATGAAGGGCGGTCTCCGCAGAGTTTCCTGCATGATATGCATGTTGGTTTGGGTACAATAATGACGCCCTCTCCAGTATTGTGGTTTTTAAGTCGTTATCTACAACATATTCAGTCGTTTTTAATATTATAGACATATTTACAAGATGTTAGACTGATTGGTCTAAGGCTAAGGGGTTTTGGTTGTGTCATGTCCTTCTTTCCTATTTTTGGAATAGAAGTAACCTTAGTCCTGCTTCTCGAATCCTTAGGTACACAATCGAGCGCTAAGCTGCTTTTTTGCAATTTTAACCAAAAAAGTGGGATAATCATCTCCTGTCCCTTTTGGAGCAATGCATTGGAATCATCAGAGCAATGCATCAGAAAATATACAGAGGATCAAAATCGATAATTACAACCTCTCCTCTTTTTTCTGCAGACAGTCAGCTGCGGAGCGTGGAGGCTCGGCGGTTTATGTCAGGTGTGATATTGAGAGCCGAATCGTTCAGCGTCTTTGTTCCCTGTCGCAACCTCTTCTCTGTGAGATCTCGGCATCCGAAATTAAATTACAAACACTAAAGGTTTTGATTCTGTCTGTATATCGCTCCCCTACTTGTCCTGTAAAGGATTTCCTTTATCACCTAGACGAATTACTTGAAGCGGCTTCCCGATTCTCAAATAACGTAGTTCTTGCCGCAGACTTCAATATTGATGTTCTCTGTGACAACCCTAGCACCTCTAGTCTGACCGAGATTCTATCTTCACATGGCTTCCAACTATGCTTCAGCAGTCCGACTAGGGTCACTAATACCTCCGCAACTTGCATTGATAATATTGCAATTTCTGGAGTACTAAGACTATTCTGCAGCAACACAATACCTACGTTTATTTCTGACCACCACGCACTTCATGCTACGCTTCGACTTCCGGACTCGGCCGGTGCCCACGGAAGCGGCAGTAATCCCGCGGTGAGATGGAAGAGGGACATAAATGACCCCCTGCTCCTCGCTCAGTTTCAAAACGAGCTGCTAAACGTTGACTGGCAGGATCTTCTGGATGCCCCCGATACCAATTCCAAATACTCCTGCTTCGCCAACACTCTCTCTTATTATTTTGACTGGTATTTTCCTCTCAGAAAATCACGAATTCGTGATTCTGGGCTTACCAGACCTCGATGGCTTACCCCAGAAATACGTCAACTTTATGACGGAATAAATTTCCTAAATGAACTGAAAAATACATCCAACGAGCAGTTCAAGTGCCAGTTAGCCAGCCTTAAGCGATAGTTCGGGTATTTGGTGAGACGCGAGACCAGACGTCGCAATGACATATATATCAGCGAATCCGAAAATCCAATTAAATCTGGATGGTCTCTCATAAACAAACATTGTCAGTCGGCAAGCAAGTCTCGGAAGATCGAGGAACTTAATTGTCAAAACTCAGTCAAGACGGATCCTGGAGAAATTGCTGAGATACTCAACAGCGTATTTCTTTCAAACAATTCTCCCACCGTCAGCCACACTCACGGATCCACTGTGCCTGTTGTCGTCTCTTCGTCATCTTTCATGTTGTACCCTACATCACCTGGCGAAATTATAAGGCTAGCATCCAGATTTAAAAACAAAAAGTCGTCAGGTCTGGACGAGATTCCTTCCTTCATTGCGAAGTATTGTATATCTGAACTTGCCCAACCCTTATCGGAAATTTATAACAACTCCTTTGAGACCGGCGTATTCCCCGATAAACTCAAGACAGCCCTGGTTAAACCCATTTACAAGAAGGGCGACGTCAAAGACCCAGACAACTACAGACCAATCAGCTTACTATCCGTGTTTGATAAAATTCTCGAATCCCTCGTCTCCTCGCGTCTTCTTGACTTCTTAAATAAGACTGAGACTCTTTCCCGCTCCCAACATGGTTTCCTAAGGAACAGATCAACTGAGACGGCTCTAATACAACTTACTGAGTACATCTCTGAAGGCATGGAGGAGGGCATGCGAACGGCTGGATGGCTTCTGGACCTTTCCAAGGCTTTCGATAGTGTGTGCCACGAATGCCTGCTTCGGAAGCTGGAGAGCATTGGTGTTCGCGGATTGCCCCTAAAGTGCTTTACCAGCTACTTACGGGAAAGAACCCAGGCGGTACAGCTCCCTGCGTCTGATGGTCGATTTGTGAGATCCCACTTTGCTCCAATCTTCTCAGCAGTACCCCAGGGTAGCGTACTCGGCCCGCTTCTTTTCCTTATTTTCATTAACGATTTGGGCTCCTCAATTTCTTCCCCCACCTCTCTATGTGTTAATTATGCAGACGATACAACCATCCTCATCAGGTTGAAAACAAACGACCTCACTGAAATAATAAAATCAACTAAACTTCCATTAGAAGCAGCATCTTTATGGCTTAGAGAAAATAAACTAAGACTGAATTTAACAAAAACCGAGTTGATTGACTTCCATTCTTGCCGTTCTCGCCTTCCTCCTTTACCGCCCATCCCAACCGTTAGTACTGAGATCTCTCCTACGCGGGTTGTGAAATTCTTGGGCTTTTACATCGATCAAAACTTGAACTGGCTGACTCACACTGACCACTTGTGCCGACGCCTTGCTAGCTCCTGCTTCCTTCTGAAACAACTCCAACACACTGTGTCTCATGACGTTCTTCTCTCCGCATACTACGGACATTTTTACAGTCACATCTCCTATGGCCTGGCCGTATGGGGCGGATCACAGAGTTCTTTACGCAGAGTTTTTCTTCTGCAGAAGAGAGCTATCAGGATACTGGCAGGCTTGTCCATAGATCAGTCCTGTAGGGGTCACTTCAGGCGTCTCGGTCTCCTCACGTTGCCTGCTGTTTATGTCTTCTCTCTTCTCAAACTGATTTACAAACATCAAGCCAAACTTGATCGTTTCCGATTCACACACCATTATCAGACCAGGCTTAATCTTTTCAAACTACCAACTCACCATCTCACTTCCACCGAAAGGACATTCACGTACACGGCCATAAAGTTCCTTAATCACTTCAGGATAGACCCCGCAACCTTTGGATTCTCTCAGTTCAAGGCACATCTCCGAAGTTATCTCACAGACCTGGAACCCTATTCTACCATGGATATTCTGTCTTCCTCCCCCCCCCCCTCCACCCCCTCCACACCCTTATTGATTCATTAACCTAGCACTTTGTCACTAGGATATGTATAATTGTAAACGACAATGTAGTGTATACAATGACTAGCATTAGATTCTGGAAATTTTCCTTTATTTGTTCTTCTCAATTTTCTCTGATGCATTTGTGATTGTGATCAATGTGTTATAATGCCAATCGCTTGCGTATGACCTTTTGATTACGCAGGCGAATTTATGTGTACTACCACTGCGGTTTGTTCTTTGTTTGTGAATTATTATCATCGCTTACAACGCTATTGTACTAATCAATGATTGTTGAATTTAATGGTACAATAAAGAGATTTATTATTATTATTATTATTATTATTATTATTGGAATGATGTTGTCCACACCTGGTGACTTGCATGGTTGGAAGGTGCTAATTTCTCAACACAACTTTTGTTGAGATCAACTGTTGGACAATCGACAAAGAAATTGTAGAGAAGTTTTTGTATCAGTTTTCCAGTCTATACTTCCTGACCTACTTATGACTTCTTCTCTTTCTTCACTTGATCTTGTGATGCTCCCCGGAAAGTGCGTTTCGAGCAGCAGAAGAGACCTTTGAACCTCATCTACCATGAGGCGATAGCATTGGGTTTCTTTATTGACATTTGGGTCTCCATCCCCTGGCCACGATTCTATGCAGTCTGCAGCCGCAACAGAGGTGCGATGTGATTTCTTCGCAGAATTTCCTGAAGTTGTTTCTTTAGCTTTCCTATTTTTTTTGTCTTCGTTGCGCTTTGCTATATTAAAGAGCTTTTCAAGATGTTTGCTTCGACAAGAGACATTTCTATTTCTTTTTTGCTTTAAGTGGCCAATTTGCTTATAACAATCTATGCTGATTGCTTCATTTATCTTTCCCAGGGGCTCTTCCAATTCCAGGTTATGTTTGGCGGCAGCCCTTTATAGAGTCGATGTTTGCTAGGTTATCGTGCAAATTGTATTGATATCCTTTACAATTTGTGTTTCTTGGATGTATTTTATAGATTTGCTCTACTTGAAGTCCTCTGAGTTGAAACACTATGATTCTATATATGATCATATATTGACTGTTCATTTCAGACTTTCATCTTTTTAGTAATGGGCTTTTGCTCGAGCGTGTGAATGTTGTGTTCAATACTTCCTTTATAGCTACAAAAGGGGGTATATTTCCCACATTTTGAATAACTAAATTGTGTTTGAGGACAAATTCCCAAAGATACTTCCCTCTTTGGTTTGTGTTTGTTCTGCCACAGATGGTGTTGTAGGTTTTCACATCACCATCCAAAGAGCAGCGGTAAAGTTCTCCTTCTGGCAGCAGTGCATGCTAAAATCCGTCTACTTCCACCGGTGGTACAAACTGCCCATCGCCAGGGAAGTAGTCTGATGCTATGATATACCTCGGTGTGTATTGCCAAGATTTATATTATTTCTGATTCGAATGCATGATCTAGGTGAGTTATACCTTCCGTCCCATACCACCTTAACACCTTTACATGACAAGCCCTTGACTTAGATAGATTGACTGACTTTGACTTACTCCCCCATAGATCCAAAGTTCTTGGAGGAGAGCGATTTCAAGCCTGGTTAATAGCCTCACAAATCACAATGGCGGCAGCCCTTTTTGTATATATGCTGAGTGTTCACCTGAGCCACTCTGATGATGTTGTCGCTCCTCAGATGCATTGCTTAGTTTTTTTTAATGAGAATTCTTGCATCCTACTTTTCTTTTTGGTGTTCTTGTCAAGGAGGTATTGCTACGGCTTTGCTACTTGTCGATTTTCATCGCGGAGACTGTGCGCAATTCGATCGACAGTTTTGTTTACGATGATTTTCCGTGTTTAATTTTTATCTCTACTAATAGTTATTCCCACGAGTAGTAAGGGAAAAGGTATCCCCAAACCAGAGCCTCGCATGGCGTGGGGGAGACTGCATACAACGGGGTTCGGCAGGTGCCCCGAGATTAGGTCCAGTAGCGACTGATCCTCTATCCAGTCATACATCTCGTCAACCTGATGGACTTCCACTTTAAGATTTAGGTTTGTGATGAGGTTCTCTTGGTCCAAGTCTTTAAGCCCGCAGACCTCCGCAATTTCCTGCCCGTGAGACATGACCATATAGACACAAGAGGGTAATACACAGTATTACAGAGACTGCATGCATGTATCCGGCACCGTTTTCCCCAGTGTTGGCCCTTATTCACGATACAATCCAGCTAGGGGATGTTGGTCTGCAGTGACGACTCTAAGATTTCCAGACTCACTTAAGGATTACCGCATTTTCACTGCAAGAAGGCCATTCCCATTCGCCATGCACCTTAGATGTGCCTGATGGGTACCTCAACCGTATGGGAAGTGAGCACAATCTAAAGTCGTGACTCATAAATGTATTATAAGAATTCACTAATCAGTCAATTCGCCGTAGGTACCTAATAATGGTATCACATACCGAGGGTCTAGAATATTTCTACCACCTCGATTGCATAATTATGTAAATCAACTGCCTGAGGAAGAGTCTTCAGTTTTGAATATAAGTGAAGCGATGTGCAAAATAAATAAGTATTGTTCTAATGAATGTGTTTACAAAGAAATACTAACTGCTACTTTAAGTTAAATAAATAAATTGTGTTAAGCTAAGACTAAATAAATAATTTATACATATTCCGTGAATAAATAATTGACTGACTGAGTCTGGGATTACTTTATAGACGAACCTTTCAACGTAAATTCGTTACAATATTTTTGTCGATTGACAAGCTATCTTTATAAATCTTGGTACACTTCACTATACGCTTGTGTCTTGTATCAACTGTTGCGATTAGAATTTCTCTCTAGGTTTAGGTACCATATTACTATAGGCGAAATACCCCTTTTTTCTTTTCGGTTAAACGTAGAGAAACTTGTCGAATGACCAAGAGAATCAAAATTTTCTTTACTTGAGCAGAAGTCTCTTTTTTGACCACCTTGTCCTTGTCACACCTACTTATTGGGTTTGCTGTGATCGACTTATCCTACCTGACCACCAATTTTAAGTTACAATTTGTTTATTGAAATTTTCAACCTACACGTAGACCACAGATATCTACGCGTAATATAGGTAGCAGATTTTTTTACAGACATCATGATTAGCGATTTCGTTGAATTAATCTAAACTAGCACTCACCGGTAGCCAAACTTTATGTTAAATTAAAAGTCCAACTCACTCCTTATAATTGACGCCTATTTGAATTTGAATACAATAATACCAAGCACCGGCGCAAGAACTCTTGAGGACTTTTCTATAGAGCCGTAACAGGCTGCGAAGCTGAAGTAACGTCTACCACCTACACAAGTGTTCAAGTTCATAATATCGATCACTCAATTTCGATTCAGTTGGTTTCAATAGAACTGGTGGGCTGAACTTTCTTATTTGTAATCGCGGGCCTGCTGTTTAAAATTATCCTGCAATACGAGACAACATTGAGGATTTATTCATAGAGGACAGTTACCTGTATGTACCTACTGAAGTAGGCAATGTTCAGTTATATTATTTGACCCTCAACACTCCTGAGCTCGGTTTATTCAGGTTTTTGGCATATTAGAAATATTACTGTATTATAAGGCAAAAAATAAGAAAGACTGTGTTAATTACGCTTTTCTTTAATTTTCAGAATTTTTTTCAAATTATTTTTATCTATACAAACGTGTATTTGCAGGCATTAAAGAAATTAAAAATTATAATTTTTAACAATATGTAGGCACCTATCTAACTACTTAACCATCAGTCAATTAGACATGAACTTGCATTTTTATTCTTCTTTCTATGAAAAAGCAGTCTTTCATGAAACTTGAACTTTTATTTGAAAGCATTCTCTATAATACATAGTAGTTTAAACCTACCTCAAAGAATGAGGGATGCATGTAGAAGTTAAGAGCTCTTGTGCCTCCGGATTCTCGGTTTCTAGCCGAGCCAGACCGGTGGCATCATCAGGGGAACTCTCACCCATCAGCATGAACGAACTGCAGGCAGGATTAGATCCTGGCGAGGCGCACAGATGTGCTCGAGCGCCCCTAGAGCCCCGCAAGTAATAATGTGACGAGTATTCAACGCCCGCAAAATAATCATCCGCATGGCCGGTTTCAGCCCCGGATATTTGCCAAACAATAACTCCAGCCAACCAGAATTCATTCTACAACTCCCCATTCAGTGCCACAAAATTTGCAACTAAAACGTAATAAAGCGATTCCGCAGAGGTGTTTTAGTCAGGGAACTCGGGGATGGAGGCTGTTGCTGGTTATGGGTTATGGGATGGGTTAGGTTATGCTTATGCATGCATAACAAACATTTGATAAACTGTTTTCGTCATTATAATCGATTGTCTATGAAAATTGGGACAAAATTTATTTTAATTAATACAAAATGAAGCTGTTTTTTTTTATAATGAAGTAAAACATCTGCGCTTACCAGTTTTTGTTTTTTCTTGATGACAATAATTAAAGGGTTAATTCATAGAAATATTTAATGGAGGGTGATGAAAACCTGGTGGAAAACATTTGGTGATGGGGTATTTCAATAAAATTGTTGGAGTATTGGGGAATTTTGAAGATACGCTGGGTAGACAAAGTATCAAACACTGAGGTACTTGAGATAATCGGGAAAAAGAGAGAAATATTGAACGTAATAATAACAGGAAAGTTACAATATCTGGACCAGGCGATGAGAGGAGAAAAATACGCTCTTTTAAAAATAATAATCCAGGGCAAGATACAAGTGAAGAGAAACATTGGAAGAAGACGCATTTCTTGGTTGAACAACTTGAGACAGTGTACAAATGTAACTCCATCGTGTTGTTCAGATCTGCAGTGTCAAAGATCAAAATAGCCGTGATGATTGCCAACCTCCTTAAAGGAGATGGTACTTAAAGAAGAAGAAGGTGTATTTCAAAAACCAGAACAAAAAATTCTATTCATTTGTTTGAATGTATTGAATTTTCTGGTAAGAGAATACAGTCAAGTCAGCTTTTGATATTGCGATTTTATGACTGCAATCTCCTACCTATTGACATTGTCAATTTGTCAACATTATGCTGTCCTGAAAATTTGAAACTGCTGCGACACTCTTGACTCTTCTTCTTCCCAGTCGCGCGGTCGCTTGTTTCAAGCATCGCGAGCTCGGGAAATCTCTTGTACCTTGTACTGTCACTATCCTTCCATCTCTATCCTCATAGCCATTCTTATGGACTTTGGTATAGTGTCGTCTTGCTGGTGAGTTGTGTGATTAGATCTGTGTATAGGTACCTCTGGTTGATATTCCACGACTTCTGCTCCCGTGCATGGACCATGCCCTCCACAACATAGCCAAAAAACTTATTTAAACCTTAATTTTCTGCAAATACCTATAATATGGTCTTAGTAATCTTTTCTTTATTTAGATCTGGTATAAATGGAGGATTGGTCTGTATAGAGAGAATACCGAACTTTTATCCTGGTATTTTTCTTCAATTCTGGTCTTCAAACTATTCCATAAGTTCATCAGGGTTGAGCGTTATTCGGCGACTTTTCTATACCTTTCCGAGCTTCGCCATGGCTTGCTTAGCCAATGAGACTTTTCTTTTCTTCTAATTTCTCCACTGCATCCGCCTTGGTTTGTTATTAGGGATCCTTCGTACACTTTTGCACACTTATGCCGATTTACTTCATTTTCATCATTCGTAATTATCTACAAGGTCTTACTTTCTTACATCTCCCTCTTATATAATGTTACCTCTAATCTTGAATCTGCTTCCTTTCTAGATTAGATTTCCTAAAACTTGAAAAAGCGTTTTATCCTTTTTGTATTTTTTTCTCTTATACTTATTACTAATTCATTTTCAACCTTAGATTTATAATTGTTTCCTTTTTTCAGATATCCATTTTTTTCTATATTTTTTCGAATATTTTTCGTTTTTTTATTTAGATTGAGACTTTAATTTGGAAAATTTAACCAGGGACAGAATTCTTCGCGCCATCATGGCAACTGCTACTTGAGACGAACTTGGACATAGGTATAAGGCCTCGGAAAGTTATTGGCGTGTATTGACAATGGGATAGTTATACACAAGGAAAGAATTTTTGTGTTTTAGAAAGTATTTTTATATGTTCCAGAATAAAGGGATCTCGAAAGGAACAAACTTCGATGGCAGAATACTTAATTTTATAAGACAAAAAACTTTAAAGGAACCCATTCTCTATAAAATAGGTATTACCGAAGTTATACAGGGTATTCATTACATGGAAGTTAAACAAAAAATTACAATATTTTGTCTAAATCGAAAATTACATGTGTGTAATTTTCATCAGGAACGTATACGGTCCTAGATAATGCTCCAGCTCTTTTATGCTCTATTTTTCCAACTCTTATTCCAATAACTCTAATATAGATATCGTAAAAAGTGTAGATCATCAGTCTGTATGACTGTACAAAATATCGAACCCCGATTTCAAATAGTGAAAATACAGGGGTGTATTCCTCTTAAATACCACACACTGTATATGGGGTATTCCACGCCAAATCAGACGGTTTGAAAAATTTTGATTTTTAATTTTCTCAATTTTTTACATTGTTTAGTATACCCCTCAAAAGATTCTTTCTGGTAAATTTTGAATGAAAAACATAAAATTCAAAAAATTGCATAGTTTTCTTAATAATGGTCCAATTAAAGATTTTTTATAAAATAATTTTGTTTTTATAGGATTTAAGTTCTTAAGTATAGAGAAATTTTATTTCTTCTAATTTTCAAAAATCGAAAAAAAAATAGTTAAGGAGGGTCTTCAAATTTTTAGAAGTAGAATAGTAGTTTGAAATAAAAAAATTCAAAACCCAAAAAAATCGAAAGAGACACTCACTCATCACTTTCAAAAGCATTGATTTAAGACTTCAAACTCAAAAATGTTAATTTAAAACACGTGGTATTTTTTTCTGTAAAGGCCATTTAAAAACTAAAATTTAAAAACAAGAAAGCTTTAATTTGGATTGGACCATTTGTTCAGAAAGTTGTGATTTTTTTTTTCAAAATTTACCAGCAAGGCTCTTTTGAGGAGTACGCACTAAAAAATGTAAAAAAATTAATGAAAAAAAAAAAATTAAAACCGTCCGATTTGGCGTGGAGTGCCATACACACACATACCTACAGCTCTCCTGAAAGTATAGTTAAATTGATGATACTCGAAGGCGAAGTTCAGATACCTAATACTGATTCATGAAAAAATTATAGCCAACATTTGTGTGTAAAAAAAAATAGAAGATATAATGGGCTTCTTCTTGTTTATGAAGTTTACCTAAACTGAATAGAGCTATAGAGAAAATAAAATATGTTTATGCATATTTAAAATTTTAAGAGCTCATCAATATTTCGTTAAGTACTTTAGTGGGTCCAATAGGAAAAATGGACTTCAGAATTTACAACGATAAAAATTTATGTTGAAAATTTATTAATATTAATTGCCCAGCAATAATAAATAAAAATGTAGAATAGCATAAAAAAAATTATTATACCTACTCAATTCAATATTTACAGTAGTTTTAAGAATAAATTACATTTTCTTGATATTTTTATGAGAAGAAAAATATTACTTTCATCATACCTAAGCAAATACCAAATACCTATATATAGGTAGGTATATGTACTGTAAGCTACTGATGAAAAGTTTCCGTGGTTTTAGAAGTGGATCATTTAGATATTCAAAATATTCAAAGTTTATCAAATGTGTAATTTATTCAAATGGCATGATGAATAAAAACTTGCCGGTTCATAATCACCTCTATATTATGGAAGTTTTAATAATAATTAATGTAAATTTAAATTAATATGACTGTTGCGATGAAGAGTATAAAGGAACTATAAATTTCTTTTCAAGACACCAAAACGGGCAATGTTTAAGTATCGTGAAACACATAAAAGTATGAATTTCTGGAAAATAGTTCTTTCATACCTATAATTTCAACTATCAATTGCATTTTGCTTTGCTTAAAGCAACGGTATACAAAAATCCCGTAATAATAGACCATTCGTAGTGCATTCCATGTTGATATAAAGATTGTAAAAATGCAGACCTGTCTACATGTAGGTACTTATTTCGTGAAAAAACACTGCTTTTTAATTAAATACCCCGGCGTACCACTTTGTTTCTATATCATGCAACAAATTTATATAGTATTAGCAGGATGGTGCATTAACACATTGAGAAAGACTTAAATCAATATTTCAACAGCAAATGGACAGGGAAAGGAGCTCAAGAATCTATATGCCCAATAGCCACATTGATCCGCAGTTTGGTCCATCTACAATTCTACATTTTGTACCCCCAACAGCTAATAATCCTCATCTATACATTGAAGAAGTTTAACGCCCCCCCTCATTGAATTCTCAGTCGGATGAAATCGAACTTTGATACAAAAGTTATAAATTCAATGACATTGATTGTTGTACTAGGTATATTATACTTTTTGACAGAAACTGATGTGTCAAATGTCAAGGATGACGCAGTCACTGCTGTCTTCAAATTCGCTATGTTTTCTTCAAACTTCAAATTTTGTAATGTTACGGGAGTCATACTCATGTGAGACCTTTTCATAAAGGTGTTTCAAATAGGTCGACCATAAAATTATGTTAGTTCTCAATTTTAACAGTTTGTATGTCAAATAAGTGTCACCCCTCGCCCTTAAACTCGGATGAGATATAAATTTGGAACAAAAGATGAAATGTCAACTAATAGTAGGAATTGTACTGATATATGATTGTACTTAATTTTTGACGTAAAAATAATGTCTCAAATTTAGAAGATGATGTTGCAGACGTTGCTTAAACTAGAAACGCACTCACAAATAGACTGTCAAAATTGAAAACTAACATAATTTTGGTGTAGATAATTATTATTGAATTAGGTAGGTACCTTTAAAATGAGGTCGCACATGAACCCCATACCTATGTTTCTCAAAATTTTGAAGTTATTTTTGACATTTGACACATCAGCTTCATGTCAAAAAGAATAGTAAAATTCATAATGTTTTATCTAGTGTTTGTAACAGAGCTCAATCTCATCATTCTGATGATCAAAATTTAAGATCAAGGGGGACTGTAAACATCCTCACTATAAGTAGGTACCTTTATACCTATAATAATCTAAGTTGTGAAAAATTGAATTAGATATATTCCTAACCATTTTTCATAAACCGATTTTGTCAAATTATCAGACTTGTTCGCATGTTCCAGGTAATTAATTTTACATAATACATAATTTTCAATTACCTACGTAAAAGTGCTAATTGCTCTGGTCTCTGCTCATCAGTGTCTCTGTTATAAGTGTATTGGCTTTATGTAATTACCACTTACCAGTCAGGTTTATATTATGTAAATTATAAAGCGCCCTATTAGGCTATCTTTGCAATTAAAAGTAAACTGCTCGACTGTGGCTGTTGAGAGAAAATTAACAAACAGTTATACCAATGCATGCATATTGCATATGCATGCATAATCGTTTGTTATAAAATATTTTACATAAGATTATATTTCTGAATTTATAAGAAAATCAATTCTATATCAACAACGGGAATAAAAGTTAAATATAACATTTCAAATAAAGATTAAATATTGTCCAATTTTAAAAATCAATTTTTGATTTAATATTTTAACGAACTGACACATTATTTATCTCCTAATTATGTTAGCTGTAATTTTTTATAACAAAAATTCCAGTCTATATTTACAATACTATCAATAAATTCAAAACGAATAATCACTTCTTATAATTAATACATTTTTGTCTCAATTCCCTCACGTTGTCCCTAAACATATTTAACACTATAAGCAAAACTGATAGCTCTTCTCTGACAGCTTTCTCTCTTATTATCCCGTCGCTGTCACTAACTCAACTGAGACGAACTAACTGACTCCTCTAGCTGACTCTCCAACTGAACTGACTCTGACATTCCAAACTAGACTGACTATGAGCCGAATAATGCGCATCCCTTATATATGGGCATGGGCAGGTGACGTTCCAGAACGTCAAGTGTTGCGAAACACTTCGTAAAACCGCTAACGCGCTTGAGAACCTCATTCCTTAGAGTTAGTCTTGATTCTGACTCTACCATTCCGTGAACAGAATAACTGAACAGAATGCTCCACACGATATCAGCATTATATACAATCTGACCAGAATAAGGCCAGAATTTACGGGAACGAAAATAAACAGATGTTTCATAACCCCTTCATTCTACAACAATTAAATCAATTTATTCTACACGAAATCAGTATTAATTTGTATAATAATTATATTTCTATAACAATACTAATTGTTTGTAGGCATTGCTTAAGCAATCTGTTAATTGTGGCAAATAACGTTTAGGTATATGAGTCAGGTTTTTGTAGCATAATAGGTACATGTTCCCTTTTTCGATCAACAACTTCTACGCCCATGGACTTACAATACCTTACTTATCAGTTGGATTCCTTAAAGTTTTCTTACCAAAAAAGGTATCTATGCTTACTAAATATTCAAAATTCCTCATAGTTTTGAGGTAAATTAAGTTCTACATAGATTTAGAAATTATTGATTATTATTTTATATTAATATAAAAAAAAAGAGAAGAGGATAATATAAATTTTTTTTTAAATTATTTTCTGGTATGAGGTAATTTACTCAATTTACCTACTTAAAAACTATTGTAATTTGGAATATTTATAAGTATACCTTTTTTTGTATGAAAGCTCTAAGGAAATCCAACGCCGATAAGTTAGGTCTTGGGTGTATAGTAAGGTAACGTCCATGGGCGTAGAAGAAAAAAGGGGTCATATACATTGCTGGTATCTACACCCCTCATGACTCTTTTTTCACATTTTAAACTCCGTTTTTCTGCTCTTAAATTGTAATAAATAACCCCTATATTTGAAATAGAAATAAAAAAGCCCAAGTTGTGCTCCGAAACGAAAAAAAATAAATAAATTTATTCAACCCTGTATAATTTGTTCTATAACATCGTCAGTACAAATATTTATGGAAGACCCTAAAAATGGTCCTCTTATCAACTGGTAAAGTACTGCTACAAAAACCTGACTCCTGCAGCCTGTTTAAAGTATTTTTTATTCTAACTATTTATTTTTTTATTCTATAACTTTTTTTATTCTTTGTGATTGATCACAATTAAGGACATAATTATTGTCGTTAAGTAAATAATAAAACCAAAATTAATCCATTAAATTAGTCGATAATGCTTCATACAGGGCAAGTGATGAGGAAATTTACAAACTTCTACCATATGTTTTAGGTGGTATGTACATTATCACGTAAGGGGAATGTCACGTGATCCTTAAACAGTGTCCACTCTCCTTCCCTGCTAATATACAGGGTGATTGTGAATTAAAAAAAAAATTAATTAGACGATCTTTACACGGATCATTAGAATTTTCTAATTTTTGGGTCCAACTGTATATTCTTATCTAACTTATCTAGAATTCGATCGGCATTCTCTAAACTTAGAAATTCCAGGACCGACTTAAAAAAATTGATAGGGAGGATTCTTACAAAGAAGTTCACATTATATGCGATTTTTGAAAATGTATTAGGTATTGATTTTCAAAGTGCACAAATTGACTATGAAACTGTATGTGTGTGAAATTTTTATCACACTTTCGTGGCATTTTTATGAATGATCTTACCTGGCTATAAAACTGAAAAGCTACTGGTTTATAAATTTGACATTTTTTTGGGTTACCTACCTAAACCAAAAAATATAAATTATTTGTTTTTCGATTTTTTTCGCATTTTGCTTTACTTTCGAGAAAAAAAATGAAAGCAACTTAAATTAATTACGAAAAATTGTATAATTTTTATGGTTTTCGACATGCAGTTAATATTTTAACTAAAATAAGTACGGCCTAAGTTAACGTTGCTTTAATTACATCGTTGCTGTAACTTTGTGTGATCACAGGACTGGGCAATTTTTTTTTCAATTTTTAATTTTTTAACAAAAGTTCGTCCTGCAATATTTTGTAGATTGAATGATAAATCAAACTATTCAATTAAATTAAACAGAAGGTCATAAAAATTTATTAGAATTGTTTTAATACGTTAAGAATTCATGTCAATGTTATTATTATAATAAAATATTTTGTTATTGTGAGCTTTTTTAAAATTTTGAAAACAATTAAAGATATTTTAATAATTAGTCTCAGGTTATGTTGAAAAAAGCAAATTACAAATTTTTTAATTACAAAAATCGCATAAGTATTTCTTGAAATATGACTAACTGACTCTCGTTATGAAACTCCCTGTATCTCCGTAACTAAAAAACTTTTATTACTTTTTTTTTCATTAATCATCATTATTTGTCCTAAGGTATAATTTCCCAAGTTTATATGCGTACCTATACATATATAGGTTAAGAATCACCCTGTACATTTATGTTGTAAAATTTCTGTATGGTTCTCAAGATACGCATCTTGCTTCCTCGGAACGCCACTGGAACTCATAATTTTTATCATCTAGTTAGTACTAATTTTACGTCTTTATCACTTTTTCACTTTTGGTTATCACACGAACAGCACTGACACATTTCACCAAAATTGGAAAAAGGATCTTAGACATTGAGACCTGATGAGACATTAATAAAAAACGATTTTTCAACTTTTACACCCCACTAAATTTTGAAAACCAGACCTTTTTGGACATTTTTTTAAACGTTTATAAAAAAATTGTTTTCCAAAAAAATCCTTTATCATGGCTGGCAATTTTGAATAGGTAAAGGTACCTACTTATATAGTTATTCTGGGACAACCTGTATATATCATGCACCTGTTCAATGCCAGTGTATTGTACACTCGGTTCGGTGCTCCTGGTCAGAACCAAAGTCTTATTGATGAACATTAATTGTTTAGGTATTGCGGTGAGATATTTATCAACTACCATTGTTTTATAAATAGATGAGTTTACGCATTATTAACCCTTAAATATTGACTTATTGGACAGTAGCACGTACTTCACTGACTCATTACATGATGATATCTAATCAACAAACAAAATTTTGCGGCAAGTACTTAGTAGCAAATTTTTTTATTTATTTTTATCAAACCTGTCAAATAGATAGTTAAGTATATTAATATATGTATAAAAAATTGAGATTATGGGTAGGTATATACCTACTTAGCAAGGTGTCTGTTTGAGTTCTAGCTTTAAACTTTTGAATGAAATTGTCAGGCACCCTTTTATAGGTAGGTAGGTAGATTGAATATTTATCTATATATCAAACTCCATACTGGACTGGGTATAATAGCCTACACCAGTAGTAGTTAAAGTGATTTATTGAAACGTGATCTTCGAATAGTTACCATTCGATGATGTCAATGCATGTCCTGAATAAAAAATCAATCAGAAGAAACTTCAGGTGCTAATTAAGAAATGGAAACGACTACTCAAATATACATATCCACATTAGGTCGTCGTCGTACCAGACGAATAAATTCTGATAGTGAAATTTTAGAAATAATTAGTAATTAATAAATTCCTGAAATTATTCCTAAACGCTGAAACAAATTAATGATATTATACGTAGAATATATTTCAGAGCTTCTCAATATTAATTTAGCTAATAGCCCGTGGAACTGGTTTTACAAACCGTAAATATTAAGGCTTGTCTTATTATAAAGATTATTTGAAATGAAACTGCTACTCTCTACTGGAGTGCTAATAAGAATGTTGTTAAATATTACTCGCGCATAAGCTAATTGGTTTGCCGAAAAATACTATTATTGAAAGGACATCAACATGTCCACAAGTATAAATTGGTGTAGGATTTTCATGCCTAAAATAATGTATTCAAATTTTCATTGCTAATTTATATGCATTTTATTTGAAAGGTTCTAACATTGAATTAGAATTATTGAAAAATTATGCAGGCTCTTCCTTATTATGAACAATTAGTTGATGAAATGCATTAAATATTAGTTTATAGGTACTGATCCTACAATTATTATCTTTGATCGAAAGGCACTACCTACCTACATTTTAATAGGTACATAAAAAACATAATACCTATACATAAAAGTATTTAAAATAAGGTTTGGAGACCGGGGATGAGATTAACATTATTTATGGATGACAAATAAAACACTGTTTCAAAAAATTCTGCTATAATATAATGATGCATATTATCAATGTTACACTTGTTTCGTTACTTTTGAAGTCACATCTTCAGACATATGAAAATGAATAAAAATATTGAATTTCTGTCTTATTTAATTGAGAATCGGGTTCTTTAATGAATAAAATTATTGATATGATAACATAGCAACTACGGTAACTTTTTTAAAGTAGTAGTGTTTTATTTGACATCCATCAGTATTTATGCATAGATTCTACGAAGTAAGGGTTTGAAAGCATAAAGCATTATTTAGTTTATATTTAATTTTTCAGAATTACACATTTAACTATTGTTACGTAGGTATTAGACTGATTATTCAACTGACTTTGTCTATATTTTTTTCCTATGTTTTTTTTTGCTATTGCCCATAATTTACATCGCATATACCTACATTGCACCCATTGTTCACCTTATATAGGTAATGTATACCTATATCGTTTGCAATACTTTACACAACAGATGATGGATGCAGAAGGTTTCCTCTGTATTGTCATGCATCTTCATAGTTGTCATTTTCATTTTCCTGAGTATAAAGTTTACTTCTTGCCGCTTTCTTTTTTGTTTTATTTATAAGGGTTTTTCATCGTTTTGGTTTGTTGTTTAACCAATAGATACATTTAAAAAGTGTTTTTTTTTTGCTGCAGTTTCTACACGTTTTTGCCCTCTGTTCGTCTGTTTTCTTTGACATGGTTTTGAAAAGTCCTTCAGAACCTGGCGAAAAATTAAGCAATAGACGCTGGCCTGCACCAACATATCTATATACTTTTAATAATCAAAAAGAAAAAAGAAAGTGAAAACAAGAAAAGAAAAAAAAACATTTTTTGTAACAATGATATTTTAATGGGATATTTTTTTCGGGTATTACGATTCAGGGGTTGGGGGTGGTTCCGGTCTGCAAATGATATCCCCCTCAAAACCAAACAACTTCTGTCCCCTGCAATTTTTCCTCCAAGCGATTGCCGGGTCATGAAAAATTAATAAAAGTCTCGAGAATGCTGTTTTTATCTTCCATGTTTAGGGAATGAGGGCGAATTTGGAAAAAAAATTCATACAAAAGCTTGTTTTTCCCCACGCTGAATCATAACCCTAAATAAAAAATGAGGGTTCCTATATTTATATCGTCAAGGTCAAAGTCACCCCCACCTCTATGCCAGGGAGTGGGGGTGGGGGGGTTCTTATGTGCAAACGAAGTCCTCCTCAAAACCCAACAACTTTTGTCTCAAACTTTTGCTCGCGGAGAAAGTTGCCCCTCTCCAATAATTCCGAAAACAGATTAAAATCGATTCAGTATATTTCCTTCTCGTATATGTATAAAAATTGATTCTAGAATAGATTAGAAAATACACTGGAAGCGAGATACAAGAATTTTACTTTTGGTAAAAAATCAACCACATTTCCAGTATAGACGTTACATAAATTGGAGGTTAAAATAGCAATGTCAGAAGGAAGATGGACGAATTTGGCCAATGGATATAACTGTTCACAGCGATATCTATTGAATATTTTAAAAACTACAGCGAGCGTTACTTTCATATCCGGCCTCCCCCAAAATATTGATACCGCCAATTTCTATTTCCATAAGCGACCATGCAGAGGGTATAAAAATCTTCTTGCGCATCAATCGCAGAAATAGTGTATTTTTATGCGATTCAATTCTGAATATTTTCACCGCTTTTTAAATTGGCTTTCTGAAATTTTACATAGTCAGGTGATATTCGCGTAGTGGCTTACTGACAATTGCATTTCATTTCGTTTTACCGTGCATGCCTTAAAATGATTTTTTTTAATTTAACAAAACACAACAAACATTGGCAAAATTTAACAATTTTGGCCCATTTTCTATGCCCGCCACTGGCTAACTTTACTTAAAAAACACTATTTTTTAGACTACCTTTTATAGAACGGAAAAAGTGAAAGGGGAGCTTTGAAAACCTAAAATTTTAAATTTTAGAGGAATAAACATAATATGTAAAAATATTCTAATATCTCCGCCATTTTTATTATTTCTTTCTTGAAATCTTTGAATTTTAAAGTTTATTAGTATAGTTGTCTACTGGAAAAATTTTCGTTCAATTCCTTCAAAAATATGTTCATAAACAGTTATAGAAATTCAGCCCTTTTTCCCTTCTCCTACCCACGCCACTGGCTTAATAATAAAAATATTGCAAATTTTATTGCAATATTTTAACTCGATATTTTATAACTCAAATTTCAAATAATTTTCTTCCAGTAATGTTAATTTCGTTTAAACGTTTTTGTTTCTAACTGGCTTATTTAGGGATTCATAATCTATCAATTTTTCCTAAAATTGAAAAGGCCGCCATTTTGGAACGGCTCTTCTGATTTAACTCAAATGCAGTACCATACGACTACTTGCAGTTATCTTACTATCAAAAAAATTTCAGCCCCCTAGATTGAAAACAGCGACCAGAAACCGTGCCTCGATACCCGTTTTTTTTTTAAATTTGGAGAGACACGTTGTAAAAGTAGCGCAATTTTAGGTAAATGTTTTTTGTGAAAATCAAACGTCATCCCTAAGTTTCACAAAAGTAAAAAATTATACGTTCATTAATCTTGAAAAATGAAGCTACTGGAACGTTCTTAAAATTTTAGAGAAATAAACATCATGTAAAAAAAAATCGAATATCTCGGCCATTTTTCTTACTCACTTCTTGAAATTTTTAAGTGTTAAAGGCTATTAGTATAATTATCTACTGTAAAAATTTCAGTTCAATTGCTTCAAAAATGTGCTCATAAATTGTTAGGGAAATTTAGCCATTTTTACCACTTTCCTATCCACGCCACTGGCTTATTAATAAAAGTAATGTAAATTTTGTTACATTAAATTAAATTTGAAACAATTTTCTTCAAACCCTGTTGATTTGGTTTCAAAGTTTTTTTCCATCTTGCTCATACAGGGGTTCAAATATTAGCAAATTTTTCAAAAATTAAAATGACCGCCATTTTGAAACCGCTCGACCGATTTTGCTCAAGTACAATACCAGACCAGTTTTTATAGATATCTTACTCCCACAAAAATTTCAGCCTCCTAGATTCAAAACTGCGACCTGAAATGAGATGACAAAAACCGGATACCTGGAATTTTGAAGGGACACCCTGTAGAAGTGATGGGACTTTTGGAAAGTTTTTCAACGAAAATCCAACGTCATTCCCAAATTTTACAAGGACCCAAAATTTCGTTCACTAATCTTGAAAGATAAAGCCACAGGAGCGTTTTTAAAATCGAAATTTCGCGATTTTGGAGAAATATATATATATATAAATATATAAATATATTTATATATAAATATATATATATATATATCGTGGGCAGGTGAATTTTGGAAAACTACTTTTTCGTGATCTGGGGGTCATGATCGATGGACATTTGATGAGTTTGGGTGATTTTCGAAAAGTGATGTCGTCCTCAATAGTGTATTTTTTGTTAAAAAATACACTAAAATGCGGTGGTCTAAAGTTAAAACGCACTATTTAGTGAGCAACTACTTATAGTAACTCTACGCATCCACTATAGATGGCATTGAGTCATTTAGGTCACCTAAAATCAATTAACTTTAGTGATGTCTTTCTCTTCTGAGACACACTCGATTTGGATCGCTAAATATAAAGAATAATAAATTATTCTTTCTTTACTTTTTATTAAATAGGTACCTATTAGAGTTTTTTTTTTTTGTTAATATGTTGGAAAGTATATTATTTTTATTAGGTATTTAAGAATAAAAGACTTTCTCTTCGACCATTTAGTAATACGTTCTTTATACTCTGCCAATTTCAGTTAACTAATGACGTATATTCCCCATTCGATGAGGGAATGTTGATTCCCTCACCGCTTATTTAAGACAATCACTGCTCGGCATTTTGACAACTTAATTTCGAAATTTAACTCCGTAACGTCAACCAGTTAAGATAACGCCACGGCTACCTATCGCTCGACTAACTATTGAAACGCTCTTAGCTTACATTATTGTGCCTGTATAATGTAAATTATTGTGAATAAATCTGAAAAATCAATAATTTAGATGCGCGCAGTATATGCGCTTCAATCAACGCAAGCCGCCAGCGCACCTGACCTGACACCTGACTAGACAGGTCATAATAACCATCAGGTTAGATAATATCTATTCATGAAAATATTAAACAAAATAAAAAAAAAATGACTGGGTGGTGGTATGATAACAAATGACATCGGAGCTGCTCTCCATTCCAGAACATCCTTTATTGATAATTGAAATGACTGGGAATTTAGTAAAAGATGACAACGCAAATATCAAGAAAATAAGACTACCTATTGAAAAGTTTGATTTTTTAAAAATAAATTTAATAAATTTTCTCAAAAGGTCGAAGAGAAAATAGCGTCTTCATCTCGCGAAGAATAGCTATTATCCACTTAAACGTTCCAACACTCGCCTGGGGGCTCGTGTTGAAATTTTCGTTCTCGTGAATAATAGCTATATCATTCTGCTATGGGGATCTCAGAAACGGCTTGAGTTACGAAAATGATCAAATGACAAAAGAGGTACATGCATAATTATTGAGGGCCTAACAAAATGAAAATTAAGTAAATTTTTGAATTTTCGATTTGTATGTTTTTTGACGTTATTGGTATATTTCTTCATTGCAAGAGGTTTTTTTTTAACGAATTTCAATATGACTTTTTTCAATAGTTATAATATGGTCTGATTTATTTTAACGAATTTGGAAATCTTGTTTCATACTGAATTCAAAAATGTTCACACGTGATACCTACTTAGTTCAATTACATTTTAGGAACATTTTCAGCGACAATATTAAATTTTATGGTATGGGCCTCTTCTCTTTTAAATTTAAGCTTAATTTAAAATTTAATTTAAATTTAAATTTAAATGACAGCGACTTTAGCATTGATTATGAAGCTGTTCAAAACTGTAGTTATCATTGTTCAAATAGTTGGAAAGGCTTATACAGACTTTCTCCAAATCAGTGGATATATACTTACTTCAAATTAGGGCCGTATACTTAAAAATAAAAAATATTGGCTATCCTTGCCCAAATACGAAACATCAAATTGAATTATTGATGACTGTGTCATATTGAAACCCGTTAAAAGTTGCAATTAAGAAGTGCTTTTATTTTTTCTCTAACTAAAAGAAAATATATATGTATTTTCCAAAATATCTTGAATATCTTGAAAATATTTCTAAAAGGCATTTTGTTAGTCCCTAAATCAGGCAACTTTGGTGTTATTTGACCATCTGCATATCTCCGACCTTTTCTGAGATCACTATAAATAGTGGCCCGTTCTTGATGGGTATACCTTGATGTGCTTGATTCCTTATATACCTCGGTGCTCTGTGCCTGTACTTATAACAAAAAACCCTGACTTTTTATTAACATCGACACTTTTCTATACATCATGTAAAGAAAAATATGTACTCGTACTTAATACTAGTAATAAGTACCTATTACCTATGTAAATTTTTTTGGACACACTATTTGAACTATATGAACTATCTTTGAACTATATGATCACACTGTATATATGAAATCACTATACCTGTCACTGCTGCCAGTATTTTTCGTAGTTAAATTTTGCAGTTTCATATGAATCATATTATACTACAAGAATTATTTATGTCCTTAATGATAACCATAGCTATAAAAATAATTTATCGCCACTTAAAAGAATTTTGGTTACCTATTAATTGAGGATACATAATATTATTTCTTAGATTTGGCTGTTACCGAATTACAGTTTCAAATTTCATTAATATCTAATTTACAGTTTACCTAAAAGATTAATCATTATAATTAAAAAAAAATAAAAAATAATCAAATGTTCTCTTATTTTACCGATCCTGAAGTAACTATACGTATAATATAAAAAAAAAACTTCCCTAAATAAGTCGTCTTTTTGGGTTATCATATGAGAGGCATTTAAAACTTTATTTCTTAAGCCTTTTTAAGGCATCAAAACAAGAAAATCCTTGCAGTGAAAAATACAAGGAAGTTCTTCTACCTTTATTTTGGTATAAGAAGAATGATATATAGCAGCAAGACGCATGTATGTTTGTAAACACATACGTGCTCAACGATACAACCCGAGATAGCGAGGTGTGAAAAAAGGGACATCAAGACCGCAGAGTTGTGTACTAAAAAAGGCAAAAAGCACACCGGCTGTCGGACAGTGGTCTCCGGAATAATTCCAATAAATTCAGCTTAGGCCTGAATATAATCCACGGTAGCAGGGTCGGTATTACAGACAGCGGCGTTATCGGCCACACTGTGTTTCACTTGTGTGAAGGTTACAGTCCAATGATATATAGGTTCCATTGTGATTCTGGCTGTATGCTTGTAATTTCTAAATTTTTTAACGTCACACGCCACACACTTCGCCGGTTTGACCGCTTTAATTTCAGCCTCGAAAGGTTCGAGAGTGAACGACTTCAGTTCTGGGTTTAGTGGAACTCTTCAAATTAATATTATTTTCAATGAAATCTGGAAATAAACAAAAAACTGTCGATAACAATTAAACGAAGGTATAATATTGTACCATTTAAAAAAAAATCGAATCAATATTTAAGTTCAGTTTAATAATCCTCTTACTTACTTACAGCAATTATTATGCTACCTATATACCTACTTAAAAAAATGTTTTTTTGTTTCCTGCGCACTTTGTTTCATTGAAAATATACACATTTATTTGAGTTATTAAAACGATAGATATTAGAAAAATCTTCGTATAATTTTTAATCCTTTGTAGTACCTACCTACGAGAGCATTACTGACAAGTGACATCGTGCACCGCAGACGCCGTCGCTTGGTGGAGATGTTGTATGCATGTGTAAAGCCACGATTTCCGCACCAAACAGTTCTCGTGACCGGTGCCTCTTCGAGAGCCAAGTAGAAAACAAAAGACCGCTTATATGCTGCTCAAATATTCTGAAGAAATTCAAACATGTAGTGGGCTATGGCATTAGCCAAAATGAACAAGAAAAATTTCAAAAAAATTTTGATGCGGTAATTTTGTCCCGGGATTCTACCAGGATTGAAGTAAAAAGACACAAAATAATTAATGTTCTAATAAATTAATATTAATTTAATAATAAATATGAGAAGTATAAAAAGGATGCAGTTAGACCTTAAGGAAACGATGGAGAGAGAAATCCAGAAACAAATGGAACATTATTTAAGTTAACTATAGTCATAGGTTAGTCACGAGGTGAAGCAGGATGCAGAAACGTGCTTAATGAAGTGTGATTAATTGAAAATTAAACAAGATGTAGAAGGAAAGTCTCACAACTAGCAAAAATCGACTTAGAGAACAAATTAAGATGTCTTACAGTGTTCCTATAGTATGCTGCACCTGTCATGGTACAAAGCCCTGGAGTGGAAACAAAATGCAATTTCAGGCAGCTTGCACGGTTAATAGGCGGAACGATGCAGATAAAGGAATTAACGGCACTTGTTCTTACTCTTCTGGGGCAAACCGCGTATATGCTGCAAAGACTGCTGCTGGTATAACAAGTTACATTCAAATTACGATAAAATAATTAGGTGCATATCTCTTTTTTTAGAACTTCGATTCGGCAATCGTGCTATGGAACTGACGTGCCATGAACCGCTGCCAGTAGGATCACTTACCAATAAGTCTAACCAGGATCCTATATATAGTATGCATCATGCCATGCGCATTTGACGACACCCGCCGAAGCGTTAGTGCGAGCACTTGACACAGACGCTTTAATTAGCCCTCGAGCACTAAATATTTTCTAAAGTACCTACGAGCCATGATTATAAATGAAGAAAAAACATTGGTTATGACAACCGTGCATGATATTGAAATACTCGTAGTTCGATCAGATAATGGAAAGAAGTATAAAGAAAGAAAAAAATGATGGAGTCGAATAAGAAGAGGTGATTCCAGGAAGCAGCGTTACCGTTGTGGTTCAAGCTTCCTGTTGATACGTGACTGTATACCTACGACCCCCAGGACCGTTTTCATCAAAACACTTATGGGTCGTTTGAACAGCCTGGACATGGAAGCGCAAATAAATGGAAGACAGATTGTAATCATCATCGACACTGATAGGTCTTCGATTTCCTGGGTAGAGGACGCAGCAACTGGAGAAGTAGCAGATGTCATCGGTGAAGGGTGAAGTCGGTTTGTCAAACTTCAATCCAGGTGAAATTCAGAAAGGACATTTGGCTATATCCAGGGACTTGGTGTACGGTACGCCCAAGCAGACCTTCTGAAGTCGCCAGCTATATCGATGAATTGAAGGCAACCGTGAGGGCGAAAGTGCGAACGTGAACGTGAAGGGGAATTCCGCAGTGGCTCCAAAGCAGGAGTCAAAGGAGTGGATTGATGACGCAATAGCAAGAAAGAAAATTCTATTTTGCGGGAGAGACCTATCCAACGACGTGATGTATCAGACCCAGCGCAGCGGTGCCCCCAAGTTGATATAACGACGCTGGTCAATCTAAATCGCCTAGCAGTCTGCATTGTATACGTGGAGGCAGCAGATATACCAACTTTTTCATTAAGGGAATGGAAAGTTTTTGGAGAAGTATGATCTGGAATCAAATGAAGTTGTTATGAAATATTCGCATTCCAGAGATCGATCATTTTCTTCTTATGTTTGCTCATGAATTCTGGGCTATCTAGAATCTAGAATTAACCGAGATCATAATGTATGGAAAATTCTGCATTTCAGAGACGTGATGCAGCTTATCACGTCAATTTCGGATAGGTCTCATGACCCAACGGTGCATTCAAGAGAGGTCTTCTCGACAGTTTCTAAATAGACATGACAGTTCGTTGAGTTTTCTAGAGACTGTTAGCCATGCATATGAGGAGAGCGTTTGTCCGCGGTGTACACAGGCATATGTTGTGGTCGTGCATGTACCTATCAAAGGAGGCCAAGCTGCGTTAGTGCCGAGTCAAAATAGTTTATTTGATGAATTATGGACAGAAAGTAAAGAGATTATTATTTTCTGTATTATACCATTAGAATTTATACTGGAAAATTAGTATAAATTCCTGTAAAGCTATTATAATAATTATATTTGTAATTTTGGGTCTATTAATTATTGTGGGGGTGGTTTTTGGGAAGTAATGCATGACTAATTTATAGTGATTTATTGAGAATAATTCATCTTATAGTTGGTAATGTTTATGAAACTTTATAATAAAATTATTGTTTTTGCTTCCATTTTCAGAGGCATGTGCTCAACCCTACAATAATTGCAAGATGGTCGAGCTAGATGCTATCAGCTACAGATAACTGATCGGTTCCTAAATAAGGTAATTTTTTCCAATTCTTGTATTATGTTTTTGGATTTGACTTGACGAGTAATTAATAAAATAACTGTATGTAATCAGCAATAAGTATAATTTCACTTGAATACCTTAAAATGAACTTTTTGCCAATGATGATGGCAATGCCAATGATTAGGCATTGGCAAATCCAATAAATTCAGTTAAAAATATTGAACAGTCATTCATCCAAGATTTGGGGATGAAAATTTCCTAGCTATTTATAGAACTAAAGAATTAATTAAAGTACCTGGTAAAATTTTTTGCAATATAATTATTTATTAATAAAAAGTATAGGTATACCTAATAAGTATAAAGGTAAAATTAAAATACAATTTAAGAATTAAGTCCTGAATTATTCATATAAATGAAAGGCTATACAGTTACAGACATTCCCGGTTTGCTACCGAATCCAGTTTGATGATCATAAATTCTCTGTTAAGAAATTATGTAAATTAGGAATCCCATTCGTGTTCATGTCTAGGAAAAATGCTGATGAGCTTCATCAGTGAAGTAAATCGAATATCTTTAAAGGAAAAATATATAGACATATGTATATGTATGAAGTCTGTCCACACTAATTTGTGATATAAAATGTAAATCTCGCGCCGACGCGAATTATTAAAAACTGCCCGATCGTTAAAATTTTTATAGGTAGACAGGTCAAAGTCAAATAGGAATGAACTTATTATTTATTTATTTTATAAAATATTTGTATCATATATAATGGGTATATAATATAACAGTAAGAAAGAAATATAAAAAACTTCATCACAGCTTACGTTTTCGCAAGCATTGTTTCCATTCTTATATTTTTCACTGAACTGATGGGCTGGGAAACTGGAGTCTTTTTATACGATAATGATCCGGTATCGTCTACTCCTTCCGCTAGTTATCTTCGCCACCCTTACATATTGGAGAGACCGACCGTTGCGAGACCGGAGTTAAATAGCGGACGGAGTATAACATCATCTTCACCACTAGTCGTAGGTACATGTCGTAGCTTATTGATTATGTCTACCTATACTGCATCATCAGTTGCGGAAGAAACGTTTGGCAAGCACCACGGCAAAACGGCCTAAAATCACTTATTACGATTTGAAATAGAAAGGATATTAAGGATAATAAAATCCCCTACAAACTTAAGCGCTCTCCTACCTATAAAGAGCCCATAATCAGACATCAGTATTCCTAATTAAATTTGATCTACTAATGGCTGCCTGTGTGTGTGTTGATAACAAGCAGATAAGAGAAAAAAGAATAAAACAGAAAAATAAGAGACAGAGCAGGTGGTAGTTCATCATTTCACTTCTTGTCACTGTCAGATGTCACTTGCTGTCATCTACACTGCAGAACAGTCAGTCCATCATCTGTCACCATATTTTGATTGAGGTGTAAAAAGAAGAAAGTAAATCTACCTGCGTGGCCTTATTAAATTTATTATTCACTGACCCGCAGACATGCATACTGTTGTTATTAAATATGAATAGAATGGCATTATTATACTTAAAAAAAAAATACACTAAAACAATGCTAGACTCAGGAATTTATCTAGGAGGACACGAAACCAAGACTAAGCCTCTTCGTCGCCTGGGTCACTCATCCGAAATTTCTGTACTTAAAAGGAAACAGTAGATATTGTTGAGATTTTTTGTATTTGTTTTAGAGTTTATACTCGGTATTTGATTTATGTAATACATCTCTAAAAAGGATCTCTTTTCCAGATTTCTTTCTTTAGCGCCGAGTATGACGGTTTCTTAAAAATTCATGTTATGGTTTAATTCGTTTACATGAGTGGACAGTGCACATCCGTCCCCGTCCGAACCTCGAGTCACTCCTGTGTAATCTAATACAATCTACCAGATAAAATGTAGGTAAAACGTCACAATTCTTATTAAAAAAAAACAGACTAAACTTTCACAGGAGTGACTCGAGGCTCGGACGGGGACTTTCTTCTTTTTCCACCTCAATCGCAACATGGTGATAGATGATGGAACTGACTATTCTGAAGTATAGATGACAACAAATGAAACCTGACAGTGACAAGAAGTGAAATGATGTTTGAGAGGAGATGAACTGCCACCTGCTCTGTCTCTTATTTTTCAATTTCATTCTTTTTTCTCTTATCTGAATGTTATCAACACAGGCACCCATTTGAAGACCAAATTTAATTAAATGCTCTAAAAAAACCATGCCCTGAAGTCTCTAGTTCCTAATTTGAATTTTAACAATGAAGAAGTTCGGCAAATTCAGGTTGTAACGTCTTTGTGCCATGTTTCCTGTCTTTTGTTTTCCTGTTTTTTAAATTACCTAAGTCAGGAATAGAATAAGTATACAGGGTACTTTGTAATTGAATGTCAATATTTTTTAAGGGCGTGATATTTGGGCCCATTATAAGAAGAAAACTTCATAAAACGTATGTCCTAAAAGTCTTAACTTTTGAGTTACAGGGTGGTAAAGTTTAAAAAAAAATTTGGTAAAATTTAAAATAATTTTTTCATAATATCTATAATACCGCTCTGGATTATGTATTTTAATGAAATTGAATACACATCAGGTATTACTCATCAAGAGACATTTTTTCATGTATGTACCACATTTCGTTTTATCTCCACTAGTGACATCTTGCAGAATTTTACCTGTATATTTTGTTATAAAAGGCTCATTATGCTTCTTTATACTTAGTAATATTTTTTTTTTCATGAAAAATAGTCATTAGTTTTTGAGAAGTTCTATTGGAACAGAATATTTAGATTTGTTTGGGAGAGTAGAATAGTAAATAATGTAATAATAAGGTGAAATGTCATCAAATATTTTTGTAAAATAATTAGAATAATAATTAAAGTAAGTAAGATAGAGGGCCAGTTGCACAAACGTTAATTAAAGATTTGTCAGATAATTACTGATTTCAAATTGCAAATTTTGAAAAAAGGGTGAATATTTTGAATGCTCTTTTATTATTCATTAGTAATTAACTCTTCTAAAATGGAGTAAAATTTATTTCCAGCAATATCAGACCAACATTTTGACAATACAGGGCATTTTAAAATCAGTGATTATCTGGCAGATCTGTAATTAACGTTTGTGGAACCGGACCAGAGTGTATGGGAGAAATGACAGGCAGAAAATTATTAAAAGTCACAATTTAGAAGAAACGAACACCAACTCTAGTAGCATGGAAATTGGCTGTTAGAAGGGGGAAAACATAACATGTCCAAAGAGGATTTTGTGTGTTGTACTCAAGAAGAGAAATGAATTTCATTAAATGTTGATTGGAAGGAAAGTACAAATATTATTGGCTGTCATGGTGAGAAATAATATGTTGTCAAGCAGATAACAATCGAATTTCCATAGTTACAAGAAAAACTATAAATACGAAAACAACGATTATCTGAAGAGAGATTCCTAAAACACAAGTTAAGCAGTGTAGACCACTAAATCATAACCAAACATTGTGAACATCTAGAAAAATTGCGAACATCAAGAATTTGGTAAAGAACAGAGGCCGTAGCTGACTACTAGAAGAAACATATAGGTTAGAAAGAGAGATTTGGTTAGCTGGTAGCTGAAAACTGCATTTGATTTGGATACAGCCGTGCAGAGATTTGACTAGCAGGTAGCTGACAATTGCAGTTTGATTTGGGTACAGCCGTGCAGCGATTTGGATTCTGCGATTTTGACATTGAAGATAGAAAAACGTAGCAGCGAATTGGATATATCCGTGCAGAGATCTACATTGATATTGCTGACACACAAACAGCAAGGCTACTAGAGTTGACTTCAAGCTTTGTTCAACAGCTGAATCCGTGGGTTATTCCTTCGTTAACCTACGAGGGACTTCTGTCAAGAATTAATGACAGAAAGTCGGTGACGAAGAAGATTCATTAGGGAACAAACTGGTGAGTAATTTTAAGTTATTTTTAAGTTCGTTATAAGTGTTATTGTTGGGAAAATTTCTTATTGTAATAAAACCCAAACAAGTTTAAATTTGAGTTTCAATAGGAATTTATAGGTTATGAAAATTTTTAAAAATTTATTAAAAAAAAAATACTTGAACTCACTCTGAGTCATAGAGGTCTCATACAGACTAAACTTTTATTAGTTTTTACAAAAGAAAGGCCCCCTAAATAAATTGTTTATGGTCAGAGGGAATCAAAGAGGAAAATAAATCTTGAAAAAAGAATAGAGAAAGCACAGACCCTACGAACCATAACAATTTTTATATTTTTTATTGTCATTTAATAACAATTTTGCGACCATGTAGAGATACAGATTTTATTTTTTAAGGGTGCATCGGGCTGAAAAAAAATAAGTAATCCAATTTGCTTGGAAATGAATGGGGATTCCAAAATGATACCATCAATGTCTGCTAAAATATGCCGGTAGAATTCTGCACGATCGTACACCATCGTCACTATAATGTAAATAAAATGAAACGTGGTACATGAAAAAATGTCCCTTGATGCGTTATACATGTATAAGAAATTTCATTAAAATATCCAGAGCGGTATTAACTTATAGATATTACGAAAAAATGATTTATTTTAATAAAACTTTACCACCCTGTATCTCAAAAGTTAAGACTTTTAGGACATACGTTCTTATGAAGTTTTCTTCTTAAAAAATCACCCCCTTAAATATTGACATTCAATTACATAACACCCTGTATATAGATGTATACAAACTTTTTATTCAATGTTCACATTAAGAAATAACTTAATATATCAAACAGATGTAAGTACTCTCCTGTTACATACTTTTAGGTAATTATGTGTTGTAGAAAACATGATATTTTTTTAGTTCCCCGATGAAGAATGTTTTACCCAACCGCATTTTTACGCCATGCACTGGATAAATAAGTATTTGGTTTTGACATATTTTTACAATATCTTTTTTTCAACTTTTGCATGGAAAACTTATAGCAGATTTGACGTGAAGCTTCTTCTTCCCCAGACCCCCCGACCCCGAAAAATCATGGCTACGTTTGTTAGCGCAATGACCTCAACTTTGGGAGGATTTATACGACATTGGCTACGCCATCGAGTGATTTTTATATGCAAATATACTGAACTTTCACCTATTTAGGTAATTATACCTATACATATCTCAATAACTACTGTTATGGTAGTTTATACAGTGTGAGTCAGGAGGAACGCCCCAAACTCCAGGAGTGTACTATACACGGTATACGTAAAAATAATTAAAAAAAAATTAAATGTTCTTATCCTATTTTCATTTGTTTTCAAGTTATAACTTGATAACAAATAAAGAAAATTTTATAGTTAACATTTTATTAATAATAGCGTTATTGCAGTAAATGTTCAATAATACACTGTCACAGTAAATGACACATTATCAAAACAACAAAGCTGTCAAAATAAGCCTCGAACATCGCATACCTACTCTGATTATGCGGAAATTGTAATGCAAGTGGAATTCTAGATACATTTTTTAAATTACGTTATAACTTGAAAACAAATGAAAATCGGATATAAGAACATTATTTTTTTTTTAAATTATGTATAGTACCTAATATACAGGGTGGGTCACGGTATACGAAACGGAAGATTATGGCCGTGTCTCTGGATTTTAGGATCTTTTTATTTTTGGAGTGGATAGAGACCCGGCAGAGGTACGTTTTAAAATTATATTCATAATGTACAGATGTCCCAAAAGCATAAAACATATCAAAGTTGTTTTTTTAAATGGAATGCTCCTATGTTATTGCATTTTTAGATTGTCTGAAAAAAGAAAATAAGATTGGCTTTTACAGTTGGTGCTTAAATTCAGAAGTTTTTGAGTTATAAACAAGTGAAAATCGTAATTTTTCAAGTTCATGGTCCTGTACAACGAAAACGGCTGAAGATATAGAAAAACGGCTTACATGTCCCTATTTTAACTTTTCATGTACTATCCTACGATGTAGATGAAATGTTTATACAGGGTGATAAAAAATTTGAAAAATTCTGAGATTTCTCCACGCGTCGCCAAATAAAAAAATCAAAGAAAGCACAAATGTTTCTATACCATAGGATAGTACATAAAAAGTTAAAATAGGGACATGTAAGCCGTTTTTCTCTATCTTCAGCCGTTTTCGTTGTACAGGGCCTTGAACTTGAAAAATGACGATTTTCACTTGTTTATAACTCAAAAACTTCTGAATTTAAACACCAACTGTAAAAGTCAATCTTATTTTCTTTTTTCAGACAATCTAAAAATGCAATAACATAGGAGCATTCCATTTAAAAAAACATAACTTTGAAATGTTTTATGCTTTTGGGACATCCGGTACATTCTGAATATAATTTTAGAACGTACCTCTGCCGGGTCTCTATCCACTCCAAAAATAAAAAGGTTCTAAAATACAGAGACACGGCCATAATCTTCCGTTTCGTATACCGTGGCCCATCACCCTGTATATAGGTGTATAGTACACTCCTAGAGTTTGGGGCGTTCCTCCCACTGCTCACCGTGTATAACACAAACCAAATTATAGTACCAGAAATGTCTATAGCTTTTGAAAAATATGTCAAAACCAAAATTTAACCAGTGGCGTAAAAATTGGGGGGGGGGGGGGGTATGCATATACACTGGTACTTCAATGGTTCACGTTACACACATGCAGGTATTGCTGTACCTAACATTATTAGACTGATGAATAGAAAAAAATAATAAGTATACAAAACGAGAAAACGACAAACAAAATTTCATAAATAAATATTAAGCCGATTAGGAGTAGGTATAGTATTTGTTTTGAAAATGTAATTTTTTTACATATTGAACACCCTGTAATTTCGTTAGTAGGTGCTCATTTTTGAGAATGAGTTCATTGCGATTTTTGTTTTAAAATTAAGTAAAAATTCTATCATAGTATAATTTTTGTTCCCTTTATTCTGGGACGCATCTGATGGGTATACAGAGTTCGAATTTTTTGCACTATACCCATCATTGGGATCCCGTAAACGGTAAGAGTTATACATGCAGGGTCGGGTTAATTATATACCGTGTGTCCCCGGATAGGTGAAACGACTCTTATAAAAGACAAAAAATTTTTGATTTTAATTTTCATTTTTTGGGGTTCAGCTCTGCTTGGTTAAAGAGTAATTTCTAACCAAATTTTAGTTTTGAAAAATCAAGCATGCCTTGGAAATTTCCAAGAAACCGGTTTTTCGGTTTTGTTATTTGAAAAAGTTGTTAAGAATCAACATTTAGGTCCGTATACCAAATTTCAAAATCATAGGCCAACTTTGATCTTTTACATTTACTTTTATGTTTATTTCACAAATCAAAGAATTTCATTTGTAACAAAGACTTATATTGACAGATTGCTATTGCTATGGATATAATTTGATTTTTCCATGGCAGTCTTTGTTACAAAATGAAATTCTTTGATTTGTGAAATAAAACATAAAAATAAATGAAAAAAATAAAAGTTGGCCTATGATTTTGAAATTTGGTATAGGGACCTAAATGTTAATTCTGAACAATAACTTTTTCAAATAACATTTTGTCGTATTTGCCACATAAAAGGCACTTTACTCAACAGAAAAACCGGTTTCTTGGAAATTTCCAAGGCATGCTTGATTTTTCAAAACTAATATTTTGTTAGAAATTACTCTTTAGCCAAGCAGGACTGAACCCCAAAAAATGAAAATTAAAATCAAAAAATTTTTGTCTTTTATAAGAGTCGTTTCACCTATCCGGGGACACACGGTAGACAAAAGTTGCACAATTTTATGCTCATTAAGAATCTGAAATAAAATTTATGGATCCTTCATAGGCGTCGTTGAAGTATCCTGAAAAACTGAAACATTGAGATATTTTTATCAGTCATATCTTTTTTTATTATTACTGAAAATAAATCAAATATTTTTTGTAGGTTTAGGTACATTATAAAGTCGTCAACAATCTATTTGACATTTAAAAAATTTTGAAATGTCAAAATGAATCCGCTAGATCCCATGGCATGCACGGTTTTCATATTATTGAAATCAAATAAGCTTGTGGAAGTTTGAAACCGTTACTAATAAAAACAAAATCTGAAAATTCAAAATAATCGTATATGTATATACATACTATCTGTCCACTGAGTGTTGTCCGTTGTCATGCCACACTGATTCTGACTAAACAATTTCATTTAATTCGATTTGATTCGTATTACACTTATTTCTAAGTCGAACCAGATGTGGTATCGCAGTTCGTGTCAGTGGCGTGTGTTGAGGAATAATGAATATCCTACAAATATATTATTTCGACAAGTTATTGACGAAGTAGAGCCTTGCATTTTTTTTTAATAACAAATATATACAAATATATATTACAAGTAAATAAGAATGATAATAATTATTGTTATCATCATGATAGAAATATCATGTCCTGCTGGTTGCCGTTTAAAAGAAAGAATAACACTTCCGTTTTCTTATTCTGCAAGTAAAATATTCCAGCAATTTAACCACAAGACCACGTACTAGGGAGTTCAATCGTTACCCAGGCAAAACAAGGAAATAGATTTTTAGGCATTCGCGCAATTAATAAGTTACTCATAGTTTATCACACCGTACAGTATCACAGTGCTAATTTCGTATTAAAAACGTTTCAAATTACAACACAAACCTTATTAGTATATTTAGGGCTGACACTGACACTACTGACAGTAGCGACGACAATCTTATCGTAATATCGTATCAATCTAAGCGTATCAAGACGCGAGTCGGTACTTCCGTCTCACTCTCGCTCATCTTTTTAGAATTGATGACGATTCAAACGTATTTCTGACAATACGTCCCATTTTAACTCGATTGACTATGCAATGCAATAGAAGGAGTAAGAAACATAACGAGATGATGTATCCTTAGTAGTTATCACAACAGACAACTCTCAGTGTACAGACAATACCTACCTACCTACTTATACAAAATAAGGATTATTTTTGTCATAAGATCTATGCATGCCAATAACCAAGTGGGTAATTTTCGAGTCAGCGACTTTCGCCTGCGCGAAAGCTGTGTGGTTTGTGGATCTTCGGTAATCCACAGAATCTTGCTTTTCTGGGGCTATAGAGGTAGATATTAATAATTATCTATCGTTGCTTGGCCTGCCCAATAAAAATCATCTCACGCTATTACGGAGTTTGGCAATAATTTTATAATAGGTAGGTAGGTGCCTAATTGTATATATTTTTGCATTCTTCCTTTTCCATGCATCCTTATTGTTACGATTCCTTTAACCGCTTTTGTAACCAACGATATGGTGCTTTGATTGTGTTTGAAACATATCATTTGGGTGCGATGGAATAGTATTGAAAACTGGGTTCGCATGAGTGTCTTTTTTCTCAATAAATAAAGTTAGTCAGTAGGTACCTATATTGGTGATTTTGTTTTACAATCACGAAAATCAATAGACTCAATTTGAGCAAGTATTTTCAAGGGTGAAATGTCATTATGATTCGTTTCAATACTAAAACGTTCAATACTAAATATTAACTTTCGAGTATTTAGTTGTTTAAATAAAAAAAGAGCTGTGCGCTTGTCGTGTGGTTCCTCATTTATTTGAGAAGTACATACCTAGTATTTCAAAATAATTATATATGTTTCCGCAAGTAGGTACCTAAATATACCTAAGAATAATTTTGATAAATAACTGAAGATAGCGGAAAAAAATTTTTGCTGTCGCAATAAGTATAAAGTAGGTAGCGATAATATTATAAGCTTGATATGGCAATGCATGTTTTTTTACAACAAAATCATTTTTTAATGTTCAAATAAATTAAAGTAGAATTAGGTATGATATCTTCGACAGATGTCAATTTATGAACCAATTTAAAGGAGAATCAAAATCAATGAGCCGTCTTATCATCGACAATGAAAGCCTTGCGTAGTGTGAAACGGAGCCAACTGCACATCAATGTCAGGGATGCGATCCTTCGTCGTCCTTTCCTTTTTGTTCCGCTATTATTATTGACAGGACATCTGACAAAAAATCGTTGCAGCTGTTCGGGGCGGGATTTGGAGCAGCAAAAGAGCATGCGTGTCACGTGGGCCGGCCGCAGAGTAGAAGGGGTCGGCCGGAACCGCCTCCCAGTTCCATTGGCAACTCGATTCGGTTTATTGCCTCGTCCTCAACTTTATAATTTAGTAACTTGTTTGTTGCTTCTCCTGCCCGCTCCATTCAAATGAATATTCACCGCGAAATTATGAAAACTTTATAAATGCATGTCTCATCATGATGCAGAATTAATTTTCCCTCTACCGACCATTTTTCATTCAAGCGGACAAAATTGTGATTTTCAGAAGACAAAGAAATGTCTGCTAATATTTCATTCTAATTATAAGCGGCGCATACATTTTGAAACAACAAAGTATTAAGCAGCCTAATATAGGTACCTAGAAGTTTTTTTTTCCTTTCTTAAGCTTGTTTAATAGGTATTGTATTACAAATATACCCACTGTCCAATTTTTATAAGAAGGCGAAGAGAACTGCGCATCTTGCCAGTTTTGTTCACCGCCACTAGGCATTCAATATTGCTGATTATAGGACGTTAAATGATTATGCACTCGAAAGGCGCTAACAATTAGTATAGCCGACCTTTCTGCGCAATAAGATAACTTGCGCCTTTTGGATTTTATGTACCGGGTGTCCCAACACTTGTGTCCACCCCCTAAATCGAGCTCAATTTTAAAGATAAAAAATTAAAACTTTGAGGATTTGTGTACTTGATATAGGACCACGGAATGGCATAATCAATTTCATTAAAAAAAATTTAGTTCGGGCGCCAGCGATAAAAAACTGTAAGATGGTGGTAAATTGTCGAAAAAAAAATTGATTTTTTTTCAATACATACGTAGAAATCGATTAATAAAATCAATATCGCTTGAAAGAAATGTGAAAAAACTAATTATAAGGCTTTAATTAAATAAAATATAATTATATAGCAATGACAGGTAGACAATATAATCTGAACAATATAATCAATATAATCTGAAAACGGTAGGTGCAATAAGTTTTATGACAAAGTAAATAAGGCCCAAATAAATAGAAGGACGGCTCTTGCTGGGCTAGCCGGCACACCGAACCTGCACTGGACAGTGTCGTAGTATGGACTCATGAAAAAGGTGATTATTAAAAAGATATTAAAAATGTTTTTTAATGAAACTAATTATGCCATTCCGTGGTCCTGTATCAAGTACACAAATCCTCAAAGTTTCAATTTTTTATCTTTAAAATTAAGCTCGATTTAGGGGGTGGACACTAGTGTTGGAACACCCGGTATACATACTTGTCTACTTATTGTCCAATTTTTATAAGAAGGCGAAGACTAGGCGTGAACTGCGTATCTTGCGAGCTTTGTTCATCGCCACTCAGTATTTACATGTTCGATAAACGGCGGAGATACTCTTATCATAACATTATTATTATTGGACGGCAAATATTTATCGCAGACGGTATAACCATTCTTTCTGCTTAGTATAAGAACTTATTCGCCTTCCTATAGTAACGGGACTGTAGAATCCTAGAAATTAGAATTAAGTATACCTAAGTCCAATTACACCCCTCGCATTAGCGTGAAAAACCACCACAAAGTTAGAGAAATGGCTGTTGCGTGCCCTATGAAAATTCCTGCATGCGCAGGTCGCGTTTGGCCAGTCTGAGACTATAATTATTATGGGTATTATAACTTAGCATCGAAAAATTCTTATTATTGAGGCTTAGGTAAAATAGAGCAGAAGCTGTATTCAATGTCGTAGGAATTAGGGGCAAAAGAATTTCAAGCAACCTCAAAATCTCCGCCACTGCCGTATGAAATAAATTTAATGCAGAACTCAAAAAGTAAAAAATATTAATGACAGGTAATATAATATTATGTGTACAAATATTCCGCTTTATATCTGAAAGCGTTCCTGATGAGAAATCGTCAAAAAACTGCGAAAAAAATTTTTTCTTGAACCCTCCCTGTAGATCTCGAAAATGGTGGGTTTGCGGACCCGTGTTACCTAATAGAAACTTTTTTTCATATTTTTGAACGAGCTATCACATCCTCTGAAATCCTGCGCACATATTATAAATCACCCTGATGTATTATACTACTGTGTGTTCGTGCGTTTTCCGTCAAATTCTGCTGCCAGATCTGACAGATTTACCTCTGCGTATCTGATCCTACATGCACCATTTATAGGTTGTGGAAAATTTGAAGACAGAATTTCGTGCAAAATGTACCTATAAGTACATACGGCAAATTATATCTACCAAAATCGAAAAAATCGGTTTGTGAAAATCGTGTGTGAATCAATCAAAAGTTATGAGGGGCATTACTATGAGAGGGATCACATAATACAATAATTAATTTTATCTACGAGTGATTCATAAAATGCACTTTTTTAGACGTTTCTTAGTTCATAAAATGTAATGATTATATTGAAGAGTTAAATAAAGTAGTTTGGGTGTAATAAAGTGCCGTAGCGGTTCATTATTTAACGCTAAATCTGACACGTTACGTTGCTGCACGCTCGCCGACAAGTTCTAGTGCGGAGCGGAGCGGAGCGGAGCGATCCAACACGAGACACTGAACCACCGCAGTTTATTAGCAGAACGCCAGCGCCAGATCTATGTACAATTAATATTTTGTGTTTTGCGTCGTTTAGTTACCTGAAATGGATACCATTGTAGATGATTCAATGAATGAAATATCTTCTACCCCAGAAGAAATTATTTTTCAATCAAATGTGGCTATATAATTTATATATTTTAATATTTTATGTTTACATTTAATCATAAATGAAATATCTTTCGCACTAGAAGAAATTATTATTCAATCAAATATGGCTGCACAAAATCTGTTAGGTACCTAGGTACCTACCTCAAAAATCTAAAGAAGTGTATATTAAGCAATATATGTCACCTTTATGAACTGACGTGATGAAAAAAGCGTTAACAAAGAAACACTTACCTACATAAGTAAATATGAATGCATTGGAAAGTTTTTTTTTTAATTTTATATTCGTTCTAGTTCAAGTCACTCGTAGATAAAATTTTGTATGCAACATATGCATAAAGTGTCTTTTTTTCACTTCTGGGATTGCCGCATTCGCCTGCGGCTCATGCGGTCAAACTTCCCAGTCGTGAAAAAAAGTACCACTTTATGCACTTGTTGCATAAATAACTAATTGTATAGCTAATGTTCAGGTAAAGGTGAAATAATAGATGTAAAACTGCCGCTTTTGTCTGTTATAATAAATTATTTAAAAGACAACCCTGGCGTTGTTATGGTGTTATTTATACCAAGAAATTTATAATATAAAATTGCTTATAAATATACCTAACACAATAATAATTTTATCCACTAATTATTAAAGGATAAACTAAACTGAAAAATGAGTAATTTAGTAAAAAAGTATAGGAATACCAATAAACATATTCATTCCCATGCATCCAGGTGAGAACGATCTTTATTCTATATTATAGGGATGATCAGGATAACACTGATGGTAATAAAATAGCTTAATAATACAATAGGTACCTATATAATAGTAATTTAATGCACGCGAGGTGCGCTTGCGAGCAAAGATTTCGAAGTAATCTTTGCAGAATTTACAGAATCCAGTGTCTCTAAAACTATAGTGCGCTTTATCCTACTTTCTATCCATCCATGTATATCTAAACTTAGAGTTGCTGTCGATAAAATTCTATATCTAAGTATCTAAGTATAATGTAGGTTTGAATAACCTATACCTACGTATAAAATAAATAAGAAGATCAGAAGCTTTAGCAAGAAGTGGACCAGAATCAATTTTAAATCTACCCCTTGATTGTTGGACGACACATTTTGAGAGTTTCTGGTTACTAAGAGAGAGATCATGCGATCAGACTGCATAATATGGGACTCGAGCAGGAAGGAGCGACTGTTAGGAGTCGGCAGGCGATTATCCTGCTTATGTATGTCGATTACTCTTCTAACCTGCTTACCGAAGACTGATCCTTTTGCTGTTGCTGTGTATGCGTGCAAGTCTCGTCTCGCGTTCACATTTCAGGTGCAAAAATGAAAAATCTTATACCTACTCATGTTAATATGAAAATTAAGAACAATAATCAAAAATAATCGATTTTATATAAGTATTTTCCTATACCTACCATTGATACATGTTGGCAGCGATTACTTTAATAAAGCTATAAATTTAATCAACAGGTCCAAAAATGGGCAGGTACCTATATAGTATACCTGTACCGATACCTACTTAAGTATATTGATATTTTGTTCATTTAGGTGACAGGTGCTGAGGTTACATTTGCACAAGAAATAAAATTATGTAAACGTTTGGACGTTTTTGTATCGTTGGTCGCGTATAGGCCAGGTATTTCTACGCAACATTCTTTAGATTTTGGTGCATTCCTCGAACCGCTGGGCTAAGTATAAATTAATAATAACTGCACAAAAATCAGGAGGTTTCTAAGGTTTCAAAAGTCAAAAAGAATTTATTTGAGCATTCCCTTTTAGGATACGCCACCCCCCCCCCCCCAAGGGGCCGCTCATCTTATAAGAAAACAGTTTTTTTTTACAATTTTTTTAATACTCAAAGAAAATAAAATTAAAACACATGATCTGCTATCGAAAAGGCTCTCAGTAAACAGTTTTGAGAGCTACCCCTAAAACCTGTTTTGTACGTAACTTTTTTTCTAATTCCTACCTTACCAATATAAAATTTATTTCAGGTAGGTAGTCTTTAATATAAGCCAAAGCGGTCTCTTTAAGTTTTTCCAAACAATTAAAGATTTATGAAAAAAAAAATGGCAACTTTTTTGTACAGAGGTATACGTATACTTATATAAGGTAAAAAACCGAGAAACTACTTTTTGGCATCCCTTATTCGTCGTATATCTTAACAGGGGTGCCCAAATGAATAGGTACCTATGTAGGTAATGTTTTATATACAGGGTGTACCAGCTCGATTTAGACAACGGTAAGGGCCGTGTAGGTCTCGTCAAGACGAAACGTTTTTTTATTTGAAGTTTTTGGATTTGGACCTTCGTTGCGGAAATATGGCCGACTTCCGGTTTTTAGTTTTTTGGCTCCAGTTTCGGCATTTTTAGGTTCTCGCCCAAACTGAAACTAGTTTTGGAAACTCCTTAGCTTCAGTTACAACTTTCATATTGAAGTCAAGGTTCTATCTCTGTTGGATTCAAAATCTTAATTTTTCAATTTGATTCAATTTGAATTGATTCAAAGACTTAAAATTTAAAGTCTTGGGCATGTCGCCATTTTGAATCCAACAGAGATAGAACCTTGACTTCAATATGAAAGTTGTAACTGAAGCTAAGGAGTTTCAAAAACTAGTTTCAGTTTGGGCGAGAACCTAAAAATGCCGAAACTGGACCCAAAAAACTAAAAACCGGAAGTCGGCCATCTTTCCGCAACAAAGGTCCAAATCCAAAAACTTCAAATAAAAAAACGTTTCGTCTTGACGAGACCTACACGGCCCTTACCGTTGTCTAAATCGAGCTGGTACACCCTGTATAAAAGACTCATCTTAATTTTCAAAAAGAAACCATCTTCAAAATTTTTATACCAGTTATTAATTAATTTATATAACCTGTAGGTATAAGTAGGTAGGTATAGCAATTTATATTTACTAGTTTGAATATTTTTTCCTTATGTGGGTGTAGAAAATTATCTTCATTCGATTTACTTCAATAGAGGCTTTTTTTGCACGTAACTCGTAACCCTCCGGAGTTGATCATCCTCTCCTTCCAAATAGCAACCTGGTACGAAATATCAAAGTTGCCTGTTACTTCCGGTATACGATCTAAAGCATGAAAGCTTTGAAGATGTTTAAAATTGCAAGGTCGCCCGCATGCAGACAGGAAAACTGGTCGGGAATGCAGCAGGTATTAGGAATTTGAGAAGTTTTATAATAATTATTATTTTTATACCTAACTCTCATAGTTTAGAAGTTAGAGAAATTTCTTTGGAAAAAATTTGAAAATAACTAAAATTGATAAACAACAACAAACAAAAACATCAAAAGATTAGATAACATTAATTTTATATTAACCTTACAGATTACAAAAATTTACAATAAAAGGTCAAATTGTCCACCATTCTGCTCAACACATATCTTTTGAGGTCTTCTTCAAAATGCCCTTCTCACTTCCAGCATTAACGTCTCAATTGTAACCCTATTAAACGCTTCTTGTATTTCCCATTGTCGAGTCTTTTGGAGTAGTATATAGCAGGCGTCTGATAGACAATATCGTCAACATATCCCCAAAAAAGAAATTCATCTTAGTTAGGTCTGGTGATCTAGCTGGTCGGGTTGATGTGGTTCCCCTGCCTATCCATCTATTTTCATTCTTTTGGTTTAAAAAAGTTCTCACGGGAAGAGAATAATAGACAGCTAGGAGCACCATCGTGTTGAAACCACAGGTTTTCTAGAAAATTTTGTGGGACATTTTGATCAGTAGGTTTTTACCTACTTATACCTATCTTCTAGGAAATGAGGTGCAGACCACGGTTGAGATTATTACCAAAAAATGTAGCCTTATAAATAACATGATTCACAGAGAGAAGTATTTCTTTGAATTTAACAATATTTGCTTGCCTCAAATAAATGATTGCTTTCTATACGGCGAAGAGAATGACTTGTTTACTTCAAAATACCCAATTCTTTGAATATCCAACACAATAAAAGTTTTGCTGAACACAATGTGTCCTTAGTTCAATTTGTCGCAGCTTTGAAATAAAGAAGTGGAATTTTTTAACACAAATTAATATTCGGTTGCTTGAAATAAACAAAACTTCTTATGAAACATCATCAAAGTTTTCAGTTGAAGGAATATTTTGTCAATTCAAACAGTAGTTGATTTTCACTCAAACATAGATTTGTTTGATTTATGTGCTGACAAAACTGCATCCAAATAGATATTTATTTGAATCAAATCTCTTGGATGCTTGGATTAAATAAATATATTTTTCGATCAAGATTATAATAACCAAGAACTAAAAATGTTATCCTCTTAACTGAAATAAATATGATGTTGGTTTCAAAGGTGAGATATGTTGAATAAAATAAAATTCAAATACAGATTTATTTGGATCATTTTTAATTGTTTTTAAAATTAATATAACACATATCCATTATACACTAGTCATCTTTCACAAGGATGGCATGTAATGTTTTTTTACTTAAAAAAAAATCACATTAACAAAAAATAAAACATTTTTGATTTGATTCTGGGTGTCAGTGGTAGTCGATGGTAACTGAATAATCTAAATAACATCTGAAGAAGAGGCGGTATCATCCTATGGGTATAGACAGTTCAAGTAAAGGCAGTTGTTCCACAACTTGGGTGGTTATCTCTATATGTCTCTAAAACTTTATCATATCTCTAACTATACTATATTCATTGAAAAATCAACTCTTAGAGAAAATTATAGCCCCAACCGACGTAATCTCTATCATATGCTACTGAAATTTCAGGAATTATTAGATCAGTGGACAACCAATGTCAATCGTCAGTATAAACGTATAGGACGGCATTGTTGGAGTTGGAAGGAAATCATATGTTGATAAGGCCACATTTTTTCGATGGTCATGTCAACGGTGTGCCAGCACCCAAATTTTCTAGAAGATATTATTACCGTAAAATGTCCCACAAGATTTTCTAGAAAACCTGCGGTTTCAACACAATGGTGCTCCTGTCTATTATTATTCTCTTGCCGGGAGAACTTTTTTAAGCCAAAAGTATGAAAATAGATGGAATAGGCAGGGGGAGCCACATCATAACCTCACCAGCTAGATCACCAGTCCAAACTAAAATGAATTTCTTTTTTTTTTGGGACGTGTTGACGATATTGTCTATCAGACACCTGCTACTCCAAAAGACTCGACATGGAAAATACAAGAATCGTTTAATGGGGTTACAATTGAGACGTAATGGAAGTGAGAAGGGCATTTTGAAGAAGAACTTAAAAGTGTGTTGAGCAGAATGGTGGACAGTTTGAACATTTATTATAAATTTTTTTAATGTGTAAGGTAATGTAGGATTATGTTGACGGTATTTTGATGTTTTTGTTTGTTGTTGATTATCAAGTTTAGTTATTTTCTAATATTCTCCAAAGAAATTTCTCTAACTTCTAAACTATATGACAGTTACGTATAAGGGAACCCTACATAATAGGTTGAAGGAGGACGCTTCAATATCTAATTGATGACATGATAATATACAGGGTTTTGTATTTAAAATAAACAAGAAAAATCGATTCGAAATCTTCAAAGTTTGTAGCTGGCTTTTGAATACCCTGTATAAAAAATTAAACTTCCCAATAGATATTTAAACACCTTCATGTGTCTCCTGACTCTCCTTGTTGGCGCATGATGCGATAATTTTTAATAATGAAAAAAGAAATTGATTTTATTAGTTTTCTGGACGGCTATACATTTGAATTTTTTTTTTCAAAAAAATTGATATAGCGCATAAACCGGGAGAGTTTGTGAAGGCAACATTATGTCATTTTACTCAGAAATTAGATCTCAATCCCAAACTTGTAAAAAAATGTACCCTCGTATTTGAAATAAGAAAGTTTGATGTTGTGATTTTATAAAAGGACCACCTTGTATACCTATTACAAAAATATTTTTAAAAAGTAGGGCAAATGGTACTTGGTGGAGAGGCATGTGAGTTTTTTTGTTATTATTTAGAATTCTAGTATAAAAACTACTTTGACGCTCTAATGAGCAACCCTGTATAATGGTATAATGACTATTCTAGGGAATTGTCATTAGGTAGGAATTGAAGGGAATATTATTCTTCAAAATGTCGATAATAGCTAACCGGAAAATTTCCTGCAACCAATTTGTAAAAAAACTTATCAACTGGAAAGATGATGAAAGATAACCAAATTATATTTTCAGTGTTTACATACAGGGTGTCCCGTAAGTAATGGTCCGTTGGTTTAAAAATATTACGATCTGACACTACTTGCTCTAACAAAATCTTGATAATAAAAAAGATACAGGGTGGCAAAGTTGAGATTTAAAAATTTTCTTTTCAAAATATCTCGAAAAATTGTACAGGTACGAACGTGAAAACTTGGGGATAAATGTTTTACGGTATGAGAAATCATAATTTGATATCCGTGTCGATGTATTTTATAAGAGGGCGCCACTTAGGTCATGTTGACGACGTAAATGAACACATAACTTTTTTATCCTTCAGGATATCGCGCATTTTATTGTGAAATATTAAAACTACATCATTATTGATGAGAAAAAAAGGTATACCGATTGTCACTCTCAAAAGTTAGTGGTTTTCGAGATAATCACGTTTTAATAATCTCCTGCATTATTTCTATTTTTTTTTTATTATCAGAAATCTTAATGCAGTAGGTTGAGATAATAACCAGCATTTTGGCAATTAAACATTTTTCACTTTGACATATTAAAAAGCAAACAAATGAACCATATTCACCTAAATTCCTATACAGATTCTGAAATAGTCGATTATCAGGTTTCAGTCTGTTTGGATATCGTGGCAGGTATTCTCGTTTCGCAGCTTGCCCATTGAAGTTTTGTTTGCAGTAAATAGAAATCATATCTCTCTTATCTGAATTTGAAAAATTATTATGTACCGTCATTTTTTTTATTTTCCAACTACTATCAGTAAGCAAAAAATTCTAAACAGTACAGGGTGGGCCAATTTGGATGTTTCTATAGGAGATCTCGGTAACTATAAGAGCTATGGAAAAATGGATGCCACATTCTCGATCGCTTTTTTTGAGAGGAACTCAATGGTGAAAACCAGAACTCGCTATCTTCTTTTGTTTTCGAGCTATAATGAAAAATACGATTTTTCACGATATCGATAAATGTCGATATCTTTCTTGGTTTTCAAGTTAGAGAAAAGATATTTGCACATTCTTCAGGCACTTTTTTGAGTAGAATGGAATGCCCTCAACAGATTTTGAATATCTTTTCTCATTTTTTGGTTATAACATAAAGTTGTATTTTTTAAAATAGAAGTCATAGTGGGCCATGAACTAATTAAATAGAGTATTTTTTTCTCTTTGCAACGATATATAACATGTGCGTTAAAAATTTATGAAAAGTTACATTTTTCAAAATAAATTGAATTTATCTAGCTACCTGAGACTTTTTTATTTTTATTTTGACTAGTCACCTAGTGGGCGTGAATGTCATTTAGAATAGTATATGAAGACGCCTGTCAAAGTCAGTTCTCTTACATTTTTGAGTTAGAAAGTGATTGTTCCGCTTTGAAAAAAGTAAAATTTAGCTGTTGACCAATGAAACTTTTTATATGTTATGTTAGATTGCTTTATGCAAAATAGTTACAATTCTGATATTTATATCATCTGATATTCAGAAAGAGAGACAAATCAACAAATCAATGTCAACAAATAAATATAAAGTTAATTTGTTAAAAATACAAATATTTGTTAAGTTGTGTCATCATATATTGGGTCATTATTGTGATCTGTTGGATGACCTTACTCTATAAATAAATAAAATAAATAAATAAATAAATAAAATAACAATATGGTGTGGCCGTGGCCGTGACAAGAGACCGTGGTGGCCTTCAACCTCTCAAAAATAGATTTGTGGGGTTGTCTACTCTCTGGATAACGATTGAAGTATGTTTCGGATGCAATATCAGAATTGCTGTTACATACTTTGAATAAAGCATTCTAACATATTTTAACACTTGGATGTGTTAATGTTTATGATTTATTAATTTATTTACTTAGGAAACATGAACAAAGTAATAATTATTATGTAGATATTACAACTTCTTAACTTGGTACAATCTGAATGTCTTAATGTCAAATCAATAATGAGAAACTTGACATTTCATTAATTCTCTTCCTTCTCCTTCACTCCTCTTCTTACACACTGAAGTTAAACGTCATAATCATTTGTCAGGCGCATGCCAATAGCCGCTACAATATCATACTTTTCCTAGTTTTCATAAACCAAATTTGTGATTTTGCAAGTGAAACGAGCACTTTCTAACTCAAAAACTGCGTAAACTGGCTTTGACTGGAATTGTCCCACAATTTTCTAAATGTCATTCACGCCTACTAGGTAAATAGTTTAAACGAATTTCTAAGGTACCATGATAAATTAAGCTTATTTTGAAAAATGTAACTTTTCACAAATTTTTAACACACATGTTATATATCGTTGCAAAGAGAAAAAAATACTCTATTTAATTAGTTCATGGCCCACTATGACTTCTATTTAAAAAAATACAACTTTATGTTATAACCGAAAAATGAGAAAAGATATTCAAAATCTGTTGAGAACATTCCATTCTACTCAAAAAAGTACCTGAAGAATGTGCAAAAATCTTTTCTCTAACTTGAAAACCAAGAAAGATATCGACATTTATCGATATCGTGAAAAATCGTATTTTCATTATAGCTCCAAAACAAAAGAAGATAGCGGGTTCCGGTTTTCACCATTGAGTTCCTCTCAAAAAAAGCGATGTGCCATCCATTTTTCCATAGCTCTTATAGTTACCGAGATCTCCTATAGAAACATCCAAATTTGCCCACCCTGTACATAGTAGAGAAAATTATTAACTGTCAATTATCTCGAAAACCACTAACTTTTGACACTGACAATCAGTATATCTTTTTTTCTCAAGAATGATGTAGTTTTAATATTTCACAATAAAATGCGCGATAGCCTGAAGGATAAAAAAGTTATTTGTTCATTTACGTCGTCAACATGATCTAAGTGGCGCCCTCTATAAAATACATTGACACGAATATCAAATTATGATTTCTCATGTCGTAAAACATCTATCCCCTAGTTTTCACGTTCGTACCTTTACAATTTTTCGAGATATTTTGAAAAGAAAATTTTTAAATCTCAACTTTTCCACCCTGTATCTTTTTCATTATCAAAATTTTGTTAGAGCAAGTAGTGTCAGATCGTAATATTTTAAAACCAAGAATCTCCCATTTCACCACGGACCATTAGATACTTACGGGACAGCCTGTATATACACAATGGTAATGGCTTTCGCTTCTAAAGCGAAAAGTTTTGTAAAGTATTGTTCCTATGAAGAAGGTAAATTTTCGTGTAAAATGTACATATTTTTGGTAGTAAATAATGAGATATATAACATCTCATTATAATATAATTACAAAATAATTATATGTACACAATGTTATAGCAGGAGACTACTGTGCCCTTAGCCCAGCGGTATACCTGACAGATATGCCGAAACTGTACACTTACACATTCCAGGCAGTTAAGTAACATTATAAGCTTATCTTTCTTACAGAATCATTAAGCAATGTTGATTTCATACCTCAGATAGGTATAACAGGTAATGAATTCCTTGAGGAACAGGACTTTATTCCGGCTTTCTTGAATACTCTTTCAAGAAATGGTTTCTGTTGTTCAATCGTATATCACGATGATATAAATCCGTATCAAATCAAATCGGCAAATAATTATTATTATAATTCATTAATTGGAACCATTAAAAAACTCCTCTTAAACCGTTTCCCTATTTTTGCATGCATGGGCTTTTAAAATTACATAATAACCATCCCACCATTATTTAACAAGCCGATTTGCCATTATCTTGCCTATATTAATATTATAATATTCTATAAGTAGTATACTTAAGTATTATATGAATTCAGTTTCGTTTATAAATACATAACAATTTTCTTTGATTAATCATATTAGTTCCCGTCATTGTTTCTCTTTTAAGATTAATTAGGTACTTTTTCCGCTATAAATATAATACTCCTGATTTTTTTTCTAATTCAATATTAACGCATGTATAAAAACCAACTCGATGTCTTTTGTTTTCATCGAAAAACTACGGTTATAAAGAAAATTGAATGATTTGAAATAAAGTTTTCTGATGCAAAGCTAAATTAACAATGGTCGTCGATTTTAATTTAGCAAGTCTTAATTTGTAGGTATTTTCATTTCCCACAAATAGCACATATGTTTCATTTTTTTTTACGGCCGATGGTTTTTCCAATATCTCAGAAAAACATTTTTTTGCTCTTATTTCAATACCTAAAACATTGACGCGTATAGAATTTTTAGTTTTTAACTGGAAGACGTCAGGTTTTTTCTTATATCATCGTCATTCGTCCCCATAATACATTTAACCAATAAAACCGCTTCTATAAGAATTCTCTTGATGTTGCGATTTTTTTTTTCGACAAAAAAATGCCCCGGTTCTATAACACTTTATAGGTATATGTATACAAGCGGATGTCCCAACGAAAACGAAAGAAACGCGGAAAGTGGCCAATTTCGTTATCGAGAGGATTGGATGATGACAAATTTCACCATCCAAGTTCATCCCCTTGGCAGGGGTAGCAACCGCTTCGCTTATCATCATATAGGGAACAGATATCGAGTGATACATCATTTGAAAGCTATTTAAATTCTCTTTACAACGATATCTCACTTTTTGGGTTTCGCCTAAATATTTCAGGGCAAATCGAAAATCAGGTTTTCCTAAAAATTGGTTAATTTTTTATTTTTTTCGAAAATATGTGAGAAACACATAATTGATCACAATGTAAATGATAAAAATAATTATTATTGTCAAGAAAACTTGTTTTATTGCTTGTTTTATGACGTTTTATATTGACGATTCGCCATGTAATATCTCAGTTGAAACCCGAAAAGCGAGATATCGTTATTGTAGAGAGAATTCAAAGGTCCATATACACTGTGTCTCTTGAATTTCTGGACATAGGGAATTCCCATGTTAAAATAAACTATTGTAAATATTGACTCCCCTAATTATTTTACAGTAAAATGTCAAATGTAAAACCTCTTAAGGAAAAAAAGCTGCTTCTTATATGCTATAATTGGATTTTCATTTGGTTCATCCGTTTTCGAGAAAATCAGGAAAAACTGAACGGTTTTTCGTAGTTTTTCAAGGTTGCTTTGCTTTTGACAGATAATGCTAAAAATTATTAATTGTCAATAACTGATTGTTCAAAAGTAATTAATTAATAAGAAAGACTTATTGTTTATAAAAATGAATTATTAGTTATTACCTACACCATTGAATAAAAAGTAAAATTTATTGAATGGCATTACTTCTGGCAATTCACTTTAGAAATTTCAGAGATTTGTTATTATCTTATTAGCATTATCTGTCAAAAGCAAAGCAACCTTGAGAAACTATGAAAAACAGTTCCGTTTTTCCTGATTTTCTCGAAAACGGATGAACCAAATGAAAATCCAATTATAGCATAAGAAGCAGCTTTTTTTCCTTAAGAGGTTTTACATTTGACATTTTACTGTAAAATAATTCGGGGAGACAATATTTACAATAGTTTATTTTAACATGGGAATTCCCTATGTCCAGAAATTCAAGAGACACAGTGTATGGAGCTTTCAAATGATGTATCACTCGACATCTGTTTCATATGATGATATGCAAAGGGGTAGCTACCCCTGCCCCTGAATTTGGATAAGCAAATTTGTGACCCAATGTGTTCACCTCGGTAACAAAATTTACCTGTTTCGGTATTTTACGCATACATCTTCAGTTTCCAAGTTATTGAGCCTGTTTCGTTTTCGTTGGGCCAGTCTGTGTAAATAATCACTGCAGGTACACTCATTTATATTAAGATTGGATGACACCTTTGAGACATTGCAAAAAAGTGGCTAATATCACGTGAAGTAGGTAAAGTATGAAGTTGATGGGTGTACCGCGGCAAAACAGCCCGGAATCAACTATGATTTCAAAAGTATGAAGTTTCTGGAATAAATGCGGCCGAAAACGGAACGCAGATGGACGATCCTTTCATTACAATGCATTACAATGAGAAGGAAACATATTTCACGTATACTAATCCATTACAAGTTGAAGTGATTATTTGACACCTCGCTTACACCTATATCCTTGATCTTTAGCTCTTTTCCGATAGGTAGGTATAAAGGTATAGACGACCCAAAAAGCCATGCTTCGCCTGTGCGTAAATAAACGGAGCAATGTAATCAGATCCGATATAGCACCTGATTTGTGTGCGGAATTGGCTTAATGCCGTATAAGCTTTTTAAATCTTCTTAAATAATAATACCTTCTTTAGAAGTCTAATAAGGTATTAAAGCACTCGCAAGTGGTTATAACTGCTAAGTAAATAACGATTTTAAACCCGTTATTTTAGTCCTGTTTGCGGGTTTGGGTCATTGTAATTTCAATGCAGACGGAGACAATTATTCCAGAATAGAGAACACAGGGACTCGAAAATAGCGCATAGATAAAAATCGCATAGTCTCACGCCTCAAACACAGGAAACAATTGACACTACCTCTCAACCCCACTCAAAAAATTGCCATGTGTGAGTCCGTCTCTCTCTGGGCCAACGCAGGTAGACATATAGAGAAGGCCATGATATAGGTACTCTCTTTTGCTTCTGTACCTTTTGTCCTTTTAAAAGGCCCCTGGACGGCGTATATGTATAGGAGATGAACGTTAACGTTGTCAGATGATCTCGAATTTCTTTAACTTTAAAATACTTTATAAAATTATATACATATAATAATTGATCTATTTAAGCTTAGGTAATATTATTCAAATCAACTAGACCCTTTTAATTAAAATATTATTTTGCCTGTATACAGGGTGATCCCTAAATGGCGGACACGATACACAGGGTGTTGTAGAGGATGTTCAGAAAGACTGTAAATTTGAAACAAAAATGTGTTCCTCGGCTTCGTTACCGAGATATAGGGTGTACTTTTTCTAAAATTTAAATCGAAATGGCGGTCAAAGTTAAACAACCTCAACTGGCAAAGCACATGATTTCACATAACCATAACGATAGTGTGTGCTTTTTATTTTTTTTATCGGGAACGGAACTAGAGGCATTCAAAGTTTTTTTTTCAATTTTTCACTATGGCAACGTTGTTCGAATTCAAGGCCAAATGTTAGGCCAAACTTGAAGGGGTGGTTCCTCTCATAAATGTAAGTTAAAAAAATAAGTTTCAGCTCAAAATGAAGTTTCGTTTAAAAGAAACAGGGTGTCAAAGTTTAAAAAAATATAAGAGTTTTTGGTTATAACTAGTGTAAATTTAAACAGATTTTGATGAAACTTGCCATGTACAATAAGCAACCAAAGCTGTTTAATTTGGCTATTTCAGTTTTTGTAGAAGTCTTCCAGTGGCGTGGATATTAAGGGTTGGTGCCTATTTTCCCTCTCTATCTTTTACGCCACTGACTTTATTGCAATTACAAAACCGTTATTCAATGATCCATACATTTTAGAACAAAAAGTATCCCTTAATGTTTTCCATACGGCACACCGTTTTTGAGATATTTGAAGTTTCCTCGGAAATGCTACTAACCTATTATTCAGGGCTGGGGCCACTTTTCTCTCCCTAACTTTTACGCCACTGACTTTATTGCAAAAAGAACAACGTTATTCGATAGCTCATGGATTTTATAATAAAAAGTATTCTATAGTTTTTTCCATACGATGTACCGTTTTTGAGATATTTTAGGTTTCCTCAGGCAATGTCACTAAACAGAATATAACATTACGCATAAAAATTCTAGTCAGATAACTCTTGATGAAATTTAATTTTTCAATGTAAATAGCCCAACATTTCCTGAGCTAATTTAAAATACCTCAACAAGGTACGACGTATGAAAAAAACTAAAGAACACTTTTTTGTTCTAAAATGCATGGGCTATTCAGTAAAGTTTGTGTATTTGAAATAAAAGTTAGTGACGTAAAATATAGAGAGAGAAAAGGAGCTCCAACCTTAAATATATCTACGCCACTGGAAGACATCTATAAAACCTAAAATGGCCAAATTACAGATTTTAGCTTGTTTATTGTGCATGTCAAGTTTCATCAAAATCGGTTTAAATTTACACGAGCTATTATAACCAAAAATTGTTATATTTTTTAAAACCTTGAAACCCTGTATCTTTTAAACGAAACGTCATTTTGAGCTGAAACTTATTTTTTTAACTTACATTTATGACAAAACTCCTTCAAGTTTTGCCCAACATTCTGACACATCCTGTATACAGGGTGTCCGTTTTTCGAGCTTAAGCATGGGGATCTCGGTTATCTTAAGGGATACGAAGTCGGTCAAATTGGGGAAAGTTGCGTATTTTTATACCGGTCTGGATTTTCATGTCATTCTGTATTAAAAAAATTTAAAAAACGTAATATGACGTCGCGACGTCGCAATATGACGTGACATTGCTTGACTTATATGGTTATTTATGACATTCGGTTGAAAAAAGGTTAGGTACCTACCTATTTTTTTCAAAAGAAGAAAAATAAAATTTTGAAAATTTTCTTTGAATGTGATAGATTTTTGTTTTTCTTAATTTTTTTAACACAGAACCATGAAAATCCAATATGGCGGCCATAAGAAAAACGAAAGTTGACTGTGAAAACTCTTGGATCTTGGATCTAGTCGGCTTTGAAAATATTTGAAACGTCGGATGGATAGCTCTTAGCAGCCTACAAAAAATTATTTATTAATTTTCAAAAATAAGAAAGATATGGCAAAAATAAGAAAATTATATTTTTCAGTTTTTCCAGGATATTTCAGCAACGACTGAAAATATCTTGAATTTTTTTTCAGATTATTATACTCGGCATAAAAATACGCAACTTTGCCCCAATTTAACCGACTTCGTATCTCTTAAGATAACCGAGATCCCCATGCTTAAGCTCGAAAAACGGGCACCTGTATATATGTATAGGCATAATAGAAATCGATTGAATGATCTTGTTTCCTATTCCTCATGGTAAGCGATAGATAAAGAAAAATCTTCATTAATATAATAATAATAAGAGTACGTGACTGTAATACAGGCGGTTTATGTAATAAATTTGGCAACGCCGGCACGTCCCTGGGCCCCATTCATATACCTTCCCAAGGTGATACTATCGCTGGTCAAGAATGGCAGTCCTATTTCGGAATCTATTTAGCGAGGTGCCTACTCCAGTGTTCCTGAACTTTGCTCTTCCGCGATTCTGCATCAAGTTTGTTTACATCGATTTTGAGATTTTGCGTGAATAAAAAAAAAGTTATAGCAAGTTATAAGTACATAGTTAAACATAGACGTGGATAGTTATACCTACGTATCTAAAGTTGCCGTGAAGAAGTTCTTCTAGAACTTCTAAATAGTTGTCAAGTAAGTGAATATCTTTAATAAATTGATTCCAGGAATGCAGTCGGCTTTCTACTTCAGAGAAGGTAACAGATTTAATACAAATGAGAAGAAAATTAGTTGTGGTGTGGTAAATATTCCCTTCTGCAAATCGGTAAAAGAAATTTCACAATAAGCAGGGTGGATCTACCGTCCTACCTAATTATGTATACCCCCTATTGTGGGGGTTTTATTACTTCCTTATTATTCTTCCTTGGTAAGTTTTCAGGCAGGTAGGTATAATGAGTTCGTATTCCACAAAAAGAGTGTTAGTGTTAGTTCAAATACGAGTATTTGAAATAGGTACAGTAACCTATACAAACAAATACTGTTATACATATACCTTAAGAGGGCATGTATTCTTTGGAGAATTTTAAGTCGAAAGTGCCATATTCACTTTTTCCCAAAACTCAAAAGTGAAGAAGTTATATTTCCGCCACAGTATCCGTAAATAAAGAGAATATAGGAACTGTTGTGTATAGATAAATCTTGATTTTTGATTTAAAAACGTATAGGTAATAGCGCATATTAAATATATCTTAAAATTACGACGACAAAGAACGAAGAATTATTTAAAAAAAAATTGTCACCATATGACAATATGACAAAAAACTTTCCAGTATTCAAATCGAATTCGGAATATTTCCCGATAAACGGTTAACGGCCCATCTATAATGACACACCGTGTATATTGGCTTGATAAGCTCGATTTTGTTTGAGGCTGGGATCTCGTAAGATTATAGTCAATATAGGTAAATTGGTCTGAGCAACAATTTAATATTACTAATTATCCGTTTCAAAGATGATATCGAAGAAGGCAGCTTATATACATTTTAAGAAATCAAGTGATAAAATAAATTTTAAAGATAGTCTTGCACGTGGTCTTCAGTGTAGGGATAAAATGGGCCAATCTTTAACGAGAGCAGATATCATTAAGTCTTATATAGAACTTTTCAAAATAAAGTATCTCAAAAAATTCATACAAAGCTGTACCTACTTACCATAGATCAACAATAATATACTGTTTTGTTTTACTTTTCTCATACTATAGGTACCATAGTCTCGACACCCGCTGTCCTGAGGTTGCATGACTAATGGTAAAATATTTTGTAAGTTCCAGTAAACTTGACAGGTAATTAGGACCTGTAATAGCTCTCCATATTTGTATAAATAAGGGTCACAATCTTTACAAAGTCAGTTGTGCTTGAAAGTTTACGGTAGATACACTGAGTCGTGTGAGGTGTCTTATTTTATACTCTACAAAGTTTGTTAAATTAACAAATCCGTACGCGTATAGACTATAGTTCGTGAAGTTGGTTATTGAGTTGAATCCCAGTGATTCCAAAATAGTTTTATTTAATAATAATTACTTGCAATAAAATGTCCTGCACTTGGAATCCATCAAGTAAGTATCAGATTATTAATATTTTGATATAGTGCGATTAAGTTTAAAAAGTCATATGTATCGATTAAGAATACTCATCCTTCTGATATAGTTCGATTTATTTCGTTTCATTTACGTGGTTCTCGTAAGCGGTTCAACTCATTGTTTGAATGATTCCTTCAATAATTTACGCTCGTTCACACCTAGAAATTTAACTGTTTGATATTTTCTGATGAAATGAAAAATCTTAATTCGGACGGTTAGTATGACGTCACATATATGACTTTTTAAACTTAATCGTACCATATCATATCTACGTTACTTTTAAATTATAATTTTGAGTTTATAGGTACTTTGATTTTATATTTTTGTTAGTCTTTATTCATTAGGTATACCTACTAACCTTTACATTCACCGCACGCGCACTATCAGCCTCACTTTTTCTTTATCGAATGATAGATAATGATCATTTATCAATGTTCTTTACCCCACCTTAGTACCTACTTTAATCACTTCTAAATATTTTTCATACTGGTAGGTATGATTTGGCTTCGGTACTATTCAAATATACAGGGTGTTTGGTTACTGGACAGTCAAAATTAAACGTCATGTATAAAATCGTATTTTAAGCATAAAAGGAAGAATAACTTTTTTCAAGATCAGGCTTCGTTTAGGAACTATTTCCTAAATAATTATTGTTGTTCAGTTACTGAATAAAACATTTTTTTTGCGGCCTTAGTTTTACATTTTTGAAGATGTTTACTAAACGAGGCCTGATCTTTAAAAAAGTTTTCTCCTTTACGCTTAAAATACGATTATATACATGGCGTTCGATTTTTAAGCGAGGCCTAGTCTTGAAAAACGTTATTCTTTGTTTTAAGCTTAAAATACGATTTTATACATTTTGGCTGTCCCATTTACCGAGTATGTAAGTACATACCTATGTAAAAAATATTCTGATTTTTTTTAGCCGCAGAATAATTTTTAGATATTATTAAATTATTATTTTTGCTCTTTAATGTGCTTTGCCATTAATGCGCTATTATTGACATCACTATTTCCTTATCGTAAAAGTATGATATACTAAATCCTCGCAAGAATATACCTACTATATAGGTATACGCCACCCAATAAACTGTAACCCAGTAACTAACTTCTAAATATTTTACATAAAATACCTTATAATAGGCAAAGGTAAAAGGACTGCATGGTCAAGTGGTTAGTTCCACTCTGAACCTCACCCAGCTAGGAGGGTGTCTCTTTTGTGTGTGATTCGGTGTTTTTTTTGTGTATATAGATTTTAAGGGAATACATACTTACCGGATATACCTATTTTGTGGAGTTTGTTGAGTTATTTGTTCATTTAGCTATACATAGGAATAACAATGCCTTGGTACCCGAGTAAGTGACAATAATTTACAAATACTTTTTTTAATTGAAAAGAATAAATTAATTTTTTTAAATTTAATTTTAATTTTTTTTTTAATACTGGGTATCCCTAACATTTTTGAGCTTTTTTTATGTGGCTGCAAACTGTATCTAATAATTTTTATTGTTCAAGTTTTATTATGTCGAAAACAAATAAAACTTATAATTAATTAAAGACTTCTCCGTTATTATGTCTTCCTGAGAAATACTTTGCGAGAACATGCAATCCTTAGATTTTGCGATTCTTTATACAAAAATATAATATCACTTCCTAAAATGACACGGTTGAAAAATGAAACACTCAATGAAATATGAAAATACCTAAGAGTGAAGGTACATAAATTCCCAACAAGCTGAAAATGAGTAAAATTGTTCAAAACATAATTAAAATTAAAATTAAAAGTTCCTCATCGTTCCCGTAATGTGGAAAAAAAGCTACTGAAGGTCAAAGGTCAAAAGAACGTTTTTTGCAATTTTCAGCAAAACGGTAAGTTTTATCATAAAATTACCTCGGACAAAAATTGTAGATCATAAAATTATCTATAAAAAATGTATTAGTAATTTTTTTCCTAAGAGACACCATTTCTGAGATATAGCTGGGGAAACCACGTTTAAAAAAACGCGCCAAGTACACTATTATGATGACTACTGCTTCTACAACTTTTTGAACCGCTATATCTCAGAAATCTCTCAGGAAAAAAATTATTAATACATTTTTTATAGATAATTTTATGATCTAAGTACAATTTTTGTCATGCAGAGATAATTTTATGATAAAACTTACCGTTTTGCTGAAAATTGCAAAAAAACACTTTTTTTTAACTTTGACCTTTAGTAATTTTTTCCACATACGGGAACGATGGGGATTTTTTAATTTTAATTTTTAATTATGTTGTGAATAATTTCACTCATTTTCAGCTTGTTGGGAATTTATGTATCTTTGAATGTCTATATACAGGGTGTCTACATAATATTAGCACCACGCGATTCTACATCAAAAACAGAACAAAAAAGTCCTCAACAGTTTTTTCTTGATGTCCACAGATTTTAAGATATGGACAATTTAACGTTCTTAAATTTTGCAACACTGGCGCTGGTATAAAAATTAAGATAACTTATTAGATGTGAAGTCACCTCACTGGTATAGTGTGCCGTTGCTATGTAATCGAAAAAAGGTGCAACAAGACAAATGTCATGCTGCGACGTGTCAATGCTGCAATTTTTTTTAAGATTTTTTATTTTTTCAATTTTTTATTCAACAATTAAAACGCGCAGTTGCAATATTGATTGGAAGTATTGGAACTCAGGAAATCAAATAATTCCTAGTTTTGAAATGTTAATTAAAACCATTTTTACCAAAAAAAAATCTAAAATTTTGGATAATTTGGCTATTTTACTTCTTACTTAAGAATTTTTTAATAATATTAAGCAATATTTTTGAGTATTAAAAAACTTCAAATTTAAACTACAATGGTCGATAACTTCGTTATTTGAGGTCTAAGAGCTAAACGGTATTAAAACTTTATGTTCTGTTTTTGATGTAGAATCACGTGGTGCTAATATTATGCGGACGTTACAATACACCCTGTATAGATTGACCGGACTATTATTGTGAACATATCATTATGTTCATATTAACTTTTCTATACATATAAAATTACCTGAAAAATCATTTCCTGAATACCTATTACAATATAGTATGTCATTGCGAAGCACTGTTTAATTTAAATCATAACAAAAAATAAAAAATACGAATATGCAGGGTAAAGTTGTATTTTTTCTGCGACGAGAAAAAAGTTTGACATTTTTTCCCCTTTGGCAGGTATAAAAGTGCCACTTTATATGAAACGACTTTTTACCGCGGAGAAAAGTAAAATATTAGCAGAGAAAAAGTGAGTACTTTTTCCCCAATATGGACGCATATGCAGCTGCTATTAACACTCGCAGCTATCATTAAATTTATATCCGACACGGACACGAAAGTTACACATTATTATCCTTAATGTCCAGATGACAATAATTAGGTATAAAGGGAATTTTCATTATAATCATCATTTTCCATATTCTTAAAACTCACTCATCAAAAACTTATTAGTTAGGTATAACTTTACTCGAAATTTCCTTTAATTATATTAATTAAATTAACATTTTTATAGAATTATTATTGTTTCGTTACCAGTCAACGTCGACTACTATAAAAGTCCATACCAGTTTCAAAATTCAAATTCAACATAGATCAACGTTCCTACATTATTTTCAATTATATAAATAAATACGTTTTTCGATGTTCTAACACTGGCGTTTTCTTCTCACAGAAAAATTTAGTATTAAACCAACATTAGAAAAAAGTACGATTTTAACTCTTGATGTGTTTGTTCCCTCCCGCTTCGCGTCGAGGACGAAATCTCATATCAAACTAAAATCTGTAGGTATTACTTTTTTCCCTTGTATAATAAATATCTATGAATTAAATTTAATAAAAATTTGACATTCCCAAAAATTTTATTAAAAAAAGTTGTCTGAAATCACCTCACTTTGGTAATCCTGAAAATTTAATACGTTAGGTATGTATTATAGGTATAAGTAAAATACTTACCTATCTTAGTAGGGCTCTCTATCTTTCATTTCTTAACGGTGAGCTGTATATAACTTTGCGGTTCTTGATGAGGCAGTTGTTTTCATATACTGATGTCCATGCATCTTATATACCTATAGGTATACTTAAGTAGAAAGTAGAGCTTTAAAAATTATATTAAAATTGCTTTTATTCCGTTCGATAATCTCATGCAATCTGTCTTTATGAGATATGATCTGGTCAGTTAAGTCTAAGGCTAACTGCACCTATAATTGCATAATGGGCATAATTTGAATATAGTTTTGGGAGAATAAAGATATTTAAGGAGATCAAATCTAATCAAATTTTTTATATGAGAAACACCTAAAAACTTACCGCTATACAGGATGTCCCGTAATTAGCGTGCAGTACTGAAACAGCAGATTCTATTTTCAAAAATATGAAAAAAAGTTCCTATAAAAATAGGTCGAGAAATGCTTCCTAAGGGGGAGCCCATGAAGATGGTTTTTATTTAATACCTCCGAACCCGTTCAAGATAGAAAAGTGAAATTTTGGGAATTTATCAAACTTTTTATGGCCAATAAGATGCAATTACAAAAATTAAAAAATTTCCATCAGGGGGGTCAGATAGGTGAAGAGTGAGGTTAAAATCACCCTAACGTTTTTTGTATGTACCTCGTGCCATAGGATTTGAGATCAGATTATGAAATGTTGAAGTTTTTTACACAAAAAAGGTCGTCTGCTGAATTTCGATAACATGCACCGTTTTTGCTTAAAATCGATTTGAAAATTACCTTACATGGCATAAAAATTCATATTGAAACACAACTAGAGAAAAATATTCAACGTAGGTCATGAATCACGGGTTGTAATTAAGTAACAGTTTGTTTGAAAATTGTGTTTCACGCTAATTAAGTAGAAGAAAAAGAAAATTTATTGAGTACTGTTTTGTAAAAATGGAAAATTTCACTAACCAAGAGCTGGCTGAAATGCACTTCGTATATGGATTCTGCAATGGTCGTGATCTGGCGGCTGAGCATGAATACCGACGACGATTTTCAAACCGAAGAGCTCCTACACGTCAAATGTTCACCCGCATACATCAACGTTTACCGGAAAATGGCAATTTTTGACGTGCTCGCGGTCAGGGGAGACCCCATCATAGGAATCATGCTGTTGAAATTTTTTGCCATTTTTTTGCTCAATAAATTTTCTTTTTATTCTACTTAATTAGCGTGAAACACAATTTTCAAACAAACTGTTACTTATTACATCCCGTGATCCATGGCCTACGTTGAATATTTTTCTCTAGTTGTGTGTTTCAATATGAATTTTTCTGCAATGTAAGGTAATTTTCAAATCGATTTTAAGCGAAAACGGTGCATGTTATCGAAATTCAGCAAGATGACCTTTTTTGTGTAAAAAACTTCAACATTTCATAATCTGATCTCAAATCCTGGCACGAGGTACATACAAAAAAAGTTAGGGTGATTTTAACCTCACTCTTCACCTATGTGACCCCCCCCCCCCTAACGGAAATTTTTTAATTTTTGTAATTGCGTCTTATTGGTCATAAAAAGTTTGATAAATTCCCAAAATTTCACTTTTCTATCTTGAACGGGTTCGGAGGTATTAAATAAAAACCATCTCCATGGGCTCCCCTTTCGGGGGCTGTAGCCCCCTTAGGAAGCATTTCTTGACCTATTTTTATAGGCACTTTTTTTCATATTTTTGAAAATAGAATCTGTTGTTTCAGTATTGCACGCTAATTACGGGATACCCTGTATACACAAAATTGTAATAAAAAAGATTCCTCTATACATTAGTAAATTGAGCAAAATGAATTCTTTGGTCTATACTCTGGACCCCAAAACCAAAACATGCATTTAAAAATACTCTTGGACAAGAGTGTGCTGTTGAATAGAAAGTTCCTTATATACCTACCCACTTCCACACACACCTTATTATTTTTCTACTCGAACAACTCCATTTTCGCGTCTCCGACCGGACAATAATTTGGCGTTGTGAAACTTCTAAAAGATGTCCAGACGACAAACCTTCGTCACCGCACGTTTGTTTCTTTTGTTGTCCCACGTGCTTATGTGTTCACATTGAAGAATACACACGGCTCCTAATTTCCCGTTTTACGTGGACGAATTCTCGGTACAGGTGCATTGAAGTTTGCCGCAAAGGAACATTTAAAAAGGAGCTGCATGGTTAGATGGAAGATAGAAATGATTTGAAGAGCAGATTTGAGAATCTTTAATCCTCTTGTTAGTTGTTAAATTGTTATCTTTTGCGGTGATGAAGCTTCAAAAGGCAGTCCATGTATCGATACCTTGAATTTGCTTTAGACTACTTTAGAGGTACTGAAGCATGCTAGCACACGAGACTATAACCAGGAGCTTTTGTTACAAAAATAGATAGATCTGTGGACTGATGGACATGAACAGGGTTAAGATCTTTTTGTATGGTATAAAACCTGCTAAAAATAGGTCGTCCATATTATAAGATACAAACTAATTAGGTATTTATATTTATTTGAAGATGAAAGAATATATTCGAGATATGTCTGTCGAAAATCTTACAGAGGGCTGAAAGCTATAACAATTTAATTAAACTAACGAAAAAGTCGATAAAAAGTGACATGACATTAAATTGTCATGTTATTAGATATTTGATAATTCTCTTGAGAGATGAATGTTAGTACCTACTCAAAGATCAGAGTGCGGCTCTTTAACGTCTGCGATGAATTGTCAAACATATATCCATATAGGATCTCTACATGCACACAAGGCAAATTTTGGGCATGCCCCACATTTATTTACATTTATTTCTGTACTAAAATTATTATCCAATCTTTCGTATGGTATGTGTTGTTTATCTGAATAACATGGATGACATACTGATGAGTCCATAGCAAGGGCGAAACGGTATTTACCCGTCCATGTCTTCAGTTCTCGCTTACATAAATCCTTAATCCACAAATCTTAATAACTAAAAATAAATTACAAAGTATAATATCAACTATTTTAATTAATTACAGTGGGAATATCCGGCCCCAACACGAGTCCGTACGAAGCTTCTAGCCAGCCGGCGCAGAGCGAGCAGGCGCCCCCGATGGACGTGACTCCGTACCTCCGCGGGGCCGCCGCCCCCCATCCCGGGCACTTCTCCTCGCACGCATCGGGTCTAGGTACCACCTTCCCCAGCATGTCCATGTCCGGAATCGGGCTTTACCATCATTCCTTGGACGCCGTGCCATTTCCTCCAGGTAAGATGCAACAACAGAAACACCTCTTGGTTTCTATTAGGTATTCTTTATGTTATGAAATTTTTCTACGCTGCTCTTTTGCATGAATCTTTTGTTGCAAGATGTAAGCAAGTACCTATGCAGTACAATAAATGTTCAAATTTGTAACTGAAGCGCTTTTTAATAAACATAAATGTAGGTATACAGTGTGGCCAGTCGTAAATCTTATTGAGTTACTCTGTAAAATCTTTATTTATTGCGCGATTTTAACTAAAGCTTGATGAACTGTATTTTTGGAGAAAACCGCTTCATTGCTCGAAATTCAAGGCCTATTTGATCGGTGCCTTGTAGTCAAATTTCAAGAATTCATATTATAGCCATTGTTTATAGGAAAAAAGATGGACATGTTCTGTGGATTCACTATAGGTACATATACCTCTCAAAAGGTTACTATTCTAAAATTTGAAAAAATTATCTTTTAAAAGCAAATATTTACAAAAAAAAAAAAAAAATTTTAAAAATAAAAAAAAACAAAAAAATTATTAAAACCTTTCAAGTGCTAACGATTTTGTAGTCAAATTAATATTTCAAGAAGTTATACAAATTACCTATTATCGATTTTATTTAGAAAAAAATCCGAGTACCTACGCCACTGGATTACCTCAGATGTTGCATCCAGTGGCGTGTCCTGAAAAAATCGCCAATTTATTGTGAATTCTTGTGATATCAATTTGGCTATAAAATTGTTAACAGTTCACCAGGTTTCCATAAAATTTAGTGTAGTATCGTTTTGAGAAATGGTGAATCCATTGGCGCGCGCAAAAATCTTTAATTTAAATTCTTGAAATTCAAATTTGCCTATAAAATCGTTAATACTTGACAAGTTTCGATAAAATTTACTATAGTGCCGTTTTGAGACATGATGAGTCAAATGGCATGTCCAAAATATTATAATACCTATCTATGAATTCTTTATTCTATGAAGGATAATGTAAACACCGATATAATTGGCTTTGAACTTTGTAGAAATTGCTTGATTTATTGTATCGTTTCGTATATATGAAAGGTACCTAAATATGTGAAACTGGCTAAGACAATTCAATAGTATTATTTGAACCGTGCATTGAGATTTTGTTGGATCATAAACAAACAGCTCCAACTAACTACTTTGCGATTTTTATAAATTCATGTGGCTTTTTTCTATACCTACTTCCAGCGTTTTCCGGGTCAATAGTTAGGTTTTCTGAAGCCTGTTAAAGACAAACACAGTGGCAACGCGATACTAAGAACATTCCAGGGCTTCTTTTGTATAGTAGGAACTGATATTTTATATATTATTTACTCATTCGCCACATACCATGACTCGACTATAATGTTTTGTCGTACAAACTACAAACACTTCTTATTTCAGTTGCCTGTAATAGAATTATACAACCATATTACCTCTTATATAAACTCTTTTCCAAAAATCAGTTTTAGGTAGGACTCATTAAATTAATTATAGAAATTCAAAAACAGTTCGCTTTTCTCAAATTGTATAAATAATAATTAAAAGTATAATACCTACAGGAGATTCCGAAATATTCAACCTGAATTTCAGTATAGAAAACCACGATGTCTTACAGATGCAAAAATTGACAATAATTCAATTGAGTATCAGTTAGTACCTATTTCTAAAAATAAAAATTATCAGAAAATAGAAGAAAAATAAGTACAAACACTTTTGCAAAGAGCTCTTTTTAATAGATAACTTGACAAATAAGCCGTTCAAAAATATTTTTAATGACTATATATATATGCCTCATAACATCATAATAGACATAGCGTAGGTAGGTAATGTATTAGCATTTCGACTGCATTGCTCGTGACTGCCTTACAACCCCTAATATGACTGAATATTTCATCACCCGCTCGTTTAGATCAAAAGCATGTACTTAATAAATATTGCATGGAAGATAGTTGCTTTAGTGCAGTGGTGTCGAATATCCACCCCCGAGGCTAGGGGTGGTTAATATTTACACATCTATTAGCGCCCGGCGTATTCATTGCAGTCGTCATACACCCCCGAGAGCCCTGTTATTGCGTTTCCGTGTCCGGCACTTGTCTGTGTTTACAAGAAGCGAAAGCTTGGGTTATGGGGCGTAAAATTAGCACTGGGGAAAATATAGTTGTGGTTTAATCATTTTTTAACGCCTCAATCTCTTAATAAGAATTATTATCTTTGGATCAAGATAAATTTTCTCACAAAATCTATTATCTTCATAAAAAATAACTTTAAAATGTAAAACAAGTCACATCTTTCAGAAAACAGCTTAAATTGTCGACGATCTCCCCATTTGATGTTCTGCTGGTACAATTTAGCTAAAAGATCATTTTTACTGTAACCATAGAAACAGGAGAAGTTATTTTAGAGAAGGAAACAAACTAGACGACTCTGACTGTGCTACATAATGTATTATTATATGTACTTATATACATGATCTTATTTTAGAATACTTTGAACCACGGTCTCTGAACATATATTGTATATTTCTCTGAATTTCTGCGCATCATTCAAAGATTATTTACCATCCAAGCTCGTATTTAGACCATTCAGAAGTGTTCCAAGCGACAAAGTCTAAATTAATATCCTTACAATAAACATAATAGAGAGTGCATTCAGGATGTACGAGTGTTACAGATACTTATTACTTCATAAAGTACTCGCCGAAGATGCATCCCGACGATGCATCCCTCGGTATGTCATTCCCCGAAGAGCGTTGTTGAGATGACGGTAGGCTTCGAGACGCGTCCCGTTTCCCGGTGCACGTGCGGGATTGCCGTGTCAGAGTGGAGAGTGGGAGGATCGGGAGTTGAGCCGATTACCGGGGTGGTTGGGAGGACGTCGTCATAGAAACGGGGGTAAAGGCAACTTTGCTATCCGGGCACCGTCGGGGACGGGGATGAGATGTGCGCAATGTTGCCAGTTAGATTTCAGGTGTGCGAATTACATAAGTATTATACAAAGGAAAATCCTCAAACTCAGACTATGATTGTAATTCTTATTGAGAAGGTGTTTCTATAGTTTGGTTCTTGAATCTTCTTCCTGATCTATGTTTTAGTTAATCATTCCTCAGATGTAAATATATAGTTTATCTTTTCGATCGAGTTCTGCATACTATAAGAGTTTCCTCATTTAACATTATGGGTGTTTGTATACTATAGGATTCGTCATTATCTCACATTTTCTTCTTATTTTTAATTAACGATCACTCTCGGAGAGAGTTATCAATTTAAAGGATAATCATCCTACTATAAGTATAGTTTCTTAAGGAGAAAAGGAGCATTTACTTGTTAACAATAAGGAAGATTTCTTATAAATTGCATCTAATAATACAACGAATCAATTTTAGTCACCCAATACTTAGCAGATGGCATGGCCCATGACAAGATCATGGCATAAGTCTCTCGTGTCATATTTCTGCTTATCGTTTCTGTTTACCCTCCCTATTACTTGAAATTGAGCTCTTTATAGTGTGTAAGGTGTCATTGAATTCGACAAGTTTTAACACTCGTTTCAAAAACTGGTCAAGTTTTTGAACTTATTAGAATAGATTCTATAGCTTCCAGTTGAGAGATTTTATTTAATTTTTGCATATACATACAGAATATTTCGAACGTGACCTGAATCTCCGAGCTATAAAGTTTTGCTTTGTGTATAGATGTGACAACAGTGCATCTTTTTCAGCTTAAAGCCCCCTATAGGTAACAGCAAGCTACATTTCGCAATGCCGAATTTTCCTGCTCTGTTGAATGTTGAATGTCATTTTTAAGTAATTTATAGCGTTTATCAAATTGAGATTTACCATTTGAAGTGAACCGAGTAAACGATTCCAGAGAAAGTTTAAAAGTTGTAGAGGCAGCTATTATTTATAAAATGCGACAAAAAAATTAAAATTACAGTTATATATACATTAAGTATACTTACACAAGCAAAGCAATTTGAATTACTATACAGACCCGAAAAGATTTCAAGCCAAAAGCCAACAACAATTTATTCAATTTTTTTTTTATTTCTCAATACATATAACTTTCAGAAAGACTAGATAATACATTTTCACATATCGGTGTTCTAATTTTATTAATTAAACCATCTCTATAATAGTATTCTTCAAGCCCCGCAAAAAAATAGCGATTTACGATTAACGTCATCATTATACTTCTATATCATTGCTCTCAAATTTTTTTCCCCCATGCAAGATACTTTTTATATAAAGTTAGGAAATAGGTAGCAGTTAGTGGATGGTAAATCTGGCGAATAAGGTGGGTGCTTGAGCAAGCAATTTGAAGTTTAATTCCTGAATTTTTGCCATTGCAACGATTGCCGAATGTGCTGGTGCATTGTCATGGTGAAACCCTTAATTGGTTACCCTTTTCCAGATAACCAATAATAATAATCCTTTATTCCTTTGCATCCCAGAAAACACTCGCAATGCATAACCTTGTTTTCTAAGACTTTGCCTTTTTTTGAGCGGGTTCACGTGGGTGCAATACATGCAGTGCTAGACTGTAATTTGGTTTCAGGAGTGTAGTGGCGGATCCAAGTCTCATCCATAACCTATGGATATCGAACGTCTCAAAAATTCATTGTAATTTTTATGGTAGAGGGCCAAGTTCTCACTTGAAACAATTTTTTGTTTCAACATTTGGTCAAGTATCAGCGACCATCTCGAACAGACCTTGCTCAAGCCTAAAATATTATTTAAAATATTATCCACGTGTTCTTTTGAGGTATAACAGTATCTGCTACTGATATCTCAAGCAACTTTAATCTGTGGTTCTCCATCATTTCATGAGTATAGTCACTTCCACAGGGAATCAAGAGCGGCGCTCATCTCTTGTATATCACATTTTAATCTCTGACACACACCTTTTCACCATCGAAAATGATGAAGTAGAGTCTTCGAGTGTATATGTGTTATCCATTTCCTCCTTGATTTGTTTTGGCGTTAAACCCTTCAAATGCAAGTATTTTATGACCGGCCGTATTTCCAAGTCTTCCATTTTCCTGAAAACTGAAAAATTTTGTTTATTAAACTACTCACCAAGCTAGGGACCTGAAACTACGAATATATAAGCTGGGTAGGTTGGATAATTTTGGGGCTACTTAATAATTTATTTTTTAGAGGTAGTAGGTTCTAAATTATATACCTACTACAATAAAAGGGTGAGGCGCGAGACAATTTTTATAAGGATGGATTTTTATGGAGAAGCGTTGGGAGTAGAAGTCTAAAAATTAGTAGCTACATGTTATGATTTCAGTTTTGACGAGTTGAACTAAAATATTGACAACCTCACACCACGTGCGGTTATACCGGAAGTTACCATCAACTTTCTTATTTTTAATAGGACACCCCATATATTATTAAATTTCAGCTTACCTGAGAAATGTAATAACAATGTTGTTTATAGTTCAAATTTGTCAGGAGTGATTTATGAGTTATAAACAAATGAAAAACGCTATTTTCCATTTTCAAAACAGTAGGTATACATTGAGAACCGCTCAAAATATCGGAAAACAGCTTACAGATCCCTATGATAACCTTTCGCGCCGTATCCTAATGGTGTGGATGAAATTTCTATATCTTTAAATGAATTTCTATACCTATAATACAAACTGATGAAAAATAATCGATTTTCAAAAAAAAATTGGAAAATTAAAAAAATATATTTCTGTACCTACCACAGAATAGTACATGAAAAAATAAGATTTACTAGGATGTAAGATTTACCAGGACATGTAGGCAAGCCGTTTTCCGATATCTTGGCCCATTTTCAATCTAAGCTGCTTTGAAAATGGAAAATTGCGATTTACATAAAATATCTCATAAATCACTGGTTACAAACGTCGACTATAAACACCATTGTTATTAATTAAATTTTCTCGATAATCTGAAAATGAGAAGTGTCCTGCTTAAAATAAGAAAGTTGATAGAAACTTCCGGTATAACCGGAAGTGGTGTGGGGTTGTAAAAAATTTAGTTCAGCGCGTCCAAAATTGAAATCATGCATTGAAGTCATATTAAGGTGTTCTCACGCATCTCACCCTGTATTTGACATTAGCGATGAATTCATCGAGTGGCGCCATCTCTGTGCTCTGTGTCAGACCAGGGACTTTTCGAATAGCAATTTAAACCTATAGACCTGCAAAAAGTGAACAGAATTATGAAAAACAACTCCTTCATTTTTGTATGACATCACGTTCGACTATCTTTTAAAAATACATGCAGAGCTTTTTTATCTCTCTCACAACTGGGATCTGAGATCGGTTGAATTAGAGAACATTTTGCCGATTTTATACTTATTAGTAATCTGATAAAAAAAAATTAGAGCAACTTCAGTCCTTAATGAAATCCGCTGAAAAAAAACTGAAAAGAATCTTCTTATTTTAGCCAAAGCCAACTAGATTCCAGAGTTTTCATCGTCAACTTTCGTTTTACTTATGTCCGTCATATAAATTTTGTCATGTTGTTAGCTCTAAACAATTTTAGGAAACCAAAAATCTAATAAACAAAATTAAAGTTTTCAAAATAATTTTATTCCCCTATTTTTTTGACTTTTTTCCCACCGAGTGACGTTCGTATAATGTCAAATCGTTAGCCTTATTATGCCTTTTTGTGACAATATTTTGTGAAAAAATGTTGAAAAAAAGATCTGAATAAATTTTTAAGTTCTTGGGCCGAACGACATGAAAAACAACGAAATGTTAAAATGTCAAATCTTGACGACCTATAAAAGCCCACAAAAAACAATTTATCTATGGCTAAAATAAGAAATTGAATTCTCTCGCAAAATATTATATGACAAGGGAAAGAAAATTCGTGAGTTCTAGTGATCTTTGTCATCAAATGAGTAATGAACATGAGCCTAGAACCGACGATTTTTTTTTTTTTAAATAAGAATTTAGATTTTTCTGTTTGTCATGTAACGACTGAAGCCTAAATTTTGAATTTAATTTCAAATTCGTAATAAGCATAAAATGGAGCAATTTTTCTCTAATGTAGCCGACCCTAAATCTCTGTTAAAAACCGCTCTGCTATGTCCATAGTGCTGATAAATTGTGTTAAGACTTTTTTGACCTACCTTTACACGGTAGGAAATATTATGTTCGTATATCATTTAGGTTTTGTCGATATTCTTGACGTTCTTTCCCAAAATAGACGGGAAAGACTATAGGAATGATGACATCGATCCTGCCAGAATAATAGGAGGGCTTCCAATTTAGAGCGCAGGTTTCACCTAAATAGGTACATAGAATGAAGAATCCGGCTCAAGTCAGAGGATATATCATAGCAAATAAGGTCTACAAAGTGGGAAAATAATTATTATCAGTGGCCTTTTACATAAAGCTTAGACTTGTTGATGGTTGATGCATTTAAGTATACATGGTGGGAAAAGTAAGTAGGTACATAGGTATAATAAATTTGCCATATCTCGTAACGAAGGGACTATTAGTTGTAATTTTAGCAAGAGGCTAGCATCAAGAAAATTCTGTTTAAACTGAATCTTACCTTATTATTTGATTCTTTATGTCTGCACCGCACGTTTTGCTGTCGCTCAAAATTTCTTGTATTACTTTCTGCTATAACTTTTTATCACTTTGTAAGATTTCAATTTCATAGAATTTCAAAATCTATTAAAATATACAATGAACACCTACAGTACCAACTTATAGAAAATCTTTTAGGGGTTAAAATAAACATTATGGTCACGATATTTATACATACAAGCCCGCGGTTGCGAAGCCAAAAGCTTTAAAATCCAATTATACAAACTAGACATTTCTGTGCGTGGAAATTTCGTAAATAATATGCCTACGTACTAAATCAAATTCCGTGCAAGGTGATAAATATCTAAGCACCTTATAGGCTTACACCCGAATATGCGGCACGTATGCATTGATTAACGTTAATAAATAATATTAGGTATACTAACAAGCAAATAATAACACCATCAATCAGGTCAATTTACATATTTCAGCAATCTTTCCTTCCTAATCCTTTCTAAATCACGTCTGGCGGCGACGTCAATGGGGTGCTAGTGCTATCCGCTTTAATAATTCCAATTTCAAACATTATCCCGGCTACTGTTTGGAGTTTTAATGTATAGGGATGAATTCTAAAATAACAGTGATTTAGTGATGACAAACTGTGACTGCATATCTAAATTTTCTCATGAGATAAGTAGTATATCTTCATCTCCGTAACGATTTATTATGATTTTTATATTTTGGGAAGATTGAGTAATAGTAGTATCTAATCACTTGAAACTGGTTAAAAAATTATTTAAGCTGCCTACTGGATGATGAGAGTAAATATCCGGTTGTAATCAGTGATCAAATCACGGTTTCCCCAAAACCAGCCCCATCACAACAAGGGGGTAATGTATGCAGCAGGGGTGCAGAAGTTCTGGTTCATGGTAGAGTGGCTGAAAGGCACGTTGCAACGACGGCGATATTGTAGCGAGTTGCTTGCTTTTCAATTCGCAGCATGGGAAATGACAGCTGGCCAATGAACGTGCTCTGGGGTGTCAAATTGAATCACTGATGTTTTATTGGGGTATTTTAACCATGAATTATATCAGGCATTTACACGTGGTGGGGCCCCTCCATCGAGGGTCCACTGCCGCCGACGATGGGAGGGTTCAAGATGAGAAAGATGTGATTGTTTGGGGAGTATATATAGTGTTGGCGCAGAGATTGATTTTCTGCGAGCTTTTAGGTTCGCTGTTGGTATTGTTTGAATGTCTAGTATAAAGAGGAAAAAAAATATGAGAGCAGATGAGAGGACGATTTAATTGAAAATTACAGAATCTGGTCAGTTCTATGCCATAGCCACATTTCTTGCAACAACCGTTGTCATAAAACCAAGCCCTAACTTTACCTAAGTCGGCCAAAAATCAATCCATTTTTTCCGCTAATCTACTGGACAAAATAATAATTATTGAAACTTTTTGCAATGTCCTATGCACGAATAGCTCATGACTCATTATATGAGTAATGACCCACTTGGGTATTCCATTTCTCTTAGAAACACTTATATAATGTAATAAATAACCTGCCTATTATTGCGAACTGAAATAGATATTTCGACACAAATCACCTACACATTTGATTCTATAACAATCTGTCAATAACAACGGAGTTTCATTTTAAATTTACAACGACCAAACATGTCAATCACGGTGCGAATTAAGAACGAGCTGAATGTAACACCGGTTACAGGGTCTGACGTTACACGAGATGGTTTGCGTGGCTCAAAATCTGTGAAGGCTCGAGCTAATCCGGCTTTTAGTCCTTCGGAAGCGACTGCTCGAGTCCGAGACAGATCCGCACCCAGAAAAAAGACACCCACTGTCCTGCCAGACGAACCCCGAAGTCTTCGTTTATCTGGGCCGGAGTGTCTATACAACGCATGCAACCTCTTTTTCTTACATTTATATTGTAGGATAACCTAAATAGCCATAGCCCGCAAGTGACACTTATTTTGAAGCTCGAGATGAATGTAGACACAGTTTATCAATGAAAATAATATGGTGATATGTCATCTAAATATGAATATGTTAAGATGATGAGAATCATCGTCGATATCTAAGTTGTTCTTCGTGTCATTCAGGAATTATCGTTAGTTAGTGTATTCAAGACTTAAAGACATTGTATTCAAATTTGAAGCGACATGTACCTTGGGAAAATAAAGCGTATATAGCCACCGTAAAATTACAGATTACATTATATAAGAGCGTTTACCCATGATGTACATAGGCACTCATAATAATATACAAGTAAGATGAGAAAGGATAAATATTTATCAAGTTGTTAGTGAAAGTAACTACTTACAGAGTAAGGAATTCTTCTTCACCTAAACCATAGCCTTTGACCGCGAAACCATGCATGCATGCCAGAAAAATGAAAAAGGGAAGTTAAGGAGCAGGTTATAACTTTTCTCTTTAAATTCTCGGATTTAATGGTAAAACTCAACAATTTTCTTCTAAATTCTTATAAGAAAAACAAAAGTTGAGTAATGAAAACTCTAGGAACTAGTCGGCGTTGAAAATTTTTGAAACGTCAAATATTTATACCTACATAGATCATGGATACCTATGAGGAAAAAAAGATGCGGAAACTTAACAGAAATGTGAACTTGATCTTGAAAATTGACCTTAAAATAATTAAACTGAGATAGTAATTAAAACAAACAAAATTAAAATAATTAAAACAAACAGATAAATCTTTCTATATAAACGCATTTCCTACAAATCACGCTGCTAGGTAATTCTCCAATGGGATAAGGATAATGTGATTTTTTTGTTTGAAATGCAGCGGTTGCAAAGGGCAATTTCCCTAATTGAAGAGCAAAGTTAAGTGCCAGTATCTTCTCGGGTAGGCGCGAAAACAGCGAAAGTAAACAGGGGCTGGCGCGTTGAAAAAACAAACGCTGTCCCCTGTGTAAATACACCCGAAGCGGCAAATTGATTCAGGAAATGTATCTCTTACTCAGAACAACGCGGATATATGTGCATGTGATGAAAATCCCACAGTTGCAATTCAAGAATGAATATTTAACTAATTTTCATTGTTTCCTTGTTATGTTTTGACTTTAACTTTTCACTTCAGCATTTATAGTGAAATCTATGGTAGGCTTTTTGAACGAACATCCATTAGGAACCGAAGTCGTGTTATATGTTACGTTTAAATCCTGAACCCGGTTAAAACTATAGTAATATTGTAAAGTTACACTTAAAAATACACTAATCTGACTTGCCGGGACCTGCCCACAATAAAGTAGGTCCTGTCCAGGTCTGAATTGGTGATTTTATACCTATTAATAATTGTTTATAGGAGAAACGAGGCGAAAAATTTAGATAATTTTCGTAATTAATATCTGCATGGGTAATTTTATGTTATATTATGATAACACATATTCGTCCTATATAGCATATACCCCGGCTAGCTCAGTCGTATAACATATACGTACATAATCTTCTTCTTCACCTATCGACCGATCGACCATCGACTATTTTATTGACAAGGCCTATGAAAGTGTCAATGTTCTTTATTCGTATCTATAATACGCAGTTGCTTAACTCTTTAAATAAAATCAAAAAGCTAATGCCCCTAGACAATAACAATAAGAAAGAAACCACAAGAAGCGCCGGTCGGAGCATCAACTAGGATTAAACAAGTTTTATAATCCTTTCAAACATGATCATAAAGATCTAGAAATATAAAATGTGGTAATTTAGTTATGATACTATATAAAGAAGCAGCTACTGGTACTGAGTTTTAATTCTACTTAATTCCTCAAGTCTGCGTCTACTTCTAACCAATAATTTCAACTTACTGAGACCTTATTAAAAGGCAGTCAAATTACGAAGACGGAAAGGCATTAATAGTGAACACATTAAAATGGTCTAGATGAAACTTTGTTGTACCTATCAGATGCTGAACTTCTACTTCAAGCTGGTAGGACCCTTTTAGTCAATTTATAAGATATTTAATTTCTTATTGCTATAGCTAAACGGCTTGATTGAAGGCCATAACTCCTGAATAAAAAGAAGTTTTATTCTTGAAAAGTTTGTTTTAAATTTGACAAGGCTTTTCTCATTATGAAATCGCATATTTTTTATAATTTGCGGTTAAAAATAATGATTTTCGTCAGTATCATCACATTTTTTATATGATGATAAACAGATTTCTTTACGTCCAACAATAGTGAAATTTCAAGGATGCTCAAAAAAGATTTTAGATTTTTTAAAGCAGTGGTTACTCACTTCACGAAAGTTTGCTTGCATTCATTATGATCCGTATAATGAAAATTTCATTATGAGCCTCGCTTGCTTACCGCTCAGACATTTATCTCCAAACTTTTTCTGATAAATAGGAACCCGCAACGAGACGTCCCGAGGTCAGACGCTAATCGGGTAGTTACCCCTTTTTTCCATTCAGAATATCGGATTTCCATACCGATATAACCATCTGCATTAATTTATTCTCTCGATATCATAATACAAAGTAATTTCTGGTTATTTTTGGGGTGTTAGGTTTTCGGAATGCAGTATCAAACCACCTCCCCACGCATAATTTACCATAAACAGAGTGTTCCGCTGAGACAGCAGCCGCTTGGGATAAATTCCGATGATTTGTTAACTTGATTTCTCAAGTCGACCAACAGCTACTGGACACGAATTCGAATGCAAATTAACGAATTTATGTCAAACCCTCTTTGATAAATGAGATATTTAGGTTTAAAATTAAAGAGGCGTCTCGCTCCCGCTACACCAGGTGTATGGCTCTTCATCATTTTAAAACGTGCATCAAATTTCTCTTTATTGGTCTTTATAGGACCTCGGTTAGACGCTATTAATTAAAGAACAGAAGACCCCGACTCCGGCGTACTATAAAAATTCAGATTCTTATAAATAAGGGACTTATTTAAATGTGATAGATAAATGTTAGACTTTAGAACCCGGTCTTGAATCACAACCGCATCATGCACAAAAGGTTCACAGTAATAATACTAGCGCTGATGTCTTTTCATTATCCATCTAAATTTTAGTAAGATGGATTTATTTTATGGCAGCATGTGTGTCTTTTATTAAATGTTTGTTATTATAGATGAGGTGTGCTCTTTAACTGGCTAATAATTCTTAGTTTTTCCCTATTACGCAGCCGCGGCCAACGCGAGGAAGACGCGACGAGAAAGGACCACCTTCACGAGGCACCAGCTAGAAATCCTGGAAAACCTCTTCAGCAAAACCCGTTATCCTGACATCTTTATGAGGGAAGAAGTGGCCATGAAAATAGCCTTGCCGGAGTCTAGAGTTCAAGTGAGTTACACACTTTCTTTGTTTTCATTTTATTCATACTTTTCACATTTAAAAGCGTTTGATATTGCTTTTGCTGCTTTTTTGGAGGACCAATAATAAAAATTTAAGAAGACTCTGACGTAATAGCTTTTTACAATTGAACATTTTTCATTCATATTTTAGAGAATCGACTTTACCAATTCCTCATGCAAACAATTAACAAATGTTAGGTATGAAATTCTTCATCAAGCATTTTTGACAAGTTATCCCGACTTAGTGTTTGCAATATAGTGTTGACAATGGCATGCGAAATGCGAGGGGCGGACTGTTTGCTTCCCTAGGTAATGATTCAATTTGGAGGCTGGTTAGGTTGGCCTTTTCATATGGCACAGCTGCTGCTTGTTGTGGCGTGAATACATCGATACTGCCAGGGTCCAGTAGCCTGGGGTACAATTATTAATAGACAACGATAATATGCAGCAACATCCATAGAGTTATCGAAGTGAACGGGTTATTGCAACAATATAAAAACTGATTATTTCTGTAGATCTTACATGCAGAGACGAATGAATGAAATATTTTCTTTATTACATTTCTTTGACAATTCTAAAGACGTTTTTGTTTTTATCTTTAGAGCAGTCCTAACTGATCCTATGGGGATGTGGAACGATCTAGAAAAAAAAAACTTCGCCGAAAGAACAAAATATATGGGAAGCATATGTTTTCAGGGTCGCTGCTTCAAAAATTCGGGTTCTTGTTTTTCTTAAGTGCGACCAAGTGACCCAAAAATGGGGAAATATTGTACAGAAATGTGAAATATGGCAAAAAAGGATTTTTGCAAAATATCACCGAAAAATATCTCGGTGCCAATTTCATTATGTGATGGCAAAAAGGGTTATGATAAAATAACGCACCAAAAGTCATACTTCTGTTATGAGACGTTTCTATGGAAATCGCTTTGACAGGTCGATTTTTTTGTTTTAATGTCATCTACTGACGTAAAATAATCCTATGATTTTCACTGGTTTTCGGCCAATCATGCCATAACGATTCTGATTTTTCAAATAGCAACAGCCTACTTAGTACACATCGTTGCAAAGGTGTTTTTGAGTTGAATATTTTCCCTAAATTTTGGATTATTTTCTCGAAAAAAAAAGACGATAACAAATTTTTAAGAATTGTGTTATATACACTTTATTTTAGAAGAGGTCTCATTAAGACGAATATTTCTCAAAGTTTCACATTTCTATAAATCCAAAAAGTTACGGCATATTTTGTTTATGTATAAAGCTATAACTCGTTAGGAAGAAGTTCGGAATGGAGGTTCAAAAAGTTTAAAAAATATCTGAAAAAGTTACAATGTCTACTTTTGAACAAAATTCAAATATTTTTTGGATTAAGGAATGTACATACATGTACAGGTCTCGCCTTAAAAAAATATTCTTCTTATTTTTTTCTCAAAGAAAAGTCCATCGATCTGTACCCCAAAAATGCCACAATTTCGTCAAAAAGCCACTTACATAAGATATATTAAAAAGTCACTTACTGATCATAACCTCCGGTATATGTATAAGTATGGGGATGAAGAAATATTTTGCTGGGGGGGGGAGGGGGCCGCAATAAAAAAAACTTTCTCCTAAGATGGCCAATTTTCTTCATTCTCACCTCACGGCTGAACCATAACGTTGAAACATCGTGAAAATTTACCTACTCAATATTTACAAAATATGTTTTTGTTTAGGTATTTATTATTCCCTTCAAATTCATTTAATGTTGCATAAATATTTTTTTTATTTCTAACAGGTTTATTGTAGTCAAAAAAGTGTATTGAATACCAAAAATCTTAATTCTCTAATAAGTTATCAAAAAAATTTTTAGCCATTTTCTTTCAAAAATAGAAAATGCATCAATATACTTAATTGAAGATTTTTTGGGCTCATTCTAGCAACACTGTATATACCTAGGTAGGTACAGGGTTTTTCACCAGCAGACCGGCATGGCTTAGTACCTATAAGGGTAGGTGTATAGCTTTTCAATGCGATTCAGGATCTGGTCTTAATATTTTTCGATGTTACAGCAGGGCGAGTGATTCATTTAGGTATACCTACCTATAATATTTTTCCGAAATTTTTTATGAGCAATATTTTTTGAACAGATCAATGGAATATAATGAAATTTGGTGGGCATGCTCTGCCAATGACACTCAATACGCCGCATTTTGGTCTGATTCGAAATTTTGGGCCGATTCGAAAACTGCAGGGCCGCTCTTTTTTCTGATGGTCTCTTTCGGTTTTGTCTAAAAGTTCGCCCTGTATATGCATTTTCTTCAAAGTTTAGTATCATTTTCAAAAGCTACATGAACAATGCTACAATTTCGGCAAAAAAATTGCTTGGCACTCACTATTCGTGAATCGAAATCCTGAAAACACTAAAAGTGTTTATATTCTTCTGCGGAATCAGTTTAAAAGTTATACTTTTTGTCAAGAAATTTGTCGCCGCAATTGTATAGCATTTTTCATTTAATAGTTTTGAAACGACAATAAATTTTGAAGAAAATGCATTACAGGGTGAATTTTTTGACAAAACCGAAAGAGACCATGCAGATAAATTAATTGCGGCCCGGCAGTTTTTGAATCGGGGGAAATGAGGCGTATTACGTGTCATAGGCAGAGCATATCTATACTAAATTTCGTTAATTCGTTCAAAAAATACTGCTCATCCGAAGTTTCGGCCAAAAAGTTAGGTATACGTAAATCACCCCGGGAACATTTCAATGAAGGGCCTTAGAAAAATATCAAAACCAGATCCTGAATTACCTTGAAAAGCTACACATACCCTTATACATTTTTCTACTTTTCTGATTCCCTTTCGAATACCTACCCCATCAAACAGCATTCTGATATCCGCACCATTTTTTGGACTCTTTAACACAATTCTTCCTATGCTGATCTTCGGAAGTGTTATTTTTGGGCTCGGCACCATGGGAGGTTGCCTATACATCTGGACAATGATAAACTACTTTTTATAGTAAAGCAATACAATTATTAAGTTATGTTAAATACATGTAAAAATGTTTTAGTCGGTAATGGCAGTTGGATTATCTTGAAACCAAAATGTTTACGAAACAATCCAAACATATTCGCTAATTATCGAGGTCTGAAAACGCAGGCTCCTTAACACTACTGCCCATAGCAATGGCGTTAGAGATCTAATCTTTCGTTAAATTCTTTCCGCATAGGAAAGTGCTACAATAGTTCATGGTGAAAGTCATAAATCTCGATGGTCTTTTGACATCGCAAACCATCATGTTTAACCGCTGAGATGTCCATTAAAACAATATAGAAGAACTGTTAGGGACAACACAGATATCCAGGAGTCGGTCTAGCGAGAAATTTCTTAAAAGCTCACGCATTGTGCATTCTTCGGTTTGTTTACTTTGCGGTTTACGGTATGTCGACAATGAAAGCTCATCATAATAATTCATTTTAACGTCGTCGAAAACTGTCAACGCTTTTGAAACTTCCCAGTCGGTATGCATTCAATTCTGAAGGCAATTCGTTATTGTAATGACAGCTTCCAATAGGGGGTAGCTTTGTAGACCATATAGTGAAATATAACGTTAAATAATGACAATAATATACAATGAACTTTCTTCCACTGTAAATATCTACAAAGTGTGAAATTTTTTTGTTAATTCTTCTAGTCTCCACTTGTTCCAAAAAAAGAAAACCTATTTTTCGTATAATATTAGTTATAGAATGATCAAAATAATAATATGTTACTTTAGATCAGTCTGATCGAGAATATTTTTTCTAACTGCATGGCGTAACTAATAATAAAGAAAACTATAAACTATCATACCTTATAATAAGCAACCAAACAGAGGAAGGGGATATAAATATGTCTTGCAATTATTTTATTTTAATATGCACCAATTTAGATAGCATAAAGTCTTCTCCATGTAAGATATGAAAACATCATCCTGTCGATTCGGTCTTGTTCTCCTTCGGTGCATATTTCACAAGCGGTGCATCATGGGAAGTATACAAAGGCAAAAGGCGGGATGTTTTTACGGAACAACCCCAGTTAATCCCTTGCGCTAATGGAAAACTGCCCCCCTGGTGCATGTTCGTGTCCATTGTATCACTGTATTGAATAAAATATATACAGTTATCCCTGTGCGGTTCCCTTTATATATTATATATATCTACTCGTCCGACTCACGACTCCCAATTTTAGCGAGGACGAAACAAAGTCAATCCCTATATGCACACACAAACGAACTATCTTCGTTGTTTTATTATATGTTGCTTCATGAGTCGGAGATTTGGAAGTCAGAGACAATATACATAGTTTATTTTTATTGGAAATTAAAATAAAGGGAATGCATGAGAATACATGCTAATCCTCGCAGATGCCAGTATTGTCATAATAAAGCTCAGAGCGTTGGAACGAATTATCTTGATATTATGAATATATCTTCCATTAGATCATCCCGACAGAAATCTTAATCCTATTTTTCCCTTGTTCCAGGTGTGGTTCAAGAATCGCCGAGCGAAAAGCCGCAACCAAAGCGCCCAGAATCGCAACCCCCGCGTCGGTCCAAACGGTGGTGTCTCAAAAGTTAAACAGTGCACCAAATCGCCTCCCGTTCCCCCGAAACTTCCCTCCACAACCACCGCGACCCCGGTCGTCTCTCCTCCGTCCAACTCGATTACGCCTCCCGTGGTCACCGTCAAACAGGAACCACAGATGGCGCACTACAACCGGGTAAACGGCAACGTCTCCACCGAGAGTAACACTTCCAGCATAGCGAGCATGGCGACGCCTTCGCCTCCCGACACCCCCGTCAACAGCAACCCCGCCACCATCTACCAGGAGAACTACAACGCCACGCTGAATTGGCACGCGAACTCCGCTCCCCATCATTATTACTACGGGCAGAATTACAATCACGCTTACGGGCATCAGATGGACTACTTCGGACAGTCCAACATGCACCAGAACCACCAGATGATGAGCGGCCACCACATGAACGGAACTTACCAAGGAAATTACGGGATGACCGGGCCACACAGCCAGCAAGCCTTGCCAAATTTACACCGGTCCGTGCAGAATTACAGTCCCAGGCCTGACTGTAACATGGAGGAATATATGAATTAGCTTCAGCTAAAAATGCATGGGCTAAAAATTGAAGGCAATGATATCGTCACTTCAAGAACGAATGTCCAGTATATAGGTGAGTGGAATTAAATAATTGGAGAAATTTTGAAAATGGGTTATTGCTAGGGAAAAACAAATAAGGTTTTGTAAAAATTGTATTTTCATTGATGGGGAATATCAGCGTACCCAATTAATTTCTTAAACGCGCTTGATATTTTTTATTTATACACCTACAGCTAAAAATCCGTCGGTGATTGTAATTTTTCACGATATTTCTGTTTAAACACTTCAAAATATGCACGTATAAGTTGATTCCTTACATTAGTTTAACAGGACTTTTAAAAGCCATAAGTAAAAAATATACCCAGTAAATAGGAACGCTTTCTTATTTTGTTTAGTTGAAATTGTTTATATTTTTTATCGCAGTTTTTTTGTGTCATTTCTAAAAAAAAATATTTTTTGAATATTAGAAACGAGATCCGAGTTCGTGAAAAATTACAACCGACTTAAAAAAAAAACAGATAATTTAATTAGGTTGTAAATTGATTAATTTTTTAAATGACTTTACGTATATAGGTGTAAAAGTTAATAAATTTAAATGTAGATCGTTTCAATTAAGCGCAACTAAAAAAGTTAAGGATCGAAGGTAAACCTATTTATTCTCAAAATAAAAACTCATGGCTGAATTATTAAAAAAATATATATATAATATTCTTAACAGTTTAGTACATCCTTAATTTCCTTAGTAAAGCTTAAATAGAATCGACGTACACGTCTTTATTACTTTCTTTTTTATAATTGTGTGCAATTTTTACAAATTTAATATATCACAGTGGCTATATAGTTTTCATTTTAAATTAAAATTTTTAACTCTCCTGAGTAAAGTTACAAGAAAGACTTTCGTTTCTCTATACGTTTTAAAACTCGATCATGCAGTGAGAGTCTGTGAATAAATTCAATTGTGTATGTATGTAAATGTAAATTAGTATTTAAACTGTGACATTGATTTAAATTTTTATATTTATGTAATTAATATCGAAGAAAAAATTTAAACGTTCTTAGTAATTTATTAAGTCAGAAAATAAAACAACGAAGAAACTGCCACTATTACCTAATTTGAAGGATTTTGATCTAATAGCACTCTTCCAGACTAGGCGTCAAACGTTACTTACACGAGTAGGGCACATAAACTGTTTAATTATGTAGAACATCGAGGCCTCTTCGTGATTACTTGATAAAAATATAATTTTTCCAAAAATATATAATTCTAGATAAAAATTATCTAATAAAAGATTATACAAAAAAAAAAAAACATTTATAGTGAGTCTAGTGACCGATTTAAAAAGTTATTCTCGTATTTTAAAAAGGCTCGTTTCGTCATCACGACCAAGATGGTCAAATGCTTTTCTTGGCCGTAGCAAATTATTATATTTCTTGCTAAAATTATCAACGACGACTGTGATAAAATTATTGTAGCCTAACACGAATCTCAATTAATTTTGACCAAATTGATATCTTTAATAGTTTATTTTTTCCATAATATTAATAGTAAAACTATTGTAATGAGCTTGGAAATTTTTTATTTTGCGTTATAGGTAGGTATATTATTTTGTAAATGTTGAAGATGTTTATTTAATCAAAATCGGTAGCTTTAAATCGTACTATAAATTATTAAAAAAATTAGGTATAATATTATACTGGGTATGGAAAAGTATATTTTTCTGTTACTTATACCTAATACAGGGTCGCGCTTTCAAGACTTGCAATAGGGCTAATTCATTGAAACAATAATTTGCAGATTATTATACTTCTCAATGTGATTTGTTTATAGTAAAAATTCAAAATGGAGTCTTATTAAAAAAATATTCATAGGTATTATATTCAGAAGTAGGTACTCGTAATAACCTCGTCTGGAAGAGTCATCAGATCAATAACGTTGAGGCCTATAATATATAGATAGATATTGTGCCCCCTTCTGCCTGTTTTCTTTCATTTTAATTATCTATTTCCTATTTCTCAGCGTAATCATAATAAAGGAAAAAAATTAAAGTGGCCCGAATTTTGCCTTATTTAGATCTATTTGTACTATAATTTGTTCCTTTCATTGATAATAACCAGTAAGTTTTACCAGTGGAAAATATAATTTTTAAAGATTGTATATGTTTTTTTTATATAGAGTGTATGTGACATGAATTTTTCAATCAATGCAGCGATGTAAATATTTCCTAATATTTAAGTATTTTTATTACTTATATTATTTTGTATGTACATATTATATAGTTATTTATAAAATGCATAATTTTCGTGTCTCAATTTAACGTTTTCAAAATGTAAATATTCCTATGGAAGTGGATAATTTTAATGTATTTAGGTATAGCGTTTACTGTAAATAAATGGCAGTCATTCTATAGATTCTTTTTTATTTCCCTTTTCTCTTGCATAAAGTCTTAAAAAGGGACATTATTACACACTAAACACACCATAAGGAAACCAAAACACATGATGAAATTATACAACCCATTCCAATAAAATTCATTGGAAAAATACTTTTCAATAACTAAATATATCTAATAAAAAAAAAAAATAAAAAAAAAGAATTTTGGGGGAAAACCGAAAAAAAAACATTATTCATTCTTGGAAGAATAGCAAAACATAATTTACAAATTGGGTGTGAATCAAACATTAAGTAGAGAATAACTTCCAAAAACTATCAACCAATGGAAGTAGAGAGTTAAGTCCAAGTGATCCTGAAAAAGAAGTAACAAAATAGGTAAGTACAATTATTAATTATTATTATCATTTTTGTTAATTACCAGTAATAGGTATTAAAAACGACAATTTTGTGTGAAAAATACCAGGAACATACATATGAAAGGAGCCACTTCTTTGGTTATTTTATGCCTAAAAGTTCATATAACCATAGGTCGGCAAACGCTTTTTTACCGATCTATCAAGGTGTTGAAATCGGAAGATTTCTTCTTAATAGTTCCTTGAGGTTAGTCAAATTTTAGTCACACAGTTAGTCGCACCGGGTCAGCACAGCTTTAATTTTTAACAGGCGGTGATGACAAAACTATCAAAATTAATGGAAATGAGAAATTACCTCTCTACTGTGTGTCCCCGAATCGACTTTAAAAGAGGAAAAACTTTTTTGTTTTTGATTTCTCAGAAAATTTCACTCTTCATGATCTGGCCTGCTTGATTTCAAACCCCCAAAACAAAAGTTACTTTTTAGGTAACTCGAGCGGTTCTTGAGATAATATAATTTTTCTTTAATAATTGGAATTTTTTTCATATGTAATTTAATTTTTTCTGAAGAAATTCAAATAATCGTAACATGAAATGAAATTCTCAAAAAGTACAACTATTAATTTTCTATTCGAATAATGCTCCTCCTTTTTCTGCACAGATTTCAATGCGAGCTTTCCCAGTTCCGTAACATTGAATTAGATAAATTCTTTGTTGTAAAGTCAACATTATATCATACAGTAGATTAATTTGCAGTTCAATTGATTTGTTAGATTTGACAACTGCTGTCAGTGTTGTTTTTCAATGAAATCATCATACCAAGCTTACGTCTAAAAATTACGAAAAAAAATTTAAATGCAATTATTGAAGAAAAATTATATTATCTCAAGAACCGTTCGAGTTACCTAAAAAGTAACTTTTGTTTTGGGGATTTGAAATCAAGCAGGCCAGATCATCAAGAGTGAAATTTTCTGAGAAATCAAAAACAAAAAAGTTTTTCCTCTTTTAAAGTCGATCCGGGGACACACACGGTATACAAAAAATCAGAGTATGTTACCATTTCAAAATTTTGAATTTCGTCAAACGAATTAGAGGATTTTTTTTATTGATAACGGTTGCAGAGACAAAAAAAAACTAGGAGACCAAAAAGTTTCTAAACAAAACAGAAAATTCACATTGTATTTTAAAATCTACAAGCGGGCGCATCGCAAAAAAATTCAGGGGGAGAAATGGGGGCGAAATGGGAGACATTCAGGAAAAAAAATCTCTCTGTGGATTCTTACAACCATTTGTCATGCCCAATAATGTAAGCCCTACCTACAGAAGCTTAACACAAGTTTGAGTAAGTATGTAAGTAAGTAAGTTAAGTATACCTGAATTATATTATTATTCTTGTAAATTATATTATTATTATTATATTATTATTGAATTGTATCATTATTCTTCTAGTTAAGTATACCTATCTCAAAAACTGAAGGAACTAATTGTAGGTAAAAAGATTTGTATTTTTACATTTACATTTTTTAAATTTACAGAAACTATGAGAGCTATAAAGAAAAAACTAAAAAAGACCTTGAAATTTCAACACCCTGTAGATCGGTAAACGAGGCGCAATTGCGGACCTAAACAAGGTGTCTGCTTCAGGCTGGCTATATCTCGGAAATTAATGCGCCTAGAACCTCAAAATAAAAAATTTCCAGACATAAGTGGAGTAGTGGTTGACACCTACTTCGTTATTTCAACGGGAACACCTTGTAAATTATTATATTTTTTTATGTCTGAAGAAATCGAATGCAAGTGATTTTCACAATTGGAATTTAGATTGAGCGCTTTATGAGTTATAAACAAGTGAAAATCGAAAATTTTCAACTTAGAACTAGAACGACTCAAGATATCTAAAAACGGTTCACATGTCCCTATCCTAACTTTTCATGTTTTATCCCACTATCAGCCAATATTATAAAGGCTGATTAGGCTAACGAGCAGATTTCTGAGCCGGTTTTTGAAGCTAATATCGACGTCAAATGACTTTTATTTATTTATTTATTATAAAATATATAATATTTATTAACATTTTTGTAATTACTTTCATGTCAAGAATAGAAAAATTTAAAAAAAATTCCACTTAGGCTTGATACCTTCTTCAGAAATGGCCACAGAGTTTTGCCCGTCAACTTAATGAGCCTTTATAATACCCACTGTAAGTTGAGTAAATTTTAATACAGGGTGATAAAATTTATCCGATTTTTTTTCAATTTAATATTTGTGAAGGTGATCCCAAGGACGCCACTGGATTTGATAATTTTATTCCAGTTAGCGCTTAATTAGCCCCTTGCAAATGAAACTGCAAGATTTCAACCATATTGGGTAAAATATATTTAAGATATTTTCGAAAAAGACGATTTTTAAATAAAAGTATAACACCCTGTATCTTGAAAAACATGCTTTTCTGGACCTTATGTCGTACGTCTCATCATTCAAAGAATCACTCCCTGATGAAGTTTGGCCAAGCTTATAGTAAGCACCCTGTATACGACTTCTTAAATGAATCAAGAGACATTTTATAATCTTAATACTTAAAACTTTTTTTTTAATTGAATCTACCAATGGCGTTCGTGACAGTTGAGTTACAGTTATTCGTTTTGAAAAAAATACCACCCATACGACGCTGCTTTTTTGAATTTTTTTTGTGATGCACCTTTGCACTATTTTTGAGTAAACATGATGTCATGAATTTTTTCAAGCGTGCGATGTGTTTGGAATAAACATAAAAATCATAATCAATTTAGACACCCATACTTGAGTAATGAGTAGAGAGCTATAGATTGTGAGAAGAGTTTATTTTACAAAATGGTCTCTCTGTAGATAGACGGAATATTATGAACTATGAGCGTTTCTTTAATGATAAAATAAATTATACAGGATGATTCTTATAAGATCTGAAATATCTAAATATCTCGAAAAGTAAGCACTATACAGGGTGTTAAGAAAATGACACTCAGTAGAGTAGGGAAAAAAAATCAGAGCTAAATTTTAAAAGATATAAGCAAAATATTGAACGATAAATTGGCAACGTTTAACAAGATAACTGCTGGTATTTGGTATTGTACTTTTTAATTTTATATGATTTGTGTTGCCCTTCGTAAAAAATTAAATTTCAGATGGCTCTAATCTTACTGATTCTGTTTGGACAATTCTTATCAGCATATTCACCATTTGACAACATTTTTTGTAATTTAAAGTCAAAATAAAGTTTGATTTGATCATTAAATTTTATTAAAAATTTGACATCTAGTTTCTAACAATGTAGGTAGTTAAGGTACCAAAACCGTTGTTGCCAAATGGCATCTTGGAAAAGAAAAAAAATCTTATTAAATTTTCCAAGCCAATAAGACATCTTAAGCAATTTTTTTCAATTGATAACGATTAAAGTACCCTTTTTATACCTGTAAGACCATCTAGTTTTTGGAAAATACCGAAAAACAAAGATAGTAAAATGTTAACTTTAGCATTTTTCATCTCACCAAATTGAAGACCAGAATTTTTTAAATTATTTTTCCCGTACTCTACTGCGAGTATCCCCTATACAATGTACTAAAAGGTATATTCCTGTATATATATCCTGTATAAGGAGAAATGTTTTTTACAAAAGTACCTAATTTTGTTCAATGAGGGACATCGTTTGAACGCAAAAACATCCCTGCACCCCTCACCCCTTGCGAGGTAGTGGAGATAGATTAGAGATTTTAATTAGCAACCCCTATTTTTTATTACAACTTCATAGGTATATTCAGCGACAAAAAATTCGTGAGTTTTTACTGAAACAATTTTTTCGATTAGTAATCGCGTCATCGAGGAAAATTGATTTTATGCATTTCTCCCAATACCACGAACACTAGGTATATGTATATTATTATGTACCTATTAGCACTCTGCGGAAAAATGTTTTTCGGAAATTTTTGTTCGATGAGATAATGAACATCGTTTAAATACAAAAACCACCCTACACCCCACATCTCTTGTAAGGGATTGGGGTTAACCTTGAAATTTTAAATAAAAACCCTTTTTATTGTGAATTCGTTTTCGGCACAAACAATTCGTCAGACTTGACTGAAACATTTTTTGCGCATGTTATTCAGTGAATATCCGCAATATAAAATAGGGGTTGTTATTTAAAATTTCAAAGTTACCCTCACTCCTTCGCAAAGGATGAGGGATGTAGGGCGGTTTTTGTATTTAAACGATGACCTCCACCGAGCAAAATCACCTTTTTCAAAAGAGTGCCAACTTTTTGAGATATTGAGAGTAAGTAACAAAATTAAATTTCGTCGACTACAGCACCATCACCTATTAATAATCTCAAAAAATGTTTCAGTTTACGCATTTTTGTCGCTAAATTCGAATTCGCAATAAAAAAATCTGGGTTGCTGTTTAAAATTTCAAGTCACCACTCTGTCGCAAGGGGTGCGGGATTGTTTTTGTGTTCAAACGATGTCCCTCATCGAAGAAAACCATTTTTGTGAAAAATATTTTTTCGTAGAGCGCCTACTTTTTGAGATATTTGGATATTTTAGGTTACCAGAATCAACCTGCTGTATATTATGAACGTGAAATAATAATAGTTTTTGAAAATGACCACCTTCGACCATGGTACATGACTACCATATCGAATTCTGATTATAATAAAGCACAATTGAGAGTTTCATTCGATCCATATCACGATAGGAATCCTCGACGTCCGAGATCAATTCCCACTTGTCCGGTGTTGTTTTTTTATTAATTCGATAAAAAATAAAACGAAGAAAATACCTACGTCATTAAATCAATAATTTGTGGTTGGAGATTTTGAAGAGATATAGGAGAAGAATGAATAAAAAGGAGAATTTTGCAATTTCTAAAATACGGATGTATTATAGTCGCAAACCGTCTTCGCGGACGTCTACTTAATATAACATTTTCTCAGCGCTCTGATTGAATTCATTTCCACTCAGTTGGCCCTATTTAGACCCCAATTATTTTTTGCCAAGGATTCCAACCGGCCGTTGATGTGATTTCATTGCCATGGAGGAGTGGGCGAGTTATACGGAGGGCCTGGACGCAGGAAGATAGGGCGAACAGGCTGCCTTGACAGATTAGGCTGCAGTAAATAATAGATTATTCGTTACTGCTGAAAGCCCCGCTAAGTTCACGGGTAGGTTTTTATAACCCCGGTTAATCTCCTACACTACAGACAGATGCAACCGATGTTGAATGTCGAATGGTGTATACAACGACGATTGACGTTATAGTTACTTATTTTATACCGGGTGGAGCAAAATTTAACCAGGGAGTCATTAAAAGAAACCTTCAGTCTAAAATTATTAACGTTATGTGAAAAGGAACACTTTTTAATATTCTGTTAAGTTGTTTTTACTTTCAAATTGTATGTTTGAAAGAAAAATCGATGATTACAATAAATCTGATAAATTACCTTCAAAAATTATTATTTAATTAATTAATTTATGTGATATTCGTTGAAAATCCGCCGTCAAGTGAACGGCCATAAAACATCATTGGCGGCCAAGACCGAGCCGCAAAATAAAATGTCGAATCCGGTATTATAGCTCCCGTAAAGAAGTCAGTTCCCGTTTAGTATAGTGCATTAAAATAACAAAATAACAGTTTTATTCATCAGCCCTTCAATAATGAAGTTGGAGAGAATTGCATTCCAAACTCCTTCCCATTCATGTTTCATTATACATTATAATCGTGATTAAAGCGAAACCTTCTCTTTTGTGTTATACTGACATTTATAGCTGGGAGATGTAAGAGTATTTGGTATTCACAATGCCAACTTTTTACCAATTCGCGTACCAATTATCTGGAATATCACGGACCCAACACTGTTTAAAAAAATGTTTGAAAAACTAATAATAAATGATTTCTGTACCTATTAGAAGTATTTATACCTACTGTAAAATTTAGAATTGAATACCAAATTTTTATATTACTCTGACATGAAAGTGGGTATGTTACTGTAATGCACGTGAGCAGGTAATTTTTAGTCAACAGTAGACATATACGACGAGCCAAGTCTAAAACCAATAATCTAATATAAAATAAGTCGACCTAGAAACACATTTGAATACGAGCAGCACGTAGACTATTTTTGGTCCTGTGTGTCGTGTTTCACTCAGCTATAGCTATCGATTGAGTTTTTCCTGCTTCAAGGATCAGATTACTGTCACAGCAGAGAGCAAAGTCCTGTCTACGCAAAGAGCTAGTTGTCAACCGTTCCATATAATGGCCACATTCGATTAGTATTCCAGATATACTAAAGCCAAAACCTTATCAAAACCTTGATGGGTGGTTGGAAATTAAGATTAAAATGAACCAATCATCATGTCTATCTTAATACCTTCGATTGACAGATTTCACAGATTACTTGATAATAAGTTTTACATTTTATATCCAACACTTCTCGTAATTAGCTCATATATTATCTCTATGGTGATTTTAGGTATCGAGTTATCGAAATTTGCGGTCTGCCAACTGGTATTCCATATTCGCCTTGCTGTATAGCAGGAACGTGGGATGTCACTCTCAAAAAAGCAATCAATTATTATCACATTCATAGGATTCAACTTCATAACTAAAAGTATTCACTACTTATATAGAATATCATCTAGATATCCTAAAGTGATATTTCCTTATACCTATTATTTTTTGACAATTCAACTCATCTCTCCATAAAGGAATGTGATTAAATTGGTATTTCGTAAATCGTATTTCAAAAATTACGACCAATCGAGTCCTGATTTAGGTGAGAATTTGGCAAAGTGCATAATTTCCGAATAAATACAATTGGATTGTTGTATTGATTGTTATGGATTGATTGTTACGACAGAATATTAAATAGCTTTTCAATTAGTTCATTAATTCATATCGCTGAATTGTCTTGCCAAATACAGGGTGTCCGGTAAGTACCTCCTAATCTTTCAGGAGCATACAGGGGAGGTCAAAGTAAACCTAGTCTGTTATAAAAAAAACATTCCTAAAGTGTCCCTAAACGGAGATACAGAGCCCCAAAATGGTACCCTAAGATTTACTTTTTTGGCTCTAACTTTTGAACCGACCTGTATAATTTGATGAAATTTTAATTTTTTTATAGAGGCCATACTCATTAAGCCATATCAGAGTGGATGTTTGACGTCCTAAAGGAAGTCAGGAACGGACTTATACCACCACACTCATTGTGTCAAAGTTTTGACAGGTGTCATTTTACAGAGCTGAAAACTTATTTTTTAAATACGCTGGTCATTCATCTTCACAAAAGGCACTCTTAACTTATTTCGATAAAACTAGCGGTTCTCAAGATAAATCGACTTTTTGCGAATTTTGATCACTTCCGTCAATAGCAATCCATTATGTAGGTAGGTTTATCAACAAGAACCTGATTTTTAGCTGTTTGTGTTTAACATTAGTAACTTTTGAGTGTTTCGCATACCTAAAAACCGATTTATCTCGAAAACCGTCAGTTTTACCGAAATAAATTAAGAGCAACTTTTTTAAAGATGAAGTATTAGACTATTCAAAAAAATAGTTTTTAGCTCTGTACAGTGACACCTGTCAAAATTCTGACTCAACGAGTATGATGGTAAGTCCGTTCCTGACTTCCCTGACGACGTCAAACATCGACTTTTATATGGCCTGATGACTCTCTGTGGCCTCTATAAAGTGTTTAAATTCCATCCAATTATACAGGTCGGTTCAAAAGTTAGAGCCAAAAAAGTAAATTAAGTAAAGTAAAAAACCCTTTTAGGACTCCATATCTCCGTTTGGGGACACTTTAGGAAATTTTTTTATAACAGACTAGGTTTTTTTTGACCTCCCCTGTATGCTCCCGAGAGATTAGGAGGATTATAATTTGTGAGTTTGAAATTTACGGAAATTTTCTACTTCCGACAACTAATACTTGCTGGAATTACTCGCGCTAAAGCGCTAGCGCGTAATTCCAGAATCCAGCAAGGCATGAGTTGTCGGAAGCCGAAAATTTCAAACCCAGAAATTGTACGTATATACTATTGAAAATCTTATCTGGAATACCCCGTACCCAACACTGTTTTAAAAAATGTTTGAAAAACTAATAATAAATGATTTCTTAATTTTTTTTTTAATTTTTAGAAAAGAGGGAGCATCGGTCTTAACTGTGTAGGTAAGACATAGGACATAGTCGCTCCACTCTGGTAAATTGGCTTTGAGCACGAACTCTTTAGCCACACACACTTTAAATTATATTTGCCTTTTAAACGTTCGATCGCTCGTTTTACTTTTCACAGACATTCGAAAATAAATCAGAAAAGTAAAGCGGGCCGAGGTGAGTTTCGAACCCGCGATCTGTGGTGTCAAAAATCTGTGGTTTGTAACAAGAAACCTTTGCGGGGTAAAATTCTAACAAAACGTCTTATACTTGCTAATTAAACTGCGTTATTTCAAATAAGACACTCCCAAAATGTTTTTTAATGAGATGATATATTTTTTGACTGCATAGTTTTTTTTACTATGGAGGGTAACTTTAATTAATACCTATTGCAAAAAATTTAAAGGCAGATTAATTTGCTCAAAAATAAACAAAAATTTTCCCATTAACGTGTGTCCGCCAATGTGCCGTTTTTGAGATACCAATACAGAGTGTCAGAAAAAGTTTATTTTTACAGTTTTTGGAAGATATCTCGGGAACCGTATAAGATACAATACGCAGAGCTCAGCATTTGTACTAAGATATGTACAGTCATTGATATATGCGGAGATTTTAGAGTTGTTTGGGTTTTGTTGCCACTGAATATAAGTATCAACGACACTGATCAATTGACATTTTAAAAGTTAAATTTTAACCGCCAACATTTTCTACACAAAAAAGTTACTCTTGGGTCATAATTTCTATAACGTGCATGAGTCGTTTTCGATAAAGACGGCCATTTACAACGGAAAACTGGCTTGTATGTTTCAAAATTGGTGTCGAAAAATGAAGGGCAAAGAGACTTATTCGCTCGATCCTATAAGATCTTCGCCATGACACATAAAAAAACTGCATTACAAAAAAAATAAGCAAATATCAATGATATTTGCCAAAAGTACAAAAGCTGAGTTCTCTATCTAAAACGGTTCCTGAGATATCTTAGATAAACTGGAAAAGTGACCCTTTTTTTGACACTATTATCTCGAAAACGGTGCAATTCCGGACACAGGAATGGAAATATTTTTGTTTATATTTGTCCTTTTCTCCTTTTCTCTAAAAACTCAAATATAAACGAGATCAAGCGAATTTTAAAATTGAAGACCAGACCTGTGGTAAATTCAACTAATTAAACTGATTTCAATACACAATAATTAAAAACACAATTTCAGTAAGTACATAAGGTACTAATGGAAAGAAAACAAAACAAAAATAACAGGAAATATATGATTATAACGAAAAAAAAAAATCCGCAAGTGCAAACGATATTATTAATAAAATTTGATTGAGTTTTCTAGCTAGGATAATTTGAGTTATTTTAATTTATTTCCTGGTATTTTTTTTGTCTAGACTGGTAATAATTCTAAAAATTTATCGTAATAATGACACATAATTCCAAACTTACGGTCGAGATAATTTCTATCACCTCGGTTTGCATATATAAATCAACTGCATGGGGGAGAGTTTGTTTTCAAGTTAGTGAGCATCATGCACATATAGGTACAAGGTATTACTTATTTAAATGATATTTTGTGATTTTAAATGTGTGAAGAATTAAATATTACCACTGGGTGTTAAATAAATAAATATTGTTTAGAAAAATGTAAATAAATAATTAGATAAATAATTAGTGTGGATTGACTAAATTTTACATGAAAAAAGTCTAGAAATCAGTCGTACTTATTTACACTGCTCTTATTTGGCTCTATTTGGTATAATTTGTGATATTTGTTTTCTGAATAGTCACTAATTTTCGGATCTATGAACAAAAAAAATCCAACAGGAAACCCTGAAAAAGAGCGTATGGAAAATGTGGTCAACGGTAAAATAATAATAACATGATAGTGCAAAGGTAGATAATTAGCTATCTCTAATAAGTATTACAAATAAAAAAATTTAAGTAAAATTTTTTTGGGATCAGTCATTACAATAACTCTGGAGTACCTACTGTAAAAGGACAGATCAGGAACAATTTTTATAAAGATTCCATGGATTTTGAAACTTCCAAAATTCCAATGCTGTTAGACAAATATACCTGCTATACGATTCCTCTTATCAGTATGAATTCTTATTAATCGCGTATAGGAATCGGAAACTGCTTGAATTAGAAGTTTTATCACACAAGTTAAATGGAGAATGCATCTAATTTTTCTAGACTTTTTTGAAAATCTTGATCACTTTTCAGTTCTTCATCGTCAACAAAAATAAGGTTCCTACGACATGATAGTGCCCTAAGTCGGAAGGGCATGTATGCAATGAGAGGCAAGGCGTTCCATGCATATTAACCTGGAATGTTGGATTGGTCGTGAAGGTTTAATTGAGTAGTCACCAAAGATCAGATTTGCAGACTTTAATTCCTTGAAATTTTAGTTTTGGGACCGTTCATAACAAATGGTTTATAATAAATAAATAATTTGAATTGAATAAAGATTATAGTCTTCTTCTTCTTGCAGTGCATCTCCTATCGGAGGTTTGCTATCATTACAGCAATCCGGACCTTGCTGACTGCAGCTCTGAACAGCTGAACATTGCTACAGTCATACCAATCCCTCAGGTTCCTCAGCCAGGATCACGGTGTAAGATATATTACACCGTGGCCAGGATACACGGCGTACACAAGATTATAGTATTTCACGGTAAAACCTCTGTCAGGTGTAAGGTCCCATCATTTTTTATTGCAATGTAAACTGGTCAGGGTAAAATTAGTTCGGTTTAACCTATAACTTCAGTTCAACAATATAATAACTTCAGTATAAATCAACAATGGAACCAATAGTGTTGAGTTGTTGTTGAATATAGTATAATGAGTAGAGGATTGATCTACTTAATTATGATAAGGCTACTGCAACCCAACCTGTTAAAGTAAATAATAAAAAAACAAAATCTGAGAAAAATCAGAAAAACTAAGAAACAAAATGCAGTCATTCAGAATTTAAAAAAAATTGAATCTAAGATATTTTAAACTATTAGATGCACAAATTTGAAATAAATTGATAACTTTCTGATGATGCTAACATATAATTTTTATTGTAACTTTATACCTACCTACGAATAAAGACTTGAGTCTCATTTCTATACAATTAGACTGGAACGTGATACCGGGAGCCGGTCAATTGGTACATCATCAGTAACACGAAGCCGGCATTAGATTGGAAATGCCCGGAATTAATCTAGGATCACAAAGGACACGCGTCGACCGCGTGTCGATTCCCGGCAGTCGTTTGCGCTTAGTTGTTTTCACTATGGGAGCTGCTCATTGCCGTTCGCATAAAAGGCACTTTGCCTAAATAAACACTTATCGAGATTCTTGCGGTTATTAATTTTTGAAATTCTCTTCAGCGGTGGTGAGAATTTCAGTGGGTGATTCACAAAGATCATCTAAGTATTGTAATATTAAACATATCAGAGTGCGGAGAGCATATTATCAGGATGGTTTGAACAATATTCAAAAAATTATTTTTTCTCGCTCATTCCTGCTAAAAGAAAAATAATTTACTTCATCACTTACTAATGTAATAAGAACATTTCTTTAATCAATTCTTTAAACTTAAATGTCATTTTAGACTAGGGCTTGAGGACTTGTTGTTGTAACATTTTCAGGAAATTCTCAGAAATCACCCAACATCATTCTGTGATCGTTTCCTTGGGAAAATCCATATACAAGGGATATAAGGCACTTCCGATAGCGTAAATACCTAATGCCGACTTGCGTAATGAGTTTTCCACGTTCCCTTGAAGTAACTTGGCCTACTTGATGTCGACCTTTAGAATCTCTTGAATGGTAGTACCACCCGTTTCATAAATGTTAAAGATATAATCTGGCACAAGTCGATATTTTCTTAGTAAACAATTTGACTTTTATTTGCAAATATGTAAAGTTCGTTTTGTTAAACCTTGAGATGCGAATCAAGCTCTATATCTTCTGAAAACCTGAATACTAATTACGTCCAGCTATCCCATGCTCGATCCATGTCTCAGGGTCTGGTATAGCACAACTTTCGTGGACTTTTTGGCGTAAAGCCGTGACACATGTTTGAACATTTTACTAAGGTATCTCTCCAATGATTTTTTCCATCTCATTCCGTAGAACCTGTCTGGTGGTATAGGTATATTGAGGACCAAAATTACAGTTTTCAAAACAATCTCTTGAAGACTTTTGGACGTAGTTATACAATAGACACTGAAGACTTTTTTACATTGTGAAATTCGGCAATGCTTGGCGGAGGCTTTGTCTTCTCTCCAATACATTTAATTGAACCGCTAGCTTCATGTTCTCTACCGAAAACCCTTTCGTGCCGTTACCGAGTAGGTATATTTTCTTGACATTTTCACTGATAGAATGTGGATGATTTATACCTATACAGGGTGTTAGTTAAGTACGGGGCCAAACTCCAAGGAGTGCTTCCTTGAGTGATTTTAAGAAGAAAAGTTAAAAAAAAAAGAAAAAAATACAAAATTAAAAAAAAGTCAGTGGCGCCCAATTTTTCAATCAAAAATATTAGTTAGACTGTCTTCCGGGACGCCACTGTAATTAATAATTTTAATCTAATTGGGGCTAAATTACCCTCTTGTTATTACAAACAGAACTGCCAAATTTCAACGAAATTGATTGAAAGAGTTTAGAGATTATCCACGAACATTAGAATTTTTTTTTTAAGTTTGACACCCTGTATCTTGAAAAATATGCATTTTCGGACCCATGTTTATTTGAACTTTTCTTCTTAAAATCACTCAAGGAAGCACCCCTTGGAGTTTGGCCCCGTACTTAACTAACACCCTGTATAGTCTAAATATTGACAACGGAATGGTTTGGAAAATATGCGGTAGCAATCATTCAAAAAATTCACCGAAGCAAACATATTAGCCAATGATTTGAATCACAGAAAAGCAATACAAACATTAGGAATTATTTGGGATAACTTGAGATTAATGATAAATGTCTTATTTCTGAGTTATATTTTACGTGCCCACTCATTGGCAAGAAAAGGAGCATCGACACCCTTCATAGGACCAGAACCATTCTGTGGCTTCGAAGATACTTTCTTCAAGGCAGAACTCCAAAAGGAAGAAGAAAAACTGAGAGAAACCCATTGGAGGAACCTCTCAGGGTTGAGACAAGCCAAAGAACTTCTCGGGAATTTTAACTGAGAAAGGTCGAAGATACTCTTCAACCTCAACAAAGAAAGTCTCAGAACACTGACGGGATTCCTAACGGGACATTGTAAGCTCAAGGAACACCTGAGGAAGTTAGGCATAGAAAAGAATGGCGTCTGCAGATTCTGCGGGAAAGGAGACGAGACACCACGTCACCTACTGCTCAACTGCGATGCGTTAGAACTCAAAAGAAGTAATGTTCTGGGCCACCACCAGTTAGAGGCCGGGAACTTACCCGACCTTGATCCTCTCAAAATCCTGAAGTTTCTCAAGGAAACGGACCTGGAGAGGGTGCTTCACTAAAGGGATTCCACACCAGGCGAAGCACAGTAGAGGGGATACAATAGATCTTTTTAGGTCGCAGTAACTAGGTCACCCTCAATGTCAAATACAAATACAAATACAAAATCATTCAAAAAATTCACCGAAGCAAACATATTAGCCAATGATTTGAATCACAGAAAAGCAATACAAACATTAGGAATTATTTGGGATAACTTGAGATTAATGATAAATGTCTTATTTCTGAGTTATATTTTCCCAGTTTTCATAGTTAAAATTTTACTCCAAAAACCATGAAAATGTATTTTCAACTTACCTATAGCAAAAGTGCAACCAATTCACTGCCTGTCGCGTTCACAATTAGGGGCGACGACTAAATCGACACGACTCTATTCGCACGAAGAAGCGAAATTTTCAAAGCTTGGACACTAACCCTCTATAAAAAAAAACCGCTCTCCCCTGCCTCCTTTTTTAAAGCTCCACTATATGGGAAACTATACAGTAGGCGTAAAAACAATCAAGTGACACCAATAAATGCAGAATGTCAAGAAATGTCAACACATCAACTTTCAAATTAAAACTTCAATTACTAATAAGTACAGGAGTGTTGACAAAAAACTGAGCTTTTCAGTTTTTTTGAGTTCTAAAAAAAGAAACACCTGTATAGATAGAAAACTGGCTATTACATTAGTAACACCATTTTTCGTTACATTTTATGGTATTGTACATTGACAATCGTAGAATTTTGATTATTATTCTATAGAAATAAGTACTTAGTATGAGTTTGACTGTAAATAGGGCGGGAAATTATACACCGTGTTGCATAGAAAAGGTAGCATAGGGATTACGTGTGAAGAATATTTCAAAAAAACTTTGACAATAAATGACGTTCTTCCAAAATTACAGTTTCCTTGAAAACTACTAAGTTTCCTATAGGATACTATTCAGTTTCCTATAGGATAATATGCAGTTTCCTATAGGAAACTATCAGCTATTAATCCAAAGTGGTTTGGATCCTTAAGAATATTCACTTATAGTGTATTCTTCAGGTGTTGCTGAAATTTCCTGAAAGAAAGTTGAAAAATCGAGTTTAATTTTTATTTTAGCCATACCATCTTTTTTATTACCTATTGAAGATAAATTGATTATTTTTGTAGATTTACATAAGTCTCATGAACCATCTTACATTTCGAAATTTTCCCGGGATCTATTCGGAATCCCAATAGTTTTCATTCTTATAGTCAACATTTGCTTTATCGTGGAGCTACACAATATTTTTTAAGGTGTGGAAAAAATCAAGGAAACCAAAAAGCAAAAAAAGTAAAAAGAAGTCAAATTTTATTTTTGTCTTGGGGAAAAGCAAACATTTTTTTAGCGAATGGCGTCAATATGAAGTTTTTTCTATAATACCTATATATTTTTACTTCAGCAAAAAAATCTTTTTTTTTTCAGAAAAATGAAGTAATTTATTTTTAAACATATCAGTTTTTGGTGTTTTTACAACGAATACCATAAAAAACAATATGGTGCGCCATAAGAAAAACTAAAATTGACCATGGAAACATTGATGGCATCTAGTCGTTTTTTGAAAATTTTCGAAATGGCAGAGAATTGTCGCGTCCATGCGAATAAACACCGATTTGTTTTGATTTTGGTTTAAAAAAAATATATTTTTATGCTATTTAAAATCAGAAACCTCTTGGAGCGGGGTCGACATTATACAGGGTATGGTCGCACTCTCAACTCTCTCTCACCATTGGGATCTCCTAAACCATATAGGAGATGCAGAGTCGATTAAATTTGAGAAAAGTTGCACAATTTTATGCTTAATAAGAATCTGAAACAAAATTTAGGACAATTTCAGTCGTTGCTGAAATTTGCGGAAAAAACTAAAAAATCGAGATCCTTTTGACATTACAAAAATTTTCTAAGCCGACTAGATGCTAGATCCCAGAATTTTCGTAGTCCACATTTGTTGTTCTTATGGCCGCCATATTGTTCATTCATGTAATTGGTTTGATTTTCACCAAATGACATGAAAAACCAATATGGGGGTCATAGAAAAACAAAATTTGACTTTGAAAACTTTGAAAGCTTTAGTAAATTTTTGCGGCTTAGAAAATTTTTGTAACGTCAAATGGATAGCCATGCAGTTGACGACTTAAGTAGGTATGTAAACCTACAAAGAGTAATTAGTTCATTTTCAATAATAGAAAAGATATTCCCATAAAAATAAGAAATCTCGAAGTTTCAGTTTTTTTCATTATATTTCAGCAAGGACTGAAGTTTCCATAAATTTTTTTTGAGATTATTATTAAGCTTAAAATTGTGAAACTTTTCTCTAATTTAACCGACTCTGTATCTCCTCCTATATGATTGAGGGAGCCACTTGAAAGTGACTACCCTATAATTATACAGGCTGTTTACTGTAAGGTTGTTCCGTTATTATTTTTATCGTTTCATAAATTTTTTAAATGAAATTCTTGAAATTTTGAAGGCGTATATCTTTCTTAGGAAGTGTTTCCGCGGACACCCCTGCGTATATACATTTGTTTCATTATTTTAGTCTGAAGAATCAACCTGTGAAGTTTGGTCAACCTTACAGTAAACACCCTGTATAATGTCGTCCCCGCTCCCATTTTAAATAATACAAAAAACAAATTTTAAAAACTAGAATCATCAAAATCGGTGCTGTACTTTCGAGTAAAAGGCTTCATTCACGCGACTGTAGCTCTTGACGACTTATGCATGTAAGCCTAAAAAAATAATTTATTTATTTTTAAGAATAAAAATTAACCAATCCTGCATCTCTGCTACACCTGCCTACATAATACCTAAAAGACGCTAATGGTGAGGAAGAAAAAAACCGCTCTGTATAAATTTTATTACTTATTAGGTAAGAAGCTTCGATGATTATTAATTCTCAACTAGGAATTTTCTTAGACCTATCTTTACGTACAAAATAATTATTATGATTGAATACTGGATTAAGCCTTAGCAAATATGTCTATACCTATGTGTTTTTAGAAAAGAGTTAAAAGAAGCGATACACAACAATTCAATCATGAATCTCTTCGCGATCCGAAATTGATGTATGAAATAGAAATAAACTGCTGCGAAATAAATAGTAGGAAATAAAACCTTAGAAGTTAAAAATCAAACACTGAAATCCCATTTCATTCACCGATGACTGCTTCCGTGTTCATCGCTGATTCGATAGAGGTCGAAATTTGAAAATTTAAAGTCCCTATACGTGCATCGCATGGTTCGTTTCATCGCGGCAACGCAGAGCTTTGATCTTTCGCTAATTTTGCACTTTTCTCCACTTTGTTCCCGACTTACTGGCCGCAATCAACTTTTAATTCTCCAGATTTTTAACTCAATCAATTTCCTTCGTTTAAACGATTCAATCATTTGATTGTTCCTGTTTAATAAGGTAACTAGCAAATTGACCATACCACCTTAAAAGCGTTAAAATATAAGATAAATTAGAAGACGCAGATACTAAACCATTACAAAGTCTATTGGCCAGATTTACCTGTGCGTTAATGGAAATGTGCATTAATGAAATCATTAAATATGTGCATTACATTTTTTTTATAATTGTTAGTTACCACGGGGGACTCTACATGCAATAATAGCTTATTATATTTCTTAAAAAAAGCAAAAAGGTTGCCTAATAAGAAAAAGAAAGTCATCAGAAGAAGATCTTAATGGTAATTAAGAAATTAGTATTATAGGTCGTAGGTTAAAAATAAATAAGAAAAATCGCTTCAAATATTCATCTTTTCCTATAGGTACGATGTAAAAATGTAAAAAAAGACATTTCAGAGTTCAGACTTATAGGTGTCCTCGTCCCTCCGAGAAGTTTTATTCTAAAGGGGTTACCTTTCTATATATCATCCCTGTCCATTGTATCCATATCTTTTTAATCCTGTGCGTTGATATTTATTATTCCCTTACCCACAGTCGGTATCAATCGGTCAACAAAGGCCAGAGATCATCCGGAAATCATAATTCAGACCGCCGTAGTGTTAAATGTGCTGGGATATTTACCTAAAATCCTACCGTGTATATGTATTATAGGAAACTTCACCAGGTCCGGATATCAAAGTCGAAAGCCTATTACACACTTATATCTAGACGAATTTAATCTTTTTATTGCTTTGATATAAATTATTGCCATTTTTTACGGCTTTGTGCGGTGCAAATTTTCAGTTTTGGTTGTCATTGTTGGTGCTGGTCTTTTGAGACTGCACAACTCCCACATATTTCATTGAATTCAATGCTGTCAGCCGATTTCGTGGCCTTCTGTTATCAAACAATCGACCGTAGATGGGAAGGCAGCTACAACTGTACTGTGTGTGTATAGTGTGTAGTGAAATTTATAATATTTTATTCGTCAATTTAATTTAATTTGTAAATTATTGCATTCGATTTGTTGAAAATTTTTTTTTTTATCCGGAATCGCTTCAATTCCATTTTTCTTTCTATGTTTGCTAATCAATTAGGAACCACATAGTACGATATAAGGGATCGTAATATCAGCAAAACTAAGCGGCACGTGTTTACTCTAATGAACAAGCCACGCGCCAATAATCTGCTTGATCAAGTGTATGGTCATCAACACGTGGCATCTTTCAGAAGAAGGGTCGTCCTTAGCGTGACTTTTCCGGTATACCAGAAGCATCTGATAACTCAAAAATCAATTGAGTAAACAAAAAAATTTAAATATTAATTGAAAACTCAACAAATTTTCAATTCCATTGTTTTCAGTAGCTCACAAACCGGTTAGAATCTTAGGTGCGTCGAGATAATATCCCCCCCCCCCCCCCCACCAGGAATATGGGAAATAAACCTCACCAAAATTATCTACGAGCTAGACTCAATAATTATGTGCTCGTTTATTTGTTATTTTTTTAATTTTTAAAATGGGGGGTGTGGCTCAAAGTCGAGTTTCAACTCCTTCACACACCACCCTGATTGCATCGCGGAATGGCTTTATCATCCGGTAAGAATTATGTGCTAATTATTATTATTGAAAAAGTCAAAGAATTTTTAATTTTTATTGATGGAAAACTTTAAATCAACAGTATCAAAATTAGAATAAGACTACCTAGACTAATATCTTATAAATTCCATCTGACCCTACCGGGCCGCATATATTACATATATGGTATCCAAATAGTAACACCTGTGTTGGATGACAATAAGGCAGTAACAAAACCCTCACCCATGATACAATGCATTGTATCGCTCAGGAAGCGCAAATTTCTTTTAAATTGCTCTCTTTCAGATCCTGACTTCAATTCCCACGCCGTTTCTAGCCATATAGGGTGCGAGCATATAATATCCCATGTAATTATTACCATTATAGCTGTCGACGCGAGGTAGAAACAACCTGTCCATCATCAATGTTCAGGTAAAATTCAGTGCTTTTTGTGCCACTCCAATATGGACTGCTCGATAATTTCCACACATCAATGAGAATTTCCAATAGCTGTTTATAAAAGTTGCAGTTTGGAAGTATTTTAATATTCAAGTTTTTTATTTAAATCCATTAATACTGGGTGGGCTGGTTATAATATGTAGGTACAGACTGATCCATATTAATACCCCTCCCCCACAGTTGATTCTTTCTGACCACGCAAGCGTTTAAAAAAAATTAGTCAAACATTGTTTGGTTTGGTGGGGGACATCGTTTGGACATAAAAATCACCCCCCCCCCCCTCCCGAGATCGTGAGGTTGACTTTGATAATTTGAATAGAAACTACCATTCCTTTCGCGGATTATGATTTTGTGTGAGACAAAAAATGAAATATGATACATTTATTCAGCCGATGCTTCCTTTCCAAAAAATCAAGGTCAAAATCGAGTGATATATTTTAACACATTCCCTGCCAAGCTAAAATCATAAAAATGTTCCTACAGGCCATGACTGGCAGGTTATTAGTCATGAAAAATCATTTTGAAATGTGTTTACTTTTTTGGAATCTGATTATCCACTTCTAAGTTATTTTCAAAAATGCCTAGCGGACACCGGTGTCCTCTACGGCGCTCAGAAATATTTTACGCCTTCAGGAATCGTATACGCCACAGCGGACACAAAATATTTCTCTACCACGCCAGAGCGGTCACGCCTCAGCGGACACGCTTGTTCTGGCGGACACTGCATATTGTAAAGGATGTTACCAAAAGGATTTTTTTTTTCGTTGTCAATCATAATAATGCTATAAAAAAAGTACCCAAACTACCTATCTAAGGAACTATTCGAAAATTTGAATAAGTGATGTAGGCAGTAAACTATAATATTATCATTATTACGTGTCCGCCACGGCGGGTAGATTCCAGTGTTATAGTTATCACCCAAGCTCAGCGCCAAAGCGGACATCTATAGCGGACACACGTATAAAATCTAATGGGAGGGGGAGTTCAGAAACCATGGGTGGCGAGAGATGCGTCCATGCCACAGCGGACACGTTCTCATTGCTTGTAATTTTAGCATTTGCTGTTATGTTATAATATCAAAAAGCATCGGGCGGACACCGGTGTCCTCTCTGGCGTAGTACGGCCTTATAACAGCGGACACTGGTGTCCGCCATGGCAGCGAATGTGTTAATGAATTAGTTTTTTAGGCACCTATCCCTATACAAGAGTGCTCGCTAATATGTCCGTACTGTTTCGTAATAATAATAATAATAATAATAATCGTTTATTTGCCCAACAGATTATGATATCCATTTACTGGACAAAACAATGTTTGTTTTCTTAAATACCTATTTAATATTAATAACACAAAAAAAAAACACAAAAAAACAAAATAATACAGAACTAAGAATTTAAAGAAATAATGGAAAAAATGAGGACATACGTCCCAATAAATGTCGATTCGATTGACCAGATACACAAGCAATATTATATTAACCAAGTATCATATAGAAATAAACTATATTAAATAAATAAATAAAGTACCTATACCACAGTAGCCTAAATAACACAATAATAATACAACATATTATAAATTAATAAACAACAAGAAAAACACCCAATAAGCTTGTATCTTAAAAAGTGAAGAAAGTTACAATATACATATTTGAATTTTTTAATTAATTAATCTGCTAATTACTTATTTCGTTTAGTCGACACAAGGTGTGGCCGTTTTTAAGTTTTAGTCTCTCTCTCTTCAGTCGTTATCCGTTTCCGGACGTGGTGACTAGTTCATAGAGGATGGTTGCACTGTGACTCTTCGCCATGCTTCTCTGTCTTCTTCTTCGCGTAATGCTACACTCATGGTCCAGGATTCCGAACCATTTCAAAAGTATTGTTTTTTTTCCTAGTGGATAAGGTGGTCTTTCCAATTTTTTAACAGTCTTTCCGACGCCTCCTTTTCTATTCCAATTCTTCTTTTAATTTCTTGCTGTCATCTAGTTATTATCTTTCTGTCTGCAGATAAATAACCTCTTTTTTACTTCTATGTCAAGGATTTGTTGCAAAGGTAGATGGATCGTTCCTGCTCGGTCTGAAACCACCAAGTAGCATTTGAATCGTAGTCCACACTCTAGGCTTCTTGCTGGATTCCTTATAAGAGCTCATACATTTCTTGTTCATTCTAAACCACTGCCAGTTGTGTCATCTGCGTATCGGAGGTTCGAAATCTTTTTCCCTCCTACAGATATTCCTCCCCTCCAATTCTCCAACGCCTTCCTCATTAACAATTAATGTTGAAGAGCCAGGAGAGAATATACAAATGGAAAAGAGCATCCCTGCCTTACGCCTTTATCTACTGATGGATGATAAATAAACACTAATGTTTTAAAAAATTCTACCGTAAATTCTACTGCCTTCATCTACTTTAAATTTCCTTTCTTTAATTAAGTTAGGCATACCAGGTACTCAGTTTATCTGCAGACATGGAAATATATACAAAACTATACCTACGCATCGGATCAAAACAAGTCACCTATGAAAGTTTTTCGTCTGGAAATCCAATGATACCAAACTCCACCAACCTACGCCCACCCCCTAGAGGTGGGAGGCAGCAACTTTGAAATCTTAAATCAGAACCCACGATTTTTTATTGCAGATTCGGATTTACGAGTTAAAATACGTATAGGAAATAGCTGTCCTCTCCCTTCACCATTCAGGGGGGTAAATTTGAAATTTTGGCTAAGAACCCTGATTTTTTATTGCAGATTCGGAATTTGTGGCTAAAAATAAGTAGAATTTGTTTTAAGATTTTTTCTCGATGAATGGATCTTTTTGGCTCAATATCAGTAGTATTAAGACAAGTCGAAAAAAATTAGGTAATTTCGTCGATTACAGCGCCATCTATCATGAATCGAAAAAAATATTGTAGACCAATTCTTCGTACTTTTGAACGTGAAACCAGAATCTGCAATAAAAAAATCAGGGTTCCTAACCACAATTTCAAATTTAACAGCAATTTCTTTTTGTTTCCACCCCTTAAATCAAAATCTGCAATAAAAAAATGCGGCTTCTCATTTAAGATTGCAAAGTCGCTGCCGCATAGGGGGTGCGGGGGTAGGTTGGTCGAGTTTGGTATCATTAGATGCCCCCCTTCCAGAAAAACAATTCTTATCAGCCGCTTTTTTTGATCCGATGGGTAGTTTTTGATATACCTAGTTACATATTCTTATTTGGGCTAGTTGTTGTCATATAGCTGTTTAATGAGATCTAGATGGTAGGGAACCCCCATGTATTATAAATGTACCACAGTTTATTCCAATGCACCGTATCACAAGCTTTTCTATAATCCAGAAAAAAGAACACAGCTGGAGACTTTAGGTCTATTCGAAAAGCTTTTTATTGTCTCACATTTAAAATTTTACCTCTTGTTCCTAGACCTGAACAGTATGTACAGGTAAGACTTTGCTTCCCTGATTTATTAGAGCAATAGTTCTAGTCTTTTGTGCATTTTTGTCTAATGGAATTTATTCAGATTTCGTGCATTCTACTGGCCAGTTTCCCAGATTCCCCGACTTCTTGGCAGATTTGATGCAGCAAGGTACTTATCTTTGTCTCCAGCGCACTTCAACATTTCCGCCCCAGTATTATCTGCGCCTGGAGATTTCCTATGTCACTAAGTTATTTAAGAGCTGTTTTGACGTCGTCCAATATTATGAGCTATAAGATTCTCGCAGTATTGACACCATCTTTCATCAATTTCAGGTGTTGTGGTCAATCTGACTCCAGTGAAACCTTTAATTGGGAGGTACTTTGGGGTTGGATAGTTTTTGAATGCATCTTCACTTTCCAAGTAGATTCCGTGGTTGGTTTAGGTTAGCATATTTTTTAAATATCCTCTTCTGCGTCTTCATTCTCTTGTAGTCCTTTCATCTTTAGATTTTTTCGCTCGAAGATCAATTCCCAAGCGTTTTGCTTTATATTTTCTTGGCTGGTTTTTATCAGGATTTACAGATTTGGCGACAAGCTCAATGGAGTGTTTCATTTCTGTCCAAAAGTTCATTGGAGTTAATTTTTGTGATCTTTTCTTGTGATGTTTGTCCAGATTATATTTGACCGCACTTTGAAATATCTCGTTTTTTCCCTTGTACAAAAGGGGTTTATAAAGGACGGCGTTTATTACTGTGCAGTCTCAGAGAGATTTCTGCGACCAGAGCATTATGGTAACTTCCGCAATCTAGGTTAGGATAGGTATTTACATCTCTAACAGAGCTTCCATCACCTCTTGGTAAGAATGTAATCTATTTGGTTGCGTGTATGTCCATCAAGAGATCTCCAGGTATATATTTCACTGATATTTTGTATAGGAAATGAGAATTGGATATTCTTTATCCCATGACATATTTTCCTATATACCCGCATAGCTGGGTTTCAGTCCTTGTTTCCCCGATTTTGGCATTGAAGTCGCTAAGACCGATTTGAGGATCTCTATTAGACATTTTGGTTATCGTGTCTGAGAGTATATCATAAAAGATTTTTTACCATTTCATTTTTGGGACATGTTGACGTGGGGGCATAAAATTGATGTATGAGGTTTAGGTTCACCGGCTTTTGCTTCTATATACGTACTTTTAGAGTACGGTTTAATTAATTGGACCGTGAAGGGGTTAGTTTTCTCATAAAACGCTACCAAAAAAAATTAAAAGCCAAAAAATTGCATTTTTCAAAATTTGAAGGCCTTTATCTTGAGAACGCAGAGTAGCAGGATAAAAAGCTTAAAGTATCGGAAACTTTTTTCAGTATAGTGACATAATAATAAGGAACCCTGGAACCCTCTTATTAAATAATTATACCCCCATGTTCAATTTTGTAGACTTCTAAATATTCTTTCCAAAAACGACTGGTTACTTATCACGATTATTATAGAAAATTTGGAAAGCAAATACCTTTGAGCAAAACCTAATTATCGAACAAATTTCCAATACAAGAAGGAAAAGGTTGTTTTATGCATAACAATAATAATATTCTTTATAAAATCAATTTCATCAAGATAGGCTAAAACAATTTCACGATAGCTTTGACGAGCCTCCCAAGAGATTTTCCTCATTTCTGCACGGTATTAAATTATTTGACAGATGGTAAAAATAAGTCTGATGAAAAAAGATACTACCGTCACTGTTTCGGGAGAACTGTTCCATTATACTCGCTAATCGCTGATGATGCAACGCTAATGGACATGCCGGTGTGCTGCACCATTGAAATGAATAGGCGTTTGGATGTGGTGAAAGTAATTTCAAGCAAGTACATCCCCTGGGAAAACGCCGGGAAGGCAGGGAGCCCACCCTCTTCACGGCATATTACAACGTGATTAAATATCAGTTCAGGGCATTTCCGAGGTTAATCTGATTGACGTGTACGAGAGACAGGTCTCGTTTTTAGCCATTGCGATAATTAAAACATTGAGTGGATTGGAATTTATTTTTAGCCCTCGCGTTTACTGTAAAAGCTCTCGATGAAAGTCCTCTTTTTTGATATCTGGTATACTTTAGAGTGAAGGAAATCCAGTTAAATATGCTTCAGTTTTCAGTTGAAATTGGAAGATTACTTTAACATTAGTAATATTTTCGTAAGATGATAAGTAGTACCCACCTAACATAATATCTCAAAAGGTAATTTCGTATAAAATTTCCTTCGAAAGAGATTTCAGAGTAATGAATCATAAAAAAATTTCGTGTTTATTTTTTTAGGTTTGTAAAATGAAGTAGGTACTTAAATGTTGCTTTATTGTAAATAATTTACTAGTATTTACTAAGGATACTTTTTTTTTTCATTTTCCTAATATCGCACAATCAAAATAAGAAAAATTAGGTAATTACCAATTTAAGACAATTATTGTTTGCGGACAATTTAAGCCGATGACATACAAGAGGCGACGCAGAAGCTCGAGGAAGCCATCAGTGCAGCGATCGCCAAATAAGCAAAAACCACGAAAACAGCAGAAACAAAGAAAATCTCAAAAGACGTGGAAAAGATGATCACCAATAAGAGACACTTCTCATCAGAGCGAGACTGCCCCCCTAGAAACCAAAAACCAAACCATCAATTTCACGTAAGACAAAGCTGAAGCGTTCGGCGATCAATTGGAACAGCATTTGAAACCAAACAAGGCGACAACGAAAAACTTGACATACATCCAAATGGTAGAACCGCAAAAAAGAATACCAACGACGATCTCAGGGAAACCGACGGGGACGAGACCTTGAGAATCCCGAAAAACCTTAAAAACAGAAGGGAAATTGCGAAAATCACCAACCATCCCAAAGAATCCCTAGCATAGGAAATCCACAGATTATTATTATTCCGAAACGCGGAAAAACTAGAAACGATGCCAAGAGCTAGAGACTGATAAGCATACTCCCAGCCCTGAGCAAAGTGGTGGAAAGAGTCATCCTGCAATGGATACAAAAGAAGAAACCGAGAGACTCAACTGCATCCCCAACCATCAGTTTGAATTCATAAGTCTCTGCAGTCTACCAAGTAGTAAGAATAACCCAAAACGAAAACGATAACATCAACAGATCGATCTTGACAGGTGCAATATTCCTTGACATCGAAATGGAATTTGACAAGGTTTGGAATCAAGGTCGGGTCTACAAAATTCGGTATCAACGAAAATCTCTGATCAGAGATTGTACTTGAGAATGAGAGAAATTTTTAGATACGCCAAAACCGAACACACGAAATCCATGACAAGGAGAATAGAAGCCGGAGTCCACCAAGTCTCGGTAATCGGCCCAAACCTCTACAATCTCTACACAGAACTTCTCAAACCCAAATAATGCAAAATAGCCCAATTAGCAGACGTGACCAACTACTCCAGTGGAGAGACCAGAATCGTGTAAGAAACCGACCGATTAACCAAATATTTCGAAAAATGGCGAAATATAGTCAACGAAACCAAAACCACCGGAGTCTACTTCAGAGCTCAACTCGAGGAACGAGACAGAAATTCGAGGAAATGACAATCAACGGGAAGAAAATCAAATTATTGGAAAGAGAAACCAAATACTTTAGAATGATCCTATACGGTTCAACTTCTCAAAGCAAGTCAAAAAGATACAAAAAATCATCAAACAGGCAGTCGGGTTGCTCTACTCACTAATTGCAGGAAAAAGTAAGATGAGCCCGGAAAACAAAATCAAGGTAATCAAGACAATGCAATACCCATTGCAACCTATGCTGGAACGACTTGGCAAAGACCAAAGTCAAACAGGTCAGGTGCACAAAGGGTAATAAACAAAATGCCAGGATGGCAGTCAACGCGCCATCGAGGTAGGTCTATTTCGTGACCAACGAACAAGTCAGGGACGAAATAAGACTCCAAGTGATGACGCAGACCCTCAGGCTCGTGAAGACAATGAAATGCCACGAAAATCCAACAGTAAGGAAAGCTATAGATGGATCGACTCACGGAAACAAAAACAGATAAGACATATTCAGCGTAAGAATTTACCCCGAAGAACACGGCATCAACCCAAAAAGAAAGAACACTCTCTAACCGCAGATCGAGACACCAAGAAAACAGTGAAACATTCAAGTGAAATCCCCAAAACTGCTGCGAAACAAACGAACCCCGAAAGCAAATCCTCGAGTGACAGAGACGCTCAAAGTGAAACCTCAAAGTGACAGTGACTTAGTGACAGAACTTAGTGACGTGACACGTCGGAGAAAGCTTGAAATCATGCATGGCCACGGCTAAGAAAACTCAACACATGCACCCAAAACCCATCAGGAAAAACAACCGATCGAGGCAAAGGAGGAAACTTGAGACCTCAATGAGAAAACTGAAGATCCTGTGTAGTTCCTGATGATTGTGACGTGTCTTGGGCGAATGGATTTGAAATTATAAATCTGAATTTAATTATTTTCGCCCAAGTTTGCTTTCATATCGATAATTAATTACAGGGTGTTGCATTATATACTGTAGAAACTTAAGTAAATTTTAAGCAAAAAATATCCTACATGAACAAACATCCAATTCTCCATGGTTGCATGATTACCGAGCTACAAGCTTCCAGAAATTAAGTTGAAAGTTTTAATAACATAAATGTATCAATTTTGAAAACATGGCCTCCTACGTTAAATCAACTTCAACGCTGCAGCTCGGTAACCATATACCTAGAACTGCATGTTTGTTCATAGGGTTTTGCTTTAAATGAGCTCGAGAACGTATTTCAGTTGTGCACAGTATGTGATGCAACACCTTGCGTATATCACAATAATGAATAACCAACCATACGTAATAAATCAAGATATCGATAGCCTACCGGTTAAAGGGGTGCTTGGTCTGGGGTCCCGTGATTCAGGGATCCCGGGTTCGATTCCTGAACAAGTTTTTTTTTAAATTTATGTTTTCAAATCAAGTATTTTTTTTTTATACTTACAACTTAAAATATTAAACGAATAAATTACTTAATAAGGGTAGAGTGATTTGTAAGGCACAACTTGTCTTGGTGAAGTTAAAAATCAAATAGCAGAGTTCAATGGCTGAAAAAAATTATTTAAATTATATCGATGGGAAGTGCTTTTGCTCCCTCTTCTAAAATTTCAATTTTTTATACTCTTCTCTCCTTTTTATACATTTTTTCTTAGATTCAATCTTTCGCAGTTTCTGAACAGGCATTGCGTTTTATTATTTGATTTCTAAACTGCCCTGCTGTGCTCGTCCTCTGTCAGATTGACACCTCAAGAAAGAAATAGTTTCAAGTCATCATGGGTCTGTTTCTCCATATATCATAATACGTGTCATAACAAATTTTACATGTATTCATAAATGTGAGACCGTTTGATGATGGACCTGATAGAGGAATAGAAGTCATTCAAAGTATATGTAACACCGTCTTCAGAATTCAGAAGTGAATGAAACAGCAGATTTAAATGTGTTTGTGGTGGCATGTGAATATTTACTGTTCTTTTATGTATGATTGAAGAAAAAATTGACACCTTCAATAACACCAAAGATTTTCTGTATTATAATATACCTAATGTCATTTAAATTATGTTTTTAAAGTTCAAGACATGCTTTTAGGATTATGTGGTAGGTATTACAGATAGCTAAATGTTATTTTTACACAACTAAGTATTACATATATTATTGCGCATGGTGCAAGTGGAAAGGCTGTTCAGTGCATGGGCATCCTTTCTTCATTAGGTACATGATGGAAGATCAAACTTTATTAAAGTACCAAACCAAAACATTGCTTAATAATTATTTGAGTTTCATCAAAGTATTAATGAAGCGCTTATTTGTTAAGATAAGGAACTTTTTTTCATCTCAGGGGATCAACGACATCAACTTCTAAAATACCTACTCAGTAATCACAATTCTCCTTTTATTTTCATATATACTTACTTAATTAAATAAGGAAATACGGAGGAAAACACGCAATTAAATTTCCTCGTTGTCTTTGCATCTTATTTTGACTGCCTAATGAGTTCCCAGTGGAAGAAAAATGCTACAGCGCTGTGTACAATTCGCGGTTATACCAAGAATTAATTAACTGAGAGATTTTGCAGCCGGGGGAATCCTGGAACGATGTCCGGAGGGAACTCCTTTTGTTGTTTCCTTTCACTGGGGTTTTATCTACCCTTGATGTGTGCCCGCAGCGCAGTTGGGAGTCATTTCTGTAGCCATGTTTACGTTTCAGCTTAAAATTCAAAAGCCACCCTGTGCCTCAGCTATTCAGCTATACACCAGGTATTATTATTAATAATTGCCACAGTTGCTCGGAGGAAAATAAAATTATAAAGCGATCGTTTGTAACATGTGGGATGGAAAGCAGTATTAATAATTATATTATTGTTATTCTATTTATATAAATTTGGCTGGTGTTATAGGTATAGGGGCTCTACTGGTAAGTAATTTAAAATCGCATTTCACTCTCGAGAAAAAAAATGTTGACGCGGATACATTAAAGTATTCACTTGCTTGAAAAAATATCTCTCACCAGTCTTAATAATTCTATTTTATACATTGCACATTGCTTACTATAGAGAGCATAATTTAAAACAAATTACTGGTAATTACAACTAAACGACCTGTGATTAAGTCGCTTTTCTCACCTCTAGCAGAACAAATTATGGTGGAAGTCATGCCGACAGAAATTCCTCTAATATTGCAATATATTTCCCATCAGACAGTTTGACGCCTCCACTTTGAAGATTCGAACTTAGTTCCACAGTCGTTAGAATTCATGATTGACAGGGTGTTTATTGTGTTCCAGGTGTCCCCTGCTGGTGAGGATGATTTGGTAGCCCTGTCACGTCACTATGCCGATAACGATGTCACGATGACTTGCTCAAGCCAAGACCATGAAACGCTCAAACTTTATTATGGATGACCTAATGGACATCTTGGATGGATGGAATATTTATTTATATGCGCCGGATAACCAGTAATGATAATTTTTTAAGTGGTTTGTAAAAATGTGTTCTAACGTTGTTTGTTTATTATTATTTATCATTGATTAAAACTCCTTTAATTATTATCGTGAGCGGTTTATAATAAAAGCAAGGTTAATTCACTTGAGTAGTCCAAAGTTTATATAAAAAGGGCGTTTCAAAAATGGTGTTGTTGCTGCCAGATTCCCTTAGATGTTTAGGTGCCTTGGTAATCTGTAAGTAGTTCAGGAAGATTTCCATCCAATACATGGGACAATTCAGGTGCCTGATAAAAAGTTACAACAGAGCGAGCGCAATTAAGACTTGATGCAACGATAGAATTGAAACTACTTAGGTATAAATAACTCTCTCATGGTTTATTGAATGGAATAAATTTGAAAAATGTAATGTCAAATTGATAATAACTTTCAAATGCGTATACCTAAGAAAAATTTTGGTGTTAACAGCAGACTTGACCATTTGACGCGAAAGGAATTCTGTTCTGAGCTTCATTCTTTTTGTTAATATGAGTTTTATTTTAAATTTTAATATGTTTTTTTTTACGAGTAGTCCACTCCAATGAATTTCTTTTCTATTTTTGTTTAAAATTGATTCTAGTTTTCTGGTAGTCAATTTAACAATGTATAAAAACATAATCTTGATAAGTTTAAACATCTTTGATGCGTAATATACATAATAAATTCAAACAGTTACCTACCTATGTATTTGCAAAAATGCTTAATATCTAAGAAGTAAATGACTTCTGCTACTGAATGAACGCAAATCTACTCTACAGATTGTGTCCATTCCCCCAGTAGTCGAATGCTCTCCATGTTTCCTCTCCAAGGGTATTAGCTCGGTGGTGTGGCAAACACAAGAATGATTGCAATCGAAGCCAAAGCAATACTCCTAATCCGGGCATTGTGGTGTTGCTGCGTCACACATGAGAGGAGAGTCCTAAGCAGTTAAATTGCAGTCTCTCCACTATGAAGAAGATGGAGATGAGTGATACTTAGTAGCCAGTAGTTTATCATCCAGATATTATCACTGTAACAAGTAGTCGATTAATTTGTCATTAATTGCCGATGATTCATCACAATCATGCTAATCTTTTTTTATTCATTATGCATTTTATAGTTTTGCAGATTTCTTCATTTTAATATAATAAGCAAACCTCGTTAACACGTAATATATTGTATGGTTGTGCATTTACACTATTCAACCTAGAAGATCTTCTGTGCACAAACAATTTTTAATAACACTTGAAACATCAAAGTGACCATTGATTCTTAATTCCATTGACTATACTGAAAACAAGCAAACTTGGAGCGAACCAGGTTACTGGATGAGAATGACATAGAAAGTCACAGTTTATACTGTTGCATGAGTCCCTCGGACATAATGTCTAAGACCATCATGAGCCACTCTGCTTATAAGGTCCTTCTCCCGCGGAAAGACATGTGGGAGGACGACAGAAACGAACTCCTAACAGCAGATTACAGGTAGCATCGATGGATCTAAGACATCCACAGAACTGGAGCTGATGGGGTGTGTAGCGCTGGCTCGAAGAATATTATAAGAGAGTCTTCACGAGCCTAGGCCTTCGCGCGGCAACTTTTCAGGCTGAAATCGATGCTACCTAGTTGTGTGCGCAGATGCAGGAAAAGATGCACTGCCAACGCAGATCAATAAAGATACTTTCAGTCAGCCAAGCGGTTCTGAAAACCCTAAAGCCCTTAGCTCCAGCCACTGCAAGTCCAAGTTGGTCTGGAACTCTCAACTAACCTTGAATGCTCTAGCAAAGAGCAACGAAGTAACTATCTGGTCTGGATTCTGGGCCATGGTGGATATGGGAACGAACTTGCCAACTCTCTGGCTAGGAAAGGTGCAAAATTTCAATTTATCACTGGCAAAACTTTCCAAGACTGGACCATTCGAAGGCCTTTGTACATGGCACGTCGAAAAAATGACCAAAGAACTATTGGCGCTTAACAGGAAAGATCTGAAAGCCCTAATAGGCCTACCAATATATTGTGAAATGCAAGGTGGACCTTCATCTGCACAGGATGACGCAATAGCGAAACACATCCTATGCGAGTGTCCCCCGCTTTGGATGCAGACTATACATATCAGTAACATTCGGGAAAGACTGCCTTACACTGGTCAGCTTCCTTAAAGAGGCTGCACGACTAGATGTGAGCCACAATAGGCCTTCGGTTGCAGTGGGGGTGTCACATTAGTCCACTCACGATAAATCTAATCAAATCTAATCTAAATATTGAAAACAAAAAAAAAACTCTCACCACCGCTGAAAACTGAAACATCAAAATGCTGCCGTTTTAGACTTTATCTTCACAAATGAAACCCTGATTATTTTTAAATCTATCCTGTGGTATTTTTTGGGTTTCTAATTTTGGGTCACCCGGTATTTTGAAGAATCCGTTATTAAATATCGCACAATTTGGGCTAAATTGCATTTCACTACATGACGAGAATGCATATGTGTGGTAGGATGATGTCGGTAACAAAGGTTGCTGATTATACGATTACGCACGGGTAGGTATGTATACCTATATAATAATATTCTACCCTGCACGCCACTGCTTAGCTAATTGGGAGCGCAATGGGGTTCTTATACGCTCGTTGTCTAAAATGTGCAGAGTCATCGCCGCCGCTGCTGGCTTATGCAGATAACGGCCCGGGTAACACTTGATTGAATAATGAGTGATATATCATTGGATTAACTTCATGGGAACGGTAACTGACGCCTTTCCTTTGCACATGATTCGGTTTTGTAACAATAATGGAGGATGCAGAACAATTTTAATTCCGATAATTTTTTTAAATAAAAAATATTTTGCGTTATCGTTCCCTGTTATATACATAATATGTATTATTCTCCTTCTATTATCAAGGGAGCGTTCATAGCTTTTTAAAATAATTTTCTTCTGCTAAATCTTTGTGGAAAATTTTTCTTCCATGCATCTCCGCAATTTAAAAAATTTTCTCTACATACAAATTTTATGGAAGGCTGCTTTGATGATTTAGCAATCTTCTTGAGGTTTTTTGTTGCCAGGTCTCCCAAGAGGTGCAGAAGTCTTGCAACATAACTGTCAAGAATATGGTCAGATTTAATTTGCTTGAACCGTGCAGCTTCTATACCTATAATACTCATATAAGGCTTGACTCGTGAAAGTTTCCTCGACACGCTACACAGAATGAGAGTTTTTTCAGGATTGTAATTAGTCCAAAACGCTGTATCCAAGGTAATAATAATGAACAGGATGGGGATCTCGGAAACAGTAAGAGTTTAATACACCTTCTGGTGTATTACAGATTGTCGTTCTGTTTGCTCAAGTTTTACCCTATTTAACGGACCCTGTATCTTCCACGGTATACGAATAGGTTATAGGTTTTAGACACGCCGATTTGTCTAAAAAAATTTTCCAAGTGTAGATATAATTCCCTTGTTGATGAATCTGGTTTATATGGTGTGAGTTGAAAATTCAGCCTATATAGGTGCTTTTTCACGTCATCGCAAAGCTAGAGTTCGGTATATATAAAACTGGGAGTGAGGAAGGATGCGCAGCAACGAACTCGCTAGCTCCATGTACGCGGGCAGGTAAAGTCAAGTGAGTGATTTCAGTAAGTAAGTGAGATGATTTATGACATCGCGGCAATGTCCAATCAGGTGTTTTTTTTACGAATATTTCAGGTATTTTTTACATCTTACCAGTCCCTTTACCAATAACTCGTCTTAGATATTACCTATATGAAACTAACCCTCTTATTTGTTGGCTTTTCAGCAACATCTCCGCACCCTTGCCTGCGCGCCTCATTCCCAATTTTATGTATCTCGAACTTTAATAGTCTCTCCATTCTTTTGCCTTGAATGATTTTTGTATTCACTGGATTTCACTTGTCCTTATGTACCTATACTTAGATATTGTGCAGCCTCGCCAATTCTTATTTCTTCTAGAGAAGTTATAGTTCTGCTACACATCTTGGCGGAAAAATCAAGTTAACAAAAAACAAAATACCTATTTACTTGAATATATTTTTACTTTATAGGTAACCGATATTGAACTCTTATAGGAGTTTTCGATCAGAGCGAGCCATATTGAAATTATATATTTGTTATAATGTAATATGTTTGGTCACATGGCAATCATGTAGAAGTAGATACTGATGCAAGACCAAAATGTTCTCTTCTCTGTCTTTGCAGTTTCTTCTCATATAGTTCTCTCCTCCATGATGGCTTAATTTCATATGTATGCATTTTCCGGTAATCTTTGAATCTTCTGCATACCAGTTTTTCTACTACTTGAAGTCCATTTTCCTCCAGTCTTCTCAGTATTATAAGACCTTGAATGACTTTTTAAATGTTATTTTGGGATTCTAATTATAACGGGTACGTAAAACGACGACAAGAAAACAGCAATAAATTGACATGGAGACTTGAGTAAATGTGTGTGATGGACTCACTATAGAGATTATAGTTGATACTATATAGGATCAACGATGATCGAGACTAGCATTTGTGATATATTCTCTCTCAGAACTGTCTTGAAGAAGGGTATTTTATTAAAAATTCAATTTTAGGGGTGCATTTCGAGCCAATTTTGATACTTATGGTATTCTTTTAGTTCCTTTTTCTAGGTTAATTTTATCCAAATTTACGTTTTTTGAAGAGCTATAAAACTTAACGTCTAGTAGTAGTAGTAGTAGTAGTATGGTGGGTTGGGGTGGTGCACCCCAAGCGACTAGGCCACCAAGGGCCCTTTTCGCCGGACCCGAACCATGGTGGAACTCCTACTCGAACCTCCCGGACTCTTTGATAAAGGCCAGAAGGTCGTTGTATGAGAGGAGTTTCATATCTTCCTCTTGTAGCTCCTCAGACCCAAAAATGTTGAGCCTGAGGCTGCTGTATACTTACCTAATGGTAGGAGTCCTCATCCATCCATTCCGCATTTAGGGCAGACCGGGTCCCGAGTAATCCCCATAACTTGTGTCTTTTCAGACTGCTGTGACCGGTGAGCACCCCGACTAGCAGTCTGAGTTCTTTCCGGTTCAGTTTGGACATGCTGGTCCATCTGTTTTCGATCGGACCAGCCAGAAACAGCCTGGCCTCTCTGCAGCCAACGGTATTGCCCTATTGCCCAGTGATTCTCTAGACCCTTGCGAGTCCATTGTTTCATAGCTTCTTTGAGAAGATTTTTTGTCAGACCCAGTACAGGCTCTGATCCACAAAAGGTTTCCCTGGTCCCGGGCTTTGCGTACACTCGCAACGTCTAAGTCAATAATATCAAAAAATATTATTTAATCTATCATAAAGATGTAACGTATTATTTTTAATAAGAGTACTCATATGATGTCATTATTTATTCAACTAAATGGTTAAAAAAATTAGCATACTTTCTTGAGAATTTTTCGTAAAAGCGTCAGTAGTATTATAGGTATTCCTATACCTTCCTTTAAATACATGGAAATAAATAAGTTCCTCAATTCGCATACTTGATGATGAATAATGCCCTAGATAAAAATCTATATAGTTACATAAGTTACGTACATAACATATCCATCAGCATCTGATGTTGCAAATGCATACATTCCCGGGATTATAGATATAAGAGTATACGACATCGCGGGAACGATGTTTAAGTTGCAACAGGATACGTGAGTGGAATGGAAACTATCAATTTCCTGGACACTTGGTAAATTGGATGTCTCATATTATATACGGTTTTCCACTTATTTTCTTCTATTTTTTATCCTCTTGGTGTTATTTCTTAACACAATACTGCACTTTTATTTCACTCAGCCTGAAGCTACTCTAATAGAAAATGAGTTTTACCTACCTACACCAGGCAAATAATCAAATTTCTTCAACTTTAGGGATAATAAATATCAGATCCTATACATATAAGTGTATAAAAATAAATATTCCCTATTAATAATTATTATTAACTGTAGGTACCGATTATTGTCACCCCCACCGAGTTATCATTCCACTTCTGACTTTTATGAAATAAATTAAAGCAAAATTAAATAAAGCAAGCAACAGAGGTATTCACGAAGCTTTCCAACTCCTAGGTTTGTGTATATCTGCATCATTATCACTTTTGTAATGAACAATGTACCAAAATCGACTTCGTACAATTTTCATTTGGAATTTTCAGCCTGCCATGTAACCACCAGAAGTTCAATGATTAATTTAACCCTGTACCTCTTCATTTGGTAGGGGGATGTTCTTACCACTTCATTTATCACTATTAGATGTTATTCAAAAACATGAATTTTCACTGGCACATTCAGGTTCATTATAAGAGTCTCTGGTACCCGTTGACTCCATTCCTTGAGCTCTAGCCCCCCTGTTAGATCTCCTGCAACTTTTTTTTTACCTCCACCTGCAAGAATGGCAAATAAGGAGTCTTTGCATGAAAGCAGTGACTTATACACTTGAGATGATCTATATCATTTACTATTTTGAAGACCTAAAAAAGTATTGTCTTGTAGCCTTGAAGTAAATTTTTGCAATTGAACATCGCATTTCAGACCCATGTAATTTTCAGAATTCTTCCAGTTGTTTTTTTTTATCGTAAGTTTTGATGGTTCTTTTAGGTACTTACCAATAAAATTAGCAACATTCACAACATTCACATAGAACGCCTCCTCAACTCACAGTCCAAACCTTTATTTAAAATTCTGCTAGAGGAAGTTTTTCATGCATGCCTGTCTTTTATAAGTGAGAGGCACATCTCCGCGGTTGCTAAGTAAAGGCACCTATATGCGACATTGATATTTCACGTCCCACATGTCATTAACTTTGTAATGCTCAGTTTGTTTACCATCAAAAATTGATCGTGCAATTAACTAAAATCAAGCATTCATGGTGACATACAAAAACATACAGGGTGACATTTTTAAAATTTGACATTGGCGATATCTTTAAAACAAAAAAAGGTATTAAAAACCACAAAAAATCGTTTGGGTATAATAGAGAGGAAGAACAAAGGTGACGTAGTTGATCATTCACCCCATCAACCCTAAAGAATCCATCCGCCTCAATTATAAATTTTTAAACAGCAACCCCCAAATTTTGATAGGTATACGTCCATGTATATAGTAGAAATACAATCGTGCTTTATGGTTTCCTATCATGTAACTGAATTTTTTAGGATGATGAAATGTAGCAGATTTTTTATCATTCTGTATACCTAAAAAATTTATCCACACAATGGGATACCGCATGAAAAGTTAAGATAGCGACATGTACCTAAATCCGTTTTTCTCTATCTAGAGCCGTTTTCAATAAAAGCTGCTTTGAAAATGGAAAATTGCAATTTCCGCTTGTTTATAACTTCCGTAAAAATGAATCGGTTTCAAAACACAAGCCACCAATTTATACTACGCATATACATGTAGAATTCCCTTTAAAATTACCTACTTATTACAAGTAGGTTTATTATGTAAAATTTCATAATTGAAGCAAATAGAGCTTTAAGGGTTGATGCATGGGGGTGAGTCATTTACTACGTCAATTTTGCTTCCCCTCCCTATTACCCAAACCATATATTTTGCGATTTTTGATATATTTTTTTGGTTTTAAAGATATCGTAAATAAAATATGATTTTTGATATCCTTTTTTGTTTTAAAGGTAGGTACCTATCGTTTATGGCATCATCCAAAAATGTCACCCTATATACAGCCGGGTGTCCCAGCTTATTCGAAGCGGTCTCTGTAGGTCAAACGATTGATTTTTTCTAAAAAAAATTTGCAAATTCAAGTACAGGATCACAATGGCCATAATTTAAAGTTATTTTGGAGTATACAGAGTGTCCCATATGACAGTGGCATATCAAAGTTATGTTTTTTTAAATGGAATGCTCCTATGTTATTGCATTTTTAAATTGTCTGAGAAGAGAAAATAGGATTGGCTTTTACAGTTGGTGTTTAAATTCAGAAGTTTTTGAGTTGTAAACAAGTGAAAATCGTCATTTTTCAAGTTCAAGGCCCTGTACAATGAAAACGGTTCAAGATAGAGAAAAACGGCTTACATGTCCCTATTTTAACTTTTTATGTACTATGCTATGGTATAGAAAAATTTTTACTTTCTTTGATTTTTTTATTTGGCGACGCGTGGAGAAATCTCAGAATTTTTCAAATTTTTTATCACCCTGTATAAACATTTCATCTACATGATAGGGTAGTACATGAAAAAGTAAAATAGGGACATGTAAGCCGTTTTTCTCTATCTTCGGCCGTTTTCGTTGTACAGAGCCTTGAACTTGAAAAATGACGATTTTCACTTGTTTATAACTCAAAAACTTCTGAATTTAAACGCCAACTGTGAAAGTAAATCTTATTTTCTCTTCTCAGACAATCTAAAAATGCAGTACCTAACATATAGGAGCATTCCATTTAAAAAAACATAACTTTGATATGCCACTGTCATATGGGACACTCTGTATACTCCAAAACAATTTTAAATTATGGCCATTGTGATCCTGTACTTGAATTTTCAAAAAGTTTTTTGAAAAAGTCCATCGTTTGGCCTACAGAGACCGCTTCGAATAAGCTGGGACACCCTGTATATGTATGTAAATTGGTAGGTACTCTATTTATAGTAGGTAATGACCGCGTAGACATCTGAGAAATTGCCTCGTATAACGGTGTCAAAAAAGGTTTGGTAGAATTTTCGAAATTTTTTTGGTAAGTAAAAGAGTTGAGCCACCTGCGAACTTGCGACACACAAAGTAGGTACCTATACCTATATAACCTACGCATCATATATATATGGGAAAATTTTTCCTTCTTGTTTTAGAAAAATTTTGACTTCGCTATAATAGTTTGTGCTTTATAAATGATGACAAATGACATCACGCTCACCACACCTGTCACGTATGTCTTTTACAATTAATAGTCAAATTTGACCTTTTTTTGGCAAAAAATTACAAAATATATGGCATTAGTTTTCAAAATTTTGGAAAATGTCACGGGAAAAGTTATTAGCTATTTCATTTTTTACTCATATGCCTATCAATTTTGAACACATCAGCTATGTAACTATAGTTTTTAAAATCTGTAGAAATCGGTCCATTTTTTTGGTTTTATTTAAAAAAGTATTGCTTCCGTGGCACCAGACCTTCAAAAGGTCGTGTAGAATAATGTGTATTACGATACAAAAAAAAAAAAATCCAAAATTTACTCCAAGAAAACCATTAACACGAGGTAAAGTTTTTACATGTAAATCCCTATCTTGCATTGAAAAAGAAAACGTCATTCGATAAAAACACTTTTGCTTTTGGTTTCAAAAATGCACTGCAAAAATGATAGGTACCTACACTGTAGGTACCTATGTAGGTATACCTACAGGGTGTTCCAAAACATTTGTCGGAAAATGAAAGGTGTGATTCCTGGGCTCGTTCTGAGAAAAAAAGTTCCTATTAATATGGGTCCGTAAACGCACCGTTTTCGAGATAATAGGTGCAGGGTGTAAAAAAAATATTTTGCAGTTTTTTAACGATATCTCAGGAACCGTTTGAAATATAAAACTGAACTTTTGTACACATCATTAATATTATCTATATATACTCTTTGCGGGTTACTTAATTTTTTTCTATAGGTATATGCGACAGTGAAACATATTATACCTACGCTTAAAAAAATTAACAAAGGAAGTGATACTTTTGTTCACGCAACAAAGCATGTTGGTACTTTTATGTTTTTCATCTTAAAATGCTGTTTTCCTCGAAAGCAGTTCATCACATTGAAGCTTTTGACCCAGAAGCTTTATTTTTTAGTCATTTTTTAATACAAAAATACCTACATTATTGAGGACATCATCACTTATTTTATGTAGAAAACATTATGACAGTTTAAAATTTTGCTTTCATAAAGCCAATTTTCACTTTTTTTTCATCAGAATGCGCTAAGGAATTTTCCGTTACATGTTTTGAAAGGCCCTCTGTATATGGCAAAAAAATTACAAACAGCATACTTTGGCCTCCTATTTGCAACGCTTTTTTGACCATTTTGATGTCTTTAACGGTATGGGTGCTTATCGAGCTTTCCCATATGCATGATTCACCCTGTATTATATTATAAGTGACCTATCTAAACTCTAATAATGTACTTATTAAGAGAATCTTAAAATCCCCAGAACAATTCGTAGCTAGGTACATCGCTAATTACCTACTAGACCGTTAAAAAGTTAACTTCCTGTCATTCCCCCCTCATTTACGGATTTCGGTAAATGGCACCCGGTACATATTATACACTGATCCGTATATACAAACTCCCACAACAATGTACAAAAAACCCCTTCAGGGCAATACAAGAGCAAGCCATGTACTCCACTTCCACTTTCCACCGCTAGCAACCAGTCTGAATTGCATCCGCAAGTATAAATCAATACAGATTACGCACGTTTAAACATGGGCTGAATCGAACTGGAGTGAACTTGACTCGAAAATCTTGGAATATTTTGAACAGCCCGGCACAGGAGAGAAAGAAGCCTCGCCGTCGTACTCCACGTTTAATCCTGGCGGCGTCTCTGTCAAGTCCGGTTATCCTTGTTCGTCTCGTGTACGGCAGGAATCTCGAATTGATTTACAGAATCCGAATAGACATTGGTCCCGGTGGTGTCACGTGACAACGCAGGCGCCACGCACGGTAGGCGTTGAGACAATGGTAGGCGGGGCCCGCGAAGAGACGGCTCGACGGCGTCCAGTGGATGCTGCATACGGGACCTGCAGAGAAGAGTGACTTTTGGACCTCTCGACAATCCGGTAGGTATGAATCTGAGATAGAAATACTTAATGCCGAAATGATCAGTTTATTGGCAATTTTAAGGAGATTAATCTTGTACGCGAACTCATCGGGGAGAATTTTTTGTTCCAGATGATGAAGTTTAATAGTTTTGAAGATTTTGCTTTGTTAATTCATCCCGGTTGATGTATAACAGGATTTTTCGAGTTTCGACTTTTATTAGGTACCTATAGCTTATTTTTTAACCAATTACCTACCTACTCCAGTTCCTTACCCAAACTTTCTTTCTATATCTGGAGAAGTTAGGCAACTCCGTGCATTATTTATTTACATGGCGCAAGCATTTAAAAAGCATTCATAAACTTTGGGAGTAAGTAGGTATACCTACCTATACTTATAGATATTACTTTGGCCAATTTAATATAACTTTTGGAGGCCCCCATTTTGCATCAAACGATTCTTAAAATCATTTCCTTGCGTCGTGCATGCATAGATTGACGTCTACCTTATAATCATTATTAAGTATTATGAATAAAGCGTAGGTATATGGGTACCTAATACAAGTGTCCCTAAATACCTATAAATACGAAAGGAGGTAATTCGTAAAGTTCATATAAACACACCTTTATATGTCCGCATCAACCACTTCGTTATCGATTTAAAGGGTGTTGAAATTTGAAAATTTTTTCAGTCAGTGGTCATCCCAGCTTCAATTTTTAACAGACAATGCCGACCAAACTGTCAAAACTAATGAAAATGAGAAATGATCGCAAAAAATCCAGAGCCTGCACCGTTTAAAAAAAATTAATTTCGTCCAAAGAATTAGATTTTTTTCTTGTTAACGGTTTCAGGTGCAAAAATAACTATACCTAAGAGACCAAAAAGTTTCTCAATAAAGCAACAAATTTATAGGTAAGTATACCTACCTATTGTATTTTAGAATCCATCAGCGGCGGCGCACCCCGGCATCGCAAAAAGTTTAGGGGAAGAAAACGGGGCATGCACCCCTGAATAAATATCTCCCTGTAGATTCTCACAACAATTGGCATGCCCAATGATTTAAGCCCTATAACGATAAACTGCTTTATTTGTTTATTATTATTAAACTGTTTATTATAATTATTATCCTAGAAAATAGCAGTTTAGGTAATTATAAGTAATAAATTTTATATCCATGAAAAAAGGCCTTTGGCTTCCTTAAACCAGCCATAAAATGTATTTAATAAATATTAGGTAATTACGTACGACGTCTAAAAATCACGTCATCCTACTGTCATTTGCCAGTCATTTCTAAAGTCATCGTACTGACGTTGGGGATGAAAAAATCACGTTGCAGCGTCGTGACTTTGCTGCCGGGTAAGTGCAAAGCGAAAATTTTGTCAATGGTATAATTCGAAAAAAAGTACTTATGTATTTTTTTCTTGCACTTTGGGAAAGTTGGTTACTAAAATTCAAATTTGGCGTCCATAAGAAAAACAAAAGTTGACTTATATCGCAATAAAAAATCTAGATTGCCTTGATTTTTTTAACACAGTACGGGGTGAACAACGGGATGAATTCAAAATTTTAGAACTGCATCTTTTATAAAACTAAGAAGAAATCCTTCAAAAGAAGGATTAGCGCACAAGGAGGAAGCACTATAAGGAAATAAAAAACGCATTGCAATAGCACGCAACTCCATATGGAAAGGCCAGTTATAAAAAAATAAATACAAAAAAGATCGTCAGAACCCATATTTCTATACGGTGCCGAAACGTGGACCCTCAGTGCAGCGGACAGAAATCGAATACCTAAGTAGATGCCTTCGAAATGTGGTTCTGGAGACGAATGCTTATTGAAATTCCTTGGACGCAGCAAAATGGACTATAACATCTCAATCCTCAAAGAGCCCAGACAAGCTATCATCAAGGGAATGTCGCAGACGAATATTCTTTCCTCTTTTGGGCATACATATATCTCGTAAAAATGAAGACAGCCTGGAGAAGCTCTTGGTCAAAAGACCAAGAGGCCGATCCCCTACGAGATGTGTTGACCAAGTAAAACAGATGACCCGAATGTCAATTCTTGAATCTCTCCAAAACACACAGAACAGGGAATGTTGGAGATAAATCGTGGGAAACAAATCATGCGATGTCACGAAAGCTTCAGTTATGAAGAAGAAGAATATTTTATAATGAGTCGGTTATTAATTAACGAAAGAAAAAAAATGCAAATTTCAGTTTTTTAAAATTAACTATTAGTGACCTATGAAAAAAAATTAAATCTGAAAGATGCATACCTATGAAAGTCTCTCCTAAAAAATCGTAACTTTTTATCCATTTAACCGAGTCTGTATTTCTAACCGCTTCCGACATCCTATGATCAAAACTGGTACCATGCATGAAATTGAAATTCGCATAACCCTGGTAGAGTAGGTAGATATACCTTCATTAGCTATACGTCATGATATACATCTATACCATCAGATGATCATCAATTCTATATAGCCAGGATGCAATAGATTTAATCGGTGTTTTTGTCATGTAAATCTCGACTGATAAGTCAATTATAATGTATTTCATTGATTAATTTGATCGGCATTGCATTATATTACCTATACCCTATACTTATATACCTATATATAACTAATACAAACGACACAAGAAGAACCTAGGTACCTATAATCAATCCCAATTTTTGGTTGGGCGCTAAAAGAAATTTTTATATTGTATATAGAAATGCGGACCTATAACTGTACCATACTATTATGAGGTAGGTAAACCTACTACGTAACAGTACCTTGTATGCAGCATGTCCGGTATAAGTACCTCCTAATCTCGGAAGCATATATAGGTATACAGGGAAGATTAAAAAATCTTAATTTTTTATATACCTAGAAAAAAAATCACTGAAGTGTTCCTAAACGGAGATACGCAGAGCCCCAAAAGGATATACGAAGGAAGCTTTACTTTTTTGGCTTTAACTTTTGAACCGACTTTGCACAAGGTATAGGTATACAGGGTGTCCCAAGATTTCTTTATCAAGGGATATCCGCGTTATTTCAAAAAATAAACAAATGAAATTCGGGAAATTTCAACCATATACCCCTAAGGCTTTGCAGCTGCACCCTCAATGCCCCTTTACGCCTTTCCACCCCTAAGTAATCATCCCCTACTTTCTTTCAAATGACACCCCCATATTTTTTTTGCTCGACAGGATTGTTGACTTCTTTCTGAATACAATGTCACACGATTTTTTTTAAATCGAGATATATCTAGCATGCCGAAAACAATATATACCTATAATATCATATAACAAACGAGGGTTGTCAAGGAGTTGTAATTGCTTGTTTTTTGTGTTAATGTTTCCTCCAACCACCTTAACTAGGTAGTACCTAATACCGGTGTTACTGGTATAGGCGTTAATATAATTGCTTCTGTGATTTTAATTGTCATATTAAATGTTATAGTTGTTATTCCTTGACAATCCTCGTTTGTTATGATATTATATATTGTTTTCGGAGTGCTAGATATGTATCGATTTAAAAAATCGTGTGACATTGTATTCAGAAAGAAGTTAACAATCCTGTCGAGCCAAATAAATATGGGGGTGGCATTTGAAAAAAAAGTAGGGGATGATTACTTAGGGGTGGAAAGGCGTAAAGGGGCATTGAGGGTGCAGCTGCAAAGCCTTAGGGGTATGGTCGAAATTTCCCGAATTTCCACTTGTTTATTTTTTGAAATAATGCGAATATCCCTTGATAAAGAAATTTTGGGACACCTGTATACATAATTTAATGGAATTTTTTATACATAAATAGTCATTACACCGAACTATACAGTAGATGTTATACCTACCTACTTTTACGTCGCCATCAGGGAACTCAGAGTTCGACATTACCAGGGCTTCATCATAAATCAAATGCCAAGCATCATTTCTTGCAATCATTTCTGATGCAGCATCATCAGCCTGCGTACTTATAGGCAAAAATAATTTTCATCGATATTTTGTTATTAAGTATTATTTTTAGGTACTTGGAGGCAATTTGGCCATGTTGCGTCAATTGTAATTAATTATGTATGTGTTACCTACTAATCATATAACAACCTGATTTTTACATGCTAGTGCGTTTAGCATTAAGACCTACCTAACTCTCGAGTGTTTCGCATAAAAACCAATTAATTGAGGAAATCGTCAGTTTTATCGAAATAAATTCAGAATACTCTTTTTATAGATGAATGACCAAAGTGAGCATTTAAAAAATTAGTTTTCATCTCTATAAAATGAAACCTGTCGAAACTTTAACCTGCAACAAGTGTTGTGGCAAGTCCGCTCCAGCGAGTTCCTTTGACGATGTAAAATATCCACTGTGATATGGTTGAATGACTCCTAATGGCCTCTATAAAATAATAAAATTTCAGTAAATTATACAGGCTGATCCCAAAATGGCGAACACGGATAGTACCACGGCAGCAATTGCGGATTAGGATTCTAAGTTAATTTACTTACGTTTTTCTTCACCATGGGTTTCTTAAGAAGGTATGATCAATTTTGTGGAAAAAAGTCAACACTACTCTCGATTTACACTTCTTCAGTAACAAAAATAGTTTGTCAATAATATCCATGATTTTGTTCATGAAAACATATACCTACCTATATGAAATGACAAATATAACAAAGTTTCAAAAGATTATCGTTGATGCGGGGATTCATATAACCGTAATATTATTCAAAATCTGTTTCATGGTTCAATTTGAACAACGATGCCACATTGATAAATCTGTATATGTACGAGAAATAAATAAAAAAATTCCCATAACGTGCGTGTTCGGAAATACACCGTTTTTGAGATAAGCAGGATGTCAAAAATTTTAAAATTATTTTTCCATTGTTTTGAAGATATAACTCGGGAACCGTTTGAGATACAGAATTCAATTTTTGAATGTGTCTTTGTCATTGATATATTAGCAATTCTTTTTGAATGCTAACTAAATTTTCTTCATAATATGGCATTGGTGGATATTTTATGGTTGGCGTAAGTTTTTTTTGTCCCTAATATCTACAACACTGCATGGGGAAATTGGATTTTTAAAGGGTTATCTTAAACCGCCCAATATTTTCTCCACAAAAAGGTGATTTTGGTCATATAGACTAAGACCGTTCAAGACAAAAGCGGCCACTTACGATGAAAAACTCGCTTTGGATGTTTCAAAACGTGTGTCGGAAATTGAAGGGCAAAACGAGATACATATACTTATACCTTTCAAAAAACTGCATGTAAGAATATTCGTTTCTTATACAGGGTGTTTGGTATAAGAACCGACACAGAACAGGTGCGTGTATTAGGAGAACCCAAAATATGATTTAACGCAACTTATCTCTATACGTAACATATAAGTTGCACCCCTGAGAAGTTATAGGGGTTGAAAGTGGAGCTTCAAATTTTCAAATAAATCAATATCTCAGTTGTAGGTACCTGAACTTAGGAAAACCAAATTTGCTACACGTTAGTGAGTGTACCAAGAGCATCAATTGACAACAAGTAGGTACTACCTAGATTTAAATTGTAGCATTTTAAAGGGTTGATAAGGGATGATGCACCCTTAAAATGTTCCAGAACTTTTTAACCCGTTAGCCGATTTGAAAAATTTTTACTTTACTATATTTTATGGAAAATTCAATTCTAAAAAGTTTATTTATCTTAGGTAGGTACTAATACAGGGTGTCCTAGCTTATTCGAAGCGGTCTCTGTAGGCCAAACGATGGACTTTTTCGAAAAACTTTTTGAAAATTCAAGTACAGGATCACAATGACCATAATTTAAAATTATTTTGGAGTATACAGAGTGTCCCATATGACAGTGGCATATCAAAGTTATGTTTTTTTAAATGGAATGCTCCTAATATGTTATTGCATTTTTAGATTTTCTGAGAAGAGAAAATAAGATTGACTTTTACATTTGGTGTTTAAATTCAGAAGTTTTTGAGTTATAAACAAGTGAAAATCGTCATTTTTCAAGTTCAAAGTCCTGTACAACGAAAACGGCTGAAGATAGAGAAAAACGGCTTACATGTCCCTATTTTACTTTTTCATGTACTATCCTATCATGTAGATAAAATGTTTATACACGGTGATAAAAATTTTTAAAAATTCTGAGATTTCTCCACGCGTCGCCAAATAAAAAAATCAAAGAAAGTACAAATTTTTCTATACCATAGGATAGTACATAAAAAGTTAAAATAGGGACATGTAAGCCGTTTTTCTCTATCTTGAACCGCTTTCGTTGTACAGGGCCTTGAACTTGAAAAATGACGATTTTCACTTGTTTATAACTCAAAAACTTCTGACTTTAAACACCAACTGTAAAAGCCAATCTTATTTTGTCTTCTAAGATAATCTAAAAATGCAATAACATAGGAGCAATTCTATTTAAAAAAAACATAACTTTGATATGCCACTGTCATATGGGACACTCTGTATACATAATTTTAAATTATGGCCATTGTGATCCTGTACTTGAATTGGCAAAAGTTTTTTGGAAAAAATCAATCGTTTGGCCTACAGAGACCGCTTCGAATAAGCTGGGACACCCTGTATTTTTCAAAAAACTTTGTTGTTTTCAACAAAAATCCGAAAAACTAAAAAAAAATTGCAATTATGTACGTTATCTAAGTAGGTATTCATCGAAAATTAAAAAGTTGGTTTTTTATTCCCAAACTTTTTTCTTCTATTATTTTTTCAAAAATCTTCGTCATTTTCAACTTTCTCCCCGATCGTAAATTTTGACATTTATAATTTAAAAACCAGTTTTTGAATTTTCGATGATAACAGATTTTATATTATTGCAATACTTTTCATTAGTTTTTTCTATTTTCTGTTTTTTTAATGGCAAAATTTAAAAAAAAAAAAATAAGAGCATCAAAAGTTTTAGAATTAAATTCCCCATAAAATAAAGTAAAAATTTCTCAAATCGGCCAACGTGTTAAAAAATTCTGTAACATTTTAAGGGTGCATTACCCCTTAATCAACCCTTTAAAATGCTACAATTTAACTCTACTCACTGTCAATAAATGCTCTTGGTAACTTCACAACGTGTACCAAATTTGGTTTTTCTAAGTTCAAGCTATGGATATTCATTTTTTTCGAAATTAGAAACCCTTATTATTTCAAGGGCTTAAGTTTTTGTTGTCAAGAGATAAGTTGCGATAAATCGCCGTATTTTGGAGTCCCCTACAAGCCCCTACAAGTCCCCTCTGTGTCGGTTCTTATACGAAACACCCTGTATATCTAAATACCCTATATCAAAAACGCTGCATTTCCGGACATACAATAAAGTGATTTTTTTTTCATTTTTAACTAAAGAATGTGTATTTTTTGCCATATTAAAGATATTAAATACCCTGTATGTATTTCTCTTCTGTATACCTATCTGCTGTATCTCGATATTCTTATCTCCGTTAGAGGTGTAAGTATTAGAAATTTTTATCTATGACAAATTAGTTTGTTTTACCTCCCCTGTATGCTCCCGAGAAATTAGGAAGCATCTTACCGGGCCATCCTGTATAAAGCAGTATCTCATTAGTACATACGATAGGTGTATAGGTATTGTAGTCAGCTTAGAGCACCTATTTAGATTTAATAAGCAGAAACCTGGTCCCGTCTAATGTCTCTGGACATTTCTAGGACAGGCGAGTAGTCGGTGTCTTTGCGTCGTCCCGACGCCCGACGTCGGTCGGCACATGCAGCGCCCGAGGCTGGCGCACTGGCACGACGCTCCGCGAGCCTCCCCGAGTGTCGGGGGAGGACCCGGGGCGTGTCCACGGCCACGAAAAGTGAGGATCAATTCTACTTATTTAATACAGCGCTCGTATTAGGACCGTGTATATAGTTAGAATCCACTGTAAACCGATTTGCGCTAAACTCCCGTTTTATCTGCACTAAGTACCTCGGCTTAACTCCGCATTGTGTTTGACTAAGTGAACAAATAGATATAGAGTGATATATATAATATTGACTTCCGACTTCTGGAGACCTTCGGCGATATTCAACATCGCCGGTAGACGAATCTCAATTTTCTATTTTAAGGTGAGTTCGTTGTCTACTTAGTTTTGTTGTTACAAACCATCGACGAGGGTACATAGGTACCTACCTAGTGACATTGCTATTTATTTTACTGTTTTATTTATTTGGAAATTGGAAGGACGGTGGGGAGCATGGCTGGTATTATAATACCTCTACATAGTAAACAATAACAAGTTTTTGGATACCATCATCAGGATTATCCGATTTGATTAATGCGGATTATTTTTAGTTTATGGCGGATTTTATTCGTATACGAATATATACCTACCTAGGATATGTGGTGTAAAATCTGACAGTGTTCTGAATTATTTATTATGCTATTAATTTCATTCAGTGTTTTAACAATTCGTTGCGTGATTTATGGATAAATAGAATGATCGTGTAAGGTTTACGTGCGGTTAGTGAATGAAATGATAATAAAGTTATTGTACCTACCTACCTACATATAGGTATTAAGAGAGATTCATTTCCGAGGTTAATTTAATTTAAATTAAAAGGAAATAAATATTTTTTGTTAACAAAAAATGTAGATACAACAAGAAAGGCATGCACTTTCATAACGTAACTAAAAAGTGTAGCAAAACGACTCAAAAAACTTTAAATTTCGCTGTAAGTATAGAGAAAAAAAATTAAACCACACCTTTGAAAATTTTGTAAGGAACACATGCATGAGTGAAGAGAAGCAAAAGATCGATAGGTAGAAAATATGCGTTTTTAACTAGGTATATCGTCGGTCTCCGCACATAGGTATACCTATATTCCTACCGTGACTTAACGAGCATTTTCAATATTTTATAGGAGAGCATAAAATGTTAGGATATAAGTAGTTACTGAGGTAATTCTGCCCTGTTATAAAAAAGGAATTAGATATTGGAAGTGCTGTTTTATAAAACTAAACTGTTTTTTTTTACAAGTAGGTACAATATGTATGGGTATAGGTATAGGTATACCTATACACTGCGTGTTGCATAGAAAAGGTAACATAGGGAATACGTGTAAAGCATATTTCAACGATACTTTGAAAATACATGACTATATGCAGTTTCCTAGAAGACTATCAGCATTTTTAAACCATATGTTATACCTTTCCTATGCAACACAGTGTATAGAGTTAGGTAAAGATTTTTAATTTGCTTCCATCAGGAAAAATATCATTTTCCTTATAATAAATAAATAAAAAAAATTCTCGTAGATAATATAGGTAGGTACCACGATGTAGATACAATATTTCAATTATTATAAAAGTTATACTTGTTGAAATAGGTACACTTACACATAATAGGTACCTACAGGTATACCTAATATTCCTACCAGTATTTTTGTCATCAGATAAGTATTCCACTATATGTACAGCGATATATGTATAAATAGAGGAGAGGTAGGTACCCATGCCAGAGTTGGTTAAATTATGAGAAAAGTTTCACTATTATTTTACTTCAGGGTAACTTCAGTCGGTCTCTGCATATAAATGCCAATAAGATTTTTTTGATTTAAGTTTATTAAGTGCATATGGAAATCTTTCTGAGTAAAACTTATAGACATTTCGTGGCAATTTTCCCAATTAAGTATATACGAAACTAAAAGTGTCCTTACTCAAAATATTTTCGGTACGATTATTTGTCTATTTACTTAGGTATATCTTTGTCTACTTAATGGTGGGTACGAGATCCCACAGACAAAAGCGGCATCGTGGAGCGTAGATACCGTCGCTAATAGGTCGTATACGGAAATATTACCTATTGTATAGGCATGCACGAAAGTAGGAAAGCAGTACCTATCCTTTTATTTTTGACTTGATCATCAATTTTTGTATTGTATGTCCGTTTATTATTTAATAGGTATTGCGAAAAAATTCAAAGATATAAGATGCCTTGGTCAAAAATATACGTGTGTCCGGAAATGCCCCGTCTGAGATACAGGGTGTTGAAAAAATAATATTTTTTCCAGTTTTTGAAGATATCTCGCGGGAACTGTTTGAGATATACAGCTGTATATCTCAGTTGTATACATGTCATAATATCATTGACTTGAGCTGTCTTTTTGATATATGTAATAATGCCAATTCATAATTTTTTTTCATGTGCCATAGGCGGAGATCTTACCTATACCTAGCATTGAGCAAATAAGTTTTTTGCCCTTCTTTTTCCGAAATTCCGACACATGTTTTGAAACATACAAAGCGAGTTTTCTATCGTAAATGGTAGTTTTTCTCGAAAAACGTAATGTCGATGGATATAAGAGCTTTACAAATGCTGCATGAGTTCTGTATCTCAAACGGTTCCCTATCAGTTTGAACGGCTAGGCAGGAATTCTTAAAAAACATATAGGTATCACTTACGCAATGCTATAATTCCCAATGTAGGGCCCGCTTTGAATATCGACCCTCATATATCGATATTCGCTCTACATGACTATAGCGGTGAACAAAGCTAACACCTCTTGGAAAATACAATGTTACCGTAAGAAAAATTATAATTCAATTAAATTAGTGAACCACCATCTAGTCCTATGTAGAAAAAATGATTTTTAAAATTTTAACGATTGCATGAAAGGTTAGCTCCAGTTTTCTAATAAAAAGTTAGTTGAAATCCTCAAATATTTGGTGTCGATAATAAACGTTGACATGAATAAATAGAGTTCACAAACATTTAGCCCGTTCTTATTGCTATGGCGTTTAAGCCCTTAACAATCGTTTTTGGTGTATACCGTTTCACGTTACCTATACCTAACGGAGTTGTTTCCTGATGTATTTACAGCTATTATAGTTATAGGTATAGGCATATCTATACATAGGTATCAATATAAAGTTTCATATATTTTTCTTTACAAAAGAGCCTGATGCTTCACGATAATGATGATGATGTACCTATCTTTTTATATAATATGTATATATTTTATGTAGGTAGTAGAAGTTTGAAAAAAATATTTCCAGAATGTACATATATTTAAGATCAAATACCTAAGCAGCTGAACAACCCGCTGACGTTTTTAGGCAGTAATATTTAATATAAATATAAAAACAAATCTTATACCTATGCGTAGGCATATAAATCCTATTCACAAAAACATTTATAAAGAAGTAAAGTCCCATCATGTTAAGGACTTACCTATATTTTTTATCTGCTATACAGTGTGTATCAGACGTTAAGTGCATGTGTATACCTAATAATATTGTCTAATCACTCTTCAGTCTCCTAGGATCTATACAGGGTGATTCAGGTTTTACCTTGTTAACTCTAAGGAACGATAGAGAATCGCAAAATAATATGAGTTTGCTCTATGAAATATGTTCGGGAAATGCTTCTTTAAGAAAATACAGGGTGTTAAAGTTTTGAGAAAAAATTCGTATTTTTGAAATACAGTAGAATCCGTTTATTATGACTCCGCCTATATTGACCAGCCGGTTATTATGACGTAATTGCACTACGAAGTTTGGTTTTCATATAAAATTCTTTATAAAAAAGTCGGATATAATGACTTCCCTTACAGTGACATGTCGCTTATTATGACCCATTTTTACCATTTTTAATAAATTATGTCCGGTTATAATGACCGACATGATTCTTTACACCTTCGGTATTGTTCGTTGATTCCCGACAACGTTCGGCACGTGGCTCGTTTTTGTTTTGAATCATTGAATCTCAGTGAGTAATTGACGGTTGAAGGTCACGCATTGTTTTTCGTTTGTTACTGTGAAAAAAATGTCATCTCAACGACGTAAAGCATTTACAATAATTGAAGAGAAAGGTGCAATAATATGCAGATTAGAAAATGGAGAATCTAACTCATGTCTCGAAAAAAAAAACCGCAGAAGAGGCATTAAAAGCTGCAGAATTATTATCACGATTTGTTCACAGCAATATTGAAAATGATAATTTGACCACAGCTATGTCTTCTATACACAATATTAGAGACTGTTTTTACAATAAAATGAAAAAACAAAAGCAGACAAAAATTACAGATTACTTACAGTAAAAAATACACTTGCACATATGTGTTATTATAATAATGTGCTGATTACGTGCAATTTTGGTTTTGATTTAATATGTATGTATACATACATATATGTACTATGTTTCTCTATTAAAATACATAAAAAAAAGTTTTTCATTTCACATAACGCTTTATATGACGTCCGCTTATTATGACGTGTTTGTCAATTCCTTTCGATGTCATTATAAACGGATTCTACTGTATATAAAAATTGACTGATTGGAATAATTTTAAATTTTGAACAGTAGCTATGCTAATTGAAGTACATGATTTGATACTTCCGATTAAAAATTCTTCACTCCAGTGGCAGAGATCTGAGTGCATGTGTTGTTACCTTTTTTATTAAATAATTTCTACGCCACTGACTTTAATGCGAATTGGTTATTTACGGTAGATACCTTGTTTTGTTTAGAGGAGAAGTCATTTTATACGGTTTTGTTGTAGGAAGCACTGTTTTCAAGATATCCCACACTGCAAAAATGTTTAATTTCTGGAAAAACTCAATAGAATTGATTTTTATGATATTTTACCTCGTACGGGCTCCTATATTTTGAAATATCTCGGAAACAGTGCGTCCTAGAACAAAAACGTACGATGACTTTTCTTCTCTACACAACATGAGGTATCTAACAAAAATAACAAATTTTCATTAAAGTCGGTGGCGTGCAAATTATTTAATAAAAAAGGTAAGAACAAGCCCAGATCTCCGCCACTGGATTGAAGAATTCTTCATGGGGAGTATCAGATCATATATTTCAATTAGCACAACTACTGCTCAAAATTTCAAATTATTCCAATTAGCAAATTTTTATATATTTCAAAAATACGAATTTTTTCTTAAAACTTTAACACCCTGTATTTTCTTAACGAAGCATTTCCCAAATATAGTTCATAGAGCAAACTCATATTATTTTTCGATTTTCTATCGTTCCCTAGAGTTAACAAGGTAAAACCTGAATCACCCTGTATAAGTACTATACGTACGGTTGAATATTACTTTTGTATGATACTTATATGTACAGGATTCGTTTTTCTCAATGTTTAGTAGTAACAGAGATCTGGCAGTCAGAGAAACGGTAAAATGGGGAAAGTAGAGCGGTTTTATAATGAGCCGAATTCGAAGAAACTTTTAAATCTTCATGGGTCCTTAGATAGTAGATCTATTTGACTATAACAGTCAGTATTATAAAGACTCATAAGTTAAAGGGCAGATTTAGTTTTTAGAAAAGGTATGGACCATAGGTGGAAAGTATAGAAATGAAAGGGATTACAAAAATGTTAATAAAAGTTATATATTATTTGACTATTCATATTAAAAACGTCGATACTTAAAAATGGAATCAGAAATCTGCCCGTTACCTTATATGGACCTTTATAATACTGTATGTTAGACTTAAGGGCCAGTTGCACAAACGTTAATTAAAGATTTCTCAGATAATTACTGATTTTAAATTGCAAATTTTGAAAATAGGGTGAATATATTTAATGATCTTATAATTTTAATCAGTAATTAACTCTTCTAAAAGGGAGTAGAATTTATTTGCAGCAATATCAGACCAACATTTTGATAATACAGGGCATTTTAAAATCACTAATTATCTGGCAGATCTGTAATTAACGTTTGTGCAACCGGACCTTTAGTTTCGTGAAGTCGTATATATTTTTTTATTTGTCGTGTCATTTTCGAGTTATGACATACTTAAACTTGCATATGTTTTTTTATTGTATAAGACACGGTAAATGGTAGGTAAATCACATCATTGAATAAGATCTTTCTTCGTATAGATACAATGATAAAATTAAAACACGATATGGTTTTTACTGGATGTAACATACATACAGATAAGCTATACCATAAGACGGTTTTTAAACTTAAAAAAACACAATTTTATGTCATAACTCAAACACTTCATGACAAATACAAATTTATTATGCCCTGTTATTGGGTTATGAAATCATCTAAAATGTTTTCTTTTACTATATTTCTCTAATCCCAATAAGTAATTAAAGTATCGCATACGGTATGAATAAATTCGCGAAATTTCGTTTGCATGTCAAATATCTAGGAGGAACCCATGAAGATAAAAAAAAGTTGCTTCGAATTTCGCTCATTTAACTGCACTATACTTTCACCATTTAACCGATCCTGTAGTAACTGCAGTAGTTTAGGTACGAGATTCCTCTAATAAATATTGAATAAAACTCACCCTGTACCTATATTCTAGTTCCAGTTTGTATGTTCATATAACTCCGGCAAAAGATATAGAACACGTAAAAATTATTGTTTTTTTTTTTTATTTTCCGCTAACCCTTTATTTTTTGAGATACATGTACCTACAGGGTGGGCAAATTTGGATGTTTCTATAGGAGATCTCGGTAACTATAAGAGCTATGGAAAAATGAATGGCGCATTCTGGGTCGCTTTTTTTGAGAGGAACTCAATGGTGAAAACCGGAACTCGCTATCTTCTTTTGTTTTCGAGCTATAATGAAAAGTACGATTTTTCACGATATCGATAAATGTCGATATCTTTCTTGGTTTTCAAGTTAGAGAAAAGATATTTGCACATTCTTCAGGCACTTTTTTGAGTAGAATAGAACGGTCTCAACAGATTTTGAATATCTTTTTTCATTTTTCCGTTATAACATAAAGTTGTATTTTTTTAAATGGAAGTCATAGTGGGCCATGAACTAATTAAATAGAGTTTTTTTTCTCTTTGCAACTATATATAACATGTGTGTTAAAAATTTATGAAAAGTTACATTTTTCAAAATAAGCTTAATTTATCATGGTACCTTAGAAATTTGTTTCAACTATTTACCTAGTAGGCGTGAATGTCATTTAGAAAATTGTGCGACAACGCCTGTCAAAGCCAGTTTACGCAGTTTTTGAGTTAGAAAGTGCTCGTTTCGCTTGCAAAATGGCAAATTTGGTTTATGAAAACTACGAAAAGTATGATATGTTAGAGTGCTTTATTCAAAGTAACAGCAATTCTGATATTGCATCCGAAACATACTTCAATCGTTATCCACAGAGGAGACCAATCCACAAATCTATTTTTGACAGGTTGAAGGCAAATATTATCAATCAAGGATCATTCAAGAAGCCTAGGCCGAAAAACTATCATATTGGTGATGCCGAAGAAACTGCCATTAATGTAATTGGATCCGTACTTGCCAATTCTTATAAATATAAATATCAGAATTGTCACTATTTTGCATAAAGCAATCTAATATAAAATATAAAAAGTTTCATTGGTCATCAACTAAATTTTACTTTTTTCAAAGCGAAACAGTCATACTTTCTAACTCAAAAATGTAAGAGAACTGGGCTTTGACAGGCGCCTTCATATACTATTCTAAATGACATTCACGCCCACTACGTGACAAGTCAAAATAAAAATAAAAAAATCTCAGGTACCAAGATAAATTCAATTTATTTTGAAAAATGTAACTTTTCATAAATTTTTAACAGACATGTTATATATCGTTGCAAAGAGAAAAAAATCCTCCATTTAATTAGTTCATGGCCCACTATGACTTCCATTTAAAAAAATACAACTTTATGTTATAACGGAAAAATGAAAAAAGATATTCAAAATCTGTTGAGGCCGTTCCATTCTACTCAAAAAAGTGCCTCAAGAATGTGCAAATATCTTTTCTCTAACTTGAAAACCAAGAAAGATATCGACATTTATCGATATCGTGAAAAATCGTACTTTTCATTATAGCTCGAAAACAAAAGAAGATAGCGAGTTCCGGTTTTCACCATTGAGTTCCTCTCAAAAAAAGCGATCGAGAATGCGCCATTCATTTTTCCATAGCTCTTATAGTTACCGAGATCTCCTATAGAAACATCCAAATTTGCCCACCCTGTACATGCAGTTACTTGGAGATACAGTTAAACTTGGAAGAAAAAAATTAATTTTATTTCATATATCTTCTAAACTACCTATTGTAGATATTTCTCTCAATTTTGTTATAATATCAACATACCAGAGGGGTAAAATTTTGAAGTAGGTACTAGACATATATATACCTATAAGTAACCATCATTTGAACATTATTTTTCAAAAGCAAAACCACCTTGCTGAAATAGAAAACCACTTTAAGTTTTCCCTGATTTTCTTGAAAACTGCTTAACGCGACTGAAAACCCAGTTGATGCATCAGAAGCACCTTTTTTTACTCAACAAGAAGTGTTGAGTATAACATTTAACATTTTAGGTATTGTAAAATAATTAGGTGAGGTAGTCACAGCAATTGATGCTTGCATATTATTGGAATTTTTTGTGTTTCGAAAATAAAATTACACAGTGTATAGGTAGGTACCTAGGGGTACATCGTCCATCACAGTATAATATAGCCATCATTATATAGGACAAACCACTATAAATAATACCTAATTGTATATTTTTATATACACATATAATATAGGTACATAATGTTTTACCAACAAAGTGACAAAATGTACCTACAAGTAGATTGATGTCGACATTTCATATAAGCTAAGTCCTCACAATAAAGTTAAACCTCCCAATTCCCTATTGACATTGATATTAACGCCAACCACCATCATAATGTAACACACGAACGTAGTTCATGTTACAATGTTGAAAGTTATTACAATAATTAAACAATCAAAACTAATCGGCACTATAATATCCCTACGGCGGGCATCATGCAGAAGTGAACCACTGGATTAGAAAAAGAGGCCGATTTCGCTCATAAGGAGCTTAGAGCTGGCTGCCGGTTAATCCGAGGATCCTGTAAAGAGCATTATCATTATATTATGATTATATTGGATTTAGTAGTGCCGTTTAGATCGGCAGATCCGGAAAACATTTCAGTGCATCGTCGTCCTTTCTAACATAAACCTCGACGCGTTTCTTAACGAGACAATAATGCAGAAAGTCAAATTGCTTGTTCGGAAATTTTAGTTCTCGTGTGGTTTTAATGGACGTACGTAATAATATGAAGAGTGAGTTACGAAGAATTAAGTATACCTATACCTACCTATCTGAGGAGATAGAAGTGTCGACAAAAATCCAGGGGGACATTATGATTATATTTTATTATGACTTCACATTTAGGTAAAAAATGAAAAATTGATAACCCATATATTCATACAAAAAATTACCACATCAAATATATTTTGTTAATTCCGACTTTTTTATCTAATAATTGATTAAAACTTAGTTCAGAGCGACAGAGTTAACTGAATTATCATCAAAATACTCTAAGCATATTTCAGATTTATGGGATGCAAAATTTAACAAGAGTCCTGCATGTGCGCGCCTGGCTTTCCTATAGAGTCCCTCCCATTTGAGATAGAAAAAAATATTCCTTACATTATCTTATTGGTTGAAAAAATCTATATCGTAAAAATGTTTTCAGTTATACAAGCTGTTCCGTTTTTAGGGGTCAAGTTACCTAAATAAATAAGTTGTGTTTTCTTTAAATGAAACACCCTGTACCTAAATATGTTATTACATTTTTTTTTATTCTCCGAGAAAAGGTATAGTTTGTTTGTCACATCCTCATACATTATATGGAGCTTAAATTATAGGTGGTTTATTATGAGTTATATTAGGTACCTAAATAAACAAGTGTATAACCCGAAATATTTTAATTTTATACGATTTTTAGACACCTTATTCATAAATGGAAAAATTATTGGAAATAGAACACACAAAATTTGATCATGTATGTTTTCAGTTACGAGAAACTGAACTAAATTATTACAACTCGGTATATAGCACTTTCGCGGTTATGCGGGAAGTAGCCATCTATTTTAACGGGACACCCTGTATATTATTACATTTTACCATTAATAACGAGTAGGCAATATGAGTTATACCTAAACAAATGAAAATTGTCATTTTTCATTTTCAAAGCAGCTGAACACTGAAAACAGCTCAAGATATCTGAAAACGGCTTACATTTCCCTATCTTACTTATCATACCTATGTGATTTTCAAAAAAAGTCCAAAATTAATAAAAATTTATACCACAGAATAATCTATGAAAAGTATATCGTCATGGAAACCGTTTTCCGATATCTGAACCGTTTTCAATATTTAAGCTGCTTTGAAAATGAAAAATGGCGAGTTTCGTTTCTTTAAATCACTCGTAATAAACTGCCAAAATCGTTTAAATGAGATTTTCTCAGAAATTCTGAAAATGTATTACCCAATATACAGGGTGTCACATTTAAAATAAGAAAGTTGATGCTAATTTCCGGTAAAACCGACAGTGGTATTGGGTTGTAAATATTTAGCTCAGTTCTTAAATTGAAATCACGTATATGCAGAAATTTTCAGACTTTCAACACAATCATCTTTGCATGGAAATTGTTAAATTGCAGCAATTAATTTTTAATTGCTTTTTAAACGAATTATTAATGTTTTGTTATTTCTCGAGTTGGTATTAAAGTTAATTCCAAAACAATTAACGCGCTCTTTAGGTACTTATTATTGTATTATAATAATTATTATTGTATTCAATCGGCCGTTATAATTATAATTAAAAATGTAGCAAATATAATATAAATGCAGCTACCAACTTTGTTTCATTGAACAAAATATGGATTCATATTCAATGAACTTAATTGGAATTAATAAATATTGCCACCTACCCCACCGTTAAGGGGAAGTTTAAATTCCATTAGTGCATCCAGATTTGTCCCGCAACCCTAAATTTAAAAACTAAGAATACATGCAGGGTATTTGGTAACTGGACAGCCCAAATCGAACTTCATGTATAAAATCGTATGTTAAGCATGAAAGATGGAATAACTTTTTTCAAGAACAGACCTCGTTTAGGAAATATCTCAAAAAATGTAAAACTTAGGCGTCAATAAGAATATATGTTTCATCATGCACAGACCTATAACTAAACAACAATTTTGGAAATATTTCCTAAACGAGGCCTGATCTTGAAAAAAGTTATTATTTGTTTTATGTATAAAATACAATTTCATTAGAAGATTATATAATTAACAAAATTCTGTATCTATTACTAAAAAAATAGAATAAAAAATCACATCTCATCATTGTACTTAAAATATGTATGTCGGAATTGTCTAAATAAAACAAAGCAAAATCCTAAGCTGAAGAAATTAATTAATAGTGTTACTTGATGATTGAACAAATTTATTAGTGAAATAAAATAAAAATATAAATAAACTTTTTTCATTTCGGTAGGTATAGGTATTTATATTTTCAAGTTCCGATAAAAAAGTAGGTAAATGTATAAAAAAAATTAATCATATTCCTTAACTAGCTCAGCTTTTGCCATATTGTGTGAACACTATCAAGCTTGACTGAGCCTCATGAATATACGCATAAGCACACAAAAGTCCTTTTTAGCTGCAACATCCTTCTTAACTTTTGTCGGCAATAACTTTGAGAGAGATTCCTATTTACGTCGGAATCAAGAGCTCGTTCGCTCACAGTTCAATGAGTACCCAATGCAAGGCTCATTAGAAAGGATATAAACTTCAAAACCAATATCCGCCTCAATATCTGATCGACATTTCGCCCGCGACGCAAATATGCGCTTTCCTTCTCCGGGTCTATGCGTCTCGAGAGTTTCATCTCCTTTTCAAAGCGGCGTGCAGATGTTTAACATCGGGACTTTCAGGGAGTCAAGTGAGCGTAATGAAGTATAGTGTAAATATCAAGTAGGATTTCGGTTATTGCACAGGACAATGGAGCAAACCAATAAGTGAGGGACTGTTCAGTTTTTATTAAATTTTTCAACACACATACGAGCTTTATTAAAAGTGGTTTTGAGGAGGGCTATTGAGGACTTAGAGCAGCATGTTCTATTACATTAGGTATTATTATTATTTGAATGCGACAAGTGTATTTTCGACTCATACATAACAGAAGATATTATAAGATATAATAGGTAGGTGTAGTTTTTTTTAAATCATTTTTTATAGGTACCTATAATAAATATTTTATACCGATTATTATGCAAAGAAAACACATGGTATTCAGATTTTATCTATATGAGACTACTCTACTCACGGTGATTCCTCAAATTATTTAAGGCATAAAAGGCATATAGGTATTACCTACTATACCTTACCTATATAGCGGTGTTAATGAAAGGGGTTACAAAATTAAAGGGCTTGTATAGGAAATGCAAAAACAGGCGAAACGTTTCCTATAGACATCGATCGTTGGAGCTTTAGTTTTCGAGATACAGGGTCTTAAAGTTGTTCGAAAAATTTATATTTTTGGAATTATGTACTACCTAAAAATTGTCTGATCAGAATAATTCGAAATTTTTAATAGGTACAGTAGAGTTCTGCTAATTGAAGTAGGTACAAGATCTGATACTCCCAATCAAAAATTATTTAATTTATTCCTTCCTTTTGCTACTCAAATGTAATGCGGTGGCAATTTAATCCGGTATTCCCAAAAAAAATATAGCAGTCGCAGATTTTTTATGATGATCAACAGGTGTCATGTGACCCCGGATTCTACATCACTGCATGGGTACTTCAGTTCTACCAGAATTTTTCCAAATATGGGTTATTAAATAGAAAACTATTGGTATTGGTACCTAATACACTCTCTAGTCGAAAGATATACCTTTAGAATAAGAAACAGTGCCACAGATCCACGCTTAAACAGTGATGTGTATTTCGATTGAAAAACATTTTCGGCAAAAAATTTATTTGAATTTTCTTAATATCGTAGGTTTATCTACAAGCCCTTCAATTGATGGTACTTACCCACTGAAACATGTTAAACCTACTTACATTTAAAATAACGACTTCCACGACGAGTCTATATGTCTCAAAAATTCCCCTTATTTGCGCTAAGCAATTAACTTACACTTGAAAAACCATCTTTAATTATTTTTTTTGTGAGGTACCTACCTAAATATTCTCTCCTAAGATCCTGCATAATTTCAATCCTACATAAATTATTCGGTCATTTATGTGTATATGCTCATAAATGGTTTCTTTTAAGGTATATGTTACCTACAAAATTAGATCATTATGCTGACGTTTATGTAAGCCAATAAGTCTGGGGCCATCGGGTGTAAAGGAATGGATCCTGCTTCGGTCAAGAAATTACACACCTGACCGAATTAAAATCCGGGTAATCATCCTTCTGAAACTCAAACAGTAGGTATTTAGAATGTCGATAATACCGGACTATTATAGCTGAAATAATTTAATTTGACAGAAGGTCTAAATCATATGTAACGAAGCTTAAATTATTTGTATAAGTAAGCATGCACAATGAAAAAATTACCTATACACAACTGGATTGCAAAAATACCATTACTTATAACGGTCATTTCGTCCCGTTTGTATATGGTATAGGTAATCAATGTACCTTAAGTCGACTTAAATTTCGAATAATTAATTAATTAAAAATTACGAATAACTCAGGTTGGGTATATACATCAGGGCGAATACGCTTTTAAAGCGCCCATTACAACAAAAGATTCAACTTTCAGTTGATATAAGAATCTGAAATTTGACATCTAGGCAACATAAACAATAACGAGTCAAAAATAAATATTACCAAGATGGCGGCACGTATAAAAGTGATAAAACAGACCCCAACTTTTTTGTTTTTTAATGGGACACCCCATTTTACAACTTTAAGAAGTCATCAAAAATGGCTCGAAATAGAGGAAAACGGCTTACATGCGCCTCTATTTTAACTGTTTATATACCTAGGTATGTACTTATATATCGAATGATGCATTATTTATACATCATTTATATACATTAATACAGCTATAGCTGAAATTTTTTTTTCGTAAAAAAATATTCGAAACTGTTTTTTTTTTTAATTTTTCTATTGCTTTATCGGAATGCCATATTAATTGCTATAAAAAGCCATATACATACCTACTTATTAATGTTCGTTAAAACTCAAATGTAGCGTTTCTTATATACAATTTTTATTTTTATTTTTATCTAATAGTTTTTAAGATATAAGTATCTGCATAAATTGAAAGGCTTGTAAAACCAAATTTTAATTTTTTCAGTTATTTTCACTTAATAAAAATATTTTTGGTAAAAATATTTCTTAATATTTTACCTACATCTGCAAGTCCTTGAATTTATGACTGTCTTAACAACTATTAACAATCTCAAACTATTAAATAAAAATAATGAAAATAAAAAATGTTAAAATAAACGTTACATTATTTGAGTTTTTATCGAAAACGGTGCCTCCTGTCTTATCGAAATTTAAAAAGTATGGCTTTTTTTATAACAATTTAATCTGGAATTCCGAAAAAGCAAAAAGGAAATAAAAATAAACCGTTCAGATTTTTTTACAAGAAAAAAGGTGTCCTGAGACCCTGGACTCTATACGCCACTGCTTCCATTTTCCACAGAATTTTTCCAAATAACAGGTTATTAAATAGAAAGCTTCTATACAAAAATTCACAGAATTATTGGTCCACTCTGTTGTATAGATACAATAAAAATAATTTTCGTAAAGGGACACTTAATCATAATCTCGGTTAAAAAACAATTTCCGAAAATAATTTATTTTAATATTTTTATTAGTTAAGCTTCATATACACCTTCACCAACATATTGTATAAACATTGTCAACTTTTGTATAATCATTTCAACTATACCTACGCGGTATAGGACACCAGATGGAAAGTTAAGATAGGGATGACCTATAAATATAAGCAGTTTTCTGATATCTTGAGCTGTTTTGTTTTCTTTTCAATTTTAAAGTTGGAAAATTACGATTTTCACTTTCTTTTTAATTGAACCATCTGAACTAGGTTTAAAAAAAAACAAAGATGGCATCTCCTTTCGTCATTTTTAAATGTGCCGCCATCTTGGTAATATTTTGACTCGTTATTGCTTATATTGCCCTGGATTCCAAATTCAGATTTCTAGATCACCTTGAAAGTTGAACTATTACAATTACAATTACAATTACAATTACAGAACCGTTTCTAAATGGGCCGGCGCTTTAAAAGAACCAAATATTTGATTAAAATTATATATTTTTCGCATTATTTCACACTAGGAGTTATACACCTACACCTATAGTTATTATTTCTCCTAGACAGTAATTTCACAAGTTTATATATATATGCATAAGTATACCTATCTATAATAGGTTAAGTTAATCAGCCAAATTATTGTCGCCATAACAAATAAATTTCAAAAGTCAGAAGCAGTTTAAATTGCAGTAAGTATAAAATTTACAATTATTATTATTATTATTGTACTATCATTAAAATACCGATTTTTTTAGTTTTTTCGGAATATTTCAGCAACGCCGAAGTTAGCCATAATTTTGGTTCAGATTCTTAAAAAGTATAAAATTCGGCTCAATATTTCTAATTTAACCTAATATTTGTAACCGTTAAAATAACAAAACTACCCATACAACGATAATAGAGATTATTGTTATAGTGTCACCCTGAATATTTTTTTAACTGAAAGTCTTGCTTGAAATTAATATTGACATTAAAAATGTTGTTATTTTATTTCTATATATCTTTATAAGAGTCTCCCTGTATTTACTTGTTTTTCCCATACTGTGTAACAATCATTATTGCAATTATTGTTTCTCTAAAAGTTTAGATAATTACTTTAAAAGACCTCTGTGTTGTATTGTCAAACCTACAAATCCGTGAGGTCTCTGTACTAAGACGTAGGTATATAATGAAAAGTACTAAAACGAATAAATGAGTAAATCCAATGAGTAAAAGTTACAATTTTAGCAACATAAAAGTTAGTACAGTTGTTGTAGGTCAATCTATGTGAGTAGGCAACCTATTTTGTTATAAGTATTTTTCATATATTTTATATTTCTGTTATATGTATTTGACAGTGGAATCTGCTGGCGCAAACCTTATCTGGCTGTGTGCAACTATATTAATTATTATTGCAATATTCTTTTTTTTATAATAAAAATAAAAAGTACAAACATGGATTAATAAAACTTATTATTTTCAGGGACCAAAGTAGATGTGGCCAAACAGCCTCACTGCTGGGTAAGTATCAAAAACTACATTTCTATACATTAAAAGTACATTTTTATAGTCAAAGTTACATCAAATTTATAACATATTCCTTGCTAAATTAATACGTAGGCATATTATTAATAAGAATAACCCTGTAAATTCATAATACATATATCTATACAGTGTCACACATAAAGTACCTATACGCATCACATGAAAAAAAATTTCTTTTTCGATTTAGGAAAATTTTGACTTTCGTTTATAGTTTGTGCTTTAAATATGATAACAAATGACACGCGCACGCATCACTATACCTCTGTCACGTGTCTTTTACAACTGTCAAATTTGACATTTTTTGGCAACAAATTACAAAATATGGCATTAGTTTTCAAAATTTTTGAAAATGTTACAGGAAAAAGTTTCATATTTCATTTTTCACCCACATATAGATTCACAATTTTGAACCCCTTAACGTTATTTAGATCAATAACAGGTCACAAAAAAAAACATGGAAAATATTAACATGATATAAGGGAATAATTTAGTGCAAGTTTCGAAATTTTTTTAAACTCAAAAATACTCAGTGAGACAAATTAAAATAAAAAAACTTTTGCTAGAGGGTTCAAAATTGGTACATGGGTGAAAAATGAAATATCAAACATATTTTTCCTGTGACATTTTCCAAAATTTTTAAAACTAATGCCATATTTTAAATTTGTTGTCAAAAAATGTGAAATTTGACAGTTGACAGTTGTAAAAGACACGTGACAGGTGGTGTGCGTGTCATTTGTTATCATTTTTAAAGCAATAAAAAACTATTAGAGAAGTCAAAATTTTCCGAAACCGAGAAGTAAATTTTTTTCCACTAAATGCGTTAGGTACTTTATGTGTGACACTGGTATGTATACCTTATATACCTCCTTGTCTTCAATCAAGTTAACATTAGAGCAATGTGCACTATAGCCTTTATAATATTATACTGTGGTGTTAGACATCTCCCCATCAAGGCGCCCAAGTATACTCCTGATGTCCTTTATCTCGGAGTTCCAGAGTGGAGTGTCGTGAGTGTGGACCCTGATAAGACCGCGAAGGGTCGCGACCCCCACAACCGCTCTACCAGACAACTCTATTAGTGAGACACACGATGCCCTGTTTATTGTTTTACAATGGGAACTTTACACGACCCTCTAACAGGGGTCACGTTCCGCCCCCGGGAAAATAAACTGTAACGGCGTTAATTCAGTCAAATGCTCATCTAAAATGATCGATCCGAATGCGACGCCGGATGATTTGATCAAGTGAATTCATTATAACATAGAAGGTGATTCCGAAATAACTCCCAGGCAGACCAGTATCATTATGTTGCGCTTCTTTTATAAAGAGCAAAATTTATCTTTGGCAAAATTACTTCCAAAAAATATGACCACTTTTCTAATTATTATAATAAATTTTTTAAGATCGTTGATTCAATTTCATGATATTAAGAGGCATCATTTTTAGAAGTATAAAAGCGACACTTTTAAAATTGTAAAAATATGTTTCAGCCAAGTTTAATATACCTATACGCATCTGTTTATGCGACTTAAAAGTATTTTTATACTTTTTTTGATTTCATTATTTATATTACTGGCATCAAAGGTATATTTTTATTGGGTCCTGAGACCCTACATTGATTAATTTATAATGAAGTCTTCTTTAAAGTCTTTATTGACAAATAATACCTCCTTTACAGACCACCACATATACCTACCTATATAACTTCTCGGAAAAATAACATTTGTTAGACATTTGTTAATTCATGCGTAACTGTTCACCGGCTTAGAAAACATTGTTGTTATGAGGGTTTACAGAGGCGGTTCTCTACAAACATCTCTTTACAAAATACCTTTAAATTGTACTTCGACGGCCGCAGCGCCCCTAAAAAATGTATCCAACGGGAACGCTTGAAATATTTCTTCTGCGCGATTAACCTGCACGAATTGAACACATTCTCTCTCTGTAGGTTTCTACTCCTTGTCATTGCAGTGCAGTGGAGGCCCGAACTTCCACAAAAGAGTCAAGACATCGGCATGATGGGACTTCTATTGTAGGACTAACTTGAACTGAAATTGTTATATGGAATCACAATTAGTGAGCGAAACCTGATTGAAATCTGGCTCTTCTTAACGCATACTTGGATTTTTTTTAATTAAATCGATTCTGATATAGCAAAGTGATAATAATTATCCAGAAAACCTCTCTTGAACAATAAATATAATAGGTACTTATTGTCAGGAAGTGTTACCATTATTCTGACATTCGATAGGTATACATACCTATTATAATTCGAGAATCGTGATTCCAGGCGATTGTTAAGCTATTAGGCGATGGAAAGCGACTTTTGCGCTGCGAGCTTTCGAAGATTCCTGTACACAATTCGACAGATGATTTCACCCTGCTGCCTGCTGTATAGGGAAAGTACCTATGACTTCTGAAAAATCTAAGGCAGATCTGAAACAAATGACAGATTGATAGAATCCAAGGTATACAACTACATCATAAGTGTAGTTACAAAGGTCGAAGTGGATTACATGAAGTATTACAAGTGTGATAATCTGCGAAAACTGGCAGCGCAGTCATGTGATAATTAAACATGGTGAGAGCTGTCGATTCTGCTAGCTCGCAAAGATTATCACTTGACGACCTTACCAGTTCTCGCAGATTATCACTGAGATTCCCAGGATGCCCCAGGAAGAATCACCCATGATCTTCGAGAGCTGAGCTGACTATAAATAAGTTACTCAAGGTTTTCATATGGCGACCCTGACAACTCTCTCAAATTATCACATGGGATTCCTGGGCCAGGATGCTTCAGGCCGATTATCACAAAAATGTAAAGGACAATATTCCGATTCTTCTAAAGACGAAAACAGATAAATACTGCGAGACAAAGACAAACGCTAGCGAGTTTGTGTCCTAGAAACATTACAATAAGCCATTGCGAGGAGGTATAGCTGAGAAATTATACAAGTGTCCCAGAATTAAGGGGACAAACTTCTAAGGTAGAATATTCACTTGATTTTAAGGCAAAAAGTCTTAATGCACCTTTCTAAATTGGATATTAACATAGTTACAAGGTGTTCAAAGTACCTACAAAAAATTACATTTTTTTGAATAATTCCGAATCAGAGCTGAATATTTTTATGATTTTTTGTGTGTTATTTTTCTATTAATAATAATTAATCTAATATTACAGCACTAATTACATGTGTGCAATTTGAACCAGGGACATACAATAGACAGATTTTGGAAAAATATGTCAAAACCTTCTCCAGTGGCGTAAAAATTGAGGGGTTTACCCCTATCTACCGTACGTCCTCGGTTCAAGTTACACACAGGTAATTTTTGCTAAAATATTGGACTAATGGTAGAAAAACGACACAAATAATTTCATAAAAAAATAATAAGTCTTTTGGGAGCTATATAAAAAAAAACATTCAACACTCTGTAAATTCGTTTATATGTACCTATACAGGGTGATTCATGAGTGACCTTACACATAGACCAATGATGATAAGCGGACTTCGTTATTAGTGAAATGATTTGTGATTAGTATAGTGAAATCTGAAAATTTTGTAATTGACACCCGATTTCCCAGTAATAAAGTTTGGGTGTGCCGTTCAAATTGAGGAATGATTTCCATAGAGTTTTTTCTTATCTTTTCAAATTCGATGACAGTTTTTCAGAAACATCGTCAGAAAATTAACTTTTTCAACAAAGACCATGGGAGCAAAAATTTTCAAGTCCGGTCCTGGATTTTTAATTAACTCAGAAGGCGGTTTTGATAAGTTTCCGGAATGCAACATCCCTAATAAATTTCGACAAAATATCTTCAACCGTTTCATAAATATCGCCTATCAAAGTTTTGTACTTGAGACATAAAACACCCTGTAACTTCGTAATCAATCAAAAAAAAAAAATCTTTTGTGGTTTTCGACCCGCCTTGAAGTCCGCTTATCACCATTGGTCTATGTAAGGTCACTCATGAATCACCCTGTATATGAGTACCTAATTTGGAGTTGGCTTCATCAATAAGACTTTTTGTTTTAAAATTAAGTAAATATTCTAGTCGAAAGTTTATCCCCTTTATTCTGGGACACTGTATATTATACAAAGTGTAGCAGCGAAATTGAATGTTCATGTTATCATTATGGGTACCTAGTCACATGTGCCCAGCGAGTAAGCGGCATTTATAGAACGATTAGCGCTTGTATTACGCTTCATTATCGAACCAACAGAGGCCCATCCTTTATGCACGATAAATTGGCCTCTATTGGTAAATGCATGTGATTTAGATTATTTGAAATTTGAGTTTCGGATGCTAATAAGGCCTCATCATTCTAAATAGATCAATATTTATGATTAATTAATGTGAAGTAGGTGAATGCGTATATAGAAGTTACTTCTGTTGTTTACTTGCTATACCTTTTTTTATCAACCTTTCAACTAGGTACAGATTCTTTGGTCAAAAATAATGAAACTTTTCTCATGAGATTTCTCATATCAAGATATAGAGGGTGTGTATACCTATGTTTGCATTGGAAAAAAATTTCATGTCTATACAGGCTGTTTCAAAACATGTGTCAAAACATAAAAGATGTTATTAGGTATTGATTGGCACATTCAAAAGAAAAAAAACACTTCCCATTAACATGGAACCGCAAACGCACTGTTTTAGGGTCTAAAAAAAATACTTCAGGGTGTCAAAACCCCCTGTTTTCGATTTTTAATTTGACAATATCTTAGGAACCGTTTGCGATATACCTATTGCAGAACTCAGCTTCTGTACCTACACATCCCACCATTAACATTATTTACTTATTGAGTGCCTGCTATTTTTTTAAATGGCAGTGAAACAAGTTAAAAAAGTTAAAACAAACATTTACTTACAACAAAACATGTAACTATAATGCACTTCTATGTTTTTCATCATATTAGAAAGTCGCTTTTTTCGGAAACGGTTCACGTTAAATTAGAGATTTTGACCACGAGCATCTTTTTAATGTAGAAAACACTGCGGGCAGTTTAAAGGATGTGTTCAAAATGTAATTTTCCTACTGTCGTAAGAAATTAGGGGAAATCCCATAAAAGGGGTGCGCTTGAAAAAATTGGGGGTCTCATACAAACCCATTTTCCTCCGTTGATGAAGCGGGCTTTGATTCTCTTTGACAAAATTTAGCAAAAAGTGTCCCGGCCCGGCTTAAGAAAGAAGTAGGTATATAATATGCAAAATTAAAAGTGATGCATCTCACCGCCAAAGTGAACAAACATTTTTTGGCCTCACGCAGGCCAAGGCTGTTTCGCTATGTTTCTATCTCAGTTGCTAGAATTTGATAGTGGCTTTAAATTTAATTTCTGCAAATTTTTTAAAGTATTTTTTTTTATGAAAAAATAGAGAATTCCGTACTGGCATTTTCTCAAAATACAAAAAGTGCATTTTCAAGAAATCAAGCAAACGGCCACGGTTATCGACCAACAGGAGAAAAAAAAACAAGTTTGCAGTGGAATTTTACATTCTGAGGATAAACAACAAAAAACATTTTTAAAATTTAAACCTAAGTCCTCTATGTATCCTTATAACCACTTTGCGATATTTGGAGCCGTTTCCGATGTATACGTACATTGATTTCAAAATGACAAGTTGCGATTTTCATTTGTTTATAACTCAGAAACTACTCGTTTTAAATTGCTACTAAAAATATTCTTATTGCATTTTCTTATTATATTTAAAAATAGTCGTCATTATTGAGCAAGGAACATCTGGAATAAATTTTCTTACATCATCAATAGAATGAAAATATTTTTTTCCCTTTCGAGGACCTTCTGATTCAGGATCTCCGAAAGCACCTCATTCTCTCATGATGGGCTTATGCTGCTTACGTCCTTTGCTTCATGTCACCCATTCTGTCAGTTTGATTTATGTACTAGTTTGTACACAGGATCATTGTCATATTCTTCCGGACTCATTTTTGGTGGGTAAATTAAATTATAAAACTGATGACTTATTTTTGAAATTATTTTCAAAACTTAAAATCTTCGGATTTATTGGGGGTTACCGTGTATATTAAATTATGAAACAGATATAGGTACTCCGGCGACATAAAGGTTATTTTTGTTGTTTTCTGAGTGAATAAATTGAAAGTCGAAAACTACAGTAACGCGAACTGAAACCCTATAAGTTTATTTTTTAAATTTACCTTTTTTTTAATATTTTTTTTTTTTTTTATTTATTAGTTTATTATTTATATTTACCCTATAAGATTAATATAAAATTGAGCCATTTTACTCAAAAAATAATTCCCCAAGCAGGATCAATGATATGAGGCTCAAAACAACCCAGTCTGCGGGTAACTAAAATTATAGACAATTATTTTATTATTTAGATAAAATACATGCATAATACAGTCTTTTTCTCTTGGTTTTCCTCTTTTGTCAATTGGTTTTCTTATGCCCGTATTCACAAAGGTCCTGTAATATCTCGAAAATAATTAAATGAATGAGATGGAGATTTACATCAGTTTATTTGCATTAAAATGAGATGGAGATAACTGATTATGTAATTATTTGGTAATTATCGTTTGTGAATACGACTATTAGTATGTCAAATGATTTTCTTATTTTTCTATCTATCAATGATTATAGTCATTGATTTATCAATTACTTTCCTTTTATGTCAAATTAGTTTCACTTTATGTCAATTGCTTTTCCTATATTTACGTGCAGTGACAGTATTATAAACATTGACAAATCATTTGATATAAAAGGAATCTTATTATTGACAAAAGAGGAATTTGAATAGAAAAATCACTCTGATGTTTGATAAATGGGAAAAGCATTTAACAAATTTGGAAAAACAATTGACAAAAGACGAAAACCAAAAGAATTGACTGTAAATATCCGTTTGTTCTAATGTGCATAGCTTAGTACAAAGGATCGTCTGTTATATAGTCCTATTATAGATATTATAGTCCTGGTCCTGGATATACAACCATCGCTATCCTGATGATTAATCGTGTAATGGGCGTAGAGGCATCAATTATTTTATAGTAGAGACGAGTTGCTTACACCCCTAATTAATTAGGTACTATGTATGAGTCGTATACCTATGTATACGTATATATACAATAGGTAAAGATATATAGCTAACTCAGTAATTAAATAGATGATCAGAGGTTTTCCTTTCTGTTATCCCCTTCAGGAGATGAATGGGGGGTTTAATCTTCATTAAAATCATTCCCAGGTTTTATTTGTTATGCAATGTTGATTACTCAAAGATGAATGCAATGATTATAGAAGTATAACCATTTATTATACTTACGTATATTTTAGGTAAGATAAATTGCTTCCCCGGTGTGCTTAGTGATTTTTTATAAAATTATTGCTGAAGTCTTTTACAATCAGTAAGTTGACTACAAAAGTGAAAATATGAACTTTTCAGAGACAAGTTTACCTAAGTCACAGATTATCTATACTTGGTATAAAAATTCAATAGGAAAGTGGTTCAAGAATCCTCTCAAGATTGTACACTTTTATAGTATTTTGCTTTGAATAAAACTTTTATGAAAAACGAATTAAGTATTATTATTATGGCGTTCTTCTGCGTGTAATAAGAATATACTTGTAAACGTGTCGCACCAATTTAAATCCGTTAGATTCTTACTGTTAAGGCTTTGTCGCACCTCTACATAAGTATGTTATTATAGAAAATATCTTTTAAGGATCTCAATTATAATATTACCCCTCATATTTACCCTGAATACAATCGCACAATCAGAACTACGAGTAACTACAATTGCTTCTATTTAAACTTGAGAGTCGTCAAATTCTCACTTCACATATCAAAAGGGGTGACTCGTTGCATGGTCTTTTCGAATTCTTCTCTCAGGTTATAGGCCGTCGTGCATAGTCCTGGGTTTCACTAAAAACACAACTCCTGTACATATTAGTTGTTTAAAATGCATCATAATCCGGGCTAAGCTGACATTTCTTTTGTCAAAGAGGATTATATCGTCGCTGACGCCTCTTCAGAAACCTGATAGTTGCATCATTGGGCGACGGGCCCAATAGTTATTTTTTGTAATCAAACACCTTAAAATTCAATGACAAGACTTTTTAAGCATCGCATTTTCTTTATCTTATTTAGTCGACATAATCCGGTAATTTTAGAAACGTGGTTGAGTTTTCTGGATTAGGGATCACGATGATTGCAAATCAAACCGAACAGTTTTTAAACTGATAATGAAGAAGAGATAAAATTCCAAAGATCAGTGAGGTTACAGTAAAAGTTTACTGAAATTTCATTCTCTAAAATCTAAATGATATAAATCCTATTGCTACAATAACGATTATGATGTCTGAGCTTCTTGCGCAAAATAACAAACAAAACAATAATCGATGTAAATAATAATAATTAAGGGTTGGAGTTTGCATAAGGTACACAGGAGTGTATCTCAATGGGCCATCAAACAATAAAGGAGCACAATGCCGCCTAAACTCCGGCAGCACAATAAGATTTGTTCTAATTAAATGAGTCGAATCTTCAGGGTAGACAACATCAAAGTAATTGACGTCACCGTCAAATGCTATCATTCAATCTGGCTAATGGGGCATCGTTAACGTTATCATGTCTATCGTGTACTGTCTAACTCGATTGCCACCCTCTGTTTACCCCTAACCGGTCGAGGGGGCATATCGGGAAACATCAAAAACTTCAGGCTACAAATCGCATAAGATCTCTACGGGGATACTAATTGGCATCTGACAATTCATTATTATCCCATGGAATATGAGTAGGGAACTTCAGTGGACATGGTTAAAAACGTTATATGAAAAGTACAGCTCTTTAAAATTATTCTTTGTTAAAATGTAGCATCAGTAAAATTTTCCTTAACTTCAACGTGGTTATATGTTTTCATAAGCCAGCAGTTAACTTGCTTTTTTTCATCATCCTTGTTATGGACTCGTAGTAGTCAGATACATAAGTAGAACTGAAAATCTTTAGAATGGTATGTGTCGTGTATCTGTTCGATAGGATGTGCTGATGAGTCCATAACAAGGACGAAACGATACCGAACATGTCTTCAGCTCTCACCTCACATGCTGCGTGTGTGAAAGATTGGTTGTGCTAATTTATTCTGCAAAAAAACCTTATTATAATACAATACAACCCAAAAATGGTTCAATAATATCTTGATATGAAAAAATTTAATATGAAAATGAATTTTTAGTTGATATTTTTATTAATGTAGGTACTTAGGTTGAATTATGAGTTCAGCACTACTTCTTGCTCATCATCTGGAAAGCTTTATTAATGGTCGTCCTATTATAAAGAGTGCCTGGGGGCATATATTCTAAAATTATATAGACCATTCCTATAATACTTAGGTAGTCAAAGCAGTCTTTTATATGTATAATCATGTCGTTTCCCCACAAATTTTTTTATACTTTTTTTCTGAAAAAACCCGTATAAATTTAAAACTATGAAACGATGAAACGAAGAAAAAAGTCCCTCAAAAAGCTTTAAAAAAGGAATGTATAAGAAAGTTCTTTGTATAATCTCAAGGAGTAAGAACGTCAGTAAATTCTACACGATGTCCCTGTCCAGAAATAATATATAAATTTTGTGACAGATTCAGGCTAGGCATAACTATTTTGACTGATTTGACTTTTCTCTTCCATAGTAAAAAAATCACAAAAGTTTTTCCATATAAGAAAACCAACTAATCCGACCTGATCTCAAAGCTGGGCAAAGCCCTCGACAAAAGAGTTTGAAGCCACAAGTCCCAAGCTCTGTTAAGAAGGAGTTGAAAGCCCAATACTACAATTAATTCCTTTTTAAACATACAGAGCTTTGCAATTATTCCCAATTCACTTGAACTGGAATTGCAGCGAAAGCCACAAGCCCCTTTATAAAGGATTTGAAGCTCTATATACGGACTGTATAAATTCTGCAAAAGAGCTTCAAGTCCTCGAAAAAGACCTTCAAGTCCTTGAAAGTATCTTGAGAGCCATTGTTAATGTATTTTTTCCCAAATATGCCGCTAAGAATCAATTCGACGAAAAATCGCGGGGCAAAAGATCGATTAAAAAAATTGAGAATCACCGCTCAAAAGATCGATTCTTTTGAGAATCGATTTAAATCGCACATCCCTATTCAAAACCCGCCATCGTATTCCGTCTTCCCATCAGCAGAATGCGAATTGTGAGTTGCATCTCGCATGAATATTCACACACTTTTGTTTAAAAAGCTTTTAAAAAAGTCCGCAAAAGTAATCAAAGCTCCCTTTTTCATTCACAATTCCTCCAAAGCTCTTTTATATAGGAATTCAAGCCCAAAACCAAAGTCTTCGTTTTTAAAAGGGCTTTAAGCATCTGTTGATAGGCATGTGTAGCTTATGATTTCAGCTTAGTGGTTAAGTTATACCATGCTGTCCCAGAAGACATGAGTCAAACGAAAGCCAGAGGGGGGGGGGTCATGAACCTTTGAGTATAACCATAACTCTACGCTACCTGATACGTGGACTATTTAGGTACTCAATTTTTACAAAATAATTTATGTGCGTTTTTGGGAAAATTGTTCCGTTAGCTGTTTGTACACAAATGCGGTTGCAACACGATGGAGCTCCTCCACATATGGCTAGTTCAATTTGGAAGTTTCTTGAAGAAACTTGCCTTAAAAGATCATTAGGGCGGGGAGGGACCATACAGTCGCCGCCCCATTCGCCGGATATTTTAGATTTTTTTCTGTGAAGGTGCTTCACAGAACTGGTTTACTCAAGAGTGCACCACACAACGTACCTACCAGAACTTGTGAAACGATCGACATATTATGGCTAATCAAATTCGATATAATGAATTTTTTTACGACGGTGTCAATAACGGTATAGAACGTAGTAGTTTTTCTGAGTTATTTTAACGTTTTCTGTGCGTGAATTTTTTTATGGTCACTCCAATTATTATCAAAATGATTTTTTTGAAAACTCTAAAATCGAAGAAAAATTGCCCATAACTTTTATAATATGCAAACAGCAATTTCAAAATAACAACTGTATAGGAATAATATAAGAAGTTATTCTAAAACATTTTAGCGTAGAAGTGTGCTTACAAAAAAATTGTCTTTAAGGTGTGTTTCTTATCAAATGTGACAATTTTTCAAAAAACATAAAATTTCGAATAACTAGAATCCGTAAACCTATAGACCACTGCTTATTGTAGATTTTGTTTACAAATGACCCCTCCCCCTTCCACTGGGTTCTTTAGATCCATGCGTTTTGGGAGAAATATCTTTTAGAAATAAGCCAAAAACAAATAACGACATCATTTTGCCCCAAAATTCTGAAAAAATTCAGGCATGATCTTTGGGGATAAAATTGTATCTCTATTCGTATTTTTTCCCAAAGTCAAGCCTTTCTCTCGGAAAAAGTTAACAAGATATCCATAGCGGTTTTTTTAATCTCTCTCATCATTGTGATCTCGAGGATGTAGAAGAGATACCTACAGGGCCGCGGTCAAATCTGAAACAAAATTTAAGGCTGGATTAGATTTAGATTTATCGTGAGTGGGCCATTGTGTGACACCGTACACCAAATTTAAAAGGCTATAACTTCAGTCGTTCCTGAAATATCATGCAAAAAAAATTAAAAATCCAGATTTCTTATTTTTATTCTTATTTCTTATTCTTATTCAATATCATTTAAAATCAAATTATTTCCCACTAAATTTTTGAAAAAAAATAACGACCACGTGACGTCAAAATGCTTCCCTTATGGTTTTTTGTGACATTCTCTTTTCCAGAATTCTTAGCATTAGGTAGATTATAATAAAAGTATATTGACCACTTTATACCTATGTAGGTACCTTAGTCCAAAATATTTTGTTGAAATATAGTTAATCATGAAATCATTTGACTGATGTCTTCTGCTATTTTCTCAATCCCCCTCTTATAAATAAATTATAGCTTCCTTATACGTTCACTCAACTAACTCATCACAAAATGAGGTTCATTTAAAGAAATTACTCCTGTAATTATGCTTTTCTAGATGCAGTCCGGACGGAGAACAACACTTAATTCCAGGATTTGGAAGTACCTGCGGCGGAAGTTCATCGAGTATGGCTTATTTAAAGTCAGCTCCATATCCGGTGCCAGGTTTTGGACTTCACGGTATACCTGTGGATTCCCTGCATTCGTCTATGGGATATCCAGGAGGTTAGTGAAATGAATTCATTTCCTCTCAAAAGGATTTAATATCTTGACAGATTATTTGATTCTGAGGTAATTTGAGTTTTTTTATAGGTAATCAACGAAAGCAACGTCGAGAGAGAACTACCTTTACGAGAGCCCAGTTAGATATCCTAGAATCATTATTCGCCAAAACCCGATATCCAGACATTTTTATGAGAGAAGAAGTAGCATTGAAAATAAATTTACCGGAATCGAGGGTGCAAGTAAGCAAATTTATTTATGTTATAAAGTCAAATATACAGGTGTCCCTGAAAAGTTTTTACAGCTTACTACCTCGGATGAAACTAAGTCGCCTTAAGTCAACTTAACCTGTAAAGACATTTTAGGGACAGCCTGTGTAATAAGAAACTCCAATTTTATATACTTATACATATACAGAGAACAAACTATTAGTTCCAATTACTAACTAAATTATTAATATTGGTCAATCTTTACCTCTATACTCATCCCTTTAATCGACCTTGTTAGTGGCAAAAAAAATAATCTACTTAGTTGCAATATTACAAAAAATGTAAGAGGAATTCAGTATGGAACATTTCTTCAGTTTCTTCGTCTCCATAGATTTTGACACAATTAAACAAGCATTCGGCAATAATAATTTTCTCATCACGGCTGGAACTGACCAACCTATTATAAAGACGATTACACTCAATTCACTTCGTCAAACTGGCGCGATTGCCGCCCCCAGATCCCGATCCCGAGGGCAAACAACGGCAGGAGGCGCGACGTGACTCCGCATGACACTCAAAGGCTAATAAGCCAAACTACCAGTTCCGACACCCAGCCCTCAATGGAGGCCCTCCTAATGGCCTCTTTACTGATTTATTATCCGTCACATTGTCTACGCTGGTGCCCAGTGTTTTGCTCTAATTGTATCCAACCCGCGACCGGCATTGTTGGCACACGTACTTCCTTTCACTTGTAGCTCCCGGTGTGAACCGGGACGGCGTGGTTTTTATTCCAAATCGATGTGGTCGAATAGGTGATGTATGATCATTGTGGTATATAATGGATCGCTGGAAATTCCTAAATATCTTTTATTTGAACATGCTTGCCAATTTTATCTGAGGAATGCGTGTATAAGTATCTATACCAAAATCATCAGCAGCATAAATAATTATTATATACAGGATGTCCCAGATCCCAGAAATAACCAGAATAAGGGGACAACCTTCTAAAAGTTCTAAGGAAGAATATTTACTTGATTTTGAGACAAAAAGTCTTAATGAACCCAGCCTCTAAATTGGGTATTAACGAAGTTAACATGCAGTAGGGTATGAAATGTAAAAAAAATACATTTTTGGTATAACTCCAAAACAGTTGAATATTTTTTATGAATTTTTTTCTGTGTTTCTATAATAGAAACATTCAAATATTCAACTGTTTTGGAGTTATACCAAAAATGTATTTTTTTTTACATTTCATATTTGTAGTAATATAATAATAAATAAATAACCTACCTATAAGGTATATTACCTATTATAATATATAATATATTATATATTACCTACTTATAATAGGTAGGGTCCCTTAATAATAATTAATATAGCAATGAGAGGGAACAAAGTTTAACCACATGCAGAGATTCCTTTGACAGGGAAAAATCTGTTTAGCCCTATGGTGGGTAAACCGTTTGGAGCAAAATTGATTATTCCGTTATGAGACATTTACCTATGGAAATTATTTTCTAAGTTTTGACATTTATGTAAATAATTGTCAATTTCGTTTTTTGAAAATGCATGCGATCTTCTGACGTGTAACATATAATTTCTTATGACGTCCTTGGTTTTCGGTCAATGACGTCATATAATTTATTCTTTCACAGCAATTCCGCCTCATTGAGATTCATCGATTCAAAGTGCTGCAAAAATTTGTAGCATTAGTTTATTGAGTATAATTTCCTCAGGAATTTTCCCTCAAATCTTCGGACATCCTGTATATACAATACAATGCAAGAGTTAAAACCAGAGACTTAATTGTCCTATATATAGACCAAATATCCACTACAACATTTTCTTGGCCATTATAAGATTCTTGATTAAATAAAAACAACCAAAATTACAACGTTTGATCGGAACGTTGATCACATATTAATAAAAAAAAAAACCTTCTTGCGCATCAATCGCAGAAATAGTGTATTTTTATGCGATTCAATTATGCATATTTTCACCGCTTTTTAAATTGGATTTCTGAAATTTTCCATAGTCAGGTCATATTAGCGTAGTGGTTTACTGAGAAAATTGCATTTCATTTAGTTTGAAAACGTGCCTTAGAATGGATTTTTAAATTTAACAAAATAAAAAAAAATTTGCAAATTAAAAAAAAAATTCCGTTTCCTGTGTCCGCCACTGGCTAACTTTACTTAAAAATACTATTCTTTACACTGCCTTTAATAAATTCGCAAAAAGTGAAAGGGGAATTTTGAAAACCGAAAATTTTAAATTTTAGAGGAATAGATATCATGTAAAAATTATTCGAATATCTCCGCCATTTTTCTTATTTGCTTCTTGAAATTTTTCAGAGTTAAGGGTTATTAGTATAGTTGTCTACTAGAAAAACTTCAGCTCAATTCCTTCAAAAAAGGCTCATAAACGGTTATAGAAATTTAGCCATTTTTACCCTTTTCCTACCCACGCCACTGGCTTATTAATGAAAAATATGCAAATTTTACTGCATTAACTCAAATTTAAAATAATTTTCTTACAATCGTGTTAATTTGGTTTAAATTTGTTTTTCTAACTTGCTTATAGGTAGGTAGGTATAGGGGTTCCAAATCTGGCAATTTTTTCTAAAATTGAAAAGGCCGCCATTTTGAAACGGCTCGATTTTACTCAAATATGTACAGTACCAGACGACTTCTTGCGGCTATCTTACTCATAAAAAAATTCCAGACCCCTAGATTGAAAACTGCGACCAGAAACCAGAAACCAGAGCCTCATAGACGGTTTTTGTTTTTAATTTGGAGGGACACCCTGTAGAAGTAACACAGCTTTAGGAAAATTTTTTTACGAAAATCAAATTTCATTTCGAAGTTTCACAAGGGTAAAAAATTTCGTTCACTAATCCTTAAATATGAAGCTACAGCAGCGGTTTTAAAATTTTAGAGAAATAAACATCATATGAAAAAAATATTAATATCTCCGCCATTTTTCTTAGTTACTTCTTGAAACTTTTAAGGGTTAAAGGATATTAGTGTACTTGCCTACTGTGAAAATTTCAGTTCAATTTCTTTAAAAATGAAATCATAAACGGTTATAGAAATTTAGACATTTTTACCCTTTTCCTACCCACGCCACTGGCTTATTGATACAAATAATGCCAATTTTATTGCTTTAATTCAAATTTCAAATAGTTTTCTTCAAATCTGGTTAATTTCATTTTAAAGTTTTATTGCCATCTTGCTCATACAGGGACTCAAAAAATAGCAAATTTTTCAAAAATTCAAATGGCTGCCATTTTGAAACGGCTTGGCCGATTTTGCTAAAGTGCAATACCAGACCACTTCTTGTGGATATCTTACTCCCACAAAAATTTCAGCCTCCTAGATTGAAAACTGCGACCTGAAATGATACCACAAGAACCGGATTTCTGGAATTTTGAAGGGACACCCTGTAGAAGTGACTCGACTTTTGGAAATTTTTTCAACGAAAATCTAACATCATTCCAAAGCTTTATAAGGATCCAAAATTTCGTTCACTAATCTTCAATGATAAAGCTACAGGAGCGTTTTGAAAATCGAAATTTGGCGTTTTTGGAGAAATATATAAATATATATATAAATGTATATCGTGGGCAGGTGAATTTTGGAAAACAACTTTTTCGTGATCTGGGGGTCATGATCGGTGGACATTTGATGAGTTTGGGTGATTTTCGAAAAGTGATGTCGTCCTCAATAGTGTATTTTTTATTAAAAAAAATACACTAATACAAGGTGTCATCAGTCCTTAAGCAGGGGGGGACGATATACTATACGATTATTTCAAGTCGAAAAGTTCTAATGAAGAAATGCACTGTCACGTATAGGTACTATCGAGTAACTACTACAAGAGGTTGAAGTGCAACAACTTTTTGTCCCTGCGACGTACTGCAGCAGATATTACAAGCAGTTGGTGATCAAATTGTTGTTGGGGTTGTGTTGCGGGGTTGTTGTTGCGGTGATAAATTGTTGCGTCTTCATGACGATTGAGAAACTAAGACAGTGACAAACGTATTGAAATGCCAACAATCACCGCGAAAACAATCATTTTATATTATTATAGTACTTAGATCAATTATTTCTATAATGCAATACATTCAGAGACAAAAAACTGGTGAGCTTCAACCTCTTGCAGCGTCTCACATTTTCTCAATGGTGATGAACTGATGATAGTGCATGAAGACATTTCTTCATATAGGTATACTTTTCGTTTCAAAATAATCGGTATAAAGGGTCAAATGAGCAAAAAGTTGCTAGATGTTTGTTTCAATAAACGTTGGTTAAAACAAATATGAAATATCGCTGCTATGGTCCGTTTCAGCCAAAGTGGCCATGACGTCTTTGATAACAAATGCAAGTTCAGATGACAAAGATCGGATTACGCAATTTAAAGGTTAGGTGAACTTTGCTTCTTCATTTTTAGTCTGTGCAATTCCATTATCTATTTAGTCAGTCTTAGGGTCGTATGCTAGAAAATCTCATTTGGCGTTGTTAACGTAACACCGATGTTAATCTGACGTTATTGTTAAAATCAATTCGGTATGCTAGAACGAAATATTCATGATTTGACACTGCTGTTAGGTAACATCATCGTGTTAAAAATGTAACATGAACAATAGCGGCAACGTTGTATATTCGCTGATCACACTGATTACAGGCTAAGAACAATTCACGAGCTAAATCGAAGCCGAACCGAAGTTCAATTTCGTAATTAATCGGCGATCCGAGATGGTCGAGGTCGACTTTGGTTTCGCGTTGTTAGATGTTGGCTAGTGCCTACTGAACGCATGCGCATGATCTATACTGTTGTGTTGTGTTGTAACAAACATAGGTAAACGTTTCAAAGTAGTAAACATCAAGCAAGAAAAACAATTTTTTTAAATAACATTTCCACCAACCTAGTTTGGTCTGCCCATGGTTAAATGTTTTTTTTATTTATTTAATTTTATTCTGAATCTAAATGAAAAATACACATCAAGCAGGAAAAATAATAAATATTTCCCTATATTTACTCCGCCCATGGTAAAGTATGTTCACACATTACGTTATTTTTTTCAATCTAAATGCGTCCCTGCTGGGTTTCTACAGTTAGGTACTAGGTTAGGTACTTTCTGGAAGAAAGATTTTGGAAATTCAAGATCTGATGCCCACCATTGTCAGGTATTCACTTTTTGATTAAGATCTTCTATTACAGAAGGGGTTATAAAATACTTCAAACTGAAATTATAGTATAAAAATACTAGGTAGGTACCTATTTGGTTAATTTTCAATTTATGGGACAAGATTGTTGATATTTAGTTGTGATGACACTGTAAATAAACATCGAAAAAACACTTCACTCTGGAATAATAAGGGATTTATTAAAAATCTTCCTAAAATTTGACAGCTAATAATAATTAATCGATCCATACCTTTATCCATACATTTATCGATATCTCAAATTTCATGTTGACAACGGCGTTAAAGCTGAAATCACCCAATTTGGTATGCTAGAAAGGAAAATCGAGTAGGAACAGTTTAATGTCAATGTTAAAAATGGCCATGTTACAATAATCACAGGGTATGGACGTATGGATCGATTAATTATAATTAGCTGTCAAATTTTAGGAAGATTTTTAATAAATCCCTTATTATTCCAGAGTGAAGTGTTTTTTCGATGTTTATTTACAGTATCATCACAACTAAATATCAACAATCTTGTCCCATAAATTGAAAATTAACCAATTAGTTACCTAACTAGTATTTTTATACTATGTATAATTTCAGTTTGAAGTATTTTATAACCCCTTCTATTATACAAGATCTTAATTAAAAATTGAATAGGTACCTGACAATGGTGGGCATCAGATCTTGAATTTCCAAAATCTTTCTTCCAGAAAGTACCTAGTACCTAACTGCAGAAACACAGCAGGGACGCATTTAGATTGAAAAAAATAACGTAATGGTGTGAACATACTTTACCATGGGCGGAGTAAATATGGAAATATTTATTATTTTTCCTGCTTGATCTGTATTTTCCATTTAGATTCAGAATAAAATTAAATAAATAAGAAAACATTTAACCATGAGGAGACCAAACTGGGTTGGTGGAAATGTTATTTAATTAAATTGCTTTTCTTGCTTGATGTTTACTACTTTGAAACGTTTACGTTTGTTATTATTTGTTACAACACAACAGTATAGGCCATGCGCATGCGTTCAGTAGGCATTAGCCAACATCTAACAACGCGAAACCAAAATCGACCTCGACCATCTCGGATCGCCGATTAATTACGAAATCGAACTTCGGTTCGGCTTCGATCTAGCTCGTGAATTGTTCTTAGCCTGTAATCAGTGTGATCAGCGAATATACAACGTTGCCGCTATTGTTCATGTTACATTTTTAACACGATGATGTTACCTAACAACAGTGTCAAGTCATGAATATTTCGTTCTAGCATACCGAATTGATTTTAACAACAACGTCAGATTGACATCGGTGTTACGTTAACAACGCCAAATGAGATTTTCTAGCATACGACCCTTACTCTCTCGCAGTTTATGGATTGGGTATTTTAGAAGTTTGGAACTTTAGGATACAACCTAATTTCCTCTGATTTAAAGAAAATACCTAAGTAATAAAATAACTCAACAAATCATTATATCAATGTAGCAGGCTTTATTAGTTATACAAATATATCTCTATAAGCATGAAGAAATATAACTTTAAGTTTATGAGAATATTTTAAGAAGGTCCACTTACTAATATTACGAATTTCACTCTTTGGGCTTTCGGCTACATAGCTAACAGGTTTTCTGCTGACAAGTTTTTTTTTTAACTGGATCATGTTGCTCCACTATTTGCCTCAGAACTAATTAACATGGACGACACTTTTCAAACTTACTTTTAGAACCGATGCAACACGCTGATGAAAGTAAGAATAAATTTAGTTAACTGAAATTTCTAAAAATCCATTTTTAGAGTTAAATAGTGAATTTTTCACCTCTCATAGACGCCTCTCATAGAAAGGTACATAACTCCTCCAAAGTCACGTTCTTGTTCAAAGTAAGCTATTAAAGACGGCACCAGTAGGTACCTACTTTTAACTGGCTATCGCTTTTCGCATTTTAGAGTTAAACTGATAATAATTACGCAATAAAAACTTTAGCAGATATTATAACATCAAAAACCAATGTCACAAAATAACTATGCACAATAACACACCGATTTTACGTCAGCCGACGACATGGATTCACGAAATCAAAATTTCCTCTGAGAAATTTTCGCGCGGTTATCGTAAAAATGACATTTTTAATTATGTTGAACGTCATAATTTGTCAGTAAATTTCATTCGAATGAAGTCAACTACATGGTTCGGTCCTACCACCTCAAATCATGTAATCACACGCTCAAAGGTTTATGCATGTGCTTTGTGTAAATAAGGTTCGTATAAAGATGATTTCATTCGTGACGTGATGGCCAGTTTAGCTGACATGACTCATAGTTCATGAAATAACCACAAAAAATGTCTAGCATTTTTTTTGGCTATACACCTACCTAACTATTTTGTTTATGGGAGATATTTTTTTGAAATTTGATATTTGAGTAGGTACCTATTATAGTTTTACAGTATTATAGTTTTTATTTATTTGGAATGGAAATAAATAAATAAACAAATAAATTTACTTTATTTCGTTTTTGAGATGCGACTGTCAATTGAATGCCCTATTGAATTTTCATTTAATGAAATGGGAAATAAATCACAAATGCAATGGTATGTCACAGTCACACTTGCATAAAATGACAGATTTCATTTAGTTTTCATTTAATTTTATGTTAATATGTGATGCATTGTTGGACTTGTGATTTTTTGCATTTTAAATAATGAAAATTCAATAGGACGTCCACAAGAAAAAAATTGACAGTCGCATCTCAAAAACGAAACAAAGCAAATATAAACTAATGACGCTATTTATAAAAACTAGTTCTCTTATTCTCAAAAACCAATTTTCAGGAAAATACCTCGCGATAAACAAGAGTTATGATCAAAAACAAATTTATTTAAAACAACGGTTATTTCATGAACTAACAGCGATATTTAAGATCTGTTTTCACCAACATACATAGGTATTCGGTAATATAAGACTTACTATTAAACTTATTAAATCTTAGCAACTTTTTGCTAATTTAAATTTAACCGACCCTGTATCTTTTATGGTTTCCGATATCCCTGTATGGTGAGCAACGGAATAGTTATAACCTTGTACTTATATGCATGTGCTTCTTCAAAAAAATCATTACTTAGATTATTTTTCTGTTCCCGGATAGCCCATTAAAAAACCGTCTCGCCCTTCTTATGTTGAACTCATTTATTTCGTATTGATGACGTAAATGAATTGAAGTAGTTACATTGATTAGGAACGTATTGATGTGCACTATGAAGTTTTCCTTAACACAAAATCGATGAGGAGTCGCGTGACAGTGTTACACAAAAGGAAACCTTTCAGGTCCCCTGAATCTGAAAATGAGATGTGTTCTAGAATAGTGTGACATAACATCAGGCTTCGCATTCAGTCTCACATAAACGAATAATATTCCTCTTTTGGTTAGCTATACCCACAGAATATAAGTAAGTATTAGGTGTCAGTATTCAATAACCATAATATCATTGGATGTATCTGTGGCTCACAGAATTCTTTATGGTTAATATCCCTTGGATTGGAATATGTGACGATATGACATGTCTCTTTTATACAAACAGAATTTTATCCTCTGAAGGTTAGATGCATAGTAAACAGCTTCATTTGTTTAAGTTTTTTTATCTATCATCTATATCACTATCACCTATACCCATCAACTCTCGTATGATCGGCGTGAAAATTACCACTAATTAAATCGTGATAAAATCGTGATACTGTAAAATAAAAGATTCTGTTTATTTTTCTATTAAAAAAAAAAAACAAAATTTCATCCCCATTACCAGATCTAGGCAGGGAATTTTCAGGATCTGTATTTATCCAGCCGAGTTCGTCTCCCGGAAGATACATATTTTTGCATGAGACTTAGGAAATTGTTCGTAAAAAATTATTAGATACAAACTAATTAAACGTCGTAGGTATATGTATAGCCACACGAGTCTTAGGTGTAAACTTCACAGTATTGGTTTGCATCTTGCAATCTTGCACGACTATCTCATGGGCACGGGCCAAAACAATATTTACTTCGCAAAAACAGCAGATTTTGGGCGTGCGTAGTACCTATGCATCCTTGAACATCAGAACTCCCTGTCAATTTTACAATCCTGATGGATTCAAATTTGATTGAAGGAGTCAAATTCGAGCTACTATCATTGGGTTTCCGGAAACTAGAAAGATACGCGGACTGGATTAAATTGGGACAAAATTACTAAATTTAAAATTCAATAATAATCTGAGAAAAAAATTTTGTTACCTCCGATAGTTTTTGAAAAAAGTGAAAAAACTTCAACTTTGAAATTCCCATCTAGTTGGCTTCTTTGAAAAGATATCGAAAAACTGAAAGCAAATGTAATAAGATTGAATGTTACACTATTGTGCTTTCAGTTTTTCGGTATCTTTCCAAATAATCCAACTAATGAATGGGAATTTAAAATTTCTAAAATTTCAGTTTTATTCACTTTTTTCAAAATCTATCGAGATAATTAAATTTTTTCTCGGATTATTATTGAGCTTTAAATTTAGCAACTTCGTTCCAATTTAACCGAGTGCGTATCTCTTCTATAGTTTCCGAGATAGGTATTTTACCAATTATTATTATCTATAGTTCGAATTTGACTCACCCATGTACCTATAGCGGGTGTTGAAAATTATCAGATTTTTCATCACCCTGTATAAAAGTTTCATCTACATCATAGGATATTATAGTATCTACCTACATAAAAAGCTCAATTGGGGACATGAAAATCATTTTCTGGTATCTTGAGCCCTTTTTGTTTTTAATGTAAGCGTCTTTGAAAAATCGTTCTTATTGAGTTTTCTCAGGAAATATGATAATTCAATAATTTAAACGGTGTCCTATTTAAAAATTAATAAAAAAAGTTGACCTGTTTTTGCATTTTTTTTTTCAAAGGTCAAAATTTAAGGTTTTAGGTATATTTGACGGTAGCTGGACTTTTTCAACACCCGATATAATATTAGGTATACAAACAAATTATTAACCGAAATGTAAATGTATTTCTCATTCCCCAGGTATGGTTCAAAAACAGACGTGCCAAATGTAGACAACAGCAAAAACAACATAATCAACAACAAAACGCTGAGAAAACAACCAGATTGAAGACGAAAACTGCTCCAATAATAACCAAAACGTCACCTCCTCCCGTTACAAATAATAACAATAATAATAGTACAAGGTAAGCTATCTTAATAATGATGAAATTGATTCATTTATACAGTGTGACTATTAGCCGTGTTAATGCGTTTACATTCATTATAAAATTTTAATGTTTCTTTTTTGCGACCAAACATACGTGCGACTAAAAATCGCTATATCTCATTTAATAACTAGGAGGAGTAAACTGCAAAGTATCATTTACACCACTAAAAGTCACCAGATTAAATCACCAGATTTTTTTTGGCGGCAAATTTGAATTGAAACAATAATTATTAATAAGGAAGATAGGACTTGTTTTCGGTGTAGGAAGTCTACTTTTCAGGAGAGACTCTACAGCAGTATCACAAATCATTGTGATTTGCATAATATATCAGTATTATAGTGCTGAATGATTTTCTGAATATAAATATAGAATGAAATTGAATAATTTATAGATATTTCGAAGAATATTAAGGATAATAATTATTATTAACATTCATATTAAATTGATTGAAAGTAGGTACTTTATTTTAGGCAATACTTATGTGACAAATTTAATGTAACATATAAATAATATATTTTATGTATGTATTATATGACACATAACATCGTAGATAAAGTTTTTATTTTACATTTAATAATATATAATTTGTGGATAAGTCAATTTTTTCAAACAGTATTATTATAAACAGCATTTTTTAGTTTTTGTAGGACCAGATTCAAAGTGTGTTGTTGAAATTAACTTTATCACATACAGCAGTCCCTGTTTGGTCTAAATCCGCACCTTGTTCGATTGGAATATGTTCTTCAATTATTGGTGAAGCAGTACGCATATAGAGTAGTTTTTCCAAAATCTTGTAGGTGACACTCTTTTCTTCCCGTTTCTTTGGAGGAGACATCCTCTCACTTGTACTTGATGTAGGATTATCCATAATGGCACTTGAAACCGTTTGCAGGATGAAAATGGAAAGCCAAAAATAATTTCAAAATTCTGAAAAGGATGCCTGTTCTCTAAAAAGAACTGAATGGGCTTCAAAAAGAACTTATTTGGTTTTGAAATAACTTTTAAAGAACTTATTTAGAACAACTTATAGGGTTTTGGAAATAACTGATTATAAAACTGATGTGTCACATTCGACACTGACATTGTAAATAATAATGAGACAACAATAAAAAAACAAGCGTATATGTAGTGTTGAGCGTTGCATAGATTCAATTTCCTGTACAAGTTTTGCTGGGTGTAATTTTGCCTATGAATTGACCAATGAGAAGCATCTTTTTTTGGCGGTTTATTTAAATTTACTCCTCCTAGTTATTAAATAAGGTATAGTGCGTGCCAAGCATATAAGTAATATTTTATGGAAGCGAGGGTCAGGGTGTTCGTCGTGTTCAAAAAGGTGTTACTGACAAAAACATTTTGTAGATTTCAAAATTTCAGGGTTAAAACTTAAAGTATTTTATTCGCATAGAAGAATTAAAAAACAGTTTTCATATGTGTATAGGTGCCTACCTATTTTTTCAAATCGCTGTTACCTTGCTACCTTTTTTTAATATCTAGGGACCTATTACATTTAAAAAATTCTTCCGAGTCTGACAATGCAAATAGTTTTCAACTTTTCTTAGGTAATAGTAATAATAATTCTCTAGTCTTTTTTTGCAATATCTATATAGGTAGGTACATTATACATTGTTAATTTGAATTTTTTCACAGTTCTTCGGCGAGTTCTCCAAGTGTACATGCAGCGCCACATCTACGAGACAGTCCGAACTACATAAAGAATCAGCTTTTAGTTACCACTCCGACCACTACTTCCCCATCGGTAGGTATCTATGAAATGTTTTATTCAGACTTTTGGGAAGAAAAACCGCAAAAGTCAGGTATATCTACAAAATTTTGATTTATTTACTTTTCTTACGGGCACCATAAGGCAAAAATATGTCACTAAAAAAAAACATGAAAATTTTTTTTCTTTTATTTTGAAAAAAGGTTTTCTTTACCGAATATCCCAGAACAATTAAGAAAAAACTCACTATAAATATGACTTAAAAGTCATTTAGTGAAAAATAGTTTTTTTTTAATAAAAAAGGAAAAATAAAAAAATAAAAAAATGATCAATTTTTGGTTTTCTGGACTTCTTTGATAGATTTCAGGCTTTCTGGAGCTATCTAGATGAATAGTTCATGGCGACTTATGTAAACTTACAAAAAATAATTTAGAGTGATTTTTTAATTTTTTTATAATAAAAAAGATATAGTTAATAAAATAGTAAATCTCGATTTTTCAGTTTCTTCAGCATATTTAAGTAGGTAACGACTGAAGTAATCCTAAATGTTGTTTCAGATTCTTAATAAACACAAAATTCTGCAAAATTTCTCTCATTTAACAGACCTTGTATCTCTGCTACTTCTCAATAAGATTCCGATGTTATCCAAAATTAGTTTCCAACAGATTCCAAAACTATATAAAACACAAAATATATACTTATATTTATGATTTTACAAACTTTTTTTCTTGGTTTTCCTCTTTTGTCAATTCTGTTTCCCAATTTGTCAAATGATTTCCCCATTTAATAAACGTCAGTGTTAAAATCGTAATTGATTCCGAGCTGTTGTGACATGGTCCATGGAGATTTGTTCCGGAGCAAATCTCCATAGACCACAACACAACAGCCCGGAATCAATTACGATTTCAATTGAAACCGGCCGTGAAAGCCCTACACACATCAAGCAGTGTTGTTTTTCAAATCAAATTCCCCTTATGTCAGAAAAGATTCCCTTTTTTCCCTTCAGTTTCTACGAAATGCAACTGTCACTGCACGTAAATGGGAAAATCAATTGATGTAAAATGAAACCTTTTGACATAAAAGGATATGAATGACTATAGTAACTTAATAAAAAAATCATTTGACATACTGTGAAAAGTAATTGACAAAAAAAAACAAGAAAAAACACTGTAAAGTCAGTTAAACATGAACAAGGTATCAGTGGCAAAATGTTGACACTCTGTAGGTACCTACTTTACGTATTATACTAAAAATAGTTGATCAGCATGTTGTACCTAATACACAACTAAATGATCTGTTATTTTTTCCTCAGGTTGTCTCGTCAGTTTACACCAGTGCTACCAATTCCAGTATCTGGAGTCCAGCTTCCATAGAATGTTTCCCGTTAGATCCCCAAAGAACTTGGTCATCATCTACACAGTCATCAGTACTGAGTACAACTAATGCCTCAACGAATTGCTATAATAATTACCCCTACTACACTAATATGGATTACCTAAGTTCAACAACTATGGGCCATTCACAGTTTGGTGTAAGTATGAAAACATCACCAAAAGTTATTTCTAAAAAAAAAAAATAATAATTGTAATATTATTTTTATTATCTTTACCAGAGTGATATGACAGCTGATAGAGTTGCCAATATTTTTTGTATTGACGTTCCATTGATGGCGATTTTGAAAAACTTAAAGGACCTCACAAAATCCATATGGAAATTGGCTCCCGGTTAAATTTTTTAAAATTTTTGGGGGTCGGTGATAACTATTCGATGAATAGATCAGAAGTCTCCATGGGCATAACCTCCCAAAAACTCCTGTTCTCGAGATATTAACCTCTGCAGATGATTTTTCTCTAATGACAGTCACATATTTATTTTTAAATCTTGCCCCCCGCCCTTATAGTTGTTTAAAAAAAAAATCATTGATAGATCATTTGTTAAGATTGAAAAGTTGCTTCTGTCCCAGTAGTTTACAATTTAGGTCTGCGATTTCATAAGGGAAAAACAAGAAAAAGTTTTAATTTTGTGTTATCCTTTTCGAAATTACAAAAATTACAACAAACAAAAAAATCACAAATTAAGAAAATAATCAATTTAAAAGTCACAGCCTATGATATAATAAAAATGAATACAAATTCAAAACTTTTCCCCGATTTTTATAGAAAATGGTTCAACAGAATCAAGATGTAACTGCAGCAACACGATCTATCCTAGATTTCTCTCTAAAACAAATAGGGGGGCAAATATTTAAAAACATATCTGTGACTGTCATGAAAGAGAAAAAATCCATCTTCAGAGGCGAATATCTTGAGAGCAAGAGTTTTTTAGGTGTTTTGCCCATGGTGACTTCTGATCCACTCATTGAATAGAACTGATCCCCAAATTTTGAACAAATTTAACGCCAATTCCTATAGAAAACGAATCGGACCCATGTTTATTAAAATCAAGTGACCTATCATCTGTCAAAGTTTGTCACACAGCTTGTAGCATACCTGTATAACATAAAGTAAATTTGACATCAGCAAAAAATCCTCAACCCTTTTATAAGTTATACCCATGGGAGTGACAGAAAACGTGGTGTGATGTAGGAAAGTTAATCACACTGTTTATGAGCTATTCAAACTGAATTTTAGACAAAAATTGTCATATTATAATAAAAAATCCTGATATTTTTAATTTGATACAATTTTCACTGCTCTAGGTCAGAATGAAGAACAGCAATCTGTAAATTTTTTTTTCTCATTATCCTATGGCCAGTCTTAAAGTAGCGACTGGCGACTCTGTATATTTGACCCTGATATTCCAAAACCGATTTTATTTTTACAGGAGAACAGCATAGAAGGCAGCTGGAGTAAATCAAGAGATGAGTCTTCTTGGTTTTATAATTCGAGTTGGGATCGAAAATGAAAATAAATCAATAATTTCCCCTTTCGACTGTTATAATCAGTGATTATCTTAGATTAAGCTAACTGAAAATGTAAAGTTACCAACTATTAAATTTTAGATAAACTCTAATAATAATAATTAAATCTGCTAGATGTGAGATTATTTTAAGTACCCTATCACTGTTACGGAATTTTATTAAACTACAAAAAAAAAAAAACTGAAGTGGTAATGTGTAATGTATTTATTAAGATAAAATTATTATGCAGACCAAGTTGCATCCATGCGCGCCGATTGATAAGATAATCATTCTTGGTACCTAAGGATAGGAAGTAAGGTTGAAATTAACCATCGATCGGTCAGCACGGGCTACGCGACTCACGGTCACAATTATTGTTGTTATTAACTTCCGTATATTATGTTCTTAAATAGAAATAGAGATCTAATTCTTATCAGTGGTTTTATTTAATTATTTATTAACTGGAACGAACATTATTAGAACATTACATGTGGCGACGAGGATAAAAACCGGAACGATAAGCGGGACGATAACGGAAGGAAAATCAAAAAGTGTACCGGAGTAAAAATCGCGTTACGATTATTTAGGTATACCTACCTACCAACAAAATTTTTTAAATTAACCGACGGAACAGTGCGGGAAAACGAATAAAATGGCCGGGGAAACGATCATAACTTTCGATTTTAGAAAGGACAGTTGGTACGTTCACAAGAAACGACTTCAACAATTATTCATTGCGAAAGATATTATGGTGCAAGAAAAACGAAGGGCTATTTTATTAGCAGGACTTTCGGAAGAAACCTACAAGCTGGTAGATAATTTAGTGTTACCACTCACGGCGGATACGGAATCATATGCGAACATACTAGATGCCTTGGATGCGCATTTTGGTGAACTCAAACTCAAGTGGGCTGAGAGGTACAATTTTTACCATATCAAAAAATTTCCACATGAATCAATACCTGAGTATGTGGCACGTTTAAAAAGCCATGCAATTAATTGCCAATTCGGGCCTAATTTGGATGCAGTTTTGTTGGATAAGTTCATAGCTGGACTTGAACCAGGACCGATCCTAGACAAATTGTGCACACAGCCAGATACTCTAACCCTTAAACAGGCAATTGAAGTTTCACTACAGACGGAGACAGCAGTGGGAGGTTTTGGATTGCAGCAAGACGTAATAGTCAAAACGGAACCAGAGGAAATCCACCGCCTTGCAACTAAGAAGCGGGACAATCAGCAGCATCGCAGAGATTACGGATCCTATCAAGCTGACGGAGGCGCCGGACGGAGGCCAATCAACACGGGTATTGGCGGCGGCGGTAAAAATAACAATAATTTTTATCATGCACAACGTACTCAATTTCAAGGTAAGAAGTCAAATCATGGGGAGATGTGCAGCAGGTGCGGATCAACACATAATGAAAGGCAATGTGTTTATCGCGAGTTTCGATGTCATAAATGTGGTATTAAAGGGCATTTGCGGAAAATGTGCCGTTCTAAACAGAAAGTGCATTTTTTACAGTGTAATAATGTAAACAATAATTGCGATAATAATTATTCTGAAATTCAATGTAATGATAATGCACACTGCACCTCTACCGAGATTTCAAAATTCAATAATTATGAGGCAAGTTTATTTCATTTAGGAATGAATTATATTGAACCAATTTCTATAGATGTTTATTTAAATAATAAATTATTTAAAGTCGAAATTGATTCTGGGGCAGCCGTATCAGTTATTTCTGAAAACTTGTATTTAAAATATTTTGGAGATATGATTTTAAACAAGACTGATACGAATTTAGTAGGATACGTTGGCGATAAAATTATTCCAATTGGGAAAATAAAATTACTTGTCGAGTATAATAAGATGCGTAAAAATATTGATTTTTATGTTATTAAATTGGGTGGACCTACACTACTAGGTCGGAATTTTTTATTCGAGTTTAATTTGGGATTTAAAGAGTTAAATTATATTACTAATAAAATCGAACCTTTGGTAAGAGACTTTCCCGAGGTTTTCTCAAATAAGTTAGGAACTTTTAAAAATTATCAGGTATCAATTAAATTAAAAACTGATGCAATGCCAAAATTTTGGAAGCACAGGCCTTTACCATTTGCTTTCAAAGAAAAAGTAGAATCGGAATTAGAACGATTAGTAAATATGGGAGTGTTGGTACCAGTGACGAATTCAGAATGGGCAACACCGATTGTGCCAATTTTTAAAAGCGATAAAAATATTAGAATTTGCGGAGACTACAGAATAACTGTAAATCCAGCAATAGAAAATGATATTTACCCTGTACCTCGTATAGAGGATATTTTTGCAGTTTTAAAAGACGGCGAAAAATTTTCAAAAATTGACTTGCAGAATGCATATGCGCAGTTGGTTCTAGACCAAAAGTCACGGGAACTAACAACCATAAACACACATAAGGGGTTATTCCAATATACGAGAATGCCTTATGGTATCAAAAGCGCTGTTTCTATTTTTCAGAGATGCATGGAGCACTTACTGAACGGGGTTGAGGGCGTCGTCGTTTATTTAGACGATATACTTGTCACCGGGAAAAATTACGAAGAACATCTGTTCCGATTGCGTAAGGTACTGGAAATTTTGAAATCCAGTGGATTAACCATAAAAAGTGAAAAATGCAAATTTTTTGAGAATTCTATTACCTATCTAGGCTACGTTATTGATCAACACGGACTTCATAAATCTCCTGAGAAAATAAGAGCTGTTAAAGAAGCTCCTATTCCACAGAATGTCTCCCAATTAAGGTCATTTCTGGGAAGTATAAATTATTATCAGAGATTTATTAAAAACATGTCGGAAATCTTGGACCCATTATATAACTTGTTAAAAAAGGATAATAAATGGATCTGGACTCCAGATTGCACGACAGCATTCAACAATATTAAGAATCGAATGTGTTCAGATGAAGTCTTGGCACATTATGATCCTAATTTAGAATTAGTGTTGACGACAGACAGTAGTGACTTGGCATTAGGGGCTGTTTTGTCACAAAAATACGGAAATGGAATTGAAAGACCTATCGCGTATGCTTCGCGAAAACTTTCGGAAAGCGAACGTAGGAATACAATATTAGTCAAAGAAGCAACCGGAATAGTGTTTGGGGTGACGAAATTTGAGCAATATGTAGCAGGGCGTAGTTTTACTCTGCGCACAGACAATAAGGCATTAGTTGCTATTCTAGGTCCAAAACATGGAATACCGACTATGACAGCAAATAAATTGCAGAGATATGCATATATTTTGTCGTGCTATGATTTTAAAATAGAATATATCAAGTCGGCAAACAATACGGCGGACTTCTTGTCCAGACTTCCTATAGAAGGAGAAACAGGTGTCACAGAACAACCTGATTTTACTTATTTGAATTATATAGAAGAAAACAAAGATTTGCCAATAGTGATTAAAGATATGGCTAACGGAACGCTGGACGATCCGATATTGTCAAAAATTAAAGAATTTTGCATAAACGGGTGGCCAAACATAGTAGAAAATCCAGAATTTCAGCCCTATTTTCAAAGAAAAAATGAAATATATTTGGAAGATAATGTACTGTTATGGGGGCATCGCGTGATTATTCCAAATGCTTTTAGAAATTACGTATTAAATGAGCTTCACAGGTCACATCAAGGCATTGTTAAAACAAAATCGCTAGCTAGATCTTATGTCTGGTGGCCCTCTTTAAACGAGGAAATCGAAAAGCACTGCCGTTTATGTGATGCGTGTGGTACACATAAGCAGACCCCACCTAAAGTTGAACTGACACCCTGGCCTACTACAGAAAGAGTCTGGGAACGTCTACACATAGACTATTTGGGACCGCTGCAGGGGAAAATTATTTTAGTAATAGTAGATAGCTATTCAAAATGGGTGGAAGCATTCATAGTACCCTCAATGTCATCAGCTCAAACCATTGGGAAATTGAGGGAAACTTTTGCCAGGTTCGGACTACCAAAAGTAGTTTGCTCGGATAATGCGTCTTATTTCACCTCAACAGAGTTTACAGACTTTTTAAGATTTAATGGGGTCAAACAAATGTTCAGTCCTCCTTTTAATCCTGCCTCAAACGGATTAGCGGAAAACGCAGTAAAAAATTTGAAATATTTCTTAATCAAGAAAATTAAAGAATGTGATAAGGTAGACTTGGCAGAGTGTATTAGCAAATATTTATTAGTTTTTAGGAATACTCCTCATTGTTCTACGGGAGTGTCTCCCGCAATGTCGTTATTAGGTAGATCGCTCAGAATGCGTTTAGATTTAATAAGTCCAGTAACTTACAAGAATAATGACTGTATCAATAATCACATAAAACAGAAATTATCCGAATCACAAAACAAACAAAAAAAATATTTTAAGTGGAGGAGGAATATTCAGATCGAAGTGGGACAAAGAGTCAGAGTTAGAGATTATCGTGGGAAAAAGCCTCAATGGACAGTGGGGACTATAATTAGTGTTATTTCAAAAAATATTTATGGAGTCAAAATTTATAATTCTAATCTGATTTGGACAAGACATGCGAACCAGTTAATTCCTTACGAATTTTCAAATAGTGATATGATTACAGACTTAGATAGAAATCGTTCAGAACGGAAGCAGTCTTCGGATAAGAACTCTTCTCGAATTTTAGTACGGAGTTCGGTCGATAAAAATGTTACAGATATAGATGATACAGGGCATGAAAATGTTACCGAGAAAATAATTAATAATACAGATATTTGTGACACTCCAGTGTCGACTCGACCGAAGCGCAATTGTGTAGCTCCTACAAGGCTGATGTATTATTAATTGGCTTCTTGTTATTTTAGATTTAAGTTGGGTAACGTTTGTTAATTTAGTGGGGGAGGATTGTAATGTATTTATTAAGATAAAATTATTATGCAGACCAAGTTGCATCCATGCGCGCCGATTGATAAGATAATCATTCTTGGTACCTAAGGATAGGAAGTAAGGTTGAAATTAACCATCGATCGGTCAGCACGGGCTACGCGACTCACGGTCACAATTATTGTTGTTATTAACTTCCGTATATTATGTTCTTAAATAGAAATAGAGATCTAATTCTTATCAGTGGTTTTATTTAATTATTTATTAACTGGAACGAACATTATTAGAACATTACATAATGTTTGTGCAATATTAAATAATCCTATTTCTTTTTTTAACATCTTTTTTGGTAATAATATTCAATTAGTTTGTTACAATACGGTATCATATCAATAAAAATATTATTTAATGTGAGATATAAATAATAGTATAATGTAAATAAATATCAATATTTTTGCTGTATTGACCAAAACAATAAAAAACGAATTTATGCAAATACTACGAACTAGTCACTTATTGTGCCAAATCCTGGCAATGACTATTCCATCGAATATCATTTGATAATTTTTATAAATAGTTGTACATATCGTAGAATAGTTAAGGATATCTTGTAAATGTTAAGTGATCGTTAGAAATGTGGTAAGGCCTAAAATTTTAATTAAAGACCTTTGATGTTTTGTGAAAATAGTTTTATTCTGTTCAATAATTTGTACAAAATCGAAAATAAAATTGTACTATACGGACTAACCTTTAACATTATAAAATAATTCGGAAATTACTTTTTTCCTTTTCTTTTCATCCCACGTTTTGATGATCTCTTGAGCTTGCTCTAGAGTAGTCGAGTCATCAACCAACAAAGGGGCAAGTACTGACAAATCAGGATCAAACATTTGTATTGCCATATTCTTGATATGAATGTCATGGTATAAATATATCTGAAAAAAAAAGGTGTCTAGAAGAAATATCAAAGTAGAAGGGCTGCTGCAAGAACAAGAACTTAACCAACATTAGTTGTGGAATTTTGTTTTTTGCATCTCTTTACTTCGCATCTTAATTAAGCAAAGATCAGGATAGATCTTTGGGGGTGGGAGGATAAATGACCAGGGGCCAGGAAGGATAAAAAATGGTCAGGCAGGAAAAATACAATTCAGTCCAAATCATAGTTCTTTCAGCATTAAAAACATAAAAAAGACCAAGAACAGCATTAATTTACCTTTTTCTTGAAAGTAACGTAGACAAGGCAAGCGACAGAAGGTTGATCGGAGTTCATGCTATAATATCCACAATCGAAAGCTTGAACGGGCTCCTCCATATGAAATTTCACGCACGACTTTTGCTGATCTAGAATGTACGTTTTACCTTCCCAGGAACAGGCGATTATCTCGTCGGCTCCATTATGGGTGACATCAAGTTTCGAGATGGCGAATATCTGATGATCTACTGCCATCGACCTGAATTATACGCATCAAAAAAATTAGTTTTCTCTACTCTCCACACAAGTTAAAAGCTCACTTACCATACAATAACTTCATCTTGAACCAACATAATCGTCCCATCAAGCGTGGCGACGGCGTACGGTCTAGCTTTGGTACCATCCGGACTGACAAATTCTCCACCTAATTCAGGTTCATCCTGGCTAGCTGCCTCTTCACTGCAAATTCGCAAATCACCCATTATTTCAGTCGAGACGTCCGGATTGCGCATCCGTGATAGCCCCAAGACCTGGTAATCGACGCTGGCATGTTGCGTGAGCTCGACTGGAGAGCTACCGTGTTCGGTCGTGTCTTTCGGATCATCATCTCTTGGAAACTGAATCCGCATGAATGTTCCTCCCGGCTGGGCCACCAGCACGGACGGGGTGCCGTCCCAAGAGTGATGAATGGAAATCGAACCGATTTGTTTGGCACATTCCCATTTGTTTAGGGCTACTAATTTTGGACCTCCTATATGGGAAATAATAATTAAATACGTAATGATTTAATGAGATTTGTTATGTAATAATAACCTTTATCAAATTCAGGAGAAGCAGAACGGTGAGGTTTCCTTGGACTTTTACCAGATGACCATCTGTAAGATCTAACAACTCGATCTGTTAAACCTAGCACCATTTCTATTTTACCATCGCCATCTATGTCAGCTAATAAGACATCCTGGAAAATCATTTAAAATTTTATTGTTGTTTAAAATTGCAATTATAATATACAGGGTGTTTCAGTTTGTTAACTCCAATAAACAGTAGAACATATAAAAACCATTATTTTTCTTCTATAAATTTTGCTCTAAAAAGTATACATGACCACATATAGAATAAAGGCTAAAAGAGAAGGCAGTATGTACAAAATGAATTAGAGAAGTGTTCACCTGTATTTACCCAGATAGCACCGAGTGTCCTATGGACGTCCGTTGAGTATCCATTATACGTCCATTGGTCCATGGACAATAAATGGACGTCCTACGGACTTCTCCGCACGGACTTCCTATGTACGTCCACAAAAGTACGTCCATTGGACGTCCATCGAGTTATTTTTAACTATTGCGCATGACGTGCTGTCGCAGAGAGGAAGAGAATAGCAGCACAAGTGCGCACGCACGCGCTAACCACCCCATCTTCCATTCTTCCACTATCATACAATCCACATTCCTACATTATACATTAATTCGTCCCAAGGAAAGACTTCCGCCATTCCCATCAAACTCAAGACTGCTAGCGTGAAGATGAAGACATCTGCATTATACAGTGAACAAAAGAAAGAAATTCGATGAATCTTTAATTTTTAGAGTTTGTGAAAAATCCAAAAACGAATATTTTCATTAAGTTTATCAATATTATGATAAACTAATATAATTAACAACTTTTCAATGAAAATTACCAGATTTTACGTAAAACTTAATGATAGAAACACGAAAGTAGGTAAGTACCTAGTCGTTTTCCTGTATCTTTAGCCGTTATCAACGTTGTTTTCAAAACAGAAAATTACAGTATATACCCTATACCTATCGCTACATTTATTGGATTTTTCAAAACTCTAAATTTCAAGACTTATCGAATATTTTCTGTCTTTTGTTCCTCACTAAGATATTTATCAGCAAATGCTTTGTGGACATCCGATAACGGACTCTCTATGGACATCCGATAACGGACTCCCTATGGACGTCCGATAACGGACATCCTATGGACGTCCGGTAACGGACATCCTGCGGATGTCCAAAGTTGTGACAAATGGACACTGAGTGGACGTCCCATGGACGTCCATTGGACAAAAACGGACGTCCTATGGACGTCCGTTGGTACATAGAGGGATGTCCATTGGACGTCCATGGGACTACTTTGTGCTGTTTGGGTAGTACTACTGTATGTTTAGTGTGCTGAGAATGTATTTGTAACTGACAAGGTGGAGTTTATAGGAACAGAAGTAGGATTAAAAAGAAGTGAAATTACTTTCGCATTTGCTGGAATTCTCTGAGTGTGGATGCAAACCAAATGTTTCTGACCAGTATGCTCTTCTTCAATACCAGCAGCAGCGGCGGCGTGTACTTTATCTATAACCTAAAAATACAAACAACATTCAACTTTTAAGGTCATCCAACAGACAATTAGGAACATACTTCTTCTGATGCTTCCAAGGCTTGCTCATCGGATTCGATGGTTTCATAAATGTGACACCAACCGTCACCAGTAACGACGACCACAAAATTTTTATTCTGATTTAAAATATCCCCAATGGCAATGCAAGTGATAAAACCCAATTTAGAAAATCTTTCCACCCTATCGGTACCCTGAAATCAATCAAAGAATAATAATAAAACTGGAAAGAAGATGAAATTGCGAATATTATTTTTTTAAACATAACTGTCTTCTATCTACCTGCAACCTATCCTAAGAGTGATAAAATTAAAAGTCAATTATACAGGGAGATTTCTTTTTATAGTGTGTTGATGGGTGAAAGTAATAGGGTAGAATATACAGGGTAGCACAGTATCATAAAAATCACAGTGAATATTTTTTAAATCGTTTATATAGTATAGTTTTATTGAGATCGAGATCTGCAACATCTTGCACGTTTTCCATGTTGAGTAAAGCACCTTGTATGCATCTTCAAATTCAATATATTGCACATAAGTTACATGCACGATGAAAGTAAATTAATGTGGACCTATCCTCATTTGGTTGCCTGGCCGATGTATAGCCATGAGATGGAGATGAGATGACAAATATTGGCTCTTGTATAGTCTGTAGATAGGTCACAGGTCCAAAGTGCTGTTTTACTCATGCAAAATCCACAAATATGATACACTACAAGACATATTACAATGACAAACAAGCACATCTTACCTTAAACACAGCAAGATCACCTGCATCATTACCAATTACCAGTTCGTTCAATCCATCGTTATCTACATCACCTAAAGCGACACCATTTCTAGCTATGGTCCCGGCAAAATCAAATTCGATTCTATCAACGAGGCTTATCGAACGCATTCTTCTAATTAATTAATAATTATTCTAAAATTGTGGACTACTAAAATTACTACACGAAAAAATTTAGGTACTATGCAGAGTTTGCTACAGATTTGGACGATACATTCAAAGGTACTCGAGCAGCTGGTAGGAACGATTTAAGCGCTTGCCACCTTGAGGGGGGCCACACAATATGGGAAGCTTTGGCAGTAATTAAACCTAAGGACACTGGGCCGAAATTGTTGGAGTCCATCGAGTGACCCGTATGGTCTCCTTCTACCCAGCAGTGACCCTGGGGAACTTTGATAATGTCATTCTTGTATCCTATCGTTGAGATAATGTCGCCTTAAAAAAAAGACAGAAAAGAATAATTAATGATAAATTTCAGGGACAGGAAAAATAGGAAATATTTACCTTCCAGTCCCACAACTCTTTTTATAATTTTCTGACTGGAATCTTTTGGAGAAATCAGAGAGATAACGTCTCCTCGGTTCACTTCAAAGGACTTAACGACCCACTTGTTCAAAAAAACGTAATCAGCAATGGCTTTATCAGGATTCAAGACTGGCTGCATTGAAATTCCATCTACTCGAGCTACATAACCGAACACATCAATTATTGTTACACCGATCGGTATACCGAAAAGAATATTTCTGAAAAAAGTGTTAATTTTCATTTGATCACTAGAAATTTAAATTTTGTCATAACACTATCCTTTCACGAGAGGAAAAGGCAAATTCAAATTATTAAACATACCAGACCACCACTGTGAAGTCGAAGTCATCTTATCTTGAGAAAAGTTATTTTTCAAATTTCCCGTCATTTTCAGACTGTCAATGTCAAAATTACATTGACAGTTGACAGTAATCTTTTTATTTTCTGCAAGTTTCTGTACACGGAGGTAACATAAAATCTAAATTGAGCGCAGACGCTGATGGCAAGTACATATTATTATGTACATCGTTCACACGATACACGGTATTATACACGGTATGCCGATAGACGATGACGCGCAGGCTGCGTTCCGGTCTTGTGACGTCACGTGGATCAGATATTTCACATGAGATTGCTCATATCTATTTTATTGTTGGAAATAAGTAAATAATTTTTTGTACACATTGCTTTTATGGCTATTTCTGATATTCGGTTAAAGGTGAAGGTGGAGATTTATGCTATATTTAATCATAATCATAGGTTAATTATTTAAAAGGGAATATTTTAAAGAAATATAGGATATAAATATGGTGTCCCAGCTTATTCGAAGCGGTCTCTGTAGGCGAAACGATAAATTTTGAATTTTGCAAATTCAAGCACAGAATCACACAATGGCCATAATTTAAAATTATTTTGGAGCATACAGAGTGTCCCATATGACAGTGGCATATCAAAGTTATGTTTTTTTTTTTAAATGGAATGCTCCTATGTTATTGCATTTTTAGATTGTCTGAGAAGAGAAAATAAGATTGGCTTTTACAGTTGGTGTTTAAATTCAAAAGTTTTTGAATTATAAACAAGTGAAAATCGTCATTTTCAAGTTCAAGACCCTATACAACGAAAACGGCTGAAGATAGAGAAAAACGGCTTATATGTCCCTATTTTAACTTTTCATGAACTATCCTATGATGTAGATGAAATGTTTCTACAGGGTGATAAAAAATTTGAAAAATTCTGAGATTTCTCCACGTGTCACCAAATAAAAAAATTAAAGAAAGTACAAATGTTTCTATACCATATGATAGTACATATGGTACTATCATATGATAGTATGATAGTAATGATACATATGATAGTAAATAGGGACATGTAAACCGTTTTTCTCTATCTTGAACCGTTTTCGTCGTACAGGGTCTTGAACTTTAAAAATGACGATTTTCACTTGTTTATAATTCAAAAACTTCTGAATTTAAACACCAACTGTAAAAGCCAATCTTATTTTCTCTTCTCAGACAATCTAAAAATGCAATAACATAGGAGCATTCCATTTAAAAAAAAACATAACTTTGATATGCCACTGTCATATGGGACACTCTGTATACTCCAAAATAATTTTAAATTATGGCCATTGTGATTCTGTGCTTGAATTTGCAAAATTTTTTGGGAAAAAATTTATCGTTTCGCCTACAGAGACCGCTTCGAATAAGCTGGGACACCTATATATTGCTATATATAGGATATATTATATCCTATATTTCTTTAAAATATTCCCTTCTAAATAATTAACCTATGATTATGATTAAATATAGCATAAATCTCCACCTCCACCTTTACCCGAATATCAGAAATAGCCATAAAAGCAATGTGTACTAAAAATTATTTACTTATTTCTAACAATAAAATAGATATGAGCAATCTCATGTGTAATATCTGATCCACGTGACGTCATTGCGCAGTAGTTGACCAAAATAGAAAACGCTATCGGCATACCGTGTAAGCGTGCATCGTTCACATATTTATTTACTCACTAGTAGGCCATGAAGTTTTATTTTTGGGTTTACAAAAATGAAAACTCCCCAGATGTTTATTGACAATATCAACTGATCGAGATATTATTAAAGGTTAAGTTAACACTGACGACATACTGACGTCATATCATATACTCAAATAATTGTCTCAGCTGATTAACAGCCTTGTTGTCTAACTGAAGTTTTAGTAGGAGATTTAGGATATTTTTTTACTCTAATCAGTTTTTCTCAAATTAAATATTAATTTTTTTACATTTTTGACTTAAATTTCAGAATTATTAAGATCCATAAAATCAAAACTTGAGCAAACATTAAGTTATTCTGAAGGTAAAATATTATAATAGTAACTTGGTAAAATAAAACATACTTTTTAATATGTGTATCTATTAAATTGCTGTTTATGCCCTCGCTTTTATAGCATTGTACGAGATATAGCATACAGTCGAGAAATAATCCACCTTATTCGCGAACAAGACACATTTATTTGTTTGTTTACTTCTTCAATTTTTTTATGATGGAAATTCTGGGAAATGACACTTTCGCGACAATTCCAGTCACATGCCAGGAATGACACATTGATGGCCATTGATGAGTTCTACCCAAATACCAGAATGGCTCCGCCTTGTACGAGAACGTGTCACGTGTCTACTGATATGCCAAAGGCTTCGACGGTGCGCCAGGGAACTATAAGATAAGAACCATCGTGGCTGGAAACGAGTCAGTTAGTAACTTGGATGTTGGAAGTGAAGTCTGTAGTGTACAGAGTAAGGAAGACAATAGTAGCCAGTGGTGATGTGGTATATTATTGTTTATTGTGAATTGTGACTTAGTGAAATGTAGACATGTAGTGTAATATCTGTGAGTGAAGACAGGAAGACAGCGGATAATTTAAAAAAAGATTATAAGTTTATAAGTTGTATAATATTGTGTTAGAGAATAAAAACATTTTTTGCAGATTTTAGTAGTGATTTTATTAGTGTGAGATCCGTAACAATATTCTCATTTAAGTATACTGTAGTAAAAATTTTTAATTTTCAAAAAAATCTTGATCAATATCCAAAAAACTTTATGTCCCCTGAATAGAGAATTTATTTACCATTAAAATACCCCCCTTTAAAATACATATTTGAAAATTTAAGAGTTGAAGACTATAAGGGGGTTGAAATTTGTGGCCAGTGGTTTGCGAACACAACAATTTGAAAACAAAATCCACGTTTTTCGGGTTTAGCTCAGAGATAATTTTCCTTTATTTTAATTTATGCGGAATTTTATAAAATCATTCTTAATGTATATGATATAAGGCAAAATATCATATTGATATTCCTAAGTAAACAATAATTTTCACCACAACCCGCAAATATTGACAACAACTAAAAAATGCTTTAAAAGCTTCCTGCAAGTGCGAAAATTATAATCACACGCATGACGTCAATGCGCTGCGTGGAGGAGTTTCCTTTCCAGTCTCAAAGCATCTCAAAGCTGATATATTTTATGAAGTTTTTACGAATCTATCTACTATTTTAACTTCATTTTATCCACTTACCTGCGCATGCCAGGAACTATACTATGCGATTCGTCCTTAGACTAATAAATAAAGTCTGAGGATTCGTCCCAATAATTAGCGGAATTCGAAACGTATAGCAATTCATTTAACATTAAAAAAAAGTACAACTTAACGTTCCAGAAGCGAAAAAAACAGTTTCAGTCTCAGCTGAAGCTACATTCATAACATATGCATAACGCTAATGCTAATTTAATGATCACCTTCCTCAGAAAAACCACGATGCAGTGATAACGTTTAGGGACTCTATTTAGAGTGCACCACCTTCATTATTTTTAACAGCAGTCCATTTTGATTTAATACGTCCGTGGACATAACGTAAAATTAGCGTGTTGTGTAATTTGTGTATTTCATTGTGTATGTGTATCTTTTCATTTTTCATTTATGACGGATATGTTTTCAATTCGTATTTGATTTTGGTAGGGTGTCAATTTTCGAATAATAATGAACATTAAATTTTATTTCCGTAAGGGTGAAAATTGCGTCGTTTGGGTCCAGGAACCCCGAAGCGAAGTATGTTGAAGTTGAATCTCTTGCTGGTCGATATTTTAGTCCACGGAGCTTTGCCTGTTTTTCCCTATGCGATGTGTACGTCGTCAAAATGGCAGAAGAACGGTCAAAATCTGATTTCTGTGATATATTGAATAACATTGACCGAAAATTTGAAATAATCCACGTGAAGTGGTCGGACGAGAAGTTTTTCGAAATCAAATTTCGAACACAAATTGAAAGAAGCAATGAAGACTTCAACTCTTTATGCGACGAATGGGTAGACTTATTCTCAGACGTTACCAATACTGTTTGGGCTAAGAAAATATCGAATACGGGGCCTAAGATCCGTTTTAGGAAACAATATCAGTGCTGGACGCAGGGTGGAAAAATTATCCAGAAGGAGCTGTTATTTGACGCTAGAAGATGTAAGGGAACTCTGGATATGAAGGTGCTAACAGATAACCCTCTTACCAGAAGGAAAAATAAACATATTAAGCTAGGCCTGAATGTTGTCGTCAAGGTAATAATTATTGTCAATTGCCATAAATATTTATTCACACAGGAGACCTATATCAATTTGTTGGTCATATATAGCAATTTTTGTAAATTAAGTGGTACCTCAGATGCAAATGAAATTACCTGCGGCCTAATTACCGCACAATGTTACCAGATTGTAACAGGATGCCTTCTGTAGGGGTGCACTGCGACCTGTTGAGATCTATTGTGCCCTACAAGATTGTACTCATCTTCCGATACATACTGATTTTTACTGAATAATGGAGATGAGCTTAAACAGGCCTAAATCTGATGTCATATCATTGGTCATTGTTGGGCTATTTATCCCTTGAAATTTCAAGAAAATAAAAAAAGAGAAAAGGAAAATATGAAATATAAGTATAAGAAAAAGCCGTAGAGGTAGTAGGTATATTTCGGGGAAGAGAGAGCGTACCAAACCAATGATCAATGTCCTGATTTATCAGATTCCTGTCGGTGTCAGCAGTTCATTTCTATTGAAAAAAATAATCTAAAATTGCAGCTACTGAATGAGGCAACACTGTACGACTATTACCTGAACACTGACGTGCGTGTTTCTTGCCCTGAAAACTCAGGGACCACTTCTGTATCTGTATACTTCCCACAATTTTTACGACAGTTACAAAATTGTTCATATTCACAAAGAAAACTATCTTTCATCGCATCAATTAAAAAATAGTCCCATCAACCTGATTGCTTTGAATTAAAAGACTAATCAAAACAGCTGCCGGATAACACCTGACTACAAAATAAATTATTTTTTTTAGATCAATTTCACCCATCTACATCGTGTGGATACTTCCCAGCCTTTTGCATTCTTCGTCCACACGTGCGAACCTCAACCGGAAGCTCCGAAACCCGTCATCCGCTCGAACGAGAAGCTTCCACAACTGATCGCTGAGATCGTTCAAAAGGGAATCAATGCCTCCTCAAAAGCTGCGACCCAAATGAGAGTCATAGAGAACCAACAGCAAATCATCATGCAGTCTTGCCAGAAACAGATGCCTCCACAAATAACGCACGACTTACTCCAACATAGCGTGCTGGTGGCCGGCCTCGAAGACAAAAACAACGAACATAACCTCAGTAACGATACCCTGCTGCCACCGCAGCAGCTGATCCAGGACTCGATTCACATTCCGGGCTTCCAGCAACCGACCATACAGGTTCTGCAGAGCGACCCTCTGAGTTTGGAGGGGATGAAACTCGATTTGCAGCCACAACTGCAGCAATACACGCAGGTTGTGGTCAGTTCACCGCAAGTGGATCTCGAAGGGGACTCTTTACTTATGTGTCAGCCGTTGATGTTTGAGACTTCACAGCTAATTCCGGTGTCGTCTCAATTTGTGCAGCTGAGTTCACATAACTTGCACAACCAGCAAGGTCAGTTCTTATAGTTTGTGATGTGAATAAATTTGGACAATAGAGGGTTTCAATACAATTGAGGGTTCCAATTCTTGATGCGAAATGGCGGATACGAGGAAACTTGATAGGATATTACAGGGTAGAGGAATAATAATTTTTTAAGCATGTTGAAAAGTAATTTTTGATTGAGTCGCTTGAAAGCAGGGTCACCTATTGAATCTGATGGAACCTGAAAAACTCACCATGATATTAACTGAAACTGAACCAGATAAGCTGCAGGTATTTAAGAATGATTGGGCCTTGCTTACAAAAAGTGACATCTATTCCTGTATGAGCGTATTGTAATCAACTGGGTCAGTGGTGAATGGTGACTGGTGAGATAATGACATTCAGAAATCTGTCATAGTTTGTTTCAATTATTTTAATCAGCCATTTAATAAAATAATTGAAATCACCCATTTAGTAAAATATAAATATTCCATACTGTAGCGATTTCTGAACATGTATAGTTTCTTCAGCGCATCCAGATTGTATTGACGAATTGAGAATTATTCGGTGATGTACCAAAGGTGAGAAATTAGAAGGGGTGAAAGTTCCAAAATCCAAACCGTCAAAAAATTGAAGATTTTTGATACCTTGCTTTAAATTGATGCCAATCATCCTGAATGGGATGTTACCCTTGATGGTGATTTTAAAGTTTTATTGACTTATTAACTATACATTGATGATTATCGAAAGAATTTATTGCTAGTCAAATTTATGATGTTATTTTTAAATTGTATTTATTATGTATTCTTTTTCAAGTTTTAAACGAGATGAAAAATATAGACCAGTAGTGATAGAAACCATAAAATAATACCTAATACAGTTGATGTGACTACAGATCTATAGGTATGTATATGTAAATTTTTGTATGTATTTTTGGAATTTATAATTTTTATTTGTTAAATATTATATTGCAAGTTCTGGGTTGTGATTCTCAAATCTGTCTTGATCAATAATGACCTTACATTATTTTGTATAATAATAATTCGTTTTTGTGCCTGTCGGACAAGAAACTTCAGGAGTTTGGGGTAATGCAGCCTTGAGATTTCTGACATCGGTTGGTCAGAAAATTACGAATGCCACGGAGGAATCCCGTGCGACGTATTTTCTGTTCCAACGATTGAGCATTGCTCTACAAAGAAGCAATACAGCGTCAATGTTGGGAACACTTCCACCTGGGAGGGAGTTTTCAGAAATTTTTTATTATTTTGATTCTATTTTTTTACTATTTTATTTTTTTTAAATATTTATATTGTTTGATGTTTGATGTTTGATGTTTCATGTTTGTAAAAAGTTCATTAATTAAAAAGAACAGATAATACAATAAAGACTCAAAATATTTTTTAATGGGTACCATTTGCTTTTGAATACTTTTACTTTTATTACTTTTACATTTACTTTTTTATCGGTCCTTCAAATTATACCAGCCAAAGTGTTGCTATAATAAAAATTAACAAATGTTCTTAATAGTCTTAAAATCCCAATAGATAATAGAGGACGATATTATTTTATGTGAATTGCAGGAATGTAATTTTATTCTCATATAAAAAAATGTCTTGAAAGAATTGAAAACATGGTTAAGAATTTGACTACTGATCAGTGTCCTTTAAAGTGTTATTATTATTAAGTAGTCTCACATTTTAAGACAACTTCTTCAGAACTTAGTTGTATAGTGAGAGTTGGTTTCTAAGACCCAAGGTTTTCTGATTAGTTACCAAAAATACCTAATTAGGGACAATCGAGGTGGTACTCAGTGAAACACCAATTTTTCTTCCATGATTTTATTGATTTCTACATTAACCATAATATGTAGGTAAAATTTTCGGTAACAGTTCCTAAATTCTAAGTAAATAACAGAACTCCTATGAAAATAACTGATTTGGATCAAAGTTGAGAATCGCAACCCAGATAATGTTGTAATTTTGTTCTATTATGAATTTACTTTGTATCAAGTACATTAAGAGTAGCATTTTGTTTAAATTTTACTAGAATTTGATATTTTTTCTTCAGTGATATTACTTTGTAAAATGAAAATGATGATCTAGTTCTAGTACTTTGAAATGTTTGATCTGCATAACCGTAACAGCATCAGCAGGTTTTCCTCACAATTATAATGTAGAAAAGGCTAAGTAATGCATCCTATGAGAATGGAAGCTATCAAGATGTGGGCTAAGGTAATAGTCATTCTTCTCCCCCCAATCAATGCCCATTTTACTTAATATTCATTCAACTCAATAACAGTACCAAGCAGAAAGTGGTGACCATAACTGAATTTGGGTTGCAATATATTGGTGTCATTATTAATTGGTGCCTTCAGATATGTTAACAGAATAATAATAGAACCAATAATCTGTTTTAGTGCTACTAGCTGCTTGGTATATCGATGGTCTAATTCTAATACCCCGTAACTGTATGAATCAATATTTTACAGGAGAGAGCTTTTTTAATTTTAGTTTTAAAGGGCTAAATATGATTCAGGAGATTACAAAACTTTTTTTGTAGCCAATTTCCCAAGCCAATATGGTGTATTTCAGCTCATGAGCATGACAGAGTAAACGTACAACCGAATGGCGCGAAAAAGTAGAATTTGGATTTTTTGCAGATACAGGGTATTAGAGTTAGACCATCGATATGTTAGTCTCATTTTTAAAAATATGGAATGCACACATTAAAAAGATACCCCTGTTACAATGAGCGATTTTAAAGAATATTGTAAATTGTAACATCAGTTCTCCTAGGAAGCATTTTCACTAATGTAAATATGTTTTGTAATGTTTTGATGTGAGTTTACTTTGTCATATTTATTGAACATATTCGGCCCTTTTCTTCTGTAGAGGTCTTCAAGTGCAATGATATATAAATTTATATTTTTATATTAGAGAATCATTTTTCTATTAGATTTAAGTACAAAATTGGCTTTATTTATTATATGTGTGTAATAAACGGCTGTTGCATTAATTATTAATAGTCTATTTTATTGTATGTTAGGTATTCTATTTAATTTTGTAATAATTGACCATCATCAGTTTTATATGTATAGGTAGTACTGCATAATTACATTTTTTTTTCACAATTACGTATGTGTATTTATGTTTTTTTATATATTTAGTAAACATATTTGGGATTTTATGAATAAACTGAAGCATGTGCAAATTTTGCTTTGATTGCGATTAAAATACATTTTTTGAAACATATTTCAACATTATCATTTGCAGACACATGTTCTGAAGCACTTCTTCCTTTTTGATATAATCTATCTGCTGCAGGAGTTTGTCACTGAGCTATAAAAACCCCTGATATTCTAGTAAAAGCACATGCTTCCTTTTATTCATACCATTGTCCATAGAAGAAGTCCTAATTCATCATAAAACACTGTATACAATAATTTTTATGATTGATTTTAAATTGACTGTGTATGATTGGAATAAACAGTATTATGCAATTTTTTTGCAATTATTTTTATCAGAAAGTTTGAAATTGAAGTTATTTGTAAATAATACAAATGTTTCAAAATTCAATTGTATTATTTTTTGTAATATATTGTACATTATAAAGATTTGTATGCATTGATTTTTTAATACAAACTAAAATAGGATATAATTAATTGGAAAGTGGTTTAGGGAAAATTTATAACTTTTTTTCGATTATAACCATTAAAAAAAAAGTTGTAAGTCCTCTAAGTCATTACAAGGCTTTGATGAATGATAGATAGATGAATGATTTTTAAACTACTGATAATAATTAAAACAACACAACAGGGGAGGTAATTTTGTTCCCCTTTATAACTTGTTTTTGCTAGACTTTATCTGGATTACCTATACCTTGAATTTATTTGATCAAAATTTGGATGTTACAGGGGGTGTTTCCTTGGTGTCTGTGCCTATTTTTTGGGCCCCTTTGCACCTCACTCTAAAGGCCAGACACTTATAATCAATAAAATCCTCAAACCACCCAATTGCTTAAAGAACATATTTATAAATATTCCACAATATAAATTTGGAAGGAAGGACACTGAGAAATTGAACAATGTAATATAATTTGTGAGAATCACAGAATCACTAGAGGCGTATACCTCAGGTATACCTAATTAAGTACTACACTTGCAGAATTCAATCTTTTGACTAAAATTCACAATTTGACTATATTTTGGCCCAAGATATGAAAGTAAGTACCTATAAGGTGGATATTTATTTTTTGTAACGGTTTCATACATAATATAATTTATATTTTTGTACATAGTAACTACATGCATATAGGTATTACAATTACTTTTTAACAGTGAAGCGAAGCTAAAATTCGTAAGTAAGTACTTATCTCTGTTCTTATATGTCACCACCAAAAGGCTCGAATATGATTCCCTCACAGATTTTCTTTGCGATTTTTTCGCAGTCTTCTTGGCTATCAAAAGAATTCAATGAGCGTGTGCACTGTGTGCCTATTGTGTCTATTTTGCATTTCTGTTCATCATGATGCCACCACCAAACTTCCAAGTCTCCTACACATAGCATTCTTCCTTTGTATGAGCCCTCTTCGCAGTCTAAAATAAATGTAACAATTTTTAGTACAATCACGACCAGTTATTATTGACTTTATATCTAATAATTATGACTTCCTAATGACCCAGTCCATAGATTAATTATTGTTCTCTATATCCAAGTACCAGGTGAAAATGATTTTCCTGCTTATTAATATAAAGTCCATTTAAGATCGAGGGGTAAACCGCTAAGGAATTCAGGTGTATAAATTGGAGGTAATCTGAGGAAATCTGAAGGTAATCTGAGAAAATCTAAGTTAATCCGGAGGAAATCTTAAGGAAATCACGAGGTAATTTCGAGGTAATCTCACTTAAGATGCGATCTATGCGACATTTTTATGTTATATGTGACCTAAATCGTCAAAATAAATCATCGAAACATATACGGGTGGCCCAGCGAAAAGGTACCCATCAGGCCTAATAACTTGAAAACTGAAGATGTACGCGAAAAACGCCGAAACAGGTCGATTTTGTTATCGAGGGGGACATATTTTCGTGACAAATTTAACTACCCAAGTTCAACCCCTTGGCAGGGGTAGCTACCCGGCTACCCCTTTGCTTATCATCATATAGGGAACAGATATCGAGTGTGACACCATTTGAAAGCTACTTGAATTCTCTTTACAACGATATTCAACATTTTGGGTTTCGCTTACATACAGGGTGGCCCAACGAAAACGTAACGCGCCCTAATAACTTGGAAACTGAAGATGTACGCGAAAAACGCCGAAGCAGGTCGATTTTGTTATCAAAGTAGGCATATTTTCGTGACAAATTTAACCACCCAAGTTCACCCCCTTGGCAGGGGTAGCTACCCCTTTGCTTATCATCATAGGGAACAGCTATCGAGTGATACATCATCTGAAAGCTACTTGAATTCTCTTTACAACGATATTCAACATTTTAGGTTTCGCCCACATACAGGCTGGCCCAACGAAAACATTTTTTTTGGGCCACCCTGTATGTAAGTGAAACCCAAAATGCTGGATATCGTTAAGAGAATTCAAGTAGCTTTCAAATGATGTACGTGAGTGGTTTCGCTTACATACAGGCTGGCCCAACGAAAATTTTTTTTGGGTCAGCCTGTATGTAAGTGAAACTCAAAATGTTAGATATCGTTGTAAAGAGAATTCAAGTAGCTTTCAAATGATGTATCACTCAATACCTGTTCCCTATGATGATAAGCAAAGGGGTAGCTACCCCTGCCAAGGGGGTGAATTTGGGTGGTGAAATTTGTCACGAAAATATGCCTACTTTGATAACAAAATCGACCTGTTTCGGCGTTTTTCGCGTACATCTTCAGTTTTCAAGTTATCAAGGCGAGTTGCGGTTTCGTTGGGCCACCCTGTATGTGAGCGAAACCCAAAATTTTGGATATCGTTTTAAAGAGAATTTGAGTGGCTTTCAAATGATGTATCACCCGTTATCTGTTCCCTATGATGATAAGCAAAGGGGTAGCTACCCCTGCCAAGGGGGTGAACTTGGGTAGTTAAATTTGTCACGAAAATATGTCCACCTCGATAACAAAATCGACCTGTTTCGGCGTTTTTCGCGTACATCTTCAGTTTTCAAGTTATCAAGGCGAGTTGCGGTTTCGTTGGGCCACCCTGTATGTGAGCGAAACCTAAAATTTTGGATATCGTTTTAAAGAGAGTTTGAGTGGCTTTCAAATGATGTATCACCCGTTATCTGTTCCCTATGATGATAAGCAAAGGGGTAGCTACCCCTGCCAAGGGGGTGAACTTGGGTAGTTAAATTTGTCACGAAAATATGTCCACCTCGATAACAAAATCGACCTGTTTCGGCGTTTTTCGCGTACATCTTCAGTTTTCAAGTTATTAGGCCCGGTACCTTTTCGCTGGGCCACCCTGTATGTATAACCGATTTTGAATGTTATAAAGTAAATTTTTTTTCAACAGGCGAAAATTTTTTAATTTAAGGTCACGCAATTTCCCAGGAGAGGAAAATGGCCTGGCCTGCCATTTGAATTTTCATAAAAATGGTCTTTTAGAATTATATGTATACAAGATGGGAGAAAACATTAAAAGTAAATTAACAGCATGAAAAAGAACATTTCCAAACTTTCTGTTAAAGTAATTTTTTTAGTAGTTCGACACTCCCACAGAAAGGGGGGCAAGATTTCTATATTTCTATATTCATTTATCGGCACACTTTTCTTCTTCACACAATGAGAAGAACGTTATCTCAAACTATACCTACTCTCTCGCAGTGCCAAAAAAAGCTTTTTCTTATTAGTTTACTAGTGGCGTTGGTAGAAAATAAAATTAAATCTTCAAAATTCTTTTTCTAAATAGATCTTCTTCTAAAAAATAGAAAATGGCTTCTTGGTATTTCATTTCTTTTAGTTTTTGTTTCACTCACTCCACCCACATAATATATGCACATGCAATATGAAAAGTGAATTTAATCTTATATGAAAAAACCGGCGATGATTATTATTATGTTCTCTTCTCTCTTTGAACTTGAGGATATTTTTTTTAATGTTTCGTTCGCAACCAATAACTACTTATAAAATATAATACTGTTCTGTAAATTTAATGAATTATTTATTATGAAAGATTGAATGAAAGAAAAAAGCTTAAGTTGCCATTTAAAAAAGCTCTCAATGACGTCATTACTCGAAAACCATTAATCAGATAGATATATTATAGAGTGATTTGTATTCACCGAGAAAAAAGATTTTTCGACTTGGATTAAATTTCAGGATTTTATTTTTTTATAAAAAAAATTTCTTTTGATTTTTTTAATCGTAGGTAGGTTATCTAACAGACCTATCATGAAAGTTATGCCTATGCATTTCTCAATGTTGACCGAAAAGTTATCTTTTGTGATAATATTCATATTTTTGATAGAATAAAGTGGTTTTAGGGAGAAATCTTTTTTACAAGAACTCATTTTTGTGTAAATTTTTGTAAAAATAATTCTTTAACAGGGGTTGGCTTACTAAAGTCTCAATAAGAAGCTTTTTACAGAAAAACTAGTTCTTATGAAAAACATATCTCACTAAAAGCACTTTTAAATCAAAAATGTGAATATTATTATGTATGAAACATACTTACACCTTTTCGATCGTACACTAATTAATGTCTAATTATTAATGTATTAGGTATACAGTGCGCGAGAAAAGTAAGGAATAAATTCGATAAAACGAATTTAAATTAGAAGAAGTCGTAAACGATGGCGCTCAATTAGGGATTTTTCTGATGGAGCTGGAATACCAATATTTTCGTATTAATTATTATTATTATTATTGTTATATAGTTGTTATGCTTTTATACTGATATAATATTATGTAAATTAATTGACGTCATTATGTATAATCTGTTAAAATGTGAACATTTTTATAGTTAATATTTCAATAAAATTATATTACTGATAAATTCGATAAAACGAAAAGCGCTGTTTTTTTGAATAGGTAAATAAAAAAACAGGTCGATTTTGTTTTTGAGTTCTTGAACTTTTGATATAATATTGGGGTATACAGGGTGATGCGCGAAAAAGTGGTGACGTCATCGGCATTATTTTTAAATAGCAACCCTTATTTTTATTCCATTTTTTGATACTTCATTTAATTGCCAGTATGGTAATGTAATCAATTTGTAACCTTAAATAAGGAAATTTCTGAGAAAACAGCTTGTGAGTCGAAATTGTGCAATTTTACTGATGTGAAAATCGGAACATTAACAATAAAAATAAAAAAAAATCAAATAAAAATGACTGTTATTTCCATGGTAATTTTAAAAGATCTCTCTATTAAATTAAGTCTATTAAATTAAAACTGTTAAATTTAATTAAATTATCTATTAAATAATCTGTTTATTAAATTGAATGTCTCCAAATTAAGTTATTTTCACAGAAACTTCGTCGTTTAAGGTTACAAAATGATTACATTCCCGTATTGGCAATTGAATGAAGTATCAAAAAATGAAATAAAAAATAAGGGTTGTCATTTAAAAAAAATGCCGATGACGTCACCACTTTTTCGCGCATCACCCTGTATACCCAAATATTATGTCAAAAGTTCAAGAACTCAAAAACAAAATCGACCTGTTTTTTGAAAATGAAAGAATCATTTTCATTTTTCATTGCCTGTTGAAATAATAAATAAAAAAAGGGTATTTGAAATTAAGTCTAAATTAAGTCCACTCATGTAACATTTTAAGAATATTAAAAAATATAAATATTCAATTTTTGAAAAAGTGATTCGATTTTATTTTTATTTTTGGGCATTGAGCATTGGGCTATCAACTGAGCTGAAAGTGGCAAGATTTAATGACTATAGTCCTTTCTGATTTTCACAACATCTGAATAAATTATATAACTTTATCAAAAATAAATAAATATTTATTCAATTATTTATTCAACGTACCATTCGTAGTAAATTCACGTTCGTTTTCTTCTGAACAATTTATAATAGAAACAAAGAGTAGTAACAATAACATAAATGACATTAACTTGAACATTTTAAGATTCTGATATTGTACGCTGATCTTCTTTGTATTATTACTTATTGTAAGAAGCACTTGTTATCTTAAGTATAGTTCATTTAAGAATGATACGTCTCATTAATGAATAATAATTAGTATATTTGATGATGATGAGGCGTCGTAGCTAGGCATATATAGATTGTTCGTCGGAGAAGTATGTAGTCGATTATAAAGTGTATCGGTAGGCGGCGCTGCTGTAGGTGTAAATCAGTTATACTCAAAATGTCTTATAATGTTCAATTCAATACATGAAATTAATGTGAATAACAAAATGAAAATTTACAAAATGTTTCGAACAGTGTACTTCTTAGGTTGCGGATCTTTGGAAAATCGAATTCCTGCGTATCTAGAGATGAACAAACGACCACAACACGGTAAAAGGGCATTTTAAAAATGAAATCATTTAACACACACCAGTTTTACAAAAATAGTATAATCCCACAAAAATCGAGTAAAGCGAACCATATTGATGCGATACCATTGCTCCACCAACAGCAGGGCTCTATTGGCGGTTTTTTAAAGAAAATACTCAATATCTGATTATAAGCTATTCATAAGGATTTATTTGTAGAGGTCATAATGAGGAGAAAAATTTCCGTTATTTCCGTAAAATTATCATTCTGTGTATTTTTTAAATGATATCTATTTTTAGGATTAGGATAACTTACATCATCAAAATATTATTGCTAATCAGTCAATATGCTGAATATATTGTAATTAAATGTTGATCTTCCTTATCTCAAAGAATGTTTCTTTAATTTATAACAAAAACAAACTTGATTAAACTTATCAATTACGTAATGATAAGTGATTTTGGACAAAGTGCAGACCGCAGATTCAGCTGTTACACAACTATCAACATGACTTTTTTGCTGATTAATTTTTAAATTTCGTCACAAAATTATGTCCCATTCTGAAGACATCGATTTTTCATGAATATTTCAAACAACCGCGCGGTAGCAAATTTTTCGAAAAAAATTTTCTTTTCGCTTTTAATAAAAATCTCTCCCGTCAGATGGAAATTGTGAGAAGTTCAGAAATGTAAGCGATTCTAAAATTTATGTTTTCAACCCTTACTTCGTAGAATCTCTGCATACTTATTGATTATGAATAAAAAACTAATGTTTTATAAAATTCTACTATATATTGATGGATGGTAGAAACGTTACACGTGTTTCGCTACTTTTCATGTAGCATCTTCAGACGTAAATAAAATTATTGATACAGTAACATAGCAACAGTATTACCTAAGTGATCACAAAACAAGTAACTAGATTTAAATAAATTATTAAGAGAACTAACTAGATCATAATGTAATTTCTTCAGAATCTTCTTAGTTGTTGATATCAAGAAGAAAATCAAGTAGTGGAAAAAAAAATGAAAAATGAATAAATGAACAGCTAGACACATATCGTTCTCCACTACTTGATTTTCTTCTTGATATCAACAACTAAGAAGATTCTGAAGAAATTACATTATGATCTAGTTAGTTCTCTTAATAATTTATTTAAATCTAGTTACTTGTTTTGTGATCACTTAGGTAATACTGTTGCTATATTACTGTATCAATAATTTTATTTACGTCTGAAGATGCTACATGAAAAGTAGCGAAACACGTGTAACGTTTCTACCATCCATCAATATACAGGGTGTTGATTTTCAAAGCGGGCCATAGGGGATTAGCATTGCGAAAGTGGTTTTTGAGGATTCCTGCTCGCCGTTTAAACTGACAGAAATAGTTTTGGTATCAAAATGAAGCTAAAATTATTGCGCATAACGCTTGACATCAGAAATTAATTTGATTTCACGTTGTTTTCTAAAATTCTTCAGTAAAAGTTCAAGTAATTGTTAATGTTTAATCACAAAATAGCATGCCTTGCCTAAACAATAATGACGTTTCTACGTTTTGACAATCCAATAATAAAACTTTATAAGTTAGTAGGTAATAAAAAGTTTGGTTCTATTTAAAAATGGGTTAATGCTATATGCTCTATTCCCTATGGCCCGTTTTGAAAATCAACACCCTGTATAGTAGAATTTTATAAAACATTAGTGTTTTATTCATAATCAATAAGTAAGCGATTCTTCTGTAGCTCTGCCCGTTTCAGAGATTTAGTTCTTCAAAATTTTTGTCCTCGTTTTGTGAGGAAACTAAGGACTTTATGGTCGAACTGGATTGTATTGGATTGTATAGCTCTTATTGCAGTCGGCTGTGCTCACACAAAATTCCGTCCCATTTTGAAGATATCGATTTTTCATGAAAATTTCAAACTACAAATTGCAAAATTTTTCGATTTTTTTTTTCATATGTAATTATTTTAAAAATCTCCCTTGAGAAGATGGAAATTATGAGAAGTTTTTAACTGCAAACGGTTCTTCTGTAGCTCTCCCCGTTTTAGAGATACAAGAGGTACAATAAGGAGAATGATCATTTTCCGGGTGAATGTTTATTTTGCCGATTTTTTCAAAACGATTCTTTGACACGCTCAATAAGCAAATAAAAAATTTGCTGGAGGGCGTGCCAGACGATGGCAAATGAAACTGAAAGCAGTCTTATCCTGCGAATTCGCGTTCTCAAGAATGGCCGTTGAAACTTGATAATTTACGAATTTTTTTTGTTTAAAAAATTTTTTGTCTTCGTTTCGGGAGAAAACTAAGCACTACGGTTGAACTGGATTGTTTACCGTGTCGCAGTCGGCTGCGCTCACAATCGGGTTGTTTAAAAAGGAAAATAATAATTAGATTAAGTTAAAAAAGTCTATTTTTTCTGCATGCTGCATGAATTATGAAATGAGTTGTTATTGTTTTCTTAAAAAAAAACTTACCGTTTCTCTTCCCATTCACCTGCTTCGTTATGGGTCTGGATTGTTATTGTTACCTCGTGCTAGATATTTCCTTAAGGAGCTATTTGCTTTGTTAAATGTAAAATTAAAGTTGATTCTAAACTAATGAATACCTAATATGGTGTAATTATTATATGAGTCGCCATTTACAATATAAGTTTTCAGCACACAGAAAAGATTTTTACAATTTCAGTGTCACTGTAATTAATTGAGCTGAAGGTGTTATCCAATAAACGTTTATATACAGGTCCATAATAAGTAGGTACTTTCAGCAAAAAATTCATAACTTTTGTTTCAAGGAAAACGAAAAAAGTCAAGATGTTAATTTTATAGCATTTTTTCAACATGGCTGCAAAAGTGTACCCCTTAGCTTGAACCACCCCCAACACCAAAAAACTGATTACAGTTGTGCCAGTAATGCTGTTTTGTATACCTTTGAAATTGGTTTTACCTATAGGAATAATTATTGAAGTAAATTGTAATCTAAATAATAGTATATTATGTTACTAGGAGTAGAAGGCGATCATTTTGTGTTGAGTTCAACTATCGTGCAATTGATCGAAACACAAAAGGAGCATTCTACTGCGAGTGACATAATATACGATTTTTTCCGCAAGCTAAATACATATAACAAAATAATGTAAGAAAACAATTTGGGGAAAAATACCATCAAGCATTAGATACATTTTGTCCGTTTTAAGAACTGTTGATATGCAAAGTCATAAATTTTACGGGATCAGTCCAGGTAGATATAGAATTTGCGATTTTTGCTAACTCAGGCAGAGTGCCCTGTCTTCCTCTTGGAAGATTTCGAAGAAAAGTTTATGGTAATGAATTTTAAAGCGAATAAGAGCATAAATCTCGCTGAAGTACTTATGAGTTAAAATGGTTTTTGACGTTACTCTGCAAATCTACAAGCGTCTAGATAGGACGCTGGAACTGTACAGGACTCGCAATGATTAGATATCATATCACAAGATATATTTAGGTAACACGCACTAATACTGTCTGTTCAATGTTCAATGAATTTTGACGATGTCAAAAGCTGTTATTGTTCTAGGATTATAATGAAAAAATTGTTCCTAGTAACATAATGGCATCCTTCTACATGGTATATAAAGTATCATAATTACGGTATTTTAGAGCACTTTCGGAAAAAATAAGCTTTTTGAGAACAGGTGAAATAAAACGAAAATATATTTCTCTGAACTATTTTTCGAAAACTCGATAGGTACATGTGCATGTGCATTGATAATAACGCAAGTTACTTCATTATTATTAGCTTTCATAATAATATTTGAAGGCAAATAATTAGCCTTGAATAGGTTGAATATTATTCCTTATAGTACTGATCCTGAAAAAAAAATAAAAGCAAATCGTCAATGCCAAAAGCTGTCAAGTGATTCAATTGAAGTAGTTAAATAATCGGCAAGTAATTGAATTACTTTATACTTCAGTTCAATTACCATTGATACATTGGAATTTGTATATATGGTCAATGCATGCTAACATTGCAAATTTATTGCATGAAATATTTCATAATGCTGACTTAGCTTAAAGCCAAAGCAATTAAAGTAGGTAAATAGGTACTGGAGGAAAAATGACCCCAGTTGAGTTAATAATTTGGAACTAAAATGAAGGTGTGCTTCGTTAAAACAGTTAAAGAATCCAGCCAGGCACGAACAGCGAGAAATTGGTGCCCAGATATTTCTCCAGTTTCATTTATTGTGTAATTGGAAATACTTTGTCTGGGGTATCTTGAAATGTTGACCTTATCCAATAAATGAATCGATTCATTACCTCTACCTCTCCATGTCCGATAATTAAATTCACTCTATTAGTAAGTAATGAGATCCGCTTAACAAAATGACGCATTGACTTTTTCTATGTCTACCTCCCGTTGTCTACATATTATAGTTTTGTTCGATTCCTTCAGAATTTACAGGAATCCTCACCTCATTCTTCTAATTTATTAAAAATTCTTCATAAGTTACATATATGAATAATTATTTAAATAGTATTTCCATTTAACTATACTTAAGTGGTATTCTTATCACGTTTTCTTGCTACTTACGCATTTCCACAGCTTACATATAATTTTGCTGACATAAGTACTACCTTTTTTCGTGTGTTAGGATGATTGGTTAGGCACGTAGCTAGCTTCAACTTATTGTTATACGCAGCTAAGCTTTCATTCTGCAGATTCAATCACACACTTCATTTTCTTTCAATTATAATCCAGAAAATACTAGCTTAATGCATTTTTTTTACCTAATCTACTTGTTTTCACAAGATTTGATTTTTTAAATTTTAAGCTTATTGTATTGTTGATGTGTGTAGGATTTCACGGTCGTATTCCATTGAAATCGTACTTGAATCCGGGTTTTTGTGCCGTGGTCCATAGACATTTGCTTCAAACGTTTCGTCTACAGCTGCGGTAGACATCATCAGCGGTTGCGTGTGGGCAACCGATACTTCCACTCCTCATATTCACTGATAACTGACTGACTAACTGACTAACGGATGGGAGCGCGTCCTATTTATAGGCTGATGGTCTAGTGACGTTATACCCCTTCTATCACCACAGCAACGGCCGATCTCTCCGATGATGTCAGATATTTCTGAGTCAGACGATGACTAATTTGAGTCTGACGTAACGCCGGATACCAAATCCTCCGCAGTTCCATTCATTCCTCCTGGGCCTTGAAATTATTTGGATGTTTATAAATTTCTTCACTAAATTGCTTCACGATGTAAAAGGGTGTACATATGTGGTGTAAATAGTTTGAAGTAGTAGACAGGATTTTCGTCTTTTCAGAGCATAAAGTAATAACGTAATCGTCCTGAAACACGGTGTGCCCCGCGAGAGCTTACTTACTGGGTCTGTCTGACCCAGGCGGTAGTTTCTCTTGTGTTTCCGGAGTTTACTATTCGATCGGTGACGTTCTTAAGGTAAGGGATAAATGCTACTCCCAAAAACTCATGATGGTTGTTCGCTGGGTGTCGTGGGGTGGGGGGTTCTGGGTCGTAAGGCTCCCCTGATTTCTTGAGCGGTGTAGTCATTCGCCCGCAGACCCATATCTAGGTAGACGAGCTCTTTTTGGAGGTTTTAGATCTGATAAATTTAAGATGCGCACGATTCGCCAGGAATTTTATTACTGCTCGTTTTTAGCCTGGATAGTGGTTGGAGTTCTTGTCTAAATACCGATCTGTGTGTATTGGTTTTCGGTAGACTCTATGCCCCAAGGTGTCATTTTCATTCCTGTTAACGAGGACATCAAGAAATGGCAATAATTATTGTCCATCATTTTCCATTTCCATCGTGAACTGAATGCGGGGGTGAATACTGTTGATATGGCGAAGGAATTCCTGCAGGTCTTTTCACCATGTTGCCAAATGACCAAGGTGTCATCTACGTAGCGGTACCAACAAGACGGTTTGTTGGAGGCGGAGTTTAAGCCGTGGTTTAAAAAAAATAAATTTAGAAGTTGGCAACGATAGGCTCGGAGGGTTGCCCATAGCCACTCCATCCAGTTGTTCGTTTAAGTCACCAATCCATTGAAAATAGGTGAGTAGAGTGTGTAGTACGTGGTGATGAGAGAGACGTCCCTAGGAAAGATCCCCTGAACGTGTTGAAGGGTCTCACCATGGCGGTGAAAAGGGAAACGACATCAAAATTGTCGACAAATTCACTGGAATGAAGGATTAAAGATTAAAGTTTTTCTATGAAGTGACCCGTATGAAGAGTCTTTTAATACGGGATTCTGTAAATCCGGCGTGTGCCTCAGCAGGATAGTTACCTATAGATATTTGACCAGAGAATATGTCGGGGAACCAATGGCACTGACAATGGGGTGAAGAGGCACGTTTCGTTCAGGTTCAGGTTTGTTCATTTTTGGCAATCCATAAAGTCTGGGTGTTCTGGCTTCGGTATTCATAATCTGCCTTTTGTCTTAATCGGGGGAATCATGGAAGTTTTAACCAGCTGACTGATCTTTCGGAGGATGCGTTTCATAGCATCTTTAGAATGTTTTTTGTATGTTTAAGTGATAAAGATGTCTTTTAATTTCTACTGCTAGTCTCTGACATTCAATACAGAGGTAGTATTTCTCTTGTCTGCGAATAGAATAATTATATTTTTGCTAGCCTCCTGAACGCAGCTCTTTCATATCTGGTGATATTGCTTTTTGTCGGCTTGGCACGCTGTAAAATTCATGACCATTCGCGACGATTTTTGTCTCAAAATTGTCTTGTAGTAACCTCCTTATACTGGATTCAATAGTGGCAACTATATCCTCAAATGGCAGGGTAGGAGGTGTGATTGCAAATTATCCAATATTGGCCAGCACGGCTGTTTCCTCGTCAGTCAAGTGATGGTCCGATGGGTTGATTACGAGCAATCAGAAAGAAGGCGAAGGTGCCTCGGCTTCCACCAACCGGTCATGTTTCTTCTCTTGTTTAGTTTGATAGCCATGGATTCGTACCTATGTGATTTTGTCTACGAAATCAAAATTCCAGTCGGCTGTTGCATTTTACTGCAAACAAGTACTCGTAAAAGATTTTCATCATGGAGAGCAAAGTCTCGGCGGGTGCTGTGAATGCGTTCTCTCAGGAGAGCCCTCTCCCTATACGATCATAAAAAATGCGGTGGGATTTAGCTGTCCGAAAATTTCGTTTTTGGCGTAGAAATTAAGGAATAAGGTTGATATTTCCGCAGCGCTGGAGAAAGCTCAGTCTGCTTAGTATAGCTGTGATTACACTAAGTATTTTTACTTTTTCTTACTCAATACTTCCAGCCGTCGAAGAAGTGATATGTTTCCTCCCTGTAAAGGCGACTAGATAATTGATGTGTATAGGCTTTCACGGCAAACTTCCAATGAAATCGTAATTGATTCCGGGCTCTTGTGCCTTTATTGTAACATTGAATATATAGAAAATTTTTTGTTACAACAGTAGTTGTAATCTTTTTGTACAACATAATACGTTACTATGCAGAAAGCATTTTCTGAAATGTTGCTCATATTAATTTGTGATATGCGCTGCTTTTATTATTAACATATTTGAATACTTGAAAAACATATTTAGAAAACATTGAAAACATGATAGGAAAAAATAAATTTGGCAGTTTCTTAACAGCTAAAATAAAAACACCTTTCTCTAATATACTTACAGTATAAATTAGAAATAGGTACAAGTTCACATAACATTTTGGTATAACATATGGTTTAAATTATTACATTTCTCCATCTTTCATACCGATTCAAGTATGCTGTTACTGTAAAAAGTATTAATTTCTAATTACCATTTCCAGTTTGTCAATTATTATGTTAGATAAGGTAAGAATAATTTCAAGGATATGACGATGACTTTTCCAGTCGGGCATATTAGCTTTCTATGCTAGCGATAGCGTGAAATTATTGATTCTTTGCATGAATTTCTAGATTATACTGATAATTTTTGGGAATATTAATGAGTGATTCTGTAATGAAGATGAAGCTGTATTAGATTTCATTAAACTGAGTAATGAGTGTCGCATTTTCTTGCCTGCTTGAGATACCAGCTTAAGGTTGTTTTAGTAACAGTAAAAAATCTATAATATTTTTTCATTAACACAATTTAGGGTTGCCATGATTTATAAAAAATAATTTAAAATCAATAGTGATAGAAATTATCAAGTACTTAATTGAGATATTTTTCTCAGTACTTACGATCTACGATCGTGTAAAAAATGTTAAAGCATGCAAAAATAATGAGTCTGAAAAAGACGGCAACGTGTCGCCTTTATTAAGGCTTGTCAGCTTTCCATATCACACAACATGAGAAAATGATAAAAATCAGTTTGAAAAACTGAATTTATTGTAGGTAAATCGATGCGTGACGGTATATTGTTTCGATCGCTCATAAAAATCTCTGTTTAAATTTTATTTATTCCTGGAGATTTTGTTATTTTTCACAGACTAAATTATAATTTCTACTCATCATTATTCACTCATCATTATTGTAGGCCAGAAGATTGATTTTTGGAAATTTCCCTCTGAATAAATTATATATTACATAATTTTTCTTGGTTACGGTTTTTTTTTTATCTTCGGGAAGAATTTCTTTCATTCTCATTTTCTTGTCGTTGTTGTGAAGATTGATTTCAAAAATTCAGCTCCCACGAGTACCTATATAAAGACTACACTCGTTGATACCTATTATTATTATATGGTATACATAAATTAATATGAAACTTATGAAGTTATAAGAAATTAATTACTCAAGGGAACAGAATTCCATCGACTACAAGACATTGCGAAAATTTAATTAAAACATAGCATTGTTACTCGTTTAATGAATGAATATTAATAACGAAATTTGTGAATTTTCAGATGGAAAAAGAACCATATAATAAATGCTTTATTACCAAAGTACGTTATGGTACCGCTTCTCAAAATACCTACTGAATAGATCTTAAATGTGAAGAACAATTATTTCAAGATCTCAAGCTATACCTACATATGCGAGTTTACACTAAAGTTTCCCATGTAGTTTCAACATGCATCCATTATAAAATGAATTTATTACTAAACCTTGACAAATTCACATACGAAAACATTAATTGCAAACTAAAATTTGCATAAGAAACTAGTGCGTATGAACGTGTTGGAAAATTTTGCAAAAGACTGCAGATGAAGGAATAAAAATCTTCTAATTAAACATAAACTCATCTAATTAATGGCAAGATTGACATAGGTAGAATAAGCACATAATAAAACAATCTATAGGTAATTTGAAATATTTTAGTAACCTACTAACGTAACAGTCTATTATAGAATCTTTCTCAAAAAAAAAATAAATACAGGAAATGAAATAAATTCTATTAGATATCATATAATTGGTAATTTAAGTTAATTTACTTAACTTAAACAGTACGAGTATGGAGGAGTATTTTGCACTAATGTTACCTATTGAAATGTACGTTTGATGAGAGCAGTTCTATTTCACTAGAAATGGGCGATGTTGATACAGTAAATTAATTAAGATCAAGTAATTAACTATGATAGAGGTAAACTTTTACTCAAATATTAGCCAACCGTTTCTGAGCACTTATAATATACAATAAAGACGTAAAAAAGCATGAGTAAGCTGAAAAGACAATGATTGATGGTTTTTCTCCCTTACCTCTACAACAATGGCTTTGATAATTATAATTAGACGGTTCGATATAACTGGTTCACGATTTGTAAATAACTTGCATGTAAATTAATTATGGAAAAGGTTCGGTTAGCTCTTTTTTCATAATCCTTCATAATTGGCGATGGGATATTTGGAACTATAGGGCATGAAATTATTTCAGATTCTCGTGAATCTTTTTTTTATAATAAATTAAAAATATACATGGTCCATCTTTGATATTGGGAAAAAATTGAAAGACATATTCTTTGGTCAAAAATAAACAAAAAATTTCACATTTCCGTGTGTTGGTAAATGCACCGTTTTCGAGACACAGGGTGTAAAAAAATTTGTTTTTCCAGTTTTTTTAAGATATCTCGGGAACCGTCTAAGATACAGAGCTCCACTTTCGTATACAGATCTTCTCATTTTATCTACTTTTTTAATGGCAAATAATTTTTTTTTTCATATGCCAGTGATCATCACTTGTTGTGATCACCAGTGATTTTAGGGTTGTGTGCATGGTTGATATTCCATGTATCTATGGTGCCCAGTATCTACGACACTAGCCCTACTGGGCCAATTGATATTTCAAAAGCGCACTTTTAAAACCGTCATTTTTTACATAAAAAGGTACTCTTAGTCATAATTGCTAACGTGAGCCGTTTTCGAGTGACCCCAATCAACAAGATCCCATTATATGATGAACAAGATCCCAAATGGTTTTTCATTGGCTTTTGGTCAATGACATCATCTAATTTTTTTATACATCTTGATATTAAAGGTGTTTTTAAGAGGAATATTTTTCGTTTAATTTAATTTTTTCACGAGACGAAAAGAATCAAAAATTTTATATTTATATTGCAAATTTTACATTTTAATACAAATTTTAAAAACACGCCACATATTTTTTTTTTTGAGTTGAATGAAGAATATAAAAGTGAAAATCATTATGAAAAATGATTCAAACTTTATCAGCACACTGTAGGTATTGTACAGGCCATCACTTATGTGCAAACCCGAAATATACCTACGTTGTAACGTACATTTTGTACGTACCGGCTAAATGCCAGCGACGCGGAGACAACGGCTGCGCGCGCAGTGAGTGAGTGATGGTGGGTTTTAGTGCGACGCAAACACGGCCGGCTGGCGGCCTCGAGTTTCGTAACATCGATTGTCGAATTCCAACCCGGAACGCAGGTGAACGCGTTTTCACCTTCTTTTCTCTCCTGGAATTCGCTAGAGGAAGGTCGTTTCCGCAAACACAGGGAATTTTTAGCGAAATGGCGTTGTGAACTTTCACTTAAATTATTATAACCATCCCTCACGTTTTTGGCTTGGTGAGTGTTGTAGAATGATTTTGTTAATTGTGCTAGAATTATACAGATCATATTTTCATAATACCGTATGCTAATTTTAATTACAGCTTTTAAATCCGATCGAGTTTCGCTTCGCATGTAAAATTTGTCAGTCACATTTTTTGATCTCAACCTATCTTGAGAACGGGACATAATTCTATGTACCTTTGACAAGCAGACTCGATCGGACCGTTCATTAATGCAAGAGTGTTTCTGATATCCATGAAATTACAGCTTTTCCCTACGGATTGATTCTTCCTGGTTGGCAACTTTTACTCCCGGAACCAACTCTTTCCTGGAAGCAAGGTTCTTCCTCTAACAAGAAGGCAGCACATGGGTTTGTACCTGAAACCAAGTTGACCACCAGCTAAACTTTCACCCTCGCTCCGAAGACCCTACGAAGCTAAGTGCCTTTGCCTACCGAGTTTTAACCGATCAGTTCATTCAGATTCTACACGCTCTTGTTCCTTATTGTTGTTAACCATGCTCAAGTTAATATTTTGTGATAATAACTGTGATTTATTTTAAATAAAGAGTACCTGTTGTTCTGCTGACCTGCTGGTTATTGTTGATCCTCCTAGACTAGCGACTCAACCTACGACCCTTGTTTTTTTTTCTTGTCTCATGCTCTCAGCGACTATTTTTCCCCTCTAGGGGTTAAATAGTTCGTTTCAACGTAAATTTAACAGATAAAAAATTGAAACTTCGAGGATTCGTGTAATGAATATAGACCTACAGAAATGGCATAATTAGTTTATATTTTTTTTTAGTTTGGACACCATCGATAAAAAACCCTGATTTGGTGATAAAGTGGCGAAAAAAATCTAACTATTTTCCATAAACCGGTAGAATTCGATTAATAAAATCAAAATCATTGAAAATAAATATCAAAAAAATTTATTACAAGTACAAAATATAGTGATATAATAATAATCTGAAAAGGGTAGGTATCATAAATTCTTGAGTAAACTGGGTAAATAGTAGTGTATACTGAAGTTTCAGAATAGTAGGCACTAAGTTCTCGGAAGTGGTCGTGACGTATAAGCGCTCAGTTGGAGCATTCAGTGGCGGACGCAAAATATCAAAATAGGTTCAGACAATAATGAATTTATTGAGAAATATAATTGTAAACTTCCAAATAATATAGCATATAGTAAATAATATAGCATATAGCAAAAATAAAAATAGCAAAGAAAATAGGAAAAAAATAGTACCTTAGTCATCGTCAGAAGAAAAATCGTCGGATGATGGACAACTATCCCGATCACCGTTATCGTTCAAGTTGATAATTAATGGCTCAACCGAAACATCAACTATTGTGTCTAGATCCCACATTCTGTCTTCTTCTTTTGTAGTATGTCGGATGCAGTTTCTCCATGTTTCAGCCGTCACATCTCCTATTGCAGTAGCTAGCAGGCGTTTCACTTCATCCATCTTGAAGGTCACGTTTTGTTTCGCCACTTGGTTTTTTATTTGAGCCCAAATAAGTTCTATAGGATTCAGTTCACAGTGGTAAGGAGGGAGGCGGTGTACAATGATGTTGCACTCGCGAGCCAATTCGTCGACAGCATATCTCTTAAAATGAGGTATTTGTGCCCTTGCGATGTTTAATAGTTGCACTTTTAACATGTTGTCATCAAATGGTATATTTCTTTGAGCCAGCCAGTTAATGATGTCACCTTTTCGCCATGCAGTTGTTGGCGATGGCTCCAATCGTCGACTATGGTAGGAAGCATTGTCCATTACCACGACCGAATTTGGCTCAAGGCTTGGTAAAATTTTTAAAAACCAGCTTTCGAATTTTTCCGCATCCATTTCCTCATGGTAGTCACTAGTTTTCTTCGATTCGAAAAGTAGCAATCCGTTTTCCAAAAAACCCGAATCACTACCTATGTGAGTTATTATGAGCCTCCGCCCCTTGCCCGCTGGCGCTTTTAGTCCTGTGGAAAAACCTTCAAAAAAAGCTTGTCGACGGCTTGTTATTTCCAAATCTTGCCAAATTTTCGAAACAGTATGACCTTGATTCAGCCAAGTTTCGTCTAAGAAATATATTTTCTTCCCTTCACGACGATACTCTCGAATTTTTTGTAAATAATTTCTCCGCCACAAAATTATTTCTTCTCTTTCTATAAGAAGACTTTTTCTCTGCCTTTTCATATGCCTTATGTTCATTTGTCTTAATGTCCGCAATAAGACACGTCGCGATATTTTCGGCATTGCGTCATCCGAATTGATTTCGGCAGCGATTGCTTTTAATGTTGGAATTTCATTTCGGAAAAAGAACGAATGAAATTTTCTCCGAACGGCGTATTTTATGTCATCATCAATGTCAATGCGTTTTCTCCCCCTTGTTTCAATATTTTCAGCTACCTTTTCTGTTCCGCCTTTGGACTCTTTGAAAGTTTTCAAGATTCGGTGTACACTCCTAGTTGACACTTTGGTTAAATCACTACACAAAGCAACTACATCGTTTACCAACATACTTTGATTCCTTTCACGGAGTCCACAATACACGTTGTATATAATAGTTTTTTCTCCTGTAGATAAATTCGTACGACGACGTTTACTTTGGCTGCTCTCGCCTTCCATATTGCTCACAACTTTAAATTTAAACAGTATTTCACTTCGGCACTCAAAGAAGCTTGCTTCTTTCCCGTTTACACCACAGTGAGAACTGAGAAATAAGATTCAGACAGGAAATCTGATGAGCGACCCTTAAAGCAACCAAGCTATCCCCACTAATTATGCACTTTATTGTCGACCGGGTATGGGTTTTTCCGGGATGGTAATTCCGTAAATTTCTTATAGTTAAACTTTTTCTGTATCCTGGAACTCAGTTCATTCCCAAAACAGGAATCATTATTGTATTATTATTTTACCAAATAATTAACTAATAACTAATTATTAACAAATTAGTAAGATATTGATTTTTTCTAGCTTGTATTTCTTAATTACTTCACAGATTGTCTATGAACAATATGAAATATTCAAAATTTTGTTGTTCCCGAGAGTCGAGAATCTTCTTCCCCCGGTAATATTAATTTTTCTTTTCTGACAACCAGAAAACAGAAAGAGAAAAATATACAAGTCCCGATCGACATCCAATAACAGCCCAAAACAAACAACTTTTCTTTTTGTTCAGGTTATTCCACTGCCGCGAATTCTTTTTCATTCATTTTCATGCGTTTTTTAATTTTTGTGATGCTTCAATAATTCAGCAAATATAAACATAAAAATAAAATATTAAGGATTTAAAGGAGCGATAAATGTTATATTGCAGCCCCTCACGAAAATAGCATGAACGATACGCCACTGAATACGGAGCTGCCTTGGACGGACTGGCAGCATGCTCGATATATATCCATCTTACTTTACCTTACTGCAAGTTGGACCTGCTTATCCTTTGTACTTGTTGACACTGCTGTAATGTTGCCATATATTATATTTTAAGGGACCGAACCTCATTGAAATTCTACATCTTTTGCTATTAAATATCGATGTTGTGAAATTATTATAGCAGAAAAATTACTCAACAAATAAAACACAGTATTTTTTATCCTACAACCATTTACCTGCATGTGAATGATAAAAATACAAAATGATAAAACACCAAGAATTAAAAGCTGGCAACAATGTGTTTACTTTAAGTCCGTAATATTTCTAAGAACTTAGTGCCTACTATTCTGAAACTTCAGTATAGTACAAACTCACAGGGAGTATGCCTTTGAAGGATTTACCTACTCAGTTCACTCAAGAATTTATGATACCTACCCTTTTCAGATTATACACGTATATCACTTTATTACACATCATAAATCAATCGTTCTACTTGCCATGTCTATATAACTTTAATTTATTTAATTAAGGCCTTGTAATTAGTTTTTTGATATTTTTTTCAGCGATTTTGATTTTATAGATCAATTTCTAACGATGTATTGAGGAAAACTGGAATTTATTTTGGTCACTTTACCACCGAATTACAATTTTTTTTCCGCTGGTGCCCGAACAAAAAAAAAAAAAAATTGAAACGAATCCATTCTGTGGTCCTATATTACTCACACCAATCCTCGAAGTTTAAATTTTTAATCTTTAAAATTAACCTCTATTTTTGGGGGTGGATATAAGTTATACAAATTGGTTGGCTGAAATTGTTGTATCATCTAATTCTACAAAATTTCTCAAATCAGGTTAGTTTATTCTGAAATTATAACAACCAGTTGAGTAATTATTAGAGGGCGATTTTTTGAAAAATCAGTAATACTTGGATACATTTTTTACCACTTCCTCTAATTTCAGTATACTGAACAATTTTAAGACCAGAACGTATTTTTTACGGTCTGTCTAGTTGTAACTTTGCTTAGGTAGTGGGAAATAAGGGAGGAATGTGATAGAATACCTACCTTGTTTGTACCTACACACATAAAAAAGTGAAAGTATAGGTAGGTACCCAAAATGTTAAGAAAAGAAAATCCTCCATATCTCCGAAACCGTCAATTTAAGGATCCTGTTTATTGAGATTTTTTCACTTATTTTGGTCCATGCTGCACCCTCTCCAAATATTCGATATGTTTTAACACCCTTTATACCTACGATGACTCCTGAAATTACAGAAATATAGGCAACGCCGCTTTAGAAGTCCACTATGGCTGGACAGTGGAGATCTACCCTGCGCAGAAAGGAAAAGTGTCGCCCCCCAAAATTAGGCCCTAATTTTATTGGGGATAACTTTCGAAATTCTCGAGGGACTTCGGTTTTGTCTTCGCATGTCAGCAGCCTATACTTTTATTTTTCTGCTCTATTGGATTTAAACTAAAAACTCCAGGGGCACTCCGCAGAATCACTCCGCGGTTTTCGTATCCCCGTGTGATCACAGAAATTCAACTGTGTGCTCTGAAAAATATTTCTGACAATCGCCAGCTCGTTTCAGTCAAGTAGTGATTGTTAGAATTTTCGTAACGATGTTTACGAACCATTTTCAGGTAAGAAACAGCGCTGATTCTCCCTGAAAACGTGCAGATGTAATTTGGCTGTTATTTAAAATTTTTTCATTTCGCGTCAGCAGGAAAAACTCTTAAAAATTCTTAAATTGTTCAGAAATGAAGGCTTATTCGGAGACAAGCTGATTTTCATTCAGGTTTCCTCACAAAACAACCTGGCACTTCAAGAGCAAACAAGTGATTTTTTGAGATCACTCTCTGAATAAATGTGTTTAATCGAAATTTTTAAAACCGTCGCGAGGTGAGACATCAAGCTTAGAATTTGCTCTTCAAAACTTACAAGGAAAATTTATTTGGAAAACACGATGATACGAAAACCGTGGAGTGATTATACACCCTTTCACATATCACCTTGTAGAAAATGTGTTGCGAGTTTAGACCCAATATAGCAGAAAAATAAAGGATAGAGATGTTGACATGCGAAAAAATCTAAATCCCTTGAGAGTTTCGAAAGTTATTCCCAATTGGATTCAGGCCTAATTTCGGGGTGCGCCGACACTTTCATTTGTGTGTAGTGTATTTTAATACTTCCGCTGAAGATTATCGAGAGGTTTACTGGAATCAGAAGAATTAAATTCGTAAATTAACAGATGTCTGATGTGAACTTGCAGCCCATAATATTACAGACAAGAGCAATCGGAGTTGGTAGGTATAACTAAATCAACGTTTAAGTAAGTAAGGGTGTTAAGTTAAAGGGTTGATAATATAACGAACCAATACATAAATAATAAATATAAATAAGTAATAATTAGTCTGAACATAATTATACATAATTATGATGGAATCTAAGCCTAAGAGTGGAAAACGCAGAAACATAAAATCACCAGAATTCTTAAAAAAATGTAGGTAAACCTAAGTACCTCTAGTTTTTGAAACTCCCTGTATACACCTCTTCCCAACTTTCCTCAAATAGAAAATAAAGTTGACAAATTATGGATTAGGTGCTAATAATAAATCACGGAACGACATTCTTTGTATAGATGAAGGTAGGTACCTTCCATCCTTGTCGATCGTAGCGTATGAAGCTAGGATCGACTCGAGTATTGTAAGGCTTTCTCTCGTTTCACACCATTAATTCGTATCTAATGATTAATATTAAATTGGAAGCCACCCATATCGTGCAAACATTGAACCACATAAAGAGAATAATAAAGCTCGAGCGCACCGGAAAATAATATGAAGTAGTGGGACTACCTACCTTCAGCCCGCTCCGTACATGTCATGATCCATTGCAGAAGTAGGGTTACCATGAATTACAATAGCTCCTCGGAAGCATAATTCTCAGTTAATGATAGTGCGTGAGTGCGTTCGCGATAGAACATAAATCTCAAAGCGGACAAATGCTGCTGGAAATTAATAGTTATGCCCTAAGTCTTTCACGATATTAACGGTAGAGCCCTTGTAGGTCCCGGCCACAACAACATGGATATTATATTCAGGGTACGTACCTACCTTTAACATTATAAATGGAGATTTGAATTCAAATGCGTATTTAACCCAAGACTGGCCGGGGATATTCTTCTACTGCACGTTCGTATAATTTATTACTCCGGGGATGTTCACCTGGGTAGGTTAATATATCAGGGAACTCCTCCAGGGCCAGGATTTGTCTTTGCAAAAAACAGAAGGTTGTAGTGATATTTTTTATTTATGTCCAAGGAGGAATTATTCAAATGAGTCTTCTATGGGCTCTCTGATCTTGAACGTATTTATAATTCTAATTTTACAAAAAAAATATAGGCTGCAAAAAATGACTTCTAAAGCGGGAGTTAAGATACGTTTCTGGAGTTGGAACTTTTGCAAAGTTTTTATTATTAGAATAAATTAATTTTAAATTAGGTAAAGTCTAGAGTGGGCTTGAAAGTTGATTGGATTTTCCAATCTATGAATTTAATAATTATCTTTACGGATTTACATACATAACATAATTATCTACATTCACGGATTTATTCACGAAGTGAAAGAGATGATGCATGTCTATTTATTTTAGGAAGAGCCTATTATAAGTATATTTCTTAATCTCGTTATACCTATACGTGCAACGAACCCGTTAAAAATTACTTAGGCACCAATAAATATTAATTAAAGACTCGTGGTATTTATTTTATTTCCACATGGCATTTATCTCGCATCATGCACTCAAAAATTAATTACGAAGACACCTACTCTCGAAATGACAACGCAGTCTAATATTAGTTAACAAGGGGAGAAATAAAAGGTCAGGGGCTTAAAAGGATATTTTTAAAGGAGTTGTTGTATTTCACATCAAAGCTTAAAAAAAAATTTGATCCAGCTTATATAACAGTTATTATATGAAAAAAAACTTAGGTACACACTCTGAGTATGAAGTTCAACTCACTTTTGTGTGCACGCATTTTTACAGCGCCTCACGGTTTTATGAATCTCATAATTAGCAAAAAAATCTTTATTTGCGTTAAAGCGGACCTTACGCACACATACCTTACAAATGGTATGTTATTACAATAATAATAACGTGAAAATGCAAACCGTAGATTGATAGAACAAAGCTCGACGTAACTTTTGAAAATAGAAAATAGAGTAAGATTAGGTTAGTCAACTTTTGAGTTCAGTCAAGGAGCTTTTGTGAACATTGAGAGCTGACAGGATTGCTATGGGAGCTGGCAGGGTAGCCATGTGTTAAATTTAGTTATATTCGGTCAGGATTACCATTATGTTGAATTAGGGAGCGTGAAATACTTCAAAAACAGAGAACGATAATACTTAAAATCGAAGTTATGATCGATTGTCCTTACATCTTGATCGATTGAATAGCATTCAACCTTCATCATTATCATCAATCAGTTCATTTGCGTCCAGTGCTAAATATAGACCTCCCGTAAATTTTGCCATTCCATCCTATTTTGCGCAGTTTGTATTCAATTTCCTCCGATGCGCTTAATGTCGTCTGTCTATCTGATAGGTGGTCTTCCTCTGCTGCTATAAATCTCTTGTCGTGATCTCCACTCGATTATTTTCTTGATCCACCGTGTTTAAGCTTCTTCCAAAGAAGTGGGCCAAGTTCAGGTGTTCTTTTTTTCTGCATTTTGTATAATAATTAGAATTCCAAAAGGATACCTGAACTTGGCCCACTTCTTTGGAAGAAGCTTAAACACACCGTTCATCTGTTGTTCTAGATAAATGACCAGCTCAGTTCCACTTTAGGATTGCTATTCGCTGCACTAACTCCATGACGCCTGTTCTTCATATTATTTCCTCGTTTGTGACCCTGTCCCTGAAGGAGATCCCCAACATTGATCCTTCTGAGTAACTTCTATCTTGCTTATAGATTTTTTTGTTAGGGTCAGTGTTTCAGCGCCATAGGTCATGACGGGCAGGACCTATTGGTCGAAGACCTTGCGCTTCAGACACATGGTGATGTTAGATTTGTCTCATGTATTTCAAGTATCTCTCTCATGGTTCCATGACCTATTCTTCTGCTAGTCTCGTATATCTGGGTTGTCTCCACCAATTTTAGTTTCATGGCCCAAGAATTTATAGGATGGTACCTGTACAACTTCGGCATCCCCTATAAATGGATGGGTCCGTTTGCTACCAAATTTGTCATGATTGAGTCTTCAGAGTGTTCATATTTTGATCCCAACGCGTCCTGGCGATTGATGGACGCGTTGCAACATATCCTTTACTTCTTTGTATATAATCCTTTAATCCTTTGTCTAAACGGTCCGATATCAAAACCAAGTCGCAAAATAATTCTCAGATGATTCAGGAATTCTCCGTCGATGTTCATGCCCATATTATCCCAAACAAGCTGTGAATAACTTTTATGAGATGGTATCGTCTTGTCGGACCCCATGCTGTATTTCAAACTTAAGTGTATCGGTATATGAATTCTAACACAGACAGTGACGGAATCAATTCGTCTCATAGCCCGAGCGGAAGCCAGACTACTTCATTGGTTGGTAATAGTCCAGTGTTTCTGTGTTAGCCATTTTGCTATGATCTTCATGAATAGTTTATATAGATGGGAGAGCAGGTTAATCGGTGGGTAATTTCTCAAATCCGCAGCATCACCTTTTTTATGCCTTACAATGATTACCGCATTGTACCTTTCAAGAGACAAGCATTGAAAAGTTTTGGTGTTACCTATATTTATGTATCATGGTTGAGCCTGCCTCCCAGATATATCATTATCATATCCCGGTGACTTGTTATTTTTGATTTCTGAAAGGGCATTTGTCATTTCTACCATTGTTATGTCTGGTATGTCTTTCGAGTACACATTCTGAATTTTTGATATCTTGCGGTTTTCGTTAGATTTCCGGTTACGTCGAGCTTTGCGCAAAAGTCTTCGGCAATCTTTAGGATATCTCAAGGAAAAAATTTCAACCACTTCTATACAGGGTGATTCACAGCTTGTGATTTTCCCTCTATGGGGCTTATGTGCCTAAGAGTAACTCAAAAAATTATATGGTTTAAGAGGAAAAAATGAAAATTTTGCGAACATATTCCAAACATATTCGAACTGCCTCGGCGTTAATTTTTCTGTTGATGAAACAGAGAATTCAACAATTATTGTTAACAATAAGTTTGAGTTAAGCAACACGTTCTTTATCATTTGTTATCTAATTTAATATTTATTGAATATTTATTTATGCTTCCATTGTACCAAATCAAAATTGTACACATGAAGCATTGCAATATTGCATTACAAATATAGGGGTGGGCATACCTACTTCGTAACAATATCAATTAATGGAGTAATAATAGCAGCAGCCAGACGAGACCATGCACGAACCAGAAAATCAGACATGACTGATTACAGTGTAGGATATCCCATTATGAACATTATTGCATAGATCACTCGGTATAACTTCGTTGCTTTAGTAAGGATATAGTCGATACTTCGTGTATAGTACCTAGCGTATATATAAATGTATACCAACTTCTTACCTGATGGTGTGATGAAGTCAAGTCAGGCGCTAGAATACAAATAAACAAGTCGATAAAGATGTTGGATATGTAGACTTACTGCAACTTATGATGCACAAATGTGAATATTATTCATATTCATATTACATGATGCATATCTTAGCCATATTTTTAATTTATACATTCGCAGAGAAATATTTCATTTAGAGAGAGTGAAAGCAAAATTTCGCAACTACTTTCTATTATTTAAAGCCTCTATAGTGCGATATTACATAAAATATTCAACCGAACTCTCTTTCCATTTCCCTATCTCGTTTTACGCTCTGAAATTGCTCCAAAGAAAACTGGGAATGGTTTCAGCAAGCGAAACAAAGAATGCCAAGGGAGTATAAACGCAGAGCTACTATGACATTTGGAAGTAATTTAATTGAAATGTTCTAGATGATTTTAACTGAAAGCAATGTAATTAACACTAAGTTCTTGTTTCAATAAAAGTGATGTATTAGGCACCGTCACTTCTTCATAAAAAGTTGTGAATATAAAAATTTTCATGCAATGATTTTAGTTATTGATCCAAAAGTCATTCTTTTAATTTGACACAAAATGCAAGCACATTCCAGTTATTTTATTCAGAAGTATTCAAGGGCTTTTAAAGCTACGATCGAGCGACACATTATGTTGCCATCTGGTGGTATTTATTCGCTTTAAGAAAAGAGCCATGAAACTTATTTAGAGTTCCGAAGAGTCTTATTGTTTTTACCGATGAATCTCAAGGACTATCTCTAACCATTCCTATACTCCTAATATTGGATGTAGATAGTGATCAATATCAAGAGTTTTCAGAGCAGTCTATAATACGGATACGGAATGAAACGTTGACGTCTTTTCTTGATCATATTTCAGATATTTCTGACGTAATGGTGAATGAAAAAAGCATTGAAACAAGTAAACACACTCTGAAGATCTTCAATAATAATCTTACGGCGCCTAAAACCCGAATTCATGCACGATTTTGGTTATTATTATTAATGAAGTTCGGACCCCGAATGAAGTTTTAGTTCAGTCACAAATACCTTGAGTCATCAACTTTTTCTGTCATATCCAATGATTTTTCTCTTATTTTTTTTCAATTTCCAAAAAAAAGAGTCACTAAAAATTAGTCCTTATAACTTAATATGTAAGTCGGAAAAACCTTAATAACCATAACAACTGATCCATGAAAGAGAAAATAAACCATCAGCTATACAGGGTGTTACTGAATAGGTGTTACAAACTTAAAGGGCATATTGTAGGAAATGCAGAAATAGGCGATAAATTTCCTGTAGACATGGGTCGTTGGAGCTTTAGTTTTAGAGATACAGGGTGTTGAAGTTCTTCGAAAAATTTAATATTTTTTGAATATCTACAAACTGGCTGACAAGAATAACTCGAATTTTTTGACAGCTGCTCTAATTATTGAAGTATATGATTTGATACTCCCATTGAAAAATTATTCAATACAGTGGCAGACATCAGGGTGTGATGTTACTTTTTTTATTAAATAATTTCTACGCCACTGCCTTTTATGTAAATTTTTTATTTTTGGTAGAGATACCTCGTTTTGTTTAGAGGAGAAAAGTCATTCTATGTTTTTGTTGTAGGACGCACTATTTTCAAAATATTTCACAATGTAGGAATACATGAAAGCTTTTTGTAATATAACAAGCTTCAATAACGATCACAAAAATGATTAATTTATGGAAAAACTCAATGACATTGATTTTTATGATATTTTTACCTCGTAAGGGTTCATACATTGCGAAGTATCTTGAAAACGGTGCGTCCTACAACAAAAACATAGAATGACTTTTCTCCTCTAAACAAAACGAGGTATCTACTAAAAATAACAAATTTGCATTAAAGTCAGTGTCGTAGAAATTGTTTAATAAAAAAGGTAACAAGACACCCAGATCTCTGTCACTGGATTGAATAATTTTTCAATGGGAGTATCAAATCATGTACTTCAATTAGTACAACAGCTGTCAAAAAATTCGAGTTACTCTGATCAGCCAGTTTGTAGATATTCAAAAAATATTAAATTTTTCTTAAAACTAAATCTTTTTTAAAAGAACTTTAACACCCTGTATCTCGAAAACTAAAGCTACAACGACCCATGTCTACAGGAAATTTATCGCCTTCTTTTTGCATTTCCTACATGCCCTTTAAGTTTGTAACACCTATTGAGTAACACCCTGTATACACGATTATAGAAAGCAGGTTTTTTAATGTTAATAAAGGATATTCCTTGCAAAAGGTCATGTGTTTCCGTGATCCCGTCATGTATTTTTGAATATTGTTAGGACTGATAGTAAAATACCAATTTTACACCAACGAAAGACTTATGAGTTTTGCGCAAGCGCAAAAAAAAACAAAATTTCGAGCAAATTTTTTTGATTTTGGACTACTTTGCTCCACATAATAATAACACCAGAATTTATTACGAAGCATTTAGGTCTAATCGATTTTTCTAATTAACCCCTTCCTTGCTTTGGTGAGGCTTTTATTACAAGAACTTTCTTGCAAAAATACTGGTGGTTTGAGGATTTTTCTGAAGTATATTTGTTGTTTTGTTGAGCAGAAGTGGTATCACATCCACTGAATGCACCTGAGAATCCAAACCTGTGAGAAGCACCAGCAGGTCCACATCTTCGCCATATATTATGATGACCTGGACGTTCATAATCTGTTCTTTTTTCGAAACTGATGTTGTAATAATATCCTGATCTGCGTTTATTTTTTATTTCTATGCGTTTATTTCTAAACAGTAGAAACCATAGAAAAGTTATATTTCAGAAACGACCAATGTTAAATTTAGATTTGAATTACAGGAAATTTTATTTGCTTTGAAATCTATTCTATAATTTTTCCTGTGAAGCTGTGAAGTTTAGGTGTTATGCATGTTAGGCGCAAAATGGGTAACAAGAAACGAAAAATTTGCGCAAAGATGGTTTCGTTGGCGCAAAATTTGGAGAGAAATGTTAGATTTTAAGTTTTTGCCATTTTAGAGAAAATAGAGCTTTTTATTCGATTTGTAACGTTATTGTCGTCATAGCCTAAACTTTGACAAGTAAATTCTATTTGCTAGGCCAGCTTTTAAATTTTGCGACAAAAATGACGTCAAAATGGAATTTTTTTTTGATTTTCTCTAGAAAGGGTCAACAGACTCAAATTTAAACTGTTTTTAAATACTTACATAGTTTTCTATATTTTTGGATATTCAAATAGAACTTCGAAAGATACTTTTAGTCGCGTATACTTTTGTGGGCCTCAAATGTCGTATTTGTCAAATGTCAAATGTCAATTTTTTTGTAAAATAATCTAGTATCCTTTAACCGATAACGCCTTCCGGAGGCGTTATTATATTTAAATTTTTTTTAGGGGCGCTAATTTAAAATTTGAAGGGCTTGAGAACTTGGCCACTGCCCCCCCTAAATTGAAAATTACAAAAAAAATATGCAGGTACTTACACTACTTATTATTTTAACTATTTCTTAGCGCCCTGTTCGACGGAACAATTCGAGCTTGAACCCCCCTAGAGCCGGAACGGATATACACGCACATAAGTGAAGAAATGGGCGGTGGTGTTTTCGAAAATTTGTTGTGAATTAATGTTGTTTGTTTGTTTTTGTAACGAATTTTATAATACATTTTTATTTAATTGCATAATTAAAATTTATCAAAGTATCTATGCAACAACTGAAAATGGGACTTGAACATAATATAAGAGCTTATTTTGCTTATTTTGACTTCCTCGACATGTTCTTGTGATATTGCCATTTCCTCCAGAAACACCTGTATTTAGAACCTTTATGTGTGCAAATAGATACGAATCTCCAATCCTTATCTTAGAGAAGGAAATAGTACTGATATTTATTCCAATATTCCAAAAACTTTTTTTACATCCAAACGCGAGATAACGTTATGTGACTTTTTTCAATTCTGTCAAGACAGATAAAAGATTCTGAAATATTTTCATCGCCTATTAACCTTCTCATGGTGTCCCTGATTACTGACAATGAGTTAAAGAGGTATGAGTTTGATTCTCATCTTGCATGGACTTGAATATCGTAAAAGATATCTCAGTCCTTGTTTTTCGTTTAAGATCAACCCCTACTAAGTACAATATTATGTTCTATTATAACTTTCGATACCTAATCGCATTTCCTAAATTGATATTGATATTGATATACAGTTTCTTCTTTTGTAAATGATTACTGTTACGTTGAGAGATTTATATATTGTCCTCCAAAGTTGACCTATTATTTTCATATAGGTAACATTTGCACTTGTTTTTCAAAAGCGCGAGGAATGTCGAGACCTTGGATGTCATGCAATAAAATAGCAATATATGAGCAATGCTAATTAACTAAAGAACTTATGTCGGTTAATTAACAAATAAAATTAAAGTTCACAGGCCATAACAATACATTATATTATATATATTATATTTCATTGATGATATAAGTGACCTGACCTTGCCGAAAAAGCTTTCTCTACAATTTTTGTCGAGCGCTAATTTAGATATAAATCATACGCTAGAAGGTTGCAATTTTATATAAATCTGTCGACAGCAGAACTGGACATCTCTAAGTATATAATTATTGATTTTGAAGAGAGATTAAGGAAACGATCAGAATAAATCATGGATGTAATATTGCATAATTATTTATGATACTGGTACATACCTGGTTCTGTAAAACAATAAAGCTTCGTTATTTTTGATTGATTGTAGAATACTGTTCATTAAGTTAATAACTATTGTAATATAAAATTATTCTCTAAAAAATATTCCTCCAAAGAGCTACAAGTGTAAGTCTACTTGAAAAATTAGTTCAAATAAGTGTTGAGAACAGAGAGATGTTGAAAGAAAAAATTAATCGAGTGTATGACTAATTACAAATTACGGGCAACAAAGATTGATGATCCTTATTGTTCATTGAATCTGAAGATAATAATTGCGAGTTTCAGGTTTCATGATTCTTTTTAAGAATTCCTTCCCATTACTTTGCAATGATGCTTGATCTACAATATTTGCAACACCGGCGTTGAAATCATTCGTGCTTGAAAATTATTCTTTATATTGTGACACTTGTAATAGAACTGACCATCAAATTTGGAACTTTTCAACGTTTCATAATCAATGGCATGCTGAGTTTGTACTTGTAAGAATAAGACCCGGTCAAAGAGCAGCCAGGAAAGATTAATATCTCATTGCTGTAATCTTGTCTACTTTCTGAAGACTTTATTAGGAAAAATTGCTATATCAATGTCATTGAATCCAGATAAAACTGGTAGCTCTCTAAAGAATCCTGTTTGATATTCACGATTTTTTTACAATTACCTGTAAATTAATACGCTTTCTCTGCCTACGTAAACTGCTACTAATCAATTTTCCTTTTTTTTTAAATCAACATATTATTGACTAGTGTTCATAAAACAAAGAATTAGCTTTCACTGTCACTACATACACATCTTTATCTTATTCTCAAAAATATGTATACTTTCTTAGTTATTTTACAGTATGTAGATCTCTTTTTTCACAAGTTGTATCGTAAACTCGTATCAGTTTTGTGTAAACGGCTATTCTTTATATGCTATGAAATAAAGAGGGATGGCTTATTTTTGTTACCTATATTACGACTGCATAGTTCAGATTTATGTCAGTATTTTTGGCAAGATAAACATGACATATTTTCTATCACTATATAAAGTGAATTTAGTCTCGCTTCCGAATATCGAGTAATATTTCATATAAGTTCCATTTGAATCCACTTCCCGAATATTACTTCCCTATTTGCATAAATGTCATGAAGTGTATAAACAATGATCACATTATTTGATCTGACATAATACGTCATCGTTCTATTCAGTAAGGATACAGAATAATAATTGGTTAACCGTGAAGTAGGTAACCTGAACAATAATAGGTCCGATAAGTTTGTGAGATTTACTAAACATGAATTTGTGTATGGAAACTTCATGCTTCTATTTTACAGGGTGAGTTTTTTTAACTTGAAACTTTCAAAAAAAGTATTATTAAAATTTAATAATTTCGCGGGGAAATAGATTAGGGATCAAAGTAGTCCTCCCCCTTCTCATTGCAGGAGGGACAGCGATGTGATTTTAAAATCCTAAATATGAACCATAATTTTTGTTTCAGCTTCAGATTTTACGGCTAAAAATACGTAGGAAAACGGTCCCCTTCCCTCCCTCAGTGTTTCTAGGTGGGGGGGGGGGGTTAAATTTGACATCGTAGTTCGATATCCTTATTTTTTTATTGCAGATTCGGATTTTAAGACTAAAAGTACATAGGAAATTGTTCCGTCCATCCCCTTTTATGCAAGTGGTGGTGAATTTGAGATTTTAGTTAGGAACACTAATTTTTTATTGCAGATTAGGACTTGATGACTAAAAATAAATAGGATTTCTCTGTAACATTTATTTAGATCCAAGATGGATGGCGCGTAATGGACGAATTTTTTCTTTTTGTTTTCTTACTATAAGTCAAGGAAAAATAGGGTGGGCGGAAGCGTGATGGATTAGGTCGCTGACTGAAACCGTTGACGCTGCCAAACGTCTCTGGTTCGAATCCCAGCTAGGCTTGTTCGTTTGTATTCGTGTATAAAACTAATTATTTCTCTACAAATGTGTCTGTGGCTGTATGAGTTGGTTTTCGAAGCTAACTTACCAGAGTGAAGCGACTATGTGTTACCTACACAGTTGAGATCGGTGCTCCCTCTTAAAATGTCAACGAAAAAGATTTATGAATCGAGAAAAACTTTTTCAGAAGACAAATTCTACGTATTTTTAGTCATAAAATCCGAATATATCAATTAAAAATGAAGGTTGATATTTAATATTTTATGATCTTTTCTATACTATGAGGGACGTTAAAAGATTGAAGATTGAATAAGGAGGGTGGGACAGAGACGATTCCATCCTCCCTCTAATCATTTGCGTGCAGGAATCATTTTAAACTGAAGAACACTATACCATTGAAATTAGGTCTGTAGGGTAATGGGTCTGTTAGATGGGTCATTTGCATGAAAGGTAACGGGGTCCTATACAGGAGGCTACCCGTTAGCTGTTTAATGGCCCCCGTGGCAAGGACGAAAAGGTTAGAATCATCATGACCATTACGTACACAGCTCATCCTCATACACACCACGAAATATAAATAGAACACTACTTATTAAAAACATCCCTGATAAATATTTCGAAAGCCGTGTGTAATGTGTAATAAGATAAGATCGGTAAAATAACTCATAGACATAGAGGTGGAAGTTAAACTATTAAAAAATAGAATTATAAACATGAAATCAAAAAATTGCACCGCTTTTACGGCATGTGACCTAGTCGTTTTTTTTTCAGATTTTAAATTCAAAAAAAAATTTCTTCAGTTTTTTGACGATATCTCACGAACCGTTTGAGATATAAACCTGAACTTTAGTACACATCTTGTCATTAATATTATCTACTTTTTGCGAACTAATTAAATTTTTTGATGTGACAGTGAAACAAACCATAAGAAAATTATCAAAAAGAAGTGAAATGACAATTTTTGACATTTTTGCGACAAAAAAATATGTGGCTGCTTTTATGTTTTTCATCATAGAATGCTGTTTTTCTCTAAACCAGTTCACATTAAACCTTTTGACCAGGAGACCTGTTTTATATAGAAAACACTGACAGTTTAAATTTTGTTTCATAAAACCAATTTTCACACTGTCGTATAGAAATTAGGGCAAAAAAATTCAAACAACCCTAAAATCTCCGCCACTGCCATATCGAAAGAAATTGAATTGGCGCTCAAAAAGTAAATATTAATAATTATAGGATGTGTATAAAAATTCAGTTTTATATCTCAAACTGTTCTTAACACATCGTCTAAAAACTGAAAAAAAATTTTTTTGACACCCTGTATCTCGAGAACCGTGTGTTTGCTGACCTAATTTTAATAGGAACTTTTTTACTTAGAACGCGCAAGGAATCACGCCTTTAATTTTTTTTTTTTGTAAAAAGAGGGAGCATCGGTCTTAACTGTGTAGGTAAGACATAGTCGCTCCACTCTGGTAATTTGGCTTTGAGACGAACTCTTTAGCCACACACACTTTTAAATTATAATATTTGCCATTTAAACGTTCGATCGCTTGTTTTACTTTTCACAGACATTCGAAAATGAATCTGAAAAGTAAAGCGGGCCGAGGTGAGTTTCGAACCCGCGATCTATGGCTTCGTGAGCCAGCGGAGAACCACTAGGCCACGGAAGTCACTAGCCTTTAATTTTACGACAAATGTTTTGAAACACTTCGTATACCTACATATAGGCATTATATTAGGTATATTATACAGAGTGTTTCAGAGACGCCAAATTTAAAGGGATAGTTCCCTTCATGAATGTAAGTGGAAAAAAAATTCAACTAAAAATGACGTTTAAAAGATCGATTACCTAATAATTAAAGAGACAGGGTGTCAAAGTTAAAAAAAATATAGCATATAGAAATTTTGGTTATAACTCGTGTATATTTAAACCGATTTGGATGACACTTGGCATGCACAATAAGCAAATCTCTTTAATTTGACTATTGCAGGTTTTGTAGATATCTTTCAGTGGAGTAGAAATTCAGGGCTACCGCCCCATTTCCCTCTGCATATTTTACGCCACTGATTATTGCAAATGCGAAAACGTTAACTAATAGCCCATGCAATTTAGAACAAAAAAGTGTGTTTTAATTTTTTCAGACGGTGCACCGTTTTTGAGATATTTGAAGTTTCCTCAGGTAATGTTACTTATCTAATATTCAGGGTTCGGCGCTTCTTTTCCCTCTCTATCTTTTACGCCACTGATTTTATTGCATAAATGCACAAATGCTATTTAATAGTTCGTGGATTTTTTAGAACAAAAAAGGATTCCTTAATTTTTTTTTACAGCACACCATTTTTGAGATATTCAAAGTTTACTCAGGCAGTGTCACTAATCATTAAGAATAAAATTTTGCCTAAAAATCATAGTCAGATAACTTTTAATGAAATCAATAATTTTGTAATGTAGATGGCCCAACATTAAAATGTGCTAAAATTTCTTTTTTCAACTAATATTATTTGTGACTTGTGAGAGGAACTACCTCCTTAAGTTTGGTACTATATCTCTGAAACACCCTGTATATTATATATTATTAGATATTTATTTTCTTATATGAATTGATCACACGCAAACCCATACGAATTATTTCAGGAATCCGAATCCATGGTTTCGACTTTGAAAACACCACGCTGGATAGACCAACTAGATTGACCAATAGAATTGAAAGTTATTGAAACAGCCTGGTGTTTTCGTGAAAATATCACGCTTGTCTCTGGTTACTGATTGGCCAGGATTACTTGAAAATTTTAAGATGAGCGAAATACTCAAAATAATTCACTCTTTAATGTCTTATTCCTTTGTTCACTTGCACCCTCCATTTTTTCTTTAATAATAAGCTCGCAGTGACTGTGAAATTGTCATCGTATAATATGCAAAGTTGTAGATTGTGGATACATTTATTTATTAAAATTAAATTTTTTTGTAATTAAGTTTTATGATCATCAAAGACCACACTAAAAGCTATATTTTTTATTACATTATTTATTTATTGTGTTTAACGCAACATTATTTATTGTTTATAATTGAATTAGTCAATTAATTTTTGTATCAATTAAGACTCAGATATTATCCGGGCAGCTTTCACAGAGAGTGTTTTTTGATAATCTAATTTACCGTGACTATACTTTATTAATTAAATTAATGCATGACCAATATATTTCACAAATATTGGTAGCGGAACTAAATTATTATTTCGCGGTGTACCCATACGCTATAATGCTAGTTGGAGGCAATACTCTGATCAAAGACTCGTTAAATTACCGCTTGTCGATTGGCAGTGTTTGTAGTAGCAGTAGTAGTAGGTATGCCCAAGTTTATTCATGCGGCAGAAACACAGTGCTGTCAGCATTATTATTATTAAGTTGTAATCATACTGTTTAAACACGAACAAAATTTTACAAAATCATAAATTTATTGCACAATATGCACATGGTACTGTGCATATTGTTAGGTACTGTACCCATGTATCTGGTACTATCTCCGAAATTTAGGACCTTGAAGTGCTTATATGCTCGTGCTTACAATTGTTTCTATTGTTATCAGATTTAGATATTTTATAGTATGTAATAATAGAGTGTTCAAATCTACGCCCCTAGCGGTTCCATGATCACGATTATGTTCAATAAAATAATTCACCAGAGCTTATAAGCAATGTAATTAAAATTAACTTGAAAAATTAGAGAAAGCCCATCGGTAAGGTATTCATTATATCTACCATGCCTACGCTTACATACCTACTTAATAATAACATTTTGGCTAATCAAATAATGTTTTAAACGCCTTTCTTCATAAATAACCTGGAGCTAAAAAAATTGCTTGAAAATATTAAGTAAAAATAACGTTATTTTAATTTGATTGTGCTTATTATTTTTTCTTATCCAAGATCAAATTAGAAATTTCCTGAATTATAATTATTTTCACACAAAGAATGATAATTGGCGAATAAATTCAAATAATGCAATTTATCTAAAAATACACATGCATTAGGAAACATTTTCTTGACATACTTATTAATAAGTTCGGTGATTAAAAAACTCAACCAAGCAGTACTTATACCTATCCACCTAAGTCAGATTTTTGTACAATATAAATTTTACTCAAGAATAATCGTTACTTAAAAAATTTAACAATTAACCTAGAAAATCTCTAGTAATTATACAAATCAATCAACATAATATTTAATTTAAGGCAAATTTGATTTTAAAAAGGTCAAGTATCTACTGAAGAACAGATATTGAAAGTGTTGTAAATTTATTCGATTTATACACGTCTGGGCAAGTTATAATTCATACACGCGATCCACCGCAGAAAAGTTCAGTCTAATTTTAAGATAAACAATAAAAAATTAACAATAACTAATTTTGATTCGTATTCACAAACGATACTTTTCTAAATAATTATGTAATCATTATTTAACTCCATCTCATGCTAATGAATATAAACTGTATATCTCCATCCCTTTTATTTAATTATTTTCTAGTTATTACAAGCCCAGAAAGCTTTGGGAATACGGGCCTTACGCCCGTATTCACAAACGATAATTTCCTAAATAATTACGTAATCAAATATCCCCATCTCATTCTATTGCAAAAAAACTGCATATCTCCATCTCACTCATTTAAATAATTACGTAATTATTTAGGAAATTATCGTTTGTGAATACGGGCATTAGTCTGTTATTTCCAAGAAAATTGGGAGAAAGTTTTCAATTTGTGACGTAATTTCCATAATAAACCTCAATTTTGACAAATTATTTTTATTCAATACGTCAGATTTGAAGGTTTGTGATGGAAAAAACGTCACAAATTGGAAACTTTTTCAGGTTTCCTCGACTCTAAAATTACTAACGGACTTAAAATGTAACTGCTGCAACAGAGCAGTTGTTTAATTTCAACAAATTATCACTGTACCATTTTTCCTAAATCAAACGGCGAGATATTGTTTCTTATTATTTGATCTTACATTCGATTTCCCTATGTATCAAAAACAAATTGATAGTCTTTGACCGAGCAATAGAGCTCTAAAATCATCCGAATCTGACAAAAATAGTAACGGAATACCCCCAGTGCCATCACATTCGTAATAGCCCCCAGATCCTAACTGCACAATTTTCTACTCGAGTTTACAGTTTTCTTTTGTTTTATTGACCATTTAGTCCAAAAAATGACTTTTTCTTTGTTTTTTGCTTATAAAACAAAAACTGATGGATCAATACGAATGGTCCCAATGTACGAAATATAGAGAATTAAAATACGAAGGAAATGAGTTCTGAAACAACCCGATCGGTACATTATTAAAGGAGAAAATCACAAAAAAAAAACTAAAAAAATGTTCTTTTTTAAATTCGTAACGTCGCCATTTTTTAAGATGTGCAGGTTTTTTTGATTTTGCGAGATAGTCGACATTGAGAGATACTTCATGTTTGCAAAACCCACACTGTCGAATAATTAGTTTTCGCGTAATTACAATCAGAAGTTCTTCCATACCATATTTTGCAGCGAGGCTGTATATGTATGGAAATCGTCCAATTCGAATTTATCAAACGGATTTGCAAAATGGAAGTGTTCATCAGCTATAAAACGTCAATCTTAGTTTTCTATTTAAATGCTGAAAAATAGATAAAAATGCGTGAAAACATGAGCGAAAACGGCAATGATCATGGAGTGGGGGTAGAATAGCAGATTAGGAATTTGAATTTTGGAATTTTTTTCCCTAAAATGAATCTGTAAGGCCAAAATTCAACTTTCTGTGTCATGCGGTTTGGAGCTTGATAAGTAATGATAGCGATGTAATTAGTTATTATTAGTGTTTGTCTTACACGGTGCATGGTATAGATCAAGAACTAATAATAAATGATAAGTATAAAAAAGGAAGTAGGTCAATACGTTAAGTACCTATTTTGAATAATCTAAATACGCATTCTAGTGTTTTAAACAGTATATTCGAAATGCTGACCCGTGGGTACTTGAAATACCGATGCAATACTAGAGGTACTTGAGGGTACTTGAAATACCAGAAATATTCTAAATACCGAGCAAGGTAATCGAAATGCAAAAATTTTAAAACAAATAACCCAATCCAAATACTTGACCAAAAAATTTCAAATAAAAAGTACCAAACCAAATAGGTACCGATAATCGAAATGATTTGAAATGCGCTCTTCAAATCTCGAAATTAATTTAAAATACATTTCCATAAGTACTTTTATTTCAAATACTGAACAGCTCACCAGCTCTTGGAAAATTCAAATAGATATCTAATTAAAATTTTCATATTTCAGGACAGAAAGATGCACCAAATTTCCACAATTTTGCTTTGCTTTCTCATTAAAGCGATTAGAAGTGTAGAAGAAATAGCGCCGGAGTACCTTCTTCCTCCAAGGAATTTCAACCACCATCCCTATGAGTTTGGGAGAGAGCAATCAGAGAGGCAAATAGACCTGGTTCCTTTTCAGGCAACCCCGGAACCGCATTTCTACCGCCAGAATTTCGTCTTCGATTTTGGAGACCACAACAGTCACGCACATCCTATAGATGACCATCCGTACCAAAAAGTTGTTAAAAAGCAACGGTTTAGACTTATCGGAAGATTTGATCCAAAGGTATATTACTGATACTGATATTTAGTTATAAAGAAACATTACATAAACAGGTAAAATAATTAACCGTTTACCAATCTTTAGCCCATATCTCGCATAAAGTAAAAGGTTGCATTTAAAGACGACGGTGTTGAAATTAGGCCAATTAATAGTAAACTGCAACAAATTTCGAGCTTCAGAAATTATTTTTTTCTTATAAACATGCCTCGTTATTATGTTCGTTGCTCTTCAAATTATGAAAATGTGTACATATTATTTCATATATAAATATCAATAGCGAAAAAAGAAATAATTTAAAAAAATACAAAAACATATATGATAATAATTAATGACACTAATTGATATAAAAGAATAATAATCATTTAAACGTTTCGCTCTGATTAAGGCTCATCAGTCTGCCATATCAAGCAAGAATAGAACAAGAGAGGTGTAACTATCTGTATTCACATCATCGTCAAACATTCTCTAAGAGACATTTTGGTAAATTGTAATAGAAAAATTACATTTTTCTAACGATTTTAGTTGTTTTTGATCTTTAGTGTTCTCTATTTCGATGCGCTTCTCTCCTTATGTGTTCTCGGCTGATTTGGCAGACTGATGAGTTGAAATTACACGAAACGTCGATGTTTCCGTCATCATCAAACCGTCTCTTGTTGTATCGTTCAGAGTTTACTTTCTCTCGAGACATTTTTTACAATTTTTTACATATACCTACTAGCCCATTTCATATAGTACGCATTTAACCGTTAAATGGCTATTACCATATATTTTTAATTGTCTACACTTAAGCTAAGATACGACCGAGACGTTCTTTCAAGCGTGACGCTCACTGCTATAGAGAACGATTTACTTTAGTATTTTCCCTGCAACTGCGAACATAAATCATGTTGGTGCATTTTATTCGCGTATAAAAGCATAACAGTGGTTGTTTCTTTGTTCATTTTACATGCAATAACACCAACATTATGTGTGAATGCTTCTAAATCAGAGCTATTCAATGCCAGGTATTCTTGTATGAAACAATTTTGAATTCTCATCGTTTTCACGTGCATACGAGTGCTTTTATACACACATATAAGTAGATCTGTAACAGTTTCGACATTATAATTATTGTAACAGAAATATCCCAGTAATTTAGCAAGTAATTATGGATGTTTTACGTAATAGTTGTGGATCATTGTGTTCATGCAGCTTGGGAGAAATTAAAAAGTTAAACAAATCCATCCCTCACTATTAAGGCAGCCTTAATTAAATAGATAATTATTAGGCATTCAATCTAGAAATTGTGAACTAATTTTGGTATAACTTTACAAATATTAGTGTAGAATTATTATATCTTAGATATATGTCTAAGTGTCGGTTGAGTCAGAAAAAAATAAAACTCCGCATACATGCCAAAATTGTGTCCTTGCATCTTCTAAAATGTTTTCATTACCTACTGCAAAAATAACTGACATAACGACCCCAGCACATCTAGTTAAACATTAGCTATGCTCATTATTCTGATAAGGACTAACTAAAAACACATATACTATACATGTAAGAGTGAGTATCCAGATATTAACAGATGGTATGAAAACATGAATCATCAAACATCATCAAACATTTATTACCATCAAAAATCATTAAAAATCATCAAAAAATCATCGTCAAACATAGTGATGCGATTACAACTCAGTTGGCACACAACTCAGGTTTGCGTGCCAACCAGGTGCCGATCATACGAGTTCTTGAAACTTTTTATACTTGCTGAGGCAACAACGGAAGGTAGCAGCGCGTTCCATGATCGAAAGACTATGTTTGATAGAAAACACTATCTCACAGAGTTTGCAGATAGATTTTTCTTCAGCTTGAACTTATGACCTCTCAGGTTGTTCATGTTAAGTTGGAATTGATGTGTCATGTCAAAACCAAGCAGACCACGCAGTGCTCTAAACACAACACGATGATAGACACACCACAGGTTTTTCTGCTCATCAAATATGAGAAAGTAACTACCTGTCTTCGTAAGATGGTCTGTTGCACTTCATAGTTAGTCGTGTTGCTCTCCTTTGAACCCTTTCGAGTAAGTTGACATCAACAGTGTTGGGAGGCAGACTGGACCAGTTTACTCCAAAAAAAACTTAAAAAACCGACTGATTTTAGAAAAGCTACGCTACAACATGGAAAAGCTCAATGTATCAAAAACAGAATACGGTTGACTTTATTCACAAATGCTCCATAACACCTGACCATGTAAGATCATATGAAATTATCACACCCAGATCGTTGTGAGTGTCCACTGCCTTAACAGATGTACCACGATAGTGCAGGAGAGTCGAGGATCTTTTTTCATGACACACACAGAGCTCTGGGTCACACCACTGGTTACCGGACAAGTAGTAGACAAGTCACATGCAGCCCTAACATTATTAAAGATCCTGTCGGAGAGGTAAGCCCGTAGCCAGGCCAGGAGACTTCTTCGGGGAACGGTACACTTTGACGATTAGATGTCACTTAGGCACCTTCTTGAATGCTCTCGAAAAGTCTATAAATATACACATATTATCCACAGATTTTCCCCACTCGTTTAACCACATCAGTAGGCTGGGTATTACTGATCTGCCCGGCAAAAACTCATGTTGCTGACTGGCAATAATATTGTTTGCTACATCGAACCCGTATATTTCAATTATTAGCAATAGGCCTATAGTTTGAAACGTCTAGTTTATTGCCTTTTTCTAAAATAAGCACAATAGGTGCTGAGAACCCTGGTATCGACAGAATCGGGCCTAAGAGCCGCACCAACAGCCACATCGTCCAGCAAACCCTGTGAACTGAAGGTTTCATCGGACATAGCAGGTTTCCGCGTGTAGTTTTCAAAGAAACTGCTTGCAAATTCGTAGGCTACTTCATAATTCGACGAACATAGTACCAACACCCGATGATTTCCTAAACATCGTAACAGAGATTTTATACTGAAGCTTCTCTCTTATCGTCTTGAAGAATTTCTTGTTGGGTGCCGAGTCAACGCGATTCTAGCAATCTGTTTTGGATTTGGTGATGGCACAAGCCAAGCTTCTACTAAATCACTGATGAGCCAAGAATTCAGCATCATCTAAGCTTCGCTTATACCTCCGCCAAAAGGGACTTCTTCGTCGGAATCATGCCCAAGATACTGTCTGACAACCGTGGCTTCCTGAAGCCGATATGCATCTTCCTCGACGTCGAATTGGCTGAAAATAAGTAATTCAACTCGTTTAGAAATGCTCTTTTATGTCAAAATTTCCTACTAAAATATCTCATTAGCCTTTAAGAGTATTATTCTTATTCTCTTGTATTGTTCTGAGTTTATTTATATAATTGTAATTAGATCCCTGAAACCTGGTAATATCTTATATATACCTACTTGTTCCCTTTCGCATCAAAATGTCATCGTCAATAAAACTATTTGTCCCTATTACCTTTATATACAGGTAAATCTCTCGATTGTTTAGGACTGTATGGCCCTATTGATTGATATCTATAAAATTGAAATTTTATTAAGAGCTGTTGTCCCTTCATCATTGCAGAGGCGGTACAACACTGTAATAATTATTGTTCTCATAGAATCATGTCTCACGATGTAGATCCGCGAAAAGTCTTAGATCTGCGTTCTGTTTAAAAGCAGTGTTTCATCGTTCACTTACATAAATTTTACTTTGAAAAATAAAAGAATTTGTTTTAATTAGAGAAAGTATTAACTGCTATAACGAAAGCATAAGATTTGAAATTCCACTTATAATAGTCATATTGTGAAAGAGGAAATCCAGAGCAGAGCAATGTCAGGATCTGCAACTAAAATTAATGGCACAATTACGACGGTAATTGGGCAGTGTACTACTCCTAACATCTTACTAAAACTCCTTAATTGCATTGTAAAAAGTATTATTATGATCCTGAAGAAAATTTTATAATTCTTGGATATAGTAGATAATAAAAGAGAAAAGCTTGGTACTTCTATTCTATGTTTGCAACAAGCAGTTTGATTTTTATTGCATAAAGTACTTTATTTAGGAGAACTTTCGTGCATTGACTTTGAATTTTGTTCATTTCAAATGAATGCAGGTTTTTGTTTCTGTTTCGGGTGTAAATAAGATGTCCAGATAATTTTAAAAGCTTTATTTTTCTTTCAAAAAAAAAAAAATAAATAAATAAATAAAAAATTGCTGTCAAGCGATGTCAAATTAAATTCTATTTTAGTAATATCTTCTAATTTCCATTTTCATAAAATCTAAAAACATTTTGACATCAATATTCGCAAAACAAATACCTAGAATACCTATACAGTATATAAATTTACAACCTTTCTAAATAATTTTTCAATAGCGCTTCTCAACCAATTCTGTTTAAAATAATAGTAAACATTATACTTACCTCTTTTAGTCGAAAATTTGAATAAATTTGGTCAATCAGCTTCTTCTTTACTGCAATAACTGACTTTAGTTTAGTCCCTGTCGGCTATCGTCAAGTCTTTAATCGTTACAGCCGATCAGCGAAATACAGCTACTATTTTTAGAATAATTATTCTCGTTAATCCTAGATTGAAATCATAATTGACTGTTTTGCCGTGGCTCATGTCATGGAGATATGATCCGAACGGAAGGAAACTTATGGAAAGGAAAATTATAAATGAATGATTCTAAGAAAGATTTGGCATCCGGCACTACGTCAGAACCAAATTATCTGACTCACCAATATATAACAGCATTGAAGAGACCGGAAGTTGCTAGGATGAGATAACTGGTGGAGGGGGTGTGACGTCGACAGACTATCTGCCTATAAATAGGAGCGCTCTTCCAGCCGTCTAGCCGTTCAGCTAGTTATCAGTGTGAAAAAATAAGTGTGAAAGCATCCCTTGCGTACAATTGCGTACAAACGAAACGTTCGGAGCAAATCTGCATGGACCACCACACAACAGTCCGGAAACAAACGATTGCAGTTGAAGCCAACCGTGAAAGTCTAGAAACATCAATTTATCCTGGCTAGTTGCACCAAAGCCTGGTTAATGCTCTTCAATTAGAATTCGCCCAATCTCCGATACTTCGTTTTCTCTAACAGGTGCTAATTTTTCTAATTCGTCTTTTGATTCTTCGTTTCGTCACCTGCCTTTAGTGACCCTTTTTTATTTATCTGGCTCTTGCTTCCTCGTTTGTTCACTCCAGGTTTCTGTTTTTTTTTTTCTTTTGCTTCTTTTGCTCATTTAGCTGCTTCTCCTTTTGATAATCCCGGACAAGCCCCCAAAATTGTTCCCCAATTATCCCCCAAAACATCAATAATAAACGTTCCAGACTTTACCAGCAGGAATATGGTCTTATATTTTTGAGTAAGTTTTTGTGGAAATAAAATCACTCTGTATAGGAATTAGTAGTTGGTGATGTATAATAATTATTTTTGTTGCGTCTAAAATTGTCGGCCGTAAAACACTTGGTGGCCGCCAACGTTTTTTAATTTTTTTTTCAAATTGAAATACATAAATCTTCAATTTTACACAGAGAAGGGTTGTTTAATTTATCTCTTCGGCGGTGTTTTGGATGTTTAGAGAAGAACGAAAAACATCGGAGACTGACTGAAACAGTGGCGGATATTGAAAAAAATTTCCCTGCGGCGCTTTATCGAGAGGGGAAACCGTTCCGAGCCCTCTCGAAACCCCCGCTTTGAATTCATATTCTTTTTGAAGCCCATAAGAACACGGCCTGATTTATCCACAGGCAAATCAAGCTATAGATTCTGAAATTTTTGTCATCTTTTCATCACTTTTTTAGCAAATAATTCTAAAAATTTTCGATGGAAGACCACCGGACCCTAGGCGGCGGGGGTTAAATAATACCATAAGCGGCGATTTCATTTAGCCTATTATAGGCGGCATATTTGTAAATCCGCCTCTGGACTAAAAGCAGTAGTATATTTCGCCACTACGCAGGATGACGTGGGGGGACATCACCTGCAGCCGAGTGAGCATGCAGAAACATTTGGAATAGTTTCCTTAGTGAAGAGTTAAAAATTATAATAACTAAATGTATGACATTACAGAAACATAGCTTAGTCTTTTCATCCCATCCAACGTCAGATTCTTCGATAAAAAATATAATGTTAGGTAAACACTTTGACCCCACATTTTGACTTTTAACAAAATTCTAAAAGGGACTTAATTTGTGTTTAAGCGTGTTCCAATTTGCTGAATATCCGTTTAATAAGAATGACGCCAATTCATTCACATTCTGATAGTGAAAGGGCATCTGAAGTAATCTCATTAGTGTTCGAAGGCAATTTCTACGCCATATTAAGAAGAATCATTTAGCTTGTAGTGTCCATAACATCACTGAACTTACTCCAACATTGACGGAAAAAGCAAATCAGGAAGGCCTTATCCTTCAAACCGACGTCGTATATCTGTTTGGGGTGTTCAGTAGGTACCTATTTAATGAGGGTAATGATGTGAAAATCCTCGCAACTGATGTGTCACAGGTAATGACCAGTTCTCTCATACACGTCTGGAAATTTTAGATTATGGGGAGCTTTGCTTAAAAATTATATTGCTAATATAAAGAAGTGGAAGATTATCTGCACAACACTCGACGAATAAATAGAGCATGTACCTAGGAAGTTAATTGTTTTTAATAGTGTGGTCAAGTGAATAAAAGGGACTATGCATTTTCACTGAACTCAATCTGTCATCGAACTATGTTACAATAAAACCAACTGTTTCGTAAAGCTTATTTCATTTTATTTGGAATTTCATTTCACTAAATAAAGTAATGTAAATTGAAATGAAAGCGAATGGTACCTAATAAATAGGTGTTAAATTCTGCAGTAGATTTTTAGACCGATGCGACAAAATGATAGAGGAGCAAATTACTCTCGTTTAACTTTATTTAATAAAGTTGATACTCTCATTAACGACTGTAAAATTAAAATGGGAGCAGGGCCGCTTCTCTAAAACTTATTTAATTTTGCTTCTCTTTCATTTGTGCCATGTATACGAATTTCTGCGCAACTTTTTAATACTTGTGGAAAGTTGAAGGGGCTACATTTAACTTTAAATGAAAGCTACTCTTCTCGGTTTGGTTAAAATTCTATCATGAACTTAAATCTATTAAGATATAAAGATGTTAAATTTCTTTCGCAGCTAAAATTGGTTCTCAACTTCTTGAAACTTTAGTAGAAGGAAGCTCATGAAAGAAATATGAGAAATGCGACCTTAATTCAAGTAGCTGTGTATCTACGAATTTAATACAACATGACTTGACTAACGAAACTAAAAAACCAATAAAACACGAGCGAACTTTAAATTTATGATCCGTTCGTTAGAACAACTACTTCAAGTGTAAATAATAAACAAAATAAATAATTTTCAAACAAGTATAATCTTACGTAACGTTAAAATTATACAAGTCGTGATCAATATAAAGGGAGCACTTTCAGGTAAACAAAGTGAGTCCACGCAGATATATTACAAACATCACATAATTTTTCAACAACGAGATGAATTCGGGTAAAATGATTGCTGTATTTTTTTTTTAATAAACAGGTGCCCCAAAGCGTCGTTTCGCCAACAAAATTTCCGAGGTTGGCATTTCTCTCACTAATTTTGTTGTATAACTCATGCTTTTAATTTTTATTCCATTACACTGTCTACATGTTATACATACACCCACACAAATGCTGCAGTGAATGTGTTACACGCCCACAAAATTCCTTCTAAGAGTTTAACAATAGAGACTGGAAATTTTCTTCTAGAGGGCGTTTCGTGATATAGGACCAAAGGGGTAGTTTCCTCTCATAAATATAAGTTGAAAAAATAAATTGCAACTCAAATTGACGTTTCGTTTAAAAGATACATGCCCGTATTCACAAACGATAATTTCCTAAATAATTACGTAATCAATTATCCCCATCTCATTCTATTGCGAAAAAACTGCATATCTCCATCTCACTCATTTAATTAATTACGTAATTATTTAGGAAATTATCGTTTGTGAATACGGGCAACAGGGTATCAAAATTTTGAAAAGTAACGGGTTTTGCCTACAACTTGAGAAAATTTAAATTGATTTTGATGAAACTTGGCAGGAACAATAAGAAAACAACGCCCTAATTTTGACTGTTTCTGAGATATTTGACGTTTTCTCAAGTAACGTTGGACCATTTACACTGCAAAATTAATCATTTGATTAGAAGTAATTATGCATAATGTTATTCTCAATGATCAATGACATTAGCTGAGAAAACTTCAAATATCTCAAAATCTTTTGAAAAAATGAAAGAATACTTTTTTGTTCTAAAAAGCATGAACTATTGAATAACGTTCAAGCATTTGCAATAAAGTTAGTGGCGTAAAAGATATGGAGGGAAAAGTGGAGCCAACTGTGAATATTAGATTAGTGACATTGCCTGAGGAAACTTCAAATATCTCAAAAACAGTGTGCCATATGAAAAGAATTAACCAACACTTTTTCTTTTAAAATGCATGGGTAATTGAAGCTTTTAAATTGTAATAAAGTCAGAGGCGTTAAAGATAGGGAGGGAAAAGGGGCTCCAGACCTGAACATCTACGCCATTGATGAAAGACGTCTACATCTGAAATAACCAAAATTTTTTTGTTTTCTTATTGTTAATATCAAGTTTTATCAAAATCGGTTTAAATTTACAACCAAAAACTGTTGTATTTTTTTAAACTTTGACACCTTTGTATCTTTTAAAAGAAACGTCATTTTGAACTGAAATTTATTTACTACATTAACATTCATGAAAGAAACTACCCCTTTAAATTTACTCCTATATCTCTGAAACATCTTGTAAGTATATGTAGATCTCTATTAAAACTCCAGAATATCAAACTTTCATCTTGTAAACTGGCTTTTAATTTGTTTCCTCATAAGTGAGTGATTACGATATTTCCCAACTGATACTATCGAATACCTATATAATTAAAAGTAGCCTCGTATACAAAGCATATAAAGTAATTGACGCTTGAAAAAACGAGTGCCGAATATGACTATTACAATCGTTTTGAAAAATGTTACCAGAAAAATCACCATCGTTATTCATCGGATTACTCATATAAATTTTTTAATTAGGCTTTCATACGTTATTGCTTCTACCTATCGGTAGTGCGTTAACCGAAATAGCAAACACAAGATCAGTGAAGGTGGGAGGATACTAGCTCACGTGGTTTCGTCCTTCCGCAACAGCAGGCAACTGAGCCCTTTGAAATGCGCAACATCTCGTGTGGTCGGGAGCCCCGGGTGCCCTGGTGATCCACAATAGTGACATGCGGTGACGCACACTACGCTGTTTAATCAGAACTGGCACTTGGTATTGTTATTGAATAAATGTTGGACATAGCTGTACTTGAATTGAGGAATAATCTAATTTAACGCTAATGAAAAAATGTTTCGAGAGATATTTGGTCATAAGGTATATGAATAAAAATAAGCTTAGGTATTGTTTTACTATAAAAATATTTTCTGCATTCAACAACTATATTTTATCTTTCATTTTATTAATACTACAGGCTAAAGAGTATTGTTAATAATTAGGAAAATCAGGTAAAAATATACACACAGTTCAAATGAAACAGAATATCTTTGCATGCAAATTTTAATACCCTCAATATTTTCTCCCCGATTAATTTTAGAACAAAATTTTATGAAACTTTTTTGAAGGCCCTTATATCATGGATTCATGAGCAAAATGCTAATAATTTTCATTCAGAGAATTAAAAGATATTTCGAAAAACGTTCTTTAAAACAGCATTTATAATATACAAATTTTAAAGGGTCTTCAAAAAAGTCTGATACAATTTTGCTCTAAAATGAATCAGGGAGAAAATTAGGGGGTATTAAAATTTGCGCGGGATTTCCTACGGACGGTCTGCCGATGTGCACCCGGTATAGAATACATTGCGAATATGTATTTTTTACTGATATTTTAAGAAAGAACAAAAGTTACATAAATTATCAGCAGTTGAATACGTCACTTACTGATTAAAACATTGGTTTCTTTTGGTAATAACTGATGTCTCCAAAGTAAAAACGGTCTCAAGCTACTCACATTTACAACTTCACAAGCTAAGGGAGGTAGTTTGTTGTGGTGCAGCAGCCCACTCGAAACAAACCCAGGGAAAGTGGTTCCCTTGTAGAAAAAACTGAGGAGCTACTTCACACTCCAGGGACTCATCGGAGATGATAATCTCCACAGAAGATACAGAAGACAGTATTTCTCCATGGAGCTATACTAATCCAAATTGAAAAGGAACCCCAGATGTCGGCGAAGACAGTTACGGGGTCTGCTGAACATTCTTCGGCAAATTAAAGATCTCATGGTCATTGAAGAGAATGCAGGAAAATATCTTTAAGGAAATGTATTTTATATTCTTCACGTTGAAAGGGATGAAGCTCATAGATAATTTTTAATGATTGCATGAAGTTTCATAGATTGCATGAACCAGATTTAGGTTAGGTTGGATACGATAAGTTATCTTGATGAAATCAAGAATTATTATTGAGTCTCAAAAAACTACAACAATTAATTATAAAATCGAATTAGGATGTTTGAATTATTTAGAATCAAAGTATTCGTCTAACCAAGATTATTTTATTAGTTATCAAGGAAAGGGAGATATCTCGCATCATATCAAACGCTTTTTTCTTCAAGATAAAATCAAAACTGCCATGAAACAATTAAAGCACCAGGGTGGCCTGGCAAAATCCCCTATCTCGAATTTCCAACGAAAATGAGTTATTGTTACCTACTGCTATACCTATTGCCGATGCGTATCCTATTTGGTCCGTCACAGTTTCAATGCAAATTATCTAAAAGCAAAAACTAGAAGTGAAAAAATTTCATCATAAAAAATACTTTCACGTGACAACAATGAAGTTTTTCCTTTCTCCTATAAATTTTGTTATTTGTAAGATAGGAGGTTTTGCAAGGTCACCAGCGAAGAGTCTTATGAAAAATTGTCTTTGTGCATTTCAATGCATTCCAATACGAATTGCTTCAGAGGTCTAATGCATTGGGAATATGAAATTCGGCCAATAGCAAAACAGGATTCATAAATTCTCATTGGGCATGCAGGATTGAAGAATTCAGTTATTTCAGAGGTAAAACACTACCAAAATAGAGGTATGTGATGACGATAATATTACAGGTTCTGTTAAGTTATTTTAAAATTTCCCTTACTCAGATCGCTAGAGATAGGTCACTTTAACGAGAGATGGCGCTAGCAGTGATAGAAAGTATTTATTTTATACGACTTGACTTGTTTTATTTTATATCTTCTACGTTACAAAAATCAAAATCTAATTTCAATTTACAATCTGGCAACATCTATTATGGCAGACGATAGAAATTCAAAAAATTCAAGAAAATGTTTCGAATATCGGCAGAGAGATAAAAAAATACAAGATGTTTCTTATCTACACTTTCAACCATCTCTCATTCTCAAATTTGTTTTGTTAAAGTCTCGAGCTAAAGGTAACGCCGTTGCTTTCTTAGTGAATACCATGTTGACTGGGTATCGTGACAGAAAATATTACTCTACTGCACCTGAACTTGCTAATATAGGGTGTCTCAACAAGAGCGTCGGATTTAATTTCTAATAAAATTTTGTCTAGCATTAGGCAAAATATTTTTATGTCAACGTGAAGAGGAATAGTAGCAATTAAAGATGAAATATGACATCCGGCAAATGGCCCACTACGAAATCTCTGGCACTGGGTCATTCGTTTCTTAAAATTTTGGATAACGTTTTCGTATTTCTGGCTCATTTCGCCAGTAACGCGTCAGTATTTCTTATTTGATGCATTCAAACTATTGATGCTCACATGAAGGCAGATCGCGTAGTAACCTCGGGGCTGAAGCAAAGTAGTCACTAAATTTGTCGGGTTCGATGGCAGAATTATTTCTGCGATCACTTTTGCCTCTTTTTGAATTCACTAGCCTCCAAGCAGCGCCGGTTTTGTTACCTGATTGATTTATAGAAGTTTGATGAGCCTTTAACTTATAGACTCCTTCATGGAAAAGCTATACCTATCTCGAAATTTATTGAATCCCTGTTGGATGAGGTAGGATGGTTGTTATATACTTCTTTTAGAAAGGATAAAGTATCACGCATTTTTCTGATCCCAGATGAGAACCAGCGAGCAGAGCAAGATCCCAACCCCCTCATATTTACACCCGGGAAGATATTGTTAAAAACACTCATCCTATACATCAAGTCTCTAAGTCCATTGGTTTGAGTTCTTGCGTCAATTGAACCTTGTACGCGTGCAAACGCAGCTCTTTTCCACGAAATTCGTTGTAGAGTGGGTAAAGTGCCTGCTGGACTCTCGGCCACATTTTACCTCATTGCGGTTAGGTTTTCGAGGGACCGATAAAGATGGCAACGAACTGTGGTCTTCTCATCCATCAGCGTGAATCTTGTCTCAATTTTTTAATTAAATGGCGAACTGTTGATTCATTTGGCTCATTATTGCAACTAAAAATTATACGTATAGGTAGGTATAGTTTGGGAACTTTTTCCGCGAAAATTTTCCCATTTTGGTAGTGCATTTTCGCTATAAGTAAACGTTACTCGTTTGAATACTTATCCATATTAATAATCGCGTGGTCTGTACATGACAGCTGTCAATAAATAATTACCATACTACTCGCACAAAAAAGGCGGCAAATTCGAATCCGGCGCTCTTGTTGAGACACCCTTTACCTAAGGTAAGAGGTAACCGATTGTATCTTCGAATAATGACATTATTTGACACTTTTCTAAGTGTAAGAAAATTGGATTTTAATAGAGTAGTATAATTCTAAATTTTATCAGATATATCGGAAAGCTCTATCTTATGATATACCTGTGTCAGTTGGAGCTGAAACAATAATTACATAAAATTAGCATTTTTTATCTACTAGTAACGAAAATTACAAGTATAGTTCAGTAAAATTAGAAGACGGAAAATGCAATCAATTATGTAATCAAAGCGGAAACACGGAATTTTATATGGGTATTGGGTGGTAGATGGTGAGCCTAAATAAAAAAGTGACCTCCTACCCCTTGTGGAAAAGCCACCTTTCCATTTCTTTTTTTTGCATTTTACGATGGTAATTAACTTTTTATCGTAAGAAGTGTAACTTAGTTTACGGAAAAAAATTCTCTGCGACTTTTCATTCATGCAATTTTCTCATATTTGCAATAGTTTATTATTAACAGGTAATTAATTGAAAAAAATTTCTACAAAGGACCCCACTAAATCCTTATGGAAATTGGCTCCCGGGTAAATTTATTGTAATTTTGGGGATCGATAGTATTCGACGAGTGATCTCTCATCGAGTCTTCATTGGCAGAGGTAAAACTCGCCCCTGAAGATGGATTTTTTTTCTCATTACATATCGTTTGTATTCACGCATTTTTTAAAAATATTGGCTCCCTATTTGTTTTGGGGATGAAGCAAGTAGGATAATTTTTTACAAGATTAGTTGCTTCTGTTGCTCTAGTTACATTTTAAGTATGTAGAGCCGTTTTCGAGAAACATAGGAAAAAAATTTAATTTTGTGTTATGATTCTGGTAATTGTATTGACTTTATTACAAATATAAATTGCAATAAATAAAAACGTAACAAATTAGAAAAGTATCTCATTTCAAAGTTACAGCCAAGGCTATTACAAAAATTTGTGGAGAATTTTTTTCTCCACGTAAGGTAAGTGATAACACTTTTTCGATCAAATTAACGCCGTAAAATGCAAAAAACGAATTCATCCTCTAAAACCAAAATGAGTTCTTTTCCATAGCGAGTAGAAGGTCGTATTTTTGGATTTAGACTCACCATCGATACCACCCAACACCCACACAAAATTCCGTTTTCCCCGCTTCGATTGCATAATCAAATCCTAATTTTACTGGACTAAAGTGACTTTTTTAAACGCCTGATTTGGTAGCTTTGGACGTTGTCTCATGTACCTACATTTTCCTCTTGTTAGCATGAATGATGAATAATTACCTACCGGGTCGTCGGCCAATATTTTAACAGCCACCATAGAGGGCTTAAATCTGTATTCATGAATGTGAAACCCGTGCGAGTTTCGATTGTTTGTACATTTTTAAATTAGCGACGAACGGATAACTTCATTTATCGGAATTGCCGAAGAGGATGTACCTAAATTAGTGTGGTAGTGAAGAAAAATACTGAATATTGAATTTCTTCTATACCTATAGATTTGTATCATTTAATTTGGATGACACATACCTAAATAAGAGAAAATACCTGAAAATTACTTGACCTCTTATTTTTGTGATAGATGAGATAGAGAGACGCCCTATGCAGCCAAAGTTACATTTAACATTATGTATGCCCCTCTGAAATGTGTTCCAGTTATAAACCAAACACATACCTACTGAGATATGTTATTATGTAATAAGGAATCATCACGCGTACGTGCTTTTAAATTTGAAAACTAGGCAAGCTTCATTAGCTCAACTTGCAGCAACTGTAAATCCAAGCGCCACGCTATTCTTGAATTTGGATAGCTACTTCTCATAATGAGATAGAACTCCCTCCGGGTAAAATTTTAATTGTTATTTCAGCAATGTTAATTGCTCATTCTAAGAGACTATTATAATAGAAGGAACATAAAAACTATTTTAAGTCAGACATCCTTGGTATTATTTTTCTTCGGTATTTAATGGCAAGAAAACATATTTACATAATAGCCAGAAGAGTTAATTTTTGACGAAACTTATTTAAAGTAGTTAAGCGTGAAAAACTTTGCCAGCAAATTATAACAAAGAAATAACAAATTATAGTTTTTTTTATTAAGTAAATAGATAGTTTGTTAATAGTTTTCCCGCTTCACTGGAAACATAATTTTTAATAGCAAATAATTTCATTGTAACATGCGATTTTATTTAATTTCGGAAAACATTTAAGTATGTGACAGTTCATAAACCATAAGAGGTTTTAAAAAGTTTTTGCCTTCAAGTCAAAATACATGCGAGGAAAGGTTTTAAACGTGGGGAATTGAGCGGCATTAGTAATGTAAGATGAAAGTTGAAAAGAAATAAAAAATATTCAATCTGTGGGAAACAAAGAACAAAGTAATGGACTTTGAAAGCTGAAGACACGAATATATATAGAAAAAGAACCCAAGACAATAAAGGTGCCAAGAAAAGTATACAAGAGAATGGTGAGAGAAAAAAATAGTATAGTTTCAACAAATCTCAAGTCTACAGCTGATAAAAATTGTACCTACAGTACTTAACTTTAACCCCGCTTTCAAGCAGGACCATCGAGGAAGCGAGACCACGATCGCTCCGCTACCAGACACTGCGTAGGTGACTTAGAACTTTCCTAACTTTTTCTTTTCTCTTTTACGTCTTTTTTGTCTTAAATATCATCGCCCAGTCAACGCAGATTCGCAAAGCCGTATGCTGTAACATGTAAATTTAAATTAGTGAATCATCTATTTGTTCTAAGATTTCTAGGAATATGTTAAATTTCCTTGATAATGACGAATGATTCGAGAAAACACTCGAGATAATTCTACTCTCTACTTCAGTAAAGAGTCTAGGATATAGAAAGCGGTTGCTTGGAAAGCAAGATAGTGACTAAAAATTATTGTGCTATTAAAATGTGCTTAGAAATAACTACTTACGAACTACAACATAAAATACTTTATGTTGAATTATAAATAATTAGTGTTAAGCTAAGTGTAAATAAATAATTAGATAATTGATTTGTTTGTAGTGTATAAAATATCTACTTATAGGTACAAAAATTTCTGTAAAATAAATATTTAATTAATTGAGTCTGATATTTCTTTACAGACGAACCTTTCAACAAAAAATCAGTTACCAGTGAGGAAAATATCTTTTCCTACGACCACTATACAAAACACTACTTTGCGCATCGTTTTTTGTGCGCAAACTAGCAGATTTATCACGTATCCAAAACTGTGCGACAAAGTGACATAAGGCATAGCCAAAAATCATTTCCGTACAGTTTTAATGTAAAGATGGGCGGTAACTGAGAACTCACTGTTACTTATTGTTAATGGAATAACTATTCATTTAAAGCTTCAAGGTAATAAAATAAACACAAATGGGATAACATAGAACCCGACAAGACTATAAAATATACTCATTATTCTCTTGTGGCAGTAATTATTAAAATTTACGAGTTGATCGCTGATAACAGCATTGCGTAGCGTTCACATCAAATTCACGAACGTGAAAACTCGCACACCTCTAACTTCAATCCACGACTGCGCCTGCGTTGTGTGGAAGTTGCATATCTACCACGTCTCCAGGCTCCACGTCATGCACTTTATTTTTAGTTTAGATACGGAGTTTAATAATACCTAAATAATAATAATATTGTCGGTAGAATTCAAGGATTTAACAGTATATAATAGTAATATTAAAAAGTCATTGGTAGAATTGAAAATAATATCTACCTAGGTAGTCTGAAAAAATAAATTTTAGTTACCTATCATTATAATGGATTCTGATTCCTTTGAATTTGAAGCAGAAAATACACCACCTGCTGAAGTCAGAAAACAAGCAGGTTTGTGTTCTTTGAATTTGCTACCTATAGTTTCGAGAGAAAAATACGAATCTGCTTATAAACATTTCATAAATTGGAGAAAAGGTCATAAAAGCAGAGCATTGTCAAAAAAAATCATTTATGTGTTAAATTTGTTAAATAATTAATCTGTTAAATTGTGGTCGTAGGAAAAGTACTGTGTGTAGCACGTGCGAAAAAGAAATTTCACACTCGTGTGAATTGTGACACTCGACTTCGTCTCGTGTCACAATTCTTTCACACTCGTGAGAAATTTTCTCTTTTCCGCACTTGTTTCACAATACATATACTATTTCCTACGACCACTATGCAAAACACTACTTTGCGCATCGTTTTTTGTGCGCAAACTAGCAGATTTCTCACATATCCAAAACTGTGCGACAAAGTGACATAAGGCATAGCCAAAAATCGTTTCCGTACAGTTTTAATGTAAACACTGGTGATGGGCGGTAACTGAGAACTCACTGTTACTTATTGTTAATGGAAGAACTATTCATTTAAAGCTTCAAGGTAATGAAATAAACACAAATGGGATAAGATAGAACCTGACAAGACTATAAAATATAATATACTTACTCTTGTGGCGTAATTATTAAAATTTACGAGTTGATCGCTAATAACAGCATTGGTAGCGTTCAAATCAAATTCACGAACGTGAAAACTCGCACACCTCTAACTTCAATCCACGACTGCGCCTGCGTTGTGTGGAAGTTGCATATCTACCACGTCTCCACGCTCCACGTCACTTTATTTTTAGTTTAGATACAGAGTCTAATAATAAATGATAATAATATTGTCGGTAGAATTCAATGATTTAACAGTATATGTATAATAGTAATATTAAAAAGTCATTGGTAGAATTGAAAATAATACCTACCTAGGTAGTCTGAAAAAATATTACCTATCATTATAATGGATTGTGATTCCTCTGAATCTGAAGCAGAAAATACACCACCTGAAGTCAGAAAACAAGCAGGTTTGTGTTCTTTGAATTTGCTACCTATAGTTTCGAGAGAAAATTACGAATCTGCTTATAAACATTTCATAAATTGGAGAAAAGGTCATAAAAGCAGAGCATTGTCAGAAAAAATAATTTATGTGTTAAATTTGTTAAATAATTAATCTGTTAAATTGTGGTCGTAGGAAAAGTACTGTGTGTAGCACGTGCGGAAAAGAAATTTCACACTCGTGTGAATTGTGACACTCGACTCTTTCACACTCGTGAGAAATTTTCTCTTTTCCGCACTTGTTTCACAATATACTATTTTTTATCGGCTAAGTTAGATTTCTCCCACTACAAATGTAACACTACAACATAATTTTTGGTTTATTTGTTTATTAGTTCAGTCATTGTATCCAAAAAATCGACCTGAAATTAGAAAAATTCCGTTGTCGATCTTCCTTGTTCTACCCGTTAGGGGGGTGTGAGACTATATTTCTGTCTAAATTCAAAATGGCAACCAAATCCGAGGTGCGCATTAGTCCGTCATTTTGAATTTTATGGAAAATAATTGTTTTTGTTTTAATAACTCCATTAATTTTTTTTTATGGTAATAATTGTAAATTACAGTTTTTTTCTCTACAATCGATGCTTTTCGAATTAAACTTGAAAAAATTGAGAATTTCCATCACCCTGCTATAGAAATTTAAACTACATAATAGGTACTAGATAAAAAGTCAAAATAATGATATCTAAATCGTTTTTCCATGCCTTCACTCTTTTTTATCGTAGCAGGTACAGTGCTTTGAAATTTGAAAATTTTCAAAGAGATTTTCACTTCTTTAATTACTCATACACTACTCAATTTAAATTACAGTTGTGAAAATCACCTGTATCCGATTTTGTCAGACAATTTCAAAATATAGGTAATAATATACAGCCGCCCATCTTGAAAATATTTTCATTCAATTCCTCATGGTCAAATGTCTTGATTTTTTATTTATTTTGAGTCTCTAGGACCAATGGTTCCTAAAATATGGCCGGTGGCCAACCTAACAGACACCAGGTATTTATCAAATGACTTCCCCGCTTTTTTGAGGTTTAATTAAAAAAAATAGCTATAATATGCAAAGTCTTAGGTAAGAATTTCAATTTCCTACAAGTTTAGAAAAATTTCTAATTTAATTTTTTGCTTCGAAACAGCGTTTTAATGGGCTCTCAAAAAGCAGTATTTGTCTAGTTTGACCTCTTTTGCAGCTTTCAAAAAAACGGATACCCAAATTTGAATACAGATTTTGAGACGACTGTAGTTTTTTCGTATAAATTAATTGCCATCCAAAGAAAGGTAAACAAATCAAATCTTCTTTAGAGTACCTACCGGAAGACTAACTTCCCAGTCGTCAGTTTATATGTAGAATCAATACCTATACTATTAAAAAATGGGTACCTATACCTATACATAATATGTTTGACATCCCAAATAGTTGACTCGATGATTATAAACATGATTCGATTATTTCCTTTAATCAATATTACACACATGCTTTGACTTTAATTATAACAAATACCTTATACAGGTATAGTATAATAGACATGTAACGAAATGTGCTCACTATCAATTTCTGGGCTAATTTTGGTTCCATCTAGATATCAACCCACTAAAAGCCTGTCCTGTGCATTAACCCGCTCTAGAACGAACGTCGGTATCTCCTAGGTAATAAACAAAGACTTCATTACTGTTTAATAAGAGAATGAGCGTGTAGCGTAGAAGGGGTATTTATGATATCGAATGTCTCGTTTTACAGGATAACCGGGTAAATCCAGGAGTATACGAAGGACTGAGCAAACATGCAGCTAAAGTGCTCACTAAAACGCCTTCCCAGCTCGCCAAGGATTACACTCTCTCCTCATTACAAGACGTAAGTTATTTATGTTTCTCTAGATTATAATCAACACTGCCTCGGCTAATAATTCTCAACTCGTTAACTAACCACCGTGTATAATACAGGGTGCTGGCTGGTTAATATGACACCATAAATTGATATTACACTGAAGGGGTTATGCATACGTATGTGACATGTGAGTCAAGAGATAGGTGAAGATATTTGACTTGAGACTGTAGTTGAAACCACGTTATAGTTCCTGTATAGCAGGAATTCAGATTCTGTTTAAAACTCCTAGCACATTTAGAATTCTGTTTCCATATGTTCCTGCCTAAATTATATAACTTCTGGAATTAGACTTCAACTTCCTCAATTTGAAAATACTCCCTTTATTTCGGTAAAACATGAATAAGTTTTTGGTAAATCGTTACCGATGTTAGGGTCTCTATTATTGAAAGGCATGTGTTCTATTAACATTTATTTTAAATTCATAAATTTATGACAAATTTAAGTTATAAAAAGATTTTTATAATATATGTGTTCTATGTAGTCTTCGAACAAAGTTCCAATACCTGCATGGAGTTCTGGGATCATTAGCCTGCAGGATGCTTAAATGTTGAATTTCCTTCTACAATTTTAACGACTTAATGCATTTTTAGGTGCATAAAACGTTTGTTTAGTCATCTTTGTCTGCATAACAATAATCCAGAACAGCTTGGTATAATACAAAGGCCCTTAACATGTTTAGTCATGGTATGCAATTAATTCACTATATCTTAACCCATTGACTTCATGCAAGGCTCAAGTTTCAAATAGATCTGCTAGGTATGGGGTGCTTTGTACATGGCTATGAAATATGAACGGAGGTGGCTTTAGAACTCTAAATGCTGTACCATGTGTATTGTATGCTTTCATCTTCATACATGTAAAAGCAATCTAACGTGACTGAATAAAATTTTATTTTACAGTCAATTAAGATATTGGATAAGTAGTTAATTAGCAAGAAGATATTGATTCGCTGAATCCACTGTCATCAATGTCATACATCAGTATAGAAGTGCGAACCTTGTAAATTTTTATGTCAAAACTGACCCAATTTGTTTGAATAATTTGATTGCAGTGGTTGCAAGGTTTATCTTGATTCTTAATTTGGTCATGTGAATCAAATTATTTTTGAGAATAAAATAAAGATGTGTAAGCAGTGATAGTGAAAGATAATTATTATGTCTTTAATGTACACTGCTCAATATCTTAACGATGCGGTTTCAGTCTTTTTGCAGCAAGGGTTTCACCTCCATTCTTTATATGCCAAGGCTTCATCGAAGAGTTTTTATTATTTTAAGTGGTTTGTGTCAGTCTTGATGCTGCTATGCATAGTCTAAGATTGAAATTTCCCCAAATACTGAGGTGTATACTCTTAAATATCTCTAAGCATTGATTTGTGGATCCTTCTTTGACTTTGTCATTGGGCGTGTTATAAAATGAGAAAATAAATAATTAATAGGTTCGAGTAGGGACAACAAGAAAATGAGAAAACAAGCGCGCTAAGAAGTTTATTCATAGATAAGAGTATGGTATTGCGTCGCAGAGTTTCAGAAAAAGATGACGTCACGCTCGCAGCTCACGGTTGCGACGACTGCCTCCGGTATCTCGGCGCTGCCCGCAGCCCACCGCTAGTGTAGGCTAGCGGTCTTCAACAAATCCCGGGCTTCCCCGGTTGGTAGATGGCGGCTCAGTTCTCTTAATAAGGATGCTCATCATCCTTCTCAGCTTGTAAATGTGAATTCCAATCGTCTTATTCTAGAATTTTGACGAGTTCATGGGTAACAGTAAATATTTCTCATAATTTTATTAAAAATTTACTTCACCCTGAGACGTTCCTTATCTGGGCCTATGCAGATTGGTCGAAATAACTTATCACCTCCACTACTCGGATCTTATGTATTACTATTCTCTCTACTCTTGTCCCAATCCTCCTCTCTGGCTACCGTAACTCAAAGGCTCCCTAAGTCTCCCTCCAAACCATCGGTCCCTGGTTTCGGCACCACTGAGACGCATATTACCCAGGTCAATGCAGAATGTGGTCGGAATAACTTAGCACCCCTGCACGACCAGTCCTATATTTATCGAACGATGGAGTAAATTTTGAGGGAGCTAAGCTATTTTCATCACCTTCTGCATAGATAAGTAAGCGACTACTTTTCCACATTAAAATCAGCAAATCTTTCATCCGAAATGATGGTAAAGTTTCTGATTCAGCTTAAATCGCCGAAGCGGTGCTCCAGCAAATCAGTACTTGTTTAACAAAAATTTAACAACGTCACAGCAGGAGTGATAGTGTTGGAATCTACTTGAAGAGTTTTTTTTTAATCTCCATCTTTTCTGAATATTGAACCCTCTGAACAATTAACACGAACGACATCTTCCCTACTCGACATTTCGACGAGGCTAATTGCACTCAAAACAGGGTAAGACATCGTGTTGTCCCCACCCTTGAAACAGATGGACAATAGAGATTGATAGAGGCTCGTTGAAGGTATAGAGGACAGCAAAAGCTCAGTTTGGCATTAATGTGTACCCATCCAGAACCAAATTAGGATTTTTTAGGTTCGTTAGCAGAGCATAATTAGCAGAGCTATTATGTTGAGGGTTTTTGTGCCTGTGGAGAAAAAGGTTTCTGCGTTATTGCTGTTGTGGAGGAACCGGCAACAATTTTCTGTTCAATTAAATTTTATTTCAAGATAGGTAATCCTGTTTTCTAATATATGAATCCAAATTTCAAAACGAGGGAAGTAGATCTGGAAATGGGGCCTATAGATTACTCTAGATTACTTCTAAATAATGTACCTTATAATGTTGTGAATAAAATATTTTTGAATTAATATTTATAAAATTAATTTCAGCAAAAGAAAAACTACGCGTTCTCCTACAAGGTGGTGGATCATTTAAGCGGCGACGACTTCTCCCACTCCCAATCTCAAACTCCAAAAGCGACGAACGGAGAATACAGAGTTAAGTTGCCCGACGGGAGGATCCAAATAGTGTCATACACAGCCGATAAAAACGGCTACAAAGCTGACGTCAAATATACCGAGCCCTCGCAAACACAACAACAGAGCCCCACACCCATCTTCGATTACCAATATGACGGCTTCGGAGTGTCGGGTGTACAAAAGCAAACTCTCTCAAACCCCGGATATTACCCGGAGTCAGGATCGAGTCCTGTTTATCCTAGAGTGCAAGTTATACCAACTCACAAAGTAGAGATAAATGTAAACGCGGATCCAGCTGGTTATGACAGTTCGACTCTGGTTCCTTACAGCACAGGATTTGGGGATTACACTTTGAGTACTGTGGCGCCTACGCAGTTCTCTCATTTGAAGAGATTCAGTCAGGTGTACGTTACAACTCCCAAGTATGAAGTGCAGCATCGGGGCCATCATCAGACGGGATATTACAAGAAATGAGGTGTAGGTAACTTCGTACATGAACAATAGGATGTGTAATAATAAAAATGCGTAATTATAATTTTTTTAAGTATAAAAACTGATGTGTTGAAATTATTAATTTAAATTTTTATCACCTCTTAAGTTATAAATATATAATTATATAAAAGCACGTATTATTTTAATTTTAATTCAAGTGGCCCGAAATATTTAATGTTACCATTCTATAATAATTGGAAACCGTCACAAGTCCTGATATAAATGCATTTTCGAGTGTGAAAAAAACTCCTGAGCAAAATAGGCCAGTAGAATCGTCCTCAAAAATGCCCTCAGTTTGCGTTACCATGCACAAATTCTATACTATACAAAATTCGATAGAGGACCTTAAAGAGATGTTAAATCCAAATTTGCAGCACCGTGTGATTTTTTTTTACCAAGTTATGCAAAAAAACGTTTTTATTTTTATTTTTGCGAATATCTCGGTTCTTATCTATCGCAAATAAGCAAATGACATATCATTCTCTTCGCTATGGAATTACCTACAGTTTTTATACAAATATTATTTTTGTTACACTGATAATAAAAACAATATTGAGGTTTAAAGTTAGAAAATTGTCTTTCGAATAAGGTTTTTTGCAAATTGCTTATTTTTTTGCATTTTAACGCTGGAAAGCCCAAGTAGTTTTTTGAAGAACAGTCAATTACCGTTACGTTGATTGCTCAATCATGAAAATCCGATAAACGAGTCTCTGGTAATCCACCTGCAAAATTGTGCATGTTGAAAATTTGTATTTTATCCGTTTTTTTTTTCCGTTGATATTTTTATCTTTTGTGAGTGGAATTGTAGTGTGTATGTATTTTATTCATGAAAGTGAGTTTATTGTGAGATATTGAGATCTGTCAGTGTATGTTTTCCCGGTGCTATCACTTGCGTTCTTAGCTGCGTGAAAACTTCTAGTCACCGTGACTAATTAAACGGTCAATTTATATTAACTCGGAAAACACCAATGTTTTTCTCAAAAAACTTGGAAAAGGGTCGGAAAAAACTGAGTTCTACTCTTCAACCAGAAAAAATCATCTGCAACAAACAACAAATGTTGTAATATTTTAAATCAAAAAAGCCGAACCACGAACTGATTGCGTCAACAGGAAAATAAGTATTTATCGCTCTCTATGGCGGAAACAACGAAAAATCCTACGACGAATTTCGTTTCAACTTTTTCTCCCGCATGGGACAAAAGACAAAATCGGATCTTACTTCTTTACCACCATCAGAGTGAGGGCATTCATTTCGAACTTGTTACCAAATCCAAACATGGCTTGGCAATATCTTGGAAGCGGAAACCTGGGGCTGGAAGAGACATAAATGTGGATTAGAACCCGTAATGAGCACTAAAGATCCAATTCCATCTTCACATCTCAAGGTTATTTCGTGTGCATGCACAAAAGATTGCGGGGGCATCTTGTGGCTGCAGAAAAGCATGACTGAAATGCTCTGCAGTTTGCAAAAACTGCTCAGGTCAAAGTTGTTTAAACGTCGCGGAAATCACTGACGACAGCAGCGATGATGAAGACATATATTTGCTAACCACGGTTCCCCTGCCTCGCTATTATAGCCGAGCTAAGGATTAAGACAAAATTTATTGTGGAATAGTAAACAAAGAAAATGAGGAAGAACCTGGCCCATCGAAACGTGCTAGAAAAAAATAAAATTATAATCTTGACTCTTGTAAAAGCACAGTATTGCCTTGATTTAACAAAAACATACTAATAATAATTGTACTTTGTTTAACTGATTATTACTTGATTTTTCTTAAAAAAAATACACTCATAATATGTTTTTTAGTTCAAATTTAGCAACTAAGCATGCAATATAGAAAGTATTCAAAATAAAGATTATTAACTTGTGTGTTTTGCAATTTAAAATATTGAATAATTATGAACAATAAACGTAGAAATGTTGCACATTGAATGTAAATTAAAACAAATGCTCAATTTTTCATGCGAGTTTTCGAGTCGTTGACGAATGTATTCGTCAATTCAAAATTGTATATCACCGACATGCACGTTTACGCGTAGATTTCCGGAGACTGGATTATCGGATTTTCAAGATTGACCTACCGCTGCACAGGTAATTGACTGTTCTTCAAAAAACTGCTTGGGCTTTCCAGCGGTAAAATGCAGAAAAAATAAGTAATTTGCAAAAAACCTCATTCAAAAGACACATTTTTTACTTTAAACCTCAATATTATTTTTATTATCAGTGTAACAAAAATAATATTTGTATAAAAAATGTAGATAATTACATAACGAAGAGAATGATATGTCATTTACTTATGTGCGATAGATAGAAGCCGAGATATTCGTGAAAATAAAATAAAGAACGCTTTTCTCCATAACTCGGTAAAAAAAAATCGCACGGTGCTGCAAATTTGGATTTAACATTTCTTAATGATCCTCTATCGAATTTCGTATAGTACAAAATTTGTGCATGATAACGCAAACTCAAAATACCATTCTACTGGCCTAAAAAGTCATTCATAAATTATTATAAATAGTTTTCCAGTGACGTCATCACTACTTGTAGTTCAGAAACTGAGGAGATCATTCATGGAACACTCCATTTAAAAGAACTTAGGACTGAGTAAATATTCGCTTGAAATTCATTTCACTTTTGACAGACTGAGCGATACTGAAAAATGGCCAACATTTCCGGACCATATGTAGGTAGGTATTATAAGGGTCATTTCATTATTAATATGATAAACATTTATTTTCTGAACGTACTCATCTGCTTGTAGATATAATTACACATTTGTTTTTGTTAAACGAACTTTTATCAAACAAATGCGAGAATCAAAAACGTTCATATAATTTTGATGAAGTTGATCTTTCCATTATTTATGAGCTTTTTCATCCCTTTGAATGATTTTTATCTACTATAGGAAACAATAAACGCTGCCGATTATCTGTCATAAGCTACGTGATGAAAAAGGTTTAATTTTAAAATGCTTATTTGAAGAGATGTGTCCGATTAATAATGTCATCAAAGAAATTTGCTCTAAAGGCCTGATAGAATCATCATTTCGTAGATGAAAAAGGCAGAATAACGCATTGGGAGCGCGTTTTCATTTTAATCAAAGCGAATCTGAGGAAACAGCACACGTGTATCAGAAAATGGGCTACTTTTAATAATTAAAAAGAAAATATCCATCTATAAGGACTTGCAAAGCATAGCAAGGTTTTCATCGTTGTAATAGCCGAGATAACACAAGGATCTCCTTTGTTAGGATAAGTAAGTGCCTACAAAAATAGCCCAGATAAGCGTACATATAACAATGGCTCATTTTCTGCATGTAATCCCATCATCTCGGGTAGTCTTTTTAAACAACGAGGCCTCTCAGTATACTGTGCCGCTTTTCACATGAAACTAATCAATTCTAGCTCTTAATCTGCTTAATTTTTCCCCTTAGACAGGTCTCATCTCATTCCCGTAACAATACGGAATTAATGCAGCATATCTAAATCTAGGGAAATCGGAAAAATTCACTATTCCACTAAAATCAAAGTATTACCTCTGTAAGTAAGAACATTTTGATATGAGAATTCTACTTCAAAATATACCACAAAATAGGGTGTTTCGTATGAGAATCGTGCGTATGGGTATAATGCGATTTATCGTAACTTTTCTCTATACTAAGTTGCACCCATGAGTAGTTATAGGCCTTGAAAGTGACGTTTCAAATTTAGAAAAAAATCAATATCTCGGTTATACTTGAACTTAGAAAAATTCAAATTTGCTACACGTTCTGAGTGAACCAAGAGCATTCATTGTAAGTAGTGTTAAATTGTAGCTCTTTAAAGGATTGATAAGGGATGAAAAAACTTCTCAAGGGCGCAACTCAGTATAAAGATAAGTTGCGTTAAATTACCATATTTTAGGTTTTCCTACACGCCTCTGCTCTGTGTCGATTCTTATACGAAATACCCTCTATATCATTTTGATTAAGGTACTCAAAACGTACCTACTGATTACAAGCAGGGTATTATTATTATTATTATTACTTCTAGGGTAGGTTCAAAGCCCTTGTACTGAAGCTTGCGCTTATTGTACCCCTTTGGATAATTATCTCATCGGTCCCATCTCCCGAAAGTATTTCAGTATGAGTCCAATGGGTGCTTGTTAGGTGGTATGGGGTTTCCTCCCCCTCCCCGCATCTCCTGTAATCCGGGATATTTTTCACTCCTATTACTGAGAGGTGTAATTAGTGGGCAGTGTCCTGTTAGAAGTCCAATTGCCCATCTCAGCTGGTGCTTACTCAGCTTTTTCAGTTACATCTTCTCTGCTCCCTCTTCCCTTTCCCCACCTAGTCGCTTGAACAGCTCCCCAGTTAGGCCTAGGCAAGGTCTGCATTGAAGTTGCTCATTTACATCTTCTCTGCTCCCTCGGTCCTTTACCCACCTAGTCGCTTGAACAGCACCCCAGTTAGGCCTAGGTAAGGTCTGCATTGAAGTTGCACTATTTTCTCCCTAAGGTTTTTTCCCATGAGGAAAATTAGTTATTGGCCTTTTGTGTCAGGTTTTCTGTCCAAAAGGATCCACGTTTTATTAGTGGGCAGTGTCCTGTTAGAAGTCCAACTGCCCATCTCAGCCGGTTTACAAGCAGGTACTGTACATAACGTTTGGCTCTCGTTTGAAAAGGAGGTACCCTAATAACTCATAAACAGAGTGATATTTAAAAAATCGGAAGGACACCTCCATCTTTATGGCGAGGGGATTTTCAATTTTTTTACTCACTCAAAATTGCCATCGTGAACACCTTCCGATGTCCAGAGTCATATTTATCACAAAATATTAAATAACACTTAGATTTAGATGTCACACCTCCACTGCGACTAAAGATCTATTGTGGCTCACATCTAGTAGTGCTATATTAGTCCCATCAGGTCAGCCACTTTCAGGAAGCTTACTATCTTAGCTACTTATTGGTAATGTATCCATGTCCTTCGGTGTGAGAGAGTTACTCCCGAAAGTTTGTAGTTTGGTTATTTCCAAAGCGGGACACTCCCATATGTGTCGGATGTGTTTTGCTGTTTCGTCATCTTCCAAGCATAGGCTGCTAAATCCATTCTGTGCAGGTGATGATTCACCGTGTAGTGCCCAGTATATAGGCCTAATGAGACTTTGACTTCTTTCCTCTTAAGCGCCAATAGTTCTTTGGTAATTTTTTTCGACGTGCCCTGTATAAAAACCTTCAAATTGTGCAATATTGGTAACTTCTGCCAGTGCTGGAGGACTTACCTCTCAGCCCAGTTACGTATTGTTGTTTTGGCAATATTCGATGATTTTCCAAACGCTGGTTCTGATAGGATTTGGCACCTTTCCTGGCCGGAGAGCTGTCAAGTTCGTTTTCTCCATGTCCAGCATATCCCGGAATCCAGATCAGAGTGAATTCGTGGCTCCTTACTAGGGCATTTAAAGTTAATCGACAGTTCCAAACCAACTTGAACTTGTAGTGGCTGCAGCTGAAGGCTTTTACAGCCGCTTGGCTGTCTGAAAATATCTTTATTGATCTGCGTTGGCAATGCATCTTTTCCTGCATCTGCGCACAGAGCGCAATGGCATGCGACTTCGGCCTGGAAAAATGTTTCGTTGAGGCCCAGGTTTGAGAAGACTCTCTTCTTCGACACTAGAACTTCAATTTCTGGTACTAAACGGCACGTACTGTGTGACTTAAAAGGAATTCCAGAAATACAAGGCTTAGTATTGCCTTAAAATTGATTAATTTTTACGGAAATTATTAATAATTGAAAACATCAATTTTATATTTGAAAAGTAGCTTAAGTACCTTGAAAATGGTTCAAGATAATATATAAAACCGGTTTATATGTTCCTATTTTAAGTTTCTTATTATAACTTCGGCCGCATGAAAAATAAACTGCTTTGAATATAAAACAATTTTGTCGTGTTGTCGCGTTTTCGCTGACGTTGGATGTCGTACAAGTGAGAAGCGGCCTTAATAGTTTTTTCGTTGTTGGATTGGGTTTACTTCTCTGCACTGTATAGCTTCTCCGAGAGCGTTTCCCTGTTTGGACCGGCTCTCAAACGCAGATCGGTTGTTGTTGGTGTTGTTTTCGCTTTGGGTTGGCTTTAGTCCACATAATAAGGATCGCTGATCTTGGTAAACACAGCTTTCGATCGCTTCCTTCACCGATTAAATTCTCCAGCTTCAGGGTACCGTTCCAGTGAACTATTCTCCGATTTGGATAGGTTTACCTCCGTTGAAGAGGCTCATCGGCGTTAGTTTGGTTTTCCGTCGCTGAGCCTGTTTCTCAGGTTCTACCGGGTGTTAAGCTCTAGGTGGACTTGTGCTGGACAACTGGAAGAGCGCTTCTGTTTATATGGTAATGCTCCGATGACGTCGTATCGCCGCCACTAGTGGGGTTTTGTGGAGGGGACGTTCTTCATCACTTTCCCCGACGAAGTCATCGATTGCTGGGTCATTCGGTCTTAGCGTAGAGCTGGATGCCAAACAGAACGGCTGTAAAATAGTCCGGAATCACTGATATCAAACTTAGTTCTCGTGTCATTAGTTTTCGTGTCAAAGTTTCCTAGTTTGGCCACCGGCTTCAGGTCTTACCCAATCATCGGGACAATTGTGTTATTCTACAGCAACCATAATCAAAATCTAATAATAATACAAAATTAATTCTAAAATGGAGACGGCGGTAGAAGTTATAAGAGGTGTGACGAAAAAGTTAAAAGTCTTTCAAGTCATCCCAGTCAAGTAATTACAGCGAAATTATTTATAAATTCAATCCTTTTCCATTATCCAAATACATTAATATCGAGATGTTATGTGATATTTTATGGAATAAATAAATCGGCGTGACTGTCGTGAAGCAACATCACTTTCCTATGATGTGGCTTCACGACAGTTATGCCGTTATAATAAATTATTCCACAAACTATCACATCTCGATTTTAAAACTACGGTTGCTGTGGAATAAGATAACAAACTGACCTGATGATGGGGTAAGATCCGAAACCGGTAGACAAGCTAGTAAAATTTATAAAATTATACTTATATGACAATTTTTGTCTCTTATTTAGTTTTGTTAGTGATACGCGCGATTTTATTCAGAAACAAAACGTGTATTAAAAATATAGGAGTACTCTCTTTGATTCTCTGAGGTTATACATATCTTTCTCTGTTTTGAAAAACATTAGATTAACCGTTATCTGAAGTGTTTAACGTAGTCCTACTCCTTTGCAAACATTTATCAATACTTAAATTATTATTTTAGGGAACCCTACTCCCTATTTATACAGGGTGTTCTACAAGCTCTATGACAAACTTTGACAGATGGTAGGTTGCTTGATTTTAAACATATTTTTTTTAATAAACATTGGTCCGATTCGTTTTTGTTTAGAAGTTACAAGCATTTATAGACATTTCTTAGAACACGACCTTTTAGAGTTTATTGATGACGTGCAACTCAATATTATTCAAAATATGTGGTATCAGCATGACGGTGCACCACCACATAGAGAAAGACAAGTTGCTGCTTGGCTAATGAACATTTCCCGAATAAATGGATAATTCAAGGAGGTCCAATATCATGGCCACCTCGTTCTCCCGATCTGAATCCTCTGGATTTTTATTTATGGGGACACATGAAGCAGCTGGTCTACCATGTTGAAATCGCTACCCATCAGCAGTTACTTGAAAGATCCAAATCTCATTCTTCGAGTGACCGAATCTTTAGTTCGTCGATGTGAGGCTTGCATTCAAGCTGAGGGTGGACATTTCGAACAATTTTTATAGTCTTAAGTTTTGTGATTATCATTTAATTTAAATTTTTATTGTTGATTGTTAATAAAGGTTAAATCAAAAATACACTAGACTATTAATACGTCCAACTCCGGCAATTTTACATGCATTTCGAAGGCAGCCGCTGTGGCAGCGCCATCTAGTGTCGCGAGTTGTAACTAACACACTGCACCATAGTGATGTGCAACAGATAACAGTATCGAGTAGATATTGATACATTAGTCACAAGTATCTGATACGTTGAGTTGATTACTTGATTACTTTTGCCTGCTTATACTTAATCATTATACTCAGACCCCGGACCCGATATTTCTCTATGGGATCGTTGAGTACCTACTGACTAGTTATGCAAGGCTACTTCGGTCCTCTAAGAAAATTAAAAAAAGTAAAAATTTCAAGCCAGAAAACAAAAAAGGAATAATTATAGGTATACTTGACTCTTTAAAAATTATAAGTAATAACATAATAATTATCAAATAAAAATGTAAATATGTAACTGTATTACATATAATGAAAAAATACTTGAGATGGAATATGAAATAAGCAAAAAAATTTTTTTTTCATTTACTTCAGTCTTGTAAGAAAACAAAATGAAGATACCTGACATAGGTATACGTACCGAACCGAAGTACGGACAGAGATGCAATACAAGATACAAGGCCATATGGACTAAAACATCACGTGGAACAAGGAACTATGATTATACATAATTCAGTTCCAGCACTCCAGGAGCAGGAGTTTATAGTAGAGATACCGTTCCGAGGGTCAGGGTATGCGTGTCGCGATTACGGCTCCGCTCCAGTCGGCGATGTGGCTATGGCTAAACAGTTCCAAAATACCGGTATTTTGTCGCGGTATTTTTCTGTCGCGGTACCAGTTGGATTGGAACGGTCGTACTCTTCGGTAACAGTATTTCCCATCTCTATTCCGGGCCCAGTAGAACAACTGTAGCCGTCCTCGAGCCGCCAGGTTCGCTAGTGTCGCCTCGCTGCCGGTTTTCAGTCGAAGTTGGACGTATTATAGTCTAGCGTATTTGGTTAAATGCTTGTAACTTCTAAACAAAAACGAATCGGACCCATGTTTATTAAAAAAAATATGTTTAAAATCAAGCAACCTACCATCTGTCAAAGTTTGTCATAGAGCTTGTAGAACACCCTGTATTGGAAAAAAGTACAAAAAAAATAGCATTCTTCTGCATGATATTTGATATTCTATTTCGATTAGAGGCCATTTCTAGAAGTAGAGATCTTACTTAGATTTACAAAATGAAAACTACTTTGAAAGTAGCTAATTAGGACAATAATTGTTACTCTCCAGTTTGTGTTTAATTATTTACGTTGGAAGGAGTTTGTCCTATTCTAACAAGAAATGTACTTTTTCTCATTAAAGTTAGAACTTAACTTTCCTACTTACACAACTTTCTTAACTCACAATAATAGTATTAGTCAATAGAATATGGATGCAATTTATTTTTTCCTATAAACAGATTTGGCGTTATTTAGTTACTTTTCATGAAATTTGTTATTATATTTATGTTTAAATATTACTGTTGATACAGTAATATTAAGGGGGTTAAGATAAAACCCCCTTATACAGAATATTTAGAGCAGTTTTAATTAATATAATCTTTTCTTTAAATTATTTAGCAGAAAATGGATCAAAGCTCCGACATTGCTGTCCTGATTTGACTTTGTAAATGTACTTAGTTAATTTCTCATTAGTTCGACTTTCCATGCAAACTTGGTAAGTCAGGCACGGTGAAGGATTTCTTTTTGGTGGAGTACTCCACTTTATAATCGTATCAAAGGAGAACCACCGTAGAATTGCATTCATTTCGGATTAATAGAAAGCAGTACAAACAAAAGTTTTCAGGCACTGCTTGCTACCGCACAGATATAAGAAACACATCTGGGTTATTTCAGGAGAGCGTAATTTAGCATGAAACGAGAAAACTTCTTTCTTTCGGTTTCCAGGTTCTCTTGTTGAAAATTTCACTTAAAACAGTTATATGAAAATTTCATTCCCGCTATTACGTTTCGCTGGAAAGCTTACGGAAAAATACAAACTCATAACCAATTAAGTCCTCTTCAGAAAGTATTCTCGCATTAAAAGATTGAAAAGCACGTAACTTATTCACCGACAGCGATTTCCTGACTTTTGAATAAGAACGAACTTATCTTTGAACTATTTCTTAGGTCCAAAATTAAAAAAATACATGGTTCGGAAAATTCATAGAACATTTGAATAGTTTTTCAGTAACTAAAACTTTCTTCTGCAATTTTCAACAAATCCCCTGCAAATAAATAAAATATCGCAAAACATGAACGAAGTTTTCTTTCTTTTGTATTACAGTATCTCCATAATAAATCACAACTAAGTTCACATTTGGAGGGAATTCATCCGAAGTTCCATCAGGATTTTATAGTTGATGTGTTACGAGTACGGTATAAATGAAACAGGACTCGATAGATATAAAAAAACAATAGTGTCCTAGAACTGATGTCCGGGAAAATCAATAACTCAATTCAGTTTACAATCCATTTCCCCATTGTTCTTCCATGAGGTCTTTCATGTCACTAAATTACGACAGAATCCGTTTTGCCATGCAAATCGAATCAACTCAATCCAGAGTCGCTCTAAATATGCGCACTTTATTTTATCGCAGAAATAGATGTAAATGGTTCTACTTTACATAATTTGTGAATTAAATGGTAAAATTAATATATGCATAGTTTAAAAAAACATTTATTATACTTTATGTAAGTGTAGGGCTTAAATAAAAAAAAAATAAAAAAGTAGTTTTTAGAATATTTATAGGATTTCAGGTAACACTTCGATGATATATGCGCTATAAAATCGAACAATCCCGGAATTAGAAACGAGGCACCGTATTGTACACATATACAGGGTGTTAATGAATACGTGTTACAAAATTAAAGATCATGAAGGAAATGCAATAGCTCGTGGTGTTGCAGGAGACATTTATTATATACAGGGTGTCGGAAATTCTGCGCAAAAAATGAAAGGGGTGATTCTACTCGGAGCCTTAACAGCCCTCGACCATCAAAAACAGCCCGTAACTTTTTTCGTAATATTTTTTTCTGAGGTTTGAAGATGCACAATAATTGAAGAACATGAAGAAATATTCGGAAAAGGTCCTTTCTGTAAATCACGATAAAATGACCTATTTCCGAAAAAAATAAGAAAAAGTCAACAAGTTTATTCACTAAGATATTCATTCTGTATAATGAATTACTAATAACTTCCATGGCCACAAATACCGGGTGATTTTAAATGATTGAAAATTTTCAAGTGGGTTGTTATTACCGAGTTACTAAATTAATGTTACGCACACTGTTTATTTTGAATTTTCAAATTAATTAGCTTGTCAGAATGCCAGTAGCTTAACTGATTAAATCCATGTATCAAACTTGAAAAATTTGCAAAAAAAATTGAATTTAAAAAAACTTGCAAAAAAAACTAATCTGTGCATACAACCAAACGGGCACCATTTTGAACATCTACTAAAACAGATAAATTCAGTTAAATCACTTTATCAGCTCTTTTATGTTTCAAAAAATCATCACGCTTTTTACCTATTTATTTGTAAATTTCAAGTCACAATACGCGAAAACGTGTGCCACTGGTTAAATTGACAGGAAACATAGCCAACAAATTCATTGACTATTATTATATCGGGTGATCCACAAAATTTTTCATCAACTAGTGCCTTGAAAAAAATGAAGCATGTCTGCCAGTCTGTCAGATAAAATCCAAACTATTGGTAGGTGTGCTCAGGTGCAATGAGCTCAGACATGATTGCAAACTGCAATAACTACTATCTCACTCTTCCGAGGCACTAGTTGATGAAAAATTTTTTGGATACAATTCTGTCTGTCATCTGATAAGTGTTACCAATTACAACATAATATCAGCTCACTTGAAAATTTTCAATGATAAAATCACCCGGTAAGTAGTACATAATCTTCCCAACAATGTTTCAAAGTGATGTCCTTCCATTTCACGGCATAAATTAATCCTTCTTTGGAAATTCCAACGAACTCTAGCGAAGATTCCCTCTTTTTGTTTGATGGCCTCGCACATATCAATGATTCTTTGCCTAAGATCTTCAACATTATGCACAGAAGTCCTGTACCTATACCTGCAAGAGTGGTGAGACGACCAAAAAAAAAAAGAAATCCATTGGGCTAAATCAGGCGATCTACTGCACAAATTCTATTCATCTGTCCTATTCATCTGTCAGGTAAAGTTTCATTCAGGAATACTCTAACCCTCACTGCATAATGCGACGGTGCGCCATCATGGAGCAGTCACATCGAGTTTCCTACTCGAAGAGCTACGTTCTCCAAAAGAATAGGCTACTGATTTCTTATGGACTACTGGCCTGGGGAAACTGCGCCAGAAATTTAACCGTTTTTCGTCTGCAGAGAAGGGTGATAAGACTGATGGAAGGCTTGCACCCGCGTGATGACTGTAGATCAAACTTTGTGAGATTACGTATTCTTACGTTTACCTCCTTATTCGTGTAAAGAGCTTTAATTTATGCTCTTTTATATATTATAAAAATATAAAAATAGAGGGAGTTTTGTCAGAAATGCAGACATTCATGACCATGATACGAAAGACAGGTATGCGTTCCGCGGTGGCCGGTGACGCCTGTCGCTTGTCCTTGTCCCAGAGGGATTCGTCGTATGTTGCGCTAAAACTTTTCAACAAATTGCCATCATATGTCTATCAAACCAATATTACTCGATTTAAGAGAATAATTAAGGAATTTCTTCTGGAGAACGCATTTTACTGTATCGATGAGTTTTTGAGTAGCAATGTTGACCGCGATAGCTTTGCCCTGTCTGGATATTAGTTTTTTCTTGCAACTCGAGAGCTATTTATTTCTCGTGCAAATATTAGTGATTTTATAAATTTAATTCATTACTTTGTTTTACTGTAGTGTATCGATTTGTATTTATGGATTTTCACATGTATGTGCTCTTGTATTATTGCTTGTATTTTCGTATATACTGTGATATTTTTATGTTTTATAATGTGCAATGCACTGATGTAATGCTTGATATGTTTGCTAATGACGAGTGTAAAAAAAACTGTAGTTTTTAAAAGCACAATAAACTTTAACTAAACTAAACCAGACTTAAAAAAAACTAAATAAATTGCACCATTCAGTCTTTGTGTGTTCTTCTGCTTCTCTAGTTCTTGTAACGTACATTTTGTACGAACAGGCTAAATTCCAGCGACACGGAGACAACGGCGGGCGCGCGCAGTAAGTGAGTGATGGTGGTTTTTAGTGCGACGCAAACACGGCCGGCTGGCGGCCTCGAGTTTCGTCGACATCGACTGTCGAGTTCCAACCTGGAACGCAGGTGCCTGCGTTCTCACCTTTCTTTCTCTCCTGGGAATTCGCGGAAGAAGGTCCTTGCAAATATCTGTCGCGAATAATAGACATAATGGCGTCTTAAACTTACCGTTCAAATATTGGGAAGATCACCCACGTTTTTGGTTTGCTTTTCCGTACCGAGAAGAATTTTACGTACCAAGACGAATTTTCCGTACCGAGGCAAGTTTACCGTACCAAGGCAGATTTTTTTCTTCATACCTAGGCCCCTTCTTCATACTGACAAAAGTTCCTGCGAAGTCCACCTTTCGCACCGAAGCAAGCTCCTGGAGCCAAGCCTGAAGATCCAGTCTACTACCAGCTAGACTTGTACCTCGCTCCGAAGGGCTCCTGACCTAACAATCGTCACCCTCGTACTGGAGAACGATACGAAGATAAGTGCCTTGTGAACCATTAGTACACGACCAACTCATTCAGCTCAATCGCCCGCTCTTGTTTTTGATTATTTGTTAACCGTGCTCAAGAGTCTGTGATAGTAACATCTGTGATTTTTTTTTGTTCTAAATATTCATAACTGTGATTTATTGTAATAAAGAGTACCTGTTGTTCTGCTGACCTGCTTGTTATTGTTGACCCGCTTAGACTAGCGACTCAACCTACGACCCTTGTTGTCTTTTACTGTCTCATGCTCTCAACGGCTATTTTTCCCCTCTAAGCAGCGCCGGATTAGAGGTTTGCAGCGCCCTAGGCTAATTAAATAACAGCGCCCCTTTTTTTAGTTGAATTTTAGTAATTGTCGCCCTCTCTCCCCTCTTATGGAAAAATCTCTATCTAAGGAATGGCAAAGAGCAATTTTTTGTATGTAAAATTAGACATTAATAGAAAGAAATGTGTAGGTATTTCATTAGGTAAATTCTGCCGCGCTTTTTGTGAGTGAATTGTGTCAAAGATATGCTAGCATTATAGAGTCCAACCGGGGGGTCTGGGGGGTACGGAGTATCCCCCAGGAATGAGGGGGGTTCGGGGGAGAAAATTTTTGAAAAAACAAGTGCGAAAATGTTAATCACACTATAAGGAATAACTGCATTTATACTGTTATAGCTATACATTTTCGCATTACGTTCAAGCATTGGAAAGGTCCGCCGGATAATATATAGAGTTGAATAGAAGTTGGGTTAGAGCCACCATCTGGTTTTAATATGGCCAAAGCCTTTCTTTTTTCGATATCGTCAATTCAAGAACCAAGACATGCATATTATGTATCACGAATTTTTCAAGAAAAGGAAAATAGTATAGAACTCTAGGTACCTAATTTTATTATAGAAGAACATGAATCAGGTTCGGCGTTCCGCGGGTAGTCTGTACAGGCCAGAGCTGTTCTAAGATATTTGGGGCCTATGGGCCACTGAAAGTAATGTGCCCTTTTCTCAGATGAAATGCGTAAAGGATAGCTAACGCTGGGAATAAGCCAATGACGACTGATGGATTACAAATAAGTTAGTGCAGTATGAATTCTAAATAATTTAACACTAGTTATGTATGTCCGGCTCCAAAGAAAATGCGCATCAGCAAGCGAAATTATTTTCAATGTTAAAAGTTACGCAATTTCCCACTACTTAGTTAAACTACTGAGATGTGAAAACTATAATAACTAAATGACTAATAAATAATCACAAAAAATATTATACTTCAATAAAAACATCCGCCACCAAAAGGCTTGCGCCCCTTGCCTACAGCCCTATTAATTCTGTGGTTAGAAAGGCCCTGATTATGTAATATTGTGAAAAGTTGCCCAGGATCCTGCACGCGCCCCCCGCCTCCTTGGCTATACTACCCTCCCAGTAATTAATTTTATCATGATATTTTGTTAATTTTTGTTATTGTTATGAATTAAGATGTTTTTTTCTCTCGCCCGCCGCCCCTATGAACTTGTCGCTTGCGTGTGGGCAGTATGTAGGTATTATATTATCCTAACTCGGAAATGTATATTTCATTATTTTTAGTACCTAAGTACCTATTTATGCATTTACACATGCATTGCGCCTCCGGCGCCCCACCAAGCTTTGCGCCCCTAGGCTACAGCCTAGGTAGCCTTGTGGGTAATCCGGCGCTGCCTCTAAGGGTCTAATAGTTCGTTTCGCGGTCGGTGGTTGTATGTTATCTTGAAAGCATCATGACCGCCACCTCCACCGGACCTGCCATTTGAAATTCTACTTTAAATTCTTGGCCTTCACCTCCGTTGTGGTCTCAGTCCGTAATCCTGGACAAGGAGCCCCTTACAAGGTGCTATCAGTATTCCTCGATTCCTCCTCCACCCTTACCTCTTATGTGGTAAGGCTTCAAGACTTGCATAGCGGAAACTAATAGACAGATAATTTTGGTAAATTTTAAATTACAGGTAGGTTCATATTGTGAAAAATTTCAAGCAACCAATAACATAGAGGTTGGATAATTTTCTCGCACATCTTTCTAATAATATTTGCTACGATACATTTTCAGGAAGGTTCTGATGGAAGATTTTTTTTATTATCATAAACTAATAACTACCTTGCATTTCTACTTAAAGGAACTTCATTTCCTCAACTTTGCATATTTCTTACATCTTTTATCGATATAAAGTTATAGTGTTCCAACTTAAATAAGCTATAAAATAAACCTTCTGAACACGGTCTCCAGCTTTATATAATGTCTTATCTACTACATGCTAGTTAAAATGAAACGTGTGATAGGAATCATGTTTATGATGTTATGTTTTATAACTTTGCTGCATATTGTATGCTGTAAAATACTCGATAGCTTTTCTAGCATATTCAGCCGTGAAAATTTATATCCGAAATAAGTACAGGTATCTATAAATATTTTGTTGCTATATTCGTACAAATTGCGATCAGGAAAATAAAACTTGGTAATTTCAGAAGTCATGAAAAATTCGATTTGAAATCTCATAATCTCCGTCCATGAGAAGAATTCACTACTGAATATCAAAATTCTAATACCTACCATGTCGTTAATTAATTTTGTATGGGATTGTGTTGTTATTGTGTTTGGAAGTATAAAATTAAAACTGAAAAATTCGTCTTTTTTCAGCGGCCTATAATGAACGTTTTGTCAACAACTACCTATAGAGTGTATTTCAGAGTAGGTCCTGACGTAAAATATAGGGAGGGGAAAAGTGGCGCCAACCCTGAATATATACGCCTACGAAAACTAGATTAAAATTAAAGAGCGTTGTTTGCTTATTGTTCATGCCAAATGTTATCAAAATCGGTTTAAGCTTGACCTACAGGAGCTATACCTAAAAACTATTATATTTTTTTAACTTTGACACCCTGTATATTTTAAAGGAAACATAATTTTGAGCTGAAATTTATTTTTTTCCACTGATATTTTTTTTGAGAAGAACTACCCTTTTAAATTTAGCCCTGTATCTCTGAAACATCCTTTATAATAGTGGAATAAAAATAGATTTCTACTTTGAAAAAATTGGAGGAAAACATAACTTTTCACTGAGCATTGTGAGGATGTTAGGAACAACAAATTAAAAGCTACCAACCATAGAGTTGAATTATTTATTTAGCAAAAGATTTGAAAAAAAAAACTTGGTTTATGGAATATCTCCAAAAATCAATTTTTTTTTTTGGAAAGAATAAGCAATTTTACATTAAAAATGTAAATGAAGATTTTTCCCAAAATGAAGACTGTAATCTGCAGAATTTTTTTCTAATGCCCGTGAATCGGGAACAGTGCAACGCTCAAGGGGCGCGCGCGCTGCATTAAATTTGTTACAACTTTTGGAAATTCAAATGAGGAAAGAATCTTGCAGCTAACGAGATATCATGTTTTCAACTGTGAAAAAAAAATTACTAGAATAGTAGGTACGTATACAAAGTAGAATTTTTAACGAAAATGAATTAAGTACCTATCTGTAATTATTTTTTTTTATCTTAAAATAAATATTTGAAACTTTCACAGTTCACACTTGAAATAGAATTTTAAAAAGCGTATGAAAAAATCTTAAGACTTAAGTTCGGAAAATACAGAGCCCAGAATAATTTTTAAAAAGTGACAATTTTGATTTTGTAGGTCATGTTTCAAAGACCAATAACTTTAGTTTTAAATGTGATAGTAAAATTTTACAGATGCAGCCTTGAAGCTTGAAATGTTTACTTTTGAATAGACGATTTGGTTTTCTTAAAAAATTGAATCAATAATTTTTTTTAAACAAAAAAATAACTTCTGTTAGTTCGAATTACCTATGAAAACTTCATTGTTGAATAAACTTTATAAAAAAAAATACTTTGCCTCATAATTAACTTTAAATAAACACCTTTTATTAATATTCAATTCCCCAGAAATTTGTCATTTAAAATAGAAACGTTCTTTTTAACATTTTTAATTTGAGTTATGTAGTACTCGTATAAATATACAAAAAAGAATTTAAATACATATTCACTTTACAGCTCCTTATTTACGAAGCGAACATTAAAGCATTCACGTTTTAAAGTATAAACCCCAATTTAGGAAGATTCTAAAACCTTAAATTAATTCAGTGTCCTTCTTTTAATTCAATGCCTTTCTATTAAGACGTAAAAATTATACGCTGTGCTGAAATCCTTACGAATCTTGTCCATAAACCTAAGACTGGAGACTGACTGCTTCAGTTTTCATTACCATGGAGCTGTAGAATTTAAATTATGCCAAACGAGACAGAGCGGCTTCAGAGCTTTCCCGGGGAGCTTTCCCTAAACTGGAATAGCCGAGTCTCAGGACCGTTAGATGGCGTCAGCAGTGCGCTTCATTCGAATAAATAAACCAACTCGGAGTTACTTGGAGGAAAATCAAATCAGCTGAAGATCAATATTATATTGCTCGGGTTTTGATTTAAAGAAAAATTTTTAAGTGTGGAGTGGATTTAGGTTTTCAAATATTTATAAAATAATTTGTGATTGGTATCGTAAAACGAGTTTTCGTAATCTAAAATTCCGGCTACCATCAAATACACCGATGAGGCACAAAGGCTTGACAACTTTATACCAAAAGCCACTTCCTTCTGGAAATAATTTGAAATTTATTTCCAATTACAACGGATAAATGTCTACCTAATAACTTCAAACTATCTTCCCAAGTAGGTAGAATGTTTTATTCACTTCTGTGATAAATCAAATAGTTTCCGAGTCGAGTATTTTAGGCGAGTTTTGTTTTGCGAAACATGTCTGGCAATATCAATTAATACCGAAAATTGTTAGGAATTTTGTGCAGATGTTTTTCTAGTTACCGTTCTCGCTTCATTTAACCCTGGTCGTCACCAGTTGTTAATCCAGCTTTGAAAATAATCATCCCTTTTTTTAAAATCCCGCCTTTATACAAGCAGGTTTGGCAATCAATACACTTCACGATCGCACACAACAATAATTACATTTGCAATTATTATTCCTCGTTCAGCGCTTCTTTGATTTTGTAATTTGGATTCTACATACTGTATATGTATGAGATCATACTTCCAGGAATTTGATTATAATTCGAGTGATGTGCCGCTTTGAAGCTTCTCTTTTAGTGGTTAATCTGCTTATTTACTAATTTTATTAAACACTGGTATGTGTATGTATATTATATTTTCTAGTTTTTTATTTTTGTTTTCAGTACACCTCGTAATTTATAATCCTTCAAGCATTGTATGTAATTATTGTACTACCACTGCCCTGACGCGAAATAACTACATTTCATTCTATTCACGAGTCTAAGGAACAATTATGTACTGTACTGCATTAATTGCGGATGCATTAACACCATTACCAAAAAGATCTTTTATAGCTCCTCTTCTAGTGATTATTTGATTATAGCACTCCATTCGGTTCTAGTTCTCGGAGAAGATCTAGGATTTTCGATGGTTCTTACGATGCTGTTTTTCGCTGGTTTGTCTTTTGCGCTGAACCTACAGGTTTGGTATTTTTTCTTGACCAATCTTATAAAAATATGCTTCGAGTCTACAATTCCCTGTGAGAAAGCCTGGTAGCATTCCCAAACCATTTTTGTTCAGATTGATGCAGCCTTCAAATCTTCTTTAATTGTATTTTCCAAGATATCTGCCCTATCTAAATCATAGAGGTCTATCCAGAGGTTTTTTCTTTGCATTTCCCCTTCTTTCTTTATTTTCTCTTTAAAACATTTTCTCCTAGTCTGCAGAAAGGTTCTGACCCTAAGAGCGGAGTTTTTGCTCCTCGCTTCGCTAGGCTACTGTCGTCTTCTTCGTTGCTTTCTTCACCTCTGTGCATGTTCTGGCACTCAAAGGAGAGCTACTTTGTTTTTTTGCCTCATTTATTACCTACGTCTCAATATACATTACGTCCTGTCATATATTTTCCTATTTTTATAATAATTATATTCCTAATTTCAGTCGGTATTGTACCAAGGAATGATGTCACTTTATGACAAAATCCAATTTGATAAAAGGGGAATTTGGGAATTTGAAATGCAAAGCAACACTGGCATTTGAGAAAACAGAAAATAATTTGACAAAGTATGAAAAATTATGATTGACAAAAGAGGAAAACCCAAGAAGAGAAGTGTTCCCACGGTGCTATTTAATCGTATGTTTGATGACTTTTCAGATTTAGGAAGAGACATAGAGTTCATTGTATATTCATGGAAAGGCAACACTTATTATGGCTTTGAAAGCAGCGAATCGCTTAACCATTGCCCTGTGTATTTAATAAGCCTAGCAACATGCGAAACTTTATCAAAACGAATCCCTGTCGTATTCTTTAACAAAGCATCCAGTTTTAACTACCTCAGAAGTTTTATAAAGAGGAGTACTTGAGTGGAGCGTAACTTCCTCGAAGTTGGTACTCCTCGGGGAGCGGCGGCAGGACATGAAGTTTCCTCTAATTAAATATTATCTCTAGATATCCAGTACGACATCAACCGGTTAGACGCACTTTGGATATAATATATATTTACATTTCGGAACGGGTCTCGTTAAAAGCTGGGGGAACAAAGTAGTTACGTTGGCTAAGTAAAGATGGTAATGAGTTCGTGCTAATTAAAAGGAATAAACTGTACATCAAAGAATGCGGGCGGATTTCAATCAAATTTCATGAAAATCTGGTGCGTAAAAAAGGACCAAAAAATAAACTGCTTCCGGCGCCTCTGTTAGCAAGTTCAATAGCGTTAAAACGTATAAATTGATTAGATGCTTTTGTCTTTGTTGTGTGCCATAAGCTTTATCGACTTCTCTCGTCATAATTTGATAAACAATGATGCTTGCGCGTTGATTTTACTCACAGTTACACGAGTATTTTTTTCTAATTGTCGGAAGCCAGCAGCCACTGAAGGCTTTCTGAACGAATATACTTCCGGTAGCTTGCCGTTACGTTTTGAATGAAGCAACTTTGTTTAGCGGTCGACAAGCCCAGTAATTAATAATCACTGATTATTTGCTTTTAGTTCGAAGGTAGGCACTTAAAAATTATTAATCTAGAGGTAACTTCGACGTTTCTTTTGCAGAACTCCAAAGAAGCTCATTTAGGTGGCAACAGAAAACCCTTAATTTGACTGACACTACATGCAAACAGATCAAGGTCACTTCCAAGCTCGTTAGAGTGGTTATACATTGGATATAAAAGAGATAATGCAAAAGTGTTCGTTCTAGCAGTCATAAAACCTAACTGGTCAAATAATATTGCTTCAGGACCACCTATCAAGGGATAAGAACCAGTCCGTTTAAAATGTAGGAACTTCAGAAAACGGCGTTGTACTTACATGCTCAAGATTCAGACAATGACAACTATAACCAATAAAATGAATGACGGTACGAAAGAGAGTTATTAGGGTAGAGGTATTTTTTCAATCAAGAAAATTGCGGATGAAGAAATCAAGAATTTTGAAACTCGATGTGCCTACGAAAAGCTAGCTTATGGGCAAAGACAACACCAAGATCCTTGATATCAGAGAACTTCTCAATATGGCAGTCATTAGCCATTGGTGGCTTTGATTCTGAGTCTAAAAAATATTGTGAAGCATTTGGAAGCAATTATAGACATAAAATGATTAATGCCAGAAGGTATCAATGTGGCCAATTGATCACTGGAGTCTAGAACAATAATAAAAGTCTATTCTGCAGAAAATCTCCAAATTATCAGCGTACAACAGATAGTCCACTACAAGACCATCGCCGATCTGGTTCATAAAAAGTGATTGGGTAGTCTGCAGAGTTTGAGTCACGATAAACACGTATTGAGACCGATTATAAAAATAATCGAAGAGGAAACTTATCAAACCAAAACTTATAGGTCAAAAGCAAATACCAAATCTACCAATAGGCAGTAATCAGTTCTCTCTCCCTTCTTGAAGTCCTTAATCGCTTTTGAACGTTTCCAGAGAGAAGGAAAATGCTTGGAGGAGATGGTCAAATTAAATATCCTGGAGAGAGAAACAGACAAGACAGGAGCACAGTCGTGTAAAAGAAAGGAAGGAATGGCATCAGGCAGGACCAGCAGTAAATGAATTATTAAAGAATTTAAAAACCGAACAAACCTCATAATTTAAAATGGAAACCGTGTCCAACTACTCGTCACAACCCATATGCCTATCCTTACTGTTCCAAAGAACCTAATGGCATTTACTCAAGTAATTAAAAAAGTGGTCATACAATGTCAGAATTCAAGGTATCTACTACATCTCAGAAGAGATTAATACGAACTAAGATTTGAGTCATGTGGTACACCCAATCGACTACTATTTGACAGATAGTTATGGTCACCATACACGCTAGATAAAAGCCTATTCACTAGATATGAATTAGAGAATAAGCTACATAAATTGGAACTGACACTAAATTCAGAAAAATTTGATCTTTTGATTTTTCCGATTGGTTTTAGAATTTTTTTATTTTTACTGCAGTACATTGTTGAAATTTCTAATAAAAATATTTTTTCTGCGACGGGCGAAAAGTGTGACCTTTTTTCCCCGTTAACAGGTAGAAAAATGCCTCATTATTATGAGCTGCATCTTATCGGGGAAATAAGAATTAGCAGGGAAATAAATGAGTACTTATTTCCCCGAAATGGAGGCTTAGGTATAGCTACTATTAACACTCAGATATCATTAAATTTATATCAAATATACGTAAAGGAAAGTTACCTTATTATCCAAATGGCAATTATTAAGGGAATTTTCATAACAATTACTATCCATATTAATAAATTCACTCATTGAGACCTTACAAGAATCTTTGCAAAACTATCTAACATTTTAATTACATTAATATGACGTTTACGTAATTAAATCGTTTTTAATTAAAATACGCCAATAACACTGTCTCAGAGAAAGAGCTGGATTTTTTTTTTGGCATTCCATTGCATTAGTCTTGAATACGCGTTTTCATAAACTTTTTGTGATTTACTTGGTAGTAATTTCGCCGATGCCTCTTCTGCTAATTTTATTAGTTCTGGAGGTGTAAGTGAAAAGGATTTTTCACAACAATCACTATTATTATCCATTGAACAATCAAACTCATTCATCTAAAACTTTATATGTACCTAATTGCGAAATAAACTGTCATGAATGAATAATTAAATTGACATTATAAGGATTTTTAATATTTCGTTTCCAGGCAACGTCAATTACGATAAAAGACAGTTTGAAAATCCAAGTTTAACATAAATCATTTTTCCGACATAATTTTCAGTTATCTAACTACGTTTTTCGACATTCTAACACTGATATTTCTTCTCGCAGAAAAAAAATTGTATATTACACACGAGAAAAAAGTGCGATTTTAGCTCTCGATGTGTGGAGCTAAAATCTATCACTTTTTTCCCTTGTATAATAAATAACTATTGTTTCACTGCAATGTGGTTTGAAGGGAACATACCAAGGAGAGAATTATGAATAAATCATAATTTAAGTATCACCACCAATTACCATATTAGGTCAATTTTAATTATAATTAATCATTATACCTACGACATATTTTGTATAATTTATTGCCTCAGTTATACACAAGCAATTATGCCAAAAGGACAGGTTTGCTATAAAATGTGGAATTTCCATTATGTCGACTCCATTTTGTGTAAATATGTTATTAAACAACAAATATCTGCATAGTTTGGTTTTATATTTTTGATTTATAATGCACAATTATATTTATTATACCCATTTCATTAATAATTGAACAATTCCTATATTAAGAGTAAATACGATTCACAGAGCAAATCGAAAACCGGCTGTCATTTTATTTTATAAGTTCTGCTTTGCAAACTATAATATATATGCAATAAAACATCTTGAGTACCACAGAACTGATTTGATTTGACGACATCACACGAAGGTGTGTGGAACACTCCAAAGTGTGACAATTTAGAATTCCAATAGCAGGTATGATACACCAAGAAGTGACCATGATTTCACTACCAAAATTTTTGAAAATTTTTAACCTCTAAAAATTTTCAAAACAAATTTTACTTAAGAATAAATCCACAAGAATTAACAGTGAAATTTTGTTATCTGTACATAATATTTAATTATTGTTTTAGGCATTTGACTACTCTGACATGAAACAACTCTCGAAGAATGAAGAATAAAATTTTAATTTATTTTTAGAATTTGACAGTTTGCTGGTTTCCTTGATTGCTTTAATATCGAATGACATAAAAAACAATATGGCGACTATAAGAAAAACAAAAGTTGAAAAGTTTGAAACAAAAACATGGAGAACTTGAACCCTATAGCGTCTACTATAGGTTTTGAAAATATTTTAAATGCCAAATGGATAACTCATGATGACTTACCTTTTATACAAAAATCATTGAAATTTCGTCTTTTGTTCCTAAGTTGTCCTAAATTTGGTTTCAGATTCTTAATAAGCACCAAATTGTGCAACTTTTCTTTAATTCAACCGGCGCTATTGATTTTTGGAGATCAAATTTCTGGTGGCCTTATTGAGACAAGAAATATGAAGACATAAAAGTCTTGTGAAAGCTGGTTTGCGAATAAAAAAAAGCTTTAAATAAATCAGTAATGCAGTCTAGGTCTTGGTCAGACGAAGGGTGGGAAAGCCTACATACGGATTTTATGGGTCCATTTTTTTAGTAAATATCGTCTTGTTGAAACATTAAAGTTTATGTTTGCCAGATTTGGATTACCTCGCTTAATAGTGCCAGATAATTATACCTACTACATTTTTCTCCAGAGAATTGGAAGAGTTTTTGGAAAAAAAAATGTAAAGCATATTACCTCACCTCCGTATCAACCTGCTCCCGATGGTGCAGCTGAGAATTCAGTAAAATCGGTCAAAAACGCATTAAATTGCTTTAGGCAAAAATCATCATCTTTCAGACTTGAATGATATTTAGTTCGATTACCGTAACACATAAGGAATATAATGTAGGAATATGATTTTTTATACCTGTCGATGTCTCTGCCGTATCTCGCGCGCGTTCAGCCCCGGTACTTTCGACACACTTCAGGATCAAAAAACTGAAATGTTGTTTAATGCCCTTGAAAATGAGCCTGGCGAGGAGTCCCTAACCCTTTTCTTTCCCGTGTTATACAGGGTTCATCATATATCCTTCTTTATATTGCTTTATCATAAACGCTAAGATACAGGGCCGGTAAATCACATAAAACGATGCGCAATTTGATGATTAATAAGAATCTGAAAAACTTTTTAGAATATTTTCAGTCGGTACTGAAATGTCCTGAAAAAACTGAAAAAAACGAGATTTCTTATTTTTGCCATATCTTTCTTATAATTGGAAATCAATAAATAATTTTTCGTAGGCGCCATTACATTAGTCACATTACATATTACATAAGTCGCCAAGAGCTATCCGTCTAGATTAGAGAAAAGATGCGCAATTTTGTTGCCATCTCGAATCCGTCAAGACATGTAAGAAATTTTTTCAAACGTCAGATGGGCTGCTCTCAACGGCTTATGTAAGCCTATCAAAAAAATGTATTAATGTGCAATAATAAAAAAGATACGGCAAGAACAAAAATCTTGAGTTTTCAGTTTTTTCAGGATATTTCAGGAACGGTCACAGATATCTTGCATGGCTTGACGGATTCGAGATGGCCACAAAATTGTGCATCTTTTCTGTAATTTAACTGACCCTGTATCTCTTACGTTTACGAGATAGCAATGTAGAGAAGGATCTCTGTACATAAAAGGTGCACTCTGTAGATAAAAGAAACCCAGTTCTTTAAAAGCCTCTCCCACCCCTCCTAAGAAAGCCCAGACTGGGCTCGTTTTCAAGATTAAAAAACCCTTAGGTTGGGTAAAAAAATCACATTTTTTATCTCATTTAATGGAAAAAATTAAATTTTTATTTTATTTTTTGCGTTGGCCATCATTTGTTCAATTGTGGAAAAAAAATTAATCGATCGATAGGCTGCCAGTCCAAGGAACTTAGGTTTTGCTGCGCGAATGGGACAAAAACTGTGAGAGTTATGTTCTATTTCGTGTGTTTCAGGTTTTCATCTCGCCTTTCGCCCCTGATACACCGATCAACACAAAAATTGGCCGAAATTCGTGGCAAACAGGAACTTATAGGGGTGATTTTTTTTCCGGTGACTATACCATTTGACAAAATAAAAATAAAAATAAGAACCGGAACAGCGATATCTCGATGAATAATTGCATTGGATTCGCGATTGCATTACACCAGGTTGTGCCCTCTTGCGAGATCTCGTTTTTTATCCGAATTTTTTTTGTACGATGATAAAAACAAAAAAAAAAGTAATAAATAAAAAAAAACAGTTGTCGTTTTGCAATTTAGATCCCACTATCAGGTTTAAATAATTTCATTTGGAAGCGTCATTTTAATCAGTTAAAAATGTTTGTTTCTAAAATGGATGTGTTCATATCAAGTAATTCGCACAATTTTGATGGTTCAGACAGATGTCGTACAGTATTAGTGTTAAGAATAGGATGAAAACCAGTTTGGTGCATGATGTCCAGTTGAGTAGTGAAGTGAAATGCGTTAATACTTAATAGCGACCAACCTCTGCAGTTATCCATGTCAAAATGTTAACCAGTTAGGCTTAATTATTATGATTAATGTTAAAACAAAAGTGGACAAGACAATTTTATCAGGAAAGAGATTTCAGGTAGTCTTGTAGTAAATAATTATCATTTTCACTATGAACACGGAAACTGTCATTCGCATGAGGATAAAAGAAAAAAAACAATTATTGTTGTTGTTATAGGAAGCTCGGGTGTATTGCGGTGCAGTTGTAATAACAATTAATTAATTATTTATCTGGCAATAAATAAGTAGTACTTAGTATTTACAAACTAATGTTGTGCTTTGGTGAATAATATCATGAATACCTATATCACAATAGTCGTACACAAAATGTTATTTTAGTTATATTAATAAAATTTTGATATTGCCTATAGAGTCATAATCTATACAGCAAAATGGCAATGGAAGATGTTACGTCCATAGTAAAATATTTTGGTTTCAAATATCAATAGAATCGCAGGATAAAATATATTAATTATGTCAAACGAATGAATATTTGCAATTGGGGGATAATTACCACAGAAAATTAAACTCATCACTGTTTCACTCGACGGCAATTACACTTAAAACGCTATTGAACAAAGTAATAATAAGTAATTAAATATAAATATTAAATATTTTTCGTATGAATGAATGTGATTGTCATATAAAGTAGATATTCCATTATGAATATTCATCAGAATATTTATCGAACGAATGAAAGTGAAGCGTATATAAAATAAAGTTTCAGAGCTGATGTTATTTCCTTTCAGAAGGAGTCTTGTACATAATTTGGCAGGCATCCAAGAAAGCCTGTGAGTGAAGCCCTGTAATTTATGAATAGCCTTATCAATTAGGATCGTTTAATAAGATGGTTTTATACAAATTAGATTTAGAACCATCCTGTGGAATTATGCCAACATAATGCAAGTTCAGCTTTAAATAATATAATCTCTACATATGAGAGTTTAAATTAAAGGAACTTCTGTTAATAAGACCACCTACATTTTATAGTAATTCATGTTAATGAGTAATTTTATTTCATCTCTACTCTCTATACTATTCAAATAAGCAAGACGATGTGAAAATTTGTAATACTCGGATAGTTGCGAAAAGTTTTAGGCATTAATTGTTTCTTGATTTAACATATCAAAAGAATCTCTTCCAGAGTAGAAACCTGAACATACATGAACACTTTGAGTCCATTATTAGAGTTGTTTGTTGAGGAAAACTAATTCGAGTCAGAAGCAGAATATAATATCCACAAGACAAACAAACAAGAATAATAAATAATTCAGACGAGAAGTGTTGAATTTCTATGACGGGAAGCGAAACCAAAGAGAATTCCTTATCAAAGGCCGGGTGGCAAAGGGCCTCCGATGGGAAAGGGAACTAAATACTCGTTAGCGTCAGACTGCAATATATGTTTAGTCAGATGAAATGCTATTGGAATCCAGGACAGGTTCACTCCTTCTTTCCAGGTTCAAGTTATGCTAATTAATGTTAATATTTAATATTTATACAAACTATACTTGAATAAGAAAATACTTGCTGAATATATTTCAGATCGAAGACGAAGTAAACTGATAGCATCATCGTTTTATGAAGTTCTTAGTATATTTACTAAATACCTAAGCAAAATCTAAATTAATCTCATTAGTAAATAAGTTTATTTAGAAGCGGATATAGAGGATAAAAAGTAAGGCAAACAAATTGAACATACCATCATTAAAACTTTTCTTGTTTTTTTCTCAAGACAATAAGGCGGCCATCTAAGTATTTTGTAATATGCGTTTAATTTCTCCAGTAGAGAGCAAAACAATTCTCTAAAGAAGCCATTTTCTGAAAGTTTTCCCGTTTAATCGTCATTTAGGGAATTCAGTTGACTTGAAACCCAACTCCTGGATGAGATAAACTAATTACTTTTATATAGTTAGAATTTATCTTTGACGAATTTTACTTCATAATTTCTTGAGCAGATGAGCTAATTGTTCGAAAGTGATCACCTTGTGTCTTACGAGATAAGACCACGGGATAATAACAAAGTTTAAAATTCCTGGAAATAAATAAACAGGTAGATAGCTTAGTATACCTATACTGATATTTTGGGACTATTTTCTTAGTAATAGATTCCTTGACAATAATATTCTGCAATTGAATTATCAATAACAAACCGAGGAATGTATAACAGATTGACGATCGAACAACCTATTATTTACAGTCTTGATTCAAGAGAATTTTTAAACGATTTGTCCAGTTGTTCATAAACGAATTTGCAATCTTCGGAAAATTGGAAGGGCGCTGGCCGATCCTGAAGCGACGTGTGACATAGCGACGCCTTACCTGGCATGCGATTACAGAGACAAACGCCAACGCTGAGTCATCGCAGACTCCCAGAACTGTACGCGTTAACAAGGCAATTTATAACGGGGAATCACCATATTGTTATACGAACAAACCAATTCATCATAGTAATGACACCACATAATGCTAGACTTACGGTCGAGATAATCTCTGTCTCATCGATTTGCTTTTATAAATCAACTACCTGAGGAAGAGTCTCCAGTCTCAAGCTAGTGAAGCATCGCGTAGGTACAAATAAATAATCGATTAATTGAGTCCGATATTTTTTTAAGACGAATATAAAGGACTTTATACTAATTTGTCAAATTTAGGTCGCGCTGGCGTTGCTATTTGTTTGGGTAAAGTCCTCGGACATTGAAATATTGTTACGAGATCTGTATAATAATGTCCACGGCATTGAGTGTGATAAACAATGGAGTTATCACTGCTCAGTCAAAGAAGACTGATGCGGATGGCAGTGCAGTGGCAGCTCGCGGATTACAAGTTTAGTGAAGTGTAGATTCCACATAGGACAAGCTCGGTCAGCTCTAAAAATTGATTTTTGCAGCCAGGTGAGCTCATTTTTCTGCAATCACTGGTTGGATAAAGTCCGGTCAGCTCGTTTTTTTGCCAAGTCCGGTTAGCTTGATTTTTTTCTGGTACAATCTGGTCAGCTCGAATTTATTTCCAAGGACCAATTTGACAGGCGCAAAAACGTTTGATTGGGGGTAGTGGTAGTCAGTATGGGAACGGCCAAAAGAGGTTTGAAGGCCTAGTCGTTTGTGGCGCAAATCTTCTTCCGTCCATATCTTCATACCTTTACCCTTTTACATGAAGGTATAAAGTACCTGCGTCAAAGTTTATACGGTCAGAAAAAATAGAACTTTTATATTTGGTAAGAATTGTATAAGAATCGTCTGAGACCATTAACTAGAAGACTTGAGTTAGCTTTGCCACCAACTCGGAGTGCTTCAGGGCTCGTTGTTGTCACCCACTCTATTCCTTTTTTATATAAATGACTTGCTCAGGATAGCATCAACCAGATTAACAGTCTCTACTCAGAACTTACATTTCCGAAAGCTGCCAAGTCAACGGATATCCTTATCATGAGATAACATAGCGAAGTTTCTGGAAGGCATGAACTAATTCGATCGGATGTCACTATGTCACGGAACACCATTAATGACAGCTCCTCTTTATCCGTCCTTGCACTGGCTCTTAGTGGATGCTTGTCTTGTCATGATATTGCCAAGAGAGCTGCCAAAAACTAGGACTTCTTAACAGATCAAAAAATATTTTACACCTACGACCAACAATCGAATACTGATGTTATTATGAGGGGGGGGGGGGGGTCTGCCCGAAAATACTCCTGATGCTCCTCTACTCTGTCCAAAAAAGAGCAAAAAAGCAACCGTAATTTTTTTTTTCATAAAATACTTTTATATTAAATTACATATTGTAACATTCTAATGCTTTAGCCTTTCTTTAAAAAACTGTGTTCAAACAAAACTTAATTTCAACTTAGCAGGCACTAAAATTGCCTGTTTCGTATATTAAAATAACAACAATAATACAAACTAGACCAAAATTATTCTGAAAGCTAGATTTATTCAAAATGGCCCTATTCTAAACAAACTTCCAGTTTATATGGTAACTATAGTTTGTGAAACATGTATACCCTTCAGTTCCATAATCAGAGAACTAACATGCAAACTGACGTCAAAAGCTGAGGTGATTCTTGTCAGAAGGAACATAAACATTTCATTATGTAAAGGCAGCAGGTCGTAAAAGGCATATGCGGTGCCTGGAAGCACTTCCGGCTCACCCATCTATGTACATTTTCGTCCAGGACTCTATCCTGTTAAATTTGTATGACGTTTTTATTATATCGTGATATGCAGAGTCATAAATGCATCCTTTCTAGTTCGAAGCTCTCAGCTTCTTTTTCTGATAATAAGGATTTTAGCTCCAGCGTTTTCATTTTACACTAAGTAAATGAAAAATATAAGCAAGCTCAGGTTTATATTCGTACATAGCTCTCGGTGTAATGAAATTGAGTGGAGCAAAACGAGAAAGTTAGCTTAAGGAGCAAACATGTCACTCAAATAAAATATGGAATTCTTCTTTTACTTAAAATAATGTAGAATTCTCTGCCTACGAATGAATACATAGATATAATATGAGAGAAATACAATGTTGAAGGAGTTTGTATTATATAATATTTTTTTTTCTTTAAATAAATGCAAACAAAGTATCCATCCACGAAATCTACCCCGAGGGATTATTTTTACTCTTTTGTTCCCTTAGGTAAAATCATAAAGTTTTATTATTGTTATTTTAAACATCATTAATTATTCAATGTTGACTAAAAGTGTGATTTGAATGTTTTTGATTCTGCATTTTACTGCTTTTACAAAATAATATCAGATTAGGTAACCACAAAAATCTGATCATTGTTCCTGTCAGAAAATTAAATTAATGTCTTTATTGAAAAATCCCCTTGCAAAAAAAGCTATTTTTTTCCTTGATAGGGTCATCGGTTTCATCAGTTCTCTCTCTGTTGTTCTCCATGGCATATGTAAAGATTTATGAACATTCTATGAATATTTATCTTATCATCTTTTACAAAATGCAAAATAAAGAGTTTCATAAATAAGTATGTTGATGCAATCAAAACCTGGAAGAAGACACTTTTTTCTTTTTGTGGAGAATGCCAAAAATGGTCTTGCTGTCCTTGTTTTCACGATCCATACACTGATGATAGAAACTTCTGAAACTGCTAGAAACTCTGCTGATCAACAGAAGATTCAAAGAAGACCCCTTCATTCATTCATTCAATACATTCATCACTGGCTCTGGATGTATTTCCTTCAGTCACACACATCGGTAATCTTATTATACCTTTTTTTTGTAGTTGGGTGAGTTAAATTATTATTTTGTTTTTTTTTATCGCAAATTGTGTAATCACGCCGTATGTACTTTTATTGTTGGTCGCCGTCAAAACTTGAATATTTGTAGGTAGTGATATAATTTTCCTGTACTAACCTGCTAATTAAAGTATTGATTTCTTCTTGGTATTTACTGCAACTAAAAAATAAATGGCTAAGGTCAGTTATCTCGTTATCATCAGGACAGTGTGGTGAATCTATGATTCCTATTTTATGCAAATGAGAAGGGAAACATCCATGATTTAATTTAAGACGGGTAATGGTTTTGGAGTATTTTTTTTATCTACATTGAAACTGAATATCGGGGACTTTATCGGGGACTTTAGACGGAAGAGATTCGTGAATGGACCAGGCTCCGCGACCCCACGTTCGTTCACCTTTTTTTGGTTGCACTGCTATCCTCTCTTTCTCTCTCGCTCGCCGCGTTAGCCGCCCAGGCTCCGCGACCACACGTTCGTTCACCTTTTTTTCAGTCAAACACATGCCCGCCGCGTTAGCGGCCCAGGCTCCGCGACCCAAAGTTCGTTCACTTTTTTTTAGTCGCACTACTCCTCCCCCCTCCTCTCTCTCTCTCTCTCTCCCGCCGCGTTAGCGGCCCAGCCTACACGACCCCACGTTCGTTCACTCTTTTTTAGTCGCATTGCTCCGTCCCCCCCTCTCTCTCCCGCAGCGTTAGCGACCCAGGCTCCGCGACCCCACGTTAGCAAACTTTTTTGCAGTCACAAGCATGCCCGCCGCGTTAGCGGCCCAGGCTCCGCGACCACACGTTCGTTTACTCTTTTTTTGTCGCATTGCTCCCTCCCCCCCCCCCGCGACACAACATTTTTTGATTCTTTTTTAGTCACACTTCAATCCCCACCCGCCGCGTTAGCGGCCCAGGCTCTCCGACCCCACGTTCGTTCACTCTATTTTAGTCGCACTGCTTCCCCCCTCCCTTTCTCTCTCTTTCTCTCTCTCTCTCCCTCCCGCTGCGTTAGCGGCCCAGGTTTCGCAACTAAACGTTCGCCAATATTTTTTCAGTCACACATATGCTCGCCGCGTTAGCGGCCCAGGCTCCGCGATTCCACATTAGTTCACTTTTTTTAGTCGCACTGCTCCCCTCTCCCCCCCTCTCTCTCTCTCTCCCGCCGCGTAAAATTATTTACTTATAAAAGGAAATATTTATTTATAGAACAGAAATTATTAATTTATTGGTTTTTATTGGTTTTATTGGTTATTGGTTTTGGAGTATTTTTTATCTACATTGAAACTGAATATATCGGGGACTTTAGACGGAAGAGATTCGTGAATGGATAATATGGATAACCTGGTGGTAATGTAAAAAAAAGTAAATTCCACACATTACTCCTATCCCCAAACATGGCTTTTCTGCATTCAGCGGCCAGATCGTGATCACAGACTATATTTGTGTAGTTGCCTATTAATCTAGCTTTTTTTGCAGCCACACATCAAGTTTTTCATTGCCAGCAATTCCGCAGTGAGCCTTAGTCCATGTGAAAATGGTTTTGAAACTATAAGTATCAGTTGACAGCTGATAAATTAGGTGTCTTATCTCACAAATAATTGAGTTTCTAAAAAAATTTTCGGGTTTGCTGTTAATACTTTCCAATACTGATCCGGAGTCTGAGATTATGATGATATTTGTTTTTGTTGGATTGTCTCAGTGCCTCTGCCAAAGATAGGACCTTCGTATTCCTGATTCAAATGAACAAAATAATATTTATCTCTCTAATATGCGTAATATTATAATCCCCTATGTGCCCACCTTCAGCCCTTAATGAAAGGATATAATAAAATGAGAGTTTTCTGGTGTGACTTTTTTATTATTGTTACAACTTCTGAGTGTCCTACCGTTTACGATCAGATGGGTGTCATCAGGCGTGAAATTGAGAGAGCTTGAAAATTAGCGTTGGAAATTGACGTGGAGGATTGTTGATTGATCGCACCCATAATGGCATAAAAAGACATAAATGGATATCTGGGGTGAGTCAGATATGTGCACCAAATGGTAAAAATTATCGACCGTTGGCCCCAGATAAAAACGTATTTTTTTATTTTTCTCTTCTCCAGCATCTTCGATGCAATCGTAAATAAAACAAAATTAAAAAAATAAAAATGAAAAAGTAAAATAAAATAAATAGACAACAAAAAATAATACAATCACATAAAAACAATGGTTTTAAAAATTTGTAACCTTTAAGGAAACGTTTTGATTTCAGAATTTTTGTGAATTATGCTGACCACGTTCGCGAAGTACAACCATAAAAATAAAAATTTGAAAAATCATAATGGCACGAAAACTGGCGTGCCGGGACATCTTATGCGTCGGAAAATCTTTCGATTTATTCGTATAGATATGGACCAGACGAAAAAAAAAACTTTAAAGACGATGAAAAAGTATAAAATATGTTTTATGAAATATGATAGGTGCAAAAGGCCATATTAATTTGTTTATATTAACATAGCAATATGATGATCTTCCTATGATCAGTGTCTATGCGTCTTGCACCCTTGAGGAATTAAGATTTAAATCAACAGGTCCACCCCCTCGTGGTGCTTAATAATCGTGTTGAACTGGGGCTAGGCTAGGCATTGTGAGCACATAGTTTTATGATTTTGTCTTCTTACTTCCTCCACTTAGTCCCCTTCAACCTTCGAACTACTGTCTTCCGGCAAGATACACTCCTCTAGCCTAGAGGATTGTTATTCAAATCGTTTTGACGATTAGTCAGTTAACAGACATTGAGCAAGAATGCAAAATCTGTATATTGGTAGGTATAATAATAATTATAAAGACGTTTATATAGATTCTTGAAAAATATTTTTTAACAATAATTTATCATAACCTAATTATATCAGCCTAAAACCCTTTCGCTGACTGCAATAAGGCTTTTTCATCCTCTACAATCACGTAACTTTAAAATGCACAAAACTATTGATGGTTAATAATGCTCTAATCTGATAGTTCATTGAAGGATTTATTAATGAGGTTTAAATTTAATGAGGTTCTGGGAGCCCTCTTAGCTTATGAGGGAAGATCCGCCTGAAGAGGTGCTCTTCCAACAGCTAGAAATTATTATACATTTCCCATTTGAGGGGAAATAACTCATTATTTGCGAGATAATTAAAGGTATGTTGCAGCATAGTAAACCGCAAATAGCAATCTATTTGTTTTGCGCGCGTCATCACTACGGTTCCAAGCTACAAAGTCACAAAAATGAGTTGTTCGTGATAATTGAAATATACTCTAACTCTGCTAAACGAATTGGGTGAATATTTTACGAGATTCAACAGTTTTTTCAGTTGGATTACTGGCATTATGTGTATTCTGTTCAATGCTGATTAGAGGATTAAATTTCAATCGAGGTTATTTTGTGCCAACAAACTGAAACGGCCTAAGGGCTGATTTGCTTCAATGGGAAAACAAGAGGGCCTAAGCCAGTCAAGTGTATACCGTTTATTAAGATCGCGTAAAATTAAAACTGAAGCCAGTAATGCAGAAATCTAATTATTATTGTTAACTAAGTTATATCACTTCTATGCTTCTCATTATGCTTCTCACACTTTGAGCATTATATGGGTCATAGTAATTTGCTTTACAATAATTAGGAAAATAATTAGACATCGGCTAATCTTCCGTCGAAGTTTGATTCCTAGGAAAAAATATAGAACCAGATGTGTTTTGATGGACTAGCCGAAAACTTTCATTGTTCACTACCAATTATTATAACATTTATTATAAATGCAAAAAAATCAGAAATCACCCGATCTTTAAGTTAGATATTATTTTTGTGATTTTTGTGTAGTTTCTTCATATTAACTACTTATACGTGTTTCATTTTTTACCAGTGTCATTTTAAGAGGTGATAGAGAATTACAAAAAAATATTTTTTTTGCAACTTTTCTCAAAAGAATATTTGTGTTTCTTTTCCACATAATAAAATTTGAACAATAAAAATTATTGCAATTTACAAACATAAAAAAATGTTGTTTAACCCACAATAGCTTGGAAACGATAACTAATATCAAAACTTTGCATTTTGCAACAGTATTTTTCTTTCTAATGAGAACAAATAATCTAAAAATAAGATAATCTATGAAAAAATATGGAGAGGCGTAGAATATGGGGCGGGAAAATGGGGGCCATAACCCAATATTTACGCCGCTGGTCAGTTTTGGGAAAATCACCAATAAATAATAGGAATCTATTTCAGAACTATGTGTACCAAATTTGAACGTCTCTAAATCGGCCTTAAAGATTTTTAATTTTCATACTTCAACATTGAAGACTTCTGCCGCCGTTATTATGTCGTTCTGAAAAATATTTTGTGAGCAATAAGTCCGCTTATTTTGCGATTCTCTATCACCTCCTCAAAATAAATGTCACTGGGTAAAAAATGAAATGTATAGAACTGAAATGAAGTGTATATGAAATGTACAGCCTGTATAGAGTAAATAATAATATTAGTTAAGTAGTTTTGTATGTGGGTAAACTTTTATATACAAAAAAAGTTCTTAGAAAAAATTATTTGCTTTCATATTTGTCATCTAATCAGTTTGCGAGAAAATTCATTTATTTATTTTGGCCATAATATGGAATATAAGGTATCTGCTGACAAACATTGCCAACTTTTTCTCTAAAATGTTCATATTGAATACGTGTTGATTTAATGTAGTCCATTTTTTTATCCATAGAAACTTCGTGATCTATTAAGGAGATAGAATGCGACGTTCCAAGTTTTGTTTACGTTAGAAGAAGCGCCGAGTTCCACGATCCTGTTATTTGCGAAAGTGGATCAAGTTTGTAAAACTTTGAGCAACTTATAGATTACTCTTCGAATCCGCGTTTACAGCCTAGTTTTATGGATTGCGCAAATAGCTCCCAAACAAACAATCGACGTTATATCGAACATCGACCTTCCACAAATATCCAAACTCGATTTGATTCTAAAGTAAATCATGAATAATTTTTAACTACCAATGCAAAGGGTTTTGTTTGAGAATATTCTCACCGAATAAAATGATCGTGATGATCGTTATGACGAAAATAAATTTGTAATCAAAAAAACCCTACAGTGAAGTGGAGCTTTATCATCCATATGTTATCAATATTTCTCTGAATCAGAATTTGATAATGGAAGCAAAATTCAAGCTCTTCAAAAAACAGGTTCCTTGGACTCTTACACGATCTAAATTTTATATGGTTAGGATGAAAATCCTTCTATATGACTCTTCTTAAGCTAAGCTACTTACTGAAGTTTCCTAAGCTCGGAAATCTATTAATTTTTTCACTTAAAGTTTTTTTCACAGTTTTTTGACTCATATTTTCAACGTCAAAATTAAAATTATTTTATCGAAAAAAAATTATTAACAATCTTTTTCTACATATAACAAAAGCGAGTTTAAATTCACGGACCTTAGGTCAGTTACGGTTTTTACGATTGCGATATAATCGGACGGATATCGTACGTAACTAAAACGATATAACTAGAAAGAGAGGAAAAAGGACGCGCGAGAAGTGGTGAATGGAAGAAACAGATGACATAAGGGTGGCGAAGCTATCCAGAGCTGCGGTCGAGGGACCGACAAGCTAGAACGTGGGAGATGAGGCTAACCTGTGAAGATGGGCGGTCGCGTCGACAACGAGGGTAAGCCTCACTTGTATCTTACCTCATTTTTCTTAGAGATAATCTTTTACCCTATCTACATATTATCTAGAAACCAAATTGTTTCTACATAATTATCCATCTTAACAACAGTTAAGACAGAGACCGAAATTAACGAGTTAATATCTTCGTTTAGAGAACTACGCCTCCAACAAGATTTTCGCAAATTAGCGGCCATATTTCCATTGTTACATCGCAATATCTAAATCAAAAATCACGCGATTAATATAAGGTGTTTCTGGAAATTAACCGCTTCCGATGTAATCCATTACCCGGTTGCGATTAAATAAAGCAAACGGAAGTCGCTAGACTTTCGCCTTCTAAAGACTAAATAAATACAAGTGTTTCCATGACGTCAGCACATCACTCGACAGTATCATTTATAATTAGTGGAGTATCTATTTTTGATATCGTGGAAGAAAAACGACTAAGTTGTCGTCACAATCTCCTGTAAGCATTTCCTTTTTTGACGAATTGTAAATTTTTGTGCACTTCACCTTCACTTTGTGAACTTCACCTGTAAGTAGAGCTACGTTTCATTTTTAAACAGCGTCTGGAAATAATGAATTTCCCATCTGATAAGACAGTTTCAGAATTTTAGTACCTACTTATCTTAATTATTAACTTTTTGAGTCTAATTTCCATCACAATAATTATTATAAAATTGAATATTTTCATATGTAAATATTCTGTAAATAAACATCAGGGAAAATAAATCTTGTGAAACAGACTCAAGGTTTCTTAAAGAGCGGGACAAAATTTACAAAATATTTATCAGAAAATCGATAAGTTAAAAACCTAAGTGAGTTTTTGTTGTTCTTTTTTATTACTTAGGAAATTACCATTTAATAAATGACATCAAATAATTTTCAAAATTAAAAAGACAACTGGCATCCCAGCGTAGGAATTTGCCACATAACTTGATCTCTCTATATTGAGGTGGTGAGAGAAAAATTTTCTAGCTTTTCAAAATTTATTTTCTTTTTCTCTTGACCTGCCATTTAAAGGTCCCGCGGAATTTTATAGAACAACTATCTTGATTCTCTCACGCCACCTCCACAATATTTTCATGACCTCATAAACTCGTGACCGAAAATTAATAAGTTGGTTTAATAATTAAGTATAATAATTGTTCTGAAACTTTTGTTAGGTACTAGTTAGATAAACAATACTATAAGTTTAAAATAGTTAACGTGAATTATTCTAGTTACAGACAACGAAAATATTCCTTGAGATATAAATTTGCGAGGCTTGATGAATAACAAAGATAAAAATTCAAACATGATGTACACAATCAGCAACTTCCAATATGGTATGAATTGAAGAGCCGGACAATCGGGATTATTATGATTCAGTTCGCGATTCTTGAATTGAAATCCACTAAAGTATACGCCAGACGTTCAGAATATTTCCAGTTGTTCATTCCATTCGCTCGCGTCGACAGTTCTTCTATATATTCTTCTGATTTGGAGAAAGGGGAACGGAGAATAAGGAGGCCCGAGTCGAAGTTTAAATAAATACATACGGGCAATGTTCCAGCCATACATGAATATCGAATGGAACGTTCCAAACTTTGAACTTGTTATTTCAATCTACGTTTCCGAGTAAACAGTAGAGAAAGTAGCCAATGCGGTCTACTTTAAATCATGTTTGGTACAAGAAGGAAAGAAGGTAAGTATGTATGTACCTATGTAACTTGGAAGTGAACACGTTTCCTCGAATGGCTATCATAAGATAACGTTTGTCCATTTGAATTTTCATTATAAAAGTTAACTTTACTAAGATATCATTTATCGCGCATCGTGCATCCCTTTTTAATATCATGAAATGCAGCCCTTTTTGTCCATGTGTCCCATAAGACATTATTTAAACGTGGCATATAATGAATAGGAGACCCTTAGCGATTTTGCTGGTCGCAATTTTAAATCCAGAGAAATTAAATTTTTCTTGGAGTTTGATGTCTGGAAAGAGTGGCTTTGAGCAATAACGTTGACCTACTTCTTCTTCCCCCGCCTTCAAGCTTTCCTTGAATGATCAGATTCTTCATGTATTGTCATTTCGTCGAATGACATGCTCCACTATCCAAGTCATGAGATGATTCTGCGGTGAATGGTGTAAGCTGCAGTAAGCTATTGATGCCATTGATGTTAAGTTCTTTTAGGATTGAAGGATTTGTTCTATGGGCGGTCCATGGTATTCGTAACATTTTCTTATAGCATGTCATTTAAAATCCTTTGATCCGTCTACGGCAATCTGCGTTAAGTGTCATGGTTTCAAACGCATAGTTCATAGATTGCTAATGGAAAAAACCCAGATCACAGCATCCTTCTCGCGAGATGGGTTTGTCACTCCTATTCTCCTCTTTACTTTTCCCCATGATTCCCGTTGTTTGAAACTCGAGCATCGACGAAGATATTTTCTCTCTTGATCTGAATCTCTCCAATCAGGTAGAGGTTTGTTGGCAAAAGGCTTGTCCTGTCTACAATCAGCATGAAGCATTTGGCACGGTTGAGTTTTAGGCCAGCTATGGTCGTCTCTTTCCAGTGTATTAGGTCTGCCATTTCTTCTTCCGTTGATGTTAGAAACCTGGTATCGTCTGCATGTGGTAGTTCGATATTTTCTTCCTGGCTATGGACTCACCTCCACTTCATACGTACCGCCTTTCTGATTATAAATTTCCCGTTGATGTTAAAAAGTATCGAGGAGAGAACGCATCCTTGCCTCACTCCCTTGCTTATTTGAACTCAATTTGTGGAAGGAGGTACGGCTTGAATCGCTCTTGCAAAACGTATAATATTAATATCCTAGAATCCCTGGCTATTCAATACCTAAGTAAAAAATCACTGCAACTAGGCTTATTTTCGCAACTTAATTGGAAAATAAAGTCTTGTATGCACCACTGTGCTCGACTTCCTTTTCACTGGTCGACATCTTGTCCTGTGTTGTATCACATCGATCTCCGCGCATTATCATCTAAGTAACGCCCTTGGTACATTAATAACTATTAAAATATTAAGTTTTTAATATCAAATAATGAAGTTATTAAAGTTTTTCAATACCTTCGAGCGCTTGAACTCAAACATAATACCTCTTCTAGTGTATAAAATAGAATTAGGTAAATAGTTTCGTGGAGATCCGAACATATCTCATTGTAACTCCTTTATACACTGCTGGAGAAAACAATCCAGGTAGTAAAAAAAGACTGCGATGTTTCAAGAAAAATCATGATAAGGAAATTACAGTCTGACCTTGGAATGTACAATTATCAGTTGCAATTTTTTGTTTGGTAGATTAGTTTGTTAATTGCTAATTGTCCAGATTTTTGTATTCAGCAGTATATTAAACATGTTCATGAATAATTATGTAAGTACTAAGAATAAACACTAGTCAATTTACTTCTTTTAAATAAATTAACTTATCTTTACATTGACTTGTCTTATTAAATCATTTTGTCTGAACATTCGTAAAGCTCCTTACTTTACCTTAGTCTTGTAGTAGGTCAGACAGTGAAGAATTAACTGTAAAGCAGTAACTGTAATTCAGCCAAATTTTACCCTTCAATTTCATTTTCATTACGCCAATATTTATTCGAATAATTACCTTTGAAATAACACAGCCGGGAAAGCTCAATGGTCTGAGTCTCGGTAATCATTCCAGCCTGCTTTATTTTTACCAAAATTTTATGAGCAGCAATGAAAAGTTTTTGTTGCTTCTGAAACTGAGAGAGAAACTTTTTAAATTCATAGCTAGTAAAATCTGCTTTTATTTCTCATTAGACCGACTTTAGAATGGATTTATTACACAAAGGTCGTTACATTTGACGATTTAAGGAAGATTATAATTTGTTATAAGATTTTTGTCTTATTGAATAATAACCGTGAAAGAAATCAGGAAATAATAAGGAAATACGTTTCTTTCGTACATAATCTGATTGCAACTTCTTTTGTTTTGAAGTTCTTTGAGTTCTTTTAGGACACGTTATTTATTACTCTTCAGCAATCAATAAATAATAATATAAAATTGATATAAAATTGATATAAAATAAATATTGAAATAAATTACTTAGTTGGAACTATATTTATAGTGGAACTACGTTTCATTCAGTAGCTTTATTATTACTACAGTCTTTTTCTTTTGGTTTGAATTTTTTGTCAATTGCGTTTCCTAGTTTGTCATTGATTATTTATCAATCAATTTCCTTTTATGTCAAATCAGTTTTACTTTATGTCACTTGCTTTTCCTATTTGTGTTGTGAATATTTTCCTGTTGTGAAAACTATGAAGGAAACGACTACTATAGACGAGATCAAATATTTGAAAGAACTTCTCAGGCATAAGGATCTCATTATTGATAATCAAAGAAATCTTATCATATCTCTTAAGGATCAGATTGCATTAATTAAGTCGGTAAATAATGTGATACCGAGTGTTCATAAAGATCCGACTATATCACTTAGCGTTTTTGAAGCGGAATCAGACAAACATATGACGAAGAATATTAAACAAACTACCAAAAATTCGACAACTAAATCTATTGCAAATAGAGATAATATTTAAAAAAACCGTCATTTAGACAGTGGGATAAGGGACAATGTTGCTGTACAAACTACAGAAAATATTGAAGAATGTATGACGAGTACAGGTAACGATGCTGACGTTGACTGGACGAAGGTGAAGCCTATGAAGGCGTTCAAAACCAGGAGTCTTAATAGACCCATTGTTGGAAGTAAGTCCGGGGAGAATGGGTGCAGGTTACGGGCTGCCAAGTCTCTCAGTTACTGGCATGTTTATCTCTTGGACCCAGACACGACTTCTGAGGACTTGGTGGAGTATTTGAGTGGTAATTTTCCGGGAGTTGCTGTGGAAAAATTAAGTCAGCTAACCCTACAGCCTATTCGTCTTTTAAGGTTACAGTTATGGAGGCTGATGGCCATAATATTTTGGATGAGGGACTGTGGCCAAATGGAGTAAGAGTTAATAAATTTTTTCTTGCAAGAGAGAAGTAATATTGATGTCGGAAATGTTAATGCTGTTCACAGAGACCATGATAAAGGTAATAATAAGATTAATTTTTTTCACTTGAATATACAATGTTTAACAAATAAAATAGACGAACTATCTCTCATATTAGATAAGGTAAGAAGTGACATTGTTTGCATTACTGAACACTGGTGTACGAGTGACCTATTGCATAATATAAATCTTGAAGGATATAAATTACAGGCTTGTTATTGTAGAGACGCCCGTCTGCATGGTGGTGTGGCGATTTTTGCTAGGCTGGATCTTGTTTGCAGAGATCTGGGATTGACAGCTCACTCTAGTTCATTCAATGCTGAATTTGCTGGTGTTGAGATTCCTGAGCTTGGACGCATTGTGGTTGCGGTGTATAGATCTTCTTCTCATGGTAAATTTGATATTTTTCTTGAATCTCTGGAGAGAGTGTTGGGTGCGATGTTTGTTCGCTATAAGAAAATTGTAGTTATGGGTGACTTTAATTGCGATCCTGATCGTTACCCGAAAGAAGCTCTTGCTCTTAGTTGTATAATGACAACCTTCAGATTCAGGCCTACTATTCATGGTTATACTAGGACGACACCGACTTCGTCGTCAAGGCTAGATAATATTTATATCAACTTTGATAATGACTTGTGTAATGCAACTATATATGAGGCAGGGATATCTGATCATGCTGCTCAGATGATTGAGATAGGTGGTCATAGTATGCTTGTGCGGGGAGAGTGTGAGTTCAGAAGCGTGATATCTATGGCAGGCCTTAAGAGGTTTACGGAAAGACTCTCTGCTCTCGAGTGGGAACACATGGGGTTGGAGAGTATGAGCTGTAATGGTGCGGCTGATAAATTTTTGAATATCCTAATGACTTTTATGTGTGAGTGTGATGTTGTTAAGACTATGAAAGTGGCTACAGATGGGAGGCTACCTATTAAGTGGTTTACTGATGAACTCAGAAGTATGCGTGACATTATGGGGGCCTTGAAGTTAGTGTGCATTGTTAGTAAAAATCCTGATGATTGGCAATTATATAGATCATATAGGAGTGCATATCGTAGACATATTGTAATGGCAAAGAGGGCTGCATATAGTAGTTACATTTCGAACTCTGACAATAAGCAGAAAAGTTGTTGGAAATTAATAAACGGACAGAGGAACTCTAAGAAAACTCAAACATTAAATAAAACACATTTATCGGCTAATGATTTTAACTCGTATTTCTGTGGAATAGCTGAAAAAATACTGAGCAGCTTACCGAACACCAATTCACATAACACAGATACATCAGACCTGATATGGAGGAGCCCTGCTTCTATTTTTATTGGTCCTGTAACAGTTCCGGAAATTTTGGGAAACATTCGAGATCTTAAGAGTAAGAACGGTTTTGATTGCTATGGTATGAATGCTAAAATGATCAAGTTTGTAAGCACAGAGATATCTATTTCATTGACTGATATAATAAATAGGTGTATCACCTCTGGTGTATTTCCTGACTGTCTCAAGGTTAGCAAAATTGTGCCTGTTCACAAGAAAGGCAGCTTGAATGATGTCGGAAATTTCAGACCGATTGCTACTTCGTCCGTGATAACCAAAATTTTTGAGATGGTTATAAAAAACCGCTTACTTGGTTTTATTGACCGTAACAAGATATTGGGTCCTGAACAGCACGGATTCAGGAGTGGATGTTCAACGGTCCAGGCGGTGTTCAAAATTCTCATAAAGGTCGATTTATCTTTAGAAAAATTTGTTGGATTAATATTGATTTTTTTAATTAAATTTTCAATTGAAATAAGTATTAGAATTAAGTATAATACATAGGAAATTAGCTATTGGTTATTTTCAGTGAGTTTGAACTGATCTATAGTTTCAGTAGAGACGTGAGTCGGAAGAAGTGTAAACTTTATGATACGTGACTTGAAGAGTCAATATTTATAAGATACGGAAAAACTCCATGAAGAAATGGAACTATACCGTGAACGGCCAAAAGATATAGTAATAAAGCTGCGCGGAAATTTTAAGATAACACCCATTTTCCAACACAATCCCTGTTATTGGGTATTTGAATGTAAGTGGGCGGAAGTAATGAGGATAGCCGACGTCAGATGTACACAGCACAAATTGAATCCTGGACAGGTCGACACATCAGATAAGGTGGCCTTATCGATACACTACACGATAACATGCCTGTGGTCGATACACTGAGTATCAAAGTTCTTGACTAAAAATGAATGTTCTGTAATTAATGTTAAAATACGGAATTTTATTACTTTAGTGAGTCACTGGTGCTGGTAACACCAGCTTGTGAATTTATTTTCATATTTTTCAAAAATTTCAAAAGATTTCTCAAGTAAAAAATGATTAATTTAGTATAGCAATTCAGATGCTTGATCCCACCAAGAACAAGACCGGGCAGAAATACACGTCGAGCCGCAGACGCTCATCCGTATCATGTTCAGCTCGTTACACCTCGTACCGCCCTATTTCAGACTTCTTTTATGTATAGAACCGCATCACTTTGGAATAGCATTCCAAAGGGCGTGTTTCCCGAAGTATACAACCTACAGAGATTCAAGGCCAACGTGAATCGATATATCCGTTCATGCAAGGCTCCCAGAGCGTCATAGGGATTTCCCTGCAGTGCATGTGCATTTTCAATAAAAAAAAGATTATAGCTCAATCGACTTAGGAGAATAAACGATTACTCAATACAAAAATTATTATTTGTAATTCAAATTCACCTGCGTATTTTCTAGCCCGTCTCCGATATGCTATTATCTGCATCTGATAGCGTTTCATTATCACTACTACTGTCGTCACTTTCGGTATCTTCGTCATCGTCGACGCCTCCCATTTGAATAACTAAATTCTCCACCACAATGTCCTTGGCACCTTCTTTGGCCATAAGCTCTTCTTCAAATTTCTTGGCATGACGGCACTAATTTGACCACTTTTCAGCTGTGTAGGCTGCGAAAAATTCGTTACATAAGTCCTGAACATGTTGAACTTTTGGGGGTGTAACATTTTTTTCTGCAACGTAATGTTTCATATCCGCCCACACTAGCTCGATTGGGTTTAGGCCTGGATGGTACGGTGGAAGACGTAAGACATTGTGGCCATGCAGCTGTAAAATTTGGTCAATCTGGAACATTTTGTGGATGGGCTTATTTAACTTAATTAATCTATAGAGCTCCGGCCTAAATAGACCTTTGTCAAAAGGTATTTCCTTATCCCGCAACCATTGCTGCATATCTGCCTTTTTACAAATTGAGGTGGGTGCCTTATTAACTTGCACGTTATAATATGGTGTGTTATCGATGACGAGTACACTTCGGGCTGGTAAATTTGGGATAAGTTGTGTCTCTAGCCACTTCTTGTAATTTGTAAAATTCATGTCATCATGATAATCACCAGACTTTGTTTTTGATTTAAAGCGCACATATGCATTGGGTATGAAGCCATTCTCTCCGCCTGGCATGGATGATGACAAGTCGTTGTCCTTTTGAGACAGGTTGTTTCAGACCTAGAGACGTATCATCGTTCCATGATTTTTTATGGGTGTGAGAAGCATGAATATATGTTTCATCCATATATACATACAATGTTTCTTCCTTCAGACCTATAGTCTCTCATACTTCTTAAAAACTGAAGTCGCAAGAAACGTATTTCCTGCTTCTCCATCAATAAACATCGATGAGTTTTTGTTTTGCGCCAGTGGAACCCTAATTTATGGATAATGCGCCTTATGATTTCTTTTGACCCAGTGTACCCACTATCTTCACAAAATTTCTGAGCTATTTTTTTTAAGGACGGTGTTGTTTTTTCAGTCACGTGAAAATTATGAATTATTCTTCGCAACAATCCTTGATCAAAATCATCGAGGTCAGTTTTTGATGCAGGTCTATCCCTTTTTGTACTGGGCGATTTAATGCCGACTTGTTTACTTTCACCAATAATTCTTCTCACTGATCTCAAACTTACCCCTGTTGCCGAGGACACGCGTTCTTGTACCTTCTCGATTGCTATAACAGGCCCACCATTCACTTTTTCATTAGCAAAATACATAAAAACATTATTAATAATTTCACGACTTTGGCCAGAAAGTATTTTATTTTTAATATGAAGATTTGGTCGCCATAATAATTCACAGCTCACGAACACGTGGTTTACCTCAATATTTTTGAACCACGCTGCACTATTTGTATAGAGAAATGCTGGGTTGTAAAGTTGACAGTACGATCCGATTTTACATTTAAATAAAACCAGAAAGATAACAAAATTATGATTGAACGCTCCTTTCGCTCTATTTGCTTGGCTTACCGAATTAATGACTCAAAAACACCGCTATTAATGAAATTATAAACAATACGTTTTTTATAAATAATGCTGATAAGATAAGACAGTACCGAAATTAAATTATGTTTCCTGCTGCTTCTAGGAAACTATCAATAGGTTTTGGTAGATATTTTAAAACAACCATAAAAGCTAAGAAGATTGATAACTCTCGGAGATCATGCGGTGCAGTTGCGAAATGTTAATAAGCTGGCAAATTTAAGAAGCATGCCTAATCGTTTGTCATGGAAAATCTCCTAATCTATAGGTACTTATACCACTTACCTACTATAATAACACAAGGCTCCTAAAATGCGTGTAGGTACCTAAATAGTTTTACAAAATAATCATGACAGTTCGTTTTGTTTTATACAAAATTTAACAATTCTGATTTGTTACCTATCTCAAGCACGAAGTTATGATTTCGTAAAACTACTTTTCTTTTACGAGTCTCGTGAACTTACTTACTACTCTCTTACATTACAAATTTATTTGTAATTTTAGTAAAAAACAGTCTTTGTTTTTCAAGATCAGATTTAAAATCTGGCAACAGCGGAAATTGTTCTACACTACCGACTCTTGTTACACTGTGAAACGTTCTTTGTGACAGGTACGCTAGGCCCATCCCATAATTTCCGCGCAGCTTTATTACTATATCTTTTGGCCGTTCAGATAATAATAGTATGTTGCATGTAACAGTATTTCTAACTTTTTAGAGACGTATTCTTATTATTGTATCCATAATAATATGCTCGTCTAAACACAGCTGGACGTTATTTAAGAATAAAAAATACTTTTTAGTATCTAAGATACAAGATAGTGTCTTGTTATGTTGTACCTAGATACTTTTTCGTTTAATGCGAAATATTTAAACTTGAAAAGAATCTTTTTATCTTATATCAGACAGCTCTAGATACAAGATCTGTATCTTGCGTCAGGTTTCAAGCATCTAATAAGATACTTTGTGAAATAGACACCTACTTTTTATATGTTGCAACGTTGGCCGTTGTTGATTATATCGCTTGCAATCAGTAAATTTTATTTAATTTTTTTTTTACTTATCTGGATGTTCAAAATTCACTTTATTTTAAAACTCCGAATATAACCCTTTGCATTACAGATAATTATATTTCCTATCCATAACCTCAAGGCTAGATAAATTAATTAGCTTTCTATAAGGTATCTTTCAAAAGCTTTTAGTATCTAAGATGGTTTTTGAAAGTATCTTAAATAGTTTTTGCATCTAAGATGCTTGTTACAAAGTATCTTGTATCTTAGATACTTTTTGAATTAAAGTATCTTTCCCATCTCTGCATTCAAGAAGGTTTGACACATTTTTTATATAGGTTTTAAATCAATTCCTTAAATTTATTCTCGTATTATTCTCATTATATTATAAAATAATAATTATACAGGGTGTGTCAGATTTTTGTTGTAGCAGGACTTCACCAGTTTATAGAAAAACTGTTTTAAGAAATAAAAGTTCCCATAAACATGTCCGGAAAAGCTTAGAAAAAAAGATTGCAAGTTGAAAAATTTTTTTTTGAGCGGCATAACTTTGGCCATTTCCAATATTTTTATTTTATAGCAAGAGGTTATTTATTATAATTTAGAGCACGTAAAACGAACAAAAACACGGGTTAAAAAATTAATCAGGGGCATCGATACATGGTATATGACCCATTCTTCGCCCAACAACTTCTACGCCCATGGACTTACAAAACCTTACATTACAAAGTTGGATTCCCTGGAGATTTCTTAGAAAAAAAGGTGTACTTATAAACATTCGAAATTCTGCTTTTTTTTAAGTAAATTGAGTCTAAGCTTCATCCTACTGAAAAAATAAGCTCAATGGTATGAGGTAGTTTAGACCCATCCTGTATTATTTATATGCAGATACTTATTTATATGAAGTTTGGACGTTTGACATGGAAATAATCGAGATAATAATATTATATGTGAGCAGGTTTGTAAAATTATGTATAAGTAGGTACACCCTCTGGACGTACACGTACGTGGAATTTGGAATGCTTGTATTTACTTGTATTACTCAGGAATAACACAAAATAATTTTTTTTTGATGTATTATGGATACTATTAGCAAATTATACAGGGTGGAAACGGTTCGAGTACTGCTTTCTTTGTAATTAATGCTTTGTAGGGTGTATTCGAAATCTTCATGACTAAAGCGGTGTCTACAGAAGTGGACGTAATTTTGTGATAGAACAGCTTGCTCAATGTGGGTCGAAAAAACAATCCAGTTGGGTGGTGAAGTCCTTAGTTTTCTCATAAAAATCAAACAAAAACTTTGGAAAACCAAAAATTTCTTTTGTCCAAATTCGTTTTTTGTTACCGATCGGTCGATTTTTGTCATACAAAATCTCATACTCAGAGCAACGTCCCTCAAATAGCATTCGACGCCCAGACGTAGTAATTACGCAAAAGAGGCTCTAAATATAACAAGCGTGTTAAAAAAAATTGTTTTGAAGAAACATAAAAAAGCTCCACCCGAAAAATAACTTTTCTTCTGTATCTCGAATGTTGGGATAGCTATAATAGAGGAACTAATTACAGTTCTGAAAACATGATAATAATTTAGTACGTCTATAAGCAGGCATTTTTATTAAAATCGCAGAAAAATATTTCTCGAAAATTTAACACTCCTAGGGTGGTGAGACAGAAGAAATAAAACGTTTATTTGCTTAACAATAATTTTAATTGAAAAATTACACGAGAAAAAACTGTAAAAACGATGGATTACAAACCTTCTTTTCAAAAATAATTTTTTGATTATTCTCCAATTTCATAAACCTTACTAATAATAATTACTGGATTACGTTCAATAATACAACGACTCTTATACACTGTTTCAACACTAAATTTTTAGGATAGGTTACAAACGAAATCAAATACACCCTATATAAATCCGAGAAGGGCGAACATTTCGACGTCTTGCCCCGCAGTTATAAACTTTCGTTCCAACACAACCGAAAGAACTCAAATACGAGATTATTGTTTTGAACTCCTCGGAAATACACCGATACATCAATTATTTTTAACATATCAATAAAGCCAGTGTTACTTTTGTAGTCCGAGAAGTACCCCAGATCTCTAAAGAAGTTATAGTTTTCTTTTGCATTATTCTTAACATACTATCTAGTTATTAGGATGCACTTAGGATTTACCTAAGTATATAGTCGACCAAGAGATATAACTAAAAAATCTAATAATAGTTAAACTGTCATATTTTATGACTTCAGCAATATTTCAATAATCCAAAAATTGATAAAATGACAGAAATCGTTTCGTTATATTTCTGGTCCAACTATACCTATATTAAATGTCAAGATATGACAATATCGATCATAAAACTCACTAATGCACAAAATTTTTATGTCGGTAAAGGTAAATAAGAATATGATGTGTTCCCCTCTTTTGACAAAAATAATTGTCTAAACAATTTTATTTTATTCCTACCATTTAGCTACAACACAATACAAGGTTAGTCAATAAATATAGAGAATACAAATATAAAAACAAGTATACAAAATAAAAACACAAAAACATACAAAGCATGATAATAATAATAATAACCTTTATTCGACCATAGATGTACATAACTGCATACATATTGTTTTAAGTCAATGCACAATAATAGATAATTAGATAGGTAGTTTCAACATTCAAAATTCACTAAAAGTATAGCATGCCCTATCTACCAGTAGTCTTTCAACAGCCATTTTGAAATCTCTATAATTATCATACATAGATCTAATTTCCATTGGTAGTTTATTGAAGAATCGCACAGCCATATGACGAGGACCTTTTTCATACAAAGATGTGCTGTGAATCCCAACCTCAAGAATGTAGTCATTCCGGGTGTTGTATACTTTACCCTTAATACTGCCAAACTCATTGCGATTCTTAACAACATACAGGAGTAAGTTTAAGATATAAATTGATGGTGTAGTGAGTATATTTAAATTTCTGAATAAATTTTGACAACTTGCTGTTCGATTTACGCCCATCATGGTTCTGATAATCCTTTTCTGCATTATAAATATTCTACTAATTTCACTTGATGACCCCCAGGAAACAATTCCGTATGTCAATAGTGAATGTACCTGTGCAAAATAATACTGACGTAAGACCTGAACATCAACATTACTTCTTAGTTTTTTTATTACATAGCAGCAAGTAGCAAGTTTTTTAGCCTATGATGCAATGTGATACCGCCAATTCAGATTAGAGTCAATTTCAAGACCAAGAAATTTTGTGTGAGTCACTTGCTTGATAATGACTCCAATTTACAGCATCAATAGTATAAAAGAACATCAATGCTCAAAGGAGTGACTGAGGAACTTGTTTATTGAGTAGAAGGGATTCCTGAGAAAGATGTCCTTCAATTTTTTCTAAACGCTATTATTGCTCCCGCCAGTAGGTTGACATTATCGGGCAATTTGTTAAAAAATTGTCCACAGTACAAAAGTTCTTTTTCAAATCTCACTGTGTGATGACTTGGTGGTCTAAACCGCTATGCATGTCCCGTGCTGTATACTCACCTCGTACAGTTCCATGTGTCTCTCAAGAAAAATCAAACACCTATACACGTAGACAGAAAAACACGTCATAATGCGTAGTCTCCTAAAGTGATCCTTACAATGATCAAGTCTACTTAGCTATTTGCTGTATCAATAATATTTCACTCAGAGCACTACATCCACCTCATACCTCTATGCAATATATAATTAGTGAATGAAAACAGCCATAGTAGGTCATTCTCAGAGTGGAGCGATCACAGAACCCAGACAGTGCACGAATCATGAAGCGGACAGAGGACAGCCTGTCCACAATCAAATCGACATGGTCATACCATTTAAGCCTATGGTCAATAAGAAGACCTAAGAATTTAATCATTGTGGAACCTCTGATAACATCCCTGTCTAAGTTAGTCAATTCAAAGGTTGATCCCTCCCGATTATTGAAATATAATAGCTGAGTCTTTTTTGAGTTGAGTTGAAGACCAATTTTCCTAATATAGTCTGTAATAATGCATTTCAGGGGTAACTAAAGAAGTAAGTTCAACTTCAATATCCTTCATACAATAATTGCATCCCAGTGAGAGAGTTATCTCCAGACTACTCTCCAGAGTATTTGGTTAAGGGTTCAGAAATAACACAAATCTGGATTGGAATTTATAGTTATGTAAATACAAGTACATTAAGTAGTGTACATGTATATTAAGTAGTATAATTATTAATTATTATGGCTGCTGGAATGGCTTGTTTCATGAGGGGATGTTTTCAAACGCAGTTTTATCTTCGATCGTGCATATACTTCGAATCCGTTATAAAAAACCGACTGCCGGTCTGTGCTGGCAGTCGTAACTTGTTACCCAGATGGTAACAGAGGAATGACTCTGTTCTTGATCTAGTCTCCGAGTGCTGATAGGAGCCTCTTACCCCTCCTTTTTCGAAGACATTTTGAAAGAAGCCATTTTCGAAGAAATCGGGTTTCGAAGAAAACAAGTTTTCAACTTGTGACATCATTTTCATTATTGCCTTGACTTTAACAATGAAAAAGTATAACTTCTAACTAATAAAAACGTCAAAAATAATTATAAAAAATTGTTAAGAGAGGAAATCATAAGAACAGGCAATTTAAAGTTACAAGTTTCAGTTCTAACCGGTTTTTCGCGATTATCTAGGTTTTTATTGCTTCAAAAATGTTAACATCTATTAATAAAAATTCTAGAACGTTAAATTTACAATCGTGCGCTCAACCGTATTCAAGATATAGAGCGAAGAGCGGAAGAGCGTGCAGCGCTGGATGTAAATACTGTAATGCAAGTTTGACTATTCATGCACTATTCAGCAAGTTGCAAAATTGGAGTGTTTTAAGCAGAGCAAAAATCACCAAACGGAATGAGAGCTGAATTTGATAATCGTCAAAGTTCTTAAACGATCCTTTTGCGACGTGCGTCACACAAGATTTTTTGTTGAATCGCCAAGAAGCAGCAATATATAAATTCTAAGTCCTCAAGAAATATGAAGTTATGAAGTCCAGACATTGCTATTTTATATTGTCAAAGTGGCACTATCATGAATCTTGCAGCAAAACTTGCATTTAGTTGTCATTAATGTCACTTTTAGCACAAGTGCGTAAAACTATGTCACTTTTAGGCCCTTGTGCCTAGAAGAATATCATTTCGAAGCTAAAATGACAATCAAAATGGCAACTTCATGACACGATTTAACAAAAAAACAACAAACGTAAGCCATCATTGTTCCAATATCCAGTACAATGGATCTGAAATTTGTCACAGCTTAGACAATATAAAATTATTGTCCTGGTCACAAAACCAAGAACAATCAACATGTTATCGCTAAATGGATAGATCATGGAACTATACTCGTATAGTACTCGTATAGTAATGTATACATGCGTTTATGATAGTTCGGGGAGGACGAGCTCCCCAGAGACACAATGGCGATGGCTATTATCAAAATCCAGGCTCAATGGCCAACAGCCTCTTCCATTAATTGCCCTGTGCGTTTATTAGGCATCGATGCCTAGCTATTCTCAATGTAATCTATATCGTTTCTGTTTCACGTACAAGGGCATATTCCCATTTAGCTGTTCAGGATAATTATGCCCTAAAATATAATGCAGGTAATTTACAGCTACAGATTAGGCTCAGTCAGTAACAGTGGACAATAATCTGATGCTCGATCTCGTATCGTGTGACACTGTTTAGCAAGGTACTCCAGTTTATGAAGGGATTCAGATGCCAATGCAGAGGTCATGCTGATAAAAAGTAATTACATTTACGCGAGTATGACGAAATGTCTGTGCGGGCATGTCATAGATCCCTACATTACCTATAAATGAACTACTTAGTTGATAGGTTATTTCTTTGCCTCACAGGGATCGAGAAATTTTTCCTTTACCACATGCGAGATAGTTAAAGAAATCTTTCACTTCATGCAAGTATGGGGGATTTTCATAGTCTCGCTCTGTTTTCATATTGTGTAAGAGAGTTTGATCGAGGTTCCTGTGATTATTTTCTGACGTTTGTAAAGCTTCACTTCATATGGAGGCACCTCAAAAACTTTTCTATTTTTTCGTGAATTTCAAAAACTTTTATTCTGTACGTAAAGCTTAGATGGAACTGCCTACAAAAATGGAACTGCCTAAAAATAATGGAACTGCCTACAAAAAATGGAACTGCCTATAAAAACTATGGAACTGCCTACAAAAACTCAATAAACTAGGCAGCGAGAACAAAATTCACCTCAAATGGATACCAGGACACACTGGGATTGAGGGAAACGAACGTGCCCACTCATTGGCAAGAAAAGGAGCATCGACACCCTTTATAGGACCAGAACCATTCGGTAGCCTTGAAGACACGTTCTTCAAGGCAGAACTTCGGAAGGAAGAAGAAAAACTGAGAGAAATCCATTGGAATAACCTCTCAGGATTGAGACAATCCAAGGAGCTCCTCGGGAACTTTAACCGAGAAAGGTCAAGGAAACTCCTGACCCTCAACAAAGGAAGTCTCAGAATGCTAACAGGATTCCTAACAGATCATTGCAAGCTCAATGAACACCTGAGGAAACTTGGTGTAGAAAAAGATGGCGTTTGCAGACTCTGCAGGGAAGAAAACGAGACTAGAACGTGAAAGAAACGATGTCCTGGGCCAACACCAGCTCAACGGGGGGGCTTTGCCCGGCCTTGATCCCATTCAAATCCTGAAATTCCTAAGGGAAGCGGAGTTGGAGAGGCTGCTTCAATGAAGGGAATATACTCCAAAGAAGCAGAGAAGAGGGGGCACAATAGATCTGTAATAGGTCGCAGCGCATCTGACACCCTCAATATCAATATCAATCAATATGTAAAGCTTCGGAAAAGCTTTTTAAATAGAGAAACTACATTTTAGCCATTGGAAAGAACTAGCCTACTTGTGATAAAAAAAAAACGCTAAAAATTGAGAAATCAGAGAAAGCTAGTTTTCTGCAATAATGGCTAAAATGTAGTTTATCCATTTAAGAAAGCTGCGGAAGCTTTACATAATATTGAAAAACAGTTTTTTGAAATCCAAGAAATAACAAAAAAGTTATTTAGGTCCCTTTTGAAGTGAAACACGCACTGTATGTATATGTATTAATATGATAAACGTGACATGAATCTTCATGATTGAATTATGTATTTCCTTTCAACTACTGAAAGCTGGCGGATAGTTGCCTACAACGCTTGTTTATGTTCGTTCGTGTTTGTATAGCGCTATCTTTTTTTGTTTGTCTTCGCTGTAAATCGCTTATTCCTGTTTGTTCGTGTGCGTTTATGCTGTTTCTTTCCATGAGAACGCTTATCATGATTGACAATTGTCAAAGATTCCATCTCAAAATTTTAAAAGTAGATATCGAAAAATGGGAAAAAAATATGAACATACTGATCACAGTAAAACAGTGACAGACTGACCTACTAATAATAAAAAAAATGTTAAAAATAATGTCGTTATTCTCGTTGAGAGCAATCATTATTAAAGGGGTTTTTACATAATTATATTATATTAGTTGATTATAATTAACTAGTTATAACTAATTATTATATTGCATGATTTTTGATAATGATATTTGAATGTTTTAGTTCGTACAACTGTATCTGAGAAACTCTAGAAATAGTACATAATGAAAATTTTTGCAACGCCCGTTATATACGCATTTTCTCGACTTTCCCTTGTTCAGGCAAAGAAACTGCTAAATCTTCTCCGCAGAATTAATAGAAGAAACAAAGCAAATTTATTTCCTTTCCTTTATATTCTCGTATATTATTGTAATTAGAATTCTTCTAACGCAGTAAATTTCAGATCCAGACATAAAATTAAACTTTCCTTAAAATTCAACTCCTGAAATTGCATTGTATTCAGTCTAAAACTCCATGGAGGGTGACGTTTCATAACCCGTGAAATAAGTACTTACTTACGTATAAAGTAACGTTCCCTTTCAGTGATGGTAACCCATCGCCTTCACCTATAACAAGGGCATCTTGTTTAGTTTTTCCGAAACTTCATGAAACAGAAATGATTATAGGGTCGCCTAGACTGAGACGATTCTGCACAAAATGATAATCCTTGAGCTCAATCTCAACGTGTATAATCTAAATGTATATAATACATACACACTATGTGCAGATGTTTGATATGTGTCTGTACTGTGTATGTCGATACCATCATAGGATTTACGTGTGCATTCTCCGGCATTATACATGCATGGAAACGCCACTAATGCTGCGGATCACCGCTCCATGTTGTAGTTTTAAATCCCCTTTTTAACATAGATTGCGTTGCAGGGATGAATGCTGAGATTTATATAATTCGTAAAATGCAAAAGCTAAATCATTTTTGATAGATGCAGTAACGTTGAGAAGGAAGTAATACTTTTCTACCGCTTCTTATTTTAAATATACACTCAGTTTTCAGTAGGGAGAAAAAACTTTCTCTTTCATCTCTAAATTTAAGAAATTTTCCAAACTAAATACTCCATAACATTACCATTTTTCACACAGGGGTTGGGTTGGATAAATCTCAACACAATACCTAAAGCCTACAACAAAAGAATCACATATATGTTGCATCGAATCGTCAATGAATTATATGTTCATATGTTGACATGTAATCGTCGGCTCTACATGGGATAGAGACAGAGAGCGCATCCATCTTTTGTCACCACTGTATTGTTTAGAATCGACGGGCACATTTCAGGCTTCCACATGAAGTCATATTTCTGTATCTAGAGAGTTGACGATTACCCATTGACGTAGGGTAATGCAACCTACGGCTCGTGACTTATGGCTCGCCAAGTCACGGGCCGTAGGAATAGAAAGGCTCGGTGGCTCGGCTCGTGGCTTGGTCTCTCGTCGATTGCATTTTAGGAACATCGAGGGATCGGCTTCAAAAGTCATTTCCACGAAATGCATGAACTTATGATTGGCGAGCTGCCTTTCCAAGCCGACGGCTCATCAAATACCGCCTTTAGAAGAAAGCCGCCTTTACAAAAATAGATCGTTTTAATTTTTTTTAGTTCTCAAGAACTAAGTATGACGTGAGAACAATGAAGGTATTGGATAAAATTGTATAAATGTGTGTTTTGAAAATTCAGTCGGCCCAAACGGCCTCATAACTAGAATCCATCTACGTGGATAAAAATATACAATTCTGCCCACTTATATTATTAGTAGCTGATTCTTGAATAAAATAAAGTTCACATTTTCTTCCCCAAGAAAAAAAAACTACCGGTCGATGGATTTTTTTTTGCTGTCATACTGAGAGATTTCGTAAAATTTGTGATAATTAGCTTTTTATGTTTATATAAAATGGATTTGTGAATACAGTTGATTAAACAAAAACAGGTGCTTAGGGTGTGGTAGAAATTACCATGCCTAAAATCTTCAGATTTTTTATCCAAGCACCACGATATATTTTTTTAACCTGACTGTACCATCAGGTACGTCTACATTTGTCTGGGGATAAGAGCGCTGTTATTACAGGACGAGCTGGCCGGAATGAGACCGTTTCAATTTGAATGTCAGTCTCTATTTTCGCTTGTCTTCCTTTCCAGCATTTAGATTAATGCTCCTGATAACATTCAGAATTTTCCGGGCCTAGTTTATATTTCTCTTTTATTTTCTGCAGCATCTCTTCGTCTCTTTCATTTGCAACGTATATCTATGTCGTATGAACGAAATATGCAAATTTTGATATTGCTTGGAGTTTATGAAACCACAAAAGGAGTTGTTGGAGATATTTGATATCACTGTAATAAGATAAACAGGATTAGGTATTAAAACAAATTATTCGGCGAAAATTAGGCATCTCTTAACGTTTCAAGGCTTGACTAAACTTGTACCTAGGTATGTTGTCATCTCCAAGTAAACTATTCTCTTCTGTGACAAATATTTTAGTAATTAACGTTGTTTCAGATTAAACAGAATGCAAGTTAGCATTGCGGTTAACATTGCGGTTAGTATTGCGGTACATGGCACATTTAGAACGATTTTGGTTATTGATTTGCATCAGCTTCAAGAAAAAACATTGTCAATTTATATTTTATTTGGAAAATGTTATTAGAGACTTCTGGCTAAAATATACTCGCATCTCTAGCCAAGACATTTTAAATTTTTCCTTGGCCAGTTTCGTAGATAAGAGGGAATGGACGTCTTTCAAAGGAAAAGTATTTTAGAAATCACTAAAAAATAATTTGCGTTATACTAGGGGAATAATAATTTAAATACGGGAAAAAATTCAAACCGGAAAACTCTCTTTGTCTAGCAACATAAATAATTACTTTAGATATTTCAGTTTAGTTTATTTCTGAAATAAGTTGGGGAGGGGGACGTATGGTAATTCTAGTAATTGCATGTTGAAAACTACAAAATTCATATCTTAAAAAAAAATCAAATGATATCCCAACCCAGTTTGTGCGAGAGAAGTAGGCAGGTATACTCAACGATTAACAAATAAAAGAACGAAGGTAGGTCGTATGAGTATAAAACACAGAGAAAGTCGTTGCGCGAAAGTAATTAAAAATATTTCAGATAATTACCGATTTTAAATATCAAATTTTGAAAATATGGTGAATATTTTCAAGGATATTTTAAGGGAGTAGAGTTTGTTTCCAGCACTATCAGACCAATATTTTGATAATACAGGGCGTTTTAAAATCGATGATTATCTCACAAATTTTTAATTACCTTCGTGCAACCGGGCAATAAAGTGCAATTACTAGCGCGGTAAATGGATTAGGCGTATTCCTCCATCGCCCTAACATTTGTCATATTGGCAGTGTCCGAAACTCTCAAAATCAAGAGAGCTTCCATCCAAACAACAGCAGAGCCATCAGAGTACCAGACAAGCACAGACATGTGTTTCGTTCTATTAGGACTCATCAGTGTGCTGCATCTGAAGTATCCGGAGGATGTGGTCGAATGTTTGAAAGCCCTTGGTCTTAATTAAGTACATCTCTAGGAGTCATCCTGGATATAACGCTTACTTAGAACTCCCATCGGGAAAGAGTAATACACAGAGCCAAACTCACCTTTGGGAAGTGTAAAAGCATCTGTGGCAAAACATGCGGAAACCCAAACAAATATACTGACTTTATGTAATGGTCGTCAGACCTATGAGTGCCTATGGCAGTACCACTTGGTGGTCAAAAGGACCAGCTCAGCAGGTCATAGCCAAAGCAAAACTCTCTAGCCTACAGAAACCTGTCTGGCGATCTGTGGTGCAACACCATACCGTCGGCGGATATAATATGGAAATCCTACTGTACCACTTCTCCTTTTTATTTGGAGAGAGAGGCTAGATGGACTACATAATATGTATAGATTGCTGCAGATGGCAAGGAACTTGCCAAAGGCTTATAACGGATTATTTGGAGCGAAGTAGGTTATAGCGGATGACAAAGAAAGTTACAGTCTACTGGGTATGCCCTCGGACATAATGCTTAAAACTATTATGAACCGCTCTGCTTATAAGTCTCTCGAGAAGAGACATATGGGAGGACAACAAAAAGTAATTCCTAACAGAAGCTTTCAGATGGTTCACCGATGGATCTAAGACATTCGTAGCAACTGGAGCTGGGGTTTGTAGCGCTGGCTCTTGAAATCTATGACATAGAGCTCTGTGAGCAGATGCAGGAAATCACTGCCAGCGCTGACCAATAAAGATATTTTTAGACAGCCAAGGAGCTTTAAAATTCCTAAGCTCCAGTCACTGTTAGTCCAAGTTAGTCTGGAACTGTCAATTTATTCTGAATGTCCTAGCAAGGAGCAACGAAACAACTCTGATCTGGATTCCGGGCTATGCTGGATATGGAGAGAACGAACTTACCGATTCTCTGGTTCGAAAACGAACCGCAAAACGCTATGTGAGTGTCCCGCTTTGAAAAAAAAACAAACTACAAACCTTCGTGAGAGACTTCCTCACACCGGAGGACATCGTTACATTACCAATAATAGTCAAGATGGTCACATTCAACAGAGTGGCTGACCTGATGGGGTTAATGTGGCACGACTAGATGTGAGCCACAATAAACCTTCAGTCGAAGCGTAGAGTCACAACGACCCACTCAGGACAAAAAAATAATCTGTTTTTATTGTATTCTTTTGAAAATACACAAAAAACGTATAGATTTAATCGATTTTCTGCTTTTGTTTGATCAATTTGTTGGTTTCCGTTAGACAAAATGACTTGAAATGTTAATTTCCGGATTCCGGATGTCAGTTTAAACTCAATGATGATTTTTGCTCTTGATCAGATTCAAGGTAAACTTCTAACATATCTCTCGGGATTTGATGTCGTAAGCTAACAATAAAACTGAGAATTTATAGAATAATTTCGGCAGCAATCAATCAACTGATTGTTTTTTTTTTTGTTGTGGTGAAAAAGTTAAAAATTAGTTCAAAGAAACTTCAATCATATATGAACTCTTCAAACGACGAGGTAACTGCTCATATCGAATAGGTATGACAAAAAAAAGTTTAATCCATTAACGACAAGTAGTCAAGTAAATGATAGGTACATAATAAAGTAGTTATTTGTCAGTCTAACCATCACATCAGTCATGCAGTTTCAATAGGTCAAAGTTCAAAGGTAAAACCAGATTAACGTAAAAGCCCTTCACTCATGAAACAGCATTTTATTCACTCTAAAAATCATTACGGACTTCACCAAATCAAATCCTTTATGAACTAGATTTGAAGGAAGTAATAATAATAAAAAAACGAGCTTTCAAAATGAGTTTGCCGTTTAAAATTAGTTTAAATATAATTCAACTCAAATGCGCTGCGCTTTCAACTTTCGATTGAAGCAGATGTCATCCTTCCCGCTGGTGCAGTTCTTCGACTTCACATCATCGGTCTGGCGTTCCGACCAGAGTTCCCAACGAATCACTAACTCATTTCCTGATTCTAGCATGTTTACCCAGAAAGCGACATTTCTATTTCGAATTCCAAATTGTTGATGTCGGTCTAAATAAATTGCTATTCTTGCGTGGAGTTGAATGCGTGGCAGCTGGGTTAAGTTTCATTTCCTGCTGCCCCATATAAGCAGAATGTGCGGAGAACTTTGGATATAAGTAATTTAGCCAGAACAAGGAAATGCGGCGTAACTTTTACACACCCCCGCTGTATAAACAGAGTAATTCAGTCTTAATTTATTTAATTACCGAATTTCTAGTGAGGTAGTTGGAGTTAGGGTCCCGTCGGAGTTATACGCTGCTTCGCGGCTAACTTAAAAGATTAAAATTACTATTTATGCTTCCATATATTTAGTGAATGTATATCTATTATCATATATTATGCAACTGTTGGTTCTTGGATCTTATTCGTTTGAGGATATGCGATCTCTTCTATTACCATATTTATGCTGTTGATTTACGAGTATGAGAGTCTTCTTATATTGGAACACTGACAACAAATACATGGTGCAGTATCAAGAAAAACTTATAATGTGGCAATGAGTTACAATAGGGTTAACTGAAACCAAATTTGATATAACTTCAGCCGTCGTTAAAATATGCCGAAGAAACTGAAAAAAACGATATTTGTCATTTTAGCCATATCGTTATTACTATTGAAAATAAAGAAATAATTTTGGCGCAGGTTTAAATAAGTCGTTAAGAGCTATGAGCTGTCTAGTTGACATTTCAAAAGTTTTCAAAGCCGACTAGATCCCAAGGGTTTTTATACTCAACTTTTGTTTGTCCTGCCTTATTGTTATTTGATGTCATAGAGTAAAAAATCAAAAAACTTACAAATTAAATAAAAATACAAACCTACACCTGTTCAGTTTGTCTTGGGAAACTGGTCAAAAAGGAAAATTGTTTGTCCACAGAATTTCACAAAAAATCCAAAGCAGACATCTAATGAACATCTTTCAGTAAAAAAATTTTTTTTTACAAAAAAAAAATCAATTAAATCATGAATTTATTTTTTTAGTTTATCACATTTTTGGTTTCGTTGATTTTTATAATATAAAATGACATGAAAAACAATATGACTACAATAGAAAAAATCATTTGACTAATAAAAGCCTCCATGTGATCTAGTAGGCTTTTAAAAGTTCTAAAATATCAACTGGATAGTTCTTGACGACTTATTTATACCCAAGGAAGTTTAAAAATAATTGATTTAAGTATTTTTAATAATAAAAGAGGTTTGGCTTGAATAAGAAATATTGATTGAGTTGACGATGGCCTCACGGTTCAGCGTACAGACTGTGAAACCGTTGGACTGCCTCGGACTGAGTTCGATTCTCAGTCGCGCTTTGGTTGTCTGTGTCGTCTATTCTACTATTTAATTAACATACTTGAGGCTGGATAATGAGCAAATTCTCGAACTCATAATTACTGGAGTGGAGCGACTTTGTCTTACCTACATAGTTAAGACCGATGCTCCCTCCTTAAAAAAAGAAATATTAATTTTTCAGTTTTCAGTATTTTTCAGCAACTACTGAAGTTATCTTAAATTTTGTTTCAGATTCCAAGTAAAATTGAGCTCAACTTTATTAGCAAAGTCCGCAATACATCTGGGTAGATTATTGTCACCCTGTATAATATTATGAACGAAAATTTCACTATAGCTATATCCATTTTAACTCGTATTTTTAATTTTAAAAATAAATTTTTCCCTTGGGTCTTTTAAAATTATGTTTGGTAGGTCCGTTTTATTATTCTCCAAACAATTTAGGTTTACTTTTCATGGTAGATTAATATTAGGCGTATTCCCATGACGTATTTGCTCATAACTTCGTACTTCAGATAGACAATAAAAATCGTTTAATTTGGTGAAAAACTACGAAATGTCGTAATTTGCTAACTACACCCATTTCACAGACCTCGTGAGTACGCTTTTTGTTTAACAGCTTCTGACAGCTGCCTAATAATATAAACAACATTATTGTTATTGTTATACAAACCTTCTTTGATCATCGTTACAGTGAGAAGGTAGGGAAATGTGACCAGAATTTAAATTAAATAAATTCAACAATTTAATAAATAAATAAAGCCACAGGTAAACCTCTCGCTTAAAATAATAATAATTATCCTAACGTGAGATACAAACGTACGTACAAACGTTGGGATGTCAGCATCACCAACTCTGTCTCTGACCCAGTCTGTTGGAATTGTGGTCACTCGGGTCATGTTCATGCCCAGTGTTGTTCTCCTAAGGGCATCTTTTGCTATGGTTGTGGGGAAAGAAATGTCACCAGGCCTAAGTGCAAGTCATGTTCAAAAAACTTGAACCGGCCGGAGCCCAGCTCTCCGACTCCTGGGCCCTCCCAAGGCCAGAGTCGAAGTCCCTCCAAGGGGAAGACAACCAAAGGACTGCCGGTAAAATCTCACCGACAGTGAGGTACTCCAGACATTCCAGGGATTGGAGGTCATGGCTCGATAGAGTCCATACCTTCCTCGTGTCGTCCATCTCGCCGCCTGAACCCATCATAGGAGCTTCACTACCAGCCGTTGTCACGGGGAAGGACTCTCAGTCCAGTTCCAGTCTTCCCGCTCCTCACTCTAACATTCCAACGGTAACAAAATTATCCGCTGAGCCATTACTCTTACAGCGAGACAATGATAATCGTCCATACTTGAGTGTCAAGGTCGCGAGGGAAAGTGTTTCTGCGTTGTTGGACAGCGGCAGTAACGTCAGCATCATTGGCTCTTCGGGTCTCTACTTGTTGAAAAGGTTAAACCTTCCTATCTCGTATGATGTCATGCTTCACTTGACTACTGCAGATGGTCGGGTGCAGGATACGTTGGGTTATGCCCTACTCCCAGTCACTTTTGAAAATTGTGATCAGGAGATAAAGGTCTTGATCGTTCCTACCATTACCCATAAACTAGTTTTGGGAATGGACTTCATATTAAAGTTTCAGTTGAGCGTAGATTTCAGTAGATTTAAATACCAGTCCCTTTTGTCTTCATGTGTGATCAATGTCATACAGGGCATTGAAAAATTATCCGATGTGGAGCAGCGCCAGCTCTCCCCCATTATTGATCTCTATAAGGAGATAGGTCCGGAGGACAGGTTAGGTTGCACTCACTTGTACACTCACCGTATTGACACTGGTACGGCCAAACCAGTCAGGCAACGTCAGTATCCGCTTTCTCATGCCATGCAACAAGCTCTTAACGAACAGGTGGATGAGATGCTCAAGTTAGGGGTTATCGAGCCTTGTCTTTCTCCGTGGTGTTCACCCCTGTGACTCGTACGTAAGAAGGACAACTCCTATAGGGTTTGCTTCGATGGTAGAAAACTCAACGCTGTGACCATCCCGGATTCGTATCCACCACCTCTGATAGATTCGATCCTGATGAAAATTAGAGACTCCAGATTTCTATCTTCCATCGACCTCAAGTCGGCTTTCCTCCAGATTCCGCTGGATGAGGAGTCTAAATTGAAGACAGCATTTGCCGTTAGGGGCAAGGGGCTGTTTTGTTTCAAGCGGCTGCCTTTTGGCCTCAATAATAGTTCCGGTGCGATGTGTCGACTGTTGGATATCGTGTTGGGTCCTGATCTCGAGCCCTATGTGTTCTACTATCTTGATGATATTATAGTTGCGACCAGTGATTTTCAACAGCATCTCAAGGTCCTAAGGGAGGTACAGAGAAGGCTCAAGGACGCCAACCTGACGGTAAATTTCAAAAAGTGTAACTTCTGCCGACCCTCTCTCAAGTTTCTCGGTTTTATAGTCGATGATAAGGGCTTAAGGACGGACCCGGAGAAGATCTCCGCTCTGACCAACTATCCTAGCCCCACCAACACCACCCAGATTCGCAGGCTGATCGGCATGATTGGGTATTACCGTCGATTTCTCAAGAACTTTGCTTCGGTCGCCTCCCCCATTAATGACTTACTTAAGGGTAAGAAAAAGGGACAACCTGTTACTTAGACTCCTGATGCCGAAAAAGCTTTCCAACAGGTAAAGATTCTTCTTACGGAGGCTCCTGTTCTCGCTAGCCCCGACTTTTCTAAACCTTTCACAATCATGTGTGATGCCTCGGATAGTGGGGTTGGTGGTATAATTTTTCAGGACGAGGATGGTCTGGAACATCCAATTGCGTTTTTCAGTAAGACCCTTAATAAGTGCCAGCGCAAATATTACACCACTGAGAAGGAACTTCTCGCAGTTCTCATGTCCATCGAGAAATTTCGTTGCTATGTTGAGGGCACCAAATTCACGGTCATATCTGACCATTCCTCCCTGCAGTGGTTGTGGAACATGAAAAATCCATCTCCGCGGCTGGCAAGATGGCTTGTGAAACTCTCGCAGTTTGATTTCACGATTGTCCACCGTAAGGGATGTGAGATCCCAGTTGTTGATGCCTTGTCTCGATCCGGGGTGGATAGCTCTCCAGTGGCCGGTCAGGTTTCGGTTCTGGACTTGACTAGATTGACGCCGGATAGATGGTATAGGGAGATGTTGTCGAAGGTTAGGGGCGACCCTGATTTGTTTCCTTCCTTTAGAGTCGAAAACAACATTTTATACAAGCATGTCCTGACCAGAGATTTGTGTTCAGAATCAGTGTCTGACTGGAGGATTGTTGTTCCGACCAAGAACAGGCTGGAAATTTTAAGGATGTACCATGATGATCCCACAGCAGGTCACCTCGGTGTTTTCAAGACCCTCGCTCGGATTTCGGCGTTATACTACTGGCCTCACATGAGACAATCGGTCCGGATCTATGTGCGCTCATGCAAGGTTTGTTCCCAGTGCAAGCCTAGTAACTTGCCCCAGGCCGGTCTCATGGGAAAATACAGGGAGATCAGGTCCCCGTTTCAGATGATATCAGCTGATCTCTTGGGTCCCTATCCTAGGTCAAAGAAAGGAAATCGATATGTTTTAGTGGTATGTGATTGGTTCACCAAGTTTGTCTTGGTGCATCCCATGTCCCAGGCTACTTCAGCTGGCATCGTAAAGTTCATAGAGAACCAGGTATTTCTTTTGTTTGGTGTTCCCCAGGTGATTGTAGTTGACAATGGATCCCAGTTTATTTCGAAAGAGTTCAAGTCACTAATGAACAACTACAAGGTTCAGAAAATCTGGTACACGGCTCGATATCATCCTCAAAGCAATCCTTGCGAGCGTGTAAACAGGACCATCACCACCGCCATAAGATCATACGTTAGGCAGGATCAAAGGACTTGGGACGAGTCCATCTTCAAGATTGCGCAGGCAATAAGGCTTGCTAGGCACGAGGTGACTGGATATTCTCCTAGTTTTTTGAATTTCTTGAGAACGGTTCCCGTTGATGGTTCCTTCTATGGTAAAATCCCCACCAATGCTAATTATAATGCCAATAATAATTATTTACGAATTCTATTGATGAAGTTTACGACTGAATATCGCAAATTAACCAATAATTACAAATTCAATCATTGTGGTACACCCAAACTTTTGAACAGTTTCTTTAAACAGAAATCATTACGTTATGGTACAATTATTTATAATAATTATTTATAAATAAATAACCAAATAAATTCTTTAAGCGAAAAACACGATTTGTTCTCGAATTAATTTATCAGGTCACATCTAGTTACTGATCAATTTTATAACTGAGCAGGAAAAAGTCTTCCTTTCTAAGAAAAGGAGCAATTCCTTTTGCCAGCGCAGTGCCCTAGGACGTACGCTTGTGTGACAATACAGAAGTGACAACCCTTTGCAGAATATGAAATTACAAGATTAAACTTCCAAGCCCCAAGGAAAATACACCGTGGTACCAATAAGCTAATTAATTGCGCAGTTACTTTTACGTTTTTAAAATAGAAACTTGTCTGTCAAAAGAATAATCTGTTATCTTGATTTTTCCCTTGTTGTAGTACGACCGTTGGAAAGTTTATCAGCGCGGAAATTGCCGAAGCAGTACCTCTGACAGCCCTGGGCCGCTTACGGTAATATTAAAATCATCGACAGTTTAGCAAGTAATTTGTAAATTAATACGGTTCTTCGATCTACACAATCATGGGTATAGCAAAAAAGTACACTTAATTTATATAAGAAAGAAGTTAATTATTGAAGAGGAGGCAAGAACCTCTGTGAGGAACTTTACTTAAAACCAGGGAAAATCCTCTAGGATAGGAGAATGTTATTGAAATCGAGAAAAATCCAATATGACAATGTCTCACTTTTTTTTTAAGATTTAGCGAGACAAAATGAGAAGTACATCATGCAGTCACCTCCCTGGGATTGTGTAAAGTCTATTTCATAGACTGGTTAAACCTCCGTGTAGATCGAAGGAAAATATAAATTGATAGGAAGTTAGAGTTTTAAATTTTGTGAATTGCTTGAACATGTTTTGTTGTAGTTTTTCGTAGTTAAAATGTTTTCTGATTTAAAGCCCATACAGGGTGAGGCGCGAGAACCTTAGGGCATTTTTATATGGAGAAGTCCTGGGAGTAGAAGTCTAAAAATTTGTGCGTGTATAATTTCGGTTTCGACGAGCTGAACTAAAATATTCACAACCCCACACCACTTCCGGTTATACCGGAAGTTGCCATATTTTTCTTTTTTTAAATGGTACACCCTGTATATTATTACATTTTCAGATTGCCTGAAAAAAGGTAATAAAAATGATGTTTACAGTTCAAATTTGTAACGACCAATTTATGAGTTATAAACAAATGAAAATTGCAATTTTCCATTTTCAAAGTAGCTTAGCTTGAAAACGGGTCAAGATATCGGAAAACGGCTTACATGTCCCTATCCTAACTTTTTGTATACTACGCTAGAGTACCTACAAAAAAATATATTTTTTATTAATTTTTTTTTGAAAATCGCTGATTTTTTATCACTTTGTATACACATTTCATCAGCACCATAGGATACTACGTGAAAAGTTAAGATAGGTACATGTAAGCCGTTTTCCGATATCTTGACCCGTTTTCGACCTAAACTGCTTTGAAAATGGAAAATTGCGATTTTCATTTGTTTATAACTCATAAACCACTCGGTACAATTTTGAACTGTAAACCCCATTTTTATTGCATTTTTTCAGACAACCTGAAAATATAATAATATACAGGGTGTCCCATTTAAAATAAGAAAGTTGATGGCAACTTCCGGTATAACCGGAAATGGTGAGGGGTTGTGAATATTTTAGTTCAGCTCGGCAAAACCAAAATTATACACGTACAAATTTTTAGACTTCTACTCCCAGGACTTCTCCATATAAAAATGCCCTAAGGTTCTCGCGCCTCACCCTGTATATCTCGAACCAGATCCAGGTAAATTAAATCTACCACGTCCACGTAAGTACTGAGTGACGCAAGAGGGTGACTTACTGGCAGTAAGATAGAAAAACGTCTCAACAGATGCATTTCTTTCGCAAAGTTACCACGTGTTTTAATCGCTAGACATTTGTTGCTAAACAACTCAAAGATATACAGGGTGAGTCATCTCAATCTTCGGACCCGAATATCTCTGTTGGTAAGCCAGATACAAAAAATTGTGCAGACAAAAGTTGTTCAGAACAATGGGGGTCATCTGACTGTACTGATGAGTTTGACCTTGTGCCCCAATTTCATGGTCATATTTCATTTTTTTTTAGATAGGTTGTAACATTGATTTTCAGCAGGCAATTTAACAATGTATTTTTGAAAATTAATTTATTGATCTTTCAAAAGAAAAACCACCTTAATGAAATCTAAAAACACTTGTTTACCCCGATTTTCTTGCAAACGGCTAAAGCAACATAAAACCTAAGTGATATATCGGAAAGAAGCACATTTTCTTCATCAAAAAGTGTTAGGTACATTTAACATTTTACTGTAGGATAATTAGGGGAGCCAATATTTACAGCACTAGTGTCCGTATTCATCAAACTTCAAAATATAACTCTGGGGTTATATTTTGAATTTTCTGACAGCTGATTGGTCTAATGCTCAAAGCCTACGAACGCTACGAATTTTAAACCAATGACATGTTCCAAAATATAACCCCAGGGGTTAAATTTATTGATGAATACGGGCCTAGGAGAACCAATATTTGCAACAATTAATATTTGTAAGGGAATTCTCTATGTTGTGAAAAACAAATGACACATAATGGCCCGTATTCATCAATAAATATAACCCCTGGGGTTATATTTTAGAACATGTGATTGGTTCAAAGTTCGTAGCGCTCGTAGGGTTTGAGCATTAGACCAATCAGCTGTCAGAAAATTCAAAATATAACCCCAGAGTTATATTTTGAAGTTTGATGAATACGGACGAATAAGTATTATTTACAGAACTAAGGCGATATCATAAACACCCAGTATAAATCTAGTAAGCGCGTATACCTACTTCAACTCTCACTAAAACTATAAGTGAATTATTGTCAATTTCATATCAAGAGAATTTATGCTCGAGGTACGAGTTTATAAACTTCTGTTGAGTGCTTCCAAAAGTACCGGCTGGTTGATGTTTCGAAGTTATTGATAAAGTTTTGAAGAGATCAAGATGTTTAAACTTTTTTTTTTCGTTCTTATCCCACTTATACAAGTAGTGTTATTGAGTTTATAGACATATTATCGGAATATATGCTTTAAATATAGCAGGACTATTCTTTCAAATATAATCGCGATATTTAATGAAGGCAATTAGAAAATTTATTCATCACAAATCCCAGAATACACAGGTTGATAAGTAGGGTTGCGCTAGCTGGTGGAAGATGCATTGTTATGCACCACATAGAATCTTTTGCAATTTTTCAGCTTCGAAGTAACCAATTTAGAGAACTAATGTTCCCTGTCCAAAAGTATTTCAACTGTGGGCGTTGTAATTGCCTGAATATTTTAATGTTAATGGACACATCTAAAAATAATCTTTACTTAAATTAGGAAAATTTGCATTCGAATCGCTGCTTGATTATGGTAAATCTAAATTCAGATAAGTCTGTCAAAATTAACGTTAGGGAGTAACTTTCTTTTCAATTTATTTGGATATAAAAAAACCGAAATTCTCCCGCTTTTCTTTGAATAAGTAGCTGAATTCGCTAATTTCCTTTCAAGGATGTTATTTTATAAAACAGTTAAATGTTATTCTTTAATTTTCGCTGTTAATCATTCTTCATTTTCAACGAATAATGAAGTATTGTCTAAGACATACTTTTAAAACAGGAATTATTTATTAAACGTGGTGGGTCTATGAAATTTTACATTTTTCTAAAGCATTACCTACGTCATTTACCTGTGTAAGTTTTTAATCATATTCCCTAATGATAATATACTTACAGAGTGCTCAATACATTTGTAAGGAATAATGCTTTTATATCATTTAGGGGGTGACCGATTGAATAGAAAATTAGTTGAAGGAAAAAAAAAAAGTTGCGAATGCGATAGGCACACCTTTGTCAATGAAGGTTTACATCGTGGGCAAAAAAATTACACTATTTTTTATTTTAATTAGTGCACCCTTGACGTCCTATGATGTAGGGTGATAAAAATTATTATTAGACATCACCTTGTGTAAAAAATTTTTCTACGCAATTGGATACAACATTCATGTAAAGTTGAGATACCGTCATGTAAAGCGTTTCCCGATATCTTGAGCTGCCTTCAATGTGAGCTGCTTGAAAATGGAAAAGCGCTTTTTTAATTTATGTACAACTTCTAAGTTATTCCTTACAAACTTCAGCTTTAAAAATCATTCTTTTCTCAGACTATCTGAAAATGTACCTAATAATATAGAGGGTGTAATATTCAAAATTAAAAACTTCTTTTACTTTTGGTCCACGCTGTAAGTATACGCACAATAACAAAGGTGCCTATCGTATTTTTTTATTTACAATTTTTTATCTACTCCAGCCAAAAAAAGAACAAGGATCTAAAATGTATAACGTCCAAATTTGCGAATCTTAAATATTGTTAACAATTTTGATAAAATCTTTGATTGACGTCTGAATAAACATATTCCAACCAATCAACCAAACAGATGGACTAAGCTTTTTTCGATAAGTATTTGTCTAAAACGTTAAAATGTAACCTATACAGGGTGTCCGAGATAACAGGTGGTACATGAGGATTTCGGAAACCGTGAGAAATAGGAGGTCGGATAAATGAAAAAATATCGTAAAAATTGTGCAATTTCGTGATCATAATAAGAATCAGAAACAAAATTTTTGAAAAATGCAGCCATTACTGAAAAATTCTGAAATAATTGAATAATTAAGATTTATTATTTTAACCCCATTATCTTTCTTATTATTATCATTATTATTATTAAAAATTATTGATTTATTTTTTTCAATGTCGAAATGTATTTTTTTCAAAATGAATTGGAAAAAATTTTCAAAGCCTACTAGATTTAGATTTTCATAGTCAACTTTTGATTTTTTTAAGGCTGCTATATTGTTTTTCCATTCGTTATATTATAAAATCAATTAAATTAAAAAAAAAATCAATTTCAAAAAAAGGATAAAATTTAAATAAAATATTTGTAATTTTATAGATTTTTTGTAAAGTTGATTATTTTAATAACGAATGACATGAAAAAACAATATGGCGTCTATTAAAAAAACAAAAGTTGACTATGAATACTACGGCTTTCATAATTTTTAAAACGTTAAATACAAAGGCACCTTTTCACGACTAATGCAAGCCTGCAAAAATAATTATTTACTTTCAATAATAAAAAAGATAAATGACTAAAATAAGAAATCACGATTTTTCAGTTTTTTTCAGGATATTTCAGCAACGCCTTTTTCCAGCAAGTTTTCTCTAATTCAACCGACCTCGTATCTCTCACGGTTTATTATCTCGGACATCCTGTAGATAGATATCAGATATCAAAAAAAGGTAAATCAGCCAATGAAGAAGCCATAAAAATAGACAAATATTTTGATTCGGCATTTAATGTGTTTCTGTCAAATCTTTCATTGCCATCATTGGTATAAGAAGATATTTGACACACGGGAGAGATTTGCACACCAGAATTTATTCCTCAGAGATTCGAGATCCAGAGGGGTAACGCGATGATCACTTTTGGCGACCCTACCACCATAAAACGCCTTTCATGAGATCTACTATATTTTTAATGTTTGTTTATTATTTTTTTTATTATTATTCCCCTTTTGTGTTATAATTTTTACTTTATTATGTAAACAAAGTTATATTCGTAACAGGATAGTCGATACCCGAAAAGAATACCGCATAAACATCATTCACCGCTCGCTAATTGATGATACTAAAATATATATAATCGTAAAAAATGGTTTAATGGGCACTCGACCATTAAAATTGTTGTTAGTTTCAGACTTTGTATACGAAACAGTACCACATTAAGTTTGAGCAGGTAAAAATGTGTCTGATTTTGTGTGTTTTAGTTACAAAAATTAAATCGGGTTTTCAAAATCGAATGAATGATGGATGGATCTAAACACTTTCTCCATGTTTAATTTTCTCTCCATTCAGATGAATGATGATAATAATTCAAATATCATATACGTTTATCATGAGGTCCAAATCAAATCATAATATGAGCACAATAATGCTCCTGGCATTATTTGTTGTGTATTTTCCTCATTTACGTGCGTGCATTGTTTATTATTTATAACTAACCTACCTATGCCGTTTTATTAGCATTTCTAAAACGTACACAATGTCAAATACAATAAAGCTCAGAGTGAGCCGTCATTCTAATTAATAATATGAACAATATATTAAATAATAATTAACCTAGCTATGTCACAGCTAATTTAAAAAATAATTAAATATAAAATAACAAAACAATATGTAATGTGTGCAGACTTTCACGGCGTGCTTTAACTGAAATAATAGTTGATTTCGGACTGTTGGGCCGTCATTATTGGAGATTTGCTCCGAATGTTTCTTCTACAACGGCAGTAGACATCATCAACGGTTAAGTGTGCGTCAGCGATGCTTCCACTTATCATGGTCACTGAGGCCAGGCTGGACATCTGAAATAATAATAAAATGATAATAAAATAATAATAATAATTTTTTTTTTTGTTATGTTTCTTACAATTCTTAATGATAGAGCGTACAAGCACCTTCCAGCAGGACAAAATGTCCTGCTAAAAGGACGTTCATTACAAAATGATATCGGTAGAGAGCTTCATGTACAACTGCTTACAGGACAGTTTTAAACACCAATAGATTCTATAAATTTCAAGGAACCGGCGCATTTTTAAATCGTCGTTTTATCTTCATTAATCAAAAAGTTACTATTGGAGATTTTTTTAGGATTTAGGTTCTAATGAAATTGTCACTATAATAGGTTTCTTTTACAGAACGAATAAAAAACATTCGCACAGTATATAGGTGAAACTGAAGACACGGCCGGTACCGTTTCGTCCTTATTTGGACTCATCAGCATGTCACATCAGTCAGGAACACACTACACATACTATGCGAAATCTTGGAACTAATATTTAATTTTAACTGGTGTTCAATAGTTGTTGTAGTGACTTGTAATTTTCAATGATTAGTTGGAAACCAGAGAAACGTAAAAGTAATAATAATAAGAGAAAAAATAATCGTCTCTGCTATAATAATTTAGAGACGCAATGAATATGTGGCTTTGGCTCAACAAAGAGAACTAAGGAGTTAAACTCTGATCCCTATACGTATACTTATTAATATTATTTAATATACTAAATAAAAAAGTTACGGTAAGTTAAAGTTGGTCATCCAAATGTTCCATAAAGGACAATGCGCAAAATTTTTTTAGTTCTCGCGTCACCACACTTTGTTTATTTTGTTTGTATGTACTTGGAGAAGTAGGTATACTTAGGGCGTTCTCTCGGAAGGACAGGTTTATGTGCGGAACAAGATCCTGCCAGCAGGACAGAATGTCTTGTATTAAAGTATTTCCAGAAGAGCTTCTAGCAGGACAACTGCTTTGTACACTCTATTATTAATAAACCTATATAAATCCCTATCGCGGACATTTTTCGCCCACTTCAGCCCTAATAATTATAACGGATACATTTCTGTGACTATTTTTAAAGCTAATATTGCCTAACAATTACTTTTATTATCATTTATGAAATCACTTTCATTGCATGAGTTTTTATTGTAACAGATTCTACCTAAGAGTTGAAGAGGTAGACCGAACGCGAAATGAAAACAACATGTACGTCACAGATTCGTAGAAACGCAACTCGGTAGTAGCCAGCCCTGAAGCAATCAAAAGTCAAAGAGTTTGAAGTTAATTATTCCATAGTCGCGGTTATCGTAATTGTACAGTCATTTCATTTATTGCTTTATATACAGGTGAGTTATATGTAACGAATAAATTCATTTTCTTGCGTAACATTTCCAAAATTGAAAAAATTTGCAACAGGTCAATTTTTAAATTGAATTTTATGTTCTTTTGGCGCAACATTTTTTTATACAGACTGTTCCTTGGCTCAGTAATGACGACATTGTCAATTTATTTGAATAAAAAGCTTTTCGCAGTTTCGGTTTAAATCAAGTAGGTTCTGAGTTATAAATAAATGAAAATCGAAATTTTAAATTTTGAAAGCAGTATACATCGAAAGCAGCTCAAAATATTTCAAAACGAGTTACATGTTCCTATCTTAACTTTTCAAGTGCTATCTCACAGTGTACTTGAAATTTTTATACAGGGTGATGAAAATGATCAGATTTTTCATTACCTACCTTGTACAAAAATTTCATCTACATCATAGGACAGTACATGAAAAGTTAAAATTGGGACATGTAAACCGGTTTCCGATATTTTGAGCCGTTTCCGTGGTACACTGCTTTGAAAAAATGTGATTTTCACTTGTTTATAACTCATAACGTACTCGATTTAAACTGAAACTGTAAAAACCATTCTTAATTGGTTTTCTCAGGAAATATGAAAATACAATAATATGCGGGCTGTCCTATTTAAAAAAATAAACAATGTCGTCATTACGTATAAGAAAATCTTACTTCAATAGAACATAAATAAATTTAAAAATCGACCTGTTTTCGTTTTTTTTTTTAATCCTACAAAAATATTAACTCAGAAAATGAATTTATTCGTTTAATTCACCCTGTATTTATTTACTTATTATAGATTTATTATAGGACTGGTTGATGACATACATGCTGTTTTTATTCCACGTTCGGTCTACCTACTTTAAAGAGGTATGTGGGAGTCTTATAATACCTATCAGGCAACGTGGGTATTAGATATATTTAGGTACATAAAGTATTACTTCAGAATAATAATTTTAAGATATCCAGCATAAATGTCGTCAAAAATAATTTTCTTGAGATAAACATTTGCCTAGTTTCTTCTTGTGAGCGATTTCCATAAGGAATGCTTATCAGCTTCAGCTTTCGAAATTACTTAAAGAAAGCAATTTTTAACAGGACGCCACTTTTCATTTTGTCAGTCATGAATACTGAGTAGAGCCTCTATTTATTACTGGAAGCTGAGTTTCGTTTCTTTGTTTGAGACGTTTTTTCCAGCGAACAGTCTATGAGATTAAATCTCCTCAAATTACCGTTTACAAAGTTTTTAAGGCATCCAGGAATGCATATCTAAGAAGTATCCCTCTTTGAACTTTATTTTTATATGTAAAAACTCCCCAAATGTAATTTATCGTTTAATACAAAAGTTACAACTCTGCCTTATACCGAAGTAATTTAGTGTACTTCATTCCTGATGATACCTTAATAAAAGCAGAAAAATTAATTCCACTCGGAATTTCATCCTATCTGTTCGTAAAATCAAGTGATTTTTAAAGAAATCCAAGAAAATTGGCAACAATAAGTTATACTATATGGGGTGATTCGGAGCTTGCGTGATCAATCTTGGGGTTTCTTCTAGGGGTTTATTTATTTTTTTTAGCATGAATATAAATTAAAATTACATTAGTCTATTAGATTATTACGTAAATTTTTAATAACTAAAATATCTATTACATTAAATCATGATTTCAGGTTATAATTCAACTAATTTTTAGTCAACTTAATATAAGCGAATAAAAAAATTAGCCCATTTTTTGTTTCCTTTGTGTTTTCTTTTGACTATACAAATAATTTAATTATTATGTCAGTTATTCTTGTTTTGTGAATTTACTGACCCATATATAATACATGTAAACTGTACAGGGAAGATAATTATGATGCCATTGTTAGAAAGAAGTTGAATTAAATATTTTACTACAAAGCTAACAAAGAAAAGTTCAATTTAGCATCTGTCTGGACAATTATCTAATTTAGGTGTAAAATGAATTTTTTTACAGTGTGCCAACAATAAAATGTGATCACAGGGAATTAACATTGTATGATGTTTTTTTGAATGCCTGCTTGCTTAGGTGTTATTGAACGTATACGAGTTGTAATTGGATCAAATTGAATGAACCTAAAGTCATTCCTAATCCAAACCAGAAATTATTACCTATCTGAAAACTTCCACAAAAATGATTATTTCTAGGAAAACAGTGGGAATTTGGAGCAATAATTGCGAAATGAATATTAATTCATTATTATCGACATATCGGGGCGAACATTTTTCCAAAATTAAACTAACCTCCTAACTAACTAACTAAAAATAATACACCTTTTTTTGAAATGGAGATCAGGAATTCTAAGAATAGTCATTTATATTGTCAATTCTCTAGGGCTACCTTTAAAAGTTGACGCCCCATATACCTATACGTTCAAGTTGACTAATTTGAGAGTTGAGAGAGGAAGAAGCACACCATGTTCAAATGGCATGTTGGCTGCATGATGCTTTGTATTCGGAATTACACAGAAGATATAGCTACTAAGTGCCGCAAAAGCAATCACCCTATTGAATGGAAGATGTTCTTAATTTTGAAAATGCTTTCATCTGTCATCATGACTTTTCATTTGTGAAGAAGATTCACCCCAAAAAGTCTCGGAGTCAAATAAGAGCATGATAGTCTGTGAGTCATAAACTTACTGCTCAAGAATTCGGAATAATTGTTTCCATTTTTTTGTGGAATAACTCCTCGGTGGTGTTCACGCAGCATGAATTTCGACGCATTTCCCGGTCGCCCTACAGTCTCAGCCGTTCTGCTGAGAATATCGCAGATGATGCTGAAGATATTGCAGAGGACCCTGGAGTATCGATCAAACGACGTGCCACGCAATGGGGCATCAATCGGCGTTCTTTACAGAGAATTTTGGTGAAGGTGTTGAAGATTTTCCCTTGCAAAGTGCAAACAGTGGATCAACTGTTAGCTGTTGAGCGACAAACGTGTGTAACCTACGCTCAAGCCATACAGAATCTCGACCATGAGGAAGACTACTTTTCATAGAAAATCATCATGAGCGACGAGGTCCATTTCCATCTTTGTAGATGCGTGAATAAACAAAATTATCGCTTCTTGGGCCTGGAAAATCCCCATATAACGAAGAGTCATTACTCCCGTTCACCCGTTTCGTGATCGCGTTTACCCTGGAGGCGTCATCGCGGACCTCATTTTTTTCCCATTTTCCCATTTTCCTTTCCCAATCGGCTGAAGTTTAACTGGAGAACATGTGGTTCAAACAGGATGGACGAGCCACAAGCGAAATTCTGAATGCTGCATTTCGGGGTCGCCTATAATCTTTAGTTTTAGCGATTTACACTGGTCGGCAAGATCGCTCTATCTAACCGTGCCAGACTTCTTTTTGTGGTGTTTTTTTGAAGTCACGAGTTTATGTCAAGAAGCCTCAGATTCTTGAAGCCCTCATAAGAATATTCATTAAGAATGCGAGAACCTATTGCAGGGAGTTCTGGGAAGAGTGATGAAAATTGCCATAAATCATGCCCGTATATGATCATTAATTCCGGCGGCAGCCACTTTGCTTTGCTGATATAATTTTCTCGACGTAATGAAAAAAAATAAGATATTAAATAAATAAAATCCACAAACAGAACTAAAGTTTTTCATACAAAAAAATTATAGCCAATGAACATCGGGTGACTACTTTTGGGCAACCTTATACAGGGTGTCCGGTAAGTACCTCCTAATCTCTCGGGAGCATATAGGGGAGGTCAAAATAAACCTAGTCTGTCATAAAAAAAACACTCCTAAAGTGTCCCTAAATGGAGATACAGAGCCCCAAAATGGTACCCTAAGATTTACTTTTTTGGATCTAACTTTTGAACCGACCTGTATTATAATTTGATGAAATTTTAATTTTTTTATAGAGGCCATAAAAACTCATTAAGCCATATCAGAGTGGATGTTTGACGTCCTAAAGGAAGTCAGGAACGGACTTACCACCACACTCATTGTGTCAAAGTTTTGACGGGTGTCATTTTACAGAGCTGAAAACTTATTTTTTAAATACGCTGGTCATTCATCTTCACAAAAGGTACTCTTAATTTATTTCGATAAAACTAGCGGTTCTCAAGATAAATCGACTTTTATGCGAATTTTGATCAAGTTCCGTCAATAGCAATCCATTATGTAGGTAGGTTTCTCAACAAGAACCTGATTTTTACCTGTTTGTGTTTAGCATCAGTAACTTTTGAGTGTTTCGCATACCTAAAAACCGATTTATCTCGAAAACCGTCAGTTTTACCGAAATAAATTAAGAGCACCTTTTTTAAATATGAAGTATTGGACTATTCAAAAAAATAGTTTTTAGCTCTGTAAAGTGACACCTGTCAAAATTTTGACTCAACGAGTATGATGGTAAGTCCGTTCCTGACTTCCCTGACGACGTCCAACATCGACTTTAATATGGCCTGATGGCTCTCTATGGCCTCTATTATAAAGTGTTTAAATTCCATCCAATTATACAGGTCGGTTCAAAAGTTAGAGCCAAAAAAGTAAATTGCGGGGCACCCTTTTAGGGCTCCATATCTCCGTTTGGGGACACTTTAGGAATTTTTTTTTTATGACAGACTAGGTTTTTTTTGACCTCCCCTGTATGCTCCCGAGAGATTAGGAGGTACTTACCGGACACCCTGTATAGGTGTGAGAGAGGATATAATAATCTGCATATTGTCACGTGGACACGGAAATTGGCGTTGCGACAACAATTTGCTACTTGCGTCCGCTCTGGAAAGTAGTTCTACTGTGATGTCTATCGCCTTCTCTTTTGCGTTTGTGCTTTAATCTTATCCCTGCATGTGCGCTCAATAAATGCTATACTTATAATAGTATCATTGAACCAACAACCAACACAGTAGTATATGTACCTACCCAGGTAACGAATTCGAAATCTCAGCGAAGAAAAATATATTAAATAAAAGAAAATTTGGTCAATTATAAAATAAATCAATTATGTATACCCGAGTGTATACCTATTGCATCTGTTAAGACACCAAAGAATAACTTAACAACTCAACCAGATAATTCAAAGTCAGGAACCGCCGCCGTCTTGGAAAAAGGGTTACCCAGTTAATGGCTTTTATCAGCTTGTTAATTATTATCAACTTAATCTGAAAAATAGTTTGTTAGGAACATCTTTGAAACTTTTAAACCTAAAACTTGAAAGCTTTTGAGCTTCAACAGCTTGTCAGGAATAATTTGACCGTCGGCGGATTACACAAGAAGAGCGACAAGATACCCCAGTCATGTTTCAGATGTTTTCAGGCTAGACGATGCTGACATGATTCAGCGTGTCTAGAAACATAACATAACTATAAAATTGGCCATGGTCTACTCAAAAATTCAATAAAACAACAATCAGTAGGTCAATGAGTATATATTTTTTTCTTTCAAAAATAGGAATGTCTTGTCGACCGGTTTCGGGTGTTAACCCATCTTCAGGATAAGAGAATTATCATCTCTTCATCATTCACCGGGGATCGACGCTTCACGTCGGTCCACCGTTTTACTTGTCTTAAAATTTACGAATATTTAATTAGATTACAATTTTAACCCCTTAAGTCAATTAACGCCACCCTTCCACTCGGGAAGGGTTTTAAACAAGTTTTTAATGACATATTTTTAATTTTTGATTTTATTTATATGTGTGATTGTTCTTTGGAAGTGTCTTAGAGAATTTCTGATCTTATGACCACGTGTTTCTACATGTTTACATCTGGCCTAGGCCTATTTTTAAACATGAATTGTATACCTTTTATGTGTGAACCGCGACTCTTGTAAACTGACAATTGTCCTGAAGATGGGTTAACACCCGAAACCGGTCGACAAGATATTCCTATTTTTGAAAGAAAAAATATATACTCATTGACCTACTGATTGTTGTTTTATTTTACATAACATAACTGACCTTATATATTTTTTTTAAATCAGCATCATACAAAAATACTAACTTACAAGTTATTTGTTTTACGAAAAACGAACGTTTTTTATGGAAATCATTTTAAATTTTCCATTTCATTCACAACAATTTATTCCACTTATAGTCTCTTAGTCAAAACGTTGTTGTTAATTTTTTTTCTGCTAGGATTATTCCATCTTTTTACATTACTCTTCAATTAATGACGGGAAACTTGTCATTTTTGCCAGTTTAATAATAAAGGTAGTTATTTTAAGATTCTGATTTATTTATTTATTCATTTAGCTATAATACATTTGTATATTAAATTGTATGAATAATTTGCTGAAGAAGAACAGAAAAGGCTTTTAATTCTACTTATGTAGGTATTTCATAGCGTATTTTGATAAGCAGATCCTGGAAACATTTCAAATACTTGTTTTTATCATTGTAACATTTTTAGAAATTCCTCTTCGCGAAATAGAAGTGTCAATGAAATGAAATGGCTGCATGAAAATGTAGCTGACATCATGTTATTCAATGTTATTCTATTAAAGTATTGATAGGTACAACTCAAGTAAAAGTTTTGCATATGTAACTTTATTTAAGTACATAATATATAATTTATTTGTGAAACCTAAAAAGTTCACCGTTTCCACATAATAATAGAACCGATTTAACTCAAAGTTAACTTAGATTTCAGTGTGCAAAATGCACTTCTCGTCTGGTAAAATATCGTCAGCAGTTATTCTAGCAATGCATTGATCTCTGGTTTGCTTATGGTAGGTATTACAGTAATTTTACAAGTGATTATTGTCAGATATTATTGTCCGGTAATAGTTATGGACCTATTAAACTGCACAGATTTTACTATAAACTTCTGCAATTACATTATATCCTTTTAATTGCTCTAGCGTTCGTAGCTTATAGAGAGTTTTCCGGTCAGCAACTAGAGCTTTTAATTTTCCCCGTTACAATCATTCTCTTCTATTTTTCGGTAAATTTCAGTTTTAATTATAGAAAATAAACTAGCAAGTTGGTCCCTCTGTTTGCTAGATATTTAGCACGAAGAAAAGTTTGAATTAGTTTCTACTATCGTTAAGTCTTTTAGGAAGTCCTTGCTGAGTTTGTTTTTCTAGAGAACTTCGGAGTATGTTTTTGCCTCCAACGCGGTTCAAAACTGCTCCCTATACTAAAGTACCTAGACGTAAATAAGTCAGTATTATGATGAAGAGAAATTGCATTTTTCTTTGTTTATTTTTTCTTTAGTACGTTTTTTTACCAAGTTATAGAATTAAACGTACTCTTATACATTTAATACAATTTAGTATTATAATTTATTAGGATCAAATCTTTAATGACAATTAGATGTCCGAAAGGAGCAATCTAGTATTGCATTTGAGCAATATCGGTTGAGAGGTCATTTAAACTTTCATAAAAACTGGTATCGGTTTTTACCACCTGTATACGACCATTAATAGAAGAACGTATCCCAAACTATACGCTAGTGCAAAAAAATTGCGTTAATGGAACTGAAATTTACAAAGTAGGCCATGAAAAATTTTAAAAAATCAACTTACAAAATGACGAAAATATTTAATTCATAATTAAATACACATTCTTTATGAGATTGATGCACAAGAAGTTTTTTAGTAAATCAGCAAGAACCGGCGCATCAAGTCGAGTTAAACCGAAAAAGGGCACAACAGTTTTAGAGAGCGTTCAAAATTAATAAACAAGGAGGATATTTTCTTGCGTGCGGCATTAAAGTCGTGCAGTAAAATAGGCTCATCTCTATCGCTGGAGGAAAACATCGAATTGCCAAGAGGATAATCCATGTTTAACGAATATAAGATTAATTTCATTTCAGAAGTTGTTAGGGGAGCAAACCCTTTATTACGTATTTTGCATACGTAATGTAATTACTTGGAGCCTAGAGGTACAAGACTTCTAAGAATTGTCAGTCTAGCCCGTCTAAAGTCAAACGTCGAACATTACGGAACACATTATACCCATCAACGTTTCATTTATGCCCGGCTCTTGTGTAATTACACAAGAACTTAATTTGTACAAAATAATTCCCTTGCTTTGTGCGTGGAGCCTGCAGAGGGTATAATTCCCAGCCTCTTAAATACCTACTCCAGAAATACAAGATTCTTACTTAAATTAGGCATACAAGTCTGATGATTAAAATAAAAACCTGCCTTCTAGTACAGTTTTTGTCTCTACCTAATACACTCCCCTTCTCTTCTGTCGCTCCATTGAATTTTAACAGGTAGGTAGAGTATTTTGTTTCATCAAGCGACGATGCTTTATGATATATTAATTACAACATTACACAAATAATTAAAATAGTAAGCAGAAATTTTAGTAATAAGTCGAAGAGGAACTCAAATTTTTCAGTGTCGCAATAAACTCAATGTTTACGTCCTGTTTATCAGTACTCTAATCTTGATATTTAATTGTGTAATTTACCATCCCGTCATAAACTAATTAAGGAAGTGATTTACCTACATAATGAAGTGCTGCACCCTGCAAAAGATTTAAGGAAAGATTCATGTTTAATTCACAAACTAAAGTAACACCGCGAACTCTCCCCTATATAAGACGTAATTTCAGTCACCTTCCCTGTCGAAATGGTGGATAATTTATCAAATTTTCACCCCATAAATAGGTAATTGTTCCTGGGACGATATTTCATTGATAAATATTTGATAAGTCGGAGGGGTCGAAACGGTAACTATAACTCACTCATCGTATTGCATCTGAATTGAAGAAGGGTCGTAGAGTCCATGCAATGGAGCCCTTGGCGAGGAAATTACGCAGAAGTGATAACTGAAGGAATTATGAACAACTATATCACCGAAACGACTGAAAAATTTATCCCTAAATCTTTCCTTTGATTGCAGCACTTCATGGAGATTTACCGAGCCTTTGGAGCGTAAACCGCTACTATTTCCAGGAGTAAAATAAAGAAAATGATGAATGAATTTTTACAATAGGTACCTTCTTGAAGATTTACTGCCTACTTATGTAAGAAGTAATGGTACTTAAAACTTTATAATATTTTCTAAGGGTTAATTATGACAAAAGACACAATAACAATGTGAAATTGTATTATTATAGATGAGAGAGATAAAAATAAAATATACTCCCCTCATACTGATCTCCTATAAGAAAAATAAACAGATCGTTTCTTAACCGTTCCATTTAAACCAGTAAACGTCTTATACCACACGGACCCCTTATCAATTCAGTCTTGTTTTTAATAATTAACCCCTTCTTGTTAGGTATCTTGCAAGAAGCATCTCGGATACCCAAATCCCCCGTCAGATATAGGGGAGTTTCGGTGACGAGCCCGGAGACGCTCAACACTTAAGCCCAGCTCTGCATGCCCGCGCGAGGGTAGTCCCTTAGGCATCCCTTTAGGACGCTGGAGACACGTCAGTACCCTCCCGTTTCCGAGGGGACAGAGGATTCGGGAATGACATCCTGGTTATAGATTTAGGGAGCATTTGGAAGGACTTCAAGGTTTATGCTAGTAAGGGGAAGTAGCTTGAATTTGAGTTTAGATGTTACCTGATGAATTTTGTTGGAAAACAATTATTAATAATCGCTTCTGATATTATTATAATTTCACACATCAAAAATGAGAAATATAATGATAAGATTATTTCAAAAATACAACTTGTAGTCTCGGGATTGGTCTGGCTAATTAATGTGAAAGAAATAATATAATTCTGCTTATTATATTCTTTTAAACATTAGTGTTTTACTTATTATCTATCAGTATGCAGACAGTTTTCTTTATGTATATAAAAAATGTAAGATTGTAGCCATAAGAGCCTTAAGACAGCCTTATAGATTTCAATGATAAGTAGGTACATAATAGATCTTGACATTATTTACAAAAGTATTTAATTCATAGCACCTTGTACCTACCTACCTTTTATTGAATAGAAACTTTGGTAAGTACTTCCATCAGAACAGAAAGTGATTTACTACCTATCAGTTTCGTTCTCCTTGTACACTTGCCATGGCTGATACTTTATCAGACCAATTTGGGATTCTAAACAGTTTATAAGGTAACTATTTCGTAAGGAATACACAACGGAGCATCTATAACATAGTTCCTATAGCAAACTTTATATAGACAGGAAAATTTATTACAGAAAAAGGAAAAAAAATGCGAAAATATAAAGCGTTTGTAGAGGGTTTGAATTTCAATTATCCATCAGTGTTAGCTCTGACGAACGTTCTTCTCGATCAAGTAAGGTTCGACTGTTGCTGGGTGTCTGACGTTTATTGTAAGCAGTTTCTACGTGATTGTCAGCAAATTTCTTAGCGCAGAATCTTATTTTGAAGAGAGCAGAGAAGCTGCAGTGATCAAATTGAATCAATGACACGGTATTTCTAGGATATATTCTCAGGAGTGACGCTTTGACAGGAAGTTCTTTGTTTTTATTTTGTATGAGCCTGGAGGAGGAGATTACTTTGGAAACTTTTAAAATGAATTTGGCCTAATGTACGAGGTGGGAAAATAAAATTTATCGTATGAACAACTGTAGATTATATTTTACCTTCTTCTTCATGTTCCTACCAGTACGTACGAGATGTGCTTTTACTTGAACGTGCTTCGTTTGAAAACAAATACATAATATGACAATTTGTTTTTGAAACTGGGTTCTTTGATCGATACAGGTGTTATATTATGTGGATAACGTAACGAGTAGCAAAATTAGCGAAATAAATACAGTAGACTCTCATAAAAGTTTAAATTAAATAAATTATATAAAATTTTCTCAGCATTGTGCAGTAATAGTTCAGTCATGATCTATAGAAATGATCAATCTACAAAATTGGTTCCAAATAAATTTCTTCAGGTTCAGGAACTATAAGTGAAGGTATCATCATCATAAAACCACAAAAAATAATTCTGGGGGGATCCCTCCTTCTACCTCCACCCTTCCTCTTTTGAAGTGGAATGGTATACTTCAGGCTAATAACTCGTAAACCGTTGAAAATATCAGAAAATTGTATTTTTTTTTGTCGAAAACCATGTCACAACCATCGATTTTGAAAGAGATATCGATGGTGAACTGGCAATAAGTCCTATCTCAAAAAAGTAAATTGGTCAGGAAGCGAAAAAAACGTTCTTTTTTTTTAATTTTAATTTCCGAAACAAGAAAAAAAATACGTATGTTTATTTTGTAACATTATACTTAAATTTAGCAATAAATATTAATCACATGCTGAACGTGTATAATAGCAGATAGGACAATTTAACACAATAAACGGAAAATGCCTGAAATTTCAGATAGGACATATTGCCAGTTCACCATCGCTTAAATATGAACGGAAAAAGATTTCGGTGGGCCCTTTTTTCCAATTTGGTAATATGGTGAGACTCCTACTCAAGCCTCTTTTAAGGGCTGTGTTTTCATAAGAGGAGTTAAAAAATTTCAATTCTTATTTTAAATTGTTTGTCTGGGTGCGGCTATCGAAAAAATAGAATCGTTCATAAACCATAAAGGTTGGGAAACAAAATCAAAATCGGCTTTGAAGGAGAAACAAAATATGAACGGACATAGAATTTTGAGAAATAATGGTGAAACTCCTAATCAAACTTCCCCGGACATTTTGTAAAGACAAGATAATGTTTCCACGAGAGGAATTCCATTATTGATTCCTCCATAAGAGCATTTGAACAAAAAATGAGACAGGGTATACCTGGTACCCACGTAGTGGAGTGGTAAGTTCTGTCGTTTGTTTTTTACCGTTTGGGACAGACTTGATCCCCCTTAATCCCCATAAGTTGTAGGTGTGCCTTACAACATGAAGCTTTAAAATGGCTGCAATACAGGGATAAGATAAACGCAAAGAAAACTTGCATTTATGTTGCAGTAGGTATCATATAACATCGATCTATCTATTTATACATAATTTCTGACCATATTTTCCAGAAAGCAACGACTTAGAATTTTTTATATGTTGATGTCTTGACTTTTAATATAGGCTATAAAGAATAAGTCATATTGTTTTATGAGATTTCTTATCAGTTTTGAGTTAAATTTTCAATCGTATCCTACCTGACAATTCTATATACTTGTTTGCTGTTAACATTTATGCTCTTAAGGTCTGTTACAAAGCTAATTTCTTCCGTGTTTGTATAAAAGACGCTGTGTGTGTCTGAAATAGCTACACATGCCATCTGATTAAATTTAAATCGAGAATGGAAACTCCAGCTGTCTCCCAGGAGTATCTTCTACAAGCTACAAGTCAATCGAAGATGTTTTGGCTTGATTAGGTCGAGTGGGATTGTAATGCATTGTTTGTTACAACATATAAAGTTAAATTGAATTCGTTTTACTCTCTATTATCCTTTTTTGCTGGCTAGGAAGATTTATTTGCAACTCTGTAAATGAGTTACTCTAACTTTCTATGTGGAATGAGAAAGTGAGTCATTTTACCTCACGCTGTAGTCTTTTTTTTTGCTTTTAAACAACCACTCGAATAAAGGACAGACTTTAATAATAAAGCAGTCACCAACAAGGTAAAAAGTGTACAACAACAAAAAAACAAAAAAGACTGGCGATAGACCATAGCCGAGTTAGTTAGAAGATAAAGTATGTCTCCTACAAATTGACTAGGTACAATTTATTTGACAACATAGTACAAATAAATCTTTTAAATTAAAATTAGGGTTATGACTAGGTTCTTATGTCAATTTATTTATTAATGGTTTCGGATTATTGAAATTAAAGCGGGCAAACCTTATGCTTTTAATGCATTTATTTCAATGTCGACGGCCTTCAATGAGCAACAGAAACGTTTATTATGTTATTGAAAATTTATTCTTCGAGAAAGACAAAAGTTGAATAGTTATGATGATGGTGAACGTATTTAATACCAGCGCGATCTATCTATCTATTATAACATTTACAGTGAATTTTTTCAAGAAAACTCAAGCAACTGGTTCTCCTCCGAAACCCAAAATGTCATGTCTAAGACTTGGTTTTCTGTCGCCTTTGTTGAGAATGTTAAGAACGTCATCTTGACTTACCCAAACGTTACCAAAGCCATGACCAACCGTCATAATATTTTTTGTTGCTCAATTTTTGGGTCGCATTTAAGATGAATACACCCCTGTATTTTTGCTATTTCACAGAGTGGGTGTTCGAAATTTTGTACTGTCATACAGACTGATGATCCCGATTAAAAAAAATTACCATGCTAAATACTAACTGAAATTCAATCTTTCAACCCCCGCCTTCTATGTCTTCGAAAAATATTTTTTTATAATTACCGATATTTTGCTTCGCGTTAGAGATATCAAAAAAAGCTACTGAAAAAAGTTGTCTCAAATTAGATTCTAGCCCAGGATACCGAGTTTCATGACAAAATTCGAATTTTAATATTTCGTTATTTTGGTCTTACATAAAATTAATAAAAAATTTATTTCCTAATTTGGTAGTTAGAGTGCCATGGGCCATGGGAAGTTATAATTAGACGAAAGTGTTACAGGTGACGATTACTAGTTTCCAGGGCACTCTATTTATCAAATTAGAAAATAAAATTTTTAATAATCTTATGAGACCAAAATATCTAAAAAAAAATCAAATGCAAATTTTCTCCCGAAACTGGGTATTCGGGGCTGGAATTCAATTTAGAACAATTATTTCCAGTAACCTTTTTCGAAGCGAAACAAAATATCGAATCAAATAATTCGCCCTCTTTGCGAAGAGGTCCCATGAAGAACTGTCGATTGGCGCAATATTGGCTATTCACTTTTTTTGCAATTTTAACAATATTGGCCATTGATTTACATGTGAACATTTACCATGGCATAGCCAATATTGGCAATTCATAACCATTGGCTTGCCAACTGCTACCCAATGTTGGGCAATATTGGTAACACGATTTTAGTTACGCCGTTGTATTGGTGGGATAATGATGGGTCAATATTGTTCAGCCAACGTGATTAGTGTTATCGATAATAAACAGACAATGTTGCAAAGCAATGTTCGATCCAATATTGCCAAATTGACATTGGTTAAATATTGTAGAATCATGGTACAAAATATTGGTTTTGAAATTGGCTTTTTATTGGAAATGCACTACTGTTCACCAATATTGGCGCACCTTTAATTATTTAATATACTGTCTGTAACATAAAAATGCAATAGGCGTTCCTTTCTTTGACAAACATGGGCGTTTTATTATCATAGCAAATATGAGTTAATATAGTGCAAATATGCTTTGCCAATATACTCAATAATAAGTGTCCTGTTCGGTAAGTTTTTTTTCAAGGTCAGCCACTAAAAATTTTATTCAAGCATTCATGGTTTAATGATTGGAATCAGCATTGGCACAATGCATTTTAAAATATGAGCAATGTTAGTAAAAGCCGGGGCTTAGAGATGAAATTTCAGTTAGGTACCGTAAAAAGCTTGGCTCATCAACTTGTATGACATACAGGACATAAAATACAGGGATGTATTCATCTTAAATGCGACACACTCTATGTATACTACTCAATAATTTGAAATATATAATTTTTTACAATCTGTCCCCGTATATTGAAGTATAAAATAAGGACGACAAGGATGGGAGGATTGGCAAATAGGACCATTAGGATTCCACGTGCACCTGCTGAAGTGCAGCCCGTATTCAATCGTAAAACTGCTGAACGAAACACAAATTTCGTCAATTGTTTCAAATGGATCGAGTTCGGCGGGCTCTACACCGAATTACTCCTCCATTATCAGGAACATATAACTTTAGTCTGCCCGATTTACAGCTAGGATGTTATCTCTCCCAGACAATATTGATATGTTAAAGTGTCTAAATTATAGATAGAACTGGAACTGAACTTTTCCGACTAAACGAAAAATAACTACTTACTCGGGAACGCGTTTTAAGGGGCTTCCATTTAAAGAGGGGAAATAAAACACGGATACTTATGTCGGAGACGTTTCATTGCACTTTTTCACCGGGAGGTTTCATTATTGATCAAGTGCTTTATCAAAGGTTTCCTTCCTTCCTTTTCAATTTTGTTTGATTGCATTCATCTTGTTTTCCCATAATGCAAATAAGGGTTGATTTTTTTATTTCTTTAAATGTGCACTTTTTGCATGTATATATTTATTCTGTTGTACCATCAAGGGCGCTAATATACCGCAGTGTTCAAACTGTTAAGTCATATAGAGTCTGGGATTTTCTCTTATTACAGCCAGTACTATAACGGCTCATTTGGTTAACGGGCAGAATTCTGGGACCGTTTTTAGAAAAGGTATCAACTGTAGGTGGAAAATATAGCAATTTAGTGATTCTTGGCATGAAAGGGATTACAAAAATGTTAATAAAAGTTATTTGACGTCGATATTAGCTTTGAAAATGGTATCTGAAGTCTGCCCGTTAGCTTAATGGGCCTTCATAATACTGAATGTAGTCGGTTGTTGTCGGTGAATATAAAATAAATGTCACGTGCTCACAAGCTTATAAGCCTATTATTATTTATAAAGCTTGAAGAAAACAACAATCAATGCATCCAGCAAATTTCTATCATATTCTTTAGATTATATTTTTCTAACAACCACACCGTGAGTCACTCAGACCTATTAACCTATTATATCATTCATATTGAAAAGTAAAGAGACACTGCTGGATATAGACATCAAGAGGAGTGTCTAAGAATTACACCCTCTGAGTGTGCACCAGTATGCCTACCAAGCTGGCAAATGAACTGATTTGGAACTTAATAACCTCGTGGGGATCCCTTTATGAGAAGGAGATCATGGTGCGAGTCTTCCTCGATATAAAAGGAGCATTCAAGTATGCATTACCAGATGCACTGTAGGAATCAGTAGTTTCAAGAGGAATAGATCCGGTTATAAATGACTCGATTTGTAATATGTTAGGGAATAGGACTATAACAACCTTGATGGGAGGAGGACGTGAAGGTGTGCCCGCAGGGTGGAGTACTCTCCCCCTTATTATGGACTTGACTTGCTGGCAATTTTCTCCTTATGGACTACTTCAAGAAGTTTTACAAATTACCTACAGGCGGTGCGAGAGGAAACAGATGTCTTTTAATGCGCGCAAAGCTGTTAGAATACTGTTTGCCAGAAGAAGAATGGTAGAAGATCTATCACCCCCTACTCTTTCAGTAGAAATTATACCATTTGCGTAGGAAGGTAAATATCCGGGTGTTAACCTTAAAACGCTATTGTGGAACTCTCATTTGAAAAATATCAGTCATAGAGCAAAAAGCACCCCTTATGGAGTTACGGTAAATTCTGTAGAAGAGCTTGGGGAATTGATCCCAAGCAAATACACGGCCTATTATATTATTTATTTTTCATCAAACCAATGATCGCATATGGCTGGAGCAATGGGCGGCATTGCTCGTCGGCAGCTATGGAAATCCTTCTGGACCTACCTCGTCTCTAGATCTACTTGGGAACAGAGGCCAGATGAACAATATACAGAATGTTGCAGGTGGTAGACACCAATGACTTATGTCATGGAGCGGACCAGACTTCTGGACGTCATTCAAAGTCACAGTTTTGTGAGTGTGCCCTCAGACATGATGACATACAAAATCAACTACCATAATGATCAATATGATCAGTCCTCTCGGTAAGAACGTTTACGTGGACGAATGAGAGCTCGACACAAACGACCTCTCAAAGCAGAAGAGCCTGGTCATCATGCAACAGTATTTCAGGCAGATATCTCTACCATTGGACTCAGTGCACAGATGCTGGATGAGGAGAATAAGCTGCACGAGAAGAACAATCAAAATTTTCTCAAGCACCATCTCTTGCAACAAAAAACAGTTGCAACAACAAGATATGGAATTGTCAAACACCACTCAGTCCAGTAGTTAAAAACAAAAACTTGTCTCTGATGTGGATTCCAAATCACTTCGGCTTTGGAGAAAGCGAAGTCGCCGACTTTCTGGTCATAAGACGAATAAAATTCAAATTTACAGAACCAGAATTGGTTGTCGGCATAGCTTCATATATCGAAAAAATAACGCAATAATAGGTACCTTGGCAGAGAATAAAGCATTGTGAGTAGCTTAAATGAAGACAGTCTGTCACATCCGCATTAGACTTTCCTTCACATTTTAGTCATGCTTCTCTAAGGCTGTTAGTTAATCTGGGATCTGACCTAACTTGACAGACTATTACAGGAACAAGAGTTAGAGTAGCAGGAACTTCTGAAATATCAATAACCTGAAATGATATCAGGTTTAGGTTTGAATTTAGCATATAGAGAAGATTTAATGCGTGTATAATCTAGCAAAAGATTGTTTACATTGTGTAAATACAATTATTATTTTCATATGCTTATTAGCTTACAAATCTTTTGGTAGATATTTTTTTTAGTTATATAAATATTTTCGTTACGTTAATTTATACGCTTGATAAGAAAACACAACTTACTCTCTTGCTTGTGATCAAACATTTGTACAAGACCACTGTTTGTGGAATATTCCTCGTATTAGAACTTATAGAGGAGACATACTTGCATTTGGGGATGTCTAGAGACATATAAAACTCTTGGGTTGATTTACATATTAAAATATCTGCGGCGAAACTATAACATTTCCAGATAATTTGGTGTTATGAGCTGAGCACTTATTGCATATTGCATTACAAGAAGTAAAATTCTGTCGCTTTGCAGCAATAACTGACAAATATGTAAATATTTAATAATAGTAAAGTGGAGTTAATAAAAAAATTCAAGTCATGGGTTTTAGCGTTATAATATCTAAAAACACAAGCATTTAATTTCTTTAGCATCGCCTTTGTCGTTCCTTCATAGTAAAATATCCATTATAAGTGTGTCGTTCGACAGTTATAAGATATTATAAGTTAATTTTACGATAAAAGCAAAGTTGGGACGGTTTAGCTAATGTATAAACTTCTACTGCGAGAAAATGTGTAGTCCAATCTAGATAAAACCTAGCTAAATTTGGAAAGAAGCCTCTGGATATTAGAGAACAAAGTAATCATAAAGGATAGGATCTCGGTCCAATATTGCACAACCGTGGTGATGTATGATATCTTTTGTATATATCTTTTATTTGAACTTTACGATCTATTAAATTTATCGTCTGCAGTAAAGTCAGTTCTGGGAGAAATTCTTTGATTGCGGTCTTTTTATAAAACGATTTCATCGAACATTTTAAAAAATATGTTCAAATGTTTTATCAGGAGCAGTGACTGCGGAAATATTGAACCGGGTTTCGATTGTAGATAATTTTAAAAAGTTATTTAATTGAATAAGTTTTTTTTTAATTTTCCCATTATGTATCAATTCAACAAATAAAATAATATTGCCCAAAATAAGTCATTATAAGTATATAATATTGCTAATAAAACATTACGCTCTTAAGTTTTTTTATTTATAATTTATACTAATAATAACAATCGAAGTTTCATATTTTTTTGGTGTAGATATAATGAGTACTAGCAAAAGTGCAGTTTGTAGTTGCTTTTTAGCATAAAACATCTGAATATATTCCACGCACAAAAGCAATTGTTCTGAAAAAGCTTGAAAAAAAAGTTTTAAAATTTATTCAAATTATACTTTCGTAGAAAAACCAACAAAGCTAATGTATGCAATCCACAAATAACAGTCAAACATCACTAAACATAATAAAATATGAGTGTTTTTTGCGAGTTGTACCTTCATTAGGTCAAACTGTTTGTTGCATAATTAAATAGTAATCTCATCTACGGAGAGTTAATCCATGTAGATGTTAGATATTTCATAAATAATGCATTAGCATATAATATGTCGGAGAAATGAAGACTGCATATTTTTCAGATAAAATATGTGAAATTATTGCCTATGGCTTTTGTGTTTAGCCAGAGTCACAGAAATTTCAAAACGTCAAACAAAATTAATAATAAAAATATATGAATAGGTAGATTTTATTTTATTCTTGTTAGCCTGTTGAATAAATTCTGCAGTGTATAATATTAATGAAAGTACTGTTCGTGATCAACGTCACGAGCTGGCAGCATAGCACTTTTTCTAGACGATTTTCTGAATGCTTGTAGTTAACAATTATGGCAGGTAACTCAGCCAATACAGGGTGCACCATGTATCCTTCTCTATATTGCTATCTCCTAACGCTAACAGATACAGGGTCGGTTAAACAAATCCAAAGGAGCGCAATTTTGTGGCCATCTCGATTCCGTCGATATGATATCTGTGACCGTTCCTGAAATATCCTGAAAAAACTGAAAAATCGAGATTTCTTATTTTTTCCATATCTTATTTATTATTGGAGATTAATGAATAATTTTTTGTGGGCTTACATAAGTCGTTAAGAGCTACCCATCTGACATTTCAAAAATTTTCAAAGCCGACTAGATCCCAGAATTTTCATAGTCAACTTTCGTTTTTCTTATAGCCACCATAGTGTTTTTTCATGTTGTTCGGTATAAAAAAAATCATAAAAACTAAAAATTGTTAAACTTCAAAAAATAAAGAAATAAATTTTTTATTCTTCTTTTTTCTTTACAAAAAAGACACATTTTTAGACCGAATTTCATAGATAAATTAAAAAACCATAAGGCAAGCACTATTTCGGCGTATTTTACAAATGTTGACGTTTTTCGACGATTTTTTATTAGGTTTTTCTTTGAAATATTAAGAATAAAAAAAAAAAAATTTTTTTTTGAAGTTTAATAATTTTTGGTTTCCATTATTTTTTTCATATCGAACGACATAAAAAAATAATATGGCGGCCATAAGAAAAACGAAAGTTGACTGTGAAAACTCTTTGATCTAGTAGGCTTTGAAAATTTTTTAAATGTCAGATGGGTAGCTCTTGACGGCTTATGTAAGCTTACAAAAAATTATTTATTAATTTCCAATAATAAAAAAGATATGAGGAAAATGAGAAATCTCGATTTTTCAGGATGTTTCAGGAACGGTCACAGATTTGATGACAGTTTTGACGAATTCGAGATGGCCACAAAACTGCGCATCTTTTCTCTAATTTAACCGACCCTGTATCTCTTAGCGTTCAGGAGATAGCAATATAGAGAAGGATACATGGTGCACCCTGTATATCTAAATAATTTTTATCTCATTAATTTTTTTTTTTTTTTTGTAAAAATTAGAAGTTAATTTTCTCACAACTATGTAAAATTACAATTTTTTCACTACAGTCGATACTTTTCGAATTAAACTTCAGAAAATCTGAGAACTTTCGTCACCCTGTATATAAATCTAAACTACATAAATAGGATACTACACGAATAGGTAACATAGGGACAGCATTTAAACCGTTTTTAAATATCTTGAGCCGTTATCGTTGTATCGGGTAAGTCATTAAGAATTGTCACCGAAATATCTCAGAAACTAAGCGTCGTGCAGCATCAGGCAAAAAAATATAAGGAAAGTGGCCCTAAAAAATCGTTGGAAAATAGTTTTGAGTTTCTAAAATCATGCCAAAGGGTTGATGACCAAACAGATATGACCAAATAAAAACTTGGAATTTTCTCATTATTTGATATTCAACATGATATTCAAAATATCATGAGTGTAATGCTTGAATTACCTCAATTTTTTTTTTATCTTTAATTAATCCTTTTTGTAAATAAGTCTATTGTTATTCATATTTTTATATCCAAAAATTGCGTTTTTGGGAATATTTAATGACGTGAACTTTCAATTGTTTTTCTGTTTTCACCACTGTAATAAGCAAAAACATTCTTCTCGTGTGGTAATTAAACTGACTTTCTATCTTCAATAATGATGAAGTTGCAAACGATGAACAGAAAAAAATATAAAATAGGCGATTTTTCATTATCCTGTATACATATTTACTTCACGTCCATGGAGAATTCTGATCAACATAAACGTATTTGAATTCCAGCAATTTTAACCGAGGGATGATTTCTATTTGATTTGTGCGGGTCCAAACTCGGAAAATTAATAAGATTAACATTTGTTGGCAGATATCTACAGTTGGGAGTTGGACGAAAGTTATACAACTGTGGCTTTCAATGATACCTTGAAAATTTCATTGTCTTTTTCACTATGTAAAAAAAAAATATAATAAATTAAATCATTGCATTTAATTTTTTTCAGAAAAATCGCGATACCTATTGCCTTACACGTTTTAGATGAAGCTCGACATTTGAATAAACAAACTTTTGACATACATTTTTTGACGGTTTTACAACGATTTTTTCGAGTCAGTTTCCCAAAAAAAAAGTTATTATAATTTTTTTTTTCGAATTTGAAAATCGCAATTTTCACTTGTTTATAACTCATAAGATCCTCAATCTAAACTCCAATAATTATATTGAAAACCACTTGTATGATCCGTTAAAAATATCCGTTAAAATAACGAAGTAGATATCAACTTCCGCTATTTCCGGAAATGCGTCCATCTTTAAAATGTTATCATTGAATTTCTCAGTCACTTTTATATCTTAAAAATTTTAATTCTGAAGCTCTAAGATCAATAGTTTCCAAGAAGTAATCGGTGGTCAACCTTAACGGGGGACACCAGGAATTTGTCAAACGACTTACCTTACCGACTTTTTCAGTGTTAATTCAAAAAATATCCATCGTAGAGAAAAAATTCACAAAGTTGTGGGAGATTAAATTTTCCACAATTTTAGTTTCTACAATTCTTACAAAAAAATTAAAAATTGCCGATTTATTAAAGACAAACATACCATCATTATAATTCAAAATAATGGCAGACTGATACGCACCTCATCGGATCTGACTACCACTGACCCCCTCCTCCCTAACGGGTATAACAATTAAGTAAGATAGAAAACGAAATTTTACCAAGGTTCAAAGCACATAGTGAAGTGACTGGGTTAAGAATGGCCGGCAATACCATTTAAGTGACTCAATTCGAGAATAAGACCAGAAGGCACCAGAATCCATCGGAAAGGGAGAAACTCGAGCTTCATTACGGAAACTTTATGAACTTCTCTAACCCTACCAGATTCACGGCCCCTATAGGGGTGTGTTTAGGGCCCAATGTTTAATAACTCATATATCATAATACACGCAACGCCTATTTAAACAGTCTCAAATTTTGATAACAAATATTGGCCGCAAACCCGATATTAGGTACATCCTTTATTATAAAATTCGTAAGCAGTATATTTATTTCACGAAAAGAATGGTCAAAAAAATTATTAAGAATGTTCGGATGACGAGTAAGTACTGAGCAGATCCTTTGATAGAATATTTTCAACTATTTAATAACTTCTTGTTGGAATTGAAAGAAATTTCAGCGTCTCGAAAAATGTATGTCTACCTTAATCGAACATTTTTATTTTTCCTCCTTTGTCTTCGTGAAAAGTTGTAAACTCTATATATACTTATGGGAAACGTCTGCATTAAATCCTAGATTTTCTCTTCGGCCTGAAACTCGCCCTTTGCATAAAAGAATCACATTCATGGAAATAACCTCAGCCGACATTTATTCTTACATTGGTAAATTTTATATTCCTTTGCTGCATTCAAGATAGAGAGAATACCTCCGAGACGCACTTCAGATATAAATCCTGCATTTTTCTGAAATATACAAGGAAAAACACGTAGAGACAATTTATAAAAACGGGTGTCTCGTGTGCTTTGGGAGTATTTACCTTTCCGGGAAGTCCCTGTGAACAACGAAACTAAGAGGGCCTGGCATATTTGAGCTTACTGAAATATATCTTACCCAGAGAGGGGTGCTTTAAAGGGATTTCCACCAGACAAGAGAATGAGAGCTATGTCGTTACTAAAATTAAAACTCCGTCTCGCACCGAATACCGAATTGCTAGGCTAGAGGATTCGTCAGACGTTGTCTCAAATACCTTCTCGAGACCTGCAAAATAAGACAATGTAAGTTTCAGTTTCATAAACACGTACAAACGAACGAGATGCTGGAAACTACGAATTTTTCTTTTTTTAAACGTCTATCGCTTACTAAAATTATGAAGTGTGCATGCAGGTAGGAGTAGTAAGGTTCATGCCTTTTTGATCGTTATCCCTAATAAAGAGATAAAAATGAATGCAGCTAAAATAATACTTTATCTGCTCCCTTATATGCTAGTAGACAATTATTACAAAACAATTTGCATTGCCTGAAAGTGAGCCTTTGCACATATTTGTTGTGTTATGAAAATCAAAAGTAAAACAGTCTTGTTTTTTATATTACAACACGATCTTATAAACAATCAGTCAAAAGTAGCGGCTCTGGTAAAACAATTATAATTATTAAGTAGGTATAGGTATACTTGATATGTAAAATAATGCAAAGTTAATCTCATCAGAGAAAATGTATAAAATACACAAACCTGTTATTATCGAAATGAGTGGCACACACAACATTATGTATTTACTTAACAATTTGCATTAAAAAAACATCATAGTTTCTGATTGACAGAAATCATAATTATGTATGAATTCAGTAATGTTTTTGATGTAGTAGTTATTGATATTAATTGACAATTGACAATGTTATAATTTATTTTACGTTTCTTGGTAGCGAAAAATAGTCTATTGTAAAATATCGGGAAGGAATATAATCCCAATTGACAGTTTCATTGAACGCGATGGAAACTGCCATTTTAAAACAGCGAATAAGTACTTCTTGTAGTTTAACATTCACAGTTTTACTTTTAGTACTTACAGTGCGTCATATTATTGGTTTGAATACCAGATTGTTGAAGACCATCTTCAACTCCGTTTGTTATTTAAAAATGCTCCAAAAATGTTTAATAAATTAAAAAATATACCTGAAATGAAGACACCATTTACGAGTAAGTACTTATTAACAAAGAGATATAAAGTCTGTTAAATATTGACAATACCCTTGAACCCTCGGTGTTTAGTTTGTAGAAGTAGAATCATTATACGTTAGAAGTGATGTTTTAGAAGGTTAGTTTGCAAGAGTATGGAGGTCACTGACGTCGCAGGTCAGGGATGAGATCCTTACTAAATTTCATAGAAATGAAATTGGCACAATCTCAAATTTAATCTAAAGTTGTTCCAATGGTCGCAGTCGACTAGAATTCCTAGTTGCCAGGGAAATGAAAATTAAGTTCCGTCTACGTAGTCATAAATATTAATTTACCCAGGAGTGTTGCTAGGGAAATGGAGCAAAAACTTTCATTGGAGAAGCGTTGGAGAATTGAAATTCCGATAAATTTTTAAAATACAGTTCTTCAACAAAATGAAGGAATAACTCGGATGACACATTTTTACTTGAATATGCAAGTCCAATGTTAACCTATTTTTAGTAGGTAGACCTTGTTATGATAATAGACCTGATTTATAGATAGGAAATAGTACATCGAAGTTATCTTTATTAGCATGCTAAATTATTTACGCAAGCACCATAAATATATTTTGTTAAGCCCTCACTTGAAATATGTTCTGAAATTAATTAAACTTGCCAATCTGCATTTTACGAGCCACGATACCTTTGACTTTGAAAAATAAGTAAAATAAGCTGCTTATAAAACTGTACAGAAGCTCGAGTGGTTGCAATTTTTACTCATCCTTATCGTAATTTAAAGTTTTAGAAGTACACAACTTTAGAACCGTATAGCGGTTTGTTAAAAACTCATTTTTGTAATTTATTAGGTCTGCAGCTCTACTCAAAGTACGAGTATCTAAACAACACTTCTAAACTTTTATTAAACATAATTTATCAATACATTTGCTAACGTGTATGTAGGTAATATAATCGGTGTTATAGTGTGACTCATCATAAATTGTAAATAAAAGTTTCATGTACAAAAATTTATAAAATTCTATCAGAAACGTAAAGTTAAATTTCTTTTAAGGTAGCGAAAAATATTTTACTTAACAAATAAATTACCATAATATAATTATTGTTATTTGGTGCCGTGCCCTTTAGATCTTAATAATTATTCTTAAGATAGAACAGACCAAACATGAAAATTATCATGTAGACTGTAGAGAGGTTTAGAAGAAAAAAGAAGTCCAGGACGATTCGACTTCTCTTCTGAAATGACTAAGGAACAAGAACCAACTATAAGCTAATTGGAATCAATTGCACCAAAGACCATTCGACGGTTCGGTAATTGAGTTCGAAGTTTCGAACATAAGCAGCTGCTGCTATTCACTGAGATATTAATTATTAGATAACTGATGTGAAGTTTTGCAAGAATAAGTTCTCTATTTTTAGCTTATGAGAATTAAATAATTCAAATAATGAAAAGCAGGAATTTCTTTTTTTTACCACTACCTACTAAAAAGACAGTTTTTACCCATTTTACCCTCATGGATTTTCTTAAAAAATTAAAATTCATACCAAATATTCAGAATTAAGATTGGTATTTTATTTTTAATATTTCTGATATTGGTCCACAGTCGGTGAAGTAAAAAGTGTACCAAAAGTTCGGTAAAGTAAAAGAGGTACTTATACCTATCGAAAGTTCAAAAAAAATCTCATCTAAGATTTTCCTTCAATAATTGTTAGTGAAGAGGTTATAGAACATAAATCCACAAAAATCAGTTTTGCAGGAGCAGTGCCTCCCCCACCCCCCAAAAAAACAACCATTTGATCAAAATTTTTTTTATTTTTTTTTGCTAATAACTGGTTATGAGTTAGATATGTTGGACGCAAAGCCCGAAAACGACCATTGTGTTACCAATTCTAGGAATGGACGTCTCGGTACCACCAAACCCCGAAATGTAGCTACTATACGGACTTTGAACGCGTGTAAACGACCAAACCTAGCATTGCGCAACTAACATATGACCAAAGCTTTCTGTTTCCACTTTGGTCACGTGTCAATGGCCAATCTTAGGATGATACTATGTAACTGCATTTATTCAGAGTGGTTAAATATCCATACGTAAAAACAACTTTTAATAGAATCAAAACTAGAAAATACATACTTATACAAAATTAAAAACGATAGGAAAAAAAAAATAAAAAATAAAGTTATTTGCTAATTAATTTATTAACTTATTTACTTAATTAAAATGAATTATTTTGCTCTCTAATAATTGCATATTTTAATGTTGTTCCTAATTCTGATAGACTTTTTTCAATAACAATTTTTTTATTGTCGAAAATAAAGGTAAGTACTTTACTCTTTGACAAGATTCGTATTTTTGGACAAACCTTGTATATGACTGCAAAAATGTGATGTACGACTACTTAATTTTAGGTTTAAGAGCATGCACAACTTTTTATGGAGAACAACTACTTTTTTCATGAAATGGGTGTTAAAAAAGTTTTTCATGCATATGACTCCAACTTACTTAGACACACTGCGTGTATAGGGTCTTTAAAGTTAAGTCGGAAAGTAAAGCCGTTTTTCTCTATCTTTAGCCGTTTTCGTTGTACAGGGCATTGAACTTAAAAAATGACGATTTTCACTTGTTTATAACTCAAAAACTTCTGAATTTAAACACCAACTGTAAAAGCAAATCTTATTTCCTCTTCTCAGACAATCTAAAAATGCAATAACATAGGAGCATTCCATTTAAAAAAACATAACTTTGATATGTCACTGTCATATGGGACACTCCAAAATAATTTTAAATTATGGCCATTGTGATTCTGTACTTGAATTTTCAAAAAGTTTTTCGAAAAAGTCCATCGTTTGGCCTACATATACATAAAAAAAAATCACCCATTTCGGGAGTGAGTATTGGCCGGTGGAGGGGTTGGTCGGGGTCGCACGCGATGTCAAGCACCTCCATTGTGCTCAGCATCCTCGAAAACGGGGGGAAGGTTTTTTTTGCAGGGAAATGGATTGAAGCGCGGTTTATCTCTCTAGGGGGTGGTTTTTGGCCGTTTTGAGGGGTTGCGCAACCCCAAAGAGAAATTCTGACAACGGCATCGTGTTCAGCATCCTCGAAAACGGGGGAGGGAAGTAATCTTGTTCCGGCTCAAAATATTTACATATAATGTTCGTCCGACTCACACACGCCACTAGGTAGCCGGTACATGATTTTATTCGGCGGAAAAAATACTACCTACTAGTTTGCTAATTTACCCGATTTTGTAGATCCAAAAATAACGAAGTAGGCAATAGTACCGACTTAACTTTGAAGACCCTGTATATACTTCCACTTTTCAGATCGTTTTGAAGGATTATTTCTAGGTTTGAGGAAAAAAAGACTTTCTATACCCGGACTATTAATAATAATTGGTTCACGGTTATTTGTTTATTTTATTATTTAAAGTCATACTTCTATGATAACAATCCATTGTTTTATACGTGGTTTGTATTTTCCAACATGTGGCAATAGGTAGATACATGATTATTCAAAATTATAAGCAAAACAAAAGATTCCTCCAAATCGAAGAAGATAAAATAGTTTTAATCCTTCAATTTGCATTAAAGCTGATCTCGCAGTATCTGTAGAGTACTTATTTCTCTCTCATTTGGCAATTGCTTCGTAATTGCTAATTGCTAATTATACTTCAAAATTATATCTAAAGCTGTTCTGTGTATAAAAACAGTTTTGGTTCTCCATTGCTCCCCAGCGCACGTGAGGCGCATGATGTTTGTAACCTCAAGGGAGGGAAATGTTAAAAGTTAACGGCTTGGCATAAATTGGATCAATCAATAAATTAGGTTTAGCTTCCTGAGAAGGTTTATAGATGGTAACAAACGACTAGGATTGGACTTAAGGATCAAAGTTTAATTATTTGGAAAAATTAGAGAGATATGAAAAATGTAACTTTTTTTAACTCTTCGGATCTAATAATAAATATAAACGCATACCTATATTGAGTGATTGAGAATAGTTAGGCTCTAACTTTAGCATAAAGGATGTTATTTTAAAAGTAATTTATTTTTCTAAAAATTAAAATCTCACTGTTTATTTTTTACAAGCCCCTTTAACATGCTTATAAGAAAGTGTTATTTTTAAATATGAATGTATTTTTAAGTGCGTGTATTTTGTAAGTTTTACATCACAATCTTGAATAGATAGAGTTGTTGTCGTTTATAATTTGCTCAAGATCTGAAGTGGAATATTTTGTTATGTTGTTTTCCTTTTATTAAACTGTTTTTAATCAGTCTGGAGTTTCTTGATCGATACTTTAAGTTCACGATACACAAATGGACGAATAAAATTTAAAGTCGAATAAACTTCACATTTTAGGATATTTTTAGATATACGACACTTTGAAGTATGTTTCACGTAGCCTTCCCAAAGGATAATCTTCATCAAACGAGTTGAAGAGTAAAATCTAGTCCTGAAAAAGGCCGTCCAAAGTTCCCGAACTGATTCCATGAGACATGACCTGCACTGACTAGGAAAGAAGTGCAAGTGATAAGTTACAGCAGCTGTTGTTTGTTTGTTATTTGTAGCCTATAGGGTAAGAGTGGACAGCTCTGTTGGGGAATTTAACGAGAAGTTTGTTGCCATGAGAGCTTGTATCCATTCGCTGGCTATTTCACCAACTTTCAACGAATTCTCTCATGCTTTGCAATCGTAAACTCGACGATATAATCTTATATGAAAATAACCTCGAGCTAGCTATACGATAAAGTGATGATGGTGTTGAAAGTAATATCTATTTTCTGAAGTGAATATGAAACGAACTTCTAAAGGACCTATCTATGAAAACTCAGAAATGAATGTCGAATTCTACTGAACAGTAGAGAATTTTTTTTTACCAGTCTAGTAAGTACTCTGGTAGGTACTTGGGGAATATATTGTAGAGCGTAGAGCTAAAACTCCTTGAGGAATACCTCCTTCAGCTCACATAAGTGATAGACAATAAGAACCAGCGCCTTTAGATGGTGATATAAGGCAACGTCCATGTCTAACAGCTGTAAAATATGCCTCCATTTTAAACACGATCACGTTCCAATTGAATACGGAACGAACATTTCCATAATAAATTTAGAGAGACGTGTCCAGGCTTACCCGCCATTCCGGTACTCAGTTTCCCTGCTTCTTGCGGCAACCGACTCGCTCTCGGTGATCTATCAAGCTTACATTTGATTTGCTTTCCCATGATTTTATTTATGTGACCCAATTTTTAAAATTATTGACATTTTTCATTAGAATTACTTCGACAGGTTTATTCAGTTATGAAATTGCGTTGTATAGTATATTGATAAAGTGGCTCCTGAATTTATTAGATAAAAATTCAGAGTTTCCATCACCGGGAAAGAAGACGGAATCAATTTAAGAATATAATTTCAAATATTTATGCTATGGATAAGATTGTACGAGCAATCTCATTTTTGCATAAAGTATTATGGTAGTATTTATGTTTATGTAGATTAATATTTTCATTATTCAAAAACATCATTATTCTATTCGCAGACAACAGACAAGGGAAATGCCACTGCTGTATTGAATGCCAGAGACTACCGAGAGAAAATAAAAAAAACATTTTGACCCCTGAAGCACAAAAAAAAAATTGTAGAGATTTTACGAATCGCATCATCTGAAAGACCAATCAGCTGGTCAAAACTTCCATCATCCCCGTGTAAGGGAAACCAAGGATTATTACCTGAATTGGTAACAACTAAATATTATCAATAAGACAACTAAAGTATACAAACAGATGTCTTGCGTAGCCTGGCATTGAACTAATAAAACAAGCTTGTTTATAAAGATGCACGCGGCCCTGCCGACTAAGCATCTTTGAGTTTCTAGATTTGTAAGCACCTCCAGCGACCTCGAACCACATAGAGTATAAATAAAGTTAGTTATGTAAGAAGGTAACGGATTAGTCATTAGTCAATTATTAGTCAATTAGACGAATTAGTCTTATTAGTGTATAATCAATATTATCAGGATGATAATCCAGTCATTCTGATTCTTGATGAATCGATTGATAGTTAAGTTTAACCATGTATTTGTTATTTGTTAATAAAACCCTTTGAAACCAAGTAAGTGTCTCCAACCTCAACACCACCTTCTACCGAATAAACCAATAATCTCAATCTATCACATGCCGATCTTTCGAGATTATCACACCCGATCAAGACAAACGGCAGATTACGAATACCTACGCCAGTACACCCAGACTTTATGGGCTGCCAAAGATACACAAACCTAAAGTGCCTCTTCGCCCTATTGTCAGTACCATTGGTTCTCTGACATATTCTATAGCCAAATATCTAACTAATTTGCTGCTGCCAAATGTCGGATTTACAGAATCTTAGATATTGAATAAAAAACTCCAGCTACTTCATACGTACTACTAGTAAACTTGAGTCCTTAACCATTCATTCCAGCGACATTCTCCTCAGTTTCGATGTCCTCTCCCTCTTAATCATGGTTCCCATCAACGGAACCCTTCAAAATATCCAGCGCATCTTTTCTAGTGGTATCACCTCTCTATTCCACCATGTGTCCATTTGCTCACCACAACCCATTTTCCGTGGAATGTTAACTTCTATGAACAACTGGATGGAGTTGCTTTGGGCAGCCTCCTGAGTCCGGTAGTTGTCAACTTGTAGTGGAATTATTTGAAGTCACGGCCTCAAACTCCGCCATTAACAAACCGTGTTCTTGATACTGCTGCCTAAAAAGCCCTGGGAGAATTTCTTCACCTTATCAATAGTACACACGCTTTCATTCAATTGGAACTACTGAGAACTACCATTTCTTGATGTTCTCATTGACGGCAATGAAAATCGCAAAGTGAGGACAAACAGTCTACATAAAACCAACACACTCATATCGCTATTTAAACAAGAACTCCAATCATCAAATAGGATAAAAATAAGCAGTAGTTAGAAACCCTAGTGCATCCAGAATTTTCAAGATACAGCACCTTCACGAAGAGCTCGTCCACCTAGATAATGGTCTGCAGATGAATGGCTACATCACTCGAGAAATCCTGACAGCGTTATTAGAACCGAGGCCGCAACATCATACACTGTGTCCTTGATAAGAATGAACAGCATGGGGACCTCGGAAACCGTGGGAGATACAGGGTTATTTAAATGAAGAAAAAGTTGGGAAACCAGAAGAACAATGGAATGGCATAAAGAGATTTCAAAAATTATTTTTGATTTTCGAGTCATTTTGAAAATCCCAAAATTTTCCATTTTAGTTTCTCTAATTTATTAGCGTTATTATTGAAGATTTGGAAAAACTGAAACCATATTTTCATTGCAGTTATACATAGACCAGCTTTATATCTGCAATGCCATGCACTAGGTCAATTTCACCTTAGAGTCTTAAAAGTAACCAAGTAATCGTTGATTTATCAATCAATTTCCTTTTATGTCACATAAGTTTCACTTTATGTCAATTGCTTTTCTTATGATATAAAGGGAATCTAATTTGACAACAGAGGAATTTAAACTGAATAAACATCTCCTGATGTTTGATAAATGGGAAAAGCATTTGACAAATTAGGAAATGCAATTGGCAAAAGACGAAAACCAAAAGATAAACTCTGTAATACGGATTTGTGCTCTTTCTTGGACTTGTATTCACAATGGACATCGTCGTCACAATCCGACAAATCAAAAAAGTTTTTTTGGAATGGTGGACATCCAGTTTGAACATTTTTTATAAATTTTCGTTATGTAAGGTAATGTAGGATTAGGTTGGCTGTATTTTAATGTTTTTGTTCATTGTTGCTTAGTTTTAAACCAATGTTTTCCAAATAAAATAAATTAAAATAAATTACTTTATTAACTTATAAGCTATGAGAGTTAGGTATTAGAAAACCCTATAATAGGCCGAGGAAGGACTTCAATACCTAATTGATGGCATAATAATATACAGGGCGTTGCATTTGAACTAAACAAAAAAAAAGATTAGAAATCTGCAAAGTTTGTAGCTAGCTTTTGAATACCCTGTATACAAAATTAAACTTCCCAATAGATATTTGAACACCTTTATGGATCTCCTTTTTGGTGCACGATATGATAATTTTTCATAATGAAAAACGAAAACAATTTTTTTTAGTTTACTGGACGGCTACATTTGTATTTTTTTCAAAAAAATTGAAATAGGGTATATACCGAGACAGTTGGTATAGGCAGCATAGATGTCATTTTACCCAGAAATTCGAGCTCCATCCAAAACAAAAAGATCATACCATCGCATTTGAAACAAGAAAGTTGAAGTTGTGATTTTACAAAGGAGCTGTATATTACATAAATATTAAAAAAAATAAGGCGAGTTGTGCTTGTTGGAACGACATTTATGAGTTTATTTTATTAAATTCTAGTAGTAATTCTACTTTGATGCACTAATGAGCAAGCCAGTATAACATGCAACTTACAATAAACAAAAAAAAAAAATATTGAGCTCTGAAGGCACATAACTATAGTTCTCTCTGGGAGTATCAACCACAAGAAAGCGTTTGAAGACATGCACAATACCGAACCTTTCTTTTTGGAACTCACCGTATCAGACTCCCGGGACTTACAGAGTACAATGCCAGAGAGAAACTAACAGCAGGTTATTAGATCGACTTAGCAGGTTCCCAGTGTCTAATACGCGATGACATCTATAAGCTAAATAGAACTACCAGGCCAGGAATAAATACGAGATTTCTTTTGTCATTATAATTACAACAGGAGTGCTTGTTCTTGGGAGTGCCTAATTAATCAGCTATCTTCATCGTTTACCGTTGTCTGTTCATATTTGTGCCAAGCAAAATTTAATACAGCAATCCAAGCTTGAAAAATACTCTTACTAGTGAATTTTTGATTGCTTTTCTGAAAATTTGTAGTTGATATTTGACATTTCTTCACTTTTTTCATGATATCATAAAAACTTACGATTATTTTAGATCTAGTAACTGTAAGATGTATTTATTCTAGTTACCCAATTATCATAGTTACAGTTTCAATGTATGTTTCTATGCACGTTGGTATTAAACTTTTTATAGAATTTCCCGTTGATGGAAATAGACATATACTATATCTGAAGCACGTTTTGAAAATATAATGCTTTGAGAAGGCTTCAAAGTAGAAAAATTAAACTGAATGTTTTTATTCAACAATGAAAAAGTAGTTCTGCAAAGCATATCAACCGTTGTTATATTATCAAAAAAGCAATCAAGGCAAAGAGACTCTATATAATACTAAGACATCCTTGACTTCCTCTTCGTAGCAGTCTGGACCGCTTTAGTTGGAATTAATTACTCGTTTTGTAATCACATCACAAAGAGCAAAGAGCTCTACTTCTGCTAGAAACTCACTTTCCAGGCAGTGCACTGAAAGTAGGGAACGAGGATTCGTTCGAATCTGGTAAACCCACGAAAGAAGATTGGGAGGTCGCGAAAACCATCTGCACCTCCGAAAGACTGAAATGGGCAATTGGCACCTTTCAACCTTTCAAATCACCCGGGGTGGATGGCATATTCCCCGCTCTTCTGCAAAGAGGACTGGAGGATCTCATGCCACACCTGGTAAGAATATTCAGAAGCAGCCTGGCTATGGGATATATACCACAAGCCTGGAGAAAAGCGCAAGTCATCTTTATTCCTAAGGCAGGAAGAAAGGACACCTCTCTCCCGAAGTCATTTAGACCCATCTGTCTTACCTCCTTCTTACTAAAGACGATGGAGAAAATCATTGATAATTACATCAGAACGGAAACACTGAACAGGGGACCACTACACCCAAGCCAGCATGCATACAGAGCGGGCAGATCGACAGAGACCGCCCTGTATGAGCTGACAGAAAAGATTCAGGACACTCTGGAGTACAAGGAAACAGCCATTTGCGCCTTTCTGGACATAGAAGGAGCATTCGACAACACCTCTTGCGATGCTATCAAGAAAGCCCTAACTAAAAAAGGCATAAACAGCACAACATCCCATTGGATTCAACAAATGCTGTCCACAAGAATAATTGGAACCAAAGTGGGCGATGACACCATCCAGTTGAAAACAACAAAAGGATGCCCACAAGGAAGGGTGTTATCCCCCCTCCTATGGAGCCTGGTAGTAGACGAGCTCCTCGGGTTACTCACCGAGAACGGCATTACCTGCATCGGGTATGCCGATGACATCGTCATCATGGCCAGAGGAAAATTTGAAGGAACACTCTGCGACATAGTACAGAGGGGGTTAAAGATAACCTTGAAATGGTGCCAGGAAATAGGACTCAACATCAATCCTACAAAAACTACACTGATACCATTCACAAGAAAAAACAAGCTTCCAAACCTCAAAACCATCGACTTGAATGGAGTCGAGTTAGAATGGAAGGAAGAAGTAAAATATCTGGGAATAACACTGGATAAGAAGCTAATGTGGAACAAGCACTTAAGTGCAACAGTAAGTAAGGCCACATCCGTACTCATGGTGTGCAGGAGAATGGCGGGGAATGCATGGGGTTGTAACCCATCCATTTTACGCTGGATGTACACCATGCTAGTGAGACCCATCATCACATACGGAGCGGTCGTCTGGTACAAGAGGACCAAGCTAATAACAGCGAGGAAAACACTCGAGAAGATCCAGAGACTTGCATGCCTCTGCATCACAGGAGCGATGAGAACATGCCCAACAGCAGCGTTGGAAGTAATTCTAGATCTCACACCACTGCACTTAGTGATTGAGAGAAGTGCCGCAGAGGCTCAACTCAGAATGTCAAGAATGGGGATCAGGGGGGGACTACGGACCGACGGGAATCAACCCCTGAACATCTGTAAAAACCTCCTGATAATGCCAAAAGACAAAACTGTCAAGAAATTCAGCTTCAAGAGAAACTTCATCATGGAACTGTCTACGAAAGAGGAATGGAGCAACACATCCATTTACACTTTCAAAGAAGGTACAATAAGATGGTACACAGACGGCTCAAAGGCCACCGAGGGAACTGGGGCAGGAGTATATGGGCCAGGCACCAACTACTCCGAGCCGATGGGAACATCCCCAAGCATACTTCAAGCGGAACTGTACGCAATAGAAGTATGCGCCCAAATAAACCTCGACAGAAACTATAAAAATAGGGAAATAGCAATACTGACAGACAGTCAAGCAGCCATAAAGACGCTGAGCTCTCCTATCATCAGCTCAAAAATGGCATGGAACTGCCTACAAAAACTCAATAAACTAGGCAGAGAGAAAATTCACCTCAAATGGATACCAGGACACACTGGGATTGAGGGAAATGAACGTGCCCACTCATTGGCAAGAAAAGGAGCATCGACACCCTTTATAGGACCAGAACCATTCTGTAGCCTTGAAGACACGTTCTTCAAGGCAGAACTTCGTAAGGAAGAAGAAAAACTGAGAGAAATCCATTGGAATAACCTCTCAGGATTGAGACAATCCAAGGAGCTCCTCGGGAACTTTAACCGAGAAAGGTCAAGGAAACTCCTGACCCTCAACAAAGGAAGTCTCAGAATGCTAACAGGATTCCTAACAGGTCATTGCAAGCTCAATGAACACCTGAGGAAACTTGGTATAGAAAAAGATGGCGTTTGCAGACTCTGCAGGGAAGAAAACGAGACTCCTCGTCACCTATTGATGAACTGCGAAGCCCTAGAACGTGAAAGAAACGATGTTCTGGGCCAACACCAGCTCAACGGGGGGGGGGGGGGGGGGCTTTGCCCGGCCTTGATCCTCTTCAAATCCTGAAATTCCTAAGGGAAACGGAGTTGGAGAGGCTGCTTCAATGAAGGGAATATACTCCAAAGAAGCAGAGAAGAGGGAGCACAATAGATCTTAATAGGTCGCAGCGCATCTGACACCCTCAATATCAATATCAATATCAATATCAATAATCACATCACAAATAATTTTATTTAAATTGAAAAAGTTGAAAGATGTGCTACTTGTAAGTTTTCCATAAGCACGGAACTAAGATGAAAATTGATGCAATTATGTCCTTACATCGAGTAACATAAGAAAGGTATCATCCTAGGTATTAGGAATATGAAAATACAACTACTGAACAGAAAATAAATCATTCTAAAAATGTGAATTCTGAAATGTGAAAAGCTCAATTATTTTCAAAAATGCGTATAATTCTTGCATCGAAGCCATAAAATATAAACAGCGAAATTTTTGTCACTTATTTTATGTAGATGTAGAGATAACAAATAAAAAAAATAACATACCTACTACTATAATCGCCAATGGCAATTTTGAGAACCTAACTTTACTTACCAAAAGTTATTACCAGCCATGTTTGAATATACCTTGAGCCTTGTATCATTTTTCATCGTTTTTTAGGTTTTACAGGTCCTGCTTGAAAATTAACAAAGTATAACTAACGAACATATTTGGATAATTTATTCCTCATGCCCTGATAATTTCTGATACAGTATTCCTAGTTAGGAAAGTTCTCGAAGTTGAATTTTGAACAGCTTTTCATACGATGCATTTCAAATTAAAATTGCAATTACTCCAAATATAAAATGTAGCCATATAACGAGATGAAGAGAGCTCGTGATTATTTCATAAGCTTTACTCTCAATGAACTCTGCTAGACGTTACAGAGTTTCATAACATGTAATTGAAACCACTGCGGATTTTATGTTTGCTTTTGCAATAGAGAGTCCCACTCTTGTAAAGCTAACAGCATTATGCTCATATGAACGCAAATAATACAACGTGCAAATTAATATATTAATATTCATCAACACGTTTTGGATAGTCTAATATTAAACGAGAAGCAGGTAGGTATCTCTAAAAGCTTATTACGTACACTTTAAAGAGATGGTACCTATATTTATTTGTTAGAACAATACATTAACAAGATATGTTCAACTGGGATTATTTGCCAGACGTAGACATAATAACTTAAACTGCAGAGTATTTCCGATCTACCAACTGATCCTTACGACGATAAGTCCGGAGGATAATGGAAAGTAAAACCGCCGGTAGCGATGTCTGGAACTATTTGGACACATCTCTTAGTCAATAATAATAGTTTCATTATAGCACTAGATATAACTAAATAATTTGATCAGCGAATGCATACCACGATATATTATGTGGGAGTAATTATTTACTTCAACGGTATGAAATAATATGATGCCATTATTGCTTCATAAGTAACAAGTTCTAAGCCAATTAAATTTTATTGAAGACGCATAGGTTAATCCATCTGTCATAAAAACAAAGAACCCGTTAAAAAAATATTTCAGAACAGTTACGTTATAAACATAAAAATCAAAATTTTGTTTGTTCAAGTTCTAATTAAACTGTGATGTTTGTGGGCTATTTCCGGAGTTGCGAAGAGTCAGGGAGTTTCTGCAAGGACTCGAAGTGACTCGAAACTGAGCCTCTATCGGCACTTCCTTCCCGGATTTCGACCTTTTATCGCTTCAATTCGACTCCAGTCGTATCCTCGCAGTTCTTATGAAGATTAATAGGAGTTGCAAACACAAACTATAAACTTTTAATGACGCAAGGATGCAGACAAATATTTTTGAGTACAAAAAGAGTAAGCTGATTAAACTTGGAAGAATTTTATTACAAACCGATTAAAATTATCGAAAGATTTTAATTGCGTTTGCGCAAGAATTCGAAGTTGGCCTCGATGGGGTCTCAAGTTTTTAACCTGCCAATGGAAAGTTTTCAACATTAATGAATCTATTTGTTGGAAGTTTTGTAGTATCGGAGAGCTCGCCTAAATTTGTCAAGGTTCATTTTCGCTCTTATTTCGTATTCAGTGCACTGTCGCTGTAGCAACAATCAGTTTAAATCATCGACAGAAATCAGCTTCTCTTCATCTGATAAAATTTTTCTCGGTGAAATATACAATTTCCGTATTACACTTTTTATTCTTGCTCTCAAACATTATTTAATTTTTATTTAAACCTTACATTTATACCGGGTGTACCAAAAGTTTGGCAACTGTCCAATATGTCCGAGCGGTGAGGGTTTAAAAAAAAAGTTTAGGACAAAATTTGCTTGGTTGGTGGGTTAGCAATAATTTTTTGCCCACCGAATCATATCTCAACCCCTCACGCCCTCGCGGGGGTGGTTTTAAAATTTCAAATCGTTATCCTTAGTTTTTTTCGCGTATATGGATTTCGAGCCATAAAATATCCAACTTTTGTCCGAAAAATTTTTTTTCAGAAAAAAATCCCAATTCGGAAAAAAGTAGGGTTCCTATTTGAAATTTTAAAATCACCCTCATCCCCCGCGAGGCGGTGGAAGGTGATTCCACAACCAAACACTTTCTAACCCACAATCAAGCAACATTTGTCTCAAACTTTTTTTTTGTTTACCGCCCTTACCGCCCGGAATTATTGGACCGCTTACAAATTTTTAATATAGGTACATGAGGTATAATTGAATAATTGTCTCTACTATACACTTTTTATAGATCTTAAAGAAGAAATCTTTCAGATCTCAATCGAGATCTCAATAATGTACGACTTCTCTAAGTAAATAAATTAAGTAGAGCATCCTTAAAAAATAACTAATTATTCGAGAACTTTTCAGAAAATGAAATCAAATCATAAATAAATTACGAAGCCTTAACTTAAACGTGACTTTTTCATCTTAACATGTTACATTTCTAGATAATTTAATTATTTTTTTATTATTTTGGCTCTTGATGCGTGTATGAAAATTATTGTCGTAGAATCTTTGGGGGCCCGTGTGATCACAGGACAATTATTATTAAAGACTTGCCGATTAAAAGATTAAACCGCGAGACCATCATTTATCACTCGTTGTCTCCTTTTTGTTGCATAAAATTTGTATGCCTTTAAAGTCAGCTTCGGTAGACTTTTTCTTTCGAGATATTGAACAATGAAGCTGTTTATAACTTTTGAGTAAATGGTGCAAGAAGGCGATCTATTTTTATTATCCGATACTGAAAAAGTTTGCCCCCTGACGTGATATACTTTATTCAACTTCTTTCTCTTGGAGATAGCGTCGTTTGAAGCTAACGACTTGTCACTCTAGCAAAATAATGTATTGTTCAAACTTTCCATTCAAGTTAAAAACAACTATAATACAATAATTATTGTCAATTGAATACCTACATGATAAGTTTCTTTTTATTCCACAAATAGAGGATGATACACCGTAAGCGAATGTTACACATGATTCTTGCAGGCACCAATAAATTTTAAAATTGTTTTTGTTAATCCAAACAGGATGAAAAACTGGTTTGTTTTATGTAAGGTGTTAATAAATATCAGGTACATACGAAAGGTGGTAATTCTTTGGTTATTTTATGCCTAAAAGTTCATACAAACATTGGTCCGCTATCGCCTTGTTACCGATCTACAGGGTAGGGTGTTGAAATAATAAAAAAAATAGTTTTTTGCTTTATAGCTTCCATAGTTTTTGAGATATTCAGCTCAAATTTGGAATATAGGTTACGATATATTCCTTACATCATTGTGCGTGACAGATGGTTGTGAGAATCCAAAGAGAGTTTATGCCATTTTTCCCCGTAAACTTTTTGCAATGCGCCGCTGGTAGGTTCTAAAATACAATATAAATTTTTAAAATGATAAAACAGGCTCTGTTTTTTTTGTGTATAATTTCTCATTTCCGTTAAGTTTTACAGTTAAGTCGGCACTGCCTGTTAAAAATTTAAGCTTAGGATGACCACTGAATTTTAACTTTTTTGTTTTATTAATAAAGTATGCAAATTTACAACCTGCTATTGGAAGGTATAAGTAAATTAGTTAAATGTTAAATACATGAGGGGAGAAATTACCCTATGGTATGACTCCCGGTTATTAATTAACATAAGTTAACACTTTCGGCGTACGTCACTGATTTAATGTATCTGTCGCCCACTGTCTTTTTAACCGTCTTCTTATTTCTGGCTGTGTACACAATTGTCTCGCTAATTCATTGGGGTGTTCGGGAAGTTGGTCGAGGTAGTTCCTTGTAAATCTTTTGATTTCATCTTCAACAAGCGGGAGACTAGAGTCGTCGTGCAAGGTTTTGTTGCTTTACATACCATGGTGCATTGAAAATTGCTCGAAGTATCTTTGATTGGATTCTTTGTATAATTTTGGTATTTGATGGGTTGGCACAGCCCCAGAGCTGGATTCCGTAGGTCCAAATAGGCTTTATTATACATTTAACAGAAGTAGCTTATTTTCTGTGGAGAGTTGCGATCTACGGCCTATCCAGTTCATTTGGCGAATTTTGAGGTTAATTTGGGTTTTCTTTGCTGAGATGTGTGCCTTCTAGGTGAATTTTTGATCAAGTGTTAATCCTAGGTACTTGACTTGGTTGCTTACTGGTAACTTCGTATTGTTCAATGTGACTCTGGGACAGATTATAATTCCTGTTCGTGAACGTAATTTGTACAGATTTATTGTGGTTTACTTTGATTTTCCATCTACTCAGCCAACTTGCAGCTGGTCTAGGTGTAATTGGAGATTCTCTGATGCTATTTGAGGGTCTTCACTTATTGAGATTATGGCAGTATCATCGGAAAACCTGGCGATAGTGGTATCGTTTATTGGAATGTCAGTCGTGAAAATGAGGTACAGGAGGGGGCCGAGGACACTTCCTTGGGGAAAACCAGATTTTCTGTGCTGAGCCTTACTTGAAAGTATCGGTCTGTGAGGTATGATTTTAGGATAAGATAGTAAGGAGTAGGGAATAATGTTTTAAGTTTATATAGGAGGCCATCATGCCATACACGATCAAAAGCCTGCTCAATGTCCAGGAATGCAGCTGTACACAGTTTTCTCTCCTCTAAACTTGTATGGATATTCCTGACTATTCTGTGGCACTGCTGAAGGGTTGAATGATTTTCTCTAAATCCAAATTGGTGTGTAGGTATTGTTGTATCTATGTCAGTGTCTGCTGATATTCTCCTGAGCAGAAGCCTTTCAAAGGTTTTGGACATGATTGGTAATAAACTTATTGGTCTGTATGAGGTAGCTATATTTGGAGGTTTGTTTGGTTTTTGAATCATGATTATTTGTGCAAACTTCCGTGTGATCGGGAATGTGATCGGGAACTACCCGATCACACGGAATTTTAACTAACGTCAAGGAGCTATAAAAAGGGAAAAAATAAGAAAAAAAAAAGAAAAAACTTCAAATTTTACCACTGTAGATCGATAACGAAGTGGCTGCGGACCCAGTGTTTATATGAACTTTTGAGGGCACATAAAATAAGCCAACGAATGACCTCCTTTTCGTATATACCTGGTATTTAGGAATAGCCTGTATATTTTCAACTTATTTTTATTTTGAAAATCACTTAAAAAGTTACTAAATTTATTTTTACAAAAAAATTATTTTAAAATTCTCCTTACTTACTTCATTTACTTGGGAACATGTTCTCCACATAAAATTTAATTCAATAACCGCATAAAGATTTATCATATTCATATACTACGTGGTGAATCATAAATAAGCATAAGAGGTATCCAGTGGGAACTAATTGCAGCATTTACTTAGGATTTTCAGCAATCTGAAGCTTTCTCAACTCCTCTCTACTCTCCACTAGTTGAATTGGAGCGTTTCGTTTAATTACAAAAGTTTCACAATATGAGAGCTGCTTTTGCCAGCAAATCTGTATTTTCATTTTATATCTCGGCATAATTAAAAGAGATATCAGTTTAGTTTGCCACACCAACTATCAATACAACTACACGACGTGTAAGAAGAAATTAACCTTCAAAATTATCCATATTTGAATATTATGTTATTTAGTTTAACCGCTCTAGAGATCTAGGTTTGGCATCGATGGCAAGTTTTTGGATTTTCTAAAGAGACTAGCTTGATTACTTGAATCACCAAAATTTTTCGTCTTAGTTTGCATGGTAATAATCTCGTAATAACGCATTATTCGGGCGTTTTTAATTACACAGGATTGCCATAGTTATTGGTTGAAGCTTTGACAGGAATTACTTGGTTGAAGATGTTGCAGGTTTCAATTGGTTTTATTAACAACAATTATAACTAAATCTTAATAACCCTCTAGTAATGATAATAATCTGGACTACATCATATCGATAATTATAATTATGGCAATTTCTCATAAACGAGAAATTCTACGTTTCTATACAAATAACCCGTCCAAGGTGAGATGATGTTTATTAATTACCATTTATTTTATAAGATAAGTTTACATGTTATCCTTTTACATATCGCTTTACTGCAGTGTAAGATTTCCTTACTGAAATCATCATGACGATACATTGCTTTGCATACACAGAAAGAGATGTCTCAAGAGAGACCTGGAAGAGGCTATCGGATATTTTTGTCACTTTTGCGTTCATTTCTATATTGTTTCATCCTTTCGGCTTCTATTTAGTTCATATCCTTAACAACAAGAAGGATTTTATAATTTGATAACTCTCTCTTTGCAGGATTGACCATCATGAATTCCAGGTTTTTAGATCATCCCCTCTGATTCAGAAAACGACAAAGTTTGCATGATACCCAAGTTCTTGTCCTGGTTAAAAGGTGGTTTTACATGTATTAAAGTATTTAGAAATTTTCCACATTTCTGAGGACCTTACCAGCACGTTTTTTCATTCTCATAAATAATGATATTGCTAATTGAATAACGCGTCCAATTATTCACAAAGAATGTCCCGGCAAAGCTGTATTAAAGCAAAATTCATCCACAACGAGAATCGACTAATGAACCCGCCGGTTCTCCTCATCTCCTCCCGCTGAAAACCGAGAGCTTCGCTTTGATGCCGGGGTATTTGAAAACAGAATACGAAATAACCGGGAAATCGATAAATATCACATCACACGACAGCCGTTGGAATAAAGCGGTGTTGACATTTTACTTAAAAATGCATAGTTTCTTCTTTCATCGGAAGTTCTTTCAAATTTGATGCAGCATGTTTACCTTGCCCTCATGCTAGTTGTTTTAGCAGGAGCTTAAACGAGCTGCCTGCACCCCGAAGTGCAACGGGCGCAATTACAAAATCGAATTTCCGATAGTTCGGTTCGTTATATTAGCAAATTGTTGAACTTTCTCGATCCGAAATATCATCCGGAGCAGCTGCGTTGTTCCACAGTCGCATGAACTGGATGTTTGCTAACGATTAACTTCTGTGAAAATCCAGATGCATAATTTGTAACTTTGGAAACCTTTTTGCATATGATAGGATCATTCAATATTTGTCAATGCATTCTATCAGATAATCTTTTATCCAAACTACAATAATAATTATTATTAAAATCCAAAAGTTACTTTTTAGCGCGTGATGCTAGAAACGAGACTTTTATTGCATATACAGCCGGCAGAATGGAGGTAGTTGAAACCCAGTCATCGGGGAGACTGTCCACTTTTTAGCGGAGGAACAGATTCATTCCAGCCCTCTTACGGTTGATTGATACTCGCATGTTCTCAAGTGTCTATGGGCGCTTGACTGAAAAAAATTCCACTGAAGAATTAAAATATTCAAAAGTGTACACCTGGTAATTATTACGAAAAACAAAGGTTGCTGAACTTATTCAGGATAATTATAATATAATAAATATAATAATAATATAATAATTGTTACAGTAAGTAATATAAATGATCACTATATTATTAGATGTATTATTTAATAGAATATGGTTTCAATCTTCAAAAGAGTGCCCTTCGAATGTTACAAATAACTCCAGGCCCAGAAAATGGAATGGCCGGTTCATTGACTGCCCATTTACAAAGAGTTTGGGCAAATTAACGGTAATATTATCAAAACACGATCTTCGAATAAAAGTTTTAAATTTTTATCCATTTCGAACTTGGTTTTTGAAAGTTGTGGGGTAATAAGAAACATTCAATTGAATAACTTAACCAATGCTGCAAAAAATCGGACTGGAACTATGTACCAGTAAAAGCTGAGTGAAAAAATAAGTACCAATCAATTATAAGTAGGTACTGATCATCAATAGGTATAAGGTCGTCACAACTTGTGCTTTGTGACAATGTAGGTAAACCCTTATCCAGCTCAAATATCTAATGCGAGAGGAGGGTACAATGTTACCAAACTACAAAAATACAATTTTTATTATTGTTTCTTAATATCCTTTCTCTATTGAACTATTGAACAAAGCAGTATTATCCTGCTGAATTCAATTATTTAATAAAGATGTGCATTCGTCATGCCGTAGGATAATAGATGCATATGAAGTCAATCACACCTTCGCCCGTGAAATGATATAGCAGATATAGGAAGTTCATGTAGCACTGATAGAACACACATATAAGATGATAATGACATAAACACCTTCAGCAGACAAATGAAACAGCAAACGAAATGCCACGATCGCACTTAATTGCAGTCTTGTTTTAACTTGGGTTTAGGTACGCTGTCCTACCAGTCTATTTTATCAACTCCGTAGCGCGGTTTTTTATCAGCCAGCCTCGTAGCTCCGGGACTGGTGAGCTGAGTTGCTGAGCAACAGAACAGGCAGAGCGAGTCTGGACTCTCATGTCCGAATAACGTGATATATTATTATAAATAAAAAAATATTTTTAAAGCTATATGATGATTTTCGCAAAAAATCGTAGTCAAAATAGCGTCTTAATCTCGTGGAGAATTAGCAATATTCACTTGGATGTTGCAACACTCTCCTCCTCGTGAATAATATACCTACTCGTTGAAGAATAACTATTAGGTAATGCTTTTAACATTCTGATAATTCAGTTCTGTTAACTTATTGATTTCTAATATGATGGATTTAATATTATTTGTTACAAGTACCTACTAGCAAAAAATATTAGGAGAGATTATGTATATTAATATTTTACTTATTTAATACTTTGCATTGCATATTTGTCGGTTAGACTCTCATCCTCACATGCCAGACAGCAAATCACAGTCCCGACAGGGACTATAAATAGGGTTTAATTGATAGGCCAAATCTGGCATTAAATCGCTACCGATTCGAATATTCAATCACCCAGTCAGCATAAATGATAATTATCTCTAAATAGTGCCCTATAGTCTACGGAATTCCTAGTATTAGGACAAATAACTGACTACTATTTGGTCAGGTAATAAATATTCAGGAATTAGATATATTTTTTGAATTTTATTATTGTTTCAAACCTAACAGATATACAGGGTGTTAATGAATAGGTGTTACAAACTTAATAAAGGGCATGTAGTAAATGCAAAAAGAGGCGAAAAATTTCCTGTAGAAATCGCTCGTTGGGGCTTTAGTTTTCGAGATACAAGGTGTTAAAGTTCTTCTAAAATTTTAATATTTTTTGAATATCTAAAAATTGGCTATAACTCAAAATTTTGTACAGTAGTTCTGCTAATTGATGTATACACGCAAGATTTGATACTGCCAATGAAAAATTATTCAATCCAGTGGCAGAGATCTGAATGTGTTCTTACCATTTTTATTAAATAATTTTTACGCCACTGACTTTAATGCAAATTTGTTATTTTTTGTAGTAATACCTTATGTTGTTTAGAGGAGAAAATTTACCGTATACTTTTGTCCTAGGACGCACTGTTTCCAAATTATTTCACAATGTAGGAAGCCATAGGAGGTAAAATATCATAGAAATAAATGTTATTGAGTATTTTCAGAAATTAATCATGTTTGTGATCTTGAAAACAGTGCGTCCTGCAACAAAAGCTTAACATGACTTTTCTCCGCTTTCTTTAACTTTAACACCCTGTATCTTGAAAGCTAATCGCTACATGCCCTTTAAGTTTGTAACACCTTATTCATTAACACCTGGTATAAATTGATTTCTACATGATGACTAAGCTCAGATCCATAAAAGTATAATTAACATTACCAAAAGAGTAATTTCGGAAGATCTGTAAGAAGAAAAGTTTCCTAAAAACAAAACGCTTCTCCTAAATCACTTTTTTCCGCAAGCATGTTCTAAAATACCGCAATTATGATACTGCATGTATACACCATAATATACAGGGTGCACCATGTATCCTTCTCTATGTTGCTATCTCTTAACGCTAACAGATACAGGGTCGGTTAAACAAGTCCAAAGAAGCGCAATGTTGTGGCCATCTCGAATCCGTCGAGGCATACGAAATATCTGTGACCGTTCCTGAAATATCCTGAAAAAACTGAAAAATCGAGATTTCTTATTTTTGCCATATCTTTTTTATTATTGGAGATTTAATAAATAATTTTTGGTGGGCTTACATAAGTCGGCAAGAGCTACCCATCTGACATTTCAAAAATTTTCAAAGTCGACTAGATCCCAGGATTTTCATAGTCAACTTTCGTTTTTCTTATGGCCGTCATATTGTTTTTTATGTTGTTCGGAATAAAAAAAAACATAAAAAACAAAAAATTGTTAAACTTCAAAAAATAAATTAAAAAATTTTTATTCTTCTTTTTTCTTTACAAAAAAGACAACTTTTAAGACCGAATTTCATAGATAAATTAAAAAACCATGAAGCAAGCACTATTTCGGCGTATTTTACAAATGTTGACGTTTTTCGACGATTTTTTTTTGGTTTTTCTTTAAAAAAGAAGAATAAAAATTAAAAAAAAATTTTTTTAAGTTTATTAATTTCTGGTTTCCATTATTTTTTTCGTATCGAACGACATAAAAAAATAATATGGCGGCCATAAGAAAAACGAAAGTTGACTGTGAAAACTTTTGGTTCTAGTCGGCCTTGAAAATTTTTGTAATGACAGATGGACAGCTCTTAACGGCTTATGTAAGCCTACAAAAAATTATTTATTAACTTCCAATAATAAGAAAGATATGGCAAAAATAAGAAATCTCGATTTTTCAGTTTTTTCAGGATATTTCAGGAGCAGTCACAGATAGCTTGCATGTCTTTACGGATCCGACATGGCCACAATACTGCACATCTTTTCTCTAATTTAACCGACCCTGTATCTCTTAGCGTTCAGGAGATAGCAATATAGAGAAGGATACATGGTGCACCCTGTAGAAGGATCCGATATGTTACAAGGAACAATTTTTTCATTATTATCTTAGCACAATTAGTAGCTTTTGACATCGTCAAAACTCGTTGGACTCTAACCTACGGAACGAAAAAGGACTCACCTAAGTCAAGTTAGCCACGCTTCGGCCAGCCACGCTTAGAATAATTTCCGACAAATTTTTAATTTTTTTTTTTCGTTTTTTAAGGATTAAATGGAAGGGAATGTCTTTTTTTGGTTTATGAAAGTATTATTCACAAATTTCACTCAATGAAAAATTACCGTAAACTGAAAAAATTGTAACAATCATGACTCCTCCGCCAGTCACGGTTTCGGCCACGGACTTAGAATAAATTCCGACAATTTTTTCGTTTATCGTTTTTTACGGCTGAAATGGAAAAGAATGTCTTGTTTCAAGACAAAAGACAAAAGGTGTCATGTGACCCGATATTCTACGCCACTGGGTGCTTCCGTTATGTCCAAAATTTTTCAAAATACTGGTTATGAAATCAAAAACTCATGAACAAAAATTCAGGATTATTGGTCCACTCTGTATAAACATACAATAAAAAACTTTTCAGTAAATCGACACATAAACACCCTGTATCTTGGTTAAAAACCATTTTCAAGAAAAAATTTCTCCTAATTTCCTTATCATTTTACCTTTATGTACACGTCCTCCAATTTATGGTACTCTATTTAGAAACACCTTGTATATTAATAACCTTTCCCTTGCGCTGAAAAATTGAAAAGATGTCATCATGTCATCAATTACAATTTTAAAGGTGAAGGCATGCAGGGCTTGTAGACAAAACTAAAATAATGAGATTGCGTATTATGATTCCGTGGCCAAAAGCGTGGCTGGGCGCGTGCATGGAGTCATGATTGTTACGATTTTTTCAGTTTACGGTAATTTTTCATAGAGTGAAATTTCTTAATAATACTATCATAAACCAAAATAAGACATTCCTTCCCATTTCAGCCATAAAAAACGAAAAAAAATCATTCTAAATCCCTCTCCTAGCCGAAAGCGTGGCTGGCCGAAGCGTGGCTAACTTGACTTGGGTTAAATGTAAATTGACTTTCATGATTTTATTCGCTTTAAAATTCATTACCATAAACTTTTCGTCGAAATATTCCAAGAGGAAGACGGGCACTTCGCCTAAGTGGCAAAAAAACCCATCTACCTGGACTCGTACGGTCGAAATCCCCTAAAATTTATGATCTTGCATATCAATGGTTCTTGAAATGGACAGAATGTGCCCATTGCCTGTCAATTGCACGGCCTCGTCTTCGCATCGGTCGCAATAGTTGCGCTCAACACAAAATAATCGTCTTCTACTCCTAGTAAATTACTATTTTTAGTTACTGACCACTTTTTAGAATCTGAACAGAAAAAAAAACGTATTACCTTCATGTAGGTATAAAGAAGTTTCCAGTCTCCAATAAAATGTGCCAGATTAGTTGCAATACTTTGCTGTGATCCAAAACACTTTGATGATAAAAGCCGAAACAAGCCGATACATTGACATTGACTTTCTTACATTAAATTCATGCCTTACTGAATTCCATCATCATTTATATACTTACACAAAAAAGAGAAAAAGGAACATATAATAGTGTCAAGACAGTCAACCATAGAACATTTAAAAAAATCAACAAAGCTAAGGAAAAGATACTATCTACTATGCAAGATTGCAGTGTAAAATTATTATTGTGCTTTGTTATAAAAAATTATTTTGTAAGGCTTTTTCCTATCTCATTTTGAGAACTAGAAAAGGAATTTATGAAACTAATCCCAAGAAATAATCCGGCAGACACCAAACCTCGTGACGCATCCAAACTTGTGCTTCACCCCGAAATCTCAAGTAATGCTGTAATCATTTTGATTGAAATTGTTGTAAAACTTTGACAGGAGGACGCGGTAGTCATTTGTTAAATGCGCTCCGGGGCCGTCTCGGAGGACTCGTACCGTTCCACTTTGCCAGATAGCCGTCTCTTCATTATGCGACACCCCCGGTTAATGTGCAACTATTCGCTTTAAGACGTCTCGAGAAAGCTCTCTAAAATCATGGCCTCTGCTCTCTTTCGAGGGGTGGTTTTCGTCCTGCTTGAGCACCCTACAATTCACTACACGCATTAAAATTGGATTTTATGTAGGTTGGTAGTATTTTATAACTAACAATTTACATTGAAACATACCTGTCAAAGTCACATTATTATGTATCTAGATCAATGATCTTGCATAGTAAATGAATATGCCAAAGCATAGAACAATAATCTCATGCCACCGAGGTGAGCACACTTACGTTAATGAGATTCTCCGTTTCCCAGTATAATCACTGACAGACAAGAGCTCTTTCTCTCTCTGTCTTCTCTCTGTCTTGGGAAATAATAGACATTGACAAGAGTGGTGTTAAATAGTACCCTTTCACGTGTTATGTAACATCTACCTTTGTATACCTACCTACTCATTGTAAAGCATGAAGAGGTCTCAGTATTACGAAGAAATTTGCTTTTTAATCTATGTGTATTGGAATGCTCGATTAATTTATACTTATTATACCAATCGTGATAAAGCAGAAAATGCGGACACGTTGCGGCATAGTTTAGGAAAGTATGATTCCATAAAGAAAGTCCATCATCAGAATGGGAGAGAAGGATCATGGCTTACGCCTGATGGCCTAATTCATCATAAATACAGTCAAGATGTAGTCTTTCCAAACATTGCTAGCATCTTCTTATTTCCGTTTGGAATTTATCGCGAATGGCCGAAAATAGCAGTAAATGGAAACAACTAATGGCGAAGAATAAATCACGAAAATATGTATTGCGCCCAGCGAGGGCTCGATAAAACAGTTGGAGTTCTCTCAGCCTTAATCTTATTTAAACTTAAATAGGATATGTGACTTCAGTTTATTTACACCAGATTAATGACATCATTCTACCTAGGTATACACAGAAATAAAACACTCCATTTGAAAGTTCTTCTTGCACAACAAGACTAATTTTTCTCAATTTTAACTTTCTTATTGCAGCAAGAATGATTCTGTGTTTATCCGATTTCTGGCCCGTTGAGGTTAATTTCCTGGTGATACATTCCTCTCCCATCAGTAGCATAACGGACCACATGATAAATGTCTCATATTCCATTCAATATTGTACAATTTCACAGCGTGAAATAGTCTAGCTGGTAATCTATAGAGCATTATTTATTTCCCTGGTGTGTGAGAGTCAGGACACGGCACCAGGATCTGCTCGCTCGTATACCGGGACGCCTCACCAAGAACATTACAGCTATATTGCCAGAATGTCTGTTTTTTCTAAAATAAACAAGAGACAGTCTAAATTGTGTTTCCCAATTTGTCAAATGATTTTCCCATTTATCAAATGTCAGTGTTGTTTTCCAAATCAAATTCCTCTTATGTCAAAAAAGATTTTCTTTATACGAAATGCTTTTTAAATGTTTATTATGCTGGCACTGTACATTAATGGCATCAATTGATATAAAGTGAAAACAATTTGTCAAAAATGGAAATTGATTAATAGAGAGGTAGAAAGCAATTGAAAAGAGAGGAAAACCAAGAGAAAAAGACTGTAAAGATTATTTTCCTATTAATTACAATTATTATTAGAAAAAAACGAACGAAACGAGTTAGTAATTTGAAATTAGCGTCATATATTATTTTTCAACGGGGGTTTATGTGGCAATTTCATAGTATAACGGCAACATTGTAGGTTGACCGCGAATAGAGCATACAGGTGTATGTCGGATGACATAGTGATCCTGGGACCTAAATATCTCACATTTTGCCAGATGCTAAATGATATCGGGTCCCAGAATATTGTCAGCGAACCTATTATGTCGCCTGTATATATATATTCGTTTGAAATTACAAATTGCAGTCTTACGATTAACATGTTGTTTAGTTTATTAAATTACATATGATTGGTTTCGTCGATCATGGGGAAAAGAACGATCTGTAGGATATTCTGATGCGATGTTGACATCATGGTGAAGCATTTGCTTTGAGAGATTATAGTCTAGGGAAAACCCCATTAAAAAACCTAGACACACCATCCTGTTGAGATTGGTTTGAAGTATTCCAATCATTTTGCAGCATCCGTCTGAGGTTATCTGGCTGTTAATGTAGATTTTGTTTACAAGAGCTTCAAATTCTGTAACCAGTCTATTGTTTCGGTGGAAATTTCATGAATTGCTTGAAAACCTCCAGAAAAATTGGTTAAAGGACATTCATTGACAATGTGATTGATGGATTCTTCAGGATGTCCGCAAATACAGGAAGCGCTTGGTATTAAATTCCATTTATGTAACATTGAATTACATCTACCGTGTCCTGTTCTTAAGCGATTTACTTGTACCCAGACTTTCCTTTTTATTTCAAAACCGTTGACTACTGATGAAGGATCTTCGATTAAAGTGTTGTTGAATAAAGAAACACTTTTATTTCGCCAATCATTTCTCCATTCATCTTCAATTTTAAATGGTCGATCCAGGTATGTTTCTAGCCACACAGGTCTTCTTGATTTTAATCTCGTTGTTGGAAGATTATTCAGGTCCGATGTTATTGAAAAATCATCTGGAAATGTTCGGTAAAAGGCCTGTGACTGTACATGACAAGACCTTTATCAATCATCGGTCCTGAAACAGTTCTTTTTCTCTCGCGCCGTGTCAAACGGCTGGAACAAAGGAATCCCGAGATCAGCAGCTCTCGGATATGACAAACTATAATGGAATTCCTTAAATTTAAGACCTAAAATGTCTTGAATCTTATAAGAATTCAGATGCCCTATTATTTGCTAATGCCAGGCTCTTGTTTCTTCGGATGTGTTTATTGCAAGAATAAATTAGGAAAGTTATATAAATGGATAAAAAGTTTCTGATTTCGATGAGCGTGTAAAATTGGCTCACGTCAAGTCCTCAGAGCAACACAATATTTTATAACTTTAGAAGGCAATTTTAAAAAAGGTCACCTTACAAAACTGCCTCAGGTTAATTGTGGATCAAATGGTATCAAGAGATATTAGCGGCTGGAATCTGTCTATCATCGTCCGATGGTACGATGTTAGTCAAGAAAATGATATTGCCGATTATTGTAATTTACATATTTGACTTAGAGATCGCCCGAAATACTCTGTTAGTTTTTCAATAGGCCCAAAATTAAATATTTAATTTAATCAGACGGGAATAAAACTATTGGTTTTGTTAAAATACACCTAAAATATTATAATAAAATTTTGTGGATCAATAATGCTTGACGATTTCGACTTAAAGTTCAGATTTCCCCCAACAATCAACAAGCATCACGAGAGGAAAATGAAGTAACCGGGAAACAATCTCATTCACTCTTACTGGTCTTAATCCCTGCAGTTCAATGAGCAAAGTGGTTCATGGTTAATTTTCAGACTGCCTAGAGTAATTTACGTGCAAGGCTGATAAAATCACTTAGGTATAGCAAGTGTAAGGGTTTAGCATAAAAAGCAAATTGCCGGTTAAAGTCGGGGGGCAGGTAGGGCTTGGAACTTGGAACAAGCTCTCCAGTCTACCTCACGTGCTCCGGGAGTCAGCAACGGAACCCGCTTTCTACAAACACAAAAACACCAGAACTCCAACACCCAACGACAATTAGCACACGTAAAAACGGCATCTACGTGATCGGAATTCTCTACCTGCGCCCTCCAAGTTCACTTAAACAACTGCCTATCAGTGGCGGGGCGAGTATAACAAAAATTATAAAATGATACCGCTAATATTTTATTGTTGTGATTTTTGAATTTTAAAGAAATAATAAAAGTCGTCGTTATAATTATTGTTTGGCCAACATGTTCAAATTAACTGTATAAAATATAAAATATTAAAATTCTTGAATCTTCAACATTTCATAGCTTCAATAGACAAATTTTCTTAAAACCGAAGTGATAAGACACCTTTATCTTCTTCAGATAAACAAAACTGCTCTTTGACTCATTAGTATTAGGAATTACAAGAAGGAGAATTAGGTATTGGGCAGGTTTATGCGTTCAGTCCCAATGCAACGAATCCTAGTATGCAAAGTCTTCACCGTTTGAATACCGATGACGAGAAAGCTGATCAGATGTAAGCAGCGATTCTCCCCCTCCATGCAACGTTTTTGCCGTCGTTAGTTGACGAACTCGCTCTCGAGGCACCTGAATATCCATGTTACTTTATTTAAGTACTACTATAAATAAAAGTGTCACACCCAAAAATTTTGCCTTATATATTGATTGGGAATAACTTTCGATGGCCTCAGGGGATTTCTATTTTCTTTTTTCATGTCAGTAGCCCTATCCTTTATTTTTCCGCCTTGTTTCTTTGTTGGACTCAAAAAACCGCGAGAAAATTTTTTACAGGGTGATTTTTGAATGCGTGCAAAATCACTCTACGGTTTCGATAACCTTCTTTTACCAAATAGATTTTTCTTACAACTTGCGTGTTTTGATGACCAAATTTTGAAGCTTGATGTCTTATTAAAAGTTAACTGTCCACTCTTGAAATTATAACTTTTCCTCTATGACCGTTTTTTGAAACTAAGGGCTCATATTGATGCTGAAACTTGAGGCAAAAAGTATAGCAACTGCAGATATTTTACCAAGAAAAATTAATTTGGAAAATGGGGGTATCAAAACCACACAGAGTGATTTTGCACTCCTCTGTTGATAATTTGTTTGAATTTTCTTCAATTTTAGATCCAACAACGAAGAAAAATAAAGGAGAGAGTTGACCATTTACAAAAACAAAATTGAAATCACATTGAAAAATTGAAAGATGACATCTTTCGCGTTGAACGAAATATCACAAAATCATCGGAATGACAACGGGATCCGTTGAGATGAAAATATTAAACACACTGGACCCCGAGACAGTATGAACAGAGTCCCCAAGTATAGTGGAAGACATGATTCGACGGTGACGCTCGACGGTACATTCCTCCTGTACCAATTTGAAGACCAGTAAACACGTAAAACTTTACAATAATAGAGCAACTGATACCCTACTCTGGTACCGAGACTATAATAATAAAAACAATGCATTTCGGAGCGCTGGTCCGCATGGCGGCTACAATAAAAATTAGACATGCAGATGTATTCCAGGAATTATTCCACGTTTCATTATTATCAACAGGAGTGGCTCTAGTCCTGGAAATGCATCTAGTCATTAAGCAGATTTTTAGCAATTAAGTTTCAATTAGGGTCGTTCCTAATTACATTCGAACTGCGTGTATAAAAATTTAGCAATAAGTTCTACGTAGCTTAGTTTTAGAATAGTTTTATGAAATAATTGTTGTTACTCTTCTTAATTAAAAAAAGTTTTTCATGATTGCTAAGAATGAGTGTTGTTTTTCCTCGTATTACATATTATAGTATAGTTAGTTTCGTTAACAATACGGTGAATTTATTTCCCTACTTGAAAGTTGAAACTATCACTGAGAAAGATTTTTTTTCCAAAGTACAAGGATAATTTATTTTATCTGCGAGTGATTTAGAAAATCAACTTTTTTACAGTCTTCTTAATTCATAAAATGTATGATTATCATGAAGAGTGGATAAAATAAAAGATCGTGAAATAAAGAAAAAACGAGTGAAATAAAGTGCCGTAGCGGTTCATTATTTCACGCTTGTCATAACCTGAAATGTATCGATTGATTTGAATAGTCCAATCACGAAATCGCGGAAAAAACAATTGGACATCGCGCAAGAGACGTAATGAGAAACGTCAGTTTATTGGCAGATCGTCTGATTTATGTTTAATTTTGTATTTTTATTTTATTTTTGTTTTGTGTCGTTAAAAAGTGAATTGTTGGGCTGAGATCAAAACTTAGTAATAAAAAAAGTACAATATCGCAGTTATTGTTAAATAATGAATAGTAAAGTTTTATAAAAATATAAAATATAACATGTAAGCCATTTTTCGATATCTTGAGTAGTTTCCGATGTACACTGTTATCAAAATGAAAAAATTGCGATTTTCACTTGTTTATTATAGGTACCTACCTAACTCAAAACTGTGAAAACTATTATTAGGTACTAGATTTTCTCAGGAAATATGAAAATACACTAAGTACACGGTGTCCCATTAAAAAAAATGACAATGTTGTCATTACTGAACCAAGGTACATCCTGTATAAAAAAATTCACATCAATAGAAAGTTAATATAATTACAAAATTGACATGTTTTTGACTTTTTATTAAACTCAAAACTGAAGGATTTACAAGAAAGTTGCCATAATTTCTAGCTACCCTGTATAATAGTCAATCCAAGCGCCAATTTATTCTTTTGTTATACGCTAAGATTATAACGAACGAGTTGAGGGTGGTCAAAACTAAAAATTAAAAACAAATATATGGTAAGATTAAGAACGTAAGTATCGATAAAAGAACTTAGTTAGCACCGACGACGCTGTCTTCAATTCTGGAGGCACTGGCTGGAAGGACCGAATGAGCACACGAATGGAATCCACTACTAATTCATTAGTTACTTCTCCCAGTCCGTCTACGGCCATCGTGTGGATTTGCACACAAAGCAAACAACCCAGAACAAAGTTTGATGAATTTCCCCACCACTGTATATTTTGTATTCTGATGAAACTATTGAGTTAATTACTCTGAAGGATCAAGCCTAGAGCCAGTTTTGTTGTATTTGTTTTCGGATGTATCCGTCTTTATTTGTCCATGTAGGTACACCTTTGACGACTATTTTCCATCTATCTAATGGTTAGGCATTAATATACCTTTCTTGAATTGCTGCTCAGGAAGTCGAATAAACGTAATATTTCTTATTAATTTCTTTTGAGACAATATTAGATGGAATTTTATTATGTTCTTAGAAAATAACTTCATATTTTCAGCGTCATCAAAGAGACTCCTGCTCTTCTCTTTTGTTTTTATCTCGCAGTATATGACATTTTATCCACATTTATCAGATGGATGAATCCGAATAAAACACAATAAACTCATATCAGATCTGTCATCTCTTTCAATTGTCTTCATAGATGGATAAATATTTTATAGAATTGCTTGCTAGAATGCACTCTCTTGTGATTCTAAATGAAGCAAACATCGATATCCTGTCGTATTTGGGTTTATTATTTCTTTAATCGACTGTGTTCCTTCTATTATGTACGACTGACTACTCGTTAAAAAAAGCAAACGTTGTAACAAGGTAGCATTCCAACTCAACAAACATTTCTACGGGAAAAAAGGTGTTTTCTAACCAATGGTGATAGAAAGTAGTAGAAAAAACATGTTATTGGTTTTGTGAAATAAATATTTTGTTGTACTTAATCAATATAAGTATCTCAAGGTAAAATATTTGACATTCTCGCAAGATTCAGCTTTATCATACAGAAATTTAAAAGCGACATTTTGATTAAGATCACTTAGCATATGCCTATACATTCTTCTCAATGTATTCATCGTAATAAAATGGAACATGTAGGTACCTACCAACGCGCTTCAAAAAATAAAATGACATCAAATTAAGTTAAAAAAACAGTCTTTTTCTAAATTTGTCTTGTAATAATGTGATCTTTATAAAATTTACCAAACTGATTTAACATTTCCGTTATTTAGTCATATTTTATGTTATTTTACATTCTTATGAAGCCTCCTCTGCCTAATATTAGGCATTTTGTAAGATAAAAAATGGATGCTCTTTTCTCCCAGGCAGGCAAATATCATCACAGTTTCATTTCGAAAGGGACGCGGAGGCAAACATTCAAGTTGATAGGTTTTCAGAAGCTCCACCTGCACTAGAAATAGAGAAAAGGTTCCTACAATATCTTCGATTTTCACGGCATGGACACAGTGGACATTAGCCTAAATTTGCATCTCGTTCGGAATCCGATTCCTATATACATAAGCGGCAAATTCTTTCAGGCCTTCTTCTGAAATGACTTTCTTTCTCAGGTCTGAATTAAATAACCCGAGGGGACAAAATTTAATTTACGTTTAGTAGGTATTCCATCAAAAACGGAAAAGTTTTTAATTATAATAGTCAAAACAGCAATAATGATTGCGACGTTAAAAATAAGTGTCCCGCATTTTTAAGTGCAACGCCCAACCTTTGATGGGTTAGATTTATACTTCTATTTAAGAGCTTTAAGTAAAGTTTTATTATTCTTCTCTGTTCTAGCTCCGGCCGAACTTTTCGCTTAACAAAGGATTACAAGCAATTCATCAGCATGCATGTAATGACTCCTTATAATCTTAATTCCAAAAAGATGAAGACAATTCCGGAACGAAATACTGCATTCCCTTAAATAGTGGTGTAATAAAACTTTTACAGCTACGCCTTAACTGCAGTCAACTTCTTCCTCTCTGTCTCAGGATTTACTGCTAACGAAAAACGAGCACTCAACAAGGGAAGGTTTCCTAAAACTTGTTTCCTGCAACACTGTTCGAGAGAATTCACAAAAGCATCTTTTGTTTTAAATCTGTGAAATAATTTAATAATCAATATCAATTATTGCAAGTTAAACAAATTTATTGTAAGGGTTCTTTTGGATATTTTTCACATGAAAGTAATTCACTCAAGTGTACTGATTTCATGAAAGATGTTCTGAATTGGAAAAATAAAGTGAAAGCCAAAGGCATAACAATTTGTGCGATGTATATCTACACCATTTAATCCGAAATATATCAAGGAAGCCAGTGTTCATCTCTGGAAATAATGGGATACAAAATATAGATAAGATAAGCCGCTATATAAATGTAAGCAGCATCAATCTTCTAGCTTGAATTATGGGTTCCCCTTCCGAACAATGCTTTAAGCGTTTCAGCACATTTTTACATTGAGAGTATCAATTTTCCTTATTGAAATCATTATCTCGACAAAGACCTTCAGCTTCAATATTTATTTCGATGATAACATTGATGTGCTCGCTTCTTGGAAGGGAATAATTAAATTTATTACTTCGATTTCTGAAGTAGAATAGACAATATGTAGGGAATTCTTTCTCGAGCTGAATCTACCATCATCATCCATCCAATTCCAGTTCACTTCACTAAGAAATAAGGAAATGGGTGGAGTGTTCTAGATGTTTAGATAAATTCATGCAGTTAAGGTTTCAAGGAATAAAAATTGTTCCTTCTTTCATGTAATATTTCTTGATAAGGTCATTAGTTAACATCAAATATCAGGCTTTATAAAAATCCTAACATTAGACACAATAACTTTATTGAAGACATCACAAAATTTGATAAAATACATTTCATTATTCTTTATGTAGTTTTAATAAGAATCCACACAGAACTGAAATTACAAAAAAAGACAAATTTAATTGACACTGCCTTTTTCACGCATATTTTAAATGCAATTTTCTAAAGAATCGTCCACTGGATCCACTGCATCTATTTAAATTTCAGGCGATAAGTTTCTATACAGGATGATCCCGAAATGGCGGACACGGATATAGTACCACGGCACTCATGACACGGGCTTAAGTATGTTAAGTCCATTAACTTTTTTTCCAGGATGGTTTCCTTAAAAAGATATGATAAATTTTGTGGAACAAGTTCACAACACTGCACTCGGTACACTTCTTCAGGTTAGGTATTCCACTGAAGCTACATGCTACTTAATATACTTAATCCACTTATAGATTTCTCCTTAGGAAAAATACACTTGCTCGTGGGATATTATGTATAATACGCATTTACAACATAATAATAAAAACATAATAACAAAAAACAAATAAATTATTTAAAAATTGATTCTTGGTGATTTATTGATTCAGATTATTGGTGTCTTTTATTACCACAATGTAATAAGTGTAAAACAAAGTATCAATAATTATGGTTGTGTATGCTGCATTTCGCATATTTTATGTATTTTATTTAATTAAAGCCGTGTAATTAGTCTTTTGATATTTCTTTCCAGTAATTTTAATTTTAATAATCGATTTCTATTGATGAATTGAAGAAAAACTGATTTTTACCACTTTACTTCACGACCAAATTACAGTTTTTACCGCTGGTCGCCGAATGAATAAAAATTATTAAACTGATTGTGCCGTTCTATGGTTCTATAATATGTCTTTATAATATGTTATCACGAATTCTCAAAGTTTAAATTTTTTATCTTAATACCGTCGAACTAAAAACAACATCACCGGTACGTCACTGTTTTATCAAAGCGAAAATTTTAAGCTGCATTTTAAACTGCTTTAATTCATAGAATAATTGACAGTTGTGACGGCATCTATCATTGAACAAAGTATTAAAGGCACAATAATAAATACCCATCTAAAATTTAGTACTTATTTTTTTTTCTTAATTAACTTACAATAATATGCTAAATTCAGAGCGTTTACTGACCTCTCTGTAAAATAGTTTTCGAATACGAATATTACTGAAATATATGCAATCATTGAAAAAAAAATTGAAGATTGAAGTCTTTAGAATTTGATATTGATATTGAACCTTCTAAAGTGTAGGAGCTATGAGATATTATATAAATATAAGTACCTAAATAATATTACCAGCATTGAATATTAGAAGCCTTGAAGCAGAAATCTTGAAATAAATATCTAAAATTAAAGGTTATGAAGGGTTCTTTATAGGACGCAATTAGGAGCCGGAGGTGGCATTGAGAATTTCTTATCTAATTTGGTAAATGTAGCTTGTCAAGTTGCGCACTTTCATATTTATCAGAGAAGTAGAGAGATAGCCGACTATCTGGAGTTCGCCAGGTACTTGCATCAATATGGGCAATTTGGAACAATTCTTCCAAGTCCATTTATAAGACGAGGCCGTCCAACTTTCCGCTCCATAGCAACAGAGGAGCGTTTTATACGAAATTTGCATTCTCTATGATTGCGGACGTGGTAGCAGCAATAAGACCTTTCAGTAGTCGCTGGATCGCTCTGAACGATTTTCAGGCTATTTCAACGTAACGTTCCTTATTTACCTTGAAATTCATGAGATAAAATTCCATTCTTTACAAAGGAAAGGAAAAGTAATTTAAACGATCGTTATCTCTATAATCTATATTTGGAGAGGAAAACGGGAGAATCTTTGAAAACCTACACCACGAACGAGGCTTGGGAAATTCCTCCTCGCCAATTCTTATTCCCCGCGTTGACAGGTTTTGATTAGGTCCTCTTACGCATAAAATATCACGATTTCCAATTATTTATCGTCTGGAGTGGTGGTATAAGTTGACATCCCTAAAACAGTAACTGAAACTGGATGTTATTTTCCGTGTTATTTGATTTAACAGACAAGATCTGCAGTTTATTGAATGTATTTTTCCACTCTTGTATTCAGTACTTAGGTATACATTCTAATAGGAATTAAATTTTCATTGAATGAATTTTCATAATTATACGAAAGGCGTAGATGCGCCACACCAGTGTTTTACTTTATGACGTCATAAAGTAAAACCCCATATTACTTGATTGCTTTATGAACACAGTTTGGACTGTGACCTTAAAATAATAATAAACGTTTTTAGGCGACTGTCAAAAACTAATTGGTCTTACGGATTTAATACCGTTCCAAAAATAAAACTTTTTCGGCCACTGGAAAAAACTTAAGATTTATCATAGATGGCGCTGTAGTCTAGGAAATTTGATTATTATTACTTCTCCCATTAATTGGAAAAGTGAGCACTCTGCGAAACAATGTCGTTACAAAAGTGGTTTCGTTCGGTGGGGGATCTTGTTAACAGAAACACCGCTTCACCCCTCACTCTTCTTTGCGAGGGAATGGATGGGGGGAGTTTAAACAACAACTCCTATTTTTTATTGCAAAAAATTTTAAGATTTATATTAAACATATTTTGAGATTAGTTAACATATGTTTATTAGTACATGGATTAGTAACAATGATTAGTTAACGATGCTTAATAGATTAGCGATTAGTTAACAGATGGCGCTGTAATCTAGGAAATTTCATTTTTGTAAATTTCTGCCATTTGTACAGAGGTGTACCAATCGAAAATGGTACCCAGGGAAAGTTATCAAGTTGCGCCCATTGGCTTGCTTACTGCTTGAAAATGAAAATCAGAGCGAACGTAAAAAATGTAAAATTATTGACTTTTGCGTCCCTTTTGGAATGAAAAAATGTTTCAGATAAATCTTATATTTTTTTGTGGCTGCATAGGAATTCGCAATAAGAAAATAGGGGTTGTTATTTAAAATTACTCAATCCCTGCCGAAAGGAGTGCAGGGTGGTTTCGTGTGTTCAAACGATGTCTCCTGCCGAAAAAAAACCACTTAAGTAAGAAACATTTTTCTGAAGTGTACAATTTCCTAGATTATAGCGCCACATATGATTAATCCAAAAAAATTATTCAGATAAATCTTACGTATTCTTTCTCGCTGAATATAAATTTGCAATAAAAAATAGGGGCTGTCATTTAAAATTTCACAATTATTTACACCACTCCTTCGCACGGGATGAGCGGTATAGAGCGGGTTATATGTTCAAACGCTGTCCCCCATCGAACAAAACCTTTTTAGAAGAACCATTTTTCTGCAGAGATGAAATACTGGACAACATTCAAAGATATAAATATAACGATATCGATATAAGAACAAAGTAATAGAGAAATATGGTGTTTTATTTACTTTATGACGTCATGAAGTGATATAAGAAGTGTGTTGCTCGCCGGAAATTTAAAATTGGCAGTCCAAGTTTTACATCGGAATTTGCAGTTTAAAGTTGAAATTTTTGGTTTTAGGTCGAAATTCAGAGTTTAAAAAAATTAATAGTTTAAAATCCGAATTAAAAAAAAAAAAACTGGTGTGACGCTTCAATGCGCTTTCGTATAATTAGCCCAACTTATTAGTGAAAATTCAAAGATGTATATTTGTTAATACACAATAATATACACAATCATTTAAATTAATTCTTGACCTGATGAACCTTCGTTTAAATCCCCAACCACCTTTCAATTTTCTCAATTTAGGAAAGTGTAGAGAGGCAGTCACAAGATAAAGTGTGATGCATGATTTATTTATCTCTTGCCTGCAAATGAGTGTTGATGTATATTAGCCGTGTATGCTAGAGACCTTTGTCGGCGCGACTCTATGAAAAGGGCTCATTCACGTAGATATAACTCAATAATTAACAGAGGTAGTTGCATTATTGTCGCTTTATAGTTGACTGTACACAGGTTTGCGACCTAAGTATGTGGAAATAATGAACTTAGCAACCTGGTCTATGCACTGCTTAATCAGCTATTAAATCACAAACCTCTGTTATTAATTAATGAATGCATCTATTTCCGATCTTATGTATGCACATGGTTTAGTATAGTTAGTAGTTGTTAACAGTATACTTCCATTAAGTCAATTGAGTTAGTAAACATGGTATATCCAATTTTCAAAATAATGCACGGTCTTTGAAGTAAAAGTTTCACATGTTGAAAGTGAATATAAATAATTTTCTTAGGGCTACTACCTATTTCTAGAAGTTTTCCTCATTATGTTGAATTATTTCGCTTTAGAAGAACCATCGTCTAAATCAATCATGATGCATAACGAGCGAAATAATTCGCTGCACCATTGGAGCAACCATCACAGAGTCACTTTCTTAAAATATCTTCCTATATAGGATATTATTTAGATAATACAGGCTGGCCCAACGAAAATGTAACTTTATTTTATTTTTATTTTTTGGTTTAAACTCCAAAACAGAAATAACAAACTTCTCAAAGTAAAATCAGGGTTTGGACTTATATGGCATTTTATTAAATCTTAAAAATGTTCTTTTGGTGCAGTTCCTTGAGTTCAAACACTCATTAAATTACCAATTAGAAAATAAATTTGAATGCTGATCTTTAGTGAACATTAGTGACCAATGGAATAGAAAAGTCACGTTCCGATATAAATGGAACAATATTAAATGTCTAATAATTAGTGAATGTATTTTTTTTTCAAACAGTAATAACTAAATTCTCTATAAAGAAATATATGTACTATAGGTGCGCTGCTTTGCGGTAGAAGTTCGAATGCCTGAAGCTCGATTATACTCTTTACATCCATACGTGAACTTATATTCGGTAAGCTGCTGCCAGTCCGTTTTTAATTTAAAACTCTATAAAAAAATTTGAAAGTAATTAACAATCTGTGTGCAAATGTTTTAATTCTATTTGTACTACTTAATTACCTGCTTGTATCTTAATTGGAGAAAAATTTAAAAAATACTTGAAAAAATAGAGGTGATGTCCCGACGATTTGATTACAACAACAATATTTTTATCTTCAGTATTATTTTTATTAAAAATAGTCGTTCTCCGAGCTTTTTAGTTCATGTTTCACCGCCGGAATCTTTGCTATGATATTCAAAAGTAATACCAATTTTTCAAACTGCTGACCCTGAAAACATTGCCAATTACCGCCCTATATCAATTATTCTCGTATTAGGTAAAGTGTTCGAAGCGTTAATAACAGACAGGCTTATCTCACATCTGAAGAGGAATAACGCTTTATATCGTGCACAAATTGAATTCCGAACCGGACATTCGTCTACTGAGGCCCTGCTGAAGGTGTTACATCAGGTCTTTCATGGCGTTGAGGATGGTAAACACACCGCTTGCTCTCATGTTGTGTTGTTGTCTGATCTAATAAACGCCTTTGATTTTGTCTCGCACTGCATTTTGCTCATAAAATCAGATCATTATGGGATTCGAGACTTACCACTACATTTTCTGCGGTCTTATCTTTTGGGTCGATACCAGTGTGTCCATACTGGAAATAAAGTCTCCTAATTTTCCGAGGTTAACTATGGAGTGCCCCAGGGTTCTGTTCTTGAGCCATTGCTCTTCCTTATATACACTTACCCACTTACATGATGTTTGGTAGTGTTCTCTTTGTCGATGACACCTCTCTTATTTTGTTCTACCACTGACTGGCAAATACGTTATCTGATAGTCAGATTGCGTTGAGACGAGCGGAAACTCGGTTCGCGTCAAATGCGCTGAAACTTAATGTAAATAAAATCAAATTATTGGTTCTCTCCAGTAATAATCGCCTTACGTGAGAATCTTCTGCTATAGGCAGAAGGGTGTGATGCTGGATGACTGCTTGACTTGGGAATCTCATAACTGTTGTCTCTATCATACCGAGGCTCTCATCAGTGATTTTTCTACTGAGAAAGTGAACAGGCGGGGGTTTCAACATGGTAGCAATGAGCATGATATATATTTTCTCTGTTTCACTCTATTCTTTTAATAAGAGAATAAATTCCATATAATATATGGAATAATTTTGTTGGGTAACGCTCCAACTTGTATAAAATTTTCTTAATTGCAAAAAAGAGCGGTACGAGTTTTGGCTAGGGCGGGCTATACGGATGATTCTAAGCCACTGTTTGTGAAACTAAAGTTAATGAGCGTTTCATCCTTGTATGTGCATTCATTGATGCAGATATATTCAAAAACATTCTCATATATACAGGGTGAGGCGCAAGGCAATAATTTACAATTTAATGGAAGTCGATTCTAAAATCCAACATTTGGCGATTTTTTTTTTAGATTTTGTGAGTCTGTAATACGGTTTGACAAGGAAGTTTTTAATACTAGTGTCAAAGGACTGATATGTGATGTCCAGATTGAGGCGCGAGAACCTTGGGGCATTTTATATGAAGAAGTGTTGAGACTAGGATGTTCAATTGTTTTCTTGTTTTCATAGTTTTATTTACCAGAAAAAATACTTGTAGTTTGTTAATTTAATATATTCTGTGGATCCAAACATAACGAAGTTAGCAACAGTGCCCACTTAACTTTGAAGACCCAGTATATTATGTGGGTCCTACATTAGTGCGTTGATCTTTCCTAGCGACTCGCCCGTTGAAGATAAAAAAAAAGATGTGGGAGAAAAGTTGAATGGTTTGAAGAGATTTATAGCCTAAAATTATTTTCAGCAATACCGCTGTACGGTATAAAACTTTGTTATTTTAAATAAGACAGCCTGTATATTAAGACATTTCTAGATTATATAAGAAAAATTAGTAAGGATGGTTTTCATAATTTTCATAATTGGAGTTTAAATTGAGTAGCTTATGAGTTATAAGCAAATGAAAATCGCCATTTCAAATTTTGAAAGCAGTTCACAATGAAAACGGCTCCAAATATCGAAAAACGTGTACATGTCCCTATCTTAACTTTTTACATGGTATACTATGGTGTGGATGAAATTGATGAAAAATTTGATTAATGAAGAATATGATAATTTTCATCATATATCCCAATTCACCTGTATCCCAATTTCATTGTAAAAAGTTAAGATAGGGAAATGTAAACCAAAAATCCCAGTCTTTTTGCAGCTGCTTTGGCAAGATAAGTAACATGAATACCCCAAGACAACTCGCCAGAAACACTCAGTTCAAAAATGTCCAAGAGACTGTATGCTTTATAATGTTCGCACGGACATAATAGTGGCAGCTATTTATTGGAGTAAAAATTAGGTGATTCGCTCTTATTTTTCTGAGCAGTGGAACGACGTTTGTTTGTGTTGTTTTATTCAGGAATAAATACACAATAATTAGATGATATAGTCGAAAGAGGCGAGATTAATCCTTGCCGGAAATTTAATCGAGGCGATGTTATTGAAGTTGCAAGAATCATTATATTATAAAGACTACGGGAATTTAACCTACCTCCCTCAAACAAACGCTCAGAAACTCAAATAATATCTCTAATAATCTGGTAATTGAAATGTTTGAAAATGCAGCAATCCAGTTAGATTATTTTATTCTGACCAGTAATTTCTTGAACTGTTTATTGAGCCCATCCACAACCCAATAAGAGGTTCCACGTTTTTAAAAGAAATTTTTGCATAACCTGCATAGAGCATAACCCTTAAAAATTCACTAGTTACATAATTGATGCTCGACTGCGCCGTTTCAAATTAAAATTTAATGGTTACCGGGATGGTGGAATAGCCCGGATATCTCTCCAGGATATCGTATTTTAAGCGCAGTAGTGACCGCTATCATTTACGCTATGGATTCTGCTTCTGTGTTTGCCTTCCGAATCAGTTATTGAAGCCTAGTTTTTACAGATACCTAATCCGTTAACGGTATAATAGCGAAAATAATTTATAGCACGATTGGACAAATAGATTAAAGGCAATTAAAATGCTTTATTGATCTAGTTTGGTATTCTAGATAGAATCCAATTGATGTTATTTTACCAGTGCCTACAGAATGTTGACCTTTTTGCCAACAACTGTATGCTTTACTGTGTCTACGTAGGTAGGTATGTAAAAAGAGTTTATAATTGAAAAACGGCTTCGAAAATATGCAGAATACAGTCACTATTAATTATTGAATAACTCTTTACTTTGATTAATTCTCTTTACTTTGATAAAAGAGAATAATTCAGTAATTCAGAATAATTAATCAGTGGCTAGTTAAAACTAGTTTTAAACACTTATAATGGTTGGTACTTCAGAGTTAATTTCATGTTTGTGTCACCACAGTGAACGAATAATCCACGAGAAAGCACTGCTGTCTAAAATAGCAACGAATTTTGTTTAAAAAACGACATCTGCTAACATTACATTTTCTATCTACTTTCGTTATGAGCTTCATTATTATATTAATATGATAAATTTTAAAGTGAATTTGGCTTGTCTAATATTATTTTTTTATATTACTTTATAGCTCAAACGTGCTTGATTTAATTTAAATTAGGTATATTTGAATTAGTTAGGCAGGTGTTTCTCAAAACTTGTTTGTGGTTCTTATCACAGGCGCAATTATATTTTTACGACCTGTCTAAGACGCCGGCGGTAGGGTACAGAAAACAGCTTTAGTTCCTGTAATTCCCAATAAACGCGGATTAATGAATAGTGGCGATGTAGCGATAAATGCGGGTAAAAGAATTATATATTGATAAGGATAAGAAATAATTAGGAAAAACAAGCGGTTACTTACAGTTGGATGACGACAGCGAGCGTGCGGATATAGCGGAGCGCGGAGTGATATTTTTGCGTGCGACCGTCTCGAAGTATGAATCTTCAATCTCTCTTCACCTGTAGGTTCTTCCTTCAGGGGTGCGGGGCGAGTATCTATGCGTCGTATTGCACTCTGCCGTCCGGACCACAGGCGGGTGTAGGAACGGGAAATGGGGACGGAACAAAACTACTTTATCTACTAGAAAACTAGAATTAATTACAAAAATATGACAGACTCCTACGTTGTGTGATCTTAATTGGTTTGGGATTAATTGGCCCCCTGCTGGTCCCACGCCAATGGGTTGCCCCTTTAAGGATGTTTATACTCTACTACTCTAATTTATTATTTTTTTTCATCGACTAATGAATATCACATCAATGAATATGAGTGAATAATTTTATGCTAGCGCTTGCTCGAGTGAAGAGCTCGGCAAAACAAAACATTGCGACCCAGAGCAACAACACACTTGGGTCACCCTGGAGTAATGTCACGACATCCGCTCGCGCTTACAGCTCTCGTTCCGCCACCTAATATATCTTACAACGTGGTAGCCAGATAAGATGAAAATATGTTGGCGAGCAGCAGCGGCAACAGTACCATGTGGTGGTGTCGAAGATGAACTTCAATATAGCATTACAATGTACGTGGGAGGTGAAGCTGCAGCAGCTCAACGGTTCTTGCACTGCGGTGCATAAGGGAAACGAAAGTCCTTCTACATATCTATTCCACTTGCTTAACATTGCTAAGGCAGAATTAAGAACGAGCCTCAGTCTGGAGAACCCCTGCTTCAGTGTTGTTTCTCCACTGAGACGCACCCTCTCCCCACTGAAGGGAGAGGGTGCGAAGAATACCCTCGTCTTGGTCGCCCTGATGGTGATGGTCCCCTGGAACCATAAACAAGAAAGAGACAAAAATCGCAACATGGAATTAACAAAGTTTATACATGACAGGGAAACTTGCAAATGTAGACGCAGAAATGCATAGACTGCAGATCAAGAGCTTAGGCCTAAGCGAGGGGAGATGGTCAGGTATCGGAACTCACAGAAGTCAGAATGGCAGCGCGGTCAGTAACGCGGCGGTTCAGGTCGCTGACTGTTAAGCCGTTGACGAGATGGGGGAGATTGGCGCATTATCACTCAGTGATATTGGAACCAAACGGCAGAAGTGAGAGAGGAAGGCTCAACACTTACGAAATAGAAATTAGGAGAGAGGCGTTAGACAGAAATGTATCCTGTCCCCCCTAACCCCCTTGTAATATCTACCCTTAGGCGGTGTTCCGAGAAGCACAAAAGAGGGAATTAAGATCAACCGTACCTACCCCATTTGTTAATGAGGGTACGAATCATGATACTCTTCGCCAACGATACGGTTGTGCTCTCCGACAGTGTCTCCCACATCTTCAGCATATGATGGACCTGATCTTCAAACATGAACTTTACCAAGACTAAGGTGGTTATGTTCTCCAAGACAAGATCAGTCTTTCGACTTAGCAACGAGGTGATTGAATTGTTTTACGATTTTTTATGACATTATTCAATTATAATTGTGTATTGAATTGTGTGGTGTCGGAGAATACGTTTACAATTTTTTTGTTCTTCTTTTAGTCTGTAATTAGATTAGCTGGTGTGTTGAGTTAGATCCAGCCTAGGCGGGATTTGCAGAATAATAATTATGTTTATGTTCATACAGCGGTCGATATTGAATAATGAAGTAGAGTATGGGTTATAAAGACCTTAAACTTATACAATTTATTGCTTGAGGATTTATCGAGCAAACTGGAGTAAACTGGAGGTAACCCACACTTAGAAGATTTGATTCCATATTTTCTACTATGAAAAGAGGTTAACATAGCATTACATGCAGACTCGCTGCCGCCAGTTGAGTAATTTTTCGGGAAAATTCGTTTATTAATTTATTGTTATCTTCATAATAATTATTTGCATATACTCATCAGTATTTTCAGAAGTTTGTTAAATTGTCCTTTGTCAATCTCGCACACAATAAACAAATTGTTTGACATTTCCATGAGTATAGAGAAAATTTATTGCTGGGGTTCATAATGCAAGCAAGGTAATCAGATTTTGATCTTAGTAATGAGGTTAGCTATCAGCTTCGCTATATGATGTACAAACAAAGTGGTATATAATGTACCTACACTAGCTAAGTACTACTACTATATACTCGTACATATGACAAAATATGCGGCATTTAGCATATATGTTCCATGTTATATACAGCAGGGTGATACAGTTATGAACAAAATTCATCATATTCCTAAGTAAAATTCTTTGTTTTCGCTGAACACTTATTTTTTCAAATGTGGATGTTGTTCTGTTTGGAATAAATATCATGATGGTGGTACCCAAGAATTACTTCTAGTTCCTCATCAAACTCAGTGCTTGGATGGAATGTTTCTGCAGAATAGTTTTCCCGAAACTTACAGTTTTCACCGAGACTTTTTTGCAGGTTTAGTATGGCTTAGAATATCATGTAGACCATTTCCCAGAGTTACCGAATAAATATTTTTTGGTTTGAAAACATCGAAGCAACCGATTTAGTGAAGGAGATCTGTGACGCTCGACTTATGTGTTGTAATACTGATAATACACCGATACCGTAGCCAGCCAGATTCTGCAAGATTGAATGTGATTTCTTATTCATTTACATTGAGGACTGGATATTTTGTGTGAGACTGTTAACGAAGTCAAGTCAAGTAAACGAGAAGAGAAGTTCGTCGAGATAAACGATACACCAGGCGGACAGTTATAGAATGCCTTTAGTGGAGTGAGAAACCGTGTATTGAAATGTGGCCAGGAGGATCATTGAATTAAGTAATAGTTGATTTTATTTGTGTTTTATAAAAATGTCGATGACAACTGTCCTATTAACATAACAAAATCAAGAGCTGTCAGTTATAAAGAGTGGATTAAGCTAAGACAAACCTCTTTGTGTCAGGGCCTACTTCAAAACGGATCGGTTTTCGAACACCACTTATAATAAGTATAGAGGATCTAATGGGCATACGTCGGTGCAACGCTATTCGACCCTGCCGCCTTACCTGTATTTCTGGAAATGCGACATCAGGATCTTGATGATAGGAAAAGTACTGTGTGTAGCACGTGCGGAAAAGAAATTTCACACTCGTGTGAATTGTGACACGAGACGAAGTCGAGTGTCACAATAGGAAAAGTACTGTGTGTAGCACGTGCGGAAAATACACACAGTACTTTTCCTACGACCACAATTTAACAGATTAATTATTTAACAAATTTAACACATAAATTATTTTTTCTGACAATTCTCTGCTTTTATGACCTTTTCTCCAATTTATGAAATGTTTATAAGCAGATTCGTATTTTTCTCTCGAAACTATAGGTAGCAAATTCAAAGAACACAAACCTGCTTGTTTTCTGACTTCAGCAGGTGGTGTATTTTCTGCTTCAAATTATTATTTATTATTAAACTCCGTATCTAAACTAAAAATAAAGTGCATGACATGGAGCCTGGAGACGTGGTAGATATGCAACTTCCACACAACGCAGGCGCAGTCGTGGATTGAAGTTAGAGGTGTGCGAGTTTTCACGTTCGTGAATTTGATTTGAACGCTACGCAATGCTGTTATTAGCGATCAACTCGTAAATTTTAATAATTACTGCCACAAGAGAATAATGAGTATATTTTATAGTCTTGTCGGGTTCTATGTTATCCCATTTGTGTTTATTTTATTACCTTGAAGCTTTAAATGAATAGTTATTCCATTAACAATAAGTAACAGTTGAGTTCTCAGTTACCGCCCATCTTTACATTAAAACAGTACGGAAACGATTTTTGGCTATGCCTTATGTCACTTTGTCGCACAGTTTTGGATACGTGAGAAATCTGCTAGTTTGCGCACAAAAAACGATGCGCAAAGTATAGTGTTTTGTATAGTGGTCGTAGGAAAATTAACTATTAGTAAGTAACTCCTTCTCCTATACAGTCGATCAATTATTAAAAAAAAAAATGGTTATCTTGGTTAGGTGATTTTGCATAGTCTGGCTTAAATACATAGGAACTTGTCTAATCTTTTCTAATTATTTAAAATTTTAAAATGATTTATTACAACTATGGTTGAGTTTGCAATCGGAAGATACCTTATCAGATTTGCCGACTAAAGAGCTATAAATAAGAGGAATGAACGCAAGAAGAAAACAAATGTCGCTAGCGCACGACTTGTCAGTTTGAATTTTTTTTTCCACAACTTTTTTTCACAAAAGTGGATGCTGTGGTGCTATCCTGCTATCCGGGTCCGCCATTTCGTGGTCAGCCTGTATATACATATGTATAGTATACAGGAATTAGAAAATGAGCTCTTGGCCACAGATTATTTTGCCAAAAATAATGGAACTTTCCTCATGTCATTTTTCATATAGGCATCCCTCTTTCAAGATACAGGGTGTCAAAGTAAAATTTTAAAAGAAGTTTTTCATTATTACGTATGTCCGCTGATTTTCAAGATCTTCAGTTGTAATTTTGCACAAATTCTTTCTCATGATGACACATTTTGATAGATTTTGTTCACAGAGAACCGAAGCGCTAGCAAAGGTAACGTGGGTTGCGGAATACGTTGACCGCCCAACTTTTTCATGATTTTTTGATGATTTTTCACAATTTTTGAATCTCTGGTTCAAAGGTATTGTCTTTAAGATCAGGCATTCATTTTTGATTTTTTCACCCCTGTAAAATTTTAATACAGGGCCTGGTTTTAAAGAGATATTCCAACTTATTTGACTTTAGAGTCATTAATTTACCTCACTGTTTTAGGCTATGCCTAGAACTTTGTATATTTTCAAAAAAATATTGCATTTAGAATTATAAGTTTAGTTATTTGGTAATAAAATATGTGTTTAACTAAAACACTTGCCAAAATTAAAGTCGATTATTATTTTTCAGAAAAAAAAATTGTTCTAAAACATCGAACTTATCATTAAAACATAGACAAATCAGTTGCAATATCTCTTAAACCAAGACCTGTATCAAAATTTTACAGAGTGAAAAAAATAAAAGAAATAATTGCTTGATCTAAAAAAGAATACCTTCGGACCAGAGGCGTACGTATAGGAAAAAGTTAGAGGGCATCTTGTTCCACAACCCCCGTTCCCTCCGTTCGCGCTTCGATTCTCTGTGAACAAAATCTATCAAAGTGTGTCGTCATGAGAATGCCATAAAATTTGTGCAAAATTTCAACTAAATATCTTGAAAAGCAGGGAAGGTATTGATAAAACCCTTATACATATTACTTGAACTTTTTACACATCTATGAGTATCCGTAACTTCTAAGGTCAGTTTCATTTTAATTTTCTTACGTTTTGGAGATGAAATCAAGGGTGTATCACTATAGCGAATGCAATCTTTGACGATGGGAGCAAAAATTATATAAATTGAACTTTTATTAAAACTGTAACGTGTAATTCGCTCCCGGTAAACAATCTATTATTATGTACTTAGGTAAATTCATAAGGATTGGAGTTGATATTTAAAATCAAGTAAATTAATACTGCTGGGATTCAAATTTATCTACTTTATTATCGATAAATTTCCCGGTTATAGTCTAGAGATATAGGTATCTCTTCTGAATATTGCAATTCGATATCGGCACCCATCTTCATAAGACAAGTAGCTCCACCATCGATTATTTCTTATGTGATATCCACACCATACCATATAATGGAGTTAGATAGTTCAGTCGATTGCATGTTAACTGTAACCATAGAATTAACTAGTGTTACGTGACAAGTTTCTCACCCATCATCATTCGATATACACTGTAGGTATAGTATTAAAACTAAGCGACGACTTGTTGCTTTCGAATTGAAATAAAACGATGGCCGCTTCCCATGGCGTCCTGGAATGGATAACCGGTCAATGGTAGACTTGGGTTTCCTTTGCGTGATTGCTACCGTTTGATTAACTCTTTGATTTTAATCGTGCTATAACGGGCTAACAGAGGAAATTTAGCCCACGCTATCTGAACGTTTTTATCATTGCAATCGAATTACTTTGCACCTGAGTTAAGTTTTGCTTCTTGTGAATTGGAAGCTATTTTTAGTCTATGTTAATACCTACGGATTTACTATTAATCATTTTTTGATTAGTTGAATTGTAAAAAATGTAAATGAAAGTTTACATTCCAACAAATTTTTCACCTCAATCAGTTTTATTAATGAACTCCATATGGTTCCCTTGATATCCGGAACGTTAATTTTATTTATAAAAGGACGAGAATATTCTCGAGAGAAAATGCATTATTTTGAAAACTTCGTTTACTCAAACGCATGATGGAGATTACAATTTGTTTTATTGTCTCAAAATATGATTCAGTCTTCTTTTTATTTTTATTTTTATGTTTTTTTTTAAAGGATGGAGCATCGGTCTTAAGACAAAAAAAAATAGGTAAGACAAAGTCGCTCCACTCCGGTAACACGGGATTTCGAGCATCTTACTCATTCACCCAGCCTCAAGTATGCCATTTAAATTTAAACGTTCGGTCGCTTGTTTTATTTTTCACATACATTCGAAAATGCATCCGAAAAATAACACGATCCGGTGAGTTCCGAACTCGCGACCTTAGGCTCGGTAGGATTTATAGTCTTCTTCAGAGCCAAAAATTGAATTGTCACTTTTCATTCTAATGGCATGCAAGTACTTAGAACAAAGAATCTAGATCGTCGTCAAGTCAAGTATAGGCTTTCACTTCTGGCTTCAATTGAAATCAGAGTTGATTCCGGGGTGTTTCGCCGTGGTCCATGTAGATTTGCTCCGAACGTTTCGTCTACAGCTGCGGTAAAAATCATCAACAAATTTCGTGCGCGCAAGCGATGCTTGAACTCCTCGTGCTCCTGATAATAACTGACTATATGGCTGGAAGAGCGCTCCTATTCATAGGGTGATGGTCTGGTGACGTCATGCCCCCTCCGCTCGCTATCTCCATTATTGTATCGGCCGGTCTCACCGATGATGTCAAAGGTCCCTGAGTGAGACCAATTTCTCCGCAGTTTCATTTCTGTTACATCTTCTATGTTGAAATTGATACCTCTATACTGGCCGTTTCTGTGGTGAAGATAGCTAGTGAAGGGGGTATAACGTCAATGGATCATCAGACTATAAAGGGGAGCGCTATTTTAGTTGTCCCCTTAGTTGTTAATGAACATGGGGAGTAGAAGCTTGGTTTGCGCGCATGTAACCGCTGATCATGTCTACTATAGACGAATCGTTCGGAGTAAATATCCATGGACCACAGCAAAACAGCCCGGAATCAACTCTGATTTCAAATAAACTACTTAGTTATTATAAAATTAAATTCAATTTCAATGGTACAAGGGCAGTGGGTTTCGTTCTTACTATTAATACCGATGTTATTCCTGTTTAGTTACTTACTTTTAGTTCAGTTGTGCTTCTCTGTTACTATAGAGAAGTATTATGGCACTTTTGATAGTCGAAGTTATTTTTTTTTAAGTAAAAATGTCAATTATACCTTGTAAAAACTAGTCAGTTACCTATTTTATTATATTAAAAAGCCAAAGTATACTCAAAAATCACAACAACACCGTAGGTAGGTAGGTCTTAATAAGTATAAAGACAATTAATAGCCTGTCGTATTGGAGTCGGGTTTTAACCCATCGTCCTGACAATTATCAAATCTGGAGCGCCCGAGAACCCAAACAAAGAGTTTCGACTCAGACAGAAACACACATCCAACCAGACTACCAAAAGCACGGACGGCCGTTTCGGTCTCATTAGACCTCGTCAGCGTACTATATTGGAGAGTCCGGAAGGATATGAATCGCTGCATGAATCGAAAACCTTATATGGAATATAATTCAACCGGTTACCAGTGACCTCGAGACAGAGCGACATCTATCAAGAGAAAACACAGGCTCCCAGTGAAACTCCAATGTGTATTATGGGTTGCATTTTAATATTTTTATATGCATATTATGCATATGCATATTAATATGCATATTTTAATATTTTTATATGCATATTATGCATATGCATATTTTTAATATGCATTTCTGATGTCAGTCTCGTAGCCCCTGGAGTGTCTGCAACCCATAATACACATTGGAGTTTCACTGGGAGCCTGTGTTTTCTCTTGATAGATGTCGCTCTGTCTCGAGGTCACTGGTAACCGGTTGAATTATATTCCATATAAGGTTTTCGATTCATACAGCGATTCATATCCTTCCGGATAGATATTCAATATTATGTAATGTCAGTTATGAAAGAAATGTATTTTTCTATACAGGTGGCCAAAAAGTGATAACTTATCTTAACATAATAATTATTTTTCATAAAACAATGAAAAATAAAAAAATTTATAAAAAAAGTCACATCGCACCATAGGGCAAAACATTCTGGATAGCGCTGTATAATACCTAGCTCTTCAAATAGGTATCAAAAAATTAGACAAATAGATAAGTATGTTGAATTGTAAAATATAAATTTTCCAATATAGGTACGTATAAACTGGAACAATGGATTCAAAGTGTGTTTTTCTGGATTTATGGCGCGCGCTAAAAGTACTAAGCGAAATCGTTAGCGGTCATCAAAAATATGGCCGGGAATTTATTACTGGGTTAGTATAATCGGGACAGTAAAGCCTTAGCCAGTAGCTTCAATAATGCGGCATAATCATGTAAAAGACACAACATCAATCTATCTAGTTAGAATAAAATAAGACGACATTCATTTATTTTGTTCACTCAAGCGCAATGTCGTAAAAATGTTTTATGGCCCAACAGCAACAATACCAAGGCAGACAAATGGATGACATAAATCGATGCAAGGTTTCCATTCTATATACAAGACTTGGCGATTATGTAGCACGCCTCGATTTGGGCTCCAAACTTGCGAACTTGTTTGCGAACTCGCGATACATTAATTTATCCAATTTGAGCTTAAAGGTATGTGTGTAATCAATAAACATTCTGAATGGACCACTGCGTACCAGATATTCCTCGCAGGTCGAATACCAAACCGATGGAGATTATTCCAGGATTATCCGAAGGCCGGAGCTTTTGTTTGTCAAATTAAATTTCTAAACAAACAACACTTTTTTGTTAGTATTTCATATGCGATGGAACCGTTTAAATCGAGGTTTCCATTTTTGTTCCTAATGTTCATGCCTGATAAAACCTATTATAAACGGTATTGAGTTAATTCAATATTTCTAAATTGACTAGTTCGAGAAAAAATGCGTTAATAAAATTTATTACAAAAGAAACCTCAAAACGTCATTGCAAAGTGAAAGTAAAAACATTCAGTTCATTTTTACTTCAAATGGCTAAAACAACGTTATTTGAACATGCAAAATTGACTATCAAAAGTAAATAGTTCTTATAGGCACCAAAATATGTTTATCATCCAAGAATTCTATTTTCATGCTTCAACTTTGAAGACTTCTTTCTTTTTTTTTTTTTTTGGAGGAGGGGAAATGCGCTATGCAGCCTCTGCGCCTGTTAGATCGTAGAAGACTATAGGGCTATCACCTACTAAAACTCCTCCGTTCTTCTATACACTCACACCAGAACCAATATTATCTACTCAATGCGACACCTGATCTACTTATCCTGCCCTGTCATCGCCATCTGTGTCGTCTGAGTTAGTCCTCAGTTAGTGCGCGCGCAAGCTGCTTATTTATACCCATCTTCTCGTCTTTCTGCCTCATTATGTCCCTTAGGTACTCCACTATAGCCTTCGCAGGTCTCTTGGCTTTTTCTAGCTTAGTTTAAACCGTGTTCCCCATGTATAGTTTTAAACGCCAGTCTCCCTGCTGCGCTGCCATCTATGCATAGCCTTCTTTACCGTAGTTGTCTTGGACCTTCTCTCGCAGTGCTATTCATGGATACGTAGGAGTCGTATCTCATGTGCATAAGCTACCTATGGGCATGATTCCCGCAATCACTTGGAGCGCTTCAAGCGATATCGTGTGGTATCCTGAAGTGACCCCCATTAACGTCTGTCTTTGTATCCTTCTAAGTGTTCAGTGATGTTTTTAACTACGCGATACCAGGTGGGCACGGCATAGGTCGCATCGTTGGCCAGGATTCTTATTTTTCTCCCATTAGGCCCGCTTAACGTCGGCATCAAGCTACTCAGGACATTCCATATTTTCTATACCTTTGCCGTCACCTCTTTCAACTGCTATCCGAATATAAGCTTCCCGATGACTCCAAGGTAGGTACTTGAGCATCTTCTTGGGGGTATTGCTAACTCCGTCTACCTTGAATGTGATCTTTTTTCCTTCCATGAATTAGTATACACCGCCGTCCCCGTCTCCGCAGTCGCCAGCTATAGTCCAGGGATTTTCAGTCATTTTTTACCCTACATAGGCACTTCCTTGTTACCTCTTCGTATAATCGCTTCCTTAGTACGATCCTTGATGATCAGCATCAAGTCGTCGTCGTATATATAGCCAACCAATTTGACCCCTCAAATATTTGACGCCGTCATATATGATATTCCACTGTGTGGGTGTTGGGATTGAACTCTGCGGTTCTGAAATGAGCTATTTTTGTTTTTTGTAAGTAGAGCGAGATCGGTACCCTTGTCTTCTTCTATGCGATTCCACCTTGAAAAATTAAACGGATTTTTGATGTCTAGTGTGATCAAAGCACTGACATCAACCCGTTTTGCTTGAGCTTCTCTCGATCGGGTTGGGATTTCTTTTATGGCATATTCTATTGCACCATTGTAGAGGCCTTCTTCATAAAACCATATTGGTTATGACTTATGGCATTCTTGTTCCTCCAGTAGTCTCTTGAGTAAAATCCTTTCTAGGAATTTACCCAAAGTGTCGATTAAATATATGGGCCTGTAGACGCTAGAGTCGCTTAGGAGTTTCTTCCCCTTCCATGCAAGAACCACTCTGGCTCTCGTCCACACTGCAGGGAACAGACCTTTTCGTAGCGTGTCGTTGAAGGTTCTCAGAAAATGACCTGGAGATATCTATAGAGCTACCCTCACTACTTATATAGTGATTGAATACTTCTAACTCTGTTATTATCTCTTTTTGAAAAAAATATTTAAAATAATAAGAAGTCCACTTATTTTGCGATTCTCTATCACCTCCTAAAATATTTTGAAAATATTTTGTAAAAAATTATGTAAGTAATTATTAGAGGACTAGAGACGCTAGAGGACACAGCCGCAGTACATACAAAACATATGCCATAATTTTCATGATTTAAAGCTACCATATGTATAAAAGCCTAGAAAACCAGTGATTTTCTCTTGCAAAATGGAAGAATTACTTTGAATATTCCAATTTTTTTGATTATCTTTTTTTCTATTCAATTGTTCGCGACCGTCTTATCTATTTACCTTAGAAAAGCTCTAGCAGGTAGGTATATAAACAAACCGTTAAATATAAATTTTACGAGCTACAATATTATAAATGGAAATTCATCGATAAATCTAAAGGAAGATCTTATTCGAGGGCTGAAATGAAAATCTAATCCTGCAAAGTGTTCCCACCTTCGGATTTATGATCGGCTGCGCGGCTTCCTGGGATGGAGTTCGCAGGGGACAGTGCCTCATTTATCATCTACGCTATCGGATTCCATCTATCAATACATTACTGATATAAGTCATCTCGGGCCAGAACAAAGTGACGACACCCTTCCAAGTTACGTCAGCTAACCTGATAACCACAGCCAGATATCGGCAGCCCTTCTGACAGGACGCCCTAGTCTTGATTCCCCGTGACGTCCCTAGAGTCCACTGCACGTATTGCGTATACCAAATCCCGGATCTGAAATTATTATTGAAAGCTAGAGGAGCGGGTGCTGATTAAATTCTAATTTGGGGAAGGACTTACGGTAAAGTATTCTAGTTAAATATTCAGGATTATGTAAAAATGAGAAGATATAAACATGTAAATCTAATCTAATTAGACCAAAATAAATTTTGAATAACATGGATTTAGGAAAAATTAGGAGACTGATACCTAGCTTTAGGGAGGTTTAAAAAAGCCGGGGTGTTTTAACTTAAAATAACAAATAACAATACCTAATGTATAAAAGTATTACACATAGCTGACCATTTTCCTCAACATAATACATATCAAGAACAATTTCTATGGAGGAAATTTTTCACCTCTAACTGGGAGAAGCGGTACAGACGGTGGCAGATGGGAAGAGCAGGATGTAAATAAATGGACGTTAGCCTGTAAATATCACTTAGTTGTAGATAAAATTGCTTTATAAATTCCCCATTTGGGTTTATTTTTATCAATAGGATCTTGCTATAATGTTGCAGCGTGAGCAAAATAATTGATTATGATTCAGGGAATGTCGAAAGTAGCAGTAACGAGAGCTTGCAGTGCAAGCGAAGGGCAAAATGTTGTTTCGGCAAAAACGATAATACTGCAAAAGAAACTTTCACGACAAATTTCTCTGAAGATAATGAAGTTGAATAACTTGAAAACTGAATCAAATACTATCAGAGTGCTAGTTATTCTGCTGCTTTAATTATTTAAAAGGTACACCCTATATATAGGTATCTAAGGTAGATTAGGGATGCCAAAGAGTTCTTCAGTTCTTATTAACTCGATTTGCTCGAGTTCTTATTTTTATTGTGCTACCTAAACTCTATGAAGAACTAATAAAAAGTAGATTTAGGGTTATAAAGATGTTAATGTGATTTTCAAAGAATAAGTTAAAATGGACAGATGTTTAATGAGCAAATTATGGTTTACATTTCCTGTTTAATTAAAATCAAATAATTATCCTGTCTTATTTTAAAAGCTTTAAATCTGATATAAATATGTTTAAACAATCAGTTTGTTTGAAAATAAAGGATCCTTTACTTTGTACACCTGTGTACAAAAGAATAAAATACTTCCGATATCATTTATATCGGGAAAGATAAAGTTCGTGAGTGGTAATTAATTAATTTACTAAGTTAGCACTGATCTTCTAGTCCTTCCTCGTCATGATCGGTGAGATAAAATAAAAGACAACACTTACAGTTTCCGGGATGAAGCTGATTGAGGTAAAAACTGTCTTTATTTTGACAGTAAAAAGGATATTAATAACTCCTGGACTTTGCTAGGGGTGGTGCTCAATCAGGCATTGAAGTCTCCAGAGAAAGCAGCAGGTGCAGAGACGACGCCCTGATGAGACTCCTAGGATTGGACAACCAAAACAGCACTAGTACCGGGATATGTTCTGCTGTCGTTGAAAATCACCAAAACGTTGATTTATTTCACCATGGATAAGTGAAAACGATGCAAGGATCAATTAGATAGTTGAAGAACAGAAATGGGCCACGCTCCCTTTGTTTCCTAGTCCAAGATGGCTCCCTCGGTCACGATAGACAATAAATCCGGATATTAGTAAATACCGGAGAAGGTAAGGTATTTACCAAAGGGAAAGGTAAAGATAAAGGTATAAGGTAGAGTTAAGATAAAATTCCCAAAGCTAAAAATAAGTAATAATCAAATTAGAGCTTCTCTTTAAAAATATCTGTAATGGCGACTTACCCTGAACAACAGGCTTCGATGGGAACGATCAAGAGAATCAACTTTCTTGATGGACAGATAAAAAGGAAGTGAATTCAGTTCCGTGAACTGGAGAGGAAATTTGCCTTCGGTTGGTGAAAGGAGAAATGTCATGGGCAGATACTGAAATCTGATTGACAGTTGACAACTTATTTGGTTCCTGAAAAGAACTCAGGATCGGACTGAAACGACAACTTATTTGGTTCCTGAAAGGAACTCAAAATCCTAGTGAAACGAAACGTGCAATGCCATCTAGTAGTGAATTATCCAGACGGTACCAGCGCCAGAATATGGTGTGGGTAGTCAGTTCAAAGATGCGATCTATATTATAGGGAGTTGTAGGGAACTGTAATTTTACAATTCTCTTTAAAACGAGAGAAGCTTTGCAAAGAGGACAACAGGTGACGTATTCACGTTACACACCTCCCCTTACCGATGCAAGAGAAAATTCAAAAACTAGAAGAAAATTCTAGTTCTTTCTATACCCGTAGAAGGGTATACATGAAGGTATGATTGTGGATGACCAACAAGGACAACACAAATCGAAAAAGAGAGAGAATAGTGTTTCACAAAAACAAACTTTGTAAAAGTTTTCTACCATCTTTACTATTTGTTCAGATAATATCGCACAGTTAGTCACTTTAACTAGCTATACAATACAAAAAGAAATATTTAACTCGCTCATGCAGATTAAATTTATAATTACAAAACCTTAATGCTAAGTAGATAAAAGAAAATGTACATGCATTCTTTCTAGATAACATGCTACTAAGTTGATTATTATTATAAACACTTATAATTAGATATTGTATATACAAGAATTAAAATTAAGTTATAACATTTCGGTATAACAGGCTCGCTGTTAATAGAGCTGCACTGTTTTGTTTGATGTTCAACCACCCATAGTTTTGAACACTACTTCAGCCTGGGGTTTCAAAAACCGCCAACACTGAAGGACTAAGAAAATTGCTATGGGAGTTTTCACACAAACTAAAACTCTCGGAAACAGGGCTGCTACTCGATAGAATGGACTATTAAATAAATCCAGAAATTCTGACTTCATCATAAAAAGTCAAGGTAGCGGGATAGTTATAATTAGACATATATACAGATAACTCAAAAGGTATTCGCAAACAAATGCGAATGGGGAGAGATAATGTACATAATTTTCATTCCTTACAATGAAAATAGATAGGGGAAGATATAAATGTAAGAAAACGAAATGTAGATAATTCTACTCCTTTATGGGAAAGTTTCGAAACAGATAAGTAGTTGATCTAACTACTATTAGATACAAGGGACAAGCTAAGATAACTGGTAATTGAAAGTCACTTTACGTGTCCTTGTCAGATAAATCTCAAAGGTCATACGGAACAAATTACTTGGATACTTCCAATAATCGCTTCAAGAAATCATCAATAATCGCCTGGATTACTAGATATTCATCAAAGACACAGTAAGATAGCTCAATCACTCGGAAAGATAAAGTAAAATGGGAAAACCATTTTCTTCGCTGAGATAGGGGGTATTTGATATCAGTGTTCAGATTCCTTTACATCGGCACTGAATATCTAAGGCCTCCTTTGCAAATTCCGTACTCGAATTCACATAGATTTCTATTTTCCATCTGGGAAAATATTCGCAGAGAAGATAATGACTAGCTATCATTTCATTATGAAGCTAATAGGTAAAGATATTAAGGTATGATAAGATAATTTCTTTTCTTCATTGAAAAGAGTATCTTAGATAAACATTAGTCACCATTTCATTATGGTACTAATAGGTATAGATAAGATAAGATAAGATAAAGATAATTTCTTTTCTTCTTTGAAAAGAATATCTAAGATAGGCATTAGCCACCATTTTACTGTGGTGCTAATAGATAAGGTAAGGTAAGATAAGATAATTTCTTTCCTTCTTTGAAAAGAATATCTAAGATAAGCATTAGTCACCATTTTATTATGGTACTAATAGATAAGGTATGGTAAGATAAAAGGAATCTGCTGTCGTCTGATTGGACAAGCAGAGCAGTTTTCACTTTAGCACGTAGCAGGGCGGAAACTGTCGGGAAAGCACCCTACTCAACAGAGAAGATAAAGATAACCTGCTGTCTTTTGTTTGGACAAACAGGGCAGTTTTCTCTTTAGCCTAAAGCAGGGCGGAAACTGTCGGGAAAACACCCGGTTCAACAGAGATAGTGGGTAAGATAAAGGTAAAAGACAAGATAAGGTAGATACAACGGTAAGATAGTGTTTTCCTTTGGTTCAATGAACACAAGAAAACTTAAGAGATAACATTAGACTCGTAAACGTTAGCCAGATAAGATAGATGAATAGCTTCTTCTTGAGGTAATAGTTTAGATAACCAGAAAAATTATGGGTTCTCAAAATTTGAGCGATAGAACAAGATAAGAGACTGAGGATAACAGATACCGATCCCAAAATTAGCAACATTTACACTTAGGCCTCACATTCACACAACTAGTTTCGAGATCCTTGAGAAATGCCTTGAAAGATACGGTGCTCATTCTGCATACATTCCTACGTTCATTCTAGATACGACAAAAGACATAGCATTCTCAATTCACGTATTGTCAAACCTCATTCCAAACAGGAGTTTGTATATGTTGTAGAGAAGATAGAAGTTAGGTAAAAATAAAATTTCTGGAGAGAGAAGGAAGTGAACTATTCATCAATTCGTGGCGGATCTTTGCCTCCATACGCCTTTAAGTCCTTCGCATGCCAGCGACCTAGCGGGTTGCCTTCCTGATCCTGTAGTTCGTACACTAATTTAGATATTGCCTTGGAAATTCGGCAAAGTACGAATTTGGGGGCCAGTTTAGCAGCAAAGTTCTTTGCAGCATTCGAAAGGGGGTAAGTATGTTTCCATACTAACTCTCCTTCCTGGAAAACATCTGGGCGCTTACGCAGATCATAATACTTCTTATTTACGTCATAAGCCTTTTTTAATTTGACTCTGACGTCTTCAAAGATAGGAGGTAATCTGGAGATATCATTTTCCCTATGCACGTAAGAAAGATCTTCTGGTAGGGCAAGGTAGTTATTTTCGACAGGACCATAAAAGGTTCCGTCAATAGGTATGTTTCGTGCGAAAACAAGAAAAGCAGGAAAATGTTTGGTGACTTCGTTCACAGACAAATTAATTGCCTGGGCCACCTTGTAGACATTTTTATCCCAGTCTTTGTGATTATCTTTCACATAAGACGAGATAGCGGTAAGCAAAGTTCGATTGGTTCTCTCGGTAGGGTTAACCTGTGACAAGTGCCTAGCACTATACCACAAATTAACTTGGTACTCTTCCAATAACTTGATGAACTGAGTACTCTTAAAAATCTGAGCATTGTCGCAGAGAACAATTTGAGGGACACCAAAGATCAAGAAAACTTGATTTTCGAGGTATTTTACAACTGCAGCTGCGGTCGCGTTCGGCATGGGTTTTACCAGTACGAACTTAGAGAACCAATCTGTGACTACGAGAAGTTGTGTATTCCTGGCTTTCGACCTAGGAAAGGGACCCATAAAATCTATGGAGATAAATTGGAAAGGAAAGCTTATGCTTTTGTAACCACCCATTAAACCAGCACGAGCGACATTAGTCGATTTGTGAGCACCGCAAACCTGACAATTTCGTATGAATTTCTTTACCGTTAGGTCCATTTTGGGCCAATAGTAGAATTCCGATATTCGTGCCTTGGTTTTTCTTACGCCGAAATGGGCCGAAGTAGGAGGATTATGAAAAGACGCAACAACATCATCCCTATTTGGTGTAGGTATGACTATTTTCCAATTGGAAAGATTTGACGATAAGGAATGGTTCGGCTTCAGATGTTTGAGAAGAAGACCGTTTTCAACCGTGAAATTTGGGTAACTATCTGGATTTCCCGTGACGTTTTCCACCATTTTCCTATACCACTCATCTGGTGTAAGGTCATTCGCGGTTAAGAGAGAGATATTTCGAGAAAGGAAATCTGCTGGAACATTACAAGATCCCTTGCGATGTTTCATCTCATAATTGAACTGACTAAGTCGTACACACCACCTAGCTAAACGACCTGTGGGCTCCTTAAAATTTTTAAGCCAGAGAAGAGAGGCATGGTCGGTATAGACCGTGAATTTGGTGCCTTCAACATAGGGACGAAAATGCTCTATGCCGAAAAGGACTCCTAGGCATTCTTTTTCGGTAGCATAGTATTTCCTCTCTGCCTTAGAGAGAGTGCGACTAGCGTAGGCTATTGGGTGTTCGAAACCTTCGTCTTCTTGATACAGAACTGCGCCGATTCCATAGTCACTCGCATCAGTTTGTATGCAGAAAGGCTTGGAAAAATCAGGGCTAGCTAAGACAGGGGCCGATGTTAGGCGTTCTTTAAGAAGTTTAAAGGCTTGGTCAGCTTCTGAAGTCCAAGTAATAGACTGTCCCTTCTTTCTATTGTGCAAAAGCGCAGAGATAGGGGCACTAATAGTGGAAAAGTCTTTGACGAATCTACGATAGTATTGCAAAATGCCTAGAATGTGTCTGACACCTGTGGTGTTGCGAGGAATGGGAGCTTCTGTGATTGACTTTACTTTGTCTTCACAAACACGGAGACCTTGTTTGTCTACAATAAATCCAAGGAAAGAAAGAGAGTCACGACAAAATTGACACTTCTTAAAATTCACAGTGAGGTTGGCCTTACGTAACCTTTCATAGACTTCGTTTAGAACTTCAAGATGTTTCTCAAAGGTATGAGTGACAACAATTATGTCATCCAGATAAACAAAAACGAACGGCTCGAGGTCAGGTCCAATGATCCTGTCCATGAGACGTTGTTGCGTTTGCGCGCTGTTCCGCAAACCAAAAGGCATACGCCGGAACTGGTATAAACCCCTTCCGGGTACTATAAAAGCTGTCTTTGGACGTGAATCAGCGTCTAGAGGTACTTGGAAAAAGGCTTGCTTTAAGTCTATAGAGGAAAGAAAATTAGCGTCTCGCAGTTTACAGAGAATGGAATCTATCCTAGGTAGAGGGTATGCATCATGGGTGGTAACTTCGTTTAGTTTTCTCCCATCAAAGCACATGCGATAGGTATTATCCTTTTTCTTCACTAAAAGGACTGGCGAACACCAGGGGGAATTACTTTTCTCTATGATGTTAAGTTTCAAAAGCTTATCAATTTCCTCATTTAGAAATTTTTGAACTGCCGGAGACAAAGGATACTGCCTTTGTCTAAAAGGTTTGGCATTCGGGGTCTCTATAGAATGACAGAGAACGGAAGTTTCGGGCAGCACATCGATAGGAGATAAAATTTGAAATTTTTCGATAATCGGGTTCAATTTCACGACATCTTCAGGAGGAAGAGTAGAAAAATCATGGATTCTACTTATGGTGCTAACCTGGGGTTCTTCAAAACAAGAGGGAGGATCCACTCGGTCTCTAACCTCAAATGAATCTCTGGAAAAATCAATAGAGATATTGAAAGCTATGGCCACGTTCATACCTAAGATAATCTCGGGCAAGATAGAAGGTACAACATGAAAACGAACAACTTTAGTGACGTCATCAATAGTTAAGGTAAGGTCCAAGATTGAAGTGACAGGTAATGGTGAACCATCTGCATTTCGAAGGGAACATAAGAGATCTGAATTTCCAGAGGAATCATGGGTTCTGCCGAAAATTTCTTTTATGACTTCAACATCACAAACCGAAATATTCGCTCCGGTGTCAAAAAGAGCAGTGAAACGCTTTCCTTGCATATCCACCGAGATATAGGGACGGTTATCTACTGGATCGGGTTGTAGAATTTGAGACACGATTGGGGGTATCATTTCAGGGGTCGTAGACCTACTAGGTTTATTTTTAGGGATGACAATTGGAGTCCGATAGAAATCAGAGACTCTATTTAACCAGACCTTCCACATATTCCTTTGATGGTGGAGGTCCGCAGTCGTAAAGATATTTACTTTTGGTTTTCGGAGGGGCTTGCGTGGTTTGTATCCACGGGCCTCTTCGAAGGGAGAGATACTTTTGGGTGTCTTGACTCCTGCTGCGTTGCACCCTGACGCGCAGTCTTCTCGTTTTTTGGGCGAGAATAGTTCGGTGAGCAAGAGGGACATTTTGGTTTAAAAACATCTTTCTTTCCACAACCGTAGCAGAAAATAGTTTTGGGTTTTCGACATTTAGGGTAGAGATGACCCTGGTTAGAACAATTCCAACAGAAAGGTAAAGAAACTTGGTCGTGACCTGCATCACGTTTTCCTGAAAGACGAGAAGTTGGCCTTGAAGTGACAAAGGAATGTTTTGCCGATGTTAGAATGGCCTCATCTGGACATGCCAGGTCTGAGCTAAGGAGGCTATGCACCTTCTTTGAGGGAGGGGGTCGATATTTAGAAATCATGGCCCTATTGTCTTCTAGCTTCTTGCATATAGAGATAATCTCATTGGCAGTTGACACTTCAACCAGAGCCAAATGGTTCAAGAAGTAGGGGTGTAGATTCCGCTTTATGATCTTAAACTGTTCCTCCTCTGAGGGAATAATTGAAAGTCTTTTGAAAAGTTCTTTCATGGAGGCTACATACAGGGCTACTAGCTCCTCTTCTCCTTGAGTGCGATGATTTATCTCATTGAGAAGATCATCATCGTAAGATAGGGGTAAGAAAGTTTCCCTCAACTTCAACTTAATTTCTTGCCAAGATTTTAACGAACCGGCAACACTGCGATACCAGGTGAGGGCCTTATCCTCAAATAAGTCAACTGCTGAAGTAAAAAGATTTTCATCGGAAACATTCCGCGAGATTTGCAATTCACGAACCCTTTCTAGGAAATAAATCAGGTTGTCTTTATTAGAGCCTGAAAACCTTAGGTTCCACTTATGTACAGGGACACTGTACTTGGTACTAGTTGTTGAGGTAGATGATTGCGAGATATCAGAAACAGGAGGAACGACTGGTTCATTCTCATCCAACTTCAGAAGCCATTCTCCCTCTAACTGGAGTGCTTCTCCATAAGCCTCATCTCTATGAAATTTCTTAGAAGCATCAGCTTCAACATTTAATCTGTTTATTCGAGCGATAACATGATCCACTCGAAAAGGGATACGTCTGCTTGCAAGATCAGTGAACAATCCAGAAGCTTCAGGAATCTTTTTCTTTAAATCTAGCAAAGTTGCTTTGATTTCAGAAAGATCCTTATCAAAATCGTAGGGTGAATCTAACGCTACCGTAGAATCTTCCCTATTAATAAGCGCTCGGAATTGTTTCCTTCGCTTGTCTTGCGTACTTTGAGGTGTTTGGTTCCTCAACGCAATCTCATAGGTAAGCTCATCGCTGAGCAGGGCTGAAGCGGGGTTCATTTTAGAAAAATGTAAGTACTACAATATAATATAGATAGATAAGAATAAAATTTTTTATTTTATTCTAGAGAGAAGACAGTAGTATTATCAGCACAGGTAGGCAACGTAGCACCTAGTGTACCTGGCCTAAATAAGGAAAGAATGAACCTGGCCTATATAAAGAAAGAATAGACCTGGCCTACTTGACTTGGCTGTGACGTCACGTCACCAGTACAAGCGGGAGAGAGAGAGATTTAAATTCAAAAGAATTCCCTTCGTTTTAAAAACGAAAAATAGGTCACGGTATTTCAAAAAAAAAAAACTAAAATACCGATATAAGATATAATTTCCTAGTAGAGAGAGATAAAGGTAATCTAGAGAGATACTAAGATAAGATAAGGCAATATTTAAATATGCATAGGTATGTAGGTAAGTATAGATATTCTCTAGAGTCGGTAAGGTAGGGATCGGAAGAAATACATGTCGCTATGACGTATCTTTACACGTAAAGAATTCATTTTCTACGTTAGACGTAAAGAATTGTCGTTGCTTTAGCAGTCTGTCAGCGTATGACAATGACAGAGGGACACCAGTTGGAACAGCTGATCGATAATTCAGATATTTCGAATTTAACTTAAAATTCATGAGCGAAGGTATGGGATAATGTTAATGAAGGAAATGTTTGGATGTAACTTTCAAAGACAGTTTGATCGCAGAGCTCTCTTAAGAGTATCCTCTTTGCACGGAGTCAAACTTCTCCCAAAGCTTACTCGAGACCTTCGCGACAGTATTAACAACCACTCCGTAAAGCTCCTTTTGCAAGGTTACCCTTTAGCGGCAGTGTAGCGGTAAGAAGATAAGGTATTTTCGCGTCACGACACTATTATTCACCAGCAGTAAAAAAACAATAACTAACTAAGACATTCTTAGACTAACATGCGAGTTCATGCAACTATAATAATCATGCATTAAAAAAAATAAGATAACTGTACGATACATCTGAACAAAGTAATTTATGACGTTAATATCAATTTTCCCTTTATAATGGGAACTAGGAAGAGATCAAGTGCTTTTATTTAATTAAGGTAGTTTCTAATCCAAAGTTTGAGGGTGAATTCGATTCCCGCCGGGGAAATGCCAATTGCAGCGTGAGCAAAATAATTGATTATGATTCAGGGAATGTCGAAAGTAGCAGTAACGAGAGCTTGCAGTGCAAGCGAAGGGCAAAATGTTGTTTCGGCAAAAACGATAATACTGCAAAAGAAACTTTCACGACAAATTTCTCTGAAGATAATGAAGTTGAATAACTTGAAAACTGAATCAAATACTATCAGAGTGCTAGTTATTCTGCTGCTTTAATTATTTAAAAGGTACACCCTATATATAGGTATCTAAGGTAGATTAGGGATGCCAAAGAGTTCTTCAGTTCTTATTAACTCGATTTGCTCGAGTTCTTATTTTTATTGTGCTACCTAAACTCTATGAAGAACTAATAAAAAGTAGATTTAGGGTTATAAAGATGTTAATGTGATTTTCAAAGAATAAGTTAAAATGGACAGATGTTTAATGAGCAAATTATGGTTTACATTTCCTGTTTAATTAAAATCAAATAATTATCCTGTCTTATTTTAAAAGCTTTAAATCTGATATAAATATGTTTAAACAATCAGTTTGTTTGAAAATAAAGGATCCTTTACTTTGTACACCTGTGTACAAAAGAATAAAATACTTCCGATATCATTTATATCGGGAAAGATAAAGTTCGTGAGTGGTAATTAATTAATTTACTAAGTTAGCACTGATCTTCTAGTCCTTCCTCGTCATGATCGGTGAGATAAAATAAAAGACAACACTTACAGTTTCCGGGATGAAGCTGATTGAGGTAAAAACTGTCTTTATTTTGACAGTAAAAAGGATATTAATAACTCCTGGACTTTGCTAGGGGTGGTGCTCAATCAGGCATTGAAGTCTCCAGAGAAAGCAGCAGGTGCAGAGACGACGCCCTGATGAGACTCCTAGGATTGGACAACCAAAACAGCACTAGTACCGGGAAATGTTCTGCTGTCGTTGAAAATCACCAAAACGTTGATTTATTTCACCATGGATAAGTGAAAACGATGCAAGGATCAATTAGATAGTTGAAGAACAGAAATGGGCCACGCTCCCTTTGTTTCCTAGTCCAAGATGGCTCCCTCGGTCACGATAGACAATAAATCCGGATATTAGTAAATACCGGAGAAGGTAAGGTATTTACCAAAGGGAAAGGTAAAGATAAAGGTATAAGGTAGAGTTAAGATAAAATTCCCAAAGCTAAAAATAAGTAATAATCAAATTAGAGCTTCTCTTTAAAAATATCTGTAATGGCGACTTACCCTGAACAACAGGCTTCGATGGGAACGATCAAGAGAATCAACTTTCTTGATGGACAGATAAAAAGGAAGTGAATTCAGTTCCGTGAACTGGAGAGGAAATTTGCCTTCGGTTGGTGAAAGGAGAAATGTCATGGGCAGATACTGAAATCTGATTGACAGTTGACAACTTATTTGGTTCCTGAAAAGAACTCAGGATCGGACTGAAACGACAACTTATTTGGTTCCTGAAAGGAACTCAAAATCCTAGTGAAACGAAACGTGCAATGCCATCTAGTAGTGAATTATCCAGACGGTACCAGCGCCAGAATATGGTGTGGGTAGTCAGTTCAAAGATGCGATCTATATTATAGGGAGTTGTAGGGAACTGTAATTTTACAATTCTCTTTAAAACGAGAGAAGCTTTGCAAAGAGGACAACAGGTGACGTATTCACGTTACAATGTGATAATTAATTATGGGTCAACAACGATTATAAAATATACATATAAGTAGGTATACAGGATGTCGCTGAAATAACTTTACAGCTCACTACCTAATGTTCCTCGGGTGAAACTAAGACGATTTAAGTCAACTTATCTCAGTAAAAAGTTCCTTGGTTTGGCCACTAGGAGATGTCAAAAAGTGTCAATTCTGGATTTTTTTTGCTTATAAAAGCTAAACTGCTGAAGCGATTTTCATCAAATTTGGTATGACATGATGGTTTTGTGAAACAAACAGTGTAATACTAAAATTATTCGTAACGTTAATTTATTGGCGTAGATTATGGGTTTTTGGGCTTCACACCCTTTGCACGTCTCCGCCAATAGATTTTTTTTTTAAATACGGAGCTTAGATCTGTCGACTCATTTTCGACCATAAAGATACCTACTCGTTAAAAAAGTCGCCTAAGTTCATAGTTCAGAAGTAAAATCGCATTTGAATGTTGAGTTTTATGGGAAATTTCCAATTTTTTTCATGGGATTATCTTGATTTACATAGAATAATAAAAATAAATTTACATTCGTCTTGTTGTTTATTTTATTTTATTTTGTTAATTACTTAGGCTGTGTGTCTCGGTTTCTTCTAGTTGGTTTTCCATTTTTTCTTCTTGCTATTTGTTTTCGCTGTTTATCTTGTCTTGTTCTACGTGTTGCATATTTATTTTCTCTCTTTTTTTGCTTCTTATCTTTCTTTCCATCTTATCATATTTTTTTCGTTTTTTGGAAGTATGTTTGTTACACTGTTTACTTTTGGGTGTTTTTTCTATCGCTGAGGGAAATGAATCCTTTGTTTCTTGAGCCTTGCTATTAATTGACGGTTTTCGCTTCATAGCCTGCAGCTATCTTGATTCCGGGTGTAATACCTTTACTAGAAGAATCTGGATCTAGGTATTTTTCGGGAGTAGATGGCAATATATTTATTTGCTTTTAGCATTGATTGCTTTGCTTGAGATCTCTAAAATCTTCTTTATCAAATCATCATCTTCGCTGTTTATATCGTCAGATGAATTAGCACGAACACTGAAATCTGATTCAGAAGAAGATGACTCCGCTATTCCTATAAACGTTTTTTTTTTTTTTTTTTTAACTTTTCTTTTTTAGTAATGCATTTTTATTTGAAACTTGTGCTGGGACCGTTTTGATCAGTCTTATTTTCATCATCGAATATGGAAATTCATCGCTTAGTTACGTTAATACGTCAATTAAACATGAGTTACAAGACTTGGTGCAAATTCTGATTTAGGGATGATGTCTGGATTATAGAGGCAGGTATAATATGTTCCTGTAGCTCTGAACCCAGGGATGGTGTTCGGTGGTGTCATCGCTTTTAAGCAAACTTTACTGAATATTTCGCCGAATCTCATTTGCCTACGTTAAATTATTTCCAGGCTGAGTTACCAAAAAGTTTAGTACTGCCTGACCTCGAAAAGACACAGCTTTTAAAGACTGTAGTATCCTTTGGTTGCAGTTCATGAGGGAGTTACTAGGAAGACAAAACGAACTAACACCACAATTTTCTGTTGCTTGAACAATACATATAACCCAGCAGGACCGGTAAAATAAACAGCTCGTAAACAGACCGGGGAAATCTACTTTTTTTATTTTTTCAGTCGATGGAGTCGGACCTTCCCTGTCTTTTGACATGTGTCTTAGGTTGGGTCGGGGTGGGGGGGAGGTGGGGTACGCTTTTAAAATTTACTGAAAATGAATTTTATCGGAAAAACGGGTATATCTGAACCGGATTTGATCTGACAAAAAAATTATGGTATCGAAAATTGAAGAGCTTAACTAAACACGGAAGTTCGTTCTGACCTGAACCCTTTAGCTCAACTGGTTCGCGAAATATTGCGATATTAAGGGTAAAAATGAATAAAAATTTAACTGACTTTTGCTCGGCAGGTGGTGGAGTTAGGGCATCCATTTTTTGTGAGAGGAAGGGTGCCACTGAGTACTTTGACGGGCCGGAGGGAGGGGGTGGTGGGCCAATTAGGAGGGGAGATATGAGGGTAAGAAGAAAAATACGGAAACGCTCGTAAAAAGTTTATTTATTGACCTACAGAGACCAGGCACCGCTCATATTCTTCGTTTTTTTATCTACTACCCGGTAGTCATGGCAAAAAAATTATTTTATTTATTTAAAAAATTTATGAAAAAAATTTGCGAAAATTTATTTTCGCAAATGCGCGCTTGGCGCGCAATTTAAAAAAAAGTCCTCTTTTTCTCGCGTTTTTGGGGGTGAAGGAAGAGGGTGTGGAAATTTTTTTTTCACCACTGAACGGAATTTTTTTATCTTTAATATAAGCCCCACTTGAACCCGATCCGACCATAAATAAGGGCACAACGAACCGGCAAAGTCTAGGCTTTATTGCGGGCGAACGGAGAGGGGTGGAGGGTTATTGTTAGGCTCATTGGAAAGAGAAAACATTTATTTATCTATTTATTTATTTGTTTTTTCATTCCCGATCGTTCAGCGATCATAAGCAAGCAAGAATTTTCAAAATCGATCCATAATATTAGACAAGCGGAGAGTGTAAGCTCCGCCCACGGCTGCTCGTGTATCTTTCTCGCCCGGTTTAAAGAGAGATCTTCATGTATAACTCGCGCGCGCGGGCAAGATATGCACGAAAAAAAAACAAATAAATAAATAGATAAATAAATGTTTTCTCTTTCCAATGAGCCTAACAAGAACCCCCCACCCCTCTCCGTTCGCCCGCAATAAAATCTAGAATTTGCCGGTTCATTGTGCCCTTATTTATGGTCGGATCGGGTTCAAGTGGGGCTTGTATTTAAGATAAAAAAATGCCGTTCAGTGGTGAAAAAAAATTTTCCACACCCTCTTCCTTCACCCCAAAAAACGCGAGAAAAGAGGACTTTTTTTTTAAATTGCGCGCCAAGCGCGCATTTGCGAAAATAAATTTTCGCAAATTTTTTCATAAATTTTTTAAATAAATAAAATATTTTTTTGCCATGACTACCGGGTAGTAGATAAAAAAAACGAAGAAAATGAGCGATGCCTAGTCTCTGTAGGTCAATAAATAAACTTTTTACGAGCGTTTCCGTATTTTTCTTCTCACCCCATATCTCCCCTCCTAATTGGCCAACCACCCCCTCCCTCCGGCCCGTCAAAGTACTCGGTGGCACCCTTCCTCTCACAAAAAATGGACGCCCTAACTCCACCACCTGCCGAGCAAAAGTCAGTTAAATTTTTATTCATTTTTACCCTTAATATCGCAATATTTCGCGAACCAGTTGAGCTAAAGGGTTCAGGTCAGAACGAACTTCCGTGTTTAGTTAAGCTCTTCAATTTTCCATACCATAACTTTTTTGTCAGATCAAATCCGGTTCAGATATACCCGTTTTTCCGATAAAATTCATTTTCAGTAAATTTTAAAAGCGTACCCCACCTCCCCCCCCACCCCGACCCAACCTAAGACACATGTCAAAAGACAGGGAAGGTCCGACTCCATCGACTGAAAAAATAAAAAAAGTAGATTTCCCCGGTCTGTTTACGAAATACCGGTCCTGCTGGGTTAATAGGACTAAGTGCAATTTGCACCGTCGAATATCACGTGTATATAGGTCTGATATTATACCTTGCAAAATGTGCTAGCTATAGCATGAACACTTCATTGGTCATACTCCCTTTCTGAGTCATTATCGCAGTTGAGCTGGTAGTGGTCTGGCCATCCAGGATTCAATCTCTTCCTCTATAAAAAGAAGATGACTTGCCGTAGGGCATTGCCACATTCTACAATACTCACATTTTGTGGACACGTCTAGCGCCTTTCTTTGCCAAAATGGTCTGCTGTCTTTCTCTTCCATATTATACACATTGCCAGTTTATCAAACAATTTCAGTTTTGTGAATATATTCAATTTCGTAAAATAATCATATTACAATGAACGGGTTCATTTTTTGGGATCTAGTTGAGTTTATTTTTGTTGAGCCTTCCGTCTGGCTAGACCGGGATGTCTTTCCAAAAACAATTTCAGCCATTTTCTTCCTGCTAGTTTAGATGTGTTAGAAAAATGAGTCGGTATGTTGATTTTTTTGCATTAAAAAATACACATCTTCTCACCATTTTACTAGTAATGAGCATGCCTACCTCTGTTAGCTTGTGAATCCTAGACACTCGATCATTTTCTTGATAAATGCCTAAAACACTTGTTCTTCCAAGACAAATGTGATTTTGGTTTCGATTATGCAGTCTACGTGTTGTTCCAGGAACTCGATAGGGTTCATTTTATACTTATGGCTTCTAACGCGCTGCTGCGAAATTCGCCTCTGCCAGTGGGCTCTTTTTTATTCGGTGTTTTCTGGTTAAAAGAAAGCTTACCTTAATCAAAAATGAATCTTCAGAAGTAAATTACATGACCATATTAGGATCACAGCTACTCAGATAAAAATGGCGATTTATGTTTCATTCACTTTTATATTAAATTGAACACAATATCAATTAGAAAGTAGTTGATTGTACCTGCCTTATAATGCGCTCACTCTGGAATAGTCGATATAAACAAGCTTGTAGCAATCAGTACACTTTTATTTTTTTTTAACAAAAATGTACCGAACACGCACTCATTTACTGACAAGGTCTGACGGTAAATACTGACTGGATGCACTTAAAACGTATTCACAGGGGTTGTCTTAATACCATGGTTGATCTTAAAATTGACGTTACCGATAAACTAGATAATTTAGGGGAAGCGGAAATATGAAGAGCATTGCAATAATTGGCGCACCTACCTTACTTGTCTTACGATAAAAGTTTTTTGAGCTATGATTAACAAAAAGACAAATTCATCCCGTATAAGGTCGCATTTTTGGTCTATTTAGACTCACCAATCGATCACCCAACACCCATATAAAACTACGTTTTTACCACTGTGCTTGCATGCAATCAAAAATAATTTTACTACTTATACTATAATATATTATCGCTGGCGTTTCAAGGTTAGTACCCCTTTTTATGTAACACGTACGCAAGTGGTTGCAGCACCGAAGATCTAAGTAACTACTTCCATAAAATTCAAGCGTTACATAATATCAAAGGACCTTGTTTGATGTAAGTTTTGAGTATAAAGTATATTTCTTGTTAGAACAGACGTAGAAAGTGTCAGTAAGTTCAAAGTATTATGATCTTGCTATCTGTAAGCGGAGGATTTATGTCTTTAAAGTAATTTCAGACTCAAGTAATTAATTATTTATAAAAGATATACTGAGGATAATTAATTTATACTCGGTTTTTACTTTGTAAGACTAGACTTGCTTTCAAGCAATGATTTCATACTATTATACTACTAGATCGAGTGTAGAGAGAGAGGAATTGACTCCAACATTAGAAAGAGATGCAGCGACATCGATCAGCTGATTGTGGGCAGAAAGTCGATATTTATTGTGTTGTGTATACGGAATACGGATGTAACTCGAAACTCAACAAATTTTTCCACATGGTTTTTCCTATATTTTAAGTTTGTGTTTTGAGTTTCCATTCCAGTTAAGTGTTTTAAGAAGCTAATTCACAAGTGTTTTGTTGTAGTTGAAGTGACAATCTTTTCATAAACAATATTTAAAAATGGTTATGTCCTGTTCAGCGTACGGATGTACCAATAGATTCCACAAGGATAAAAACATATCTTTTGTTAGGTAAGTACCTAAGTATCTAATTAAACAATAAAATGGGCAATAATTGATGAATTCAATTATGATGTAGCCAATGTCTTCCTGTCTCTTGGAGGGAGGTGAAGTAAATTCTGATACAGTTAGCAGGTTGACCACAGCATGCTTTTGCGTTCACGACCATGTGGTATTACTTATATGGGTACACACTACAATGTTAAATCAATGGAGACTCCAATATACCGGTCTGTATCTGTACATAGTAAATGAATTTTCCAAAACAAAATGATGTTCAATGGATTAAATGAGGTCCTTATTAATTCAAAGAAACAAAAATTTCTTGCGGTCCGGAAGACTCTAAAAAATGTTTGTTTGGCGGGGCTTAACGTGTTCTGAATTGAATAACATTATTCCATAATTAAAAGTTGTACAAGAATGTGACTATGTATTCTAGAATAATCGCAGAGAAACATTTTTCTCGCATGACATGTTTTAGCAGCATTGAAAACACTTCTATCATTAATAATTAAAAACTACCAACTTATTTTCCAGCTTTCCCAATGATCCAATACTTTTGAAAAATTGGTTAGCGGCTATGAAAAGGGAAGCCTTCTGTCCAGGAAAGAGTGCAAGATTGTGCTCGGCACATTTTCTTCCCGAGGATTTCGTAGTAAATTTTGGAAGGAAAACATTGAAACAAGGAGCAACTCCAAGTATATTCGACTTTCCAAAACATCTAATGAAAAAGCCGAAGAAAGAGAGATCTCAGAGGCTAAAGAATCTTGTTGGAGATAATAAGATATTAAAGTAAGAAAATAATTACAAGTGATCTTTTTAGGTTATAGTGTTTCTTACATACGTCACAAATATTTATTAAAATTTTTTGTAGGCCTTCTACAAGTACTGCAAACAATGAAGCTAATCAGACACCAAAGTAAGAACAATAATATTTTATTACAAGTGGTCCTTTATAGGTTCGAAAAGTTATTTAAAATTTTTTGTAGGCCTTCAACAAGTACATCGCACTCGGTAGACCATGCTGTTGAATGCCAAGATTCTACCTCAGGCGTTTTGCAAGATAATCTTGGTACCAACACTACAGGGAGTACGGTTTCTCAGAGTGTAATTAGACTTGGTAAAAGGTAATTTTTTATTTATATAACTTTATGTAATTTTATAACTTGTACTTCGAAATTAACAACTACTGTTTAAAAATCTATTTACCTAATTTTTTAGGAAAAGAAGTGTACCTGTTTATATGGGAGACACCAAACCTGAGGATATTAGAAGCCCCAGAACGAGACGAATGTGGCAAATTGCCGACAAGGCGATCAAAAGGCAACGAACAACAATTAAATACCTAAGAACAAAACTGGGCAGATCCCAGAAGAAAGTAAAAACGTTATCAGACCTTGTGACACATTTAAGACATGCAAACAAAGTTACTCCGGAATGTTATTCGATACTGCAGGTTTGTTTAGTAACAATGTAGATTGATTATTTTAATATTAGTAAGCAGGCAGGTAGAGCTTAAAATGAATTTTTCGACTACTCAGGGGACAAAAAAAGTTATGCATGCATTGATAATTGAACAGACATTGTATGTCTTATGTGATATATTTTTTTAATACCTGTATATAATATTATGTGTATGCCATAAGTCTATTTCAAGTTTTTTGTTTTTAGGATTGTTTACCAAATGCTGAGAAAAAGTTATTACTGCGACAGTTGAAACTGTCATCAGAAAAAAAATTTTCTCCAGATCTGAGAGCATTTGCACTAACATTGCATTTTTATTCTGCCAGTGCATATAATTATGTTAGAAAACAATTTGGCAATTGCTTGCCTCATCCAAGTACCATTAGGAAGTGGTATTCTTCCATTGACGGCTCTCCAGGATATACTTCAGAAGCATTCACGGCGATAAAAATTAAAGCTCAGGAGCTTAAAAGTCAAGGGAAAGAGCTAGTGTGCTCCCTCATCATGGACGAAATGTCTATTAGACAACATGTAGACTGGCAAGGTGGAAGAAATATAGGGTATATTAATTTTGGTGTGAACCTGGATAATGACTCACTCCCTTTAGCAAGAGAAGCTTTAGTTTTTTTATTAGTGGGTGTAAATTGCCAGTGGAAAGTACCAATAGGGTATTTTCTGATAAACTCTATAACTGCTTCAGAAAAAGCTACTTTGGTGAAAGGTTGCTGTAAAATGTTATACGATGCAGGAATAAGACTTATTTCTTTAACATTTGATGGAGCTGCAACCAATTTATCTATGGCTTTAGTTTTGGGTGCCAACTTAAATTTTCCAACACTTAAGCCATATTTTGAACATCCTATCACCAATGAGCCAATTTTTTTAATTTTAGATCCTTGCCATATGTTGAAGCTACTTCGTAATGCTTTGGGTGATTTGGGTACTTTTGTTGATGGTAAAAATAATGTCATAAGTTGGCAATTCTTTCGAGAATTAGTTACTCTACAGGAGGAACAGGGTTTGCATTTAGGAAATAAATTGAGGAGACGCCATATAAATTATGGCAATGAAAAAATGAAAGTTCGTTTGGCGGCCCAAGTATTCAGTTCCAGTGTTGCTGATGCACTGGAGTACTGCTGTTCAGATTTAAAACTTTCTAATTTCTTGAAATCTGAGGGCACTGTTACTTTTTGTAGAACAATTGATAAATTGTTTGACATTTTAAATACAAGAAACTCGCTCAGCAAAAATCCCTACAGAAAATCATTGTCAGCAAATAATTTAAATTTTGTAAAATCTTTTTTTTTAAGGGCAAGAGAGTATTTGATGAATTTAAAAAATTCCGAAGGCGAATTAATGATAAACAGTAAACGAAAGACAGGTTTCATAGGGTTTATTGTTAATATGGGGTCCATTTTAGGTATCATTGAAACATATGTTCTTGAAAAAAAGTACCTGTCATATCTACTCACATATAAACTGAGCCAAGACCATATTGAAACATTTTTCTGTGCAATAAGGGCAAGAGGAGGGTTCAACAATAACCCCACTTCAGCACAGTTTGAATCGGCCTATAAAAGGTTGTTGATTCATGCAGAAATTGCGTCGTCTTCATCAGCCAATTGCTTGCCTCAGGACAACACAAGTATTTTGCATGTTGTATCAACTTCAAAAAAATCGGTCGATCATTTATTAGATAATATTTCTGATCCAAATGATTTTGATTATACTGATTTGGATGTAAGTGAAGTTAGCATGCAATTTCGAAATGATGTGGTAGAATATGTTGCTGGTTTTGTTGTGAGGAAATTGAAAAAACAATTACATTGTGAAAAATGCTCTACTCATTTAACAGAGAGTGAGTCATCTTCGTTTGTTGAACGCAAAGATCGAGGTGGATTAATAAAACCCTCCCGTTATGTTACATACATATGTAGAACAGCTGAAAATATTTTTAGACAAAATAACAATTTTTCAGGTAATGTGGTTTTACGACTCACTCTAATTACAAAAAGGAATATTAATATTGGAGGAATTTTTCCAGCATTGAATGACCACATATTAGACCAAGACCCTTTAAATAATCACATATTGCAATTAGTAGATATGGTATTAAAATGTTATTTTATGATCAGGGTAAACCATGAAAATAAATCGATTAATGAAATTAAGGAACGGATCCGACATAAATATTCAAAACTTATCTTGTTCAAAAATCAGTAAACCTATTTTATCCGAAGTAGCACTTATAAAGACTGAGCAACAAATAATATTGATAATCTTAATTTAAATTTCATAAATTAATCAAAAATTCAGCTTGGATAAATTATCTTCTATGTAGTGTTATATAGGTATCAATATTGCAAGAAATTAACTGTTATTTCTTACAAGTAAATTTATGAATACATTATTAGTTCTTCCATAAATTTTCATTACCTTCTATTTTTGAATTGAAAATTCTTGCAATTCGTCACCTTAAAACAGAACTAGCCTAAGTTCATTTTTGCCAAAAATAAGTTTTTTATACAAAACGATAGAGTAAGGTGTCGCCGATCGAATGCAGAACTAATCTAAGTCCTAATAATTATATTTATCTCGTATTAGCTAAATAACAAATAAGCTTATGTCCAAGGGTGCCCAAATTTTTAATGCAGAACTATCCTAAGTTCGCGAGAAAGAACCTATGTCAATGTTCCAGTAAATAATTTTCAGTGCAGAACTATGCATATTACCATAAGGTAACCTATGTTAGTGTTGTGTTAGGACTTATACTACTTCTGCTTTTAAATAACATCCTATGTCCAACAAATTGTGGACTTGGGTTAATTCTGCTTCCTCATTTAGAAAAACTATTTGTTTTTTACGATCAATGCCCATTTAGCTCTAACTGCAAGATAATCCTTCAAGGATATACTGTTTTTGGAACAAATAGAAGCTTTGCGGCTTTTATTACTAAGGGAACATTGAGAGTTTTGATCTTAAGCTAATAAAATGAACTCTCAGAAGTATACTATGTCCAAAACACACAACTAACCTAAGTCCAGAAAATGGACTTGGAATACTTATCAGCTAAAAAAATATTCTATGTCCATCTTTTTTCTTTAACTTATACGTTTCATATTTAATTCATGCTGTAATTGAAACTGTGCATATTTAAAATACTTGTACAAATTTTTATTAAAATATGTGTGTAATTAAAGCAGCTAGAGAAAAAACGTTTCCTGAAAAATGTAGTTTTTGGACTTGGGCTACTTCTGTTTTAAGGTGACGAATTATGAATACCTACTTATTAGCCCACTATACCTGTAATAAAGTCCATAATAATAATGTACAATACACCAATAATTACAATCAGTTTTTGATACATTATAATAAACTTTCTGTACCTATCCATAATTAATTATTATCATATAAATTATTATACCTAATAATAATAATTATTATAATACCTTTACATCTCTACATAGTAAAGATAAAATGTTTTGGTTTACTTTTCATGAATATACAGTGATCAGTGATTCACTCCTTAGATTTGAAACTGCTAAACTGTTTTCTATATTTTTATAGTAAACTTCTATAATAATAATAATAATAACATTATTTTATTTCCTTATTGTAAATACATATTATTGTATTTTTTGTGGAAAATGAAAAATAATAAATCATAAAATTAGTTATAAAGTTATAATTTAAAATTACAAATCCAAAGAAATGTTTAAAATTCATTTAACTGTAGTAACATTTTTGTAATAAAATATTTTTAATTTCTTTTGAAATTTTTTTTAAATTATATTTTTTGTAATTATTTGGCAAATGATTATAAATTTTGGCACATATGTATTCATAATGATAATTCATAATGAGTGGTATTATGTTTATTTAAAATAATTGTATTAGAATTTCTGGTATTAGAATTGAAAAAGGTAAATAAATTTTTATTTTTATGTGCAAAACAGAGACATTCGTATATAAATAGACTTGGAAATGATAAAGTTTTAAAATTTTTAAATAATTTTTTACAAGATGTCATGCGATTAACATTGCCTAGTATTCTTATGCAATTTTTTTGAATTTTGAAAATAATCAACCAATCGAAACAATTTCCCCAATGTATTATTCCGTATTTTAAAATAGAATAAAAATTTAAATAATATACACTGTTTTTAAAATTCCTAATTTTAATCCTTTATTCTTTAAAAAATCGAAGTTGGAAGCAAACTTTGCACAGTTTTTTTTTGATTTAATATGTAATTTCCAATTAAGATTTCTATCTAAATTGAAACCTTATAATTTTAAAGATTTTAATTATAAGATTCAATTGTGCAAGAATATGTAAAGTAAGTAAAAAAGAATCCTTGAATTTGTTTTGTGTAAGGTAAGTTAATTATTTAATGATATCTAAGCAAAAATTTAATATAAATTACATCAAATTTTAGTCCAACAACACTATGAAGTTGATATTTATAATGCCATAAAACAAATTTTAAGTCTAACGTATTTTTTAGCACCTTTTTTTAAAAATTTTGTTTGATTTCCCATAAGAATGCGTGCTTTAAATATAGCGCGGTGCCCACAATCACGTGATCACTTTCTACACGTCTCTGTCGCGCATGATGCTGCTGTTGTAGTCCCCTCTCTCTTTAATGTTGGCATCAATTGCTGCTGCATAACAGCATGCCTACACTTGATCTAGTAGTATAATACTATAAGATCTTTGCTTTCAAGAAACCGCTTTTTATATCCCTCCAGTATCTACTACTGCTGACGAGGGTAGAATGATCTCGAGTGTTACTTTTGAATTATGTGTCATTATTAGGAGAATCTGCCATGGCTTAGGTATTTACGCGACCAACAGGCGTCTCTTAGTCGCTCACCGTCCTGCCTGAAGGTTAAATTAACGCTACACTATATTATAAGATTCAAAAACTACCCTTACTAACCACAGTCAGAAAACTTTACCCAAAGTATTAATTTAAATTAAATGTTTAATAACCTAACATTTATAATATACGTAATATAATGTCAAAGCATTGAAACTTGTAACGATTTAGGTATACAGTAGCTCATCACATTCTTATATAATGGCCTAGTGAGATTACTCGTTGACGTACTGAAATTTTCAAAGCTACAAGCTTACGAACAAGCACATAGCTTGAGGATAATCTTGTGTATTCATACGATGATCCAACTCAACTTTGCATCGACGTCGGCAGTCTACACTGGAAGGCTACAAAGGGGCAAAGAGTCTAACAATACAACTTCGGTTACTTATCCTTAAAGTTAGTTATATTAACTTCCAGCTAACGGTATTACACAAAACTTTAATGAAGTTAAGGTTAAAACATTCTGGAGAGGATTTGGGATGTTTTGCTTAAAAATCGACGAGGTAATGTTGAAGCTAAAGCGAGTTAGCAAATTTTTAGGTCGATCTGTGAAGTCAATTCGTCTCGGAGAATTTAGTTCAGAACTTCCCGCTACAGGAAAGTTTCATTGTTAGTTTTAACCATTAGCTATTATAAAATAATTATTATTGTCATCCCTTTTTGTCACAAAAAGTAAATTAGGTCCCCTAACTTACTTTAGTAGGATTTCAAGGCAACGGTGCATTAGAGTTGAAAGACTAATTTCGACCATTTGAAATACGACTTAGCACATAAAAGCGTCAATCAGAATGAACATAAATTTTAGCATGATTTAGATGCTGAAGTAAAAGGCATCCTGGAACGAAGAGGAAAGTCTCTCGTAAATTTTACCACATGTAGATAAAAAGAGACCAAAGTAATTAAGATAGTCTGAGAGTTGTGCCAGAATCCTTTTGCATGACCGTTTCGATTCCATAATCTGCATAAACGTAGACGGTGATTCGTTTAATTATCCATCAAAACTACCTACCTATCAAAGAAAGATGAAAATCTACAATTTGGTCATGGCGAAATTGTCACTCTTTAATTATTAATTAATTAAGCTATTGACAGTAATTTTAACAATTGATTTCTTCCGTTGTCATCGGATAATAATTGCAGAGGATGTTGCCATATCTAAATCAATGTCCTGTTTCCTTAATAATAAAAGTAGCTGTTAAAATATGTTTTCTCGAAAATTTTCCCATGAGATTTTCCCACCTCCACCTTGCGATTCATTTTTACAGTCAGAAGAAAACCCTATTGCAGCAAACATGACCATATCGTTCACATGAAGCCAGTATAGTAAATATTGTAGATTCAAAGTTCGTCAGAATCAGTAGGTATACAATTTGCTTCTGCGCAGCCTAAAATGTTTAGTTATCGGTACATTTTGCTGGACTTATCTTAGACCTACCCATATCATTTTACTCAACATATCTGCTTATCTGCACCATAACAAATATTCCTCACGTAATTCTCCCAAAGTTGTGGCATCCAGTATATTATAGGCTTTTCGATCCAGTTAGATTATGAAATACCCCACCAATCTGATGTGAAAAATCTGCAAACATCTGAGAAATAAAGCAGATTGCCATTTTAGCAATTTTTTAAATATTTATATTGGTAATATTGGGCACTACATATTATTACAGGCTGAGAATAATCTGTGGTAGTCTAAAGTTCTTGTGTGACTTATTTACAGATCTGGCCCCGCATTAACACCTGAGAGTTTAAAAATTTCTTCACAATCCAACTACTACATGGAGGGAATAAAATTTATATTTTCCTATAAGTTGTTGTATTTGTATTTTCTAGCATTGTTGAATGGTTTTGAGATTTTATGTAACGTACAACAAAATCCCGTGGGAACGGTTATTTAGCTGCTCCCTTGACTTATTTAATTATTATGGGATAGCTACAAATCTAAATCTACTTCAAAAAATTTCAACGTGCTTATCCCTTTTTTTCTATAGTATTCTACCTATGACAACAACGTGAGTTCAGTGTTTTAGAGTGGTTCAGTAGCTTAGCGGAGTGTGAGGCCGCGAACTACTGGCTTGACTTCATTCCCCTAACGCTGTTGGTAACAAAGGTTTCCTTCTCGTCTTTCCGTTCCTTACCATGGTGTTGCTGGGAGTGTTGTTGCAAGATCTGGGACCAGGAAAACAGCACGGCTCCTCTACCCTGACCCTAAAAGGTGCGGCCTCGAAACTTAGCCCTTATTAGGTATCAGTTGCGATTCGTCGTAAGTTGCCTCACCACGTCGAATGCGAATCAATTTATATTAAAGTTACCGTCTTATTAAGATCTCGAGTAAACGCTCATACCTCACTCCCCGTCAAGGTCTCTCACTCTCACGTCACTATACCTACCCACACGCAACACACGCAGCTAAATTTCGTAGGGAATTGTAATAAATTTATTATTCTATAAGTTATATTATTTAATCGGTACTCGTATAAACCTGAATTTCCTCACCTAAATTTTTTCTCAGCGGAAGTGTTAATAAATATTGGGAAGCGCCTAAAGACAGCTTAGCCGACTACGATTTTTGTTACTTTTAACCTCATCTGAGCTCTCTGGCATTATCAGTTTCTCCATTGAGCTACCTAGGGGTAAAGAGTACGATAGCCGTACCATATATGTGACTCAGGTAATTGGAAAAAGTGTTGCGTGATATTTTCCGTGTGCAGTAAGTCCCAAACCTAGGTTTGGCGCCCGAGAAAACCGTCAGGCTCTAGTGAAGTCCTAGTAACTAGATTTCCCAGTCAGCTCGAGATCTTCACAGGTACTTAGGTACCTTTTACCTCCAAATAAAAATGATGTTTCATTATCAATTATTATTGATGTAATGCATAAATCTACGCGATGAATTAGGTATATAGATATATTAATGAAATCGCAGTTTTTCATTGTTTGAATAGAATTTGTATTAGATTATTGGATTCTCTTGGGAATACGATTCTCTAGCGGCCAAATGAAGCGGCTTAGGTACATACAGTGCTTTACACAGCTCCATCGCATTCTTGATTTGTTTGCCAATATTTGCCCTGATGCACTTCTACAAGGAACCAGTATCTGCATGTCCTTCGGGAAATCTCACTTTTGATCCTCCTATCTTAGAAATGATTATGAGCGGCACTGTCTTCTTCGTCTAACAGTATTGCATTATAAGTGTCCGACCCCTTGCCATTGCTAGTCCCTAGCTCAAGCAACGAATTAATTCTGTAGCAATAATTATTCACTAGCAACGAAGAAAGAATAGTTTTAAGGTCACGATCGATTTTGTAATTTGAATTGGTTTTCTTTAATGAATAGAGAATTTAAACTAGGTACCTATCATCTGTAGATGAGTGAGATAAACTGTCACCTTGTAAAACTTGTAAGAAGAAAGAAGATTAACCAATTAATTCAAAGGTGATATAATTGAAAAATGCATGCCATGAAGGTTTAGGTTTTTCCAGGAATGTCTAATGGGAGTGTACGACATATAATATTTCCCGTAACTTCAATAATGGTCGTAAATAATGAGTACAATGTTGAAGTTACTCTCAAACTTCATATATCATACGAGATAATAGAAAAGAAATATAGTTTTCTTCTATTGATCTACTTGAGGACAGTTGCTATTCTAGTCACGCTCGGAAAGCTGACTACAACAGATCAGGATGTGATTTATTAGTTTGTCGCTTAACTGTGACATTATACAGCCCTTACGAGGGCCCGGACCAGCAGCCATTCACAAACTTTTTACATGTTACTTGCTATACTTGCTCTTGAAGCTCCATTTCATTCTGAAATATTCTGTCTTTTTTATTCACGTTTCCGTTTTCATCATTCGCGACGTGGCTATTATTACCTACCCTTGATGATTATAATTGCAAGAAATTTCAAAAGTAATCGGACAATAAGCATGGATCATTTAAAGGCAGCTTTACTGGTATTTAATAAAATCATGTCAGACATGAGTATACACGTCACAACATGAGGGTTAATTGAAAGAATACTGTTATTGAAGCATTTGTTTATTTTCCTTTTTATTGTATTGGAGCGGCTTTTTTATTTTTACCACCATTGGAATCTCTAGAATTAACATCAGTTAAATGTTGCCGAAATATCCTGGAAAACTGAAAATCGAGACGAGAAGCAATATCTTTTTGATTATTGGGAATAATTTAAATTTTTTGTAGGCTTATACATAAGTCGTCATGAGCTTGGTATTTAAAACTGTAGAGAAAAGAAGATTTTCCGATGAGAGCGAAATATGTCCTGTTTTTTCAACAACTTATTAAGGAGTATACTGTCGTTGACAATTTCAGCAATTTTTCGAATAACATTTAAAATTCAGAAAATCGAATTGGTGTCTCTCATTTTAAATGACGCCGCATGGGGACTATGAGGAATGGAAAATGACAAGCTTTATTCCAAGAATTGACGGCATTTATCCGAAGAGATGGGATATGCACACAGAAATATATTCCATTTCCTTTCCTTCGCGTATGCAGCGGTATATACATTACAAAGTGATGCATAATGCATTAGAAGGCAGCTTGTCATGTACTATTCCACTTCTAAATTTGGAATTGGATAAGATTTTATTTATATTGAATTCACATAAAATATATTAAATGACTCTGCGATGGCAGCATCTTGTTCTATATAATTCAATGCTTCGACAATAACTGAAGCGAAATATACTACTCTACTTCCGAACCAAAATAATGAGCAGCTCACTAATAATAATACTCACCAGAAAACTTGCATGGAACGAAATAAAAATGTTTAATCTCGAGATGTCGTAATATTATGTCCTCATGTGATACATGCACATATTTTAGGACATCCTGGATTACAATATAATTAACTATGAAGCTATAAAACCAAATGCATTTAATTAGAGGCTTGCAATTTGTAAAAAAAATTTCTCCATCATATTTAATTACGTCATTTTAGTCCAGAATAAGTCGAAAATGCCAATATTTTTGATACTACGATTTCAATAGGTCGTATCACACAACAGGTAATTTAATGCAATTTGCGGGTTAAAAAACTAAATGCTCTTTAACGAAGTCCGTAAATCCGGGCCTCCGTTTTTGTCTGATATCAGGGGTTGTGTCAGGAATTCCCAGACGTTTATATATTTTTTATTTTAGTGATAATAATTGAATGGCTAAGTGCAGAAAGGGAAGTACTAACATTTTAACGAAAAATGAGTTACACATGCTTTCATATAGTTTCGACCTAGCCCGATCGTTTGGCGCAAAAAAGAAAGTCATTTTCTTTTCAGAAAGAAAGAGGAGCATTTGCAATCGAATCGGTTCGTTTTCGCTCACAATCGGGTCGGCAAGCCAACCGAAGTCACAGAGTTGTCATACTCACGACAAAAATTGCCTTGTGATATAAGTTCTGTATTTCTGAAAAAAAAATCTGAACGTTTATTTAATTTAGAACATAAGTAACATTCAAAGAAAATTTATCAAGATTTTATGTTACCTTAATTAATTTGATAAGTAGGTATATCATGTAAAAGATGGGAAGATAAAGTATTATATCATTCGTAGCGGTCCGTGATATAGTATTCAAAGCGGCAACGCTGCGACCGTGACCGTCGCGTGCGCAGATAAGCAATATAGTAATTAATGGCTGACAATGTTATTAAAATTATTACTGAAAATCAAAGCGTAAAATTCGGAATTCGAACTTCGCATAATAAAAATTGCGCAGTAGTGAGTAGTGCCCTTAAACTTGATACTAAAACATGTCTCAGCAGAACAATCTTAGCGACGAAAAGAAAATTTGGTACCTACTATGCGTAAGCAACCTATCTTAACCTCAATGATCCGCAATTGTACACGGGTCATTGTTAAAATATATAATTTTTTATCCTACCCCATAAGAAAATTGAACTTTCTCGACTGCATGTCCCCGGAGAAAGTGCCACTTTTCCTGCCTAGGCGGTAAAATTATTTTTATATTTCCACGCTAGAGGGCCACCCAATTGCAATTGAATGCTATTTCCAGAAGGAAACCAATAGCAAGCAAGCTATAGCTGTATGTCAATCTGTCAATGTCAATAGACCAGCTAGCAAGACCCAGCAAATTAAATACTAATAATAGTGAGGTATGTACTGATGTCAAATTTATCCAAACAAGGAATTTCGTTCAATAATTGTAATATTCAAAATCCAACGTTCACTATTAATGTTATCCATAAATAGATAAATAAATTACTGATTGTAATTTAACTAATTTTGAATTTGTCTTATTGTTGAATTTCTGTCTTATGTAATTGGGAATCGGGTTCTTGGGAATGAAATTATTATTTTGAAAAGATTTTTATATAAAACGAAACGTTTCAGGGCCGATTGGTATTAATATTATTATTATTATTATTATTATTATAACGTTTCGTTTTACCTATATAAAAATCTTTTCAAAATAATAATTTCATTCCCAAGAACCCGATTCCCAATTACATAAGACAGAAATTCAACAATTACTAAGAAGGTTCAAGAAAAATTATCAAATCTTACTGATATTAATGTATTCAGCAAACATAATATGTAGGTATTCAATAAATTTTCTTTCAAAACAAATTTTTTTCAAAAAAAAAATATTATTATTATTATTGTGTAGGATAAAAAATTATGTGTAAGCCACGGCGGTAAAGTGTCTTTTCAGGCCTCAAGAAGTGGCCAGCCTCGGCTGCGCCTCGCCTGGCCATATCTTCTTGAGGCCTGAAAAGTGCCACTTTACCGCCTAGGTATACAATATACTATTTCAATCTTTTCTATGAAATAAAAAAGGGTCGTAGAAAAAATAGTGTATGGAACTCGCAGATAATGGCTATTAATACGCTCTTATGATGGTTAAGACACTCGCCTACGGCTCGTATCTTAACCATCATACTCGCGTATTAATAGCCTTCATTATAAGCTCGTTGCATAATATACTAATTCCCAATAAGAGAAAGAGACACTGGAATAATAAATTATATAATCTATAAATATAAATAGCCTCCGAATCTATAAATAATGTTTGTTGTCCAATATCAACAATATTAGTAGGTGTCCGCGTAAAAAACAACCAACCAGATAAGGCTGATAAGAGTAACTCTGCTGTTCATCGAACAGGTAAAAAGTCAGTGGTGCGTACTGCTGTTTAGCTCGTGTCGTATTTATTTAAAATTAGGTGATTTCTGTCATCGTGTCGTGTGTGTAGGTACCGCTGTTTTTGTTATCATGTTTTTTATTGATTATTATTTTATTTATTATTAATTTGTTATTAATATTGCTTGCCAGTAGAATAAGTACCTACCTACTATTTTCGTTTTTTCGCATAGGTACCTAATGTTATAAATTCAAAATAATTTAACCGAGACTAATTCATATAAATTGGAATACTAAACGTAGATGGCAATATTGATTTTTTAATTGAATCAAACTTATCATTCAAACATTTAAAATATATTAAAGATACAAAATATTTTTGTATTATTATGCGCGCCACTGATGTGATTTCTAGTCTGATATGGTGAAACAGCGTTTATCAGTTCTATATGGGTGAAAAAATTAAAGCCGGCAAGATGCGTAGTTCACGCCCAGACTCTCGCCTTCCTATAAAAATCTACCTCTACCTACTCCGGGTTTTTTATAAATAAGCCGTAAAAATATTTTTTTAAATCGTCTAATTCATACACCGATAATGAAGACTCCAATCGCCGAGGAGATGATAACGCTCTCCGATAACGGCCGCAATCGCAGGTAAATTGATTCATTAAAGCAAAAAAACAATGTTTATCGCTAATTTGGCTTCAAATCTTTTAAAAATTCAATATCCAAATTTAGAATACGACCACAGGTAAGGATACGTGCATATGAGGTCGGAACGCGATAAACCGACCTCTCTCTTTTTCGCTTCTTCCTTTTTGATTCCACTCGCGGAGTGATTAAGTTCGAAGTGTCATTGTTTTATTTTTCCGCTCCGTCCTGGGAATAGTGACCGGTGGTAGTGTCAAGTAAATTACGTGTGTGTGCCCACGCATCCACTCTAGGAGAACCCGCGATCGTTGGAAGATATTTCTCCAGAACAAGAAGGTAGGTGCAAATAAAATTGATTGAGCCGAGATTCAACTGTAACCGTTTATCGTAACTTTGTTTATTCCCGTCCCTCACCCCGAACGAGATTAGCGACGCGCGAAGTATATTAGACCCGTTAGGTACCACTTACCCTTCGTCGATTAATAGAAGTCATTGGCCCCCTACCCCAAGTACACTAGTCGGTGTGTGTACCTATGGATACGTGATACCTGTCTTGCCATGCGGTGTCAAGCCCGGTGAGCCAGGGGTTAGCCACATAGGGATTCACGCCCCGAGACGTAGGTACCTTCCTATACGGTGTTAAGCCCGGCAAGACTGGACCTCGGGAGGGTCTCCGTGCGAAACTGTGTCCTTCCACGAAGCTTAGTCGCAACCGACTACTACTATACTGAAGTTTCAGAATAGTAGGCACTAAGTTCTTAGAAATATTACGGACTTAAAGTAAACACATTGTTGCCAGCTTTTAATTCTTGGTGTTTTATCATTTTGTATTTTTATCATTCACATGCAGGTAAATGGTTGTAGGATAAAAAATACTGTGTTTTATTTGTTGAGTAATTTTTCTGCTATAATAATTTCACAACATCGATATTTAATAGCAAAAGATGTAGAATTTCAATGAGGTTCGGTCCCTTAAAATATAATATATGGCAACATTACAGCAGTGTCAACAAGTACAAAGGATAAGCAGATCCAACTTGCAAACTTGCAGTAAGGTAAAGTAAGATGGATATATATCGAGAATGCTGCCAGTCCGTCCAAGGCAGCTCCGTATTCAGTGGCGTATCGTTCATGCTATTTTCGTGAGGGGCTGCAATATAACATTTATCGCTCCTTTAAATCCTTATGCCCGTATTCACAAACGATAATTTCCTAAATAATTACGTAATCAATTATCCCCATCTCATTCTATTGCAAAAAAACTGCATATCTCCATCTCACTCATTTAAATAATTACGTAATTATTTAGGAAATTATCGTTTGTGAATACGGGCATTAATATTTTATTTTTATGTTTATATTTGCTGAATTATTGAAGCATCACAAAAATTAAAAAACGCATGAAAATGAATGAAAAAGAATTCGCGGCAGTGGAATAACCTGAACAAAAAGAAAAGTTGTTTGTTTTGGGCTGTTATTGGATGTCGATCGGGACTTGTATATTTTTCTCTTTCTGTTTTCTGGTTGTCAGAAAAGAAAAATTAATATTACCGGGGGAAGAAGATTCTCGACTCTCGGGAACAACAAAATTTTGAATATTTCATATTGTTCATAGACAATCTGTGAAGTAATTAAGAAATACAAGCTAGAAAAAATCAATATCTTACTAATTTGTTAATAATTAGTTATTAGTTAATTATTTGGTAAAATAATAATACAATAATGATTCCTGTTTTGGGAATGAACTGAGTTCCAGGATACAGAAAAAGTTTAACTATAAGAAATTTACGGAATTACCATCCCGGAAAAACCCATACCCGGTCGACAATAAAGTGCATAATTAGTGGGGATAGCTTGGTTGCTTTAAGGGTCGCTCATCAGATTTCCTGTCTGAATCTTATTTCTCAGTTCTCACTGTGGTGTAAACGGGAAAGAAGCAAGCTTCTTTGAGTGCCGAAGTGAAATACTGTTTAAATTTAAAGTTGTGAGCAATATGGAAGGCGAGAGCAGCCAAAGTAAACGTCGTCGTACGAATTTATCTACAGGAGAAAAAACTATTATATACAACGTGTATTGTGGACTCCGTGAAAGGAATCAAAGTATGTTGGTAAACGATGTAGTTGCTTTGTGTAGTGATTTAACCAAAGTGTCAACTAGGAGTGTACACCGAATCTTGAAAACTTTCAAAGAGTCCAAAGGCGGAACAGAAAAGGTAGCTGAAAATATTGAAACAAGGGGGAGAAAACGCATTGACATTGATGATGACATAAAATACGCCGTTCGGAGAAAATTTCATTCGTTCTTTTTCCGAAATGAAATTCCAACATTAAAAGCAATCGCTGCCGAAATCAATTCGGATGACGCAATGCCGAAAATATCGCGACGTGTCTTATTGCGGACATTAAGACAAATGAACCATATGAAAAGGCAGAGAAAAAGTCTTCTTATAGAAAGAGAAGAAATAATTTTGTGGCGGAGAAATTATTTACAAAAAATTCGAGAGTATCGTCGTGAAGGGAAGAAAATATATTTCTTAGACGAAACTTGGCTGAATCAAGGTCATACTGTTTCGAAAATTTGGCAAGATTTGGAAATAACAAGCCGTCGACAAGCTTTTTTTGAAGGTTTTTCCACAGGACTAAAAGCGCCAGCGGGCAAGGGGCGGAGGCTCATAATAGCTCACATAGGTAGTGATTCGGGTTTTTTGGAAAACGGATTGCTACTTTTCGAATCGAAGAAAACTAGTGACTACCATGAGGAAATGGATGCGGAAAAATTCGAAAGCTGGTTTTTAAAAATTTTACCAAGCCTTCAGCCAAATTCGGTCGTGGTAATGGACAATGCTTCCTACCATAGTCGACGATTGGAGCCATCGCCAACAACTGCATGGCGAAAAGGTGACATCATTAACTGGCTGGCTCAAAGAAATATACCATTTGATGACAACATGTTAAAAGTGCAACTATTAAACATCGCAAGGGCACAAATACCTCATTTTAAGAGATATGCTGTCGACGAATTGGCTCGCGAGTGCAACATCATTGTACACCGCCTCCCTCCTTACCACTGTGAACTGAATCCTATAGAACTTATTTGGGCTCAAATAAAAAACCAAGTGGCGAAACAAAACGTGACCTTCAAGATGGATGAAGTGAAACGCCTGCTAGCTACTGCAATAGGAGATGTGACGGCTGAAACATGGAGAAACTGCATCCGACATACTACAAAAGAAGAAGACAGAATGTGGGATCTAGACACAATAGTTGATGTTTCGGTTGAGCCATTAATTATCAACTTGAACGATAACGGTGATCGGGATAGTTGTCCATCATCCGACGATTTTTCTTCTGACGATGACTAAGGTACTATTTTTTTCCTATTTTCTTTGCTATTTTTATTTTTGCTATATGCTATATTATTTACTATATGCTATATTATTTGGAAGTTTACAATTATATTTCTCAATAAATTCATTATTGTCTGAACCTATTTTGATATTTTGCGTCCGCCACTGAATGCTCCAACTGAGCGCTTATACGTCACGACCACTTCCGAGAACTTAGTGCCTACTATTCTGAAACTTCAGTATAGAAGGGTTTTTTGTTTTATCGCATTATTTCGTTTTATACGTTTTACATCCGCGCGCGGTCGATGCACCCCGTCGTTTACCGATTTTGGCCCCGTGCCTAAGACCACGCGGTCACGCACGAGTTTATTTTTTTTTATTTTTTTTTGCGTCTGAGCAACTGACCCCTGGGCTAATTCCGACTCCAGTGAGCTACTTTAGGGACAAGGGCACCATAACGGTGTCGGTTATGTGAATAAGTTCGGCAGGGATTTTAGCGAGAGATTCCCCGAGGGAGTAAAACCTCCAAAAAATCTGCCGCCCAAACATCCGAAGGTGAGTACCGCCAAATTCCGAAACAGAATCCCCAGAACGCGAACAATCGTCACAACTCGATAAATAAATTAAAAATGCAGTATAAAATAATAAGAAATACCTGATACTTTTTTTTCCAAAATCACAGTATAAAAATATACATCTGCACGCTAAATTCCGGTCGGTATTTTAATGGAAAGTGAACTCAAACAAATTACATACCTAAATGAAAAATATAAAAACTCGATAATTACGTTCACTATGAAATGGAATTTTGCGTTTTATATTATTATTATCATCGAGTGTTTAATAATTTAGGAGGCATATCAATTTGCTATCGAGCTATCGAGCATCTATTATTTTAAGAAGCATGTAAATTTTATATCGCGCATCCATTATATGCATTTATCGAGAATCTATTACTTTGATCTATTATTTAGTTTCCTGTCATGCATGTGAATAATTTAACTAGAAAATGTAATATGTAAGTTATGATTCATCCCCCTTATACTGCCTTTTTAAAAAGGTTGATTCCTTTTAAGGAGAGGGGACCAAGTAGTTGAGTTTGCCAATAAAATAGGAAGTAATATTATTTCATGTATTTTCTCAAGTTCGCTTTAAGCACATGTGAAGTTAATGAAATACAAGCACAGACTATAAATTATGAATTAACTTCTCTTCACAAAGAAAACTATATCTATCTTATACAAAAGAATAGTAGGTTGAAAAGGATTTGTAATGCATCCGTTTTCTGTTCAAGTGTTCAAGTGAGCTTGTATTTCTCCTGATTAGGGAATTTTGCCTAGATGAATTATTGCATTGGGAATAAAATATCCAACATATAATTTGTACCGGATTTCAATTATTATTGAAATCGTTTTTATGAACAGCTATGAACAGCGTCGTAAAGTGTAATCTAATTTTTTTTTGTAAGTAATACGCTTTTAATACCAATCGAACTTTAAAAAAACATTCTTACTTAATTTGCTTCAAAAGTTTTAAGTAAAATTATGTGACCAGATTACGTCAAATTAAGTTTATTTTACCCAGAATCATTTGACTTGTTGATAAACTTACTTTGAAGTAAAATTTTAGAAAATACAACTTTTATAAGTCAATATTCGTTGATATTATGATGAACAGTAAATAGTAAATTTTCCAACGTGTTCACCTCAAAGTATTTTTTACTTTCAAGGTAAACATAGGGAAATTATTAATTTCTTTCTAATATTAATTTTACATAAATAAGCTTTTAACTAACCATAATATTAAAATAAATTCAAAGTTAATATGACTTTGAAGTTATAAAAAATAGGTTAAGAATTTGACCAAATAGCCCTCTATGAAATCGAATTTTCGCCCTGTTGGTAAATCTGACCATAACATCATTTTTAATAGATAAATTTACCTACTATTTCCTACAACATTTACTTAGGTATTAGTTAGAAGTAGGTAGACTAAAATGTTACTTCCCAGGATCCTTGAAAGTCGAAAGTTAAGTAAAATATTAGTAATTTCGACTAGAATAGGACAGAATTTCTTATCGTTCATTGAAACGATCAATTTCGCTCCTTGGGATACATACGCTTTTTAAGGTCCCTGCAGAAGTTTAACTTTTTAATTTTTTTACATTAAAAATTGTAAACACGTAAGTTACATAAAAATTATCTACATTTGCTGCTCTTTCTTAGTATAAATATTTATTACCTACTTATAAAAATTGTTAATTAAATTGTTGATAAGGAAACACTTACTAGCCTAGCCAAATAATTAGACTAGACAACTTGTCCTAGTCTCTTTAAACTTCTAGAACTTTTCGGTCTAAGTATGTTAATTTAGGACATTGCACATGAATAAAATTTACTCAAGTTGCCTAAAATAATAAAAATAGTTTGCTCTCAATGACTTGTAATCACTGTGCAACCAGTCATTGATATTACCAACCATCCCAAAATTTCTCTTCTATTAAAAAAAAAAAATTTCCCAATATATTTTGTGAATTGCTTGCAAATGGTTCCTCCTGTGTAAAGTAGAGGTAAAATATGAGCTTATTTTTAATTCAATAAATTGCGCGGCAAAATTTTATGAAATGAAGCGAAATTCAGGCAAATTTTCCCCATGCGACCGACCCTTTACCGAGTTCCTTGCCTTGATGTCACAGGGCAGTAGCTCAGATTAGCTTTGTGTTTTTTACCCACCTGGAAATATATATGTATACCTACGTATTTATATATATATCTATAGGGGGTATACAAATGGAGTGTGTCCGTCCAATCAATTAAACTCATGAATAATGGAGTGGAAGCGAAATCACATTTGTATAGCGCGAGCTGTTTGACATTTGAATAACACCCTTGGTAATGGATATTTAATGTACGGCGATCCTTTCATCTCTTCTCAGTAAAACATTATCCAAGAATATATGTCGGTAAATTCCCTCTTTATTTGCTTCATGTATATTCATATCCTAATTGACGCAATTTTGTTCGTAATCTTCAAACACGTTTTGTTAGTAATCTTCAAACACGCTCTTGCAGAACTTTGTAATGCATCTACTGCATCTTTGTATTGCAAGGTTTTGACTCTGAGTAGTCTGAGTAGATATTACACCTCTTTTAAGCGACGCTTTGTTCGTCCCAACATAATAATATGTAGTAACGTCTTTGAGAGCATCATTATAATAGAGTTTTGAAATAACTGGTGGTTCTGTCAACAATATACCGACCGAGTGCTGAAACGTTTAATTTGTAGATGTTACAAAACATCTATTGCGCTGAAATGAGAAACGTTGACTGTTATTTTCTGTGGCATTTATTTTTATAAAAGAATTCTTGTAAAAGCTTGCAATATACAATAATTTTCATATTTATCATAATAACAAAAACTCTGCGCTAAGGTGCGTTTTTTGAAATTTCTCACCAGTCGGTGACAGCTTATTCATAGTTTAACTGGATAGTAAGAATGGAAAATTAACAGAAGAGCTGTCCTAAGATAAAGTAACCTGGAGACTGCTATATCTGGAGATACAGCTACAGCTATCAAGACTATTGAAGAAGGAGGGGAATGTCGTGCCAATCATAACCATTTGAGTCAATATCATTGATCATGCTCTCAACTCATTTGTTCCTAAATTATTTGTCAACAATGGCAATTTTCCACACTGGTATTCTGCGGACACTAAGAGATCCATTAAATCTAAAAACAAATTTTATAATAAATACAAAAGGTCACTTAGTGAACTCGACTATGAGATATACAAAACCAAAAGAACCGAAGCTAAAATAAAAATAAATAACGATTACGTTAAATTCATCTCAAACACAGAACGCAATATTAAAACAAATTCTCGTCTTTTCTGGCATTATGTCAATGGTAAGCAAAAAAACAGCACAGGTATCCCAAGTTCGGTAGAATTCGATAATAGAAAGTCTGAAAATGGAGTAGATATTTGCAATTTATTTGCAGATTATTTTAGGTCCGTCTTTACTGCTGTTAATGCCCCTAATAAGATCACCTTACCTTCATATATCGAAAACACTTTTCAATTAAGCGACATCGCCTTCACAGAGCTTGATGTCCTTCATGGGCTGAGTAAGCTAAAAGAAAATTATAATCCCGGTCCAGATGGAATCTCAGCTTTCTTTTTGAAACTTTTCAAATCCTCATTAGCCTTGCCTATCTCTCTTATTTATAATCACTCAATGTGCAAGGGCTATTTTCCAAAAAAGTGGAAAATGTCATTTGTTTTTCCTTTATTTAAATCTGGTGATAAAAATAAGGTTGTAAATTATAGACCTATATGTATGGTAAGTGCTATAGCAAAGGTCTTTGATTCTCTGGTTTCGGATGTAATATTCAATGTTTTTAGGAACCATATTGCTGACCAACAACATGGTTTTTATCGCGGACGCAGCGTGGAAACAAATCTATTGTGCTATACCTCCTATATTTATAATGCTATAGAGTCTGGGCTACAGGTCGACTCTGTTTACACAGATTTTAGTAAAGCCTTCGATAAAGTGGACCTGTCTTTGCTCACTGAGAAACTCTTCCATTGCGGCATTTCGGGCAATCTGCTATCGTGGCTAGAAACCTTCTTACATGGTAGAACCCAGGTGGTGAAAATTGGAAGCTATGTTTCGTACGAAATATCGGTAACGTCGGGTGTACCACAGGGGAGTCACTGCGGTCCACTATTGTTCTCCTTATTCATAAATGACATAACAGCTGTCTTTAAATACTCTAAATCCCTACTATTTGCAGATGATGTGAAAGTGTTCGCGGTTGTCAATGATCTGTCAGATTCTTTGAAGCTGCAAAGCGACTTGGACAGATTGAATGAATGGTGCATAGCTAATAAACTCTTCTTGAACAGAGATAAATGTTGCGTGATATCATTCTCCAGGAAAATTTCGCCACTTGTGTTTTCATATTATACGGATGGCCAACTTTTACAACGCGAATACAAGGTTAGAGACCTGGGAATGATTCTTGATTCTAAATTATGCTTCGAGGCACATATTTCCTCAATTATTGGCCGATGCTACAGGTTGGTAGGTTTTATTAAGCGCCAAACAAGAGATTTCAAGGACATTTCATCTATAAAAATTTTGTACTTCTCTTTGGTCAGATCAATCTTGGAATTCGGCTCTCTTGTTTGGAACCCCAACTACAACTGTCACATTGATCGTTTGGAACGGGTACAACGAAAAATGATCAATTATCTTTTGTTCAAATCCAATATTGACAAATCCTTATATACCTACCCAGAAAGGCTCCAGCTCGTTCACTGCCAGTCGCTGCAAGCTAGACGTTCTGGTCGATATGTAATTTTTATCTACAAGCTCTTCAATGGTCTTCTTAGCTGTCCGGAATTATTAGCGCAAATTGCTATTCGAACTCCTATATACCCCACAAGATCAGCTGCCCTATTTGCTCCACCACCACACAAAACTAATTATGGCCTATTCTCTCCAATAACAGATATGATCAACCATACTAACGACTTTATGACTCGCTATCCTGGCTTGGACATATTTTTCAGCTCCTTAAGGGCACTGAAAGCTTTCCTTAGCAATCAATGATAAGATGCTCGATTTGTTAATAAGTAAGAAAAGTTAATTATTAGTTAATTTCAATATAAGTGTTGTGTAACTGTAAATACATTATTTGGGCTTGCCCGTAAATGTAAATACTTGAATAAAAATAAAATAAAAAATAAAATATCTCGCTTCGGTCTTTTGGTTATTTTGGCAGGAATTTTGATCTGTCATTTTATAGTGTCTTGAAATTTTCTGATCATGGCTATATAGTGCTTTGATGACCTGCTCAAAAAATGTCAGTCTAGAGAGCAGTTGGGTGGTGAATCGCCAGGAGTTGGGTAGCATGATAGTGCGTCAAAAATCGTCTTGAGAAAATCGACCTTTGCTCGAAAAATGACTTTTCTCTTGTGTATGTCGCAAATGAGAACTGGCTACAGAAAAATTGATTACAGTTTTGGACTTTTTGGAAAATTTTTCACTCCTCTAGGTTAGCAGGATAGGTAATTTCATACGTTAAAATTTTTCGTTTGAATTTTAGAATTTTTGAATTCGTTTGAAATTTTCATTAAAAAATCGATGTCTTCAGGATAGAACGAAATTTTATGCGAGCATAGTTTACTGTAATACGAGTCGGAAACACAATGTGCTTGGGCCATGATGTCCTTAATTATCTCGCAAAACGATTAAAAAATAATCTTAAAGGGAATAAATCGCTACTTTGCAACTTTGGACGATTTCAACTTCAGAACGCAGAGTCGTAGGATAGAACGGTTTTTATTTTCTGAATCCTTATCTTTCCGTAAGTCTCCGAACGATAAAAATCAAAGAAGCAAAGAGACCAATAAGGCCCTGGATGTATATTATGTGAAAAAAATCGTTTTGAAATTATCTTACAGAAGGGACACTTACAGATTATAGTTCTAAACTTCTCGTAATTTGCAACGGCTAAGCGGGGATTTTTATTAAAATCTCAGCGAAAAAATTCTCGAAAATGTATCACTTCTATTATAGTAATATATTCGAAGTTTCAAAGACCGATTGAAGGAATTGGAAAAAATCTTGAAGGAATAATAATTATTGTTAGATGAACTCGCACCTTAATACCTACATGCAAGTGCACCAAAAGCCGGCCGTGCTTCGAAATGCCGCGCTAAATGGGGATCCATCCCCTGGGGTAGTGAAAGTCACGTCTCCACTTATTAACATGATTAAATTGTGGCAACATAGAAAACGCGAGCGTGTAACTCCACAATTAACACGCCAAAGATTAAAGAGTGAGTAAATATTTGAAATTATTTACTGGAGCTTTTTCACCCCTCTAATCTTATCTTCTACGAAACATTTACTTACCTTTAATTTCTCTTGGAGACTAAAGTGCCGATGATATTTCTTATTACTTAGGACTTCATAGCAGTGTTTGTAAATGTGACAGTTCTAGGTGTTTGGCAGAATTTTTCCTCTTACAAACGCGTTATGCTTTTTATGTTAAAATTGTCAGTAAAAATTTGTGTTTAAGTAGGCTTTTGAGTAATGAGCAATCCAAAAAAGTTGGTCTACTAATGGGAAAACTGTATCATTGATCATCTCACAGGAGGAAAAAATCAATAATATTTCATATAAATATTGAAGAGTAATCATTTATTTATTATTTTATTAAGTCAATCTATGAATATATTATGCGAAGAAAAGTAACATTTCGATTATACCTAGTAACAAAATAATCTATTGTTTGTGACAATCGATTTTAATTACACGGTAATCGTGATGTTAGTCCGAAGTTCGAAAACATGATGCTCGTTACTAACGAAACGGAAATGTACAATTCAAGTTGTGTAAACCGTGTTGTAAACTTAAGCTAAAAAGTTAGTAAAAAATAATCATTGTTGTCTGAAGAGCGTTCCTAATGGTCGCTGCGGCCTGCATTTCACAGAAATTTACGGTGGAAATTAAATGAAATTAATTTCGGCCGTTCTGGGCAACAAGTTAAACGTGACTTTGATATAATTTACCTACGCAGCCCTTTTTACTTCAACCTTCCAAATGTTACCAGGTTAAAAATGATGCGAAGGTGTAAGCACATTCATTTTATAACTTAGTTGTAGGTACGTTACATTAGCAGTTTGGGCAATTTGTCTTGAACTAAAAATATAATTTATTAAAATCTAGGCGATTTTAATAATATGTTCATGTGTGGCATGAATTTTTTTAAATCTGTGAAAATCATGTGACCAAATCGTCACCTGCTGTCGAGCTTGAAGAGTTACACAAAAGAAGTCATTCAGCAGAATATTTAAATGTTCACATTTTTTCTGAAACTAAAACGTTAACTTAATTTAAGCAGGCTTTGTAATTTTTTTTAAGTGACAATAATCTTTAATTGTACAGTAAGCTTTACAGATTCAATCACAGACATCTCAGACCAAAATAATGTGTTCATTTGCTTACATGATTTTTTATGGTACTTACTCCTTTGTAACAGCGATGGTATAATTGACACATGTAGATAAAAATATACAATATAGGTAGAACAATCCCCACTATGTGATCGTATTCTTGAACACGCGCGAACTCGAACCATCGACTACTTCCAGCGAGAACTTCACCAGCAATTTTTCCAAGCTTCTATTCAGATTTCGACCAATGGTAGAGCGCATTATGGAACAAGGCGCATATTCGAAATAAATTCATATTTTTTCCATTGTTGGATCCTGCCGGTTTTTTTGCTCTTTATTAACTTCTGTATTAACTATAAAATAATCAAAAATATCGAATGGTCTTCGTTTCCTTAACATGCAATTTCTTATCGTGAGACAAGCTGCGGACGGAATTCCCAAAAAAATAACCTTCAATCCGCCTTTGGACAGATTTTCATCATAAAATGTCAAGTTGTCCGCCGCTTGGGTGTATCATTCTGCCGGGCTTGCATTAAGCGGTCTTCAAACCGGAGCGGCCGCGGCTGTTGTGGCTACGGTGGCGATCACCTATTGAGCGCAAATATAAGCGGCTCTGGCCGTCGTGGCAAAGTTACTAAAGAAAATTATTAAGCCATAGTGTCACAAAGTTGACTTTTGCGGTGATTTGTGACTTATATTTTGACATTGAAATTAGTTTATGATTAAAAATGGCAAACAAACAACTATAATAGTATATTATTCAACAAGCGCATAATGATAGCTATTATCCACGAAGATGAAAATTGCAGCACGAGCCTCTGGCGAGTGCTGTAACATCTAAGTGGATAATAGCCATTATGCGCGAGTGGAATACTATACTTTATCTACGAGTATACTTGAATAAAAATAATTTTACTTACGGTACCTAGAATTAAGTTTTTATGTAAAAATTTTTATGGATTGCAGTTTTATTTATTAAAAAATATGGTTCTCTTTAAGTAAATAATTTGGTTATTGAAATATTGCAAAAGTAGAGAAAATATCAGATACTTCACTGTCGACTGCAAATTTGTAAAATAACTTTAAAAGGAGAAAAATTACAAAATCAGGGTGAAAGATTTCGTCGCGCATCGTATTTCATTTTTGATTCTGCAGGCAGTAAACCATTAATTGATGCATTTGTTGCTTTTCCCCATATTTATATCAGGTTGGCGTATTATTCAAGATGTTATTTTCTTCGAAGAACATCCTGTATAATTCTGTTTATAATAATTTTAAGTTAAATTTTTAAATACAATAATTTGTATTGTAAAATAGAAACTAAACATAAACAAATGTGAATGTTAGGTTATCGTGATTAGCTGTCACTACTGTCAGTCGACTAAACCTATTGGCAGCGTTCCAAGGCATCAGCTTTCATATCATAACGGTTGACCAGAGCTTTATAACTACGCATGGATACTAAAACATGTTTATTTTAGTGTTATGATAAGTACCTTCGTATGCTATAGTAGTTGAAAGATCAAAATCATCCTAATATTCTTCGACTTTCATATTTTGATAACATTTTATTAAACGTAAAATAAACGTTTAGGGACTCTACTTTCACGTCAGTGAACCATTGACAGTAGTCAGTAGTTTGAATCTGCTAAACGTACGACAGAATAGGGTGGTAAAGTTAAACAATTGACAATAACGATTGAATAATGAGCTCATTGTTCAATCGATCTGACACTATTATTCGATAGGGCAATAGTAATACATGCCATTACTTCGTTAAAATTACACTAATAATTGATTTGTTATCTAATAGGAGTAGATAAAGCATTTTATATGTAACGTTTCACATGTTCTTGATACGGTCCATGTGACGACAGCTCAGAGTCTGTTCAATAATACTTATCTAAGATAGAAGCGCCCATACCCTCTCCTGCAAGAATACTAACTATACCTCAGGGCGGAAATAATGTGCAGTAACTGACCTTACTAAAAAGCAATTTCGGAGAAAAGGTATAGGTGTGTGAATGTTACTGCACCTCGCAGAATCTATGCAAGGATACGAATGTGTTGTCCTTATATTGCTCTAATGACCCCATGCTGAGAAATCGAAGAAACAGTCTATCCTATGGACATCTCACACTGTCAAGGCAGACTTACTTCAATGACCCTGAGTGCTGAAATACCACCTGGATAATATCTCTTGCCTTTGCAAAATTTCGTGAATCAAGCTTTAAATCAAAATTTTTCAAGAGTCGGAAAAGTACCTAAAAGAAAGGAATGCTTGATCTAAGAACGATACTTTTGCCAGGGACGTACGCAGGAAAAATTGGGTGGGGGGTGGAGGTGTTATAGTGTTCCACAAACCCCGTTGAATATCATAATAAAAGCCATGAATAAAAAACTTTCTTTAATTTTAACTATATCTTGAACACATCTTGAAAGAGGGACGTTTAAAGCTAAAAACGGCATGAAGAAAATTCCATTATTTTTGACCAAAATAATGTGCTTGACATAACTTTTTGTAACATAGGTACTGTATATTTTCTTTCATTGTTCAAGGAATTTCCTACCTCGACACATATTCTATTATTCTTGCAATTACTTTTATAGTGCGACTCTGAAGAAGGATAAAAACCATTTCCGAAATAGAAGTCGTCAGTACAAAAAAATCAAAGAGTTAATGATGATTGTCCATCTTGAAGTGGCGGATTACCCTTCATAATTGTATTGAACTTCAAGATTAACTATATGGTTTAATAATTATGCCTACATTATTTTCTTTTATCGCACAGACAGATAGCGTCTAGCCGCGCGGCCGTACTTCAGAACGCGACATAGGCCGCTTTTTCAAGTCCTAGGCCTCGTTGGTCGTGTTACGTCATCGAAAAATGTGTTGTGTTTGAACGCGGCATTGACGTCAGCCGCGGCCCTCTCTGGTATGATGACCGCTTTAATTATGACGTTTACGGCGGATTTCTAGATATTTATATCTGTATATTATTATATCAACTTCCGCCCCAAGGCGGAACTCTAATAATTTTAAATGCACAATAACGCCGGCGGAACTCTAGCCACGTCGTAAATTATAATCAATAACCTCATCAGTTAAAATAAAAATATTTAAAAATGCCCAAGTTATGAGCGGAAAACGACAAAAAAATTTAACACTCTGTATCTTTTTTTCAAAGCTATTTTCGGCATCGCGAAGTTGTCGCTTATTTCGAAAAATTGCAACAACGTTGATATTTTAAATAAGACACCTAGTATATTATTGCATTTTTTGGTTCGCTATTGTTTTCCGGTTTTTTTGTATAAACGCTCAAATGCCTATTTTTGGCAGTTTTCTAGGAATTAAATAATTTCGTTACTTTTTAGTCAAAAAAAAACCTTACTATTTAGGAATAGGAACGTGTTCATTTGAAAGGAATTATAACTGTCTCTTAGAATATTAGTGTATTTTTTAACAAAAAATACACTATTGAGGACGACATCACTTTTCGAAAATCACCCAAACTCATCAAATGTCCATCGATCATGACCCCAGATCACGAAAAAGTAGTTTTCCAAAATTCACCTGCCCACGATATATATTTGATAATATACAGGGCCCGCCATTTAAAAAATCGCACTTTTCATAGTTTTCGTATGATGCAGCGGTAAGAGCACAATTTTTGAACGACCTTGTATAACGCATAACGAATTTTTTGCATATAACTAATAGAGGTTAAAACATTGGCAAATTATATCTAAAATTTCAGCTTTCTACAAATCAAAACACCGCAGTAATAAACATTTAATGGGAGCAATGTTTTGACTAAAAAGTAACGAAATTATTTGATTCCTCGAAAACTGATAAAAATAGGTGTAGGAATGTTTATACAAAAATAACCGGAAAACAATAATAGCGAACCCAAAAATGTAATAATATACAGGGTGTCTCATTTAAAATATCAACGTTGTTCCGATTTTTCGAAATAAGCGGCAACGTCGCAATGCCGAAAATACTTTATAGATCAATAGAGCAGAGCCAATTATGCAAGTGACTAAATTTTCAAAAAAATCCAATTACTCGTTTCCAGTAAACGTCTAAGGTACCATCGACTGTGAATCACCCCATAGATGTTTATGAGTACTTACTTTTACTCCTTTCTAAAAAATGTTTTCTATCAATTGGTGAAGTTATGCTACAAAAACTTGACTCAGCCTGTATATCTACATATTTATTTACTAATATCTAAATAATTAATTTTATTTGTAGCTATTTAAAATTGATGGAAATGTTTTCTTTAAGCTATTTTGTTCTTTGATTAGATTCACCGAAACTTTGATTAGATTCAATAGCCCCCAAAGGAATAAAATGTGAAGTTGCTGCACTATAGTTAATTTTTAGCTTTTAAATTTAATACAAGGTATGTCCGATTAGTGTTAGCACAAAACTAGAATTTCGTAAAACTTTTTAATCCAAGTTAAACCCATAGTTCGTGTAAAACGAGTAGTTTAGATACGGAGATTCGCGGAAAACTAATTTTCCTGCCCTTTAACTTACAATAATTATTTTGCGCGCACGATCTCGTAGTGGATTTGTGTAACACTACTGCTGATAAGAAAATACAGAAATTCGCGGTGAAAAATATCCGCTAGATTTTTTTTGCATGAAAAGAAACATATTTCTTGGACCATTATTCGATATTCATCTTATCTATGCAAGACAAATGGCAATAGGTATTCCGAAGCTCAGCGACTCTATAGAGAAGCTCTTCCCAATCACAGATGACCTGCTAAGGTACTTTTTCTGCAATTCATCCAAAGGCTCAAGATAATGGTGGCTTGAAATCCCCGAATTTGCTAATATAGGACTATCCAGTAAAACACTTGACTAGAAAACAAATTGAGACAATAATTAATTATATCAATCTCAACGAATCTTAGAAATGGTGCCAGATGATGTTGGTACCAGTAGTACTAGTAGATTAGCAGCAGAAGTGATATGTGCCATGCAACTATTTGTCAGATTATAATATCAATGACCGTAATATTTATTATTATATCTGAGTTCGAGTTGAAATTCTTCATCTACCATGTTCATTTTCCAATAAAAGCTATAAGAATTACGGATTTATCAACCGTTTATTAGTTTTTATGACGTCTCATTTGGGTATTGAAATTGCACAAACGATTTTTTATTCCAGAACATAATAGTTCTAGTAAAAAGACGCGTACCTACATCACATATTAGTGATTAAAAAAAAAAAACATTGATTAACTCTGCTAAAAAATATCTGGGGATTATTAATGGGCCCCGTGCATTAAAAGCATGTTCTAGATTATCCTGTCTGGGTAAGTGTATAGAGAATCTTGAATAATTATACAAGCTCAGGGTGATGTCACTACAGTTTAATCCCCAATCTATACTTGTCTTTAATAAAGTGCACATTAATGCATCTCTGGGGGTAAGCCATGTCTATGTGACATATGAGCCAATACACACATGGATCGATAATCAATTCGGTTATCCGGCTTGATACACATAACCTGTTGATAGTGATTAGCAGGTCCTAGTTGGCTTGACCTGCGACCCTTTGAGGGCCTCCGGCAAGGAGCTCCTCGACTGTCCGTTAACAATCAGGATCCGCTCGTTAAGATCAACCTAAAGCCCCTAGTCCACACTTGGATGTGAAAAAGCTCCCTCCATTCCTTCCTTTTTATTTAGTGTTGAACTCGCCTTCCTGTTTTGTTACTGCGAAATACGAGTGCGAGAAGTTCTCTTGTGATAAACGAGCATGTGTTGGCAGGAAGTGAAAGATTTTAGTCCAGGAAAGGCAATTTAGAGACCCGGACTTCTGATTCTGCATTTGGAGTTGTTTTATTGCTGTAATTAAAAAAGAAAAGTAAATTGGAAATGCTTTAATCTTGTTAGTTGCGAACAATACAAAGAAGTTAATTGGAGGACTGCGAAAGTGGAAGTGTGCAAAGCTCGTTGCGGTGCAAATATAGAGGTGCTTTTTAATATCTATTATCCTAATTTACAACTCTAGGTAGGTATAGTTAACAAGTTAGCAGGCTTTAAATGAACTTTGAAAAAATACCTAGTCCCATAATACCATACATAATGTTTCTGAAAGGCATCCGGAGAATTGAAACGACGCATTCTAGAGAGCTTATACCTATGTATGTATAAAGATTAAAAATATTCTTAAAATCAGGCCTGAAATTTTTATTTTTGATAAAATGCTTCTTTTAAGTACAGAATTAAATACCTACCTATAAAGAAATCAAATATCCTTAAAAGAAAATTTTTCTTTTTTTTATTATACTGATATCGAGGGTGGTTTGGTAACTCGACAGCCAAAATATAACGTCTGGTATAAAATCGCATTTTAAGTATAAAACAAAGAATAACTTTTTTCAAGATCAGGCCTCGTTTAGGCGATTGAAGCCATTATTCACGAGATTATGATAACGCCACGAGCTTTAGCGAGTGGCATTGTTATAATCAAGTGAATAATGGTCATAATCGCGAATGTAATACTATGCTTTTTCTACTCTTTTAAATAAACAAAAAAAAAATATTTATTTTACTGCGTGGAACAAGTTCAAATACCCACTGCGCATCCGTTAACTCTGATAGATGCCAGTTATCGTTTCTATTCACAGCTTTGCTCTGTTTATCAATTTTACACCCAGCGCCGGATTACCCACAAGGCTACCTAGGCTGTAGCCTAGGGGCGCAAAGCTTGGTGGGGCGCCGGAGGCGCCCTTAAAACTTGTAAATGTGTAAATGCATAAATACTTAAGGTACTAAAAATAATGAAATATACATTTCCGAGTTAGGATAATATAATACCTACCTACTGCCCGCACGCAGGCGACAAGTTCCTAGGGGCGGCGGGCGGGAGAAAAAAACATCTTAATTCATAACAATAACAAAAATTATCAAAATATCATGATAAAATTAATTACTGGGTGGGTAGTATAGCCAAGGAGGCGGGGGGCGCGTGCAGGATCCTGGGCAACTTTTCACAATATTACATAATCAGGGCCTTTCTAACCACAGAATTAATAGGGCTGTAGGCAAGGGGGGCGCAAGCCTTTTGGTGGCGGATGTTTTTATTGAAGTATAATATTTTTTGTGATTATTTATTAGTCATTTAGTTATTATAGTTGTCACATCTCAGTACCTACATGTTTAACTAAGTAGTGGGAAATTGCGTAACTTTTAACATTGAAAATAATTTCGCTTGCTGCGCGTTTTCTTTGGAGCCGGACATACATAACTAGTGTTAAATTATTTAGAATTCATACTGCACTAACTAAGATGAATCCATCAGTCGTCATTGGCTTATTCCCAGCGTTAGCTATCCTTTACGCATTTCATCTGAGAAAAGGGCACATTACTTTCAGTGGCCCATAGGCCCCAAATATCTTAGAACGGCTCTGGCCTGTACAGACTACCCGCGGAACGCCGAACCTGATTCATGTTCTTCTATAATAAAATTAGGTACCTAGAGTTCTATACTATTTTCCTTTTCTTGAAAAATTCGTGATACATATGCATGTCTTGGTTCTTGAATTGACGATATCGAACACGAAGGCTTTGGCCATATTAAAACCAGATGGTGGCTCTAACCCAACTTCTATTCAACTCTATATATTATCCGGCGGACCTTTCCAATGCTTGAACGTAATGCGAAAATGTATACCTAACAGTATAAATGCAGTTTTTCCTTATAGTGTGATTAACATTTTCGCACTTGTTTTTTCAAAAATTTTCTCGGGGGAGAACCCCCCAACCCCCCTCAGTCCTGGGTTGGACTCTATAATGCTAGCATATCTTGGACACAATTCACTCACAAAAAGCGCAGCAGAATTTACCTAATGAAATACCTACACATTTCTTTCTATTAATGTCTAATTTTACATACAAAAAATTGCTCTTTGCCATTCCTTAGATAGAGATTTTTCCATAAGAGGGGAGAGAGGGCGACAATTACTAAAATTCAACTTAAAAGGGGCGCTGTTATTTAATTAGCCTAGGGCGCTGCAAATCTCTAATCCGGCGCTGTTTACACCCTTTGATTGGTCTACGAGCGAGAATTTGAATTTTTAGTAGCTATGTGATTAGACAAAAGAGTCGGAGCTATTATATGAACCTACTAGGTAGAACCTACTACGTATGATTGTTCTATTCGCTACCTACGAATAATCTTCATAGTTCGTCCAAAAAATCTATAATAATTGGAATATTATTCAATACGAGTGGAGAAAATTATAAAATAGAATGAAGATTAAAATATAAAATATTATGATATGCAGATATTGTCAAAATCTAAAAATGGAGCATCAATGGAGATAAATAATTTATTTAAAATAATTGTTGTTTTACTATTGTTTTGTTGTTGTTGTTTTGTTTTTGTGTTGGTGTTTGTGTATTTCTTTTTTGTGTTTATGTGTATATTGTTTAAACAACTGTGAATGATATTGTTTAGGAAGTGTTGTTATTTATGAATTGTTGGGAGTAAATTTCAGATTAACTTTTTTTGATTTAATATATAATATTTTTTGTTGTATCGGTGTGTGTGTGTGGAAGATTTAATTTTAACAACTTTATTATTCGAAATGTTTGAATAAATTTAGCTAATTTTCGTACATAATTTTTCAATATAACTTACCTATAAATAGGTACTCTTTTTCGCAGAAGCTTGTAATAGTATACCTATCAAATAGCATCATACGTGGTCGGTTACGAGTACTTATAATTTTAATACCAATCCTACAATAATACTACTTTATGTACGTTTTGGGAATTATTATTGAATAAAAGCATCAATCAAATCAAATAAGGGAACTTCTGTTCAAATTTATATGACGGAAGTTTACTTTGAAAATAAATCCAAAATTAACTTCAAAATTTGTGAGCGTTGTAATAAATTATGACAAGTCGGCCGTTAAACAAGATTCCTCTTTGGCGTATAAAGAACTCTCCTTTGTTTCTTTTCCTTCAAAGTTGAATTATATAAGGACGATAAAGTTGAAACGGTTAGTAAGCTTAGTGTCCCTAGTAAGTGATCGTAAATTAGGAAGTTCTAATGTAAAACTACAGCTTAAATCCTTTGGGATATTAGGAAGTACGATCTATATTGCAATAATAAACTTTTTATGGTTCCAGTAAGATATTAGCAACGCTACTTTGTACGTAAGTACAAACAGTCATCATTATTTTCTATACCTAGGTTCCTATATGGAATTTTTAACGATACTGCTTATAGATTTTCTCTTATTATTAGAAAATAAATCAGAACAAAGTTATGTCGAGACAGATATTACGAACTACAAAAAAAATCTTTATATTTTATTAATATTCCTAAAAAAGTATTTCTAGAATCCCTCAACTCAAATTTGTAGATTCGCTTAAATAAATCTTATTCCTTTGCGAGCCTTTACTGATTGGAAACAAATTATAAAAATACGTAAGTTACAATACAAAACTACAGGAGTCTTTAGAGCTATCCTTTTGATATATTTTTTTAATTTTCAAAACCGACTGTATCGTTTGGTTTTCATGGTCAACTTTTGCCGCCATATTGGTTTTTCATGTCATTCGGTATAAAAATAAATCAAGGAAAGGGGCAAGGAAAAAAGAGAGTAAAAGTAAATTTTAACTTTTTCCGTAACAGCCGTTCGTGGCATTCTAAAATATGTATTTTGAATTGTCTGATTCATTCTCTATAAAAATTGTGTCTTGTTATTTTTCCTTGAGGTTATTACCTTGAGGTTATTGCCTTCAAGAAAAAAATATTTAAATTATTTCTTCAAAACTTCTACCCTAATGTAAATAACGCTACATAATTGGATATAAATTATTTTTCACCTTGTTTATTTTAGCAATAAATGATATTCATTCCACTATTAGACCACCAGTTAAACATCTACTGCATGCGGATGACATTATTCATTGTTCAGGGGAAAATATTTCGACTAGACGCGATCTACTCCTACACTCGTGCGTAGACCACTTGACTCATTGGGCACAGACGACAGGCTTCAATTTTTCATCAACAAAAACGAAAGTCTTCAAATTTAGCAAAAGAAGAAGGAAAACGGCCCCTTATATCACGCTGGATGGTTACCGTCTGCAAGTGACGGACCACATCCACATCAAACTACTCTGATTAATCTTCGATAGTAAACTTGGAGACATCAAAAATACAATATCTCTAGCGCAGCTGTTAGCTCGTCTGAACATCCTCAAACATCCTACTATCACACTGCCAGCGAAGAGCCGAAGAGCAAGTCCTTCTCAGAATATTGCATAGAGCCATGATATCAAAATTGAATTATGGCAGTCTGGTCTGGTCTACTCCTCTGCTAACAAAGAACAATCGGAAGAATCTATATACAGTGCACTACACTACCCTCCGAATTTGACTTGGGGTCTTCATATCAAGCCCGATCGAGTCTCTTTACCTCGAAGCACACGAACTGCCACTTCCGCTTCGCCGACAAGTCAGCCGGAGTATCTGTTAATTCTAAAAATCCCGCTGCTATCAATACCAAAAGCCCCGAAATCATTATTAGGAGACAATAACCTTGGAAAAACGTCTTCTAACCCCATTTCTATCATACCATCTTGGAATAAACTGTTACACCTTTTTGAATACCTCTCTGTGCAGAGATAAAAATCACGTAAACTTCTAACACCATCCTCAAACAAGCTTTTTTAGAACTCACCCACTCTGAAGAGTTTGACAAAATTCTATACACTGACGCAGCTAAAGCCGAAAGTGGAGTTGGTTGCTTTGTCACCACGTCAGACATCATCATATCAAGACATAAGGTCTCCTCCCACTGAAGCATACATACAGCGTAGTTATATGCGATTCTTATAAATGGCACTCAAGAATATGCACAGACACAGACACGGTATATGCACAGACTCACTATCATCCTTCCTCGTAATAAGTCATAATATGTACATGCAAAACCAGCTGGTCCAACGAGGGCATGAAATATGCCACCAAAGTTTTTTATCTAACCATCGCCCAGTTACCATCCCACGTCAGCATCATCGGCAACGAAAAAGCTGATCCAGCCGCTCGTGAAGCTCCAAGTTCTGACCTGCTCATCAAGGAGATTCAACTCCATGCGGATATAAACAACCTCTTGAAGAAAACCGTCTAGCCAAAGTGGCAAGATCACTGGATCCAGGCAAGTACTAAGTTATCCACTATAGGTACAACTAAGAATAAATTCAAGTCAATTGCCGCCAATGTGTAAATCAGACAAAACCATAATATAATGCAGATTGAGAAAAAAAGTAGAACCCATACAACCACGTAGTTTCTAAGCAGCAATTCGATAGACATGCTACATTAACAACAATAAATAAGAATAAGACCTATATTGAAGCAATTACTCAAAAGACACGTTAAAATGACGAACGTTCAATTTTTTTTTTGAAAAAACGACGCTGAAAACGTTCACCCGAAAAATGACATTTCCCCTCTGTATCGAATAGGAAGAAGGATACAGAAAAGATCCGATTACACACTTCTGAACGTCACACAATTTATATCGTCTGGCAAAAGATATTTTCGAAAATTGTGCACTCCTGGTACTTATTCGGTTAGAAATTTCTGGTCAAGAGGTGGGACTGTAAACGTATATCTCGAAAACGAGGACAGCTACAGAAAAACCGATTACAGTTCTGAGCTTCTCATAATTATTTACTCAGTCTGCTTTGAGGTTTTCAAGAAAAACATTTTTTCGAAAAATTTTCTATTCCTGATAGTCTATACCTATTGAACATTTTTTATTCATCTTTAAAATTCAAAGTTTCAAAAGGACCACATTTAAATAGAATCGATTTATGAATCGATTAGAATCGATTATGAAAAAAAAATTAAAAAAAGAAAATTATGAAAAAATTATGAAAAATTTAAAAATTTTCAATTTCGCCATTTTGGAGTTTAAAAAAAACCTTACAACTTGCGTCATTAATTGCTCGATTAAAATCCTCTCTGTAGGTTTTTGCTCATCACTTCCGGACACTCTGTATATTCAATGTAAGATCTTTTCTGTCAACATAGATAGCTACCTACCTACTTTTTTAACCTGCATATTTTATTAAAATTTTGAAACAACTTGGAAGTTTTAGAAATTGCTTTTATGTGTGTTTTATCTACTTGCAACAATAAATATTTAGATAAGGAGACATTTCTCTGTAGCTAAATTAGACTCTTGAGAAATTTCAATATGAGATGAGCAGAAAAAAAATGATCCACATAGACCTTTGTTCGTCCGATAACTTGGTTAAAGTAATATCGATCAAAGTTTTAATGCCCAAGACAAATCCTTTACTGTTCAGTCGTATTTCAGCACATATTAAGTTGGAGAATGGGTGGGCTTAGTTTACAGTTTGTTTTTACCAAGTTTGAAGAACACTTGAGCAAACAGTCTCTAAAACAAAGCACACAGTGAAGTATTAGTTTTGTATTATTATTGACTCAGTTGCTAAATGTTGTTTCAAAATAAAATTTCCAGAGTTAGTGTAAAGACATTTTTCTTATTACATTGAATGATATTTCTTATTAACTTTGATATTAGATTCCGACTTATTTTAAAAGTTTCCTATAATATGAGTTATAATAACACAGTTATACCTATACCAAGTTTAAATTATAAGCACTATTTTATCATAAAGTAGCTATTTTTGTTTTACCGGAGTTATATTAAGTTATAGAGTTCTAGAATTCTAGAGCATCAATCCCCCTACTTCCAAGATGGGTAAGATCGCCTCCCATAAAGAAACAATTTTTAATTTTTTATATGACCACAGACGTGTTCAACATCGACTTGACAAATACCCGATTTCGTGCACTGAGTGCGTAAGTTGACTAAGTTGCGACCCAGAAAGCTGTAGTAATCCGCCGACGAGCGAGGTTAAGTAGAAACCACCAGAGGCACTGTCATCGTATATCCTCATAGCTGATTGGTCAAATCTGTCAGAGAGACATCTGAACTTCCTTCCGAATGTCTGGACTTCCTGACGCTGTTGCCATGTATCAACAATATCACTTGATTTATTCCATCAAAAATTCACTTTCGATCAAGACAGACTAACTTTTCAGGATTGTATGTTGTGATTATAAGTTATTATTTTTTTTTAATACACATAATATAGGATTTATTCAGGATGTCCCTGAAATGACTTTACAGCTCACTATCAAATGTACCTCGGGTGAAACAAAGTCGATTTAAATCAACTTAGGTATATCTTAGTCCAAAGTTGTTTGGTTTAGCCACTAGGAGGTGCCAAAGTGACAATTCTGAAATTGTTATTTGATTGTAAAAGCTAAACTGCTGAAACTATTTTGATGAAAAATAGAATCGCGTTATGGTTTATGGGATAAGAATTGCGGTATTACTCGTTACAAAAATTCATTGTCGTGAATCATTATGCGTTTTTTATGTTTCACACCTTTTGAACTTCTATGCCGATGGAATTAAAAAATTTTAAATACCGAGCGGTGATTAGGCGAATCATTTTTGACAGAAAAGGTACTCTTTATAAAAGTCGCATAACCTTATTGTTAAAAGATTTGAATGTTGCTTTTTATAAGAAATTTCGTATTTTTTTCATGGGTTTTTCTTGATTTACATAAAACGAGTTCAAAGGGTGTGAAACCTAAAAAACCCATGATCTACGCCAATGAATTAACGTCATGAGTAGTTTTACTATTGCACTTTTTGTACCATAAAACGATAACGTCATACGAAATTTCATCAAAATCAAGCCAAGCAACTAGGAACTAAGATATGTTGACTTAAGTCGACTTTAGTTTCACCCGAGGAACATTGGGTAGTGAGCTGAAAGGTTATTTCAGGGACAACCTGTACAATGGGGATAAAAGTGATGAGTTCCCTGGCAAAGAGCCATTATAAAATTAACGCTCTGTCTGGAGAGCAGGCGGTGAGGTATAAAGGATGCTTCAAACTCCTTGATAACCCATAAGCCCAATAAAACCGTATGCGTGATTATTCTAACTAAATTGGGTGAAAAATTCAATTTTTCACTTATATTTCACTTTCATTTATAGTTTGAAATAATCGGTCAAAAATCCTAATCATCGTTTAACACAAAGTCAGTCATGCAGGCAGTGACGTAAGTAGAAGTTGCAGAGAAAATTTGAATACCAGCTACATAACATTTCTCAAATTTCGTTACTTATGTTATCACGAAATCTGTTTTTTACTCTGCACACGGGAGTTTCACATCTCATCAATAAAAGGTTGTTTTCCTAAAAAATGCTTCATCCTTATCTATCATGACAGTCTCATTGTTGGAAAGAATCAAGCAACTCTTATTTTTGAAATAATCGATCAAAAATGCCCATCTTCGTTTACACCAGTCAGTCATGCAGGCAGTGACATAAGTAGAAATTGCAGAGAAAATTTGAATATCAGCTACACAACATTTCTCAAACTTCGTTACTCATGTTATCAAGCAATCTATTTTTCACTCTTAACACGAGAGTTTAAAATCTTATCTGTAAATGATCGTTGGTTTTAAAAATTCTTTATCCCTTTCTATCATGAGATAGTCTCACTGTATGGGAAGAATCAAGCGACTCTTATTTTTGAAATAGTCGATCAGAAATTCCCATTTTAGTTTTACAGCAGTCAGTCATGCAGACAGTGACGTAAGTAGAAGTTGCAGAGAAAACTAACATACCAGCTACATTCATTTTCTTCAAAATTTTCTACTTCAACATTTTTCAAATTTTTCAATCCTCATGTTATCAGGAAATCTATGTTTACTCTGCACACCAAATGTTTCATCCTTATCTATCATGATACAGTTTTACTGTTTACTTCGAAGATTAATAAATTGTCCCTACCAACTAGCTGTAATCATTTTTGACCAAGTTTTGAAAGGTATTGGATACTTAATTCACTTAAGTCACCATAAAATCCTTGGTAAGTATGTTTATTTATCCGAGCAGCATCCTTACATGCCCTTAATAAATACAGAACTATAAGAAGAATTACATTTCGTGTAATACATTTTCGTCTAATGCTTTTATAAGATAATTGATAGCAAACGGAAACAGGAAGGATCCTAGACAGTTTCAAATTAATTTTATGGTTTGGTAGCCGTAAACTAAGTACCTAGCGTACGGGTAATTTTTTTGAAAAATGTTAAAGCACCTATTTTAAAGTCCATTAGTAAGTTATATCTTCTAGTTGATGCTTATAGGTAGATCAAGTGCATATAAATGTATTTTTTTTCATTAGATGGCAAATAAACAGTTCATATGGCAACATCGTAAACAAGATATTCGGCTGTTTTGTAATTTATCCTGAGCGAGTGTCGACTGGTTTGCGCGAGCTCTGGATTTCACTTCCTCCCAGGATTAACACTAAATGAAAAAGGCACTTCCACTGATACAGCTCACGTGGGTAAAAAGACGGAACGAACTGGTTTCCCTGTGAAAAACTTAACGATACGAAAGGACGTGACAAATAATCCTGCGTTTGTGTAGACTTATTCAGAAACTAATCGTCTTTCAGATAGCTTTCAGGTAGCTGGAGGAGTCAATTTGTTAAATTACTTCACTTCTAATGAAAACTAAGCGAAATGTCGAATGAAAGGATGGAAGAGGTATCTGTTTTAATTGTCTGTATTGCTCCTTAACAATACAGGAATGCGAATAATGTCTTGAAATTTCCAGACTTGGTTTTAATGAGATTCATTAAATTACTCAGCAGATACCTGGTAAAATTAAATTATTTTTAGTGGAGTTAGAGCAAAGAATGTTATATCAACTATAGAAACTCGTGCTTGGATGAGTTCTACGCAATCTTCATTTTTTTTCTAGGACTGATGAAAATCGCGAAATATTTTCGACACAATAATAACGATGAAATATAAGCTATGAGAAAATAGTCCTGTTTCGAGATTTAAAACAAAATTCATAAGATTATAATTTTTATTTCTATTTTAATAAACACTTTTTGGGATTCCCCCATCATACAAACCAGTCACTATTTTTTTTCAATCACATGAATCAAGCGGCAGTAGTATTCTCGAAATTTTACAACTTCCAGGTTTGTGTATGTCTGCATTATGGAGTGACGTCACTTGGATTGAACCATGTAACAAAATCAACTTTCCATGATTTTCAGTTGAAATCTTGGGCCTGCCCTATAACAACCAAAAGTTCAATGACCCTTCAATAGGCTTGAATGATTGATTCAAACTTCATATAGACTCTCTGTACCATATGTTTGGCGATATCGGCATTCGTTCTGAAGAGGCAGTTACTTCTTCGAAATCCTGCAAATAAACATCTACAAGATGTTCAAAATGGCTAAAGTTTGAGGAAAATCGATTCTGCTGATCACAAAAAAGATCACCCAATCGTGGACTTTTATTCAAAGCATTTCCAAAATCTTTGCAACCTTTTAATCTGGTAGGGAGGATTGTTCTTACTCCTTCTTTTTTAACCATTTGATGTAATTTAAAAACATTTTTACTCACACATTCAGGTTCATTAGAGTCTCTGGTACCCCTTGACTTTATTCTCTAAGCTCTAGCCCCCCTTTTAGATCTCCTGCAACTTATTTTTACCACCACCTGTAAAAATGGTAATTGTTGCATGGAATCAGGTTAGCTTACACATGTGATGGTCTAAAATGATTTAATTACGCTGTTGAAGACCCAAAAAACCATTTCACATTTCAGGAAAATACCACATTTCAAACCCTTGGCTGTTCCAGAAATTTTACAATTTTCTTGTTGTCGCAAGTCAGTAGATCAACTCTTTTACTTACCAATAAAATTACGAAAATTCACACAGTACGTTCTCAACTCCGGTCAAAACCTTTATTTGAAATGCTGCGAGGCAGTGTCCAGGTATTCTTAGGTGAGATGAGGCACATCCCCGGTTGCTGAGTGAAAGCACAGATGTTGAAATTCCACATCCCACATTTCATTAACTTTGTAACGATTTGCTTGCTTACTATCAAGAATTAACCATGCAATGAATCAAAATCAAGCAGCAGGTATTGTTGCTTTGATTAATAATACCGTAGACACCTGTGAAACTGCTTCGTAACGGTGCCAAAAAAGGTTTGGTATAATTTTGATTAATCTTTTTTTTATTTTTAATAATTTTAATTAATTAATATAATTTATAATTTTGAACCATCTGATGTGAAACCTACAATGTTTCATTCAACAGCATCTATTTTACCATCCTTGCAGGATGAGGTAAAGAAAAGGTTGCAGGAGATGTAGCAGAGGGGTTGATGTAACAATTAACTGGATACGTGCTAGGAAAATTGTTTTTAATGGTCAAAAAATCCTCTACCAGATGTAGAGGTTGCAAAGACTTTCGAAATGCTTTGAACAATCCACAATTTTGTGTCATAAACTCTTTTGTAATTAGAAAAATCGATTTGCTTCAAACCTGAGTCATTTTTGAACATCTTGTGGACGTTTGTTTGCAGGATTTCGAAGAAGGAACTGCTGCCTCACAACGAATACCGATATCGGCAAACATTTGGTACATAAAGACTGGCAGGAAGTTTTATTTTTAATCAATCATTTAAGAATGTTGAAGAGTAACTGAACTTCTGGTGATTATAGGGCAGGCTCACAATTTCAACTGAAAATCGTGCGAAGTCGACTTTGGTACTGGTTCATTCCAAATGACGTCACACCATAATGCAGACATACACAAACCTGGGAGTTGAAGAATTGCCAGAATACCACTGCGGCTTGTTCATGTGAAATTTTGAAAAAAAATAGTGACTCGTTTGTCGTCAAGGGAACCCCAAATAGTGTTTCCCTAATTTTGTGCAATAGTATTAATAATAATAATAATAGTTTATTTTCTTTAAGACATGTATAACATGTATAGAATTTGTCAATATGTAAATGGGTTAAAAATCTAAAAAACTAAGAACTAAGAACTAAGAGTAATACAACACGAGGTACACACAATAATTACAAACTAAAATGCATTGATACAGACATCAACATCAATATTACACTTTGTATTATTTAAAGACAAATTTAATATACCTACAGGTATTTCTAGAAGAGTTCTTTTAAAAATTTGTGTATGAAACATGATAAGCCTTTCCCTGGCAAGTGCTTCAAAGAAATAATAATAATAATAATAATATAATAATGAACACTCAATTACAATCGTAATTAAAAAATACTCTTTGTTATTGATATAAACGGATATTTAGATATTTTTATTTCAAAAATACCAGACAACATAATGGGAATGTCCTTCGTGGCACCGATTCATTGAACACACCTGATATTATTAACCGATAGCTCGTAACTATGGTGAAAACGCCCTTCTCTATTCAAACTCAGTTCTTTTTCATATTGTTCGAGAATAAAATAGGAATTTCAGATTAATTAAATCCGCTAGTTGCTATATAAAGCAATTTTAATTAGCTCCGAACAGGACTTGCTTTCTATTACCCTGTCAGAATAAAGTGAAGGATGTTTGATATATTGTTTCAGTATTGCCAACTATTCTATTGTGTGGAAAGAAAATATTCCTGAAACGTTATTGTGTCACCATGTTAGTCATATGTGATCGCAATTATTTCAAACTTCCGTTTTCACGACTATATTGCATGCACATTTATCACACACTTTTTATTTTATGTTGTATTGTTTCAACTGCAGCTGCATTGTTATACCTCCAGTTCATAATCTTTTTATTTCTTTTCACCTATATTTTACTTTACGATATACGAATGTGTGTAGGTACAAAATGTGTCCTTAATTGATTAGGTAGTAATCACTTATAATTTGTTAGCTCCAGCACAATTTTCATTTTCTCTGTTTTTTGGGTGTAAAATATGCTCGGTATAGGTCAGTATCATGACCTATATAAGAAAGTTATTTAATAAAATTCTTCAGAGGTACTCAATTTATGTCTAAAAAATGGAGAAGTGGCATAATCGCGAATAAAACCCTTCTTAACTTCCGTTTATAAGCGCTACAATGTTGCTCCAAATACACGGTTTGTTTTTACAGAATATCAACTGAGTACACATAATGCAGTTCAGAATTTATAAAAATATTTTATACCGAGTGTGTCACCGGTGCAAAACAATCATTTTATCCATTGTCTTATCTGCTCCAATTTTGTTTCCTTTTGACCCGGGTATCTTTTAAAAGTTTTTTTTTTGCTGACGTATGCAAATAACTGATACGGGTTGGGAATGCTTTTTAATTTGATTTCGAGACTGCTCTAAAAGCTTGTTTTGAGACTCCTGTGATAGCTTGGTTGGAGACTGATTTTAAAGCTGCCCTGGAAGCTATAGTTTGGAAGCTAGTTTGGAAGCTGCATTCGAACCAAGATCCATTGTTTAGTGAAAATTCGCATCAATGAAATTGTCACGATTGATTGGGCATTCTCCTGTGTAATATTAGATGTAGGTAGTCATTGCACGTGGATATGCAACAGTTCTGAGCTGTGGAGTGTCATTGATTGTCACCGTTGTTCCAGGGTTGAATTATATCCAATCGTAGCAAGCTAAGCTGCAAAAAAATTTTCTTGAGCCCTTCAACAATAGCACAAAAAAGCAAAGAAGTTGCAGTTTTGTCCCATACTTTCATCACCCTGCAATAAAATTTCATCTACACAATAGGATACCACATGTAAGCTTAAGGTATGGAAACGTAAGGTAAAGTGCTTTCAAAATGGAAAATTTGACTTGTTTTTTTCACTCGATTTAAACTGCAACTGTTAAAACAATTCTAATTGAATTTTCACAGTGAATAGGAAATTGAAATTGAATAAAAATAGTACAGTAAATCATGAACTATCGCCATTTAAAAATACTTAAAGTGCTAAAAATATTAAATTTGTGCTCAAATAAATCTCCAACCGTAACAATGAGATCTCTTGGTAAGTCCTTTCGACGACATCGTTAGTTCCAAGCATTTTTTCATCCAGACAAAGAAAAGCAAAAACGGCAAACGACCACATCCAGGATATAATAGTTGGTGCCTGGCTGGTGATATGCGATTTAAAAATTGTTCATAGTTGGTGGCTGCGACAGTCACGGCCGTCCTGGCAAACGAGCTCCCATTCCGGGAAGATTGCATTCGCTTTGTTTTCATATGTTAACCGGTTAAATGGCCCTATATAGCGAGGTGCCCTCCTCGGAAGCGATTCCTGGCCAGGCTCCATTCTCCCTGTCTGAAAGATACAAGGCGCGTGATTTTCAGCTTCACCGCTACACGCGAGCTGCTTTGCGTTAAATTTAGAAGTTGTGGTCAAGGCTTACAAAGAAGACATTTTTGAAGTCACTAGATAAAATAGTACATTACCCCACTTTTAGTAAGTACTCCCTCTTACGTAGGTAGATTTTTCTAGCTTATTGGAGAGACACATTTCCGATAAGTAATGTTATTCTTCCCAAACTGTTGGTTCATTGAATGAATAATAAGTTATTAGTTTTAAATTGATTTTTTCTAGTGTTCATCAGTGTCGGGCAAAATAGGAAACCTGCATTATTTATAACTGCCAATATACTTTTAGATATCGCCAATTATTATTATTGCAAGCTCTATAAAATATTTTGACATTGACGATTTTACAACAAAAGTATTGGCACCAAAGCCATGTAGGTCACTTGAATTTCGTAAAGGCAGACGCTCAAAAGTTTTCAATTATTTCCTTATAGCGGCACATTTCTCATGATTGATGTATACTGCCGTGTTAACCCTAAACGCCGTATCTACATTTTAGTAGTTTTGAGATATTTACGTTTTTGTCTTTTGCGATCTGCCGTTCACAATTGTTATTTTTGAGAATCCTGATTTTCCATAAGTTATTATTGACATGCCTAATTTTATTTAGTCGTATTCTTTTTTCTAAAAAACTGCAGTTTTTTTCAAAAAATCACTTACGGCAATATATTCAAAGAAAAAATAGATAGATTAGCCGTAAATGAACTTACGGTTTTTTCAGTTAAAAATATCTTATACATACTAGGAGATTTTGCCGTATACAGGATGGTTAAGAATTCGATGCTCACCATTGGGATCTAGGAAACGGTAAAAGATACAGGGTGAGTTAAATTAGAAAAAAGTTGCACAATTTTATGCTTACTAAGAATCTGAAAGAAAATGTATGGGAACTTCAGGCGTTGCTGAAATATCCTGCAAAAACTTAAAAATGGGGATTTATTATTTCAATCATATCTTTTTTTATCGAAAAGAAATTAAAATATTTTTGTAGGTTCACATAAGTCATCAAAAGCTATCATCTGTCATTTTGAAAATTTTCAAGGACTGCTAGATCGCAGAGTTTTCATAGTCAACTTTTGTTTTTCTTATGGCCGCCATATTGTTTTTTCGTGTTATTCGCTATTAAAAAAATCAAGGAAAAAATCTATCAAATTAAAAAAATTCTTAAAAATTTTATTCTTTATTCGAAAAAAAAAAGAAAATCATTTCATCGAATAACGTCAATATGACGTCGCGACTTGACATTGCTTACCTTATGGGTTTTTTTAGGTTTCGGTTAAACCATTCGGTTAAACAAAGGTTATTTTTCCGACAAAAGAAGAACAAAAATTTGGAAGAAATTTTTTTTTTTAATGTGATAGATTATTTATTTTGTTTCTTAGATTTTTTTAATAGCGAATGACATGAAATAACAATATGGCGGCCATAAGAAAAACAAAAGTTGACAATGAAAATTCTGGGATCTAGTAGTCCTTGAAAATTTTGGAAATGACAGATGATGCCTTTTGATGTCTTATGTAAACCTACAAAAATATTTCAATTTATTTTCAATAATAAAAGAGATATGATTGAAATAAGAAATCTCATTTTAATTTTTTCAGGATATTTCAGCAAATTCTTTCAGATTCGTAGTAAGCATAAAATTGTGCAACTTTTTTCTAATTTAACCCACCCTGTATCTTCTACCGTTTCCGAGCACTTATGGTAAATTCACACACAATTTTATTATTATATATTTTTTTTAACGTTATTAAAGTACTTTCGGTAAAACAATTATAATTGTATTATTATTACTTTTATTATTATTCTTTGAAATAAATAAAACAAACTACGAATCTTACTTGGTTATTTTCTAGATACGGCATTTTCGATAAGAATTACTCATATACGTATTAAATTTATTTAACATTTGTGCCGTATCTGCATATTATGCTTACAGATACGGCAAACTTCCCTAATAAAATGAACATACGGTAAAATGCTCTAAAGAACTGATGAAACCTGCAAATACGGCGAACTAAATTAGCGATTTATAGCTGTTAGGATGGAGATACGGCGTTTTCGCTTATGGTAATAGATAGAGAATATAAAGTCCCATCAGAACATCCAATAAGCCGAAAATGAGAAAATTGTCACTTACGACGTTTACGGTTAACACGGCAGTATAGCGTCTTAAGACTCATGTGATTTGTGTCGGACGAAGGAAATAATGATTTTTTTTTACTCATTTTAATTAGTAAAATAAAAAAAAAAGTCATCGATAATATTTCGATCTGAATCGACTACAAAAAAGAGATTTAACATTATTTGGGGTCCTTGCTATACCTAATAATATGTCCCTCGGATATAAAGATCCGAGTTTTCAATCAAAATACAGCAAAATTAAAAATGTAACGTATATAAGAGTATTCAATCACCAAGAGATTTTCTATAATAGGTAACTTGGCAGGAATTCATCCATATTACATCCTTTAATATAAAACAGCCGAAGCAAAGACAATTTAAAGACGGTGAAAGAAATCCTACAAGATACAATATATAAGAACTGGTGTGGCGTTCAGAATACTTCAATTAAAATCGCACGGATCTGGGAGGGTTCTCTGTCGAAGAGTCCGGGGATTGCGAACGTAATTGAAAAGAAAGCAACCAGGAATTCTTATATACTGATTCTTTACACATTAGGGCTGCCCGACAGATAGATGGACACAGACAAGCTGAACCACTTATAGCCTGCTGATGGATCGAGATTAGCTTGAACGAGGAGGATCGATCTTCTCTTGCCCTCCCACACCAGAGGAGAACATATTGAATCTTCTCTTATTTTCGTGTTAAACTGACAGAGCTTTACTTTTTGTTGAACTCTCGAATCTGAACATTCAACCTCTTTATATAGATCCTATGTACTTATCGAAATTTACTGTAATAGTATTTACAGTTTGAAGTTTGCAGTTTGCAGTTTGCAGTTTGTACACAAAAATGTTAAAGCTGATTAAAATGAATAAAATTTAAAAACAGTAGAGCCAAGGAACGTCGAGCAATTTCATTAATAACATTTCAAATGAGGTCAATTAGTTCTTTAGTAATCTCGCGCGATAGAATAATATTGAATCCAGTAAATTTTATATTTACTTACAATATTTATTACATCTACTAAATGCAATAATTCAATTAGGCTAAGAAGCCTGAGTTCACCCCTGTAAAGGTAATTTGATTTGATTGAAATATTTTAAACAATAACCACTAACCTGACACCTTCTGATCGCATAATGATGAATGCGTGTGTAAATTAACCCCTGGAATCAAGTCTCCCCATGTCAAGCGAACTCCATCTCCCCATGTCATGCACGAATAGCAATCACCTTGATCGAGCCGGTGGGTGATATGGATGGTTAATGAGGGGAGGATTAGATGATACGTCGCAGTGATTGTGGGTGATGTGGGTTGCAGGACGTCTGATTGACTGGGGTCAGTTGACCTGCCCAACTAATGAGCACCGCTAGAACGAGAGGGAGGAATGGGCGATGGGTTTCCGATGTTTGTGGTTCTTGGGATAAAGGAAGTACATCATAGATTATTACGGATGATTTATAGTCAGAGCATGAGACATAGTAGAATAATTCGTGATCCAAGCGGGTTTGTTTTTAAGTTTGTTTGTTCTCTTGTCTGGAACAAATTAATTTATGTGTATGAATTTGTATTTAAGGGGCTTATTATTTATAATACAGTTACCAAATTGTTGAAATTGATAATTCTTGGTGATTTAATAGTTTCTGTTCATCTTCTCTCTCGTTCAAATTTTATTTAAACTGTTGTTGAAATTCAAAATTCTATAATTTTTGTGCTTTCCATCAGGTTGATTTACTATAAAACTCTGAGCGCACTTGTATTCGAAATAGGTCACCATTATTTTGAGCAGAATCGCTGATAAAGGAGAAACGTCTAAAGCAAATCTACTACGATTTCATTGGACGTTTATATATCTTATATATCATGTGCTAACACTGCTAATAACGTCCCTTTCAATATATGTCAGAAACAATTCCATTATATTTACCTTCGGTTCATCACTTTTGTAAGCCGTCGAGTTTTCCTGCGAGCAATTTATATCCTTTATTGCCGAACATCAGGACAACTAAACACAAAACCCTTGTGCCTAACAGAGGACTCTACAAAGTCAACTCGGGCTTATTGTTGGCCAGGGCGTCCGCAAACGGGGTTAGAGTCGGTCCAGTTCGGACGTTCAAAAAGCATCTTACAAAACCTAAATTACCGTACCTCGGAAACAGCTCTATCTATTTATTACCTCCGTGTGGTGGAGGGCAAAAAGGGCCGACAAAAAGAGAAGTCAGCCTGTCGGATGCAGGCAGCACGGGCTCCGAGGAACCGGGATCGGGGCCGGTGATTGTTGCTGGGAGAGAATGAAGCGGTCAAGTAATCCTGCATGCACAAAACACGGCTTCTTAAGCACTGGATGGAGTTTAGTATGTTCGGTATGACGGTGTTTTGTTGTGCGGATCTCGTTAGGAATGTTGTTGTTTGACCAACTGCATTCTATTAGAGATGATATTAAATTATTTATGTACACAAAGTCTGCTTTAAAACACGCAAATTTAACATTATAGAGTTTGGAACTTGGGACTGGATACCGTAACTAACTTTATAGGAGTAACACGCTAACTTGAAGATTAATTAATAATGGAATATGAAAACAGACGTTAGCTCTTCTGATTGTATAATCATTTTAATGAGGTAAATAGGAAAAAAATTGAGAAGCATTATAAAGTCTTGACAGTATAGGATTTAATCACCGAAAGTTCATTTTTGGTCGCCATTAGGTTGGTCACAATTTTAAATTCAAGTTATTATTATTATTGTATAATCATATACCTACATTCATTTAGTTTTCTTCACAGTTTCATATTTTTACCTGACCTGAACTCAATAATAAAAAACTAAAAAACATTAATGGGTGACAATTTTCGGCTATTCTGTAAACATCAATGTCGCATACTGAGGTAACGTGATTTTCAGCTAGAAAATAATAGGACTCCGGGGATTTGAGTCAATTAGAAATTTGTAAACTGGAGCGAATTGCCAGTTAGAATTCTCATTTTATGTGTCTGAAGAAACTTCATTTATTGTTTTTCATTAACTCTCAGTATTCAGACAGCACCATAATACTTGGTGCGCACGATTATCAAATAAAACGTTCATTATCCTGATGATATCCGTTTCATAATGACATACATTTCTCATGCGGTAAGATATTCGACGCACATTTACGCAGTCAAGTCAATCACAGCTCATCCGTTGAAATAACATAAGAAAAATCACCTGTAGCAGCCAATAAGAACTCCACAGAGACAAGAAAGCACCGCATCAAACGCCTTCATAGCACTGGCAAAGCACATATACGATAGTACGACACGAACGCCTTCGTACAGTAAACGAAACAAGACGATCTTACTTCATTGTGGTCTTGTTTTAACTTATGATCAGTTAAAGACCCTACCCTGCATTGTGACCGGAGAGCGGGCAGCTGCTCAAAGTGCCAGAGACCAGAGCAACAGCGGGAAAAGCGCGTTTGGACACTCGTGCTTAAGTATAATAAGTTGGTGCGTTAATAAATAATATAATATTTCGAAAGTTGTAGTTTGTAACGACCCAAGCGTTAAAGCAATTAGAGCAAGTAGATTTCGTTTTCGTTATTTACAAGATCCAAACAGCTAGCGACCTCTCCTTTCCAGCGACCGTAATTAGAATATCGAATTTTGTTTTCAATTCCATAATCAGTAGATCCCGCGTAACAAGTAGTGACCAAAAACGTGTGTAGATGTCTAGAGAAAAGTCATGCGTGGAGAAAAGATCTCATTATAAGGAAACACATAATTATAAAACACATAAATAAAATAAACAATTAATTTATTTAAAAGATGAGTGAAGTGCCCTCCACCCTCCTGGACACATTCTTAACAATGTAAGCGCCTTTAATTAATTTGAACAACAGAGCAATATAAATAAATAACCAAACTTCAGTAGGTAATAATTATTTTATTTGTCTAATGAAAATTAATGTTCTTGATTATTTATCAACCTTTACTTTGAAAAAAGAACGTCTCTCAGTAATTCAATAATGGTAAATATATTATTTACATTGAGTTTGGACTAGAAAGAGATGAGAGAACCGAATGATGTAGTAGCGACAGATCTAAAATAACCGTTATTTTGAGATACTAATGGCGAAAAATACTGCTCTCGACTATTTGGCCCATATCTACTGAACAGTTCAGCGTTACAGATAAAATACCGATAATTTGAGACTAACCATAAAATTACAATTATTTTGAAACAACTCAAAACAAATAACAGTTACAGTTAGTAACCGTAACAGCGGATTACGATTCTCTCGAAATCGACTCGCATTGTAGAAAGTCTCACATATCTCGTATTTTCGACGAATCTAAATCAAGTTATGATATACGTTCTAAGCTACACGATACACTTAGGATGTGTTAATTAGTGCTTTGGAGTCGGGTGAGTGTCCTGTTGGGATCTTTTGCGATCTCACTAGGGCATTTGATTGCGTGAATCACCCGCTATTGATTCAAAAGTTATCAGAGTGTGGTGTGAATGGTTTACCATTGGTTTGGATAGAGTCTTTTCTGAGTGGTAGGAGGCAATTTGTGTCCATACCTAATGTGAAGGAGATGCATGGATTTAATTCGGACCTCGTTGACATTGAGGTGGGAGTACCGCAGGGTTCCATTTTGGGCCCTGTACTCTTTTTACTGTATATCAATTCTCTTGAACGCTTCTCCAGGGATGATGTTTTTGTGACCATGTATGCAGACGATGCGGCGATCCTTCTGTCCCCTGGGCAGTCGGAGAATTTACAGCATCAGGCGCAAGAGTTTGCGAGATGTGTGTTCCTGGTTTCGTCAACAGTGTTTATGTTTTAATGTGGGCAAAACGAGGGTGGTGCGATTTCACCATCGTCAAAAGAATGTTGAGGATATTCACTTGTTTTTAGATGAGGCGGAGGTGCCTGTTGTCACTTGTGTGAAATTTCTTGGGCTGCATATGGATGGTAATTTGAATTTTAAAGATCACTGCGACTTCATAGTGGCGAGGTTGAGTTCAGTATCGTACCAGGTTAGGAGTATCCGTAGTGTTTTAACTATGGGACAAGTTTTAATGCTTTATTATGCTCAGGTTGAATCACGTATTAGATACGGGATTTGTTTTTGGGGGTGGTCCACATACTCCACGAGAGTTTTTATTGCACAGAAAAAGATCTTGAGGATTATGTGTGGTGTCAACAGGGGGGCGGTCATGTAGACCATATTTTAAAGACTTGAAAATATTGACTGTACCGGCTTTGTTTGTGTTTGAGTTGTGTGTTTTCGTTTTTAGGAAACGTGAGCAATTGTCCCTTGTGGGAGATCACTCGGTGAACACCAGACAAAAATCACTTTTGCGAGAGATACGATTTAAGACCAAGATAGCCAAAATTAGTCCCAATTATTTGGGTATCAAATTATATAATAATTTGCCACAATATCTGAAAGAATGTGAGAGCTTTGTAGTATTTAGAAAGGCACTGAGATGTTTCCTGAGTGATCTCTGCTTGTATAGTGTAGAAGAATATTTTCGAATAAGAATTATATATTATTATATTATTATAAGAATAATAAGAAGATCGAAGATTTTAGTTACGTGTTGGACGGTAGTTTTAAAATTTTGTGAAGATTGTCATGTGTGTAGGTTTATTTTGGACTTTTCAACTTTATTAAGACGATTCCTATACAAACATGATGTTTGTCATAATATGGAAAATAAAGTTTATTATTACTATTAACTATGTAATGAGCACACAATAATATATACAGGGTGGGCCATCGAAAAGGTAACAAGCCTAATAATTTGAAAAGTGAAGATATATGCAAAAAACGCCGAAACAGGTCGATTTTGTTATTGAGGGGGACATATTTGCGTGATAAATTTAACTACCCTAGTTCACCCCCTTGGCAGGGGGAGCTACCCCTTTGCTTATCATCATAGGGAACATATATCGAGTGATACATCATTCGGAAGCTACTTGAATTCTTTTTACAACTATATACAACATTTTGGGTTTCGCTTACATACAGGGTGGCCCAAGCCCGACGAAACTTAACTCACCTTAATAGTTTGAAAACTGAAGATGTATTGGTCATGGCAGATTTCAAGCGTGGCTATAGCAGGGTATAGGTATAGTCGAGTTAATAATTTTTTTTAAGTTTTCCAGATATTGTAGGTAATAGGCAAAATACTCCCTCCTCAAATGGCCAACTTATTTTGGACGTATTGTACAACTACAGAGGGTGAGCTATCAAAAACGAAACATGCCTAATAAATTGAAGAAATTTGATATTTATGCAAAAAACGGCTAAACACTTATTAGAATGTTGTTTTCGAAGGGACTTATTATTATTTGGGTAACAAATTCAGAGCAGATCTACAGGCTGAGGCGCGAGAACCTTAGGGCATTTTTATATGGAGAAGTCCTGGGAGTAGAAGTCTAAAAATTTGTACGTGTATGATTTCGGTTTTGCCGAGCTGAACTAAAATATTCACAACCCCTCATCATTTCCGGTTATACCGGAAGTTGCCATCAACTTTCTTATTTTAAATGGGACACCCTGTATATTATTACATTTTCAGATTGTCTGAAAAAATGCAATAAAAATGGGGTTTACAGTTCAAAATTGTACCGAGTGGTTTATGAGTTATAAACAAATGAAAATCGCAATTTTCCATTTTCAAAGCAGCTTAGGTCGAAAACGGGTCAAGATATCGGAAAACGGCTTACATGTCCCTATCATAACTTTTTACGTAGTATCCTATGGTGCTGATGAAATTTGTATACAAAGTGATGAAAAATCAGAAATTTTCAAAAGAAAATTAATAAAAAATATTTTTTTTTGTAGATACTCTAGCGTAGTATACAAAAAGTTAGGATAGGGACATGTAAGCCGTTTTCCGATATCTTGACCCGTTTTCAAGCTAAGCTGCTTTGAAAATGGAAAATTGCGATTTTCATTTGTTTATAACTCATAAATTGGTCGTTACAAATTTGAACTGTAAACATCATTTTTTTTACTTTTTTTCAGGCAATCTGAAAATGTAATAATATACAGGGTGTACCATTTAAAAAAAGAAAAATTAGGCAACTTCCGGTATAACCGGAAGTGGTGTGGGGTTGTGAATATTTTAGTTCAGCTCGTCAAAACCGAAATTATACACGCACAAATTTTTAGACTTCTACTCCCAGGACTTCTCCATATAAAAATGCCCTAAGGTTCTCGCGCCTCACCCTGTATAGTTATGCCCTTGGCCCATGTTTCCTTTTCATCATAGCGAATAAGGGTCGAGTCATATTACATCATTTTAAGTACCTAGGTGACGTATTTTTACTTTTTTTACTTTCACCCAATTTACCAAAATTTCTGCGCACAAAGCGGGATCAGATAGTTACGTAAGACTATACTTATACTTCTAGCATAAGAATTCTATCATTCCTAAAATACCTAATATAACATTCTAGCTGACAATAAAACGAATGATTCAAACAAAACATGAATCTCAAATTTCAATGACTGTAACACTGAAATTCAATCTAGTTATAGCGGTACCAGTTATTAATATGGTGTTAACATAAGGCAAATAGATAGACTTACATAAGGTTATTGTCATCTCATCTCAAGAAGTCCCCAGGTAGTCCTATTACAGATCCTAATCATGACAAGTTTGCTTCCAATAGCTTATGTGTATAGATTTTGTTAGACCTATCTACCATAGACATTGTGGTTTACTTATTGACGCGGTATCGGCTTTATCATGACTGTTGACTATGAAATTAAGTACATACGGTAGTATCATTCTCGGTTGTCTTATTGGTTCGAAAGGATCAATATTTGGGTTCACCTGGAGATGCAGTAATCAACTGAGTAATAATCCAGGAAGTAATTACAATATCTAGACTCTCTTCTATGAGATTTAATTCATTTAGATAAGAATACCGGATGGTATGTCATATTTGCAAATCCATATCAGCAAATTGGCAATATGCTTCGGGAGTTATACCTATGTAACTATGTATAACAAAAGACATGTAAGAAGTATTAAATAGTATATCAATATTTTTAATTACTATACAATATGTATACCTATATGAGTGTTGTGTTAACATGAAGCTGCCCTTTTGTTACTTTCTCAAAAATTTTATAATCATTGTTTTTTTTAATATAAAATTTTAAACAGAAAAAAATCAACAAGAATCATATTAGTTATATTGCCCATGAATGGAGCAAGAAGTATTAAGTAATTTATAAATAGACGACTTCTATATCATTAGGTCACACCTTCACAAGATTACTTCTCTCGAGTGTCTTATGAGTTATATGACACTGCCAAGGTTATCAGTCAAAGTCACAGAAGAGAAATAAACCTCTAAACGAGTTTTTTTATTTGTCTCTTGCAATGCGCCATTTAATGCAAATTTAAGACAGGGACATGTTTTCCGATCTTTTGTACCGTTTTTAATGTACACTGCTTTCAAAATGATTCGATAGTTGCTTGGAATGAGTGAGAAATAAATTTGACATTTTTTATAATTTACTGTTGCAATATACCTACTTTTCAAACTAAAGTCTGTACACTGAGAGTTGTCTGTTGTGATAACTAAGGATACATCATCTCGTTATGTTTCTTACTCCTTCTATTGCATTGCATAGTCAATCGAGTTAAAATGGGACGTATTGTCAGAAATACGTTTGAATCGTCAGCAATTCTAAAAAGATGAGCGAGAGTGAGACGGAAGTACCGACTCGCGTCTTGATACGCTTAGATTGAAACGATATTACGATAAGATTGTCGTCACTACTTTCAGTAGTGTCAGTGTCAGCGTTAAATATACTAATAAGGTTTTTGTTGTGATTTGAACCGTTTTTAATACGAAATTAGCAGAATTACCTGTAATATTGTACGGTGTGATAAACTATGAGTAACTTATTAATTACGCAAATGCCTAAAAATCTATTTCCTTGTTTTGCCTGGGAAACGATTGAACTCCCTAGTACGTGGTCTTGTGGTTAAATTGCTGGAATATTTTACTTGCATGCAGAATAAGAAAACGGAGGTGTTATTCTTTCTTTTAAACAGCAACCAGCAGGTATGTGACATGATATTGCTATCATGATGATGATAACAATAATTATTATTATCATTCTTATTTATTTGCATTATATACGTAATATTTGTTATCAAAAAGTTGCAAGGCTCTACTTCGTCAATAACTTGTCGAAATAATATATTTGTAGGATATTCATTATTCCTCAACACACGCCACTGACACGAACTGCGATACCACATCTGGTTCGACTTAGAAATAAGTATAGGTACGATTCAAATCGAATTAAATGAAATTGTTTAGTCAGAATCAGTGTGGCATGACAACGGACAACTCTCAGTGGACAGCGTGTAAATACCTACTTTTAATTATAAAAGATGGTTATTATATATCAATAAATACTATAATCGTTATTTTGATATAAACTGACCAATTAATAAAACCTTGTCACTTTGAACATGCTCAAATAGTTTAATCACTCAAAAATCTGCGATTAACCTAAACACAGATTTTCATACCTAACTATGAATGTTCAACTGGCTTTGAACAACGCAATTTTTTCCTTAATATGTGACTAACTGCCCAATCCCGATTGACCGCTAATCTGTATTTAATTTTTAACACCGCTTAACTTTAGAATTTTGAACAACAAAAACTGAGAAATAATCACAGATTAGGCAGTTTGAATATGGTTATGTGCTTAATCATTGTACGAACAACCGGCCGTACAACGGGCAGTCATCCAGAGAGTCGAGATGAACCATGCTCAAGGCGGCAGCGCAGCGCGTAGGTACCCGAGCGCCTATATAATCATTCACAGGGATGAATGATCATTATAGCCTGCTAGCTTCAAACAGCTAAGTAAACTCAGGAGGAATGCTCTACTCCTAGAGACGCGGGTCTAGCTAGTCATCAGACCGTAGAAAGAGATGCATAGTCATTTACTTTCCGCCTTCATCCTTGCGCTTCAGAGATCAAGTCCCGTTTTCCTTTATAGTAAGTGATATTGTTCCAATTAAAGGAGATCGGTGCCCGGAAAGTGAAGTAAAGAAACCAAAGGCGGCTAAAAATACAGTAGACACGACCACGGTCCCTCGTTTTCTCGTCGTTACGCAACTACCACCTGGAAGAGTCTGTTCTCGAGGTTCTAGCCATGTGTGACAAAGGAAAACCTAGGGAAGGTATCCCGGGATTACTTTGCATTAATTAAAATCTCTAGGCATATAGGCTCCTTTCACCTAATTATACTAATAATAATAATAGTTTTCTTTTCACTCCGTTGCATTTTAGATAGATCGTATCTCGGTAGATAAGATAAGCGCGCAGTGTTATTACATCTCAGTATTTAAATATTTCTTGCTTATAGTTAGGTATGCAGTGTTGCACGATCGTATCATTTTTCCCTAACCATTCGCATGTTCAGTTTGTAAATTTACATACTTACTCAGAATAAGTATTAAATTGTTGTCTAATTAAAATGAGTGTTTTATCGTTGACTGATAAATTATCAAGTTCGGAGATCCAGCAGATCTCTCCTGCGGGGAACTGACCTCGTCACCTCTAAGTACAGGGAAAATAAAGTTGGCGGCCGAGGGTTATTACGAGTAATAGAACATCCTGTATATTACCAAATAATACGTCATCGGAATTTGAACCGTGACATTCAACGCCCAAACAGGTCCCTTTCAAATTCAGCATTTAAAATTCAAAATTCAAATTCAAAGTCCTTGTGAGAATAAGTCTGCCTTATTACTTATATTATAAATTTAAATAACATGACTTTACAGGAAGTCCTAAAAATGGCGGAAAAGCTCTGCAGTACGTTGTAGGAAAGTATCATCGGAGAAAAAATAATGAAAAAATCAAAGTCGTCAATTAACTGCGATATGAAGAGGCAAAGTTGAAGACCGAACTTCTATATTTTTGAGTACTGAGTAAAAAGGAGTTATGTTATGCAAATAATAAGGCGTCCTTAATGGTTATTTGATTGAAAAATCGCTCAAACCTGATTCATATTTTTTCTTCAATTTTATTCACATATCTGATTTTTTAATCAAGATGCAGTGGAAATGCATTTGGCAACATGTATTCGAACCGTGAACAAGTGGTTTCTGAGAATTTGCGAACAGGTCAAAGTACTCTTAAAATGTGCTTCATCAATAATCAAAACTATCAATCGTCAAATTTTATGCCGTTTTCCTAATATTGACGAGTAAAATGTACGCAAATCGTGATTACACAGATCTACGCCCAAAGATTTTCAATTCGCGGACATCCAAATGATACCGTCATCAGGAGATCCGAAAGAAGGTTGCGGAGACTGGTAATTTTATTCCAAATGGAGATGTAGACCGCGGACGCCCACGTTCTGCGTGGACGTCACGGATAGAGGAAGAGAGCTGTTGCTGTTGGAAATTTTGCAAGAAGATTCAGCACGCAGCCTTATACGGATATAGTGGCGGAAGTATGGGTATCACGTTCCTCCACTCATAAGTTTATCGGTGGTGAGGGCTCTCACCCTTACAACTATACCAAGGTGCATGCTCTTTTACCTAACGATTTTGAACCGCGAGTCAACTACTGCCATTGCGACAAGTAGAGGCAGACAGAGTACGTCATCACTTCTCATGTGTAATGGATCGACGAAGCAAAGTTTTCTCGGGATGCTTCCCCACAATGTATACTGCAAAGCTTTTCCGCAATTTTCAGGACATCCTGTATAAAGAAAATTCATATACATAAAGAAAATATCATATGCGCAAACCCCTAACTGTGCAAAGTTATAGATTTGATTCTATAAACATAGCTTTCCATGGAGATACTTTTTTTAAATCCCAATTCTGATGTGAGCATATAAAATGTTGGTATTCCATATCGCGCATATTAAAGTCACTAAAGTGAGTCATAATAAGCGTCTTTGAGATGACGTAGTTATACATGAAAGATAAAAGAAGGATCCGAATAAAGGATACAATTTCTAGCTTTTGTTTAAGGCAATGATATTTTATGACGTTCTTCAAAGCTTTACACGGTATAAAAAGTAAAGTACGGCGATATCTGCCAGTTCCCTGCACGCATATTATATTCTGACTGCTATTTTGCTTTCAACTCTACGGGAAACTTTTATTAGTCTACCGAAATTCTACTGGGATGCTTATTGCTTTTCGTTTTGTTCTGTTTTATTAATCAAATGTGTATCATAGACGGAAAGTTTCTCATTATAACTGACATTTTTGCTAAATTATCTTTCAGTTGAGTAAAAACTAACAGCAATACGATGCATGACATGCTAAATTAACTATGGAATATGAAAATTATTCCAGAACCTTGATAGAGGTAGTGGAAATTATTTTTTGCATAGCTTTGTAATCTTTTAGGAGTTCCGAGGGGCGGAAATATTAATACCATAAAATAAAATAAAATAATTAACGAACGTTTATACCAATTAGGTAGTGATCTTCGACTTCTGAACTTAGAAAATTCTGAATACAATTTCATTAGTACCTAATACATTCTGACAGATGTCTGAAAAGAGTACAGGTAAATAAAAAAACTGATCACGTCTTGGCCTAAGAACATCCAAGTTAACGATTTTGCTAAAGTGTATGTTAATTTATTGCATAATAATGACAGCTATAAGAAGCAGAATTGTCTGTTTAAATATAAAATAGTCTCCCCTTTCATCTCTATTTTATTTACCCCTTGTGAATAAAGCAAAAAAAAAACCTTCAAAGCCTGCGCCCGCATATAATATGGAAAATCGTGACCGTAAAAAGATGGATCGGTGTGGCCCCCCCCACCCACGGTCTTCTCGAGAGTCGTGAGGTGTTATTATGAAAATCAGCACAAGTGTTAAAGCACTTCGATGTCGATGAAGTTTTTCAAAGTTAAGTGAAGTTATCACCACAGATATCTAGAAAAATAATATAAAGTAGTACACAAGTAGGTTTTATCACATCGATACCAAAAATACTTGTCATGTTTCTCATAATTTTGAATCTTAGAGTCTTAAAGTTTGCTTCTTAAATTTTTTAATAAATTAAAGTGGCGAACTACAACTTCGCGTTCCGAGGGAATTATTGTTGCAAACTTCACCCGAGGCATAGATAAAAATAATTACTGAGTAAGCTGAGAAGCTGGCGGCCAAGAAGTAGGTAAATTTTTTCAGTACCCTATACTGAGTTTTGTGGAAATGTGTAATTGATAAATAGTTTAACGGTCCTAATTTAGAATTGAATAGATATAGTAGAAGTAGATATAGATATAAAAAAATATATTTGATGTAAATTAATTAAAGTGTTTAGTGGTAGTAGAATTGGGATTAAATCCCTACATAAATTGGAACAAATTAGGAGCAACTAATTGAATGTATGCGGTGTACACTTTGCTAATCGAATTTAGGGGTGCTCGTTTCACTGAACTTGCTCCTAAGCTTGACACCATCATCGGTTATCGATTATTTGACAGAAAGCAAGCAACAAAGAGGAGCACTTACTTAAACAATCCGATCTATCTCGCGCTCTAAGCGAGTTTTGTTGTAGAGCTGGCATTAAAGCCGGAGAAAACAAAAATTTACAAACACGATTTCATTAACAGACGTTATTTACCTACCAACTCCGAGAGTAAATATGATAGAAAATGCTACAGAAGTTTTTCCTGATTTTGTCGAATTACATTGTATAGGTTTTATTTGCGTCTATACTCTCGATGTGTTTACGGTCTCCTGTTTTTTTTTTTACACTGGACATAGGTACGTTATATTAATAAACGGTTCGGATAAAAATAAAATGTGAGAGTAGAAGCTCAGGTCAAAATCAAAGAAACTCCTGACGAGCCTTTGTGGCGACGTTTTCAAATAATTCTGGAAAATATGTCGCCACCTCTCTTCGCAACAAATGGTAGGTTTACTTCTTTAGATTGGACATTCTTAAGCTGCAATTCAAACGCTGCAATTATGCCCTGTTTTATTGTAGATCACCATTACTTTACAATTGCAAACAGACTCAAAACTTTATTTTCCCTTGGTAAAAAACGATGAACTAATTATTTAAGACCAGGCGATGCCTGATAACCGAACTGCATCGCAAATGTCATCAAGCACTTCATGTCATCAAGCAAAAAATCATGGGTGATATAATAGAAGTAGATATGATGGCTTTGTTTCTATGATTATAGAATAAAACATTTATTGTCCTTGTGATTTCAGTTTAATAACAATATACATACTTATATTCCTCATGATGGCGTCGAAAAATACACCCACATTCACGGAGACGAGTTAACTACAGTCAGCATGTGAAATTGTGAACGGAAAATCGCGAGCTAGAGCCAAAAACCTATACCTAGGTAGGTATAGGTCTAATGAGTATAAAGACAATCTTTGACAAGACAATTGGAGTCGGGTATTTCACCCATCGTCCTGACAGTTGTCAAGTCTGGAGCGCCCGAGAACCCAAATAAAGAGTTTCGACTCAGACAGCAACACACATCCAACCAGAGTTTCAAAAGCACGGAGGGCCGTTTCGGTCTCATTAGACCTCGTCAGCGTACTATATTGGAATCCGGAAAGATATGAATCGCTGTATGAATCGACACTCTCTTATGGATTGGAATTCCACCGGTTACCAGTGACTTCAAGAAAGAGCGACATCTATCAAGAGAAGCCAAAGGCTCCCAGCGAAACTCCAAAGCGTATTATGGGCTGCAGACACCCCAGGGGCTACGAGACTGACATCAAACATGCATATTAAAAAGCCAAAGCATACTCAAACGATCATAACAACACCGTAGGTAGGTAGGTCTAATGAGTATAAAGACAATTAACAGCCTGTCGAATTGGAGTCGGGTATTTCACCCATCGTCCTGACAGTTGTCAAGTCTGGAGCGCCCGAGAACCCAAATAAAGAGTTTCGACTCAGACAGCAACACACATCCAACCAGAGTTTCAAAAGCACGGAGGGCCGTTTCGGTCTCATTAGACCTCGTCAGCGTACTATATTGGAATCCGGAAAGATATGAATCGCTGTATGAATCGACACTCTCTTATGGATTGGAATTCCACCGGTTACCAGTGACTTCAAGAAAGAGCGACATCTATCAAGAGAAGCCAAAGGCTCCCAGCGAAACTCCAAAGCGTATTATGGGCTGCAGACACCCCAGGAGCTACGAGACTGACATCAAACATGCATATTAAAAAGCCAAAGCATACTCAAACGATCATAACAACACCGTAGGTAGGTAGGTCTAATGAGTATAAAGACAATTAACAGCCTGTCGAATTGGAGTCGGGTATTTCACCCATCGTCCTGACAGTTGTCAAGTCTGGAGCGCCCGAGAACCCAAATAAAGAGTTTCGACTCAGACAGTAACACACATCCAACCAGAGTTCCAAAAGCACGGACGGCCGTTTCGGTCTCATTAGACCTCGTCAGCGTACTATATTGGAATCATTTTTGGTTGTTCGTATATTTCCTGTCTTCTGAAGTCCACAGCTTCGCATTCGAATAGGACGTGTGTAGCGGTCTCTTGGGCCTTGCTGCATTCACGGCAGCTTAAGTCTCCATTGAGCAGTCCTATTTTATTTATGTGTATTTTTAGGGCAATATGTTCCGTCAGTAATCCCAGTGTGATACGTAACTGATTCCCACTAAGTTATAGTAGCTCTCCAGTTGTCTTCTTTATGGGTTCCTTGATGAAGGCTTTCCCTTGTTGATGTTTGGTTCTTCTATCCCAATATTCTTTATGTTTTTTCCAAATCTATACATACATATATTAACTTGGCACCGTTTTGTACTCTTTGGTACTCCCAGGGCCGGTTCTTGGTCAGTATATTTAGCCGAGGATCCATTTCTTGCCAGTCCGTCGGCTTTTTCATTGACTCAGATTCCGCTGTATCCTTGGACCCACATCAAGGTGCCGATACCCTTAGTGTCCCTTGAGCTGCCAGTCTAGAGTTTTAAATCCGAGGAGTAATATTACCGCTGCTAAATTATTTACCTCACTGTCGCTCATTGCAAAGCCTTTCCTTATCAGCCATCTTGATAGCGCTCGTTGGGTACCTCAACCACACGGGCTTGTTGGTGTTAATTTTTTAATTGTTAGTGATTACTTTTAAGAGATCATCGACGGTTTATGCAGCACGACTCCCAGCTCTACAAGAGAAAGAATGTGGATCCTGGCCTCAAGCGTACCCACCATATCACACAATTGGAACTTTTCACTAACCTTTAGGAGATGCATAGCTTTAAGATTAGGATTTCAAATATGAAAAGAACCCACACGTCTTTGCACCAAGATTGCAGTATAATTCGGTCATAATGCTCTAAGCTATGCACTCTAAATAAGGGAAGAATCTCACGTCTTTGTTAACTGAACTAAATCTGAAGAGCGTTGGGATCAATCTTTAGACTGCAACTTTGGAACCTTCTGGAATCTGTGACGATACTGGAGCATGGTCGATGGAGTCATGTTAGTACTTTGGTTAAGAGACAAATTGTTGGTATGGGATGCGATTTGCGTGGATACTTTGTCTGCCACATACTAATACTTGTCAAAAAACAGTAAAATTGCTGGACTGTAACTGAAAGTGCATGTGTGAAAAAAAATATGGTAAATAATCTTAGTATTTCTTGAAAAATATTGCTTTATATTTGAATTAAATATTTCAATACAAACTGGGATGCATTCTTAATTTTCTCAAAAAAATATCACAGTGTGAATTAATTAGGTAATACTTGAGTACTTATTCCAAAATCTTTCCTTTTAATTTTATTATTTTTTGGGATAAGGTACTCTGTTGATAAGAAGCGAATCAATTACTATAATAGTTTAGCGAAATTTTATATTGGGGTAGATACGCTTAACAATTTCTAATTGAATGTGCTGCGTAGCCGTAGGTATACATTAAAAAATGTGTCACGTTTAGTCAAGGAGAAGGTCAATAATTTCTGTAGTAAAATTGGATTTATCTACATCAAGGTGTATAATCTGAATTTATACGATGGGTCGTTACTCTATATTATATTTCTAAGATGCGTAAGGACATAACTCCCTCTTATCAAGACGGGGTTTAAGTTTCAATTTATTCAGGCGAGCTGACTAAGCCCTTTTAAGGTCTAGTGTACTTGGTAGATATTGTTTCTCTTCTATACCCTCGTCGTTTAATCTGATCGTTGGCCATGAAATTTGATTTTATTTGAAAGGTGGACCTTCTGTCGAGTTATTGCCTTTTATTTCAAGCATCGCTGCTTTGAATAAACGGCTCGAAAACAGCCGTCCGGTTGTAAAGACGGGAACTTATTAGTAATTAAGTTGGACACTTTTCCTTGCAAATTCGAAGACGGTTTCCTTATAGAAGACGTAAATTCTAAATTAATAATGTACTAATTGAAATATACTTTTTATTTACTCAAACAAACACTTCTTGTTTACTAAATAGGCATTCTATAGATTCTTCTGAGATTCCAGAATCTCATCTTCTTTATTTTTGCGTGAGCAGACGACTTTAGATTATTCACAAAAGTGAACTTTAAGAAAATTATTATTTGAATCATTGACTCAGGTCAGAAGTGATAATGACTTAAATAACTTAATAGTTCTTGGAAACTAGATAAAACTGTCAATAAAGATTTAAGTAGATATTTACTATAGGGACGACTTCAACCTATACAACCCGACTATACAATCCAGCTTTCGATTATTATAAAATGAATATTTAATACTTTTGCTGGAAATATTTGGAAATCACTTGGCTACTAAGCCAGTCAAAGTAGCGGGGTCACTTGGAAAAAAGTGTTGGAAACGTCAAGTACAAGTATCCTAGTTTTCCTCGACCGCTGTTTAAATCAAGAACAAAAAAAATATAAATTTTCGGACTTTTTTCAGTTTTTTGTCTATAACTTCAAAATAGTTGTTTCCCGGGAATACCCGGGAAGACCCAATAAAAGTAAATACTTTACTTTTATAAAAATTAAAGACTCAATTCTGCGTGGAATGAGTTCTCCATTCATTGAATTTGGTCTAGTGATATCATTGAAATCGTCGGTCAAAGAACAGTGGTTTTCTCCAACTTTGGTGTAAAACGCATTATAGTGACTTTCAATCGTCCGTCAAATTGTGTGTTCAAGGCGTATCTTAAATTTTTAATTTGTTCAAGATATACCGTGAAAAATTCTCACCTACTACTGTTCAGTATCCACAGAAAGTAGCCTTGCGTTCCAAATCTGCATAAAATAACGCAGATTTATTTAGCGGTTGCTTAGCGACACGAGAGACGGTTGCCACTGCGCAAATAAACGTCGAGCCAAGGGCTGTCCTAATCTAAATGATAGCCGGATAGTTGACACCCATGCATTATTTGCAAAATATTCATCAAGTTATTTCTAACTTTCCGCAACCACAGCTTCCGTGGCAACCTGTGGTACATCCGAAAGCCACTTTCTTGAGCAAAATGTCAGGTTTATTTATGTAAATCTGTGCACACTGTTCTTCCGTTGTGATACTGGCTCGTGTTGATGTTTTTTTTTTCGTTGATGACAGATATGCCATCTCGATCTATACAGCTGAACTATGAAGTGTTTTATTTGCGGTGGAGGTGTTTCTATAAAAAAAGTTCATACAACGAAGTTAAAAATTGAGGGATTGCGAAATTCGTAGAAGACGTGAGTGGAAAATTCAAAGACAGTAAAGATGAACAACTCAAACATCTTGAATTGATCGAGATTCACGACAGATGCAGGAAAACTGTACCCCAGAGAGAGAGTTGGCTTGAGAGTAAAAAATCTACGTTCTATTAGTAATGACGGTTTTGCTTTTTACTTGAAAGCATCGCAAGGTGTGGCTAGAAGCCTATGATAGTGTTTTATCTGTCGAAACTCTGACCTTAAAGAATTTCTTAATTACTACAGCTTAAGAGAGAAAGGACGATGACGTGCTTCTCTACACTTGTGTGGTAAATTATCTAATGGGAGCAGAGGCGAGGTACGACCGCACTTGTGGCAGATCATACTTTGCTAGACCATCTTCTTCACCGCCCCCTCCCCCCGCCCCTTTTTTTCAGTAAAGTTGGTAAAAATCACTGTTCTTCGACCGACGATTTCAGCCATATCACTAGTCCGAATTCAATGAATGGGAAATTTATTCCACGCAGATTTAAATTCTTTTTAAGCTTTGTAAGTGGTAAAATATATGCTGGAATGCACCGTTTTGCAGTTACAGGCAAAAAACTGGAAAACGTATGTATGAAAATTTCTGTGTTTTTAGACTTCCTGCCTCGAACGGCGGTAGAGAGAGGGTGCAAACCTAGGATACCTTTAGTTGACCTTAAATAAACCGATCAAAATTATAATAGGTTTCCAACACTTTTTTCCAAGTGGCCCCAAGAGATCCTAATTTGACTGGTCTATATCATGGTTACTGTGGTACAAATTGCAAAAATGGAGTGTTTTAAGCACGCGCCAAAAATAACTGTCGCGACTTTCAAGTGTATAAACACTTCTTTTGCAACGTGTGTCACATTAGATTTCCTGTTAAATAGCCAAGAAACGACAATTATGAATTCAAAGAGTCGTCAAAAAATACAATCTTATGAACTCTGGAGATTGTTTATATTGACAAAGTGACAGGCTTCATAAAAACTTGCTCGTCTCTGGCAGTATGGACAAACTCTCTAATTGATTTAATTCCGATCCACTGTCTCATACGGTCCTTATTATGTAGTAGATGTCTACCAAAAATGAATTAAATAGTTCAACCCAGTTAGAAGATACGATCAAATAAGTGTTTTCCAAATCGACCCTTTCACACCCTGTATCTTGTTAGCGAAGCACTTTTGGAAAAAAAGTTATTCTTGGTTTTCGTATTATTTTGACAGTAGGTACACCCCGTATCATTTATGGTACTCATTACTGAATCACCTTGTATAAGTGGAGCCCATGACATTTGTTTTCGTCCCATTCCACTTCTTCCTCCAATCTTGCCCTCCAAAATCAACTGTAGGATATTATACAGGGTGTATTGTAACGTCCGCATAATATTAGCACCACGTGATTCCACATCAAAAACAGAACATAAAGTTTTAATACCGTTTAGCTCTTAGACCTCAAATAACGAAGTTATCGACCATTGTAGTTTAAATTTGAAGTTTTTTAATACTCAAAAATTTTGCTTAATATTATTAAAAAATTCTTAAGTAAGAAGTAAAATAGCCAAATTATCCAAAATTTTAGATTTTTTTTGTTAAAAATGGTTTTAATTAACATTTCAAAACTAGGAATTATTTGATTTCTTGAGTTCCAATACTTCCAATCAATATTGCAACTGCGCGTTTTAATTGTTGAATAAAAAAAAATAAATAAAAAAACTTAAAAAAAATGGCAACATTGACACGTCGCAGCATGACATTTGTCTTGTTGCACCTTTTTTCGATTACGTAGCAACGGCACACTATACCAGTGAGGTGACTTCACGTCTAATAAGTTATCTTAATTTTTATACCAGCGCCAGTGTTGCAAAATTTAAGAACGTTAAATTGTCCATATCTTAAAATCTGTGTACATCAAGAAAAAACTGTTGAGGACTTTTTTGTTCTGTTTTTGATGTAGAATCGCGTGGTGCTAATATTATGCGGACGTTACAATATACACCCTGTATTTTTCGCTTCTAAAAATGTGGCCAAAGTATGCAGTTTTACTTTTTTTATTATGGTAAGTAATTCTCTCTTCTTATGCATTCTTTGTAAAACGGTATTGTTTATCACCATATCGATCCACGGAATCTTAAGCAGCCATCTGTAGGACCACATTTCGAAAGCTTCTATTAATAATGTCTACCTATTCCTATTAGGCATCTAGGACTCAACCTAATCACTTGTGCCTAAAAGAATGTCATTTCGAAACTAAAATTACAATCAAAATGGAAGCTTTATGAAACAATTTAACAAAAAAGAAGGTTCGTAGCCCTATAAAAAAAATAAATAAGTAATAACATCAGACTGTTATGTTTAAAAATCGCCGAATACTGAATTAGGTACCTACCTATTATGAAAAATTCGTTACAAAAGTTTTGTCTTTGCAATGTGATCGGCAGTTAAAAGCTCCCACAGATGTGTTATGCATGATGGTAAATCATTCATCCAGGACAGTTTGTTAGCCTTTATGTGGGTAGTACACCGGAATGTGTTTTTCATTTTTCGAATTGAACCCTGCATTAAATTTTTATTGATAGCAAGTTCCAGTCAGTATACTTCCAATCCTCAGCTCGTTACGTTACATAAATAAAAAGCAAATGAGACGTAGATCAATGGATCATAATAAATAACGCGCGATTTGCGTTTGGACCGTAAATTATGTCGCCCTTTGGAAAACCAAAACATATTTGCGTAAATAATTTAATCTAGTCGGGGAGCTCATGAGGGCTTGTAACCGAGTTACGCTTTGCCTGTTATTTGCATCAAAATTTACTAGACGTTTTTCACTAAATCATCCCTTTAAAAAACGGGAAAGGCTAGGTGGCTTGACGCATGCATCATCTTCCGCGCGAAATGAATTGCTTAAAAGCAGTAGCGTTGGCAGGAATTACCTCAATTCTGGGAAAAAGTAAAACACCGAAGCTATTTTGGAGGTTCGTTCATCTTTTCCTCCATACGAAACCGCTCTGTGAAACATTATCCAAGTAAACTCTGTGTTGCATGGCTTCGCTGAAATAAGCTTCTTTTGGCTTAAAGTTTCTGAGAATACGAAAAACCGTATCAAATAATAATAACCTACTAAGCTATACAGAATATATCATAAATATCTAACTAGTTCACCGGTACTTCATTCATAATATGGAAAACGAATATAAATATGTTAAAATTATTAATTCCTTTTATCAACAAACTTTTTTGAATATTTTACTTTTTATTAATGGAGGTCATGCGACAAGAGGATGCCCAGATAAATTTCCCAATTATACGATGATTGATCATTTTAGGTTTATAACGAAATCGTTGTATGCATTTTGCACGGTTATCAAGCTAACGTCAGCATAAGGAATTCTCTTATTGCTGGTAGAAAAAACTATTAAATTTAATCTCTTTTGCTTTAGGCGTTTAATTTCTGATAAAATTGTGCTTGCACCGCATTTAATATGAACTTCACATGAATTTTTGTCACAAATATACAGGGTGGTCCAGTTTTCAAAGCAAAAAATTCAAGGAACAATAATAGATAGAATAGATAATAATAGTTTGCTTTATGAACTGTATTCGGGGAATACTTCGTCAAGAAAATACAGAGAGGTAAAGATTTAAGAAAAAAATTGTATTTTTGAATATCTTTATATCGTCCTGGCTGCATTGTGTAAGGCATGAAGGAGGATTCACAGGAGGATGATAGGCTCTATCGGGGTGATGCGTATCAATAGAAGATGGACAATCTGCATGTTTCCATGTTGATACAGAAATCAACAAAGCGACAACTATTTGCAGCTTGTGTCACTACAAATTAATTTAAAATTGACAGGCTAGACAACATCGCCGGAAGGTGGTTCATCTAGGATGTCTATAGCCTTCTCTTTCGCGTTTACACGTGTTTTAATCTTTTATCTTCTTCTTCTTAAGGTTCCGTCTTCTGTCGAACGTTAGAAACAAAGAAACTTTCTTCAAACGAATGTCATAAAATAACCATAAGTCAAGCAATGTCACGTCATATTGAGACGTCACACGATGTCGTTCGGTGATAAAAATTTTTTTTTGTTTTTGGAAAAAGGAGAAAAAACTTTTGAAGATTTTTTTTTTTAATGTGATAGATTTTTCGTTTCCTTAATTTTTTCAATACAGAATGACATGCAAATCCAATATGGCGACCAAAATGAAAACAAAAGATAGCGCTAATAACTTGGAAGCAATAATTGCATGAGAATCGGAGGTTTGTGTTTGGATTTAAAAAAATGCCTTAAAAAAGTATCTGCACAATGCAAAAGTAAAAGTTTAAAAGCGGCATTAGGCGTTATTGACTTATTAACAAAAATAGAAATCGGCAAATATCTTAAAATTGAAAAAGATCAGAATTAATTTGAAATGAGATTTGTTGCGAGCGTTGAATTCTTAACAACATTCCCCATTTAACCATGGCTCTATTTCTTCTAATAACCGATATACCAATGGTGAGCATCGAAATGTGGACATACTGTAAGTATACAAAGACTGCACTGTTTTAATAAAGTAAATCCTAATTAAGGATCAAATTTCTTACGTTTGTTAGCTATACCTACATGAATTTTCTTTACGTGCTTCTGAAATCTGATTTTCCCGAAACCGGCTCAAATAACGGAAGATTTATACGCAATAAAATGCGAGGTAACAGCGGAATAATTCAATTATGTATATGGTTGCAATTTGTCCTATTTCTTGCTAACAATCTACCTTTTTGCTTTATTAATCCGAAGGGTGTCGTTAGGAACAGAGGGGAGTAGGTCATATATCGGAATACACGCCATCAGTTCCGTACCGCGTAAATACAAACATATTTTCTGCACGACAAATGTCATAAGTTTCTCACCCGTGACCTCGTTAGTTTTTGCTTTTCGTTGTCGACAGTACATAGGTACTCTCATTTGAAGGTAATAAATCTTATTCCGGAATTACTATTAAGTGAAATATCGTTTAGGTTTTTAGCCTGCTTATACCTTATAATATAAAGTTTTGTAAAATGTAGTAAAGCTTGCAAATAACTTTTCAAATTTTAGCATGACGTAAAGGAACCTGACGAAGAATTTAGTTCTGACAAGCAGGATTTTGCGGTTGCTTCTCTTAGCCAAACCACAAGCCACAAGCCTCTGTGAACACTGGACGCCGACGCCTGATGAGATATTCAGTATGGCGTAACGAAAATCCAGTAAACATAAAGATACAGTCTTTTCTCTTGGTTTTCCTCTTTTGTCAATTGTTTTTCTTAGTATGTCAAATGTTTTTTTTTTATCTCTATATTAATGGTCTTAGTTATTATTTGTCAATCAATTTCTCTTTATGTTAATAAATGATTGCTTTTCCTATTTACGTGCAATCACACTATATAAACATTGGAAAAGCATTTCGTATAAAAGAAATCTTATTTGACAAAGGGGGAATTTAAATTTATCACACTGACGTTAGATAAATGGGAAAATCAACTGACAAATTCGGTAACACAATAATTGACAAAGACGAAAACCAAAAGAGAAACATTGGATTATAAAGTATTAAATAAAAAAAAATCTACATTATAATAATAATTAGCACTCTATACCTATTTTGACGTATTGTTACTAATTTTAATTGTAATATTAGGCAATAAGTACAGGAAAATTAACCAAAAAAAGGCCGATATCTACAAAAAAAATCACTCCAATGGACATAATATGTTTTATCCGAGCCACAGTTGAATTTGAAAATACACTCTTCAAGTGTTCGATGAGGCATCCTCGGTAGGGGGCAAAGCAGCTAACTGAGCAGATCTGGAATTTTTCATGCTCGTTTTGATGAAACTCTCATACCTATGGGATGAGATGTAAAAAAATGCAATTAACTTCATGATGTCATATTCCGAAGTGGATTGCTACCTCAGCATTTACTAGTTTTGTTTTAAAATATCTTCTTTTTCCGCTTTAAATATTTCTTTAAATCCTTGGAAGAAAACAAGTTCTCCTTTACCTTTCCTTTGTCTGGTTTTAAATAGCTGATTTGAAATATTAATTTACTTACTATCAGGCATAAGAGCAGTCAAAAGAATAAGTACATCAATTCCTCAGCAACACAACCACATTTTCTGCAACTATATTAAGACGTGTAGACGATCAATCTATCTGCATCGCTTTCCGCTTGATGCGAAAAAATTGTATTTTCCGTGAGCAACTCCCTGCTCAACATATAAATGAGGCGAGATTTGTTATTACTGTTGGCTATAGACACTTATCTTGTGCGATTTTTAAGCTTTCGCGATTTTTAAGCAAGTGCGATTTCAAGAGTCAAGCTTCGCAGAGACTCTTAAACTTTTACTCCAATTGCCATTTAACACGAAGCAAAATCACTCCACCATCAACAATGAACACGGATTGTTCGGTTTGTTCAACATTTATTGATAATGACGATAACAGATCTAAGAATTACGACTTTTTAGTTTTTCGCTGCATCCATCGTCAAAAAAGACATAATGGATATGAAGTCAACTCAAACTGTAGATAACTTCGGAACTTATCTTCTGATCTTTTCGAGACGCAGTTCCATTGAAACAGCAGTAATGAATCTATTACAACAATATCATCGTGAATTTTTATTTTGCCCAAGAGAGGAATAAATTTATGTTATGTATAGACAATTTAACGTCCTTGAAATTAGCTTTGTCTATTTTCTTCATTGTCTTGACACCAACCTGAAAAGCATCACAGCAATTTATCGTATCATCTGTTGATACTGAGGTTGCGATTGTCATTATTGGACCAGTCACAGATAAAGCATTGTATTGGGTCAAAATTGAAACTGAACGGTCTTGTTGTATGCGAGCAGCCTTTTATTTAAAAAAAAAGGTGCAGAATTTTTTCATAGTATATCCCTGCATCAGTAGATCCGTTCCTTCGACCCACTGATGAACGACGCTTTCTGTAGCACCACGTCGAAAAGGACCAACAGCAAAATTCCCAGCTTTCATCAAAGCTTGTTAATTAGTTTGATCAGAAGAAATACCCGCGAAATATTTATTCGAATGTTGAGCTGTGAAATAACGTTTTTCCTGTATTTTTTTTTTAATTTTTTTGGATCCATTTTCTCTCCTAATTCATTCATACCTCGTAAATATTATTACTCATTCGTTAAGCGGAAAGATAACTAGGAATCGAAAATAGTGTGATTTACATCTTACATGTACCTTTTTTCCAGTATACTAATAGTCTTTCTTCAAACAAATCGATTTTCTTAAAACTTCATTGTCTTGGATTTCTTTAAAGTTGAACATGTAAAAAATATTATCAGATTCTTCGTCTTTAAATACTGAGAAAACTTTGTAACTGTTTTCTTTTAGATAGGAGAATGTATCAATCGCCATAGAGCATACCGTATGATAAATAATTTTAAAGGGAATTCCGATAAAAATATAAAATACTTCGTGTGTTGAAATCTATACATTTTTACGGAAGTTATAAACAAATGAAAATCGCAATTTTCCATGTCCAAAGCATGGAAGAGCATTCAAAGATGTTTACACCATAAGGAACTTTATTCCTACTATGCACTCATGCTCATGATAAAAGTGAGGTCTGTGATCTGTGGCTCTAGTGGTGACGATTTTTTAAGAGGGCAAACTCTTCTGGAAATAATGTTTATAAATTTTTGGCGGATAGTCACTCGCCCATTTTTTTTTTTTTTTCGAAAAACTAACTATTCCTATAAAGTTGTTATGTCTGTGCTTCTCCTAAATAACTGTGCCAACGGAATCTTGCCTCGTCACACGCTTACCTAAAAAAATCCAGATAGGTGGCACGGTCCACAAAAACAAATATGGCCCTGAAGGTGGAATGCACAGTTTATGTGAATAACAACCAGAGTGATGCCTTACATTTGCCAGAATATCGTCAGATTGTTCCATTTAATGAACGCAATTCGAACGAGAAAAAAAAGGAAATAATAATTAAAAAGTATTAGAACTGTCAGATTCACACTTTCTTAAAATTTAATACTAATTTTTGTAATTTACTAATATTATGCACAGAATTGATTCACACATGTGTTTCTTCGACACTCCGAGTGCACTTCAAGCGTCGTTATCGGCAATTTATGAACGATGCTAGATTTTTATCCATCAATAAGCGAACTGGTTATTTATATGAACGCATCCAGAGTTTATCATATGTGCAGAATGTGATTCATGAACATCCCCAGACCACTCAAAATCACAAAATAAGAAAAATAAGACATTTAAAGTAGATGACAGTGATTTTATCGTAGGATTCAATCTAAGACATGAAATTTTTTTCCAGGGCCTACCTAAATTACGTTTTCATTTGCTCACACGGTATAATTCAATACCTATTCAATAATAGCCTTCATAATAATTCATCCAAAACGCTCTAATAATGAAAATAACAATAAGAGTACTAAAAGACATTAATTTTAATTTTATTATTACATACTGGCAGATAATTAATTTTTCTTTAAATCAACAAAATCCTAATGCGGTTTGCTTTAAACAGAACTATTTTTTTAATCTTGCATTACTTACATCGTAAATATTCTCCACTTTGTTATGTAAATCTCACTATACCTGATGTATCTTTAATTTGTGCCTAGAATTTGAGGAGAAATACGTATATCCGGTTAAGTAACGATAATTTAGTAGGTAGGGAAAAAAGTGCTCCACGATGCTTACGCAATATATTGCACTTGAGTTCTCTAATTAAGTTAGTCCGATTCTTTGTGATGCACACTAAGAGATTTTCCTTGTATCCGTCGGGACTATTGACCCTATTTCCCAGAAATAAGCTCTTAACTGTTATATAAAAAGTGAACTAATTTCCTCGACAAGGAAACAATAGAAACACACGAGTGTTTCCACCCGAGCTCACGCAATTTTTCGCAGACGTATATTATCATCCAAGTATCTATGTAACCAAAAGGCATTATTAAATATATAACATACTTATTAAATTATCTTATTTCGAAAATATTTCTGACATTAATTATTACTGTTAGTTGATTTTGTTTTTTTCATCAAGGTAAAAATTATTATAACTTTGAGAGGAAGAATTCGATATAGACATCGGCATGATTCAATTATCTGGGTCTTCTGGAGCTACAAATATTGATTGTTTATTGCTCCTAATTGAGAGTTAATGGTTATTGGAGAAATGCTCCTTTATTAAATTCTTCCCTTAATACTTTTACCACACTGAACGCCTTAATTTAGCAGTTCTTGCCCTTAACGCTTTACAACGTAATGCCCTATATTTAGCCTCTTTATACGTTTTTCATTTTGTGGGAATATGTTGGGAGTATATTGAGAACAAAGCCTTCTCGCTAATACTTTTTAGGATGAATAAAATTTAATCAGTGAAATAAATCCTAGCAATAATCCGCCATTATAAAAATATACAGTCCTACAACCGGATCGCCTAGATAGATATTCTGTATTGTATATACCTACTTAGTTTACAGTAAAAACATTTAAATCGTGATGCGAAAATCCCTGCTTGATGAACTAGAACTAGATGTAAAATGCTTCAACATAACGAACGTATTTGATCATGTTTCAGGCGAGTTTTTTTTTATTTAATTCTAATTTTGCAGTAACAGTAGTAGTTGCTGAACCCTGGAGTAAGCCTCTTGCATTTAGTTCCAAACAAATTGGCTATTATAGTTACGCTAATAACATAGTTTATAACATAGTAACATAGTTAATAACATTGTTTAAAGCTATCTTACATGTAACAAGTGGGTTTATCCAAGAATTATTTAAATTTTAATATCTCGATCTTCGGAAACTAGTAATTAGGTGACGTTTAAAATTAATTCTTATTTAGAACACTTGGCAATCCGTTGAAAGAATATACAAGACTGAATTAGAACACTCAATTAATGACGCAGTCCATGTGCGGTGGAAGCGGTCCCTCCCTGTTATTAGAGCGGGTGTGAATATTTTATAGGGTCTCTCTCCGTGGGTCAGAATATGATTGTAACCTTCTGCTGCTAATTTTTAGGACGGTATGCTGCGGTCCTCTGCCTCAAAACCATTCGACCCTTCCCTCCCGGTCGCCACTTCAAAGTCCAGCTGCACTTGAAAATTTTCTCGAGTATTTGAAGGCACACCGTATAGAATAAATTAGGTTAGAAATTCAGTTAAGCAAATATGGAGGGAAACTCTCGATATGACTGCGTTGAGATTATACTCTCGGCCGTCTGTTTTGCTAAATATTCATGTCGTGGTGGTGATTATTTTGCTGGGATTCGGGATAATCTTATACATATTTATCTCAGAGCTTTTAATTGAAGGATCTTGTATGTTATTTGATTTAATCGTTTTATAATAATTATCATTTGAAACAGGCTTCCGGATTTCATTATCTTCTGTCTCTACTCATTGGAACAGAAAATGCTATAGGCTTTGAAACAGATTTATCTGTACAAATTCCTTTAGCTTCTATCAGTATGTGTAGATTTGATTGCATGATTGCATTTCGAACATTTCGAAATGTGACATACATTGCCTAGTTTCACCAAGTCATATATGTGTCTTCTTTTCCTTGTATAACATGTTGTGTTGTGCCTGCTATATCATTTCAGTATCTAATTAGAGCAGTTGGTTGTGCTAACCGAGCACGCATCTATTATTTTATTGCAATTTTGCTTATATGCAATAAGAACTTGCCAATAATTTTATTGAATTTTTGTTGATTAATTTTCATATAAAATATACTTTTTATAATTCACATTAAGTGCTGTACTTTTACCTTGAGATATTTTTAAAATTATGACTTTCGGGTTTTTAATCCTCCATCTCCTGAGCTGCAACCTCCTGGTTCTCCCCTCCTGTCACAATGTTTACCTTAAAAACGCTGATGACCTTTGGTTTCGTTACCGAAAGAAATTCCTTTGATTGTTTCTTTCTATTTCAACTTACATTCCTCCCGCTCCTTTCTTGTTCTCATGACTCCTCCCTCCAAATGATCATTATTTTCGTTCTGTTTTGCTTTCATTTCACACCGACTGGACAACCAATGTTGCTGCTCCGTGTATTCTTGCTTCCCATACTCAGGTTTGCTTCTGTTCTTGGTTGAACGCATCCGCATGTTATTGATGTCTCGCGACTTAATTGTTTGATTAGACCCCTGCTCTGGCGTTTCCTACTATACCTCAGGTCACAGAGTAATGTCAACATGACGTCATGTTTTGTTGTTGGGCGACGTCGCACGACGTGAAAATGTTACAGATCTAAGTAGCTGTTACTTCACGTACAAATCACGTCAGAACTAACGTAAAAACTGCCAAATTAAATACGTAAACGTAGTTTGGGTCCTGAAAACCACGATTTTAGAACGTTAAATTGACGATCATTATACACCAAAATTTCAACGCTTGCAAAGTTTTCTGAAAAAATACAAAAATAAGGTTATAGCATTCATATTTTTTTTTGAAAATACACTTCTTTACAAAAGTCTGTACAATACATAAAATTTATAAACTATAAATTTTAAACTCTCAAAATAGGACACAAATCACAATAATTGTGTACTTTATAGGTGAATACTGTGAGCTCAGGGCTCATCCTATTACAGTGAATGGTTAATGACAGAAATTGCGATTGTGTTATGCATGTGCAGAAGCATTTGCACAAGTATTACACAAAATTTTACAAATTCAATACTCATTCTATGAACGAAAAATTAAGGTCTGGTCTCAGTTTCTCAATTTTACTTGCTTGAGCATTGAATTTTTTTTTGCGAATTTTGGATATTTGCAAAGTTTCACGTGTATATGACGTCGAAAATAGGTGACTTACGGCGACGTCGTAAAATGACACTTAATTTTAGTCCCTTGTTTTCGACGTCAGTTAGATATTACTGACCTAAGCAACATCAATTAACTGACTACGGAACGCACAGATTTTCGTTTTCCATCACCTGGCTAACCAAATACGAAGTTTCAACGAGTGGTTCATTTGGCATAACCTCACCGTAGGCTCCTAATTATTTGTCTTTGTTGTAGCTATCGCCTTGAGTAATCTCGAACTTCAAGTTGAATATGTGTGAGATCAGCCTAACAGCTCTCGGGAGATTTAAATCGCTTAAAACTGTAATACTTCTGTACCCCTACGTTTATACCCCCACTCTAAAAATAATTTTTTCAATTAACCAACTGTCATTGGGATCGGTTGTTATTACATGGTAAAAAAGTTTGTCCGAGCAGTTGTTAGAACGTCTACCAATTATTATTGTATTAAATACGACAACAAAATAGTTGAAAAAGATAATTAAGTTAAACATTATACGTGCAGTAGAATATATCGGTCCGTAGTTGTTTTTTTTTCCAACCAGAACCGCAGTGTTCCATTAACTACTACAGAAATATTGATAACAATATCAAAATAAGTAAACACCAAGTTCGGGAAGGTTTAATAATAGAAAGTCCACCCAGATAGCACGCAAGCTGGCAGCAACCCTTGATTTTGTCTTGCAAATGTAAAGTTGACATGAAAGTCCGCTTCAAGTTTGATACAAACGTGACTTCTAAGCCTAAATTCTGCAACCCTGATGCAAGCTTGTAGCAAGTCTGCGCGTGACAAAGTTATTTTAATGCAAGACTCCATCAAAAGCGCATGATCGTAAGCATGACGGATTACCTTACACTAATTTTATAGAGTACTATAGAATACAATGGCTCACAGAGAAAAAACTGTAATTTGCAAATTTGTAGGAAATTGAGTTTCCTACAAGTTTTGTTTCAACAATTTTTACGGAAAAAATTTAAAATAGAAGAGTTATTAAAGAAAAACAATCATTTTCGTAAGATTCAAAATGGCGGACTGATGTGATCTGGTCGCCATTTTGAATTTAGATTACCATCAGTGATCCCCCCTAACGGGTAGAACCCCGTGCGGTTGAGTACCCATCGGGCGCGTCCCCAGGTGGCGGATAGGGGGAAGGCCTTACAATGAGCGTAAGTGAGTAAGGTTAGCAGTGGTGATAAAGCTCGTCAGAGGTAAAATTCTAGACTGGTAGCTCAAAACCCTGCCGCGAACCACCTCCCCTAACCTGGTTGTCGTGTCGTGACTAAAGGTCTGCACTAGGGGAAACGGCGCCAGAGATGTCCGACTGTGGACTATCTGATATACCGTATCATCTGTTGTCGTGGTCACGTTCCGCGCACAGAGAGATGCGGGGGTCTCGGCTTGATCGCCGGAACCAAGAGGAGGCAACCTCACTAAAAAAACCTAAATCCTAAGGCGGGGGTTCAGGCTGATGGGATGCGTGACTGGATAGAAGACCAGCCCTACTGGATTCAACCATGGGGCACCAGGGGGCACCCCACTGTATCAATCCCCTCACCTTTGCATGCGGGGCTCTGCATAGGTGGAACACCCTTCCCTAGCTACTCGTGGGATCAACCATGGTAAGAAATCAAAAACCAAGAAATTGCGGGACATCACCGCAAAACAGACTGCTGACCGAGCGGGGCTTGTCACCCGTCAAGACAGTCAGCAATCTAAGCAATCCTTGTGCTCGAGACGACCTCGAGCGCAAGAAGAATGCCCACTCATTGGCAAGAAAAGGAGCATCGACACGCTTCATAGGACCAGAACCATTCTGTGGCTTCGAAGATACTTTCTTCAAGCAGAATTCCAAAAGGAAAAAGAAAACTGAGAGAAACTCATTGGAGGAACCTCTCGGGGTTGAGACAATCCAAAGAATTTCTCGGGAATTTTAACCGAGAGAATTAACAGAACACTGACGGGATTCCTAACGAGACATTGCAAGCTCAAGGAACACCTGAGGAAGCTAGGCATAGAAGAAAATGGCGTCTGCAGATTCTGCGGGAAAGAAGATCACGCCACCTGCTGCTCAACTGCGATGCGATAGAACTCAAAAGAAGTAATATTCTGGGCCATCACCGCTAGAGGCAGGGAACTTACCCGACCTTGATTCTCTCAAAATCCTGAGGTTTCTCAAGGAAACGGACTTGGAGAGGGTGCTTCACTAAAGGGAAGCACAGTAGAGGGGATACAATAGATCTTTTAGGTCGCAGTAACTTAATAACCCTCAAAAATACAAATATAAATACAAACGGGTAGAACAAGAAAATTCGAAACGGAATTTTTCTTATTTCAAGTCATTTTTTGTTTTGATACAATGACTGGACTATAAAAATGAACAAGGAAAGTAGGCTAGCTGGTTTGATACGTGGAAAGAAGGAATGTTCAAGTCAAGGTAAAAATAAAAAAAAAATTGATAGAGATGAAATGAATACAGTACAGGAAAATATACCAAAAATGTAGGCTCGGATAGCTTGGAGAAGGCACCCATAAGAAAATTAACCAGTATCTTGACTTGTTGTCAAGCGTATTATTTTGAAAAATATTACTCGGTTGGCAACGTAGCACCGGTACGTATGGATGTGTTTTTTGGTCGATGATTGAAGTTATGCCCAAATTCCTGTAAAAATAAGAGTTTTAAATATTGTTTTCGCGCACAATAGTTAGTGAAAGGATTTATGAGTGAATTTATGTAAGTAATAATTGGAAATTATATTACTAATACGCGGAAATAAGCCGATCAGAATTTGGCGTAAAAGACGAAAATTTTTATCAAAGTGTGATAAGCCCAGGCTACAGCTGAACCACCACATCGACGTTGCCGAGTTGTATAGAATTTATACGATTAAAATAAAACCAAAGAAGTGAATGTGTATTTATTGAGTAGACAGTAAATCAATAATCAAAAATCATGGAGAAGAAATTAGATCATATTTTGCAGCGTCTAAATGAAGTAGAAATAAATCTCAAAAGTAATCTACAATCAACGAATACCGAGATCATTCAAATAAAAGAAATTTGTTTAAATAACGAACTGAAGTATAACGACCTGAACATAATGGTGCAAAGGCAACAATCCACAATAGATTTTCTGCAAAAGGAAGTAAACAAGAACAATCTCATAGTATTTGGGATTCCGGAAGACGAAGAGATTTTGAAATTTTTCATAGATACAGTTGGCCAGAAGCTGAATATCGAATGTACAGAATCTGACGTAAGAGCCATTTATAGAATTGGGCAGAAAGCAGATGACCGGCAAAGACCAGTAAAGGTATGTCTCCACGATTATCGTCTAAAAACTCACATCTTTAAAAATAGACGCAAATTAAAGAATACGCACATATTTATTAATGCAGACTTGCCACTGAAATATAGAATTGAGAACAAAAAGAAACGGCTTCTACTTACCGGAAGAAACCGAAAACGTAACAAACCACAGTCATCAGAGGATTCTGAAGCAACCCCGGAAAAGATAGTTCAAGAAAAGAAGAAAGTGAAAAATGGGAGGCACATAGTTCAAAGTAATTGCAGTCAAACTCCAAATAACTGAATTTGAAAAACATTAGGGTAGTGTCGTGGAATTGCCAGGGTTTAACTAACTTCACATCCTCCTTAACAGACTTACAGGGTGCCTACAACTATGAAGCTGACCTGATACTATGCTTGTGTAAAAATAGAGTCACATCCTTGATTATGATTGTTAACTATTTTATGATTAGTATAGCTCGTTATGATTGTTTTTTTTCCTGTTAGTTTTTACAGTCAGTTCAAGGGATGGGTATGCGGTACATTGTATAATATGGATTTTGTGGGTACCTACTTTGTTTGAGTGGGGTACTTTAGTGGGTGTGATTGTGTGTTATTAGTTAGTTAGTGTTTCTTTCATGCATTATAGTTGAGATACATACTACAATATTTAGATTTATAACCTGTCAACCATTGTAACAAACCGATAGGTATAAAATACAATAAATTCTATTCAATTCAATTCAATTCAATTCAATTCAATATTACTCAACTGGGATAAAAAAAACAAGGTGGCAGATAAGATGGAGAAGGATAAAATGAATAAAAGGAGATGAAGGAATATGACAGGGTAGAGAGCAGTGGACAAATGAGTAGGTACTCAGAAGGACGGTTAGGGTACCTCTCCGGAAAAAGCTCAAGAAATTAGATGATATAATAGGCTTACATTATTGTAAAGTTCTGAGTCAAAGGAGTGAAGAGTATGCTGAGGAGAGGTTCTTTTGTTAAAAGGTCGACGTCAAGGTCAAGGTTAGCACATTCCCTTGAAAATAAATCAGTACCAAGTAGGTACTGACGACGTTCATTACTTAACGACTGTTGAAATAATTTGACAAAATATAAAATCATCGACTGCGGACCATATTCGTTACATTAGTTTTCGTCCAATTATATTTTTAGCACTGAAATTTTAAGTAAAATGCTTGGCCTTTCCAAGAGAGTTAACTTGTATTACGAATATCTTCGTCTTTAGATGAATAATATGAGCTGGCTGCTCTATTCCAGCACACGATTCTGAGCGTTTTGGAATTACTAAATAATAGACACTACAAAGTAAGTGAAAATTTTTATACAACGACGTGTTCCAAAACAAACTCAGAAAGTTAATTTTTACAAGGGTTGAATGCATTTACTAGTTCCGAACCCTGCATAATCCTGTGTTGGATGAAAGGGGATGTAAACAAAAAGCGTACTTCGAAGTAAATGCATAAATGACCAAACGGCTAGACCAAACGAAGGTGGGAGAACTGAAGGGGGGGGGGGGGGGGGGCTGAAGCCGGTCTTCAACAAGTAATATTAGTATTCCTCTGTTTTGATGTTATCATCATGCAGGAAATTTTTTTCCACTGAATAGACACTGTTTCGATTTCGGGGATCACTTTATTCATGACCAGACTTAACAAGTTGTATTTTAGCATTAAAAATGTAGCTTTACTGTTGCCATAACAAATAGTACATATTCGGGAAAACGTTTAACTTTTTATACTTGTGAAGAGGAAAAAAACTGTAAAGTCAAATAAGAAATAACTACCTAACGCAGTTCTCCTTGTACATAGGTATGAAGGTAAATAACTTAGCTGTAGGTTTTATGAGATTGTGTTTGTAAGTGAATATTTTAATTATATCATTGCAGCTTATCATATATATTATCTCTACGATAATCGCATCTCTTCCCTCCGTTTATCCCGATATTGCTACAGGAGGGGGCTGCCATCTAAAGTGTTTGCATATTTCATCCCTTGACAGGATGATAATTAGCCTCATGTTGATTATTTAGGAAATGCTGTGGCTTCTATAATAATGAGCCAGACTGCCGGTTGCTATATAAGTCATTACATGAGTGTTTGCGTGGTATGGAACTAATCGTTCACTCTCAGCCCAAATGCATAGTACAGGATAACAGTTTCGCCTGGAGGGAGACGTCAATGTTTGAGCTTTGAGCTGCCTGGGTTCCGTTGCTACTGGAGAGCGGTTTTTATAGCTGTGGTCGTATGCCGATATTGTTTTAGATGGAAGTAATTAGTTCACATTACAGGAACTAGCATATCCTGGTTTGGAGGCAATAAAGCCTGATTTCCGTCTCAACGAAAATAAACTGCTGTGGGAAAAATCGTAAACCTTCAATTTAGAAGCATTTTTTTTTAGTCTTCAGAAATTTTTCTTAGGTATAAATATTTCAAAATCTTATTTTTTTATGTCTATACATAATACATATAGGTATATTGAATGTTACCTTACTATTACTTAACAGTTTGATATCTGAGATGATAACGCGTGTTGATTGAAATCAAATCTGAAAGGACTAACTCCTAAAATGGTGACTGCAGCGGTTGCTTATCATACGGTATCTCCTGAAATCTCCTGAAATACTTTAAGGGAATATGTTGAGTGAGTGTCACTTTGTATATCTATGGAGTAAGGTAGGGGCATAAGCCTGCGAGTCTCGCACTTGGCTCTCTTGCATCTCTTCACAGGCGCATATTTTTTCTCTCCTCTTTGAGGTGTCTCATCTTGCTAAATTTAGAACACATTTTTCATGTTTCCCTGAGATAGAACTTTGTAAGTTTACTCCATAAGCGTTGAAGATTCATTCATACGTTGGCTTTTGTAGCTCTTAAGTTAATTATTTTCAGCATTGATTCTCATCACTTGTAACAATACCGGTATTTGCTGCTCTTAGAGGAAGGTTATTATTTTAAAGGTGATCTTGGTAAACTTAAGCTAGGTTTCAATTCAACTCTTTAATCAAAGTTTAATGCATCTGAATGAACTGTTTAGATAATATAAGAAAAGTTCGGGATTAAATAACCTCTACCTTAGTCCACAAAGCTGAAATTGTCAGAGTAAAACGACTACGTTTTACCTGTACATTTTAAGACCTCAACTCTTCTTTTATAAAATATTAGAAGATTTGAATGAATATTTATATCTTCAGCTATGTAAGTTCTAGTAATTAATAAGCAAATTTGATAAACATCTCGAGAAACTTAAGAGGTAGGTAATTGTTTTATAGACTGAATGACCAAATATACAGGGTGTCTCACCAGCAGACCAACATGACTTAAGAAGAGTGGTTTTTCAAGTCAATTCAAGATCTGGATTTGAAAATTTTCTAAGCTCCTTTCGTTTCGATGTTACAGGGTGATTCATGCATTTTGCCGAATTTTTTTATGAACAGTATGAGTATTTTGGACGAGTTATTTGGATTTATTGGAATTTAATAGGTATATGTATGCTTTACCAATGACACTTGATACCCCGTATTACCCGCCGACTCGAAAACTGCCGGGCCATACTTAGTTTTTCTGATCGCTATTGGTTTTGTCAAAAAGTTCAGGCAGTATCCATTTCTTTTTTTTAAGTTTAGTGCAATTTTCGTAAAATGCTACAAATGCGACCAAAAAATTTATGTACTTGGCAACATTAAACTTAATGGATTTTTCAGGCTAAACAAAAGTAAAGAAAAACAACTCAAAGAATCGACGGTAATTTGTATGACATTTAAACACTGTAAACAAGCAAAACAGAAAGAATACTATCAACACAAATGTTGGGAGGAAAAGTCACGATTCAGTGCAGAAGAAGTTCAAACAAACCGCCATCACACTACACATTTCATTGACTTTTTGAGTAAATTTGCGGTTGCCCTTCGCATCACTTCGAGGTTTCCTCTAATTTGAGTAACTGCCGCGATGTTTCTGCCTCCACACTTCATCTTAATAGGCATTCATATATCCCCACAAGAAATACTTTAGTGGCGTTACGTCAGGTAATTTGAGGAGCCAAACATATAGGAACCTCTACGACATATCCACCATACAGCGTGTCAAGATGATTTCGGACTGCTAAGGAAAAATGGGCCGGCGCCCCATCGTGTTGGAAAATCAATTCTCTTTGATTTACCTTCCTGTTTTCTAACAGACCAGAAAACCAGTTTTCTAAGGAAATTACCTTAGATCTGTCCAGTTAGTCTTTAGTCGAAAAGTGGGGCAAACGAGTCTGTCACTAATTAGACCACACCACACATTCACAGAAAATTTACGCTGCGAATGAGTCTGCCTCGTTGCATATGGGGGTTCTGTTCTAATTAAACATGTCAATTTCGAGTATTAAATACCCCATCTCTCGTAAATGGAGCTTCATGGTGAAAATAATGGGAATATTCGTATGTCCTGAAATCCACTGACAAAATGCTCATCTAGCAACCTTGTCACCTACTTATCGAACATCTGAACTTTCTGAATATGATCGGAATGTTAACGTTCCGTTTTAAGGGGACTCCCACAGCAGCTATTTTCGTCTCGTGCTTGTTTGAGAATTCTGTTGAACATCATCTGGATGATGTTTTCCACCTAAAAATTTAAATATCATAACAATGACTCAAAAGGTGAAAGAAATGTGTCGAGTTTGATGGTGGCCTTTGAACATTATCTGCACTGAAATGTAGTTTTTCTTCTCAGTAGTGTTTGTCATAAAAATTACCATTTTTTCTTTGAGTTGTTTTTCTTATTAAAACTTATATCTTTAGCTCGAAAACATTTAATAGGGTCCCTAATACTATGGTTGAATCTGTAGAACAAGCGAATTTATTTGAAATTATTACTAAACAAGCAAGTTGTAGAAAATCAGATTTTATTATTCGAAAATAATGAACAACCATAAAATTGAAATCCTGAGACCCGAAAAGTCCTTTTTAGTTTATTTCAGATTAAGTTTATTGTTGCCAAGCAATTTTTTTGCTCGCATTTCTAGCATTTTTCATGTAGTTTTTAAAATAGCCACTACTGAACTTTTTGACAAAACCGAAAGAGACCAGAAAAACCCAAGTGCGGCCCTGCAGTTTTCTAATCGGCGGAAAATGCGAGGTATCAAGGGTCATTGATAGAGTATACCTTCCGAATTCCAATTTAAATTCCATCAATTCGTTCAAAAGATACTGCTCATCAAAAATTTCGGCAAAATAGATGAATCATCCCGTAACATCGAAACGAAGGGCTTCAAAAAAAATTCCAAACCAGATCCTGAGTCGCCTTGAAAAACTACTCCTACTGAACTCTTCATGTCGGTCTGCTGGTAGAACACTCTGTAGAAATATAGGAACGTAAAAAAAATTGTTATAAGAAATAGAACGAAACATTCAGAAATACATGGCAACATTTCAGAAAGCACTGTAATCAATCACAGGTATTAGATTATATTACAGCAATCCACGCTTATTAAGGTAACCACAAAAATAAATCTGACAACACTGCTACCTATAACAGAGGACAACTGATTCTAGACAGTTACACACGTTGACCAGTGAGATCTAGAAAGCCCTCTTGACGTAATTTCTTAATTGATTTTTTTTTATAGCTTCACGAAATGATCATACATTATATTACAAACTAATATACGTTCAAAAAAGGGCGTTGTCCCTAATCGTCATCTCTACACTTTGCAGCAAATCATCTGCGTTAACTGGATTACAATAGACAAATAATAATTCCATATCGGATGGATTGATGACGCAAAGACCGGCACCGGAATTGGCCCTATTTTTCCTTCAAAAGTGAGGTTGGTGGCTCCGGGAAAGATCAGATGCTGGGAAATTACGATACCCCCACCCAGGCTTTTCATCCCCCACTGCCGTCGCGTCGCAGGATCGCAGGATTGCGCGATCCCGCTCGCCCGCTCCCAGTACGGATCTTACTGACGGAACGGTTACGTGTCCCGGATCCGAGTCCTGCAGCCCCGCATGATCGCGAACAGGAAGGATAATTGGAAAAGTAACCCCTCGGGTGCATTACGACACCGCTATGATTGTAAACTACCTTGCGTTTGCATGTGACTTGATGGTGTGACACGCCGTCCTTCTCTTTCTGCGTACTTAATCTTAATGGTTCGTTTTGTGGGCCGTTTTGAGTGCTTCAGACTTTTGTGCTTTTTTAAATAAATAAAACGTACCTTTAATCAAAAGTACTCTAATTAAATTATACATAATTATACTTTATATTTATAGTTCTAAAGTACTTTGGTGTTTTGTGCGTGTTATATCAAATATTGTGGATTATTCATAGTGTTTTCAATAATAATATAGGTATGTTTTATTAAATAATATTTGTTGGCATTGTTACTCATTTTTTATAATAAAAATTTATAGGTACAATAATTATTCTGAGTTAGAATAATATTAATTATATTCTTAATTATTATTCTATTAGGTACTACATGAATTTTCCGATGCTCCTAGGTATATATATTTTCATACAATCCACATCTCCTAGTAAATGACTAATAAACAACTCGTCCTAACTAGATATTTGGTATAGCAAAATTCACGCAGGGTGTTGAGAGGTTAAGAAAATAAACCTAAGAGAAGTAACTACTAGACGATAGTTACACATAAAAAGTCAGGAAGATCGATTTGTCTAAGTGTGCAAGATTTTATTAATCATTTCAACTGAAATCAATGACATTTAAGGTTATACACCTAAAGCTGTTGTCTACTGGATTCCGATTGTTTCGTTTCCAACTGCGGCAGACATTTTCAGTAGTGGCAAATTCGAAGAAGAAGCGTTCAAGACTCGGCATTCTCATTTGTACCCGTTTAATTTGTAATGAAGTCAATGAAAACATGACTTAGGCAGATATTAAAAAAAAGTCATGTCTAAGATTGAATCTCTAAAACTGTAAACAACAAGAATTTTTCATTTTACAGTTTTACGGATTCAGTCTCAGACTTGAATTTTTTGCAATGATTGCGATTGCAGCAATCAGGAATCTTTTGTCAGGAGGACTTTATATTGTTTTTTTTTATCTAACTTGATGAACAATGTCCAAATTTTATGAAAATTGTAAGGTAGCTGATGAGCACATATCTATGAAAATTTTCACACTCCTTAAGTTTTAGTTGACGTATCTAAGAAATCTTGATTGGAAAAAGGAGGAGAAAATAGATTCCTTAAATGCGAAATTCAATATTTTGACGGAAACATAATTATTATTATCTCTTCGTATCTTCAAATCGATTATTTTTTGCTGTGCTTGAATGGCAACTGTCCAACCCCAACATTTTTAAAATGCATAGCGTTCATGTAATACCTACTTAATCTAAAAACTTTTAATACACTTTGAATAATAATTATAAAGTTTCCTTTTACATCACCCTCTACTACCACCCGTTAACGCCAAGAAAATGTAGATTTTAATACTCGATAAAAAGAGAGAACATCGTGGAACATGAATAAATATAAAACACTATAATATTTTAGCAAGATGCAGAGATTCGAATCTAGAATATTTTTGTGCTCATAGAGTACAAAAATGGTAGAAAATTCTTTGGGAGGGCACACCTACTAACTTCGGGAAAAAGATCATTTTAGACGATATCCAATAATTAAAATTGAATTAGATTTTCAATGTATCATAGTTACAATCCAATGCGCGACTTTAAAAGTGGAGCATTATCCATTAAACATGGGTAATAATTACTAACATTTCACTGACTGCCTCTGGACAGCTAGTTGATTAATTTGTAGCTAGTTATACATGGTGTAAGCAATTATTATTCTCTTCGCAGAACGATACAGAGTTGTGGGATCATTGCGCAAACATGTCCAATTGAATAATTCGCTGACCAGGAACTAATGAGAATCACAATTTATCATTCTTCCAATTGTTAGGGTTTCCAATTCTTGTGGTTATATTAATAAGGGCAGCAGAAATCAACGAGAATCTGTCTACAATATTAACACCTTTTCCCATGTCCCTTATGTTTTCCTGATAATAATGCATTAGTGGTTGCTCATTGAGCTCAATGGTTAACCAATCGACATGCTGATAACCAAGGCTAAACCCAAATCGTGTTTTTGTTTGTTAGATCGTTTCATAAGGTTGTCATTGTGATTGTCGTTTTAGTTTCAAAATTACATTCTTTGCGGCACGATTTTTCTCTATAGGCACTATGAGTGCCTAAAAGTGACATAAATGACAACTACCTATTACTAAAAGCAAGTTTTCATGAATCTTCATGAAGCCTCTTCAGCCAACTTCATGTCACTTTTGATAAAATACCAACTTCTATATAGGTACAGTTCACAAAATTATATTTCTTGACGGCGAAGAATTCATAAATTGTTGTTTCTTGACAATTTAACAAAAAATCTTGTGTGTTACACCTTGCAGAAAGGGTGTTTAAGCACTTTGACGACACTCAAACTCTTTCGTCGCGTGCTTAAAACACTTCAATTTTGCAACTTGTATCACAAACTACTATTATGCTATTATTTGGTAAAATCGCTTTTTGAACAATAATAAAGATCTGTGAATAACATAACGTTAGATAGTCTGGTGAAGACAGAGATTGCGACGTTTGGCAGCAATTTCTTATTACAACACGTCGTAGCAGCAAATGTACAGGGTGTTAATTAATGAGTGTGACAAACTAAAAGTGCATAATAGGAAAAATGCAAAAATAGGCGAAAAATTTTCTGTAAGGCATGAGTCATTGGAGCTTTAGTTTTCGAGATACAGGGTGTTAGTTAAACTTCTTTGAAAAATATATTATCTGTAATATATTTTTGTTTTAATTTTTGAGAAAATAATCCATTATTCACAATGTTAAAAAACTTCAAAACTTTTATGTCATAAAATATATCAAAAATTTTTTTTCTAAATTCTCATAAAAATTATTCATAAATGTTGATATTTATAAATATTAAATGGTTTTTTGGCATAAATTTACAAAACGAACTTTATTAACATTACCTTATGAAGATTTTTAGAATTTTAAAGATGCTAATTTTATTTTGATCATTTGTTGTAAATATTTATCTTAAGATTTTTTGAAAAAATATTGATTTCTTATAATTACAGTTCTCCTGATGAAGATCTAAATTAAGATCGAAATATATTGAGTTTAACAAAAAAGGATCATACCTTTTATTTGCGACACACCGCTTGCCTTTACCTAATTTTCAAATAATTAAAAATAACGGTGGTTTACTACATTCATAATTTATCTGTAATATATAAAATTTGAACATCTACACACGCAGGCTGATAAGAGTAACTATAAATTTTTGAATGTTGTACTCGAGGTTGTACTAATTGAAATACATGATTTGGTACTCCTTTTATACTTTTTTTATGAAAAAATTTCTACCTCACTGACTTTGTTGCAAATATGACATTTTTGGTAGATGCATCGTGTTGTTTAGAGGAGAAAACTCATCTTACATGTTTGTTTTAAGACCCCCCCCCACCCTTTCCGAGATACTTCAGAATATACGAACCCATACAAGGTAAAATATAAAAATAATGCTAATGACTTCCAGAAATTAATCATTTTTGTGATCGTTAATCATGTTGCATTATAAAAAACTTGCATGGATTCCTACATTGTGGAATGTCTTGGAAACAATGCGTTCTACAACAACGTAGGATGACTTTTCTCCTTTAAACAAAACGGGGTATCTATCAAAAACATTAAAATGTCAATAAAGTCAGTGACTATTTAATAAAAAATAGAACAACACCGCCAGTCTCGAACACTGATTGAATAATTTTTTATTTTGAGTATCAAATCACGAGCTTCAATTAGTACAACTGTCAAAAATTTCGAGTAATTCTAATGAGCCAATTTTTATATAAAAAAATATTAAATTTTTCGAAGAACTTCAACATCCCTGTATCTCGAAAACTAAAGCTCCAACAATCCATGTCCACGGGAAATTTTTCTCCTAATTTTGTATTCCCTACGTGCAGTTTAAGATTATAACACCCTGTATAAGCGCGTTAGTTGCAGCATTGCTGTACATTTAAAAATACAAGAAGACGGTACTAAAAAAGAGAAATATTTTCCATTGTAATTTTCTTTTGCTTAATAGGAATAAAGAAGTCTACATTACAACAGGTGCATTTATGGAATATTACGGTACAACGAGATTTTTTGCGTTTTTAAGAAAAAAACAAAGACGTTGCTATTTTAAAAAAGTGTTAGGTACCCTACAAAAACTGTACCATATCACCTTTTTTAATTTTTTTTATTTTTTCAAAAAAATAAAAACGGTGTTGTTAACTTTATAACACTGTGTTATACTGTGTACTAAAAAATAGAGATCATGAAAGTAGGCAAATGGAAAAAAAAATTCTAAGATGAAAACAACTATTTCAATTTATTTTAAAGCAGGGATGACGGTGAACTGAATTGAGTGTTCTTATTGTTGCTGCCCCATTCTACCCCAGTCTACCTTTCTAGACATAAGTAGCAAATCTTGTAAATTTCCATCACTAATTTAAAATGCTTTTTTTGCCATAATATTATTCCGAATGTAGTAGGTATGTATGCAAATGGTATTCAAATTCTGGATGCAATGCAAATAATATAGTTTCATGAGGTATTTTGAGAACTGTTGCAACAGATTGCGTCATATTTGTACTAAAGATATACTGCAGTTTCAATTGGGAAGATACCGTGTCAGATTTGAACTAAAATCATCTTTATTCTGGTGATTCAAATAAGTCTTAAGAGTTAATCAATAATCCCGGTATTGAGAAACCAAATAAAGCTGTAGCTTCTGGTCGGTAGAGAATCATTTTCAGTTGAAAATCTGCCGAAGATATCTCGTGAAGTAACTAATTTGCACTTTCCGCGAAATGAACATCCGCTACCTAAAAAACATGAACAATTGATTGAAAAAAAAAAATGAAATTGTTTTGTGGCGCAGAATGTTTTTGATAAATTTTGGGAACATCAACAATCAGAAAGAAACATTATATCATGCATATTCAGAGACATATAAAATATTTTACAATCGTTTCAGAAGAAGAATCTGTTTCGATATTGGCAAGTTGTGCGCCACTGACATCTACTTACCCCTTACGTTTATTCCCCGCAACTCTCTAGCCGGTAAAACTGATAAAGTCTCCTCCCATTACGCATTGAAGTATAGATTTTGCTACGATATATTATATCGCTTTCTAAATTACTTTGTATTTTCTTATTCTTCCAAATGTGAAAAATGTCGTTGTATACGCTAAGTAAGTATCGGATGTTTGTGGAACGCGCGCCTCCTCGTGGATTTTTTTCGCACTTTTGTGCGGCATACTAATGGTTGACAGCTCGTTTCAATAAAATGAAACCTTTCTTAAAATCATTATTTGGAAGTGTATTTCTAGATTTTTGAATTTTTTATGACTACAATTATTATTAAAAGTCATTTCTAAGCACCCAGTCTCGACTGCTTTCGTTTTAAATCGTTGAGAAATGGGCGAAATCTCATGATGAGTTTTCACATGAGCGATGTTAGAGAATATACGTTTACATGGAACTTTTCTTCAAGGAACCGCTCTTTTAGAGAGACTCCTGGTGCACATAGCACTCGTAAAAATGAAAAAACCTATATTATTATCCCATTGTTCAGGTGATATATTAATAATTGTTCCATTAAAAAAATAGCACCTTTCTTATCAACATAATAAGTTCACATTTCATCTCATGTTTTAGGGTTTTTTATTCAGCTTATGTATAATTAAGTCGAGTTTTTGACATATTTTGCAGCTGTAAAGCAGGAAAATGTTACCCTTCGTCTGAAATATAGCTCGAAAAAATTATAGCAGTAGTTATTGTTTTATTAGTATTACTTATATGCCTTAAATTATTAACTAAAATTTTTAACTTTAATTTACTATCTAAAAAAAGATTCAGGAGTAATAAATACGTATGTAATCGCAAGCATTTAAGGTACTCGTGTACAACAAACCGTTCCGGAAAAATTGTTAAAATATAATCAAGTTACATAATTTTGATCGTTGCTAGAAATGTTGTTTTGTTATTATCAACATAATGTTTTTCACTTTCTGTGATAGCTTATTGTTTTTCCTCTGGTCAAAAGGTTAATTGTGCTATAAAAAAAGGTAAATAATTATTCTACTTTGGAGATGGTACAAATGCATTTCCTTTATTTATGGTCTTGCCAATGGTAATTCGGCGCAGGCCCGACGGCTCTATCAAGAAAGGTATCCTAATCGTGTCCTTCCAGGTAGAAAAATATTCATAAACATTCATGATCTGAATCTGTCAGTTTCAAACGTGTAATACCTCCGGGGGAAGACCTCGTACAATTCGAACTCCAGCAATTGAGGAGACTGTCCTGCATGCGGTCTAAGAGAATCCTACAACAAGTATCCGAAAAATAGGTAGGGAATTAGATATTTGCTATCAAATGGTATGGAAAATTTTAAGAGATTCCCTGTTGTATCCCTATCACGTATAAAGAGTTCAAGCACTTCTGCCAAGAGATTTTGAACCGCGTGCGCAATTTTGAAGATGGTATCATCAAAAACTTCCAGAGAAACCTCACTTTGATTCCATCATTACGTTTACGGACGAAGCACTTTTTTCCAGAAATGCAATAAAAAAATTTCATAATAATCATAATTGGGCCCAAGAAAATCCTCATTCTATTACAGAGACATATTTTCAGGAACAATTTTCTGTCAATATTTGGATCGGTATCATAGATGACTATTTGATTGGACCATTTTTCTTACCACGACGTCTTAACGGATAATCTTAAAGACATTTTCTATAAAATGATTTGCCTCTGCTTCTTGAAGACGTTCCCTTATATAATTATATTTACGTCAACAGCATTGGTTAATACATGATGGTGCTCCTGCCCACTTTAGCATATTGGCTTGTGCGTATTTGAAGGGAGCTTACCAAAATCGTTGGATAGGTCGTGGAGGACCACAAGGATCCCCTGACTTAAACAGCCTAGATTTTTATTTGTGGGGGCACCTAAAATCATTAGTTTATGTAACACCAATCGAGACAGAAGAACAACTAAGGAATAGAATTGTTGACCGATGTGAAGCCATACGTAACACTAATGGAATTTGCGAAAGAGTTCGTCGCTGGATGAGAAGGAGAGCAGAAGCCTGCATAGAAGTGAGAGGTAGTCATTTCCAACATTTTATGTAAATAGTTCATCCTTTGCATTTGTTAGATTTAAAAAAAAAATGGCTTAGAAATAAATACTCTGAACGATCAAAATTAACTTGATTTTATTTTAACAATTTTTCAACATGCAAAGAAGTCGTTTTTATTTTTTTTCTTGAAAAGTAATTATTATTAAACGAAAAGATATTAGGAGGCAAAAAAGTTGTATTTTAGGTGCTTGATTAATTAAAAGTTAAAAAAAAACTCTGTAGCGTACATTTTTTTTTCAATATTATTCGTGAGACTACCCCCCAAGACGCCACTGGTACTTATAATAATTATCTTTTAGTTAGTGTCAACTTAGCGTCTTATTAAAATGAATAACCCTGCTAGATTTCAACAAAATGAGCAAAAGCATCATTTAGATATTAATGAAAAGCATTTTTTTTTATTTGACATCCTGTATCTTGAAAACCAGACACTTCAGGACACATGTTTATGTGAACTTTTCTACTTGATTTTGGTTCAGGAACGTGACCTTGAAATCGCGGCCTATCATCAAGTAACACCCTGTATGTGTGAGGTTTTATTGCTCAAGAAATCAGTGCTCTAAATACATAATTATTATTGACGACACTTTTTAAAACTGCCGAATATCAATATCACACTACTTAGGTACACCTACATAATCTTATACGTAACGCAATAATAAATATTTACAAATACAAAATAAGCAAAAGTCGTTTAAATAGTTATTTGAGTTTGGTAAAACTAAGTTTCATTGAAAGAAGATCTTAAATTGAAAATGTAAACTCCATTACCACGAGCAGTCTTAAAACCATTTAGGTAGCCAAGATATTTCGTAGAAGGTGAAACTCTGCGCAGCAATATTAAACTTCGGTAGAAATACAGTAACAGTTTTTCATGTCGGTAGTTTTAACTTTCTGATATCTGTATGTTCCTTCCTATATAAGCTTCTGAAGTTTGAGTCTTATAGTTACCAACAAACTTCGTAATTCTTAATCCTCAACTTCAGAAGACTGAAACTTTGGAATTACTTGTCATTTGTCGTTAAATATGACCTGAACTCTTGACATGAAATTAACCGTTTCATTTCTTGAGCTCTCTAAGTACTGATTAATTCTGCGGATGTTACGCAGTCAAATAATTTTTTAGATAACAGACGTTTATTGAATGAAATCTTTATGAATATTACCTAATATGCTTACTGTTTCTTTTTTTATATTTAGGATAAGAATATCCTAAATTAATTCAGAATTTTATATAAAACTTTACAATAACTACTATTATAATACCTACTATTGAAAAATAATGATGAAAAAGCAAACGGCATCTAGAAAAACATAGCTCATGCTTACAAAACGTTGCGAAAGTTCATCACGAATATTTACTTTTAATTTAGATTTTTGTCTAACACAAAAAACAATCATAATATTATTATGCTCGCACTAGATATTTTGCTTTTATTCAGACGGTTCTTTCGTGAAAAAGTTTTAAGGAACTGGGATGAAAAAGTGTAAAAGTATTATTTTTCCATTTCATATCCACTATTTCTACTCCATGTACAGACTATTTCCACTTTAGTCAACTTTTCAATTTAATTTTCATTTATTTTCATAAGTGAACTCCCCTCGATTTCCACCCATTTTGATGTTCATTACCGTTTTGTATACAAATGAGCTGCCGTATCTTGTTAGATCCATCTGTTAAACGATAAAAGTTTATTCTAAGAAGTAATGTATTAAGTTAGAGAAGTCAATTAATTTTTTGTCACACCCTCTTTTGATTCAAATAAATAATCAGATCCTCAGAAACTTTCTAAAGTTTACGGTTTCAAATAAGAAGTAGTTTTCCTATTGAAATATCCATGAAGGAAGATCTACAGAATTCTATTTAAGACGAGAAATGCCTCCGAGGTAGAATTGAGTGAAGTAGATGTTTGTTCACTCTAGTCTTGAAAACTAGGGGAGAATATCTGATGACATGATGCGTTCACGCAGGGAATTCCGTATAGCCTGCGAATTGAGAAAAACGTATCCTGATATGATACCTACTGTTCTGTACTTCACAATCTTAATACAATTATTGTGCAAACTCATCCTGACTCACGCAGAAAGGACAAATGACAGTTGAAATAACCTACTTGCGCATCAATCGCATGAATAGTGTATTTTTATGCGTTGACTCAATTATGAATATTGTTGCCATTTTTTAAATTGGAGTGTTGAAAATTTTCAAGGTACTAGCAATTTTTACCGATTTCCTACCTACGTTACTGGTGAACTTATAATTAAAAAGTAAATTTTTGGCACAAGTCTATAACTAGATAGAGAAACATTCTTCTGGTTCTGTTAATTTAATTGAAAATTTGTGTCTAGTTTTGCATATTACAGGTGTTAAAAACATAGCAGTTTCGACGAAAGTGCTAACGGTCGCCATTTTGAAACGATTTTACCGATTTTTCTCAAATGCAATGCCAGACATTTGCCATTCAACTATTTCAAAAATTTTTGTTCCCTAAATTGAAAACTACAACCTGTGACAAGAACAATAAGTAGTTTCTTCGAAATTTTAAGGAAAACCCCATACAAACCATGTTTTTTTAGACAGCTTTTCCAACAAAAATCAACAGTTGTCTGTAAGTGTTACCAGTTTTCAAAATTTTATGCCTAAAGTTTGAAAGGTGAAGCTATACGAGCGTTTTTACAATTGACAATTTGAAATTTGGGAGAGATTAACATGACATACAAATTTTGAATATCTTCTCTATTTCAAATACTTGCTCACTGAATCTATTATTTCGTTTATTATTGTCGTTTATTATTGTGAAAATTTCAGCTTGATTGCTTTGAAAATGCCCCCAAAGATGGTAATAAAAATTTTGCATTTTTACATTTAAGTGAAATTTAAGTAAAATTTAACAGAAAACAGTAAAAGAAAAATTAACAGAAAAAAATATTTTTTTTTGCACCAGTGTAAAGTTCGGAAAACGTTTCCTCCCTTCTGTTAAATTAATTTTAAATATTTTTTCTATCTTGCACATGTACAGGGGTTAACATTTTTTACGAAAATTCAAATGGCCGCCATTTCGAAAACGCTTTGTGGCGATTTTAAAACCGATGTTGCTCAAATGGAACGCCAGATCACTCCTTATGGATATCTTACTCCCACAAAAATTTCAGCCCCCTAGATTGAAAACTGTGAGAAGTAACCGTGCCTCATTTCCGTTGAAGGAACACCGTGAAGAAGTACCGCGACTTTAGGATTTGTTTTAACGCAAAGCAACCGCCATCCAAAGTTTTACAAGAGTAAAAAATTTCGTTCGTTAATCTTGAAAGCTATAAACGATTGTTTTTAAAATTGTAGATTAATAAACATCATGTAAAAAAATTCGAATATCTTTTGTAATTTTTGAAGATTAAAACTTGTTATATACTTATAGTTTTCCACTGTAAAAGAATTCAGTTCAATTCCTTCGAAAATATGCTCATAAAAGGTTATAGAAATTTAGCCATTTCTACCCCTTTCGTACCCACGCCACTGGCTTATTATAGGAAAAATTAAAATTTTATTGCATTAACTCATATCTCCAATGATTTTCGTTCAATTTGTTAATTTGGTTGAAAGTTTTTTTTTTCTATTTTTCTTATAACAAATATTTCAAAAAATAGCAATTTTCCCTAAAATTCAAAATGCCTCCATTTTGAAACGGCTAGACCGATTTTGCTCAAGTTCAATACCAGACCACTCCTTGTGGATACCTTACTCCCACAAAAATTTTGGTCCCCTAGCCCTAGATTGAAAACTGAACCTGAAATAGTGGGACAAGAACTTTTTTTTAAAACTTTAAAGTCTTCTCTCCTCCATAAGATTCACAAAATTGCAAGATCTCGCTAAGATATATATCAGGATTAGTAAGTATTATTTAAAGTAACAGTCGCGTTTTGAAAATCTAAAATTTGCGATTTTAGAGAAAAATGTAAATGAAAAAAAAATGCATTACTGAATTACTGAAAGTAGGTACCTATCTACGAAGTGAGTCATCAGATTTAGAATTTTGAAGCTTGAAGTGATCGAGTGGAGCAGGGAGCGAGTGATTTAGAAGTTGAGAATCAAAAGATAACTCACAAGCAAAAAATGATATAACCGGGGAATTATTGGCTTATTTTTAGAGACATCCGCCGGGATCCTAAAAAAAAAACGAATATTCAGTATACTCGTATTATGTAAGGATAGGTAAGGGTACTTTACAGATCTGAGACAATTATTATTTGAAGGAGGAGCTCAGTGACGAGCCAAATTCTTATTTTCTGAGATTGGTAGACCTAAAGTTCGTGATGATTATCATATTTTGAATTCAAATGAATTTGAAAATTAAATAATTTCGCAAAATAATAGATACCGAATTGTCAAAAATAATGGTTTTGAATTTAGTTATGTGCCAAGTTTCCGTTCATGTTCAGTTTAATTCAAATAAGCGAATCTTCTTCTTCGTAAAGTGCCATATCCGCAAATAAGAAAATAATAACATACAACAAATCAAGGTATCAATGCCCTATCAATAAGGCGTGATCCCATGATTCGAAGGTCCTAGGTACCTAAAAATCCCCAAGAAGTTCATTAACTTTTCTCTTCTCTACTATTCTAAACTTGAAAATTTGTTAACTATTTAAAAAAAAAAAAAATTACTCACAGTTCGAGTTAGAAGTAAGTACTTAATATAACCAGACAATCAAATAATAGGAATCAATCAAAAAATAAGCTCAAGTGCCCTCGAATCAAATATATCTCTTCAGGAAAAAAACACTCGTATCTCATAAAGCAATATCGTCCACTTCTTTCCATTTAATTAGCAAGTATTCGATATAGAAAATTTCATTAACTGGCAATCGAAAGGACGTTTTTTGGAAGTGTTATTACGGGCTTATGTTGAACTGAAACAACTCCAATGTCGTTGGAGAGGATGGGCGTGGAAAGCAACATTCTTCTGGCAGTGGAACTCAATTCTGTTAGAAATTATCGCCATTCATGGCCCAGCTGACTTGGAAATAAGCTCCCCCTATACTGGTTCTGGAAACCTACACAACCAGAGAGACCGACCCAATTTCCACAACTTCCGTTTAATCTTCTCGATTTTAAGAGAAATATCGAATGGAAAAAATATTTTTGCTACGCAAAGGTTTATAGTCCCGTTTCAAAGTGAAATGTGATTGTAACAGATTTTCAATATCCAAAGCGAAAACATTTCGAGTGAACGTTTCTATTGAAAGGAGCACTATAATTTCAGAACTATTCTCATAAGTATATAGTTCAGGATTCTTATATTATAGATACTAAAGACCATTCGTCATGCACATAAAATAAATTTTATGTAACGACATAGTTACCAAATTATTTTCTTCTTGACCCTAACTCTTGTCATGGATAATATGTAGATACATACTTGAAAAAGATAGTTGATATTACAGACATACTAAATAAGTATACTTACACAAATCAAGAATATTTTAATTAATAAAAGAATAATATTTAATGATCAAGTTTAAAATGATGTGATTACGATTGTGAAACTCTCACAGCCAAGAGAGGTTGATGAAGTCTGGATAAGCCTTAACATTCTAAAACCAAAGAAAACTCACGTTAGCTATTATAATAATAACGTTTATTCTTTGACCAGGCCAAATATACGTTATACGGTTACCTATTATGTAAGAAACTCGGAGATATTACATCTCTTATTAAAAATAAATGATTTATTTGGTCTTATCACTCTTATCCCTAATAATGATGATAACATCCCCAATTACTATTTCCAGTTACAAAAATCGTAGATCGCAGCCAAGACATTCATTAAAGTAGGTATTAATAAAGAATCGTCCCTCTCTACCTTACGCTGAACGTCAAGCTGCAAGGACCATAAATAAAAAAGTTCATTTTCATAACTTGTCAGAGTTTAAAGGGCGTAATGTTAATTTTTCGCGGCGTATAATGTAGGTAGTTTAAATGAAACATAACGGGATGAGATGTCCGCAGTGACGAAGGTATGAACATGTCACGAGTGCAAACGCACACGAGTTAAGGGTTAATTCAGTCACGTCCTAAATGATGTGTAGCCGAATGTGGATACAGCTCTAAAGTACTCGAGCCGTTGGCAGGAACCGGAATTCCAACCCTCGATTTATCATTGACTGGCCAACTAAATCTTCATCGCCCGCAGCTTAACCAATTTAAATCTGGAGGCATTTCAGGAAAACTGCCCGCCTGTAAATTGTGGCCTCGGCTGAATCTCTCACCTAAATGCTCTCCAAGTCATATGAGTTTTGTTTTACAAATTCATGACTCTATGACGAAGTGAAATTGGCTCAGCTCTTTTAGATAGACCTACTCCCTTCACACTTAGAAGGTATCAGAGTATACCTAATAGATCCTTATTGGATTACCACAAATTTGACATCGAACAGTTTCTATGTTAATTTTACACAAATAAAAAAAAATATCAAAAAGCTTAGGGTCAGTGTGATGTAGAGAACCTGTCAATGGTCGCTGTAGTTGTTTAGATATTCTGAAAACAGCAATAATTTTTATGTTAATAATAATAGAAAACTATTGCTAGTTCTTTAATAATTATTGGTTTACAGGAATTATTTAATTTAAAGGAAGCTTTTTAAGTTTGGATTCCCTAATTTATCAATCAACGCAAAATTTTTCTGTGCCCATCAAAACCTATCAAAATATTTTTCTGTGCCTATCGAGCTTTTCCATGGAGGAGCATCTGTTTTGGCTTTGGTGTTCCAGCTATTTCTGCTAGGGAAGTTGCCCAATTGATCTAAACTGGCATAGAAACAAGTTCCCTTTTCAAAAAAAAGCATGGTCTTCAAACAGTAAACCTTGGTTCGTTAAAGGTGCAAAAAAGCTTTCGCATCCGAACAACTTGCTTTTCAGCAGTGGAGAAAAAGCCCCGACGGCAAAAATCACCACAACTTCATCCGTGCTCGAATCATATGCAAAGAAATAATAGACCAAACTAAGGCATCTCATAACCAGAGAATCAGGAATACACTTCTGTCCTGACCCAACGGTTCTAAATCTTTTTGGTCGGTCATTAGAACAGTTAGCCAGAATTTCACCAAATCCACCATTCCACCACTAACACTGATCGACGGGACTATTGCATCGACGACTTCTGAGAAGGACAACCTGTTGGCGCAATTGTTTTCTTCATACTCCTCCGTTGATTTCCACGGAAGAACCTCACTAATTATCTCTTTTATAGAAATCAAAATGTCAGACATTGTATTCCGACAGCGAGTCATAAAGCACATTATATTAGCTTTGGACCCAAACAAAGCTTCTGGTCTCAATGATGTAGCAGTTATCGTACTTGACAATTAAATTTAAAAAAATTAAGCGACGGAGTGTTTCCTGAGGAATACAACCTGAAACAATTCAAAGTGAACCGCACCGCCCCCAGAGCGCCATAGGAATTCCCCTACAATGAATTTGCGTTTTCAATAAAAAAAAGTCACTCTTAGGCAAGGAACTTACAATATTTTTTTAATTTTATGTATTTTTATCACCTAAACACAGTCTTGACGAGAAGTTGGCGTTAGTTTGTGACATGATTGTTTTTGGTGAATAAACGAGGGGATAAATGACCAGTTTAATTACAGCTATAATAATTTACTCAATTATTTTCTTTAATTTTTTTTGTGAAAAAATACAGGATGTCCGGAAATTATGAGCAAAAAATTAAGGCGGTGATTCTTCTTGATGAAATATTGTCAAAAGTATCCATAATTTTTTTTCGAAAACTCAAAAAGAAGAAAGTTATAAGCCTCCAAAGTCGATTTTTTTAAATGAATATTTTTTTATAACTTTCTTTCTAGTGTACGGATTTTCTTAAAATTTTACACTCTTGCCACTGATGATGTTGCTTTACATCCTTGGTCCAAATTAGACTTGAATCCCTCGAAATCAAGTGGCCTTAACTGCCCTTGACCTTCAAAAAAGACCTATAACTTTTTTCTTAATAATTTTTTCTGAGTTTTGAAGATGCACAATTGAAAAACATGAAGAAATATTCGGAAAAGGTTTTCTTTGTCTATCACGATAAAATGACCTGTTTCCGAGTAAGACTGTTTTAAAAATTTGCTTGCACTAAAATTGATCACCATATAAACTATGATCATTCTGCAACAATAATACCAAAGCATGCTTTGGAAACAGCTGCAGGGTTGCTTAGGAAACAAGACGTTTGCTTTGGATTTCATTTTGACAGCAATTTATTTTTTTTTAATTAAAATTATTTTATTATTTTATTAAAAAAAATGATTAAAATTTTTTTCATTTTCAAAAAAAAATTCATTTCCAAGTCTATTTATATACGAATGTCTCTGTTTTGTACATAACTAGGCAACCCTGTAGCAGTTTCCAAACCATGCTTTGGTGTTGTTGCAAAATGATCATAATTTATGGTGATCAATAGTGCAAGCAAATTTTTAAAACAGTTTTACTCGGAAACAGGTCATTTTATCGTGATAGACAAAAAGGACCTTTTCCGAAGATTTCTTCATGTTCTTCAATTGTGCGTCTTCAAAACCCAGAAAAAAATATTACGAAAAAAGTTATAGGCCTTTTTTGAAGGTCAAGGGCACTTAAGGCCTTTTGATTTCGAGGGATTCAAGTCTAATTTGGACCAAGAATGTAAAGCAGCATCAGTGGCAAGAGTGTCAAATTTTAAAAAAATCCGTACAATAGAAAAAAAAGTTATAAAAAAATATTGATTTAAAAAATCAACTTTGGAGGCTTATAACTTTCTTCTTTTTGAGTTTTCGAAAAAAAAAAAATTATAGATACTTTTGGCAATATTTCATCAAGAAGAATCATCCCCTTAATTTTTTCCTCATAATTTCCGGACATAGATGTTAGACGATAATGTGAGGTCCCATTTTATTTCCGACTAGGTCGTTACATCTTGTATAATCAAAAATGATAATTTTATTCAATAGAAAAATTTCACAAATTTTTGTCGCCTTTCCTCGTTTTTTTTTTGTCTAGATTTCTATGATAATATGTCTTTATTTAATCTGTCTTAATAGGCATTTAATCTGCTGAATAATAATTCAATAAATTAAGTTGATAAATATATTATGTACTTACCTAAAAAACCTATTATTTTCAGAAAGCAAGTAATCAGAAAAAAACCCAAAACACATTCCCATGCGAATGAAATGTCAACATGTCCCGAGAATGAAAATCAGGATGAATTAACATGAGGTTATTTTCCAGTGAGGAATTCGAACCGAAATATTTCCTCATGATTTAACTTCAGTAGAGTGGTATTGCAATTTACAAAAGACCAAATCAAGTTGAGCAAATTTGAGCTTCAAAATATCGTTAGTCCCCGGGCGAGTCCTGATTGCAGGAGATAAGCGGACCAGAGATGAAGTTATCTCACGTAGCTCGTTCATTCATTGTTGAATGGTTGCCGGTCGCGGTCGCCAGAGCCGCATGACGTTTAAACGTCCAATCCGATGATTTATTTTGATCTGTACGATTTACCTCCCGACAATAGAAGAATTTTTATTTTGATAGCGCCCCGCGTATCGAATCGAACTGAAAGAGATAATAATTTAGCATACAAACAGCGAACCAAATTTAACATGAACGGAATAAATTCTACGGAAAAATAAGTACCGTATTTTGGCGTAAAGCTCGATACGTGACCGAACTAACTAAGGGGTACGTGTGCAACTCTAATGAAAAACTCTGAGCTCGTGTTGGCTGGATAACGCAGCAGGAATTTATTGATCCCCTATGTAGGTAGGTGTAGGTATACGTAGGTATCAATTCGCGAGAAAAATTATTGCAAACACGTCTATAACTATTGGTTTGGTCTGATTAAAATCTAATAAGAAATCTTTCACCTCTTTCAAGTGGGATTAAATGGGAGAAGTAGTGTTCTCTTCCATCAGAACTTCAGATTATTTCTCTCGATCCTGGGATCCGCTTAACTAATAACTCCAGCACTTCGAAAAGGGGAATTCTTATTCTAATAAAAGGTTGACTTGTTTGTTCTTCAAGCTCAAATCAATTGATATCTTCATTGATAATTTTTTGTTTGTTATAGTAACAAAGTAGTCATTTACCAAAGTATATAAAATATATAAGTAAGTAGGTATTCATTTATATTCACGGAAATAATTGTTTTATCGAAATAGCCTCTAAGGATTGGATTTTGTTCAAATTTTGTATAATTATTATTACATTATCGCACTACAAGGTCATAAACTGTCATTCCTAAAAAAAAGGATTTCGGCAAAAATGAGGAATTAACTCCTGTTGGAAACTTTAAAATTTTTCAATCTAGTATGAAGGAATTTTGGCAAGGTCGTATTCTTCCGGAAGATATCCGACGAAACCTCAAATACATCAAACAAAAAATATCATTGTCATTTCTTGGAATTTAAATGAAAGAAGTCCTTCATATTTTCAGTACGAGCAAGAAGTCTAAAAAATTAAGAAGGATATACCAGAGATTCTCACTTGGGTCCGAGCTTGGGACGATTGAAATCGAGTGCAGCTCAATGCTGCTAAAACACAGCCTGTCATCTTCTCCGAAAAGGCCAACGTTTTGGAGCCATATATGGTGATGACAATCTCTTCTTCCATCGGCATCTCTTCATTTGCTTGGCGTGAGTCTGAGAGTAAACATGTCTTGGATTGATCATGTTGCCGGTTAGGCGAAGAGTTCTTCTCAAAAACTTGGAAATCTATCCCGAGCAAATAAACCTTAACAGCTTCTTCTTTTATACACACAAGGCTCAAATCCGACGACCCTTGTATTACTGTTTACATGTTTGGAGTTAAGAGCCATCCACTTGATCGAAGGGAGACCCGGCTTTGATTTTTATCTGTTTTACAGATATTTTTATAAGAAGTGCTCATAAGACGTGGCACGTTTTAACTTATCTAGAACAAGGGCAGTGTAGAAACACACGTCGAGCCGCAATAGTTCCTTCATATCAAGTTCAGCTCGTTACTACTGGTACCATCTTATTTCACACTTCTTTCATTTATAGAAACGCATCACTGTGTATCCCGAGGAAACAACCGGCCACGAATTCAAGGTCAACGTGATTCGATATCTCCGCTTATACACCGCTCCCACTGGATCATGATAGAGATTCTCCTGCAGTGCATATGCATTCGATCATTCAAAAACGATTAATTCAAAATTAGTGTTTTATTGATAATCAGTATGCGGAAATTCTACCAATTTAGGGTTGAGAACATAAATTTAAAACCGTTTCCACCCCCAAAATGCCATTTTTGCTTTTTAACTTTTGAATAATAAGAAATTACAAACAAAAGTTGTTTTTTACGTTATTATAGAAGGTAACAGAGTTATATGATTTCATCCCTCAAATTGAAGCTGACGGCCACCCCTTGCGGAATCCGAGGAGTGAAACTTGACTGGAGGATTCCAGTTACACCCCTTACCTACCATTAAAATTTTATCATACTTCTAATCAACCCAATTTTTTCCTTTTTTCGATCATGACTGCACTATAATATACTTACTCTACTCTAATTTACATATTTCGTCCCTACGTTCGTCGCTATAACTTATTAAAACATTTAATTTTGGACATCAGTAATAGTTTAAGAGCTAAGGCACGCTCTACCTAACAATAGATAGAAAATAAATAATAAATCCAAATACTCGTATAAATAACTTACTGAAAAGTGGTTCTGAATAGGAATCCGCTTTTATATTTATATGCCTATTTATATGTAAAGTATGTTTATGAATTTTCACTGTAGTTCTAGAATGGAAATCGTGCATACAATTTAATTAAGATGAAATTCTTACTTATGAGAAATTCATGCTACTTGACATATAAATAGTAAGTGCACGCCTTCTACGAGTAGATAGAAATGTTGTCGTCTTGTTGCGATTATCAGACTTTTCAGAACATATTTACTAGTTATGTGATATTATGAAATAGTTGGTAGATGTTGCTGACTCTCGTTGTTACTATTCATAAGCTTATTTTGGACCCTTTTCATCTTTTAATTGAATGTTTATGCAGACTTTGCTTCTGATGAGTTTCTCTTAAATTTCCTAGCTTAGGTAGGTACATTTATACATTTATACATTTATTCAAGTCCATACTGTAATAGGGTAGCTCTTAGTATACAAGTCTTGAACTTGCATGCACACTTTGAAAGCCAAGCAAAACAAGTTTCTTAGATGTCAGAAATGAATTTCCTTAACATTCCTTTTGGATTGCTTATAATGATGTTCAATGTCACCATGTTATCAAGATTGATTCCATTGTTTACTTTTTTTTTTCATTAAGGTAACAAGCAACTGACTTCCGCAAATATCAATTATTTATGAGACAGGATTTGCCCACCATTCATTTTGGCAATGATTTAATTGGCCTTCATGCCATGAGTTTCTTGTTTTATAAATAAACCGGACAATACTCTACAATCTGGAAAAGTGGCGGAACTGCACCGACGTAATTTTTTCTGGATTCGTTAGACCTTCAGGAATATTCATATCCACTAATTCCTGCATTACCTTGAATAATGAGAAAATTTATGTATTTTTTCCGCTACAAAAGCACGCCAAATAGTAACAGGAACAAAATAGTTTGAAAATGTAAATTTCACCTAGGAAATCGTCACTTGGGCTTTCTAGGTCGCTGATTACGAATCTCAGGTCCAGAAGCAAGTGAGGGCGGTTCCAACTCCTCAAAACTACCCCAAAAATAGTTGTGGTAAAAAAATTAAAATTCAAAATTTTGCCTTAGAAATTGTCTCTCTGGGGTTTGAGGGTCTCTGTTCACGAATCGGAGGTCACAAGCAGATTAAAGTGGTTCCAGTCACTTTGAATGCTTTTTAACAGTTCTGACAGCATCGAAAATAAAAATAATACACGACGCATTGCACCAGATAACTGCTAGCCTTGTAAGCTATTCAAGTTTCGCAAGAAATGTAAGCAATAGTCGTGACTGCGAAGAAGTATCGTTGTTTTTTTCCATATCTTAGGAACGTCAAAGTTTTGATTTAGAACATTATTAAGTGAAGACCAAATTCTATGACACACAAGATGAGCTATTGCTTCTGGAGTTTATGGATGGGATACCTAGTTCCTGCGGCGCCATTAAGAATATAAAGTATTATAAAACAAAACACGAACACCGGCCTCACTGAACACTGACACTCTCGCCTAGGAAAGTGGAGAAGTTAAAAGTTGCGAATCACGCGTTGAAACCGACCAGACAATAATTGTTATCTCGAAAGTGAATTCCTGTCCACCAAAGTATATTACATCCTCACATTACAAAGACCTCGAAATGTACAGACATCCAATCAGCAGAAAGCATAAAAGGATCAAGGTCTGGAAGGTTTGATGTTCAGCTTCGAAGCAAGACTTCAATCAGGTATCTCTTTGAACAATTTCAGATTTCAGCGGCTGAGGTACTGATTAAGGAGTCACACCCCATAACGATGTATAAGGAATCATCATCGGACTCGTGGCAATTTTTGAAATAAGTGTCAGGTTAACCAACATTGTCATAGCAATGAAGAAGCCTGGTATTTTTTAAACAAATCTCAAAGACTTGTCGTAGTTTTAGTGAACCTGTTTAAATGCATTATGATCACTAAAAAAACACCACCAGCATCTAGGTTAGAAGCGGTGTCTTCAGGATTGTAGCTTTTCTCAGACGAAGCATCTTTGTTTCAAATATGGATGTGAAGAAATGGAAAAAAAACGAAGAAACTACATTAAAAAAGAATTATTTGAATGTCGAGAATCATCATTGGATGCAAGCCATTTAAATAAACTATAACCTACAGGTTAAATTTTGGGAGGGTGTCATTATTAGGAAAGGAGGGGCATCTCCTAGCGATGAATAATTACGTTCGGGTCTGTTCGTTAAACTGAATTATTATACCCGTGTCTGTATCTATGATAATAATAGTAGTCAACACCTAGCTATTATGCGATATTTTTGAGAAAAGGATAATCAGTAACCCATACTTTGTTTCATATACAATCCTGCAGTACACCCAATTTAATAAAGGCGATATCTTAAAAATGGTTACTTCCGCTTAGTAGTGGTTGGTTTCACGGAATGTGAATATGTGCTCACTATGTCTTCAGAAATAAATTCTTATAGGAGTTTTTTCTATGGGAATATTTGCAAATAGTCTTATTACGTTGGTGGTTTAAAAATAAGAATAAGAACGAAAATATTTCATCAACTAAGAGTTTCTAGAACGTAAGCGAGAATCTCAAGCTTGCTCAACACTGTAGCTTATTATCAGCAAGGCAACAGCAAACACTTTTGACATTTACTACTTACATTAAAGCTTAAACTTTTTTATTCACATTGTAACAAGCTACTACGACGACTAGGAGTTGTTGCTCATGCAAGTGCTGCGCCACAAGATTAATACGCCTTTTAAACTTCACTCACAGGCAGAGGTTGTCAGATTAAAGTATTATATTATTATAGAGTTATCATTGAATAAATTTCGTATGCACTTTACTAACCCCAAAAAAAGTACTTAGACTTCTTTTTCGCACATTTATTAATTGCTTTTGCAAAAGTGTTCAAAAAATAAAGTACTTAGGTATTTTTATATTTTGTAAGTAGGTACCTACTTATGCTTTTTTTGAGAGTTGTCAGAAACTATGATTTAATTTTGATCAATTCCTTATTAAAACAATTAATCCCGGAAATGCGTATATTATATCAGAATAGTCAAGAACATCCCTGTATAGATGAACATTAGGTTCAACGTCTGGCTTAATATCTTACGTACCCTGCGATTTCTCTCTTTTCTTATAACAAGATCGATAAACAATTACCGAAGGATAAGGACAATACATTATTTTTCTATTTCCGTTCAATGGTGCCTCAATTCTGGACAGAAACACGGATTAAAAAACAATGAATTCGGTCTTTATCCGGCTGACTGGCCCATTTATCTCTGATCTCACATAAATGGGTGGCAAATGGCGCCAGAGTGGTCGCGCCCTCCCTTACATGACAGACTTGTCGTTAGCTGCTTTTTATCGCCGATCTAGAGAGAGAGGACCAAGTTGACAAACCTATCAGCCAGTCCTCCATGACCGAAATTCGGCAAATCTCGCCGCCGGTTGTGTTTTGAAATAACTCTGGATTGCTCGATGAAATAAATTTTTTTAAATAAATAATTATAGCTATTTTTCCACACTACACACATTACCTATATGTTATGTATTTATCTAATTATTTATTTACAATTTTCTTAACTTTATTCACTTATACCTATATGTAAGTAACTCTCGTATGTAATATGTAAAAAATCTCGTCAGATAACATTACCTGAAACAACTTAAAAAATCTCAAAAACGGTGGACCAGATGAAAAAAAGAAAAAGGTACTTTTGTCAATGGATTGCGCGTGGGTCCGCTGTTCCGACACACCTTGCTTCGAAACTCACCAGCAGCCAACAACTATTGTTGTGATTCTCGAACCAAGATCGGGGTCCACTTTGCGGAAGGCAACGGCAAACCACCGCATTGTACCGTTGCCTAGTAAAACCTCTCAAATAGTGTCGTCCGGCGATAAAAAGGGAGGTCCCATATGTCTGTGGGAACTGATAGCTCGCGCACCACAGACATATGCGAGAAGTAGCCAACGCCTGATATGCGGGTGTGGCAGTTTAAGAAGAAGATAATATAATCTTATAAATTTATTGGCTAAAGTAATTATGCCGAGGATAAGACTATTTGCAACCTTTACTCTACGTACAAAAGTTAGTCTAAAAAATAACTTAAGCAGGGTAGGTCTTAAACGACGCACGCCACATATAGCACGTTGTGAGGAACGTGAGAAATGTGACAAAATTTTCAAATTTTCTGAATTAGAATCATTGATTTCAATATATTTACTGCGGTTTGTTAGCCTACGTACCTACTTATAACAAATTATATTTCTAAAGCCTAGTTCTCATTTAACAGACACGTAGGTACGACTAAAAAGCGATCACGTAAATAGTAAAAAGAACAAAAAAGAAATTTACTTGAACACTAACGAACCGGATAAACAGGACACGAATGAAAATAGTCGGATTGTTGTACACGAGTATTTTAAATACCTACACTATCAGTGGCAAGTGTGTCAAATTTTAAGAAAATCCGTACACTAGAAAAAAAGTTATAAAAAAATATTGATTTAAAAATATAAACTTTGAAGGCTCATAACTTTCTTATTTGTGAGTTTTCGAAAAAAAAATTATAGATACTTTTGGCAATATTTCATCAAGTAGAATCACCCCCTTAATTTTTTGCTCATAATTTCCGGATATCCTGTATATAGAGTCCTCACTTTCGTTTTTGTTCGTTGTAACGCTGTTTGTTCGCGTGCGTTCTGAGATAATAATAATCTTAATTTCTTTTTTTTTTATCATTTCCATTTCTCAAAAGTTATTTCATTGGTAGTGCGTCAGATACAATAATGCTACATTACAAGCGGACGAGATATTGCCGGTCAGCTATTGGACGAGGATCCCAGCTTACTTTGTCGACAAAATGAGACCATCAAAGCAATAAAGCCTTTAATATAAACTCAGGTGAGTAGGTCATAATATTATACTTAGGTATCTAGCAATGTACCGAGTTCGAAATATTACAAATATTATTTCATCAAAAACTACCTTCATGGTAAGTTACTATTTTTGAAAATGAAATAGTTGCTGGAAAATAAGTTTCGGTGAACGATTGTTTGGGGATTTAAATAAGTCTCCTGTTTTTTTTTTTAGTATGTATATTTTTTACAACATTGCCTTATTCTTGAGAAAAACACTCGTAACACTTGTCAGTTCCCTGTCAAATGAATGATACGGGTTTGCTCGTTGTCATAATAATTCACAGCCTAAAAAGTCCCAATAAAGGTGGAATAGGCTGTACCTGATTGCTATTTGAATTTTATACTCGAAAATTCCACTCATACGTTATTATACCTATTTGATTTCTCAAATATCGCTGTTTGTTGTCAAGTATTTATTTAGAGGAAGGAAGAGAGAACGCAAGTGGATAAATTTATGGATTATTCTCTTTGTCCATTAGTTGCTAAATATAACTTATATCTCATACCTACCTAACGTTTGCCGTTATGATTTTTATTATAAATATTAACATTAAATACAACAATTATTATTATTGTGTTTTTAACAATAATATTGTCCTTTTGAAATACATTTTTGATACTGTTGATATAGAGTTTAGAATCTTACTGTTGGATGGAATTGTCGTAACAAATACCATTCGAGCATAGGTTTTTAGCGTGACGTTTTGTGCAGTTGTTTTCTATTACTTACTTTCGTGTAGGCAATTTAACGCCATCAGCCGAAAAAAACACTCGAACTACGCTCTCGTCATTTTTATAACAGTTGTCGTTAATTTACAATGCAAATAAGTATGTATATTCGAGACCAACTGCATAAAAATATCCGGCTAAATCTAAGCTCTCATGATATTACCCGCGACAATTCCACTCATAGATTATTACACCCATTTGATTTCTCAAATATCGCTGTTTGGTATCGGATATTTTCTATCGAGGAAGGAAAATAGAATGCAAGTGGATAAGTTTATCGATAATTCTGCTTGTTCATATGTTGCTATGGCAATAGCTCGATGCCTTGGCACTCTGCTGCTAAATGTCATAGTTCATATCATTATTTGGAAATATTTTATATGGAAGAAAAAAGTTTCTCATCTTGCCGGAGTTTGAACCCGGGTACTTTCGAAGAACAGTCGAGCAGCCTATCAACTAAGCCACGGTCGCTTGCAATAACGAGTGGCTATACTGATATATCTACCTACCGTTTGTCATTTGATTTTTATTAGAAATATTTACATAAAATACAAAAATTGTGTTTTTAACAGTATTTAAAATATTTGTCCTTTTAAAAGGTATTTTGTTTGTTCACTGTTAAAAATAACATTTAGTACAATTATTCGATGGAATTGTCTCAAAAAAACACCACTCGATCTTACAATTTTCGGGATATTTTTATATGCAGTTGTTTTCTCATACTTACTTGCATGTAGGCAATTTAACTCCAGCTGCAGAAAAAATCACTCGGGCGCAGGCGCTCTCGTGATTTTTTCAACAGCTGTCGATAAATTTCCAATGCAAGTAAGTATTCGAGACCAACTGCATAAAAATATCCGAATAAATCTAAGCTCTCATGACATTACCCCCGAAAATTTTTATTTACATAAAGAATCCAAAAATGGAGAGCAAAGTTATCCAAAAAAAGTAGGTAATATTATCAAAAAGCAGATTTAAAATAGACAAATATTAACCATAACAAAATCGTTAATTTGGGGGTAAAATTAGGTATAAATAGGCAGTTTCGTGCTTCTGGTTAATCATTTATAAACTAAATTTCCATTTGATCTCTATGATCTCCATTATTACTCTCGTTTTAATTCACTAATTTAATTTGAAATAGATTAAACCTGAAATGTCATAAACATGTTCATTGGTAATAAAAAATTGCTGATATAACATCGTCACTGTGGTTTCTCTTTGTGAGTTTATTATTATTGTTATGAATGCTGGGCATTCACACATTAGGTGGTATATGGGGTTTCCTCCCCCTCCCCAGATGTCCTGCAATCTGGGTTGTTTTTCACTCCTATTATTGAAAGGTGTTTCATTAGTGGGCAACGTCCTGTTAGAAGTTCAATTGTCCATTTAAGCTGGTGTTTACTTAGCTTTATCAGTTGATTAGTTTTATTCTCTGATAGTTTTTTTGAAATAGCTCAAAGTCGGCATATTCCAATTCGATGAAATTTGGTAGGTAAATTTCTTATTAAAAGTACTAATTTCTGATGTACATGATAATTTGACGGAAACCCGGGAAGGGGTTAAACTACCCCTACCCTCCATTAAAATCGATCGTAATTGTTGATAGGGTAGCAGGAACACTGTTCATGTTTTTTTATTTGAAAGATACATCGTTTTAGCCCATTTTTGGTCTCCTACAAAAATCTGTATCTTTCCGAGGTGCTATGTGATAAAATAAATTAGTCGATGATACCTAACCAAAATTTTATTTCATTCTTTTAATTTGAAATCACATTTTCAATTATTGTGTCAGGTGATTATTTGATCTAATCTCATAAAAGATGTTTAGTATATGGTTCGGGTTTTTTTTCAGGTGTTTGCAAACGGTTTTTTTCAAACGCAAACAGTTTGCAAAACGACGAGGTTCCAAGAAAAGTTAAAATCATTTTTTTGCGCAGGATGGAACTTTCTGGGGTCCAAACCGGCGCCCACATCGAGCATCTTTTATGAGATTAGATAAAATAATCACCTGACAATTGAAAAGTTGATTTCAAATTAAAAGAATTACATAAAAATTTAGTTATCATCGACTAATTTATTTTATCACATAGCACCTCAGAAAGATACAGATTTTTGTAGGAGACCAAAAATGGGCTAAAACGATGTATCTTTCAAACAAAAAAACATGAACAGCGTTCCTGCTACCCTATCAACAATTACGATCGATTTTAATGGAGGGTAGGGGTAGTTTCACCCCTTCCCGGGTTTTCGTCAAATTATCATGTACATCAGAAGTTAGTAGGTACTTTTAATAATAAATTTACCTACCAAATTTCATCGAATTGGAATGAGCCAACTTTGAGCTATTTCAAAAAAACTAAAATTTTCAAAAGACTTTGAAGCCCTCTAACGGACAAACGAAGCACTTTGGTATAGAGATAAGTTTGGTCCGAGCGACTTTTTTTTACTTCAGTAATCTGTGGTTGCTCCATGTCCATGGAATATTGGGACACCTGTATAATATTCGTCTTATTAGCGACACAACGCTGAAAATATTGATAAATATTTACATATACCTACCAAATTATTCATAAAATATACCAAATATAAAAATTTCCTTTTTTTATTAACTGAAAACGACGAGAGAGATACAAGAAAATAACAATAAATTGTAACTTTTAAAATACTTTGAAATTTTATTCCTTTAATATTACATTATTATGACATGAAGTAGATATAACAATATTAAACCCAAAATTCTTCTTAAGATAAAAAAGAAACTAAAATAAATGTAAAAAAGAAGTTAAAAATAATTATCCTCAGAAACATCCCTGAGTGAATGAAGAAACATCACCATTGCAATATGCATTGTACGTGGTCCATGCAGGGAAGCCTTGAATGTTGTAGATAGTTTTCACACAGACAACATCGTCACTTATGTCATCATTTTCAAAAGCAGCACATGGTTTATGGCATCCGGTACCTAATAATAATAAAAAAAATATTTAAAACTGATGGAAGATTGTTATGAAGTTTCAGAATACTTTTATTGAAGGGCTGATAATTGAAATCTGAAAATCGACAAATGACCGAAAAATAAAAATGGAATAAAAAGTAAAACTTTACTTTCACGCGGTAAATTTTTTTAGATGCCATGAACTGAACTTGCAGCCATCCAAAGTTCAGAGTGGTAGAGAATCCACTTGAAGGAGTGACTGTTTGATGTGGTTTTTGGAGTAGTAGCATCATTGATCTCTATACTTCTTTCAAAATGAAGATAGTATTATAACAGCGTTACGATAAAAAGTTTTGTATTAAATCTCAGTTGTTCTAGCATCTCTGACGAAACTTTTTGATAAATTTCAATTCACTTTATTCTTAGCTGTTCTAACATCGACATCGGCGATTAGTATCCTAATTATTTGTATTATTTTTTTTTTTTATATAATTTGTCCAGCGAGTGTTGTCCGGTGTAATGCCAATCTAATCGTAACTAACAATTTGACTTGATGCGATTTGATTCGTATAAATATTTCTAAATCGAACCAGATGTGGTATCATAGTTCGCGTCGGTGGCGTGTATTGAAGAAAATTGTTTTTTTTATGAAAAAAATGTTAAGGAGGGTTGTTAGCCCACGATCTACGAACAACTCATAACTCACTTTAAAAAAATTCATCGAGCTAGTAAAAAAAAAATGACAAGATACTGCAAAATTGGGTAAAGTGGATGAGCTACTGCCTATAGGCATTATTATAAGTCAGCATTATAAAAAAAACCTTAATGCGCATCAATCGCATAAATAGTGTATTTTAAGCGTTGATACAATTTTAAATATTTTCACTTTTTTTTAAATTGGCTTTCTGCAATTTTCCATGGTCAAATCATTCGCGTAGTTGTTTACTGTGAAAATTACGGTTCAACTATTATTGCTTTATTAAAAAAGGGCTATACAATAATTTTTAGTATGCACGTCACTGGCCCACTAATCTAAAAAATGCACTTTATTTTACACTACCTTGAAAATCGAAAAAAAATAGAGGGGCGTTTTGAAAATCTAAATCTTAAATCTTAGCGAAATAAACATCATGTGAAAAAATTAATATCTCCGTCATTTTTGTTACTTTATTGTTGAAATTTTTGAAGGTTGAATGTTATTTAGTTAAAAATACCTAGCTGCAAAATATAAAATTTAGTTAAGTTCTTATTGAAGCAGCCAAGGAACCTACCCCTAACATTTTTCCCACTTATACAGGGTGGTCCAACTTAAAACGTCAGGACTTTACCAAACGATAGATAACGTTAAAATAATGCCAGTTTTCCTAATACACTAATAGCCGGGAAAGCTTCCTTTTCAAGATACAGGGCGTTGAAGTTTTGGGAAAAAAATAATGTTTTGTGAATATTGTCAAAACGGCTGCTTTAAAAAAATTTAAATTTGGCACGCAGCATGAGCTAAGTATCTTTCATGATTTACGGCTTATGGTGATAAATTGCGAAAACCAGTAGCGGAGATATGGGTGTGTCATCGCCCTTTTTCAAAAAAAAAAATTGACGCCACTGACTTTATGGCAAATTTAGTAATACCATTCTATGCCCCATGCATGCTTTTTAGAACAAAAAAGTACTCTTTAATTTTGTTCACAAGGCGGACCGTTTTAGAGATAATTCAGGTTTTCTTAGGTAATATCCGTAGCCATTTTAAGAATAACAGACAAATTCTAATCAAATAACTTTTACTTAAATAATTAAATAACAGAAATAAACAACACCTAACTAATGTAACAATTGTCAGTAATCATAGAGTTAGTGGCGTCGATTTTTTTTTTTAAGGGGCGATGGCACACCCATATCTCCGCCGCTGGTTTTCGCAATTTATCACCATAGGCCGTAAATCATGAAAGATACTTAGCTAATGGTGCGCGTGCAAAATTTCAATTTTTTTAAAGCAGCCGTTTTGACAATATTCACAAAACATTATTTTTTTCTCAAAACTTCAACTGTATCTTGAAAAGGACGCTTTCCCGGCTATAAGTGTATTAGAAAAACTGGCTTTATTTTAACGTTATCTATCGTTTGGTAAAGTCCTGACGTTTTAAGTTGGACCACCCTGTATTTAGTATAAGTATATGAAGGACAGGTGAATTTTGGAAAACCACTTTTTCGTGATCTGGGAGGTTGGTGGACATTTGGTGAGTTTGGATGATTTTTCGAAAATGGTGTGATCTTTAATAGTGTATTTTTTGTTAAAATAACCTTAAAATATGGGATTATTATTTTAGCGATCAATATTTGCGATCGGGGTCGTTGATTTTTTTTTTATTGTTTTTGAAAATATCAATGATTGTTTAATTAAATTCAAACGTTGAAATGTTTTGATTATAAATGCAAGTTCAGTTTTGCAATAAAACAAAGAAGCTTTATATAGAGAGCGATCCTTACCTTTACCAGGTGGAGAACACCACCATAATTGACTGATCTGGAAGATTCCATGGTCTCCACTCTGAGTGTTCACAGCAGCCGTGTTGTAGCGGGATTCATGGTAGGCTATGCACACCCAGACGCCGATCTGTTCCCTCGGGAAACCATAATTATTTAGGAGAGCTCTGGCTAGTTCGCACCTTTCATATATCTTGGCGTTCAATAACCCAAAGCAAAGCACGAGTACAACTATCTTTAACAACGCCATTGTTATCTAAACTTATTGAAATTTCTGTTTATAACTGAAATAAAATGTTTTTGGAGGAATCGTTGCTGACAAAAGTAAATTGTTTATTAATTGCAAGACGCTTTACAAACCTTTTTTTTATAGGTATAATAGAAGTTATCATTGTTTGCGGTTGTGATAGTGATTTAAATTAGATGATTGCTTCATGTTTGGGTATTTTAGGATCCAATAGTTTGATTATTTTTATCCAGATTTTACCTAAAATAGAATTGTTTTTATGTATTGGTAATTTAAACTGACTCATTGAGATCAAAAAATAAATAAATAGGTAATTAAATGAATTATCTTACAATAAAAATTAAGATACAATAGGTGAATTCCCTGTAGTAAATTTGTACACTTAGTAAATATTTAGGAATATAATTTAAAGTAGGTAGGTACTTCATCATTTATTTTCTCTAGGATACAACAACATAATACCGAGGAGATAAGTAGATATAAGTAGATAAATAAAATCAGGCATCTAGAAGATCTATCTCTATACTCTTGATAGGTATTCATGTCTAAATTATTTGAAAATTTATCTGAATTTATGAGAATTTTCTGCAAAACGTTGATTGCCTGTCAGTCTGTCTCTCAACCACAGCGGATTTTTTCAGGAATTAAAAAAATTCACAGATTTGAAATTTGATACCATCCTTAGAACTCATACCCATTCAGGTATCAAAATTAATGAAATATCTTTTGTCGGGGTGCAAATAATTGAGATTCTAATTTTTTCGCAGCAAAGCATATTTCATAATATTAGTTATTTTTACCCCTCCCCCCACCATCCAGCCATATCGCCGAACATCCTGGGACGAGATAATAAGATTTTAAATGTTCTGAAATTTATAATAACAGAAAACCGGCCAAAGATTATTTATACGAGGTCTATCCAGATAATACCTGAACTGATGTCACAAAACAAAATGTTTTTTTATTTATAAGTCACATGTCTGGATCCCCTTCAAAGTACTCTTCTCGTAACCGCACACAACTTATCCCAACGGTGTTTCCGCTTGTTGAAACCGCCCTGGTACGCTTCTTTTGTACCAATTTCCCTTCAGCTCCTTAGTCGCATTTGCCTTAGTCTCGGGGATTGTCTCAAATCTTCTTCCCTACAAGGGTCTTTTAAGTTTGGGGAACACAAAAAAATCACAAGGAGCATGGTCAGTTGCGTATGAGTGGTGGGAAAAAACTGTGACCGAGTGTTTGGCAAAAAACTCACGAGTTCCCTGGGCTGAATAGGCTGGAGCGTTGTCGTGATTGAAAAACCAGTCGCGACTCCTCCACATTTCTGACTTTTTGAGACGGATGTCGTCACTCAAACGTTACAAAATTGCAATGTAGTAAGTAAGTATGATTCGCTCTGAAGCCTTGGGAGAGGTACTCGTAGGGAACACTCTTATAGCATAAAAAATATTGCGTCATGACATCTTTTTATGAACGATTAAGAAGTTCCTCACAAACCTGGACGCGATTGACTTTTTGATCGTCATCAGTCGCACAAATTTTTTCACAGAATTGCGGTGCATCTTTAATTTTTCTTTAACATTTAATCGTTTATATCGATTAATATCGAATAATATCGATTTGTTCGCAGGAGGCTGTTAATTCTGCTGACGTGGAGGTCGTCAGTTGAGGTGGATGTATACGTTCATCGTGTTCAATCGACGGCCGACCACCCTTAAATCGTTCATGTGACTTAAAAAATGTCTTACATTTCATAGCAACATCACCATAAGCCATGTTGTGCATAGTAAATGTTTCAATCGCTGACTTTCCAAGTTCAACATAAAATTTCACAGCAAGACGTTGCTCCTTTCGGTCAGGTCAGGCTACTAATTATGGAATTCAAAAAGCCATATAATCATAAACAAAACTGCCTAGCTAGTCAGCATATGAAGATATCTACAATCGGAAAATATTGTTTCCATCAGCTGATCTAAGCAAACGTAAGGACACCTCTGGAATCAACTTGAGCCGCGCAATTCAAAGAGTCCGCAAATTTTCTGAACAGACCTTGTATAGGTATACAGGTGAATTTCAGTTTTCGAGAAAAGTAGATAATTTGGGGGTTAAATATGTAGTTTCCTCAAATATGTGCATCAGATGCGGCGTGTAAATCGGCAGTGTGGATATAAAGGCTTAATGATTACAATTAAGTGTTATTTTCAGAACAAAAACGTTTATTTATCAAAAAATGACTGTTCGGCCCAATTATGTTTAACAAAACTATGGTTAACATAAATATTCCCGGAGACCAGTGAGAACTATAAATAAATGAATACAAGTCATTTACAGCCAACTTGAACTAATGAAGGAATGTGGCACAATATTACCATCAGAATACTTTTTAATCCCGTTTTATTAATTATCCTTCCCGTGAAATCTGTTTCAATTAGTCTTCGCAAATATTCAATAATATCTCGTGCATAGGACACAAAACAAGATAAATAATGGGAAATCCCATTAGAGACCATTGGAGCTGTGTTTTCCATTGCGTAATAGTTCATCGACGTCTAGTGTCACTCAATTTCAATTGATGCGGTTGCTAAATCAAAGCCAGTAATTTAATTTGTTTTTCATTCACGGGGCAAATCAGTGGAATTACACAAATCGAGCGGATATGTTTCCGTTGATCATCAATTTCATTTTATATGAGAGCCAGGTGGTGCACTTAGAGCTGAAAAAATTCCCAGCGGGTATGGAAATTTCTTTGTTAGGGATTGCCTGCTTCTTATCGTCTATTTTGCACAACAACAGTGCACACATGCAATATTCGCAAGTGTAGGAGCTTCCCAGGATGTGTGTAATATCATTTAATGTGTTTTAAGACTGTTTACGTGCAGACAGCTTCTAGAATGGTATTACCAACTGCTATCTACCCCGAAGTAAGCACACTGTTATTCCTCTAGGTACACTTCATGATACTTTCAAACTTTAAATGTTTTCCTTTTTGTTGCCTAGCTCTGGTAATTTTATTATTCACTTTCATGATATGTACCTATAATAGTTGAGAAAATTATATACCTAATAAAAAATATCAATGTACACTTTTTCGTATTAAAGCACTTACACTTTTTCTTGCAACAATCTTTACGTACCCACTCAGAGAACAATATCGGTTGTAATTTTTTAGTGTGTGTGTGTCAAGTGTTTTGCATATTTATCAAGAAAGAAAAATTAGCTGATAACTAGAATTTTTTTCAAGTTGCTGCCGACTATATTTAGTTCCAAAATCCAACAAAATGGTAGTACCGATTGTTTCGTCCCTCTATAAAGTTTGATAACACTTTTGAAAATACTGTCCGGTAAGTACCTCCTAATCTCTCGGGAGCATACAGGGGAGGTCAAAAAAAACCTAGTCTGTCATAAAAAAAAATTTCCTAAAGTGTCCCCAAACGGAGATATGGAGCCCTAAAAAAGTGCCCCGCAATTTACTTTTTCGGCTCTAACTTTTGAACCGACCTGTATAATTGGATGGAATTTAAACACTTTATAGAGGCCACAGAGAGCCATCAGGCCATATTAAAGTCGATGTTTGACGTCGTCAGGGAAGTCAGGAACGGACTTACCATCATTCTCGTTGAGTCAAAATTTTGACAGGTGTCACTTTACAGAGCAAAAACTATTTTTTTTAATAGTCTAATACTTCATCTTTAAAAAAGGTGCTCTTAATTTATTTCGGTAAAACTGACGGTTTTCGAGATAAATCGGTTTTTAGGTATGCGAAACACTCAAAAGTTACTAATGCTAAACACAAACAGGTAAAAATCAGGTTCTTGTTGATAAACCACCTACATAATGGATTGCTATTGACGGAACTTGGTCAAAATTCGCATAAAAGTCGATTTATCTTGAGAACCGCTAGTTTTATCGAAATAAATTAAGAGCACCTTTTGTGAAGATGAATGACCAGCGTATTTAAAAAATAAGTTTGCAGCTCTGTAAAATGACACCTGTCAAAACTTTGACACAATGAGTGTGGTGGTAAGACCGTTCCTGACTTCCTTTAGGACGTCAAACATCCACTCTGATATGGCTTAATGAGTCTTTATGGCCTCTATAAAAAAATTAAAATTTCATCAAATTATACAGGTCGGTTCAAAAGTTAGAGCCAAAAAAGTAAATCTTAGGGTACCATTTTGGGGCTCTGTATCTCCGTTTAGGGACACTTTAGGAATGTTTTTTTTATGACAGACTAGGTTTATTTTGACCTCCCCTGTATGCTCCCGAGAGATTAGGAGGTACTTACCTGACACCCTGTATAAGTATTAATTTTTTCATTGATGTATTGAATGAAACAAAACAAGCATTGTGTTGTAGATACAGATTAGGGTTCATATTAGAACTTCTGTGGATCCAATTTGCAGAATGCAAATGGCAGAAGTATAGATGTACTGTTGTCTTCAGTACGCTGCAGATCGCTATCTACCCCAAGCATTAGATATAAGAAAATTCACTGAAAATACCTCAGGTTGACTGGCGACATAGAGCACCAAGCAATGTTTTCTCACCTTAAAGCCAAAGTGAAAAAGACACCAGAATAGCACACCGTAGTTATGTTAGGCGTTTCGTAGCGCAGTTTAAGTCTAACTTAAAAAGATTCTCGTCTTTCGTTAACAAACAAAAATGGCATCCCAGCCATCCTCGTCGAAGTGACAATCGACACAACCCTTACCTCTTTCGAACAAGATATAGTCAATAATTCCGCAAATCAGTTCAAGGCATGGTTTAATATCGTGTCTTCTCCAACTGCTGTGTAACACCTGCTGCGATTTCGTATTATTTCGATAACTGCCTAAGGACGTGTCAGAACATGACATTTTCAAGGCTGCAAGAAAGATCCTATTAGCCTTTTATGCAATTTTCCAAACTTTTTGAATCCTGCTTACACGATTTTATTTCCTATTCCAGCTTTCACAGGATTACACTAAACCAACACGGCTTTGTTTTAAGGGACAATCCATGCACCACAATAAACCTTGTCTGTCCTACTCAAATTTATGTCTGATTCCTTAAAAACCGGAAAATCGGCCGACATTATCTACACACCGAAATCTACAGGGTCCTTAACGTCGAGTACCTATTATACGCAGAGGACTTGAAGACGAACTGACAATTATTTTGATCGCTGGTGCAAGGACAACAAGGTGGACCTTAATGTTTCCAAGTGCACTGTGGTGTCTTTAACTCGTGGAAAATCCCCCATTCATTGTCAGTATAGTGTCAACTTCATTCCTCTTCCTCGTAGCTACAGCTTTAAAGATTTGGGAATAGTCCTTGACTCGACTCAGTCATTCAACTATCAAGGTCACCTCCAGAGCTTAAAGGACTTTGGGATTTAGTTGATATTTTTTCCTCGACAACTAGTTAGAAATTACTAACGTTTTAGGTCAACTTGGCAGCATCACTGTCGGATTTCATTGCTAATGGCAAGTGAAATAATAACATGTAACCGCTGATGATGTCTATCGCAATTGTAGACGATTGTGAATCAAATCTACACGGACCACGGTAATAATGTCCCGAATCAAGTTATGATTTCAATAAACGACTTTATCTGGTAGACCTTATGGGGCAGAAATCTTGTAATCTTAGAACGACTTACCGAGATTGCTAGGAATCCCAATGAAAATGAAAATTTCTTTGAGCAAAGCAAGAAAATCCTTACACAAATTTATTCCTTCAGACATCTAAATTGTTTCGATTTTCTGTAAAAAATTGTGGGATAATTAATACATATTCTAAGCTTTCATAGATATGCAAACATAAACATCGGAAACTAGATTACAGGCTAAAGGTGTAATTTAGCTATAACCCCATCCTGTTAGTCGAACGTTAGGGCAAAGGGGTGGTCTAGATAGTAATTTGAATGTTATTAAACCGCTGATCAAGCAATGAGCTCAGCAGAGCTAGCCGATGATCAGTTTATCAAGTGATTGATTTAGGACGATGCAGTCCGGTACAGATTTCCCGGTTAAGCTCCGACACTCCATATATTGTACCTCCATAATCCCGTCGTTTCTTGTAATCTGCGATTATTTTCCGGCAGCAATGACTATTATTCAGTCGAATCTATCCTTCACTATGTTACAAATTACCACTCGATTATAAGTGATACCCAAGTGTATAAGGGATTATTAAAAATTGAATTATTATGTGAAAACCTTCATATTAGGCTTTATGAAATGAGGCGTTATAAGAGCCCGTATTTCACATCGTTGGAATATCTCGAAAATATTTAAATAATTGGGATGGATATTTACAGTTTGTATGTATTAGAATGAGATGGAGATATACGATTACGTAATTATTTTGAATCAATAAGGTTATATATTATTTATCGAGGTTATATGTATATTATTCACGGCTGGCTTCAACTGAAATAATACTTGATTCCGATCTATTTTGCCTTGATCCATTGAGATTTGCTGCGAATGGTTTCGTTCACAATTGCGGTTATCGCGGTTGCTTGGGTGATGAGACCGAGTCGTAAGGGCTTTTAGCTCCTTCTTTGCGTTCGTGGGTGTGTATGTGTGTGTTTTGCTTTTTTTTTGTTACGGTGTGTGTGTTGACTTTTTTTTGTTGCGACGAATGCGTGGGTGATCTTACTTTTTTTTGCTGCGTATTAGTTTGTGCATGTTTATGCCTTTTGTTGCGGTGTATGTGTACGTGTGTGTACGTGTCGGTTGGGTTGGTTTGTTTGATCATTTTAGTTTTTTTTATCGTTTTAGTTGATTAAGGTCTTGGTTTGATCAATGGTGGTCTCCATAAATTTTTTGGCTTGGTCAGGTTTAGTTGGGGATAGTTCAGTGTGTTGCAGTGAGCGGCTGCCGAGTTGATTGGCTTTGTTTTGCATACCTTGTCAGTTGTTTGCTGTTTGTTTAGGGTTTGTTCTTTTGATGTATCTCTGTAGGCAGGGGGATTACGTTCTGCTTTATTCTCTGTAGTGGGGGAGGGGGAAAGTAGTTGTCGATTTTGTAGTGTTTTCAGTTGGGGTGTTTTGGGCACCCTCTCCAATTTCCTGGATGTTTGTCTGCGCGCCAATTTGACTTCGGTAGTTGTTTCGAGTGATCCCCCGCTCAATTGAGGCACTTGTAGTCTGCTCTGCAATTTATTTGTGCACGTTTGTATCGATGGAAACTGTGACATTGTCCTTTTTTTTGTCTAGATTTGTAAGATTCTGTTTTGATTGTCAGTCTGCAGACTTCAGTCAGTGTGTAGACTGATTTGGGCCATTGGCGTCTTTTCCCTTCATTTGGGAAACTGACTTTCTGTCAGGTCTTTTTTGATTTCGTCAATTGTCAAGTGTGTCGGAACTCCCTTCATTACTATTTTCAGGAGACGTTCGCTTATCAGTCGGTAGGTAGAAATTGTGTGTTTGTTTCTTCCAGGAACTTGAAGATTCCTTAAGTCTCAGTTCCAGGAATAGTCTCAGTTATATGTTATACCGTCGTTGGCAGTCTTGACTTTAGTGAATTTGATGTTTCGTGTTTCCATTTCGTTGGCTAGTTGTGACGCTGTCTAGAAAGTGCTAGAACAGAAGCTGCTAACTGACTGATAATTTAACAACGCTTTGGTTCGTAAATTTGGAGCTATCTATCTGTATTAATAACCTTTAATATTTTAAAAATTTGGAGCTGTATGTAGACATAATAAATTAAAAAATAAATAAAAAATAATAAGTAGGTTTATTCATATTAACAAATTGTCGCATATTAACATGCGCTGAAATAACTTTTCAGTTGAGGAGGTAGTATAAACTTCAGCCAGTGATCAAGCGTATTTTTGTAGGCGATTCTTGATATCTTTATCGAATAGCTTTTAAAAACTATTTTAGATTCTGAAGTTCCATTGAACACTTTATACATTACCTATACAATAATACTTAATGAGAATTCAATGTTTTCAAGGCCTAAGATAAATTTTATAATTTTTCTTCTATTATATCCTCGTTCTTGTTGAAAAAATGTTTATCTACTGGGAGGGATCGTTGTCCCTGGTAACTAATGTTCCTCTGAAGGATGAAACTGCCACATCGAGCTAGTAATTCGGCTAAGCCCTTCCCGTTGGCCTAACATGAATTAGTATGATTGATGACTTCTTGGCGATGATGTTCTTTCATCACGTACCGAGACAACTAATTGCTTGCATGTCTCCCTCCGTAGTTGTTATACAACCACGGTTGTCAAATATTCATTAAATCACAGGAGTCTGTCCCGATAGCAATCACAATATATCACTGGAAAAGATTTTAATTCCATGAGACATGCCAATGAGGATGAGCACGTATGATGAACGAGCTCAGCATCTGAAGCCCTCACTAGAGGTGGGTTAATTTCGTTATCTGTAACATTTATTTTGTAACTATCAGTTTTTCTGTTACGAATTTTAGACATGGATGAATGGTTTCTCTTTTATCTTGGAAACTAGAAAGATGTTTAGTCAAATATTTTTTTAATGTATATTTTTTTTTAATAAGGTACGTAATAACATTTTTTTATCTTACACGTAGTGAAATTTAGCATAAAACCGTTTATCTATACTACTGCTCATTACTGCTTCATAGAGCTCATCACAAGACGAAAAAATTTTCCAATAAAATTGAAAAGAAGCAACAAAAGAAAACAACATTACTCCAACAACTAGCATGTCTTTCTTCAATAGCTTTTCCAAGAGCCGTTGGATCTTCTGAGTGACGTACTCAGGCTCAGGACGTTGGCAATGTGCGCTATGCCGGTTGACATTTTTTGTGTATGACTCAGGTTGTGAAAATGGCAGGGCAATGCATGATTTTCTATTTATTAAGTTAGTTAAGTAGTTCAGTTACTTAGTGAGTAGGTCGATTTCAACTCCTGCACTGTGGTCAAGTTAGTCTATTTCGGTTCACATTTAAGCGTTTTGCATGGTTTCTCGATAAAGGCCTTAGAATGAGCGAATGGTGGTAAATTTTGCCAGTCCTGCAGTACTTTATCCTCTGCCCAGGTGTTCATTGTTGTAATGGCGATATTTCAAGACATGCAGACAACCGGGTCTAGTCCTGTAAATTTGAGAGAGTCGGGCATTTCGTTCTCTCCAAAGCCGGAGTGACCTGGAATTCCGACCAGAGAAAAGTTATTGACTTTACCTTCTGCATTGATTGCTGTTTGACAGTTCCATATCAGTTTGGAGTTGCAATTGATAAAGAGGAGGGCTTTGAGAGCCACTTGGCTGTCTGAGAATATTTTGATTGTTTTCCTCGTGCAGTGCATTTCATCCAGCATTTGTGCGTTGCGGTAAATGGCGTACATTTCTGCCTGAAATACTGTTGCATGATTACCCAGGCTCGAGAAATATTATTTTCTCGACCCAGCGTCATATGCTCCGGATTCAGCTTCCGTTGGAATTTTGGAGCCGTCGCTGTACAATCTGAGGTCTGCTTTGAGGTTTTTGTCACACTCCCATTCGTCTCTGCTTGGAACAATGACGTTATAAGCAGTACAGTAATTTGTATGGCATGATTTCTGCGCATACTTACCAATGACACAAGTCATTGGTGTATTTCGTACTACTTGTAGCAGTCTTTAGGTTGTCCGTATGGCCTCTCTTTCCAAGTCCAGAAGCTTATTTCCATATCTGCCGACGGTATGGTGCTCATTACTCTACTAACCAATAGGCATGCTTGTCTTTGTAAACTTGAAAGCCTCATTTTGACCAAGCCTTTAAGCCTTTGAACCACCAAGCTACATAGCCATATGCCAATGTAATAGCTGGGGACTAATGCCCCGATAAGATCTTCTACAGATCCTTTTGCAACGCCATGAGGAGAGCTTTGCTCTGTGGATGTTCTTTTTCGGATGAGAGTTTGACAGTAGATTTCTATTAAGGGTAACATCCAGATATTTAGCTTCCTCCGCAAATGGTATAACTTCTCCTAGAAAAGTGAGTGCTGATACACCTTCCAACCTCCTTCTTCTGGTAAACGGTAGATACTATAACAATTTTGCGAAACTTGGCGAGGGCGATTGTCATTGGAAAAATCTGATTAATTTTCAAAAAGGAATCACCTCCTTAATATTTCTGTACTTTTTTCATACCCTATCCTGTATAAGCAACATTTAATTTTCATCAGATCAAATGCTCAATTTTGTATATCGTATCGGTACTGTTTAGTGGTAAGAACCTAAGGCCTAAGTCCCTTCCCCTATTTTGTCACAATTTCATCTTGTTATTTTACCACAAGAGGGTCCAATTTACGTGTTTTCAGAAGCTAGGCCGCTTTATAGGTGTCGTACATTTTGGATACCAAATCTACAACCGTACAACCTATGATTTAGTAATATTTATAGACCCAATCATTAAATGACACCGATAATGTAATGGAAGTCAATTTCTAAATGTACCTTGACCCAAAGCATATTATCTACTCTGTTGCCGAAGTAGCTCTTAGGAAATCATCGTTCCAGCATCATGTCCTGATGAGACATCTCGCCCTCTACCGATATTTTCGCAAGGCTTGTTCTCCTGCGGTTGCAAGTTTGATTCCCTCATCTAGAACTATTCTTGCATGATGCACAGGCAATGGGAGACTACAATTATTATTATAAAATTCACTGCAGAACCAAAATACAAATGGAGGAATCTACAGGGTGTTTGGTAACTATACAGCCAAAAACAAACGTTTATGTGTAAAATCGTATTTTGAAGATAAAAGATTAAATAAATTCTTTTTCACAAATATAAAGCTGAGTCTAATATAAGAAAATATAAGAAAATTTTTTTTCAAGATCAAGCTTCGTTTAGAAAATGTCTTCAAAAATTCAGTAACTGAACAACAAATTTGGAAATATTTCCTAAGCGAGACCTGATCTTGAAAAAAGTTATTCTTTCTTTTATGCTCAAAATACGATTTTATACATTACGTTTCATTTAGGTTGTCCAGTTACCAAACACCCTGTATATGGAACACAGCTTATAGCAAATAGATTCTGTCCTGTAAAATTTAGTAATTTGGCAGAATTTTATTTCGCAGGAGAATCACTTAGTTATAAAACAAAGTGAGCAGACGTGCAATACGTATAACTTTTTACCGAGTTCTTTTTTTATACTCCGTTCTAACTAGAAATTAACCAAAATTTAATTACGTGTTTCAAAAGCATCGAAACCAGTTTTATATATATAAAAAAAAAAACAGTACCATTCCATTCCGACTCGATGAGAACTGCTGCGGTCAGTTCCAATATGAGTGAGGAAATTTTAAACTTGTACTAAAGGCAACTTTAACGTTGCTATCTGAAACAAAATAGTACCTACTTACGTAGCTTGTTGAAGCAAGATTTTTTTAATTACCAGCAAACCACAGTCTTAAATTTCTACACCCTGTGTGTGTAAAATAAAACTCTCGCTATAAGTGAACTCACGTAATTATTGCGTGATCGTCGGATTGAGAATTAGTCGGATCAGTGACATCAGTCAGTCAGTGATATTGAGCCCATCACGGAAACAAGTGAGGATTCGGGAAAAAGCAGGGAAATTAGTGTGCTAGGTTTGACGGAATATTTTCCGCAGTATCCGCTTAGCGCGCCTATCAAATTGTTATGTTAGGTCTTAATTACATGATATAGTAGCCCGTGTTTGGAATTTTTCGCTTCAAAAACAGCGCTACATTTTTTATTCAATTCAAGTGTTAAATCCAGCTAAATAATAATTGCTTTTTATGCAAGGATATTTTCGAGCATTCGCGAATTCTAAGCGTTCTTTGTTACATACATATCCACTATGTATGCCTAAAGTACATTTCTAAAATTAATTAATTTAGTCACTGACTCGAGTTTGTTTAAATTCCGTGAATAACTCGAGCGATTTCAATTCCTGAACGTTAACAAGGCACACAGACTGGAAAAATGTAGGGATAGAACTGAGCTTGAAGTAGGTACCTATACCCATATACAGTGAGCGTCAAAAGTAACGAATAAATTCAATAAAACGGAAAGTGATGTTTTTTTTTAAATAAAGAAACATGTCAATTTTGTTTTAAGGCTATTCAACTTTTGACATAATATTCGGGTATATAGGGTGATGCGCGAAAGAGTGGTGACATCAATGGAAGTTTTTTTTAAATAGCAAACCTTATTTTATATTCTCGTACATTTTCTTTCTATCTTTTACTCGTTTATTGAACGAGTGAAAGATAGACAGATATGTCTGCACCGTCGTATTTCCCTCCATATCTAGACCCCCACTAGCAATATAGCAACATTATAATACAGGATGTCCCGTAATTAGCGTGCAATACTGAAACAGCAGATTCTATTTTCCAAAATATGAAAAAAATTCCTATAAAAATAGGTCGAGAAATGCTTCCTAAGGGGGCTCCAGCCCCCGAAAGGGGAGTCATTGAAGATGGTTTTTATTTAATACCTCCGAACCCGTTCAAGATAGAAAAGTGAAATTTTGGGAATTTATAAAACTTTTTATGGCCAATAAGATGCAATTACAAAAAAATTAAAAATTTCCATCAGGGTGGGTCAGATAGGTGAAGAGTGAGGTTAAAATCACCCTAACTTTTTTTGTATGTACCTCTTGCCAGCATTTGAGATCAGAATATGAAATATTAAAGTTTTTTACAAAAAAAAGGTCGTCTTGCTGAATTTCGATAACATGCACCGTTTTCGCTTCAAATCGATTTGAAAATTACCTTACATGGCATAAAAATTCATATTGAAACACAACTAGAGAAAAATATTCAACGTAGGCCATGGATCACGGGATGTAATAAGTAACAGTTTGTTTGAAAATTGTGATTCACGCTAACTAAGTAGAAGAAAAAGAAAATTTATTGAGTACTGTTTTGTAAAAATGGAAAATTTCACTAACCAAGAGCTGGCTGAAATGCACCTCGTATATGGATTCTGCAATGGTCGTGATCTGGCAGCTGAGTATGAATACCGACGACGATTTTCAAACCGAAGAGCTCCTACACGTCAAATGTTCACCCGCATACGTCAACGTTTACCGGAAAATGGCAATTTTTGACGTGCTCGTGGTCAGGGGATACCCCATCATAGGAATCATGCTGTTGAAAATTTTTGCCATTTTTTTGCTCTATAAATTTTCTTTTTCTTCTACTTAATTAGCGTGAAACACAATTTTCAAACAAACTGTTACTTATTAAGTCCCGTGATCCATGGCCTTCGTTGAATATTTTTCTCTAGTTGTGTTTCAATATGAATTTTTATGCCATGTAAGGTAATTTTCAAATCGATTTTTAGCGAAAACGGTGCATGTTATCGAAATTCAGCAAGACGACCTTTTTTGTGTAAAAAACTTCAACATTTCATAATCTGATCTCAAATCCTGCCACGAGGTACATAAAAAAAAAGTTAGGGTGATTTTAACCTCACTCTTCACCTATCTCCCCCCCCCCTGATGGAAATTTTTTAATTTTTGTAATTGCATCTTATTGGTCATAAAAAGTTTGATAAATTCTCAAAATTTCACTTTTCTATCTTGAACGGGTTCGGAGGTATTAAATAAAAACCATCTCCATGGTCTCCCATTTCGGGTGCTGTAGCCCCCTTAGGAAGCATTTCTCGACCTATTTTTATAGGAACTTTTTTTCATATTTTTGAAAATAGAATCTGCTGTTTCAGTATTGCACGCTAATTACGGAACACCCTGTATACGCCTATACCTACCTGAAATTTTTTAACTAATTTTGGTCAATAATTATTATTTATCTAGATTTTTTTGTTTTCTTCATAACATTCCCAGATTCAGATTCATAACATTCTCAGATTCACATATTCAGATATTTTCTTTAGACAAAAATAAAGCAACTTTTGCATTATAGACTTTTTCTACAAACTACTACCCTCTCTTTGAAAAAAAAAAACTCCCAAAGCTTAATAATTGATGCGTTGAAGTGTCTTATAGGAAAAATTAAAAAAGAAACACAAAAGGCTTATTTTCGTCTACAGAACATGTTTCTCGATTCACCTTTCGAAGGACAGCGATCACGGCTATTCATGCCTATCATGTCCATCTAAACGATGTCACTTTTGTCAGGGGGCTCTCGTACTAAATATATGACGCATCTAGTTTGTGTCATGTTTTGTAGGGTCGCCACGTTTTCAAATTATCATCACGCCATCGATACTCACCAATGTTTTATTAAAAAAAGCAATTCCTAGAAATTTTCAAACGTTATTTAGTTGATTCTATTGAACATCAATGCTTTGTATTTTATTTTTCTTCCATAATAAATATAAGTGTAAAAAAATATGAGCAGATTTAACGAGTGGGAATTAAAACATTAAACAAACCGTATATTAAACCATTTTTACATAAGTACCCACTTATGTTATCATGGTGAAAAATCTAATACTTATTTTGGTAGGAATATGAAAATGGTGGTCAGTACATAGTGTCTGTTTCAACACAACAAAAGCAGGTCAACGATAAGCTGCTTAAATGCCTACTTTAGTAGCGACATTGATATAACGATTCAGCCAGCTTAACTTTTAATCAGTGTAAAAATATAATGCTTTATTACGTTTATTACGTCATTATACTCATCTGTTATGAAGGTATTATTGGTCGATTAATATAGCTTTTTCTCTCTAATAACGCCCACTTTGCGACTTTTGGGTCATGATAAATCTGACACGGCCACTGATCAATAATATTTCATCTGTATAAAAGGTTTTCGACGTGTTTTCGCAACGGCTGGTAGATTGTTTTGAATTAGAATAAAAACGTTGCAGTTTAAACAGGATGGTCTCGCTCCTATTTGCAATAGGTAATTCAGAAAACTGTGTAATAGGTACAGATCAAGTTTTGTGGACGTCCTTGGTCCTGGAATCACTTGTCATACAGGACGTTTCAGGAGGAAAGGTAAATATTAAGAGGGCAATAATAGTTAGGTATTAAAAGTAAAAAACTTCATATTTGTAGGTTTGTAGGCATAAACTTAATTCGTAACTAATGCAAAATTGGACACATATTTATTTTTACATTTTTTATTTGTGTTATGATCCATACTATTGCGCCCAATTAAATATTTTTCTTTTCTCTAGATTCCTGAAACGCCCTGTATAAAACCATAATTAGGTATAGAAGAAAAAGAAAACTTCATTTTAGATGGAAATCATATTCAATAGGTAGAAAAAATATATGCATGATAAATTTTCAGTAATGCCTGCTCTGGTTTGTTTTTTATGTTGAAAAACTGCGGATAAAGTTTATTATAATCGGTGTTTAGTTTAATTAGCTTAGAATAATTACTAATAATGCTGGAATGAAAACTCAAATAATATCTAAGCCATGATTTGTCATTTTAATAGCAATTGTCATGCAATAAGCAGACGGCATGTTTTTACCCTCTCAAAAAGATTATTACCTATGAAAAGTTTTATGTTTTAAACTGTGTCTGTTAATTTAAACTGTCACGACATTGCATATCTGTAGATCCCCGACTTTATTATAACTAGGTTTAACAAGAAGTAATATTAAACATTTTAATGTTAGTAAAATGCACCTCTCCATAACGTCATCACTGCTAGAAATTATTTGAATGAGTGATTTCCAAATCTTTGGATTGGGACTAAGTTTCTAATACGTTGGTCAGCAAGGTCCCCATGCTAAGTCGATTGGATTATTTTTTCTGCATAGGGTTTCGCGAAGAACAGAGTTTTCGTTGGATCATTTCAACATGTGAAAAACTTACTCATAAAAAATAATACTTACTGATTAAAAATACAGGGTACTCGAGATAACACGGGGATCTCAGAAACCGTGAGAGAAATACGAGGTCGGTTAAATGGAAGAAAGGCAGTGCAATTCCATGCTTATGATTATGAAGAATCTGAAATTAATTTTTGGAAAATTCAGCCATTACTGAAAAATTACTGAAAAACTGAAATATAAAGATTTTTATTTTTAAAATGGGGACGAATTCCCTGGTTTTACGGCTCATTATAATAGAGAATCATAGTCTTTTATTAACAATGAATTTAAGATCCGTAGACATAAACGTGGACGTTTCGTGCCGTCGAAGTTTCGTGCTACTCATGCACTCGTCAGTAGTGAAGCGCACCCCCCTCCCCCCCCCCCCCCCAAAAAAAAACACACTTTTAGTAAAAAAAGTTTTTTTTTTGCTAAAATAACTAGTTATCCTTAATTGGGTTGATCAAGTGTGAATTCATTGTTTAATGAAGGTTAATCAGAGAAATCAGAGAGATCTTGGAGTGGAACGCTCTAATTTTGCATCATATAATCAAATAATTTTAACTGTTGTTATAAAAAGACCAAAAAATGTAGCTAAAAACTTTAGAAAATATTACGAAATATTGTTATACGGTAATAAGTGTAGGTACTTTTAAAGCTACCTATTTTTTTTTTTAATAGCTACATTTTCAATTTGTGATTTACTGAAAAAATGTATTTAAAAAAATTCTTATCAGACTCAAATTTTGGATTTCAAATCAGACGTCCACGTTCCTGAATGATGGTCACCGGAAATATCTCATAAACTACGCGTCGTACAGCCTCAGGAAAATAAATTTCAAGGAAAGTGGCCCTAAATATTCGTTGCAAATAGTTTTGAGCGTCTAAAATGACTGCTCTAAGGGGCGTAACAGCCATGACTATAAATAAAAAAATTTTTCAATATTTTCTAAAATTATATTTTATATGTATATTCAAAATATCAATGCTGAAATAACTTGTATTTTTTATCTTGCAATTTTTCTAATAATTCTATAAATAAAGTGGTGGGGAAACGTCATATCTTTTTTTGTTCAAATGTCGATTATTCCGGATAACCTCCATGGAATTTAACAACGTTAGTCCGGTTACGAAGAGTTTTCCCTCTACTGTCGTGAAAGAGAGAATTAAATTATTAAGGTGTCATTGAAAATTTTAGCTGGATTAACTTACGCCCAACTGTAGATATCTGCCGGCAAAGTTGATTTTATGAATTTTCAGAGTTTTGACCCCGCACTAGCTGAAATTTAAATATTTCAATGACGATCAAAACTCTCCATGGACGTGAAGTAAATATGTTTAAAGTGAATATGTATACAGGATGATGGAAAATAGGCTATTTTCTATATTTTTTCGGTTCAGCGTTGGTAACTTCGTTATTTTGAAGCTACGAAGTCGGTTAAATTAGCAAAAGGGAAGAATTTTTGGCGCGTATTTCAATGGTGAAAACAGAAAAACAAGCGAAATGTCACATCATGAGAAATTCCCCAAAACGTAATTTTAGTACAATAAAAATAGGAGTATACCTTTTAAATGAAATATACTGGCGTGTGTAGTCGGTTCAGGGTACATGGGGTACATATTGTTGTTTGCAGTGATTTAGAATCGCAGTATCTCAGGATTGGTGATTCTTAAGGTCGATATTGACTTGCTATATAACACTGCTATATAGAAAAATTATATAACATTAACCTAAAATTTAGGCTAATAATTGTAGCAGAATTTCGTGCTATATAACTTGTGTGGACGCGAGTATGTTTCAAACAAAAAATGTTTTATATCAAAGTTATATAGCAATGTTCATAAGTCTGGACCGAACTTTATAGAAAAAAAATCTAGGAACAATTATTATTGTACATAATTTTATGATCTAAAGCTTTTTTCTGATCTATTTTTATGAGAAAACTTTGGGGAGAGTGGGGTAAGATGACGAGGTGGGTAAGATGACGAAGTTAAAATATTTTAAATTCAGAGGCCTGTAAGGTGTTGATGTCATTGTGATCCTGTACATTTCAAGTTTTAAATTTCCCTTATAGATGTCTCCCCTGTTGGGCGGAATAACGTTACTGGCGATTGTTTGTTTACGTGCATGTGGTTCTAAAATTTTGTGATAGAAAATGAGGAACTTCTCAGCAATTATTAATGATGCGTTTCAACCAATAATTTGTCATCAGTTACTTTAATTCGTCTGCTTTAGTTACGTATTTGGATATTACAACCGACTTCAGCCGGAAGCTAATATTTTCTCACAAAAGATAGGTTACATTTAGGCAAGGGAGAAGTTGACGCGGGTAAGTTGACGAATTCGTCATCTTACCCCGCGTAGAAATTACAAAAGAAATTGGACAGAAGATAGCTTAATTGCCGCAATGCATGCCGTTGGAGAGGAACGCATGTCTTGTAACATGGAAAGTACCTATTACTTACGATATTCCAGAAGCTACACTGCGAAGATATATAAAAAAGAATAACGTCAATAAGGAGTTACTTGTTTATGGAGGGAGATTTAAAGCCACAATTACTGACCAGGAGTAAATGGAGTTTGCCAAGTATATTAATGATTAAAGTAATATGGCAGTTGGGTTAACCTTGAACCTTGGAGAAACTACAAGTAAACGACAAAAAACGTCTATAATAGCATCGACTCCTGTAAAGCTTGAGCTAGAGGAAAAAGGGCGCAAAAAAGGTCCTGTTTTTGAGAAAGATGAGAAAATTGAGAATGTAAAATCAAATGTTTTTTCCACGCAGAACACACTACCGGAAGTGGCAAGTAGGACAAACGAAACTTCGAATGTTTGAAATTCTAACAACGTCGTCTGTCCTGAGTGTCGGAGTTTATACACCGATCCCCCAGGGGAAGATTTAATACAATATACATTGCAAATGGCTGTGAGTCCTGGTGCATGAATCTTGTAGCAGTTATGATAGCTGTTGACCATATATCTGCGACCTCTGCGAATGAAGAGTCCTATGCATTTCATTCCTCAACATACCCCAATAGATTCGTCAACTTGTCCTACCCTTGGGGTAAGATGAAGAATTGTTTAGGTTTAGTTTTTCTTTGTTTTTTTTTAAATGATAGTTTATTCTACGTTCTTGAGTTTTATTTCGATTGCCACAATGTTTATTAAAATAAGTATTTAAATATAACACTATTATATTTGTTTATTGTTAATTGAGACAAGTTTGTGCTTAACATAGTCAACTTACCCCACTCTCCAATGTTCATAAGTCTGGACCGAGCTTTACAGAAAAAAAGTCTAGGAACAATTATTATTATAATAAGAAAAAAAAATCAAAAACCTTTTTGTTTCATCTTTGATTTTGAATAACTTTTTTGCAGATGTGGGATCAGTGGGGACGTTTAGTATTTTATTTGTAATAATTTTCCCAAGGTCTGTACCAAAAATCAGAATTATTGCAAATTAGAATTATTGCAAACCTTCCACTGTTGTTTTGTCTATTTTGACCCAGACTATTTCATTACTTACGAACTAATATTAAATTTTATTTTCAGGTAGGTACATAAAAGATTGGAGAATTGCTCTGAAGCCCCGCCAGCGTGTTTGTTGCAGTAACGGAAAGAACGTTAATCGATTTTCAATGTACACAAAATGCTTTGTTTGATATAAGGTAAATATTCCATTTATTGTATCGTATCATAGAACTTCATCTTTTCAGGAAGTTCTCCTGCCCCTTTTGAATATTATGTTTATGTTTATCGGGAACATTTCTCTTATAATCGAAGCTCCATCCTATAGTTAATTGGAAATAAACCTGTATTCTTTTTATGGCGATTTTTATGAATCAAATCAGGCAGCGAAAACAGAAGGGAAAACAAAATATCCTTACTTTATATTCTGCTTGCTTTTATAAATTGCCTTCTTTGGAAATATTTATTTTGTATAAATTCTTCAGATCAGTTCTTTCTCATCGCTACACCTAATAAAATTTAAAACAAAGTTCTTTCCTTGAAAATAGAACAAGAAACTTACTTTACAATTTTATCAGACACATTAACGTTCAAATAAAACTAAATCAAATAAAATTGATTTTCACAAAAATAACAGTAGGTACCTATAAATTATTGAATTATATCCATTGCATATTATTTTACTATCATATGGATAATAATATAATATTTGCGGAAAACTTATATCAGCAAATAACGTAATAACTTCTTAATATCTAATTGGATCCAATATTTATGGAAATTCTCTGCTATGGGCCTATGGGCAATTTTATGTCTGCATGAGTGTTCAATTTTAGTATAAATCCAAGCAGAGCTCAAAATGGCATCTGGCAACCTACATAAACCACGGCAAAGATAGAATAAAGCCAAAGAGAATGCCCGGGACTTGTATTCAAATGAGGAACATCTTCGGAAGCCCTTTCCGAGACCATCGCTCAATTGCAGAAGGCAACAAACAGCAAAACAACCTAATACCTCACATAAGCTTGCAGAATGGGTGCACAAAGCCCACTGCGTCTGAGAGGAATCACTGCAACTGACCGAGTGTGTCAATAATAATTTCCCCCGACGATTCTCGTTCCCAAAAGGCTCGCTGAATGCGAACTCGTTCGCTCTGTTCTCTCTGATATCATAACCTCGAGATTTCTCCTGAAATACTTTGATTTTGTCACGTCTTTGCCGGGTATGAAAGTTCCGACATAAAACTTAAATCGTCTAAAATTCGTTTGACAGGAATCGAGACAGATTTATCCACCATATGTAGGCACTTTTATCTCCTCCCTTGCATAGGAGGGAGGCATGTCTTTCCAACACCTAACTCCCGTGATATTTTCTCTTTGGCTGTCGCTTTTACGTCCCTGAAATGCCAGTTTAAAAGAGATGGCGGTTTTTATTTGGCTCGAGATGAAACCTAATGATTAATTCAAGAAATTCGCTAGATATAAGTAGATATTTCCGTAAAATGATTGCAACCTGTTTATTTTTATATTCAACTTATCACAATAATAATGTTCGTTTTCAATAAAAAAATTTGATGACATTTTATTTAAAAAAAATTATGTTTTCAACCCTTACTTTATAGAATCTCTGCATTTTATTTGTTATAATTTTAGGTATACATAATATCTCATTCGGCTAAAAATTCTAAGGGCTGGAGCTAAAGATGATTTTAGGCTAATCCGGCTTTGAAGTACAAATTTTAAAGAGTTAAATAAATGTAAAGTCTATTTTTTATTTAGATGGACTTGTCAAACAGCTGTTAAGTTGGTACCCTGTGCAATGTTTAAACAGTAATTTTCATATTGTCGGATGGTAGCCTGTTTTCTTGACCTTGTCAAAAAATTTACGTTGTGACTAAAGTAACGGGAACATTCCCCGATTCTGGTATAGGCTATGACGTCACCTGCAAAACATGTTTCCTTGTTGTAAGTTGCACTGTTATAAAACGCAAATTAAAACTTCAAATTACTTTATTTTCTTCGAAAACAGTCCTTTTTTAGTAGTTATTCGTTTTTTGAGGATAAAATTAACTTTTGCTTGGATTGCCTATATCCAATGACGTTTTGCGAAAACTAGGTCTGGGTCCTCATTCGGTATTCTAGTTACAGCGAAACGCCATGCAGAAACTTGAAAAGTTGAAGTTGTCAAATTGACAAACCAAATTATCAAATTCAAAATAATTAAAATGCTCAGGCAGGTAAATTTATTTCAAAAGAAAGAAAAGAATTAATCATCAAATGCTATAAACAATAGCGATTCAAAGATGTTTCTCCAGATTAAGCAAAAATACAGTTTAATCAGATTCCTTAATTAAGAAATTCTTAAAAAATGATTAAATAATGTAAGTACCTACCTCTATTTGTCAATAATAGATCTTCTATTTTCAACATTTTTACATAAAACTAGAAGGAATTGGTCTAATCCTACATACATAAGATTTATAAGAGTAAATAGCTAGGTACTTACACTTACAAGTCTCTAAAATTATCCAATTTACCTCTAAAAATTGCGTTTATAGTTTTTCGAATTTTAAATTTTGAGATAAAATGACATTTCAACTAATGGACATAACCTAAATTAATTTAGTAACTATTCCGGTGACTATTTTAGTAACAACTATCACCATAACCAACCTAATCAGTCTTGTTGCCAATCGTTCCCCTAGAATTTTGACTTGGTGGAATCCATCTAAATAAAAAATAAGATATAATCGCGGCTATTGATGTGAATACGAGCAATGATGTCTATTACTGAGCATCCAAAAAAAAACTACTCTAAATTAGTCGACTCCATGGTTCAGAGGCAATCTATATTTACCTGTTGTTTTGTCGAATGGGATGGACCTTTGAGATACAGTAACAGCAACCCTTGTTAGTAAATTAAATAATGAAGATATGTACAATGGGAATCCATCAGGGCTCTAATTGACAGCCGGTTTCAAATAAATTAATGTTCTGGAGTAAACAATGAAATTTATCACTTTACGACATTAGAATTCCACGTTAAAGCCCTATAGATCTTACCAGACAACTTTAGATGCATTATGTTAAGAAAATTCATGTTAAGTTATAACTCAATTCCTGATTATGCTATAAAACCAACTAGCAGCAGGCATGTATACAGGGTCAACCTTTGGGAGCTGATACCATTTATATATGCTAAACTGTCAGTTTGACAGTTTCCATTTTTTGTGTATATGTTTAGGAAAAACTCAACATTTAAAAAATATTTTCAGCACAACACCACTTCCGGTTATACCGGAAGTGGACACGAACTTCGTTATTTTAAATGACACGGTGCGGTTTTTTTATGGATTCATGCTCCTCATAAAAAATTAAGTGACTTTAGTAAAACAACATAATATCGATCTTAAATTGTTTTTGAGTTATTTGTATTTTTATGAATTTTTTTACACTTTCAGAGTCTCACTAAAACCGTGTTATCTACGAAACTGTATGACATAAATTGATGAAATAAATTTTAGCTCACTAAAAAATTAACAAGTTATCACACAAAACTCGAGAAATCGGAAGACACGCGCAAAAAGTGATTGAAAATGACTTTTGAAATTTCGAATTTTACAATTAAAAAAAATCATTTTTTCAAATAGCAATATTTGAAAAATGAAAAAATATTATTCCCTTATCATGCACATCGATTTTGTTTAATTTTTTTGCCAATCTAATGAAAAAAAAATATACAGGGTGCTATTTGAAAAAATGATTTTTTTTTTAATTGTAAAATTCGAAATTTCAAAAGTAATTTTCAAACACTTTTTGCTCGTTTCTTCTGATTTCTCGAATTTTGTGTGTGTGAGTTGAAATTTGTCTATTTGGGGTCAAGACCTGCTTGATTAGATAATAAATTTTAGCATATTTTCGTGTTTACTAAATCAAGCATACTTTGACAGGAGCATTTTTTTGTCATTTATACCTATAAATTTTGCTTATACTCGGACCCCGGGCCCATAATGAACCAGTGCTATCAAGAAATAAATTAAATCAATTCGGTTATATTTTTTCTCCAGTTGCTAAAAGCACCTAGAAAATACTCCTGGTGGGAAATTCCACTTTCAAGTCGATAAGTTTTTCAAAAGATCTAGAAATTTCTGTTATATCTGAGTACACCTAAAAAGCTAGTGGTTGAGATCAGCCACTTCATCATCTGACTGACAATACTTAAGGTGAATCTATTGAACACATCTTGTGTAAGTGAACAGGAAAACATCCGCGGTTTTTTTTTGAGACGAGTTATGCTGGATGAGTACTGTATGGATACGTTCAATCGAAATATACAAAGATGGGAGACTTGCTTGGGCAAAGTTTTATGGATTTGTGGAATTTGCTTCTATATGGCCATTCTCTTCTTAAGTCTTCTCCACTCTTCTGTCTGGAGAGGAAGCCTGGACTTTGAATACCTCAGTGCTTAGAAAGATTGGCGCTTTTAAAATGTGGGTATATAGAAGGATCCTCAGAATTTCATGGACATATAGAATAACGAATATAGAGGTTCTGACACTCATGAAAAGGGAATGAAAAGACAATCAAGAGACGTAATCTTGATTCTTGAATACCTGGGCAATATGAGAGGGGAGAAATATGAACTTCTGCAATTGACAATCCAGGGAAAACATAGCATAGGCAGGAGAAAAATGTCATGATTGCGAAACCTGAGAGAGTGCATGGTTCGGATGCACATCTAACGAATTTTTTTAAAGCAGCTGCTTCTAAGGTAAAAATAGCAATTATTTTTGACAACCTTTGACTCGGAGATGGCACTTGAAGAAGAAGACCGTTCTCTCTTCCATTCTTCCAGCATCTTTTGCTTGAAGACACGTTAGATAGTGAAGACACATTAGATCATCGTGAATTGGTGACTTCAGAAGTGGACAAATGTTTAATACCCTTTGAAACGGATTGTGAATCAGAAATAGTGATTGCCTTTTCTACCTCAGGATACGAACACCAGACAAGAGCTTCCCGAGTGGCTTTTGCTTCCGCAGTGTAAAAATGCTGCAGACGTCCGGAATCTGACACTTGAATGTATGTATAATTTTTTCTCTGCTTATCTAGAAAGCGTTGACCACCACTTAATGATTCTTACTTTCGTCTGTGTATATTGGAAACTTAATTATTATAGTGTTGAAGTTATTTATCACCGAACATAGCGGCTGTTGGTTATAGGGGAAACTTAATTGTAGTGAGAAAATATAACAGAAGGTTTTAAGAAAATTGAGTTGTAGTTAAATATTCAAACGACAAACATGGCGAAATTTTTAAGGGAGCTAAGTGCTTTACAAACTTATTTGTGTCTAGAAAGGCACCTGACAACAGAGATGAATTTTTCTTCGTCCAGTTAGTTAAGTCCTCTGTATTTAGTGAATTTATTCAAGTCACCATCGTGGAGTTATATGTTCTTTGTTTAGTCATGAATTTGTTGGTCAGTTGTTATTGTCGCCTCAGACATAACGGAGTTTGGTTGGCTTCTGTCAAAATTGTCGTACATGGTGAAGATCTTATGGCCCCAATACATGGTCATATATAGAGCCCTATATTGAATCACATCTACCTTTTTCAGATTTTGACGAAGATCCTTAAAAAAATGTTTACCCCAGAAAATGAATTTGCATGTCCCTATCGTAACTTTTTATGTCATTGTGTTTTCTTACAATGTACCTACTTTAAATTTTTATACACATGAACACATGAAAAATCTGATAATTTTCATAACCCTGTATTAAAACCGCATTGGTATTTTGGTATTTTAACTAAATGTGAGGTCCCATTATATGGTCCCAAACACTGAAGCCAGCGGGCTTATTGTATTTCTCACATTTAGATTTTCCTTACTTAGAAGAGTTCCGTTCCTTTGACAAGGTTCACCTGTCCGCTAACGAAGGTCTTTTCCGCCAGCAGGCTCCCGGGGCTGAGTAGTATTAAAACCGCATAGTAGGATACCATGTGAAAAGTTACAGGAACATGTAAGCCGTTTTCCGCTATTTGGAACCGTTGCCAATCTACACTCTTTAAAAATAAAAAATGCTATTTTTACTTGTTTATAACTTCTAACCTGCTCAAATTTACACTACAGCTGCAAAAACAATTCTTATTGGATTTTTAAAGACATATGAATATACAGTCATATAATTATTATAGTATAATATAGAGGGTTTTGTATTTAAAAAAAAATAGACACTGTCATAATTATTGAGCTGAGAGTAACACCCTATAGGCATACAAAAATGTTATGTCAATATAAAATTAATTAAATTGAAAATTGACCTGTTTTTGAATTTTTTCTAACATAAATTTTCTGTAAAATATTTGTGTTATTAATGCTGTTTTGAATAGTTACCGGAATTGAATTTTTTGAGAGCTTTATTTTGCTGCTGGCGTTTAAGCAGCCAATTATTTTACGGTTGAATTAATAAAGGGTGTCCCATAATATGTGGACAATCTCCCGGATTTGGGTAAATTTCGTAAAAATAAATGAAAAAATAGCTATAAAATTAATTCCTCAGAGACACCCCTACAAAGATATTGGCTGTTGAAGTTGAGGGTTGAAAATCAATTTTTTGCAATAACTTTTTTATTTCTTGACCGATTTTGATAATTTTTGGTTTCATTTTGTATTATTTTGAACTGTTTAGAATAGTGTTTCTTAATCTTTGGTAGCACATACATAGACCTCGGGATGGCATAACCCCCTCATTCACTTGAAATAAAACAATAAAAATAATAATTTTACAGTTTTTTAAGGTTAATTTTCTTTTTATTTGGCATTTTTTACATAATAAATGTATCTTTATTTATTTCGATAGAGCGAACCGTTATCGAGATAAACGTCCTTCTAATAGGTGATGCGCCGCAGGAACTTTCCAAATTTCAAGTAAATTTTAACAAGATGGCTGACCTTTGACAGTAAATTGAGCAGGAAACAAAACAATAACTTAATTAAATACACGTCAGTGTCTTTAATTATTCAGCGTTTTTGTAACTCATTTTAAAATCAGTTAGAATTGAATCTGCATGAAATGAAATCTTTGACACTATTTGACGTGTATGTAATTAAGTTATTGTTTTGTTTCCTGCTCAATTTACTGTCAAAGGTCAGCCATCTTGTTAAAATTTACTTGAAATTTAGAAAGTTCCTGCGACGCATCACCTATAGAAGGACGTTTATCTCGATAACGGTTCGCTCTATCGAAATAAATAAAGATACATTTTTTATGTAAAAAATGTCAAATAAAAAGAAAAATAACCTTAAAAAAATGTAAAATTATTATTTTTATTGTTTTCTTTCAAGTGAATGAGGGGGTTATGCCATTCCGAGGTCTATGTATGAGCTACCAAAGATTATGAAACACTATTCTAAACAGTCCCAAATAATACAAAATAAAACCAAAAATTATCAAAATCGGTCAAGAAATAAAAACGTTATTGCAATAAATTGATTTTCAACCCTCAACTTCAACAGCTAATATCTTTGTAGGGGTGTCTCTGAGGAATTAATTTTATAGCTAGTTTTTCATTTATTTTTACGAAATATACCCAAATCCGGGAGATTACCCACATATTATGGGACACCCTGTATAATATATTTTATTATACATGGTATAGGTATATATTATAACTCAATCAATTCTAATTTTACTAACTCCGCCACCTTTCAACTTTTGAGGAAATAACAGGAAATCTTAATTGGACAAGCTTATCGCAATCGTAAACAAATCTAAGTTTCGTAATACCCTGAACTGGTAAGAGTTTGAGAGGGGATTATAAATGGATAGGCTCTCTCTCAAATTATGATTCTGATTCCGTTGATTTAACTTTTGCGGCTTGCTTCTACGTTTAAGAGGTTTATAAAGTTGTTCCGACCAAAGTGCTTTATTTTTAATTGTATGGAATAAAAACATTATACGCTCGACTGGGTCGGAAGTCGTCTGAATCAACTGGGTACTTCTTGTCAACTTGACTGACTCCCTAGTTTCAAAGCCACAACTGCTCCCAGTACACACCAAAGACCTGTTCAATCCTTTAGAAAATCTCAGAGGTGCTTTTGTAAAATACTTTTGTAAAAAAAGCATATAAAGAAAACAATAAACAAAATATATAAAGATTTTATCAAAGTAAATCGTTTCCTCTACCTACTATTGTGCTTTTATAAGATATAGGTATACACACTTTATTATTTATATAAGACAGTTAAAAATATAATTGCTTTCAATTCAATTTCTTCCCTCTTCGACAACTCCCTGTACCTGCATGATGCTTATTTGATCTGATAATATATTTACATACCTACTTATACCTACTTAGTTGTGCTGAAATTTAATGAAACGTTTATTATGTCACAAAGCGAATTTTAATTAAATGCAGTCGCATTAGAATGTCCCTGAAGAGTTAATATATTTGAACTTTCAAACTTATATTAATAGAGAGACATAATAATCCCCGTTGATTCCCTCGTCAGGACTCGTTTCGCCAGCACAAGTCGACCTATAAAATCTAACGTGGCCGCTTTCCTGGAAAGATGCGAAGCATTGGCCTAATGGAAAGCTGCTAATGAGAGAATTTGCCAGCAGGAAAATGTGTATACAGACCTTAATGTTGTCTTAATAGTTCGGGCTAAATAGATCGTTTTGCTCGCCCGCTTATTAAGAGACTGCCCAAACTGTTCATATCCCTTATTAGGAGTCCAGGGATAGCGCATCATAACATACATGTTGCCCAAAGCGCGTGGCAATTAGATTAGGTCAGAATATTAACCTTCGGAATCAAATTTGTAATCCCAGGCTCAATGTTATCTCATTATGTTTCAATTATCTTCCAACAACGAGATTAAAATCAAGAAGACCTGTGTGGCTAGAAACATACCTGGATCGACCATTTAAAATTGAAGATGAATGGAGAAATGATTGGCGAAATAAAAGTGTTTCTTTATTCAACAACACTTTAATCGAAGATCCTTCATCAGTAGTCAACGGTTTTGAAATAAAAAGGAAAGTCTGGGTACAAGTAAATCGCTTAAGAACAGGACACGGTAGATGTAATTCAATGTTACATAAATGGAATTTAATACCAAGCGCTTCCTGTATTTGCGGACATCCTGAAGAATCCATCAATCACATTGTCAATGAATGTCCTTTAACCAAATTTTCTGGAGGTTTTCAAGCAATTCATAAAATTTCCACCGAAACAATAGACTGGTTACAGAATTTGAAGCTCTTGTAAACAAAATCTACATTAACAGCCAGATAACCTCAGAAGGGCAAAATGATTGGAATACTTCAAACCAATCTCAACAGGATGGTGTGTCTAGGTTTTTTAATGGGGTTTTCCCTAGACTATATCTCTCAAAGCAAATGCTTCACCATGATGTCAACATCGCATCAGAATATCCTACAGATCGTTCTTTTCCCCATGATCGACGAAACCAATCATATGTAATTTAATAAACTAAACAACATGTATCGTAAGACTGCAATTTGTAATTTCAAACGAATATATATATATATATATGTTTCAATTTAGAATAATAGTTCAAAGAATTTACGGAATTTTAGTCAAAACACTTTTATGATTTTTTTGGATAAAAAGGAGATTGAATTTTGAAACAAGATTATTATGACTGATTTCTAACTCCATAAATTTTTTTAATATCGAACGACATGAAAAAACAATATGGCGGCCATAGTTTAGATTAGATTTTTTTTAGTTGAATACTGTGTCACCTTTACCACGACCGCAGGTTATTGTGGCTCACTATCATCTAGTCGTGCTACATTAACCCCATCAGGTCAGCCCCTCTAAGGAAGCTGACCATATTGACTGTTTCCAATGTATCCAGGTCCTTCTGTGTGAGAAAGTCTCTCACGAAGGCTTGTAATCTGGTTATTCGTTTTTTCTCAAGGAGATTTGTTTCTCCTCCTGGTCCAGCGGAATCGAGCTGTTTCCTGACGTCGGACTAGCACCGTTCTCATAGCTTCTTCAGTTGCTTGAAGATCGAGGTTCTGGCTCTCCTCATTTTACACACTCCATGGATGTCCCAGGAGTGGCTGGGAGAGGTTGGTCCACTATCCGCAGAGCACGCATGCAAGGAGCAAGCTTCAATACAATGGAGTGGCGCTAGTGCAGACCCTTAGTGGCGACGCGACGCGGCAACTAGGTGGTTCGCGGCAGAACTTTTTGAACTGGAGTTTTCAATCCGACGAGCTCTATCACCGCTGCTGACCTTACTCACTCTCGCTCATTGTAAACCTTTCAAAGCCTTTCACTATCCGCCATCTTGGTCGTGCCCGATGGGTACCTCAACCGCACAGGTTGACGGTCATAAGGAAAACAAAAGTTGACAATGAAAACCCTAAAGAATTGTAATCGGGTACATTAGCTTTCTTTTTTTTTTGGACTTCAAAAATAAATACTAAATATTCTCAACTACATATTATCTCAACGGTATATAGGAATAGTCCTAAGCCGATTTTTTACTTCAAAGTAATATACTCTCTAAGCAAACTCTCTCTAAAAAAATTAAGATAAATATTTCATTCGAAGACTTATCTTTTTTGGAGACTAGGTACCAGGTACCCACTCCCAGGGTCTTGATCTAAAGCCGAGTTTCTTTAGGATAACTGTCTGAGCCTAGTAGAATGCCCTGGATCATCCCTTATTGAGTTTTTCCGCTTATAAATGCAATTTCTACGGCTCTAACCGTCGATCTCGGCAGACTTATCCATAAACAAACAGAAGAATGGTATATAAGCTCATGACGACCTGTGTAGATTTTTCTAATCTAACCGACCCTGTATCTTCGACCTACTTCTCGAGATCCGAATGGTGAGAGACACAAAAAAGGATCTGTGTGAAGCAATAATTAAAAAGTTGTCACAAGGACCAGGGTTCAGACAGGGTGACTCAGAGCATCCGTGTATCCCTTTGTTCTCGTAGACGGTGCACGAGATTTCTTTGGAAATTTGACCACTTGGATCGTTTGACCCGCTTCATTTTTATAAAATATTTCCAAATTTCCTATGTATATAGTAGCAGGTTATTCATGAAAGCTTATATTGTGTTTTTGATGTTTTTTGTCTTGTTAGGCTTTGAATTTATATCTTAATTTTATGTATACAGTGATTTCGTGTGATATTCTTTCTGACCTATCTTTATATAACATTTTTTAGTATGATTAAGGGTTAATAAACAAATTGAAAAAAAAAACCAGCACATGTCCCTATCTTAACTTTTCACTTGATATCTTATTATGTATCTGGTTTAAATGACTACAGAGGGTGATGAAAATTATCAGATTTCGTCATCCTGTATAAAAATTTTATCTACTTATAATAGGATAGTATACATAGAAAGTTAAAATAAAGACATGTAAGATGTAAGCCGTTTTCCCATACATATCTTGCGCCCTTTCCATAATGTAGGTGCACTGCTTTTAAAATGAAAAATTGCGATTTTCACTTGTTAACTCATAAACTACTCAATTTAAACTGCAGCTGTGAAAACCACTGCTAGTGGATTTTTAAGACAATTTTAAAAATGCAACAATAATGGGGCATTTCATTAAAAAAAAGATAGTAGCCATTTCCGATATAACCGGAATGGACAGAAATTTGAAAATATTGAGAAAGATGGAACAGACTCAACGACTCAAGTGACCAAATTAAAAAAAAAACTCTCATGCACCGTTTCCGAGAAAAAAGGGTTGTCCGGATGCTCTGATTCATCCGTAAAGTCTGCCTATTCAACTGTTATGTCTGGTATACCTTTATCCCCACACGTTGTTGCTGCCGAAGTGAAATGTATGACTGCTCTGAACCTTCAACGAAGAGGACATTTTATTTTAGTTTTTACCAAATATATTTTTATATTTGAGAATATGCTGGAATTTTTCGCGACGAAATATATTTTTCCTACGACCACTATACAAAACACTACTTTGCGCATCGTTTTTTGTGCGCAAACTAGCAGATTTCTCACGTATCCAAAACTGTGCGACAAAGTGACATAACGCATAGCCAAAAATCGTTTCCGTACAGTTTTAATGTAAACAATAGTGATGGGCGGTAACTGAGAACTCACTGTTACTTATTGTTAATGGAATAACTATTCATTTAAAGCTTCAAGGTAATAAAATAAACACAAATGGGATAAGATAGAACCCGACAAGACTATAAAATATAATATACTTACTCTTGTGGCGTAATTATTAAAATTTACGAGTTGATCGCTAGTAGCGTTCAAAGCAAATTCACGAACGTGAAAGCTCGCACACCTCTAACTTCAATCCACGACTGCGCCTGCGTTGTGTGGAAGTTGCATATCTACCACGTATCTCCACGCTCCACGTTACTTTGTTTTTAGTTTAGATACAGGAGTCCAATAATAAATAATAATAATATTGTCGGTAGAATTCAATGATTTAACAGTATATAATAGTAATATTAAAAAGTCATTGGTAGAATTGAAAATAATACCTACTTACCTAGGTAGTCTGAAAAAATAAACTTTAGTTACCTATCATTATAATGGACTGCTTGCGATTCCTCTGAATCTGAAGCAGACACCACCTGCTGAAGTCAGAAAACAAGCAGGTTTATGTTCTTTGAATTTGCTACCTATAGTTTCGAGAGAAAAATACGAATCTGCTTATAAACATTTCATAAATTGAAGAAAAGGTCATAAAAGCAGAGCATTGTCAGAAACAATAATTTATGTGTTAAATTTGTTAAATAATTAATGTATTAAATTGTGGTCGTAGGAAAAGTACTGAAAAGTACTAGCACATGCGGAAAAGAAATTTCACACTCGTGTGAAATTTTCTTTTTTCCCCACTTGTTTCACAATATACTATTCTTGTATCCAAGTTACTACCGAATAATGTATATGTAATCTGACTTCCACGTTTCGAAATTAATAAATTAAATGGTGATGCTGGGTATATTGAGAAATTCAAAGGTCAAAGCCTAAGAGACATTCTATGTCTGGAACAGTAATTAATTTTAAATAGTTGTTCTAGGAATCAGACATGGGTACCAGGTCAATAAAGCAGACATAATATAGCATTACAGATCCTTTCATTTCGGCCAGGGCTCAGTCTTTGGTTCAAATGTAACTTCTGGGTTGATGAATTGAACGTAGGGAGCTATGTTTGGTATGTCTAGACATCGACGGCTTTTGTTACGATTACATCATCATATGATTTTCATCAGTCGCCTTTGGAATTTTTTTCATATCATGTAACTTTTTCTTTACCATTTTGCTTTTCTTGAATTAATTAATTAATTCAACAAGTATTATCAACCAATCAAATTCCCCAACTTTGTGGTTTCACGTGGATAATCAAAGCAGCAACTATAAGGTAGAACTTTTACTTAGAACACTTTAACTAGAATAATAATGATCAGTTTCAGCTTTTCCTTCATCAAACTGACAGATAATATAAAGTATGTTTGAGAATGATAAATTTACCTTTCGCTACAGGCTGTTTGTTAACTCTCACCACCGAAACGAATCTGAAATCTCTGATATCACAGTCTTCTTACTGAAACTTTCTCTGAAAAATACTCACGTGGTTCTATGAAGATCCATAAGGCTCACCATTATGATGTAGTTGCTGCTTAATTGATAATTAATATGAGGGTTGGTGCTGGTGCTAGTGCTAGGAGATTTTCTTATTTAAGGCGTCACAAGATTTCTAAGTAGTAGCGTATAAAATGACAGATGGACTCCAAAAACGGTGAATCGGCTGCCAAAGAACGACGAATCAGCTCCCAGAAAATGGCAAAGTTGCTCCCAAAGAAAGGACATAAAATCACGGCTCAATCCCTAAATGTTCATATTAAAGCGACAGCAGCGAATTCTGCACCGGTATTATAAAGTCCAAATTGACATAATAATAATTGAAATGGATATGTAAAACCACGTTCAGTAGAATAACTTATGTGTGGCAATTATTTAATTTAATAGAAAGATATAGTAATTCACGCGCTCAATACTCAAAAAGGTAATAATAATCATACTTCCCAATGAATTAAAAGGAGAGATTGAAGAAAAAATGTAAGAAAATTATTCATATAGTTTCAGCAATAACCTATGGCGAAGCTGTACGGACCCGGTTAAAAAGGAAAAGGATTTTAATTTATAATTCCTGGAAATCTGCAAACGTTAAAAGTAATACAGATAGGTATAAATGAGGATAATTACGTTTATCCTAAACACCCACTCACTCTTGGATAGTAGTCGATCTAAAATCTACAATTATGCGAGGGGTGTAAGAAAGATTGCTTATTATAATAATGATTGAAATGAAATGAAGTAATACCACGGAAACTACAATAATTGTAAAGAAAATTGGAATGTCGATAAATAAATAACCCCGGTAACAATGAATTGTTAAAAGGTGTAGCTACTACTGCCAGGTGGTAAACTTGAGTAGTAAAATTTGTCACGTAAATATATCTCCCTCAAGATCAAAATTGGCCTGTTTCGGCGTTTTTCGCTTATATCTTCAGTGTTCAAGTATTTAGGCCTATTTAGTTTCCGTTGGGTCAGCCTGTATATTAATGTGTTTTTTTTTCATGCGTATAGGTATACTGATAACTATAAAACTATGAAGGCCAGGAAGTCCTCCTGTGAGACGAGTTCCAATTTTTTATTAGTTATTGCCCTCTAATCAGGGATGTTGTCAATATTTGAAGTTTTTCGTGTTTATTGAACACCAATCTACACCATATTGGTTTTCCCTGTTGTTTAATTTTTATTATTACAAGATTGTCAAGTTCACTTTACCGACTTTACTGACTTTAGAATAATTTTACGACCGCTTTCTAATTCGAATGTATATCTTCTCACTGTTCTAAGTAGATTTTTAATTTGAAAGGATCGAGTTCTTATTTTCTTAAAAAAGGGCCCATACACTATGCAATTAGTTGTACGACAAGTTGTACTACAGATTGAACAGACAATCGTTGCAACAAGTTGCATAGGATTTTGGCCACAAACTCAAACGATCTGAATATCAATCGGTTGTAAACATTTTTTGTAGTACGTCATTACTAGCTGCACATAGAGCATCATGCCACCTGCTTTATATAAAAAAATATTCTACAGCTATTATTATTATAGTGATCGCTTTATTAGATGATAAAAGAGAAAAGTTATGAAAAAAAAATAAAACGGTGCAAAAACTGGTTATTGCAGCGACGAATCTACATGCCCACACATGAATTTGTTGAAAGAATTACGCACCGGTGAACCATCAGATTTAAAAAATTATTTGAGAATGGACAACGATGCGTTTAACTTGAATTACTAGAATTTATTGGGCTCAAAATAACAAAACGAGGAATACTTTTTATTTTATTTTTATTGAAAATGCACATGCACTGCAGGGAAATCCTTATGACGCTCTGGGAGCGGTGCATGAAAGGAGATGTCGATTCATGTTGGCCTTGAAGTCGATTCACGGTCCACGAGCTGACTTGAAATCGTTTCAACAAGTCGTCAAAAACGCACACATTAGTACGATCTGTCGTATATCAAACGTGGTTGTACAACAAATTTTTGACCGGCCAGACTTCCGTGCGACTCAACCGTGTTGTACGACTTGTCGAAAGACAGCGCCACACACTATGCAATTATCGTTTCGACGGTCCAATCTACTTGAGCTGCACAACTTGTCGTACAACTAATTGCATAGTGTATGGGCCCTTTTAAAACGGCCCATAGGGGATGTAATAGGGAAAAAGGGCCATAAGGACATGTAGCCTTTTTCTGATATCTTGAACCGTTTTCGTGGTAAATGTCTTTAAAGTTGGAAAATCGCGATTTTCACTTGTTTATAATTCATAGCCTACTTAATTTAAAATACGCACCATTGTTACATTTTCTCAGACAATCTGAAAATGCAATAATATATGGGATGTCTCATTTAAAAAAACAAAGATGGTCATTGTTTTCGCCATTTTTAAATGTGCTGCCATCCTGGTAATATTTCATTTTGATTCGTTATTAGGTATGTTGCCTAAGTGCCGAATTTCAGATTCCTGGATCATTTGGAACTCTAACTTTTTCTAATGTGGCGTTTCGATCAATTAGCCTGTAAACTAAACTAGTTGTACAACCGATCGCTTGTGTAACGATTGTAACTATTTACAGGGCAACCGATTGTACGATCGGTAGTACGACAAATTGCATCGTCTGTGGGTCCCATAATGACTGGTACGTGAAAAATTATTTTACTATTAACGCACAATAAATTACCAAAAACCTCTATTTTGCCTTAATCTTGATCTTTAGCCTTTGCTTTCAAAGAAAGTAACAAATGTTAGGGAAAAATGTTCTCAGAGGTAAGATTTTAAACAGATGCCCCTTAAATGAGCCCCTACAGTGTATTTGCATTATTTTGGTGTATATAAGCATAATTCTATCAAAAGCCACTTGCAAATTTCTAATAAAGAAAATCACCCCTGAAACAACAAAGATAAAAGCCGGTCGGTGGCGGCGAAGGCAGTTTCTAAGTAGAGAAGAGAACGTTCAGTCATGTTCGGGAAATATTAGGGAAGCCGACGTTAACATGTACTTTTCTGGGTGCGCGGCTTCCAAAGCTCCAACTCAAATCCCCTTTACTATGAATACATGCATCCAGGATGTAATCACCTTAGGTTAATCAATTTGCGCAAAAGGGGGATGAGGAAATTACTACGCCGAACTTACCGTCTCATGATTTGAATAAATTCTCCACAGACATTTCACTGATAATTGCAGCCTTCCCGAGATCCACCGCGCTGCCTATTCGAGACGCTTCCTTTGGATTCACGCTCTCTTATTAGATTCTACAATCCGATATTCTAAAACATGTTAGAGTCTTTTTTCGATTCACCCAAACATACAAAATTCCTTTCCGAGGTGCGTGGATGCTTAGAACTTTGATGTTTCTTCTACAGGAATTCTTTTCAAATACTCGAATCTGACATTCGATTCATTACCATATGCAAATTCGAAAAACTTTCCACAATCTGTCAGCAGGTAATTTGAATACCTATCTATCAAATTTCCGAGGTGCCACTTCGACTCATGCAAATATACAGATGAAGCTGACAATCTCAAAAAACGATGTTAATATTAACTATATATATATATTCGTTTGAAATTACAAATTGCAGTCTTACGATACATGTTGTTTAGTTTATTAAATTACATATGATTGGTTTCGTCGATCATGGGGAAAAGAACGATCTGTAGGATATTCTGATGCGATGTTGACATCATGGTGAAGCATTTGCTTTGAGAGATATAGTCTAGGGAAAACCCCATTAAAAAACCTAGACACACCATCCTGTTGAGATTGGTTTGAAGTATTCCAATCATTTTGCCCTTCTGAGGTTATCTGGCTGTTAATGTAGATTTTGTTTACAAGAGCTTCAAATTCTGTAACCAGTCTATTGTTTCGGTGGAAATTTCATGAATTGCTTGAAAACCTCCAGAAAATTTGGTTAAAGGACATTCATTGACAATGTGATTGATGGATTCTTCAGGATGTCCGCAAATACAGGAAGCGCTTGGTATTAAATTCCATTTATGTAACATTGAATTACATCTACCGTGTCCTGTTCTTAAGCGATTTACTTGTACCCAGACTTTCCTTCTGATTTCAAAACCGTTGACTAATGATGAAGGATCTTCGATTAAAGTATTGTTGAATAAAGAAACACTTTTATTTCGCCAATCATTTCTCCATTCATCTTCAATTTTAAATGGTCGATCCAGGTATGTTTCTAGCCACACAGGTCTTCTTGATTTTAATCTCGTTGTTGGAAGATTATTCAGGTCCGATGTTATTGAAAAATCATCTGGAAATGTTCGGTATTTATTCATGATTTTATGTGTTGCTTGTTGTCTTCGGAGATTAGATGGAGCAATATTTGACAAAACAGGTAACCAAGGGATCGGAGTTGAGGAAATTGTTCCAGTAATAATTCGTAATGTTTGGTTCAGTTGAATATCCACTTTTGATTGATGTACACTGTTGAGCCATACGGGTGCACAATATTCCGCTGTTGAATAAACAAGTGCAAGAGCTGATGTGCGAATTGTTTTTGCATTGGCTCCCCAAGTTGTTCCAGCAAGTTTGTATAGAATATTATTTCTTGTTTTTAATTTTTGTTTCACTTTTTCTAAGTGTTGATTATAGGTTAAAGATATATCCAAAGTCACACCAAGATATTTTGGATTGAAATTATGATTCAGTGACGATCCGTTGAAAGTTATATTTAGCTTTTTAGATTTTTGGTGGTTATTGAGATGGAAACATGTAACTTCTGTTTTTGAAGAGTTTAAGCAAAGACGCCATTTCTTAAAGTAATCATTCATGATTTTCAAATCAGAGCACAGCGTTTCTTCTAATAAATTAAATTCGCTGTTTTGGTAAGTTAAAATAATGTCATCGGCATATATGAATTTTCTAGATTTGGTTGCAGGCAAATCACTAATGTAAATATTGAATAGCAGTGGAGATAAAACAGAACCTTGTGGGAGACCATTATTTAAGATTCTGTATTTACTGCTCTTTTCGTTTACGAAAACTTTTATTTTTCGGTCTGATAGCATATTTTCCAATAGATTCATAATCGTCTTACAACCAATGGTTTTATATAATTTATGTAAGAGACCTTCTTTCCACACAGTGTCGTATGCTGCAGATAGATCTAGGAAGACTGCTCCTGTTTTTAATTTTCTTTGAAAGCCACATTCAATGTGGGTTGTCAACGCCAAAACTTGGTCACATGTATTTCTGTTTGGCCGAAATCCTCCTTGTTCAATAAGTAATTTTTCATCAACAATTGGTAATAGACGATTGTATAAAAGTTTTTCCAGTACTTTATAAGTGATACTAAGCAAAGCAATAGGTCTGTAGCTTGAAGAGTCATCATTTGGTTTCCCAGGCTTTAGAATTGCGCTAATTTTTGCTTTTTTGAAATCTTCAGGTAGTCGACCTGAAACCAGAATGTTATTAAAAAAAGAAAGTAGCCATTTTAATGAAAAACTCCCCAGATTTTTTAAGAATTCAGTTAAAATACCATCGAAACCAGGTGATTTTCGATTTTTCATGGAATTTATTGCTGCTTTAAGTTCTTTTAATTCAAATGGTTTAGACAATGTGTCAGAATTAATGGCATTTTTTCTTTGTTTTCTTAATTTATTTTTAATGTTTTTCTGTTCTTCTTTGGATACTAAAACAGAATTAGAAACTTTCACTATTCTAGAAGAAATAGAATTAGGTGAAATATTATATTTTTGCTGTTTTATTTGATTAGTAGTTCCTAATTTGCTAAGTAGGTTCCAACTGCTTCTACTAGAATGAGTGAAATTCATGTTTTCCATTAAAGTATTCCATTTTTCTTTCCGTGAATTGTTCAGAGAATTCAAAATTGTATTTGCTGCTTCTGTAGTGGGCGCTTTTTTATATGATTCATAGATTTCCTGAGTTTCTTTGGTCCAACAAGGAATATATTGTTGTCGAAATCCTCTAGGTATTGTTCTTTTAGCTGTTGCTTTTATGATACCTACAAATCTAGAATAGTTATTATAAGTGGGCTTAATCCATCTTATGTTATTGTCTATTTGAGTTCTAAATTCTTTCCAGTTTGCTTTGCCAAAATTCCATCTTGGTTTTTGTAATGAATTAATATATTCAATACGAATTCCTGTCCTAATTAACGTCGGCTTGTGTTGGCTATGTGGAAAGTGTTGTAATACTTCCTTGATAATAGGTAATGGTATATCATCATTGTCTTTAGATATTATGCATAAATCTGGGTTATAATTTTTACGCCATCTAGAAGAATAAAAACTTTTTTTATCTTTCGGATTATATTTCAAATGATAATTATTTCTCTCAATCCAGTTGGACAAAGCAATGCCATTTCGGTCGTTGAGATCATAACCCCAAGAATTATGATGACAATTAAAATCTCCTGCATAAATAACTGGGTGTCCATAAACTATAGGAAAATCTTCTGGCCATTGAACTTTTGGAGGTTTATATAAATTACAAATGAAAGTATCTGAAACTTTTATGACAATTATAAATATACCTTCATAAATATTATTATATATGATTTCAGGATTGTGAATATTTTCCTTAACATAAGTAGCACATCCGTGTATTGCACTGTTTAATGATTCAACAAGTGTATAACTTGGAATAACACCTCGAGATAAAATTTGTTCATTAGAATTTGTGTGCGTTTCTTGAAGAAGTATTATATCTACATTTTTATCATTGCAAATTTTAGATAAAAAGTGGCACTTATCTTTAGATATTCCTTCAATGTTTAGTTGTAATATGGTCAAATTCGAGCCAAGTGTCAATTCTTTAGAGCTGCATGACTGGGAGTATTCCAAGGAATCGGTCCAGTCTTCACAGTGACGATCTTTGTGGATTTTGTTGTTGTTTAATCCATGATGGGCTCTAGTATTCAAGCTATCGTCTGCCATCAATTATGTTAAATAAAAATAAAAGGATTCTATATACACTAAAACTAGACCAAGACCAAGAGCAAGCACCACCTTGCAGTGGTTTTTTTATTGAAATATTTTCAATAGCATTTTAGTTTACATCCTGAAAATTGGATTGAGTAAAGTAAATCTTTATTCACTGTAATCTTGAAAACTTGAAGAGAGTAATTCATGCGAAGAACGTGATCAGGGAGTGCATTTCAGAGATTAACTAACAGTTCCTCGGTGAAACGATTCCTGTCTTAGTGTTCTGCACTTCAGAAGTTTCCTTGCATATATCGGTGTATATGCTCCGTTTGGCGTACAGCGAGATTAAGTGGCTGCTGGCAGAATTAGAAGTGCAGGTAAAGATGATCAGTCATCGTGAAAGTACCGATAACAGAAACAGATTTTCGATCAATCTAAGTTGTTCTAAGGATACAATAGTTTATTTCGGTTTGCTATCGTGAGAGTTCCTGAAACTATTCTAGTAGGATCCTAAATTAGTAGGACCAATATTCAACAGATAGGTGAATCTTGGTTTAATAGACTACCTAGCACAAACTGATAAGATGTGATGTCGAGAACTACTTCTGATTAGAATATAACTTTGATTTTAAGTCAAACTCATTTGAATTGAAGAGGGTCATCTCGAGAAGAATTTTTCTAGCTTACCTCTTTACAATAATCTTGTGATCGGACTTGAAGTCTCAGGAATGGTGCTACAAAATCTGTTTCAGATAACTTATACTGACGTACTCCTTTTTAAAGAAGCGATTTTATTGCTGATTCGTAGTGTGTAAGTCCTACAATTTTCGATCAAGGTCTATTATAAGAGTCCTTGACAATAGAGATTTAGAGCGAGATCAAAATTCAGGGAAACGTTCTCTTTGTGAGATAGGTTTTATTTTGTCGTACTCCATGACTACCCTGTACATGTATGCGTGATATCTGCTCGCTTGTAAGAAAACCTTCATATGGACATTTTTCTTTGTTATCAATGTATGGAATAAATATACTGCAGCAGGCGATACTAGAAAAATTGTGCGCCAGACGAGTCTGAGATTAGGTTTACGTGTAGCGCTACATACAGTAGAAGCTGACTGTACCTTTGGCAAATTTGAATAAAATATGTAATATTATGCATTTAGATTTTTATAAACCCGAAGGGAAATCATCACCCTAAAAATCATATAGTATGTACAACAGGAGCCCGCTGGCAACACTACATGTCCAAGAAACATATTCAAGCAAAAAACTCAAATAGATTTATTACGTTGATGCCTCCAGGTACAAATTTAAACCCTTTCCTCTGGATGAAATTTTATCTACGTCAACTTTATTCGAAAGACAACCCGAACAGTTTTCTTATTACTTCTTCTGCGTTAGTATCTTAAATTTTTCGTAAACACGTAAGCTCTAAATTAGTTTTTCTTTTGATCTGTGCCTCCTTATACTTTAAACATAAACTAGGGATGCTGGTTTTAATCTATAACGTTGGATACAATTTTGTCGCTTTTTAGAACACACCAATGTAAATGACGGAGTAACAAATCTCGTGTAGCAAAGCTGGAAAGATATTAACATGATATTGACCAAGAAATATTTTCAAGAGGACTTGTATACCATTTCTGACCTATGTTTGTGTATTAAGGAAATACAGTTTCAAAATATATGATTACATCATACTCGCCCGTATTCAGATAATTTAATAAATAATTACATAATCATATATCTCTATCCCGTTCTAATTCATATAAGCAGTATATCTCTATCCCATTTGTTTAATTATTTTTGTGCTGTTACAGGACAGGAACGCTTTGTGAATACGGGCATCTAAATAATAGAATGAAACCATTGTCAAAATTACTTCAGCAGGGTTGGGTAGATTGATATTGAAGAAATTTAAAGACCTAATTTACATACGAATTTGGGTGCTAGGAACGCCCTGAACAAACAGATGTCGCTAGCCTCGGTGTGCATACATTTACGAAATTTAGTGAGGGTTTAAGGTATCTGTATTAAGTTTAACTGGTTTGTCTTCTTTTTGGTGCTTAGGTTCATTCACACAAAGAGAAACTAGACAATAATATTATTTTGTTGCATCGGAACGTTTTGGTGCTAATCGGTACTTAGAGCAATTATTATTCTTAAAAAACGGTTATTATTTACGGTTTAAAAAAATTCTTTATGTGGAAGTTGTTGAAAAGAGATTACCGAATTACAATTCAAAAACATTTACCTCGACTATCCATTTCCATTTTAGTTAGGTTTTGTCTTCTCTGTTTTGTATGTGGTTTAATAATTGACTTCGTTGCTCGTTCTATTTTCATTTTATTTGTCTGTTTTGTTTTCATAATTTGGTGTGTGGATTATCTGACGGATACAATGGATGTAGGTAGTTTCGATTAAAGGAGATGGCTGTTTTTTTTTAATTTCGGATATAGCGCTCTCTGTATGTATTAGTGGATTCTGTGAGTCGGAAAAAAACCAAAAAGTGCTCGGATTTCAGAGTCTAACGAGACTAGCCCTCCCCCCGTTTTCGAGGATGCTAAATACGATGGTGGTGGTTTAAACTCTTCTCGAATTGACCGCACCCCCAAAAACGGCCAAAAACCACCCCTATGAAGGGTAAATCACGGAACTTCTTTCTCTTGGCGGCCAACCTTGTGTCACCCCACGTTTTCGAGGTCGCTGACCGCGATTCTGACGTCGAGATCGGTCCTTGACGCCCGCCAACTCCTCTACACGGCCAGGAACAACCCCCGGAAGGGGTGAAAAGTTGCCATGAGAACTTTTTAGGTCTCGTTCGTTCAGCATCTTCGAAAACGGGCGGGGACGGATTTTCGTCGATTTCACGCGGCGAGTTCCCTTTTCACCTCCTCCGGGGGTTGTTCTTGGCCGCGTAGAGGGGTTGGCGGGCGTCGAGGACCGACCTCGACGTCAGCTTCGCGTTCAACGACCTCGAAAACAGGGGGCGACACAAGTTTGGCCGCCAAGAGAAAGAAGTTCCGTGATTTACCCTTCATAAGGGTGGTTTCTAGCCGTTTTAGGGGGTGCGGTCAACTCGAGAAGAGTTTAAACCACCGTTATCGTATTCAACATCCTCGAAAACGGGGGGGAGGGCTAGTCTCGTTAGACTCTGAAATCCGAACAAATTCGTCCGACTCACAGAATCCACTATATGATTAAATTTGGAAATCGATTTGACAGGTCGATTTTAGTTTTCAAAAGAGCCATCTCCTGACATGTGATTAAATATTATTATGACGCCATTAGTTTTCAGCCAATTAAGTCATCTTCATTTTTTTCACTGGCAACCCCAATTGTGATACATCGTTGGAAAGATCTGTTCACGAAAAATACTTTCCACTGTATTTGAAACTATTTTCGCGAATAAAAAAGCAGAATAAAATTGTATGGAAAGGGTAGTTATTCTCTATATCATTTCGAAGAACTTCCTAAAAAAAGATGCGTCCTCATTAAAGCGCTGCGCCGCATCGTCCCTGAGCGAACAGTGAATTTTTGTTGTTGAGGAAACTGCGCGCGAAATCTGCACTGACCTGATGGATCGTGCTGCTCATGCGCATTCCTGGACGTTGGTGTACTGTTTCCCGGCCACACCAACAAATATTCAATGTTCCAGCAGGGGTGGCGCGGCGGAGCGCCTCTGTAAGGATGCATCGTTTTTGCATGTCAAACTTTCAATTATTATTGTAGACATTAAAAGCATAAGGAGTCATGTCAGTTCGTAGTTTTATAGAAAAATGGACGCTTCTGATTGGCTGCCTGAAACACGAAAGTTTTGTATTTCTACGCACCGACTTTCATTACGTAGAAATACAAAACCTTCGTATTTTAGACAGCCAGACGCCATCAGAAGCGTTCATTTTGGTATAAAACTACGAACTGTCTTGATTTTATCAATTTGACGCATTTTATGAGCCTCGTGAATTCCCCTAAAGTCTACGATATCGTAAAAGTACAAATATACGAAGTACTACTTCTAGAATAATCCCCTATTCAAAAAATGGCTGCAATTTGAAAAACATCCCTCAACTTTGTGAAAATTGCGAACAGGTAACTATACCCCAGGAATTTTGTAAAAATGTTTCAGAAAGATCTTGATATGTATAGCCTGGCATCGTAATTATTTACCGTTTAACAGACTCACCATTTAGAACTCGTTAATACTGTAACGGGATTTTCGGTATGGTAGAGATGAAGACCCACCGGGACTTCACTACAGCCCCGGTTGATTCCCTGTTATGACCGGCAGTCGATCAGAGCTCAGTTCACTCTCATCGATCTCCCGACGTCCAGTTACAGCTAGGCTCGAATCATTTCATCGACCTGATGTAGCCGGCTGGGTACTGGACGGAGTGCACTCAATACATGCCTCCTGAAGACCTCCTAGCTCAGTTCACAGGGAGGGAGATGGTTCGCGAGTCAATACCTCGGAAGATCTGACCTGCTTCTCCGTTGGGTCTGCTTATATAGCCGGTGCCGGCGAGATAACCTGCTAATCACCGCTGTAAAAACTGTATCCTTCTGATAGACCCCTCGATTAATTAAAATAAATAATAATAATCAACGAATGCCTTGGAATTCGTTACAATACAATAAACATAAAAGATACCGAATCGGTTAAATTAGATAAAAATATTATTTTATGCTTATTAAGAATCTGAACCTACTTCAGTCGTTGCTTAAATATTCTGAAAAAACTGAAAAAATGTATGAATTTTGTTAATTTTACACCAGCTAACCCTACATATTCCCATCTAGTTTCTTGTGGTACACATTTCGTTTTTTCGAAAAATGAAGAACGACGTTATTCAAAATTATTTTTCAAATGAGATAGATTTTTTTGTTTCCTTAATTTATTGATGCCGAAAAACTGACATGGAAAACCACAATGGCGGTCGTAAGAAAAACAAGAAACCCCAAGGCTAACCCTCCCATTAAATTTTTTTTCAGAAAATAAGTTTGAAATTTACCGAAAAATTGCTACTTTCAAAAAAACGACGTTATTGACCAAAAATGATGATATTTTATGTCAAAACGTTGCTTTAAAAAAAAATCAATGTTTTGAAGCGATTTCTATACAAAAACGTCAGATTATGTGTCAAAATTGTGTTCCAAACATTTAAATTTTATTCACAGACTACAAGTTTTATAATAAAAGTCATATTGGTTCAAAGATGATGTAGGCCACCATGTTTTCGACCAATCAAATTATCCATGTGATTTGATTCTTTCTCTTTTCGGCGCACTCCTCGCTTGATATGGCAGGCTGATGAACTAAAACTACAGCCAAACTACAGCCAAACATCAATGTCTCTCTGTATTGTATTGTTATTTAGTAACGGATTTGCCGTCATTGACAAATTATTCTATTCAACTAATTCGTTTCTTTTGTAATTCAATAACTTTACAAATTTACTGTCATTCCCATTCTCATTATTAAACGTTACGTTAAGTGTAGATATCTAAAAAGTTCCTCTGAACAGATCCTTCACTGACAATGGGCTTTGAAGCCAGTTCCTTTTTTCGTCCCGGGATCCGTTTTCAGTTTCAATATAGGGAAAATCACGTGCCATTCCGAGATGTATTCGACTGCTTGGAGTCAGCTTCCAGCATCGGATATATGCTCCTCTTCTCAATTCTAAAACGTCTACGCTAATCTGTGTATCTACGAATAGAGAGGATGACGCATTGCCGGGATTCGGGACTCCGTTGCTCCCGACGGCGACATATTATACGATTTGTGATGTGATGACATGCGACAGGTATAGCAGAAATCGCTGTGCTCGCGTAGGGATAGCAACTCGGGTAACTAATAAGCGGTGTTTCAATTAAGCAGGTTTGTTATGATGCAGTTCTGCATTTGCCACTGCAGTTTAGAACTTGGGAGGAGTTTGCATTGATTTGCAAAGATATATTAATGAAGCTGCTTTAACATTACGGAGCTTACTAAGTTGATATCTATACTTAATTGGAATGCAAACACACTGAGTAGATGTGGTATTTTGTTATCACATCCGCTAACGCACAAGCAGAAATTGTATAATTATTATATTTGCTCAACAGAATAAAAACAGTGAATATTTGGCAAGTTCCATTGCTATGTACCTACACTTAGTAAATTAATACCTATCATAATAAACGAACTTAAAATTTTGAACTAAACAGAAAACAATCAGGGAATAAAGAGTTTCCTCTTTGTTGGTTGTTTTCATTTTATCTGAGTTTGATTTGCCGAATATCGATGTTTTGATAGATACACACTTTTCATTTCACTTTGAATATCTCCGTCACTTTTTTTCTCAATTAGGAGTTTCACTTTCGCGCGTCTTACTCTTTTGTCCATATTTTCTGTGCCTTTTCGGAAGCGTTTTCCCAGATTTCAGCTGAATATTTTTCTCTTCGTGGTAGGTTACGACTCCGTTGTCGTTAGCGAATCACTTTGCGATCTAGAAGTCGTATCTCTTCTTGCTTTGACGTCTCTTTTCTTGAGCAATTATTTCATTTTTTTATTGGCGTAGCTTTCCTTTGTATTCTTTAGTTCTTCCAGCCTCGTTTCATATCTGGTTGCCAACTTTAATGCGTTGACTATCATTCTGGGGTTGATGTCCTATTTGAATTTAATTAAAGCTTTATATATTTGTCCTGTATAAAAATAGGGTTCCCCAAAAGAAATGGAAATATCGAAAGTTGCAACAGGTGTCATAATCGGTTTCACCTCCAAGTTTCTGGGTTCTCTTTGCCATTTGATTTGTGTCCTGTTACTTTCATCTCGAGATAACCCTTATTTTCTTGTGGGTCTCTAAAGTAGACTCTAAAGTAGTTCACTTTACCTCTTTTAATTCGTTACTTATCAACTCTTAATCTCAACTAAACATAAGTTAAGTTATGTTCTCAACTTTCAGTCGTTAATCCAACTATGTATCTTTAGTATAATTTAAGTAGAATAATATAGTAGGATAAAGTGTTTTCTTTATTCTGTAAACGTCTCTTTCCCTCTCCTCTTTAATTATTAATTTAAATCCTTTTTGAATTTTATTTCATAAATCCAGATCCTAAATAGAAAGGAAACTGTGAAAGTTGTGAAGTTTGCGAATCTCTGAAAAAACAATTTCCGTCTGTGTGGTCTTTATTCTGTCCTTGAACGACCAGAGACTAGTTCAGGTAACTATCAAATTTTGGACTGAAAGCCGCTGGTTTATACAAGAACCTTTGGTTATTACAGGTGATTGGAATAAATCTAGATACTCAGGAAAATTCGCTTAGAGCAACAGATCGTGAATGATCAAATTGGCATCGTAGTACGGAATGGTCTCTGTCAATACAATGAGAGAAAGAGTTAAAAAACTTATTCGCGGTAAGGGTTGATAATTTTTCAGTTGGAAGATTGGTGTTCAATCAGAAAGAGGAGGTGAAGAATGAGAAGTTTGTTCCAGTCGCTCCGTAATGAATAAGTAAGACAGCGGTTAATCCGCGAATAATTAATTCATTTCCTCCATTTTGAATAGTTCACACCTTCCATTTTATCATACGGCAGGTTATCAGTTAATAGTTTAAATTGTAGTGTACCTACATTTTGAAGTTGATTTTTTTTGACCCTCTGCGTCAAAGGAACCGACTTTCACAGAGGTGAAGTTTTGCTTTAATTATTTGCTGGGTATTATAGTTCGTTCATTTTCTTTATTTTTAGAAAGGTTTTGGGAATAGTGTCGTGCGAATAGAGTTCCAGGAATAGGGTTTTCACGAAGTCAATATGAGTTTTTAAATTTTAATCAAAAATGTTTTATTTAAATTTTATTGACAAGCTCCCTTGAGGAGGATTCTAGTGAAGTTTGACTTTCACTACATAAATCACAGAATTGTCATGCAAGAAAGTGAAGTAAATTGTAATTATTGTTGTTTGATGTCTTCATTAATTTATTTTGAAAACAGTTAATTAAAATTGAACTATTAGTGCTTTCAGGGATGGGCGTTTACGTATGAAGAAATATTGTTTACACTTTCCATAATAAGAATATGTAAACAATCCAAAGAATGCGCAAGAAAATCTGAAAAATCTGAGAATTCTCAACGCACACGTCTTTGAATAAAAAAAACAAAGATATAGTGCAAATGTTTCTGGACCATAGGATAGTACCGGAAAAATAAAAATCGAGACATGTAAGCCGTTTTCCTCTATCTTGGGCCGTTTTCATTGTACAGGGCCTTAATTGACGGCGATAATTGACTAGATACGTAACTATTTTGAAAAAATCTTCGGAGTAGAGCATAGATGTTGTATTTGCGATATCTACTAGCTAAAGACTGATAAAATTATGCTGTATTTTTATCAAGTTATCACAGAAATTCTTAATAATCGTCCGAGTCTCATATACCTAGCCAAGTAATAAGTGAATAAATAGCTTAATTTTCCAACAAACAAATCTCATCCTAAATTTTCCGCTTACAGCGTCAAAAAGTTGGCTCTCTTCAGTTCGAGATTAATTAATTTAATTTTAAAATTATATCAATTGTGCATACCAGCCGCTAATTAACTTTATCTGAATGGTAGGAAAGTGTCAACTGATTCACTTTGAAACTTTTGAGCCGGTACAGTTGTAAAGCTAGTCGAAACGTAATTACGATTTAATGTTTTTGTGAAACCCGGCAATCCAATTAATTAACAATGACTGCGGAATTTAATTGTTTACTTATCGGAATCGTTAAAGCTATTTAAAGAACTTCCGTAATTTGGAATATTTAATGATTCTAATGTACTTTGTTTGTGGCGGAAAAATTTGGAAAGTTTTTGCTCGTTTTTCATCACATTCGCAGAATAAAAATGTGAATAATTTAACTTTGTTAAAAGTTTAAACGGAATTCAAAAACCAATAAGCCTGTCTATATGATGATCAATGAAAATGTACCCAGCATTATTAATGATTTTAGGCTTTTACATAAATTTAGATAGAAGTATTTTATACTTCAGGATTATTTCGTTGCTAAGTACCGCTGTTATCCTTATATCGGAAGTAGCAAAGATACAGAGTCGGTTAAATTAACAAAAAGTTGCTGTGTTTTCGTCTTTATATTATGTTTGCGGAAACCGATTTAAATTTCACTGCTAGTCTGCATACATTTCTTGCATATATTTCTTTATAGCGATATTTCTGATTTTTTTCTGTCAAATTGCTACCTGGACAACACGACCTTTTCATATTTTAGTGTTAATCAACACGTAGGTATTTAAATGATTTTGACGCAATTATTTGCATCATAACCGGTTATTCTTAAAAAAATCGTTTTGTATTTATTTGTATCAACACCCAAAGACTAAAAACGAACGTAGTTTTTATTTGTGCCTTAAAATATAATATATTATACCGTGTGTCCCCGGATAGGTGAATCGACTCTTATAAAAGACAAAAAATTTTTGATTTTATATTTAATTTTTTGGGGTTCAGCCCTGCTTGGCTGAAGAGTAATTTCTAACAAAATATTAGTTTTGAAAAATCAAACATGCCTTGGAATTTCCAAGAAACCGGTTTTTCTGTTGAGTAAAGTGCCTTTTATGTGGCAAAAACGACAAAATGTTATTTGAAAAAGTTGTTAAGAATCAACATTCAGGTCCGTATATCAAATTTCAAAATCATAGGCCAACTTTGATCTTTTATATTTACTTTTATGTTTATTTCACAAATCAAAGAATTTCATTTGTAACAAAGACTGATATTGACAGATTGCTACTGCTATGGATACAATTTGGTTTTTCCATGGCAGTCTTTGTTACAAAATGAAATTCTTTGATTTGTGAAATAAAACATAAAAATAAATGTAAAAAATAAAAGTTGACCTATGATTTTGAAATTTGGTATAGGGATCTAAATGTTGATTCTGAACAACTTTTTCAAATAACATTTTGTCGTATTTGCCACATATAAGGCACTTATTTACTCAACAGAAAAACCGGTTTCTTGGAAATTCCAAGGCATGCTTGATTTTTCAAAAATAATATTTTGTTAGAAATTACTCTTAAGCCAAGCAGGGCTGAACCCCAAAAATTTAAAATTTAAATCAAAAAATTTTTGTCTTTATAAGGGTCGTTTCACCTATCCGGGGACACACGGTATATGTATAGAGTAATACATAATTATTATATAAAATATATTAACTTTTACATAGTCGATCGTGTATATAAAGCACTCGGCATCCTCAAAATGACGTACTCTTCTTATGAATATTATGTTAATATAAATTTAAAAATAATTTTTTACGACTTCCTGTTTATTTCCCCTTTTTATTCCCGTGACACCCCATAGTGTCCTTGTTCAGATAATGCGGGTACACCTGGAATACAAAAGGATCAGAAAGTAATGCCTGCGAATGATTTTGTATCAGGCACATGAAAAAAATTTCATCTTCTTTGAGTGGGTGAGAATGATTGAATATGCATAAAAGACGTTTATATAAGGCCGTATTTGATTAAAGGATTCTAAAGTATAGATCCTTAACGTACATTTATGAAAGAGATATTAGACATTTTATATTACACAGGATGATAAATAATAACTCGGGCACTCCGAATACACGATGTTATAAAACAAGAGCGTTTAAAATTAAGGGAAAATCTGAGAAATCTGATTGTTAGCTTTCAAGTTTCATTACAGTTTCTCTTTTCTAAGTCATAAGCTATAATAGTTATCTTAATAACCATGATAAAAATTTGTGAGCAATTCAGTCTACTATAATAGTCTCTGATACAAATAATACCATATGATTTATTTTTTTCGCAAAGCCTCCTTTACAGAATAAATTCACAGGATGTGCTTTTTATGACCCCTAATAGTGTAAAATACGAGTATATAGAAAATTTTAACTCAAAAATCAATTCTCAATCTTTTCTGAGAAAGGGGTTGCTATTTTGGAAGCACTGAATTATATAGAAAACATCCAGTACAACACGTATCATCATTAAATAAAATTTGTAAAATTTTCAAAATAACCCTTATGCTTGCGGCTACACCCGCAATACAATTTTACACCTTTCAATCTCCAAGAAATCATCTCCTACTTGTTTTTTTCAAATTACACATCTAGTTTTTTTATTTAACAGGATTACCGCTGACTTTGTTCTGAATACAATTTGATGCGATTTTTGAAAATCCAAGCAAACTAAGCTTGTCAAAAACAAACAATCCTAAAAAGCAGCATTGTCAGGGAGTTAAAAAGAACACACCATATGGTCTTCTCAAAGTGACATTATGCTCGTCTTACTTTTATTTTCATATGGTTATACTTGACGACAATAAAGCGTAACGACTAATAGAGAATGATAACAATAACCAAGTCAACATTTCACGAGAATATTTTTTAAGATCTACTAAATTTCATTTTTTCTACTCCCAACTTTTAATATGCATATTAAATATGAATCACCAGTGCTTTAATGGGTCTCATTAAGATACAAATTTTCATTAAAGCACTGGTCAAGCTATCCAATGGCAGAGGAGCATTTGCAATCGAATCGGTTCCTTTTCGCTCACGATCGGGTCGGCAAGCCAACCGAAGTCACAGAGTTGTCATACTCACGACATAAATTGCCTTGTGATATAAGTTCTGTATTTCTGAAAAAAAATTCTGAACGTTTATTTAATTTAGAACATAAGTAACATTCAAAGAAAATTTATCAAGATTTTATGTTACCTTAATTAATTTGATAAGTAGGTATATCGTGTAAAAGATGGGAAGATAAAGTATTATATCATTCGTAGCGCTCCGTGATATAGTATTCAAAGCGGCAACGCTGCGACCCGCGTTGCGCAGATAAAGAATATCGTAATTAATGGCTGTCAGTTATTAAAATTATTAATTGGAAAATCAAAGCGTAAAATTCGGAATTCGCACTTCGCATAATAAAAATTACGCAGTAGTGAGTAGTGCCCTTTAAACTTGATACTAAAACAGCAGAATAACCTTAGCGACGAAGAGAAAATTTGGTAATATGCGTAAACAAATAGCAACCTATCTTAAACTCAATGATCCGCAATTGTACACGGGTCATTGTTAAAAAATATATAATTTTTTAATCTTTTCTATGAAATAAAAAAGAGTCGTAGAAAAAATAGTGTATGGAACTCGCAGATAATGGCTATTAATACGCTCTTATGATGGTTAAGACACTCGCCTACGGCTCGTATCTTAACCATCATACTCGCGTATTAATAGCCTTCATTATAAGCTCGTTGCATAATATACTATTAAATTTGTTACCCAACATTTGTTTCTGTTTCAAAATACCGCGGGTATTCATCGATAAATAAGTCTTGGGACTTCATAATTATATTATATTTACATGTACTTGTAGTTTTCAAGCAAGTATTTCAAACAAGGTACCCAAAGTTTGTGAAACCTTAATAATTACTGTAGGCTTAAAGGAATTTACACTCAGCTTTAAAATATAACTTTATGTAACATAAAAGTATCAAGACTATAATGAAACGACTCAAGTATTTATAAATTTTTAATTGATTGAGAGTGAATTTTCATTTAGTTAAATACATCTGAGAAATATTCACTCTCAGAACAATACGATCGTGCTGATGTGTACTGATTCCGCGTTTCCGATGCAAATATCTGTAAAATTGAATAGGGTGAGACTGGTGATGATTGTGACATGAATATGAATCTGTTGGCTTAACGAATCGATTAAAACTGTTTCATAAGTCCCCAAATTTTGTGATTATGTTCTTCGATACTCTCTTCTATCTCCGCGTTATGGAGAGTATTTGATTTATGTGATTTTAAACGGGCAATCCAATGGAAGTTTCCAGATTTTATATGTCTTTCTTGAACATTAGTTTCTTATTAAAGTTTTATTTTTTTGATGATATATTCTCTTATATTTCTTGCTGCTTCTTCTTCACCAAAGACAGTATTATCACCTCAACTTACATTGTCAAGTTTATTAATATTGATACCTTGCTAAGATTTCTCATGGTGGGAAATTCCATTGAGCCAATTTTGTGATTTTCAAAAAATTAATATTCTTTCAGAAAACTCAACCCTGTATCTCGAGAGCTAAGATCTTTTCCATGCATGTTGTTGCATCGAAATACAACAACTCTTCCTTAAAATTACTTTTTCTATCGAATGTTGAATCGTGTGAGCAAATAAAAACGTAATTTATAGTAGGCCTTGGAATCTTCGGTTGAATCTGTAAAACTGTAAGATAAAAATTTTGGTTTGTAAAATCGTAAACTGACACTTACTTTGCCTTCTTCTTGTTGTTTTCTAAAATTCACAAATGCGGCCTTTACATTTCCAAAAAATCTCCCAATTTCGACCAGGCTAAGCAACCAATTAATCCATCATTCAAAAAATGATTAATCATTGTCAATTAATAATTATTTTTACATTTGCTGAAATAAGGTGCCAGGTTTTTAAAATTAGTTTTGCGTTCTTGAATAACGCAGACATCATATTCGGAAATTATACGTCCCCCGTTTACTGTCATTAAATTTTAATTGCGCATATGGACGACAATATAGTTGCCTATGGACGAAAAAGTTATGATCCGACCATGTTTATATGTATGTAGATATATTTTGGATTGATTGAGTTTAGTTTTCCAGTGTGACAACTCGACAACTGACAGTAACAAGAATAATGTAGACTGTGAAACTAATTTGGCTATACACAATTTTACATGGTTTTGCAACACAGGTATCACTTATTTGGAGTAGGCCATGGTTGATACAATATTTCGCTGGTGACAGTTCTGTTGTCAGTTTTATGAGCGTCGATAATTCCAATTTAAATAAGTCATGGATAAGTTTCCAATTAATCGACTCATTTTTGCGATTAAAAGATTAATAGTACGTCATTCAGTTGTGTAAGTTCAAGGGCACTTTTGTCGTGAGTTTATGTTCCGAGACATTGGAGAATTCCAACCCGGCAAAGCAATACCCACAAGTAGGCTAGAGACTTTGATAGTACAAGACGTAATATCACCTCAAAGTTCAGAGGTAGTGTATACGGACAGTAAGCCACCCCCCCCCCCCCCCCCCGAATCAATCGACGCTGTCAGATAAGCTATTCAAAAAAGTCCACAGCGATCGTTACTGAGATATTCAATGGCACACAAATTTCTGAAAGAAAATTACTAAGAACTCTGCAATCAGATTTGCACTTTCACTAATAAATATTGTACTTAATAAAGTTGTCAGTTAGTCCAAACTTCTTACAATTGAAAACTTTTTGACCTTTAGAGAGACCTTTAAAAACAGGTGATACCTGTTGCAGAACCCTGTATTTGAGGAAATATTCAAGAGGTTCGTAAAATGCATACAGTTTTATGCGTGAAGTAAATGCGCCTAGTTTCACAAATTCACGACATTTCGTAGTTTTACACGAAATTGAACATTTCTGATTTACTTATATCTGCAGTACGAAATTATCAGATATGTATATTCATAGAACTACGCAAGTACAATACGTGGCTGTTCCTGACGCCTTTAGTTAGTAGCGGTACATTATTATTCATAATTTATTATTGCATAAAAAATTGAATAAAAATCAGTTTCCTACTTTCAGGATCACATCACCTTGGTTACTATTGTTGTTAATAATTCAAAGTGACTGATGGATTAATGCAGCGATTATACAAAGTAAGGGTTGAAAACATAAATTTCTCAAAGTGACTTTATATTGAAATCACAAAGACTAGAAATAGTTTGTTGAATAAGCTATTTAGTGTAACTCTGCTCCAGCTGTCATTTTGTTTTATTTCAGAAGAGTCAGTTCCAAAAGGCGATTTCTTCAGAAGTAAATTATTATCATTTAGGTACTTGAGCTAATTTTACAGGTTGACTAATTTCGATATCTACTTGTTAGTCATAAGTTGTTGCGAATCAGTTTCCTTTGAAGTGATTATTAAAGTCTCTCTAGTCGACATGGGTACCGACCTAAAATAATTTGCATAAATATATACATCAGCCATTCACTATTCTTGATAAGATATTCCGACAGTATGCCACTTTGCGAGTTTACTGGAATAGGTATACCAAACAGTAATTTTCAGCTGCAACAATGACGGTCCTCTTGCAATGAGAAAGCTCTCCGTTCGCTATAGTTAATGAACAAAACCTCTTACTCTCCAACGTTTTAATTACAGTAATATATGCATCCTATCTCAACGATTCCGCATCCAGTGTTTCCATTCGGTGGCGGTGCAGCTCTTCGCTGATAACGCTGGCAACGCTACTGTTTTTGTTTAAACCTTTCCAAGATTACCCGGTAATTCGGTTGTATTTAAAGCCGGCTATGATGCACCTTAATTTGCGAAACTTCATATATAATTATGTTATCTCAAATCAGTATGAGTTCTTGGCAAGTCTACGCTGAGTAAAATTATCATCCCGAATGTTTAGTAATGTGAATTGAACATAATAATTTATCCCGAGATAATCACCGAATATTCAAGTGCATACAAAGATAAATCTACCCAAGTATTTATGTTTGTTTAGCTATATCATTTCGACTGCACGAATTTGTACGGGTAGCTCATATAGGGTGATACGATCTTCTGTTTTTAGTTTTAAAGATTTTACAGTGAAAATCATTTTATATTTACCTAAATCCCTGAGCCCCATAAATAAGCCTTTTTGAATAGTAAGCAGACTATATCAAAAAGCCAGACATCCTGAGTTTGACCTTCTTCCGGCACGCGGTTACTACCTCAGCCGTCAGCCGTCTTGAACTTGGCACTCACCGGTGTCGCAATAACAAGAATAGTTACAGAAAGATAACATATGTACCTCGACTGAGCGGATGGAGTGCTTTAGCCACTAAACGTTATTATTAAAACTAGATAATTAATAATAGAAGGGTGGTTTCTTGAGTTTTAGCAGGAATTAATTAACCTTAACCATTCTAGTGTCGGCCTTCTTAAAGCTTCGCTCCCACCCAGCGAGTAGTAACCGAGAGCCGAACCGAATCAAGCTGAACGGTAGCATTGTCGCCGTTTGCCTCACATACGCAACGCACGGCGCTATACAGAGTGCGAAACTGCTTAACCCTGCGTCACGGAAATATTTTATTGATGAAAAGGGTAACGAATGGAACGGTTATTGGAATTGTTGAAAGAACCGTTACAGGGTAGCTACTATTCGTGACTATGCGTCTATTATCTTGAGGAAAGAACGTTGTTTTTAAACTTGACATCAGCAGAAGAATGAACGTTTTATTCACTAGTCGTAAAGGATTATAGTTGATTATTAATCTAATGTCGTTCAGTATATTCGACATACCTATCGTTAGATTATAATGTATATTCAAGTCATTAATAATTATTTATTTGATAAATCAGTTTATCACTTTTCTGTAACCGGACATAACAATAGTTTACAAAGATACTGACAGTTCTACCAGTTAGTAAGATCTTCAATATTTATTCAAACCATTAAGGATGAAGGTCTTTGGTTAATAGATAGGATCTTGATAGTAAATAAATGCAAGTTTGTCAATATTTGTTGAGAATTGATATACCAAACAAAGGGGTAAATTAATCCAAACTATGTACTGCTGGGGGCTGAAATTTAGGCAGTATTTCTCAGCCGACAGGAACTCTAATGCAAACAAACACTTAGTAATGCGTTGTGTGTACAATAATATCGGATATAACAGGAGGTCGTTACGAAACTACTATTCCTCCACCTTAGATTTCACTTCGATATATTCATAATATATTACATTCAGAACTCTCAAAGGAACTGCCAAGAAATAGGTATCTGATTGTGGTCTTAGATTTTCTATTTAGGTTTATATGATGACTTTAAACGTCGTTATTGTAGGATTTATCAACGAACGGCCTTTTACAGCTGCAATATTAGCATGTCCACTCTAACAGAATTAAGTTGTTTTTCCGAACCATCTAAGTACTTGTTCGCAATGAAATTACAATCCCACCGTGCACTTATCTCATTAAATTGTTTTCTGGCACGGAAACGTCTCCTTGGGCTTCCTCCATTTGTCTGTCCTGTTGGAGTCGTGCCCACTTCAGGTGGACATTATCTAAGTTGTCCCGTCGTTCATCTCTTGCCTACTCTGCAAATTGCATTTCTCAAGCAGCCGTCTCAGTGTCATCGGAATTGAATTACTTCCCTCTGGCCCTCGCATGCTAAAGGACCCAGGAACGGTCCCTTTATCATGTCGTCCCTAGCTCGCTGCGAATAGTATTAAATTTTAAATCACGTTGCCCTAAATCATCTTGTTTTGATAAAGATGATTTACTCACCTACACGGCCCTTTGGCTTTCAGTGTTTATGTTCCTGCCGGCGACAAAGAGGGTCGTTTTTCCTCGGATGTTTATATTTATTACGTCATGATGCCATTGTCTGCCATTATTCAAGCCGTCACACCGAAACGGAAGGGCCCTCTATGAGAGGATCGTATGATTTCGTAAATTGATACAATGATAACCGTAAATGATTTTACAGCTCGGTATACTATTAATGAAATCCACCACTCAATTTCAATTGAAAAATTGAATCTAAAATAGTGGTACCGTCCTTTATAATAACATAGACGTAATAAAAAGGCAATAAAAATACAAATTACTTTATGAAATAAATTTAATATTAAAAACCTTCTCGTTCATTAATCACATAAATAGTGTTTTTGATTGAATATAATATATTTTTTTTTGGGAATTGTCGATGTGTTTTTGGAAAACATATTCATATTCCTGTGTTTAATGTTCACATGAACTACTCCTATATAACAAGGGATACTGAAAGATACATTGTCGTTTGGAGTTCCGAATCATCTTGTGTAAAGTTATTATATTGAGCTAGCGGACTGAGTGATTCGCAGTATTGCTCTGGTTGTTTGTTTCGTCTATTCTACTATTTATTTGGTTTACTTGAAGCTGATTATATACGAGCAAGTTCTCGCAGCCCATAATTACTGGAGTGGAGCGACCTTGTCTTACCTACATAGTTAAGACCGACGTTTCCTCCTTTTGTAAAAAAAAGTTATTATACCAAAATGGGTGCACAAGAAAAGAGTGCCACAGATAGTTAGCAATACCTAAGAGACACTAATGGGTGACTTTTTAGATCTTTAGTTTTATTTATTATTTTAAGAATAGAAATAAATTACTTATTAGCCACGGGCTAGATTATAATAACAATTAAATAAAAAAAAACTAATAAAAAAATCAAATTATACCAAAGACATCCATTAAAAACTTTAATAACTTCCCATTTGATTCAAAATTTGTTTTGAAAAACAATGCGTTTATTTAGATATCAAAGTTCAAAAATCCTCTCACCCCCAACCAGTAACCACCCCTACTTTGGCATTTCAAATGGAACTCCTTGGAAATCTTGTGATACGACATTAAAAAAAAATTCCAGTAGAGCAACAATGGTGCTTCGTATTTTGAAATCAATCCATTTCAACGAAAATTATAAACAAGTGAATATCACAATTTTCCGTTTTAAAAGCAGTTCACATCAGAAACGGCTCCAAATATCGCAAACGAAATACTTTTTATGTACTATCTATTTCTATATGATGGTAGTTGAAATTTTTATACAGGGTGATGAAAATTATCAGATTTTTCACCACCCTCTATAAAAATTGGATCTACATCATAGGATAGTAGATAAAAAGTATTGGGTTTGCTATATTTGCAGGTTTTTCCGATATAAAAGTTTAAACTTTTAAAGTTTTAAGTTTTAAAGTTAAAAACTTTAAAGTGAAAAATTTACACTTTCACTTGTTTATAACTTCGGTTAAAATGAATCGATTTCAAAACACGAAGCACCATTGCATTTCTGCTGGAATTTCCTTTAAAGCTACGTATCACAAGATGGGGGCTCCCTTTGAATTTCCAAAGTAAGGGTGGGGGCAAAGTAAGAGGGTGAAACTTAAAATTAATTTCATTAGATACCATTTTTTAAATTACCTCTAGATGTCTAATTTCTCTAAATTAGTCTAATCTCTAAAGAAAATTTGAATCTTGTCAAAAGTTATTAGAGCGGAAAAACACTCTGTGTAATAAACGATTTAAAAAATTTAAGCAAGCAGTTGTAGAAAACATGACGTTATATAGAAGCGAAGTTTTCATAAAGTCGAAGTTAGGTAATTATTATTCGATTCCATTCATATTGAAAACCTTCTTTTATTTTTTGATGGGATATAAAATAAATAATTTATTGACGTATCGTAACTTGAAACTTATAAAGAATTTTTGGGGAATCTTCGACGCAAAGAACTTTTAAGAACGTTGCTTTCATAAACTCAGAAACGTAGGATTATAATCAGATATCAAGCTGCTTCCAGTCTGCGGTAGGTACCAATTTGCATAATTTCCCCTTTTGACTAGACGTTGAAAAATACAGGCAACATGGAAGAACAATTTGCAACTTTCAAAATGTTTAATTTATAGGTGAGTCTCTTAGCTTATAAAATGCTATTTTGCAATTCATACTTCAGACAGTGTTTGAAGCTTGCGCTGAAATTGTTGTAAGCAAAAGAATATATGATTACTGACTCTGTTTCTGTTAGAGGACGTCATTATTAAGCTGTGATTATAACACAACTGCTTAACAAGGAACGAGTCTTAACGAATGACTGGGCTATGTTTCTAAGTGATCATTTGAATGACAAAGGATTTATATTGTTGGATCTACCTTACTTATCTTTGTAAATAGCAACTCGAATGCGCTAATAAATTTAAGTACGATTATCTATTGTTCGTTAATATTTAAGCGAACATTATTAAGATAATAATCATTTTTCTGAAGTTGCATAAAATATCAAAGCTTACGAAACGATGAAGTGAAACGGTGCAGTAATACTACAATCCCAGTAGGTGGCGTTGATCATTTTAAGTCTCTATTAATCCGTGAAAGCAAACTAAGTCTGCAAATGTTACCTTCGCTCATCTGCTCTCATCATGGTCTAAGTCTCTATGGCAGACTGACGAGTCTTACTGTAGACGAGACTCTGCCATATATGTCTTCAGACCCAAGTGATTTCTGTCGATCTGAGGATTTAATTATTATTGTATTATATTGTATTAATTGGAGATGTATGTACACTACGACACGACCTAGAAGACCTTTTGTGTCTCCCCTTCCAGTGACTATTCGATTATGAAACTTAGAAGTTTCGACGGTTCTAAGGATGGTAAGGCTTTTGGTCTTTTTCCGCTGGTTGTTAAAAACCTAGACAGTGGAGTCTTCTTTGTTGTACTGCATGGCAGTCAACCAGGAGATATATTAGGGTTTCGTCCCCTTCCATGCAGAATTCAAAGGTTTGCCTTCTTCATTGCCTTCTACACATAATATGTGTCCTGTCACCCAAACAAGAGCTACTTTTTTCCTTTGCCTAATTTATTTAGCTCCATTAGGCATTACAACAATATTTTTGAACTGATGATGTAAAAACTCAGTGATTTTATGGTAGCTTCGATGTCTGTTAAGACAGCGATCTCTTATTATTTATAGTTCCTATCTATATTAAAGTGAGCGCACTTTCAATAGCGTGGATTTCCGCTTGAAAAATTGCTGGCTTACTTTCCCATAAGCTGAAATTATTTGGTACAGAGTCCAAAGAGTCCTGCACCTGTTCCTTTGATAATTTTTCATCTATCTGTGTACAATTTTTGATGATATGCTGTTTAAGGTTGTCCTGTTGGACTCATTCGTACATTCTTTTTTGTTGCTGAACTATGTTACAAATTTTTTCTCAAAGCCTGTATATTCTAGTAATATAATCCCTAGGGGCGCTATAGTAACGTATGTTTCTCATTTGGTAGGTAGTGTTGTTCCCTTTTATAATCGTTTGATAACCCTGTTTCTTCTCTAGCTATTCTAGGATAAGCCCTTTTTGCTGGAATTCTCACCACTAGCTGTAGTGGTGTGGTTTAGAATTGCCTCCATTGCCGCTGTGAGCATGTTCTCAAGGCTCCTGTGCATCCATACGCATGTGCAAGTCTCTGTATATTAAAAATACAATATACCTTACAAATTTTGCAAATATGGCATAGAAAATCATCTCCTGTTCCTTTTGGAGCAAAGTAGGGAATATGTTGTCCATTCCTGATGACTTGTATGGTTCGAAGGTGTTGATTGAGAAAAAAAACTTTGCTGCAGAGAAGACATTTGTAGCCATTTTACAGTCTATCCTTCCTGGGCTCCTTATAATTTCTTCTTTTTTTTGATGTTTCCTTTTTTGATGTTTAATAAATCGATCCTATGGTGGTGATCTGATCGAACGGTGCAGTAATACTATCATCCAGTAGACGACGTTGATCAATGTAGGCTCCTCCTGTTAATCCATTAAAGCAAACGGATATAAGCCTACAAATTATTTCCTTCGATTGGCTGCCTCTCATCATGATTTCAATCTCTATGGCTGATTGACGAGTCTTACTATAGGCGAAACGCCGCTGCATTTGTCTTTAGACTCAAGTAAATTGTTAGTGGCGTGTGTGAGTCGGACGAACATGTAAATATTTTGAGCCGGAACAAGATTACTTCCCCCCCCCCTCCGTTTTAGAGGATGCTGAGCACAAAGGAGGTGCTGGACATCGAGTGTGACCCCGACCAACCCCTTCACCGGCCAATACTCACCACCGAAATGGGTGATTTTTTTTTATGTATAAGTAGGCCAAACGATGGACTTTTTCGAAAAACTTTTTGAAAATTCAAGTACAGAAACACAATGGCCATAATATAAAATTATTTTGAAGTATAAACAGTGTCCCATATGACAGTGGCATATCAAAGTTATGTTTTAGTGTATTTTTTAACAAAAAAATACACTATTGAGGACGACATCACTTTTCGAAAATCACCCAAACTCATCAAATGTCCACCGATCATGACCCCCAGATCACGAAAAAGTGGTTTTCCAAAATTCACCTGCCCACGATATATATATATATATATATATTTATATATATATTTATATATATATTTATTTATTTCTCCAAAATCACGATTTTTCGATTTTAAAAACGCTCCTGTAGCTTTATCTTTCAAGATTAGTGAACGAAATTTTGGATTCTTGTGAAGCTTGGGAATGACTTTAGATTTTTGTTGAAAAAAAATCCAAAAGTCACGTTACTTCTACAGGGTGTCCTTTCAAAGTTCCCCAAATCCGGTCCTTGAGGCACGGTTTCTGGCCGCAGTTTTCAATCTAGGGGGCTGAAATTTTTGTGAGAGTAAGATGTCCACAAGGAGTGGTCTGGTATTGCACTTGAGCAAAATCGGCCGAGCCGTTTCAAAATGGCGGCCATTTGAATTTTTTGAACATTAACGGAAAATTGACAATTTTTTGAACCATTGTATGAGCAAGATGGCAAAAAAACTTTGAAATCAAATTAACAGGATTTGAAGAAAATTATTGGAAATTTGAGTTAATGCAATAAAATTAGCATATTTTCCATTAATAAGCCAGTGTCGTGGGTAGGAAAAAGGGTGAAAATGTGTCAATTCTATAACCGTTTATGAGTCCATTTTTGAAGAAGTTGAACCGAAATTTTCCATTTTTTTTTGCTTTAACATATAATTTGATGTCTTAGCTTCAATTCGCCTCGATTAATGTAGCACTTTAAACGAAAGATAAAAAAGTTTTTCGCTTGTGCAAAATTAGCTTACACTTATATAAAATTATTAAATCGATGAAATGGTTCGCAATTTCTTTTTTATTTTTTTTTCACATTCAATTATGAATGGTTCTGAAAATTAGAAGAGCAATCGCAACGACAATTAAATCACCTACATGCAGGTGAAAAAAGTATTCAAATTGGTTTTTTAATTACTAAGATATGACCAGTTTAAAAAATAAAATGAGTAGATGTAGGTACCTGACGTACTACATATATCTACCCCATCATCACTACAAATTCGAAACGCACCGTGTGGTTCAGTTTGTTACATCCTTGACTAGCTGACTGTTGGAGCGGGTTCGCATCCACGAGAGGATCATTCTTTTTTTTTGTAGGTAGGTGGAGTTTTCCCAAAAAAAAATCGGATTATTTTTCATTAAATTCATTATAAAAAAAAATAGGAAGAAAATATTTATTATTGAATCGCATAAAAATACACTATTTCTGCGATTGATGCGCAAGAAGGTTTTTTAAAATGGAATGCTCCTATGTTATTGCATTTTTAGATTGTCTGAGAAGAGGAAATAAGATTGGCTTTTACAGTTGGTGTTTAAATTCATAAGTTTTTGAGTTATAAACAAGTAAAAATCGTAATTTTTTAAGTTCAATGCCCTGTACAACGAAAACGGCTAAAGATAGAGAAAAACGGCTTACATGTCCTTAGTTTAACTTTTCATGTACTATCCTATGATGTAGATGAAATGTTTATATAGGGTGATAAAAAATTTGAAAAAATCTGAGTTTTTCGAAAAAGTCCATCGTTTGGCCTACATATACATAAAAAAATCACCCATTTCGGGGGTGAGTATTGGCCGGTGGAGGGGTTGGTCGGGGTCGCACGCGATGTCCAGCACCTCCATTGTGCTCAGCATCCTCGAAAACGGGGGGAAGGTTTTTTTTGCAGGGAAATGGATTGAAGCGCGGTTTATCTCTCTAGGGGGTGGTTTTTTGCCGTTTTGAGGGGTTGCGCAACCCCAAAGAGAAATTCTGACAATGGCATCGTGTTCAGCATCCTCGAAAACGGGGGGGGGGGGGGAGTAATCTTGTTCCGGCTCAAAATATTTACAATTTTCGGGTTTTTTTCCGACTCACACACGCTACTATGTGTCGATCTGAGGATTTAATTATTTTTTACTTATGGGAAAAAAGTATTTAAAATTCAAATAAAAAAGGTGGGTAGCTACTTCTGATTTTGCGTAAAATATGTATTTATTTGAGTAGAACAATGCAGAGAATAAGTCAATAGTTAAACAATTCAAAACTACAGCGTCTGAGCATAAAAATATTATACGTTCAATTTTTTCTCTCTTTTTAAAGGAAGAAATAACATTTTTCTCTTCCCGTCTTCGCCTCGCCACGACCGATCTACTGGTACAAAAAAAATCTTACCTTTATTTATATTTCCGAAGCAAACAAACGTTTTATTCAACTTTAAGCTCGCAGTTTAAGTTGGAGCTTAATCTAGTTCCTAACAAACTGTAAAGTTTTCTCTAGAAAAGTTTGCTACGCAGGGACTAGATTTCTTGGATGATTTCAATGACGCAACTTAGAAGTAATTATAACAAAATCATTCTAGCAAAGTTGACTTTACGGTTTTTTTATTACTTATATTCGCAATGTAATAAATTCATCCTGTTATTAAGAGACACTTTTATATCACACTATTATGTGAAGTATTTGCGATATCGGGTGTAAAAACGATTGCAAGGCATCTCACGTTCACAATTTCCACAATATTTAAGTAGGTACGATAATAATCTAATACTTTCGTCCCGGATCATAATCTGATACGAGAGTTTCATTTTCTTGTGATGGCATCAATCGTTGTATAGAATTGGACCTCTATAACGTTATGTCATTTCGACCAAAATAACGTCGCATATTCTCTCACAAACACGTCTTCAGAATATAAGGAAAACTAAGATACATTTCGTATTTTTATAAAATTGAAAATGAAACCTCGCGTTCTCTTATGAAATATATCAATAACGCAACGAAGTGACACCAGACTGAAACTCGAGAGTCAAAAGTTCCACTTTTATATGCAAGGGATTCCGAAGCAGCGAATTTAAAGTTCAGGGCAAAAACTTTGTTTAGTAAGATTGATCAGCACTGGATATTCATTGAAAAGACAGTTTTGCTCTACATCTTTACAAGTTACTGTCACTGAACGGAAGTTTCGAAGACTCTCTAAACGTGGAAATACAATTGTTATAAATTTAGGTGAATGTCTCACCTAATAACAACGCGGGTCTTTCAAACCAATGCAAAAGTTCTCTAACAAAGTTTTCACATCCTTGAAAACGAAATTTATTTCCAATACTTTCTTCAGTCTTATTTCGCAAAACATTTATTGTAGTAAAAAACTGAAATATTTCACTTTTTGCGCTTGTATATTTACAAAAAATAGAAGGTTCTTAGCCCCAAAAATGGATAATTTCCCCTTTTTACCGTCTAGTTGATGAAAGACGATTTAATTTTAAGTCAAGCAATAACATTTCCATACTCATGCAGGTGAACTAAATCTTTATTGAAGCTGAGTGCTGCAAAAATCCAACTCCCAGAAAACTCTCACGTGAATATCGATCAGGAATTTTAACTCTGGAGTTTCCAAACACATCTAACCGCGGGCCCGGGACCCAATTAGGACGTTTCTTCTCGTAGTTCCAGACCGAGTATACACAGGTTAGTTAATTATGCAGCCAGTCGGGAGATTTAACATATTGTCAGGTTGTAGCCAGCCGCCGTCATTATCGGACTCTGCCTCTCTTGCCACGGTCGGGCGCTTATTTTGAATAATGTCTCCTCCGGAGTGAAGCAGATAAGATTCTCAATTTCCTGGGATAATTGCGATGGGTCTCTTCTCTGTCAGTGCAGGACCTCACCCAACATGCTCTCGACTTCCCTTGGATAAATTAACATCGCAAGCTCCTCTTGACTGATTGGAATATCTTTATGGTGGTAAACCAACAGCAAGCAACCCCTATTAGGCTTACGGAACACTCTATCTCCGATAAGGCAAACTAATTTGCTAGCACAGATTGAGTCTTAATTAACACACACGCCATTTAATTTTTTAAACATGTTTCAAAAGTGTAAAAAAAACTCGAAAAAAAATATTTACATTTAATACAGGGTGTCCCGTAAGTAATGGTCCGTGGTGAAATGGGAGATTTTTGGTTTAAAAATATTACGATCTGACACTACTTGCTCTAACAAAATCTTGATAATAAAAAAGATACAGGGTGGCAAAGTTGAGATTTAAAAATTTTCTTAAGTTTTTAGCAATTTTAGCAAAGCAAATTTTTAAGTTTCAACTTTGCCACCCTTTATCTTTTTTATTATCAAGATTTTGTTAGAGCAAGTAGTGTCAGATCGTAATATTTTTAAACCAAGAATCTCCCATTTCACCACGGACCATTACTAACGGGACACCCTGTATATTTTTACCCTTAGTAGTGATTCACTACAAATAAATTTATTCCTAACTTTATAATTATAATCAAACAATTAATAATGTACCTTAAATTCGGAATTACTTTTTTCAGTTTTTATAAAATGAATATACAGGGTTATTCACGGTATACGCCACGGAAGTTTATGGCCATGTCTCTGGATTTTTGGATTTTTTTATTTTTGGAGTGGATAGAGACCCGGCAGAGGTACGTTTTAAAATTATATTCATAATGTACAGGGTGTCCTAAAAGCATGAAACATATCAAAGTTGTGTTTTTTTAAATGGAATGCTCCTATGTTATTGCATTTTTAGATTGCCTGGGAAGAGAAAATAAGATTGGCTTTTACAGTTGATGTTTAAATTCAGAAGTTTTTGAGTTATAAACAAGTGAAAATCATTTTCCAAGTTCAAGGCCCTGTACAAGGAAAACGGCTTAAGATGGAGAAAAACGGCTTACATGTCCCTATTTTAACTTTTCATGTACTATCCAATGATGTAGATGAAATGTTTATACAGGGTGATAAAAAATTTGAAAAATTCTGAGATTTCTCCACGCGTCGACAAATAAAAAAATCAAAGAAAGTACAAAATGTTTCTATATCATAGGATAGTACATGAAAAGTTAAAATAGGGACATGTAAGCCGTTTTTCCTATCTTGAACCGTTTTCGTTGTACAGGGCCTTGAACTTGAAAAATGACGATTTTCACTTGTTTATAACTCAAAAACTTCTGGATTTAAACACCAACTGTAAAAGCCAATCTTATTTTCTCTTCCCAGGCAATCTAAAAATGCAATAACATAGGAGCATTCCATTTAAAAAAACATAACTTTGATATGTTTCATGCTTTTGGGACACCCTGTACATTATGAATATAATTTTAAAACGTACCTCTGCCGGGTCTCTATCCACTCCAAAAATAAAAGGATCCTAAAATCCAGAGACACGGCCATAATCTTCCGTGGCGTATACCGTGAATAACCCTGTATTATACCTGCATTATTATTGTTCTAAGAATACTTTCACTTCACGCGTTCACCGTTGCAGTAACTCGGTCGGTATACATGACTATAAGAGTCTGCCCAATGTCTAAGTGACTTCAGTCTTCAGTCCTTACTAACTGATTTTCTGAGACAACTTTCTGGATTGAAGAGGTCCAATCCAAGAAAAGAGGTTTTCTGTCCACTCCTTCCTGAGTATACTTCCGGAGTAATGCATAACACTGTTGCAAGTCTTCGAGTCTCGAGCCGCAGCGGGATATTCTAGCATAATGAATAAGGCTTTATCAAATCCACAAGGGTTTCATCTGTTGATTTCGTTGACCTAAAAAAATGTTGAAACCAGTTTTAGTTTTTTCTAAATCTTAGATAAGAAAACATCTTGTTAACTTGTAAAACGACTTTACCGATATTGCTAAAATGCGATACCATGCAGACAACTCCCTCTAGACATTTAACCCTTGAAAAAATTTCAGTTCCCCAAATAGTGAAAACTATACGACCTGTAATTATGTGACAAGAACTCGTTTTTTTTTTAATTTGTAGGTACATCCTGTATAAACCACGTCATATGTATGGTAGATTCTAAAATTTACAATATAAATTTTCTGTTTTATTTACAAATTTGTTTTTGTGTCCTATAGTCTCTTTGTACCTGCAACCGTTATCAAGAAACAAAAGAAACAAAAAGAAACAATTTCCTCTAATTCGTTGGATAAAATTCAAATTTTTAAAACGGTAAAACAGCAGACTCTGGCTTTCTTATAGGATAATTTCACATTTTCATTAATTTTGACGATTTAATCGGCACTACCTTTTCAAAAATTAAACCTGGGATGATCCTGTATGTCTAATTGTTTGACTAAAGTTTGACTAACCTCAAGGGCTTATAAACAAAAAAAAAAAAACAGTCTTAACATTTCAACACCCCGTAAATCGGTAATGAAGCTGTTGTGGACCTATATTATAGGAACTTTTAGGCAAAAAATAAGCCAACGAATTACATGCTTTCGTATGTACCTGGTATTTTGGAACACCCTGTATATGTAATAGGTAGGTAACTACCTACATATTACATTCACTTTAAGTGAAGTATTTTAACTGAAGATTGGTTAATTAAATAGCAATCGTTATTGTCAATAATTACTTCTTCTATAATTTTTCTCGAAATCCAAGGCTGCGGAGATATTAGTCGCACAAAACTGAATTTGCATGTTAAATCCCTATGACCCGCTTAAAAATTTACACCCTATACCCTATAGATATGTAGCTCACAAAATTTTCAAATTAAAAATTTTTGATTTTCAATCTCCCACGGTAGCTCCATATTTTAAGATAATTATTTGGATTGAAAAATTTTGGATTTTCTTGATTTGAATTCACAAGTTTCCATCAGTTTGTATATTGTGGGCAGGTGAATTTTGGCAAACCACTTTTACGTGACACGGATCGTCGCAGAATCGGTGTTGATTTGGGCGATTTTCGTAAAGTAGGGATGTCATCATGAATGTATTTTTTATTAAAAGTACACTAAAAAAACAACAAGTTTGATTCGGAGGTGGGTGGAATCTGGTTATTATTTTCCTGTAATATTATATGGGTTGTTTTACAATAATTTTCAAGAGATAATATCCAGAGATAAATGGAAATTGTTCCTTTGGAATATTTTAACAACACTGATAATTATACTTGTGTGATACTCATAGGCATCCTTGTACATCCTGAGTCCTGACAAAATCGGCTGTGACAAACAGACAGATAGATGACAATTTTCTGCATAATAATTACGTTTTGCGCCCTTTGAGATATATGTTTTCAAAAATTATAAAACAATTAAAAGGCGAAAAACTTTAATTATTGTGAGAATTACAACTCTTCCAAGCAATGTTAACTACGGAATCCAGCGTAAGACTGAGTCATCTAATTTTTACAAAATTATAGTTCTAACGACAATAATTATTGTTTGTATTTTAAAGTTCACAACTTTAGCAGCTAAGGTTACACTTTCCTGTGGGTAAGTAGAATATAGAAGATTTCCATCTACCAAGGTATTTCTAGAAATGCATATTTGCATTGAGGTAAAAAAAAAAACATTAGGTATAGTATAATATGTCTAACAACAGGATGTCAAAGAGTTAAATAATAAAATAATTAAGTAAAATGCCTTGGAAGACTGCTGACATTGGATTTTGTTGAGTTTAAATCATCCTCTTATGCCCGTATTCACAAAGTGTTCTGGTCCTGTAATATCTCGAAAATAATTAAATGAATGAGATGGAGCTATACAGTTTATTTGCATTCAAATGAGATGGAGATAACTGATTAGGTAATTATTTGGTAATTATCGTTTGTGAATACGGCCATTAAAATATTATCTAGAAGTAATGAATTATTGATTAAAATATCTTAAATAAAACATTGAATAGTTATTATTATACAGGGTTAGAACTATTTAAAGGGCCACTACAGGGATATCCTAAACCATTGAAGATACGAGGTCGGTTAAATTAGAGAAAAGTTGCGCTATTTTATGGCCATCTCGAATCCGTCAAAAGATGCAAGATATCTGTGACCGTTCCTGAAATATCCTGAAAAAACTGAAAAATCGAGAAATCTTATTTTTGCCATATCTTTCTTACAATTGGAAATTAATAAATAATGTTTCGTAGACTTACATAAGCTGTTAAGAGCTATTCATCTGACGTCTCAAAAAATTTCAAAGCCTACTAGATCTTAGAGTTTTCATAGTAAACTTTCGTTTTTCTTATGGCCGCCATATTGTTTTAGTGTATTTTTTAACAAAAAATACACTATTGAGGACATCACTTTTTTTTATATTTCTTTCGGTATGAAAAAAATAATGGAAACCAAAAATTAATACACTTCAGAAAAAAAAATTGGAAAACTTTTCTTAAAAATTAAAAATTTTATTCTTTTTTTCAAAGAAAAACAGAAAATTTTTCGCTGAAATAGGTCAATATGGAGTCATAATACTGCTTGCCCTATAGTTTTTTAATTTCTCTATGATATTCGGTCCAAAAAGTTGTCTTTTTTAGGGAAAAAAAAAAAAATTTTCAATTTAAATTTCGAAGTTTACTAGTTTTAGGTTTCCATTATTTCTTTCATACCGAAAGAAATAAAAAAAAGGTTAAAAAAAATATATAGTAGGCTTTGAAAATTTTTGAAACGTCAGATGAATAGCTCTTAACGGCTTATGTAAGCCTACGAAAAATATTTATTAATTTCCAATTGTAAGAAAGATAACGCAAAAATAATATTTCTCGATTTTTCAGTTTTTTCAGGATATTTCAGGAACGGTCACAGATATTTTGCATCTTTTGACGGATTCGAGATGACCACAAAATAGCGCAACTTTTCTCTAATTTAACCGACCTCGTATCTTCAATGGTTTAGGATATCCCTGTAGTGGCCCTTTAAATAGTTCTAACCCTGTATTATACAGGGTTATTCACGGTATACGCCACGGAAGATTATGGCCGTGTCTCTGGATTTTAGGATCTTTTTATTTTTGGAGTGGATAGAGACCCGGCAGAGGTACGTTTTAAAATTATATTCATAATGTACAGGCTGTCCCAAAAGCATGAAACATATCAATGTTATGTTTTTTTAAATGGAATGCTCTTATGTTATTGCATTTTTAGATTGTCTGAGAAGAGAAAATAAGATTGGCTTTTACAGTTGATGTTTAAATTCAGAAGTTTTTGAGTTATAAACAAGTGAAAATCATTTTCCAAGTTCAAGGCCCTGTACAAGGAAAACGGCTTAAGATGGAGAAAAACGGCTTACATGTCCCTATTTTAACTTTTCATGTACTATCCAATGATGTAGATGAAATGCTTATAAAGGGGGATAAAAAATTTGAAAAATTCTGAGATTTCTCCACGCGTCGACAAATAAAAAAATCAAAGAAAGTACAAATGTTTCTATACCATAGGATAGTGGATAGGATCCACTCTATCCACTTCAAAAATAAAAAGATCCTAAAATCCAGAGACACGGCCATAATCTTCCGTGGCGTATACCGTGAATAACCCTGTATAGTAAATAATATGGGGATAACATAACTAGCCCTAAAAACACTATAACCTTTCCGTTCACGTGCTTTTGCTTTTTCCATAGAATTATTTAGATTCTATAGATAATTGCATAGATTCATACGCATTTACCTATTATAGATAAATACGATCCCTTCTGGGCTGTTGGTTTTAAAATATAGGTACACTAGAAGTATCTACATGCACTTTGATACTTTTACAATAACTATTATAAACTATTATTGAAAAACATGTAATTGAAATGAGAGAGTTATTCCAAAACTAAGAATTCTTCGTCCCCTTTTTCCTCAATTAATTACCTGCAGTTAATTAACTATTGCAAATATGAAAAAATTGATGCCTAGATACAAATTTGTAGAGAATTTTTTCTCCGTAGAGTAAAAGTAATTAAACTTTTTCCGATAAAAAGTCAAATAACGTCGTAATTGCAAAAAACAAATTCATCCCCTGAAACCACAAGGGGTATTTTTTTTCATTTTTCTCGCCTTGATTGCATAATCAAATCCCAATAATTTTACAAGACCATCAATGATTAAAGTCAAATTAGTTAGGTAGATACTCAGTTGATGTCTTGATCAATCTAGAATGAGATTATCACTTACTTCACTAACTTCACCTGTTCTTCATAAATTAGATTCAAGGATAAAGGGGAGAGCGATATCTAAGCTTTTCAAGTATGGGATAATCAGGCCCGTTCAAGCCTGGTTGATCTGGAACCTGTTCATGTCGAATAGATAATAACAATCCTGAAGGACTGCTGGTTTCTCCCCGGGAAATCGCGTAACCAATACTATGAATACTACACGCAGGGGGAGGTTTATGGACCAAGACCATGTCTGCATCATAAAACAGGACGAGCCTTATCGATTTAACCTTGTGCCTCTGACACTACTTGCCTGGAAAAAAATAAAAATTTTATGTCCCTATAAATGTAATCTATCCGATATCTTTGATCCGCCTCTTGAAACATATTTCGCATGTAAGTAGCACATGTAACGTCAATGCGTCGAGGAGATGTAGGTATCAGGACTAAAGTCGTTCGTTTCGAAAGTGTAGATAAAAATAAGAAATTTAGTTTATTAAAGAACTATATTTCTCTAAAGTTAAAGTGTATTTGCATAAAGATCTCTTTTATATGCAGAGTCGCGGGCGAACATCTTGGAAACTTTAGGTGTTTTGTTCTTTTTTAAATGAACTTATATTGAACTATATTTACATCCAGGTACATTTAAGCAACTTTAACAAACTTGGTAAAGTTTAGCATCATCATCATCGATAATTTATCAATTTAAATACATTGCGGGCCGCGCTTTATCCTACGTTAATTTAATATCGTCAGTAACATTTTTTATTTACTTAAGGGAAGAATGCAAAACATAGTCGAAAATTTAGTATTCTGCACCACATAAGGTATAAAAATTATTCTATTGTCTGAGTCTATATCAGTCTTCGCAGATAAAATATTTGTGCAAATAATGCGCACTCTGGATCCCTGGGATGTGCCAGGGTTCTATTATTCTCCACCACGCAACTTGATTTTGCCACTTGGAACGGCAGGGATTCGACCCCACATTTTCTAGGAGCAGGCGGCAGTTGTGAATCATCAAAGCATATCTTGCTGTAAGACTCCGGTTCTTTCTCTCCTGGAAATCAGGCATCGATCTACAGAGGCGGCCTCTAATATTTTCCAAACCATTCTAACTTTTGCTATCTACTAGACATTGTGCCGCAAAGGCTTGTATGGAAAGTATTGTGTTTCTTGAAAACAGTGTACCTAAGTATTTACTCATTACGTGTTGTATTATATAGGATGGACGTCTTACCATCAATTCATCGTTCTACCACAGACTTCTGAGTAGAAAATATGCCGATTTAATTGAAATAATCTACAATGGCGCCCTTTTCAATGTACGGCCCCTAAAAGAGGGTCAATCAAAATCGCATATTCCAGAAAAAGTAAAAAATTGATTAAATGAGAATATAGCTTTATAAACATTGGCATACAGGGTGTTCCTGTTTTCAATATCAGCGGTATCACCTTTTAGCCTAGAACTTTTTTATCAGCATGCCACTGATTAATTCTCTATATTTTAATAAAAGACTAACAGCGGGTATTATAAAGGCTCATTAAGTTAACGGGCAGATTTCTGTGGCTATTTCTGAAGAAGATATCGAGTCTAAGTGGAAATTTTTTAAATTTATCTATTCTTGACATGAAAGTAATTACAAAAATGTTAATAAAAATCATTTGACGTCAATATTAGCTTCAAAAACGAGCTGCAAAATCAGCCCGTTAGCCTAATGAGCCTTTTTAATATTGGCTGTAAAGAAAAAAACTAATAAACTTTTACTAATAGACTCACATCACTAACGTCAAAATACACCATATTAATGAAAATTAGGAAATGTATGTAAATGGCCGACCACCGTTTTTAAGGGCTGTATCTTGACTTGTCGTTTTTGTATATCAGCAAGGTTACTGCCGATTTTTTTCAAAACTCATTCAACTGCGAGAGCGCCCAATTTAACAACAGCGGACAAAGAAGTATACACACACGACTGAAGCGAGAAAATTGCCTCAAGAATCTTCGCTTTCAACATCGGTCAAAAATGATCGGTACGTAACAGTCAATAAATTATTATGAATATGTGAATACTACTGTGAATAAAATTCTGTGCTTTGTTGTACCATCAAAAATAAAAACAAAAAAAAATACTGAAATTTTAGCGGAACAGTATAAGGGTAAGTGTTAATTGCTGTGAAAATATAAATAGGTTTTCCTGTATATTCCGTTACATGAAAAGAGGCTATCAAAGGAACTCAAAAAAAAAAGGTTGGATCATTATTTGAAGTTTTAGTAGACTTGTTATTCGTAAATAATGTCAATATTATGCCAACAAATTCGTGTATTTGCTTGTGCCGTTTCACGAATATTTCCAGAAAAACAGGCACGTTTTATTGCGAATTTTACGTTTTATTGCCTCAACAATATATGGAATAAAAGAGAGCGAATATCATAACGTGACTAAAACAAAAATACCTTTCGCAGTCGCTACTTTAGGAGACAATTATTCTTAGAATGTTTTATTAGTAGAGTAATAAGAGCTGCACGAGGACACATCTAGACAAGTACTAACCGTAATACTGAAAGCTTGTGCTTTCATCTATGGCAAGTATGTTTAATCTTCCTCAAAGAAATTGTCTTTCCAGAGACAAGACGCTGAAAATGGAAAATGAATAAATTTACAAGCTTATCCCGAAAAATTGCATTGCAGTTCGGTGCCTCTTACATCTGAAGAGTCTCACAGAACTCTGAAAATATTGAAATAGCCAACGAAAGCTCATCAGATTCGAGCGATATTTCCTTATATTAGTTTAGAATTGGCATGAATTGAGAGATGGATTCAAATATACATTTTTCAGTACCTAACTCTAACTATAACCTGGATGATCCTGACTAAGCCAATGAAACATCTTGTTTGGCAGGTTATTAAGAAAACTACAAAATGAAAAAGTCATGTGGTTTCATGAGCGTAGATGATTAGTCCACTCATGTCCGGTAAAAAAGGTACTCTTTATAAAAGTCGCCTAACCTTTTTCGCTTTTTATTGGAAATTTCGTATTTTTCTCATGAGATTTCCTTGATTTACCTACATAAGTAATAAAATTTATCATTTACTTTTCAACATTTGGACATTCAAAATCTCGATTGAATGCTGAAATGTAAATTGATTTTATTATTTTATGTAAATTAAGAACATCCCAGGGAAAAATATGCGAAATTTCGTATAAAAATCAAGGCTCAAATGCGATTATCTTCTAAACGATAAGGTTTACTTATACTTAAACGATAAGGACTTTTATAAAAAGTACTTTTTTGTCGAAAATGAGTATTTAATCTAAAATGAGTATTGAAAAAATTTTTATTCAATTTGCGTAGAAGTTCAAAGGGTGTGGAACCATAAACACCCATGATCTACTGGCGTAGATCAAAAATTCGTTGGCACGAATTCAACTCATGAGCAATTTTATAGCATTGCACCTTTTGTACCTACCATAAAACCATAACGTCGTACCAAATTTGATCAAAATCACTTCACCGGTTTCGCTTTTCTAGCCAAATAGCATTTCAGAATTGACATTTTGGCGTCTTCTGGTGGCCAAACCAAGCAGCTTTGGACTAAGAAAAGTTGACTTGAATCGACTTAGCTTCACCTTATAGGAACATTTATTTTGGTAGTGAGCTGTGAAGTCATTTGAGGGACACCCAAGATCGTCAACAATTTTTCGACAATATTTTACATTCTCATTGAATTTTTTGAATTGTGATCAGGGATGATCTTCCTTTTCAAATATTAACTTATTACAAATTGAACCCAAGTAGATGTCCGCATTTTATAGAGACATGTGACACATTATTGTTAAAATGGACGCTAATGCCTCCATACTCAAAATTGTCTAATATTTGTAAACGTTGAATTTTTTATAATGTTAAACTATTTTCCATTTATTTAAAATTTTTGTTTTGACTCTTGACTGCTCTTCAACCATATGCAACCAGTTCGCCTTACTAAAATATCGTAACATCGTAATCCTGCTCGCCTTTGGAACGATAGAAGCGCTTCAGGCTGCACGTACCACGTCCTGAGCTTCGGTTCTTCATTTCTCTTTACCCCCAGCTAAATAATAGTCACACTTTGACGTTTTTTTCGATTCTGATCTTCAAACGGGCAACATGTTACTCTTAAGAGTTTATTGATGGTTACTTACTTATTTTTGAAATATAACTCAGTGTACGATCCGGTAAGTTGTTGTTATTTAACTTATTATTAATTGATTACTGTAGGTAATGGTATTCTGTAATTTATTGTTATTCCAATTTTGTAATCATTTAAAAACTTCGAATTCTGCACACCTCAACTTGAAACGCGTTTTTATTGCTTATGCTCAATTTGGTATTTTTTTATATAATTAATTATATTATTTGTCTTGTGTAAAGAGTTGGATGGATTACAATTTATTGCATTAGATGTTTATACATTATGAAATTTTTGGCTTTTTTGCTGTTTTGAATTTTGTATTTTTTTCGATACGACTTCGCATCATACAATTAATTTGCAGTTTAATCACTTGGTTATATTTTCGCCAACTTTAACGCCATTGTTATGATAATAATAATTTTCCGGGATCTATAATCATTAAAATTTCATTTTACCGTCTCTATAATGAATATTTTTTTCTTGTTTTTCAACTATATCACATTTATTGTAAATTTTAATTATTCTCCATTGCCCTTACAATAGAACTACTGTATTTTTCAAATGGTTCATAGTTGTCAGTTTATTGGTTCATTAAACTTGAATTTTTTTGACGTGTAGGTTTTATTTATCTCCAACTACCTTTTTAATAATTAATATTATAATATTACCGTTGTGTTGCTCTACTAGATAAGCAGCTTGGTAAGTTTTCACGTTAATTATAAAAAATAAAAAAACGTACGCTATATTCTATAATGTTAATGTTACATATTGATGAGAGAAATTTTTTTGGAAATCGTTCAACAAGATTGTCTTGACAAAAAAGTCACCGTTTGGAGCAGTTTCGCATTACTGATTCTATCCTTATAGTTCGTATCTATTCGAGATTAAAACTTGATAACTTCTTACAGTGAAGCATTTTCTACTTCATCTGTTTTTCATAAACTTTTTATGAAGCTATTCACTAAAATATTTGCTCGGATGCCTTTGAGAAGACCCTGATCCGGTCCTGTCATCGGCAGCAAGACTAAAGCTAGGCATCGAACTCAGCAGGTTGCCGGAAGGAAGCCACATCGATGCCTGGAAGAGCTGCTGGAGCTGGAGAGCCCGGCTAGGGGAGCCTTTGTTATTGTCGTGCCCTTCAATCAGTAGCGCAGATATATGATAACCCCTTTCCAACATCCAGTGACGTACGAGTAGATACCTAGACAACCAGCTTGGGATCATTGGCTAGGGATCACTGATCTGATAGCCGATAGCTCGATAGCCGCCAGGGATTGCATAGCCGAATAGGAAACAGTAAGAGTTACTTGATGATAACGTGGATTCGCAGTGTTTTGTTTCCAGATTGAGACCACTTCCAATGTTATTCAGATAAAAGTCTTTTCGGATATATCGGTTGATACTGATTGAGTTCTTTAGGCTTTGAGAGCACGTTGATGTTATCGGTTTTTATTCTGACATGATATACCTAAGAGCTACTCTGGAATCTTTTATATCCTTGTGCTTTTTGTGAAATAACATTGAGTGAAAATAGCCCGCGGGTAGATCCTTTAGCGTATTCCAGTATTCTTTCGATTAATGAACATGAGTTCCTTTGACAAGCTCTTTTGTATCGGATCCGTTCCAAGCTATTTATGGAGCTCTTTAACAAGAAAAATCAAATTAGATTGGAACAGAACGTTTAAAAGGTACTAGTAACCTATATTACTTATTTACAATTTATTTCTTTCTAATATATACTTTTATCCAATATAATTACTATTACTACTTTCTATAATGCCTTTTAACAACAAATTCCAAAATTGATGTGTGTAGGCTTTCACGGCTGACTTCAATTGAAATCATAGTTACGAGCCTTCTAAGACGACCTTGTTAAAGCAGTTCTGCTATTATCGACAACACTTCTGGAATTGAATTATAATTAATGCCGGACTGTTTTGCCGCGGGCCATGGAAATTTGCTCCCAACGATTCATCTGTATACAGCTTCGATAGACATCATCACGCGTGCGCACAAGCGATGCTTCTACCTCGCGTGTTCACTGATAACCACGGTGTAACACATATAAGGTGAAGGAACGAGAGCTGTACGCGCGAGCAGACATCTTCACAATACATCAGGTTGACTCAAGGGTGTTGTTGCAGTCAGTAGCACTTGGGTTGTAATTTTTTGTTCTGCCCAACGGTTTACTCGGGCAAGCATAAGTTATTTACGCATATTCATTGATAAACGCTTGCTTTTATGTTCTATTTTTATTAATATTTAAATGTTGGTATGCTAATCAAAGAGATCCCCGTGGTAGTTTCATCGCATCAACTTCTACAATTAGGCACGACACACTTTCTACCCATTTTTTTTTCATCACTTTTCAGAAATAAATAAAATAGAGTAGCATGACACCCTGAAAGTGCCAATTTCCACGTGCATGAGCAAGAAGTAGTAAAGCCCAGCTGGCGTTTGTATTAACGTTGAGGTTTTCATCCCGCGCTCATTGTTAAAATACTCATCCGTTTGCTCACCTTATATATCTTATACCGAGGTGATAACTGACTAGACTGCTGCAAGAGCGCGCCTAGATATAGAGTGATGGTCTGTTGATGTCATACCCCCTCCACTTGCTATCTCCATCATAGCAACGGCTGGTCTCTTCGATGATGTCATATATTCCTGAGTCAGATGATGACATCGGAATTGATTCCGATGATAACTCGTTTGGGTTTACCTCAAGTTGGGATTCCAAATCCTAGGTTAGTAATTACGATATATACAACACAACAGGAGCACGGTAATCTATATACTTACGCAGAAGAACGTGGAACAATGGAGTCTTTGATTTGAACGGAGAACTCCAAACTTGTTGTGTAGGTTCGAAGCCGCTCTACGGCGTCTCTGCTGATGATGTCTACCGAAGTTGTAGGCGAAGCGTTCGTAGCAAATGGCCATGGCCCACGGCAACACAGCCCGGAATCAATTATAATTTAAATTCTTCAAATGCCGATTACCAGTATCTTGATCTCTAGACAGATACTTCACAAAGTTTGTCTAAGATTGAATTTTTAGATTCTCATGATTGTTTATAGTCTTACAGATTCTATCTCAGTCATGTCGTTTCCCCAAAGCCCGTCTAAACAAACGTTTTAGTTTGTAGGATTTACATGATAAGCATAATGTTTCTAAATTTGAGCAAACATGTAAAAAAAAAATATTGAGAAAACTACTCTTATCAAACCTTATTGAAATGAGACCGCAACTTTATTAATGTGCTGCATAAATGGAAATAAAATCCATTCATTGGTGAGTGCTAAAATATGGAGAATTTATTACTGCCGGAAAGCCTTAGAAACGACAGTTATTTAAGCTCGATAATTCATTACTAAGGGAACTTTCATGCCAGCAATATAAATATTAAATTAGGTAGAAGGACTCCAGACTACACTGTCTAAGGTTATTCTGAAGGAACCGAGCCGGCAGGCCCGGACACACGGACCGAGCAAAAAGAAGTGAGTTTTTCCGTTGAATGCAGGCGATTTCTGAACAACGCAATTCAATTAAATCCTGAAAGGGAGTTGGCACACGCAAGAATCTCTTTTTTCGAACCACAATCTGCGACCTCGACTTAAACATCACTGAAAGAGGTGTCCCGTAATAGAATTAGAATTAACTGGATGAAAGAAATGGTGCCCTTTTTTGCTCTTTGTTAGCTCAAGAGAAAAACGTCGGAAAAATGGCATTATAATGTTGGGGAGACATCGGTAATTAAGTTTTTAATGTCGGTTATCTTTCTTGCAGTTGTGTCTCTCGAACTGCGACCAAGATCTTAATAAACAAATTTCTTTTCTGAATTTTCTTCTATAATGAATTTATGAGTATCATGAAAATAAGACGGTGTATATAATACTACCGCAGAGGTAAATTTTTTTTGTCTAATATTGAATCAAAAGAACTCCAATAATAATACCTCTCTCTCTCTCTCTCTTTTTCATGATCATACTGACTATTTTATTAACTATGTAGGTAGTTAATAATAATCAATGAAAAATAAAATTTGTATGATAGTCTTATAAGTGTATTTTTTATTAAGAAAAGGACACCACCACTTTACGAAAATCATCTAAAACCATCAAATAAATAACCACCGATCGTTACTCCCAGATCCTGAAAAAGTGGGTCTCCAAATCCACCTTTCAAAATCGCTATTTTTCGATTTAAACGCCTTGTTACCTTGAAGATTAGTAGCGAAATTTTACCCTTCTGTAGAACTTGTGAAAGGCTTTTGTTAAAAAAGTTTTCTAAAGTAGTGTTACTTCCACAGGTGTCCCTTCAAAGTTCGAAAAAACCCATTCTTGTCATACCATTACAGGAAGCACTTTTCAATTCAAGGGACTGAAATTTTTGTAAATTAGATATTTCGTTCATAAGGAGAGGTCAGTGATAGGCCATACAATTTACCTCTACTTTTTACGCAATTCTTCACCGGCAAAGAATTCATTTTTTACATTAACCTTTTTACGGTAAAGAATGTAAACAATTCGCAAAGAATGCAAACAATGCAAAGTTTTGATTTATTCCAACTGTTATATACCTATCTTGTGGGGTGTGGAACTCCAATTTTCATAAACATTAAATAGCGTGAACAATAATTATTATTATTCAAGTAACAAAATATCAAAACTTAACCAAAACAACATAATACAATAACTTTTTTTCTATGCTTTACATTATTTAGCTCTTCTTTACATTGTTTACATTCTTTACGTATTGTTTACTTTCTTACGCATTATTTACGTCAAATGTAGGGAAGGAGTTCCTTATAAGTTCCTTACATTAGTGGGAGTGATCTGATATTGCATTTTAGCAAAATCGGTTTGGTCGTTTCAAAATAGCAGCCATTTGAATTTTCGTAAAAATTACTATTTTTTGAACTCCGATATATTATGCACGATAAGAAGAAACTTTGAGATTAAATTAACGGGACGAAAAAAAAAAGTTTTCCGAACTCCGCGTTAGTGCAATTTTTTTTCCTGTTTTCTATTAAATGACTTAGGTAGAAAAAGGGTAAAAATGGCTAAATTTCTATAACCAATATAGAGCATATGTTCAAAAGGAATTGAAGTGAAATGTTTCTATTAGATAGCAATCATGAAAATTTTCAGGCAGCAAATAATTAATATTACGGAGATATTCTACTTTCTATATCATGTCTATCCCTCAAAAATTTATTTTTTCGATTTTAAAAACGTCCTAGTTTTCAATCCACCTGAAATTTTTGTAATAATTAGATTCCTTGAGGGTGTTGTCTGATATCACATTTGAGAAATATCAGCCCAGTAGTTTCAAAATGGCGGTCATTATTATGAACTGCTATTTTTTGAATACCTACCATAGGCACACAACATAGGCAAAACTAAACATATCCCAACTTTTAATTATTAGTTCACCAGTGACTGCAGGGAGAAAATGGGTCAAAATTACTAATTTCCTATGTCAATTTAAGGGCGAATTTTCAATGGAAGTAAACTGTAATTTTCACAGTAAACAACTATTCTACTAATATGATATGAGCATGAAAAATTTCATATTTCATCATGAACTTATACATATTTTCGAAACAACACTCGAACCAGTGAGTGTGATTGTTCACAAATTATCGTTCATCTGCACTTTTTCATTAATAATAAGTAACAGTATTATCAGAACTCGTTGGCACGTCAAGGTGACTCTAACATAGTGAAAGACTCGATATTTTCCATCGTTTCTCTACTGTTCTTTGGCAGAAAAGGCACCGTTGTTTTGCTGTTGTGTCGCTCTATAGAGCTATCGAGACGACTCCTCTGTCATATGAAAACCAACAAGGGAGACGTGAGATATTTATTCCCTCTAGGACTCGTTCGTGTTTCTCCACTTTCAGGGCCATTACGGAGAGATGCCTCCGCAATATATTCCCTTTAAGTCAAGACACTCTCATCAACATATGCAATGGCATCTTCTGACCATGACTCATTTCAGATATAGATTCTGTTTTTTTAGGCAATCGCCTATTTACGATATTTCTCATTATTCTGGAGAGGAAATTATTATTGACAAATGGAAAAATATGGTTTTGATTAACATTTTTTGTTCCGCTATTAAAGACGTCGAGGAAAATTGAGTAAACAATGTCATAAGTCTACGAAAAATACCGTGTGTCTGTCTTGGTTATGACTTTATTGCCACTATTTATGTGCTTAGACCTTGCCATTAACAATTGTTCTGTTATAACTTCTGTTCAGAACTCAGAAGTGTCATAAATTGTAATGTTTTGTTACAATGCGCACAAATAAATCGTTCTTCTGAAGAGGCTTCAATAAGCAGGATTTTTCCAAAACACATCAAACCAAACCTGACTTTCACACATTTTAACGGATGACTTACACTTTTTCTCAGCTATGCTATAATAAAGAACAAAGAATACTTTTTTGTTAAAATATTAAAGTGGATATAAGCCAAAATGTGAATTTCCCGATATTACACACTGTATAAATATGAATTTTTTTATTTAGGTTAAAAAAATATTTAAGCGTTTAAGAAAGTGTCGAATTCTTTTAGAAATTTTCTGACCCAAATTAACTTTATCTTGCGCTAAAGATTTAGAAAAGTTTCTTTAGAAAAGTTTCAAATTCATAAACACGATTCGCCGTCAGCGCATAGAATTCCAAGCTCGCCTCCGCAACAGAATTCCCCCATTCACTCAAATGACACCCATCAAGCAAGAGGGGCTTGCTGCTAATTCCTCCGGTTGACCCGAACACGACTGCTCGCTGCGTGTGTTCCCCCATCCCCAGGGACGTATCTGACGCACGCCGGGCCTTCCCCGGGGACCGGGGCGGCATCTACACCTCGCAGCCGCCTCCCTCACAATGCACCTTTCTCTGCAGACGCCGCCCCACCTGCTAGGTGTTCTCACAGCGCCGACGAGCCCATTGTACACGCTCACAATAGATACTTGCCAGAGGTATTCGCGCTCACTGTTTCCCTTTCAAACAGAGGGGATTCAATACCCTGGATGTGGATGGTTAGTGCGGGTGTGCAAGAGAACGTACTTTCACTGGGTATATGTGGATGAAACTTGTAAAGCTCTGTAAGGTTATTGTTATATAATGTGTGCTAGTCAGGGCTCTTTTTTCATATTTTGAGGGTTGTGGGTTTAATTAATTTACAAGATTATACTTATGATCACTTGAATACGTACAAAAAAAGGTAAAACTACGGCTGTGATTTTCGACAGGTTTCACATAGCAAACTTGATCGTTTTTCTCAAAGTTTTTCTTGAAAATTATCTCAGACAATTTAAAAATGTAAAAGTATACAGGATGATATGCAATTTCCCCGTCAAACTGATGCAGTAGATGTCAAGTTCCGGTATTAACGGAAGTGCGGCCACTTCCGGTCTTGAATTTTTTTTTTAAATTTCAGATGTTCATTTATGTTCTAAAAAATTTTATTTTAAGGTTCTAGGATCCTAGGATTCTAGGATATGGCCGGTGACCAACACCCGCTATATTATGTTTCATAGAAATTTTTTTGACTGATGAGTGATGACATAAAAAGACACTCTCTATGTCATCAGTTAAATGCAAGTGTACTGTTTATACTTAGTCAGTCAGCACGCTCAGCTGGTTGTAATGTAAACAGTAGTATTATAGTTTTTTTTGATAATCATTTATTGTTTAGCAATAGCGGTGTCAGTTGTTTATCGACGATCACTTGTTTTATGAATTTGACAAAAAATTTTGTTGAAAATTGTTTGGTGTGCTGTTGGATCATTGGGAATCTTCGCACCTTCTTTGAATAAGATGATAATGGTCGAGCAGCAACGATAAATTCAGAGCAGTATGTAGAGACCAGAGTTACATTGTCGCCTCGAGAGATCGATCGTTAGAAATTGCACTTACGTAACGATCATGTTCTCTGGATGTCCCCTGGACAGCTTGCAGTCCAGAATCGACAGGTGCAGAACACGCTTTCTGGTGGTGCCACTCGAATAATAACTGAAACGAGTTAAAAGCCGCATTACTGCCGAAATTGATTCTTGAAATATTTTCTTTTCGCTTTATCTTAGTCATAAAGCTATGTAGTAGATAGTATGAAAATTAGCAATGATTTAAAGAATTTTAACTGTGTCGTGTATTATTTAAAATATATTTTGTAAATGGAACTATCACAATACAGGGGAAACCAAAAAAATGGCCATATTATGAGTATCTGGTATTCTCAGAGAATTACTGTGGTAATTGTTTGATAATTTTTCCTAATTTCATAAGAGAGTGGCGCGATATACAGTTTGAATACAATGCCACCAAAGAAGCAGTTTGAAACGACATCCCTCCCGGAAAAGAGGGAAAATAGGGAAATTTAGTCGAGATGAAGCTAAATGGCAAAGTAGGAGAATGGAGAGAGACACCGTAAGGAAGTCGTTACTCAAAGCTCCGTATGATTCTTAGCCGAGGGAGCAGGCAATTAATAAAGGGAACGGCTCGCAAGACGTCGAGTCCTACCCGGGAAACTACCAACTAACTTCTAGACAAATGAAACAACCTACAGGAATTAAATAGAAGTCTGCTGAATTTAGATTACGACATTTAATTATTCCCATAGTTTATAGAGTACCTCCGAACTGGATAATGAGTCTTCGGTATTAATTGGGGCACGGTTTTCAGATTACAAATAATAAAAATATGCGATTATGATTATGAAGAGCGAGAAAACAGGTTCGAAAACTTTTGAAATATTTTTTAGGTACCTACTTGCTACGGTCACCTAATTAAATAAAAATTTAAAAATATCGAAAGAAGATTTGGTACAAAAATCGCAGAAATTAAATATTTCACCAATATCACATTTCTAAAAAAAACAACATTTTGTAGAACGTTTCGTTTATTCCACGTTAACATACCGGAAAACCCCATACAATTTAGGTATGATATAATACATCCCGACTTCACGAGCAAAGTAGAACAAAATTAAATATTAGTAAAATATTTAAATTGTAAACAATGAAAACAGGCAGGAACCCAGAGTTATTTTCAGTCACTAATCTCGCATTTTCCACAACCCTAATAAACATAATTAAGTATGGTCCCATAGACAATGACAAAATCGCCATTGTGACCACAATATTCGACTTTTGGAGGCTGGTCTAATTAATTTTTATTTGGTCCTTCCAAAAAGCAAGAGGAAGCACGTTCGGTGAAAAAATAATTAATAAATTTTTTCAGTTCTAATTAAACAAAATGAGCAACGCATGCGACAATAAATTCACAATCGGGAAGTAGCTAATAAAAAATTAAATCTAACTTGACTAAAAATAACTTAAAATTACTTAAAATGATCAAGTAATATACAGGTTGCTCATTTTATCTGAAGACACTTAAATATATCAAAAACTACGCAGCAAAAAGATACCAAACTAGACCAACTTACCCCCGGCCCCTAAGGGTGTGGGGCAGCAACTTTCATTCTTAAATGAGAACCTACGTTTTTTAATGCAGAATCAGATTCGAATTTTACGAGTGATAACACGTAGGAAATTTCCTCCCTTCATTCAGGTGGGATGAGGGGAAAATTTAAACTTTTGGTTGGGAACCCTGGAATGTTTTTTGTGATTCATGATAGATGGCACTGTAATCGACGAAATTACAAAAAAAAAATTGTTTTGTGGTAATACTAAAAAGATCCATTATTCGAAAAAAATTTTAAGACAAATCCCACGTACTTTTATCAAAAAATTCCGTATCTGTAATAAAAAATAAGGAGTCTTGCGCAAAATTTTAAATTCTCCCTCCCCCCCTCCCCCCGCATTGAGGCAACAGCATTTTCATACGTATTTTCATCCGTAAAATCCAAACCAACAAAAAAAAAGTGCGAGTTCTCATTTAAGAGTGCAAAGTTTCACCCAGGGGGTGGGGATAGGTTGGTCGAGTTTGGTATCATCGGATATCTCCCTTCCAGATAAACAACTTTCATTACCTACTTGTTTTAAGTCGATGCCTGTAGTTTTTAATATATTTGAATGTCTCCAGATAAAATGATCACCTTGTATATAAACCACTGTCAATCTAGATAAGAAGAAAGTTATTATTTTAATATTTCTTTTCAAAAAAAGTTTTATAGTAGAACCAGGAACGCATAAGAAACGCAGCTATAAAATGTACCACTTTTAACTCCGTGATTTATTTATTTATGAATATTTCTGGATAAATGATTTGTAATTATCCAGCATTCCTAAATCACAAAGCTAATTTTCTCAAGTACAGTTAAATACAGCAAATACATCTCAACGAAACCGAAAATCTGCGTTTTGTAATTAAATGTTGCGCTACTGTTGCCTCTGAATACTGCCTCTCTAAATGTTGTGCATGTGTGGTTAAGGTACCCATCGAACGCAGCTCAAGAAAGCGCTGCCGTATACCACCTCCCCTAAACTATAAATAGCTGTCGTGTCGTGACTACAGGTCTGCACAAGAGGCAACGACACTGTACTTGAGCACCTGGCGCATGCTTTGGCAGATTCCCTGTTGTGTCATAGGGAGTTATGGCACAGTATTGTTCACTCCCCCATTACTCGTGGGACCAAAATGGAAACTATTTTGGACACCACAGTAATAAAAACAACATGCAAGGGTCTCCTTGATGGAGGCCAGCAAGGGTTAAGCATCGAGGGGGGACCACCAAGGTCGCATCACCCCAGAACCCATGCAAGTTGAAACACACAGTTTTACAGCCGAGGTAAGCAGTAGCGTTCAACCCTCGCAGGTTCTTAGTACAACTCTGCTGGAAAGGACGGGTAACGCACCTGGTTGAGCTTCGGGTACTTCAAATAAGTTTGCACCGCAGTGAGGCTGCGTCTGCTTCTCTATGCAGGCTAGTAGCTCCCGGAGACATATTCCCATGTAGTCAGCACTCAAGGTAACCCGCAATTCAAACATGGGGTAAACCAGCTCCAAAGACCTGCTGGCAGGAAAATCCTAGGCTATAGCAGACCGTCGAACCTTGCGTAAAAATTACTGAACTTTTTGACTAGCCAAGGACCGGATAAATACGGGAGCATACAAAAAACTTATATGCAGCGTCAGGGATCTTAAAACCTTCTTCCGTATATAGCTACAACGTAAAAACAAACAATTACCTACTCGTGTTCTGAAAAATTTTGACACTCTTAACTCAAACGAATTTCTTAATATCAATTTTTACGAAAATTCAAATGACAGCCATTTTGATATGACTCGACCAATTTCGCTTAAATGCAATCCCAGACCATTCTTTCAAGGCATCTGCCACAGAATCTTTCGCTCCCCAGATTGGAGACTGCGCCCTGAATTGGTGTGACAAAAAGGGGGTTTTAGAACATCCAAAAAACAACTGCAGAAACCACGCGACTTCAAAAAGGTTTACTAACTAAAGTCCAAAGCCCTTCATAATTTCTACAATTAATACTCCTTGAAAAAATGTTGAAATAATAATTTGCGTTTTCAAAATGGATAATGTGCAATTTTGGAGAAGTATATAATATGAAAACAGTTTTTTCGTCAGGATCGGTCGGTAGACGTTAATACATAACTGATTTTGGGCGATTTTCGTCAATAGTGTATTTTTTATTAAAAAATCCAGCTAAAAAAAAACACTACTTCGATCAATCACTAACTATCTAGTGTGTCAACCCTTAAGTCATACATATTTGAAGTGTAACATAAAGCAAGGCATTATAAAATACATGAACCGGTATCGATATTATGCCTGGCACATCCAAGAGTAGTCCAATGCAAACATAATCTCCTCCAGAAGAGTCATCCTTTCTAGGCATTATATAACAGCTTTGTACATCGATTCAGAAGATCGGGGATTCTCCGCATATGTATTTTATATCACATTTGAGAACAAACTCCAACAATGGATGTGTTTGTCGAGGACAAATATGTCAGTTATATTATGTCGCGTTCAGTGCGTGCGCCCAACCTGGTTGCATAAGGAGGAAGATATATGAAGCGTCATTGTATATGATATTCTGATTATGTGAATTGACATTTGTTCGTGAATAATTGGCTTTTATGAATATGTGGCACTCATTATTGTGCTGACTGCGCTTTGTACGTAGAGTGAAGAGGAAATCGTGGAAACAACGCAGCACTCATGTAGGTAACCTATTTTGATTCAGAAATTTTGGGAGGGCAACATCTCAGGTAGCGTCTTTTGTTCTTCGTCTTTCTTTAGTAGGTTTTATCTGCAATTATCTACTGGTTCAATTACAATTATTACATTTACCACCATTAATATAATAGTATATGCTGCATACTTTATGTACCTATATATGTACGTATTTACAATTCCTTTGATTTTGATAAAAATGCAGGTAGCTAACATTTATAGGTACAGAAAGGAATAATCGATTCTCACTCTAGAAGCTCATACTAATTTACATAGGGAAAATTGGGTATTACTGCTTGTTACTTTTGCACTTGAAAAAGCAATTATCATGCAAACGTGGAAAATTCAGCTCTATCAAACGGAAAATATCTGTATTTGCTAAACCTTTGCTTTGTAACATACAGAAAGCTATAAAGTATCCAGATTTATTTTCCCCATAGGGAGCGATTCACTGCATCTTCTTGTTACTTTATTTTCATTATTTGGTCTCTGATTGCAATAAACAGTTGGGCGACTAAATAAACGTTCCTATCTTAGGTTAGTTTACCGTTGAGAACGGAACCGCCACTAATGCAGAGCTATTTCCCGTGGCTTGGATTCGCTATCTTTTGTTCAACAACAGTTTGGATCTTTCCTCCGGATATGACCCGGAGCTTTTGTTTTCTCCCAGAACCATTTAATACTATCGTACATTATAAAAGTTGGCATTTAACACTCAATTTCATGAGAAACGATCGCAACGCCGTCGCTCTATCCAGGAGGAAACTCAGAGCGTAAATCGTGGATCCTTTCATCAGAAATAATTATTTAAAGCGCACAGCAATCATCATCAGTAATAGATCACTGTTATTGTTAACCATTACGCGAGGGAAAAATCAGGTCTTCCTCGGGAAATTTCATTTTCACGGTATTTGTAAAGAAGCAGACCTTTCTCTATTGTTTTATGCCTCAAACTGCCTGCGGAGAATTATACTCATTATTGTTCTTTTACTCATTAAGGCAGTCATAAGACAATCGAGAAAAAGTAATTAATTAAATTAGGACGTCTTTATCAAAGGCCTGGAATTATGTTGAATTGGAAAACTTCAATTACATTCAACTTAATACAACCTGCGGTTCAATTATTAAGCTTTCATGGAGAGATTTTGATTAAGTGGAATAACTACCTCTCTGCTATATATTTTGGAAACGAGCTAGGTAATACGAATTTAATAATTTAGATTTATTGTCGACATGACTTGAATACCTAAATGTCGATTCGTAAATTCCCAGACATAACTGTATATGTCGAAGTCAGGTAGGGCATGATCTGGTCTTCGATTATGCGAATTTTGTCTTCTTGGAAAGCCCAGGAATTCAATTCTGCCCAGTTTCGATCATCGGCGACTGGTAACGGTATTTATGTCGGAATATTCCTTGCTAGGAATTTAGTACTTCGACATGTTCCATTGAAGTCGAATTATACGAAGCATTTCTAGTCAACTTAAATTACTAGTGAAACTAGTCAACTTAAATTACCAACATTATAGTTTTCAAACCTTACTATACTGAGCGCATTCGAATAATTTTTCTCTACGATTGTTCTAGAATAGTCACATTCTTGTACAATTTTTAACTATGGAATACTGTCATGCTGTTAAACTATATCAGAATCTACTCTACCCCCATCAAAGGTTTGATTGGCTACCAAGCATTTATTTTGCAAACAGCTACGACGAACTGTCAAGTTTATTGAATTTGAATTGAGCTATATCAAATAAATTATATTTTATTAATTCAAACATGTATTTTGGTGTATAATTGTTGCAATCGTAGAAAAAATAATGTCTGCAATACATTTGAAATGGCATATTCTTCACGAGTGGAAAGTTCATTACACAAGACCCGTACACTCGAAATGAGGTAATATCGGCAAAAGTTTAGGCGTTAAATAATATCTTCCGGAGTAAAATATTAGGTCGAATGGGAAGTGATCACTGGCGTAGTTGAGCATAACTGTGACAAGTAAAATGTGTTTGATAATAATATTATTTCCTGCACAGGACTTATTGCAAATTATACATTTTCCTCAGTCTTCTCCATTCTCGTTGTATCGTATACCTACCTTGCTGTTTCTCAGAAAATGCTTTTTTAGTAATGTCAATTACAGCAAGTTATTTCGGCCGTAAGGTAAAAAGTTAGAACAAAAAGTTTAGAAATATCTTCTTCAAGGTAAAATTTTGTTTTGATCAATTTTCTCAGAACTATCAGGTTTTGCAAGCTTTTTACCAAACTGGACCACATCAATAAAGTGCTTGGCCGTAATTTTCAAATTAACAAGATTTTGTTCCAAACAGTGCAGATTTCAAGATTTTTTTCAAAGAACTTTCCCTAATACTTCGTGATAGCTTTATCAAGCTGCCAAACATGATGAGGGTCCAGAAGTTGAAGGCATTATGTTTTTCTTTTCAAGTTTTACAAAGCATGATTAGCTGTTCCAATCAGGTGCTCCGGAGCAGGGTTAACTGTAGATGGCATTGCGGTCAGATTCAGATAAACTGGATTTTATTAAGATACGCATGCTTCCCTACTCAACGTCTGTGCTTAGGTTAGAAGACATACAATTTTCGGTGAACGTCATAATAATCCTCCACTAAAAGCTCGATTGCTGAAGAGCCTTGTCAAATCTTATTTGCTTCCAGGGTCGTTAAATTCAGCCAAAATAACATAAATTAAACACGTTCTGGATTTTGTTTAAAATAATTTTCAAAGCAGTTATAACTGCATGAAAAGATTAACACAAAATAATTTTTGATATAAAAACTAACTAGAGTGGGCAGCACAAAAATATGCCTTCGGGAGATCTCCACATCGAATGGGCACCAAGAATAGAAAAGACATCGGATAAGTTAAGTAAATGTAAAGAGACGGAATGGAGGACATGAGACTTCAAGCCATCCTTCATTCCAATATACACTTGAATTATGTCTCTTTGAGATCTAACAACTTAACTAGGGTCGAATGCGATGAGTTAATGAGAACCCTTTTACTGTAAGAGAACTAAACTAACCGACAACTGACAGGTAATGCGGTGATAACACTATAACTATAAAACTATAACCTAGCAGATTTGCTAGGTTATCACTTCTTTTTTAATGCACGTCTCCATATTTGTATTTATGCGAAGTCTCAGGAAGACATCTCTAAACCACTTTACCTCGAGAAATGGTAGATCATCTTTCTAGACGGTCATGTTCACTATCTCAGATTGATTCACAATAGTAATTGAGGTTCACGTGTAAAAGACAACTCCAAATTTTCAAAAATCCTATATCAGAGAACTTTTTAAATAGGTAATAAAGGAGAGTCTGATTGAGGTCTATTTTTTTAATTTTCATAGAGAGATTGTGAAAAAGGCACTGGTTGAATTTTCCGGACTTTCTGTATGCATTTACATACCAGCAGATCCCAGTTACGCGCTTAGTCGATTATCCAACTTTCCGGTAATGAAGCGCTATAATTCCAGTTATTTCACGTACGTATAGCAAACTTCCATCCATTCTGCCTTTTTGAAGCGGAATCTATAATGCATTCGATAGAAGCAGAACAGCAGTTCAAAGAGCCGCAATTAGTGTGAGCTAGAGTTCTCTCAATGCAAACAATGCTTTGCCGTTGAGTCTAAATTCTCTAATGTAATAATTAAATAATTACTCCACCTATTTCGTGTAGCTGTACTAATTATGTCAGTTTTTGGTTTATTGTTTACCCCCGGGTCTATTCAAACTTTCCGCGCACCCGACGAGCTCTTCCAATGCTTCCATTGAGGTAAGTTTATTTGCTTCATTTCCCATTGTTTGATTACTTCTAGTTTGCCAACTGGAGCTTATTGTTTAACAATCGTGTCTTTAGTTGGTTGAAATAGACAACGCAATTCCAGGCGTTTTCCTGCAGCAATATGAGGAAACTGAGGGTTAAGCCAATGACATTCCTCCCAGGATTCTCTTCTTCGTCTCTACTAGGTGTAATAGAATTATTTCTACTTAGTAACCAAGGTGGAACATTAGCTGATGGATTCGCACATCTACTTGGGCGTTGTCTCTCCTCGGATTAGGGTTAAACTCTCTACAGTGCAAGTGTTTCATGCAGCTTAGTTCTATGGTAAATTTAAACATTCCCCACCATTATTGTTGTGGCAAAGTTTGTTTAGCTGTTTACTCCGAATTTCGGCACGGAACTCCTACTGTAACTTGAACAACGCATACATACAGTATTAATAAACCCTTTTGAGTAGTTTGTCGTTCATTAAGTATTAAATATCTGAGAACCTTCATATACAGGGTGGACACTTTCAACTGGCTCACCAATCGAATCTCCTAAATCCTACACCATAGGAGATACCGAGTCGGTTAAACCAGAGAAAAGTTGAACAATTTTATGTTTAATAAGAATCTGGAAAAAATAGGTTATCTACAGTCGTTGCCCGGGTCCTTGCTGAAATATCCTGAAAAAAATATGAAAAATCGAAATTTCTTATTCGTAAAGGAAATTCTCAAAAATTTTATTCTTCTAAGACAGCTTTTTATACCGAATATGATAGAAAAATAAGAAAAACCATAAGGTAATAAAATAAGTAATATACCTAACTTTATGTTAACGTAGTTCGATGAAAAAGTGTTTGTTTCTTTCTCCTAAAAAAAATTTTTGAATTTTTTTAATGTCTCTCGCAGGACAGAGTTTCTTGATGTAGCTGTTGGTAATTTTTGACTGTCTACTACTTTGAATTATCTTTGGTTACAATTCCCGATAAATAAAAGATTAAATAATCACTGGTTCACTGCATACATCAAATCAAACAATAACTTGGAATTGGAAAATCGTAACAAATTAATAATTACTGTTACTAAGAAACTTGATTAACATTTTCGAAGATGCGGCCAAACATTGGTCGTAAATTCTCGTCTTCGCATTTTTTGGAGCGTTTTCCAAGCGATATTGAGATGTTCATGACTTATATCATCTTGTAGCAATTCTAAATCTTCGTAAAAGTTTTGAGGGCTATAAAGTCTATTTTTTAATAATCCCCAGAGAAGAAAACACTCGGAGATAAGTCAGAGTAACCGCTGGTCAGTGAATAGGTCCCCTTTTGCTTCTTATCCGGTGATCGAGAAATGTATTATTTAAGAAATTTCACACCACCATACGCTTTTGCGCTTAAACAGGATGGATCAATAAAAATACTCATATTTCATGTTCCAGTGGAACTTCTAATGCAGATCCGGGTACATAAAACTAGGAATTTTTTAAACTTTTGTGAAATCAATTATTATTAAAAATAAACCAATAATTAGGTAATTTACTTTGCATGTCCATATCATGGAGTGAGGAGTTTTAAATCACCCCCCTCCCCGCAGTTTAAATTCTCAGCCGAATGAGATTCCCAAATTAATGAGAAAACTAAATTCAGTAACATTAATTTTACTACTTTTTGAAGTAGGTACTACTAATATGTCATTTGTAAAAATTGTGGGGGGCCTTGGAGGTCATAAAAACCTCGTCTTAATGGTATTTTAATTAGGTACATGAAAGTTATGTTAGTTTTCAATTTTGTCAGTCTATCAAAACATTTAAACTAAGCTTGCAACGTCATCTTTGACAACTCATAAATTTTTTGTCAAAAAATAGAGTTCATGCCATTGAATTTAGCTTTCGTATAGTTAAGTTCTATCTCAATTCGTTCAGATTGGAGAAAGGGGGGGGGGGAAGACTATCGATATTTGCAGACTATCAAAATACATTTTCTCAAATAAAGTATCATGACATCCTATGCTATTTTAAATTCATGTTGACAGGAACTGCAACGTTATTTTTGACATTTGACACATCAGTTTTACGTCAAAAAGTAGTAAAATAGTAAAATTAGTCCCCCCACAGGTAGGGGGACTAAACCCCCCAGCAGCGGCAGCAGGTATAACCTGTTGCCAATACATTGATACCCAAACTTCAATCTTTTAAACAGGAGGTTTCTTGAAAGTACACTGAAGTGTATAGATTTATTTATAGAACAATTTATTTTGATTAATGTTTTTCATGATATTTTTATCTAAACTAGTGCAGAAAGTCCAGGCGATCTATCCCTGACTAAATTATCCACTAAATTATCCGAAAAAAAAATCCACTTTCTCGTCTTGATTTCAACTGCTGAAGTGCCTGTTGATGCGATCCTGATCCTGAATCATGTACGATTTGATTGTAGATTATAGTGGGAAGCCTTCTGTAGGTGTGCAATGGGACCTGATGAGATCTATTGTGCTTCTGTAGGATTTGATACTCCCCAGGTTTGTGACTTTGAGGGGTGATTTTATACACCTTCCTCACCTGTTATCATCCAAAGCCACGATGACCCAAACTTCATAGTCGCTGCATTGTTCCTACCTATGTTGAGGACATGCACACAGAAACTTTCAGCTTTTATAAAATAACTAACATCTGGCCGTCACGGGCTGTTAGTCTATATAAGGTATAACCATAACCACCCGACACAGTTTTCATCTAGATGAATGGTTAAAGTCATTCAAACGACCCTTAACGTTTCGCTCTTAACGTTTATAGATCTCCTCAATCGTCAAAGGTTCTAGGTAGCTATAGCTAGACCGCGTGTATCCAAAAGGATAGTCGCCAGTCGCTGAATTGACCTTCGTATCTCTCATATAAGTTGGCGCCACCATATCTGACCAACATTCTCCAAAATGAACTGAGCATAGTTTTGTAAAAAGTAATGAAAAGTTGTGTCGAAACTCTACCGTCATCAAAAAATTTCTGAAACTCGGAGCACATGCAGAGCAACCGAAATAAAAGTGAAACACCTCTTAAGGATGACAGTGGTTATCCCATCTCCTCCGGGAGACAAGTAAGACTGAAGAAATCAAATGCGTACCGGGATATATCTTAACCGTTTTATAAGATTCATGTCTCGATTTAAGTCCAAACACTCGTTTCATTTCGCTCTTGAGAGAGTGAGTCCCTCAGACCCTTGTAATCGACAATCTTTACGGATTCGGACACAAAACTGAAAATAGTACATGTAAACGCAAAAGAGAAGGCAATATGTCACCGTAGGACAATTAGGTATACTACTTGCCAGCAATGTTCTATAACCTGTTAATTTTCAATAATTAATTTGTCGTTTTACAAGTTGCAAATTGTTGTCGCTTCTCTAATTTCTGTATCAAAACCATAACATACAGATTCCCTATTCTCTCTAAATTAATGCGCATCACCCCGATATGATACCTATCTTCATCTTGTTTATTTCCATATGCCTAACATAATGAAGCCAGAAAAGAAAATGATGAATATTAAAATTTTTCAAAAATATAAGTGGAAACCTATACATACCTAGGTACAGCCAAAAATATTATTAATCCATTTAAAATGGTTGCTTTCCCATTTGAAAAAAAAATTGTTATTATTAATTAGACCTAATAAAAATGTAAAAAACAATAAATTTTCACAACACTTGAAGTTATTAACTTTACTAGTCCTATTATCAGTTTATCCTTTGTTCAAATAAAGGTATATCACCCGCCTTCTAATAAACATATTGCAACATATTTAATTTCACACTATATCTATGTATCTTCCATGCTAATACCTACAATAAGCTATTTCGACACAAACCCGATTATAAAAGCTGAGATTTATCACCCAAGAGTCAGTTGAAAATTTTCAATAGTACCTACTAGAGCCAAACGGAAGATGACTTTTTTCTGTAAAATTTTCCTACTAATTGCGATACTTGTTGCAGTCAACGCCAAGATTTACAAACGGTGTGAACTTGCTAAAGAACTCAAAAACAAGTACAAGTTACCCGTTCATGATATACCAAAATGGGTCTGCATTGCCTACCACGAGTCCCGTTATAACACAGCAGCGGTAAATCACAAAACTGGTGACCACGGTATCTTCCAGATCAGTCAGCGTTGGTGGTGTTCTCCACCTGGGAAAGGTAAGGGTTGTAACAAACCTTGCTCTGCCTTTGAAGATAACAATATTGCTGACGACGTGGTGTGTGCTAAGAAAATTAAGTCTCGACAAGGATTCAAAGCTTGGGTGGCTTATAATAGGTATTGTACTGGAAACGTTGATTCTTTCGTCAGAGGATGCTACTAAAATGAGATCGATGGAATGTCTAGAATTTTATCTCTAAGTAAGTTTCTTTTTTATCACCACGTGTTATTTGCTAGTAGTGAAAGTTCATGGGCAATAAAATTTTTGTAATTATTAATGTCTTCTTAATAATCTTTCTCATCATCAAAGAAACAAAACTACAAGAGTTCTTTCTAAATTTTTTTATGACAACTCATAATAGTACCTACTGCAGAATTCTAGTATAATCGCAGTCAAACTACACTTCGGTTGACGTTTGAGAGCGCTAAAAGTCTTAAAGGGCATCGGATCTCAGTCTTTACGGTCCTGTGATCCACGAGTGGGTAGGCCAGAGTCATGGGGCTCCGGTCGACTGCCGGAAATAAATAAAACGCCCTATTAGTACAGCACTATGAGCAATGTTCACAGTTTGGTGGCTCCTGTGCAAGGGATCGTCAGCTTTTAAAAGTTCTATAATCACCACGGCAGGGCGTCCATTAAATGCATTCACTTTTCCTCTATAGCTGTGCAAATTTACTTACTTTAAGGATACTTAATTAATCCTATATGCATTTGTCTATTCTAGGTATAGTGGAGTAAGATATGAGCTTCATAAAATGCATTATTTCGGAATAATTAGTGGAAGGATGGATTTTATAAAAAAAAATTTCGAAATATTTTAAATAAATTAATAAATTTCAACACAATATCTTACTCGAATTGACATATAAGGGGTTTTTGAGGTCGCCGAATAGGAACGCAATGTTAGGGAATAAAATTTCAAAATGGTGGATCCAATATGGCCGTCTTTTTTAACTAAAAAAAAACTTTACGTACTCAAAAAAAAATTGACATTTTAAAAGCATTTTTATTGCAAATAGTAATATACGTGTTTTTGAGATAGCTGATCAATACAATGTCAGAATGGCTGAATGACCAAAATTTCAAATATGGTCGATTTTTTTTATGCAATTTATGAAAAACGGATTTATTACATACGGCTCTAATAATAATAGAAAATCAATTTTCAATATCTGGAGTTGATGAAAGATCTGACAATTGCTCAATTTCTTGTTCTTCTTCAAGAAAAGATTTACAATTGGGGCAATCAGTACAAGTAGAACATGCTACTTGAATCATTTCGTTTCCGAACCCTATGCTTCTGCGCACAATAATTTATGTCAAGCCAAGTTTGCACTTGATATACATATACTCTTTTGAAATGCTGGTTAGCTGCTTCAATGTCATTTCAAAAGTGAACTGTGGGAGTTTCAGATATTTATTTTTAAAAATGACAGATATATAATTTATTTTGTTAAAAATTCTACTTTGTATACTTACCATTCTCGTAAATATATTTTTCACATTTGAATACATGATATCTTGTTAGCTGCAAAATCTTCCTTTCAAATTTTTATAAGCTCAAATTGATCAATTAGATCAAAAGTTATAACGAATTTAGTGGCCGCGCGTCCCCGGGCGTTGCCCTGTTTCCGATTTTCGGGCGTTAGAAAAAAAATCTTCAGATTTCATTTTAGAAAAAACTTTATATACATTTTCCATCTAAAATTGTCTATTCGTTAACTAACTAACTAATTTGTTAAATAAATGATTAAGCTACGGTTGATAGCTTTTTATATGTTGGTCCTAGCTTACTCGCAAATGTTCAATATAAAGTTAACTTTTCCGCGACTATTTTTCCGAAGTAGAAATTTAACTTTATTCCACTAGCATACATTGAAAGTTTTAATGACATTGTAGGTATAACATTTAACTTTAAATTTTACGTTGCTCAAACAGAGTCTTATAAAGTCAAATCATATTTTTTTGTTTTAATAAAACTATATAGTTTAATGAGAAATTTGTTTTACTCGAGTCGCTGAAGTTAATCGTACGTAAAATAAATGAAGCGATACAACTACCTATAAGAGAAAACTTTTCAAAATAATCTGCCTTTTTTCCTTTCGGATATGACGAGAAAGCAAGCAGCGTCTTGAATAATTTCCGCTTTAGAAACAAAAATCTAAACTTTTTTCTCATAATAAATCTTCTCATAAATATTGCATTCATGCAAAATAGTATTAATAATTTAGGATATTCATAACGAATTACGTCTAATATTTAGAAATTTCCATCTAAATTAGTTCTAAAGAGAGGGAGAAATCCTACAAATTCGCTTGAACAAGCTGAATTTACAGTTTGGATAAAATAAAAACTAAATTAAAGGTGTATAAACAACATGTACTAATTGTCTTTGTCTTCTCTGTCCTGTTCTTTGCTACAAAAAAAAACAACATTTCGTTAATATTTAATGTTAACTAGGGTCACGTTTCCGAAACGTAATTCTAAGATCACATCAGAAAAGCAAGACAAATAAATTCTATGCACTTTCCAGGCCCTAAGACCATAAAATACGAGTATTATTAAAAGAAACTAATTGTACTTATCATCTTACATCAAGAGAGCTTCCACTATATAAGCTCCTAGCTGTTAACCTTAATTCCTTGGCTCCCTGTTATTTTTTAATCCAAGTTTCTGACTGAAGTGTATTTTTCTCGACCTGTAATCTAGAGATTAGCGGAGATTGAATGGGAACGAAGTATGTTCCCGTTTTTAATCCTCTAGCTCGTGAAATGAACGAGAGAGTGTTCCACTGCCTCTCTTTTCAGAGATGCCTATGAAATGAGTCTGCATTAATATTTCAGAACGTGAAATTGAAATGTCGCCTTGGATATTTACGAACCGTATACAAAAACAAATAACAATAATGGAAACGAAAACAGCGTGATATTTTAACAATGCCCTTATTTACTTCTAGGCCAGTCTCATCTTTTTTGCGTCATTCTTTTGGTTCAACATATTATAAATTCATCTCTTATTTGAACGCTTTGTGCATGCGGTTTCTTGATGGAAGGCAGATCTTATATCTCGGGGATTATTTTAATAACGCAAGGAAATGGGGGAGTTTCCTTAATTCCGGATCTAGATTTCGAATTTAGGTCAGGGTTGATGTGCATTTTACGCCCTGTTCACTACGTTGTACTAAGTACGGAGTGATAAATAATCCCGGACACCTCATAATATAAGCTGGTATTTTCTTGGAGAGATTAAATACCCCGCCAACTGAAAATAATTCTACCCCATCAATGAGTCTTAATCTCAGACTAACAATGAAAATACCATGGTAAACTGTCCCCAACATCTCTGCCAATAAACGTAAACAATAACATAAACAATAATAGCTAGCTCATTTCAGAACTAAGAGCTGTGTGCTGCCACTTTTAAAATTTTAAACACAAGAAGACATGGAATAAAAAAAAGTTTGTAATTTGCAAATATTTCCAATAATTCTAATAATTATTCAGAAAATATCTATTACAGAATGTGAAGAAAAAGAATAAAAAAAAAGAAAATAAAAAATATAATAATGAGTGATTTCTGAATTTTTTCCAAATCATACAGTGTGTGTCACAGGCATGGTACACTCCCTTTTTTTTTCTTTTTTTTTTGAGAAAATTTTTTGAAATTTGGTACGTCGCATATTCTCGATAGAGCGCACTTTTTAGCAGAAAATTGAATTTTTTCCCACATCCGGTTTTTCCGGAAATGTTACCAACTTTTTATTTTTAAATAGGACACCCTATATATTATTATATTTTTGGACTCTATACATTTGTACGAATCCAACAATACCACATAAGTATCATTTTAAATGTCAAATTTGTTTTTATTTAATTTTTTATTTTTCAATTATAGTGTGCCATGACTTCAGTTGTGTTCGTCACAGATGCAAAATGGGTACACCAAAATGTCCCTTGTTGGAAGTAGTAGTAGATGGTACCTCGGTACCAATATGGTACCATTTGAAAAAAATGAATTCAGCTCAAAAAATCATTCCGGTGCGCATAATTTATCCATAAATCACTTAATTTAGTACTTTTAACAAAAATTCGAATTTTCTAGCATTAGATGATCCAATTGGAGTAAAACGAAATAGTCATGGCACAATAAAATACTTAAAATATGGAAATGACAGGTAAAATGATTGATATATGGGTAGAGCAATAAAACTGACAAATCTAATGAGGGTAGGTACCTACCATAAATAATCTTCAAAGCAGTCAGAAGAATGTGCCATTGAACTCGAATGGGGCTTCTTTTATGAATGTTTACTTAGGATATGTTTACTTAACATTTGTGCTATACCAGCCCTTCAAAATCCTGATAGTTTTATTGCTTCCATAAATCAATCATTCTAGCTGTCATTTCCATATTTTAAGTATTTTATTTAATTAAAGGCTTGTAATTAGGTTTTTGATATTTCTTTTAAGCGATTTTGATTTTCTTATTTGATTTCTATCGATGTGATAAAGAAAAATCGAATTTATTTTGGTCACATTAACACCAAATTACAGTTTTTTATCGCTGATGGCTCAACTAACAAAAAAATAATTAATCTGATTATGCCATTATATGGTCCTATATTAATTACACAAATCCTCAAAGTTTCAATTTTTTATCTTTAAAATTAACCTCTATTTCTGGGGTGGACATAAGTGATGGACCACCCGGTATAGTAAATTAGGTACTTAATAGGGCTATTCTTTAAGAATTTTTCATAACAATTATTATTATTGTTAGGTATCAATATTGATATTAAATGAATAATAATAATAACAATTCTTAAAGCGCGAGTGTACGTTTACGCATGCGCATCTGTGAGGAGAGCTAATTAGTTTTGGAAGTGTCAAAAAATTAATTTTTAGCGCATCGCCTCTGAAAGACGATTTTTCAGTAGCTCAGTAGCCGGCGGAATGACGCATATTGCAGCCTGCATGCAACAGCAGCTCGCTTCCAAGCGTAGAAAATTTTCCAGCCCGCAACGAACGTTTTTTCTGGCCCTAGGGCGGACAGATTTAGGAGTTACTATAGCAACTACTGATAGTGTTATCAGTTAGTGATTACGCGGCAGGTGAGAGCGAAATTGAAGCACACCGCTGACAACTAAACCGAGACCACTATACCTACGCGCATATTTCAATAAAGTCTAAACGAGCTGGAAATATAATAACAGGTATAGGTACCTATCTAATTATAACGATTAACGGGGGTTACTAGTTTCTGAGGTTTCGTCAATAAAGAAACAAAATTAATGCTCGACAGGAAAATTACACTGACAGTGAATTAATTTGTACGCCACCACATATTCGCCAACAAGCTAACAAGCCAAAGTATTCAGTGTTCTTACGCGATGCGCTAAAAAATAGTGTCTATATCTCGGCCGGATCAGAAGTTCATTTCAGCTCGTATTCAATCGACCCTCGCTCCGCTCCGCTCCGCTCGGCCCGATAACTTTATACTCGCTGAAATGAACTTCTTTCCGCCCTTGATATAGAATATACTATTCTTATCACGATACATATTGAAATATATTCATTATTATTTAAATAAAAGAAACGCCAAAACAACAGGTAAACAGTGTGGAATTTGATGCTTGATTTCATAAAAGCTCATGAAGTTTTATTGACTGGCAAATTAAGCTCGAACAATGGGCCAAAAACAACTAAAAAACTTTGGGAGGAACTGGCGGGAATTTTAAATGCCTGTGATTCTGGGCCATTCAACTCAGCGGACGGTAGAAAAATGTAACTGAAACGTAGGTACTATACCTACCTAGTCAGCGCAAAATTTTGCGGCTTTTTCTTTTGGTTTTCGTCTTTTGTCAATTACTTTTCCAAATTTGTCAAATGGTTCCCATTTATCAAACGTCAGTGTGATTTTTCAATTTAAATTCCTCTTTTGTTAAATAAGACTCCTTTATATCAAATGCTTTTCCAATGTTAAGACTGTCACTGCACGTAAATAGAAAAACCAATTGACATAAAGTGAAACTGATTAGATAATTTTTCTTGAACCTTCTTAGTAATTGTTGAATATTTGTCTAATTTAATTGGGAATCGGGTTCTTTAATGAAATGATTATTTATTAAAAGATTTTTATAAAAAACGAAACGTTTCAGAGCCGATTATATACCGAACAAAACACTTACAAACGGACTATACTAGAAATGATACACGTAATACAAAATAATCAAAACAGCGTAAACGAGAGAACTGAAATTAACAATCTATCACGTATCTATCAAACCATCATTTTCAACATACCTCCCTTACACAACTAAAAACAAATTAATTCTTTTAATATAAAAAAAAATCCATAATTTTTCAAATTAAGTATATAAAAAAATATCAAAAATTAATAATACTTTACATTTCACGGACTTGCTGGCATCTTATGGGCTATATCACAAAATAAATTCCTGTACAAGGGCTAGGGCATGTCTGGATAACATATTTACGAATGTTCCAGATTCTGATCTGAGGTCGGGAGTAATTTTGTGCGGATTTTCGGACCATGATGCTGTCTATATCAGATGGAGTTGTCCTTCTGCTTCAAGTAAAAAGGTGACGTATAGTCAACCAGTCACCCAGCTTGGTCTCTTTAGGCTGCACTGTATGATGAGAAACGTCTCTTTCGAGTTCATCAAATCCAGTGACTTGTCAGTGAACTTAAAGTTTGAGATTTTCATGGGTATGTTGAAAGATATTGTGTCTGACTGTTTTCCTGTGAGAGTTGTGAGAGGTCGGAAGAATAGTGGCGATCTTGACTGGTACAATGACGACATCGGTAAGATGAGGAATATTTTAGACCTAATGATTGATCTCCATCGACATTTTCCTCATTTGGATCTCAAGGACAATATTGTCGGTTACAGAAATAAATATAGGCGTGCTATAATTTCGGCGAAAAAATGTGCATATGACGGTTTCTTGGGACGTTCTACCAATCCACACAGAGATGTGTGGAAGTTGATTCGTTCCAAGCGTGAGTCTGGGCTCTCCGATGAACCTGGTATATCAGCGAATCAATTCAACTCTTTTTTTTCCAATATCGCCGATGAGCTTACGGCGCGTTTGGAACCTGCTACTGTCGATTTCAGAAGTTATTTGAGTGAGCCTTCTGAAGAACATGGTGAAATCAAATTTACGAGTCTTTCCTATAATGAGGTTCTTGACCTGATGATGTCTCTAAAGAAGAGTCCCGCTAAAGATTATTATGGTTGCAACGCCAAGATTCTTATTAGTATCCTAGAATATGTACTGGTGCCACTAACAAACTTGTTCAATATGTGTATCGAAAAAGTTGTTTTTCCCGATTGTCTGAAGGTTTCGATTGTTTTTCCTTTGCACAAAAAAGGGTCGATCTCAGATCCATCTAACTACAGGCCGATTTCTATTATAACCGTGGTAGCTAAAATATTTGAAAAGGCATTAAAAAATAAAATTGTAAATTTTTTTGAATCTAATGAATTGTTTTGTCAGTCGCAATTTGGATTCCGAAAGTCTCGTTCGACAGTCTCGGCAATGATCAGCCTTATTTCGGCAATATCTGATGGATTTAATGAAGGTGAATACGTGGGAGCATTGTTTTTCGATCTTACAAAGGCCTTTGACTGTGTGAACGTTGACATGCTGTTGGAAAAGTTAAACTTTTATGATTCAGAGGTAGCACACTTGCACTTATGAGATCTTATCTGTCGGGGAGGAGGCAGGCTGTCTGCTACGGTGGCACTAGATCAGATTTGGTGGACAACAAGACGGGTGTTCCACAGGGATCCGTTTTGGGGCCCATCCTGTTTTTGATATACATTAATGACTTACCGGGTTTTGTATCTGAAGCCTTACCCATTCTATTTGTAGTATAGTGACGAGAGATACTCAACTGAATGGTCTGTCTCAAAAAATGTCAAAGCTGGAACGGAATGTTTCAGAATGGTTTGCTTCCAACCGATTGTCCTTGAATGCTGCAAAGACGGTGAATTCTTGCTTTTCTCTAAGAGATCTGACCCGGTCGGGGTTTTCTTCTGACGTTCGCTTTCTTGGTGTCAGATTGGACTCTAAACTAACTTGGGCTAGTCACACTGATTGCCTAGCGCGTGGTATATCTCCTTATATTTTTGCCCTTAGAAACATAATGCCGCTGGTAAGCTTGGGCGTGGCAAAATCCGTGTACTTTGCAACAATTCATAGTAGATTGTCATACGCAATATTGATATGGGGTCACTGTGCCACTACGGATAGAGTCTTCGCTTTACAGAGGAGGGCAGTAAGAGCTTTGGACCGGATTGGATACCGTGACGACTGCAGGAATAGTTTTGCTAAACTGGGTATTTTGACGGTTCCATCCTTATACGCATATCACTGTTTAATTTATGTTAAAGAACATATTTCCAATTATATGATTCACTCTGATGTCAGCGCTCGCCACACGCGGAATGGCAACAATATATTTCTGGATTTCAATAGGGTAAATAAGGCTCGAATGGGCACTAACTATTACGGACCGACGTTGTACAACAGACTGCCTATTACTATTAGAAATCTCCCTTTGAAAGATTTTAAATTGAAGATAAGGGACTTTTTGGCGACTCATGCCTTTTATTCTCTTGATGAAGTTTTTAAAAGTGTTTCCTGTGCTCAGTGATCCTGGTCGTCTCCAGTTTCTTTATCTAGGTGTTTGTTATTTTATGAATTTGACTTTATTGCATTGTTTTTCGCTCATTTTGTTTGTATGTGTACATTTCTATTAATTTGTATTTGATTTTTGACCTGTTCCATAGCAGTTTACTGCTTTAGGGAATTAATAATGGCAAATAAAAAAAAATAAATAAAAAAATCACCATTACAATAACAATACTTTTAAAACTATATTACCATACACTAAAATACACGCAACAGACACAATAAACAATAAATTACAATAAACAAAAGCATAAGAATAACTAAAACACATAAAATGTCATAATCAAGTCAATTTATTATACCTATTTTATAAAATTTTAATTAAAAAATTCATAAAAACATCATTTTACAATCATTTTATTATATTTATTAGGTATAGTTTTTTAAAGTATTTTTAATTTTTTTACACGGTTTTTACATTACGAGTGAACAGGGGACCAATCGGCCCTGAAACGTTTCGTTTTTTAAAAAAATCTTTTTATAAAATAATAATTTCATTAAACAACCATTACGCAAAAAAAACACAATTATAAAATAACTAATTATTATTGTTGAAACTTCAATACTCCCCTACATCACTCCCCTTTCAGTAAACGAGTTACAAGAACGTGGTATATTTGAATTTAAACACATTCTCCAAACTATAAAACAAACTTAACAAAAATTCCTTCTGATAATACTAGATCGTACTGATACAAATTCAACGATATCAGAGCCTCTACAGGTAAGTTCTTTACAGGATTAAAATGCGATATCTCGAGAACGGATTAAAATATTTTCATGAAATTTTGTTATAAGTACCAGGGTTATTCTACGATAACCCCGATTTAAAATTCTACGCTATTTTGGACAGTACTTAACCACCTTTTGAGGGGTGGAGAGTAAATTTGAAGTTTTAAATAGGAACTTATATTTTTTTATTACAGATTAGGATTTTACGACTAAAAATACAAAGAATTTATCTTAAAATTCTTTTTGTGATCACAAAAAATATATATATTTTTGTCGTTTACAGCGCCTTTTATTCTAAATTTACAACTCAAAATATCCTAAATTTTGTTTCAGATTCTTAATTAGCATAAAATTGCGCAAATTTTCTCTAATTTAACTGACCCTGTATCTGTTATCGTATCCAAGATCTCTGTAGTGAGCAACGAAATATTCCTGTATTATCAAAAAGTCTCAAGTAAGCTAAAATTAATTTTGAAAAAAATAACAAACTATGATTCTCTAATAAGTACTACTTATTTAATTTTGTTTCATTTTTTTTTATATTATTGCATGATTATTTTAAAATGCATTTAGCAGCGGGGATCTTAGCAGTCTTGGGAAATTTTTTATTCTTTTTGAGATATTTCGAAAAATGTTGCTGAAACACCATTCCCAAGTCACGTGTCAAAAAATTACTGGTGTTAGAGTAATTACGTATAGAAACTTTACAAAAAAAAAGACAAATATCAATTGATTTAAGTACCTACTTGTTGTAAATCTAGAGATCGATCCTATATGTAATTCAATCTCTTCCATCTGAAAATATACGCTTTTCAAAGCTCAACACATACATTCACGAGAGAAGTAGTCTTTTTCAAAGAAAGTCGATCTGGAAATTGTATTTATTGCATGTCTCTAAGGAGCATACTATTCAGGCATCAGGATAATATTAAACCATCACGTGAAGCGTGTAGCAGTGCTAAATTCCTACAGCAGGAACATCTAAAGGCTGTAATATGAGCTCAACAAGGCAATTCTCTTTGATATCGTACAAGGGAGAGGAGATAAGACGTAGACCTGACTTGCTGCTCTTGTGGGTTTCACCGAAAGCTGACCTGCAGCCTAGCATAATTTATTTGTGAGGATCGCCTTCTCACGCACACGTGCATGCGTCTGCCTTTCAGATCCCTCTTCAAATCTGACAACGGTAGCCCTTCGACCCGCAATGAAAGACATTACCTTTATAAATTGTTCGGATACCTATATACTTCCTAACAAGTCAGCTACCTTGTCAAGGTAAGCAAAATGTAAGCAAAGTTTTCTATGTAAAACATACAACATGTGTATAGACTGACAGTGATAGAATAATACTGACATAGGTATACTTTTTCTTGAAAAATTCAGTTAAAATCAAAATGTATGAAGATAAGTAGGACAACTAATCGAACATTTTACAAGATAGCACTTTGAAAGGTAGGTAACCGTGTAGACGTGCACATGCTTTTGTGTGCGAGGTAAGCCTACAAAAGTTAACATCTTCAAAAACCCCAAATTTCAGCTTTGTTTCCCAAGTCTCTGAAGAAACACAATAAAATTTCTCTGAACCTAAAAATTCATTCCTTCTTCAAGTTTACCCCATCTATAAAACATTACCCTCTACCTTTAATATTGACATGGTGTCCGATGTTCTGTTGTTCCGTTTGTGATCTCATATTACTAATTTCATGAATATTGTTTGTGATAATAATGGCTTAATGTGTAATAATTATTGTATCACTGTTTTCATGTAATAACAAGATATAAACAAAGACCACAGCCATAATTTTTATTAACTTGATCAGAAATATTTTTTTAAGTTATTCAGCAACAATTAATTGTCAAATACATCTGCCATGTCAATTTCGCTATAAATTTTAGGTGCACATATAGTGACATTGTCATCATAACACACTTCAAAGTTTCACAGAGATTTAGGGTGGGAAACTGTGCTGGTCACAGCATCCATCTTGACATCGTCATCATTCACCGGGAATCGGCTTTTCACGTCGATTCACCGCTTGATTTTTTCTTTTTATTCAATATTTAACTTTTGGCTTTAATAATCGTATTCAATAAGTCACTTTTTCCTCTGAAAGGGTTTTAAATAATTGTTTGTGTCATTTTCGTGAGCTTCCGGAATTTTGGAGTAGTCAATTTGAATAATATGAATAATTAACATACTTTTTTATTTTAAAACTGCGAATCCTGTAAACTCACAAGTGAGTACAACAAGAACTGTCATTTTAGAATACCTATAAAAACTCACTACTCACTTTCTGTTGTCCTGAGGATGGGTTAACACCCGAAACCGGTTGAGACGATATTTTATAATTCTGAACGAAAATATATACTCATTGATCTCCTAATATTCTTTGTTTTATCGTATTATTGAGATTAATCTTGCGTATATTTACTGAATGCCCTTTAGATATAGCATAGCAGATAATTTGTGTTTAATTATATGATTTAATTGTAGCTTAATAAGGGATTTTCAATTAATTTCTTTTTTCTATGAAAGACCCATTTTATTTTTAAACAAGGAACCACTCCCTGAATGATGTTAGAGAAACGACTAGTGTTTTTTTTTAACGTAGTCAAGTTCTTTGTAGATTTCAATCAAAGGCAAAAAAATAAATAAAATTGGAAGAGCAGCCTCTTATCCAATTCGGAGACTATTGAAATCTTTTGGATTTTAAATCCTTGTTAAATGTTTTAGTGGCACCTATTGCTCTAATTATATCGATCTTAGGAGAAACAGGCCAAGCTCCTTGGTCGGTCCTCTCTAATTCTATCTCCTTGAACTAACAGTAATACACGCATGACCTGAGATAATTCCATTACAAATACGCTTGCGTGTGTACCCGATTTCATGTTAGTAATTTCACAGTAATCCTCGAAAGTATAACAGATAATAAATAAATAAATTTATTCCATTTCTAAGTACTGCAGGGTGCCTACTTCTACTTCCTGTTTTTGGCGTAGCTAAGTAGGTGTAGGTATATAAATCACAAGTAAATGTTACAAGTTTAAGTAATTCCTGGAATCTTTGAAAAATGATGAAAGTTTTATACCAACGCTTCTCCTTCAAATATATTCATTGCTCCTCGTAAATTTCGATATCAAAACTAACTTAGTCTTTCAATAAGCTTGAGGTACCTATCTACTTTTAAAAGATTCGAAATGAAGTTCAAAAGAGAATTTATTTTCCTAAGAAGAGTTGTTTGTGTGTATCTTTTTCTCCCGTTTGATATTTATTGCCTAAAAAGTGAGAATATAAAATTCTATATAACAAGTCAATTATATGAGTTTCAAGAGGATATTTTACAATACATTGTAAACAAATGAAATTATTTAAAAAAAATCAAAATTTCAAAAGTTTTTTAATTTTTATTATTTTTAATTAAGCCAGCAGATGAAGAAAAACCAAGCGATCAAAAGCGTCGTGTAAATAATAATAATTATTATTTTCTAATAATAATTATTATACCATTGTCATCGAGACTAGTCCAGGGAAAGTTTTCCTCACAAATAACCAAAACCATCTAGGCCAGCAAATTCGTTACCAGATTTCCGAAAAACAAGATTCAATAAGCGTCCCCATCTTTTTCACAGCCTTCAACGTAGGATGATTTCGGGCCCACTTGACTGCAATGTCACGAATCCAATCAACCCAACCACGAGTCACTGACTCTCTCGTTTCTTCCTGCTGACCTCTCTTTACTTTAAATGCACGATTTAGTCAACAACAGTCAATTATTCCATCCCCCTCCAATACTACGAGATAACATTATACAGGGTGAGTCATTTTAATCTTCGCACCCGGATGTCTCTGTTGGTAAGCTAGATACAAAAAAATTGTGCAGACCAAAAGTACACACAAAAGTGGGGGTCATCTGACTGTACTAATGACTTTGAACTTGTGAGTCGAGATAATTTTTTAAATTGGACAACCTGTATATTAATTTTTTTTTCATGTTTTCTGAGAAAATCCAATAAGAATGGTTTTAGAGTTGCAGTCTAAAAGGAGTAGGTTATGATGTATAAAAAAGTTAGGATCGCAGTTTTTCATTTTGAAAGCAATGTACATCGGTAACGGCTCCAAATATCTCAAAACGGCTTATAAGTCCCTATCTTAACTTTTCACATTGTATCTTACTATGTGGTTTAACTATTAATACAGGGTGATGAAAATTACCAGATTTTTAATCACTCTTTATAAAAACTTGAAGTACAATGTAAGGAAACACATGAAGAGTTAAGATAGGGACATGTTAGCCGTTTTCTGTGCTACCAATCTTATATAGCAACCGATTTCAAGAACCGGCCTGAGGACTTCAGCGATGATTTAGTTATCACATACAAGACGAAATATCCACCTATTATTAGCAACCTCAGTAATAGCAACCAAGGTAAAGTCTACGGAGATAATTATTCAATGTAAGGAGAGGAGTGATTTTTTTCGGAATACCGAAATTACCATTTGGAAACCTACGATGACGTCATAGGAAATTTCATAGGAAAGAGAAGGATAATTCTTTTCAGTAAGAGATAATCAAAATAAGTGTCTTTTTAGGTGAGGTAGAAAATGTTTCCATTTATAATAAAAAAAATCCATGACTGCTTGGAATTTTATTATTTATGGGAATGGCTAGTCTTTAAGCTCCATTTTTTCTGCTAGCAATTTGAAGCAAACAGCTTTAAGTAGGTAAGTAGATTCAAAAACACATCGATAAAGTAGAAATTAATCTTTCTTAAAGATCAGGAGCCAATTATCTGCTTAAGTGTTCTTTACAGCCTTCTAAAGTGGCCTTTTTAAACATTTCGATCCCCGTATCCACACAGACATAGCATAAATGGAGAATCGGCTGGTCCCAAACAAACCATCAACGCGAGTACTTAGAGCCAGTTAACCGATCGACCCCGCTCCGGCCCTGTGCGAATAACAATACACCCCCAGTTAATCACTCGGGGACATCGATTATCTCCCGTAATGCACCCTCGCTCCGGCCGGGTCCAGGACAATGCGGCGTCCGTCAGTCCGGGGGACGATAATCGGAAACCGTACGATCGATCAGGTTATTTACGAAAGCCGGAGTCAAATTGCGAATATCTCAGTTTTATGTCAGCGCAGGCAGGGGGTGAGTGATTGATGTTGCACGCTGGACTGGCTAGGGGGTGGTTTATGGGAGCCAGGTTTGCATAGCATCTTCATTTTATGGACCAAAGCACGAGGTTGCGCTTGGAATGTTCAACTATATCTTCTCAGTGCTTCCAATTTTCTTAAAGCATCTGACTTGAAATTACAATGAAAATATTGTAATATCACTCATCATTGATATATTATCTGCAAAAATGCATTTGAGATAAAAAAAATTATTGTTTTATTTTTCGTGGTTATAACTTTATCACAGAAAAAATTCTCGTCACAACGAGATTGATCAATTTCGAGATCGCAAGTCTCGAAGGAGGAAGTTCATAAATTTTATCTTATAAACTCAAAGTTTTATCCCTTCGTCCTTGCAACCCCAGCCACCACTACTTTAGAACGTCAAATTGCACCCCCTACCTTGTGATAGATCATTTTAATGGCATATTTTAAGAAAGCTCTATTCATTTTTGATAAAATGAGACAATTATTTGGATGTATAGAGGGCAGAGAGTATGGCCATTCAAAAAAGCGCGTATATAAAACGGTCATGCATATCTCGGAAACTTTTTATGATAAGACTTCGAGTAATATTTTTTTCACGAAAGTGGTCAAAAAATCGACCAAAAATAGTTTGAACTTAAAAATTTCACCGATAACGGGAGCAACCGATGTGTTCCCCACAAAACTACCTTATGAATTTTACCCCATAAATTCTTTTTTAAGTGTAAAAAAATACCCTGTGCTTTCATAATAAAGAGTGTTCGAAAACGAACCCGTTTTGGAGTAGGCCCTTACAGAAAGAGATTTAGATTAACTTAATACACTCTTTGCAACTGATAGCTATTGATTTTGTTCAGTTAGGACAGTTCTCAAAACAATAAAACACAAACAAAATCAACAATTAATTAATTTAAAGATTCTCCTGGACACATTTTAATACACGATTTCTCACTCCAATAAAGGCAGTCTGTAATTCCGGGTGTATCGTTTATCTCGGAAAACTTCTCCTCTCGATTACTTGACTGGACTTCTTTAAGAATCTCGAGCAAAATATCGAGTTCGCGATATAAATGCATAGAAAGGAATCATATTTAAAGCTTGCAGAATCTGGCTGACTACGGTATTACAAGTATTACAAATAGTACGCCACATAAGTTGAGCGTCACAGATCTCTTTCACTAAATTGGTTGCTGTTCTGTAACTCTGGGAACTGATCTACCCAAGCCATGCTGTATAAACCTGTAAAAAAATCTTGGTGAAAACTGTAAGTTTCAGGACCATTGACTAAAATTTTACCTTAAAGGAATATCTGGAAGTAAGGATATTTTCACCACTATATCACTCAAATAGGGGAAAAATGAGCACCTTTTCTAAGAAGCCTGTAAGAAGGTTTCTACAGAAACATTCCATCTAAGCACTGGAGCACCGAGTTTGATGAGGTACTGGAAGTAAAAACGTCAAATTACATCCATTTCATTGAGCTTGAACTAGAGATGGAAGAACTGAACTAGGGAGTAACGACCGATCTAAAATAACCTATCCTAAATTAGGTTAAAATAACCTACTTTCAGATACCTATGTCGAGAAATACTGTTTACGACCATTTGACGCCTATCTAATTTAGAGTTACGGATAAAATCACGATGATTAAAACAACTGAACGTTATTTTGAAACAACTCAAAACGAATAACAGTTACAGTTAGTAACCGTGACAGCGGATCACAATCATAGAAATCCAGAGAGACTAGTCTACCAATAAGCCTACTATTTCATATGAATAAAATATCAAGTTATGACATACGTTTCGATCTCCATGATCAACTCAGGACGTGTTAATTAATGAAAACCCGATATTATTTTGTTCGTGAATCATTGTATTAATACAATGGAAATTCCATAATGTTTCATGTATTGGTATTTTATTATTTATTACATTCAATGAGGATATAATTTGTTCATTATTTTATCAACAAACAATCAATATAGTAGTAAATTATGTTACTAGGAGTAGAAGGCGGTCATTTTGTATTGAGCGAAACACAAAAGGAGCATTCTACTGCGAGTGACATATACGATTTTTTTCCGCAAGCTTCATATTAAAAAAAAATAAGGTAAGAAAACAGTTTGGAAATAAATATCATCCAGGCATCAGGCACATTCTGTCCATTTTAAGAACCACTGATATGCAAAATTTACGGTATTTCGATCGTACGAGTCCAGGTGTATGATAGATTTTTGCCAACTCAGGCGAAGTGCCCTGTCTTTCTCTTGAAATATTTCGACGAAAAGTTTATGGTAATGAATTTTGATGAATGAATGAAAATGTTTTTTGACGTTTCTCTGCGAATCTACAAAATTCTAGCGACAGTACCCTATTCTCGCTGATCTCTCTCTCGGTTCTGTAGACCCTAAACCTAGGTTCCATCGTCCATTCAACATCCAATTGTCGCTAAATCCCTCAAACATGGAAGACAAGGCGAATGGTTATACTAAATATAATAATTCGCGAATTTAGTACAGATTAGAGCCTAAAGCAAGAGTTGTATTCTCAAGTGAAGTGCCTTGGGCTAGACGCTTGTTACAAAAAACTAGAGTTGTTATAGTCGACCAAAAGATATAACGAAATGATCTAATTGTTAAACTGTCATATTTTATGACTTCAGCAACATTTCAATAATTCAAAATTGGTAAAATAACAGAAATCGTTTCGTTATATCTCTGGTCCAAATATACCCCCTATGTTCTGTCTGCCATAATTGTCATACTTTCACGTCAATAATCCCTAATGTGCCAAATTTTGTCAACGTCAAACTATTGTTTGACAATGTCGTAGCTATTAATATGCTTGGACAATAATGAAAAAAATGTTCCTTGTAACATAATAGGATCCTTCTACAAGGTGTATACAGTTGAGTTTGTTATCATCATTATGGCTGAAATTTTAAATCTCTTTTTAGTTATTTTATAGCAAGTGAATATGAACATCAAAAAATATTAATAAAATAAAATTTATTTGCGCAAGTGACCCAGAATTGATTACGCTTTTATTTTGCAGGAGCTGTAGAGAAGCAACGCAGCAGCCATCCAGTTGTGAGGTAGGATAATGACAGCTTTATCAATGTTTTATCTATCAGTTACGCTCGTGCCACAAAGCTTTTAAAGCGGTGTCACCATATCGACATAATGCGAATAGGTGGATGCCTTAAAACGTTGCTAATCGATTCCTATTTTATATCGACTGAAAGACGCATTTGGCTTTATGTCCTGGCGATAAAAGCCATGCATAAGTGGTACTTTAAAGACAAAAGCCGGCAATATGGACTGCCGTTACCGGTAATCATAATATCGCTATATTGAACCAATAAGTCAGTCTTATCGCTCTTCAAACAGTCTGGATGTTTCTTTAAAGAAACATTGTGATTTTCTAATCCGTTATTTGTAACTTAAAATGTTTTGGCTATTACACACTGTTCGTTGTTTAGGAAAATGGTTTGTTTTAATGGATTTTAAGATGATCCCATAATCTTCTTTAAACATTTACCAAAGCTAAGGCAATATTTTTACAGTAACCTTTGTTCTTTACGTTATACAAAGGTATTAAAATATTATGAAAATAAATTGAATAGTCTTGAACTAGTCCATATAGTGCATACATTAATACATTCGACTGCAAAAAAACTGGGTCACCTTATATTTTTATATATTATTTTGAAAATATTTTTTAATAAATTTTTGGAACTTAAAATTTTTGTATTTTTTTTTTTTTTGGAATATGTTGGCTTTTAGTGTACTCTTTTGATTTTGCATTGATAGAGGATTTCCTCCTGGATCTTAAAAAAATTATAAGTATTCTAATTTTTCAAAGAGTGCTTGTGTTTGGCAGTTGTTTATTATTTTTCAGTTGCTAGGTAGCTTGTTGTTTTACTGTAACCGATTATTAATGACACATTAAACCCACTTAAGTGCCAATTGTGATTCTAATGCCCGTATTCACAAAGTGTTTTTTAATATCTCGAATATCCTGTAATATCTCGAAAATAATTAAATGAATGAGATGGAGATATACAGATTATTTGCATTAGAATAAGATGGAGACAACTATTTACGTAATTATTTGGTAATTAACGTAATTATTTGGTAATTATCGTTTGTGAATACGGGCATAAATTATGTTATTGTTTATTGAAACGAGAATAAGTATCATTATTATTTCTTGAATGGTTCAGGAGGAAGGCCTCTATCACTAAAAAAATCAAAAGTTTAACCTTAAAACCAAAGTAAAAAATAACTATAGATTTTCAAAAAATACTTCGAAGCCAGGTTTTTTTACACCTGAGCGTAGTAACGTCACTAATCCTTCCTTACATTGTATACAGGATTCTCTGTTTATGGGGGCTCGTTTCATCTTACTCTAAAAATTAAAATCTAATTTCACCTAATAGGTTACTACCGTGTTTATTAATGGTTAATAGAGACTAACTAAAGTGACTTAAAATTTATTGTGATCTGGCAACGCTAAAATAGGCTTCGACTATTAAGAAGAGCTGAAATAACACTACTCGTATAGCTACTTAATTTTAATTGCTTTATTTAATTAATTAATTTACATAAATAAACAGAAGGGGAGAAACCTGCTTAGGTGACTACATCACTAAAGGGCAGAAAGTATGTCATTTTAAGGAGAGAATTTTTATTATCTTTAAAACGAATAGGTAAAAATTACCAATAATTTTAAAATCGGGGACAATCAGATATAAAATTATTTTTTTTTAAGATATCTCGGTTTATCAATAAGGTTACACGCCTTTTTGCTTGGTCTTTGGTTAGTATGATTGAAATATTGATTGAAATACATGTGTAACATATACAGGTTGGCGATTTTAAAATGTCAGTAAGATGCGTGAATTTGACTAGATACATATGGTTTTTCTTGGCTGTAAGAAAATAAAAGTAATTTAATTATCTCTTCAGTTTTTATGTGAACCATTTTTGAAGAAACTTAGCATATTCAAGAATCATAAAATGAATCGACCCGACTGTATTTTTTTTCCCGCGATTTAAAACCAATAAATCAATACCCCTGTCGCCTGGTGTACTTCAAAACAAACGCATTTTTCCGTCGATTTTTTATCAAAAACATTGCCAATTGGAGCAATTAACAATTTAACCGACAAATATATTCCGGGATCAAGTAAAAGTGTGTGGTGGTTGATATTCGACCTAGCCAGTCGAATGCTAAAATTTGACAAGGATTTGTTTCTTGCAGTAAAATTCGCCGCAACTAAAAATTGATACAGAATTGTTCATGTTAGTGTATTGAAGACACTAATCAGGATCAAACAAAGTTTTAAAGTTTTGCATAAACTATGTTGAATGTTTTCTCAGAGACAAAAACAACCAATGCACCTGGTACACGGATGAATCCAAGACAAAGATTAGCGCTGGAGCAGGAGTTGCTGGTAGAGGCGAGGGAAATACATTTAGTATAAACCTAGGCGGACTAGCAACTGTGCTACATAGATAGAAATTTTAGCAATCCACGCCTGCGTGGAACATATGATAGCCGGTTCATTTGAAAATATGAACATCGAAATCGTTACTGACAGCCAGGCAGCTCTAAGAGTACTGGACTCAGTGACGATACAATCAAATACAGTGAAGAGCTGTATTAACTCTCTAGCAAAGCTGGCAGAGAAAAATAACAAAATAAACCTGAGGTGGACAAAAGGACACCAGAACAACAAAGGTAACAAAAAATCGGATCTTCTTGCAAAAAAGGGATCCAAACTACCCTTAATTGGACCAGAACCAACTTGCTGCATAGCCTATACAGCGAAGTCAGAAGGGAAATAAAAGACCTCCTGAAGAAAAAACATATCTCCCATTGGAATGAAGTAGATGGACTGAGACATTCGAAGATATTTATCAGAGAACTACCAGAGAATAAAACTAATGAATTGAAAAAGCTGAGTAAATACCAGATGAGATGGGCAATTGGACTTCTAACACTGCCCACTAATGAAACACCTCTCAATAATAGGGGTGAAAAATAACCTAGATTGCAGGAGATGCGGGGAGGGGGAGGAAACCCCATACCACCTGATCTGTGAGTGCCCGGCACTAGAGGGAACTAGGCTTCTAATATTTGGGACCGAAATGGCGGAACCAAAAGAAATAGAACAAGCACCTATTGGACTCGTTCTGAAATACTTTCGGGAGACGGGAATGATGAGCTAATTATCCAAAGGGGTACAATAAGCGCAAGCTTTAGTACAAGGGCTTTGAACCTACCCTAGAAGAAAAATAATAATAATTTCTCAGAGACTGAGATTCAATTCACAGCCAATCCGAATTTGAAATTTAGCAGTGTTGTCTCATTTGACAGATCTCATCTCAAAATCAAAATCTCATTTGACAAAAAAATTATTTAATGATCTCACGTAAAACAACACGGACATTAATTTGATTAATTTGACAAAATAATTTGACAAATAGTGAAACACAATCATTGACAGAAGAGAAACCATCAGAAGAGAAACACTGCAGGGCCGTTTAAAGTCGTGAATTTGAATTTGGGTTGCTTTTAACATCCTGTATATTGCTTTATTATAAAGTAATCGAATTAAAGTTGAACAGCAATAATCGCTAAGGAAATTTCATGACTTGGAAAACTCGTAAAGTTCCCAACTAATGACGAGTTTTTGTATTTTTTCTTACATTTAAATAAACCATCAAAAAGTTAAAGTTTCTACGAGTATAATAGCTTATTTGCTATCTTAGCACGGCTCTGAAAAAAGGCATGAAATTCTTTAGGGTTAGTTCATTTTTCCTCAAGCAAATAAAACCGACAAGAGGGGTTAAGTTATAATTTATGGCCTCTGAAAATCATCTTATAAAAGAAATTTCATTATAGGGATTTTTTAGAATTAGTTTCTTACAACAAATTGATTCGCTTCTTCTGCTATTTCCCCTCAAGTTTCTTGGAAATAAAAAACCTCATTGCTTGATTGCGTCTTTATACTTTTAGACGGATACTTTTTAGAGTTATGAACGTTAATTAGCACTTAAATTCTATATCAACTCAGGGTTACTGCCATTTTATTTTCAATTACACGACCTTTATAAAAACTTAATGCATATAAAATGGCAAAATCCATTTATTCTGAATTTTTTATGTCGAGTTAAAAAATATAAATTTCAAATGGGTTTTCTTGCTGTAAATCAAATTACGGTGCTGCAGCATGTTGTTTAAAATATGAAATAAAACGCACCGGAAAATATATATACCTATATACAAGAAAATAAGCTTTAAGCAATAAACCTCCCCATCAGAGTCTCAATTTAATAAACATTTATTATTTAATTATCTTTAATAATTTTCTATATCTTAGTCTACATTACCATGTTGTGTTATTTATATTTTTTGCCATTGAGACTTCTTGCGGTGACTCTCTTGATTCTGAATTATACTTCGATGATCACGTCCTCAATATCACCCTGTAGTGACGTTCACGAGCTCCAATAGTGCGTAATGTTTTCAGTTTTTTAAAATCCCCAGGTAGGTACCTATTACTCACCCGCACGTCCGGCCGTTATCTGCTGTAGATAGCTCATTATCGTTCTTACGCTCGATACGTGCGCTAGTGTTTAAGAGAGTGTTGCTGGAAAATTACTGTAAAATGCCGAAACAACTAAAAAGCAAAACACGAAGGAAGTTAGAAAAAATTAAGAAAAATGGATAAACAGCTAAACCTTTCAAGTAAGTACAATAACTTAAAAGTTTTTATGTTTTTTCTTAATTGAGAGACATAAATAGCCTTTCTGTCACTCTCTGTCAGTAAATCCTCTCTGTCAGGTTATCATGCTCACTGTAATAGGTGTGGATGATTAGAACCTCACTTAATGTAATAGTTAAGTGCACTTAAAGGGTGGACAGCAGTCCTAACATGGACCGGTTAGGGACTAATACCCTTAATCGAGTTATGGGGATGAGAAAAGGTCAAAATAAGTATACTTATAGTGATGAAAAATACATAGGAATAATTCGAATAAAGTAATTCTCTCTGTCAGTAATCCTCTCTGTCAGGTTATCATGCTCACTGTAATAGGTGTGGATGATTAGAACCTCACTTAATGTAATAGTTAAGTGCACTTAAAGGGTGGACAGCAGTCCTAACATGGACCGGTTACAGGGATTAATACCCTTAATCGAGTTATGGGGATGAGAAAAGGTCAAAATAAGTATACTTATAGTGATGAAAAATACATAGGAATAATTCGAATAAAGTAATTCTCTCTGTCAGTAATCCTCTCTGTCAGGTTATCATGCTCACTGTAATAGGTGTGGATGATTAGAACCTCACTTAATGTAATAGTTAAGTGCACTTAAAGGGTGGACAGCAGTCCTAACATGGACCGGTTAGGGACTAATACCCTTAATCGAGTTATGGGGATGAGAAAAGGTAAAAATAAGTATACTTATAGTGATGAAAAATACATAGTAATAATTCGAATAAAGTAATTCTCTCTGTCAGTAATCCTCTCTGTCAGGTTATCATGCTCACTGTAATAGGTGTGGATGATTAGAACCTCACTTAATGTAATAGTTAAGTGCACTTAAAGGGTGGACAGCAGTCCTAACATGGACCGGTTAGGGACTAATACCCTTAATCGAGTTATGGGGATGAGAAAAGGTCAAAATAACTATACTATCGCCGTATTCACAAACGATAATTTCCTAAATAATTATTTTCGAGATATTACAGGACAGAAACGCTTTGTGAATACGGGCCTAAGAGTGATGAAAAAATACATAGTAATAATCCGAATATATTAATAATCATATCAATAGTGATGACTTATAACAAAGAATCATATTAATAATGGTTACTAGTGCATAAAAGTACTAACAACACGACCGAAGCATTAATAGCTAATACAAAATTTAAGTACCTTGATCAACAGGCAGGTGACTCGTGTGATATCACTGATATCACTAGCGAGGAATAACAGCCAGATATAGTGAATCAGCTCACTCAGTGAGATCTTCGCTCAGGCAACCCCCTGTAACGATGATTGAGGAACAAGGTGATTCTATCACAGCAATTTTGGACGAAAATCTAAATCAAGTAGCTGAATCAGGGCCGAATACCTATTGCTGAAGAATTGTTGGACAGATGTCAGAATTATTTATCACCATAGCTCGACCGCGAAACTAGACAACAGCTAGTTAAAGAGTGGAATATTCCTGGGAACTGTCAAACTCTCAGGGAACCAAGACTCAATACGGAGGTGCAAACACTTTTGTCACAGGCCGAATTGAACTATACAGCAATCCGATTGTTGTAATCGTTAAACATCAATCGTTCAGTAAGCATTATTAACGATACGTTTCTACAAAAACGTTATCAAATAACGGAAACATTGACTAGTGGACCACATCTGCAACAGTGGATGCTGGAAAGATTCTGACAGACATGCATCACACAGTATCTACGCACAGAAAATTCAAATTAAATCATGATGTCAATGCCGCAGTTCAAAAAATATCAGTACAATAAAAGGCGGACACGTTGCTTTTTGTAATAACGAAAAGGGCGACCGAACAAGCTGAACCAGGAAAAAACCTAACAAGGGAAAGTTCCTATACAAAAATCATCTTCTGAATTATTTCAGTCTATTATAGAACTTAGGGAAATTGGAGCTATTGAGCTCCATTGTTATAAAACCCAATGGGAATTATAGGTTCATAAAAATAAATAAATATCATATGGCTGTGGTAAAGCCCAAGTGTCAGAAGTTTTCAAGTAGCCACAATAAGGGCCTCTGACATAACTTAACGACTGCAGTGAAGCAGCCGGGACCCCCTTTTTAGGACCTCCCGGAGCAGAAAATAAATCTCAAGGAACTGTCCACATTTTAAACTTGAGGATTTCAGAACTGTAAAAAACCTAATAAATGAAGGATGCTATATGAGTACCTACGGTTGATCTCAAGAATGCATATTTTTTCAAATTCAAATACGATAACCACCTTTTTGGGTTTACGTGCCTTCCAAATAGTCTTTCGACAGCACCATATGTTTTTACAAAAAATTTTTGAACCTATCGTGAATCGCTTGAGATCTATGGGTCATGTTTCAATAATATACCTTGACCCATATGATATTGATGATATTGATTGATAGAAAAAATAAATAAATAAATAAAAATAAATAAAAATAAAAATAACATCTCTAGATTTTATTATAAATTATGAGAAAAGTTGCCCAAATCACAGTAAAAATATAACATTTCTATAGGATTTGTTTCCAATAGTCAGGAGATGATAATGTCAATTCCAAATGAAAAACAAAAAATTGTCTCACAGTTACCAATGTTCTTGAAAATTAATAACTCTTGTCGCAGCTATGCTGTAACTACTGTTGGGTGCATGTGAAACAATTTGAAAGGGAAAATATCTAGGACTTAAAAAATAAAATTCAAATTATGATAAGAAGATAATTATTCTGAATTATCTCTTAATAGATATCGATTCGTAGTCGAAAAGCTTGAAAAATGCGAAAATGAGCAATAAATAAACAAACAATATTTTACTATAATCTGCACCGATGCATCCAATTCAGAATGGGGTGCAACAAACTCCCGAGGGGTTTGGAGCTTACAGGAGAGTGCTTATCATATCAATCAGCTGGAACTCATGGATGTGTTCAATTTTAAAAGGCTTTGCGAAAAAATAAATAAATAAATAAATAAATAAAATAAAATAAAATATATATATTATAACAGGCATACCCTCTTAAGATAAGCTAATATTACAGCCATAGCCTACATAAATCGCATAGGCGGCGTCAAGCATGGGCCATTGAACAAAATAAGGCGACAAATTTGGAAATGTTGTTTCTGAACTGGGCCTACCAAACGTAAATTTATTTGCCTCCCACCTTAATAATAAATGCAAAACTTTGTATTTTGGCGTCCAGATCCATAATCAGCAACAGTAGATGCTTTCACATTATCATGGACTAATACTTATAAAATTTTACGCAGTTCCGCCCTCCCCGCTCCGATCCACGGTGATAAATAAATTTTTGATTGATAAGGCAAAATATATTGTTGTTTTTCCACCATGGAAAACACAGCCATGGTGTCCTGCATTGAAAAATTTGATTGTTTCTGCGAGTTGCCAATTTTGCACACTAATAAAACTTTACTCTCATCTTATTTGAGACAACCTCATCCTCTATGGGAAAGCCTTACCCGGAGAGCAGCACGGTTTTCCGGGAAGCGTACATCTTAAAAAATGTTCCTGGAACGGCTTTAAAAACCATATGATCTCTTAGCGAAAAGACGTTGAAGCAATATAGCTCCACGTACAAAAAATTGTGGCTTTGTGAAAGGGTGGAAGTATTTAATTCAGACCCAAATAAAATAATTAAATTTTTATAGGAAGAATATAATAAGGGGGAAAAGTACAGTACCCTTAACAGACATAGGTCTGCCTTGAATACATTATTACAACCAACCGATCAGACCATATTAATGAGATTCTTGAAAGGGGCTTTTAGAACAGGACCAAAATTCCCAAGGTACAACTAGATATGAGATCTGCACCCTATACTAGTGTATCTTGAGCCTCTAAATCCTGAGCTAAATTCATTGGAATCACTGTCTTTGCAACTGATTATTATAAACTTACTCTTCTTCTAGCATTATTATCGGCACAAAGAGTACAAAAATTAGCAAAGATCAAGTTATCAAACATAATCCATAATCAATGATGAAAAAGTTGAAGTTGTGATAACGGATCTAATGAAAACTTCCACATCTAACAAATGCCAACCAAAAATAACATTACCCTATTTTAGAGAAAGGTCAAACCAATGCGCTTCGTCAGTACTCATATTTTACATAGACTCAACAAAAGAATTCAGAGGAGAGATAGATCAATTATTACTTACCTTCAAAAAGCTATATCATCCAGCGACTATTCAAACAATCAGTCGTTGCATTAAGGCTGGCCCAAAAGCCAGAATAAATACCAGAAAATTCAAATCGCATAGAACGCGACATGCAACTACTTCCGCTGCTGCAATGAAAGGCCTCAGTGTTGAAAGCATTTTACAAAAACAGCACTGGGGTGGACAGAAAACTCAAAGGTAAATAAATATTATAATCGACCTGTAATGAAGTATCAGGCAAGTTGCGTCAAATCAAAAATTTTAGGTCAGTTATTTGCACCTAGGCAAATAAGTTCATTTACTTGAATTGGTAATTATTATTTACATACTCTTCGTCTGGTTGAAACATAGTTTTACATCAGTGTTATTATTGGTTTTAAATTCTGTGAAAAAAGTATGTAACTTTGATAACGGAAATAAATATTACTCTGCATGGTTAGTAGGTATGCTTCCTAATTTTATTCGCCATAATATTCCAGCAAGCAACACCTACCAGGAAACAGGATATTTTTTAGATCGGTTGTGCTTTAAACATCTACAGGGTGATATTGAGGACGTGATCATCGAAGTATAATTAGAGGTTAAACGACTTACCTGGTAAGGAAGTTCAATCCTCAATTATACGAGATGATCACGTCCGAAAATATCACAACCCACCCGCACCCTATACCCAACTGATAACGATCTAAAAAATTGAAAAAGCTCAGAACGATAATGAGCTATCTACAGCAGATAACGGCCGGACGTGCGGGTGAGTAATAGGTACCTACCTGGGGATTTTAAAAAACTGAAAACATTACGCACTATTGGAGCTCGTGAACGTCACTACAGGGTGATATTTTCGGACGTGATCATCTCGTATAATTGAGGATTGAACTTCCTTACCAGGTAAGTCGTTTAACCTCTAATCAAATATGTTAGCTGATTCGGATGTGGATCGATGCTTCTCGATGCATTTCATAAAATGCAACATCATAGCTGGGATATCAACATCATAACATCAGAGTTTTCATTTTATAAAGTATCTTCATATTAGAGTTTATGCTCTACCTCCCTCGGATGCTTGCAACATATCGTCCAATAACCGCTTTTTTATATTTGTAGTGAAATATTTTTATAGCGTCTAGTTAAAAACCAAAGTTACAAGTTTCAAACATGTGTCTTTTATTACGGACATGCCGAGAGAAAAATGGCAATTCAACACAGATGAGTTTAAGATTGTTTTTTGCATATTTTTGAGAATACGTTCATTATGCTGCTGATTTTACTGAAGGTATCCATTATGTACATTCTATACATATTGCGTAAGAATGAACATTTCACAATGGGTAGTTACCAATCACAGCTCGCTAGTTTCATTTCACATTGGCGCATTGGTTGGCCTACGACCCGTCCTCGTGAATCATAAATAAAATAACGATCATCATTATCGACCGGCTGAAAATTTTAGTAACAACTACTGACTGCATAGTAGTTTTATAAAAGTAGATATGAAAAAATTTAGCTAAAATCTAATATTGAATTAATTTAAATTGCAATTAAAATATACGTATGAAAAAAATGGCGTGTATCATATAAGTAGTAGCGAAAATAAATTAATTTCCATGATTCTAATTTCCAACACAAGCTTGCCGAATAAGAAAAATGAGCTTGAATAACCCTAAAGAAAATTGTAGGGGGTGCCACGTAGAATTTTGTAAAATTAAAAAATAAATCAACCAGGGATACAACTCCACGAAGAGGTTTAATAAGAGCAGCAGCGACTCAATTGATAGTATTCTTTGGAACCAATGGATTTTGAACACTCCAGTAACTCCTCTATGAGAGAGAATCGAACCGCTAAGGAAACGTCTTCGACTGATACTCTCATATAGACGAGAGTTTCGATACATTGCAAGTGCCTCAATATTGAATCTCGTCTCCTAAGCGTTAGTCCGACACTTGCAACTGGCTTTGATGGAGACGAAGCTGGTATTGCTTCACTGCAATTGAGCTGTTTGCTGAAAATCAACGAGTGAAATTGGGTTTCCATGAGCGGTTTCATTTGGGATCCTTGTGCCACGCCGGTTCGATCACAGTAATTACACCCTGAATATCTCAAACAATCGCGCTTTCTATTGCCAAGGCAAGATATGTAAATTGGAGAATTCGCTTCATTTGTTCTGAATAAGCTGTTGCTCAATGCAATTCGCGTCGATGCAATTTGAAGTAGAAATTGTTTCGGTTATAATAAATAATAAATCATAGTATGAGTTATATGTATACCTACCTAATTATGCTAGTTAAGCAAAATAAAGATAACTTTTCGGTTGAACAATAAAGTTAAATATAAACTCAAGTTTACTTTAATTTTTTTTTTAATATTTTTTAGATGTTTTTTACTTTTCCAAGAGAAATTTCGCATTCATCAAAAAATTATATAAGTAATTAAGTAATGAAAAATATTTTTTCGGGAGACTATACCTACCTGTGAATATTGTCCTTTAAATAAGAAATAATTTCCCTTTTGTTCTATTGTACGCGAATATTTCATTACATCCTAACTAGCTACTCGTTCTAATTTTTGAGCAAACAATACAGCAGGGCATGAAATTAGCATAGGCACCAACGGTGCGATATGAACAATAATTGCTACTAATTCAATAGGAATTGTTCTTGTAAACACCTATTAACCCCAGGTTGTTTACTTTTGGTGTGGTATGTTTTGCTTTCATCCTAGAGATAGACTTGTTATTTTAAAACTTAAGTAAAGTTTTGAGAAATAAAGAAAACACTCGAATAAATTTGCCATTAGAATCACCTTTGGACTGTGCAGTATAGTTTTTCGTACATTCCCGAAAGATTTACGTCAGACCAATAGCGATAATCCTGATTATTGACGAATCCCGACGAATAAAAATTGGCTTCGTCAGGCATCAGAAGCTAAAATACTCGCTGATTTGCTATGATGAAATGTCTGAAATGGTTTTGACAATATTCTGATATCCCAGTCTATTTTCTTTGCCACGTACTTCATTTGTTGAGGAATTTGCGTTTTGTAGTAATAGAATTCAGTGTGAATTTAGATCCAAGTGCAAAAGTTTGCAGATTTTGTAACAGCACCGACAACATACCATTGGCCATCGTTGTCGAGCTTCGATCTAATGGTCCAATAATAATTTTAACTAAAGCATCGATGTTCCCGTAAATCCATCTCCTTTATTCAGTCTGTAAGTTAATTTCAATACTTATTATCACTAGAAAGGTGCAATATTCCCTATTTGGTACCTAAACGGTTTCATACGATTATGACAAAATTTGAATTTCACCCATCAAGACGCTGAATTTAATGTACCCGTTACAGCGGGTCTCAATCTCACTGATACTAATTTCAAATAGTTAATCATGGTAATTGTTAAGGAATGACTAGCTGTTGTTACCTTGCACCAATATAAATGCTTTGTATGAAAAACTAGAGATCTACCCACCGCTGAAAATTGCCAAACTTAAAAGTGACGAAAAAGCCCATTGGGATTTTGAAGCTTCCTTGGGATTCTGAAGCGTCCCCCTTGGGATTCTACCATATCTCCCTCGAGATTTTACCTCCTCTTCCTTAGGATTTCTTTTAGGGGGTTTTGTTAGCATTATATTTAATTTTCAACCCAATGTAACAACATCTTTGATGTAGAATAGAAAAGAAAAGACCCATCCCTGAAGAAGCTGTTAATACATGTTTCTTTCGTGTAAGTTCAGAAATCAGGAATTATTCAAGACTAACATCTCAAGACATATAATCTGAATCCAGATCAATAGTCCAGTAAAATTAGGATTTGATTATACAATCAAAGCAGAAAAAACGCAACTTTGTGTGGGTGTTGGTTGGTCACGATGGTGATTCTAAATCACGCAGCATGCTGCTATGCCTTTCATAATACTGATCATCACTCGGAAAACGAAAAAAAAACATAGCATCATCGGTTTTACATTTCGCTCTGTTACCACTATTACAATATTGTCGACAGTAAACCGCATTGTTGAACAGCTTTTGTGATTCAAACAATAACCCACAATAAACTAATTAAAACATCATATTTTACACTTCCTAAATTCAATGCTTTTCATACAGACGGAATAGGAAAGTAACAGTTAGAGATCCGCGCCACGTCATAAAACGTAGCCCGTAGAGGGGGAACCTGAGCAAATATCATATCTGTTATAGTTTATTGTATACCGGGTGTCCCAGACTTAATTGACCAGGCCATATCTCATATACAGGTTGAGATAATCGAGCCGAATAAAAGGCATGTTATTATAATTTTTCAAGCTGTATAACATGACAGCATGAAAACAACCCCCACTTCAACATCCCCTAAGTTACAGCCCTCACCCTTAAAAAAATGAATAGCACCCTGTATATATTTTTGTATATTCAAAATCAGTATTTGATTATCTATTCAGATGATTTTTCAGATTCAAAATTGGTTGAGAAATAACCAAGAAAAAGTTCATCAAAGTGGTCATGACTTTTTATCTTAACTTTCTCTGGATGACTTTTGCTGTCAAAGTTTATCAATATTTAGTCATAGTTTTTTTAACAGGCAGGTGATAGTTATTATTATAATTAAAGTCCAAACAATTTATTTAATAATTCTGATTTATTGGGAAATTTAAAAAAAAATAAAACAAGAGACAAAGCACTTTATCATGAACCTAAATGATGACTGTGATCTGCTAATTAAAAACTATGATCAAAATATTGATAAATTTTGACAGCTAAAGTCATTCAGAGAAAGTTCAGATAAAAAGTCATGACCACCTTGATGAACCTTTTCTTGGTTATTTCTCAACCAATTTTGAATCTGAAAAATCATCTGAATAGAGAATCGAATACTGGTTTTGAATATACAGAAATATATACAGGGTGCTATTCATTATTTTAAGGATGGGGGCTGTAACTAAGGGGATGTTGGAATGGGGGTTGTTTTCATGCTGTCATGTTATACAGCTTGAAAAATTATAATAATATGCCTTTTATTCGGCTCGATTATCTCAACCTGTATATGAGATATGGCCTGGTCAATTAAGTCTGGGACACCCTGTATACCTACTTCAGTGATAACAATAACTAAACTTGACAGCAATAATTTTTGCTTGCAAAAGATCAACGATCGATTTCCAACTGTCACAATAATACAAAGGGTGTGATGAACAATAATTTAAACTGTATATTGCTAAATATATGTTTTCCTATAGTAGTGGTAACGTTGTTATGCTGAACCCTGTATGTACATAGCCAAGAAATGGAAACATTTTCAATTCAAGAAAATCCAACGAAATTACTGACGAACGAGAATAATATGCAGCTTTAAGTGCTAATTCAGCAGAAATATTAACAGTAGACGACTTTTATTTTGATTGATTAAACAGTTTTATTTTTTTCGATTCGTATCGTATGGTTGTGCTGGAAAGTAGGGCCATATCGATAATATCAGCAGCTTTCAAATTCACTTGATTTAGGTCCGATCCAATCTAAACGAAACCCCAGATGCCAATTCCGGTACCACCGCAACCCAGTTCAGAGTTGCTTCTTCCATTATTTCCCCCTTTTCCTAGTCATGATGAACACACCTTTCGGGAAAAAATAAACTCTCCGCAATACAGTTTAGTCTTCTATAATAATACTCCCAACACATTCGGTGAAAATTGTTAAAGCTCGTTTTTACTGATACTGCGTTATTGCTGGAATTAAAAAGGATGCGGGAATTCTAATTTTATTTTTATCATACATCGTTTGAGAGATATGTAATAGCTAAGTACTTTAATAATGCTGATGTCTTATAACTCATGTTATGTTGTAACTCATATATTTAACTGAACAATACCTATCTAAGAATAAATTATTATTTAATAAATAACGTCAATAACGTTAATTAATCTGACATTTTTTAAAACATTTAAAAATTATGTTGTCGTCAAGCTGATGATGCGCTTTTATGAGCTCACTGAAGTTGGCACCCCTAAGTGGGAATTTTTATAAAATGAAACCGGCATTCGTTTGTCCACGGTTTATCCAAGTTTGTCCAACCAAAATTTTCGTTTATCCTTCATGAAAAAAAGTTACAGAAGAAATAAGAAATTTGTAACTTTTTTTTTGAAGGATGGACGAACGAAAATTTTGGTTGCTTAAACGAGGACAAATCGTGGACAAGGGAATGCTGTGTGCGTTTTCTAAAAAGCAGCACTTAGCTTGAAAATGATAAATTATATATTATTTTTTGGTTCATCTATATTAAGTAGCATATTTTTTTACAATTTATTTGGGAATAAGAGGATCGTTTATAATTCATAATATACTTAAATAAACTTAATAATTATTTCTAGGAAGTTAGTATTATTACGCCAAGTTTGGAAGTTTCCTTACGCGAATATTATAATTTCCCATTTATATAACGAATTTCCTTCCCTATAGAAAACACGAATTCAAAACTAATTTTAATTAAAGGAACATCTAGATAGGGAAAATTAAGTATGAAGTCGAAATTAATTCTATTTTGTCAAACTTTGAAAGTATTGTAATTTTAAAATCTTCGCTTTTAAATTAATTTAATTTCCTCTTTTCCGTAACAGAGTGGAATTTTTATTAATATAAAAGGAGCATAAGCTAGTCATTTCATTTGTAACCTTGCATCTTATTAGATTTGGATTATGAACCTGACTTCAAACTTCAAATTTTAATCAGAGCAGAAGTTTTATATGCCATCTTTATTATAATCTGAACTCCAGTTTTTGTTCATAAATTATTTACGTAGGTCATACCTATATGTAAAGTGGCGTTTGAAATCGAAGCTTTAGCACTTTTATTACAATTATTATTATTATTGCATGGCTTGAAATAGCACTTTAACCATAATTATTGCGGAACTATTCTTTTGTACAATTTTGAAATGAAATTAGATATTAGAAAACACAGTTAGGTACAAAATAATTATAAAAAATCAAAAAGCTCAGATTGTGTATTATGAGCTTTTCACGGAGCTGGCTAAATGGCACGACTTCATGTATGATTCTTTAGAAGTTAAAAATCTCATGCATGGATTCGGCAAGTAGAATGTGACGACTGAATTTACTTACATAAAGAGCTCCACACAAACATATACTTGTACACACTACGGCCACACTGGATACCATCATTGCATGGTAGGAAAGCATATAACATAATAATACCAAGAAATGAATTTTTCACATGTCTGTTAGGAATGCGTCAGCAGCAGGCTCTCGGTAAAATATATTCGGTATATGCTATTAGTATAAGAAGGGCAGACGTTTTCGACATATTTGAAATGTAAAATGTAAATTTTTACTCTCAAAATACGGATGGAGTTCGCGGGATTCTCTAATTTCTGTTATTCTATTAAGCTTTGGAGTCTTCCGCAAACGTAACGTTTTCATTTTCTCGTAAGCGAGTTATGAATTATTTCCTGGCACATCGCGCTTTGAGTTTTCATTTATACGCCCTTTTCTCTATATATATTTCATGATAGTCTTCATGATTGATTGCTCACCGCTTGAATCATTGCTGGAAATAAATTACCTGATGCTGCAGAGGTTAGCATCCTCCAAAACGCAAGAAAATACTTACATTTAATAAAAAAGTTATAATATTTCAAGCAGAAATAAATTGAATATCCGAAATGTCAGTCTTAACATCTCCAATGTTTCTCCTCAAAAACAAGTTGGTTAAAAAAAAATGAGAAATTTCAACAAGACAAGATACCTACTGAGTGTTTCTGAACTTCAGCCATACTTTTCTAGAGAAGATCTTCGTTGAAAAAAAAGTTTTTTGGCCTAAAAACTCTTCTTGAGAGCTAAGGTTCGTTGAAAGTGCCTCCCAATAACTTGTTTTTATATACCATCTGTCGAACCTTCAAAGGTACGGCAATTAAATTTCGTGTGCCGTACATCTCTATTGAGTGACTCTCAAGTGCGACGTCCTAACAGTGATGCGCCAATTTTAGGCAATATTTTGTATTTTATGTAAATATACAAATAAAAAAATAAATAAAACAAATAAATATATAAATTGGCTTATTGCTCTCGTTTACAATCTGTCTCCACCTATCTTAAATTAGTTTCTTTAACAAAATATTCCTATATTATACAGAGTGTAATATACTTAATTAATGAGAATGATTCTGGAGATGACTCCTAGACTAAGGAAACATATTCCTGTGAATATCAGTCTGAAATGCTTACTGCATGGGGAACTGTAAACAGTTGGGGTAGTGGAAATTTTTTATTTCTTTTATTTAATTTAATATCTCCAATCTGTTTGAGGTAAAAAATCTTTAAATTTGCGGCAACAGTGAGGATGAAAGAAAAAACCCCTTCAACTTTTTGCTGATTACTTTTCTGGAACTACAAGATGAATAAAAAATATATTTTTTTATTTACTTACCCATCCAGATATCGATAAACTACCCACCTAGAACCTTTTTCTGATTCCTGAATAATTTAGCTTTGAAAGTTTTGAAATTGCTCGAGAATTGCTCAAATCCCTGCAAAGTTTAGAAAATCCATGACCCAACAAACACGACTTCTTACCCTAATTCAGAATATTCCGGTTTTAGTAGCGTGTATCGTTACCCATATAAAACTTTTACTTTCACTAACATGACTTTATTGTTCATGTCTCATTTTTATATTATTTATTTAAACAAAACTTTCTTCAAAGATACCTTTTTCAAATTTTTTTATTTATTTTTCAATTAATAGCGATTCAAAGTACCTATGTACCGATAACTGAAATCTGGATGTATTCCATTTTTAATCCATGTAACACGCCTTACTTCATCTATATAGTGAAAAAGAGTATAGTTCGTATTTACAAAAGGGAGAATTCGGTCGAATCTTCGGCAGCCTAACGACCATGTCAACCTATTTTAGTGACATCCAATGTTTTCAAGAGATACATTCTTAGTTCCTTCTCGACAACCCTGAAACCTGAAAGGAGTATTTCAGTCAACGTAAAACCAATTATAGGCGGGAACCTTGTTCACGCGGCCTCAATTCTGCTCATTAAATATTCCTATAAAAAACATTTCCTTCCCTACATCAACACCTTTTAATTGAAATTCTCAATTCATTATCGCTCCAGTTTGAGTTGATTCATTAGAATCTAAGAATTGAACGTTCTCCCTATTTGGTAGACTTTATTTCAGAACGAATTATGTGCAATAGGTACCTAAATACCTACTTGTGTCTTTACATAGGATATTCAGCCTATTGGGATGTTTACATGGAAATGGAACGTAAATAATTGAATAGGCTGTGAGAGACATGCAGATAGACAATCAACAAGTTTTTATACAGGGTGTCCCAATATTCCATGGACATGGAGCAACCACAGATTACTGAGGTAAAAAAAAGTCGCTCGGACCAAACTTATCTCTATACCAAAATGCTTCGTTTGTCCGTTAGAGGGCTTCAAAGTCTTTAAAAATTTTTTGTTTTTTTGAAATAGCTCAAAGTCGGCTCATTCCAATTCGATGAAATTTAGTAGGTGAATTTCTTATTAAAAGTACTAATTTCTGATGTACATGATAATTTGACGGAAACCCGGGAAGGGGTGAAACTACCCCTACCCTCCATTAAAATCGATCGTAATTGTTGATGGGGTAGCAGGAACACTGTTCATGTTTTTTTGTTTGAAAGATACATCGTTTTAGCCCATTTTTGGTCTCTTACAAAAATCTGTATCTTTCCGTGGTGCTATGTGATAAAATAAATTAGTCGATGGTACCTAACCAAAATTTTATTTCATTCTTTTAATTTGAAATCAAATTTCCAATTGTCAGGTGATTATTTGATCTCATCTCATAAAAGATGTTTAGTATGGTTCGGTTATTTTTTCAGGTATGTGCAAACGGTTTTTTTCAAACGCAGTAAACAGTTTGGAAAACGACGAGGTTCCAAGAAAAGTTCAAATCATTTTTTTGCGCAGGATGGAACTTTATAGGGTCCAAACCGGCGCCCACATCGAGCATCTTTTATGAGATTAGATCAAATAATCACCTGACAATTGAAAATTTGATTTCAAAGTAAATGAATGAAATAAAAATTTAGTTATCATCGATTAATTTATTTTATCACATAGCACCTCGGAAAGATACAGATTTTTGTAGGAGACCAAAAATGGGCTAAAGCGATGTATCTTTCAAACAAAAAAACATGAACAGCGTTCCTGCTACCCTATCAACAATTACGATCGATTTTAATGGAGGGTAGGGGTAGTTTCACCCCTTCCCGGGTTTCCGTCAAATTATCATGTACATCAGAAATTAGTACTTTTAATAAGAAATTTACCTGCCAAATTTCATCGAATTTGAGTCAGCCGACTTTGAGCTATTTCAAAAAAACTAAAATTTTCAAAAGACTTTGAAGCCCTCTAACAGACAAACGAAGCATTTTGGTATAGAGATAAGTTTGGTCCGAGCGACTTTTTTTTACCTCAGTAATCTGTGGTTGCTCCATGTCCATGGAATATTGGGACACCCTGTATACATATTATAATGATAAGTTTTTAAGTAACTTTAATAAGTTATAAAGATTTTTGAACTTGATAAAAATAATTAATCTCGAAAGTTCATACTTTTAGTATTGACAAACATATATGTATAGGTGCTTATGTAAAAGTAAATAAGGGGCGTCAAACTAATTTCTGATTGACTTGACAGTCATCATTCCAGCATACAATTATTTTCATCTGAACTTTCTCAGTTGAATGTACTACGAAGATCGTGAATCGCGTAAAGTAAGTATACCTATAGGTATCGTAAAATTTTTCAATTTCCGGCTTTTCATCTTATGTTTACGCAAATGCCTAGAAGGCGAAATGAAAGGGGATACTATAATATTTCACAAGCACTGAAGCTTGAAAATAGCGAAGTCCTGATTATAACTTTAAATAATTGATTAACTTAGCAGGAAACTCCTTCTTGTTGAAAGTATGCGAGAAAGTTTCCGATTCTTAATTCGTTTCTCGTCATAAATATTTAAATAAATGTGCCAACCTATTAAATTTTTAGGCAAATAAAGTTTCGCGAAACAAGTGTTAAATTCCTGGACCAAGTTCCGGTAAAGTTTCGGCATAAATAACGGCCAAGCCTACATTCAAAATTCACACTAAGAGGACATGAGAGAGACATTTACTAGGCCAGTCTGGAAACGGTGGCACGTTTGTCTGTATTACAGCGTTCTTTAGAATGTATCTCAAAAATATTATATTCTATTCAACAATGTCCCTGTGAATCGCTACATCTACAAACTTGTATCTGGGAAGAATAGATTTAAATAAGGGGGCCCTTGATACCTCCGAAGAAGACTTATTTCTTACGTATAATAATCTTACAAAGACTTTTTTTTCATTGATAACGTTTTTCATGTTGGAGTAAATGCTTACAAAAAATGTATATACATATAGATATAAATAAATTGGTTTTTAATCCATTGATAAAAATTAATTAATTTTTGAAGATTTAAATAAACCATCTTGTTTTATTGACCTTATGTTGTAGGGTGGACCAACGAAAATTTACCAGGCCCAATGACTTGAAAACTGAAGATGTGTACGCGAAAACGCCGAAACAGGGAAATTTTGTTATTGAAAATGACAACTTTGGAGTAACAAATTTAATCCTTCTAATCCATTCCCTGCGAAGCCTGTCCATTCGTTTATCATCACAGGGAAGAGATATCGGGTTATACATCATTTTTTGAAAACTACCAGAATTCTTTTTATAAAGGATATCTAACTTTTTAGGTTTTGCCTAAATAAGTATTACAGGGCGAATCGATAACACAGGTTTTCCCAACAATTATTGCTTGACTTTCTTGGGAAATGTGCAGAGAATAATTAAAAAAATTTAATATCGTACTTCACTGTTACTATCATGGTAGCTAGTGAAGTGCGAACGTTATATTAAAAAAATTCTGCTTGCTTATTTCGAAACAAAAAAAGAAGTATCAATAATGAAGTAGATCTTGTTTATTGATTCGTCCTGTAATATTCATGTGACAATCGTTAATATTGAGATATTGAAAAACCCAAATGTGAGATATCGTTGTAAAGAGAATTCCAGTAGCTTTCAAATGATGTATCACTTGATATCTGTTCCCTATGATGATAATCATAATCAAAGAGGGAGCTACCCCTGCAAGGGATATGAACTTAGTTAGTTAAATTTGCCACCCAAATTTAACAAATTTGACCTCCCTCGACCAAACTAACTTGTTTTCGACGTGCTTTCAGTTTTCCTTATTAGGCCTGGTGCGTTTTCGTTAGGCCATCCTGTATCTTATATCTTAAATGGTTGACTATAGGGGAAAATCAATGAGGCCCAGATAATAAATTAAAATGATAATTAAAAAGATATCATTAGATTCGTATAATAGTGCCGGAGTTCAGTGCGAGTTTCTGCCAAATTCATCTTTTGATAAATGTCAATCTGCGACTCTCTTATAATCGTTCCCATCAACTGGGGACATGTAAGCCGTTTCCCGATATCTTGCGAGCCGTTTTCAAAACAAGCTGCTTTGAAAATTGAAAACAAACTGCGATTTTCGCTTGTTTATAGCTCATAAGCTACTCAGTTTAAACTCCAACTGTGAAAACCATTCTTACTGGATTTTCTCAGACAATCTGAAAATGTATTAATATATAGGATGTCCCATTTAAAAAAGTAGACAATGTCATCATTACTGAGTCAAGGAACACCCTGTATAAAAAAATTTTACGTCAATAGAACATAAATTAAAAAATTGACCTGTTTCGGAATTTCTTGGAGAAACATTTTTAGGGGAGAATCCAGGGGTGGCAAGTTTTCAAATTGACACCCTGTATAAAGTAGGTGTTGTAAAACGAAGTCCTATCATTCACATCCATCAGTATTAGAACCTTTTGTTTTAGCTGGATGAAAATTTTATTTTAATTTGAATCTCTTGTAATAACGCGTCCACATCCTGTAACATTTTAAGCACTTACATTTTTGGTTCGAGTGCTTTTCGTTGTAGTTAGTACATTTTGAAATAAATATTTTGAGAGAATTATTCAATAATACCTTTTTATTATTAATTATTATTCTTCTTACTATACTAATTATTCAATAATAATAATACTCTCAACACGGATTCATTAAAGGAAGATCCACCATCACAAACTTCATGGCCTCTCTCACCCAGTCTATTTCCGAATCACTTGACGCTGGACGTCAAGTCGATGTCATCTATACGGATTTTAGTAAAGCATTTGACTCGATCTCCCACAGCGTCCTCATCGCGAAGCTCGACTGCTTTGGTTTCTCACAGCCCCTTGTTAACCTAATAAGAAACTACCTGTCAAACAGATATCAGTTTGTCGAACTTGCTGGTTTTCGCTCGCATCCCAGCCCTGTCTTTTCTGGTGTTCCCCAGGGATCAGTGCTGGGTCCCTTGCTTTTTAATGTATTTATTGATGATATCACGCAACATCTTAAGTGTGGGTGCCTTCTTTACGCAGATGATATGAAAATATTCTCTGAAATCCAATTGACGGACAGTGTCTCCCCGTTGCAGACAGACTTGGACACCTTAACATCTTGGTGCTCCAAAAACTCTCTTAAAATCAATATCAATAAGTGTGCCATTGTCTCGTATACGAGGAGCAAGTCGGGGGCGGTCTGTAGTTACACAATCGGTGGTGAGGTCATTCCAAGGGTTGAGTCGGTGAAGGATTTGGGTGTCTTCTTCGATTCAAAATTGACTTTTTCACATCACATTGCTCATGTCAACAATTCTGCATGTAGATCCATTGGAGCGGTCATAAGGCATTCCAAAGAGTTTTCGAACATCGACACTTGTATTACCCTGTTTGTGACACTGATCCGACCTGCTCTGGAGTACGCTTCAATGGTATGGTCCCCCAGCTCACAAATTCACATAAACTCGCTTGAAAATGTACAACGACGCTTTCTCAAATTTCTCAGCTACAAGATCACCTCTGTTTATCCTCCAATAGGTTACCCCCAAGACTCACTGCTGAACCAGTTCTCACTTCAGAGTCTGAAAACCCGCAGAGAGTCTGCAGCGGTCTTGTTCTTGCATAAACTGGTGACATATTTGATTGACTGTGACTGTCCTAACCTTCTGGCTCGTTTAAACATCGCTACCCCAAGACTCGAAGCGAGATTTAGTTATACTTTTTACCTGAGTCATGCACGCACAAGTCTGATGCAGCACTCTCCAATTTATAATATGTGCTCTCTCTACTGCAAATTCAACAGACCCTTGACATTTTTTCTGCATCGACCGAGGAAGTAAAGGCTGTTCTTTTAAAAACCTAACAGGTTAATTAAATTTGTAATAATACCTAATTCTGTAAAATTCATTCTATTGTTCCGCTATTTTTAGTTAATATAAATACATTTCTGTATACTAGTTACCTTTTGCATATCCATTGGTCTCCTGACTGTTGAATGGCTAGTTAAGAAATAAAATAAAATAAAAATAAATAAAAATAAAAAAATACCTACCTATATTCTGGATATTTATGCTTGGCAAAAGAAACTACATAACTATGGCCACTATGGCGCACTTCAACATGAGATAGTTGTAGATTGAAAAAAATTTACAATTTAAAAAACTGCTGGTTATTTATAATTAGGTATACAAATTTTTATTTGAAAACTAGAGTTGGAGAGCAAGGAAACCTTGTTAAGAACATGAAAGTATCTATTTAATTAACTAATTATTTAATTAATCAGAAAGAACATAGTTTATAAAAAGAGACCAATTCCATAATTTCAACTCAACTTCCATCTTTCTGAGATTTGAGAAACTTCATAGCTTTAAGACGGGAAGATACAAAAAAAGAGCTCTGAGAATTTTTTTGTTATTTAATAATTTGATAAACTTTTTATTTTTATTTTTGTAATATTTTGTTTTGTAGTAAAAAATTCTCTACCAATAATACAAATCTAAGAAATATTAACAATTATAGCACATCTGAACTTTTCCAAAACACCATCATAGTGACCGGATACTTTTTCTGGCGGGTAAGAATAGCACCCGGCTGAGATTGTAGTTCTTGACCCAGAATTTCTTTATCAAAATTCATAAACACAGCTATACGATGCTCGTGAATCTCGTAGTTTGGGGCGCCGGGTGCTCTGGCCTAGGGACCATGTGACTGGGGCATTCACATCGGGATCGGGAATGAAGGACCGGTCTTTGGGAGTGTACGATATTGATCGCCGCGCGGGCTGGGCCCAGTGCTGCCGCAGCATCGTCAGCGGACGCCGCCGAAACTCGAAGCCTCTGCCTCCTTTCGCTATGCCGCTTCTGATGCTCTTCCAGTTACGCCCCCTCTCTTTCAAGACATTCAAAGGCAGTCGAAGGTGCCGCTTGATTCACTACTGAAAAAAGGTTTAAGATATATTACTGGGTTAAATTACTTACTACAATTTATTATAAGTCGTTATGAAAAAATTGGTAAAATTGTAAATGTGAGATGATTTTCGAATTATTTCTCTCATAAAGCAATATAAAAATGTATAATGTTGCGTTAAAAAATATTCGCAGCATATTCACAGTGTTATTCGAAGGTATAGACAAAAACTGATGATCATTATCCATATTAGGAAAATTGTAATAAATATATATCGAGATTGAGCACAGGGGTACGTTGTCCGTACAATCGTGGTTTCAAATTAACTTCTTTTACTATTGGCGCAAAGTTCTCAGGTGGGTAAAATTGACTCAGCATGAAAAACAGAAGTGGGATTGCTTGGAAAAATATCATTTAGAGAGTCATTCAATTTTGCTTTTGAAGTTAAAAAAAGTTATTTATTGGAGAAAAACGCTTATATCGATTTAATCCTACAGCCTTATGAGCAAGAAAGTAATTTGGAAAAATGTATGGAATTCTGTCCTACTGACTGTTACTTTAAAAGCCTGTGTGAGTAAAATATTTCTTTCAGCAGGGCTTAGAAAGGAGACACGCTTAATCACTTTTCTGCATAATTCTGCCTTGACGTCGTAACATTTGGATCCAAATTGTGTTATCCTGACATTCAATAAGGCCAAATTCAAAGTATCCTTCAGGACGTTGAAAATTGCAGAACATAATTTGTTATTTTTACAAGATAATTGACAGCGTCCTTGATTCCTAGCAGAAATTGGTTGATAAATACAAGGAATTTTTTTCACATAATACCTCCACTAAAGCCAATCTATTGCACTCTACTATAATAAAGTATCTATGAATGTCATGAATGTAATGTTGGTGTGTATAATAAATGTTTTTTTTTTTTGTTTACTTACACTCGATTAAAGTAGTGGAGGATGTAGGTTAGAGAAAAGACACTTCGGGATATAGGGAACTCCTTTCGAGCTTCTAAAAAATAGTGGATTCTGTGAGTCGAAAAAAAATCCGAAAAGTGCTCGGATTTCAGAGTCTAACGAGACTAGCCCTCCCCCCGTTTTCGAGGATGCTGAATACGATGGTGGTGGTTTAAACTCTTCTCGAGTTGACCGCACCCCCTATAACGGCCAAAAACCACCCCTATGAAGGGTAAATCACGAACTTCTTTCTCTTGGCGGCCAAACTTGTGTCACCCCCCGTTTCCGAGGTCGCTGATAGCGATGCTGACGTCGAGGTCGGTTCTTGATGCCCGCCAACCCCTCTACGCGGCCAAGAACAACCCCCGGAATGGGTAAAACGGGAACTCGTCGCGGGAAATGGACGAAAATCCGTCCCCGCCCGTTTCCGAGGTCGCTGAACGCGATGCTGACGTCGAGGTTGGTCTTCGACGCCCGCCAACATATCTCGCAGCCAAGAAGAACCCCCGGAAGGGTTGAAACGGGAACTCGCCGCGTGAAATCGAGGAAAATCCGTCCCCGCCCGTTTTCGAGGATGCTGAACGCGATACTGACGTCGAGGTCGGTCCTCGACGCCCGCCAACCCCTCTCCGCGGCCAAGAACAACCCCCGGAAGAAGGTGAAAAAGTAACATGAGAAAGAAAAAAAAAATTATAAAAATAAAACAATCATGAGTAAGGGTTTTTCATTAACAAATAAAATATAAAGAGGGGTGGGCAGAGCGTGCTCTGATTTACATACGACCGAGTTACATTCTGACGCGCGCTCGCGGCATCCCAGGGACACAAAACAAAACAGGTGCGTTGAACGGGAGGGAGCGATCCGGAGCGATTGGTATCGCTAAAAATCATTTTGCGTTCAACGGCACTAAGCGGTCCATATCGCTACGTATCATATGGTAGCGGAGAATTTAAACGCTCTCTAGCGCTACTTTCTAAAATTAAGGCGGCAATCGTTCGACTTTGAAGTGATGGTGTGCATCATCATCACTCTTTGTTACCTCTTGCAGAATTAAGTGCCCTAATAACCTGTCTCTGCATTTTTCCTGCCACAAATCAAAAACATTTATACACAAAATATTAATTTAATTTATGTAATTAAAGAATTTTAAAGACACCTTTTTAAGCTTATTTTCATAAATGAAAATATAAGGTTATGTTTCAAATTCAAAACAAAATGAACTTAGGCGAGTTCCCGTTTCACCCCTTCCGGGAGTTGTTCTTGGCCGCGTAGAGGGGTTAGCGGGCGTCGAGGACCGATCTCGACGTCAGCATTGCGTTCAGCGACCTCGAAAACGGGAGGGGACGGATTTTCGTCGATTTCACGCGGCGAGTTCCCGTTTCACCCCTTCCGTGGATTGTTCTTGGTCGCGTAGAGGGGTTGACGGGCGTCGAGGACCGACCTCGACGTCAGCATCGCGTTCAGCGACCTCGAAAACGGGCGGGGACGGATTTTCGTCGATTTCACGCGGCGAGTTCTCGTTTCACCCCTTCCGTTGGGTTGTTCTTGGCCGCGTAGAGGGGTTGGCGGGCGTCGAGGATCGACCTCGACGTCAGCATCGCGTTCAGCGACCTCGAAAACGGGGGGTGATACAACTTTGGCCGCCAAGAGAAAGAGGTTCCGTGATTTACCCTTCATAGGGGTGGTTTTTGGCCGTTTTAGGGGGTGCGGTCAACTCGAGAAGAGTTTAAACCACCACCATCGTATTCAGCATCCTCGAAAACGGAGGGGGGGAGGGCTAGTCTCGTTAGACTCTGAAATCTCCGAACCTCGGTGCTATACCTACGAAATTTGACAGAGACTTTGCTGACAAATATCTCCGCTGAATGCAAGTGACACCAGATAGTACCGTCTTTGAATGTTGCTGAAAAAAATACAAGTCAAACCACGTAGTTCCAATGGAGCGATCCGTTAGACATTTTGTTCGGTAACTAAAAAAACTCCCAGCCTCGGTGCGCCTCGAAACTTGGCAGGGGCTGACACGTATCTTCGATGAACGCGAATGATTCCAGGTCGCATCATACTTGGGTGTTGCTGAATTCAAAAATATAGAAGCCACGAAACGAAGAGCGCGATTGTCATTCTATTCTACATTAAAATTATTTTTAGCTAACTGGACTTTCTAAAAATATATTTTTAGAGCTAATCTGATCTTCTATAATCTATTTTTTTTTAGCTAACCGGGTGAAAACCTTCTGGAAAGATATTTTGAGCTATAACCGGACCTCCTGGAAATATATTTTTGATTTAACCGGATCTTTTAAAAAAATCTTTACAAGTTAAGCTAGATATTATTGAGCTAAGTATTATTCTTGAACAAACTATCGCAGTCTGGTAAGAAATGATCTTTGCTATTTAGCTTTTACCGCACCGCTCTTCTGTCATAATGATCAGCAAAATCGATAATTAGAATAATGCAAATTTTGTTGTATAAATTATGATTGTAAAAGCTTCAAAGACTTGACTAGGTCAATGCTTTAATATTTACAATACAATAATTTTTTTTTGCCAAGTTAATAAACAAATGAAACAAGCTACTGCATGAGTCAATGAGTTCAATAATTGAATATATAAACATTATACAAATGATCATTTTGAAAGTAACGTTAACGTAGTGGAAACACATTTTAAATTGATGATAACCTCACTCATATACACTTTTAAATTAATTATTGATTCTAATTTTATATTTCATTGATGGGCGGTTATTTAGTTACATTAACGTGCTTTTTCCGAAGTGTTATAACAAATCTATCATAGCTAAAAAATAATTATAAAACAATTATGTAAAGTAATAATAGAACTTAGGATCACAACCAACTCTCAATGAATTCTTTTCCGAACTTTTATGAAATTTTCAAAATAAGTTGAATAAATCGATGCCAGATAACAGTTTAACCAAACAATGTTAAAGATCTTAAACAAGAAAAATCTGTATTTTTGTAGATTGGAATTGTTTAACTTATGGTCTCATCATAATCAAAAACATTACCGAATTGTATAGAGATGCATCAAATTCCGTTTATGCCGTTGTTTTACATAAAATATTGGAAATCCAATTTTATCAATTTTATTCCAGTTTAAAAGTTGTTTGCCGTTATTATGTTTTACTATTCCTAGATCGAATGAGGAATGAAAACAGCATGTACGTCATTATCTATTTCTATAATAAAACTAACATAAATTAAAAAAATTTGCCTTAATAAATAATTTTTGATTGCCTTTCTACTACCGATTAAGGTTTCTGCGAATCTGTGACGTAGGTACATGTTATTTTCATTCCGCGTATGGTTTACGCGGAATGAATTTTTGATCCCTCATTAAATTGACCATTTGATGGATCCCCCACCCATTCAATTGTGTTTTGAATATAAAGCTCTCTAATATGACTCCAAAAGTGAAAGAATTATTATCAGACTTCTGGGTAAATAACATTCATTATCTTGGTTAAATTTTTTCCAGATCTACTCCTACAATATATTGAAATCGGGTACGATAATGGGGAAAGTTATAATTGATGTATGTATAGTAAACAGCTTACAATTATAGGAATCCCCTATCAAATTGCATCCATGAAAATGGAATACAAATATATACCCAAGAACAATAATTATTATTGCCCTCTTGATAAAGGGAATTGAAGGTATATTGAGCCTGTTGGAGTGTGTCATAGTGATGAAGTCCCCCAAATACGGCCAATCAATTATTGAGTATTTACATATCTAATGAATATACTGGTTGATTGAACGTCGTGCCGGAATTTATTTATATGGGTGATCGTAGCTATCACCTGATTCAAACAAATCGGTTTATAGAGAAAGGAGTATCTCACAAACTTTACTCTTTTATATGAGAATGAGAATATTATTTTAATACTTCCACACTTAAAACATTGACCTAATTAACAGAATATATACAGGGTGAGGGTGAGTCATCTACGCCGTTAAACCTAGCGAAATAAACCAAAAAATTTCTGCAAACGGGAGGCCAAAAATGCAGTTTGTGGAATTATTTTCAGGTACCTGAAAATACAGGTTGGTCCAATATCGCTGTACACTTTGCAACTTTATTTGAAATAGGACACTCTATAAATTATTATTTTTTCACATTGTTTGAGAAAACTCTAGAAAACTTGAGAAAGTTTGTAATGAGTGAGCGATTAATGGCGAATTTCCTCTTGAGACATGGTAGGGAGCACTTCGTGTAGCACAGGAGGGAGAGAAAAAAAAATCGTAAATCGACCGAGATATAAAGAGGTAAAGTTGAGACCTCAGCTTCTTTAATATTTACAATTTTAAAGAATTTGATTGCCTAAAATAGAGACTATGGTCTCTTCTATCAAATATCAATTATTATATTTTTTTCATAAAACGGTATAAATTTATATGGATGAAATTAACTTCAGTTTTTTTTTCATTGGTAGACAACCAGAAAACGAAGTTAATTTCATTCATATAAAATTTATATGAATGAAAATTATTTTAAACCGTGCTTTTGGTAAATTCTTTTTCTGATATTTAATAGAAGAAGCCATACCTTCTTCTTATTTTAAGCAAACAAACTCTATAAAACTGTCAGTATTAAAGAAGTTGAGTTCTCAACCAACTTTACCTGATCATATCTAGGTCGATTTACAAGAAATATTTTTTCCTACAACCACTATACAAAGTATCACTATAGTCTGTACACTGAGTGTTGTCTGTTGTGATAGCTTAGGATACATCATCTCGTTATGTTTCTTACTCCTTCTATTGCATTGCATAGTCAATCGAGTTAAATTGGGACGTACTTATTGTCAGAAATACGTTTGAATCGTCAGCAATTCTAAAAAGATGAGCGAGAGTGAGACGGAAGTACGACTCTCGTCTTGATACGCTTATGCCCGTATTCACAAACGATAATTTCCTAAATAATTACGTAATCAATTATACCCATCTCACTCTATTTCAAAAAAACTGCATATCTCCATCTCACTCATTTAATTAATTACGTAATTATTTAGGAAATTATCGTTTGTGAATACGGGCATTAGATTGATACGATAAGAGTGTCGTACAGCTCATCGGCTACTGTCAGTTGACAGTGACAGCGTTAAATATACTAATTTGGTTTGTTATTTGAAACGTTTTTAATACGAAATTGGCAGAATTACCTGTGATATTGTACGATGTGATAAACTACGAGTAACTTATTAATTACGTGAATGCCTAAAAATCTATTGCCTTGTTTTTCTAGCGTCTAAAAAAACGGATTGGGTATATTTGCGCAACGAACTACAAAAAATTACACAAAACGCCTGGGAAACGATTGAACTCCTTAGGACGTGGTCTTGTGTGGTTAAATTAAATTGCTAGGATATTTTACTGCAGAAAAAGCAAACGGAGGTGTTATGCTTTCTTCTAAACGCCAACCAGCAGGTAGGTGACATGCTATTTATAATAAAGTTAAAACAATTCACACGCCACTGACACGAACTGCGATACCACATCTGGTTCGACTTAGAAATAAGTGTATGAATCAAATCGAATTAAATTAAATTGTTTAGCCAGAATCAGTGTGGCATGACAACGGACAACACTCAGTGGACAGAGCATATGCACATCGTTATTTATACACAAACTATAAGATTCCTCGCGTTTATAAAGTGACATAAGGCATACCTAAAGTTCATTACAGTACAGTCTTGCAGTTATGACAGTAACGTTGACATATAAAAGTAGCGATCAATAGTCCAAACCATAGAGCAAACACTATGTAGGATCACCTAAATAGACAGCATTAGATGACAACAATAGTGATGGGTAAGACAGTCGCTTTGCTTTTTTGCAGTATTTACTTTTACTATGAAGTCACATATAATTCTTATGCTGATATGTATAAGTATTATTTACTTGTAACACTCAAGACGGTATCGGTAATAATATCTCGCGCAGCTCTATTGTATTATCTGACGCTCGCGATCAGATGGTCCAGTTACTGTAAGTAATACTCGATTTGTCGATCATGGAATGTTTATTGTTTCAGGATTATAGGTAATAACCATAATTATTATGATTATTACATAATAATGAATATTGTATTAATTTTAAATAAGTACATACCTACTTATGTAAAGTGAATTGAAATATTATTGGCGAAGTTAAACGTTAAAGTGAAGTGATGGATACTTTTGAGACCGAGAATCAATCCGATTCTCATATTGTTGACACCACCGTTTGATTGAATAAAAAATTTTCTTGTGTTATGCTCGTAGGAAAAGTATAGTGTGACACACGTGCACAATAGTAATTTCTCACTTTTGTGAAATGCGGTACTCGACTTCGTCTCGTATACCGCAACATTTTCACACTCTATTTGTACTTTTGATATGCTACTTTGTGCACTTGTTTCACAATATACTATTTTCTATTTTTCCTATGCTGCACGAATTGCCCCCTACAATGTCTCAAGAGGAAATTCGCCACAAAAACTGTATATCCTTATCTAATTTGCCCTACTATCAACAACCTCTGATCGAGATTGAGTAAACTGGACTAAATGTGAGTATTAACTTGGGCTCAAATAATGGATGTTGACGCTAAAAGGTATAGATAGCATTTGACATGCTTGAAAATAAGTATCGGCAGAATCACTCTCGAATACCTTGAAAAAAACTGGCAGAAGTGATAGAGGTCGATAGGAAGTAACATCTGCTTCATCGCCATGCACCTTTGAACACAGGGCACAGTCTGGCGATCTTCGACAGATCTGGAAATATGTTGTGCGTGCACTTATAATTGAAAACATTAAATTTGTTCTGTTGCATAGATATTACTGATGATGTCGGTAAAAAAAATCGGGCTAAGCCAGTAACTGCCACAAAGATTGAGTCTTGACAGATTCTATTTATAATCACTGTAATTGTGGCAGGGTTCAACGCAAGGCGGATACTTTGCGACATCATTGTTTGCATATTAAGGTAGTACTGTACCGTATAGTAACATAAACAACTTGGCACGTGAAATGTCCTTTTGTACTTGCATATCCAAAGCCTGAATTTGCGTATTATGGTATTAGCAGCCTCTGAATTAGCACAGCGCCCTAGGCTCTTGTCGCAGCGCATAGCTCACCTGCTTAGTCTCCAATTTTCCGGGATCAGAGGGATGCCATGTCTCCACTCCAGTGCGACGAAATAGCTATAATGCTTGGCTCTTTAGCGTATGCCTCATCGGACGCGTATCTAAATCATAATGAGATCAAGATCAGAAGCGCCACAGCTAGGAATTTAATACGTGTTACATACCAGGGGACAATAACAATTAATATAATCCTGATGAGCTCGACATAAGAATCTAAGCACAATCTTAGATGATGTTAATTACAATAATCTGTATTAACTGTTTACAGGCTCTTGCTCTGTGGCCTTCAAGTTTAGTGAAAAAGATAGTAAAATAACAGGTAACTCGTCGTGAGAATTTTTCGAAAACTTAGCGAGTGGATTTCTAAGTCCTAGATAAATCTGAACCTCATTTCCCTATGCTCCATTCCATTATAATCTGATTATCTGTACACTAATTATTATTTTCATGGTGATAGGTGAAATTTAGTTATCCCTTTACTATTACGACGAGGGTTGACTTTCCACTTTATTACGAATGGGATTTACCAAGAGAATGAACATGAGAGGGGTTCATGTGTAGTAAAAAATTGGCATCAAAATAGCGCCCTCCTCCAACCTGCCAAGAACTAATCTTAACGAGCAGTCGAGCACACAAACCATATATACTGTTAGTCAAAAACCATTCCTACATTATTTATTATAGCTTTGCAATACATTTCAGGTGGGTAGTCTACATTTATTAGATGTAAATTAATTTTAAGAAAATCTTTAACTAAATATTGAACTATCGATAAATACTTATTATGGTAAACGTAACGTAACCTCCTTGTCTTTTATAGGTACTTTTCTACTACACTGATCCGATCTGAATTATCTCAACTGCTGCTTTTCTCATGATAGTTCACGCTTTCACGTTTAGCTCAACAACTCTTCTGCTTCTGCTAGACTTGATACGGAAAACGCGAATAAAATTATAATTTGTGGTTTTCGACATAATAATACTCCACTTAAATTATTGATGTTAAACTTTTGTTGGTTTTGTATTATTATTCTTTAAACTTGAAACGAACTATTTGACCCTTAGAAGGGAAAAATAGTCGTTGAGAGCATGAGACAGTAAAAGACAACAAGGGTCGTAGGTTGAGTCGCTAGTCTAAGAGGGTCAGCAATAACAAGCAGGTCAGCAGAACAACAGGTACTCTTTATTAAAATAAAATCACAGCTATTATCGCAGAATCTTGACTTGAGCACGGTTAACAACAATAAGGAACAAGAGCGTGTAGTATATCCGAATGAACTGATCGGTTGAAACTTGGTAGGCAAAGGCACTTAGCTTCGTAGGGTCTCCGGTGCGAGGGTGGAAGTTTAGCTGGTGGTAAACTTGGTCTCAGGTACAACCAATATGTGCTGCCTTCTTGTTTGAAGAGAAACCTTGCTTCCAGGAAACTTGCGTCCGTACGAAGAAGTGGCTTCCAGGAAAGAGTTGATTCCGGGGAAAAATTGATTCCGGTCAAAGAGTTGATTCCGGGAGAAAAAGTTGCCACCCAGGAAAAAGCTGCAATTTCATTATGTATCAAAGACACTCTTGTATTAATGAACGGTCCGATCGAGTCTGCTTGCCAAGGGTACATAAAATTATGTCCCGTCCTCAAGATAAGGTGAGATCAAAATGTGATCGGCAAAATTTTATCAGCGGAGCGAAACTCGTTAGGATTTAAAAGCTGTAATTAAAAATAGCATATTGTATTAACAAAATATGATCTGTATAATTCCAGCACAATTAATAAAATCATTTTACGACACTCACCAAGCCAAAAACGTGGGTGATGTTTATAATAATTTACGTGAAAGTTCACGACGCCATTTCGCTAAAAATTCCAGGTGTTTGCGGAAACGATCTTCCTCTAGCGAATTCCAGGAGAGGAAAGAAAGGTGAAATCACAGGTATCTGCGTACCGGATCGAACCTCGACAGTCGAGGTCGACGAGACTCGACAGTCGAAGTCGACGAACTCGAGGCCTCCAGCCGGCCGTGTTTGCGTCGCACTAAAAACCACCATCACTCACTTACTGCGCGCGCACCGCAGTTGTCTCCGTGTCGCTGACATTTAGCCGGTACGTACAAAATGTACGTTACAAACTATTGATCCATGGCAACGCATGAATGTTTCGATGGTAGTTAGTCCCTTCCAGGTTGGAGAAGGGCGCTGTACTGTTGCCAATTGATCCATTAGGGCCAATAAGACTATTGAGGCTTATGAACATCTTCTGAGCTCCTCCTGTTGTTTCTAGTTGGAATGGAGAATAATACCTATGGGCAAAATACGCTCAGCTATAGCACTACCAGAGACTCTATCTTAAATCGAACGACAATTATTTTCACCCACAAACGCTTGGCGGCATTGCTGCAGTTATCCTAGATCAGCAAAATGCATTAGGTATATGGAAGTGTCCGGTATTGTTAGCTTAGCGTGTTGGATATGGGTAAGTCGAACATGGGTCGTTTTTTACTGATGCAGCGAGTTTAACCACTGGTTTGAAGCGTATTAACGGATGACGTCACTATAGTTTGATATTCAGGAAAATAAATATTTTCAAACCGCCGTCATCAGTCATGCCATATCTATAAGTTTTCAAATTCAAAGATTCTACCCAACCAAGTTCTGAACCTAACAATAAAATTAAATGTCAAAGACGGAGGTTGAGATAATATATGCCACATGCCCCTTTTCAATTTTAATTTAAGAAATATTCTGATATTGCTTCTTTGACTGGCATACTTCTGGACATTCTGCAATGTTCTAGATTCAAACCCACCACACTTAAGTATAACACAGTTGATTAGTTCGTTCCCACAGCATTCCGCATTCATATTATAGAACATTTTGCATTGGCATGATTTGTTGTTGTTGGGAGTCTTCATCTGCATTTTTCTTAAAATATTTAAAATAAGGGGATAATATAGGTACCGCCATCCCGCAGAATAATATTCGAGTTATAATAATTACTATTAATACATACCTAACCGTTATTAAAAAGCCTACCTTAGATAAGGATCTTGACGAGACTTATCATTTTTATGTCGGCCTACGGAATGAATGTACTTACATCGTAATTATTCGTAAACTTTAATATTATTCTTTAAACTTTAATTATTCGTAACTTTAATATATTTGGGTTAGCTCTCCATGCTGAGCTGTCAATCCTTTCAAAACGCCTCAAAACGCTACTAACCGGTCTCGAAGATTGGTTCAAACCATAATCAAACTGCTTTAAGCGTTTTAGTTCGTGACGTCATTGTTTTATCACAAAAATGCAACGTTTGAAACCAGAACGCAGCTGGTTAAACAAGCTGCATCAGTAAAAAACGACCATGATCATTAATAACTTTTTGAAAGAAAAAAGACGAGCATACACTACTTGCCTTGTAGGTACTCTACGGGGAGTTAATAGATTACTCCGCAGATTCAGCAGCCAAGACGAAGATCTGGAAACATTTAGGTTGGTTATGTACATAGAGATGTATGTAATAGGCATATATTCTTGAGCAAATACTACCTCCTACTTAAATATGTAAAATAATATCATTATTTTTCAAAGATTCACAGCGTCAAAGATTTAGATATTATTTATGAAATTATTGCTAAATTTATTAAATAATATGATATAGGTACTTATAATGATATAATATAATAATTATATAATGATATTAATAATATATCATATAATTTGCTTATTTACTTAATGAATATTAAGAGTGATATAAAATACACTTTATTTAAAATGATTGGGTGGCTTCGATAAACTTAGCCGACTGTCATTTCATTAAATCATGACAATTTCCTTTTTCTGGGTTAACATGAACACGGCATTAACAGGGCCGGTGAGCGTCGAGGTAATAAAACCTTCAAATATCCCAGGAATACAGCTGAGTGAAGTTCAGAAATGCAAATTGGCACGCTTTATGTAAATAGGAACCTTAAGCCACTGCAAATTTGTTTACAGAAGTTCATCCGAGTAAGTAGATGAGAAATCGATCTAAACCCACTTATGATTGTAGAAATATGAAAAGAAAGCCCGGAAAATGAGATGAACAATATTTTAGGAACCGACCGTTTGCACTGTCATTTGCATAGATTTGACAACTTTATTTAAATTTTATCTTAAGCACATTAAAAGTTCCAGAACCGCCGCTTGTTTCATCGCATTATGTAGATGTTTTCAAGCCGGGTGCTAAAATAAAATAAATAGTCTGCCAAAGGCTATTAATTGGTTAGAATTACAATACATCCTCGTTATCGTTCTTCGTTCTTGGCCTATTACCATTTCATCTTTAATTTCACTTAGGTTAGTTAGTAAATGAAATATCAACATTCTGCTTAGGTAATTATATTCTTCAACGAGCGCAAAATGATGACCACTATTCACGTGGAACGGCGCCTGTTGTTCCACGTTAATTTTTTATGACTATAGGAAAAACTTATCAGCTTTATAAATAAAATATACCTATGTACAAGCTAATAGAACTTAAAAAAAATTATGTTTACGTATATTTTAAGCATATTTTTTAAAATTAAAAATGCACATTAGCTGCAGGGTAATCCCTACGACGCTGGGAGCGATGCATGAGCGGGGATATCGATTCACGACAATTTGAATCGTTGAAACGATAAATAATACATACAATATAAAAAATAATACATGAAAGAAGTCTTCATGCGTCATACATGATCATACATACATGATCATACATGATGAGTCATACAAATCATACATGAGTCTGAAATACAGTGGTGCAAGGTGTAACGAGCTGAACCTGATAAGGATGAGAGCTACTACGGTTTGACGAACGTGCGGTTCGTCTAGATGGGATCAAACGAGGCACGTCTTTTGAACACTTTCCATAGAAATATCCGTAAAAAAAGGCTCAGCTCCGCTACCTTTCTTCGGTGTTCCAGCGTATGTAAATTTTAAGTCAGGTCCCCGGTCAAGTAAATGTTTTTTTTCTGGATGGAATAAAGTAAATTCAGCGTATGTTGAGGAGATAAATTACAAACATATGAACAGTACTCCAAGGATGGTCGTATTTGAGCCTTGTATAAAAGGAGCAGCTGTTCAGGTGTATAAAATTTCTTTGTGCGGTAAGTATTCCAAATTTTTCAGAAGCACTCTTCGCCATACCTAGAACATAGTCAACCCAAGATATGTTCGCTCCGATGCTCACGCCAAATAAGCGAAAGATGATGATGGAAGAAGAGAGTGTCCCGCCATCACCACATCTGACTCCAAAACGTTAATATTTTTGGAGAAAATACTGCCTGCGTTTTTCTAGTATTAAATTGAACTTGATTTCTGTCGCCCCAAGCTGGAATCTCTTGAGTATTGAGACTTCCTGCCCTCTGCGAGAATGTGGTCGAAGGCAGATGTTCGCCCATCTAGGGATGATATAAGAGTGCTGTCATCGGCAAAGTGGTATACAAAACTGTATAGGGTTTTTTGTTGTTTAAAACAGATCGTTGATATATATATGAGCAAAAGAATCGGAAGTAAAATGAATCCCTGAGATACGACGGCATTGATATAAAAGGTTTCGAAAAGACCTTCATCGAGGGCTTCCCGCAAGGAACGATATTCGATATAACTCGCGCAAGTCACAAGCAGAATTTCACGGAAATGCTATAAATCTGGAGTTTTCCCAACAATCTATAATTCGAAAGCTCTAGAAATATCGAGCGCAACCCCTCGAGACTCCCCATGGTACTCGACTGCGCTATTTCACAGCTCATAGGTGAGGAGGTCACCTATTGATCTCAGCTTGCGGAAGCCGTACTGGTGGTCGCTAATTATATTAGCTCCTTCCAAGTACTTATTGGTTAGTCGCTATAGTTATTTTGCATTGTCTTTTTGCCTTTTTTAAGAATAGGCTAGATGCGTTCGTATTTCCAGCAAGAAGAAAATATTCCCTTTTTATAAGACATATGTTGAAAAGTCGAATGAAAACAGGTGGCAGCTCACTGACGCATTTTTTGAGAACGATAACGTCATCAGAACCAGAAGCTTTGTTTGGGTCCGAGGCTAACATAATGCGCTTCATGGCACTCTGTCGGAAAACTTAATCTGGCATTTTGGATTTTACCAACGGAATCGTTTGCGGGGTTCTTCCCTGAAAATCGACGGAAGAGTATGAAGAAAATACTCCCGCCAAAAGTTTGGCCTTCTCAGTAGCCGTGGATGTAATAGTCCCGTCTATTCTTGGTGGAATCATTGATTGTGGTGAAATTCTGATAGACTACTTTAGTGACCGATCAAAAAGATTTCCAACGAAATTAGGGGAGGATAGAAGTACTTGTTCCGGATTTTTTTGATTTTACGTACATTTTACGTTCTATTGCATTAGTTTCTCAAATTCTGTTTTTTTTTTCATAAGCTGCTTTAGCCACTTAAATAATTTTTGGAGGTTAGCTAGGTGTCCGTACACCTCCGGAGTTTTCTCGCGGTATCGACAAACGATGCACGAGACTGCCTACAGCGGCATCGTCGTTGCGCGGGTTTCAAAATTTTTTTATTTCTTTATTTATTTTTTTTGTTTTTTTACTAAACGATATCTTCAATTCCTGAAAGTTATCGTTATCGTTCGTGTGACCGGAAAGCTTACTTATACGTGCTGTAACTCGCTACTATGTACCTATTTAAACTACTTATAACTAGCTACTCGCAACTAAATGCATTGGAAATAAGAAATTGTTGTTGCTTTCAGAACAAAAAAGTCAAAAGACTAAAAGTACGTTGACCTTTTCAAGATGATCTATTTTATTCCTTCAATCGAAGATAGGGAAGGGACTTATTTAAATACAAAAAATTATCTGGCATTTTTTTTTAATCAGAATTTATTTACATAATATGTTTTACATACATCTCACTCATGTTTACCTATTTTTAAGAGCGCACTTCCAGTAATGTTAATATCAACAAGAAATTTAGGCCTTTTAAATATTTTACACACATCCTTCTGTAGAACTCCTAACAATTTTTAATGATGGCAAACCAACATACTTTTTTCTGAGGCTGCTTTTATTATTCTAACAATTCTTTCTTCAATTTATTTTTTTTGAATTCTTGAAATTTTGAAAATACGAAAATTTCAGAAACAAAATAACTAAACACAAAGTGAAGATGCCCAGTGAAACGGTACGTTGTGAAATTAGTAATGCCTTTGCATAAAATTAGGATAGATTCAATTACGTGAATTGCCTACAGTAAGTAACTGACAATTGAAACAACCAATGAAATAACAAAATCCTTCCAACATGGATTTAAAGGAAACTAATTCAAGAATGAATTTCATTAAGTAAACAAGAGTCAGTTAATAAAATGGAGTCTTATTTGAGCAAATCTCAAAATAATTCGAACTCAGGCTGACTTATTATACACTCCTACTTCCTTTAATTAATTTTTTTGTTTTCTTGCTGAAATGGAAAAATTTTCCATCGCAGCACTTAAACCTAATTTTAATTAACTTGAACTTTGTAGCACCTATCCATAACTAAAACAGGAAACTTGAAACTCAATTAAATTTAAGTTCGTTGAAGTACATTTAACTAAAGCCTATAATGTTGACAGTTTCCTTAAATGCGTGAAAAATTACCCTAATGGATGCCATTCTGTAACGTTAATATATTCACCCCAAACAGTACCCATACTATCCAATCCACGTTGATAATCGAGAACTGTGCAGCAAATTGATGCATTTACTTTATCGTCATTTATTTACCACGGTTTTCACACCTGAAAATACTTCAGGAGCGACAGAAAAACGTTACCGGAATGATTTGCCGCGCCTTGTACTAGCATCTTATTTGTCTCTGTCTGAAATCTTGAAGTCAGCATCTCGCTGCTATTTCCCTCTCTGCGGCGTTATGTGTGCTAAATTCAAATCCTTTATTACATAATACAGAGCTCTCGGTATTTTGTTTTTCTTTACAATGGGTGATAGTGTATAGCTCAAACGATAAATCAAACCAAATGATTCCAGTTAAAGTTCCACACTTGGCATATACAAAGGTTTTGTGACCTTTTGTGTTTATCACATACTAAGAACTCAACTAAGAACTCACCAGAAAAAACATTTGCAATATTTTACGCAGATTTTAAACAACGCAAGAAGTTGCATATCACAGCTATTATGAGCTGAAGTCTAGAAAAAAAAAAGTTTAATTATAATATAAAAACAATAGTTTCCATTAAAAGATAGCTGCGCAATTACAACCGAGCCTTAATACAAATTGAAAAACCTTCGAATTATACAAGCTACATAGTAGACTGATTTAAATTAATTAGAAGCACAGGCTGATTAACTACTTCATTGGTTACATAAAATCAATAGTAAAGTTTAGAAGCAATAAACTAAAGCTCTGGTAACTAATCGATTATTAGGAAAAAGAGCAATGAGCAGAAGAATAAAAAAGTTGTCGAGTAACAGAATCGCAAATAAAAAACCTGTTGCTATTGCTAACAGTAATGGTGGTATGTCTTTATTGAGGAAAGAAACTGAAACTAACACCTGCCAGCAAAGAGTAAAAATTTAATTATCGCTTAAGATACTATTTCTTCTTGGTACTTTCTATTTTCTCCCGTGTAAGGGTGTCGAAATATGTCACCCTCAATACATGGTAGATTTAATGGAAACACCTGTGGATCTGATTTAGAGGTAGATTAGATTGTTGCTTCATTGCATTATATCTGACATTTTCTTGATACAGGGATACGCTTTAAACTCACTTTCTGTCAGCTTATTAAATTGGTTAGTGTCAGTGTCTCTAACCGCCTCCTAAAAATCAATATCGTCCCCAACTTATTTCTTAACGTGAACACTAGAATAAACGGTAATTTTTATATTTTCCATTAAAGATTGATGCATCTTAAAAAATACTTCATCTTGTAACTAGTCTTCTCCTTGGTTCACCAATGAGGGTAAAGAAATCTTTTAAGAAATAAAGCACCGAATTTGAGAAAAGCACTTATTTACAATTATTCCTCTTCTGTTTAGAATTTTGACGACGGATTATTTCTGGGAAACTGTTCTGATCTACTTGAACAGAACGTTTAAGGCTAGAATACTAGATGGATGATAATCACGAGGTGGTAATAAAAATGCCAATCAATCGTTCATGAATGTGTTAAAATTGTCAACTCGCACCAATTTTTTTGTCAAAAATGTCTTCACGGTAACATTTTTTTTTTTGTTTATCTTGAGACAAAGTTACAAATCTATATTAATACATGAAATAGTTACGGACTGAAGCTCCAGATCAATGCTAATAGAAAGCTGAATTTTGACTAACGTATTCATTTTAGAGCGCAGGTACTCCGCTCCATAAAGGAGGATTATTCAAAATTCACATTGTACGCAGTAGAAACAGCCCCATAAAAATTAAATTGCTTTTTCTCTAAAACTATTCTCTATTTTGAAAAACGTCGAAATGCGTGATTTTTTTTTCTCTTTTTAGGCAGAAAGGAATTTATTATATATTTGAGAGGGACACTGAGAAGAAACACGGGTAGAACTTCTTTAATTTGTATTTTCGTAAGTAACGCTTATATTCACAGATAATACACACTTAATCCTCGCACTTGCTCAGGGTCGAGTTGACCTGCTGGATAAGCGTGTCACTTTTAATGAGAAAACATAGTGCATTCAAGTCTCTTACTGGGTGTTACATTGTTTTTCTTAATTTTTTAAAATTTTTTGGATTTAAAAAAATATTTAAAAAAAATCAAGACTTTGCTCAGCATTATTTAATAAAATAAAAATAACTCTAAAAACCGTTCACCTCGGCAAATTCTGTTTTGTAAATTGTAAGTTGGTATAGAATTGCCGTGTAGAATTTCTATGTTCCATGATATCATAAATTGTTAATACAATTTATCAACAATTTAATTCAATTTTTATTTAATTTATTTATCAAAAGTAAAATTAAATTTAAAAAGTTAATTAAGTCTTTAAATAGGTACCTAAAGACTTGATTTTGATTTTAATTTTCCTGGGTCTTTAGATCTTGTTAGACGTTGTTTTTCCAGGAATTGATTCGCACCCAACAGAAATTGAAGCTAAAGGTGAAATATTTTCAACAATTTTTGCCGCAAGGGTGGTTGCAGGTGCTGAGGTGAACCGGTTTGGTCTCTGTTGATCGACGAAATAAACGTTATTATTTTAATTATAATTATAATTATTATTATCATAATAGCTGCCTTCGACCATGATTCAGGCAAAAATTTTCCGACCTGCAGTCTGGATATTTTTCTGTTTTGGCGTCAAGATAACCACAAGATGTATGCAAACCTTAGGAACTGAAACACTTCACGATCAAGGGAGACATACAATAAATAAAATTATTACTTTCTGTGTTGTCTCATGCCATCTATCCCTAACAACGGGTAAGGTGCCCATCATGTAATTAAGGAACTTAATCATGTAACCGGAAGAAGTTCAGATTACTTATCGTGGTGCTCACTGGTCACAGCACTCTGAACAGGCATTTATGACTTAAGCGTGTGAGAGGAGACTCGGTCTGTCCCAACTTCTGACCTTTACAGAAAGGTCGAGAAGGTTTGAGTAGAAGTTCCATAATGCGGTGCAGTAATGACAAAAAGGGGCGTTGGTAACCTAGCCGTTTGGGGTGCACAACCGTTTCCCACCATACCACTAACTATTATAACTAACCGCTACCAAAATTTTACATTTTTGAAAATATTTCTCAAACTAATTTTTATTCAATTCGTTTCAGAACGTTCATTCAAACTAATTATGGTGTGAAAGTTTCTAAGGGCTGAGAATCATTCACCTTCGATAATTTCAAAACATTCTGAAAACAATTTTTAATATGTATTGGCTACTATTTGTTTCTGGGCAGAACAATATTTTCCCACAAAGGATTACCTGCAAATTCAATCAACTCCTCAAACAATAACAGTAAAGTTATGCAGGCCAGAGGCATGCGAATTGTGGGGGTTGTGTACGAATGTAATGAATATAAAGAGGGAATGAAGAGAGGGGAAGCAATTGGGATAATGACGTAAATCAATGGTGTATTTGTATAGCAAACGAGAACAGTTTAAAATTATTACCCGTCAGTTAAACGATGGTCGAATTGGGAAAATTATTCTGTTATTAAAATTCAATTTCATTGGCCGGACGGACTTTTTAAACATACTTACCGAAGGGATTACCGTAAACGACGATATTTAGCAGATATGGAATCAGATGCGTCATTGTTCGAATTTCTGCTTGTTTCTCCAATATTGTCACTATACAGAGTGAGCTATTTTAATCTTTTTTGAAATCATTGGGAAGGGGTATTATTTCCGGAAAAAGTTTCAGATACAAATTATCCATTTTGGAGGAAAGCTACCACTCACCTTCAATACAAATAGAAAAGTTACCCATAAAGATGGGGGTGGGGAAATTGGGTATGGGGTAGTTTTCAGGTCCAACCGGTGGCCCTTTCCAAACCAAATAACTTTTACCTCTTTAAATTTTCCCCCGGTGGCCGTTTTTTAGTCCCAAGAAAGTAAATGGATATAGAAAAATCGGTTTTTGGATTGCATTTTAGAGGATGAGAGTTGCATCGCATGAAAAAATACTTTAGACAAAAGTTTCTTATTTGATCCGCAATAAAAAAATTCAGCTTCTATTTAAGACGTCAAAGTCACCCCCGCCCCTGAAGGTGGGGGGTGATTTTTGTCTCCAAACGATATCCCCATCCGATAACTTGTGTCTGAAACCGTTTTTCCGGAAATGATGCCCCTTCTCAATGATTAAAAAAATATATTAAAATGGATCATCCTGTATAGGTTATTATTTGATTTATTTTCAATGGAATTTATACTCGCGACCAAAACTTTTTGTTTAATACAGTCGATCAGTGCTGCAGCAGTTGTCACGGATTATTAATGAAGAGATAGTGAAGTTTCGCACTGAGCTTCTGCACTTCAGTGTAGTCAAACTGAAAAGCTCATTGAATTTCATGTAACCAGCCGGTCGTTTCAGCGCCGCTACGGTTCTAGTTTGCCGTGCCGACTACCTCAGCCCAGTCGTTTTATTAGAGTCTTCTCAAAAAAGTGGTTGCAGAAATATTTTAATGCAGCATTGTTCTCCCCTCCTCAGAGATAATTATTTAAGTGTCAAATTATTGCAAATTATCCCCAGGCGTTGTCCGTCATCTTGAATTTAGGGGACGAATTTGTTTTTTTGTGTAATTATATCAGTAGTTTTTGAATTTTTTTCATTTCCAATTTATAGTATAGTACACTATTGCGAAGAAAATAGTGAAAAATTGCATTTCAACCTCTTCGCTGAAGCGTGTTATGCGGTATATTTGTTATAAACAACCGAATTAAAAAAGAACATTTAATACCCCACTGATTTCGAAATCAGTGCTCAAAACAAAAAAAAAAGCTACTAAGATAATGAGTAAAAACATACTTACCCCTAAATTCACGATGGGGGACAACTCTTGGGGGTGATTTGTAATAATTTGGCACTTTGAGCATCTCTGAGGCAGGGGGAACAAAACTCCAACAAAAAATTTCTGCCGCCATCTAACTTTTGAGTTTGCCCTTTTTCCGCCTAAAATGATGCGGCTACCCTGGCCGCCGCGGCCTGTGGTCGCCCAGTGCGCGCGGTCTACAATTTAATGCCATGCATTTCTGCGACCAGGTTGCTAAAACGCGGAAGCTCTTTAATAAGCCAAATGTATTGTATTTTAATTGTATTGTTTCTTATAATTCCAAACAATTTCCGTTATTCGTGTTCTTTTGTCTTTTATTTACACTTGTAGGTAGACCTGTATTAAATGTTGGGTATATCTCGAATAGATTAAAAATATATTAAGCTGATGACAAGACTGCAAATTAGTCAAATCGTTTATTTTCAGAGCTTAATCATTTTTTCAGGATTTGTTGAAAATTGAATATAAAAATATTCGTATATTTAATTGGTAGATAATCAATGTTTGATTTTAATCATTTGTTGACGTTTTGGTACGGAATCTTGATGTGTTTTAGATAAAAAGCCTTTATTGATTAATTACTTTGGTTCATAAGCGTATTTCAGTAAATGGTGACTACAACTTCATCCCCGAGCAATATTTTCCCTTCTACTGATTATAGAGATTAAAAGATGATTAATTTTCGTGGAAGTAGTTTCTTGGCTGCTGCTGGTTCGATAATTTTTAATCGCCGGTCGAGAAAACTCTATTTAGTTTTTCAGCAAACGTTCATCCGACCCTAATATTATTAAAAGTGTTGATTGATGACTAAACTCATAATTTATCATTCCTTCTATCTTTTCTGTTGAAAATTTTAAAAGTAGCAAGTTTCCTCGCTTCCCTTTATCTCTCGTAGGATTTGATGAAAACTCTTTTAGGAACTTTACAGTCTCGAGGCATTACATCCTTACGTAAATTGAAACTATTAAACTTCAAATAATGCAACGCTATTCTAAGTTGTAGTTCGTGTCGCTTGCTTTGCCAAGATATACACGACTACTACAGATAGATGAAAGATACTAAACTGGTAACTTAGTTTATTGGCAACTTCTAAAATCGAGTGTTCATGTTTGAAAATATCATTTGAATATCACTAAGAACTCCACAATAATCATAGCGAGGTAACTAGTTCAAATCCGTTTTTCTGTTTGTTTAACTTCAAGCACTTCTGCAAAATAAAATAATACATAATTCCCAGGCCGATTAATTAGTTTTATATCTCAGGGTTTTCTTTTCATTGTAGCAGTAAGTTCTATACATATACGAATCCCTTATTCTAAACAGCTCGTTTTATTACCTCGCATAAAATATGTTAATTTATTGCATCCTATAAATAAATAAACATCGCATGAATCTGTGTTATCATTTTGAAGAAATTAACCTGGCATCACGTTTCTACATGTTTTCTGACATAATATTATACATTTCCACTTTCGAGCTGGCAGGTTTGTGAAACAATATGCAAATGCGAGTCTGAAACGATTTTCCTATTTTAGTTTGCGTACAAATATAATTTAACGGGGATGGAAATTCAAATAAGTTCAGAACGAGCATGTGTGTTTTGTTAAGCAAATTCACTTCTTGTTATCAAATTATCATAATAATGGGCCCATTGCCGGCATGCAGCGCTACCTGGTGGGCTATAACTGGCACTAGAACGGCCGGATCGTAAAAGTAAATTTGATTGTGCCCGCGCCTGATGCAGAATTTGTCAGTGGTCCTATTAGTCCCAAATGGTCAATTTAATGCAATTTGGATCAAATTGGGTGAAGGGTACTTTTTGAGTCCGGATATTTCGGTTAAATGAGGGGGTGCGTAGAAGACAGCATTGCTTTTAAATTGAATCAACCTCCGAATTGCTAGTAATAAATCTTTAGGTACTCGAGGAAGGTGGGATTTAAATACAGGGTGTCCGGAAATTATGAGCAAAAAATTAAGGGGGTGATTCTTCTTGTTGAAATATTGCCAAAAGTATCTATAATTTTTTTTTCGGAAACTCGCAAATAAGAAAGTTATGAGCCTTCAAAGTTGATTTTTTTAAATCAATATTTTTTTATAACTTTTTTTCTAGTGTACGGTTTTTCTTAAAATTTAACACACTTGCCACTGATGTTGCTATACACCCCTGGTCCAAATTAGACTTGAATCCCTCGAAATCAAAAGACCTTAACTGCCCTTGACCTTCAAAAAAGGCCTATAACTTTTTTCGTAATCTTTTTTTTTTTGAGTTTTGAAGACGCACAATTGAAGAACATGAAGAAATCTTCGGAAAAGGTCCTCTTTGTCTATCACGATAAAATGACCTGTTTCCGAGTAAAACTGTTTTAAAAATTCGCTAGCACTAAAATTGATCACCATAAACTATGATCATTCTGCAACAATACCAAAGCATGTTTTGGGAACGGTGGCAGGGTTGCCTAGGAAACAAGACGTTTGCTTTGGATTTCATTTTGACAGCAATTTATTTTTTTTTTTTTTTATTAAAATTATTTTATTATTTTATTAAAAAAAAATGATTAAAAATTTTTTTCATTTTCAAAAAAAAATCATTTCCAAGTCTATTTATATACGAATGTCTCTGTTTTGTACATAACTAGGCAATCCTGCAGCTGTTTCCAAAGCATGCTTTGGTGTTGTTGCAGAATGATCATAGTTTATGGTGATCAATTTTAGTGCAGGAAAATTTTTAAAACAGTTTTACTCGGAAACGGGTCATTTTATCGTGATAGACAAAGAGGACCTTTTCCAAATATTTCTGCACGTTCTTCAATTGTGCGTCTTCAAAACTCAGAAAAAAATATTACGAAAAAAGTTATAGGCCTTTTTTAAAGGTCAAGGGCAGTTAAGGCCTTTTGATTTCGAGGGATTCAAGTCTAATTTGGACCAAGGATGTAAAGCAACATCAGTGACAAGTGTGTCAAATTTTAAGAAAATCCGTACACGAGAAAAAAAGTTATAAAAAAATATTGATTTAAAAAAATCAACTTTGGAGGCTTATAACTTTCTTCTTTTTGAATTTTCGAAAAAAAATTATAGATACTTTTGGCAATATTTCATCAAGAAGAATCACCCCCTTAATTTTTTGCTCATAATTTCCGGACACCCTGTATAGCCACTTGCATTGCATAGGTGCGCTATACCTACTTGTAGAAAATTATTAATGTCTACTACTTACTCGATTCAATTTTGTGTACAAATTTAGATCAAAAGTAACGGTATAATAGTTGCGAACGTGAAATATTTATTTGTTTGTCGACATTTCAAAATTTATAAGCCCGCAAGGATAATTAAATTTCATGCATAGGTTCTAACTACTGTAATAATAAGCAACTGTTGTTATAGCTTTTTTGTTTGTTAATATCAAAATAGGTATTGTACTCTCAGGGAAACTGAATCATTTGTAGATATTTTAACTTTTCGGGACGGGAAATCAGAGACTTTCCAATTGGGCAATTAAAATTTAAATTATTTAATTTCTGTTGCATAATTGTACCATTATCTTCTAACTCAAATAAGCAGCACTCAGCCAGAAAAAAATATATGAAACAAAAACTCATCCAAAGTAGCCACCTATAATTAATAAAAATTACTTTCATCAATAAATTGAATTACTCAAAAATTGCTACTTTTGCAATGAAAATATCGAGTATTAGGTTTTAGAAATACATATAGCATATTCATACTTTTCAACTTAATAAAAAGAAAAATCTTTAACAAAAAGAAAAAAGCACAATTAGCATACCGATTCGTCCAAAAATATGATTAACTCTTCGCTTCAAATTTTTCAACAACTTTGAAGTTCACAGTTTAACTCACTTTAAAAAAGTGAGACAAACACCTTTCTTCATTCATATACTTTCTGCTTTCAGCAGAGAGACGTACTTATATAAAAGTCAACAAGCACAGTTCAAGTGATCAAAATTTCGTGCAAAATTGTTATAAATGTAGAAGATAAATGTATGCAGGGCGTTGAAAAACTCGTGGAAAAAATAATTATCAAATTACTAAGCATTGCAAGACAATAACTACTTTACCTACTCTAGATTCCCAGATATAAAATTTCCCTAAGAAAACTTCAAATTATAATCTCCCGTGCAAAAATCACAATAATTATTATAATTAAACTTAACACTAAAACGTCATTTTTAAGAGAAATGTTACAGAGGCTATGTGATAAAATGGTGGTTAAACACAATTAAATTTATTTTCAAAACACACGTAAAAAAATAGAGGTTAGAAAAAAATTACAACTGGCAACATTAGCACCGACAAGTTGCGAAAGTATAATAAGTTGATTTTAGGAATGAATGTTCAATGGTTTCTTTTCTTATTCTCATTGTCTTTGGTTGCACTTATAAAGTCATGGATAGCAAATGAGAATAAAAACCGTGTAGAATACTACTATCGTCGAAGACGTCATTCAAATGGAAAGATATTTCAAAGGACTACTACAGCGTCTTTGAGAAAGATAACAATAATTTATTCCAGCTCGAGAAAACAGTGCAAACTACCTTAAAGTCTGTTACGACGTCGGAAGTTCAAGAACACTGTAGAATCAAACCCTGGAATCAGTACATTTGGTCTTTCTGTAGTTAGTTTAACCCCGATGTTTAAATTATCCACAATATTTGGAAAGATATACGCTATTCAAAAACAAACACTTGTGACTTGTAAATTATTATTGTGCTAGGAGATGAAATTCATCGATTTCAAAGTAAAGTAATGCGATATCTCGGAAACAAATGAAGATAAAGTTTTCTTGTTTTATTTTTTAAATTACATGCACTATCATTGTATGTTGTCTACTACTCCACGATTTTTTCAACACCCTGTAGATATAATAGATACCTAATGTAGATTTTTTTTACGAATGCTGGGGTATCTTCTGTAAAATCGAGGATTTTACTTCCCATAATGATGGACGTCACCCTTCTATTATAGTCGTTGATATTCCTAGCATGTCGCGGAATCGTTCAAATAAGTTTGTTGGCAATAGGAACAGTAGAACCTGCAACTTTAAAAGAGTCGATTATGCGTTTCTTTAAAAGTTCCTAACTTGAATTGATTATGGTTGCTGGTTATGTCTGCAGTGTAGAACTGATTCTGATCTTGAGGAGTTTCATTCTTAGCTTAGTCAAATTATGAAAACTTTTTGAAACAAATATCGATCTGGATTTTTTGTGAAAAGGGTACTAGTGTGTATCTAAAAAAGAGAATCCGGGACTGGTACAGTTCTGTTGAAATGAAACTGGGATAGTTTCAATTTTCTAGTTTGAATGTGGCTTTTAAAATGAACAATGGTTCTATACTTTCCATCTGGTGTCCATGCTATCTGCAAAAGATGACGGTCTATTTTATGTTTCAAAGAATTAAAACTTCAAAAAATAAAAAATTCATATCTCATTTTTTTGAGATCTCATTCTTCATGATTAATAATTACTTTTACCTCTTGTTACGTCGATTATAATAAATTTTCTTTCGCTGAATATCGCCAAGAGATTTAAAGAAATCAAGATACACTAACATGCTGAAAGCCGCCAACGCAACGCAACAAAATGTTGTCCCAGTTTCATTTGTTGAACACAACTGTACCTATATGAGCTTTCGTTGGTCATTTTGGAATTAGTTTCGTTTTTCAAAACATTTTGAAGAACCCTTGTAGCTATTTTTCCTTTTTTCTTTAGAAAAAATCAGAGATTATGGAAAACAAAATAAATAATGGAAATTATAAAAAATTTAAAATAATGAACAAGATTTACATTTTTTATTGACAATACCTTTTTATAACATACAATGATAGCGTAATAACCTATTTTGTAAAATTGAAAACAGTTTCAGTTCATTTAGAAGTGTGTAAAGATTGAAGCTCAAGACGGATAATCTAAATCCTCAATGTACATGGATAAGTATGTGTGTAAGATTGTCTGAATCAAAAACAGAAAATAAATATCTTACTGTTTCCTGATCTATGTATAGATGGATATTTTTTATCACGTAAATGGAAAAGTTTTCTTAGTTTGCTATTTTAATATTGAAAGAAAGACTTTCAAGACATCTCGTCCAGAAATAAAGCTAATAGGTAACCATTGCGCAAGCTTAATACCATTTTCCATGGATCGTTATTGTTGTGAGAAATTAACTAGTTGGTACACAAAAATAATGCGCGGTAACCGGTATTGGTACAAAAACATGTTCATGACTAACTACAAAACTACGAGATTGCTTGACAGGTACGCTATTTTAGTTTTAGAGTACATGCAATTTTTTAATAGAAATGACAAAGCCAACGTCGACCTGCTCTTTCTCTTTATTTTTTGCATCGAGGCAATCAAAAGGGAATTAATATTTGAAATAGTGGCGTTGAAATTCGGGACTTCCGTGCGCTCTAAATCTAAATCTCGTTACCAGGATCAAGGGCTTAAATTGGCTAGGTTTCCTACCCGTAAAACGTCCATCAAAATTTAATCGTTGTAACCCGAAGTTACAACAGTTTTAAGAGCTTTATTTTATTTTCCCACTTTATCCATTTACCTACCTTCATACTTCTTTGTACTACATTGTTAACATTCTTTATTATCATTCATGGAACTTTGAGATTAAACCTTTTAATAATTTTTACATTTAAAATCAAAAACTAAAATTTGGTTCTGCTCGTAATATCTTATAACGTGTGCTACGGTTAGAAGGATTCACATTGGAAAGAATCTAGAAACTTCTGATCAAAATTTAATATGGGAGATAGCTTCGGGCCCGTATTATTGGCGAAGGCAGATTTCAAGTCATCTCCAGCACATTTCTTCCCTCTTCGATACCATCTTCATTTAAACGATCTTCCCGATGAGGCGGCGCGTGTCCAGGAGACGATGGCCGGCTATTAGGACGAGATTTATCCCCTGGTGGTGATCAGGGAGAGCCGATGTGTCGCCTATACTCCATTAGGCCGCGTCGGACCGCAATGAGCCATGCCCTGTAATGGCCCTTCACACGCGTGCCTCCAACGTCTCCCGTTATAGTGTCGAAGCCCCTGACCAGCTAGGTGATGCCTGGTTGCCAAACTGTTGAATGAAGGAAGACATGAGTGAGTACTTTTTTTCTCATTCACTTATTGTGAATTAAATTTTCTTATTTTAAATCATTAGTAATGATTCCAGTATGATATCAGTAATGAAATCTTACTTTAAGTTAGTATTTAAGAATTAATTAATACACTGGTCTGTTTATAAAACAAGTGGTGTTGGTAAAATGACACTGCAATAGCTAAACGAGTAATGTTTATCAAAAGGACCTGTAACCCTGACCGGCGGTACTCAGCGGCATTGTTGACTAAGTATAAATATAGTACACCGCGGCATTGAACTTATGATATAGATACATATAATAGCTTGATAATGATATCAATATTCAGCAGATTATTATTAAGGTATTAGATTATTAGAGAGATTAGAATAGAACAAGATGAATAATTCTTTATTAAATATAAAGATCTCTTCGATCATTATTCATCCAGTTATTCTTAAGTAGTAAATAATTGTTATATTTGTTATAGTTGTTATTAAAATTAAGTGAAATCCAAGACACCCCTTCTGGTCCTAAACCCCTGATGAAAACGTCCTCGATCCGAAAATCATAGGGAAATGTTCGAAAATCTCTGAATTCCATAAACAAAATCATTTCTCCAGAACGGAGTCCGCTCATTTTCAGTAGACCTCGTGGACGCTTGGTTCTTCTGTTGACTCTCCAAATAGCATGACTTTTAATTAAAATCCGACAGGTGGGTCACAACTTTCATCTAGCCCGTCAGGTGTAGCTTAAAGAGTCAAACCAGGAGGAAGAGACGGGATCATAACCAGGAACCAGCGACACTCGGTGGAGTGGAAACATTACTTGATACCAATAATGGTAGCTCGTGAACGCGAAACGCTAACTATATCGCTGATTAAAATAAATATTCCTTGAAATTAGTCCGTCTTCCGCGTTCAAGTTGGCGCGATTTCTCACAATGAACTAGTGATATGCAGTGGAAAACGTGGCATGCTGGAAATATTAATTACAGCATCTACTTAAACACAAGTGTAGATAATATACAGTAAAGTGAGCTGGAATATTTCCCTCAAATACCTACCGATGCTGCAAGTTTACTACACCCGATGCGGGAGGTCCAACGACGTTGCTTGCAGAAAGATTTTCACCCGGACCAGTACCTACCTACCGTTCATGAGTAGTACAGTAGCCGAGCGTCGAGCAGGATCAGTTCCCTAACGCTAACGAAATTCACCGGGGACTGTGAAATGTCATAATCGACGGGCGAAGGACAAATCATACCTAACGAATTATGTTCTGTTCTTATTATTATTAACGTGTATTATTACAATAAATTACTATTCAAACTAACGATTAACGGTTATAAATCTAACGACATTTATTAACGACAATTATTTATATGGTGCCGAAACCAGGGACCTTTAGATCGGTCAAAAAGAAGCGAATATCGTAAACGTGAGTGAAGCGCGAGTGACGTGAGTGAAATCGGGCAAAATGGATACGGCTAATATCGCGTTAAGAAAAAACTACCGAACGCAATTAACGAAATTAGTGAACAGTGTTAACGATCCCGAGTCAAGCTTAAACGAAGAAGATTTAACCATCACTATCGCACGGATTAAATCATTAAATGAAAGTTTGAAAGCCCTTAATGAAAAATTGATCCCAACGTTCACCGCGGATCAAATTGAAGCTGAGTGTCAGAAAATTATGGAATACGAAGATGTTGCAGTTGAAACAGCATCCCGCATGAAATATCGTTTGCGAAAGATGTCGACAGTTACTGTAAATACGTTCAGAGATTTGAAAATTAACGAAGTAAACGACGCCGTCGTCCAAATTAACGCAGAGGGAGCTGAATCGAATCTTCGCAGTCTAAACGAAGGTATCAACGCCAACAACAGCAACATTCATCATCATAATCATCGCAGCAATATAACGGTGAGATTACCTAAACTTGATCTCATAAAATTTAACGGCAATATCGAAGAATGGACATGTTTTTGGGAACAATTCAAGACAGCAATACACGATAATGACGAATTAGATGATATCGCTAAATTTACCTACTTGAAGTCATTATTAATTGATAAAGCTTCTATCACTATTGCTGGATTAACGAACAGTCAAGCTTCCTATAAAGATGCCATTACTATGTTGAAAAATGAATATGGAGATACCGAACGAATTATCAATTCTTATATTCAAAAACTCCTAGGAATATCAACAGTTAAATATGACGTATATTCTTTACGTAAATTATACAACACCGCAGCTACCGTAACGAAATCACTATCTACGCTAGGTGTTTCTACAGAGCAATACGGTCTTATTGTCAAGTCAATTATATTTAAAGCACTACCGTACAACATGAGAGTGGAATATAATAAAATGAAACGTAACGAACTGTTTAGTAGCACAAAGTCAAGCAGTTCTTCTGTATGTAGCGATATTTCTAACTCTAATGTGGAACTTGACATAGCAATCAATAAGTTATTGCAGTTTATCAAAATAGAGATAGACTCATTAGAAAGTGCTCAACGTGATAACGAAAGAGATAATCGAGACAAGCCGACAACCTCGCATAACGCACAGAGGTATTCACGTAACGTACAAAATAAGTCTCGTAATCGTAATAACTCTTTTACCGCTGCTGGTCTTTTGACAACAATAGATCAATGCATATTTTGCAAGTCTCAAAGTCACATGTCACAAAAATGTAGCAATTCTGGAATTTCTCTTGAACAGAAAAAGGACATATTGAAGAAGAATAATTGTTGCTATCGCTGTACTAAACGAAACCATAATTCCAAAAATTGCAGAAGTCAAATAAAATGTGAAACTTGCAACTATCGTCATTCAACGTCCATGTGTGATCCAAGTTATAAACGAACAAATAATGTGAATTCAAATTTTACAACAACGACTAGTTTATTTACTAAGAACCCGGAGAATATCGAACAAGTGTTTTTGCAAACAGCCAAGGCCTACATATCCACAACGTCTAATAATTCAACGGATGCTTTCGTGCGATTGATCATCGACGGAGGGTCACAATTATCGTATATTAAAGAAGACGTCTCACGAAGCCTTGGGTTGAAGATTCTGGGTAAACGGAAACTAGCAGTAATGCCATTCGGATGTGCACAGAAAAAGTTACCGAAATATTACAACAAGGTTGAGTTAAAGTTGAAGTCACAGTACAATAACGAATCGGTTCTCATAACTGCGATCGAAGTTCCAGAGATTTGTTATGATGCATTTCAGAGTCCCAATATTAGTCACCCTCTTCTCAACACTTTAAATCTGGCTGATATTTCCATAACGGGCCAGGTGCAAACGCTGGGTGGTATTTCCTTACTTATAGGAGCGGACAGCTACTGGAGAATCGTAACTGGTGAATTTGTTCGCATTACCGACGATTTGATAGCTCAAAATACGAAGCTGGGTTGGACTCTACAAGGACCGAACCCTGACTGCATTTCAACTAATGTAAACACGACTATCGTAACGACTTTACATGCTCAATTCTCTGATGAAGACAACGACCTGAAAATTAAACAATTCTGGGACTTGGAAACTATTGGAATTAACGACGATTTGAAACGAAATAATTTTACCGAACAATTTATTAATGAACAAATATTATTTAAAGGTGATCGATATGAAGTTTCGTTGCCTTGGAAAAACGAGTGCACATTAGATGATAATTATTATGGTGCATTATCGAGAATGAAGAATTTAACGAATAAACTTCACAAAAATTCTCGCTTAATCGAATACGACGAAGCTGTTCGTGAACTCATAAATAACGAAATCGCCGAAGTAGTGGAGTCTCCTAGAAATTCAAAATCATCGCAGAAGACCTACTATATGCCTCATCGTCCAGTTTATCGCGAAGACAAGACGACGTCAAAAATTCGCGTAGTGTTTGACGCCTCTGCTCATGCTCCAAATTTACCGTCACTTAACGAACTTCTTCATGCCGGTGAAAATTTGGTACAAGATCTAATGAGAATTTTATTGAACTTTCGCGTCGGAAAAATTGGAATAATCGCCGATATCGAGAAGGCATTTTTGCAAATAAAATTGAGTGTTCGCGATCGAGACTGTCATCGTTTTCTGTGGTACAAAGAACCTATTAACGACATAAATAATTTACCGACAGTTCTGACGGATGTTACCTTACCGAAATTAGAACTTACCGCTGCATTTTGTGCTTCTCGCTTAAAAGACTATATTCTAAAGAATGTGAAATTGAAATTTACGAACATTAATTTGTGGACTGACTCAAAAATCACTTTGTATTGGATTACTGGTGATGCCGCGAAATGGAAATCGTACGTGTATAATCGGGTAAGTGAAATCCAAAAATTAACGAACGACTCAATTTGGAGACACTGTCCGGGTAAATCGAATCCCGCGGATTTGTTAACGAGAGGTGTCAGTGCTGCTGAACTTTGTAAAGCTGAACATTGGTTGTGCGGGCCTGAATTTTTATCGCGATCGGAAAACGAGTGGTTCGCGGATGATAATAACGACGAATGTTTAAACGAGACCGTGATTTGTGCAATTAACGTACATGCAAAACCGGATCACGCCATCGAACCGATTTTTTCGTTTGAAAAATACGAACGTCTAGAAAAATGCTTGCGAGTTACAGCATACGTGAAACGAGTGTTCAAGAAAAATAAAGGTTCTTCCATAACGCTAACGACCGAAGAACTACGCGAAGCTGAAACGTACTGGATAAGAATAGCTCAGCAAATTGCATTTTCTGAAGAAATCGAAGACCTACAGAAATCTAACTCAGTTGACACAGGTTCATCAATTTACAAATTAACGCCATTTTTGGATGAATCAGGAATTCTAAGGATTAAAAGTCGCCTACAAGAGTCCGAATTATCATACAATACTGTCAACCCTATCGTTCTACCTAAGAAGTCATCTTTTGTAGAAAAATTAATTTGGGAAACTCATAATCGTTGCTTCCATAGTGGAGTGAATTTAACGCTTTCCGAAATTAGAAAACGATTTTGGATAATCAGTGGACGACAGAAAATCAAGTCTTTAATAAGCAAATGTGTCATTTGTAAGAAGTTGCGATGTAAGCCCGGTCAAGAATCATTTGCACCACTACCGAAAATTAGAAGTCTAATGTCCAATCCTTTTAATGATACTGGTGTAGATTTTGCCGGACCCTTATATGTCTTTAACGAACATAACGAAAAACGTAAATGTTATTTAATGCTTTTAACCTGTGCATCAACTCGTGCCGTACATTTGGAGTTGGTGCTGGATTTATCGACAGAAAGCTGTGTCAGAGCTCTAAGAAGATTCGTGGCAAGAAGAGGAGTACCCAGTTCCTTCTATTCTGATAACGCCAAAACCTTCAAGAGAACATCGTTAGAACTAAGCAAGCTTTATGAATTACTAACGACCCAAGAAATAACCGACTTTACCGTTAATCGTCGAATTACTTGGAAATTCATTGTTGAGCGCGCTGCATGGTGGGGAGGTTTTTGGGAGCGAATGATAAAAACTGTCAAAGATTGCCTAAAGTTTGCTCTTGGAAAAGCATCTGTCACTGCTGATGAACTTCAAACGGTTTTTACAGAAATAGAGGCCACTGTTAACGCCCGACCTCTGACCTATATTGATAACGATAAAGATAATTTGGTCATTCTCTCACCATCTAGTTTTTTATTAAACGATAATCGACCATGTACTTTACCCAACCCTGATTTCAAATTGCAGAGAGACACAATTTTAATGAAATGGAAAGAACGACAGCAAATATTATTAAAATTCAAGAAGAGATGGACTAACGAGTATTTGCAGCAGCTACGTAACGCACATGAAAACAGCTGGTCGTCATCAACAAAAACGTTCAAGGTCAACGACATCGTCCTACTGCATGATCAGGGTGCTTCACGTCTGACCTGGAAAATGGTTCGAATTACACGAGTATTTCCTGGCAGAGATGGTAAAATTCGTGCATGCGAAATTCAACTTCCTAATAAAACGATCTTGAGACGACCAATTCAACTACTGTATCCTTTGGAGATTCCAATCGCCGCCCCGGAGGATGTAGATAATATACAGTAAAGTGAGCTGGAATATTTCCCTCAAATACCTACCGATGCTGCAAGTTTACTACACCCGATGCGGGAGGTCCAACGACGTTGCTTGCAGAAAGATTTTCACCCGGACCAGTACCTACCTACCGTTCATGAGTAGTACAGTAGCCGAGCGTCGAGCAGGATCAGTTCCCTAACGCTAACGAAATTCACCGGGGACTGTGAAATGTCATAATCGACGGGCGAAGGACAAATCATACCTAACGAATTATGTTCTGTTCTTATTATTATTAACGTGTATTATTACAATAAATTACTATTCAAACTAACGATTAACGGTTATAAATCTAACGACATTTATTAACGACAATTATTTATAACAAGATATAGAAGGTAATTATTATTCTCAAGAAAATTGTCTCTTCAGGCTCATGACGTATTCATTTTAACTTGGAATTATGTAATTATGTTACAAAATACTCGAGACTACCCCCCCTCCCCCCCGAAGTAATATGTAACCCTCGAACATCGTCACATGCAACGTCGTCTGTCGATGTTATATTTTGAAAAACTATTTTGAAAGTTAACAAAATCGCTTCTGTCTGGTGTCAACCTTCTGGCGTCAGACTTTTGCGATAAAATTTTCTGGAAGAATTGGACCCCGGATCTAAGACTTTTTCAATACGTAATCTGTAAATGCATTTCTATTCATTGTCACGGTCTTCTGTAGTAACTATCATTTCTTCGCTGCAATGACTTTAGTAAGGTTACCTTGGAGACGCGAGTCACGTGAAGGGAGGCTATATGACACCTGGGATTCGGTTAAGCTAGAAAGATTTAATGTCACTCCTTACATGAAAAATGTCGCTTTATTACTTTGTTAATCTTCCTGTAAAGACTACAAGTTTGGATGCGACATTTTTCGAGTATTCGCAAAATTTAGGATAGTTATGGAATGTCAAACTTTCGAAAGTTTCTTGAAATTTGCTTCTGAGAAAGATCTTCTAAATGATGCATATCATGACCTCATTATCAAAGATATAATTTTTTTCGTGAAAAAGAATGTATTTTTTTCATTTAAAAAATGATGATGACTTCATTAGTCAAAAATCAATGACGTCATATTAATATTTCAAACGTCAGAAGATGATATTTTAAAGAACAAACTCGGCATGTCGAAGCAATTTCCATCGGCACGTCACCCAACAGAATTGTTAACTATTATGTTAATCAGTTTTAGTCTGAAGAACTTCTGCTTCGACGATCATAAACGCCAGAGTAAATGTCACGTCACTATACTCGAAGTTTTAATCCGTATCAGACTGATCCTTGTAGGATTATTTAATCTGCCCCTAAATGTAAAAACTTATTTAACGTTTTCGCACTTTCCTGCATTTTTAATAAACTACCTACGGAGAAGTAGGTCAAAAACTATTGTGCAGCTTTGGTATGGATATGGAATTTAATTCAGGCCGTTTCCATTAGTATGCAAACGAACGTACGACTTAATAAAACTAAGCAAAGGATATTACTTATTTAGAGCTCAGTTAAGATAGACTGAGCTTAACGTGCAATTAGGTTGTACATTGAGCACTGTATGTTTCAAGGTCTTGTTCAGATCAGTAAAAAAGCTCAATCTCTAACGAAACATCTGCTTTTAGGTCTGCATCATAAACTGTATTGTGTAATACTTTAACAAAACCTAGCTCAAAGTCACCAAGTCCTGCATGGGCTTCTAATTAAATATACATTTCTTTTTGAAGCATTATATTTCATCAAGGCAAAAACTTAAAATGCTACAAAACTATGCAGAAATCGAGCATAATAGCCTTATGTGAAAAATTTAGACGGATTTGGCAATGTCGCATTTACAATAGCATACTACAGGGCTAGTGAATTGTTCACGGACGATCTACCCTGTCAAATATGTAGCACATACCTGTTCTATGTTGTCGCTGTGGACACTGGTTGACGTTATACTTCTAGAATATAAAGTGTCGCAATTAAGTCCAAATTACCCACGTGGCTAGAATCTATAGAATCTCGGAGACTTTAATAAAACTACTCTCTGGGGTAGTTCTACCCCCAATATCCCATCGCTAGCATGTGACACACTATATCCTTTATAAAATATTTATAAGTAATTAATATGCATGGTCGAATGAATGCAGGCACCTAGGAAGGTTTTTAGTTCAGTTGCTGTAATGAGTTTTGATGTTTGGATTAATATTGAAAACGTTGAACAGGAAAAACGATTTACCGGATGCTTTTCAATTGTGCAAACAAACGTGTAATGAGTTTCGCAACTGTTCATTAGACTGTAAATCGCAAAGTTCTGGCTACTCATGGAAGTTTCAAAAACACTTGGTTGTTAAGCTGCCAAAATGCAGGCCAGATAAAGCTTTAAACTAAACACATCAACAAGAATACCTTTTTTACTTTATTAAATTTATAGAACTCAGGAAATGTAGAAAATAGCAACAGAAAACAGACTTGGCAAATGCAGCTCTCCCGGGATAAGGGTGAAATTGCCAAAGCTATGACCGATGAGTTCAGTCGCTTCAGAATGCTTCCGCACCCCAAAACAAAACACTTTTTGTTTATTTAAATGAATTTGAATACATTACTTTGAACCCATTTCAAAATTAAAGTTGCATTTGCATTGGAAAGAGGATTTAGCAAATGGATGTTAGACTGGGAAACATTGACGGATCGAGCTTTGTGCTTTTTTACCCATGTAGCGATATTTTAAAACCGTCAAAAATATTGAGTAATGAACTTGGTCGTATACAATAACGAAAAATAATGAAAAATGGATGGCAGGGATTTGTTTTAACCAGTATTTTTGCTCTATAACTTTCCAATGGAAATATTATGGAAACATAGAAAATGGAAATTAAATACAATTTCTCTCTCCAAAGAACATCGTTTTGTTTTCTGTGCTATCACTATATAATGCGTTTTATTAAAGTATGTAATTAAAATTCTATATAGCTGTAGCTATACAGGGTGGCTGGATTTTCATTGTCCAGCTCGTATTTACTGAAATATGAAAGACACGGAAAAACTTAAATGAAAAAATTGTCAAACTAAATTAAATCTACACAATGGTGTACAATATTTTTTCTATGGCCTACCTGTTTCAAGGTAGAGTACCCAACATTGTTTTTTGGCGTTACTCTATTTTGTAGTTCGGCCGGATAATCCTCAAAGGGCCTTAAAGACCCTCAGAGCGTCCCGAAAGATCCTATGTACAAAAAGTTCCGAATGAATTCCATGTAGGTATCTAAATATTTATTTCTCTTTAATTCGAACATTCTAAAGGGATTTAGAAATTTGTGGATACCGCTACTTCGACAGATTATGATAAGACGAGGAACCTTCTAATCGTGTTTCAGAAGGAGCGGTTTCGTTTCTGGTTTATATCTCTATCGAATTTTTTATTGAAAAGGAACATGCACTGCAGGGAAATCTCTATGGCGCTGTGGGCGGTGCATGAGCGGAGATATCGATTCACGTTCACTTTGAATCGTTGCGGGTTATATTGCTCAGGAAATACTCCGCTTGGAATTCTTTTCCAAAGTGATGCTATTCTGTACATGAAAGAAGTCTTAAATAAGGTGTTGCGAGATGTAATGAGCTGAACCTGACAGGGATGAGCTACTGCGGTTCGACCTGTATTTCGGGATAAAACGGGCCACGTCCTGTGAAAACTTCTCATAAAAGTATTTTTAGAACAGGCTCAGGTCGGCTACTTTTCGTTGATGTTCAAGAGACTTCCCGATCAAGTGGATGGTTTTTCGGGATGGAGTCAAGTAATCTCAGCGTAAGTTTATCACCTGAGCTCCATACATGTGAACAGTATTCCAAATTTAATCCTTGTGTAAGAGGAGAAGCGATTTAGGCGGAAAAAAAGTTTTCTGTGCGGGAGAGTGTTTTAAATTTTAGAGAAGCACTCTTCGCCAAACCTGCAACATGATCATGCCAAGACATGTTCACTCCAAGATCTACGCCAAGCAAACGAAGAGATTATGATGGAGGAAGAGTGTGTTTGTCTATTCTCCAAACAACGTAACGGGCATAACTCAAACAGCAGAGGAGAAATTTTTATGAAAATTATTGTGCAAGCTTGCCCTCCAGAGGAATTTCAAGAGATTCTCGTGTTGATGGTGGCGTATATTTTGCTTGAAAGTATGACTTAAAATGATTTGCCATAACTCGAGAAGCGATTAATAAATTTTCTGGTCATCGGAGCATGTAACTGATTAAATTTTAAATATATAAATAATAAACAGGGTCGGTATTATTATTTGGGTAATATGAACCGCAGTGCAATATGGTTTACATACATTAATGATAGATGTCATATTCCATACTTTTCCTGCATCAGCACACAGTTCAGGAGCCGAAAGGTTATATGAATGAGATGTATCCAAATTTCCCATTTCGGTCCACAAAGAGTAATTTTAAGTAAAAATTTATTCTTATCTTTTTGAAAAGTTCGATTCCAAATAACGAAAAAGTCATCAAACTTGTATGAATTGGTCTTTTACTTATGTACGTAGGTATACAGGGTGATTCTTTTGGAGCGCTAATTAGAGAAATAATTTAACTTTTAGTTGATCTTGTAATTTGAAATTTGAAAACAACAACGATTAAAAATATAAATATTACCAAGATGGGATTTAAAAATGAAGAAAGAAGACGTCATATTGCATTTTCAATTTTTATTAAAAAAAATCTTTGAGAATGGTGTTTTTACAGTTTGAGTTTGAAATAAGTAGTTTATTAGTTAAACAAGTGAAAATCGCAATTTTGCAACTTTACACCCATTTACAACGGAAACGACTCAAGATATTGAAAACGGCTTACATATCCCAATCTTTTCATCTGGTTTCCTACTGTGTACTTGGAATGTTTATATGTGTAGGGTGATGAAAAATCTGATAATTTTCATCTGACATAACACAACTGAGGTGCTCTTTACAAATCAAGGATAAATAAAATTCACTATTATGGATGATGCTGAGCTAGCACCCACTGGTCAATGCTTGGAATAATATTTGTTAAATTCAATAATAATTATTGACAATAAAATAATTATCGAAGATTAACGGAACTGATATTTATACAACATATCATATAACAAACAATATTAGAGCATGAAATCTGAAACGGAATATTTGACTTTGCTGGTGAGATATTATGTTGATTGTTTCCCTTTTGCATCAATTTGCAAGGTATTAAATTTGATTTACTATTACCGATATGCTATAAAATTTGCTTAAACTAATTACGTTTCATAAATAATTCAGATAATTGGATGTGTTAAATTACCTGCTATTTAACATCAACAAATATTAGTTAATGAGACAATTTTAATGTTTCATCTCGAAAAAAAAGAAACAATTAAAGACAAAGCTAGTGTGAATATTTTGTGGAATAATTTAAATTGGCTAATTGAACGTGGTGACAAATCTTAAAAAAAAATTAATAATTTTAGGCTTTTTGTTTTAGATTTTGGTAACATTCGTTGGATGCGAACGATACTTTTGCTGTCTAGGCGGTAAGGGTGTTTATTGGAATTATAAAATTTTTCAAGTGATTGGGGTATCGCATTAAAAAAAAAACACAAAATATAACTTTAATATGTAATAGTTGGGGCAAATGTATTGGAACCATCTGAAACTTTGCTGACTAATTGACCAAAAATATACCTATTTAACTGTGCCTATTTTATTAAAGTGAGTGCCTATATACAGGGTGGTCCAACTTAAAACGTCAGGACTTTACCAAACGATAGATAACGTTAAAATAATGCCAGTTTCTCTAATACACTTATAGCCGGGAAAGCTTCCTTTTCAAGATACAGGGTGTTGAAGTTTTGGGAAAAAAAATAATGTTTTGTGAATATTGTCAAAACGGCTGCTTTAAAAAAATTGAAATTTGGCACGCAGCATGAGCTATAAGTATCTTTCATGATTTACGGCTTATGGAGATAAATTGCGAAAACCAGCGGCGGAGATATGGGTGTGTAATCGCCCCTTAAAAAAAAATTTACGCCACTGACTCTATGGTTACCGACAATTGTTACTTTAGTTAGGTGTTGTTTATTTCTGTTATTTAATTATTTAAGTAAAAGTTATTTGATTAGAATTTGTCTGTTATTCTTAAAATGGCTACGGATATTACCTAAGAAAACCTGAATTATCTCGAAAACTTTAAAAAATTAGAGAGTACTTTTTTGTTCTAAAAAGCATGGGGCATTGAATAGTATTATTAAATTTGCCATAGAGTCAGTGGCGTCAATTTTTTTTTTGAAAAGGGGCGATGGCACACCCATATCTCCGCCGCTGGTTTTCGCAATTTATCACCATAAGCCGTAAATCATGAAAGATACTTAGCTCATGCTGCGTGCCAAATTTCAATTTTTTTAAAGCAGCCGTTTTGACAATATTCCAAAAACATGATTTTTTTCCCAAAACTTCAACGCCCTGTATCTTGAAAAGAAAGCTTTCCCGGCTATAAGTGTATTAGAGAAACTGGCATTATTTTAACGTTATCTATCGTTTGGTAAAGTCTTGACGTTTTAAGTTGGACCACCCTGTATTTTATTAACATTCTTGAATGTTTTGACAACTGTCGTAACCTAACAAAATCAAGAGCTGTCAGTTGTAAAGAATGGATTAAGCTAAGACAAAACTCTTTGTGTCAGGGCCTACTTCAAAACGGACTTGTTTTCGAACACCCCTTATTATTAAACTTTATAGAGAACTACTTTCTTACGTAGAGCAGAGCTGAAAGCTTCTGATATCAATTTATGAAATTATAGCAAAGTATATCTTTGACATCCTCTGCATCAGAAACTACCTAAAACTAAATTATAATAAATATAATAATTATCAAATTTAATTAAATGTCTATTTACATGTAACGGCACGGACACGGGCACGTTCAACGTGAACTTGCATTTTCATTAAGAAATGGATTTTAATTGGCTGCATTCCCATATTCTGAGGACAACGTTTTATTGTCAGTCCGTTCTCGTCAGATGTGAATGCTGCCATTCAAAATCAATTTAATCGAGCACCCGGCCCATGTCCGCGCCGTTAGATATAAATAGACCTTTATACATAGAAGTAATAACGTGTGTTTTTGAGGCATAACTTTTTTTTTGAAACAACATTTTTGCGCATAGTTTTTTGTACAAGCGTGCACTCTCTTTAATAATGATTTTATAAAAGGAACATTTCACTCATCCTTGACTTGGCAATATTAAGTTATTGAGCTGAAATTTAATTTTCTTAATTTCAAACATTAACAAACTTTCAGTTTAATGATAATTTTAAATGGAACAAAATGAATACAACGAACCTAAATTTAACAGTAGCCAATTTCCCAGGTGTTAATATGGAAATACGTTTGTTTTCCCAAGCTCAAAACTGCCCGGGACGACACACACATTACACAATATCGTTAAAGATCTATTTGTTAAACCAGGGCATATTAACACGGGTACAATCATGAAAACAAAAGGGCCATTAAATCCTTGGATGTACCATTACAGCATGCTTATTTTCTTTATGAATTGCCTCGATCTCGTTTCGCCTACCCCGTGCAATATCGCAGATTTTATTGCTATGAAACCACTGAACTGATACGAATATGAGGGAACTGAAAGAACGGAGCTTTCCGTCATCCGAATATAGCGATATGCCATGGTCTCTGGTCTCTGGTATGTGATATATTATGCTGAGACATCCACTGGAATACAGAATATTTATTAGTCCTATCTACCTATCTTATTTCATCTGCAATACTGAAAACTCTGGGTGCAGAATGGTAATATAAAAACATTTAAGTCTTAAATTTATTTTATTCATTCTCTAGGAGGACTGAGTAAGGAAATTCCTATTCACGTAGTGTGAACTGTTGACGGCGATAAAATGTTATCTTGTACCTACTCTTTATAGGATTAAACTTCAAATATACTACACCTAGCCGCGAGCCGCGAGAATAATGGAAAATAAATTTTCAAGGAAATATATTCTATCCCGTTCCGCTAGAATAATACCACTGGACCAATAAATAATTATTATAACGCTGATTTGTTGAAAATACATCATGTGTAACTTATGCTTTCTCTAAATAGCTTTATTCGTTTGGGGTTGTTGCAGTGAACTTTTCGCTGTTAAAAACCATATTAAATTTATTTATAAAATTCCAAATCGCTCCAATGGAAAACGTCAATTTTATGTGTAGCTATCTAAATGGATCAATAGTCCTGAGGGAATTCAGAATTCTCTATTTGTCCTGTTGATCAGTAAATTGAGTGAACCAACGGCCTATTTAATCCACATAATTTATTAACACGTTACAGTAGATGATTTTAAAATATAAAGAATGGTTCATTTTTTTCGATTGATATTGTTATGTACTCACCTACCTTTAGGTGCACTACAGGGTATGAGTCGGGAAGAACGCGCCAAACTTCAATACAAGAAAATTATGTAAATACGAATGAGAATAACTTTTCATTCATTTACTGCATCAAAGTTAAAATGAAATGTATGCAGGAAACTTCGTTATGACCTATACCTTGAAAACAAATGAAAATCACATAACAAAATATGGTTTTTACATTATTTTCACATGTACCACAATAATACACTCCTGAAGTTTGTCGCATTCCTCCAAATATTATCTGAAAATTTCAAGTCTTTTTTGGAGTGCGGTCAAAATGAACGTGGCTCCACCAGTTCGGAAGCTCCATGAGAAAGCTTATCCTGGGAGGTGGAGAGGGCGAAAAGAAACTATACTAGGGGTACCTACTTCAAAGAGTTCGTTTACTCGAGGGAACAAAACAACGAGCAAGGACTTTTAAAACAATATGGCTGACCAAGTAAGGAATAATGACCGTCGTCTCAAGGTGATATTTAAAGTATATTCTCTTCGATGGTGTCGAGAATATGTATCAGAATGAAAGAACATTTTAAAAATTTGTCTTAAACTACTATTAAAAAAAAAAGAAAGGTGTTATAACATGTCGTCGTCTTTAACTATATAGTCTTACTGTGAAGTAACGTTAGTTCAAACCTATATCTTATCATTTTCATATTGTTAATAGTGCCATATTTGGAATATTTTTAACGAATTTTCATCGACTTCTTACCAATGAAATGTCAAATTACCGAAGTGATAGTTAGAAAAAGAACATAATTTTCCGCACTTGTGCCTGAAATAATGTCATTGTGAAACTAAAATGGCAATCAAAATGTCAACTTTATGAAACGATTTAACAAAAATACATTTTATAAAAGTTAATTCACGATTATACATACGGAATAATAAATTTTAAAGGGAACGGATTGCGATTTTGTATTTCTGAAAAATTATGCAGTTCCCGGGAACTGAAATTTATAAAGTGAGGAGAAAATATCTGATGATATGAACTGAAAAACACTTCCATCTAGACAGTTGACGATTGAATTTTTTCATAGATGTTGATTATTATCGTCATTATGTTTTGACAAACGTTTTGTTTAAAACGTTTGGGATCCATCGCTATTTGAAGAATTTTAACGAGAGTTTACTGCACTGGAATCCCGGATATCAGAGTAGAAACAAGGACGTGATGCGATTCCATATACGGCAATAAAATACACACATTCAGACTGCAGGCTATTTAGATTTATGGCATTAGTCCAATTCGATTTCCAAGTTCACGAGAGAAATAAAAAATTCTGCCGGGGAGTTTTGTGCACGAACTGCAATCATTATTACAGCATTTTCAATAGTTCCTGTTATTACTGATTTGAATTCATTGTAACATCTCGATGCTGTATGTACTTGGAAAAAGGGCACTTGTAAACCCTGAAAGAGAATGCTCAAAAATTGCTGACAGAACTATTCGCATTTACGTATTATTATTGTTAATAATAATAAAACGATAACCAATTATAATTGATTTCGTATACTTGCTTTTTTAGATTATTTTCCAACTTCTCATCAACACGATGAGTAAATGATTTTGAGAGCTCATCCATTACTGAAATAATTCCAGCATAAAGTCGAATTCCTGTGAAAATTATGTAATGTTTGTTTTCTTTACTACTATCCTATACTTTATTTTTTATTTAGATGGATTCCACCAAGTCAAAATTCTAGGGGAACGATTGGCAACAAGACTGATTAGGTTGGTTATGGTGATAGTTGTTACTAAAATAGTCACTGGAATAGTTACTAAATTAATTTAGGTTATGACGATTAGTTTAAATGTCATTTTATTTCAAAATTTAAAATTCGAAAAACTATAAACGCAACTTTTAGAGGTAAATTATAAAATTTTAGAGACTTGTAAATGTAAGTACCTAGCTATTTACTCTTATAAATCTTATGTATATAGGATTAGACAATTCCTTCTTAGTTTTTTGTAAAAATGTTGAAAATAGAAGATCTATTATTGACAAACAGAGGTACTTACATTATTTAATCATTTTTTAAGAATTTCTCAAGGAATCTGATTAAACTGTATTTTTGCTTAATCTGGAGAAACATCTTTCAATCGCTATTGTTTATAGCATTTGATTATTCATTCTTTTCTTTCTTTTGAAATAAATTTCAAACAAATTTCAATTCACCTGCCTCAGCATTTTATTAATTTTGAATTTGATATTTTGGTTTGTAATTTGACAACTTCAACTTTTCAAGTTTCTTTGCGTTTCGCAGTGACTAGAGTACCGACTGAGGACCCAGACCTAGTTTTCGCAAAACGTCATTAGATATAGTCAATCAACAGTTAAATTTATCCTCAAAAATTAAATAACTATTAAAAAAATACTATTTTCAAAGAAAATAAAGTAATTTGAAGTTTTTAATTTGCGTTTTATGACAGTGCAACTTACAACAAGGAAGCATGTTTTTCAGATGACGTCATAGCCTATACACGAATCGGGGAGTGTTGCCGTTACTTTAGTCACAAACCTAAATTTTTTCCAAGGTCAAGAAAACAGGCTACCATCCTACAATATGAAAATTACTGTTTACAGATTGCACAGGGTACCAACTTGACAGCTGTTTGACAAGTCCATCTAAATAAAAAATAGACTTTACACGCTAATTATTCAACTTTATGATTAACAGATGACTTAATTGTTAATATATAAAAATGGGTGTATTAATTTACAATAGTTTGCATATCATATAGGATTTTTCATTTAACTTTTAAGATGGTTCTGATGGTACAACACTCTTACTGAAATATAAGGGTTTTACATAACCTCGTTCCTCTCGAGCATGCAAGCCACCTTCAGATGCTCTAAATTTTTATAAATGTCCAGAAATCTTTTACAACTCGCTGATGCCGTGACTCTCGTGATTTTGACATCATGTGTAGCGTTTTTCTTCTATATGTACATATACTTAGAGTCTGTTTTTTGTTATTTGTTTTAAGTCGTATATTTCGCCTGACTTCCGTTTGTTACAATCATATATTTTGATGTTCGTATGGTCCATTACTATTAATTACCAATTCGCCTTCAACGAGCTTAGTAGAGGCCGCAAAAAGATGCCAAATCGAACAATGACAATCATGCAGAAAATATGATGCTGGAAGAGTTACAGGAAAATGGCCCGCGCATCCTCGATCTCGTCAATTTTTTATTGACGTCGAGAAAACGTTAAAAAATTTGGCTATCGTTTTTTGTTTTTCAATTATTTTGAAAATTCGATTTTCCGATCTTTTTACTCTCTTTCATTTACTATTATAATGAAAGTAATTTTCTTTAAATGGCAATCATAGTTGGCTTTGACATCACTAGAAAGGCTATTATTATTTCCCAGTACAAATTTATTAATTTTTATTGATTGTAATGAAAAAAATTATTCTTTAATGCCTTATTTATTTATAGGAGAATGTAAAATATACAAAAATAGTAAAATGTTAAAAAGGGCTAAGAAAATAATATATCAAAGAAAAAACATCATATCTTATCTATTCACAATAACTTAATGTTCTCAGTCTTTTATGGTACTATGTGATAACAATTTAAACCGTCAACTCTTTTTTTGACATTTTATGATTTTCTAACTTCGTCAGAAACAATTTAAAGAGAAATTTTTGTTACCTATGTGTTTTGTTCGTTTAAAGCTTGATTTTTTCCCCAACAAAACAATTCGCACTCGATTTGCAAACACAAAGAAAGCAAAGCTCGACTATTTTCATGTAACACCTCTACAAACATTCTTGATCACCAAATGTCTCATGATTTAATTTGTCTGGCTGCATGAGTCTCACATTAAAAGTGTTGTTACCTTTAAACAGGCATTAGACTAATAATTATATGCGATAGCTGCGATAATAATTATGCAGATAAGCCGTCGTCAGGGGAAAGAGAAAGCAGTATTGCGGCTTGTGAAATGACCGCGTCCAAAGAGTGCTATAATCTGGGTGCTATATGGTTTATGGTATCGTGGCGTATAATTAGCTATTAGATGGTCGCGCTCTGCCAAGCAGACAACTCATATGGGCGCCAACCATTGTTCAATTACACACTTATTAAAATCACTCTGTTGTGATTAAGCAGCACGCTAGATGATTTATGGGTGAATTTAACAAGCTCTAGGAATGTTCGGAGATTGTTCAGCAAAGTAAACAAGCTGTGAACATAATGTAATTGCTTCAATAATTCTTTTTGATGGATGAAAAATCGACAATATATTTTTTTAATAGATCGTAACTCAAGCAAACATTTTCTTAAGTATTCGTCCAATTGAAACCTACAGACATTGATTTTAAACAATCCGGAATTTCTGTTGTGATCGGTGAGACTGGGAAGCTTCAAAGCATTTTAGGGAAGAAAATTTTCTGAAGAACTGATACACTCGCATTTTTTGCCTAAGAAACTATTTCTCATCAAATTTCATGTTAGCTTTACCTCAATTCGAGGTAAATTAGGTCGAATTATTTTCTTAATATAAATTGCGTAAAATTTTCTTCTAATTTACTTACCAAAGACCTAAATGAGGGTAGAAATTATGTAAACTCGATTTTATTTTTTACACTTTTAACAATTTTGCCAATGAAATTAAGCCAAATGCACTTGCGAGTGAGATGCCACTTGAGACTAGGAGTAATAACAGAGGTGCATTGAAGGGTAATTTTCTTTACGTCCCGTGTCCGTCTGTGCCGTCAGTCACAATAATTACATAGTAGGTATAGGTTGGCTTTGATGCTGCTGAAGTTCTTCTTCCCATATAAAGATGAAAATGAATAATATGATATGATATACCCCACACGAGACGAAACAGTTCGTTATACTATTCCAAGGGTGAATATGATAGATTGAATTTACCTACCTGACATTGAAATTTTAGGAAGCTTAGTATTACGGGTAAGAAAAAACATTATACAGAGTGTTGGAATTATTCTTGACTCAATAATGATGACAATTATCTATTTTTTATATTGAACACTCTGTATATTATTGTATTTTCATTTTTCATGTTTCCTGAGAAAATGCAATGAGAATAGTTTTTACAGTTACAGTTAAAAGTGAGTAAAAACGGCTCACGATATCGTAAAACGGTTTACATGTCCCCAACTTAACTTTTTATGTACTATCCTATAATGTAATTTAAAAATGAAAATCTGATAATTTCAATCACCCTGTACAAAAATTTCAAGTACCTATACGCTGAAATGTAGGTAACACATGAAAAGTTAAGATATATAGGGACATGTAAGTCGTTCTGCGATATTCGGAGCCGTTTTAGATGTACCTACACTGCTTTCAAAATGAAAAATTACGAATTTCACTTCTTTATAAAAAAAATTACCTCAATAGTAATTTAATTAAAAATTTACCTTTTTTAAATTTTTCAAAACTCAAAATTTAAGGAATTATTGGGGGGTACCGGGACTTTTTTAACACCCTACTTCACCAATTTCATTGCTTTTCCATTTCTAATGGGTTCGCCTTTATCGAGAACGAGCCCTTACCTGCCCTTCAAGAAACTCTCTTGCCATGTAGGATTGGTTGTGTATTATTTTGCTGCATATTCTGCATATGAAAACGCAGTTATCAACATTTTGGCAAGCAATCCCGTATAATTTAGATATTGTTCTGTTCTCGCGAGTGTGAATCGGGAACTACTACTTACTATATTCAGACCAATTACATAAGTCTGTTACTTTATTTTTAACATAAGCGCGGCAGTGTGACAGACAGGATTTCTGGATACTAATATACAGGATAGATGTTAAGTATGGAACCAAGTCTCTGTTGCCAGAACGGTTTAGCATATCGCTCTGAAAATTTCAGGAGCAAATCTGATAATACTGCACATTTCTTGACACAAAAAAATAATTTTTATGCCGAATAATTTTGCGATACGGCTGCTAATTTGATTTTTTTTATGAGAAGATAGGTCATGTGAACGGTGTAGGTATTTATTACCTATACAAAAATGATACTGTTTTCTAATTTATTTCAAAAAAATTTTGCAAAAAATATAATTAAAAATTTTTTTTTAGAAAAAAATTTTCATTCAAGAATGGTATGTTGCCAAGACGTTAATTTTTGCAACAAATGTGACAACAAAATCATTTTTGCATAGAGAATGAAGAGAAATTTTGCAAAAGATGTGCAAGATTATCAGATTTGACACCTGAAATTGTCAAAGCAATATGTTAAACAGTTCTGGCAACGCGGAGCCTTCGTCCATACTCAACAGCTAACCTGTAGATCGAATGAAATTGAATAGAATTGAGAACGTTGCACAAAAATTAAAAAATCATTATCATGACTGAATTTCAAAATGTTACAGTGATGTTCAATTATTATTCGCGTCGCCAACTAATTGCCGGTTGTTGAAAGCTTAATTTATTTATAAACATCCATTAATGAGCGAATTAATAATTAATTCATTCATAAACTCGGTCACTAATGAATTTTTTATACAAATCACTATGCTTTGAAGGCCGTTAGGATAATAATTGGTATACTTGGTGGTGAAATATAAGCTCTGGCAAATAATTATGAACATGGTGTAACTTTTGTCATATACAGGGTGTTAATGAATAGGTGTCACAAACTTAGAGGGCATGTAGGAAATACAAAAATACGGAATACATTCCTCAAAGACATGGGTCGTTGGAGCTTTAATTTTCGAGATACAGGGTTAAATTTCTTCGAAAAATTCAATATTTTATGAATATCTAAGAATTGGCTCTAAAATTTTGACAGTTGTTAGTTGTGGATACTAATAGTTATTGAAGTAGGTACGTACATGATTTGATAGTCTTCATAAAAAATTCTTCAACCCATTGGCGGATAACACGCTCTTTATTTATTTAGATAAATCGTACCTAACTGTAATTTTACGAGTATCATATAATTCGACTCGTTCCAAAGAATCCCTTGACTATGGCTAACCAAAAGATGAACGATTTCTGAGATACTCACAAAACCATTTTCTAGTCAAAAACTATGGATAATACTTATTATACATAATACATAACTAGTATACGCGTTTACATTTACATGTAAATTACATTAATTCGAGGATCTGACGGAAGATGGCAACGGGGCTGCATTGCAGAGGTCCCGCCGTCGTCATAGTCAAGCTGTGAACGCAATTACGGGCTAATACATTATTAATTACGGATTAGTTTACATTGATTAAGCGAACACCCTCGCCTTGCGGATCTGTCATAGGACACATTTACCAGTTATTTAATTAACACCAAAAGGGAATTAATACACGCCGAAATCGGTGATTAATTGAAACAGATACCTGCTACATAATACCTTCGTTTGAGCTAAGGGCCGAACCAGTGTGTGAATAGGGAGGGTGGGGTCTTTCATCTATATGAGAATTTCATCCCTCTGAATCAGTGAAAGATAGTTATCTGCAATTCACGAAACGATTCAAGTCATTCGGCTGGAGAAAATTAGACAAGTTCAGAATAACATCCACAGTTTATTTAATAGGACGTTTGATTTGTCGTTCCTTCGCAAGGCGCGTCCTGAGGACGTCTCTTTATGGAGATAACAATTAATACGATTGGCTTATTAATAATCAAGTAAGTCTTGAGTGGGTAAATCCTGTGTGCCGTGGACGTCATGCTATTACTTGCACACCACAATAAAGGGTCATTGTTATTGTTCGACTGAGTTTGAAAGCATGCACCCTTCCAAGTTTACCACATGGTGATCCTGACCAATCGTTCTAATTTAATCAGGTTATTAAATGGAGATCTTGCCATGCTTCCCAGTTTATCATAAACAAGCAAACTGTCAGTTGAAGTTCTGTGTTGAGTTTTGTGTTCTGTTTGTAATCGTTTTGAAATGCAGTTCTCCTCTCTCAAACTTGATTATTGATATTGATAACTATTGATTAACAAGAGTTGGGTGAATCGCTTAGTAAATTCACGGTAATATTAAGCGTTTCCGTGAAAAGTATCCCTTAATTTTAAATTATCTACTGTGATATGGCTTAATTACTCTTTATGGCTTCTATAAAACATTAATATTTCATCAAAAGTCGGTTCAATATAGTTAAAGCCAAGAAAGTAAATCGCTGGTACCCTTTTTGGTCTCTGTGTCTACCTTTGGGGACACTTTGGGATTTTTTTATAACAGACTAGGTTTTTAGTTTTTTTTTAGACCTCCGCTGTATATGTTCCCGAGAAATAATTGAGATACTTACCGGACACCTATAGATATCCGGCATTTACGATACTGAATAATTAATTATGAATTATGATCAATCGATGCACCTTTCTTTTAGTTTTATTATAGATAAAACTGAAAACGTAATCAGAACTTTTATAAAAGCTACGAAAGTTATTTGTGCTACTCTCCAATAATGTAAATCATTCGCAGTGGGTGAGTGAATGATTAGTGATAGTGATCGACAACAGGTTACTGTAATAATCCATGTCAAAAATGAATCACAGCTGGCAAAATGAATGTTTCCCGTCAATTTATAAGAGTGACATGGACGTCGTTTTGATGAAACTCTCATTAACATGACATCTGTGACTTTTCTAATTTAGAACTTCACCGATTTGTACAACGAATGTCATTTGTCACTGCAGTAATAAATGAACCACTTTGACGTATATACATGATACGTTCGAAAACCAATTTGGGAAATTTATACAAACAATAATTATTATTATATTTAATAATTATTGTTTGTACTTGCAGCATATTTATATTTCTATCTACAGACCCTAAAATAAATATTTTAATTGACTCATTTGCGTTTTTCCTGGTAGGTAATCCAACAATCTCTTAATAATTATCATTCTATCTTCGAATTTTTGGAGGGGAATATTATAACAGCCCTTTGAAAATATGATAAATTCTCATAAAAAAAACACTGATCACAAACATAGATGTCGTTACTGGTTATAGATCCCGGAGTTCCATGTGATGAATCTCTGAATGGATTAGTAGTCAACTGATCTTATGCACAAGGTAGAAAATTACACTTTCTGATGTGGCAATTCGATGATCATCCATGTCTTCAGAGGTATAAAATTCTGACCTACCCGAGAAGATTCTAGAAAGTAGGAGATGAAACCATAAATGTTTCAACGTTGGAAATGTTTACTAAACGTTAACATTATTACTTAATCTAAAAATGTCTAAGTCGCAGAAACATATTGTACCCAGGGTGCCAGATCCAGGACCCGGTCACGCACGAAATTCAATTTTCCACACTGTTCTATTCTATTATTCGGGGGAACTATTCTTTTCTAAGACAACAATTGATCTGAGTTTCTTAAATTGCTTATTTAATTTATATTTTTTACAATTTCCACAATTATCTGTCATATTGAGGTTCTGTTCTCAAGTTAATATCTGTTACAGCGGTAAAGTAACTTTAATCCTTCAAATAGTAGTGGGCTTAGATTAATTGAACATGCGGGCTACAACCGCTATAAACCTGATATCGGGTTACTAGACTAAGCTGGCAAGAAGATCCGTACTGGATTTAGAAATGGAACCAGATATTTATCTCGATAAAGAAACTGGGGATATCTTATACACTTAGGTAAACTCGCTATTCTGTCATGAAAGACGTGAAATTTTAATTGAAAGTTAATAGGTAAGTATAAGAAATGATTGGCCAAATTCACATTTGCAATGCAATAAGTTTCAGTATTTTTCAAATGTGTTTTTGTCTACTAAAATTGTTAATCTCACTTTGATTAAAATGTGAAATTGTGTAATGAAAAAATGAAAATACTCTTGATAGCTAGACCCTCTCTTTAAGAAAGCTAGCAGCTTTAAGAAAGTTATAAACAATAAAGATCTCAATTTTTCGTTTTCAAAACAGTTTACATTGAAAAGGGCTGAAAAGATAGGAAAAATCTTTGCATGCTCGTATCTTAATTTTTCATGAACAAGCAATAGCACAAAATATTCAAAAAAATTGTTTTCTGTTTTCCATAATCCTACTTTTACAAGCATTTTTCAACTACAATTATTTTTTGCCAATTCATCCCTTATATGTTTAGCTATAGGTACATATAATATTATTATTTTGAACTTTTTGCATTCTCAATAATTATTGTTTACCATTGACAAAACAGCAGGACTCATAAATTACTTCACCTATCTATTATTTATGTGTCTGTGAACATTATAGTTATCCTTGTAGCCACCGTACACGGGAACAGAATGGATTCTGTATTAAATCCCATTAGCGAGTCCGTGACGCAATAAAACAGGACGCGGCTTATATGGCCGGGAACACTATCCTGCAATATGAAAATAAATGGCGACACTAGCGCTAAAGCAATCGGCACTGGTGGGAATTTCCGGGATTTATTGATAGGCTATCGGCTTACTAATGATGTTATGCAAAACAAGCTGATCGATTGGGAGTTCAACGGAGGTTACACTTTGTTTCCGTGGAGAAGCTGCCTGAAGCACATTGAGCGGGAAGCTACCAGGCTCTGTAAATAATCCCTTAAGTTATGGGGCGGTGATAAGGCACCACGCTATACACCCGCTGACTTCACATCGTCCTTTCTGTTGCCCTTCCAATTTATGCAGAATGATCCCATGGAAATGAGTAGGATGCATGAGGTTGTATTGAAAGTGTTCGTAAATTGAAGACTTCCCTTACTTGTGAATCTTATAACCAATTTAGATTATTACTGTATTTGTTATTCTATATTTTTTTTTACTTTGCCCTCATACTATGCTTATGGAATGGCTATTATTAGAGACTAGGATCACGATCTTATGTAGGTGGAAAGGAACTCAACCGTGATTCAATCACAGACGAGTTATTATTGAACTGTATAAGATACGGATAGATTTATAACTATGGAGTTTTTACCAGGTAATGAGTGATGAAGGGAAGAAGTATTCGGCTCTAGCTATCGAGGAGGCGTTTTTCCATTTCGATTCCCACAGGAGGGAATATTTTGCTTTCTCGCAAACTGATCGACTCCTTGGCATAGTGATCGGCTTTTTCGTTACCAGTTATCACCGAATGGCTCTTGGCCCAGACAAAGACTACATGACGATTGGTCAGCTCTGACAATCTACCAAAAATTTGTCATACAATTGGATTATGAGAACATCTATTATATTATAGAATCATCACTCAAGGTAAGTAGAACTGAGTTGCTGATAATTGCATTCTCTCCTGAGTCGTTATGCAAACACCATTATTAAGCTTTGTTCGATTTCGAAAGTTTAAGCACTGTAATAGAGAGACCAAAAGGTTTCCAATATTTAATAATTCCAAATAGACCAATATGTATTGGTAAAATTTTCTACATAAATTGTTGTTCAGGTCTTTGGTTACTTACGTTCTGAGCTTTAGTATAGACATTTTTCTGACAAAAGTTGTCTACATATGTTGAAGGAGGGCTAATGCGCCTCCGACAAGATTGACTTCCTAGGTGAAGACCTATAAGCTCCTGAGCATATTCGTATAGCTTTGTATTGTATAGGCCATAATCGATAAGCGAGCGTGTGTATGATCCATAAAACAGCTGGGGGGAGGCTTCGGTCTTCTTCCTACCTCATTTTGGACACTAATCTAAGAATTTTTTTTCGCATCGTCCTCTTAGGTATTCGATGTGATATGTCCACAGTAACTCTGAGTCGAGAATCATGATCAGGTATTTATGTTTTTTAATTATTATTGGCATAGTGAATCCGGCAGCTCTATACAATAATTATTATTGGGAACTTAAATTTTAACGAGAACAAACGTAAATATTTTCTTTGACTACGAATATTTCTTTACACAGACCTTGCGAAAGCTAAAAATGGAGATTGTATATGAGATTACCGATAACAACTTTATATTACCCAATGCTCAGTCAACACCATATCCACAATTATTAGATTAACAGCAAAAAGTTCATAGCATTATCCAATATCCACAGCTTCATAAAATTTACGTGGCCGCTCAAAATCGAAGAAAGGTTGTCCAAAAAAAGTCAATGTATCATGCAAGCACAACCGAAGTCTGTTAGAACAAATCTGAAGAACCTTAGCTAGTTCTGTTGAATTCACTTGCCCGATTACAACTAGAATATGCTTCGTAATTTGGGCACCAACTTGTAAAACTGATATTCTTGGAACAATACAGACAAATTTCCTGAAATCTTGGTATCATTGGCGATCGTTTATTCTCAAAGATCGGATATTCTCAGAACTTGCTTCTTGCGACGTCCATACGGGCCACGAAAGCAGTTACAGTAATATTCCTCTACAAGCATGCAGATCAGTTTTCAGAAATTAGGGATCTGTTAATTTTTATCATTAATTTTTATTAATTAAACATCGAATATGATAGGTAATGATAACATTTCTTTCTATTTGAAGCAGATTAACTAAACGATTTTTCCACTTTTCCACTCACTAAATTCGAGTCAGTTGGTGATTTCATGGGTCAACAGTGAAATTCCTATTTGCAAATTTTCAAAAATTTCTTATTTCATGAAACACGATCTCGCTAACTTTACTTGAAATTCAGTAATTTTGGGTAGTTTAATGCTACATTATTTTCAAACCTCACTGCAAAAAATTCAAATAATTATTTCTTGTCACCGTCAAGCAAAGTTCAACCAAATACGAGCATGTTAGGATATTTTACGTCAATTTATGAAATTATACAACTAATTGATGGCAATTCCACCCTCATCGTGAATAAATTGAAGTAGGCAGGCAGATAGATAAATGTTTAAGCGATAATAAAGCACACAACTAGAGTGAGTAACGGTGATGATGAATTAATGAATTTTATGTTTAAATTGCTTTATTTAACAATAGCCTTTATGAGGTCATGTTTGAATAGTTGTCTGCATAACAAGGTTTCCACGAATCAATATTTACCTAGGTCAGGCTATGTTGATTTACTGGGAACCAATAAATAATTATAAAGTACACCGAGCAATGTTCATCATTAGAGCAATCATGTGAGCACTATGAAACAACCAGTAACCAGTATCCTTTAACAGGACATGTTTCCATGCTAATTAAACCGCATCATCGTTTCAAAGCATTGAGCTTTTAATTCAGGTTAATTCTACTATATTTATCTGACGAGTTTGGCTTCAGAATTTAACTTTAAATTGATTAAAATGATCATAATGATAACCTATTGACTTTGCAACATACTTGCCAAAATATTATATTCCAAAAATAGCCTGCTGATAAACTTGCTGCGTCTTCCTTCTCATGAAGTAATCTCTGGATCCATTAAAATTTCCATGATTTCATTTATAATTTTTATCAAAACATGGAGTCGGAGCTATTTTATTATGCAACCGCGAGAGACTGAAATAAAAGATGAACTTATTGGAGTACCAATTCCAACAGGAGATCTCTGAATCCTATTTTACCCTTTGTGTGTACGGACGGTCTTTGGATTACCGGATCATCTATTCAGCTTCAGCAGCAGAATCTCCTGTGATTTAGGTGGGTGGCGTTAACGACACTGGACGGGTAATTAGTCCTGCTTTAATTGCAGCTCGCAGGTCGCCTTTACCTGCCTTCTGCTCATGTCAGTCAATATTTGCATTCTATTCTGCACAGATTATCTTCATCCCATAATTATGTGCTTAAATCCAGGGCCTCTTTCAACTTTCGATGTCATTAAATAAGGGCTCCGTCTAATTAGGTGAAATTTGTCGTTTGTTTGTATTCGAGATCCTCATTTCATTATTGCCACTGGCGAGTTCAATAATAAACGAACAGCATTTGATTCAGCTTAGTCGAATTTATAATTAACTGCTTACGTTTCGACGATGGCTTATTTATTGGCTTATTAATCCTTACTTTCGGGTTTTATTCATAAATGTCTTAAGACTTTGAAGAAATTTTTTCTGTTGTACGAGTCAATCATTTGCAGGTAGGGAAAACCAGCTGTTCAATGAAAGTTATTTAGTACAGAGTGGAATGGGCATGGGTTTCAATTCAAACTTTGAAATACATAATTCGTTCGTTTTATAAATGTCTTAGTTTCTTTGATGGATTAAACAAAAATCACCAACTTCATACAAAGAATAAGTTCCTTTAGTAGGTGGTAGAATATACTCTTCTCCCAGGAATTAAGGCAACCGCCAAGAAAAAGCCAAAAGTTTTTTTTTTCGTTTTTGTCAAAACTATTTGCCCAATTTGAGCGATCTTTTTTAGTGACAGGGTGTCTCTTCCAGAAAGTTACTCGCTGTATAAACTGTTTCCAAGATAACAATGAACAGCATATGGGGATCTCGGAAATCTGGGAGATACAAAGTCGGTTAAATGGGGAAAATGTTGGGAAACCAGGAGGACAATGCAATTTTAGAAAGAGATTTCAAATTCTTTATTCGCATTACAAATTTTGAATTTTCATTAGAAAATTTATTGACGTTATTATTGAAGATGGAGAAATACTGAAACCATATTTTCATTGCAGTTATTGACCAGCTTTATTTTTGCGATGTCAGTTTTTTTTTAGAATTCATATTTGCAGGACCAGACTGAAGTTCGATTTTTTAAATACGGACCTGGAATTATTATTGTAAAAATTGAAAGATATTTTAATTCTGAATTTAATGACATGCCATAATATACATAATAGTGGTTCAAACGCATTTAGGACTATAGCTATTGACATCATCTTTTTAATTTTTTTAATTATAATTTTAATCCATGAAGCTAAATTTCTCTTGTAAATTATTTTAGAGCCTCAATTCGACAATCTACATTCCTCAAATTCTAATATCCTTAGTCTGACCTTTAACTAGTCGTTTTCTGTAACATTTCTGGTGAAGTGCCTCATAGAAGAAGGACACTTGAGAGGTATCCTAATGACTGGGATTGAGTGGAAACGGCCCGTGGGGAGCTAAAACAACTTACTTAGTAGCTCAGCGGCTAGTGAGAGTCCCCCTGCTGTCCCCCTATTATAGTGCTCCGGACTCCGTCGCAATTTCACCGGCGGCAAATGAAGATAGTGGCAGGCGCACTCCTGGTGTGCACTTTGCAAGGAGTTTTAATTAACGCCAACTTGCAAGCGTTCCTGCGGTTCGTGAGCAGACGATATGATGCACGGGTCGGTAATTAAGGGAATTAGCGCAGTCGTTGATCTTAGGAGTTTGGTCATATCTGGGAAGTTATTTGATTATCTTATTAAACTAATATTCTCCTAGGTGAATGTAGATAAGGAAGGTGTATTTTATTTAATATAACTTGACAGGTTATGGGTTTTGTCAGTATATTTATGTCTGTATTTTTTATAAAAGACTTACAATGAATATTGTGATGGAAGGAAAAGCTGAAACGGGTACCTGTTTCGGTTATACAGGGTGTTTTGTAACTGAATTTAAGGGGGTGATTTTTGGGTCCATTTTAAGAAGAAAACTTCATAAAAACGTATGACCTAATAAAAGTTCTTAACTTTTGAGATACAGGGTGGTAAAGTTTTATTAAAATCAGTAATTTTTTCATAATATCGGCAATACCGCTCTGGATATTTTAATAAAATTTAATAGACAGGTAGTACTCATCAAGAGGCATTTTTCATGTACCACATTTCGTTTTATCTCCACTAGTGATGATCGTGCAGAATTTTACCTGCATTTAATTTATATTTTTTTATTGTCATTTAGCGACAAACTTGTTACCATGTAGAGAAACAGATTTTGTTTTCTTAGGCGAAAACCGTGTATCGGACTGAAAAAAATAAGTAATAAAATTTGCTTGGAAATGAATGGGGATTCCAAAAATGATTTCTTTTTGAACAGAAATCAGTGGCGTACCATCAATATCTGCTAAAATATGCCGGTAAAATTCTGCACGATCATGCGCCATCGTCACTGATGGAAATAAAATGAAACGTGGTACATGAAAAAATGCCCCTTGATGCGTAATACCTGTTTACGAAATTTCATTAAAATATCCAAAACGTTATTACAAATATTACGAAAAAATAATTTATTTTAATAAAATTTTACCACCCTGTATCTCAAAAGTTAAGACTCTTAGGACATACGTTCTTATGAAGTTTTCTTCTTAAAATGGACCCAAAAATCATCCTCTTAAATACTGACATTCAATTACATAATATCATGTATTATAAGGAATGTGAGGATGTTTTATTTATTCTCAATTCAAAGAAAAGTTCTGTATCATCATAGTAAACGTTTATCGTCGCTACATTGCATTGTAAGTACCTACCTATTGATAATTCAGATTTTTTTATTGAAAACACACCAGGAAATTAATTAATATTCCCTTTATTTCACTGTTTTTAAGTCATAACCGCTTATTTAATGTAATCTCGAGCATAAAATTTACAGAAGAATGACTTTGTAATGAACTAATCCATTCTGGTCCACCTGGAAATCTGATTCGCAGTGAAATCAGTGAGGTGGCCGGTAGGTTGTTGGCGTTCAAATCACAAATTACCAGATGCGGCTTTACATTCTGGTGGCTTCTATTTGACATTAAAGTTTCAGGTTTCCTTCCATAGGACGGATGTGTTTGATTTTCTGGCGGTCTACGTTCCATGCTTTTGTATTAAATGATTTAGAACGCAGGAAGTTTCTTGTTTCGGTCATGTTTTTCAACCGAATTACGTGCCGTACAAAGTCCTTTGGTTGGGCAATAAGGTGTTCGGATTCCTGCGGATCTTCATTTGATCAAATTAGTTCTAAACCCTTCACTATATTATTTCTTTACACAACATTTGTATTTTATTTCACACAATAAAAGCTCTAGGCAAGCTCTAATAATAACTAACTTTATACTTACTCACGAGCTTTTAGAGCTTTTTATAAGTAATTTACTTAGGAGTAAACAATTTTCACTTTTATTAACTTGGTTATTTTTTATTTTCAGGTAAATATCATCGAGTTACGAATTACTTTAACAAAGAAGCATAATAACCCTTAAGAACTATTGGTAGCAGATACTGGAGTGACTCTGAGGTATGATTCTTTAATTTGATGACATTTTTTAACCACCATATCTTTTTTTCATAAATGGAAAATAGTTAGAAGGTTAAGGTGTTAATATATCGATCTCAAACAAAGTAGAAGTACCTATTTACTTTATGTGTGCAACAATATCAGTTTGCTCACACTTATAACCGTTACCTTAGGTTGTTGGATATTTCACCTTCTAGTCCAGAGCGAGGGGCAAACCACTGATTCATATTTTGTACACCTACTTCCTTTTTGTCAAATAATTCCTCATACTTCCTCGTACTTCCTCCATACTTCCTTTGGCTTCCTTGTACTTCCTTATACTTCCTCGTACTTCCTCGCACTTCCTCTTACTTCCTCCATACTTCCTCCTACTTCCTCCATGCTTCCTCGTACTTCCTCCATACTTCCTCGTACTTCCTCGTACTTCCTCATACTTCTTCCGTACTTCCTCGTACTTCCTCCATACTTCCTCGTATTTCCTCGTACTTCCTCATACTTCCTCGTATTTCCTCGTATTTCCTCGTACTTCCTCATACTTCTTCGTAATTCCTCGTACTTCCTCATGCTTACACTGATACTTTTCTTTCGAATGTAACATTTCACGATATCGTGCACATTCTTCTGATGCTGGCACATTAGCAGGAGAAACACTTTCAGGAAAAATTTTAGACTGGACAGAGTCGCTATTATCCAGTCCGTCGCCTTTGGAACTTCTGGTTTTACCCTTTTCCCATCCCGGGGAGTGTTTTTCAATATCCACTGGTTCTTCTTTAAGTCCACATTATCCCCTACCACTTGTGAACTTCATTTTCGCCTGGCGGGTCTTCAAGTTCTTCTTTTATTTGAATAGTACTTTCCATTTTACTAGTAATAATTTAAAAAATTGATCTTCTAAACTGAACAGTTTTGCAACAAAAATGATAATGTAATAATATGCTCGTTATTTAATTTTTTGAACCCATAATAATCGGATACATTTGTGCGAGGAGCAAACCACTGAGTCATATTTTGTACACCTACTTCCTTTTTGTCAAATAATTCCTCATACTTCCTCGTACTTCCTCCATACTTCCTTGTACTTCCTCGTACTTCCTTGCACTTCCTCACACTTCCTCCATACTTCCTCGTACTTCCTTCGACTTCCTCACTTTCTAAGTAATTATTCTTTGTAGGTATATCATCAGTGTTTCCCCTTATATCTGCGAGACTTCCTCCGAAATTCTTCTTCAAGTCTCTCGGAAAATACTTCCATTAGTCTAGCGGTTTTGGCTAAGTACTAAACATGGTGTCATTCCGTTTTAGAGACAGTTCCACTTCCTCACACACTTCCTCGTACTTCCTCCACACTTTCTCGTACTTCCTCCATACTTCCTTGTACTTCCTCATACTTCCTAGTAATTCCTCGTACTTCCTCGTACTTCCTCATACTTCTTCCGTACTTCCTCCGTACTTCCTCAATACTTCCTCCTCTGTGTAAACCTACTTCCTCAGTGGTTTACTCATCGGTCCAGAGTCTAGACCAACTGCTTGACATGATTCGACTACGCTCGAATAGTAAGGTCTGAAGATCTTCCGAATTTGTTTAGAAGATAAAAGGCCCATCAATTTCATAGTTAATATTTTTTTTTATCATCTCTCGATTAACAGCTTCACCCTATTTCTTGTCCATCTCTTGACGATTCTCCCATAGAAGATATTATATGAGAATGTAAGACATAACACACATTTATCCAAAATAACAGTTTCTAATATACAATCTGACATCTAAAAGCAAATTTTGAGTATTGGTGACTTTAGTAGTAACCTGCCAAAACGCTGCAATTATGTCAGATTAGTGAAGTGGATGGCACCCTCAAGTATGAACTTTTATAAAAGTCAATCGGAATTTGTTTGTGCATGATTTATCCATGTTTGTTTCACGTTTGTCCAATAAAAATTTTTGTTTGTCCACCCTTAAAAAAAAGCTACGATAAAATTTAAAAAAAATTGACATCGGCACCCCCATATGAACATGTTTCATGAATTTTCAAACCGCATTCGTTTGTTCACGATCTGTTCACAAAAATTAAATTAATCTGTTCATGGTGCTGATGTCAATTTTCTAATTCTGCAGTAACTTTCCTTTAAAGGGTGGACAAACTAATATTTTAGTTTGACAAACGTTGACTTGTATCAACCTCTTTATAATAAATATATCCACTACTACTTATACACCTAATGGATAGACTACATGTAGCTAATCCAAAAAGAACAACTTCTGAGCGTACTGACATAACAAATCATGATAATCACTGGGTAAGAAGCGGACATTTATTTCGCTAAATGGAATTACTGGCAGGACAGCGAGTTTAAGAGGGAGTCCCTTTTTGGCTGGTGCCCTGGACCAGCATCTCGCCAGGCCGGGAGGCTCTGGTCGAGAGTTGAGCCTAATTCGCTTCCCAAGTGTGAGGGTCGGGCTGGTAATTTGTCACACATCACGGACCGGCCATAAATGATAACTGCTGCCCGGCCTGTAAGTTCGTTAGCCGAGCAGGTGAACCATTACCATTACCAGGGGTCCCGTTGGATGGAAAGGAATGTCTCGTCGGGAGAAGAGGTCTGTGTTGGTGACCACTCGATTTTTAATAATAATTAAGTGAATGGTCATTCGTGCCTGTTTCAATATTTTTGTTGTCTTACTTCATTCAGTAAGGAGAGTTTTTTCAAAGTTAAGTTTCTAATTAATTAATATGAGTGTAAAGTTAGTCAACATACTTTTTGTACAACCAATTAGATTTTGCATTTTTTAACATATCGGCTAATCAGAACTTCATTTCGTGAAAGTTTTTATATTTTACCTACCTCGTAATCATAGTATTATACTAACAATAATTAACGTCATATCTTTGGATGCTTTCATATAGTAACGAAGTAGTATCACATTATTGATAATTAAAGAGTAAAAGGTAAAATTCCTGTTTTGCATAATTAATAAAAATTATTTAAATTGATGATGACGGAAAATTCGTTCAAATTCGTTCAAAGACAAGTCTCGTGTCTGCCTCCACGGGCTTTAAACTGCTAGAGAATAAAGACCAATTCTGGTGTTCTGGACCTGATGCTTGATGATCTAATTAGACAAAAGCCGCGCAAGGAACGTGAGGTCTGCTAGATCATCAATCAGGGGCGCAGGTTAGGGCACGTATGAGGAACTGCTAGATGAAACTCGGTCTGCAACACGTCTTTCTGTAGGCCATTCTTCATTAGCAACAATTCCTGATTAGACGAATTGAGTTATCAGAGACGGATAAAGTTATATACGGTAGCTCATGACCGATTAATGGATTTCAATGATGCGTAAATTGTGTCACAAAACCTTCACATAAGAATTTTTCAACGCATGCTTGGTACAAGTGGAAAGCTACTGATAGTTATCATCACCTAAATAAGTAAGGAGTGAAAACACAGAAATTAAATTGGAGTGATAATAATTGAACAACCCCGCTGTTGTTTCAAAAAGCTGAGCATTTTTAAAACAAGCTATTTTACAGCTTACAACACTCAAACTGGTCCTAGGAACTCGATTATTGTATAAAAACGTTGAACACTTCTCTTAAATGAAGAATTACCTGGATAAAAACGTTTACTGTTTTTTTTTTTAAGAAATTCACCATACCTGTAATATAAAGTATATCATTACGTATACCTAAGCAGGGCAGCTATACAGAAATGCGGTCACTAAATAAATAACAGTACGATATTAGAATAATAATTATGAAGAGGTTACTGTGCAAAAAAGTAAAAAAATGGTAAGAGCCGTTTTAACAAAAAGTTGAAATAAAATCAACATAGTCACCAAGTAATCATAAGCAATTTATATAACAGCAGACTTAACAAATTACTATGCAATTACTAATTTATATGAACTGATTCCTTTCCTACTGATTCCTGGTGCATGACTTTGTTATCATATAATTAAAACGGCTACTTTTACATCTTCTTTTTATTATTCCTATATAGCAATGAAACTACCTGGATCATAAATTCCATTTTATACTTGTTATTTTTCGATGGCTAATTAAATATTTGTTTGTCTATTTCTTGTTCTTAATTTATAAGGTAGCCGATACGTTTAGAAAACCCCACTTTCTCATCTATTACTTCATACTTTAGACACATTTCAACAAAGTGTTTTCGTTAGTATCTGAGCACTCCCAATTACCTCGGTATCTGCCTACTGAAAACCGTTTATAGATGCTATTTATTTGCAATTTGCTATTCATTGCAGATAATTTCAATGAAGCGAGACCCGATCTGGTATTATAATAATAAGTTATAACAGGTGTTGGTTTAGCAACACTTCCTCTCAGTGGGCTTTGGAAATTGTGGGTGTTATCGGAACTAGTTTCGGTTTTTTAGTCACAGTTACTAACTGTAAGTGCTATCCGTTCATAGGTTATTTAAAAATAACTGTAATTTTACTGCGCGTTGTTAGTCTCAAATGATCTATATTTCATCCCTAACTCTTCAGTAGATGCTTCTTCAGTAGATGCCTATGCGAAAAATAGTCTGCAACAGTGATTCTCGCACCCGTGGGTATATATACAGGGTGTCCCAGCTTATTCGAAGCGGTCTCTGTAGGCCAAACGATTGATTTTTTCCAAAAAAAAATTGCAAATTCAAGTACAGGATCACAATGGCCATAGTTTAAAATTATTTTGAAGTATACAGAGTGTCCCATATGACAGTGGCATATCAAAGTTATGTTTTTTTTAATGGAATGCTCCTATGTTATTGCATTTTTGGATTGTCTGAGAAAAGAAAATAAGATTGGCTTTTACAGTTGGTGTTTAAATTCAGAAGTTTTTGAGTTATAAACAAGTGAAAATCGTCATTTTTCAAGTTCAAAGCCCTGTACAACGAAAACGGCTGAAGATAGAGAAAAACGGCTTACATGTCCCTATTTTACTTTTTCATGTACTATCCTATCATGTAGATGAAATGTTTATACAGGGTGATAAAAAATTTGAAAAATTCTGAGATTTCTCCACGCGTCGCCAAATAATAAAATCAAAGAAAGTACAAATTTTTCTAAATAAAAAGTTAAAATAGGGACATGTAAGCCGTTTTTGTCTACCTTGAACCGTTTTCATAACTTTGATATGCCACTGTCATATGGGACACTCTGTATACTTCAAAATAATTTTAAATTATGGTCATTGTGAACCTGTACCTGAATTTGCAAAAAATTTTTTGGAAAAAATCAATCGTTTGGCCTACAGAGACCGCTTCGAATAAGTTGGGACATGTATAGTAACGACTCCATCACCAGCTGCTCCGTAATTCGGTTAGTCCTGTGCTGTACTTGCAGCCCATTGTTTTTGACGTTTAACAACTGATTTCAAAGGCCTTCATTTTTTATGAAGAATCTTCAATAGACAACAATATACGACTATAAAACCCTGGCTTAGAGATAGAGAATGAGTAAACAAAATCAATTTTATACATCCCTGTGAAAAAGGATGACAGATCCAGGATTTTTTTATGGAGTGCCTGAAAACAGAGTCTTTTATTTTTCGATGGGTCACTCTGTAGGTAAATTACAACTGTTGGTAAATGTTCAATATCCAATTCAATTATTTTACAAGTATTTAAGGACATTTTTTCTCTGTTTTGTCTTTCTTAACTATTATAAATAAAGATCGAGTTGAAGAGTAGAAATATTATTATTGGAGATAATATACTACCTTCTAGATAAATAAATATAAAAAAAAACATACAGTTTCTAGAACGATGTTTGATTTAGCTTTTGATTTTGTTTCAAATGGTTTCCAGGAACCAACAATAATAATTTCCTTCTGCTGCGCTGCAATAATAAGTGTTAAAACTACATAAACAGTCTTTCGCTTTCATCAAAAACGGCAGCTCGAGATTCTCATAGTAGATATTTTATTTAATTTTTCCAAGCATTCAATCTTAATGAATGTTTATAAAGACTATCTAAAGATTATATTTGAAAAAATATGTGCCTCGGTAATTATGGGTTAAATGTTTTTTAATGGAAAATCATGTCTCAAGCAGCAATGTCTAGGTTGCATATTTCATAGATTTTATCTGAATTTTGTCGTAAGAATGGCTGAAAAATTATGTACCAATAAAACTTGTAGGTAGGTGCCGCAGTGCACAAAATAGAGCGAGTGTTTTAAAGACCTGATATCCATGCACGAACACTTTACGATTGTTTTTTTTTTTTATTGGTACATTTTGAGATCATAAATAATTGTTGAATATTTTAATTAGGATTTTCAAATATCTGTCATTAATAACTTTATTTGACGTAGCAGTGTGTATTCCAATCAAAACAAATAAAAAGCTGACATTTAGACATAGTTTCTTGGTTAATGTTGATGTTAGATTTAATCACGCTCAGGCGTATCTTAACTAAGCATTATAGCTTATCAATAATTTTTAAAAATGTGTAGTAAGTAAAGTAAGTCTCTTGTTTTGAGAGATTCCAACTATGATAAAAGGTGGCTTTCGATTATTATCAATAATTAACCGATTAAACCAAAGTGTCATTTTATTGTGTTGAAAATAATAAAACGCAGAGACTCGATTAACAGCTGCTGAAGTATGGTCTGAATAGCTACTTTAAGCATTTTATGTTAATACTTGATGAATATTTTCAATTAATTACTGCAGTAAAATACTTTTTACTGTAAGTGCATGTCACGGCGCGTAAATTGAAAACAAAACAAGATCGTTAAATTTAAATTAATCCAACCTCTATTATAGTCCTGTAAAATTAGACGAGAAATGCAATCAATTACGCAATTAAAGCGTGAAAAATGGAATTTTGTGTGGATGTATGGTGGTCGATATTGAGTTTAAAATAAATACAAAAGTGCATCTTCCTAACCCTTGTGGAGAAGCCGCCATTTTGATTTTAAAGAATTAATTTTTTGCATTTTACGACGTAAATTAACTCTTAAAAATCAATTAACTCTAAAAAAGTATGATAACTTACTTTACGGAGAAAAAAAACTCACTCCAAATTCGCATCTATGCAATTTTCTGATATTTGCAATAGTTAACAGAAAATTAATTGAGGAAAAGGGAGATGAAAAATTCTTAATTTTGGGATAGGTAACTCCCTTATTTTTATTGCGATTCAAAGATCGTTTCAAAAAAAGTTGTAGCACTTGAAATTTTGAATATTTTCATAATAATAGCTGATCGATCGATCTAATAATTAAAAAGCAATATAGCGGGTCAAAGTCATAAAGATAACTTTCAATTTAAAAAGTGCAAATATGCCCCTGAAATTTAGCTTCACCAATTTCCATTTAACCCAATCATCCATTTTAACCCCCACCCCCTCTCCAGTTGATCATTTCTGACTATCAGTATTTAAGAAAAAAAAATTCAGTCATACAATGTTTGGTTTGGAGAGGGACATCGTTTGAGCACAAACATTTTCCCCCAACCCACTCCATCGCGAGGTGTGGGGTTGACTTTCAAATTTTGAATTATTTTTATCGTGGATTATGATTTTATGTGAAACAATATCAAACTATTGCCTGACCCATTTTTTCATCCAATGCCTCCGTGACATCCAAGCATCCAAAAAAGCAGGTCAAAATCGAATGAACCATTTTAATTAATTATTTTTATTTTATTGACTTTTGAATTATTGAATTGTCACAGCTGTCAATTGGGGTTTTGATGATGGGATGAATCGTTTGGACTGCTGACTGGTACCTTCATAAAATCCCAATTGACAGATGTGACAATTAACCAATTCATTAATAAATAAACTATTTAATAAAATAAAAATAATTAATTAATATGGATCCCTCGATTTTGACTTGCACTTTTACGGGCGAGAGAGTAATTGGTTGAAAAGAATGTTTCAGGCAATAGTTTGATAATTTTGTTCCACACAAAATCATAATTCGTGATAAAAAAATGGGAGTTCCTATTGAAAATTTCAAAGTCTTTACCTTCTCGCGATGGGGTGTTTGAAACATTGTTTGTCTGAATATTTTTATTCCTTAAACACTGGTGGTCAGAAATAATCAACAGGGGGAATTAAAGTGAATCACCACGGATGGTAGAAATTTCCGAGAAATTGGTAAAACTTAATTGTAAGGGCATATTTGCACTGATTTCTAGATTTAAAATTATGCGAATCGTAGATTTCTTATTTAGTTTTTAAGCAGAATCGCACGACTTAATTACTTTGAAGCGCTACTGCGTACTAATCATCAGTCCCATCAATCAGCTATTATTAAAATGTTCAAAATTTCAAGCACTACAACTTTTATTGAAACGATTTTTGGATCGCAATAAAAAGAAGGAAGTTTTTCCAAAATTAAGGACTTTTTCATCCCCCTTTTCCTCAATTAATTACTTTTTTTTAGTTAATTAACTATGGTTAATATGAAAAAATTGCATGAATACAAGTTTGCAGATTTTTTTCTCCGTTAGGTGAATTATTACACTTTTTTCGATAAAAGGTTAATTGACTTCGTAAAATGCAAATAAGAAATTCATCCCCTAAAATTAAGTTGACGGCTTTTCCTTCCACAAGGGACAGGTCGCATTTTCGGATTTAGACTCCCCATCGACCATACCCACCACCGACACAAAATTCCATTTTTTCCGCTTTGGTTGTATAATCAAATCTCAATTTTACTGGACATACTACAAACTATAACTCGTATACCTATAAATGAATAATCGCTTATAGATTATCAAAAACCCATACTCTCATAAATAATGATGAAATGCGGGTTGAAGCGATGGAGATGGAATTATAAAATTCCTACAGGAGTATGTTATGTAAATTCCCATATCACTTATTGTCATTCCGATGATATAGGAAAATTCATTGGGTAGAATATTCTCATCATTATCTAGAAGGAGTATGACATCTTGGGGTAGGTAGGTGAAGGTAAGATACCTACATATATACTTAGACGGTTTCAGATAACTAATGGCGCCTTGGGGAAATCAACAAGGTAATGCATATTCCGGCAAAAACAAATCAATTTACACAATAATTCATCCAGGCAGCCTTGCAGGTCCGCCTGCATGAAGGAGATAATGCCAATCGAGCTAGTGAAGTTAAGCACCGCTCAAGGAAGCTCACCGAATTCTCGAGGTGATAGTCGGTAGAATGCAATAAACCTCCAGCTCTAGTATTATTCATTGCGAAAATAGGATTCGATAAATAATTTATTCGATTGAAAATTGAGGCAAAAACTTTCATTCATGCGAACTGCAACTTCTTCAAGATGCAACTCTGTGCTACTGCTAAGGCATATCGACTTATCGAGTGGATGTCAAAATGAGCCTTGAGCTCTCGGGACCGTTAATGTAGGTACGTAGTTACATTGCATCAGAGCTGAGGAGATATCGATCCAAATACATATTTCATTAAATAGTACGCTTTGTAAAATTTCAAACGTTTTCAGACGCTGTTTATTAAATATTCTCAGCTTTATTGAACTTTTTGTTTCTGGAGGAGTACTTCAAGTCAGGATAAAATTCAATAAAATGTTCATTTTCGGATGCATTTTTCTCGGTATCTTGCGACGTCATCTGGTACCCAAATATCCCTATTACAGTGAAAATTTATTTAATATCAGAATCTTTTTTCATAATGCTCAAAAACAGAGTTAGTTGTGTAAAGTTGTGTAAAGGTAAAAATACCTTACCTCCATTAAAATCAATTAAAAATAAGAAAAACTAATTACAATAGTGGAAAACTATTTAGCTCATTATTATGAAAGCGTTCAGAATTTTTTACTTAAAGAATAAAGAGAATAGGACAAAAACATTTTTTCTCTTTTGTTTCAAGATATTCTTTTTACTAATAAAATCAATTTACGTATTTAAAATAATTCTTAAACGTTTTCCCGCCATTCTTTGACTTCAGCCTCGATGTTACCGGCTGTTATGCTCAGTAAACAGATAGCGACAATGCCACAACAATTACAAAAAATTTAATGATCAACCTATGCGAGTTTCGCAATAAGAAACAGGATACAATTGTGAATTTATTCCAGATCTCACGATACTCGTGAAATCCTGTTTTAAATTTGATATTGGAAACTAATTTGAGAACGGAATCGTCCAGTCTCATTAATCTCTACTTCCCAGTTTCTCAGCGAACTGTTCACCTTGGCTCATTACAGCTCCGAAAATCAGTTTGCTCAGAAATAATGAGTTACGTGGCTGGCCTTATGTATTTATTACAGTCTCTGGAGTCGACAATGAGATGGTGGATAAGTTCATAACATCGAGCAAACTTTCCGTCATTCCCGTCTGGATCGCTAGCCCGAAACTCATTACGACCCAAACATGTCTGATACTGTCGTTGATTCCATCAAAGTTGCCAGAGATCCGGGTGCGTACTGGCAGCGAAAGCTGAAATTTATTTGCGTTGAAGGCTTCTGTGAAGGTTTTCCGGCTAGCATGTAAACGCAAGCGTTGAGTTTTTAATGAATGGGCTAAATTGGGCAGCGCAAACTCATTTATATTCGCGTACAAAAGATATGAAGATGTCAAACATCCATCAGTAAAGTATATTATGCCATTCCGGTGTTTCTTGAAATTAAATGAGGAGCTGATAGTATTCTGGATCGATATATCCAAGAAAAGTCAGACTTATTAACTTATAATTAAATTTCGAGGCAGTAAATGATAAAAAAAAAATTTGTATGCATGAGTTTCGGACTTATCGTCTATTTGTCACCGCCCGTCTGTTTTAACTGTAAACTTTTCATCCATCGTTAGCGTTACTGACTGTACTAGGAAATTTTCCGCTCTACAACTCGTCCCGTGCAAGTTTCCATAAAAAAACATTCATCAAAACACAAAAAACCGATAAAAACATATAAATCATCCTGTATACTCCTAAGAAGACCCTCCTATAATACCGATCGCATTGTTGCAGGAATTTTTAATGTTTAATTATTGTTTCCTATTCGATCAAATGGTCAAATTGAAAAAAAGCCTCGTATAATCAGATTGTTTGATATGGCTTTGTAATAAACTGTTTTGAAATAACTACCCAACAAATTACATCCCATTCTACAATTATGTCAACATGAGTCCAATTTTATTATCAAGTTAGGAAATGTCATGCATATAGTTTCCAGCTTTGCGGATTTAAAGCTGCAAAATTAAATTGTATTATTATTTAGAAGTCAGCAAAATTTACAACATCGCAGAGCAAAGTCCTCGCCCTAGGCAATACAAAACAACGCTCAAATGAATTAATTCAGAATGACCATTATGTTATCTGCTCCAAGTCAACACGGGCCTCCTGGAGAGAATGCCAGCAACCAGCTTTCTGTTTTAATTTGAGAATACTTGCCGCAATAAAGAGAAAATATTTCTCCCAGAAGAACAGAATTACGCGCCATGAATGTCTATTGATATGGAACGGGAATTGCCTCTGAGGGTTTGTTTTTATTAACACTAGATCTCTTCCATGGTTAACTTTGAATGGCTTAGCTTGTTTTTAAATGTATTTCAACTACCCCCAAATAGCTTTTACATATTATTATCTACAAGTATAAACAAAACTCAGGTATGTATAACGGTATAGGTATGTTGTTTATTTGAACGTTGAAATTTACTTTCTAGTATCAAAACAATAATTATTGTACGTATCAATTACAGCAGAGGGAATGCGTATTATTTTAAGCGTATAAGATGAGTTTTAGGTTATTTTATCTCTATAAGCCATATTTTATTCACTCCAGTAAATAAAATATGGTTTGGAGAGGTAGGTTTTTATTTTTCGTTCAAGCTTGCTACTCCATATTATACTCAATTTATTCTATTGATCCAAACCCCAGACCAAATTTATAATAAAGGAATATTGAATTATTAAAGTCGATGTAGTAATATCACTCAAATTTTATTGATGTCTCGCGCTTCTTTCACTCCCCCATCTTTCTATTTTTCATTAGGTTTCTATCAATTTCTTGTTTTATTAATTCTAAACATTCAGTAATGTTTATTAATACCTATAATTAATACCTACAAAATTTTCAATAATGAATGTCCAAAACATCAATCATTATCATACAAGGATTAGAACCAACTAACGGGTTATCTTGGGGCTTAAACCATTTAAAAGATACGAGTTTGGTATATTGGAGAATGGAGAGGTTGCACTATTTGATGCTCTGATTTCAGAATCAGATTCTAAACCAAAAATATTATATACATACAGGAGTTTAAAATATATGGGGTAAAAACTAAAAATGGTTTCTTCTATAATTATAATATTTTCTATTCATTTAGGTAACCAATATTAATGAGTCTTATTTAACGAAAAATAAAAAAAACGACTTTTGGTCTATTATAATGTTTTTATACAGTTATTATAGTCATCCTAAAGTAAGTAACGCAGGTGAAACACAGAGTTAGAAGATTAGTCTCCCTTAAGTAAACAAGGACCGTACTAGGGATGGTAGGTACTCAGATAAAATGTTCCTTTTAAGGTAGATATACAGGGTTAGAACTACTTAAAGGGCCACTACAGGGATATCTTAAACCATTGAAGATACGAGGTCGGTTAAATTAGAGAAAAGTTGCGCTATTTTGTGGTCATCTCAAATCCATCAAAACATGCAAGATATCTGTGACCGTTCCTGAAATATCCTGAAAAAAACTGAAAAATATAGATTTCTTATTTTTGTCTTATCTTTTATTTTATTGGAAATTAATAAATAATTTTTTGTAGGCTTACATAAGTCGGCCAGAGCTACCCATCTGGCATTTAAAAAATTTTCAAAGCCGACTAGATCTTTCGTTTTTCTTATGGCCGCCATATTGTTTTTTTATTGCGTTCGATATGAAAAAAAAAATTATGAAAACCAAAAACTAATAAACTTCAAAAAATATACAGGGTGTTCTACAAGCTCTATGACAAACTTTGACAGATGGTAGGTTGCTTGATTTTAAACATATTTTTTTTAATAAACATGGGTCCGATTCGTTTTTGTTTAGAAGTTACAAGCATTTAAAGAATCGTAATTTTTTCAGTCAACCAGGAAGTGACACTAAGTCGCTATGTCACTAAGACACTATGTCAACCAATGTACACTTATATTCAAAATATGTGGTATCAGCATGACGGTGCACCACCACATAGAGGAAGACAAGTTGCTGCTTGGCTAAATGAACATTTCCCGAATAAATGGATAGGTCAAGGAGGTCCAATATCATGGCCACCTCGTTCTCCCGATCTGAATCCTCTGGATTTTTATTTATGGGGACACATGAAGCAGCTAGTCTACCATGTTGAAATCGCTACCCATCAGCAGTTACTTGAAAGTATTCAAGATGCAGCTAACCAAATAAGAAATGATCCAAATCTCATTCTTCGAGTGACCGAATCTTTAGTTCGTCGATGTGAGGCTTGCATTCAAGCTGAGGGTGGACATTTCGAACAATTTTTATAGTCTTAAGTTTTGTGATTATCATTTAATTTAAATTTTTATTGTTGATTGTTAATAAAGGTTAAATGCTTGTAACTTCGAAACAAAAACGAATCGGACCCATGTTTATTAAAAAAAATATGTTTAAAATCAAGCAACCTACCATCTGTCAAAGTTTGTCATAGAGCTTGTAGAACACGCTGTATTTCGAAAATTTTTGTCCTTTTTTTTTTCTAAAAAAAGACAACTTTCTAGACCGAATATCATAGAGAAATTAAAAAACTATAGAGCAAGCAGTATGACTTCATGTTGACCTATTTCAGCGAAAAATTTTCTGTTTTTCTTTGAAAAAATAAGAATAAAATTTCCATTTTTTTTCTGAAGTTTATTAATTTTTGGTTTCTTTTCTTCAATTTAACCGAACTACTATCTTCAATGGACTTAAGATATCCCTGTAGTGGCCCCTTTAAATAGTTCTAACCCTGTATATGAATTTCTAAATCAGCATCAGTATCAATAAAAAATAGGTAATCACTGTAATAAAAAAAAAATAACTATAAGAGTGCTCTGTAACCGACTGAATTTCTATAGGTGTATAAGGGTATGCTTAAGTACCTATAACATATTTATTATTTAATATGTTCCCTGGGTATTACATACCTTCTAAACGACGCTAGTTGAAATTAGAACAAAACCTAGAGGAACGGAAACCTTATTACATCCCTTTCCGCTCCCTCGCTCTTCCTCTCTCATCTCATCCTTTCGGGAGCTACCAAGGCGAAGGAGAGAACGGAAACGCCTCTGTTTCACACGTTCACACGCCTAACCCTTCTTCAGATACATAAGGCTGTGTCATCATCACGTCACTCCTCTTGTAATTACCTATTACCTGCTATTCATTTATGGTAAAGTTTGAGTTTCTTGTTTGCACTCACATGAGGACGATGATCAGCATAATGGTCGTCTTAGGTATTTATGGAATATGTCGGTTCATTGAAATTTCAGTTTCAAAACTGCATCCTACTTTCACCGCCCCACGCAAAATTTTCAATGGAATATGAATTTATTATGCGATTTCAAGTGTAGGTTTTTGGTAATTATGTAGGTAATTTTCATCATCTAATATGGATCTACGTTAATATGGAAATGAGCGGCTTACCAAAATAAGGCGAGCTCATTGCAGGTGTGTTTTCATTAATCTTTTATCAAAAAAAGTCATTAATTAATTTATTTCTATTAGGTTTCATTTGAACCTTGCGTATTATAATGCAATCACTATTTATACAAAGTTCCTGAAGACTTTCTTCTTATTTTATTTTTCAATACCTTATAGGTATTAAAAAAAAAATACAGAGGCTGCCAAAAAGTTGGCACCATACCTACAGGAAAGTTTTTTATTTTACATCTTTTTTGAATTTTTTTTTTAAGTTTTTCTAAACTTCAAAATTACAAGAAACATGATAGTTCGAAAACTCGAAAACTAAAACTGTTTTCCAGGAAATGTAATGTCAGTTATGGACTAAGTTAATTGTTTATACAGGTGGCCAAAAATTGGTAACTATTGGAATTTCAACTTTTCGCTCATTTTTCTCAGTGTAATTTTGAATTTAAAATTTTTTGACTGCAAAAGTATAGTTTACAGTTTCTAATGCTTAGAGAAATCAAGATGATGAGTAATTGACACTAATGCCAGGAGCGAAATATTCGAATTTAATAAAATTTCTGTCACCTTTTTTATTGTTTTTTGTCAAAACGGTAATAATTGACACTTAGAAACTATATCTTATTAGTTGACGTTTAATTTCTATTTAATAAGAACAGAACCTAAGTTATTAATTTAAATTCGATAAGGTCATATTTTTTTTTTTTATTTCTAGCCTAATGCCCAAGCAATACTCCATCTTAATTTGATAAAATGCAACTTCGCAAATGATATTAATAAGCTAGGACATAGTGACAACTAGAGAGCATACTCTATTAAGTATCTACAGTGCATTTATTTTAAGTGTTGCCATAGGATAGGGAATAGCATGTAAAAAAATACACCCTATGTTAACTTATGTTGTCTTGTACTTTGGAAGTCGTTTTTAATTTTCAATAATAGTACATGTCATCTACTTTACAATAGGACCTTTCAGAAAAGTCGGTCGTTGTTCAATTTTATGATACAGGCTGTCCCATTGAGGTGAAAAAACTGCAAGAACCGGTAAGAGATACGAAGTCGGTTAAGTTACAAAAAAGTTGCGCTGTTTTGAGACAAGTATTTGGAAAAAAAAATTTTCTCAATATTCTCAGAGTTTCCTGAAATATCCTGAAAAAACTTGAAATATGCAGATTTATTATTTTAGCCATATCTTCTTTATTATTAAAAAAAAATTATTATTTTTTTGTAGGTTTACATAAGCCGTAATGAGCTACTATTTGACGTTTCAAAAAGTTCCAAAGCCGACTAGATCTTGGGATTTCCAAAGTCAACTTTGGTTTTTCTTATTACCGCCATATTGTTTTTCATGCCATTCGCTATAGAAAAAATCAAGGAAACAAAAAATCCATCACATTGCAAATAAACTTGAAAAAATTTTTTCTTCTTTTTCAAAAATAAAGAAATTTTTTTTTTTACTTAATGTCAAAAAGTGCATTTTTTAAGTGTTGCCATAGGTAATAATATGTAAAAAACTACACCCTATACTAACTTATGTTGTACCCATTGTAATTTAGAAGTCGTTTAAATTTTCAACAATAGTACCTACATGTAATGTCATGTACGTACTTTACGATACAACATGTCAAAAACCGGTCCTTTTTAAATTTTAATATTTAGTGCTCATTTGAATTTTATTAAACTTTAATAAATGAGTCAGAATAAACAAAGTGAGTTAAAATTATTAATAATTTATTAGAGAACATGTGAACATTTTTTATTCATAAATAAAAAAAACAATAAAACCTAAATAACTAATAAGCAAACTAACAAAAATTATCTGAAATTATTATCAAAGAAATTGGTCAAAATGTTTTCTTTGATTGTTTCAATTAATTTTTGTTAGTTTGCTTAGTTGTTTGGGTTTTATTGTCTTTTTTTTATTTATGAATAAAAAATGTTCACATGTTCTCTAATAAATTAATAATTTTAACTCACTTTGTTTATTCTGACTCCTTTATTAAAGTTTAATAATTCAAATGAGGACTAAATAATAAAATTTAAAAAGGACCGGTTTTTGACATGTTGTATCGTAAAGTACCTACCTACCTAACATGCATGTAGGTATACTATTGTTGAAAATTTAAAACGACTTCTAAATTACAATGGGTACGACGTTAATATAGGGTGTAATTTTTTACAGATTATTACCTTTTAATTTTTTACCAGATTAAAAATTTTCTTTATTTTTGAAAAAGAAGAAAAATTTTTTTCAAATTTATTTGCAATGTGATGGATTTTTTGTTTCCTTGATTTTTTCTATAGCGAATGGCATGATAAACAATATGGCGGTAATAAGAAAAACCAAAGTTGACTTTGGAAATCCCAAGATCTAGTCGGCTTTGGAACTTTTTGAAACGTCAAATAAGTAGCTCATTACGGCTTATGTAAACCTACAAAAAAATAATATTTTTTTTTAATAATAAAGAAGATATGGCTAAAATAATAAATCTGCATATTTCAAGTTTTTTCAGGATATTTCAGGAAATTCTGAGAATATTGAGAAAATTTTTTTTTCCAAATACTCGTCTCAAAACAGCGCAACTTTTTTGTAATTTAACCGACTTCGTATCTCTTACCGTTTCTTGCAGTTTTTTCACCTCAATGGGACAGCCTGTACCATAAAATTGAACAATGACCGGCTTTTCTGAAAGGTCCTATTGTAAAGTAGATGACATGTACTATTATTGAAAATTTAAAACGACTTCCAAAGTACAAGACAACATAAGTTAACATAGGGTGTATTTTTTTACATGCTATTCCCTATGGCAACACTTAAAATAAATGCACTGTATTTTGTAGCTCAGGTGATTAAAAATTTTGATTTGCGTTAATTTCTTATAAAATTGAAAGTAAATTTGAACCTGTATGATGCTTTTTTCGTGTTGAATACCTACGCGTTGCACCAAAAACATAAAAAAATTTGACAGACATTTTATTAAATTCGAAAATCTCGCTCCTGTCATTTATTTCCATCACTCATGTTGATTTTTCTAATTATCATAAACAATCCTAATATTGCAGTCAAAATATTCAAAATTCAAAATTACACTGAGAGAAAAATTAGCAAAAAGTTGAAATTTGAAACAGTATACCTACCATTTTTTGGCCACCTAACGCATTTTGCCGAAATTTCCCTCAAAACACGTTTAGTTTTCGTAAAATTATGTTTTTTTGTAATTTTGAAGTTTAGAAAAACGACGTTTTCTATGGAAGTAAAATTCACACCATGGAGCTAGGCGAGTTCAAATTTAATATTTTTGAAAGCACAAACTTATGATAATTTTTTTACAAAAAAATGGATACAAAAAGTTTTCCCATAATATGGTGCGAACTTTTTTGCGGGCACTGTATGTATAACGCGCACTAATAGCGCTTTTCTCATATCATTAAAACAAGATTTAATCAACTAAAGATCAGAGCTCTGAGATGAAACCTTCTTACAATGCCTGGAATAACCTGCCTGGTAACCCAGCAAAGCAAGGATGAACACTGTTTACAGGGCAATAACCTTTTTGTAGACTAGGAGAAATTTTTTTAAAGACAAAATAAAGAATGAAGAGAGAAAAGGAAACCAAAAGCGAAAAACTCTCGAAAGACCAAATTTATTAAGATAGGCCAAAATTATTGCTTGGAAAATACCTACAACCAAAAAAGATTCGAAGTCTTCATCAAACTGAACAAAAATGGTTTGAGAATACTAACAGGTTTTCTCACAGGGCATTGTAAACTTGGTGAACACCTTAGCAAAGCACCAAATGACCAAACCCCAGTATCTACGTTAGATGGGGTGCTATAATCCAAAGTCGCCAGAAAGGGAGACACATAGATGCCAGGAAAAATTATCTTGATTGCAGCCCTGCAGTTTTTAGAAATTATCTATGACACTGCTGCTATATATTTTCAGCCGCCTAGTTATGAGAAAATTTTCATTCTCTGCTTCATTAAGAAATGAGATGATCATCCGTTATAAGATTTAATATAGTCTCCTATGAATCTTGTCATTTTAATTTAGTTTCTCGAGGAGCTAGTCCATCGTTTATCAAACCCTGTTCGATCTAGGTGAGACACAAGTTGCCTTTTTGTTCGACTTTTTTTTCCATTTCGTGCAATAAATTATTATTAAAGCAATAGATAAACACCACAAGACACCGCGTATAGTAAGTACCTACCTTACCTACCTATTTTTAGAAAGTGTCGGTGGAAGTTGAATTTAAAAATAATTATGCGATATTTACTTAGAAGTTCTTCTAGCGTTGATGTGCAAATAATTGTTAATCGTGTCTGACTCGAGAGTGAATGAGCGCGTCTCTACCAAAAAAGAAACAAACACGCACTCCATTCATTTGTTTTGTGCGGAGAAGCAAACCTAGATTGACTAGTAAAGTAGTAAGCATGCGGTTCTTGACCTTTTGCTTGATACATGCACCTAGAACGATGTTTTTTTGCGAAACTAAAACCAGTTTTAACACTCGTTATTACACAACACATCTAGCAGATTGAACGGCATGAATGGGCTGGATTGATGAAAGTGCTTCTCCTGGGCCGCCTAGTGTAGGTGTCGCCTAACTGTACATAATAGGACAACGTTCATCATACAGATATTATTATTATTATTATTATGTCAATTATTGGCCTTCCAATCTCATTCATTGCTTTTGATTACATTCAGTTTCCTGCATTAGGTATTTAGTTTCCAAAAAATGATCCCTCGCCTATTACGAGATTATGAGATTCATCAAGTTCTACCTATATTAGTATGTAGTAGGTAGCAGGTACCTACAGGGCTATCCTAAATACCTAAAAGCGAAAAATTTAAGGAGATGATTACTTGGTTCATTATAAGGAAAAAAAGCCCCATCAAGGTATGTCCGGAAATGAACCGTTTTTGACAGAACTCAATTTTTGTGCATGTCTTATTATTGATATAAAGCTAGGTACCTTCTTACGACCAATTAATTTTTTTCATGTGTCATTGGTGGATATTTTAGGACCGAGAGAAGATTTTTTGCCCATTATTTTCCGACACACATTTTGAAACATCAAAGTGAATTTTTCATCCTTAATGACCGTTTTTCTCGAAAATGGTTCACATTAGCAATAATTATGATCAAGAGTAGGTAAAATGCGCTTCGAAAATGTCAATTGTAGGTAAACAATATAGATTGTATAGCACGCAGAGGAGCTGAAGGTCATGTACCGAGGAATTGCCGAGTCGTATATATACCTGACTGAACAGCAGAAGATGTCCAAATCGTGGGAGATCTGATTATAAGTGTCGCAGATTCGACTCAGTGGGAAGAAATGATGCAGATAGTGCCGAAGATGTCTGTGTGTAGAATATTATGATGTCTCAGAGAGACCTGAGGGACATTGAGCGTAAATTGACTGAGAATATCAGGACAGTTACTGACTTGTGTGGCCAAGTGGTTCTCCGCTGGCCCACGAAGCCATAGATCGCGGGTTCGAAACTCACCTCGGCCCGCTTTACTTTTCAGATTCATTTTCGAATGTCTGTTGTGAAAAGTAAAACTAGCGATCGAACGTTTAAAAGGAAAATATAATTTTTAAAGTGTGTGTGGCTGAAGAGTTCGTGCTCAAAGCCAATTTACCAGAGTGGAGCGACTATGTCCTATGTCTTACCTACACAGTTAAGACCGATGCTCCCTCTTTAAAAAAAAAACAGGACAGTTCAACGTGTCATTGAGAACATTCCACAAAAATCTGATACACATATAGGAGCGCCTATTCAGTAAGCTGTCAAGATTGAATTGACTTAGCAGCTGATGCTGAGGGAAGCCTATTGGAGGATATACGCCGGTGACCTTGAAGTGGAGATACTTGAGAAAGCGCCGCTGGACACGTTCAAAATTATCGACGTGCACCTGGAGGTCATATAATGGAGGCATACTCGAGCTTAGACCTGACCAGGGAGTTGTACAATATAACAAGGGAATTGACGCTCTGAAACTCCCGAGTGTTGCGTATTAGGAAGCCCAAAGACCTAACTGCCGATGAGACAGCAGAGGTAAAATGCTAATTAAATGAAAGTTTAGAGTCGTAGAGTACACCAAGATCCCTGACTCATCAATTCGATCAAGCGTTTTGTCGTTTAAAGGAAAGAAAATTTACTTAGGATAGCCCTGCATATTAGTGGATTCGAATTTTACATGAAAAAAATTATGCCGTTCGACAGCAAATTTTCAATGCATTATTATAGCAAAGAAAAAACAACCGTAAACTTTCTTTTTTTTTTTTTGCTACCGGTTGGTCGATTTTTGTAATAAACAGTAATATCTTGCTCTGCATGGACATCGCCTGTTACACAACAGCCGATACCGTGACGAAAAAATAACGCAAAAGAGGCCTTAAGTTGACGAGCATGTGTAAAATTGTGTAAAATGTGTAAAATTTTTAAACATTCGATACGATAAAAACTCTCGCTCGAAAAATGTTTTTTCTCGTGTGCATCTAGAAGACAAGGACAGCTATACAGAAGAACAGATAAGCAGACTACAGTAGTTATGAACTGTATAACGTCGAAATTTATATCGTCTGACAAGAGATTTTTAGGAAAATCTCAGACAAATATTTTTTTGAAAAATGTGCACTCCTATAAGGTTACTCAGGATTACTAGGATTGCAAGGTTACTACTTTCGTAGATGGCGTTGACTTCAGTTAGAAAATGTAGGTATTTAAAGGATCAGACAAGGAGTTAATAAATTATGTTATAATAAGCATTTAGGTAGAACTCTAATGTAGTCAGTTAGCATTTAACACACCTCTTTCAGCATATTTGACGAATTCTTCTGAACTGAACTAATAACAGCCTGCTTAAATCAGACCATACTATTAGTATATTGGCACCGAAGTTGAAAGCTTATGTGCTTTAGCGATACTTAATAAAGTCTGAAACATCGTGATGAATAAGTAATTACGCTTTTTATATGAATTTTACGGCTATTTTAGGTCTTAGCGAATCATGATTGGATAGAATATAGAATGATTTTTTTTATCTAATCTAAAAAAAATCCTTCTAGTTTCTCGTTTAGAACATTTACATCTGGTAATTTACATTTTTATGAAGGGTTTCTTGTTCTTGATAAAAAATTAATATTGAAAATTCTTGCATATTAATATTCAAAATTTTGCACTGTTGCTGTAGGTATTGGCCAAGATGTCACCGGTTTTCCGACAATAATAAATATCTGAAAATTAGAAATAATTCCGCGAATGGCAAGTATTTGTGTAAAAATTAGTTTAAAGGTAAACGAGCAACTTTTTTCTCTTTTTTCCTGTTCTGTCTAAGCCTTCATTTTCATAATTTGCTACTATGTATAAGTCGTTTGTGTCAACATGCCACCTCATCAGACCTGCAGCTGCCTCTATACTAAGTGCTTTGCTATAATCACCTTCTTTGCTGTGTTTTAATCCTCGCTAAAAGTCTGTCATAGCTCAAAGAAAAACTATTTTTGCTTTATACTGAGTGCAAAGCTGCATGATTTTGGTACAGAAATGAATACTGAAGTTTCAAAGCTTCAAGATGATAATATAACCTTATTTCCATTAAAGAAGTCGTAATAAAAAACACCTCAGAACCAGTCTGCTATACTCATATTCTTCCAGATAACAAAATTCTTTGTGCATCCAAAATATGTGTGAGATGTCTAAACCGATTCGTATAATCCGGATGACCATCTAGTCAAAAACAAAAAATTGATGTCGTGGTAATGAATAATTTTTGTTCATGCATCCTTTAACTAAACTGCACGCTGCACGACAATATTATGAGTATATTTTGCATATTATTATAATCTTCATTTTCCATATACCTAAGGTATTATGAGAATAATATTATTTTTTCTTCTTTAATTTTTTTTTCCATTTTCTTTTCTGAGCCCTTTGCTCGCTTAATCCCTATTTTGCGACATCGTAGAGTAGATTTACTTATAGTCCCTCGATATACCCTCTAGGTTTACTGACAATACTATCATACTATGAAAATAATTGTTAGGTTGTAATGATTGCTCTCTGTTTTTGATTGAGAGAGCTCTCGCTTTTATGATGTTTTTTTTATTTAAATGTACTTCAGGGTTTAAGTGGTAGAGCAGATGGTTCATGTGTTTTATGGCCAAGCTGAACTTCACCCTGAGATTGAGGCGGATCGTACAAATCAATTATTTTTTTTTTTTTTTTTTTATTTACATAAGAAATGCCACATCGACAGCGAGGTCATTAGCGGCAGGTTGTACAATTATGAGAACAGAGTTATTTACATGGTGAGGTATGCTAAACTAAGATATTTATGTTATTATGATATATAGGTATATAACTGCTATAGTTGGTCGAATAGTTCGGTTTCCTTTAGAAATAAAATTAGGCGGGACATGTGGTCTTGGTCGTCACGTAGGGCATTTTCTAGTGTGTCTGAAATATTATGCTTCGATCTCACATCACTGTACAAGATGCATTCACAGAGAAGGTGTTTGATGGTTGTTCTCTGGTCACAGACATCGCAGTGGGGGGGTGGTTCAATGCCGCCTTGGAACAGGAATTTGTGAGTGAGACGAGTGTGGCCAGTTCTTATTCGTGATAGAACAACTTGACTTTGTCTGTTTTCAGGAAGTGACAGTGTTGGGTAGAGGGTAGTCTTCAATGCCTTCAGTATTGAAGCGCTTTCCTGCCATTTTTGTTCATATGATTTTATTAGTAGTGCTTTGATGTAGGCTTTAGTATCTGGTATTGTGTGGAATTTAAGTTTGGTTGATGATTCGTTTCTGATTGCGTTTTTCGCAAGTAGGTCAGCTTGTTCATTTCCGTAAATGCCCACATGTGATGGTACAAACATGAAAGCTAGATTGGATATTTGGTTATGTTTACTGAGGGCATGTTTGATCTTGAGAACAACGGGGTGGACGGAGTACAGTTTTTTAATGGATTGAAGAGAGCTGAGGGAGTCGGAGCATATGACATATTTTCTGTCGGGATGTTGTAAGGTGTAGTTAGTGGCCTCCAGGAGAGCACTCAGCTCACCTGTGAACACGCTGCAGCTGTTATTTAGAGTGAACTGGTGAGATGATTCCTGTGTGTAGATTGCAGAGCCTACACCTTCGTGGGACTTGGAGGCATCGGTGAAGATGAAACTTGAGTCTCTGTATGATTCCATTTTCTGCCTAAATGTTGTGGCTATTAATTTGGGGTGTGTATGGGATTTTGGCAACTTCGACAACGATGTGTCAATTTTCATTCCGACTGCTGTCCAAGGGGGAGGGTTGTCAGTTTCTTTGCTTATTGGTATACCTGGGCAGTTCAAGCCAAGGGACTCTGCTATTTTGAGGGATCTTTCATAGAGGGGGAGTTGGGTAACTCTTTTTCCTGATAGTGACTGTCTGAAGTGGTAGCGGGAGATTAAGTAGTAGTTAAGACCGTGAGGTAGGGTTTTTAACGAGGATACATATGTCAGAGTCTGTTGGTTCCGACGAATATCCAGAGGTAGTTCCCCCGCCAGAAAGAGCATGGTTTGACTTGGGGTGGTGCGGAAACAACCAATGGCCATTCTTATTGCTGTATTTTGGATAACATCAACTTTTTTGAGGAGTGTCTTGCTTGCAGTGCCGTAAGATATTGCTCCGTAGTCGATCCTAGAGCGTATGAGACTTTTGTAAAGCTGAAGTAGGATTTGCGTATCGGCTCCCCATTTGTGATGTGCCAGGACTTTGATCACATTGATTGCTTTCGCACAAGACTTTCTGAGATTCTGAATGTGACTCTTCCAGCGGAGTTGTGAGTCGAAGATTACTCCTAGGTATTTCATTTCCCGTGTAAACTGCAAGGTTGAACCATTTAGAAGTAGGTTTGGAATGTTTGGGCGTCTTTTTCGTGTGAAGAGTAGTCCCTTTGTTTTTTCTGTTGAGAAACGGAATCCAGAGGTTTGGGACCAGGTATCCAGGTTGTCTATTGCCAGTTGAAGAGAACATTGCATTGTATTTGTTTCTTTACCTTTTATGAAGATGACTAAATCATCGGCGTAGAGGGAGGCTTTGATAGGTCGAGGAAAGCAGTTGGCAATATCATTTATGGCGATCAGAAATAGTGTGGCACTAATTACTGAACCTTGAGGAATTCCGTTTTTCAGAGTGTGTTCCCGAGATAAGATATTATTAAGTCTCACTTTAAAGGTTCTGTGGGCTAGGAAGTTTTTAATGAAGTGTGTGATATTACCACAGAAACCCCATTCATCCAGCTTCCTCAGAATCAGATGTCTCCAAGTCATATCAAAAGCTTTTTCGATGTCGAAAAATATGGCGGCAACAGATTGGCCTTGAAGGAATGCGTCCTGTACCTCTGATTCCAGGTTTACGATGTTGTCCGTAGTAGAGCGATTTGGTCTAAAGCCATTTTGGATATTGGTTAGTAGCTGTCTTGATTCTATCATCCAGTTCAGTCTTCTGTTCAGGATTTTTTCTAATAGTTTGCACATGGTGCAGGTGAGGGAAATTGGGCGATATGATGATAGAAGATGTCTGGGTTTATTGGCTTTTAGCAGTGGAAGGACTATACTTTCTGACCATTTGGAAGGGAAGTTACGGGTTGTATAGATTTTGTTAAATATAGCGAGTAGTAGGTGTAATCCTTTAGGTGGAAGGTTTATTAAAAACGCGTAAGGTATGTCGTCTGGCCCGGAGCAGGAACTCTTGCATGACTTCAGGGCATCTTCGAGCTCGTGCAGTGATATAGCTCGATTGATTGGCGAATTGTCGGTGTCTTCACGTATTGTGACATGAAGTTCTTGTTGTTGCTTAAATGGTAGAAAATTGGGGTTGTAGTTCTGGTCACTGGACGACAGTTGAAAGAAGGTGGCTAGTGTGTTAGCTATTTGCTCCGTTGATGTGATAGTTTGGGTGCCGTTTTCTATCCGGTGTATTTCAAAGGAGCAGTTTACGCCTTTAATTTTCCTAACCTTGTTCCACACTTCGGTGATGGTAGTATTGTTGTTCATGGTGGATGTGAATTCGATCCAGGATTTTCTTTTGTTGGTTTTAATAATATATCTGGCCCTTGCGCGCAGTCGTTTGAAGTTAAGGAGATGTTCGGGGCTGTTGTGTCGCTTTAGTGTGTTAAAGGCTTTCTTGCTTGCTTTGACAGCTTCTGCGCAATCGTGATTCCACCATGGTACTCTGTTATGCTTTTGATAAGTTGGGTGTTGCTTACTTATACTGTCTTCCCCTGCGTCGCTAAGAAGGTTGGTTAGGTATGTGACCAAATCGTTAACGCTGTTGGCACTGTTTAAAATGTTGTCGTCGATGTGGTGGTTGATGTAATCAGAGTAATTTTGCCAGTTTGCTGTTTTCAGTTTCCAGGTTGGGTGAGAGCTGGGGTTTGTGGGGTTTGTGTGTTGAGGGTTGTTGGTCATAATTATAATAGGAAAGTGGTCGCTATTAAAAAGTTGTTTTTCGGTAGTCCACGTAAGGCGTGGCGCTAATGTTGTATCGCAGAGGGTTAAATCTATGGCAGAAAATTCCCCAGTGTATGCATTAAATCGGGTTGGTTCACCAGTGTTTAGTAGAAAAAGTTGATGAGTGCTTATGAAGTTTTCAATTAGTGTTCCGCGACGGTCTGTTTTCTTGGAATTCCAGATTATATTGTGGGCGTTTAAGTCGCCTAAAATGAGTGTAGGCCGAGGGAGTTGTTGCATTAGCTGTTCTAGTTCGGGTACATTCAAGGTTTGACTGCTGGGGATATATAAATTGCAGACTGTGAGTTCTGGTGTAGTTTGGAGGCGAACTGCGACTGCTTCCAGTTGGGAGTTGAGAGGAATTTGTACTGCGGCGATCCGCTCATGAATAAAGGTTGCTACGCCCCCGCTTGCTTTACTTGCGTTTGGTCGGTTACGGTAGTACCCAATGTAGTTTTTCGGGTGATGGACTTTATTATCTCGGAAGTTGGTTTCTTGTAGACAGATGATTGGAGATTTGTATTTCATCATCAAGAGTTGCAGTTCTGCTAAATGGGTAAAGTACCCATTTAAATTCCATTGAAGTATGAACTCAGTAACTATTTTGTGAAAGGTTAAAATCCTCGGATCCGTCGGATTCTTCAGGTTCAGGATCATTGGTTGTCAATTGTTCGGAGATTCTTTTCTTTAATCTGGTGAGTCTATTTTTGATTGACCGGTGTGTAAGATGTGGATAGATGTCAGTGAGCAAGACAAGAAGATTTTGAGTGTTTTCAGTGTAGTCTAAGGACAAAGCGTATGGTTCATGGTTACTATGTGCATTTTCTAGAAAATCAACCAGCTGTTTAAAGTCAAGTGCATACGGAGGATCGGCATTTTTGATAAGTTCCTGTACTGGATCTAGTAGTTCGGCTACGGGTGTAAGACTTTCAGTTGATACGGTTCGTTTAAATTTTTTCGGTGGTTGTTTGGGAGTGGTGGTGGGCGGGTCGGGGGCTCGGAAGAGGTTTTGGGGGTGTGGCATGTCGTCTCCCTTATTTGTGTTAGTTGAAGAGGTACTGGGTGCTGGGCGTTTCTTTTCGGCTTTATTGGATGTTGGGGTTACTTCTATTGGAGTTTGGTTCGTGGTGACAGGCTGCGGGCAGTTGGAAGATATATGTCCAGTTTGCTTACATAGGAAACAAGTAAGATCGTCATACGCTAGGAAAGTCCTGTAGCTGGTATCATCAAAGTTGATTAGTACTGAAGCCGGTAATGTTAGGTCTTCATTTGGTTGGACGTATATGTGACGTCTGAAACTCAAAACATGGGAGTATTCGTCTCCAGGGATAGATGCGCGTAGAAATGACATTGGCGAAACGGGAGTAAAGCCTAGATCTCTAATAGTGTTTTCTAGCAGTTCGTGAGGGATGGTAGGGCACACATTTGAGAGAATTATTCTGCGGGCTGGTGATATCAGTCTTCTTACTGTAACTCGTTCTTGATTAATAAGTATTTCATTGAAATTCTGCACTATTCGATCTACATGATCAGTATTGGATAGATAGATGCAGATTCTTCCATTTGATATTCTGGAGGCAAATATTAAGTTTTTGGGGCCTATAATGCTTCCTATTTTTAGAACGTAGTCACTGAGTTTTAGGTCTCCGACAGCATTCAAGATGATGGCTTGTTCTTTTGTAGGGAAGGAGGAGGGTGGTTTAGACGTTGTCACTTTAGCATATGTGGGGGCAGAACTTTGTTGATTTTCAGTTGGATTCATGGGTGGATGGCTCCTGTAGTCAGGAGTGTCCATGGTTTTTGAAAGATTTTTCAGGGGCTGGACGTGTTATCTGGCAACTTCTGGTGTTTCATTCTCGTTTAACTGGTTGCCAGCAAAAAGGCGAGCGATGGGCAGCCTAATGAGATTTTATTTTCTGTTATCAATATCGATAAAACAAATCAGGCGAATTTCAACCTTAGTGAGCAGAATAGCGCTATTGATAGTTACCAAATGTGGCTTGTAACCATCAGGGATCGCGCCAGGGATGTAAAAAACCATTCACCAGGGGGATGAACGTTGGCTGTTACACTGTGGTCATTTACCGCACAAAAACTGAAGAATAACTGAGTGGAAACCAGAAGTAAACAATGAACACGTCTGACATCGGTTACTACTCGAAGTCGAATAAATCAATTATTTGTTGTCCTTAATTTTAAATATAAGCGTTGATTGAAAGGGTCAGGCTTTCAATCAACGATATAAGATTAAAAAATGTGGATTTAATCTGTTCTCAATAATACTGGCGGTATTATTATTATTATTATGCGCATAGAGATTTCGTGACACAAAAATTAACTATTTATATGATAACTTTGTTGGTATTATAGGTAACATACCTACATCGGAAATATTTATTATAAGTTCACAACCAATTATTTCTGATTTTTGCCTTATAGTATAATAATTTATTCTCACGCCTTTTATAACAGCCTAAGAGGTTGTACCCAACTAATTACCAATTATGCCTCATTATATATATGTTATAATTCATCCGACTTTATTTCCTTGTTATTTCTGCTAAGATATTATTAGTGTTACCCACCTAGTAGGGCGCTGTTTATTATAATTAAATGTCTGCATTGGTCCACTAAACTACCTACAGTAAATTATTATCGTATCAATCTAATTAGTTTCTACTGCATAGAAGGGAATTCAAGGTCTTAAATTTTTATCCTGACAATAACTAACCTAGTTGTTGGCATACAAGTCATGAAATAGAAATGTTAAGTAGGCGGAATGATGTTGAAACACTGAATATAAGTACCAGGTGTTTCAAAAATGACGTGCCAAACTTCAGGACGTGATAATAGGGGACTTTGGGATAAAAAAAATTGCGCATAGACTCCTTTTCAAAAATAAGTCGTCTTGATCTTGGGGAAATTTCTTATCAAAAGTCTTCGATATTTAATTTATTTAAAGGTACGTACCTAACACATAAAATGATTACAAATAAAACAAAACATGTTTATCGCTTCTGAAATATTACAATGGGTGCATACGATTCCATGATTATTACGAATTAAAGTAACCAGATTGGAGGTCGACAGTTTGAATCTTTATTACCTATAATTTTTACCCTCCTTTTTGGAAAAAAAAACTATAATTTTACTTTTTTGCAATATCTTTAATATAACAATCGATATTAGTCTCTTTATTTGAACGAGATAACACAACGTTTCTGGACAAAAATTGCTCTAGGGTCAAAAGAATAACTCATTTTTGAAAAGACGTTTATGGGAGATATTTTTACCTCAAGTCCCCTGTTATAACCTCCTCAAGTTTTGACCAACTTTTTGGAACACCCTATATATTTTCTATGGTAATTTGACTGATTACGGATTCATACTTTATTATTGTGTACATTGGACCTAAACCAAATTGAATGGTGTAATATTATATAAGACCATTATGCATAATAATAAGAAATATGAGTAGTTAGTTTCCTATTTCTAATAGTTTAGGTAAAACTAACTATGGTTTGAAGAATATGATCCTTACATCCCTTTGAAAACAAATCACGGTTTTAGACATATTATGTATATGTACGGAGAGTTCAATTATTATTCAATATGCGGAAAGGTTAATATATTCATAGCAAAATGTTTATTAAATCAATTGCCTATAGTTAGGAACCTCTTTGTTGACATGTATGAAATAACATTGACCTAATTATTAAACTATCGACCTTTTCTTGAAAATTAGTCTTTGCGCGATTGAGTTCTGTAAAGTATACCTACCTACTTGTTTTGATTGCTGTTTTCTGATACATCTGTTTTCTAGGCAGTAAGTTGTGTTTACACTTAAGTAGTTTTGGAAATATTTTAATTATACAGGGTGCACCATGTATCCTCCTCTATATTGCTATCTCCTAACGCTAACAGATACAGGGTCGGTTAAACAAATCCAAAGGAGCGCAATTTTGTGGCCATCTCGATTCCGTCGAGACATACAAGATATATGTGACCGTTCCTGAAATATCCTGAAAAAACTGAAAAATTGAGATTTCTTATTTTTGCCATATCTTTTTTATTATTGGAGATTAATGAATAATTTTTTGTGGGCTTACATAAGTCGGCAAGAGCTACCCATCTGACATTTCAAAAATTTTCAAAGCCGACTAGATCCCAGAATTTTCATAGTCAACTTTCGTTTTTCTTATGGCCACCATAGTGTTTTTTTATGTTGTTCGGTATAAAAAAAATCATAAAAACTAAAAATTGTTAAACTTCAAAAAATAAATAAAAAAAAAATTTTTTCTTCTTTTTTCTTTACAAAAAAGACACATTTTTAGACCAAATTTCATAGATAAATTAAAAAACCATAAGGCAAGCACTATTTCGGCGTATTTTACAAATGTTGACGTTTTTCGACGATTTTTTATTAGCTTTTTCTTTGAAATATTAAGAATAAAAAATTTAAAATTTTTTTTTGAAATTTATTAATTTTTGGTTTCCATTATTTTTTTCATATCGAACGACATAAAAAAATAATATGGCGGCCATAAGAAAAACGAAAGTTGACTGTGAAAACTCTTGGATCTAGTAGGCCTTGGAAAATTTTGAAATGTCAGATGGATAGCTCTTAACGGCTTATGTAAGCCTACAAAAAATTATTTATTAATTTCCAATAATAAAAAAGATATGAGGAAAATAAGAAACCTCGATTTTTCAGTTTTTTCAGGATATTTCAGGAACGGTCACAGATATCTTGCATGTTTTGACGAATTCAAGATGGCCACAAAACTGCGCATCTTTTCTCTAATTTAACCGACTCTGTATCTCTTAGCGTTCAGGAGATAGCAATATAGAGAAGGATACATGGTGCACCCTGTATATATGGTGCAAGCAAAAAATGAGACTTTGAAAAAAAATCATGTCTGAGAGTCAATCTGTAAAATTTTAAAATGAATGACTTCTGATAGTTTTCATTTCTGCATATTGAATCTCAGATTTTTTTTTCCAAAGCCTGTCTAAATTACGTTTTTATTTCATTTGCTAACGCGATAGAAGAAAAAAGAAACATAATAATATGACGTGTTCGGAACGCGAACCCAGTACTTTTTTGATCATGGAGTCCCGCGTCCTTAGTCAAATCGATACCTATCGATACCTATAGTCCGATAAAGTTTAAAAAGTCATACGTAACGATTAAGAAAACACATCCTTTTGATTGTTCGATTTATTTTGTTTCATATACGTGGTTCTCATAGTAACCGTCCAGTTTGTCTAAACACTCCATCCCGCATAAATAAGTATACGTCGGCATTGGTTTTGAATGAGAATTAAATTAACAGCACAAAGGATAGAGTGTCATTACGTGAATAAATTTTCTGTAGTTGTCAGTGGCTCTCAAACTGACGTAAGCGGTTCAATTCATTCAATTCATAGTTTGAATGATTCCTTCAATAATTTACGCTCGTTCACAGCTTGACAATTAACTGTTTGACATTTTCTGGTGAAATTAAAAATATTAATTCGGACGGTTACTGTGACGTCACATCTGACTTTTTAAGCTTAATCGTACCATAGGTATGTTATTCGTCAATGTGAATTCAATAATTGAACAATAAGGGAAATTTGGCACGTAGTACTAATTCATAGCTATTGTTGACAATTCTATAATATTTTGTCAAAATGTTAAAGTCAGATTTAATTTTCAAATTCAATTAAATCCAAAAAAAAAACGTCATAAGTATCTGCAACATTGTATTAAACTATTAATATTCGTCAATATGAATACAAATTCCATGTTAAACACTCAGCGTCATTGTTGGCAATAATTTTATGTAAATATAAAATTTCGATTAATTCCAAGTCAATTGCGAAAAAACGTCATAATCATCAAGAACGTTAAGAACTACCAGTCTTAGACAATAATTACCGTTGTTTCTGCGCTTCTCCTTTAAGCAATAATAATAATTGTCTTTGATTGATAAAATGTCCTTATCGTTATTAATATCAGGTGTTCAATTAGTAACACTTCACCACTTGGCCGTGGTATAGTTAGTGGAAAGTTTAGTGCCGAGTGTCGGAACTTAATTTTGATTCGAATAAACGAGATATTGAATAGTAGACTTAGTAGACTAGTCTACTATTTCACTTTCTTGAGTAGTGATACGTAGTCACGGTTACTTACTGTAACTATTATTCGTTTAAAGGTTATTTCAATCATCGCTATTTCATTTGTAATCCAAAATCTTAATGCGACAAATAGACCAAAACAGTGTGTCTCGCACAGAGGTTGTTGCCTCCGTTACTCTACCAGCCCATCTTTTAACTTCTGACCCACTGATCCGGTTTGCGAAAGCGTTCACCTATACAAAGTGATGTCATTTTAATGGTCAAGGACCTTCAAACTTATAATAGGGTAACATTACTTTGTGTTTTGTTTAAATTAATGTGGTTGATTTTATAAAATCGAAAGATGTGGGTTGTGTCTTTGTGGTTAGTGCGGTTAGTGTTGTTTGGGTAATAACTTTTATAGCTGAAAGTATTTACGTAATGGAAGTAAACTTGGCGAAATGTGGAATGTATAATAGAGTAAACATCGGGAAGTCAGTTAACTGACAGACCAAACAGTGTCCCGAAGACAAAGTATAAATCGCTCGAAATGTTGCGGAAATTTCCCCGAGATTGTTTTGTACTTCATCAGACTGAGTGGGGGTTAATATTTATTATTGGACCACCTTACATGCTGCTTAGGAAAGGTGCTCACTTTTGTCCTTATCAAGTGATACGCTATTAAAAGTATCCGTACTCCCAAACAATGAGACGTACTTGGCTGGTACATTTTTTGTCAATTTTTTTCCCAAAAATTACAGTTTTCAGCAAGTTTCCAGGTTTAGCGTGGTTTCGAATATCGTGTAGGTCAATTCCTAGAATTACGGAACAAGGATGTGTTTGTTGGAAACTTCCGATGCGCCCGATTTAGTAACGAACGGAAAATTGTAACGATGGATTTATCCATCGTAATACAAACACACAACGTGGTCATATCCAGATCTTGCGACCTTGCATATACGATTTATGTTGATGCATTTACATCAAAGACGTGATATTTGGGATTGATTAATGAAGACACAAGTAATAGCGGGGAAAAGGGCATATAAATAAACAATGATACACCCGAACTATTACAAAGTATGCTAGTGAAGGGAAATATCGCGTAATAAAATGTGTCCAGGAGGGTGGAGACACCTTCACTCACGTCGTAGGATTTTATAGTAATTTTAGAGTCTATTGTTATTGGTAATGCACAAAATATCGTCCCAACAATAATCATTTTGTTTTGTCTCAATTCACTTAACTTATCACTCAACTAGCTTCCAGAACCTGTTCGCTCTAGAATTTTTTACATAAGGTCCCTGTTATGTGTGAAACCGTTCAAACTGAATATCATGGCCGCTTCATTTCCTGCAAACATTGTCTCATTCTGATGTAGCATAGAGCAGAGCGATAATATAGTCTTTAAGCTTGTAAAATACCAATTTGGCTTGAAACTTGCACACTTGTTAACTTTGAATAGCAACTCCTTTATGGTCACGCCTTTAAGCTACCTAAAGTTTCCGTACCTCATTAAGATAGACCGATATAGACGTATTAGCAAATACAAATTTGAACTAGCTGAGGAAACCTTTAATTGATAAGTAGAACTTTGAATTATTACTTAATTCTAATTGATTATTTAAAGCTTTGGTTTATTTGTCAACCCTGTAGAAATGATTATAAAATTTACAAACAAAGGATTTTAGAAGGCGGATTGGACATGATAGTTCAATTCATTTACAAAATGGATGCAAAAATGCAAGAACAAGCGGCAGAACAAAAGGTATTAGCAAATAATATAGATAAGATAGTAAAAAAGCTGGAAGATAAAAAGGAGAAGATATCATATAAGGATGCAATTAAGGAAACAATCACACCTGTGATTATTAAACCAAAAAATGAGATAAATAAAAATGAAGTTAAAAAGGAACATGAAAAAATTGAAAAGTAATTGAGGGATACTGTTGATCCTGTCTCCAACAAAGTGAAAAGCATAAAGAAAACAAAAGGTGGTGCTATTATAGTAAATAGTGAAACAAAACAGGATGGCGAAAATCTCAAAGCAGAAGTGAGTAAGAAGATGACAGATTATAAAGCAGATATGATTGAGAAGGTAAAAAGAAGAATAAAAATATGTGGACTGAGTGAAGTAAATGAAGATGGAGAAATAATCAGTCAAATTAAACAACAGACCAACTGTGTGAGTCAAATAAAGATAGTTAAATTGTTAGAAACAAAGAAAAAGAGATACTGGGACTTGATTGCAGAAGTGGATGAGTCATATTTCACGCAGATAATGGAGATGCAAAAAATTAACATTGGTTGGGATCGCTGTTATGGTTACGAGCACGTATATATAAAACGATTCTTCAATTGTGGGGGATACAATCATAAAAAAGAAGCATGTAAAAATAGAATGGCTTGTTTCAGATGCAGTGGAGAACATTTATCAAAAGACTGCGAAAAAAAGAAGAAATGTATCAATTGTGTTGAGGTGAATAGAAAATTGAATTTGAATATGGATGTAAGTCGTGATGTTTTTGATGTAAATTGTGGTGTATACAAGAAGAAAATAGAACAGAAAAAGAAGAAAATGGTGAATATTTGGTAGAAATCAATGGACAAGTGAAAGTAGGACACTATCAGATTGTTGCATTGTTGATAAACATTACACATAAGTATAGGTATGAAATTTGATTGTAAACAACAATAACGATGATAAAATTACTGACCACGCGATCTTAGACATAAACATAGGTATTGAGAATAAAAATAAAACATGATAGTGCAAAATAAGCAAAAAGAAATAATTAGCTAGTATAGGAAAAAAATGTATACGAAAGTAGGTTGATTTAATGTAGATTTAATTAAGTATTATATTATAGTATTAAAGTTATAATGAATGTAATATTCTTCAAAAATAAACATTATTATTATATTATATATTATATAACATAATGTAAAATCTCGACTTATTTTAGTTAAATTGTTCTGGTGAACACTCAGGTGGGGAAGAGTCTTTTAATTTTTTAATGTCAAAACTGGATGAAGTAATGAAAATTTGAGATTTTCCAAGATTAAGTAAGTACCTAAAGTTAAGGTAGAATTTTTGAAAAAGGATAAATCATGTTGACGATATCATATTGATGCCTACCTGTATTATATCACCCGGTATAAACTGTTTTCATATAATTAAACTCACATTCGTAAAAAAAATTACGCGGAATAAAAGTATATACCTAGTGGTGGAAGTAGGCGACTGAGAGCAAGCGTGTACAAGTATTCCCTCTACAATGTATGTCATAAAATTGAAAGATAAAAGCCGTGTTGCAATTACAAACTGAATTTAGATACACTCAGAAAATCATAGATACACATAGTAGAGAAATCCATAAGCTTTTTGCGCTTCATGCATATCCATAAGTCAACAATACCGGAGACATGAATATTCAGATATAAAAATAGAATATTGATATTGCTTGGAGTTACAGAGAGAAATGAGAGTTTTGAAACTAGAGAGAAAGCCGATATTGGAATTCTCCGAGATCTCCGTATGAGAATTGTGAGCGTAACGACTGGAGTTGGTTATATAACTGGTATTAGATCGGAACCTCATCAATATTGAGCCTTGGAAATTCGTCTCTCTGTTTTCGCCCCAGTGCAGGTTTATAGCCTCGTAACTTAGGGAAATCTATGCTGAAACTCCTATTCCAAGACCGATATCGTTCTTTCAATCCTAACATTGATATAGGAGGCTTCTAATTACCTGCGGGAGATCGATGTTTTATTGCCCAGCAAACTTAATTTTATTAGACCATTGAATAGAAATATTGCTTGTTAATATAAAACACATAGATAGAAGATCAGGCTCCTAGAAATCTAACTAATACTTAATCAATAATATTGAAGATTTAATTATTATAAACATATTTTATCATTGTTTATTTATTCAGTTTACTTTAGGTCATTTGATTACAGATGCAGGCACCACCAACCGTGGAATACTCCCTAAGAGTATTGCATGCAAAAAACTCAAAACAGAAAACTTCATCTCTTTTGTGATACAGGCAATACAAAATCTTTTGTGATTCATGACTAATGCGACGTAGTTGCACTGCATAAATTATGAGCACTTGCTAACATATTTCGGCCTGCAAACATTGTCATCCCGACATATTTTCTTTGCGGTAAACTTCACACAGAAAGCTTTGAATGGGGGCATGGATTGTCCAGAGATAGTTGGTTCCTTTTCCTTTTAGTGCCATCTTACACTACTCGTGCACAAGATATGTTACATGTGAACCGACATAAGACAAATTACGGTCAGAAGTGCCCTGTTGATAAGTGTAGTGCAATAGTGAATGCTCATAATATGCTGATAGATTTTTCTATTCCAAACGGGACGTTCAAGAAACTCACAAAAAATGAATTTCTATGACGTTTCACGATGTTTATTTGATTTATTGCTTGTTTGGCAATATTAGCTTGGTATATTCTTTATAGTTTTTGCACTGTATTTCCTTGTTTAGTTTAAGTATTATCTTGTCAAACTCTGTATACATATAACCTGGCGGCGTAAATAAAGGTTTATTATTATTATTATTTGTCAGGTAGGGGACATCGAGACAAGTCTGATGCCCGTATTCACAAACGATAATTTCCTAAATAATTATGTAATTAATTAAATGAGTGAGATGGAGATATGCAGTTTTTTGCAATTGAATGAAATGGGGATAATTGATTACGTAATTATTTTGGAAATTATCGTTTGTGAATACGGGCATGAATCTATAATAATTGTTTTTGCCATCATCAGGTGTGCTTACTATGACTGAATGGGCTTAAATTTTAAACGGCGTTATATTTGAAATTCAACGAGCAGATCAAGAAAACTGGTTGGCAACTTGAAAGTTAAAGACCACACTTACTTGAAAAGAAATGGTTTTAATTTTTTTGACCGAAAATCACATTTTACGATCGACTTTTGGAAAAAATAACATGGGATTCGAAAAGTACAGGAAAAATTCTGTGAAATGAGCTTTTAATAAATAAATTAATAAATCGAATTCAAAATCATTTCAAAAGCTGAGATACTGTGAATTTACAGTGAAAGGGTATCATATTAGAATGTACAGAAAAAATTCCATCGATTGAGATTCTTAAATCGAACAGAACACAGTCAAAAAAATGCGAACAATTTTTCTTCAAGTAGGTATGGCCCTGTTCCAAGATTCAAATAGGCTATTCTGTAAATTCGTAGTACCTCAAGCTATTGAAATATTGATTTCAAGAGAATTTTGACGAACATTAATTTTATTCGGAAAATTTTAAAATTTTAAAAAGTTTTTTGGAAAGTTTTTTCAAGTTTTTAAATTTTTTTGAAATTTTGAGTTGTTTTTGTGAAGATAATAGAAGTGTACTGTTCTAATTAAGAAGCTCATTTCATAGCATTTTTCCTGTACTTTCCGAATCCGACGCCGGTTTTGTTTTTTTCAGAAAATCGTGCAGAAAATGTGCTTTTCTGTCAAAAAATTTGAAATCATTTCTTTTCAAGTACGGTCCTGGATTTTCAATTTGCTGATAGATGATCCTGAAGTAGGTCTGCTCATTAAGGGTTTTTCTGCAACATTTTGTTAGATTGCATCAAACCTTTGCAAAGATATCACCATCTAAATAATAATAAATATAATCCCAAATTTAAAAAATACCCTGTTGGCAAAAAAAAAAACAATTGCCATAGATTTAGGCATGTCTCGATGTCCTCTACTTTTTTTTAACTACGTCGCGTTATTCATGACTCACCCTCTGTTAGTAAGTTAGTACCTACTAATCCGTACATTGTAATTTAGAAAATTTTCTGAAAAAAAAAGCTTCGGAAAAAATGATCCGTTAAACATCTCGAATCAATATCAGCAAATTATATAAGTTATAAGTTTAATCTTTATATACGTATCCTTGATTACCAGTCGAATGATTTTTTGTAAAATTACAAGTTTAATTGGAATTCTCATATAACAGAAACTTTTTCAACCCTGGCTATCGTGAAATAAATGGTGTTTACTAAAGCCCAGAATTTCATATATTTCAGATTTAAATTTTATTAAACCGAATTTTCCCTTTCATTTCGACCCTACTCATTAATGTTCCAGTTAATGGACGTGAAAATCTAATCTCATTGTAATTATTAAATGCACTAAATTATAATTATCTTCTACTAATTCGGATTAAACTTATTACTCATTTAATAACTCTAATGGCTACGATAACAAACTTGTTAGCTGCATCAAAGCCAAATTGTCTCATTTGAAAGCTACATCGAACAGTTAGGTAAGTATAGATAATAATTATTATACTATGTTATGAGTTTTGAATTATTTTGAATTAGTGTAATTGTTAATTCTGAAATTATAGTAATTATTGATAAATTAATAAACGCATAAAAATCAAAGACAAGGATAATATGAAGTTTACAACACCGGCGCTCGTTCTGAATATTTCAATAAAATATTCGGCTTTTCGTATAGCGCGGAGAGGTGTAATTATACTGTTTGCTCTGGATCCCTATAGATTTCGGGCCCTCTATTCACCCCGCAAATTGGAGTTTCTCATATACTATTCAATTTAGACTTGAACATCTACGCTAGTTTTGCAATCTAATGCATTTCGACAGAAAGTTGGTTTTGAAGATTAGATTGCTTCGAGTTTCCTGTTTTATTTATTATCGCGAGTTGATTTGTACGCCTTTTTGGCAACGCTTCATCAGACTTTCCAGGAACATACTGTGCTTAAATTACGACTCCACGGCGGAGGAAATCCCGGAACTTCCGGACTTGTATTAAACGTATGCGTAATCTCTTTGGGGAATATCACGAGACGCTGTAGTAATTTATTGTCTTGTCTCGTACGATTCGGTCGGAAAATTGTGTCCTTAAACATTATGTGTTTAGAATAAATTGATCCGAATATAATTCAAGATATTATTCCTTATTTTACTGAAAGGTAAGTCTGATATATTATGAATTCTATATGTATCTTAAGTAAAATACTAGCTAATGACCTAATTATCAGGCTTACGTTTACTTTTAATGTTAGTGGTTTTTTTTTCATCAGAACCACCTACGATAGGTCTGCTTAAATGTCCAGAAGTTGTATCTATGATTCGGTCTTACCTGTCGATTTCTCTCTCTCTCTGCTCTTGTTCATTTTCATCACAACCGTTTCATTACTCGAATTAAGTTTGTCGGATGCGGTCACGATCCTTTTTTTCTACCCTTCTAGCTCATTTTCTCCGCCTCAAATAGTTTACAGAGGAATCTCGTGTTTGAGCATCGTTGACCTTCAAATCTCCAAACATAGTATATGCGGGCTCATCTTCCCTTTCTTAGGCAAAAATATTTGCGTAGAAGTAACCATGTCCCGTTAGGACTTCTTCATATGGAACCCGATGCTACCATGCTTTCTGTTTATCCATGGTTAAATGTTGCGTATGTTTGAAACCATGTCTGTTGTCACCATTTTTAAATTGTGCCGTCTCTTATATTCTCTCTGTCTACTGTTATTGCTAAATATCCTGTTCTATATATCTTCTCTCTCTCCTCTGCCAGAAGGTATGTTGGAATCGTCCCCGCCAGAACCAGAACCCCACCTTAGATGTTGTCCTAAGCTCTGACAATCTTCAGTGCCAGTGATCTTTGGCAAATCTTGTGTTTGCAGCTACTTATTCTAAACGCACGATTTCATAATATATTTCCGGCATAAAGGATCACCGACTGCGCCATCATTGCCATCATTTGTTCAGAGCTGGGTCCTACCATATTCGAAAAAATTCCGCACATTAATTTTATGATCTTTTTCTCCTTCACGGGCACCTTATCAGCGTGTCTCGCAAAAGTAAGGCCCCAATCTATTCTGGTGACTCCCAGAATATATTCTACAGTTTTTTGCGGTTTGATTCACTGTTCTTCGAACTCGAAGAATATGTCCGTTTGAACCTTGGGCTTAAGTTGAAGATGATGGCCCGGGTCTTGTTATTATGGGGTATTTTCAGACCGTTTTGTCACAATCGTCTGTCCACCTTCATCAGGAGTACTTCTCCCAAGCATTGAAGCGTCTCTGAGTCTTCTGCCTTAAATTACAACTGTCAAATCGTCCGCGTATCATATTAGCTCAATCTCTCTCTAAAAAAAATAGTATCATGACATCGTCATATACGACGTTCCATAAAGTCGGCCGTAGCACTGATCTCTGCCGTACTCCTTCTTTTATTCTTTTTGTCATCGTTGTCTATAACGATCGCTCTGTTTGGAATTGCTCTCTCTTCTAGTTTTTACATTATTTTGTCCGATAAGACGTTGTTGAAAGCATTTTCCAAGTCAATCAGTGTCTTAGCATCCCACTTTTTATTTCGCGGTCTCCCGTCTTTTATTATTCCCAGAAATCTTTCCATATTGATAATTATGCAATTGCTCTTTTATCAGTCGGTTGTCGAGTACTTTTTCAAACTTTTTCCCCATTACATTGATCAGACATATTGGTATATATTTAGGCTGCATATTTCTGATTTTCGGGGTTTGCCAATCAATACAAGTTTGGCGGTTTTACATTCCGTTGGGAATATACCCCTCCTCATATAGTAGTTGAATAGGATTTTCGTGGCATTCACACTGGATTTGAATTTTAGATTTTGCTGTTTCCGGTAGAATGTTGTCCGGACCTGATGCTTTTTTGCCTTTATTCCTTTTTTCTGCAATTTTAGTAAGCTTAGTTACAATAGACAAAATAATGCAAACTGGACGTTTCATATTGACAAACTACCCCTTTTTTCATCAGTAATATGTTATGATTGTTACGGTATAGAAAACCTTAAGATATGAAACATGAAACTCTCAAAGTATATTGTCTTAAATAACGGAAACGGAAAAAGTTATCCAATAATGTTTGATGGCCAGACCAGGAAAATTTTTCATGATGAAAACCTTTATCCTTAAACAGGTGCAGCATTTTAAATTCTAAGTCACGTTGTTCTGTTTGATTTATTCAGCCAAAACAAATAAACTAAGCTCACAACAAATGTCAATACATCTAGAAAATTGAATACGATCAATTCAAAAGAATGTGAGTATTTTCTTTATACGACAGAACATCGTAGCATTCCCAGAAGCAATTACTGTTCTGCACCAGTTCTATTATTCTTTGTCTAATCTAATTTGGACGAAGAAAAGAGAAATAATTGATTCAATAAATTTATATGTAGAATAAAATAAACGAGAACGTATTCTCAGCGAGGCATATTGTAGTAAAAATTGAGCACAAGCTTCCGATTGCGCGCTTCCAGAGACTATCAGGTTTTTGATTACTTATTTTCTGCCGACGCGGGTACAATAAACATTAAAATGTAAAAGAACCTCGTATGTCGCATTGGACTCCTATTGAATGGGCAAACGGGGCCGTCCTGTTTACAAAGCTGTACAGAACTGCATCTTTATTGTCGTCGCGGTCAGCTTTTCGGTCTAGAATGGAAACATACAAGCTCAGGACTATAGAGACACCCCCATTTTACTGCTGACTGCCATGTTAAACCTTTCCCTATCTGTACCAGAAAATCTCATATAAAGCCGCCGAGCATGTACGGAACCGGCCCGTAACTTCACAAAGGAATATTGTCCCTTTCCGTTCTGAAAATTTTGTGTTTTAATTTCAAGATAAAAGCCTCATTTTCATTTCCACAAATGATGATGGCCCTATCTAGATTTACAAGGGTCGTGCGGTTTCTTTCAAAAGGTCTCTGAATAACAGAAATTGTTTTAGTTCTACCTATACGTTTCAGAAGAGTAAAAGGGTTACCTAATAATTACTTGTTTCTAATTAATTTATTGTTTGTTATATTTATCAAAAGATTTACTTAATGATAGTGTGCTTATTCTTCGCAGAGAAAAATGAATCAAAAATAATTGCACGAACACTGCTTAGATAGAGTGAAATAACCTGGTAAATGTTATATACGTAATTTAGAAAAGATACTCCCCAGTAGGTAATATTTATTTCTAAAATTATATAAAGGGAACGCCTTTTCCAGGTAGGTACATACTCTAATTTGCTTTAGTAATATTTCTAAAGTAATCAGTCAAGTTCTATCTAAACATCAGCATTAAACAAACGCAACGTCTCAGGATTATTTTGTAACGAGGTTACAAACATTATTTGCATGGAGCTTTTGGAACGCTTGAAATGAGAAAGTTTCTTTCTTCATTACTCACAAAGTCGTACTAATTTATAGAATAAGTTGAATGGGTCCATATAAGGAGTTTTCATCAAAAGAGCGTATCTGATTGAGGAGCTGGTTACGACTTAATTAGCATTTCACACGAATGTCAACACACCACCGAAAAGTTTGTGTTGTTTCTGTGAGTTGCTTGCTTAAATCAATACTGATGAAAGACACCTCCAAATGAGAAATATTCGTGAACAGAAAGATAAAGTGTTTGTAAATATGGCCAGCCTACGCTGCTCCCTGATCAACGACCGGAATACCGAACAGTCATTTTACAACTCCGGGGATAGTCGAGGAGGTCGAGTTTCTATCCAACAAATCTCTACTTCCGTAATTAAAATCTCTTTGTAAAACCATTTCTGGCATTTCTTTTAGGTACCTATACCTCAGGGCCGAAATAACGTGCGGTAACTGACATTACTAAAAAAGCAATTTCTGAGAAGCGCAACATGTTCACTGATGAAGAAGCGGCAAAGAGAAATGTTACTCTAAACGTAAGTTTCTGCTTGTCCAAATTGCTTTTTTTATTAATTTCAGTTACCTACCTATTGCACGTTATTTCGGCTATAAGGCACCTATCTAGTAACCTATAATAATACTGCTGATTGTAATGAAATTGAATATAGAAACTCGCCAAATAAAATGAGTGATAGCATGAGAAGTTTAGACAAGGTATAGATAAGGCCGATGCCGCGGTTTTATAATTCGCACATTAATAATTGAACGCGGATGTTCGTTTTCTTCTTTTACCTTCTTTACCTTAGATAAGGTAAATGGTACTTAGGTACTAAAAGAGGTAAGGTAAGATATCTATTTACTAGAGAAATTCGCCGAAGACGCGGTCAAAGCTTGTTCTTGCTTCGCCGTTCTCGTAGTAGTCCCTGCTCATCACTCTTGCGTATTCCTCTTATTACGTCATTTTCCGAAAATCACCGTACCCTATCACCTCAGGTGACGTTACTTGACCTATCAGGAATTCGCGTCTCGCTCTGTCCTTGTTCATTTATTGAGGTGTTTTCTTTACGCTTGAGCCTTCTCCATACATCTATACACGTTTTAGGTCACTGTTTGCTTGTTACGCGGGATCTAGTAGTTACCTTATCGTAAACAGAACTCGATTTTTTAAATACGGTCGCTGGAAAGGAGAGGTCGCTAGCGGTTTCAAACTTGGTAATATTTAATTAACCTCGATAGGTCGTTGCAAAGCGCTATATTACATCGACTCGTCTAAAAGTATATATAAATTAACAGTGTGTGAAGATCTGCAAACACTGTGAAACACTGAGATCTGGTCTTATCGATGTCGATTATGCGAATGCTGCCGTATGTAAACCGCATACAGAAACGAATCTTGCCACGGCTTCTCAAGCCAACTCGCCGAGTCACAAGGCTATAGTTATGAAGATTGCCAAGAAAGGCATGAGTCAAACCTCGAGTCTTCTCATTCTCATAGCTTGTGTCTTGGCGCAGTGGATAACAAGCACGGTGGGAAGCCGCTTTTATAACACGGAATCAAAGGGTTTAGGAAAGTCTCTCTGAGGCCTCGATTATACGTTTTTAGACTCACGGCAGATATCGAGTTGACAAGGAAAATATAACTTTCCACGATAAGCCTCGAGCTTTATCCAGCACGTTTTGTCTGTGAATATTCTGAGATTATACTTCACAAGACACTCATTTTGTGAAAGACCGATTTTATCAATTTTTCAAAAAAAATTTTGCCATGAGAGCCATGAAGTCTCTCGCAGCCAGTGTCACAATTTTGTCCCCTATAACTTGGGATACAAGGTCTCTAAAAATATCCAAAAATCTGTGTTTTTGTAAATAAAGTAGGTAGCGTTCCGCTAAAGAAAGGCTGAACGATTTTGATAAGAGTTTTAGGATGAGAATCCGAAGATCTCAAAATAACGCCTCATCCCGAATAAAATTGTTTTCCTCAGAGACTTAGAGGTGATTCCTAACAAAATCATAGTATGCAGATAAAGCTCTTGTAGATTTTTTAGCGAGTGCAGAAATGTTTGAAAAAATAATTTGACAACGAACTAGAGGTTTTTTATAAAGTCTACTAGCGGTCTCTCTCGTTTGGTATTCGTATTTTGTCAATTATTGTTTTCCAAATTTGTCAAATCATTTTTCCATTTATCAAACTTCAGTGTAATTTTTCAATTTAAATTCTGCTTTTATCAAATTGATCTTCTTAGGTATACCAAATATATCCAATGTTTAAAATACTGTCGCCGCACATAAATGGGAAAATCAATTGATAAAAAAGTAATATCAATTCAGCATAAAGCAAAAAAAAATCATTTGACATACTGTGAAAAGCAGTTGAGAAAAGAGGAAAACCAAGAGAAAAAGACTCTATTACCTACCCCTTATAATATGTTTAATGCAACTCGCAACTAATGGACTATTTCACAACTTGATGGAGAGTCCTATAAAACTCCTAGTTTGTTACATTTTCATCTAATGTATTAAAAAGACGATTACAGTTTCATATTCAAATTTCATCATAAGCCTTCTCCGAGGAATGCTACACCGGAGCTGAGAATTCCTATACTACCAGTGAAAAGCTTTCAAGATATTTTCCCGATATATATATATTTCGGGATTGATCGTAAATTTGAATTATTGCATGTTTTCCACAGGCGGAAGTTTACTGCGATAAATTTCTATTATTCGCGAGGAAGAGGAATGCATTAATTTTTCCTTGCTTCTAAATATATAATCTGAAGTGACTGTTCCTTTAATGGATAGTGCACTACTTCTATTAATGAGTCTCTAAATTTTAATGACTAGCAGCAAGGAATCTGTAACTTAAAGCAAAAAATATTCTTTAGGAAGTTTCAGATACAGGAAGACTTTAAGTAATTTTTTCTGTTATTATTCTACAAAAAATATAGATCTTTAATATCCTTTTGAAAGGATGTATTAGTTAAATCTTTGACCAAAGCTTCGGTTATTATTTTCAGTCATCCACCGCTATCGCCTTGATCCCTCAGTTCACAGGCAACATCAATTTTGTTTCTTTTAGTAGGAAGTATTACTCATCCGTTTTAATATTCTATAACTGAAAGTCTTGAAGCTGCCAAATCTGTTACAGCTTAAAGAGACTTTGAAAAACTTGCGGATGCATCATCTTCAAGACCGTATACCTCTTCATATTTTTTCCTCTGGATTCAATTTTCACATTACATAATTATAACATTCAATGGTTTGGAATTTTTGTTTCGTCTTCTACATGTGTCGTCACACTCATTCATTAAAATCTTCTTTTCATATCATTAAAATCATTGTTACGCTTGCAGAAAAAATGTTTCATAGATTTTACAAGGAAAAACTCCGTCTGGTTTTACCTGTGCGTTGCTTTCCCGGTCAAGAAATGTTTAATTTGTAATTCCTTCGAGCTTTTTCACCCAGCTTAAAGCTTTCCAGATGCAAAAATTCGCCCCGAGAGGCAATTCGAGTCAATAGGGAAGCTGGAGTGTGAATGAAGTTACCTAACTCTCAATAGTGGGTCTACCCAGAATTTACCTTACTTACCTCTCACGTCATTTGCATCGGTATTGCCTTGGATTGTCTTGGAGCGAATTGCCGCATCCGGGAAACCGCTTCAAAAACCGGACCGTTTGAAAAGGCAGTTAAGTGGTTTATTTCTTAATTATTACATAGGTAGGTACTTTTAAAACTCACCTGTAGATTTCAACAATTTAAATATGTTACAAGTTGATAATTTTGGAAACAATAACTTTGGTTGGCTCTCTGGGTATTAGATTGAATCTTCAGTTGTTGTGTCTTGATGGACTAACTTAAAGAATTACGTTCAAAGAAATAAGTAATAAAAAATAGTTTTAGAAGCCAAAATCAAAATATCTACCTAAATGTCTAGTCGAGTTTCTTATATAATACATCGCAGAATTAGTTAAGTAGCAGGGCACAACTTCTTGTTTACAAGTTCTACTTAACTATTTATCTTGAACTTTCATCTTAGATATAATATTCATCAATTTACTTATCAAGCTCTGAAGCTCCAAGTTTACACAACTTTAAGTATATTCCGGGAAAATTAAGTCCTAATTCACACTCTTCTGTGAACTACGCTGTCGCAGTCATTGCTTTGAAGCGTCAGTATGTTAGGAGGGAGGTTTTCCCAATGGGGTTGTAGATTCATCCTGATTAAAGGAACTTTGCCCTCGTCTACTACATCATTGCTGTGAGATTGGTCTTATTTCTTTGTCGGATGCCGTTAGCTTGCCTTGATGAAGTTCTGAATATTTAATGCAATTTTCCGCGTTATTAAACAATAAATTAAAATGTTATTAAGGACAATGTAAAGAATGGATTTCAATAAAGGTAAACGTATTAGTTTTCTGCAAGATTGTTTAGTTTGTTTAGACCGACTGAAATTGGAGGGTGAATGTAAATTAAATGACATAAATGCTGCGTGGATAACCCGAATGTTATAAACTAACGACCACCTTTGTGCAGTTATTCTTAACAATATTTTGAATTTAATCCCTAAAGAATAGAAAGACAAACATAAAAAAATTAAATGTGCAACTTTTCTCTAATTAAACCTTTAAAAATTTTCTTAAGATCTCAATAGTGAAAGAACTAAAAAATCAACTCCGATCCATTTTAATCTATCCAGTCGATTATCTCGGAGCAGCGGCGTTTTCTAAAAAAAAATCCAACACAAGCTATGTGGGGAAAATTATCCCCCTTCCCTTCCCCCCCCCCCCCCCCTTGAAGAGATACCTAGGCGTTAACTTATTCAAATGGAAACCCTTATTAATATTATACACGTAGATAAAATTTATTATAATATTTTACCGTTACCGGAGTAATGCTTTTATAGAAGATAAAGGCTAGACAATAGTTGTATGGTTCCCAGGACATCGTTTGGGGCAACCCCCAACCAAACTTTCCCATCAGGGTAGAGTAAGAATAATTTTTCAAAAAAGAACCCCTTACTTTTAGTGTTTGTATTAGTCTATTATGATCCGACTTATGGTGTAATCGAAATTCCAGTAGATAAAATATTTTTTTTCCATTTTACTCCACTCAATAATTTATTATTGTTTTCTAATAGAGGCCCCAAAAGTATGAATTAATTTGTAAAAGTTGGAAGCAGTCCATTGCATATTATATTAAATAATATAAGTGAGATTTCGTCTTTGAATTGAAGGAAGATTAATTTATGTACTACCGAAACTCAAAGCTATTAAGTCAACCGCATATGGATATCAAGCTAAACCTCTCAATATCCATGCAAATATCCCAATCTGGCCCACACAATCAGAGATCAGATATGGATAGGTCGGGTTATCTAATCAGAATTTCGTAATAACGAATCTGTGGAAATATTACTGAACGGTGCCAGTAGATCTGGACTAGCCGATATACGTGGGATATTGGAAAGTCCAAGGGTATTTCTACACGTAATCAACACGGAAATTCGGGGTAATCCAATCGTGATACCCATCTCTGTTTTAAGCGTTACTTTGTGCGCCAAACACTGCGTAGGCGGCTAATTACTTATGATGAGATATTATATAAACAACCGATAATTTAATCTGAGCTGAAATAAAAAACGAATCAATAATATAACACCCTTGAAACTCTATTAATAAACTACGTTTCGAAAAAAATAAGGAATAGCTTCAATTTTTAAACAATACAAATGTTAACAACGGGAATTGCTATTTCTACCCTTAACAGCTCGCTAAAATTAAAAATTTAATCGCTTCCTGATTATGACTAGGTACATTGTTTACCTTATGCCGTGATTATAAAATAAATTAAGTTCTTACAAAGTGTTGTTATACAAAATTTTGCTGTAAAAAATAAGAATAAAAAAAATCTAAATTTGATCTCAGTCAGCTTTTATCCAAAAATCTTTTTAACCCCCACCATTTTTAAGGAAATTAAATCTACTTCTTTTTTTGTCCACCAATGTCTACACCTATACCTATCTGCTGCTCTGAAAAAGTTATCCGCAAATAAAATGAAAAAGAAATAGAATTGATTTTTTGCCTTTTTTAAAATTACTTTTTTGAATATTTTTCACACAAGAAATCTTTTATAAATTTTTCAAATAAACTTTCGCGATCTTTAATTGTTTTATCTACAAATTTTCCCTATTAACTATAATAGGCATGAATAATAATTATTGTGCTTCATTTTCGAGATATGTTTAAAAAATCTAAAAGGAGTGTAGAGTTTTACCTCTATCTCCAATTTCCATACCTTTTGATTTAATAGCACTCCGTGATTTTTCGATCCTTAATGACCATTTGAAGGATTCAAACAATTAATACCCACTCTTTTGATAGTTTCTTGTTGCTTTGTTTATTAGGACATAATCAATAGTGAAGGAATTCGCAGGTCTTATATCTCAAACTATTAAGCGCTGAAGAAGAATCGGGATCTTTGTCTATGTTAATTAAACCTCCGACCTGCAATGCCTTAAGTTAATGGTAACAAAAATTGCCAACTTTGACCGCTTATGCAGTTACCAATAATTAAAAAAAAAATATCAACTCCCAGTAATTGAATATATTTTTTGTTATCTCAAAAGTTAGATCTTTTACCACAAAAACATTGGAAAGTTTGTTCAAACATAAAAAAGAAGAATCCTATTAGGAAGGAGTTACTGGAACACTTGAGACTAGTTTGCCTACTAGGAGTCCGCAAGGAGTTGCAGCCGTTTGAATTTAGGGGATGAAATCATGTTGTATCTCGGTATACAGGGTGCCAGTTTTTATAGAACATGAATGGGAGCTCAGTTATCTTAAAAGAAATGCGAAGTCGGGTAAATAGGGGAAAAGTTTAGATTAGTCATTAGAAAAGTCATTATTGGTTGTCAAAATATTGGAAAAAATACGAACATTAAAAAAAAAATTTTTTGGAAGCTCACGAAGTAACCTTTCGATTTTATTATGGGCGCCATATTGGTTTTTCCTTTTTTGAACGCAGTTTATTTCCCTGATTACCAAGATGTATAACACTTTGAGTTACAATATTTTGAAAAAATAACAAAAGTTCATAAAAAAAGATAACTATCGATTTTTCGTCACCTTAAAACAGAACTAGCCTAAGTCCATTTTTGCCAAAAATGAGTTTTTTATACAAAACAATAGAGTAAGGTGTCACCGATCGAATGCAGAACTAATCTAAGTCCTAATGATTATATTTATCCCGTTTTAGGTAAATTACAAATAAGCCTATGTCCAAGGGTACTCAAATTTTTAGTGCAGAACTATCCTAAGTTCGCGAGAAAGAACCGATGTCAATGCTCCAGTAAATAATTTTCAATGCAGAACTATGCTTATTACCATAAGGTAACCTATGTTAGTGTTGTGTTAGGACTTATACTAGTTCTGCTTTCAAATAACATCCCATGTCCAACAAATGGTGGACTTAGGTTAATTCTGCTTGGTAATTTTGAAAAACTATTTTTATTTACCGATCAATGCCCATTTAGCTCTAACTGCAAGATAACCTTCAAGGATATACTGTTTTTCGAACAAATAGAAACTTTGCGGCTTTTATTGCTAAGCGAACATTAAGAGTTTTGATCATAAGCTAATAAAATGAACTCTCAGAAGTATACTATGTCCAAAACACATAACTAACCTAAGTCCAGAAAATGGACTTGGAATACTTACTAGTTTAAAAAATATTCTATGTCCATCTTTTTTCTTTAACTTATACGTTTCTTATTTAATTCATGCTGTAATTGAAACTGCGCAGATTTAAAATACTTGTACAAATTTATATTAAAATATGTGTGTAATTAAAGCAGCTGGAGAAAAAAAACGTTTCCTGAAAAATGTACTTTTTGGACTTGGGCTAGTTCTGTTTTAAGGTGACGTTTTGCTAGTGTTAAAGTGCCAAGTAAAGATGGCGAAAAAGTGGGCGCCATATTAGATTTTTCCAAAATATAATAACACAAACAGTGAGTATTATAAATTCTTATTAGGCTAACAGAAAGATTTCAGTGATCGTTTTCAAAGCTAATATCGGTTTTAAATTCTCCTATTAACAGTTTTGTAATCACTTAAGTGCCAAGAATAACCGTCTTGTTCAATTTTCTACTTAGAATTGATACCCTTCTTAGAAACGGCCACAGAAATCTGTCCCTTTACCTAATGGGCCTTTATGATACCAACAGAGTAAGTGTTATATATCTTGGCAATCAATAAAATAAATTGTGTTCAAAAGGAAAAATCAAATACTACCTTCATAAGAAAATCGACAATTGCCTATCGATGTTTCCCCGCGTCTAAACAGCTAAGAGTTATTGTAGAATTATTTTTGGATGTGTCCTAATAATGTTTCAGTTAAAAACGGCGAGCTTGATTGGTCATTAAATGAAAATAAAAACAAAATCAAAACTCACAACTGATCATGACAGCTCAGATTTTTTTTCACATTACTAATCAACACATTACGCAACTTTGTCTCCTTTTAACCAACTTCGTAGCTCTGAAAATAACTGAGATCCCCATGCATTTTCTCTAAAAAAAAAAATGGCACCTTTTGTAGGTACATATCATTGCTGTACGTAAAAAATTATTATCATAAAAATAAAAAAAAAGGATGTATGTATAAAAAATTCTCAAAAGTTAAAAATTAAAAAAAAATACGTTTGGGGGGGGGGGGAGGGTAGGAAACGATTTTTTCAAGGTTGCAACAAAACAAAATGGTTAATTAGGGGCGAAAATAGGTGATGACAAAATTTGTAGCTTTTGTTAGGTAGGTACAAACAGTTACAAACAAATACTTACCGAGGGCGCAGAAAGACAGAAGAAATATTTAAGATATATTAAGAAATATATGCCAGGTGCAATATTTTTGCGACTGTTTTTAATTCTGCACATAGGTAACTAATTGAAAATGCATTGAATTGAAATGAAAAACGTCCACCATTGTAGATTCACCATTTTGTTATTAGTTTTTTTTTAGAAAATCGGATTCTGCGACTTCGAAAAAGGCAAACTTTTTGGTGAAATCGCTCAGACTTGAAAATATTAGGCACCGCTCGTATTTTAGCGCCCTTACGTACCAAGAAAAAAATCAACCTTCTCTCGCTCCCCTTATTCAGCTACTGGAAATTTTGCATGTTTTGAAATCATGGAATTGTAACTTTAAAACGGACTCAAAAAGTGACGGTTAAATTAATAAAATAAACACAAAGTAAACCGAAATACTCTTGCAGGAGTGGCTTTTAAACTAGAACTAGACGGTTAACTCGAAACGTCTAATAATGGTGCATCTTGTTGGAGAACTCCGTTTTAATTATCGTTTCAACTCACACCCTATAAGAATTTCTTTGAGTTTCTGTCTGTTGGCTCTTAATTCTCATAGTTATGTCAGTGTTTATTTTAGCAGAGACTGGATGAAGTCTCTGGTAAATATTATTAAACTTCATTGAAGTCAAATCTTCTCGGTTTGGAGTCATAAAGCAATTGCTTTGCTTGATTTGCTTGATAATGCAGCAAATCTGTAATGACGTATCTTTAAATGTTTCGCCAATGATCCGGCTTGATTTTGATTGTCTAAGTGCTGATAAATTGATGCTGCTTGGAAATTGTGAAATTTCACCCTGATGCGGGCTTGAGAGATATCGTCGTTACTAGTGAAATATTTAATTGTTGATGATAAATTGCGAATCCTGTATGGGTTGTTTCACCGGTTACTTGAACAAGAATTCACGGGCACTTCTCCTTTTTCAAACAAGGTCTTTTATTCTCAATTCAAGTTTTTATCATACACCTGTCTATCTAACTTATCTCTTACAAGAGAGACTTTCGTTGATAAATAAATAACCCCATGTTATTAGATGAGACATTAACTGTTTTTTCCATGATTTTTTTTCTGTTAAACTTTGGTAATACATAATATTATAATTATTACTACTCAGCTGTAACAAAACATATTTAAAGCAGCAATGATTACAGTTTAGTTTCTATATTTAACCGTATTTGAACAAACTTAATCACTTGTACACCGATCATTTTACCATAATTGTCAAGCATTGTTTTACCATATAAAGACCCAATCACCGCAGGTAAATCTACGTTCATTGACAAACAACTTCGTCGAGAGCACCATTCAATATTTACCCAACCAGATGTATGTGAAGGTGCGTGTAGGCCGTCATGTGAACTAAATAACACATTCTTACCAATTAGCATCCGACTGATTTACGTAATGCGTTGGGTGGGTGCCGGAGTACCATAGACCTTATTCGCCGAATTGGGCCGACGAGCACCAGTGGCGTACATAACATTTAATTTTCAAAAGTCGAATTTTATCCATCAAGTTAGCTTAATGGCTTTATCCAGTAACCGTGCATATTGTGGCAGTAAAATCACAGCTTCTCGATTTCTGTCCCTAAGAAGGGAATGCTTCAACAAGGTTTCTGATTATCAAGGAATATGTTAATATTTTCCAGTATTTTGTTGAAACAGTATATGATCGTCAAAAAGAATTTAATAAATAAGGAAATTCTCCCAAAGAATCAATATATTAATCAACATGAGAAATGTATATAAATATTATAATCAACAGGTTAATATTTTTTGTTGTAAACAGGGATCTTAGACAGAAATTACCAAATATAATGCTTTAATTCCTTTTTAAGGTCCAATAGATTAAGTCTAAGATTAGCGTATATCAAAAATATGGCGTATTCCACTTCTGATTACAGAACTTCAGGGGGATCTCTTTGACTAAGCGCCGTTTGATGGGCCTAGGAAATTCAATGATTTAGGAGCAAGTAATGAAACTATAGCTCTTTTGATTCCGGGTGTGGTTTCTTGAATGGTGTGGGCCCTGATGCCCGTGGTTCTTCCTCTAAAGTGGTTCTTTCGGATTGGATGGTGTTGAAACTTGAGGTGTTGAAATTTTCTGAGAGGTGTCGATCTTCATGGCGCTGTCTTGAATAGGATGCGGGTATTGAGTTTATGTTGTCCGGTGTAGTGATTTGTTGTGATGTTGAGAGACGTAGGTACAAGCTGCGGGGTGTTCTGAGCCGATTGGTCTGAGAGGTGGGTTTCGGGGTAACAGGTCGCACCACAAAACCCGCCCCCGATGTGGTGTGGTCCAGTCTGCTCCGCAGCTCCGACGAAACTTGCCGTTTGATGGGTTGCATCTATTTATTTATTTAGCACAATCTTTTGGCAGGTGAATACTACATGCATTGCTCATTATGCGTTTGCCAGATTAATTTATTATTCTAGTAAGTTATAGGTATACAGTAATCTTCGTTTCGTTATCTACCGGGTTCTACTAAAGATCCTCCACTACATACTTAGGTACCATAGAGCTTATGCACCTTTTCTGCCTCAACCTCTATCAAAATCTAAATTTGTGTGTTAAAGTAGTATCGGGAATGGGAAATAAATAACTTGTCATCCCGATGGTGTGTCGTCTCGTCAGGTCAAATTAATGCTTGTATAAAACAGTTTGAGAATGCTAAAAATAGGTCTTCTCACGGGGTATTGTAAACTCGGAGCACATCGTAGCAGCATTGGTCTGCAAAATGACTAAACCTGTAGATTCTGTATGGAGTAGGCCGAAACCACAATACATTTCCTGGTCGAGTGCCATGCATGTATTCAGTGAGGAAGTCCGATTTCATCTGAGTGGATGCGTCAACTAGCAGAACATGCACTACTGGGCTGATGCCAACCTCTGAGATTTCCATCAAAGGCCTTTGCATTCACCTAAAGTCACATTGTGGTGTGCAATTTCCTCAGCCAGACATGACTTGAACTTAGGGATCATTTGATTTGAACATAGGTCGGAACAACAACGGTTCACACTTCAAGGAAACTGATTACTGTTTTGAGGGAATACTTCCCACAATGCTTCATCTCGATAAGGGACGATTTTGAGTGACCAGCCCGCTCGCCTGATTTGGTTTCTTGGTAGTTTTTGTAGGGGTTTTTTGAAATCCCGCGTTTCTGTCAATCGTTCTGGGACCCTACAAACTAGAAATTTCCAACATACCTGCTGATTTGCTGGCCAGGGTCATGACAAGAGACAGAAATCGGTTTGGACAATAGGGGGCGTCTCTTACCTAATATGATGACCAGAATAGACCTTCGGTCGCAGTGGAGGTGTCACAATGGTCCACTCACGATAAATCTACCTAATATATGATTTTCAAAAGTGTGTAAAACAAAACTTTGGATGTGTAGGGACACCTACATTATGTGATTATGTGTGAAAAAAAATATAAAAATCTTATTCATAAAATTGGTTTTATTGTGTTTTGAAAACGGGAGTTATGCTGCCCGTTTGACAATTCAACCCTTCTATGAGGGTAAGAACAGTATACCTCTGTTTATAATATCCGAAGTACTCTGGATCGATATGTCGTGGTTACATTTACGGTTGAAGTAAAGTGAATCAGTTAGATAACAAGGGAATCAAGACCTGAGGTTGATGTAGAATATATTATGTAATGGCTGCCGAACCCCCTTCTAATATGCACCGCTAATCAAGGTAATTAGCTTAGAGATTGGAAACTTTAAAACTGATTCATCCCTGTAATAGCTTGCATGAACAGGATGTTATATTGCTTCATTATAATATTGTTACATTAGATTGCTTAAAATTACTCTGAGAGCTTTTACTACCTTGGCTATTACCAATCACAGCAATCCTCGAATGATTTATTAGTAATAATCCAACATCTATTGTTATCCAACATCTATGTACATATGAACAGAGTGAACATGCAAGTACGGCGGTAAGTTCCGGTAACTGGCTGATTGTTGTGGGTGATAATTGTTTATGTTCGTTCGTGTTTTTGCTTAAAGCTCTCATTCCGGTTTGTTCGCGCGTGCGTTTTTGATCGTTCGTTAGATGAAAACACTCCTTTACACTTGTTTTTTTATAATCTAGAATAAAGTTCTTTACTCTCAGTAAAGACAACATCCTACTTCTTCTAAAGCTATGCGTCTTCATATACCAACTCGAACTAATGAATAGATCGCACACGCAACTAGTTAAACGAATGCAAATGAAAACAATACAGATCGTTGCGGGTAATAGGTACTTGTTTGTGTTCGTTCGTGTTTGTTATTAGAATGTCCTAAGTTATTCGTTTGTGTTCGATTTAGAGTGTTTACACCTGTTTGTTCATGTTCGTGCGTTTATGTTCGTTCGTTAAGTAAAAATACTTTTTACAAGAAATATCACTTTTCAACTGAAATTTCTTAATTTTTTTTGGTACACTCGAGATTATTATTTTGATAAAAATGCCAGCTAATGTTCAATCCTGCTTTTTAGAACAACAGCCTAGTATATTTTGGGGACATTAGGAATTAATCTCATTTTAGCAGTCACCAGCTTTAACGGCATCCAACCCCTTCTGGTGACGGCGCTGCGTGTGCGGTTGACTTGGCGGGTAAAGTAATAAAGCAAGTTTGAGTGTGGGCAAGCATTTAGCCACTTTAGCGGGAAATAGAGGCGCTACAACTCCCACATGGGTTCCAACGTAGTAAAGTGATTTCACCTGAACGTCGACGTCAGTCGACAGATGAGTCTCGGACGTCCACGCCTTCATTTCATTGTTAAGAATAGGCATTATCTGGTTAGCAGGTAATTTATTGCAGAATCACGTTTAGTTAATGTTACTTATCATGAATGGATAAAAAGCAATCGCTATTATACCTTTATTTTGGCGACGAAATTAAAACAAAAACGATCCAATACTTAAGGGTAAATATTTCCAGGTCCAGCTGAGAGAAGTGTGGTAAAAAAAAGTAGGTGCTGTTTGTCGATGTTATTTTTTAATTCACAAAAAATGCCACTAAATTTTATGAAAAGACACGTAATGGCAACAAGAAAAAACTTAACTGGAACGGAGAAACTAAAAAAACAAGTCATAATAGCTATTTATGTACCTAATGAATCCGTTAGGTCTTTACTAGATGAGCCCTTTATGGCCTAGTGAGCTTGGCGTAAATTACCAACACGTAGAACGAGTCCAAAAAGCCAAAAATGTACAAATTACAAACAAAACTCTACATTTCCCTTCACTATTATTATACGGAAGCCTATTTTATGCTACAACAACGCATCATGCACTGCGAATTATTACGTTGACTATTTTCGTTTTAAAGTTAAATTCTTAGCTCGCGAACTGAAATCTCTGAGATTGTTCTTATTTTTGGCTGTACATAGTATACCTCACGGTCGAAATAACGTGCAGTAACTGACATTACTAATATATTGTACTCTACCTATGTCTTGAAATTCAATTATAGAGGCTACTTAGTTCAAAAAAAAATTATTTTTCAAAACAATTAAATTTATCAAAAACCAGTTGTCAAAAACTTATACGTTTGGAGGAATATTTCTCTTTGCCGCTTCTCCATCAGTGAAAATGTTCCTCCAAACGTAAGTTTTTGTTTGCCGTTTCTCCGAAATTGCTTTTTTAGTAATGTCAGTTACTGCACATTATTTCGGCCCTGAAGTATAGTCGCAGGAATTAAGAAATTTGATTAATAAAAGTCAAAGCAGTGCTTCTCCCAGCGAAGCGGAATCAATTATACGAAAATCCTTATTATACCGTTAAAAAACAGAACTTGAAGAAATTAGGTATAAAAAACTGAACTTCATCTACGACCTGAGTTCTGAATTATTGAAGCTTCACCTTCAAATTCGTCACCTCTGATGCTGTCCGTCGTATTTGTGAATTTAACATTCAAAATAAAATACGTAACATCAGAGCTCAGCAGCCTGGAATCTCTTGAAACCTACTGTGAAAACGAGGTGACTTATACCTTTAAAAAATAATTCAAAAAAATTTAAATTTAGCTATGACCCTGAGTTGTTGAAGCTTCACCTTTGAACTCGTTATGGAAATTTCACAGGAGATTATCTCTTCACGCCAAATACGACCTAATGAAAATGGTCCGTATCGGGGAAGTTTAAGTTTAAGTTCAGGGCCGTATTTGTTTTTACACGGTTTACCACCTACTTGGATTTTACTTAGTAACGGTACGACAGCGCGAGATTCCGTCGGCAAAGTTTTTAAAGGGGCACATATAGACAATATGTAAGTCATAAAAATAATAGTTCCTCGAAAAAATAAATTAGGTGAACGGCTTTCGGCAAAAACTGGAAAATGGCGATTTTTGGCTCTTTCTGAGAAAAAAATAATTTTGTTCTCGAAATGTCTTCGGCAGATCATATAAAAGCAGCGGACGAGTGTGATCATCTACAAAAAAAGGTAAATAAGCAAGTAGTAAATGATACAAAGGATGTTAAAAAATGATTCTAGGATAACCTAAGTTTTTTATAGAAAACTTAAAAAGTCATCGTACCAACTCGATGGTAGATACATATTTGTTTCGCTGATGAGTAATATATAATTATGTAATAATATAGTTGCTTTATTTTAGGTAAAACTATCAGTGAAGATATCTACAGAAGTTACAGATCACAAGTTGCTGTAAAAACTATGCAGTTACCTATGTAGGTATCTTATTTCAGAGAAATATCGCGTTTTGTACACATACCGACCTAGATATTATTGAATTCTCAGTTTTACTGGATAATTTTTATTGGAAGGACCGTGCGTAAAAAATTGAAATAAGTGGCTCGGCGAAATAGCGTCGTTCACATATGGTTTCCATTATAAACGTTCTCTGGAGACAAATTCAATACATATCGCTTTTCAGTTGGGTTTCTTCTCATAGGCAGAAAAAGTTCGTTTCCGAGTTACCCGTGAAAAAACTTTCTAACGAGCACAATAAGTCTGAGAGCTACTCAGGTTTTCATACAAAACCGGCGTTCGTTTTCTCTTCGGCCAATATTCTATGGCCAATAAATATATTTCAATCAATATCCATTTACATTGCGTGAATGTGAAGTCCTATAAGCAACTATATTGAGATGACAGCAAAATGACTGCAAACATTTATTTGAAAAGTAAATTTTATAACAAAAACAGTGAAAAAATCAAGTAGTGTGCATGCGTTGTTTTTTGACTGTTTTCTCTCTATATCTACACATACTTTCAGTACCTACTGAAAACGTTGATAAACCGAACATAATAGGTCCACAATATGATTGCACAGACAAGAAACTGGTAAGTGGTCATAGGGGTTTAGCATTTAGAAAAAACTTGTAGAGGAAATATACAATATACAATTTTTAACAATATTGTATTTAACGAGCCTATCTTCAGTTCACTAATAGTAGAAAAATCCAAAACAAAATTCTTATTAATTTTCAAATTGCACTCATTTGCTAGTTTTATTGAATTGTGGATAAATTGAATTAAGTATGTAACATACATAGAGAAAACTATATTATGTTGTCTCTGGTATGTAATCATCACAAGAAGATTTTTTAAGTCAGATTAGATTTAAATACTGTAGGTAGGCATTAATTTCAAAATTTTGTTGATTACTGCTTCATATCAAATGTAATTACACAGAAGTATACGAGAAGCACCACATCACTATAAAATATACTAGTAGTGTTTTCGGCTGGCGTTTTTGGTGCGCACTGGATTCACTCCAATTTTTATTACACTACTCTAGGTTCCTTGCACTTGCCCGAATTAGGAGCAATCAAGCCGAATACGGACATATATTTTAGCCTGTCAAGTTTTATTACTATGAGTCAACTCCACTCCATCGTCCTCCAAGTTTTTTTAATTATTTATTATGTCACAGAAGAATACCCAAAAATAATAAACAGTTGTTTGTAGTTTGGGAAATTTCAAAGAAATGTTTGAGGGATTTACAGGAAAAGATACCACAAATTATCGAATGTTAAAAAGTTTTATCTTTTATTTTCTGCAAACCTAAAAATGCATTTCTTATAGGTAATAAATCTTCTCATTGATACTAGCCAATTAAGTATGCAATCGATTATTTGTATTTATGGAGACATTTTTATTCAATTTTCTTACCACCAAAACTTAGTAGGTACATGATATTCTGCTTACTATAACTGAGAATCTTCCACTGAGATTAGGTTTTTTTTCAAACTCACTGTTTCCAAAATGCTCCAGAAACTTTTCGTCGAAAATTTCTTTAAAACTTACATAAAATAATGCACTGTGAAATCACATGAATATAAAAAAGTCTCTGACGTAGTACTTTTCTCATCATCTCATAGTTCTTGTAACTTCTACGACTTCCACAAACAATAATTACGGAAATGAGCCGAAAACAATATTCTGTGATTGCGCATCCCAATTTTCGCAGCCCAACACGACTCAGTGCAAAAAAGGCAAAAAAGGCCTTGGCGTACCAAGGCAGCCAGTATAAATGTGGTAGGTGTTACTTAAGTATACTTACAGGGTATATCATAAATATACCGACAAACTTTTAGGCGTAGTAGGAGGCGTTAAAACAAACATTTTGTTCTCATAAACATTTGTCCAAAAACGCTAAAACTACAACTTTCTTGTTTTCTGAATTTATTTTGCTATTTCTTCGTTTTCGAAAAAAAAAATATATCTGACTCATATCATCAACTGCTCCTTGGAATCCGGATATTTCCCGCAGCAGTGGAAATATTCCCTGATTAAACCCCTGCCCAAAGTCTCTAATCCTGAGAGTTTTTCCGACCTGCGCCCAGTTAGTATTCTTCCTTCGTTGTCCAAAGTACTTGAAAAGGTAGTGTCTAAGCAAATTTATCAATTCGTAGTCGACTCCGAAATAATTCCAACTAGTCAGTCGGGATTCCGTAAGGGCTACAGCACAACAACCTCGATGTTGAACCTGACAGATCACATCATTAGGTCGCTGGACCTCGGGCTTGCCACATCTGTGGTTCAGTTGGACTATTCAAAGGCCTTTGATACCCTCTACCATAGACTTTTATGTGCAAAACTACGGTATTTTGGCTTCAATGACATCTCATGTGGGTTTTTTACTCATTATCTGGAAGATCGCTTCCAGAAGGTTATTTTCGATGATACTTCTTCCTCTGATTTTGCTCCGGTTACATCTGGAGCTCCCCAAGGCTCTGTCTTGGGACCGGTCCTTTACCTGATATATGTAGCCGATAGTCCAAGAATACGAGTAATACAACATGTTAGTAGCCAGTCATTTGCGGATGACACCCAGCTGTATTTCTCGTATAGCCCAGAGATGGTGGAGTTTGCTTCAAATCGCATGAATAATGATATTGCATCTTTGGTAGCCTTTTCTGATGCCCACGAACTCAGGCTAAATCCCGAAAAATGTAGCGTTATGACGTTTGGTTCGAGCCCGGATGTGGAGAACTTGCAGCTGATTGTTGGGAACCAGCCACTGAGGAGTGCAAGGTGTCAAAAAAATCTCGGTATAATTTTTGATTGTAGACTGCGGTTCAATGAGCAAGTCTCGATTCTGCTTAAGAAGTCTTACTTAGTTTTGAGGCAGTTGTACAGAAACAGACACTTGCTTGGCTTTCGGTTGAGAAAGGTATTATGCGAGAGTCTGGTGCTTTCTGTTCTAAATTATGGTCTGGTTCTTTATTTTCCATGTCTGTACCAATCAACTAAATATCGCCTTCAAAAAGTGCAAAATGCGTGTTGCAGATTTGTATTTGGTCTCCGAAAATATGACAGAGTATCGGCTAAAATAAATGAGCTGAAATGGTTGAGAATAGAAAACCTTTACAAATATCATATGAACTCGTTAGTGTACAAAATCTTATATACATCGACACCTCCATACCTCAAAGAGAAATTGTTACTAAGGGGTAACATGCATCATCGCCTTATTAGATATACAGATACCTTAATGCTACCAAAATTCCGTCTTGCTGGGTCTCAGAGATGTTTCACGTACAAAGCCGTTAAAATATTTAACGCTATACCTATTTTTATGAGAACACGTACCCTAAATTTCTTGAAAAAACATTATAAAGTTTACTTACTGGAAATTCAGCAGCGGTTGTAAAGTGATTGTTATTATTGGTTAAAGTAAATAAGTTGTTAATTTCATTGGCTGGAGGTTAAGTAGAGTAGCTCAGGCTAGACTTCGCCTCCAAGTTGAATTTTGTATTGTTAAATGTACAGTACACAGTACACAAACAAATAAAGGCTCTTTATTATTATTATTATTATTATAAATAAAAGCCGTTTCAATGTCGAATTTTTTTTTTTTAATCACAAAAATTAAAATCACTTATTCGACATGCGGCTTGAATTCTTTTTTTCTCAAAAATTACAGGAAATCCGAAGAAATATCAAGAGATAGTTATATCAAAAAATAAAAAAGTTTAATTTTTGGTTGCTCTATAGGTACCGAATTTTTTTTAAGTCGTTGGCATACATTGTTCTTTGTAATAATATTGGAGAGGGCGCCCCCCTGGACGCCACTGGACTTAATAATTTTAACCTACTTGGAGCTTAAAGAGCTCCTTATTACTACAAATAACACTGCTAAATTTTTTTGATAAATTTTGACACCTTGTATGTCGAAAACGAAGCGTTTTTGGACAAATGTTAATGAGTTTTTGTTAATGTTATTGCCCCTAAAAGTTAGATTTTTATTTTTATTTTATTCATTAATATTAGCCCTATTCAAAATTGAAAGTAGCCAATTAAGTAGATTTCAGTAATTGTCAGAAGTTATTTCCTTAACATTTTATTCTAAAGATAAGCCTCGAGATATTATTTCCACAAAACTGAATTTGCATGCTAAATTCCTATGACCCACTTACAAGTTTCCACCCTGTATGTATCTCGTTCTGTCTTTATTCTTTTATTCTACATTAGGTACACGTTTATCTGAAAATGTAGGTAGAGGTATTATATATTTTTATTTTTACTTTTTTTTATAAAAATACATACAAAAATGTTGTTAGTCCGCTTCAATTGAAAAATGACAAGAATTTGAGTCTCGATTCCCATTATGAGTAGGTATATTACCATAAAGAAATTTTTGCTTTTAGCAATTTTCTGCTTCTCTTACTAACTTCAGAAGATATAATAAAACGGGAATTCAAACAATATATTCTTTGCAACCTCTTTTCTTTAATAAAAGATTCCTTCTTTGAATCTGTGTATTTATTCCATAGTTCCTAGGTCATGAAAATACGTCAAATAAAAATTAATTAATATACCTAGTCATTTAGATTTCATTGTTAAAAACTAGGCTTTAAGACTATTTACTGCTTTGGAAAGAACAGGATTAAATTCCTCGAATATATATACCCTTCACAGAGAAACTACAGGAACTTTTCATAAAAAACTCTTATACATATAATTTTATCTAAGTTTTAGCTGGTCACTGTAAAAATCAAAGAAATCAAGAATTTTGATTAATTAAAAGAGTGAAAGTTTTTATTTTAATTTACTGGTTTTATAGAAGTGGTTTGAGGTTTTATCGAAAGGCTGATTTCATCATAACCTTTATAAAAAATTTTTTTAATGATTTGGCTAATAAACTGCCAAACTGTGGGGCTGTTTGGAGATATCGTTACTTACTAATAAATTACTTTTCACTTTTTATTAATTACTAATAAACAAGGCTATTAGAACTTTACAATGAGTTAAGGTGTTCGAAATTTTGATAAAAGACGCGTTTATCTCACATTCGAACAAGAATAAAGTTTTCTGATGTACAATTTGAGATCCGAACTATAGACATTTGACTACTGAGGGACTACTTCGGTGTGAAAAAGTTTGTTGGTGAGGGCGCTGAAAAAGCTAATCGTTATGAGATTCGAGGTTTACCACAAATAAATTTTCTGCCGTATTACTTTGCATCTCGATATCAGTGTGAATCAGTGTTGGAAATACCGTCTCCAAATTTTCAGATGTTAATTATGGAGTGCCCCAGGGTTCCGTTCATGGGCCATTTCTATTTCTTGTATATAATAATGACTTACTTCTATATGTATATCCTATATGAATCTGATTAATGATGTTATCTCATGATAGTATAGAACAAATGACACCCTCTTATTTTTTATTCTAGCACTGACTCGCAAACAATCTGACAGTCAGCGTTGAGACGAGTGGAAACTTGATTGGTGTCAATTTAAACTTGATATAATAATTAAAACAAAAGTTTTCGATTCGGTTTACCGGCACGATATACTTCCACGCTTTATTAGGGTGTGACGAAGCCTCGAGATTGATATGCGAAGCTCATATATTTTTTCTATAATCCCGAAGCGCTCACCTGTATCATAATTGTATAATATGACCCAAGGGACTCTTATTAGAATTTCAATGGCTACAAAAAAGGTTCTGTGTAAATTCTTGACAGGTAGCTTCATTTTGCAACAATAAATCCATAAAATTGAATATACCATATTGGGACCTTACTCAATCAAATGGCGGAAGTCGGTTCCAGCTTTAAAACATTCACAACTTTACCATTGGGATTCCACTAATTTGACTGGACTAATAAGTAAAGTTTTGCATAACTACTTAAGTTTTAAATTTTTTAAATGCCTACATTAAATTAACTGGGTTCTTCTACATACGGCTCATGAGCGTTCTTTGTAAGAAAAAAATATAACTATCATTCAGGGTGTTGAAAAGCTCGTGGAAAAAAACAACACACTATGATACGGTGTTGTGGGATTTCAAAAATCAAAACAAAAGTTGAATCATAATTTGTTTCCGAGATATGGAAATAATTTCTCTTTTTTGATGTTGGCTATTCTATGGTTACAGTTTGCAGTTATTCCTATTTGTCAATTTATCAAAATTCAGCTGCCTTGAAAATTTTAAACCGATATGTGCCATCAAAAAATGTCTCACAGCCAGTATTATAAAGGCCCATTAAGCTAACGGGCAGATTTCTAATACCACTTTTAAAGCTATGATCGATGTCAAATAACTTTTATTAACATTTTTGTAATTCATTTCACACCAAAAACCATTAATTGCTGTATCTTTCCGCCTACGGTTGATCTCTTTTCTAAAAACGGCCCCAGAAATCTGTCCGTTAACCTAATGAGCCTTTATAATACTGGCTGTTAGTCAACAGTAAATATCATAAAATGTTTTTTCTCAATAAGCTTAGCTCTAATTTCTTGCATGGTATTAATACGTTTCAAATATGAAACTATGCTTATCGTTTGTAACGAAAAACAACTTACTGCTGAGCAGTTACAATTACAGAAAAATTTTATTTCCTTAAAATCGAGTAACTCATCCCCTGGTACAAGTCACAAGTGCCTTGCGTTTTTGTATCATTCCATTTAGATTTCTGTGATAAGTGTTTCACTTTTTAGATATTTTTAAGTATTTCTCTTTTTGATGATGTATTAATGCCTTCACACTAATAAGACAAATTGTGGTGACAATATTTGAACTGTCATTCAAAGACTATTATACAGGGTGTCCCAGCTTATTCGAAGCGGTCTCTGTAGGCCAAACGATGGACTTTTTCAAAAAACTTTTTGAAAATTCAAGTACAGGATCACAATGGCCATAATTTAAAATAATTTTGGAGTATACAGAGTGTCCCATATGACAGTGGCATATCAAAGTTATGTTTTTTTAAATGGAATGCTCCTATGTTATTGCATTTTTAGATTGTCTGAGAAGAGAAAATAAGATTGACTTTTACAGTTGGCGTTTAAATTCAGAAGCTTTTGAGTTATAAACAAGTGAAAATCGTCATTTTTCAAGTTCAAGGCCCTGAACAACGAAAACGGCTGAAGATAGAGAAAAACGTCTTACATGTCCCTATTTTACTTTTTCATGTACTATCCAATGGTATAGATGAAATGTTTATACTGGATGATAAAAAATTGGAAAAATTCTGAGATTTCTCCACGCGTCGACAAATAAAGAAATCAAAGAAAGTAAAATTTTTTCTATACCATACGATAGTACATAAAAAGTTGAAATAGGGACATGTAAGCCGTTTTTCTCTATCTTGAACCGTTTTCATTGTACAGGGCCTTGAACTTGAAAAATGACGATTTTCACTTGTTTATAACTCAAAAACTTCTGAATTTAAACACCAACTGTAAAAGCCAATCCTATTTTCTCTTCTCAGACAATCTAAAAATGCAATAACATAGGAGCATTCCATTTAAAAAAACATAACTTTGATATGCCACTGTCATATGGGACACTCTGTATACTCCAAAATTATTTTAAATTATGGCCATTGTGATCCTGTACTTGAATTTTCAAAAAGTTTTTGAAAAAGTCCATCGTTTGGCCTACAGAGACCGCTTCGAATAAGCTGGGACACCCTGTATAAACCGAAAACCACAGACAATGAAAGTTGAAAAATCATCGGAAAACTATTGATAAAATCAACTTTCCCAACAGGTGATGCCAATGTTGCCAGTTGGTAATTTTTTCCCACCCCTATTTTTTACGTGTTTTTAAAATGTCTTTACCCATGTTTAACCAACATTTTAACAGATGGCTTTTGTAATATTTGTCTTAAAATGTCGCTTTATTTTAAAATTTTATAATAATTTTGATTTTTGTGCAAGAGAAATTAGAATTTGAAGTTGTCTTAGGGAAATTTTATATCTAGGAAACTAGAGTAGCTAGAATAAAATTTAAAGCACATAATAGATTCTTATTTTTCGATGCTGAGTAACGTGTCATTAATTTTTTCGACGAGTTTTTCGACACCCTGTACATAAAAATTAAATGGGACGAAACTAGAGCTACATTGACTTAAGACAATTTACTTGCATTTTCACTGATCAGAGTTTCTCAAAGTTATCTGGCCAATCTCTTATGCATGAGGTCAACAGTGAAGAAATGAAAGTATTTGTGAAGTCTTAACCTAATCCAGGTAATTTTAACTCACGCGCTTACGTGACATATTTATAAAGTAATTACTCTTCATTTATATACATACGAAGTAGTAAACACGTAAGTGTTTAAGCCAAAAGACGCTATTTTGCCTGCTGGATCGTCTGCTGGGACTTCTACTGGCAACTGGCAACTAAGCTGGCTACGGCGATGGAAAATGACGTCACTGCGGGCTGAGTTGACTGTTGCGTGGGCTCATGCTGATAGAAATTGCTGAAATGCTGAAATTTTCGACGCATGTTTCGTGACTGGATTTGAGTAAGAACCTATAAAAAAGCAGTATTTTATCACGTGGGTGACATTGGGAGTATGCTCGACTCCATAGGCTATATGAGGTTTGTTAAAACGTGCTTTTCTTCCCTGTTTTTTACAAAGTATAAGTTTTACGCACGAATGAAATTTGCTAAAACAGGCCGAAGACTGAGTTCAACGTGTGACGCAATATTTTTTGTTAAATCGCCAAGAAACAAATTTTATGATTTCCAAGTCGTCAAAAAAGATAAATTTATGAACTCTAGAGATTGGTATTTTTTTATTGTCAAAGTGACAGACTGCATCTAGATTTATGTCACTTAAGCACAAGTGCCCAAAATAATGTGATTTCGAAACCAAAATGACAATCAAAATGGCAATTTTATTAAACTATTTAATAAAAAAAACTGCAAAACTGCAAAACTGCAACTCGCTCGTGATTAATAACTCCTGCAATAATATTACTGTCAGTCATTTTTGTTGACATCTGAACTAACACTGCGCATGCAACACAATCACAATCAAATCCAGCTTTGAAGCGCACATCGTGTGTTGTTTACAGTTGAAAAAGCCATCACGACATCCAGCACCACAGCACGCTTGAAACCCAGCAGCTAAATCAAGCAGACAATCCAGCACGCAAAATAGCGTCGTGTGAAGGGAGCTTTTTATATCCCAAGCGGTGCATGCAATTTGACATGCTGTGAGTTATTAAAGTGAGCCAGAAAACAACAATTTCCCGCAATCATGGATGTATTAAAAAAAAAGAACATGACTGGGAACTTTAAAGATTGTGAACATTTATATTCTCCAGGGATCTAAATTCTACAGTCATTTTTGAAGACTTGGATTTGTTAAATGAAGGAAATGAAATTTGTTGTGGTGAGAAAGGATTCCGTACGGATTATATGATGGAAATCAGCCCTCGGTAAAATCGCTGAAATTCAAATATATTATTCAACAACTGTTTATGGTGATCAAAAGTGTCCATGGGCGTGAAGTGAATAATTATACAGGGTGATGAAAAATTTCCTATATTTTTTTTTCTGTCTACCATTGCTAAAATAAGCAACAAAAATATTCTTCTCTTTTGCTAATTTAACCGACATCGTATTATCCATTAATCATGCTCCATTAATCATGGAATTTAGCAATAGTGAATATAAAAAACAGAAATTAGCAGATTTTTCATTCAAAAGAAAATATACATAACTAATCGCATTGTTGCCAAGTTGGTACTGTCTTATTCTCTTCTTCCAGACAATAAACTATTGTAAAGCTGAAATATTGTAGTATTTTTTAGTCCTTCTATGCCACCCATTTTGTCTCATACAACGTTGCTGTGACAACTATTTTAAAATTATTGTTAAATACATAATAGAAGTTGAAACTGATTACTTCACTGGTTGTTTCGTATTATTCTTTGTAACGTACCTTACTGGGGTCTTGTACAAACCCGGTGGAAATCTCCGTTGTCCTTCCTGAAAAGCTTACCAAAAATTGACCTGGTTCCTTAAGGCGAGCGAAAGCGTTTTGATGGGAAGTGATGCTGGGAGAAATAAAAGAAGTATTTCATTTCTCAGACCATTTTAATTCAAAAAAAACTTAATCTTTAAATGATTTTACAATGTTAAGGAGTTTTCTTCCAATTTCCATTACTTTTCAAAGTTTCGTGAAAAAGGTTTTGGTTTCCCTGGATTTTAAACAATATTAGACTGAATTGATAATTAATGGTTTCCCTGGCTTTTGATGATAATTTTTAATTTGATTGATTTTAATTGATTCATTGATCTGTTTGAAAATCTAAATTAATCTGTCTATAATTAATTGGTATATTCTATCCTCTAGGTTGAGATGGTCTTCTGGTTCCTTTGATTTCTGAAAAGGAGGAGAAGATTCGGAAGAGTATGATGTTCAAACATTTTGACATTCGATGTGATTTAAAAAAAAATGTAATCATTATCGGTAACCCCTTCTCGAGTGTTACTGAGTAAACTAATCATTTTAGTTTTAGCACTTTGCTATTGTTTCTAGGCTTTCCTAGTTCTTTGGATAATTATTGTAGGATTAGGTGAGATTATAATGCAAGTATTTAAATTAGCCTTTAGGACAGGCGAAATTTATTCTGAATTGAGTATTGATTTAATTGCTGTAATTTAATTACTTGTAATTAATAATGTGTTATTTGTATGGTGCTTTCGAGTTAACTTCTCGTAGGTTTATAAAAAGACTAAAAATGTGCTTAGCTTTAAAGGGTTTAATTTTCCCTGTTTGATTTTGTATATTTGATAGGTCTGTTTATTGACTTTCAATTGAAGTCCACTTTTATTAAGTTCTTTGTATAAAAATATTAGACCTTAGTCCATTGTGTCTTTGGTTACCTTAGTAACGGAATATGATTGGTTCATAAGCTTAGAAGTATAAATATTGCGCATTGTGTTTGTTTATTTGGTTTATTAGGTTTATCAGAAAATATTTAGACTGATAATAATTCATTTAGTTTGTCTTTTTTGACTTAAAGAATAGTTCACCATCGGTGAGGCTATGTTAGTGTTAATTGATTATTAGATATTACAAATTATACGATAATCTCTTAATCATAGAGTTTTGATTGGATCGCTTTTGCGAGATAATTATTTATGATTATGTTCGAGATTTTATTTATAATGATAGTCTCTTTTGGACTGTTTAATATTCGTGTTATCTTTGTAACATTTACCAATTTTGGTAGGTACTATTTTTATATTGGTTTTAGATTTGTTTGGTTTATAGTGCTAACGTCACTTGTAAAGTTAATTTCCTCTCTCTCTCTCTCTCTTTTCATTATTCCTGTTTGTTTCACTGTTAATGAATCATCTGACCAGGTTAGGATAAGGAAAACCAAATTGTTTAGGGAACAGTACTGCCGTCACCTGACGAAAGACAAAAGAACGACATCTCCAAGCCCGGAGGGTAGCGAATTGACCGCGCCGGGTCGACAAATAATTAATATCCCACGGTGCGAAACGTCATTGCGCTCGAGTGTTTTATATTTATCGTTGCAGCAATTTGCTGAATATTTTATATTTATCGTTGCAGCAATTTGCTGAATAATTATGTTGCTTTCGTTGGCCGTCTGGTTGGTATAGAATTTTATTATAATTGTTGATAACTTTTGATGTAAGTTTAATAATTTTTGTTGGGCCTCTTGGGCTAATAGGTAATGTTTGCTGGTATTTTGATTTTTGTTTATGCCTTTTTAGGCGTGATGGTTTTATCACATTTGATATAAAATATACTGTTGATTTGGCCTCGTTGGGCATAATTGTTTATAATGTTTGTTATAAATATAGTTTTGGTTTAGCCGCTTTGGGCATAATTGTTGATAGTGTTTGTTTATAAATATTGTTTTGGTTTAGCCGCTTTTGGGCATGATTGTTGATAATATTTGTTTATAAATATGATTTTGGTTTAGCCGCTTTTGGGCATAATATTTGTTGATAAATATGGTTTTGGTTTGGCCGCTTTTGGCGATAATATTTGTTTATAAATATAGTTTTGGTTTGGCCGCTTTTGGGCATAATATTTGTTTATAAATATGGTTTTGGTTTGGCCGCTTTTGGGCATGATTGTTGATAATATTTGTTTATAAATATAGTTTTGGTTTAGCCGCTTTTGGGCATAATATTTGTTTATAAATATGGTTTTGGTTTGGCCGCTTTTGGGCATGATTGTTGATAATATTTGTTTATAAATATAGTTTTGGTTTAGCCGCTTTTGGGCATAATTGGTTATAGATAAATGTAGTTTTGGGTTTTGTTGTTGCCTTGTTGGGCATAGTAGGTTTTATGATTTACTGAAATCTAACTGCTGCAACTTAACTAAGATAGACTAGTCGCTTCTGGTTGAATGCTATGGAGGACCCGTCGGCTGTCACAGTGTGGACTCTAAACTAGAGCGTCGTGGTAGTGACCCGTATCTGGTTCTCCAGAGGGGTTCCTGAGATGAAGAATCAGTTATCGCACAATACCCAGATCACCAACGGGGCTCCCGGGCGAGACCGTCAGCGCTTACACGTACAGGATTCTCTGGAGGGGTTCCTAGTATAAAGCACCAGTTATCACACAATACCCAGAACACCAACGAAGGCTTAACGATCCCGGTTTTCCCCCACAGCGATGTTACCAACTGATTAGAGTATAGATTCCGTGGAAAGTTATTTGGATAGGAATCCATGAAGATATATGTAAATTAATGTTTGGAATAGTTGGATTTTGATTGCCACAAAAATTTATAGGATTTTTCCTGTTTGTAATGAACGACAAGCAATTAAAATGTGCTTATTTTGTAGTTTCCAGGAACGGATACTTGTTTGATAAAATAATAATTTCTCGATGAAGTCCCAGAGAAACTGGGGTCACTTCCTTGATTTGTTTCCGGAAAAGTCGGATAATTTGAAGTGTTTGAACTTATTTGCATGGAAACGTCGATAAAGGATTATTCGAAAAAGAGAGAAAATGTTTGGCTCTTTTTCTGTTGTTTTAAAGTTGAGAGGTTCATCGTACAATGAAGAAAAATCGCAAGAGATGTTGATAATAAAATTAATCGGTCCTTTTCGTAAGGATTATGAGTACTGCTAAATTTCCCTGATCATTAGACGGAGCTAGGAAAATATTGTAGATGAACAATGTCATTTAGAAAGAGGATTTAATAGGTATATTTCGACTGTGAGAGTCTGTGTTGAAACTCGGCTATTTGACCGTGTTGATTATTGGAAATGCACCTGATAATTATTTCCTTATGATCACAAATGGGAAATATAAGTCTTGGTAAGAAAATTTACCAAATCTTATCTGAGATCATGAAACTGATCTTATTCGATATTCAAACCATAGTGCTAGTGCTATCTGTAAAGATATAGTTTATTAGCTTTATTAATAAACTAGGTATCTCCCACCTAAACAGCCTATATACCAACCAGAGGTTCTTTGATATAAACCCAGAATACATATATGCTTATTAAAAGCTTGATTTTGCATTGAATTAACACTGCCTCATTCTCCGAGCGCCAGTGTATAGACAAGCGACGATTCATTAACAGGTCCTAGATCGAAAGGTACTTACATGAACTCATTGTGTCTAAGTTCCACACATGGCCTTTTAACCCTTTTCTTTGCTCTACTACTAACTACTGTCACACTGTTTGCCTTCTCACTCACACGCTTGCGTTTTCTTTGAAACGGAAGCCTTAAAACCCCAATGAGTCATCATACTACCTTTTTAATTACATTCTGGCGAATGTTGTCGCGGAGAAAAAAACGAAAGAGAGTTTTGTACAAAAACGAACCACTTGATTTTAAGTGGATTAATTTCATTTGGTCATGTCCTATTTTTCTTTAAGTGCCTTAGCATGAATTAATTCTAAAATTGATTGATTCGGAAATTAATGAATTTGGCCTTATTTGTTCCTAGAGGAAATACCATAAGTGGTAATTAAATATCTTTTCAAGGGTTTTACCATATCGGTTGATAATGATTGGTTGAAAATTTGATTAAATAAAATGCAAAATAATCTCCCTATACCTCACAAATAATTATAAAGATAATAGATTTAAATTAATGAATATTCTAGTATACTTATTATTATTAATGAAACATCTATGGCCGCTATATAAACACACAGGTTGATAAAAAAATGTTATGGATATGTTCAAGTAAAGATGATCGAAAAAAATAGGTATGAGCAAGAAAATATCATAATTGTTGTAAAATGTACACCTGACCTTTTATTAGCCCTCGGGGTGTCGGAGCTCAACGGGGGCCTTCGTCTGGGTGGCTTCCAACGCTGCAGGTCTTGGAGGACGGTGGTGTGCAGTTGTTGATTTGTCTCTCCATCTTCGTTTCACTAACACTCGGGGTAAAAAAACATCTTCCACAAATTTCCCGTTCGCGAGACAAAAATTAGATCACCTGAAGTAGTACTGAAGTGCGAGAAATAACGGCGGAAGTCACTAAAAAGCTCTTCAAGATTTTACTAGTTACTGCTTCGAAGGTTACATTTCAACTGTCTAGCTTTCGTTTCAAAAACTTCCGCTTTCCTCAAAAAAATCTCCGGCAGTCGGCGAAGGAGGTCTCCCAGCCAGCCAATCGTATTATTTTTAGGTCTCCCCTAACCAATCATGTTTGACATAGTATCTTCTCTTTGTACTTGGGTTGACTAATGGGTCTTTAAGTGTCCATCGGTGAATTCAAAGAACTCACCTATGAACTGAGCGGTCTCCTCTGAACGTCTCAAGCAATTTCGTTCCGGTTTATTTAGGGTCTGCTTTCTTCCTATTTATAACAATAAACTGCCCATTAGAGTGTTTCTAGCTTTAAAGCGATTTCACGGCAGCTTGTAAAAATTTACTACCGTCTGGGGTTGAATAGAGTTGGGTTATGAAATTCTATGGTAGCCAGGTAGGCTAGTCACTTAAATATATATTAGCTATAATGCAACGCTAGACCATATCGCTGGAGACGAGACGTTGGTATTCAATACCTATGAAAATTATTTGCCGAGAGATAAATAAGACTAATAAAGAAATGGGTCCTTTTGTATGACATCCCGACAGGCTCCTTTTACATGGGCACGTAGGTATTGTCCTTCAAGGATATTGTTATCTTCACACTAAACTTTAGATAAATTCTTATACTTGGAAGCTGGTGATTTCTCAGATGATTAAGCGAAAAAAAAATTGGCGGTGTTTGATAGAGGTGATTTTTTTTTTTTTTGAATGTATTTCGGTTCGTTTCATCTTGTAGTAGTAATTATTATTTTACTCACTGGTTACTTTATCAGGATCGTTGACGACGCGCTGTAATGACTAGTTGCTAGACAAATAAATACATTTCTCTGACAAGACCATACTCTATTTTCGAGAAAACTTACTCAATTTACACTGAAAGCAAAATATGATGATTAAGAAGCAAGATCTTTTCGCGTTGTCAGCCTTATAGAAATTCCTGCCTGGAACAGACTGTTTCCTGCAAAGTGATTTCCTCAAGAGTCAAGAATATAACATCTACTAATGAGAACAATGTTACTGTAGACAGCACCATTGCAACAGCGCGAGGTATGAATTATAGGGCTTTGTCTCTCCTGCATCCTTCACAAAACGTTTACGTCGTTCGTTATTGTGTCGTTTACATCGGCGACTTCCTTCAAAACTGCATTTGCATTTTATTGCGCAAGAAAGTAGAAATAGATGTCTGGGGAACGACGGAATCCATTCTGGGGGAATTGCAGCCATGAAAAGAGTGGCTTCTGTTTTGAATATTGCATATCCCTCCATACACAAGCTTTATTTTCTCGACGCATGAAAGCAAAGGACATGTTTGTTGCCCTGGTAATTATCGTCGGAAAGCTGCTGCGAACTATACGACCCCGTGCATATAAAAGAGTTGTATCAAAATTGTATATAGCACGGGGTTTACATTTTGTTCATGCCCTCTGTCGGTACAACCATAAATAATACAACGCTGTCATTAAATGTGCGTTTAGTTCGTGGATTGGTGTCTCCCTGTAAAATTCGCAGGAGGTATAAAAATACCTGCTTACTTACCCCCGGTTTATCGCAAAGAGAAGAACATAAAAGAGAATTTAATATCCAAAGAGGGTTAAATATTTGTTTTTACGATGCTCATATAATTTCCGCTTCAATAAATTTGATAAAATTCAGGTCTAAAGAAGGAATCATTCAGCACAGTGAATTTTTCTTTTGATTTAACTTTTTCAATGACCTATGTGAGCGCACAATCGTTAAAAATCATTTTTGTTTATATATAACATTTTATGCGTTTATAACACTTATGGTACACATTAGGGAAAAGGAACTTTGTTAAATATTGGCTCCCTCCTTGATTGTTTTTTTTAGTGAAACAATAGATGTTTACTTCCAAGATCTTCATCAGAACTCATTTTGTTGTACCTACCTAGGTAGTTGTACCTTTGTAGTAGTGCTCTCTCTTCACGCTTTTTATAAACAATTGTAATGATAAACTGATCTTGATTTGCTCTAGCGTAACTATAACATCACACAAGTCAGCAAATAATGTGCTTTGTGTGGGAACTGGGAACGGTGTGATTTAGTAGCTTAGAGACATTTTCAAGTTATGGCGATAATGGTTTATTAGTAGTCAAAAATAAGAAAAACATTAACAATTTATGATCTTCCCATGTATACTATTATGATTGTATGAAGGGCGTGTGAATTACTCACTTGAATACGATTCTTATGTAGGTATAGTATGCAGCTCATTGTAACATGATTAATTAGCATTAATTACTATTTTACTAGATAAATGCTCCAATAATTTATGTAAATTTATCATGAAATACATGATATTTTTTTAATAATTTCTGGCATTTTCTATTACCATTAATTATTTACCTTTTTTTATTAATAATTATTCTGTTTTAAAGTAATTTGGATCAAATTTCCGAGTAGTCATGTTTCTTGACATCAACAATTTTGAAATCATCATTTTCATAATAATTTTATGAACTTTATTCATTGGTTATAGAGAAATTCTTGCTTGGGACGATAAAAACCAAGTCCATACTAACTCGCTAAGAAAACCCATAGGAGTTACAATAAAAGTATTTGAACGACACAACCTCAAATGTCCGGTGAAGTCAGAGACATCGATGTTTCACTGACCGTTTTCAACTCATCAGTCTAACATATCACCAACGCAACCTTGAGTGTGTCAAGCAAAGAAAGTCAACGAGCTATTATGTCAATTTGTTTCTTTCGACCCTTAAAGGCCCCAAGGTGTAATTCCTTGGCGCCTTCTAATAAAAATAAATTTTTCAGTTATTGACGACATCTTAAGCGAGTCACAGTAAAAGGTCACTCGGAAAAAAGTATTGGAATGCTAATTACTGTTTTGATAAGTTCATTGTTGACGTCAAGTATACTAGTATTCAACGATCCCTCGACCGCCGCTTGAGCCAGGAAGTCCAAAAAAAAAAAGAAATCTTGGGACTTTTCCACTTTTTTTGCCTATTGGTTCGGAAGAGTGCGTTCAAGCTAATATTTCATATTTACAAAAATCAAAGAACATTCACTTCTGCGTCGAATCAGTTCAAATTCATTGTATTCGCTTCAGTGGGATGGCTGAAATCATCGGTCCAAGAACAGTTAATTTGCCAATTTTGCAGAAAACGCATTATAATGATCGTCCTCTATGTAACCGTCAGTGAAAAATGAAGCTTGTAAGCAGTTTGGAAAGGAACAGGTATTTGCTCATCTTCAAAAACAACAATGCTGTTGCTGATGAGATAGACGCCGCTAAGGAAAAATTACTTATTACTGTTTATGGTAAACCCCTAAGACACAACAAAGTTGGTAAAAATCACTCTGCTTCGACCAACGGTTAGAGCAGAGAAAGGATGACAATACATGAGATTAACAAGAGATAGCATAGCATAGCATAGCATAGAAAAATCTGGACCTGGAACGGGCCTACATTCGACAACGGATGGACACAAGTTGAAGTAGAAGAAGATTCCGAAAAGGGCCTCACAACAAAGATTTTGAAACATGTTGTGTGTGCTTTGACATGTAAATGGCTTTGAATGTATTTTCATATTTTCACGCAAAATTAATTTTGAGTAGCAATTGGTGGTGCAAGCAGGTGCTTATATTAAAATGTGTATGAAAAACGGGTTGGAATCTCTGCGGAGATGACAATTTTTTTTATAAATTTGGTATTTTAGTATTTGCTACAAATTTTATTTGTAAAAACTTGTACATTCATAGTCGTAAGATGTGGGTAGGCATACAAGCAAACTGTCCAAAAAGTCTGGAAGCGGTCAAATATCTCGAGGATACATACATTGGACCAAAAAATGAAAAAAAAAATTATCCTTGATCGGTTTAAAAGCGCTATCCAACGATACCAAACGAGACTTTGGTAAACCTCCACCCATTGAATACGTGGAACTTGAAAAATCTCAGTTGGGTAGGTACCCCAATATTTTATTGTATAATCTGATTTAATGGCAAAAATTACTTCAAGGTTGTCTTTTTTTATTTATTTTTTTACGACTCATGACAGATGACGCTGTATTTGTTGCTTTTTCATTTTATCCAAGATCTTATACAGAAGAACGAACAGTAATAAAGTGCGAGTTCATTTACTTCACAACAGTCATTCAATGGTGTTAAATTTAATACCCCCCTACCTACACCACATCATCAGGAAAGAAGTGGTAGGCAGTTTTCAAATGGGCTCATTTTCTATGAAGTATTCAAACCTTCGAACAGACTTTTTGGAAAACTTGTATATTCAGCCTTATTTCAGTCTGTAAGAATTATTTAGTAGGCTGCCTTCCTATGTACGCCTGTGTCTTCTATCAAGCAAAAAAATATTAGTACGATGACCAGCTTTTATGAAATAACAACCTTAAAAACTTAACGTCCATTTATTTCCGGTTTTTGCGTAATAAGTTCTGTTTTCAATTAAGTATACGACTAATTTATCTCAAGATATTTCTTCTTATTAATCCCCTCGATGTACCTGGTTATGTATCCATAATTTTCTCGTTTATTATATCATCAAATAATGTCTATACCTACATGTATAATAAAACTTACTAATACAGTACCTTATACCTACTTGTATGACATGTAGTTGTAGATGCCCTATTTTAGACCATTATTCATGGTCTCGGTATGGAGAACAAGGTATGATTAACAAACCACATATGGAAATAATACCTATAAGTAACCCGTACTTGACCTGGCATAAGAGTTAAGCAGCCTCCCGATAGGATCTAATTCCTTTAATAGAGAAACCAAAGCAGGGCTTATACGACCGGTGTGAACGAGCAATTGATTCAATTGCCAGCTAATTGCACCTAAGTATTGCTTACCACTGTAACTATACAAAGATTCAGAAACGGGTCCTCGAACGAGTCACCAGAAGAGGTTTTAATGAAATGAAATAGTTTTATTATAATCAGTGCAGCGGTGTACCTCGTTAACCTCTGGACGCTGGAATTAATCATATAATTAAGTGTACAGGGACGGTGTTCTTGACTGGAGTGGAGTCCGTCTGTCGCCACGTAATATTATGTCATTTCCGCTTGGCAGTGGCGTTATTTGGAGAAACAATTTCTCAAAAATTCAAAATAATTTATGGCAAATACTTTGAATTTTTAGAAGTTTATATTCAGGGTTAGAAAAAAAAACAGATATAGAGAAACCGTTTTTTTGAGCGAGTTCGTACCCCGTTTTTGGTAGCATACAGTTAGGAGCAAAAAAGAAAATAGATATTTATCTTATTTTCTCCAGCGACACAGATTAAATAAATATAAAGACATAGACAGCTGTTTTGCCTTTCTTTGCACTCATTTGAGAGAGGTTTCTGCTTGTTTGCCATGCCTAAAAGTAACTTTTTTAATATTTATTTATAATAATCCTCTATCAATATTTACCTGTAACTAGGATATTGTGGGCAAAAAATGCACTCAGCAGGCATTACTGAAAATACATACGTCTTTGAATTTCCGTATATCTGAAAGTACTTATAGCAGATAGCTTTTATTACACCTTGATGAATCTTATTTTTAAGAATCAGTATGGGGTCAGTCTTTTATAGGTACTTAGATTACTCTGTCGTCCGTGTGTCTATGTAATTATGTTTTTAATACTCACTGAAAGAGAATTCCCCGATCTCTCTTCGTGTTAGTAGTTTGGTTGGTTTTTCAAACTTTGATTTTTTCCACTTGATATCTACGCCTGTGATCAAATGTGCCAAAAATATGGCATCCAGCTGTTCAAACATCTCTGTGTCAAGTAAACGTCATCGAGTGCATGCGCTACCTTAGTATGTGTTAGTGTCAGTAATACAGGTACTCTATATAAACTACATGCCTCAATGCCATCTATAGCGAATGATACAGTTGTACTAAACAGTACGGCTATAACGCCGCGTCCTAGCTGCATCCGGGAACTGCGTTGCGTGCGTTGCGTGCGTGCGTTGCGGTGAACGATTAAAATAAAACACATGCAAAACAATGGGACTGTCCACAGTAAACGCGTTGCCAGCAAAAGTCGTACGATAAAACGACACCGCAAAGCACGCATTGTTTTAAATTAAAATATTTAGTTTTTTCATCTGCCAAAATCTTGCGATTTTTACGGCGGGCAGGAACTTTTTTGAATTTCGATTGCCTTCGTGCCAAAGCGAAACATTTTGTGCAATAAGAGAAATCTATTTTACAAGAACACGAGTCAAGGTACACTGGGAATGTGAAAATGTCTCGAATTTAGGTTTTCAAAGTAAGTATGAGGTCTATTAACTTCTATTGTAGACCTATTTTTATTTAACCTACCTTCTATTTATCTATCTATCAAATCTTATACCTATTTCTATAGATTACTTGCGTTTTATTGTTTCTTTCTCTTAAGTAACATGTTTCTTTCTGTGATTTTTAAGTCTTTCAAGCTCCAATAACCTACTGGTTTACAAAACTAAAACGTATTTCATCTGAAGCTGCACCAGAAATAGTTGGATTGGAAACCATTTTATCGCACGAACCGCACGCATTCAGTTAGGACACACTCAAAATTTCTCTTGCGATTTTGCGTTGCGTGCGTTCCCCGCATCGCACGCAACTCAGTCCACGGATGCAGCTAGGACACGGCGTAATGAACGCCATATATAGATGGAGTAAAACTAGAATCGTCGAAAGTTTAGAGACTGGGTAGTATTACCTCCATCCACTAGGAGGCATTGAACCATGTAAGTCACTGTGTTTGCGAAAACGAAAACATGCTAAGATCGGAACTCTTCTCAGATTCATGTAATTTTTGTCAATCGAGGAAATAAATTATTATTCCTTATTTTACGAGCTTTTATTGTTGTACAGATCGTTACTGATTCGTATTTGTTATTTGTTATTATTTATTATTAATGATAGGAGGCCCTATAAAAATATTCAAAAGAAACTCATAGTGATGTGCATATGGTTCTTGGTAATCCCCAGACTGTTCTTCAAGTGCCAGTAATCGATATCAAGCTATTCAATTAAAATACACGCACACTGTGTTATAGAATGCGGAGGTGCATCTAGGATTCGGAAAGGCATTGGTGCAAGTGCCGCTGCTAGAATTTACCGACGCAGACGAGAGGACTTCTAATTATTGACCCTATTCATACCAAGAGTAATATTTCTGAAATATCCAGAAAATGTTATGCCCAACGAATTGATGTTTATTTACACTTTTGACAAGAAAATTATTTGAATCCAATTATATGGATTATGTAGGTAGATTGGGCCTACAAGAATTACCGTTGGCAATAATTATCCAGACAAGGAAGAACTAACAGTGTTCCAAGATCGGTTCGCGCTCTCGACATGCCTCCTTTGAACTGTTTAATTTACTTAATTGCTAACCTTTTATCTAAGTCGCATCCGTCAAGATCTTCTGCTAGATTTTAGTATGCTAAACGGTCTTTCAAATAACAATGATAAATCGAGTAGGTACCTACTTTTGAAAACAGAAGGCCTGAATGTTGATATTATAACTTCAACATAATTAGAAATTATTATACGGTATTGTTAAGAATCTCACTTTAATTATAACAAATTACTTATAATAATAATCATTTTAATAATAATAAATTTCAGTCTTTTTATTTACTTTACAATAAAATAAAATTTTGCTATTTCTTTTTAAATTTCTACTGACACAAGTCCTTCAATCTGTCTATTATACTTTTCTACAAATTCTTCAGTTCTCTTGTCACTTCTTCATCTAAACACTCTTTGATTACATTCAGGCTTACTTATTACTAGTCCATACTTCTTAATTTTCCTTCTGATCTGCCTTCGATAACATCCAATACTAGGACACTCCTCACTGTTCGCTTCTATCCCTACTCTCCAACTGATCTTCCATCTTCCTGTAACAGCTGCCGAACTACTTCTCTCTTTTATATACCCGACAGGTGTCCACAGTGACATTCTAGATAAATGTTTCCGAATGGCCACGTTCTCGAATCTCAAATGTCGCCAGTTGACGTGTTCTAGACAGTAAAGTTGGAGCGTGCGAGAGCCTCCAGTTGATTTTCGATGTTCGTAACCTCTTGGTTCCAAATAAATCCAGAAGTGTTATCCCTGTTATCGCATAACATTATTTTAGTTTCCTTTGATTCTTATCAGATCACTTAAATAATACTTACATTACCTACTAACAAAATAGAGAATATGGATGGAACTATAACTTATTAAATAATCTTCTTCCACCATAGAAAATGACGTCATGTTAAATAAAACGACTTGCCAGAGTTTTTTAGTTTTTCTCAAACAAAAAAGAGTAGCTAATGAAATAGATATATGCCACATGTTCAATAATAAGAGACGGAAACAGTTGTTACATTAGTAGCAACGCTGATTAAATTTGGGCAACATGAATGACATGTTGTAGTGGCCCCCGGTGTGCGTAGGGGGTAATGCACTTTGGGGCACGCATTTTGGCTGCCTGGGGTGTATTCTATGACGCAAGCCGAACCCACCGTGTATTTTATTTGTTTTCCCTATAATACACTAATTAATTGATCCACTCATGGAGATTAAGCGTGATCAAAACTGTGCTGTGTGTTGATAGATACATTGTACTGATGAGACCCAAGTAGGACGAAATACTGGTCTACAATTTCCACCTCTACTCGTAGCACAACATCAATGAATGGCATGCAAACAACATGTGATTGATCTCTTGGTTTATCAATGGCCAATAATAGATATCACCTACTTCTATGCACACCGGGGGGCACTGCGCACTCAGTTGTTGTCATTCATGTTGGCTGCCTGGGGAGTATCCTATGGTGCAAGCCGAACCCATGGTGCATTGTATTTGTTTTCACCTGATTCAATTTAGTTGGAAATATAGATTAAAATTACTTATACAGGCTGTTCGTCATTGTAGAGTCTACTATGGGTATCTCGTATACGCTAATAGATACAGAGTTGATTAAGTTATAGAAAAAATCCTTTTGAAGGCGTACAAAATATCTGTGGCCGTTCCTGAAATACCCTAAAAACCCCTTTATACACGGTGGTCACTTTCAACTAGCTCATCATTGGGATCTCCTATAACCATAGAGATACAGAGTCGGTTAAATTAAAGAAAAGTTGCACAATGTTATGCTTAAAAAGAATCTGAAAAATTTTTTAGATTATTTCAGTGTTTACTAAAATATTGTGTTTTCAAACTTTTCTAGTAATTGACGTTACCTGGTAACGAAACCATTTAATTTAAGCAGGTGGAGAGGGTTCACAGAAAACTGATTAGAAACCTGAATTTTATGTACCATAAAAACAGAGGCTCCTTTTCCTATGATCAGAACTTATCTTTTTACAGAGTAGATTCGTTGTCCTTGAGGGGGTCCTTAAGAGGCGTTTGCTTCATTTATAAAGTATGGTGGACTGTGAAGAGTGCTTAAGCTTTTTGAATTTTAATTGTTCTCCATATTCCTTACGTCAGAGATACATGCTGTATGCTGACATCTTGTAGTACAAATTTTTATTTGAACTCACCTTTGATAAGATGTGTCAGGCATTTCAATGAGGTTGAACTTGCTTCTGCCGGGTCTGCTTCTTCTTCATTTCTGTCATTTAAAAGAAAGGCCGCACATTTTTTGAGGCTTTCTACATGACCGAGAATTCGTGCGGGAACTTGCTTCTTCTTTTTAGTTTTTAGCTTCCTTATTGTTTGTTTAGTTTAGTTTAGCTTACTTTATTTTTGCTTGTTATTGTATACAAACATAATCTGAGCGTGTAACTTTGTTTCTGTTGTTTTGAGACTGATGTTTTTGTATTGTTGTATTGTTAAGTTGTGTCATCCTATATATTGGGTCATTATTGTGATCTGTTGGATGACCTTACTCTATAAATAAAATAAAAAATAAATAAATGTCATAATTTAATTAAAATTTAAGAAACTTTTGCAAAGATGCTCGTAAGAAGTTTTCGATGAGTAAATTCAATAATATGGATGGTGATTATTATGAAAATTCCTCTAATAATAATTCTCATTTGAACATTAAGGACAATGATGTGTAACTTTAGTGTCCGAGGAGTTGGATATAAATTTGATGATATCCGAGTGTTAATAGTAGCTATACTTAAACAACCATATCGGAGAAAAAGTACTCATTTTTTATCCCTGCTACTTTACTTTTTTCCCAAGTAAAACTCAGTTCATATAAAGAGACATAATCTTCCAAAGGGTATAAAATGTCATACATTTTGCCCAAAAAAAAATAAATTACGCGTATCATTATACACAGAATAATATTCTGCCTTTATCAAAGAAAAATCCAATCTGAGGTCCATAAGGAAAACAAAATTTGACGATCATATCTTCGAAACTATTACATAAAAACAATCAAGCGACACCAATAAATTAGGAATGTCAAGCAGTGTCAATATGCTAACTTTCAAATTGAAACTTCAAATTATTTCAAATAAAATAAGGAGTTTTTGTGAAAAAAATTAGTTTCCAGTTTTATCAAAATATTTCAAGAACGGGTTCGAGTACACAAAGTAACGCATTTCTGTAATTTCATCAACTCTGCATGTCTTAGCATTTACGAGTTACCCACAGTGAACTCTGAAATGAAGGACACAATACATGTGTATCTTCAACATTGCACATAAAAATCAAGATTCTTTGGTCAAAAATAAACAAAACAGACTGTCCTAAAAGAAATATAGGTATTTCCAGTTTTCTTAAGATATTTCGCAAATCGTTTGAGATACAGAACTCAGCTTTAATTACATGCCCTTGCATTGCTATTAGCTACTTTTTAATAGCAGTTCAGTTTTTTTTCATGTAGGTACCATTTTCGGAGATCTTAGGAATGAACGAAGTTTTTTGGCCTTCATTTTCCGACACATGTTTTGAAACATCCAAAGCGAGTTTTTGATCACAAATGGCCGTTTTTCTCTAAAACGGTTCTCATTAGCAAATATGGTCCTTTTCATGTAGAAAATATTAGCAGTTCAAAATGCGCTTTTTAGGGGCAAAAAAAAAAGGTTAATATCTATGATAAGATGTGTGTATAAAACCGAAGCTCTGTACTACCTCAAATGGTTCCGGATATATCTTCAAAAAAGCTAGAAAAATACTCCTTGTTTGACCCTGCATGTCAAAAACGATGCATTTCCGTAAAACCGTAATGCGAAATTTTTTGTTTATTTTTGACCAAGAATCTGCCTCAATTTTTTATGCAATATTAAATCTTCTAAAGACACAATACCTAAGTACACACCTACCTATATTTTTTATCAAGGTGACATTAGAAATCAAATAAATACACTAGAATAGATAGGTATACTTCAGAAAGAGACTACAATAATAAACCCAGCTACGATATGTATAATAATATTCTTGTTTTATATCTAGTCGGTCTGACAATGATGTTTGTGTCTACCTAACGGCTAAAAGCGCACGGAATCCCAATTCTAGTGAACAAAAATTGAAGTAAAAATATGAAATAATTTTTTTAGTAACAATGAAGCATAATGTTGGTTAGTCGAGTACCATATTGTGCCATGTTCCTGTCTTTTGTGCGTCTACAAAAATTACATGGAAACGAGTCATCTGTATGTCGTATTATGTTTTTTATATAGGCACCCAGGCATGGCAACACTATTTTATTTATTAAATTGTGAAATAATTTTTATTAGGGAAGAAGAATAGTCACTTATTTACATTAAGCTGAACTGAAAAAAATGTGTGCCTTGTTAAAAGATACCTACACTAACAGTACCGATTAATTATTGTGAAAGATTATTGATGATAACGTAACAAATTCCGTTTAGCATGTAAAAAGGCAATAAAAATTTCCCCCGTTAAATGGGCCGCGAAAGTATTTTTATGCTTAATTAGAAAATTAACCTCTCTTTTTATGGCGCATGATTTCTACCCTTCAGTAAAACGAAATATTCTGTTTCTTTCGTCATGACCTACTAACTGCATCAATCCAGCTCGTTATAACTCGACATTTCAAGGAAATTTAAATAAAAAGAAGAGAAAAGGAAGAAGAAAGAAAGCAACCGAAGAGGAGTCATAATGAAAGGGTAATTGTGTTATACAGGCGGAATAAAATTAGGCTTCAAAAGTTCAGGGAGTGGAACTGTGAATTCACAAGTAACGATACTTTCCAATAAAAGTGTTCCGACTGCTGTTGCAACTCACGTTTATATTCAAAACTGCTTCTCTGTGGGTCTCTTAATTCGTAAATGTTTAATTCGTTTACGTTTCTTGCAACTTTCTTCTTAAATAAAATATATAAGTGTAAGTTTAACATGCATGGCGGAGTTTTTCAAGTTGAATACAAAGCTTATTATACTTAACTTACGTGTGATAGATACCTATAAGTAGTGAGTACATATTTATATGATTTCTACGTTTTACAAGATATTTATTTACGTTTATAATACCGCAATATAAAATTTGGTTAAAAGTTGCATTTCAAAGTTCAACTTGCGTAACAATATTTTTGGTGACTTCCTCACATTCGTACATGTTACCATCCAGGAAATATCAATTTTGTTGAAATCAATTTTAAAATGTTTGGATTTGTCTATTACTTACTCCTCGGTGATAATAAGTCTATAGGAAATACAATATGAAAAATCCTTCATTTTAACATTTGCCTCAACATCCTTCAGGAGAATATTAGGTGCCTCGAAGATAAGTAAAATGTTTTCACCTGAGAGCCAAATGCAGTTAGGACATTTGAAATGTCCACGGCGTTTATTTATATCCCAACTAGCTCACCTCCTAGCTCTCTTATTGGTTGTTTAAAAATTTTATAACCGCCCGAACTTTAGAACTGGTCTGGGCATAACATTACATAAATGTAAACCACTGCAGCAACAACCAACACCTTGCTGCATGGTTTGTATCGACTATCGAGTTTATTTTATATTTCCACAGCTTTCAACCTTATAAGTGTGTGAGCAAATGAAAAAACAAACAAGAAGTACAAAAGTTTGAAAGTAACTTGAAGTGAACCAGGTCACTGAATGGCATAGGAAGTCACAGTCTACTGGGTATGCTCTCGGACATAATGCCTAAGACCATCATAAACCACTCTGCTTATAAGGTCCTTCTCCCGGGAAAAGATGAGTGGGAGGACAACAGAAATGAATTCCTGACAGCAGATTTCAGTTGGTTCACCGATGGATCTAAGACATCCACAAGAACTGAAGCTGGGTTGTGTGGCATTGACTCGAAGAAGAGAGTCTTTTCGAGCCTGGGCCTTCACTCAACTTTTTTCCAGGCCAAAATCTATGCGTGTGTAGAGTTGCAGGAAAAGATCCATTGCCAATGCAGATCAATAAAGATATTTTCGTGCAGCCAAGCGGCTCTAAGAGCCCTTAGCTCCAGCCACTACAAGTACAAGTTGGTTTGGAACTGTCAACTAACCTTAAATGTTCTAGCAAAGATAACGAAGTAACTCTGATCTGGATTCCTGGCCATGCTATATATGGAGAGAACAAACTTGCGAACTCTCTGGCCAGGAAAGGTGCCGAATCCGAGATTAACGGACCAGAATCAGCATTTGGCATATCATCGGATATTGCCAAAACACTAATATGATACTAGGCTCAAAGGAAAGTACTGGCAAAAACTTACCAAGATTGGATCATTCGAAAGCCTTTATAAAGGGTACTTCGAAAAAAGGGACCAAAGAACTATTAGACCTTAACAGGAAGTAACTGAAAGCCCAAATGGTATATACTGGGCACTGCAAGCTGAATCATCATTTGCACAGAAAGTGTTTACAGATCCCCGCTCAATGCCGCCGTGCCTGGAGGATGACGAAACAGCAAAACACATCCTATGCGAGTGTCCCGCTTTGGGAAAGACCACATTACAAACCTTTGGGAGAGACTTTCTCACACACACCGGAAGATCTGGATACATTAACAACAATTAAGATGGTCAGCTTCCTCAAAGAGGCTGATGGAGTTAATGTAGAACAAATATGAGCAAATGTGACCACAATAGACCTTCTGTCGCATAGAGGTGTCACGATGGCGCACTCACGGGGAATCTAAATCTAATCCCCTGGATAGGTCGAGAGGCTACAAGTATATAAAATTATATATTTTCAACTTTCAGTTTAATTCTCTTCATGGCGTGAAAATAAAAGAAAGAGACCAAACAAAAAACGTATGCCAAATTGTGGTGACTGATAGGCATAAAGTCATAAAAAATTCAATAATTTTTTATTACAAGTGACAAAATTTCCGATATTGTAACTACACGACGATCTAAAGTATTCCGATCACGTCTCTCTGTCAGTAGCTCATGTATTATTTGTATCGATCTGGCTCATTCTCTCTCCTCTCTCCGCTGTAAGATAGCTTATATCATGGATGTATGGTTTTATTTAATAACTGAAATTTATTGGGACCTTTAGTTCCTTGAAATCCTATTAGAAATTAACCAATCGACTTAAATTTCCTATTAAGGATAATCGCAATAATTAGGTGTCTCCGCAACTTTGACCAACAGTTTTGGAATTATTATCAGTGATATTAAATAATAATTGCAGTCGAAGAGGTCGGAAGCGCCGCGAGATAACGCAGCCGTCTATAAATCCTGGAAGCTGGGGCTGCTTAGGATTCGAATCTCACTCTTGCCTTGATGTTTGTGCGTCTGCTTCATCTGATTTACACATTAAAACATTTTATAGCTCTACATACTATAACAAATTTCATTAATATATTAACAATAGCCTGTGTTGACAAAAAAATTAAACGTGGCTTCTCAGTATAAATTTTCATTCTTACGCTTATCAGTCCCTCATAATTCATAAATAAACTACCCTTATTTGGAGAATTGGTGTTTGCTTATTATAGCACGTTGATGCAGGTATCTACTTCTGACACTCTTGTGGGTGTTATCCCCGTTTAAACTGTTAAAAATAAAGTCATTTTTTATCACCCTGTATATGATTTTTGGATCTGCCAGCTGGTAGTAGGTCCTCGAATAGTTTAGATTGATAACCAGAGAAACCGTCTCACTCCAGTTTATAGAGGCACCATCACGTGGGCGAACTTAGATACCAATGGGCAGATACTTTTCAGAGGTCTTTCAGAGGAAGACAGAGGTCTTTCAGCGATAAAAAAAAAACAAATCACATCTGACGGTGACGTTTTGTTGTCAGTCCGTCCCCGTCAGATGTTAATGCAGTTATTCAAAATTAATTTATTAATAATAATTCTTGTCCATGTTGAGTCCTAATAAGTCTTGTCTTGTCCTAATAAGTCCACGTTGAACACCCGGGCAGTGTCCGTGCCGTCTTTTTTTACGAGTGCTATGTGCATATGTGCATAAGTATCTCTTAAGATGCCTACCCGCCAAAGCATCAACTCACAGGAGCATTTTGTTTCCATATATTCTTGTTCCAAACTTAAGAACTTAAAGAAACAAGGCAGACATCTTGATAATAAATCTCCACCAAAGTGATGGAAATTTCAGTTTTGTTTCTAATTGTTTATGATTTTTGATTTTTGGGAACATCCTATATCCACTACAGCAACATCATAAAGGAAACATCAAATTTGGATGCGGCAAAACCTTCAAGAGAGAAAAGAAACTTTTAAAGAATTTAATTAATTCTACTATCAAGCCACCGAAACCCCGTAGTAAGTGTTCCTGAATACTGGCAATTGCCTGCAGAAACAAAATGTTCCAACTACGATTTGTTGCTGCGTGTTCCTCTTTTTAATTTGATGTTACCGCTTCAAACGGAAGACAACACGAAACAAGGAACAACTACAAATAAGCAAAATTATTAAGGAACATTGAGCAGCTTACTGGAACATTATTTTGTAAACATTTCGGAAATTTGGGATACGAGTCTTAAAAACGGTTCCTTGAAGAAAACCATCAAAATGTCTTCCTTCTCTAGTATCGCTCATGTGAAAACTTATGAGATTTCACCCTCGTCCTTTTCTCAACGACTTAGAACGAAAGCAGTTGGAGTGACAGCTTATGGAAATTTCTTTTGATAATTATTTTAGTGCGAATGCATTAAAAAAAAACTTTAAATACACTGCCAAACGATTATAAATAATGTTTAATTTTATCGCAACGAGCTATCAAGGATTAGGAAGCAAGGTAATGTTGTCCATCGAAATTGAGGGAAAAATTCACGAGGTGGCGCTCCGGGAACAGCCGATAGTTACTATTGCTATAGGCAGTGTTGTGACTGATCTAGATCATATATTGAGATCTATGATCTGATCTAGATTCTTTTGACATGAGAGATCTATGATCTGATCTAGATCAGTTTTTTTCGATCTAGGATCTTTTTTCTAGATCTTTTTTATTGATAAAGTTTTTTCAATAAAAATGCAAGATTAATGAAATAAAGCTGGCTATAAATATAGAAATAATGTGAAGGCCATATACCAAAATCTTACAATTCTGTGTCTATGTCAACTTCATTTTCATTTAATCTCACATAGCTGTTTACGATTGTAATGAATGATTTCGATGCTTATTTATTTTTTATTTTTTTTAAAGGGGGAGCATCGGTCTTCCCTATATAGGTAAGACAAAGTCGCTCCACACCGGTAATATGGGTTTGGAGCCTCTTGCTCATACATGCACCCAGCCTCAAGTATGCCAAATAAATAGTAGAAACGACACAGACACCCAGAGCCTTCACCGAGAATCGAACTCAGTCCGACGGATCCAACGATCAAGCAGTTCTTGCTACTTAACCGCGAGGCCACGCCAGGCGCATACGATGCTTATTTTTAATAGTTTTAACACCATGACACAAAATAATAACCATGATTACTTGCTTTTTTCTTTATTTATTTGGCCATGCCAAAGGCAAGGCACAGTATAATAAGATAGTCTGTGAGTATAAGGATATGTGTGTATATGGTGCACAGTGAACAAAGAAAAAATTCCTAGCCTTATTTTGTAAAAATAACTGATGAAACAAATAAAAGATAAAACCATGATACAACATTTACCTACACAAGGTATGTCAGCCTGAGACTGAAAACTCGTCCGCGCTGCGTATGACGTCACTATGGAGATAGTAATCCAAGCGCTAACGGAACACTTGAAAATATTTGAACGTGGAATTCAACATTTGTGGGGTATAATGAAAACTTTGAAATTGATGTTGAAAAAAAAATTGATCTATTTATTAGTGATCTAAAACTCAGATCTTTTATTTGATGATCTGATCTTTGATCTAGATCATTTACAATTTCGAGATCTATGATCTGATCTAGATCTCTAATTTTTAAATCATCTTTGATCTGATCTAGATCTTTTTAGAAATGATCTTTCCCAACACTGGCTACAGGCAGCCGATACTTACTTAGTGTATTGATATAGAGGTAACATGGGTCGGAATGGAATCATTTTCTGTCATCTAAGTGTCAGCGCGATCTGGTTCGTAGTCCTTTTGAGTAACGTCCGTCTTTATGTAAAGGCAGACAGGCCTGTTGCTAACTCGCAAGTTTCAAAAAATTTAAATGAAAACTTCGAGAGATCGTCTACGGAAATTTCATGAATTTTGTTTGTAATCTAAGATTGCTTGAAAATTAAGCTCAAGGAACAAACCATGCAGAGGTGGACAAGTATATTATATTAGCAATCGAGAACGACTATATTATCTAACCTATAAAATTAGATATATCAATAATAAATAAAATAAAAACTATAATTCAATTAAACGTCATATTGTAGAGAGGGTGTATGAATAAGTGCAAAAAATTTAAGGTATGATTTCTTGTTGATTATTAATCAGATTTTTTCATTCGTCCTTCTCCTGTTTAGATAGGACCCCTTGTAGCGGGTATCAAAGAAATAGGGAACAAGTTACAGAAATTAAATTAGGTAGGCGTAGTCTGCTGTCGAAAATACGCCTGTTTTATTAAGGGGTAGAAAAGGCCGTCCCTAAAACGTATACCGCAAATAACTTTTTTTTTACAACTGTACCGCCATTTTAAAATCGAATTTCGGTTTACCAGATTTATTTTAAATAAAAAAGATATCTACAAAGATTTTTTTCGTAAATTCAATGAGCTTCCAGAAAAAAAATTCAGTAGCATGAAAGTATTAGGTATCATAGGTACCTACTTTAGAAACTTTGAAGAAATAATTGAATTCAAATAATTTTTACTTTGAAGATCCTTAAATTTCCTCAAAAACCATAAGACACCTTTTCTATTTGTAATAGAACAGACTATCCAAAATATATTTTAGAATGCCGCTACGATTTTAAAATCTGCCTAATTTTTAACAAGGAATATCCCTTATTATTTTTTGCACTTATAATTCATTCACGCCCATGAATATTACGTCCTAGTATACGTATTCGTTAACCAATCTTTTAATAGATGGTAATGTAATTATTTATTAATGTAAAATTTCAAAGCCTACCGTAAATATAAATTTAGCAGTTACAAAAAATCTGAAACAAGTATTTAAAATATCAAGAAAAATAAGAAATATTTGTACCTACATAAGAATATGAAGGTATTATAAAAAAAAGTCGTCATAACATTTATTATTTTTATATTTGAAATTTTAATAAAAAAATTATCTTCGTGTTTCTAAACAGCAAATCTCTACCCTGTTGTTGACATTAAGCATAAAACATATCCGAGCAAAAATAAAACTTTAGTTTTCTTGACGGTTTTATGCTGGCACAATTTACTACTTTGCCTTGAATGCGAAGATTATAACGTTGAAGCATTAAAGATTTTCACGTGTAATTTAAATTACCTTGTTTATAGTTTCAGCTACATTATTGTGGGTTGATAAAACCAAATTACGTACTTGAACATATTGTTTAGAAAATTATTGCAATATTTAGGAAAGAGGAAAATCATTACCGGGAAGCGAAAACTTTAATTTTCCGGAGAAAGCTGCTTTTTATTTCGGTTTTCAAGAAAATAATATTAATTAGAAGCTTATTATCTGACGTAGAAAATGGCTAGAAAAAATAGTAAACAGTTTCACCGCAGCTATGTAGATGTTATTTAGTAGATTTTCCTATTTTTTGTAGATGTCATCTTAAATCTCTAGCGGGTTCAACAAGAATTTAATCTAATAAAATTAGAGCTCTGCATTTCTATACAACTAGGAACCTACACATTACATCAATAATAATAATTAAACCAGCCACGAAGAATTATTATTAATCAACGAATGTGCATGGTCGTCAAAGTACTTTCAGATAGATTGATCATTTAATAACCAACTATTCAGCAAAACTACAGAAAAAATCGAAATATCAGGACCTGGCGCTGTGAATCCTCGTGCTGTTTGAGAAAAGTCATTAGGTACCTATATGAATTAAAATTTGCTTCTGATAAGCAATTTCTGTCTCGGGGTATTAATTTTTAGATGATACATCTGATAAATGGCGTTCTAAACTACCTACCTATGATTTTAAAATCCCTTTTCTTGTTTCGATTGTGAGTCTTTGTTAGAATTTATGTCAAGTTTTGAATTTGAGTCTTACGGTTATGTATAATATAACAAATTAACCTACTGAGTGGTCAGTTAAGGGTACGGAGCGGCAATATCTCCGGACTGTTGGTCCTTCAGTCTCAAAATAAAAATTTTCCAGGCATAAGTGATCAAGAGGAATTCATGGAAAATATTTTCAAGATGGTCGCACTTTCGGAAATACCTACAGTGGACACCTATCGTTATTTTAAGGCGGACACCCAGTTTATTATAATTTTTTTTTTAAATTGTCTGAAAAAATTGAAAGCACGTGGTTTTTATTGATAGAGTTTATTAACTTGAGTTGTTTATGAGTTATAAACAAGCGAAAATAGAACCATGATACCTATGAGAAAACGGCTTACCTGTTCGTATTTTAACTTTTCATGTAGTATAGCTAAATTTCTAGGTATATAGGGTGATGAAAATTATCAGGTTTTCCATCCACCCTGCATAAAAATTCCATTAACACGTGAAAAGTTAACATAGGGACATGTAAGCTATTTTCCAATATCTAGAGCCGTTTCCGATGTACTGTTTTGAAAATGGAAAAAAGCGATTTTCACTTGTTTAAAGTCAACTCAAGTTAGACTCCATCATCAACTTAAAAAAATCATAATATACTGGGTTCTATTTATATTTTACTATAATTATTACTGTAGTACTATTACTGGGTATTTTACTGGGTAAAATAACGAAGTAGGGTGTCCACTTACGATATTTCCGGAAAATATATTCCATGAATTTCTCTTTTGTCACTTATGTCTGGAGACTTTTCATTTTGAGGCTCTAGGACCAACAGTTCCTTACCCTTAACTAATCACCCTGTATATGTATCCTCGCATAGAATTTCCAATTTTGGATGCTCGAGCGGGATAATAATGATAAATAGGGGCTGCCTCATATTTATTTTGATTAGATCTAAAGACGGTTACGGGTGTAAAACAATTACAGTGGAACATAAGAATTAATGAACGTAGATTCTCTAATAACATGAAATATTAATCATACTTCAGTAGCCTCGTCAAATTTTCATTCGCTTACGCTTAACTTATTCCAGCTGAAATTGTATTTTAATTAAATACATCAGTCTGTCGTGCAGTCAGTTCGCAAGGGTATAATTTTCCTCATTTTCAATTTTCACCGGTTTCATATTATACGTATACGCTTGTTTTCACCTGATAAGCTCTTAGTTTCCTTTTACTGCTTATTTAGATTTCGTTTCTCTATACAAAGTAAACACAAATATTGCGTTTTAGAGTCCAGTTTACAGTAGCCAAATTTAATATATATATAAACTTTACAAAAAGAGCTTAAAAACAACTCTGTAGTTGTAGTACGTACGGAATTAATTATGCTAAATTATGAAAGCTTGCATCATGGAATCGAACTTATCTATTTGTACCATCTCTATGATAATATCCTCTTCTTGCTTTATACATTTACATGTAAACTCTATTTATCTTTATAATATGGGTGTATCTTTAATATTGCATAAAATTTTTAAGGGAGATTCTTTGGTCAAAAATAAACAAAACATTTCCCAATAACGTGTGTCTCAAATGCACCTTTTTGAGATAGGTAGGTCTTGGTGTCAAAAAAACATTTTCCTACGACCACTATACAAAACACTACTTTGCGCATCGTTTTTTGTGCGCAAACTAGCAGATTTCTCACGTATCCAAAACTGTGCGACAAAGTGACATAAGGCATAGCCAAAAATCATTTCCGTACAGTTTTAATGTAAAGATGGGCGGTAACTGAGAACTCACTGTTACTTATTGTTAATGGAATAACTATTCATTTAAAGCTTCAAGGTAATAAAATCAACACAAATGGGATAACATAGAACCCGACAAGACTATAAAATATACTCATGCATTATTCTCTTGTGGCAGTAATTATTAAAATTTACTAGTTGATCGCTAATAACAGCATTGCGTAGCGTTCAAATCAAATTCACGAACGTGAAAACTCGCACACCTCTAACTTCAATCCACGACTGCGCCTGCGTTGTGTGGAAGTTGCATATCTACCACGACTCCAGGCTCCAGGTCATGCACTTTATTTTTAGTTTATACGGAGTCTAATAATAAATAATAATAATATTGTCGGTAGAATTCAATGATTTAACAGTATATAATAGTAATATTAAAAAGTCATTGGTAGAATAATTGAAAATAATACCTAGGTAGTCTGAAAAAATAAATTTTAGTTACCTATCATTATAATGGATTCTGATTCCTTTGAACTTGAAGCAGAAAATACACCACCTGCTGAAGTCAGAAAACAAGCTGGTTTGTGTTGTTTGAATTTGCTACCTATAGTTTCGAGAGAAAAATACGAATCTGCTTATAAACATTTCATAAATTGGAGAAAAGGTCATAAAAGCAGAGCATTGTCAGAAAAAATAATTTATGTGTTAAATTTGTTAAATAATTAATCGTTAAATTGTGGTCGTAGGAAAAGTACTGTGTGTAGCACGTGCGGAAAAGAAATTTCACACTCGTGTGAATTGTGACACTCCACTTCGTCTCATGTCACAATTCTTTCACACTCGTGAGAAATTTTCTCTTTTCCGCACTTGTTTCACAATATACTATTTTGTTCATATTTTTTGAAGATATCTCGAGAACCGTATAAGATACCGAACTCAACTTTTGCACAGATCTTATTATTGATATTAGCTACTTTTATAATGTAGCTAACTTTTTTTCATATACCAGTGGCGGAGGTTTTGGGGTTTCTGGGGTTGTTTGTCCTTTTTGCCCCTAATATCTACTACACTGGACAAATTGACATTTCAAAAGCGCATTTTCAATCGCCAAAATTTTATACACAAAAAAGGTAGGTACTCTTCGTCATAATTGAAAACGTGAGCCGTTTTCGAGAAAAATTGCCATTTACAATTAAAAATCCGATTCCGATGTTTCAAAACATGTGTCGGAAAATGAAGGACAAAAAAACTTCGTTCCTAAGATCTCAGCAAATGGCACATGGAAGAAACTGAATTGGCATTAAAAAATTTGCTTATATCAATAATATGACATGTACAAAAACTGAATTCTGTATCTCCATCGGTTCTATAGTCGTCTTCAAAAAAACTGTATAAATAGTTTTTTTGGCGAAAATGGTGCGGACACACGCTAGTGGGAATTTTTTTGTTTATTTTTGAGCAAAGAAACTCCCTTTAAAATTTTAAGAAATATTATAAAGATTCACCCTGTATCTTTTTTGTGATTGTAAGATATTTGTAATTAAAAGTTTTTTAATTAAAATCAAGTAAAAAATAAATATAATTAAAATTATTGAAACACAAACTTAATTTTACTTGTTTTTCATATTTTCATACTAGCATCGGTTTTAGTTCCTAGTAGGTATGTTCAAAAGAATAAATTTGGTATAGTTGCAAGTAATGCAAGTTCAGCCTTGCAAAAAGCAAAAGGTATCAGGAATTAGATCTCAAGTTCTTTAATCGTATGTAGAAAGCAGGGATCCTTGATAAGAAAGACTGCAAATCTCAATAAACGTACATACCATCATGTGAGTAACGAGCTGTTTATTAAAGTTTAATTTTCAATCTTAGGATGCCAAACACTGATTCTACAATTCACAGGCTTTTTCAGGTATAAAGGCTCGAAACGCCTCGTTCCGCCAGAGAAAGATGGCGGAGACCGCAGTTCATAAGTTATGGATGACCAGCTAGCCATCCCTTTAATTCCAACTTACTTTAGTGTCATTCCACAACCGGATAATCCTTGGGGAGTTGTCCTGAAATGTTCTACAATATACTATTTTTCTTCTCCTGCTGTGTAGTAACTATATAAAAGCCATTATAAAGATCTACACGGTAGATTGGATTCTAAAATTACTAGCAATAGATAACCATATAAACGACGTTATAATCTACCTATATGTGTAAATAATTGTAAACACGGCCAGGTACCAAAAACGTCCTGAAAGCAAGCTGTTTTAATTTATTTTTATATCGTTAGTTTTCTCCGCCGTCGTTTGAGTCGCTCTAATGAAGAAGTTTTTAACACCTGTAAAGCAGACGTCTGGGAACACAAACAGCGGGTTTAAGAGATGGTACTTCGGATAAGACGGCACTCTAACCAACACCTCCAAATCCAACGCAGATATTTTGCCTCAATATCAATAAAACCAGAAGAATCCTTTTTGGCATACAGTGAAGGTTTAAACTTTGTGTTATATTTGACGATTCCGCATGACTTCCAAAAAGGTTGAACCTCACAACCTCTCTCCTTGCTAAGTGATTTCCCAAAAATACGACCAGAGAAACTAAGAACCTGCCGGTATCCTCGAAATGGCTGTTTTCTCCCTTTTACGATGAGATCCCTATGGAGTGCAGTTACCACGAAACTCTAAAAATAGAGACTACATTCCACCAGGTCGTTCCAAGTTCTACGCTCAAGAATCCAGTCTTATCAGTTCTTCCCAAGAATACAAAAATTCCCCCTGCGAACGCGCTGAAATATTCCCAGATCGGTATCAGTGGCCGCCTCAGCTCAGCTCGCTTTACCTAACAAATTTGGCGACAACACTCAAGGTACACGGCTAATACTACCTAATTTTATTATTTCTCGATCTTCCGAACCTCTCTAACACTCATTTTAATTATAGGTACGTTTCCCTCGATTATAAATTTCATAAGTGTTATACAGGCTGATCCGAAACTATTCCGACAATATCCTCTTGACAAAAGAAGATATTTGGAAAAATTAAGAAAGTTACTTTTATGGTATGACGAAAATACCTTCGACTAGTTATTTGAGACTGGCAGCTGTCCAGCTTGAGACCATTCGAGGTCTTTATTAAACGCAACGCAGCTGCCAATAAATAATGATAGATTAGAGGAACGAATACGTCAAGACTTGGAAACATTTAGAACAACATCTGGAAGTTCCTAACAGTCAGAGCAACTCCTGGAATTTTCGAAAGTGTTCGGCAGTAAATAAACTGGTTTTCCATATGTATAAAAGAAACTATGCATTTTCAGCTATTGATAAAGAAAGTCTGTTTTCAGTCGAAAGATGCAAGAATTCTAATTTTAAAATAAAGTCACCAATAAAGCTGACAGGAAAAAAGTTGTCGTTGAAAGCCTTCAAGACAATAGGTGGTTCACACATGATTCCAAATAAATTTACAGGAATTGATAAGGCATGTTGATAGGGAATCAAATGGTTATGAATCTTACACATTTTCAGGAACAAATCATGAGCCGTTATCAAGGAAATCACAAAAAAATTGTCAAAAGTCACTTTGGAAGGCCTTATTTTAGTTAGGTACAACCGAAAATCTATACAAACGTCAAAATAACTTTCGTCTTTTTTACAAGGAATCCTCTGCAGGAATTTATCTGTTAAATTTTGAGTCACCGTCTATAAATGTATATTTTTTTTATCAAAATCAATCGCTGTAAATTAGTGTATTTTTATATAAATAAGAATATTTGCACCATTTTAATAATGTACGTCCCGAAATTTTTCATAATCGAAATAGTTTTCTTATCATTTTTCTTATCCTCATATAGGTTCTTTTCTATTGTAAAAAAATTTTACCCCCTGTCCTACCTATTCCACTCGCTAACTTATTATAACATAACAAAAACGCAATTTCTTCTTCACCAGAGTGAAGTTGAAGCTATGCTTTGAAGCTTAAAGTTTTTCTTTCGTCTTCTGTGTTCAGGGGTTCAAAAAATACAAATGTTTACGAAATTTAAATGGTCGTCACATGAAAGGACTCGACCGATATTGCTCAAATGCAATTCCAAACCACTTCTTCCAAAATTCTGACTCCAATGAAAATTTCAGTAAAAAGTTTCAGTAAACTTTTAACATCTTAAACAATACGAAAAGATGCCCCTCCCCTATGTACCTATATTCCTTCTGTATATAGAATACAAAAATCACAGATCTATTGATGAAAAAGTGCGTGAAGTTCTAAAGAACTTCGGAACTTTTTACCTATTACAGCCTTTATTTACAAGTTTGTCACCACAACCACTTAATACCTAAACGGAGAATCTTGTGAATAGGTAAAAAGTTTAGAAGTTTCTTAAGAACTTTACTTTCTCGATCGTGCGATTTCTTAACAGCATAAATTAGATAACATTTTTTGTAATATTTAAAATTGACTTGACACCTTCACCAAATTATTAATCAACTTGCTAAAAAACCCTTACCTACTCTGACTTAGAAGCCTGTTAGAAATAACTTAAACTCTTTTTTTATTGTAACTTAGATTTATAAACTTTATTTTAAAGAAAACAAAACCTCAATAAAATAAGTTAGTTCGGATCGAGGTTGAAATTCTTCTTATACACCCGAGATCAGAAATAAAGCACATATCATGTTACTTACATGTTAACTCCGCGTCAAAGAGCCTAAAAATATTAACGACGCGATTCGATCCTGAAAGGGGCTAAATTAATGCGGCTCGATGCCGCGATGGTAATGACGAATCGCCACGGTGACAGGATCAAAATTTAGGGAAGGACCAGGCTATAATTGCCAATGATTGACAGGAACACAATTAATTAATAATTATCGAAATTACTGACCTTGTGTCTTGTCCGACTAAAGGGGCACTTGTTTTAATTTGCGAGATGTTGTAACTATTATTATTGTTCACTTTGCTCCACTATACCCACGATTGTTCCACTACTTTATACCGCTTCCTTATTTAATTAAAGAACTAGGTATCCCGTTCCCGTAACACCAGCATCGACGAGTCTGGTACGAACGGCACTATGTCGGGCTCTTTCCTCTCTCGATGTTAAACCTCGACTCTTCTCTCTATGTGTGGTCCTGTCCGGTCAGGTGTCCTTTTCCTTCGTCCCGATGTGTAAAGGGATAGGAAGGGGTAGGAAACGGTGGTGTCTTAGAGAATACGAATCGATTATTCACCAAGGACGTAACATACCGCCCACCAAAATTACCGGAGGAATTTTCCGCTATCAGAAAATTGAACCAAAAGCGAAACTAACGAAAACGAAACTAACGACAATAACAAAAACGAAACGAAACGAAACGACAAGTCAGGGACGAAATTCCCTGAGTCCGTTACTGGTTAGGTAACGGGCAAAGTTTGACCAGAGGTCGTTTACAAAGACCTCTGGTCGTACGAACCGAGGCAACCCTGGCGACACCATCCGCACCAGGGTGCAGAGAAACAATTCTTCCTAGAGCCCATTTCAAAGGAGACAACAATTCATCCTTTATCAACACCAACGAACCGATATCCGTTGACTCAAACAAATGGGTTTTCGACCATTTACTCCTCTGGTGGAAATTATGAAGATATTCAGCCCTCCAACGTGTCCAAAAATCACGTTGCATCCGTTGCACCAATTGCCAACGAGAAAGACGAGAAATCTTCAGATGTGACAAGTTCACATCCGGCACCGACGACAGAGGTTCCAAGGTCAGAAAATGACCAGGGGTCAACGCGGATAGATCGTTGGGGTCGCTACTAATGGGGCAAAGGGGGCGCGAATTCAAGACGGCCTCGATCTGAACGATGAAGGTGTTCAGCTCCTCATAAGTCAAAATTTGACCACCAATAACACGGGCCATGTGTGTTTTGACGGACTTAACACCGCTCTCCCACAGTCCACCGAAGTGTGGAGCTGAGGGTGGATTGAAGTGCCATCGAATACCTTCCCCTTCTGCGGCGATTTTCAAATTTGAGTTGAGCTCCTTGTTAGCTCCGACGAAATTGGTTCCACAGTCACTGTAGATGTCACTACAGCGACCGCGGCGAGCGACAAACCTCCTAAGAGCTGCCAGGAAAGTCTCTGACGATAAATCAGAAGCGATTTCGAGATGAATCGCGCGAGTCGCGAAACATACGAACAAACATAAATAGGCTTTAGAAGTTTTGACACCCCTATACCTCGACAAGACAATAGGAAAGGGTCCCCCATAATCGACCCCGACACAACTAAAAGGCTTCAATTGGGAGACACGAGCGACAGGTAAATTCCCCATGGGAGGCTCCAACGAGAGGGGACGAGTGCGAAAGCAACGATTGCATTTCGACAAATAACTACGAATGACCCTACGAGCAGACAGGATCCAAAAATTTTGTTGAAGGAGATAATGAGTAGTGTTCACTCCTGGGTGCAAATTACCTCGATGTATCTGATCAATCAAAAGTTCAACCAACCTATGCCTTCCTGGCAACAATGCGGGATATTTAGCGTCGAATGCTAAACCCGAATGCAACAGTCGACCCCCGACTCGCAAAATACCGAAATCATCAATAAAGGGCGACAATGACTGCAAGTACTTGGCACATGGTTTACCAGAGCGAATTTTCTCCAATTCCGAAGAGAAGACCGAAGATTGAACAATTCTAACAATGTGCATGAGAGCAGCATGCAACTCAGAGACACTCAATGCACCAGTGGTCCTATTGACAGCACGACAATTGTTAGTGAAACGAAAACAACGAGCGATAATACCCTGAATTTTCCTCAAAGAAGAAAATCTTTTCAACAAAACATCGACATCCGAAATCTCTATCGTAGCGAACAAAACAATATTCCTTTTCTCCAGTTCAACATCAGAAGTGGGAGCAATGGGAAAGAGTGCTGGCCAAGATTCCAGCGGCAATCTGAGGAATTCAGGCCCCGCCCACCATGCGGAAGCCCCGACTAACTCCTCTGGTAACAAGCCCCGAGACGCGACGTCCGCTGGGTTGTCACCTGAACGTACATGATTCCAACAATCCGGAGGAATTCGATCCTGAATGTGGACGACACGATTCGAAACAAAAGTCTTCCACCGATGTGGAGACGACTTGATCCAGGATAGAGCGACCGAAGAGTCACTCCAAGCGAAAACCTTATCAACAACAATGGATTGAGGACCTTGTTCAAGGACGAACGAAACGAGATCTGATAGTAAGACTGCGGCACACAATTCCAGCCGTGGAACGGAGAGTGGTTTGAGCGGAGCAACACGAGACTTGGCAGTAACGAAACGAACCTGCACATTGCCATCGGCGTCCTCGAAACGATAATACACCACACCCGCATAACCTGCAGTCGACGCATCACAAAATGCGTGCAGTTGACACGACACGAAAGATCCTTCGGGAACCAAGCACCTAGGGATTGTCAACTTGGATAAAACATGAAGAGTGGACTTATATCGATTCCACTTTTCGACAACATCAGCTGGTGGATCTTCATCCCAATCCAGCCCGAGATACCACAAATGTTGAATGACTCGTTTTGCCATAAAGGTCAATGGGCACAAGAAACCCAACGGGTCATAGATCTTAGCGACTTCTGAGAGAATGCTTCTCTTAGTACAAGGTGAATCTATGGACTTAACCATGAACGAAAACGAATCAGTAGCCGATTGCCACTGAAGGCCAAGAATTTTCACCGAAAAGTCCGATTCCGAATCAAAGTTGGATGACTGCTGTTGACAATGTTCAACCGGCAGATCCTGAAGCAATTGTGGATTGTTAGCAGACCATTTCCGCAACTCAAATTGTCCCAATTGCAATAGCGAAATGAGCTGATTTCTCAACTCCAAGGTTTCCTCGATTTGATTTGCCCCAATGGCAAAATCATCGACATAAAGCCCGAGACGAATGGCTTTCGAAGCGAGAGGAAACTTCTCAGAATTTTCTTGAGCTAATTGTAACAAGCACCTAATGGCCAAATATGGCGAGGACGAAACACCATAAGTTACAGTGTTCAATTTGTAACTTCGAATAGGATCCTTTTCTGAAAAACGCCAACGAATTAATTGATACTGTCGATGTGAATCTCCAACTAAAATTTGCCGATACATCTGCCTAATGTCACAAGTGAACACGAATTTGTTCTCTCGAAAACGAAGCAAAACACTAGTGATGTCATTTTGCAACTTCGGACCAATCAACAAGGTATCATTTAACGAAAGATTGTTCGATGCTTTGGCCGAGGCGTCGAACACGACACGAATTTTCGACGATACTGGGGCGAGCGAAGACACATCAGAAGACATCGAAACACCAGGGTCTTTAAAAACGCAATGATGCGGAATGTAATAAGAGTTTGCAGATTCCGACTCCAATGGCACCAACGACATGTGCCCAGCCTCCAAATAATCTTTCATAAACTCTACATACATGTCTCTAATGTGAGGCAACCTCGACAATCGTCTCTCCAAAGCGAGCAAACGACGATCTGCGACATTCAACGAATCATTAAAGATAGGCAACTCTTTGCTATCCTTAAATGGCAACAATACCCCAAAACGACCTGATTCTTCTCGATAATGAGACTCAACGAACAACGACTCAGCCTCTTGTTCCTCATTAGAGCAAACCTCAACTGAAGGCACCTCCTCAACTCTCCAAAATGCCTTAAGAGTCTCTTCAAGGGTCGAATCTACCGACGCAAAACAAGCTTGAACCTCGCCCGCAACCTTCGACGAAATGGTTCCCAAAAGAACCCAACCAAACGTCGTGTTCATTGCGGCTGGACAGTTATCACTGCCCGACAAATAACCACCATGAACAATATTGGGAAAGATGTCAGCTCCTAGCAAAACATCGACAGAACCAGGCGTGTACCAATTAGGATCCGCTAACTTCAAATTATCAAGCGCCTTCGATGGCGAAATGTCAACACTGGGAAGTTTTCCACAAATATTGGGCAAGACCAAAGTACTTACTTTAAAAGTAGGTGATGGTACCCCAACGGGACGAATAATGCAATCAGATGATCCCTGGGCCGATCCCAAGGTCACGTGACCCAAACAAGAAATAGGTGTTGATGATCGATTCAAGTGCAAGCCCAAACGCTTGCGGCACCGATCAGTAATAAAAGACGACTGACTGCCAGAGTCAATTAAAGAACGAACCACTTGATAGTTGCCCCACTTGTCTTGAACTTCAATACATGCGGTTGCTAAAAGAACCGTAGTATTGCTACGAGAACGAGAACGAACATCCTGAAAGGATGGGAGAGAAGACATGGCAACCGTGGATGCGACTGGAGGCGGCTCAACTCGATGAGAAGCTGCTCCATCCGAATTACTAAGTTTAACGAAATGTAATAAAGAGTGGTGCCGACCTGCACACTCCTTACACGAATGAGAAGAGGGGCACTGCTTCACCAAGTGTGAAGGGCCAAAACAATTTAGGCACAAGCGCGCTGCCTTCACAGCCTCAAAACGCTTGCGCGGGTCCAACTTCAAAAAAGAACGACAATTCGAGATCGGGTGTTCTCCATTACAATGGAAGCACGACTGCTTCGATGAAGACGCACTCGACGTTGACAAAAATGCATGTGAATTCCTCGATTCCACTTTTCCACCAGACTTGACGCTACTCCGCTTACCAACGACTGCAGACGGAGATAGGTCATTCCCCAAAGATGATTCTAATGCACGACACTGTGACGACAAAAACTTGTGCAAATCCGAATATGATGGATACTCTTCAGATGCAAATTGGAGTTCGAAACGCTTTCGAGTAGCGTTATCCAATTTCTGTAGCAACCAGTTGAACAAAGTGAAATCCCAGAGAGAGACGCCTGAGACCTGACCCAAAGCTGTAATATTTTCTGAAAAGGTATTCAACAATTCACGAAGCGATTGTGAGGAATCAGAATCCGTTATTTTGGGAGCATTACAAATCGCCTGCCAATAACACGTCGCAAGTACTCGCTCATTCTGATACCTTTGGACAAGAGTATCGAAAGCTATCACATAATTGTCATCTGTCAGTGGTAAATGTTTGACAAGGGTAAGAGGTTCCTTTGACAAAGTCGAAACTAAATACTGGAACTTCTCAATTGGAGCTAACGAATCATTCGAATGAATCAAAGTCCTAAACAAATCATAATAAACCGACCACATCCTCAACGAACCATCAAAAGTAGGTATACCGATACGAGGCAATTTCACATGTGAACTTGCAGAGGGGGGTAGCGCGGGAGCACCAGACTGTCGACTATTTAACGATTCACTCGAACCATGACGTGATTTCACCACCGTATCCTGAGTCGATTCCAACGACAATTGAACCGCTCTAATCTGAAAATAAACCGAATCAACTTCGATAAGTAGTCCCGAGTATGATTTCCAAATCTCCGATGACACATCTACGACCAAAGCACTCTTATCTGCCGACTCAACCGTAATCAGGATATTTCTATCAACCTCCTGCACCTGATTGTACAAATCTGAAGCGCTGTCGCATGCAGCCAGGACAATAAAACGCGACTTTTCATCAATGGGTGCTGAAACTACTGTCAGAATCGAGTTCAAACGAGTCAAAAACTTCGAAACAGAAGCGTTTGCTCCGACCAAAGTGTTGGACATTTTGCTAAAGAGTATCAACAAAACACTAAAGCAATAAACGAATAAGGGTTATTTTTTACACCTGTAAAAAATACAACGACAACGAAATACGAACAATAACTAAAAATAAGTACCTAACCAAGTGAAGGTTACTTATTTAAAAACGAGTTGAAAATAAATTGACTTTGAAATTCACCAAAAAACAATACTTGAGATACCGAGTGTACCCAGTAGGTATACCGTGAATACAAAAATCAATATTTTCCCTGTAACAACGAAAAAGGGTTATTCGTTAAAAACCTGTAAAAATACAACAACAACGAACGATGAGCAATACCAAAAATAAGTACCTAACCAAGTGAAAGTTACTTATTTAATATCGAGTTGAAAATAAATTATTGAATTCGAATTCACCAAAAACAATACTTAAGATACCGAGTGTACCCAGTATACCGTGAATGCAAAAATCAATATTCTGCCCTGCGAATTCAGAGAGAAAATATTTCAACTATTACAGAGGTTTTTAAAACGAACACCTGCAACGAACGAAGAAGTGGAGTGAGGTGAGAATGGAGTAAAATTAGTGGAATGGGTGAAAATGCCGTCTGGCGTCCTTTGGATCGACTATTTCGAATCCTTTGACCTACAAACAGGCTACCTTAACACAGTGAGTGAGAAACTAATTTCAAACAAATGATGCAACCAATTAATGAACTATATTTCCACGAGCTTTCCTATCCGACTACGGAGGGACCAAAAAAATGTTAACTCCGCGTCAAAGAGCCTAAAAATATTAACGACGCGATTCGATCCTGAAAGGGGCTAAATTAATGCGGCTCGATGCCGCGATGGTAATGACGAATCGCCACGGTGACAGGATCAAAATTTAGGGAAGGACCAGGCTATAATTGCCAATGATTGACAGGAACACAATTAATTAATAATTATCGAAATTACTGACCTTGTGTCTTGTCCGACTAAAGGGGCACTTGTTTTAATTTGCGAGATGTTGTAACTATTATTATTGTTCACTTTGCTCCACTATACCCACGATTGTTCCACTACTTTATACCGCTTCCTTATTTAATTAAAGAACTAGGTATCCCGTTCCCGTAACACCAGCATCGACGAGTCTGGTACGAACGGCACTATGTCGGGCTCTTTCCTCTCTCGATGTTAAACCTCGACTCTTCTCTCTATGTGTGGTCCTGTCCGGTCAGGTGTCCTTTTCCTTCGTCCCGATGTGTAAAGGGATAGGAAGGGGTAGGAAACGGTGGTGTCTTAGAGAATACGAATCGATTATTCACCAAGGACGTAACATTACACCTCTCTTTATTAAAACGTATAAAAAAAGTATTTTTATGCCTAAGTTTTCTTTGTGGAAAATATAAAACACAACTTTAGATTAGAGTTGGTAAAAAGTACTTTATATCAAGGAACAATGAGTTTAATTTAATTTTTAATCAAGAACTACATAAGTAATGATTAATATAATAAATAACTCATTTATTTTTCAGGTGTAAACTGGAAAGGATGAACTGCGCAAAGCCCAGGTAAGAATATTAATGATATTAAAAGGCCATTCTACGGCGGTAATTAATTCCAACCGGTACGATCGTTTAAATTTAATTAGATATTTTAATTGTGTCATTCAGTATATAGAACAGTCCGATTTAGTATGTGCAAGTAATCCACCTGGAGCCCATCGATAACGAATTTGTGCAGATTTTCAACTGAAGCAATAAATTAATTAAATGGATTTCCAGTATGCAGTTATAATCCCATATTAATTATCCATTCTGAGCTCATCCATTAATGAGAATTCGGAGGCACAATGTGCCCAGAGAAGGGGATAGAGCTCCATCTCTCCTTATCGATAGTTTTCATGCAGCATTACTGTTCCTACATGGTTGCCAAATGTGTTAATTAAGTGGAAACTAAAATTAATTAAACTATTTTCAAATAGGTACAGGGAGTCGTTTTAATTTTTCATGGTGCATTATTTGGTATCTACTGCAACATTTCTAATTACTTCAACCCTTTTTATTTAATTTCAATATATTTTTTAAATAGGTACAGGATTACTAAAAGTTCGAACAATTTTAAGGGTGATTCCTTAACTCAACTCAAACATTAACCTGTGCCCGAAAATGCACCATTGTCGAGATACAGGGTCTCAAAAAGAGATTAGAGAGAATGAGGTAATGATTGTCAAAATGAGATAAGAGATATCTCAAAAAAATATTATTTATCCAATTTTTTTTTTAAGAAACATCCGAAGCAAGTTCTTCATTGTAAAGGGCCTTTAGCATCTTGAAAACGGTTCATGTTAGCAATTATGACCACGAGTATCTTTTATGTGTTGAAAATATTGACGGTTAAAAATGCGTTTTTATAAAAATGTCGAATTTTTGTGTCGTAGAAATTGGGATCAAGAAACCTAACGTAACCGCAAAATCTCCGTCACCGGAATATGAAAACAAAAAATAGTTAGGCATTAATAACTAGCTAATAATGGTAAGATATGTACAAAAAGTTGAGCTTTGTATCTCTAAACGTTTCGTGAGATCAAAAAACTAGAAAACAATCTTCATTTGACATATTATATTATATTCATGCCCGTATTCACAAACGATAATTTCCTAAATAATTACGTAATCAATTATCTCCATCTCATTCTAATGCTATAAACAACTGTATATCTTCATCCCATTTATTTAATTATTTTGGGGATATAACAGGACAGGAATGCTTTGTGAATACGGGCATCAGTATCTTAAAAATGGTGCATTTGCGGACCACGTCAATAGCAAATAAAAGAATAAAGGTAGGTCATATATAAAGCACATAAATTTCCTTCACACGTCAATAGTTTTTTCACTTAGAATGAGCCAAGGAATCACCCCCTAAAATTTCGCGCACTTATTTAGGATAACCTGTATGTGAATAAAAATGATAAACGTTTTAATTATACATCATGCGGTTCGTAGAGGAATAGAAAAATAGTTATTTACATTACAAGCTACGAAAGTTCACTTTTAGGTGCGAGGTCTTTTGAATAGCCGAGGCGAAGCGTAGCGTAGCCGAGGGTATTTAAAAACTCCGAGCACCTGAAAGAGCTTTCGTAGCGTGTAATGTATTAAACTTTTCATTCTCCCCTTGCCATATTTGAACCACGGATTAAGAAGAAATGAGTAAAATAATACGATTCAGTGATAACAATGGAATTATTACAAGGTCCATGTTTTTAACATTACCATAGTAACGATAGTTTTCATTTATTAATTTATGACACTGTCAAGTCTAAAACTCTGTACCGCTATAATTTTAGAATCTTTGATCGTAGTTTAGTTCAAAATGAATTTCATTCAAGAAGCTGCAAATTCCAGTAAATCTTTCTGGAACATACAATAATAATTATTTGTATGTTCCAGAAAGATTTACTGGAATTTTTATTGTAGTTTTACATTTAGTTTTCCATCTAAATAAACGTTAATCAAACTGACATTTCTACTTTTTTGTCCAGGCCACGAAAGTTTTTCATAGCTAGCAACCACCTAGCAACCTATCACCTAGGATGTTTTCATTCTCCCCTTTACGAAAGTGTAACTTTCTGTCTTGATAAGACAACCGAAAGCGAAAGTAAAACATCCTAGGTGATAGGTTGCTAGGTGGTTGCTAGCTATGAAAAACTTTCGCGGCCTGGACAAAAAAGTAGAAATTTCAGTTTGATTAACGTTTATTTAGATGGAAAATTAAATGTAAAACTACAATAAAAATTCCAGTAAATCTTTCTGGAACATACAAATAATTATTATTGTATGTTCCAGAAAGATTTACTGGAATTTGCAGCTGCTTGAATAAAATTCATTTTGAACTAAACTACGATCAAATATTCTGAAATTATAGCGGTACAGAGTTTTAAACTTGACAGTGTCATAAATTAATAATTTAAAACTATCGTTACTATGGTAATCTTAAAAACATGGCACCTTATAATAATTCCATTGTTATCACTGAATCGTATTATTTTACTCATTTCTTCTTAATCCGTGGTTCAATATGGCAAGGGGAGAATGAAAAGTTTAATACATTACACGCTACGAAAGCTCTTTCAGATGCTCGGAGTTTTTAAATACCCTCGGCTACGCTAACGCTTCGCCTCGGGTATTTAAATACACCTCACACCTAAAAGTGAACTTTCGTAGCTTGTAATGTAAATAACTATTTACTTTCGCTTTCGGTTGCCTTATCAAGACAGAAAGTTACACTTTCGTAAAGGGGAGAATGAAAATCAAATATCAGCTCAGGGTAGTTTTTTTACTAACTAGGTACTTTTTTTAAACACTCCGCAAAACTTTGTAACATCTAGGTACACGTCAGTACTGAAATTGTGTGCAATAACTGACTACGCTAAAAAAGCAATTTCGAGGGAGTGGGAAGCAGAAAATTTTGTTCAAAACATAAGTTCGTAAGAAGTTTGCCGCTTCTCCAAAATTTAATTTCTAGTACTGCACACAGTTGTCCAGGAACCAGGATATACATAGATATACAGGATGTCCCAAATTTTCTTCTTTAAAGGGATATCCGCGTTATTTCAAAACAGAAACAAACGAAATTTGGGAAATTTCACATACACTCTGAAGGCCTTCGAGCTGTATCCTCAATGCAACTTTATGCATTTCAACCCGCAAGTAATCATCGCCAATTTGTTGTTTTTTTTTTTTCAAATTACACCCTTAGTTTTTTTCTCCTCAGCAGAATTACTAATTTTGCTCTGAATATAGTGAGATGCGATTTTTAAAAATTTAAGCATAGGTATTTAGCTTGCCAAAACAATCTTCAAAAAAAAAAACAACGTTGCCAAGAAGTAACAAAGAACACACCTTGAGGTCTTTTAAAGATGAAATTATGCTCTCGCCATACTTTCATTTCCATGGTTACACTTTGCGACAATAAAGCGTACTTAACTATGTTAACGAATGATTTTCCATACCCAAGTCGAGATGCCACGTTTTAGGTTGAAAAAAATTTTGGCGCTATTATCTGATAAGTATAGTTTGTAAAAAATAATACAATTTGATGCTTAGAATGCTGCGATTTCCAAAAAACTCATTTCATTGTATGCAAAACGAAGTCAGTAATCCTGCTGAGCAAAAAAATTTGAAAAACAAAAAGCAAGTAGAGGATGGTTACTTGGGCGTTGAAAGACGTAAATGTATATTGAGGGTGCAGCCACAAACCGGCGCCTGTAGAGCTGTCTATGGAATTTCCAAAATTTTATTATTTCTGTTTTGAATAACAGTGGATATCCCTTGTTAAAAAATCCTGGACATCCTGTATAGACTATTATTTTTGATGAAAGCTTTCCCTGAATAAGACAGCTGATAAAACATAATATTTGCTGGAAACTTTCTTCTTGGAAAGCCCACTTTTCTGTCACAATCTGGCATCAACACCTCGAGGATATCGTTCCGCTCAGCTTCACAGTGGCGGCATCTCACGGCGTATCGCACTCTTGCCTTGCGAGAGTGCGAGTTAGGCAACCCTACCGCCGCTGAAGATGAATCCCTATCGGGACGTGGAGGGGTAGGGTGGCATCAATTACGACGAAACAAAGGGCGCGGGAGGCTGACGAGCGGTTCATCATCGGCGAGGAGGCACCCGACCCGGCAGATAGGGCCGGGATCCGGTTCCGGCGCCGGTATACCAGGCATGCCGGGAACTAGCATTGTCGGGGGTGCATTATACGGGATAGGATTGAGGGGTGATTAGTTGTAGCTACGAATGGTGTTATGGATGCGTGACGAAGGATGAAGGTGTATCTTTGTAGGAGACTTAGGTATGCGTAGTAGAGTTGTTCTTATAGACGTACTTACAATAATTCAAAACGGAACACTTCTGTCTTTTATGATATTCCAACTCCAACATTCAAAAAATTTAATAATCGGAAGAAATTCCATTACCATATAAATTTGAGAGAAACAAAATAATGCATCGCATTGTCGATTTTGATATTACGAGTATTAGCCAATAGCGTATAACTTAATATTTTATGTTGTTATTTTGTTTCGTTTCGTATCAATTACCTAACGTAAGGATGCTTTGAATAAACTCCCAGTGAATAATTGCCACTCTCCGCTAGTAGAAGATGCTGTTTTCTCTACGACTACATAATATGATTAAATGATCAAACAACTTTTTAAAAATGTAAAATAGTCAATGGAACGTTGTAACGCTGAGCTGTGACCAAGCTTGAGGCATTACTCATTATGGCGGTGGTACTTGAAATGTTTCCCTTTAAATCTTCTACAGTACTCAAACTCAGTATTGAGTTAATTTTAATACTTCACTCAATTTGGATTAGAAATCATATTTATAAGATGATACTGGGGATTATGTCACTGAAGGCAGGATCAGATGGTAAAAAGCACTTATCTATACGTACGAGAGTAACTTTATGTTAGCTGATGTACGAGCTTTACTAAAATAAAAATACTGTAACTCGATCATGAGTAAATTTTCGGCCGCTCTAGTTCTGGTTTCATTTGTCTCAACATTTTATAGTTTAAGTCCTCAACACTCAACAAATGTCTAACCAAAGAAATAAAGTAAGCTCGATAAAATATAAAAAATGATTGTTCATTTTCTTGTATAGGAATGCGCTACTGAATTCATACCTACACCTACCATCTTCAGATCATATTATGTACCTAACTACACCTATGTATATTATTTTATTCTTGTCGAAAAATTTTCTGTTAGTTCTTAGTTAAACTTCCTTCCCAATTTACTAGTTTACGACCAGAGGGCATCTGTTTACACTCTAGCTCCAGCACCGCTGTTTGACTCACCTGTCCGGCGGCCTGTTGGAGTAATTAATGTGAATTACACGTACCGGGGGTAATCTCATTCCCATTAACTCACAGCGAGAAGCATCGGTTCTTTCCCCCGGGCCTAGAGGTGGCGACTGTAGTGCATATACACAGACGCCGATTACATGATACGCCGCGGCGCATCTGGGTTTGGAAAATGTAGGTAGGTATAAGGAAATGGCAGAGCTTGTATTTAGCTATCGTTAATTTGATAACTACTTACGTTCACGTTTATGTGAGAGCAGTGTATTTTACGTGTAAATAGTTGACTATTTAGTCTGGGTATATTAAGATATGTTACGTATCCAACTTTTCACTCGAAGTTAACTAAAACTAGGTTGTATCTATGTAAACTTTTGAAATATGTAATTATATTTTACCACGAGCGGTAGTAGCAGTTGAATGCTGTGGCCTCAAAATCCTAACAGTAACAGGGTTTTAATCCCTGCGGAATATTTTGCACGGTGCTCCGGGAGTTGCACGACATTGACAAGATTACTCCTAACCGACAATAGAAACGTTGTTGAATAACTTTTCGATGCATTGAAGACCATTGCAGCAAAGCAATATCGTAATTCTCACTAAATAGGAAATTCTCCCTAACCACTTTAATGCCTGATTTAAGCAGATATTTCGAATCCTGCTTAAATTATCCAATGACAACGTTTGTTGTAACAAATATCTCTGTTAAGCGATCAACGGGCTTTCAAAAAGCTACAATCGACCATAACGAACTGGGTACCTACTTGGAATAAAACTTCAGAAATTTCTAATCATCCAGTTACATCCCCCAAAAATGGTTGACATTTTATCAGGCTTCAGTTTTCTGGCCGACAAAAATAATTTTAGAGTCTTGAGCCCAGTCGGTGAAAAGGAAACACATAATATACTTAAGAGGAATAGGCGATCGTAATGTTTTGATCATGTTACAAGTACCCCGATCATCGATTTTTAGCAAATTTCGATTCCGAAAATTCTGGTTAATTTTTCCTGCTGCTTATACGTGTCAGTTTAGATTCCAAGCCACTTACGTGTTTACTTTTCATTCATTTTTCCCAGGCTGGAGAAGAGCCCCACGTCACATCTCTGTAAATTAAAAAGTTGAAAAAAATTTACGAAAAACCTATAATTTTTTTGTCTCATGTGTACATAATATCTCAAAACTGTTGAGAATTTACACAATAGCCCTTTATCCTTTTTGTATCAGAAAGGTCTAGATTTTTGAAAATTATGTGAAAACCAGAAACATAGCCAGTGGCGTGTAAAACTATGGGGGTACTCAAGCTGAACCCTTATCTACCGTACGTCCCTGGTTCAAGTTACACACAGATAATTATTGCTGTAGTATTGAACTAATTTCTAGAAAAATTACTCAGAAAAATTAATAAAAAAACTATTATTTGTTTTGGAGTTATACAAAAAAATGTATTTTTTTATAACATTCAAAACCGTGTAACTTCCCTAATACCCAATTTAGAGGATAGGTTCATTAAGATTTTTTGTCTCAAAATCACATAGGTAAATATTCTACCTTAGAAGTTTGTTCCCTTTAAGCCTGGACGCCCTGCATATACAGGGTGTATCTAAATAACACCGAAAAAATTTAGGGGAGGATTCTTTGATAAAAAATAAACAAAAAATTTCCTATTAACGTGTGTCTGGATATGCACCCGTTTTGAGATACAGGGTGTCAAAAAAAGATTATTTTACCAGTTTTTTGAAGATATTTGGGGAACCGTTTGAGATATGAAACTCACCTTTTGTAAATGTCATATCATTGATATTTATAGCTACTTTTTTAATACTGAGTTTTTTTCATGTTTTTTATAATTTTTTTATAGCAGTTTTATAGCAGAGTTTTTATAGCGGAGATCTCAGAAATGAGCGAAGTTTTTTTGCTCTTAAATTTTCGACACTTGTCTTGAAACATTCAAGTTTCATTTTTCGAGTTTTTTGAAGATGTCTCGGGAACCGTATAAGACACAGAATTCAGCTTTTGTACAGATCTTATCATTGATATTAGCAACTATTTTAATGCTAACTACCTTCTTTAAGTATGCCAGTGCCGGAGATTTTTAGGGTTGGGGGGATTTTTTGCCCCTAATATCTACGACACTGGGCAAATTGATATTTTAAATGCACACTTTTAACCGTAAATGTTTTCTACACAAAAAGATACTGTTATAACTGCTAACGTGAGCCATTTTCGAGAAAAACGGGCATTTACGATGAAAAACTCGCTTTGAATGTTTCAAGACAAGTGTCGAAAAATTAAGAGCAAAAAAACTTCGCTCATTTCTGAGATCTCCGCTATAAAAACTCTGCTATAAAACTGCTATAAAAAAATTATAAAAAACATGAAAAAAACTCAGTATTATAAAAGTAGCTATAAATATCAATGATATGACATTTACAAAAGGTGAGTTTCATATCTCAAACGGTTCCCCAAATATCTTCAAAAAACTGGTAAAATAATCTTTTTTTGACACCCTGTATCTCAAAAAGGGTGCATTTCTAGACACACGTTTATACGAAATTTTTTGTTTATTTTTGACCAAAAAATCAGCTCTTAAATTTTTTCGGTGTTATTTAGATACAGCCTGTATATTTCGTTTAGATGTATACGGACCGAAAATATAATAATTGGAGAATCCTTGCTTTGAAGTTCTTTGTAACATTACAACATTAATTAGTTTCGTTTTTAATAAATTTCTGAAAAATCTGGAGCAATTCCGTTTTGAATTTGTTTTATCTCGATATTAAAATTTTTAACAACAGAATAATTATATTTTAAATTACCTTCATGTCAGATAAAGCCCACAATATTTTGTTGGAAAAAATATTCGGAGATTAATGAGTTTTACTAGAAAATTTCAGATTGATATCGGGAAAGTTAATGGTGTAAAATGGTTTCAATTCATTTGCATGTTTCTTCATGGATGAGCACTGGGCTATTAATTTATCATTAAGTTGGGATTGAAATATTAATTAATCAATAAGTCGGCATGGTTACCAGAGAGGCTATTCAATTTCCTCTATATAAATTACTCTTTATTTTCAAATAATTTGAAAAAGAAAATCGAAGCTTTGACGGTATCCTACTCGGTTAATAAAATAAATTGAATATACAGGGCTTTGATATTTCATAGCTTAATGCGCTAAATTTTGTATGAACGTTTTATTAGTACAAGAGCGCACTGACAAAAGTTGCATCGTGCACGGCAGACGCCTTCACTTAGTGGAGATGCAGCTGTAGACGTGTGTAGCTACCATTTTCACACCCAGTGGCAGGTCACGTGCCCTGCCACTCTTCGACAGGGAACCTGAAAGTAAGGGACCGCTTACTATGTTGCTCAAAAATCCTGAAAAAATGATTTACAAAAAAAAAAAAAAGATTTTTTTTGTAAAGAGCTTCGTCAACGAATGAGTGGAGGTTTGGGTTTTTTTTGGGAAGATTTTCTCCAAGAAAAGGAAGCAATTTAAAGAAAAGTCTGAGTCAAAATATCTACTTTTGTGGCATAAATTCAGGCATATTCTAAAGAATATGCCTGATTTTTTTATTATTATATAAAAAACAACAAAATCTGGGACAATTATTGATCAAAATAATTTTTTGGTAAAAAATTCTGGAAATCTACATATTCTACATACTTCCTTCGCCGGAAACTATCTAATTAATAAAATTTTTGAATTCTCCATTTGTTTGAATTTTTCCGGGACTAGAAAGAAATTTGTAAAAAAATACTAAGCGACAAAAAATGCATATTTTTGCCCAAGGAACATGCCTACAACATTCCCACCAAGTGACTGCGGTGCACAATACCACTTTTATCAGTGGGCTCTCGTAATAATGACTTATTGTTACGCGTAGCAATAAAATATTTTTCTAAGTAGCAGTATGGCTGATAGGTAAGCATAATATGCTCGTTATGCAGGTCTGGATCACAGAAAAAACGAAATAATTTTATACCGTAGTAAACGCTAAAGTTATTAACGGCATCGTGACGCTAATTAATGGCAATTTGAAGCCATAAACGCTTATTATTTAGTTCCTAGCTTTATAATAATATAATGTTTTGAATAATTATTTCGTTAAAATTTCAAAATATTATCTCTGTAGCTTACATGACCAGGATTCCTAGAAATTTTATTATGTAACTTCTGATGTCAGGTTCTTATATTATTTTTCTTATTAATTAATTTCAGTGTAAGTGTATTTTTTATAGATAGGTAGAAACATATTTTTATTATTGCCATTTTAAACTTTCTTGTACAAACAGATACTCGATAATCCAAGCATCTAAAAGTTTTACGTCTAGAAAGTTATATTCACACCTAATAGCGATCTCACCTTTTAAAGCTCGCACTACGGAGGGTGTACTTTACTACTTTCATAATCGTAGTGATAGAGCAAAGGTACACAGTGTATCCAAGTTTATTTTGTAATAAACTTCAACAAAAATTCAGCAGAGGCACTCATGCTAACATATGTCGCGAAAGTTCACCTCTTGCGTTCACCTTTAATAACAGGAGTCTTTATTGCATGCAAGCTGTTCATCTTGCAAGGCCCAACTCAAAGAGAACGTAGCAATAAATAGCAGCCCCGTACCCTTGCCTATGGAGTGTGCCAAAAATTCCGGGTATATTCCGGCTATTTATCTCCAAGCCAGTACATCAAGGCAGGCTGCGGAGCTTACCGGCCTTCTCCGACCATAATTGATAGAAGCACATGAGCATCTCTCAGGGTAATGTTCCCAGACGCGAGTGACAAGATAAAGCTTTGCTCAACAATGGCTATAAAGTGCGCGGGATTAGCGAATAGGTCTACCCTTTGAGGAAAAACTGCGCCCCAGGGAACCGTCAAATTTTTACCCGTAAATTCTGTCGGCCTGAGTTAAGAGCTACTCGTAATATTTGAGAATTATTGAAAGGTTTTAATATTTCATTAGGATTTTTACGGACTCGTGCTAACTCCGACATCACTCGACATAAAATATGTACTTTAGAGATGCCGTGCGAATTTTGAAGTAGGCAGCTGTTTGAATATTGAGGGGTTTTGAATTTTCATTATGGTGACAGGTATCAATATAAATGGTGGGAGATTATTAAAGGTGATGACTCCTTCGTGAAATGGAAGGTTCAGAAATTAAGGGCAGAGCACAGATATTTATTTAATCTCTACAGAATATAAAACTCAACCTCTCTTTATTGTTCATGTCTTATGAGCTTGTATTTCGCGAGCTCGCAACAAGAGTTTCATTATACATTTCTATTTATTCAGCCATCTTATCTGGTTAGGTCCAGGATATTTGATTATTAAAAAGCAAGTCTGTAATGGTTACCGAGGGGTCCCTAAAGTGTTCATTAAAAAGTTACCACCTGTATATTACATTTGGTGCTGGCGGTAGCGCGGCGGGCTAGAAGTGCAGACTACTAATCCGTTGTCACGCTGTCACCGCCTGGGTTCAAATCCCAGTTTCGCCTTTGTTGTTGTGTTCGTCTAAATAACAAACTATTTATATAGGTAACTAAAATTATTCTGTGACTATATACACTGTGTCCAAGATAAGAATGAATAACAGCATGGGTATCTCGGAAACTGTGGAGATACAGGATCGTTAAATGGGGAAAAAGCTGGGCAACCAGAAGGACAACGCAATGGCAGAAACAGAGTCTAAAAATTATTTTTGATTTTCGAATTATTTGGAAAGAAAACAAAATGTTAAATTTTCGTTTTTTTATTACGATTTTTTCAACAGCTGTTGTTAAATTTCCAATACAAGTAAGTATTCGAGACCAATTGCATAAAAAAATGTCCGGATAAATCTAAGCTCTCGTTTTATTACCCCCTATTGATAATTTAGGTGGAAATGTTTTATCATTTAATATGCCTTCACGATTATAATATTTCATTCCTTTCCCCTTAAATAAATAGTGATCAACTCTAGTTGTTGTGATCATGTGATCTAATAGGTCACATCATTAATTTTCAAAATTATGTCCGCAAGATAGAGTAGGACTTAGTTTATTTTTACTTAGGTATACCTATTTGATAATATTTCCATTTTTCAAATTAGAACAAAGCACAACAAAACAACATTCGCATAATATAAGCAAATACAAAATCATGAATAACATATTTATTCACTTCATCATTAATTTTAGATTTCAAATACCTATGATACATATTGATTGACTGTGTTTCATTTTTTTTTCTATTTGTTTTTCATATTTAATTGCCAAAATGAAGCTTACTCTCAATCTGGTGGAAAATTCGGATTAAATTTGGTGTTGACTTCAATTCCGACATAGCATGCAATCACTAGTGATTTATAGCGGTTTTAGCTAAATGAAGCGCAATAAAAAGTAATGAGAGAGGGAAAACTTAGCTCAGCAACTCATTAAAAATCCAAATTGAAAAGCTATAGGTTATCTACCAGGATTTGCGAATTAGAACAGATTTTAAAAGAAATTTCTGCAATATGTTCCCCGGGTCGCGACTGGTGAATATTTAGGATTTTATTTATATTGCCGACGAAACAAAGTATACAATAAATCTCCCAGAAGCTGTACATCTGACACGGGAAAATATTTCCGAATAACGCAAACCTGTTAGTATTCAACTTTGAGAATATGGAATCCAATATTCTTAATAATGACTATAAATCTTCCTTGCTTGGAACCAAGTGTTTCCTATTCTTCGGATCGAGCATTGCCGTCGACATTGGGAAATCCAAGACGATCCCTTTCTCTTTCCATTTAAATTGTTCTAAAAGTTAGAGGCTTCACTTATCTTATTTTTCGTACTATAAGTTATTAAATTATGACAAAGATATTTGTGTTTTAATTTCGATTTTTTATCTATTTAAAACAATAATTATAAAAAGACCGAGGAGAACAAAAACATTGTAACTGTTCTACCACCCAATGAAATGTTTTACTTACATCTTAATCAAGAAAGAAGAAAAAGCTGCTATTCATAAGAATACATATATCTAACTTAATTACACACTTAATTACACGTGGTTAGAAACTTTTGCAGGATAGAATAGAAAATAAAAAAAAATTCTAAAAAAGACTTCATGAATGATCTACGAATTAAACTTTTTTTTTGTTTTTCTTCCATGAACCCATTCATCTATCCTTTCGCGTCAATAGATATAGAAACAAATCACTCTTAAGTTATTTAGCAAATCGTCACAGTCGAACTTGAGTAACTAGTTATCACTGGGATGCAATTGCAGATATACCTACCCCAGAGTCTGGCCATACGCTCGGGCGATACCGAATTGGGCGAAGGATTTTGTTATTCACTAATCCCGACAAACGAGAAATTAGGGGATTATAAGAGATAACTGGACAGACAAGAAATACATGTGCGGCCTTGCCCATATATATAGCAGTGTTGCCAGATTTATTTAGTGGTGCTTTTAGTAGATCGGATAGGTATACCTAATCAATTTATTATTAATAATTGAAGTCGAGTAGGCAGTAGATACGTACCTACCTATGGCTATGCTGCACTTTAGCGTCATCGGTAAGTCAGGTCTTTGGTCAGGTGAAAAAAAAAATTATAAAAAAACCTACCCTGACCAGTCCTGGCTTACCGGTGAGTTTTAGTGCGGAAATTATATTTTCCTATGACCACTATACAAAACACTACTTTGCGCATCGTTTTTTGTGCGCAAACTAGCAGACTTCTCACGTATCCAAAACTATGCGACAAAGTGACATAAGGCATAGCCAAAAATCATTTCCGTACAGTTTTAATGTAAAGATGGGCGGTAACTGAGAACTCACTGTTACTTATTGTTAATGGAATAACTATTCATTTAAAGCTTCAAGGTAATAAAATAAACACAAATGGGATAACATAGAACCCGACAAGACTATAAAATATACTCATTATTCTCTTGTGGCAGTAATTATTAAAATTTACGAGTTGATCGCTAATAACAGCATTGCGTAGCGTTCAAATCAAATTCACGAACGTGAAAACTCGCACACCTCTAACTTCAATCCACGACTGCGCCTGCGTTGTGTGAAAGTTGCATATCTACCACGTCTCCAGGCTCCACGTCATGCACTTTATTTTTAGTTTAGATACGGAGTCTAGTAATAAATAATAATAATATTGTCGGTAGAATTCAATGATTTAACAGTATATAATAGTAATATTAAAAAGTCATTGGTAGAATAATTGAAAATATTACCTAGGTAGTCTGAAAAAATAAATTTTAGTTACCTATCATTATAATGGATTCTGATTCCTTTGAATTTGAAGCAGAAAATACACCACCTGCTGAAGTCAGAAAACAAGCAGGTTTGTGTTCTTTGAATTTGCTACCTATAGTTTCGAGAGAAAAATACGAATCTGCTTATAAACATTTCATAAATTGGAGAAAATGTCATAAAAGTAGAGCATTGTCAGAAAAAATAATTTATGTGTTAAATTTGTTAAATAATTAATCTGTTAAATTGTGGTCGTAGGAAAAGTACTGTGTGTAGCACGTGCGGAAAAGAAATTTCACACTCGTGTGAATTGTGACACTCGACTTCGTCTCGTGTCACAATTCTTTCACACTCGTGAGAAATTTTCTCTTTTCCGCACTTGCTTCACAATATACTATTATATTACTTTTCTATTGATGTTTCATGTTTCTGCTGTAGGTATAGTATAAAATAATAATTGTAAATGCACTAAGGGCTTGATGATGTATTTGATAGAACTTAAAAAAATAATGCATTAAGTATTAATATTATTTATTTATTTTTTTCAATTTTATTTAATGTAGAAAATCGGAATGTCTGTAAAATCTGGCAACGTAGCCATACAAGAGCATGCAAATAACTCAACGGTATTTAGAAATTCCTTCGCCCAATTGAGCTCCCGGATTATAAGGATCCCCGTCGTGACGAAGGGTCACTCAGGTAATTTCGCCCAATTGAGAAACGCCGATACGCTCGGCGGCTGTTATGTTTGTCTGAAATGCATTGTATGAGATAGGCGCTTAGCACTGAAACAATTAAAATACCTATCCATTATTTTGCATATTATTTAAACAGTTTTTTTTATAGTGGCTATAAGAATTTTAAAGTATGTAATAAAATCATTTCTACATTTATCTCTTGTTTTACTTTAATTTACTGCGTATTCTTCTCAACAATATTGAATGTAGTCAAGTTCAAGAACTGATTTTTTTATTTATTTACAAAGAAAAATTAACAATAAATATTATTCAATACAAAAACTATCATAAACTATAAAATTTCAAATATGAAGTCGTCTCTCCGCTTCAAGGAACGTAAATAGAGGCAATAAATGCCACTCTGCTTAAGAAATTTTAAAAGGGTTAACATATTAGGTATAACTGTATGGTGTATCCCTTATTACTGTGAGGGTTTTATTAATTTCTTTGCACGGTATACAAGGTGTTCGGTAACGGGCCAGACAAAATCAAACGTTTTTTTTCAGATCGGGCCTCGTTTAGGAAATATTTTCAAAAATGTTGTTCAGTTACCGAATTAAACCGATTTTTATTGCGGCCTTAGTTTTGCATTTTTGGAAATATTTGCTAAACGAGGCCTGATCTTGCAAAAAGTTATTCCCACTTTTATGCTTAAAATACGATTTTATATACGACATTCGATTCTGACTACCCAGTTACTAAAAAAATATATTTTCAAAGCCTTAGTTTTACATTTTTACACCTATACGAGATAAATTCTCAAATTTTATCACTTTTTTCCCACCTTAAATAAAGGGTAACAGAAGTGCACTCTATATTTTTGGAAAGAGAGACTTTTGTAGGATTTTACGCAAGAATTTGCATGAACGCACATATCACTTCACACGAGGGTTGTAGGAGTGACAAAAGCATAACAGAAAAAAGATAATATCACCTACGTTGCATTTCTTTAAAAAATACATACTTTTGATCGTGGCCAGTTACCAGTCAAGTCAGACTGCTTGTATTCTTATGTTGGGATTAGAATGTGATCGTTTACAGAGTTGATATGAAGATGCTGTTAATATTCCTCCACATCAGAGTTCGTGGCTCAGAAATCGTTGCTAAACTTCACACAAACCGTCAAACCTATTCGTAGGTTATAATTTTGCTGTTAACTAGACTCAAATTCGTTTTGTAATTGCTTAAAAGAATAAAAAATAATGCTCAAGCAGCGTTACAGAAACTAATTTACAAATAATATACAAATAGTGCATAGATGCGTAGTAGGTAATTAATATCTCAAAGGGGCGATTGAAAATGTTTTTTGTATATTCAAATATGATAATGCAATACTATAGTTGAATGGTTGCATACAGGATATGTTGTTGGATTTTAATTAATAGATCACCACGAGTGGTAATAATCGAAATATTTGTGCTTCAACTTTTCAATATCAGGGATGTTGTAAATTGTGGTTATACAGCTGCCGTATGTTTAATAACATTGTTCTAAATGAAAATTATACAGGATATTTGTGATTTATTACAGAGTGGAAGAATAAATAGTCGTCAATATGGGCTTTGTAGACGTTTATAATGAACAAACATACGCGTGCTATAAGCCTTCTCAGTGACTCTTGTAATTTATTTATTGATGATTTACATCCAAATCACTTCCCGTAATTTACGTAATTATTGTTCCATTTCTTTGTCCGATAAATTCAACACCTAATCATCAAACCTGTGTGGAGTTATGTTAAAAGTTAAAGTTAAAAACATGCATTAATTGACAAAAGAATGGATTAAAAAAAATAGTGTCTTATTGAAAAAGTTTACTATTGAAAAACTCGTAATTTGCAGCTAATATCATTTGAAATTGTGAAAACAATAAAAAACATATTTTTTGGATATATTCAATGGAAAAGTCAATAAATTTCTACACATCTCACTCAATTATGAGTTGATATATTAGAGGTTGTTGAGGTTTAAAAAATGACAATTTTAAAAGCATGTTAACTAAAATTAGTTATTTATGCAACAAGTGCATAAAGTGGTACTTTTTTTCACGACTGGGAAGATTGACCGCATGAGCCGCAGGCGAATGCGGCAATCCCAGAAGTGAAAAAAAGGCACTTTATGCATATGTTGCATACAAAATTTTATCTACGAGTGACTTAAATTAGAACGAAAATTTATTATTATAAAAAAAAACTTTCCAATGCATTCATATCTTATATGTAAGCGTTTCTTTGAAGCTGTTAACGCTTTTTTCATCACGTCAGTTCATAAAGGTGACATATTGCTTAATATACACTTCTTTAGATTTTTGAGGTAGGTATACCTAACAGATTTTGTGCAGCCATATATGATGGAATAAGAATTTCTTCTAGTGCGGAAGATATTTCATTCATGATTAAATGTAAACATAAAAAATATAAATTATATAGCCACATTTGATTGAAAAATAATTTCTTCTGGGGTAGAAGATATTTCATTCATTGAAGCATCTACAATGTTATCCATTTTAGGTATAAACGACGAAAAACACAAAATATTAATAATTGTACATAGATCTGGCGCTCTGCTAATAAACTGCGACGTTTCTCTAGTATAGGTGCATGGTAATTATAAATCGGGATACAATGTAATTCAGCGTTCAGCGTGTCGTGTTCAGTTGTTGTTGCTAGTTGCGAACGCCCCGACTGCCGACTGAGCCGCTCCGCTCTCCGCTCGGCGCTCACTACTTGCCAGTCGGCGAGCGTGCACTAACGTGACAGATTTAGCGTTAAATAATGAACCGCTACGGCACTTTATTACACCCAAACTACTTTATTTAACTCTTCAATATAATCATACATTTTTTGAACTAAGAAACGTCTAAAAAAGTGCATTTTATGAATCACTCGTAGATAATAGTATATTATGCAACGAGCTTATAATGAAGGCTATTAATACGCGAGTATGATAATTAAGATACGAGCCGTAGGCGAGTGTCTTAACCATCATAAGAGCGTATTAATAGCCATTATCTGCGAGTTCCATACACTATTTTTTCTACGACCCTTTTTTATTTCATAGAAAAGATTAAAAAATTATATATTTTAACAATGACCCGTGTACAATTGCGGATCATTGAGGTTAAGATAGGTTGCTATTTGTTTACGCATATTACCAAATTTTCTCTTCGTCGCTAAGATTATTCTGCTGAGACATGTTTTAGTATCAAGTTTAAAGGGCACTACTCACTACTGCGTAATTTTTATTATGCGAAGTTCGAATCCCGAATTTTACGCTTCGATTTTGAGATTAATTAATAATTTTAATAACATCGACAGCCATTAATTACGATATTATTTACCTGTGCAACGCGACGATCGGTCGCGCACAATAGCGTTGCCGCTTTGAATACTATCACGGAGCGTCACGAATAATATAATACTTTATCTTCCTATCTTTTACACGATATACCTACCTATCAAATTAATTAAGGTAACATAAAATCTTGATACATTTTCTTTGAATGTTACTTATGTTCTAAATTAAATAAACGTTCAGAATTTGTTTTCAGAAATACAGAACTTATATCACAAGGCAATTTATGTCGTGAGTATGACAACTCTGTGACTTCGGTTGGCTTGCCGACCCGATTGTTAGCCAAAAGGAACCGATTCGATTGCAAATGCTCCTCTGCCATTGGATAGCTTGACCAGTGCTTTAATGAAAATTTATATCTTAATGAGACCCATTAAAGCACTGGTGATTCATATTTAATATGCATATTAAAGGTTGGGAGTAGAAAAATAATATTAAAAGCTATCTGTAACAAAAAAGACCACCTTAATGATTAATAGGATGGCTTTATTTTAAAAGCATTTGATCAACCATTACCCAAAGTATGATCATCGCCCATTATTAAGTATAACTGACATAAAAAAATGATTTTGTTGTTGGTCTTACATGAGCATAGCGTTCATTATAATATAGCCAATAGGTACCCCATAAAAGTGATAAACGTGCAAAAATATTAACTTTAACCATGAACATCTGAGGCGGAAAAATAGGTACTGGTCTTCTTTGGAAAGACCGATAGATTCCTCAGGTACATAATATTATAATGGACGTGAAAAAATACAAAGTTTTAGGAAAGGTGCATGTGATATCAGGAATACTGAGAAAAATTCACATAAGTGGACCGATGCAACGACAATAATGCGATCAGTGTCACAGTCGCCTTGTGACAAGTCGTAATAATGCTACTTTGTCATGTGGCCTTATTAAGAACATGGACATTTTCTAAAAAAATAGCTCTTAAGAAACATTTCATTAGTTTAACGCTATTTCACCTACCACGTCGAACATCTTCAAGATCAACTGTATTCTCTGACAAATAATAAATTGAAATAACTTCCAAAAATATCCAAAATATTTTTAGGCACAAAATTCTAAACTTGATAGTAAAATGATAGTATGCCATGCGGTGAAGGATGAACGACCGTTTTTACTTTAGGGGAGGACTTCAAAGTGTTTTTATATCTAAAACTATTACAGATTCTGTTTTGTGTGGATTCAATATTCAAAAAAAGGGCTCGAAACTTAGATAAAACAAGCCATGGCCTTATTATAGGAACGTGGCCTTATTTATTTTGGCATAGGTACCTTAGGTGTTTTTGAAAATAAAAGTAGGTACTATCAACCCTCTTGAATCTGTAATCATAGTCACACGCTACATGATAATATCTTGTTGTTAGCAGCAGGGTTGTTTTTTCATAAATTTTTTTGAGCTCAATTTGATAGACTAGAACAAAAAATTATAACGAATTTAGTGCAGCGCGCTCGTGGTCGCGCACCCCTGAAGCCCCTGGTTGTCCTCTTTCAGATTTTCGGGTTTTAGAAAAAAAATTCTGCAGTCTACAGTTTCTATTAAATAAAAAACTTTTACACTAGCTGTCTAAGTGTCAAATTCATAATAAAGCAGCTTTTCCAAAAACTCAAATTTAAGTTCATTTGCATATTTTTGCTGAGTTTGAATTGGAGAGGCATTTATTTGCAAGGTAACTTTTCTATGGTCAGCCTTGACTGTTAGTTAACACTGGTATATTAATTATTTTTTGTCTAACCAACCACATAAAGATTTACAAAATTCATGTAAGTACTATCAATCCTGCTGGCATAGGTAATAAAAAACAGTTGCAGTTTTGGTGTCCTCACTGTGAAGCGGAGTTGAGATCCTTTATTACATTTTTCACCCCTATAAAATAATAAAGCTAATAATAATTACTGGATAAAATGCTTATTTTATTGCAAGAAATGTTTGTTATTAAGAAGTAGTAAACACGACTTAGTGGTTGCGACAGGAAAGGAAAACTACAAATGGCAACGCTGCGTAGCCTCGGGGTGTCAGGAAGACAGTTGGTGATGAAGAGGAGCAGGTGTAGTGGCAGTTGGTCAAGAAAGAACAGAACAGTGTCTTTTCTCTACTTTTTTCTATTCACAGCCTAGTAATGTTTACTGCGGAATAATTGACCCCTTAAGTTTATTAGGTCACGTGACTTCCTTGGTAGACATAAGTACAATAATTAATTAGCTTGATACATCTTACTTCTTATGTTTACCTACCATTTTTTTATGTATAGAATTTATTACCAACAGATATCTTATTATTTTGAGGTAATGGTTATTTCACATTATTAAATTAGCATTTTTTACCTTACCCTACCACCATTATGACTCTGATAAGGCAAAAATAGACCCAAAAAGTCAATTTTATCTTTCTTGATTCAATTACTTCAATGAGTAATTAAAAAAATACTTCTTTCTACTTTATAAAAAAAACCATAATCACCTGCGAAATAGACTCGTAAGATATCTTAAAAATGCATTCAATCTTTATTGAATTTCTTGATGGCATTTCCTAAAAATACTTTATACCTGTCTCTAAATCTTCCACCCCCTTGATCCGCTTTTCATTAAATTTATGCAGGACCGTCTCTCTACCCAGGAAACTTACAAACTACTCTTATCAAAATCTGTGAAGTAGTTTCAAGCTGGTCACGTCAAAGTTTACAAGACAGGCGGACAAGAGCCGAACACAATATTTCTTTGATCTAAAACTAATTACAAATCAAAAAATGTAACATGAATCTAATTGCTTCTCCTTATCATCGCAAATGAAAATCGTGTTTAATTCTTTGAATTTTCTCGTTCTATGTAAATTTTTCTACAAAACTCTTCATTTTATAGTGCTTCTTGATGTTATTTTCAATTATTATGAATCATGGAAAAAGGATGACATGTATAAAAATAATATAAATATAATTTGAATATAAAATGATACTCATAAATAATGTAAAAATAATAATCAAGGCAAAGGATTAAAAATGAACTTTCTAGGTCAGTCCAATAAAATAAAATAAAATTCTCCAGAACGTTGCTCTTTGTTTATAATTTTTCAAAATTACAAAAACCAATTATGAACTTGTTAAGTCTTATTAACTTGTTGATATTAACTGATAAGTCAAAACAATCAACTTATCAGGAGACCTAAATTAATTATATTGTTTGTTGAAATTTGATTTCCTTTTGAACAAAATAACAAAAGAAATTGGTATTTCTAATTTTGAATTTCAACAATATACCAAATATTTTAATTAACTGCTTAGAAACACAGTTATTCAGGTCTCCCGAAAAGTTGATTGTTTTGACTCATCTCCTTTTGCCTTTTACCCACAGCATTGATCATAAAGTAATCATTAGATTAATAAGTTAAAATGCATACCAATTTTATTTTTAGTAATGTCATTTCCTTATTGAGAATACTATACAAGGAACCATTTTGCACGTAAAAATTTTCGTTTAATGTTGAAAATGTATCTAAACTCTTGTTACGTGAATGCATTTCGCTCATACGAGCTTTAAACTTACGAGCCTATAAAACAACAAGAAGATATAAAACATTTTTGCGACCGCGTCCGGAAAGTAAGTACTCATTTACAATATTTGGTCCTTTAGAGCTCTACAATGTAAAATCAGACACTTGTCTCGCTACTCCTAAGTTGTCTGTAAGCATCGCGCAGTCTGACAACAAACTCAATTGTCTCTGGAAGGAAACTTAATTTACTTTTACTCCCGGCATTTGAAGAAATGAAGCTAAGGTATTTACCAAGTTGTCCCTTTTCAAAATCGCGTTACAGAACTGACTTCTTTTACTTGATAGTTCTTTTTAAGGAATTGTTACATTGTGACATTCTGACTATGTAATCGAGGACATTTCTAGCTTGAACTTAAATTGGGAAGGAAATTGGAATCTCCTTCGGAAATCAACGACTATTGGACCTTTGCATTGAAAAATAGCATCTTTCAGTCATCTCATGCTCCAACTTATACCAGGAGAACTTCCAAACTAAATTCTGCCCTTCTTGATCAGATTTTATTTGTAAAAGTCGTTGCCCAGAAAAATTACCTGTGTTCCCTGACTTTTGTTCACAGCATAGATGTATCCAATTATTAACGTGACATCAACACATAAATTGATGCGGATTATGCAATTGAAATATGATTCTTGATCCACTTTCAGAGTTACAGAGCTAAATTAATTTTAGTTTTTTTAAATGGAAAGCTTATTCGTGTTTGTTAAGAACTCCCAACTTAAATTCCATCCAGACACCACTTTACAGAATTCTAAATTGCATATAACTCACGAAGATTAAATAACTTCTAGCGAATGAAAATATGAAGTTCTGCTTTTTTTCTTTTATTATTTCTTACGAATCGTTTATGATTTGAACATAATTTCAGATTATGAACGTGATAGTGAATTGAAAATTGGAATCTGACTTCATGCGATAATGTTCTTATGTGTCCAAATAACTATTTACTTGTGTTTTAGGAAAATTTATCAAATTACATTTTTTTTAAATACCTTTTTATCAAGTCATTAATTTCTACAGAGTGGTCTAGTCTTTTGAAACCCCGGCTTGTAATTTGGAGCGTTACATTTTTTTCTTGCTGCATAATTTTTCGTTATGAAATATGAAAACTTACTCGTTTGAAGTAAAGCTTCTATTCAATTCATATCGTCTCGCAGTTATAATTAGTATTTTTTATTGTTGTAATAAGCTAAATATTTGAGTTTTTTGCACGTCCTAAACTTAACGCAACAACATAAAATATATTTCTTATTAAATCGTTTAATTACGTTGCCATTTTGATCGTCATTTTAGTTTCGACTTTTACGCACTTGTGCTTAAAGTGACATAAATGACAGTTAAAAGCAAGTTTTTATGAATCTGCCTAATACTATCGCTTTGACATTAATATAAAATACCAATCTCTAGAGCTTATAGATTTATATTTCTTGACGACTCTGACTCTGATGTTAAATTGCATTTTTTTTAAATATGGTGAACATTTTCAATGGTCTTTTATTTTTTATCGGTAATAAACTCTTCTGAAAGGGAGAAAAATTCACTTCCAGCAATGTCAGAACAAAACTTTGGTGATACAGGGTATTTTAAAATCAGTGATTATCTGACAAATTTTTATTAAGTTCGTGCAACCGGACATTCGTCCTACAAAGGGCGAAGGATTGAAAAATTTTAATCTTGTAAATATTAGGACTCAGAGGTAAAATAGCTTGATAAAATGTGGGTTGCCCAAGTTTCAGAAAACAAAATAATTACTGCAGGTAAAATTCCACAAATTTCAACATTACAGCCATTAAAAAAATGAGAATGTTCCATCAAAAGCTTTGGCTCAACGAAACACTGCTATTAAACCTAAAAACGGATCAGGAGCTCAAGCAAATGGTGATGAAAATATCTTGGGTACTATATTGAATTTATTAGCTGAAATCGGATCCTGACATTATCACTAATGAGTAAAATTGCCATTTGCTAATGACTGGATGCTTCTGTTGTTTCTTGTTTCATTTCGTATGGAAATAAGCCACCTAATTAGGTCGGTGCTTTCGTTCTGTAAATTTGAAAAGCTGAAAATTTCGCATTTATTGTCATTCAGCAACTGAGGAGAATTGTGTACCCTAATAAAGAAGATTCAACGTGGATTGTAATAAACGAGAAGCTTAAACAATAAATATCCTGATATCCAATTCTATTAATTCTTAACTTTATTTGAGAACCTTTAGAGAGTGTCTTATTATTTTTGTCTGCATTTCATAATAACATGCTTATTCGAGTACTCATATGTTAATCCTCTAATTTTTATACATTTATTTTACATCTTGTCTGTGACTATATTTTTATCATACACCTTACATACAAGCAAAAGACAGACTTCCATATCTTTGGATCGAGCGATTCTGCGTGCTTGCTTATTATGTATACAACAAATTCACATATTTATTTACTTTTAATTATTTTGAATATGCGCCCATTTTATTCGTGTGATTTCGAAGGAAAAATAATTTGTGAAATGCTAGATAACTGGTCAACTTTTACCTAGTCCTCTGTGCATGTGATTCAATTTGCATTATTATAATAAAATACTATTTTTATGACTGGTGAAGTCTGTGAAAAGAGTGAACACTCTGTAGGCCAACAGCACGTTCTAAGAAGGTCGTAAAATCATACCACTCGACGCTGGTGACGTCTGGGGGATAACTTGCTGAATTTACTTGCAGCACGACGATATTTCACTGCACTGCGTAATGCTTTTGCGAAATCCCAAGAGAAAATATCCAAACAGCGTGTTTATTTCAAAGAGTGTTATTACGTGCTCTTGCAAGTTAAAGATGAAGCCGAAGATTCAGAACAATGCTACAAATAATTGTGTCATACAAATTATTATTTACTCAGCTTTCTGTAATTAAGTAGAGACGTAGATTGATTTAATGAACTTGTTAATTTGAACATAATAATTTACAGTACCTAAACAAAATATTAAAACTCTTGTTGAAACTTAAAAGTGGATCTCTTTGAAGCTTTAAAAACTTTGACGAAAAACATCAAAAAAAGAACCCACTTACATACCAGTTTTCCACAATAAAGGGATCCTAATTTATTCCCATCAACTTTGGATACTATCAAAGAGTGTATACAACGAAAAGAGATCCGAACTCAAGTTGAAGGGAGGAGGTTAAATAAACTTCAACGTTGCATGCAGCACCGGCACCGCTACGTTTTTGCAGCAGGATTTTTTGGGTTGAGCATGAAGTGAGCTAGAGGAAAACCAGCTACCCTCTCAACTTGCCAGATCTCTATCGCAAATTGCAGTCGAGAATGCGGAATTGATAAGGATGTTCAGAGAATAAACAAGACATTTATCACTGAATCTAGTAAACGTTGCCAATGCTTTCCTGACAACAGCGTCAGAATCTCATCTATCTGTATACATGTAACATAATGTTTATCCTCCTGAACGGTTTTTGTGTGCTTTTAAACGGCATAAAAATAAACCTAAACATTCTTGCTTGTAGTGGATTAAGGAGCTTTTTCTTAATTCCCTCATTGTAAATGAAATGAAATAAAAAAACCCTTTCGGGAATACTTACACTTTATTATTTTTATATCCAAAATTTATGGAACTTATTTTATTATTATGCCACTAATGTGTTAGGGTGAACTATTTTGTTACGTTAAAAAAAGAGAAGCTTTTAAAAACTTGCATGCAGACATAAGACAATAACTAAAAATTAAGTTGGACTTCCTCGTATCATCCCCATTATTATGAGAGAATGTTGAATTTTATATTTTGTCTACATAGAAGTCAGTAAAGCTTCATAAAATAGTCGACCTTTATGCACTTTCATACAGACCAGTCGTATATTTGTGTAGTTGGCTGTTATACCTTCTCAGTTTACGAGCACTAGTTTTACACTATACCATTATAACTAGAATTGTTTGTGATAAACAATCATTATTTTGGAGAACTTTTCTAAACACTCGTAAAATTGTTTCAGTGTCTAACTTTAGCACTTAGGATAATTTTGATGAGTCTGAAGTTTTCAATTCCTCAAGAGAAGTTTACTTCAATAAAATTGATTAACTGATAGATATTATTCTTTCTTCTAAACTATAAATCCGATATTTATAGACATAAACAGAAGTTATAGATTTAATTTATAATTTTAAAATCAAACAAAATAGGTGAAATTTGGTATAACAATTACACAATTAATTCTCTTGAAATGTACTCGTGTTCTCTAAATACTGTAACTATGTGAGTGTCAACTTTTGTCTTCGTATCTATAAAGATCCGCATAATATTCATAACTTTGTTATTTACCTTTTTTTTTCACAATCCCGAAACAGGTCGATTTTATTTGTAAAAAATGCATTTATCAACATAATTTTTTTTTTTATCAAATCACCTTTTTGAGCTGTAACGTCATCATATTTTTTTATAATATCAACCCCCATTTTTTGTCAACAATGGATTTCTCTTCTCCGTGAATACAACGATACGACATACTAGAGGTTTATTAGTAATCCCTGACAAGATACAGGTTGTTTTGTTAGAAAAACAAAATTGAAATGTAAGAAAGCAGAAATCTGATCAATTAAAATAACTTCAAGTTGCAAAAACAATCAAGGCGTATGATTCGAATCAAACTAAAAAATAGGTTGTTAGTTCTTTTTATCTTGAAAACCCCATCATCGCCCTTATCTAACAAAAAAAGGGTAATTATATACATCCGCGGCTCCTAAGTTTCATCAATTTCTTCGGGACCGAGGAGCGAAATACGGGTGCTGGGTGGGTAAGAAACTAACAACAGCCATTGCAAACTATAATATTAAGGTCACAACTAAGGCCTCTTTGGCACTACGGTTGCATTGCTATTTTTTTTTCACTTTCAGGGCAAGGAAAATCTTCGAGATTAACAGTAGCACGGTTTTTATTTTGAATTTTGCATTTATTTTGCATTTATATTCAAAAAATCGTAACATCAATCCCTGTGGTCTTTTCACGGTATGAAAAAGCGGATATGATGCGAATACCGGACTGTATACGTGTGGAAGCGCTCGCATTGTGTTGTAAGTGGATACATCCTTAATTACATCCAGACTAGTGCTATTTACTCCGCGCTTGTGTCAGGACCGTACTTTCTTTGCACTCTCAAAATTGGTTTTTAAAGCCGTTTTGTGGCCTTCCCTTTCATTTGCAAAGCAAATAAATACGTTCCTGGTGTTACTATAGGTATGTTCTCCACCCCTATATAGGTGCCATAGTGAAACTGCAGGAGCCGCGGATGTATACAGGATGTATACAGTAAATAACCGCCCATCAATGTTGCAATATAAAATTAAATCATAGTCCAGTTATAATGACCAAAAAAAGTTTTGCATGAGCGTGAATCGTGAAAAGCGTTCTAATAGTTTTTTTTATTACTGTTGAAATTTAAAAAAATGGCTAGTTTAATGAAAATGAAAATGAATTGGAAATTAACTTTATCACCATACTCTAGGTACTTTGGTTATCCCATCAGCTCTATGTTTTTTGATTTTTTTAGCTACGCATCTACACATTTTCCCGCATAGTATGACCGACAAAATATGAAGAAAAGTGGTTCTGTATTTTAGTTTCCTTTCCTCCCGAGGAAGACAAGATTTGTTTCCGTCTGTTTTGTAGATTCTGACAATCTAGACAATTTTCATTCTAAACTTGGCATTCGTGGGCTTGGTCAGTTTAACAAAATATTGACTTTTTTGTATAAAAGTTCCCATAAACATATGTCCGGGAAAGCTTAGAAAATAAGACACATGGTGTTGAAAAAAAAAAGTTTTCGCGCCATAACTTTGGCATTTCTCAATATTTTTATTTTATACCAAGAAATTATTTATTATAATTTAGAGCACACAAAACGAAAAAGAACACGGGCGAAAAAATTCCTTAGTTGCGGGGACACAGGGTGCTATTTCGCTCAACATCTTCTACGCCCATGGACTTCCAAGACCCTACGTTACAGTGTTGGATTTCCTGGAGATTTCTTACAAAAAAATGTATACTTATGAAAACTTATAGATATTCGAAATTCCTCATTGGAGTAGTAGTAGTAGTATGTAGTTTTCAAGTAAATTGAATCTAATCTTCATCATACCGCAAAAATAAGCTCATTTTTTCGACATTTAATGTTATTTTTGGATATAAAATAATAATTTGGAAAACCTGTGATTTTGTGTAGCTAAATAAATGGTATGAGGTATTTAGACTCAATTATTTTATTAATAATTGATAAATTTAAATGCTTATAAAAATGCCCAAGTTATCCCGCGAAAACTTGAATAATATAATTTTTCAACAGCCTGTATGTTTTTTTCTAAACTTTTCCGGACATATTATGTTTCGGTAACTTTTATTACTTAAAAACGTTTTCTATAAACTGACTATAGTCCTGCTACAACAAACTGATCACCTTGTATATCCGCTCGTATCATAGAGGAATTTTGTCGATTATTATTAAAGATACTGGTAGGTACCTATATTTTAATAATTTATTTATCATTGGGTTATTTCAGACAGCTCAAATTATAGAGCTCTATCTTATCTACACAGAGTCCAGACAGCGGTATTCCCTTAAAAAGCACGATTCTGAGCAAATTTCTCAATCATAATTTAATTTTCCAACAGAGGCTTTATTATTGAAACTGTAAATTTATTCTAATAAAGAATAACTCTCTATAAGATCTTTTGTGAGAAAACCTTCATTTGTAAAAATAACAACTCTTAATCAAATTCTGTTTCATTTGCTTCATTTATAGCGTTCTTTCTCGGATGTGATTATATTCTAATTGAATTATGATGTACCAGAGGGCGTGGTGTTGAATGGAAAAACACTTAGTAAATAAATAAAACCCAATGAAAACAGTAATTAGAACAACGTCTGAGGAAGAGGATATAAAAATTCTGACTAATCTGTTTTTTATGTGAGAATCCCCAGACGACTGTATATTTCACCGTTGAATGATTGCGTACTTTTATATTCGTTAGTTCCAAAGTCCTGGTCATTAAGGGTGTACAAGGCACATCTCTGGATGAAGATTTATGCGACAATGAGCCCTAACTGCTTTCGCTGGAGCGCTGTGGTCTCGTACGAGACGGCTCCAGAAACAAAGAAAGTTTTTATTACATTGTTCACAAGTTTGATACTTCTGTTCTAACTCTTGGGGTGCATTAGTTCTGTTGTGGTAGTTAAAACTCACAATTATTATTATAAGGAGTTTAGATTGTTCTCTCTCTCGCCGGCGTGCTCATTCTTAATAGTCATGCTTTCCTTCAAGAACAATGTATATAATATGAAAATGTAATAGCAACTTGCCAGCTAACCAGAAAAGTTATAAGAAGTTTAGCATTACGTAATATTCTAACTTATAAAAATTTGAAATCACAGTTTAGTCACTTTGTCAGCGTTCTAAAATCGGTCCCCGCGCGTTTACTATTTCTTTATTGAGTATTTTGCTTGAGCTTCCACTTTCCATTTACTATCACCTACTAGTGTGCCATCAGACGTTTATTGTAAGAGCTCGGTAAAATAAATCTGGAGTTTAAGAGGTTTTGGGATAGTTTTCTTATAGTTTTCACTTATTTTTATTATTTTCGTAAAATAAGTAGTTTTACGACAATACCGGATTCATTGGCCACTTCAAAGCTTTTTTCATTTTATCAAAGTCACGTTTCATTTAATATTCAGTCAGACAAAACCATGACTTGGTTGTAGTTTTTTTTTTTTTTTTCAAAAGGTCAAGCAGAAAGCAGATATGTTTTTCGTTTGAAAAATGCATGGTGTAAGATATACATTATTTCAGACCTCACCATGGGTATCTGGTATCAACTAAGCGCTAAGAGATACAGGTTCGGTTAAATTAGAGAAAAGTTGCTCTATTTTGTGGCCACCTCGAATTTGTCGAGATATACAAGATATCTGTGACTGTTCCTGAAATATCCTGAAAACTCTGAAAAATCTAAATTTCTTATTTTTGCCATATCTTTTTTATTATTGAAGATTAATAGTCAATTTTTTGTAGACCAACTAGATCTAAGAGTTTTCATAGCCAACTTTCGTTTTCCTTATGGCCGCCGTATTGTATTGTCATGTCATTCTGTATGAAAATAATTAAGCAAACCAAAATCTATCACATTCACAATACAATTTCTACAAACTTTTTTTATTAATTTTTTGAAAAAAATAACCTTTCTTCAACTGAATGTCATAAGTAACCATACGTCAAACAATGTCACGTCATATTAAGATGTCACACGATGTTATTCAGTGATAAAACTTTATTTTTTTCGAAAAAACAAGAAGAAATTTTTTGTAGAATGTGTTTCCATTTTTCCTTAATTCGTTCTGTAAAAGGAACCTACAGGGTGCACCATGTATCCTTCTCTATATTGCTATCTCCTAACGCTAACAGATACAGGGTCGGTTAAACAAATCCAAACGAGCGCAATTTTGTGGCCATCTCAATTCCGTCGAGACATACAAGATATCTGTGACCGTTCCTGAAATATCCTGAAAAAACTGAAAAATCGAGATTTCTTATTTTTGCCATATCTTTTTTTTTTTTTTTTTTTTTTTTTAGATAATAATGCTTCGACATCACAGGTCATTAGCATGTCACTACATGTTATTACTTATGTATGAGATTATACAGATGTTAGAAAATACAATATACAGATATAATAAAAATACAGAAATAATATGCAGATATACAGATATTTTAAGTATGCCTTGATTATGTGATAGGTAAGAGCAAAGTTAGAGAGACTTGTAAATCTATATTGTTCGTGTAAGTTCCAAGAAGCGTCGTCACTACAGTAGTTCATACAGTCCAACATTTTTGAAAAAGGTTAGCGTTTTCGTTGCTTCGGATGGGGTGTTTCCTAATGCTACTGAAGGGTCGCAGCTAACTTGGCATCTTTTTCTTTCTAAGTTGTACCGTTGACAGTCGCTAAGAATATGAGTTACTGTGAGTCTGCAATTACAAGTTTCACATGAGGGTGGGTTTTCGTTGCTGAGAAGGAAGCTATGTGTGAGCCGGGTGTGTTGAAGGCGTAGTCGGGATAGCTTTATTTGGTCTTTCCTATTGTTTGGGTTGGTCATTCCTTCGAATCGCCTATTTTGGATGGTTCGTAGTTTGGAGGTGTTATTTACCCAGAGCTCCTGTAGAATATCCATGTGCATTCTTCTGATACGAGATTTGATATCGTCTGGAGTGTGGAAGGTGGTTTCTGGGGTCGTATCCGCTGATGCTTCGCGTGCTGCTTTATCTGCTTTCTCATTGCCGGGAATTCCTATGTGTGATGGTACAAACACGAAACTGACATGGATTTGTTTTTCCTGTAGCATTTGTAGAATATTTTGAATTTGATGTGCAATTGGGTTAGTTGTGTATAGTTTCGCAACGGTATGTAGGGAGCTGATTGAGTCAGTGCATATCACATAGCTTTCCTCTTTTCCGGAAGTAGAAAGGACGTATACCAATGCTTGGTGTATGGCGTATAATTCGCCTGTGAAAACACTCGTGTCTTTTGGCAGGCGGAATTTCATAACTGAGTTTGGCGTTACTATTGCGGACCCTACGTGGCCATTTTGGGGGTTCAGTGAGGCATCTGTGTAGATAGGTGTAGCGTAGCGGTACTCACTTTGGATGAGGTTTGTAAAGGTGGTCCGTATCAATATAGGGTTGGTGTTAAGTTTATCATATTGTAGAAGACATTCATTGCATTTGGTATTGGTCATCCAAGGAGGAGTTTTGTGATCTATTGCCGATAAAATCTTGGGAAATCTATACTCTATTCGATTCAGGTATTTGTTGACTCTCTCATATAGTGGCGGTAGAGTTCTGGAGTTGCTTTCATAGATGTTTCTGAATCTGTTGGATATTGTAATTCCGTAGTTCATGCTAGAAGGTGTTGCCAGTACTTTCACAGCGTAGTGTAGGGTTATCACAGGAATTCTATCATATATGCTAGAGATTCCTAATAGAGCATATAAGCTTGCTGTGGGAGTTGTAGGAAAGGCTCCTGTAATTATGCGTAAGGCTTGATTTTCTATGACCTCTAGAGTTTTGAAATAGGTCGGCCTGGCTGCTGAAAAGGCTATAAGACCATAATCGATTTTTGCTCTTATCATACAGTGGTATACTACCAGTAGGCTTCTAATGTCGGCTCCCCAGTTATGATGTGACAGTACTTTTAATAGATTAATGACGTTGTTGCACTTATATTTTAGAGCTTGAAAATGTAGTTTCCAGTTGAGTCGTTGGTCGAAGATGACTCCTAAGTACTTGATGTGGTCGACAAAGGTTAGTGGCGTGCTGAATAGGGTGATGTTGGGTAAAATGTATCTGGGTCTTGATGATTTTTGAAACAGTATACATTTGGTTTTTTCACATGAAAATCTGAAACCTGAATTCTGGCTCCAAGCTTCTAGCTCATGGATTGTCTGTTGAATTAGGCTTGCTAAAAATTCCAGGTTCGATCCATTCACATATATGACCAAGTCGTCTGCAAACATATTCATTTTAACTGGGGGAGTATTAACGAAAATGTCGTTTATTGCAATTAGGAATAGGGTGCTACTGATAACAGATCCTTGTGGGACTCCATTTTCCAGTTCTTTAGTGCTTGATAGTTGGCCATTTGTTTTGGTTCTAAATGCTCTGTTCGAGAGGAAATTGTCTATAAAGGCGGTAATATTGCCTGTTATGTTCCAATTTATTAATATTTTTATTATTCGGTGTCGCCAAGCTTGATCGAAGGCTTTCTCCAGATCAAAGAATACTGCTAGGAGTCGTTGATTGTTTGCGAAGCTCTCATGAATCTCACTCTCTAGATTAACTATGTTGTCTATTGTAGATCTTAATTTTCTAAATCCATTCTGGTGATTGTTCAGGAGTTTGTTCTTCTCGAGGTGCCACAGCAGACGATTATTTAGTATCTTCTCTAGTAATTTACACATTGTGCAGGTGAGTGAGATTGGTCTGTAGGATGTGATTCGCTCTCTTGGTTTGTTTGCCTTCAGTATGGGGTGAATGACTGCAACTGACCAGGATTGAGGGAAGCATTGATTTAGAAATATTTCATTGTATAGATCTACGAGGTGATGCCTTGCACGAGGTGGTAGATTCTTAATAAATGTAAAGGGTATGTTATCAGGACCTGGAGCTGAGTTTTTGCAATTGCTTAGGGCTTCTTCAAATTCTCTCTCGGTGATTGGTTGGTTGATATCGCTTTCATAGTTGTGTTTGTGAGAAAACTTCATATTTTGTTCGGTTGTTCGTTTGTAGTTTAGGAAGTTGTGATCATGGTTGTCATCACTGGATGCTTGAGAGAAATGTTCTGCGAATATTTCCGATATTTCCTGCGAGTCGGACACCAATGCGTTGTTATGATGTATTGTTGAAATTTGTTGATGGTGCTGTGTGCCTTGGATTCTCTTTATCTTGTTCCATGCTTCTGCAGGATTTGATTGTGGTGTTATTGTTGAAACAAATTTTTCCCAACAATTCCTCTTGGCTTTTTTGTATATATATTTGGCTTTTGCTCTAAGACGTTTGTATTCTATTAAGTTCTCAGGTATAGGGTTTCTCCTTGCCCTGTGAAGGGCGGTCTTGTGAGCCCTCATTGCATTATTGCAGTCGGAGTTCCACCACGGGACTGGAGCTTTGGAGCTTGGCAGTTTCACTCTACCTATATTCGTTTCTGCAGATGAGATTATGAGTTCTGCAAAGGATTGCAGTTTTACATTGATGTTGTCACTTGATGGGAGCTCTGAGATTTTCGATTGTATGTATTCGCTAAACCCCTGCCAGTCAGCTGCTTTGAGGTTCCACCTACTTACAGCGCTGTTTGGACTGGTTTTGGAAGACACATGGTATTCTATGCGAAGTGGAAAATGATCACTGCCATATAAGTCTCTGGAAGCGGTCCACGAAAACAGTTGAAATATTTCAGCATCCGAGATGGTGAGGTCAATGCTAATCTAGTAGGCCTTGAAAATTTTTGAAATGTCAGATGGATAGCTCTTAACGGCTTATGTAAGCCTACAAAAAATTATTTGTTAATTTCCAATAATAAAAAAGATATGAGGAAAATAAGAAATCTCGATTTTTCAGTTTTTTCAGGATATTTCAGGAACGGTCACAGATATCTTACATGTTTTGACGAATTCGAGATGGCCACAAAACTGCGCATCTTTTCTCTAATTTAACCGACGCTGTATCTCTTAGCGTTCAGGAGATAGCAATATAGAGAAGGATACATGGTGCACCCTGTATAGTAGCAATTTAATTAGAACCTAAATCTGAAAATTTCTCAAAAAATGTTACATGTGTAATAATTCAATATTACTTAATATAAAATTATTATTGTATGTACACAGCTCGGCAAACAGGCTATTTTCAGATAAGTTCTCAGATAAGCCAGCTTAAATTTTGATTGCCCTGTCATAAACTCTTAGCATTTCTGGACGACTACATAAAATGTATTTGGAATCATGGAATCTCAAATCTCTAACTGTGTGCGGGGGATGCAAAAAGGATGCTTTGGATTCGGTAAGTTGGAGGTTTCCTAATTTGAAACTGAAAATGTTGTATTTTTTGTTGTTTCACTGAAAAGACAAAAAATAATAAATTCTTTTAAATCAAGATTGAGAGATATCATACTACCTATCTACTAATATTAAACTAAAAGCAGAATGGTATTTTACAGCTAGGCTCTAGGTACAGACATAAGCGAGAAACGAGGGTATTATTTTGGATCAGAGATAATATGGATATGGCAACAGAAGTAGAAGCCAAATCTACGAAAGCTCAATATATCCGCTGTAAAGTAGAGCTGGAAAATATCGATAGTCCGGTCTGAGTACTCCAGTATCCTCTATAAAATGTAACGTTTTATATATTTGATCTAACCCTATTCAAATTTAAACACCCAATATTTTTAAGGCTTATCAAGTTTAACTGATTCTAGTCACGATTTTCTAATGAGTTTATTTTTTACATTCAAACACTTTGATGAGCTTGCAATAATAATTATTGCTCATTTGTATACAGACTACCCCTTATTTCAGAGCTCACTGTATAGTGTGTCCAAGGATAAGCGAATTTATGGGTATGTATAAAAATGACCTAAAATTTTCTAGTTTAAAATAGACCATTTGGGGTCCAGGCCTGCTTGATTAGATAATAAATTTATTTTATTATTTATTCTCATGTTTATTAAATCAACAATGCCTTGACAGGATCATTCTTTTTGTTTTCTGTGTAGGTAAAGTACCTCTTCTGCACGAAATATAGAAAAAATATTGAAAAAAGTTGCTCAGAATTCAAAATTATGCAAGCCATAACGAAGTTCATATAGCAATCGCCCTACTTTTTTTGAAATCATGTTTCAAAAAAACCAGTAAAGAACTGTTTTCTTTTAAAGAATTATTTGGAAATAACATTTTTAAACCAAATTTGGTTTAGTAAATTATTAATAACAAGCATCTAAAAATATGCTTTGTGCTAAAATTTTATAAATCTAAAACAACTTTTCTAGGCATACTACATTATATTTCAATTATTATTAATCTTAGAATAAACACTCGTTTGGGACACTGATTGTCGAAAACACTAACGCCAATATTACTAAAACATTCGAATGAAGGTTCTTCCATATTCTAGAAAAGGGAGGTCAATAATTACTAAATTACAAAAAAAAAACGCAAAATATTGCAAAAAATGTAAAAAAAAACAATGTAGGCCGATGGTTTTGTCATGCGTACATAATTGTAAACTCTGAGGAACTTTTTTTGATAAAATTTTTCGTTACTTCGTGCAGAAAGGTACTTACCTACACAAAAAATGACAAAAAATATCCCTTCAAAGCGTGCTTGATTTATTTAATATGAAGATATGGTAAAATTCATTATCTAATCAAGCAGGCCTGGACCACAAAATGGTAAAATTTCAACTCGAAAATTTTTTGTAATTTATGCCTATAAATTCGCTTATCCTGGGACACGCTGCATAGGTGTCTCGTAAACGATAAGAGATACAGAATTGATTAAATTGCAGAAAAGATGTCGTATTTGTGCCCATTTCGAATCCGTGAAGTATAATACAAAATATCTGTGACCTTTCCTTAAATATCCTGAAAAAATTTAAAAACGCTACTTTTAAAAGAAAAACAAAAGCTGCCTTTCATAATTATTATTTTCGAAACAAAAAAGCGTAAAACAATCAAGTGACACCAATAAATGCAAAATGTCAAACAATGTCAATACAACAACTTTCTAATTGAAACTTCACATAATAAAAGAGATATTGAGAAAATGAAAAAATAAAGTTTTCAATTTTTTTTTGGATATTTCAGGAACGGTGACAGATATCCTGTATGTATACATAGGGAGCTCTGAAATAAAATACACATCTGTATTATATTAATGAAATATTTTATGTTGTTGCAAAATACCGTACTTACATTAAATTTTTTCAAACGAAAATGTTTACCTTGAATCCAGAATTCATCACGTCTCTTCCATCGATAAATTAATTTGAGACATGTTGTCGCTCATTTGCGACCTTTCCAAGATTTGGATACGCCTTGGGCTTTTTCATTTTAACTTCACTAAGTACGTGTCTCACAAGTTGATGAAGAGGATAATTAAGCTTTCCTTGGAGTTGAAACATCATAATCTTCCCCGTGCTGATGAAAGGGAAATACGCTCTTTCTCGCCTTTTTTATCTACCTTGTTTTATATTCGGTTCGTTCTGAAATATTAATTATGATAACGAATAGCTCAGCGATGATGAGACGGGTGGAACTTGCAAGTGTTTTTCGAAGGAAATGATAATATTGTCAAAGAAGTTGTTAAGTTTAATATTGTTTTTCTCGAACTGCTAATGCCAGCTACAAACTACATAAATTATTTTATACCTGTGATTCAATTATGTCACGACCATATTTATACCTTATTATTCGATTACCTAATAATGAATAAGAGGTAGGTAAATGAGTTGCGAAAACCACAGTTTCATCCAAATTTCAATGTAGGTAGTTAATGTTGGAAAATTTAGTTAGATTTTTTTAAGTCACCGTTTTTTCATCACCCTAAAAAATTACATTGTATTCAGATATTTACAAAACCAATAATAATACGAGTTACCTATTTCATTAAAGAACATTTATATTTCGTATAACTAGGGAGATGGTTGAGCTTTTAGCTGAAACACTTAACCCTTTATACAGTGCGAGTAGGTACTGAGACTATACATATTATTATAATAGCAAGTGATAGTTTCTATGGTAAATTGTTTCATTGAGATAATTTCTATGATATAAACTGTTGCAATGGGATTGTTGGTAACAATATCATTCATTAAGTTAGTATCTATGGTAACTCATTGAAATAGAGCCTAACAATTTCCCTTTGTATAATTTATTGTATAGTTTCACTATTTAGCATAAGTTTCACCATTTAGCATACTCGTACAGGGCAATTTTTGTCTATGTATAGGAACCCAATACTCGCACGGTATATTTCTTTGCCAAATACAATCAATAACTATTTCTGCATGATTCGTGGTTTGTAGATAAAATCAACATTACATCAGTTGTTTGTAGTTTATTTTAGACGTCTGTTGAGAAGAGTAACTTGCTTCTGCAGGTTGTAATAACGAATACGACTTCTTATTTTATGACAAAGCTACGAGGCAGGCAATTTATGCAGCTACTATAGGTAACATCTGTTTAGCGAATATTGCATTTGCAATATGTTATGTTATTACACATACGCGCCGTATAGTTCAGAGCTTTTAGCCACTATGCATGTATATTAAAATGTTATATTAAGTCTCCAATAATGTATGCGATACCAAATATTTTACATGATTGTACCTACGCATAATTTCGTATAATAGAGGTAATTTAGGAGGTAAAATATATGTACCTACTAGTTATGAACTCCAAAATGACAGATGACTCTGGAACAATCTCTGGCTATAATGTACAGGGTGTTACTGAATAGGTGTTACAAACTTAAAGGGCATGTAGGAAATGCAAAAATAGGCGATAAATTTCCTGTAGACGTGGGTCGTTGGAGCTTTATTTTTCGAGATACATGGTGTTGAAGTTCTTCGAAAAATTTAATTTTTTTTGAATATCTACAAATTGGCTGATCAGAATAACTCGAATTTTTTGACAGCTGTTGTACTAATTGAAGTACAAGATTTGATACTCCCAAAGAAAAATTATTAAATCCAGTGGCAGAGATCTGGGTGTGTTGTTACCTTTTTTATTAAACAATTTTTACGCCACTGACTTTTATGCAAATTTGTTATTTTGGGTAGACACCTCGTTTTGTTTAGAGGAGAAATGTCATTTTATGTTTTTGTTGTAGGACGCACTGTTTTCAAGATACTTTGCAATGTAGGAACCCGTACGAGGTAAAATGTCCTAAAAATCAATGCTATTGATTTTTTCCAGAAATTAATCATTTTTGTGATCGTCATTGAACCGTATTGCATTACAAAACGCTTGCATGAGTGCCTACATTGTGGAATATCTTGAAAACAGTGCGTCCTACAACAAAAACGTAAGATGACTTTTCTCCTCTAAACAAAACAAGGTATCTACCATAAATAACAAATTCGCATAAAAGTCAGTGGCGTAGAAACTGTATAATAAAAAAGTAACAGCACACCCAGATCTCTGCCACTGAAGTGAATAATGTTTCAATGGGAGTATCAAATCATGTAATTCAATTAGTACAACAGTTGTCAAAGAATTCGAGTTATTCTGATCAGCCAGTTTGCAGATATTAAAAAAATATCAAATTTTTCGAAGAACTTCAACCCTGTATCTCGAAAACTAAAGCTCCAACGACCCATGTCTACAGGAAATTTATCACATATTTTTGCATTTCCGACATGCCCTTTAAGTTTGTAACACCTATTCAGTAACACCCTGTATAATGAAGGTAGCATAAACCGACTTTTAGTCGGTAGATGGCAATACGTCCTGGAAGTTACTGTTATCAATAATTATTATACTAGATAACTATGAAAGTTGTTGGTTTCCTGTGTTCGATACACTCCACTCCTGGTGTGGTGTGTTTATGATTTGTCGGACTGATGAGCTGAAAATAATCAGTGAACCGTCATTATCTCTTTTTTCACCAGATCATCTACGGTTGTAAAAAGTGTAGGTACGAGTTTATCCATATAATAATAAATAAAAGAATGTATGCTGCCATTAGTCCTTTAAGAAGTATTTTAAATGAAATCACTCTTAAATATACCTACCTATTGCTTGTTTTTTATAGATAGGGTAAATGTGCAGATGCAGTTAAGTACATAAACTATGTCTTTATTTCTCCGTCAAAATTACCCATAAAAACGAAAACCAATGACACTTAACCGTTAAATAAACACGACATTATCATTCTAATATTGAAAAGTGAAAAATGGAATCACCTCTCTGCAGTTTTTATCGAATCGAAAGAGCAATTCAGAAAAATGTAATTTCCCATTCGTTTTAACTTCAGTGAATACTTTACACGGCAAACAGCCGCGGTATAGCGACTACGCGGACCAGCGAGCATAAATAAAAATGTAATTACAAAGATATAATCATAAAATTGTTTCGATCTTCAGCAGTGCTTTTATGAAGGTATGAATGGAATCCGCAGACTCTTAATTTTTCAGTTGAATTTGTATTCAGCCAAGAAAGGTATCTCGAGGACTTTTTGTTTGAAGGGGTTCCTATCAAGTCCGTACTTTTCTCGTTCTTAAAGACGTCCTTGGATATCCTATACCCTCTTTTCTTTGCCTTGAATGTTTCCTTGAAAAGCTCCTTTTTTCTGTCTCAGATACTCTTGATATCGGTGTAACGAAACAGAAATACACAATAACACGATTACATCCTATAATTCTAAATAACTTAATCTCTAACAATTTGTAAAGAAAAATATTTTCTTGTAAAAATAAGATAAATAAGAAAACACATATTCAGTTTCATATGCGAATATTTTATTTTACCTACTTACATAATTTTGATTGTGTACTTTCAGCCACTCTTGGAACCTATCTAACGATACTACCACGGTACACGAAATAAAGAAGAGGATATTGCCGGATGTTGACGTAGAAAGCGTCAGTCATCAGGTGACCTCTTATTTTATTATTATATTATGTATTGGAATTCCTTTTTATGTCAAAATTCCATTAATTTTTTTTTTAATTATCGAGTCAGTTAAAAGCTTTAAATTGCTTATAAAAATCGAGTGGTTTTAAAAAATTGATCCATTTACTATTTCTTCTCGTTAATAAAAATCTAAATTTATTTTTCAGTAAAGATCCGCGTGACGATTTGGGGGCAACCAGATGACCTATGCCCGGTGGACGAAAACGGGTCCCTGAAAGTGAATGTGATTGGCCATAGTACACTCAACGGAATTAAATAAAAACTGAAATGTCAACTGTACTCTTTAATTATTATAAAAAGAGAGAAAACATTTTCACCGGGTTTATCTTCTGGACTGTAATATTCATATTAATAGCGTTATTAACATTTCGATTAACTTTTTTTTAAGTAAATTCAGAAAAAAATTTCTTGGGTTAATTGATAAGTGACGTGAAAAAATTTTGACAGTCAACAGCTGTTCAACACTAACTCAATTTTAGTCTTGGCCATTGCTAATAAAACGAAAACTACGGAAAGATAACTTCAGCCCGTGACCTGGAATCTGTTGTCAACTTCATAGCACGTGACTAAGAACTTTTAGTGACTAGTTATGAAGGCGCGTTTAAAATATAACTTATATAAGTTCGCTAAATGGCATGCTAGTTAGAGAAGTTACTTTTATACTATCCTTTTTGGTAACTTTAGAATCCCTTCCGCATAGAAAAAAAATTTCATGTTCTTATACTCACAATTTTTTTTTTAAACATTATTATCAACTATCTCAATTATTTTTTGAAAAAATTAAAAATACTGGTAATTTAGGGAAAAGTACATCTCCAACCAGAAAGTATTCCTTCTTCCATGATAAAACTTTAAAGGTTTCACACTATAAAATACATAAAAACCAATAACTAAAAGGATAATTATTAATAAACAATTGAAAATAACACAGAAAAACTACATAGATATTAATTTCAGAAAATCTTTCATAGTATGTATTGGCTAGAATATGCCGATGAGTCCTAAAAAAGACAAAACGGTGTCATCAATTTATGTCAAATCACTTATTGGGCTTGATGTGTCTGACCCTAAACCATTCGTAATTTTTTTAGGTGTACCCATAATGCTACATCCAATGTTTTCCTAGGAGACTTTAATCGTTATTGTATTTATTTTTAAATATTGTAAGGATGGTTGGTTTGTTCAAGTTTTTATCAATTACTTAATTTTGAAAATGACTCTTCTTTTTTGTTCATATTGAAGGTATGTTTTTGATAATAAAATACCGTATTTCTCGAAAACGGTGCCTTCTACAGCTTTTGAGCAAGAATACCTTATTTATTTAAAAAAACATTGGCGCTTTTGAATTTGATATCAAAACGCCAATTTTTCAAGTGGCGTAAAAGTTATGGGTTTAACTTTTACGCAACCATAATATCTCCACCACTGACATATCCTAGAACTTTGGTTTAGAACCTTAAAAGTAGCTATTAATAATGTAAAAAGCTGTACAAAAACTGGAGCATGTAGCCTTTACAGTTCTTGAGATATATCGTAAAAAAAGGAAGAAAAAAATTTTTTTTAAGCGATCGCATCTCGAAAACGGTGCTTTTGTAGACCCATGTTACTTATGAACTTTTTTCTTGAAATAAGTCGTTGAATCAGCTCTTTTATTTTGTATACATGTAATAATAACAATTTATTTGCCCAACAGAATAATTCCAATTACAGGACAAAAGTTATAAATTATCAACTAAATATACACACATTATATACTAAACTGTAGAGATTCTATACATATAATAAGCCAAAAATTACAAAAAAAAACAAACTACAAAATGAATAAACTGCAAAATGAATAAACTACAATGAATAAAACGAATAGAATGAATAGAATGAATAGCACAGCTGACATGCATCTCCAAAATGCTAAAAGAAAAATAAAAAAGAACTAAATTTAACAAGTTTGCAAAAAAAAAAATCAAAAAATCAAAAAGTCAAAAAGTCTGAGCAGCCGTCCTCATCACATCAGCAAGGCTATCCCCAAACAAATCACAAAGCCCGGACAACTGGTTAAAGCAGACCGACACCACGTACACAGGTGATTTCAACAGCGAATTGGACTTTGCAGCTCTTAAAGCAAAGGTGGAAACGTTCCTTGAGTTCATGCGTGGGACATGAAGACCAAACAGAGTCAGCACATCAGAGCAATCAATACGGTTGTGAAAGAGACCATACAAAAATTTCACAGCAAGAAGTTTTCGACGCTTTTCAAGCGAAATGAAGTCAAACTGATCCAATAACATACCGTGATCGAAACCTCTGGCAGGATAACATTTATTTGCCCTAAAATACAGCAACTTCAGAAACCTTCTCTGAATGCGTTCCAACTGATCGACATGACAACGATAATGGGGTGACCACACAACACTACAATACTCCAGTTTAGATCTTACGTACGAGTAAAAAGGACCTTTAGAGAAAGAGTATAATTGAAATCACTGCAACTCCTGTTCATGAAACCCAGCATTTTAATGGATGATTTGGTTATCTGAGAAATATGCTCAGCGAAAGAAAGAGTACTATCGAAAGTAACACCAAGATCCCTTATGGAATTAGTACGAATAAAAGTCAGAGAGTCAAAGGAATAATCAAATACAATTGGGGTCATTTTCTTAGTATATGTAACTACTCGACATTTACCCATGTTCATTTGGAGACTATTGCTCACGCACCAATCCTTCACCCTGTCAATAGAATCCTGCAAGCGCCGGGCATCGTCGTGACTGCCAATTACAGAAAATATCTTTAAATCATCTGCGTAAAGCAGCTTGTGAGAATTTATCACATTAGAAATGTCATTGATGAATAACAAGAATAACAGCGGTCCCAGATTAGAACCCTGGGGTACGCCAGATGTGGGAGAGAACGGCCGCGAACTATGACCACCGTACAACACATATTGTTGCCTGTCCAAAAGATAGGATTGGATGAAAGACAGTAAACGAGTGCAGAAGCCAAATTGCTCCAGTTTTACCAAAAGTATAGAGTGGTTTATTCGATCAAAGGCCTTCGAGAAGTCGGTGTACACCACGTCCACCTGCCCCTGATCATCCAGAGCATTCGCAACAAACTGCGTAAAACACATTAAATTTGTGACTGTCGAGCGTTTCTCAACAAATCCGTGCTGACATGGAGCTAAAGACTGCTTAATTGCAGGATAAATACACGCGTACACCGACATCTCAAATATCTTCGCAAAATTATTTAAAATTGATATCGGCCTGTAATTAGATACAAGAGCAGGGTCGCCACTCTTTAGAACTGGATATATTTTTGCTACCTTCCAATTACTCGGAAAAGACGAAGTACTCAGAGACAAATTGAACAATGTCAGCAGAGGTTCACGAAAAGCGGATCTGCAATCCTTTACCAAAAAAGCGGGAATCTGGTCAGCGCCAGCCGTTTTAACATCTCTCAATCCTCGCATAGCTCTATCGACCTGCTCAAACGACAACATAGGAACCTGCACATGCAAAGAAGAACCCGCAGAAGTCCGATGATGAACACCGCCGACATCCTCATCAGAAGACGAGTATACACTGTTGAAATACGCAGAAAAGCTGTCAACTACATCACGAGGGTTCTCATGAGCCAACCCTTCAGGATCAAATACTATCTTTGGAATCCTAGATTTACCCCTTTTACTCTGAACGAACTTCCAAAAACTCTTAGGCTCAGATTTAATTCCGTTCTGTATGCCATCAATATAGTCCAAATATGCACTCTGTACCCTAAGTTTAATTTCAGATCTCAGTTTCCTATATTTGCAAAGATACGACATACTATTCGTACGCCTGAATGCAGCTCGATATCTATTCCTAAGCTTGATGTCACGTATTATGTCACCGTTGTACCGTGGAGGATATGTACTAGAGTTTGACTTACTTTGGTATTTGGGAACAAAGCGGTCCAATATGGAATAAATGATCTGATAGAAACAGGAACATGCCTCATTAATATCATCGAAGTTCTTCAACACAGACCAATCCTGAGAGAGAATTGCAGAATATAAATCCGGAAAATTGGCCCTTCCGAAGTTGTATCTCTCAGCCGCTGGGTCAAAAGAAAAATTCTTGATTCTAGGGATCCTGAGATCAACGTCAACCACCAGGGCAGGATGAAATCTGTCCTCCGGAACAAGCGGAAAGCAATCATGACCAACCTCACATTTCACATTACTTATGACCAGATCCAAGGTGCGATTATTGCAGTTTCGCACATTACTGCATGTATTGATTGAGGCACATATAATTTAGAAAGCCGCTCAGAACCTGAGACTTTGGACTCTGATCAATTCCATCACTCCAGTTGGGAACGTTAAAGTCACCCAATAATAGAACATGGGTAGCACCAGTTAAACTGTTACCAAGTAACTCAAAAAAACAATCAAAGTCAGCTGTGCTTACATCCGGCGGTATATAAATACAGAGTATACAAAGATAAGTTACACCGATTCTAACCTTGCACCCGACACATTCAATAGACGGAACTATATTAGATAAATCATTAAGATTCAAGGGGCAAGCCCCATAAGCCCTTTTTAAGGCAAGAATAACACCACCACCACGGGACTTACCTACAAGGTTGAACTGACGGTCTTTACGAAAGACAGTGAAGTCACTTGAAAAATACTCTGAACTCAAAATTTCTTCAGACAGCCAAGTTTCAGCCAGGCAGATACAATCAAAGTCTTCAGCACACGAATTTACGTAGAATTGTGATGTTTTAGTTCTCAAACCGCGTACGTTTTGGAAATAACAGGTGAACGGAGACTGGCGACTCGGTTGGGTTGCAGTTAGTTTTTTGCAACTCTTGCTGCCGATGCCTTCAGTCCAACAATGATTGGACAATTGTTTCTATACTTCAATGCAATTCCGTGCTCACCTTTAGAAATCCTATCCTTGTATTCCTGAATTACAGCCTTATTTTCCTTGCGTTGATCAGCCTGCCTCCCTTTCGCCGTCATAAATAATCTTCAACGGCCTATCTTTATTTTCGCTCTTGTGACCAATCCGTATTACCTTCTTTGGCGGGGGGAACGAACCCAGTGGAGACAAAATTTCATTTACCCTATTCAAGTCATCTAGGACACTTCCAGCGACGGTTTCAGCATTGGATTCAGGTACACTGAAGAGAAGAACATTGCAACAACGCTGTCTGTGGCTCTCCAACTCCGAGACAATATCAGTCACCCTGGTTTTCAAAGTACCCCCAGTGGCAGCATTAGCCGCCAGCGACTGAGCAGTAAAATCGTGTTCCAGCCTACGTAAGTTACCCTTCAACTCACTCACGTCACTCTCCAGAGTATTAAGTCTATCATTTATCTTAGAGAATTGGTCCGTGATGACCTGCATGACCGTAGTTTTGAAGTCTTCAAATTGCAATTTCATAGTGTTTTCTATGATTGACACCTGTGATGAACCACCCAGCTGAACGCAGCTCGGACAAACCCACTGGCTCTGAGAGAGCGACTTCAATTCGACACTGGAGATTTTGAGACACTTAGTATGCGTGTACTTCCGACATGATCCACTGCATCTAATAGCTGGCGTTGTAGGTGTCACAGCTGATTCGCAAGTCATACAGTAGCCAGGCATCGTGAGAAACGTAAACAATAAACAGCTGTTTCCAAGATGTAAACAACGTTAAATTGATAAACAAAATAACATAAAATAACAAATTGGAGGTGAAACAGATGGTCGGTTCACCGAGCCTGAAGAATTGATAACACTATCAGGCTAACGGATAAATAACTAATAAATAAATTCGAACGATGATTGTCACAACACTATTGCCTACTTTTCTACTAAGATTGTGGCAATTTCAATGGAAGCATCACCAAATCAACTGCACCACCAGATCAAGCATACGTTTTTACATAATATGACGGATCAACCAACAATTATAACTCACTTATTCGACGTAAAAACAAGCAAAGTCACGGAGAAAGAAAAATACATGATAAAGGTACTCTTGGTCATGTTGGGAGTTAACACCCTGTATTTCGGAAGAAGGGGCGTAGCCACACATGGGTTAGTAGAGGTCGCAACCCCTCCTCCCCTCCATCCCATAGACAGGCTGATGTGATGATGATAATTTTTGCAAGTATTTTTTTTTTTTTACAAAAATATTTATATTATAGGTAAGTATTCTTAGTAAGGTTTATATTCCAGCACAAACTAAGACAACCGGGCTTATACCATTCAGAATTATCTTCCTCAAATAAAAATTACAATGGAACAACCTAAAGGCAACAAATAATAATTATCCTGCGGGAATGTGTCTACGTCACATCATAAAATTTATAACCCGGTCCTTTGATGTGGCATACTCGTATAATGGAATGGGTAATTGGTTTTGAGTCAAGCCTGACCTGACCTGACCTGACCTGACCTAGCTGCTTGAATTCGAAAATTGGTACATATTAATTTTAACATCTCATTTCTCATATCTCATCAGTGAATTTTCAACTACTAGGAAAATCCGTTGGAATCCTACGGAATGCAGCTCTGGGGCTGTGCCAAACCATCGAACACCAAAATTATAGAAAGAATCCAATCAAAGATACTTTTCCATACACCATGGTCCATGGTATGTAAGCAACAAAACCTTCCACGACTACTCTAGCCTCCCGCTTGTTGAAGATGAAATCAAAAGACTTACAATACAAGGAACTACCTCGACCAACTAACTCCCCGAACACCTCAATTAATTAGCGAGAGAATTGTGCACACAGCCAGAAATCAGAAGACGGTTAAAAAGACAGTGGCCAATTTGAACAATGAAAAAATGTTTCCCCAAATATTTTATCTTTTGAGCGATTTTCTCTTACACGTCATTAAAGTCATAAAAGTTTGTCGGTATATTTATGATACACCCTGCATGTATAAAACAAATATAATGTCCAGCTGTGTCAGTTGAAACTAAGAAAATTAATGTTAGTTGCACTTTAGTCTGGTGATAAGAGAATTAACCACTACTGTAATATTTTATCCCCATGATTAAACGTTCAATTAACACCTTTTTACTCGAGTGCCTTGGAATAGTTTCATAGGCTGTCACTAGCGGTATGCCAATTAATATATCCCAAGACGATCCGAGATTTCAAACTCGTTCAAAGTGTACTCAACCCGAGCTGCAAAACCTTGCGTCTTGCACGCCCGATATATTCGGGAGTGCTCGGAAACTGAACAATATCTCACCCTCGAATTCAAGGATCGTTCTTGTTAGAACCTAAATTTATAATAGTGTTGCGAATCCTCCTCCTTTTGGATGTTATTAATTCACAGGGTTTCTCAGGCCGTGTCGAAGAAAAGTTCATCCCAAAAAGACACTGACGTAACTGGAATTTCACAATGAATTTTCAGTCCTTCAGATTTCACTCAGCGCTGGCTTTTATAGCTGCTTTATAATATACCTAACAACCATTTCTTATTATGTAGGTAAGATTTATCTGAAAATGCAACGTCAACTTGTTATACACAGGGTGAATTATCGAAACATACCAAGCCAACTTATCAATGCCGCTTCATATTTCATCAGAAGTGGCATCAATTTAATTTTTTTAAATGAAACCTTCCATTTTTTTATCATTTTTGGGTTCCTTAAAACAATCTTATAAATTCGTAAAGCTTATTTTTTGATAAAGCGACCATCTTCCTCTTTGATAACCAGGCAAGAGGCAAATCAAGTATAGGTTACTACAGCGTTACATTGTTTTTACTCTGCACCAACGTCTTGTGGACCATATGTAATCACTAATCATCATGTAGTCAATTAAATCTTTTACTGGTCACTCCAGTCAGTGTTTAGTAAGCCTCCACCTTTGAAAAAGTTACGTCCAATTAGTTTAGCTTTTTCGCATGGAAGGCTTTGCATATTGACATGCATTACCCTAGATTAGTTATTTCTGTGACTACATTGCTAGTCTACTCCATAGAATGCTGTTTGTTGTAATTTCAACGGCGGTTGATTGCAATTTTCTCTAGCTCGAAACAGTTCAGATTCTCGCACATGGGCAGGCAAATTGGCTACGTTCCTGTAATCATATTTTTCTGTCTGCAATTTAAATGATAAATTCATGTCTGGTTATTTTGACGGTAATGAATCACAAGAAGTCACTCCGAAGAATTCGTTCTATAACACTTCTATGGCACGTCAGTTGCCCTTTGTTTAGTGGATAATTAGTTATTCCAGCCATCGTATGACCGCCGATATCATAAAGCAACTGCGGGGAAGGGATAACAGTGTTGACCATAAAGTAAAAAAGAGATTTCCACTTAAGCATTCCCTAGCATAAAAGAAAATTAACTACGGGAAAATCATGCAAAAATACGAAATATTAATACACGAGCAAAAGTTTAGTTAGTAATTTTGTTCTTTTGAAAAAAAAAATACAAAATCGATCACTGATATAAAAGTTCTGGGGCAAAAAGTTAGGCGATTAACTCAAAACATACGAGTGTCTCGTCAGTGTTTGCAAGACTACCTATATGAGTTCATTTGTCTTCATATGTAAAAGGTGAAATTGTGAAGTTCCTCCATGCTTTGGTTGTTAGTTTAATTATCAAAAAGATTTAATTATTAATATTGATTTATTCATAATAATTCGACGCTTGAGGTCGTCTCCGCTTAGCCGCCGTCCGCACTGCCAACCAAGCAGAGTTCGGTTGCTGCCTCCCACTGCTCGGCGTCCTGCTCATCGGTACTTCCCGCAGCTCGTGGTCACGCCGGGACTTCACATGCGTCACATGATTGACTCACTTTTAAGGGCAGCATCTTCAAGCGAAGCACTAGAGCGCTCAACGGCATAATATGAAACTCATCCAGTAATGGGTCTGTAAAAATTAGTACAGAGGACCAGACTGACAGAATTTGTGACATGAAGCAAATGGTTAAACACAATAAGCCCATGAGGTTGAGGTGCTTTCGGCGATCCTGAAAAATAAATAAAAAATGTACAGGGTGCGGGTTGTCAGGTATTCAAAGCTATTTTTTAAACTCTTATATTCTTTTTACCGTGCAACCATGAGTAATATTACAAGCAACCTTGTTAAAGTCGGTTGTGCCTTTAATTGAATTATAAAAGATAGCAACCTGTTTAAATATGTACCTACGTCGACTAAAATAAATCACCATCCGGCGCCCACATAAATAAATCACTATTAATGACTCTTCGCCTATCTATTTTATCATTAATTTTAATCAATAATCAAGGAACTGCGGGCATCAGAAGAAGACTTGCTATTTCTAGTCTGTAGATAATCATTTAATTTTCAGACCGACTGTAGATATGTAATTACAATTCAGTAAGCAAATTAGCGACAGGACAGGAGAGGAAGTTTTTAATAGATGTGAAGCGTTCTGCGGAAGTTCAGAATGAATTTGCACTTCTATAATCAACACAAGAATCAAAGACCTTTGCTGAGATTCATGTTTATGCTGTAAATTAGCAACCATTATTGTTCCTCATAGGAGTAAAAAATACCCATAAAACAATTGTGGAAGTAGACAATTCTCATAGAATAGCTAATGTTTAACGTTAATTTTATGTATCTCCCATAAGATCTCGTTCCCAGGGTCTGTAAGTTCAAGCTACATTACGTCTTTTATCCCAGTTATAGGAACTGTAGATTATAATTAGTACATCTCTAATAAATTATAATTATGGTAATGAATGTTTTGTTTTTATTGTCAATGAGCCATTTAGATATTTTCCAATCCAGTGGTATTGTCTTCTAATCAAAAGAAGAAGATGAAAACCTATTACCAAAGACTAAAAGCCATGTAATTGCCGTTTAAATGTCAGTAAATCATTGAAAGGAAGTAATAACTTTCTGCAAAATAATTAGCATGAGATTTATGGTTCAAGACGGTAGCAAAAAAAAACTGCTAAGAAAGACACTGCATTCTCTCAATGTTAGGTGTTCAAATGCCATTCAAAAAATTCGGCACAAATTGAAAACTTATCACAGATTTCGTAGAAAAAAGCATTTTTCTTTAATAGAATGAAAACAACAGTCTCATCTATAGCCGGAATATTTTTTACGATCCATGTAGCTTTAAATATTAGTATAATAAACTGGGGTTCTGCGGGGTCAAATTCACCATTTATTGGGAGTTGAAGTCGCGGTGTTCAAGGGAAGTCTATGCTGCTCTATTTGAAAAAAAAAATTAAGCAAAAACTATACCTACAAATATTCTGTATTATCTACATATTACAAAAAAAGTGGTTGCCTAAGTGTATTGTTGTTTGTTTCAGGATTCCAATGGAAGTAAAGTAAACATCTATACAACAACAGCCCCGTCGAAAATGAAAATGCATATCCAAAGGTGTCATTTTGGTAAGTTGAAATACCTATGCCAATTATTGTCTCCCTAAATTTGTCACGTAGGTAATCAACGAAATATGTAAAATAATTCCAGTCACTTTTCTGACGGACGAGCGATGTTATTTAGCTCGGTCAGTTGGAAGGGTAAGAGCGAGTGAACTCAATTTTCATGTTTTGCATAGAGAAATTGACGATTTACATTTTGATTTTTGTATGTATGTGAGAGGACATAACATAATATTAATACTGAATTTATTTATTTATCTAAGAGGTTTCAGATGCAACCGACCTCTTCATATACCTCTCCATTATTTATCGATCTTCCTCTTGTTGATCATTAGTTGATAATTATCGCTATCCTTTCGCTTGCTCTTGTTAACTGATGCCTATATGGAGAGTTGGCTTTTCCATTACAGTGTACAATCACAAGACATGAAATAATTAAAAATTTCCGGTTAATATTGGAGAGCTGAGCGGAACCAGCCCGTATGACTAATAAAATAAAAGAGCCCTAACAGAGACTGGGACTGTCAAAGAATCAAAGCACGTAAAAGCTTTAATTAAGGCCCACTCTAAAATGCATAGGACGCTGATTAAAGATTACGTGGAACAAATGCTCTGCTTGTTCATGAGTTATGGGAAAATATAATATAATGTAGGTACATTCCCTTTACCACGGTCACTTGTATGAGAGATTTTTTTATTTAATTTTTACTTTATTGTACCTATTAGTAGTTTATTGAGAGTAGATAGCAGCTTCTGTTTGAAATGTTTAATAAATCCAGTAGATAGATCGCCAGGGCTAAATTGGAGACGCTTTATATAGGTATGTATAAGATTATTGGAGCGGGCGGTAGCGCAAAGGCTTAGAGTGCACACGACTATGTTGGGACTGCCACGAATCCCACTGGGTTCGAATTCCAGTCTCACCATGTACGTTTGTGTTCGTCTATAAAACTATTGGTGCTCACTTTATCTGAAGATGTTGAAATATACAGGGTATCGAAAAAGTTACGGTATACCTCAATAACTTCTTAAATTTTGAGTTTTGAAAAGAATTTAAGAAAAACAAGTTAATTTTGTAATTTAATTCACTTTCTATTGATGTAAAAAGAATTTATGTGTTCCTTGGCTCAGTAATGACGACATATATATATTTTTTTTTAATAGGACACCGTGTATATTATTGTATTTTCATATTTCCGGAGAAAATACGATAAGACTGCTTTTTACAGTTGCAGTTTAAAATTAGTAGGCACTTACTTATTTTACTAGTTACATATAAACAAATGAAAAACGGTATTTTAAATTTTCAAAGTTTATAATAAAATCGGCTCAAGATATCGGAAATCGGCTACATGTCCCTATTTCAACATTTTTTGCTGTGATGCAGATGAAATTTTTACAAGGGTGATGAAAATTATCATATTTTTTTCATCAGATCTCACATCATGGATAGTACCTACATAAAAAGTAAAGATTGGGACATGTAAGCCGTTTTCCAATATTTTTATTATTATTTTTCCAATATGCTTTCAAAATGGAAAATCGCGATTTTCACTTGCTTATAACTCATAACGTACTCAATTTAATTTGCAACTGTAAAAACCATTATTATCAAATTTTCTCGGGGAATATGAATATACAATAATAAACCCGGGTGTTTATGTAAAAAAAATAGACAACGTGGCCATTATTAAGCCAAGAAACACACTTTGTGTAACAAAAATTTACATCAATAGAAAGTAAATCAAATTGTAAAATTGACCTAAATTTAAGATTTATTTAAGGGTCTCGAAACTTTTACAACACCGTGTATAAAAAACTATGTATCGGATCAAAACATTCGTTGATGAAAGCTGTTCGTCTGAAAATGAGATATCCAATGATACCAAACTCGACCTCAGTACCCACACCCTCTAGGGATGCGAGGTGCAACTTTGAAATCCTAAATGAGAAGTCACTTTTTTGTTGCAGATTCGGAATTTAAGGCTGAAAATACCTAGGAAATTTTTTCATCCCTTCCCCGTTCAAGTAAGGGGGGCGAGGGTAAATTTGAAATTTTAGTTGATTTAGAAACTTTTATTGAAGATTCGAATTTTATGACGAAAAAAAGTAGAATTTGTCTGTAACATTTTTTTAGATTTTGAAACTCTGTGACGTACCTACATGTTGTTTTCATTTCGCTTTCCGTCTACCTACTTACTCAAGTTTTGGACAATACAACAGGTTGTATAAAAAGAGAGATCGAATATTTTAAGTCATTGTATGTATAGTAGGGACCAAAATAAGTCAAAAAGTCTCAAAAAACATGGGTCCGCATTTATTAAATATTTTATTTATACAGGGTGTCCCAGCTTATTCGAAGCGGTCTCTGTAGGCCAAACGATTGATTTTTTCAAAAAAAAATTTGCAAATTCAAGTACAGGATCACAATGGCCATAATTTAAAATTATTTTGGAGTATACAGAGTGTCCCATATGACAGTAGCATATCAAAGTTATGTTTTTTTAAATGGAATGCTCCTATGTTATTGCATTTTTAGATTGTCTGAGAAGTTTTTGAGTTATAAACAAGTGAAAACCGTCATTTTTCAAGTTCAAGGCCCTGTACAATGAAAGCGGTTCAAGATAGAGAAAAACGGCTTACATGTCCCTATTTTAACTTTTTATGTACTATCCTATGGTATAGAAAAATTTTTACTTTCTTTGATTTTTTTATTTGGCGACGCGTGGAGAAATCTCAGAATTTTTCAAATTTTTTATCACCCTGTATAAACATTTCATCTACATGATAGGATAGTACATGAAAAAGTAAAATAGGGACATGTAAGCCGTTTTTCTTGATTTAAACTTGAAAAATGACGATTTTCACTTGTTTATAACTCAAAAACTTCTGAATTTAAACACCAACTGTGAAAGCCAATCCTATTTTCTCTTCTCAGACAATCTAAAAATGCAATAACATAGGAGCATTCCATTTAAAAAAACATAACTTTGATATGCCACTGTCATATGGGACACTCTGTATACTCCAAAATAATTTTAAATTATGGCCATTGTAATTGTGTACTTGAATTTTCAAAAAGTTTTTAGAAAAAGTCCATCGTTTGGCCTACAGAGACCGCTTCGAATAAGCTGGGACACCCTGTATAACATATTTTTTTTTGATGTAGGTACAAACAACCGATAGAGACTTGAACAAACAAAATACAAAACACACTATAAAATTAAACAAACTAAAAATGGGTTATGGAGATATAAAGGTGATAAGGTGATAAGGTAATAAAGAATAATTTTTCACAAGCTTTATTCTTGTTTAAAAAGTTTTTTTTTATTTCCCGAAGACTTGCATTTTCTTATTACTTAATAATTTGTGTATTTGAGTGATTGACAGCCGACTACGATAAGAAAATGCAAGTTTTTGCTAATGAAAACAAAAACTTGTAAAAAGAATAACCTTGTGACATGTGACAAATTATTTTTTTTCACCTTATGACTTTGGCTATTTTATTACCGTCAATTTTTTGGTTCTGTTTATAAGATTTTATCTTTTGTTTGTACATAAATAACATCTTCGTGTTGTGCGTGGGAGAGCTATCCTGCATGTGAACTACCATAGAACCTACTATGGTTCCAATTGTCCTGTTGACAAAATGTTGTATAGCAGTTAATTCTTGCAGTGAATGTTTGGATCTATCTTTTACACCCGTTAAGATTAAGAAATCTATTAGAAATTTTCTTTATTAGCTTAATCATTTCAGATTCGCATTAGGCGAATCATTGTATTTGCTATCATTGTTTAAATGCTTTATGGCGTAAATAAATATTATTATTATTATTATTAATAATAGAAAAATATTTTGTATAAAATCCAAAATTCCGCTCAAAATTTGTAGCTGGATAGTCAATTTTCTTCTGAAAAAAAGTTTTCTATAAACTTGCAAAATTTTTCAATTCCTTAACATGTTACAACTGGTTTTAAATATTAAGTAAACTTTAAAAACGTAAACATTATTTTAACAAAATTGATCATTTTGGACTGTTTTTCGTGTCTCCTTCCTCAGCAGTAAGTAGCATTTACTGATGTCCAAACAGTAAGAAATTCAAGAAACGGTACCTAAGTTAAAAAATAAATAAAAAATTAAATAAAATACATAATAAAAAAAAAGAAATACCTAACTAAGAAAAAATGGAAAATTAAAAAAAATTACCAACTTTGTATGAAAACTTTTTACTCAGAAGAAAAATTACTATCTAAACAAAAATTTAGCAGGGAAAAAACTGGGACTCCATGTATAAAAAAACAAACCTGCTAATGAATGATATCGTTTAAAAATGACAGAAATTGCAAATAAAACTGACCAGCAAATTAATGATATGATGGGAGGAACAATAGTCTACGGCCTTCGAATGGATTGTACATACACCGTAGGTTTCATGTAGGGAGAAAATAATGGTAGACTAGATCCCTAATGTGTCATGAACTTTACTATATTATCAGAGAATATAAGGCTCTACCTGATGGTTTACTTCTACTCACAAGTAATATGATAGAAAAGTTATTTTTTGAAACTTGTGTCGCTAATATTATTCCATGGAAGTAAATTAGACATCTAAACTGACAAACTGACTCGTTTTAATAAGTAGTGCAGTCAGCCATTTCGGTGCATAATTATTCTCTCTCATTAGGCATTCCGTACATGTTTCCTTAATAATTATGCTTATTTGTTTAAAATCTAATACCTTTATTTTTGTTACCATCAGAATAAGTGGATCGATTCTAAAATAATGACCTATTTAAAATGATAAAGACTTATTCATATGATGCCCTCCTGCCCGACAAGTTAAAACTACTTTATTCGCACAGTTAGGAGTCCGGTTTATGTTTATCCATAAATTATTGTCTGGTGAATTAATTATTCTACTCCTAATGTAGTTTATAGTATGGTGTATATTGTGTTTTATTCACCAGAAACTGCCATTTTGTAAGTGGTAGTTCTTAAATAATACAGAGACGCAACCAACATAATATATTATTATAAGTAATATTCGTGGGAGTTCAAAAGCATTATTTATGTTGCCTATATAAAAAGTTGAATTTTCAGAAAACTTGGAAAACGATTGCTAGAATAATTTGTATTTACATAAATAGATAGTATATTAGTATGCACATTCGTACATTTCCATGGAAATCAAGGAATATTCACCTTTAAAGTTAATGCACCCAACGATTTGCTTATCTCGTGTTTTTCATAAGCGAATTAATTTATGTGAGAAGAGCTCTATGAGAGCTAACAATTATTACAAATTAAGATATCTTTCCATTTTAATCTTAATGCCAGCTACTAAAGAAACAGCAAGTTTTCTTAAGGAAAATATAAGTTAAGATGTGAATAATTATTGAATAATTATCACTATTGCGTGGGTTTTTGTATTTTTCCCATATACAGACCTAAACTAGAATGTTAGATTTTCAACGGTAAATTATGGTATTATTTTTTTTTTTATTTTTTTTTAAAGGAGGGAGCATCGGTCTTAACTATGTAGGTAAGACAAAGTCGCTCCACTCCGGTAACACGGGATTTCGAGCATTACTCATTCACCCAGCCTCAAGTTTGCCATTTAAATTTAAACCTTCGGTCGCTTGTTTTATTTTTCACATACATTCGAAAATGCATCCGAAAAATAACACGAGCCGGTGAGCTCCGAACTCGCGACCTTAGGCTCGGTAGGCAGTGGACTGAACCACTAGGCTACGCGAGTCTCTTAAATTATGGTACTTTGTTTGAAATATCAATGTCGCTAGATGCTTTAGATATGAAATTCCTTTAAATGAGTGATATCAGTATCAAGTAAGTAAGTAAGAAAGTATCCATAATTGAAACCCAAATGGCCAACCCAAAAGTTGATTTCCGGCAGAATTTTTTTTGATGCAGTTTGGTTCCCCCTCCTCAGAGATCTGCTCAATTACCCTCATACGTTGGCCGCCATATTGAATTTAGAGGGTTAGTTTGTTTTTCTTCATTATCTCAGTAGTTTTTGAGTTTTGGGAAAAAACACTCATTTCCAAACTTATAGGGAATTCAATTCTCTATATTTTATGTCTTCGTAGTTTTTTTTTTATATTTGGTTGCTTATATTACGCATAATAAGCTTCATCAAAGTGGTTGTAATGCAATTCTTGAACTTTTTCACTGTTTTTCGCAAAAAATGTGCAATATAATGGGAAAATTGGGAAGTTGTTCATTATCCTTATTGTGAAATACGTCCAATTCTACATGCACTTTAGTACAGTAAAGTTAGGATGTAATTATGCAATCAAACGGAATTTTGTGTGGGTGTTCGCGGTGTTGGTTGGTCGATGGTGGGTAGTCTCAATCCAAAAAATCACTTCCTTGTGGAGAAGCCGCCATTTTGGTTTTAGGAGAAGAATTTGTTTGTTGCATTATACGCCGTTAATTACCTTTTTATTGAAAAAAGTGTAATAGATTTGGGAGAAAAAAATCTCTAAAAAAAATTAAATTTACATCCATGCAATTTCTTCATTTTTGAAAAATTTAAAAATTGACTAGAAGTAAGTAAATAATCAATAAATCGCCAAAAGTTTAGGCAATCACTAATCGATTGTGAGTTCTTTTTCTTCGCAAGTTTACTAATTCTCATATTTTTTTTTATAAACTCACTGAGATTATGTTGAACAAAATTTTCACAATTTTTTCTACAGAAGATGATCCATTTTAGTCCCTCCAGGTGATTATTTCTGACCACCAGTATTTAAGAAAAAAAAATCAAACAATATGTGGTTTGGAAGGTGACATCACAAGGATACAAAAATAACCCACTACCGCGCCCCATCGCGAGGGAGTGGGTTGACTATGAAAAATATTTATCGTAAATGATGATTTTGTTTAAAACAATAACAAATTATTGCCTGAAACGTTTTTGCTTACAATGCCTTCCTCACTCAAAATTGTAGATCAAAATCGAGTGATTTTGACGTATATCACGACTTTGTCGCTTTCCTGGACGAAAAGAGTCATTTGCACGATAAAGTATTTTTCATAAAATTGTTTCAAATTATATAAGCAACAACTTTCCTATTTAAACATGGCACTTTTTGCCAGGAAATGGCGAAAAAGTGCAAAAATTCAACCCTTTCACTGGAGATTATGATGCGTAATATTTTGTTATATCGTAAACTACCTGAGTACCGAATATCAACAAATTTATTAGAACATAAAATATAGAGAATCAAATTTCCCACAAATTTGGTAACTAATATTTTTGTGCAAAACTCAATAACTACTGAGATAATAAGTAAAAACAAATTCACCCCCCAAATTATAAATGGCGGTCAACGTCTGGGTTTAACTTATAATCATTTTGCACTTTGATGAGGGAGGAACAAAATTACATCAAAAAATTTGTACCGCCAATAATTAACTTTTGGGAAAAGTCTAAAATGACTGGGCTAATAGAAAAAAGACCAAACGCGCGATGAAAATAACATGTAGGTACGCCACAGATTCTCACAAATGCTAATCGGTAGTAGAAACTCCTGAAGCACTCAAAAGACGAACAGGTTGAAGTTAGTTATTTCATAGACGTCGGTTATCGTAATTGAACAGGTATTTAAATTATTATAGATTTATGTATTTATTTATTATAGATTTTATTATAGAGATATTTGATGACGTACATGTTGTTTTCATTCCGCATTTTTTTAATCTTTTCTAATAAAAGTCAAAACCCCTCAAAAAAAGTAGGTATGGTATGTGTCGGGTAATTTGGAAGCAATTTGGCCACCATTTCGGAGAGAAGGGCTCTATAATGACGTATCTTTTGGTTATGCGCAGAAAAAGACTACTTTTTTGGAGTTATTTTGCCATGAAAAAAAACTAGCGTAGAATATTATACAGGGTGTTAATTAAGTATGTAGCTACAATATGTATGGAGCTATAATAAATAACAGCCGATTACTTAAGTGATTTTCAAATTCAAAGCTCATAATATAAACATATGGGTATGAAAATGCTTCGTGTTCAATGAGAGACAGTGTTAAACGTTTTATTTAAAATTGCTTTTTCCTAAATATCTTAAATATCCTTACCTACTCAATTTAGTTGTAATTTGGCAGTGTTAAGGGACTAATTTAGTCCTTGACTTGACTTAACTTGATAAAATGTATTTAGTCAGTGACGTCTCGAGAGGCACCTTTACGAATGTTTTTTACAAAAATAAAATGTATGCCACAGATGTTTATATAAAATAGGTGCAATTACAATTACAATTAATTTATAATAAAATACAACTGTTTTGTTTCTTGATTCTTTTTGGTGTCTTGTAGTTTAAAAAAAATAACATCGCACTAATTGATGCGTATCCCCAGACCAACCAAAAAATAGGGGAAACATTGAAAAAACATCTGTAGTCTCGACGTTAGGAAATTTAATTTATTTACAGCAGGTATTATAAAGGCTCATTTTAACGGGCATATTTCTGTGGCCATTTCTGAAGAAGGTATCTAGTCTAAGTGGAATTTTTTAAATTTATCTATTAATTCTTGACATGAAAGTAATTACAAAAATGTTAATAAAAGTCATTTGACGTCGATATTACCTTCAAAAACGAGCACAGAAATCTGCCCGTTAGCCTAATGAGCCTTTATAATATTGGCTGTTAGTGATTATTTGTTGTTATCACATATTATTAATTTAAAAAAACGCAAAATCTTTTGTGATCCAAGGATATACAATTAAGTGGATTTTATTTGTTTTTTTTTTCAAAAACTAACAAGGATGAAAAATCAAGAGACAAAGAAGGATAGGTACCGAAGACATTTACGAAATAGCAATTAAAAAAAAAGCTTAACACCCTTAAAAAAATATTAACACTTAATACCCTAAAGCACCTTGAAAACGAACCTTTTGCGGACCCATGTTTATATGAACTTTCCTTTCTAAAATCACTCAAATAATTGCCTATTAAATTTAATGTGCATACTTAATTTACTCTACATCTCAAATATGTTGTTCATATAGGTGGGTCATTGTAACACCTCCACTGCGACCGAAGGTCATATACAGTGTGTCGCATTTAAGATGAATACACCCCTGTATTTTCGCTATTTGAAGGAGTCGAGGTTCGAAATTTTGTACAGTCGTGCAGACCGATGGTCACACTTTTTACGATATCTAACTTAAATTTGATCTTTAAATCCCGCCTACTACGTCTTTGAAAATAGTCCCAATTGTCGATGTTTTTGATTCGCGTTAGAGATATTGAAAAAAGTGACTCGAAAAAGTTGTTCTAAATTGTTTTCTAACCTCGGATAGGTACTGAGTTTAATGGCAAAATTAGCATTTTCAATTTTCCATTATTTTGGTCTCACAAGAAATTTTTTAAAATTTTATTTTCTAAAAATTAGACAATAAAATTTTCAAAAATTTCTTGTGAGACCAAAATAATGGAAAATTGAAAATGCTAATTTTGCCATTAAACTAAGTATCCGAGGTTAGAAAACAATTTAGAACAACTTTTTCGAGTCACTTTTTTCAATATCTCTAACGCGAATCAAAAAATTGACAATTGGCTCTATTTGCAAAGACGTGTAGTAGGCGGGGTTTAAAGATCAAATTCAAGTTAGATATCGTGAAAAGTGTAGCTCATCGGTCTGCATGACTGTACAAAATTTCGAACCTCGACTCCTTCAAATAATGAAAATACTGGGGTGTATTCATCCTAAATGCGACACATACTGTATAGTCATACAATAGGTACACATAAGAAAAGAAATCCGAATAACGCCTCAGATTGCAAGGATACTGAAAACATTATTTTCTTGGTTCTGTAAATAATGTTTATAACCATTTTTGAAAAATATTTCACTCTTCCATTTCATTTACAAATTGCAAATACCTAACATATTTTTAACATCAATGATTTTTTCATCAGTAGGTACCAACGAAAAAGTTTATTCATTTTTTAATAATTTATTTTAAGTCCACTATTTTAATATAAACGCCATTTTCCTAAAGGAATAAAAGAAATTATGAGATCTCCCAAAATCTTGCGTTTTCAGAAATTAATTTTGGACGATTTCATGAATTTTAATAAACTTTACCGGTACCCTCTCGTCTCGAACTTCTTTCTGACAAAGAAAAAGAAGCAAACTTCTTGATGTGAGATAGATTCGGCTTCTATTTATGGTCTGATGAAAGCGTAAACAAAAAATTAAAGTGTAAAAACAGTTTCCAAGTAAAACTTTTACTTTTAATATTCGAAGTTTAAATTAGAGAAATTATTGAAAATAATAAATGCTCATTAATGACTGCATGACTATTTTTTTAGTTATTTGCAGAAAAACGGATAATTAAACAATTCAGAAATTAATAAATATCTTCGCTGATTCAGTATTTTATCGCTATTTCTCGTGTTTCCAAATTTTAATGCATTCATGCTAATCCATTATCTCATTTCCTAATAAACCTTTAATAATGAAGTACACTACCTAATTCTATGCAGTTCAATAAATCGTTACATTTAATTGCCAATTAATTGTTTATTAATTTGAGATTTGAACAAGCGGGCATTCAACAATTCCTATAATAGTCCCTGTGTAGAAGACCTCTACTAGGTGCAATGAAGTTCCCGTTCAAACAATTAATTCTTCTGTCAATATCAAGAGTTGGATTCAAAATAAAACATTAACTGTAACTTGAGTCTGATTTGATAGCTATTAGATTGCTTTTTTTATTGAAGACTTTTTAAAACACTCTCATATGCATTTAATTTACATCATAAATCTAACCGTAAAATTTTTGATAATAATTCTCGAATAGTTCATAACAATAATAAATTAGCCCTAGTTTAAATTAACACTTTTATTTTCGGCTTCATTGTGTTTTTGTTCTACCGTTAATTCGAGCCTTAATGAGTCATACATAAACATATAATACATCCCAAGTCTTATTCTTACAATCGTGAGACCCCCGGGAGTTCACACCCGAGGCACGGGAGTGTGACGAAGCTCCCCCCCGACCTAACCTCTGCCCCAGCAAGCCACCTGTGAACGGAAGCTCCACACAATAGACCGAGACAGGTGAACGATTAAGAATCGTCAGACGGAGAATTAGTTCTTGTGGATAGGATAATAGGCAGAGCCTTCGTCTGCTGAGTCTTCGAGCTTCGGATCTGTGTCTACTTCGTCCTAATAAGACTTGATATAATATTGTATGGATATTATTATATGAGTTACGAGCAATAGACGGTAATTTTTCGCAAGAAAATATTTTCAAGTTTCCTGAATTTTTTTTGTTTTTTTTTTTTACTTACACTCTTTTAATTCATCTTAAGTTTACCTAATTAACATCAATATACACCCCTTTATCTACCAAATACCTTTCAGAACAGAAGAACTTGCAGAACCTGAACCTATTTGGTAGGTATATTTAATAAGTATAGGTTTTATAAATTACTAATACTGACCAATACCTATTCGAGAGATTTCTTATGACATTATACAACAACAGGTGAATGATTTTTATTTACATATACAATTCTTCCACTCATGCACCTGTCAGCACCTCTATAAGGTACCTACAGGTGGTGATTTCACTTATTTTTAGATTAGGAATCACGTACGAACAGTTCAATAAAGCTACAGGTGACAGATGACAGGTGAATAAATATTATAAAACCATTTTGTTTATTTTCTATCTGATGTTCGTAAATGGCATTGCCTAAATTATTTTATTAAGAAAAGTCTAGTTCAGGTGTAGTCACGAATGTACTTAAACTCAATTAACGATAACTTTACGTCCATAAATAAAAAAATTACAGGTTATTGTACAAGGCACTTAAATTTTGTGTAGGTATACCTAATTCCTTTGATGTAATAACGGGGAGCGCATAAGATCTTTATCCTCTTAAATCTGAAGACAAAGTTCTTTATCTGTCTCCCTGGTTGTTCAAGCAGTTATTATTATTTCCTCTGAATGTTAGTTACGACTTGATGTGAACGGATGGTAATTAAATTGAATTTAAAATTACTTCTTTTGCCTATAAAGACAATGCTGTTGAGGTCTGTATAACTTAGAAGAATATTTACTAGATACTATTGTCTAAATACTATCATGACTCATATTAAAATGCTCAAAATGTTCGATTTTAGAGTGATAACAACCCTGTGGTTTCGGGAGACAGCATCACAGTATATCCACAAAAATTGGGTTGGCATTCTCCGTAACGATATTATTGGTCCCTTTTTCATAGAACACCATTATTAGGACGTCCCAATCTTCTTGAAAATGTTGCAAAATAAGATAATGCATTCAGCAAGTTGTGCAAAATAATCGTAATGAATCTTATAGAGGAATTGAAGAAGTATGGTTCCAACAAGGTGACGCTCCACCCCACTATTCTCGCCTTGTTCAGGATTACTCGCAGCTAGTTTTTCCAAATAGAGGATAGGACACAGAGGCTTAATCAAGTGGCCAGTGCGTTCACCCGATTTGACCCCACTTGTTTTTTTTCTTGTGGGGTTATTTTTATAGGGCAAATGCTGTAAATATCGTATTTTAACAAAAAAAAAAAATTTGTTAGTTTAAAAAAATGGTTATTATTAACAAAATAATAATTAAAATTTATATTATTAGGTACAGAAAAATTAGAAAAAATAAATAATCTTTTGTCGTATTGTAAGATCTTTCGAATGAGCCCCTTTCGACCCCGTTCATCTATTTAAACAAAATGTTATTTTTTTTGAATGCTCGAAATGTTAGCAGCGATAAGGTGGCCACTAAAAGTAGTAAAAGTGATGAATTTTATATTCAAACCAAAAATTGTAAATAAGTATCTGTAATGGTTCAGAAAATAAAAGGCATGGGGAGATTTTATGCTTCCCCGGAATTTTTCACGTAATCACCTTTTTTTTTGACGTTGACGAATAAATCACGTTGCGACTATGACGGTCTTTGACGTCATCGGCGAAACAAGTTCTTTTGTTGCAGTGTTATGAAACGCTACCTAATTAAAAAATTTCAACTCAATTTTCCTTGAAAAATTGTCTTCTGGAATCGGTTGTGTTCCAGCTTGTCTGGAGTACCTACCTACCCGTGTCAAATTTTGTGACGCAACGAGGTTAGGAGGGTTTTTGAGAAATTTTTAACATAGAATGTCCATTTTGTTGGTTTTCTAGCTCAATCTTCAAAACATCCAGGAATTCTATTTAAACTGAGTCTCTCTCTCTGGGTCGTCACGCTAACTTGAAGAGCTGAAACTGTCAAACTGACTAACTATAAATCAATTAATAAAAACTAAAATGCAATTATTCATCTAAACTAAAAATTGACTATAAGTACTGGGTGTCTTTTTGAAAACTATGTACCCTGAATAACTCCTTACGTGGTTTGTTTTGAGGAAAATCCGTATTGAGACAGCAAATTTTTATTTCACGCGGAACATCTTTTGACACCAATTTTAACACAAAACACTAACAGAATTATTCAGGGTAGATAGTTTTAAAAGAGACTAGTATTTTGATATTTAAGGTATACGCAACAAAAACTCTCTAACTCTATGAAAACGTTCTCTATAAATGGGAAACTTTTTTTTGTGGTCAATTATTTTACTTACAAACGGTTAACCTTAATAAAAGTCCTCCCTTTTACGAAAACAATATTACAACTTAAAACTTTAAAGAGTACCTAGGTACTTACCTACCAACTACCTTTATTTTATAACAATTTTGCCACCAGAGAGATATCTAATCCATAATTTATATTTTTAGAAGTCACTTTTTACCCTGCTAGGTATGCAAAGCTGTTTAGTTTATTTTTCTGGTTTTAGTTGTGGAAAAAAACTCACTTTAAATTACTTTTATGTTTGTTTGTAGTCTGTATAAGTAAATACTCCCAGAACAAGAGATACTCTTGAATATATACATAGTTTGAATGTATGTAGTTAGTAAAACATGATATTACCATCTTGAATACGTGACCTTAAGCGAAATTTATTTGGTCGCTTTTTTGAGGTAAAGTAAATGCTTTTAATCCCCAGACTTGCTGTGAATTATCTATTCATTTAGAAAATACTCTTAAAAAAAGTGATTAAAACAGTAGCTAAAAATGTTTCATTTCCAAATTAGTTTAGTCGTAGGTGCTCTTAAGCGAATTGAGTTTTCACCAATATTTAACAATGGAATTAACTGAAGCCCTTATGTTGAGTTCCATGTGATAAAGATCGTAGTAGCTATACTATCCTGCTAACGTTTTACCTCATGCCTTGTACAGTTTTCCACTTCAATAAGTAAGTACCACTTAACTGGCTTAATTAACTTTTATGTAAGCTTTATAATTTAGCTTCAAACAATGAGTGCAAACGGTAAAACGTTTGCCCTATCGGTCCTGTATTGATTCCTCCTAATAAACTCTCGGGAAGGCTTTTTATTGTGATACGAAATCATTAATGAAAGAAGCCTGCTTCAAAATTCCTGGCTCATGGGTTTATTAGATTCTCTTTTTTCTTTGATGAAAACCGCATTTAAGTATTAATAAGATGGTAAAGCCGCATAATCGAAAAATTATGTACTCAACCTTAACTTTTTAGAATCTTTGCATATTGATAATGATAATAAATAAAACACTTTTTCTTTACAGTCCAGTCAAATAGAACTTTTAAATTGCGTTAATTACAAGTATAACGAAATTTTAATGGTAAGAAGGGGGCGCCACTAGAACACTCCAGCCAAATTTCCTCCCTCGAATTCCATAAGGGGTAGCAGGCATCCTGAATCTAAAAGATGAAATCATGTTTCTCGGTAAATATCGGCTTTTCGTAAAAGAGTATTTATTACAAAAAATGTTGAGGAGGATATATCCAGCAACTTTTGTTTGAGACTTTTTTGAAAATTATTTTTGTTCAAAACTTGAAAATGTTTAAAAATGTCACATGGGGTGGAAATTTTTTTTTTAGATTTTACAATAAAACGGTCAATCAAGCGCTGATTAAGAATCCGATATCCGATTTTCAAAAAAAAACAAAATGACGGCTCCAATATGGCGGACGTCTTTCATAAATTCATCTCATTTTCACTAAACTTTGAGGAATTTTCGAATTCTTCTCAATCAGCTACCCCGAAAACCCCAAAATCATATTTGTGGTGGGAACGGTATGACTTAAATTAATTAGTTATATGAAAAATTCGAAAATATTAAAAAATATGGTTCCAAGCATGCCAAAATTTTATTGAAAACATGCATATTGTAGAGAAACTCAACAGCTATAAATTTTTTCCAGTCTATTTTTCACTTCCGATTGACCGTTTTGTGATAAAATCAAAAAAGTCCGTTTCCGGCCCCTATAAAGTGTCATTTTCGATCATCTTTCGAATAATAAGAAATTTTATAAAAATTTGAATTAGAAATGCTACTTTGAATTTATCAAAAGACGTTAATCCATCAAAAGGGGTGTAAATTATGAACAGGAAAAAAATGAGGGTGATTTGTTGTTTAAAAATAAGATGGGTCTTTCATATAAAAAATATTTGAGCACGCCCTGTTAAGATACAGTCCCTCAAAGGGGCGCCAAAAAACTTTTTTTTTATAACTTTCTTTAATAGGTACTTACCAAAAAAGCTACAAAAATCAAACTAAATATACCTATCTGTTATCCAAAAGACACTCAATAAATTTTTTTTGGTGTTCCACAATGGTTCTAAGGGATGAAAAGGCCTACCCCTAAAACTTCTTCTGCCGCAACTTCTTTTCTTATCTATACCTTATACCAAATTAGAATTAATTTCCATTTTATGCGAATCGTGCCATGTACCTATTTTGTAATAATCTTCTTTTTCCGAATTTTTTTTTAGCGCAACCTCTAAGGAACTGTATATTAACACGATGTGATCAAATGCTTTTTTCTTCTATGAAAGATCCATCTTATTTTTCAATAACGAACTCCCTGAATTTTTTTGCAGTTATGAATTTACACCCTTTACATAGTGACCGCCAAAAAGTTGTCATTATAAGGGAAATTTCCTATACGATACCAACTTTTTGCGGTCACTGTATAGGTAATAGAATTTTCAAATATTAGTGATTTATTTATCATCAGTCGCATACTTATTCATAATTATGATGTTCTTATTCGATAGATCAAAAGTAAAAGCGTATAAATAGTTCTTATCTATTTATTTAAATATTTTTATAATTATTATGCTATAGTTCCCAGAATTTTGTACGCAAATTTGCATGCAGATGCTGAAAATAGGACAAACCTTGGTAACTTATTAGCTTTGACAAGGTTCACTGTTGATGCATAAAATTAATTAGACTATAACTTTGAAACTTCGGTGCAATAGGAAGAAATAATGACAATGTTGGCTTGCTCTTGTAATCTTTTAGAGAGATAAAGTAGCTTTGCCGCAATGCATGGTAGCTCTCTTGGTAATGACATTATAAATTTTTTATTTTTAACATTAAATTTTCTCTTTCTCTCGCAATTTACAAAGTTTACCTAATCAATGTCAACTTTATAATGTAAACTGCATTGGACGTTGCTGAAGATGGTGTTTTACCCTTTCAGGGCCTGAAAGCAGTTGAAAATTGTCAAACAAACCACTCTTTATAGTCTTTCTGGGTCTTTCAAGATGTTTATTCAATTGAGCTTTTGGATCTTACCAAAAACTCGGTTTTATTATTTTCTTAAATCTACTTTTGACCAGCTTGCCGATGGACTTTTTATAAATACCTACCTAATACCTCTTCATCTCTCTTATTGTATGCGATGGTCTCAGTACTTTATCTTACCCTTTTTCGCCTTTAAAATGTTAGTAAGCATTGCTTACTCAACAATAATTATTACAATAATTATTATTACAATTATTACAAATAAAACAAATCTTGAGACCAAATTAATATCAACTACTGTTCCCACTCCCAGTAAAAATAAAAATAATGTTGAATTTTATTATGCATAGGTACTGAAAACTATAGTGGCATAAATATTTATTGAAAATAACATTGAATTACACCAAAAATATTAAACAATAACCAATTTAAATCAAAACATTCAAGTTTTAACAATTACAATAACGATATAAGAAAATTCATTTTCTAATAGTAAATTTAAATTTCAAAGGAGCCGCAGGTTCGGCAATCATTGTATAGGTACTCTGAATATCATGGTAATAATATTGAACATTAAACTTCTTTAGAATCTTAGTAGCCATAAGAGCGATTTGAGTTTCAGCAAGATCTTTAGCAAAGCAAGCTTTTGGGCCGTAACCAAAGAAAACTCCTGAATACGGTTTCATATACGTTGTCATCTCCTCCGAAAGCCAACGTTCTGGTTTGAATTTCGTCGCGTCCTCGAAGTGCTCCTCTTTCATGCTGGAAATATGCATTGGCATCAGAACTAGAGTACCTTGCGGTATATGATAGTTATGAACGATGATGTCTTTTGTCAACTTGCGGTTCAAAATTGGTATGGGTGGTTGTAATCTAATCGTTTCTTTGATACAAGCATTTAGAAAAGACATCGATTTGATGTTATCCTTTGTTATTTTAGCACCTTTCTGTTGAATTTCTGTCAAAACCTTAGCTTGACATCTGGGGGATCTCGCCAAGTGGTATAATAGAAATCCCAAAGTGGTGCTTGTGGCGTTCACTCCGATAATCATCATATCCAGCAGAATAGTCATGATATCTTCAGGTGTAATACTTTCTTTGAGCAGAACTGCTTCGATCATAGATACATGCTCCATGGATCCATCTTTTTTCCTGGCATAGAGCGATTCTTGAGATCTCTGGATGTATTTGCTGATTATCGTATCTAATAAGTCACAGTTCTTTACCAAAGACTTCCAGGCAGGCGTTTCTATGATCCTCCATAAATGTACTCCCCATTCACACTTCCGGATAGCCTTAGTAGCTCCTTCAAAAGCCGATAACAATCTTCCTGGGTCAGAAATGGTGCTTAATCCGCAAGGATCTAAAAAGCCAAGTTTCCTGTTAAACGTTATTGACGAATAACACTCTAGACTCCATTTATGTAGTTCACTTATAAAATTGGGAGGAACTTCTTCTTGTCTATTTCTTATAGTGATGATGCGTGTGATAAATTCGTCGCTGATTTTGTCTAAGTTATCAAATTGAGGGGAAGTAGTTTGAGAAATGGCTTCTTCGACTGACTTACGAAGCTTTTCCCATTCAGGGCCGTGCGCCAGAAATGGACCGCAGTGTTTGTATTTCCGGTACTGTAATCTGTATTTCTCCACAGAATCCATGAAGGAACGGATTGGGTAGCGTCCGTCACTCTCAATTACAATGCGAGCATGTTCAGGTCGGCTAAGAAGAACGATGTTTCCACCAAATGGGCCATACATACGAACCACAGGACCGTATCCGTTAATCATGCGACCAAAAAGCCACAAATTACTCCCCCAAGTGAGCTGGCTGCCTATGTAGAGGGTGGCTGCACTCAAGACGTAGCTAACGAAATCGGACGTGGGCTTATGTTTGATTTCTGGTAGAAAACTTAAAATTTTTGCAAATGACATCAAACTTAGAGGTCCGGGAATGGAATCGAAATGCATCGTTGAAGTTGTATCGATTGTCGGAGCTTGAGGTTCCAGGTTGACGAAGTCGGGTTTGACAACAACGCCATAATCGGGATTTACTGATATTTGGGGAGGCGTTGATAGTGGATCTTTTTTTTCTGCGGCCGGAAACACTTTGCTTGAAGTATCGAAGCTCTGACGCTGGCTTTCTGTTGACGGTTTAGGTTTGTATGCGACATCACTTGAAAGACTTCTTAGTAGCACTGTTTTTAGCGTGATCAGCTGGTGAATTTGGATTTGCTTGAACCTACAAATCGCTATCATTGTACACGATAAATTATAAACCGAACTGAGCTGAGCGGACAATAATTCTATAACTGACAAATATTTCAATAACACTGTCGCTATGGAAACTCACATAATTATACACACGCTAATAGACGATTGTTTCTTTAAGAAAAATAGAATAACGATGCATAATTTGATATGTCAAATCATTGATGTCAAAAACTAATAATTCTAGACCTTAATATAATCTTTATTTTAGAAAAAGTCTGATTCTCCAGGGTCAGTAAATTCAAATCGTAAACTCTTAAGACTATTATAATGGACAAAAAAAAATTATTCATTTTACAGAAAAGTCTCTGTAATTTTTTTTAAAGTACCCCTCATTAATCTATTAAGTCTGGAGATACCTATGTTCATTAGAAAGACCAAAAAATTAGAAGATATACAGGGTGTCCCAGCTTATTCGAAGCGGTCTCTGTAGGCCAAACGATGGACTTTTTCGGAAAACTTTTTGAAAATTCAAGTACAGAATCACAATGGCCATAATTTAAAATTATTTTGGAGTATAAAGAGTGTCCCATATGACAGTGACGTATCAAAGTTATGTTTTTTTAAATGGAAAGCTCCTATGTTATTGCATTTTTAGATTGTCTGAGAAGAGGAAATAAGATTGGCTTTTACAATTGGTGTTTAAATTCAGAAGTTTTTGAGTTTTAAACAAGTGAAAATCGTCATTTTTGAAGTTCAAGGCCCTTTACAACGAAAACGGATAAAGATAGAGAAAAACGGCTTACACGTTCCTATTTTAACTTTTCATGTACTATCCTATGATGTAGATGAAATGTTTATACAGGGTGATAAAAAATTTGAAAAATTCTGAGATTTCTCCACGTGTCGCCAAATAAAAAAATCAAAGAAAGTAAAAATGTTTCTATACCATAGGATAGTACATGAAAAGTTAAAATATAATAATAATAATAATAATAATAATAATAATAATAATTTATTGTTTCCAACAGACAAAGAGCCCAATTACAGGAAACAAAATATAAAATACATTTGACAAAAAGAAAAAAGAAGAAAACAAACCCATTCTTCATACAGAATTACAAAATTAACAACAGATTATAACTAAAAACTATGAAAAGCTATGAAATAAAAAACATAGCAAAATTAATACCATTAATTAATAACAAGATAATCTAATAATCAATAATAATCAACTAATAACTAAGTAAATAATTATATTAACAATCAAGAATAGTATTATGCTACCAATTAATTTACAGATAGAAAGTCGCTAATACCGACAACTACCAGACCATCTCTCAATAACAAGGCAACGCATACTGCTGAAACTGTCATGGTTCAAGTCGCAACAATCACTAATACTATTAAAATAAGCACACATCAGGTAGAGTGGCGACCTAGTCAGAGCACCACTTTTTCCAGAGGGAGTGTAAAAAGTTATTGAGTAACGTGAATTTAAACGGGGAACCAAGAACGGCAATTTACCAAGCAAAAACTCGCAGTCTATTCCACCATTTACCAGTTTAAAAAGGAAACGAGTTACAACAATTATACGCCTCATTTCCAGCGATAAAATATGGACATGTAAGCCGTTTTTCTCTATCTTGAACCGTTTTCGTTGTACAGGGCCTTGAACTTCAAAAATGACGATTTTCACTTGTTTATAACTCAAAAACTTCTGAATTTAAACACCAACTGTAAAGGCCAATCTTATTTTCTCTTCTCAGAGAATCTAAAAATGCAATAACATAGGAGCTTTCCATTTAAAAAAACATAACTTTGATATGTCACTGTCATATGGGACACTCTTTATACTCCAAAATAATTTTAAATTATGGCCATTGTGATTCTGTACTTGAATTTTCAAAAAGTTTTTCGAAAAAGTCCATCGTTTGGCCTACAGAGACCGCTTCGAATAAGCTGGGACACCCTGTATATTTTTAACTGCTCCAAGGGGGACGTGGGTTTGACGGCGTTTTTCGCTACTTTTTTCCCGAAATAATGTCCTTGAGGCGGTTTTTTTTTCTAAAATGGACATTTTTTAAATAGTAAGGTTTCATTATGAAACTTGAGCTGGTTAGCATGTCAAATCGTCCTCTTTCTTCGTAAAATGGATTTCGGATCTTTCTCGGCGAGTGTTTCATGTTTTATTATTTTTATTTTATACAACGTCGGTTATTTTCGCGACTATTGCCACACAGCAGTTTTAACTCGCCACAGGGAAATTTGATCCGATCTCCTATCTATTTTTTTCGTCCTCAGGAATAAGGGGATGAATCCGGCTTATTTACAACTCCACTCGAAGAACTTCACTGCAGACATCCGTATTGCTCTAATAACGGGAAGCCTGATAGTCTCGCGAAATATTGAATGTATGTATAATTATTTTTTTATGTCAATGTCTGGCTGGAGATATAACTCTGAAGAGTGAAGATATACGGGCATAATTTTGTGTTTCAGTTGTCGAGATCAAGAGACTCCTTAGGCTATACAAGTCAGGTTTAACATACGTTTCATAAAGTATACTTCTGTGTTAAAATAAAAGCTAAATATGGAGCACTTAAGTAAGTCAGGCTCTTAAGAAAAAACCATATTCTCCTTTTATTAAAATACTGAAAAGAGAAATAAGCGTTTAATGAACAAGACACTTAGGTACCGAATAATCGGTGAGTAATTGCGGAATCCTTTTAATTATTTACCGAACCTACTAAAACTTTCGTATATTCCTCTAGATGCAGGTAGTCTGAGTTGGGCCTAAGTATTTAATATTTAACATAATTAAGAAAGACTTAACATTAAAGGAAGATTATTATAATTGCATAAGTATTTTAACTAAGATAATTTTTTAAATGGGCGGAGGATGATGGGTATTATTCAAAAGGAACGATGAGTGTTGGAACGTCCAAGTAAATAATGACAATCCTCCGCGAGATAAAGACGCCATTTTATCTACGATTTTATGAAAAAATTATCTTATTTAATTACCTACAGTTAAAAAACCACAGGGTGAATAATATGTAAGGAATAAATTCATTTTCTCAGTTATTCTAGAATTAAAAAAAGGAAATAGATCAATTTGTAAATTTAATTTATGTTCTATCGACATAGGATTTTTTATACAGGGTGTTCGTTGGGTTAGTAATGACGACATTCCCTATTTTTTAAATCGAACACTCTTGTATATTTTACATTTTCAGATTGTCTGAGAAAATCCAGCAAGAATGGTTTTTACAGTAAGTTGGAGTTTAAAATGAGTTGGTAATGAATTTATTATAAGCAAGTGAAAGCAGCAATTTTTTATTTTGAAAGTAGTGTAGGTTCATGTCCGCATTTTAACTTTTTATGTACTATCTTATCATGTAGATGAAATTTTTATACAGGGTGATGAAAAATCTGATAATTTTTATCACCCGGTATAAATTTACTAGGATTAAAAACTGATTTTAAAGCAGTCACTGTAACAAGTAGGTGCTGCCCTATATAGGATCAGTGGAAACCCCTATTATCAGCCTCTTTCACTTTAACACCGGAATCAAAGTCATCGTCCTTCCATCCTGCCTTATAAAGAGGTTCATCGAAGTGACTTCGCTAATTTTGGAATCGTTCCCCGCTTTTATAAACGCCTTTCAATAGATTACCCAGGACAGCGAGGCGGTTGTCGTTTCAATCAACTGAAACGAAGATTGTTCGTAGAAGAATAGCAGGATAAATGCCTAATTATATGACTCAGACCATTATTACACATTTTTAGTTTCCTCCAACCTCCAACTCGGTCAATGTTCTTACTTTGAACTTTGTCATATCAAACTGGAACGAAATAACATCACTGCTTAATATAATAGGATTTAATTCAACATGCGTATACTTATTTAAAATTATTTAAAGTTATTTTTTCGCCATGAGAAGCTAAGTTAAAAATTTTATGGTAAAGTCTTAGGTATTATAATTATGATACATGAGGTCCTTTAATATTTTGATTTAACCCATTAGTATTCCTGATTTCAGATTTCTCTTCCCAAATTATAGCAGTTCAACCACCTCTTCTATAGGAAAAAATATTTGCGTAGGTAAGTCAACATACCACCCATTTAAGACTTTTTTATAATTACCACTTATTTTATGTATTTTCGTTTATTTGTTGTAAATTTGTAGTAAAAAGAAGAAGATGATGGTGACTGGTGCTTCATTATTATAACAAAATTCCCTATGCTAAGTTGACGGTATATACCGCTAGCACTACAATTAAAAAATAATGTAATAACATTTTGAAACAGTTGTCGATTTTTATTGAGCGACAAATTTTCCAGCAAAATAATGACAATTAATAAAGCCACTGATAAATATGTAGGTATAAACAATTCAAAGAGATAGTAGTTACTTCATGTACTTATCTACGTGAATCCTTCTGTAAATATTCGAATAATAGACCGGGTGTGAAACGATCGAAGCCAAAAAGAAAAACTCGCCGAGATACCTACCGTAAGGGATGACCGCCATCTTGAATTTAAGTATGAAATTATGTATCTCGGTAAATATCGCTTGTACGTAAAAAAGTTAAATTACTATTACAAAACTTGTTAAATTATATCCATCAGCTTTTGTTTGAAACTTTTTTTTTAATTTTTTATTGTTCAAAACATATAAATTCTCGGACATGACACTTTAGGGGGTGGAAAAAATATCAAGATTGTTTTCAGCTGATTGCTCAATTAAATAATGTTAAAATTCGGTCTTGAACAAATAAGCGACGTCTATTTCACTTTGCAACTTCGAAAATTAGGCACCATCTAATTAATTATTATTGCAAACATAAAAAATTCTTAACTAATTTACATGAGTTTGTTCCTCGATGAATGCTTATTTGATTTATAAAAAGTCAACTTTTAGCACAACAATAAATATAAGTTTCAATTTTTAAAATAATATTAATTACCTATGTTAGTCTCCTACCTATCTCTACCTATAACTACCTATCTCTCTGAAAAAAAATATAATGAAAATTACAAAGTATTGAAATATTTTTTATGTCTTTAATATTTCGAAAGGTATTTTATAAACTACCATCATTCATAGCAAGTTTGTTAAGAAATTGAAATAGTCTACATACCCACCTACACATTATTATGTAATAGAGGACAAATTCCAACTTTATTCAAATTAATTAAACAGGAAACCTGCGAGGGCACGTCGCAGGTCTGGTCCTCCCCGTCCGATTCATCTCTCTTGGGAGCTTACATTGAGTCAATTAAGAACGTATTCCATATGAGTTGACGCCGGTTCATCTGTTTGCAAGGCTGTGTTTTTTACAGGGTTATAAAAAATTAAACAGGTGTTTAATGCAACGCAGACTTTGTTAATACTTATTGGGGGCTGTTCTATATCCCAATTTTATTTTTCAACAACCTGTTGGAGAATAACAGCCCTAATTAATAGACTACCCTGAAAGGTCAGAATGCAGTTAAAAAATAATAGATTGTCTTTGTAATTTTAGCAGGACCTCCTATAACGTATATTTTTAATAGGTTTCATAAATATATGCCTTTAATATTTTTAACATGTCTGTTATAAAAATATTTATTTACAAAAGGTTTTGTTTGAAAAAATAACCGCAAGCAGAGTAATGCTTGCATATTCTCAATAATTACAGTTTTCAGTGGTGCGGAGGTTATGCAAATGTAAGTGCATGCATAGTTTGACACTATTTATTGCATAATTTGTAACGTTCCTGCAAAAAATCTAGCTGTGCAATAAATTGCTCCATGCAATTAAGGGAGGATGGTAATTCTAAATCTGCGGGATATACTTTTTTTCCTTCGAGGGCCGTCTGATTTAAGATCGCCGGAAGCACCTTAGCCTCATGGGCTTATTATGTCAAACCCCCTATGCTTCTTACCAGCCATTCTTTCAATCTTATTCCCTTTACTAGCTTGTACAGCTCCATCACTGGATGAGTGTCATATTCTTCCGGACTCATTTTTGGTTGTCCATATTATTTCCTGTCTTCTTCGGTCCAGAGCTTCGCATTCGCACAGGACATGTTTAGCTGTCTCTTGGGCCTTGCTGCGTTCTCGGCAGCATAGGTCTCCATTGAATAGTCTTATTTTATTTAAGTTCTCTTTTAGGGCAATAGGTCCCGTCAGTAATGTCCCGTTCCACTGTGATACGTAACTGCTTCCTAGTAAGTGATAGTAGTTCTTCAGTCTTCAGTTGTCTTCTTTATATGGATCCCTTGATGAAAGCTTTCCCATTTTGATGTTTGGTTTTTTTATCCCAATATTCTTTATGCTTTTTCCTAACCCATATATTAACTTGGCCTCGTGCTGTACTCTTTGGTACTTCCAGGGCCGGTTCTGGGCCAGTAGGACATTTAGCCGAGGATTCATTTCTTGCCAGCTCGTCGGCTTTTTAATTGCCTATGATTCCGCTGTGTCCTGGCACCCACATAGCTGGTGTAGTTGTTTAGGAATTTGAAATTTGGAGTCATATGGTCTGTGTTTGCATCTAGCAGGTCCACCAATCCATGGCTTTTTATTCTATTATTTCCAAACTCCGCGTATTTGCCGCTTGGTTCTTCTTGCAGCCTTAGTCGTGGCATTCTTGCCTCTCCCATTATCATTAAATGAAGTGGAGGGAGTTCTAGAAGCCCTTCCATTGCTGTAGTTGGAGTTGTTTCATTGCTCCCGCTACTCTAGTCTAATGTTTTTAAATATGTGGATTTTTTACTTTGTAATGTGCTAGTGTGTGGTGATTTTAATGTTAAGTTTAATACGGCTAATTGCAGGGCGGTGGCTTCTGTGTGACTTCATGGCTGGCTATGGCCTTGGCAACGCTCACGTTGATTTCCCGACTCGCGGGAGAAATTGTTTGGATAATGCTTTCAGTAATCTACATTGTCAATTTGTGTCCGCTGCTCCTGTCAATTCTGGTATGTCGGACCATCTAGGCTTTCAGCTGGACATCAATCATGCCCTTTTTCGGTGCAGGGATCGGGACAAAAAGGGGATAATATCCAGGCCCATAACGGCTCTTGGCAGGTTTCGTTTGTATGCATTTTTGGAGCATATTGACTGGAGCTTCCTTGGCTGTGATTCGGGGGACGTGGAGTATGGTTTTGATTGCTTTTTTTCTACTTTGTCATCGGCATGCGAATTGTTTTTTCCTTTTAAGATAAAAACAGGGAATGCTCCTTGTGTAAAGTGGTTTAATGATTCTCTTAAACAGTTAAGAAAAGTTGTTATCATGTTTGATGACTTGTTTAGACAGACAGGATCCCATAAATGACATGAATTGCGTAATAAGTTAAGAAGCTACTATAGAAAGGCGATTAAGAATGCAAAGTTGCATGCTACAGATATGTTTATAAAAAACTCAAAAAACCCTGTAAAGGCTGCTTGGCAGATTATTAATACAAAGCGAGCACACAAGTCTAATCTGGGTTTTGCGGAATGTAACATCTCACCGAATCGCTTTAACCAATTGTTTGCTGATGTTGCTGGTGAAATTGTGAATAATCTTCCCTAATCGGAAGGGGACCCTGTTCTTTTTATGTGCAATACCACGTGTACCAGCCCTCAAGAGACTTCCTGCAGACCGTTCTGTTTCAGTCAGGTGTCTGAGGTGTTGGTGAGGGATGTGATCGGTGGCCTGAAGCCTGGAAATTCCGTTGACGTCTATGGTTTGAGCATTAGTATGGTCAGAGATGTCAAAGATCTGATTATAACACCACTGACTAAACTCATTAACTTGTGTCTCAGTAAGGGAATTTTTCCTGCCACGCTTAAACGAGCAGCAGTGGTGCCTGTGCACAAGAAAGGATCGACTGAAGATCCGTCAAATTATAGGCCGATTTCCATCCTTCCGGTGTTTTCTAAGGTGTTGGAAAAAATTATAAAACAACAACTGATTTCCTTTTTCACACAGGGTAATTATTTTTCTGAGAGCCAATTCGGTTTCCGAGCCGGGTTTTCTACGGTCAGTGCGTTGGTCGACCTGACTGAGAGTATCCTCGAGGGTTTTGAACGAGGTGATTACACGTTAGTTCAGTTTTTGGATTTGAGTTAAGGCTTTCGATTGCCTCTCTTATGAGATCCTGATTCGCAAGTTGTACTTTTATGACTTGCACCCTTCGAGCGTGAAATTGATTGCATCATTTCTGACCGATAGACTCCAGTCAGTGAGAATTGGGGGTGTTTTTTCGGACTTTTTGCCAGTAACAATGGGAGTTCCTCAAGGCTCTGTCTTGGAACCCCTTTTATTTTTAATTTTCGTTAACGACCTTCCTTATGCTTCTGGCATGTCGAGATTGATCCAATTTGCGGATGATACGACCATCATTACCTCTGGTGGGAGGCATGAGGATGTTGTCTGCTCTGGGGAAGTGTCGCTGTCACGTGTCAACAGTTGGTTTGCCTCCAACAGGTTACAGCTTAATCTAGAAAAGTCATCTCGTTTGCTGTTCACGTTGAAAAATAAGGCTACCTTGGACCTTGCGGAGCACAGCCCCTCTGTCAAGTTTCTGGGGCTACATATAGATACCGATTTAAATTTCAGGTCCCACTCGGTACATCTTAGTGGTAGGCTATGTTCTGCAATATTTGCGCTGCGTAATATTTCTGGTACGGTCTCTCAACCTGTTCTTCTTACTGCATATCATGCATTATTTCAGACTCACGTGAGTTATGCACTGATTATTTTGGGTCACAGCCCCATCAAACATAAAGTTCTTTCTATCAACGCCTTCTGCAAACGACTTAAATTGTTTCTTATTGATAAGGCGTATTATTGCATAGATGATTTTTTGAACGAAGGAACTATAGTTTTTTAATGTATACTTCAAGTTAATGGCCGGGTAATACGCTCGGTGAAATCTTTAGGTGTTTTTTGTTTCTTTGATTTTAGACTATTTTTAAATTGCATTGACGTTGTATAAGACTCTTATAAAGTTAAAACACTGAAATATATATTACTTATTACTAATTACTGATTACTCCAACGCATGCAAGTATTTGCACCTTACTAAACTTGTTTATCGTGGTACTTTGTTGCATCTTTGTCCACCGTACCAAAGATGCATATAACAACATTGGTCTAATCACTCTGGTGTACGCCCAATACACCATGTGTAGTTTTAATCCCTATGTTTGCCATAAGTTCGTTTGACCATCAATACCGTCATGAATGTGGTCTCCGGTCTTTTCTTAATTCTATCTATCTGTTGGTTCCAGATGAGTTTTGAGTCCAAGATTACCCCAAGATATTTCACCTCTCCCGATATTTGTACGTTCATATCTCGAAGTTTTAGTGGTTCTTTGTCCTCCAATTTTCTTCGGTTAGTGAACCATATGATGGATTATTTGGAGGGACTTATATTCAGTCCTTCTTCATCTCTTCATTTGCTTACGACATTTAGGACTCTTTGCATGAATGGCCTTATTGTGTCGTTAAATTTACCTTGGATTAGTATAAATGGTCTTGATTCTCTCTTGGTCCAGACGCTTCAGTAGCTCATCCCAAGGTTCCATATCAAGGAAGAGAAAACCTCCCTGTGGGCATCCCCTCGCTACCTGAGCCACCATGGTCTCCCCCTATAAGGATGTACATACCAATCTATTTTTCATCATTGCGGGATATACTATTGTATCACCATTAATAATATTGTCTATTAGATAGTTACAGCAATGAGCTTGACAGTGCAGCCGTTTGTGTGTTAAATCAAACCTTTCAAAGGTTGACCTGTTTTTTTTTAACTTACTAGACGGCAGAGATACAGAGAGCGCATCCATCTATGGTCAATAGTACTGTATTGAGTCACTGTTTCCAACATTTAAGCGGAAAACGACGTGCGCATTTCAGGCTTCAATATTGAAGTCACATATCTCTGTTTTATAGCAAGGATTATTATCACAATAGTCGCTACTAGACGTAATTTTATTGAATTTAAGCCGAACTTTTTGTGCTCTCTGTATACAATGCTAATGAGATTATTATCCAACTAGGTCAAGTGCCTACCTGCATTAAATCAAGTGCTTCTTATTTTTTTGCTTTTAATATTATGAGATTTAAAAATTAATTCGTGAAAACAAATCACAATAGATCATTTTTTTAATATTCGCTCCTAAGAATTTAATTTGTGTGTATTTGTAGATATTTAGGTATTGATAATGAAGTGTAACAATAAAGTCATTGTTTCGCAAAAGTAGATCTGCTTTTTATAGATAGGTAATAATTTCAATAATAATAATTATTGCGGTAGGTCGTATAAGATGATTGATTATTCTCACCAGACCAGATATTTCGTTCTTGCGAAAGCGTGTGATATTGGTGCTTTCTATCTTGAAGGCAATTTTTCTAGATGGCTGCATTTCTCGAAGCCTTCCTCGGAGGGTTAAATTTAGCAAAGCAAAAAGACACACACGAGCGTAACATTATGAAACAATTTCCTGCATAGTGACACACGATTCCCTGAAACCAACCACAAGCACACAGGTAAAAACCGCTCAGACATTTTAGGTCACAGAGAGTGACTATATGCACCGGTCCGTTACATAAGTCGTTACGAAGATTTTATAGTGATTTGTTCCATATCTTTTAGAAGAAAATTATGAAGTGTTGTTGACGTAAGAAGTAGAAGTAGGAGAACCTACCTACATATTTTATAATTTTTATTTGTAAGATTTTTAAGACTGAAATAATTGGAGCAAAAAATTGAACTGAAAAAATATTTTTGATAGTGATTTTAATTATTATTGTAATAACAAAATTACCTACAATAAATACTTTTGAAATATTAATGTTGTTTGAGTATAACTAGAATTGTTTTACATCTAATTTTCATGAAATGACACAGTTAGTGGTTAGTTTAATTTTATTTTGTCACTGATATTGTCCCATTGAATTAAACAAGCGATATGAATAATTGGGTGATATTTTCTCATTTAGAACTCGCTGAACATTCAGCTATGCTGTGAATCGTTGCATTATGAAGCAATGTTTCAATTTCGGGTATTATTTCGACAATTTTAGTAGCGATGTCACTAGTGCTTGTTGAAGTTGTATCAAAATCACGAGTCCTAATAAGGTCAACATAAAACAAGGAGTCACTCGAATACTCGATCCATGCAACAATGGAGTTTCTAGACTTAGGACTCCATCCATCAAAGAACAACTTGTTTTATTTTTATTTCGTATTATAGTAGCAGTGTTATTCGAATCTATTTTGATTGATGGATGAATTTATTCTAATACTGCTACCACGAAAGGATTTTTCGGTTCATTATTTCCGCCATGCATTACACACATGTGATAAAATATTATGACAAAAGCTCAGTGGCTTTAGGATTCACGCTACTAAGTTGCTGCGGCTACCACCGACTGCGGGTTCGAACCACAAAACATAGAACATTTCCAAAAATTTAAATAAATTTCATACTAGAAATCATTATCACATTTATTTATTATTATCGAATATTTATCGACATCCCAATAGAAATTGTATAGAGTAGATTAGAATTGCACAGCCATCTTTTTCTATTTTGACGTTTTACATTTCAAAACTAGTGATTCCACTGGTTTGAAACTGTTTTAAAACCATTGAACCAGTTTCAATTCTGACGTCATAGTTTAACACGAAAATAATATGTTTCGAAATCATAGAAGTGGTTTGAAACCGCAGCAACAAGAAAAAAACGCTTAAGACCTTTTCCAACGATGTATCGTAAGCTGCAGGCTATTTAAAAAGTAATGTTGATGACATCATAGGCTAAAAATCAATGACGTTATAATAGCTATTTGTGACATAAGTTGCAAAATGGAAGTGATGAAGTCGAAGGTCGAGTTTGACAATGATCAGTGTGCTTAAATACTCCTTTTGCAACATAATGTCATACGAGACTTTTTGTTAAATCGCAAAGAAACTAAAATTTATGAATTCTAAGTGATCAATAAATAGGGAATGAATTGTAGAGATTGGTATTTCCTATTGTCAAAGTGACAGGCTTCATGAAGATTTTAACTTGTATGTTTTTGTTTATAAGTAATTGTTATTTCACTTTTAAGCACAAGTGAGTAAAAGTATGTCACTTCCAAACACAAGAATGACATTTCGAAACTAAAATGACTATCAACTTTATGAAACGATTCAACAAAAAAATATCTGCATGTCAGACAATAGCATTTTAGGAAACAAAATCGAATAGCACATGAAGTTTGTGTGTTATTTTACCCTATATTTACTTATACAGGGTGTCCCAAGATTTCTTTATCAAGGGATATCCGCGTTATTTCAAAAAATAAACAAATGAAATTCAGGAAATTTCAACCATACCCCTAAGGCTTTGCAGCTGCACCCTCAATGCCCCTTTACGCCTTTCGACCCCTAAGTAATCATCCCCTACTTTTTTTTTTCAAATGACACTCCCATATTTTTTTTTGCTCGGCAGGATTGTTGACTTCTTTCTGAATACATTGTCATACGATTTTTTCAAATCGAGACATATCTAGCACGCCGAAAACAATATAATATCAAAACAAACGAGGGTTGTCAAGGAGTTGCAATTGCTTGTTTTTTGTGTTAATGTTTCCTCCAACCACCTTAACTAGTAATACCGGTGTTACTCGATATAGGCGTTAATAATAATAATTATTGCTTCTGTGATTTTAATGTCATCTTAAATGTTAATTGTTATTCCTTGACAACCCTCGTTTGTTATATTATGTTGTTTTCGGCGTGCTAGATATGTCTCGATTTAAAAAACCGTATGAAATTCGTATTCAGAAAGAAGTCAACAATCCTGCCGAGCAAAAAAAACATGGGGGTGTCATTTGAAAAAAAAAAGTAGGGGATGATTACTTAGGGGTCGAAAGGCGTAAAGGGGCATTGAGGCTGCAGCTGCAAAGCCTTAGGGGTATGGTTGAAATTTCCTGAATTTCATTTGTTTATTTTTTTAAATAACCCAGATATCCCTTGATAAAGAAATCTTGGGACACCCTGTATTTGTGTTTCTGTCTTGTTATTGTCTGTACTCACTTAAAAATAGCAAGCATTTTTAGGTTTCCGTTTGTTAAAAGGAAAAAACTAATCCTTATAGCACAGTCTCGGTCTGTAACGGCCGTTTTTCTCTTCAACAATGAAAGCTATATCGATTTAAAATTTGCCACAGATATGCCTTCGAAAATCGATGACTGTTCCATTAGTACAAATATTGATTGTATATTAACAAATTAACTTGGAATACTTAGGGCCGGTTGTTCAAACGAAAATGAAAAAATTTCAGATAATTACTGATTTTAAAATGCCATTGAAAATTATCAAACTATTAGTCTGAATTTGCTGAAAAAAAATTCTGTTCTCTTTAAGAAGACTTAATTACCGATCAAAAATAAAAAATCATTAAATATATTTGCCGTATTTTCAAAATTTGCAATTTTAAATCATTAGGTAATTATCTGAAAATTTTTAATTCACGTTTGGACAACCGGCCTTTAATTAATTAAAAATCAATTTTGTTGTGAAAAATAAGATCTAAAGAAATGGATAACGCGAAAAAAAGATCTAAATTTGAACGGCTATGTCTCAGTCAGCTTTCATCCGAAAATCTTCTTTAAATCATCATTTAAAATAAAATTTAATCCACTTATTTTTCTTTGAAGCAATGCCTGTACCTATTACCTCTGCTCATAAAAAAGTCATACGCAAATAAAATTAAAAAGAAAAAATTGATTATTTGCCTTTTTTCAAATCGCTTATTTAAATACTATACATGATGGATGATAATGTGGCAGAGCCAGGATAGTCGCGGTATTTTTTGGCATAGTTCTTAGTTTTAAAAAGAAAATAAATTATAATTAAATTACATATTTCACTTAATCAGGAGTCAATGAAATTGCACAATTTCGAAATTCTGCATATTTAATTTTTAAGCAATATTAAGCGTCGTGAACGAAAAGCAAAAACAATTTAACTAGGCCAAGAAACAACCACCGCGGCAAAAATTTAATGACGCTAGCTGAATTTTTTAATGTAACGCTGACTGCAGAAGGATTGGTAAACTGGAACAACTCGCATGGTTGTCATTTTCCTATCAGAATGCACCTAGCTTTTATTTACCTACGTCAAGTAACTGGACGACCGGTAAATAAAAGTCAAAGTGGCAAAACTCCAGTGAAAATCACATTTCGAAATCCGAGAAAGAGTAACTGATTTGGAAAGGGGTTTAGAAACCAAAAAGTTAGTGATGTTTCGGGGACCGAAGAGGACGGTCAGGGCGTTCGCGCGAGAATTTAAAGTAAACGCGAGTGAGTGAGTTTGTTCCTTTGACGGGGAGATACCCAGCAGAGCTGCAGTCAGAGCTACAGAAAGGGCAATCCAAGGGCTACGTCTAAGTAGTAAGTCGATGAGACTAACACTAGAACTTAACTGTTTTTCCGTTCGAAAGATTTTTATTAGTTTTTATTTTTGATTTAAAGAAATTTTATTTTTGATTTTTTTTTATTCACGTCACCTGTGAAACTAAATTAAATTAATCAGATCAGGTACCGCCACAGCATTATTCCCACAAATAAAATGGTAGTTGATTAGAGTCAGATTGTACGTAAGATAGTTTTTTTTTCCTAAAGTTTGTTTTTTTCTCTGTATATCGATAATTGATATCTCAGTAGTGTATTTTTATTTTTATTTTAGTAAATAATTTTAATCATAACTTTGGTGTTCATATTTATCACCCTTGACAACCCTAACACTGAATTTTCACATAAAGAGGGCTCTACTCTTAGCAGCCCCCGAATCTGCGCGCCTCACACCTCTCTGACCACTATCATTGGCAAACCGCTCGGCCCACTTGATAGCGGTCCAACCCCTTGACAGCCAGAAAGAAGGTGAGTCTACAAAAACTGGTGTCAAGAGGGTAGGCACCCGTCACAATAAATAAAACATTAATGTTATAATATAAAGTAGAATTTTTAAAACACTAGTGTTTCATTTATCATCCATCAGTATGCAGATATTCTACAAAGTAAGGGTTGAAAACATAAATTTTATTAAAAGCTTATTTAAATATTTTTGACACATGAAATTTTTTCTATTTTTTTTATAAACTACAAATTTCGATCTAAAATTGCAATTTCTACAAAAAATTTACCATCAACTATCCCTGAATTTTGCTGCGTTTTCGAGATATAGGTACATAATTAGAAAAAACTGAAAAGGGTGCATTTTCACCCCAATCTCTAATTTCCACCCACTAATTCAATAGCACTCCGCGATTAATGACCATTTGAAGCATTCATGCAATAAAAACCCGCTCTTTTGATGGTTCCTTTCCATGTCCATGTATAAGACATAATCAATAGCCTATACCTACCATATCTGATGAAGTTCTTGAATGAAGTAAGCAGACATTTTCAAACGTCTCTTTTGTAATTATAGTTTTTTTTTTATATATATTTCAGAGTAGACTCTCATGCTTTACTCATAATTCTCAGCAGCATTCACGATATTATTTAAAATATGCTACGAAGAAATATTTAATTTTCAACTCTTTCACTTTTTGCTCAGTCGCAGTCGCCCAGTGGCTTGCACGACCTGTAAACAGCACGTAATATATTTTAAGTGAAGAGAGGAATTAAACGAGATTCCTACGGAGAAGAAAAAAAATCCAAACCTAGAAAGACCAGTTTTGATATTATTATATCTGGGCACTGCTACTGAGCACATCTTCCAGGGCAGGGTATAATTTAATATTGTAACAAATAGCATTTCAAACATTTATTTACTGACTCAGTGATTCTCAACATTTTCATCTATTTCTAAAACAATGATCTTTATACTTACAAAACGAAAATTTCCTAGCAGGATTTGATCGTTACTTTTTGACCGGGATTGCTAAAATCAAAGTATTAAAAGTAAGATGTAAGATGGGTCATTAAATTTGCATGGATTAATTCTCAAATGCCGTTGTACTATTATTGGGGATTAGCGTTCAATTTGAATTAAATGTAAACAGGACGAACAAGCTTCAAGAACCGTGAGAAATATAATACAAAGTTAGAAGTTAAAATACAGGCTGTCTGCGCTGAATAAGTAGGAAATGTGTTCCTCTGACGCACATCTAAAGTGCCAAGTAACGAGAAATTTATTAGGATTTTCTCTAAAACAAAGAGTAACAGAATAATGGCCAATATAAGAAAAGGAATTGTTGTGCAAGTTTTCAACATAGGAGTTTCATTAATTTTCGTAAATCACTCAGGTAAAAGTACTTCTAGCTTTAAAGACTATACAAATCCAATAGTAACCAGAATGAGAAACTGCTACCGAAGATAAATTTCTTCACAACAACTGAAGCTGGAGATTAATCAAATAAAGAAAACAAATTTCTATAGTGATTTTTTTTCATAAAGGTGATTATTATTATATTATAAATAATTACTATTTACTGATAAAAGTGATAAATAATAAGAACTGAGGATTTAAACCAAATTTTTTATTGACAAAATCTATAAAAATGCAACAAAAAAGTTTCCACCTATACCTGACCGTTCGTGAAGAGTGAAGAGTAGTATTATCTCCTTCCTAAACTATGCAGGACCGTTTGGGAATCACTTTATTTATGTATACATGATGCTGGAGCCCTAGGCATTTGGCAGTGTTTTATCATTCACCTGGCACAAAGACCGCCATGATACTGATTGTTACCATTAATTGCTTAGTAAATATGTAGTAGCCACTGTGGGACAGCATTGTTTCAGGATTATCGTTTGTTCCCTGCTGAGCTGCAGCACGTGTGATACTACACCACTACCGCACTACTGCGTAGAAATGTATGTCCATTACTCCATTATACTCATTGTTCCCAGTGTATGACTAAAAACAGATAGGAATTAAGGGAACTAGGTATATAGTAGTTTTTTTAAGCAATTAGAGTTTTATTATAATAAGGCTTCAGGTCTCTATAGAAACAACACCATATTTATTTGCTTTAGTTTTTCCTTTTGTTTCTCACGATGGAATACATGAACTCTAAGTAGCCCTATTTGAAAACCAGGTCGCAATAATTAATTGTTTCTCTCACGTTCAGGTCTCCCATACTTTCATGTGTAATTTTCCGATCAAAGAGTGTCGCGGTTGTATGTTGTATGGAACTCGCGAAAAATGGGGCAATAGGAACATTGAGTAGGTTTCTGCCTTTCTTAGTAAAAAGTATAGTGCGTCTATCTGGATGTGCTGAATAGTTGGTCCTATTTTGTTTGACTCTGTTGAGACTTTGGTATTGACAACAATACCATGTCGCTGCTGTAAGGTGTCAAAAATTGGAAATATCTCGGTTTTGATTCGCAGGAAATAGTTAATTTGTTCGAGACATATTTTTCTAGGATCTTTAAGACAGGCGATAGTGACCATCTTCGTTCTGGTGATCCTTTGGAAAGTGAAGGCAGGTTTAGTTTTGGGGAAATGGATCGGGATGCGATTCTGAGAGCACCAAGGAAGGAGCACTTAAATCATTCTTAACAACTTATCAGGACGAACAGCTTTTCTTTTCAGTCTTAGCATTCTTTATCGCATGTTTTACTTCTGATTTCATGATCTCTGAACCGACAAGACAGTCGTTATAGAACTTAGTTTCACTAGTATTTATGTGATTTGTAAACAATTGGTACTTGTATGTATTTCTTGGATCTATGTAGTATTGTGTATACAGGATGGCCCTGCGAAAACGTACCGGGCCTAATAACTTGAAAACTGAAGATGTACGCGAAAAACGCCGAAACAGGTCGATTTTGTTAGCGAGGGGGACATATTTTCGTGACAAATTTAACTACCCAAGTTCACCCCCTTGGCAGGGGTAGCTACCCCTTTGCTTATCATTATAGGGAACAGATATCGCGTGATACATCATTTGAAAGCCACTCGAATTCTCTTTACAACGATATCCAAAATTTTGGGTTTCGCTCACATACAGGATGGCCTCACGAAAACGCAACTCGCCTTAATAACTTGGAAACTGAAGATGTACGCGAAAAACGCCGAAACAGGTCGATTTTGTTATCAAGTAGGAATATTTTAGTGACTAATTCAACCACCCAAATTCACCCCCTTGGCAGGGGTAGCTACCCCTTTGCTTATCATCATAGGGAACAGCTATCGAGTGATACATAATTTGAAAGCTACTTGAATTCTCTTTACAACGATATCCAACATTTTGGGTTTCGCTTACATACAGGCTGGCCCAACGAAAACATTTTTTTTGGGCCATCCTGTATGTAAGTGAAACCCAAAATGTTGGATATCGTTAAGAGAATTCAAGTAGCTTTCAAATGATGTATGTGAGTGGTTTCGCTTACATACAGGCTGGCCCAACGAAAACTTTTTTTTGGGCCACCCTGTATGTAAGTGAAACCCAAAATGTTAGATATCCTTGTAAAGAGAATTCAAGTAGCTTTCAAATGATGTATCACTCAATAGCTGTTCCCTATGATGATAAGCAAAAGGGGTAGCTACCCCTGCCAAGGAGGTGAACTTGGGTAGTTAAATTTGTCACTAAAATATGTCCCCCTCGATAACAAAATCGACCTGTTTCGGCGTTTTTCGCGTAGGTACATCTTCAGTTTTCGAGTTATTAGGCCTGGTACCTTTTCGCTGGGCCACCCTGTATATTTTGCCCTCATGAGGAAAGTTATCCCGCTAAGTTTTGTAGGTATCGAAATAAATAAATTGGATAATATTGTTATTCAACCTTCCTTTATGTTGAATTTTTAACTTGTGGTTTATTGAGGTTTAGGTTCATGGTTGAAAATGTTATTCCTATAAGAAAGCAAAAAAAGTGAAAAAATTATTTAAAGAGCTAAAGACAACAACAACAGGAACAAGTGATAGCAACGAGAAAGTGATTAGAGAGGAATAAATTATCAAAGAAGAGAGGTTGTCAAAAAAAAATAGACGAGAAAATTTGAAACCAGAAAGAAGATAAGTAACGGAAAGGAAATATTTATTTTTAAAGGGAAGAGAAGCAGTAAGAAAAGGAGAAAGAGACTACGAGGACGAGAGAAAAGTTTCATTTGTAAAGGGAAGAGGAATAAGAGAGGCGGTGTCGGAGGACCAGGAAAAGAATTTTGGAGAAGCGCTACGAGCGAAAGATTTAAGGAAGATAGATAATTGTTTGTAAAGAAGAAGAGAAGCAGAGGGACGAACAGAGAGAAAGAGAGAAAATTAGAAGATCAAAAAAAAATATTAGAGGGTGTCAAAGAAAAGTGGAAAAGGAGAGAAACTTCAACAGATGGAGCCAGAGAGAGAACTAGAGGACTAGAGAGAGGTTTATAAAGAAAAGGATATTTTAAGATTTTGACATTGTAATTAGTTTAAATTTTTAAAGTATTTTAACAAATTTTAAAAATTAGTGACCTCAAGGTTTTGTAATTTTTTTGGGTCATTATATACATCCGCGGCTCCTACAGTTTCACTATGGCACCTATATAGGGGTGGAGGACATACCTATAGTAACACCAGGAAGGTATTAATTTGCTTTGCAAATGAAAGATAAGCGAACAAAAGGGCATCAAAAGAAGGTCTTCCTGAGTGCGGGCCTGTTTAGAACAGCGAAAATCACAATAAACATGCAAGGTCAGAGTGTCGAGTGGACGGAATAAACATTAAAGCGGGCCGGAAGCTCGTAATATCAACACCAGAGCCGGTCTGGTAACATACGCAACATACATGGCATGCAAACGTAGTCGGAATATAATAGCGAGCGATGTCGCGTATTTTTGAATATAATTATAAATGCAAAATAAATGCAAAATTCAAAATAAAAACTGTACTATTGTAAATCTCGAAGATATTCCTTGCCCTGAAAGTGAAAAAAAAATAGAAATTCAACCGTAGTGCCAAAGAGGCCTTAGTGGTGACCTTGATATTAGTTTGAAATGGCTGTTTTTAGCTTCTTACCCACCCAGCACCCCTATTTCGCTCCTCGGTCCCGAAAAAATTGATGAAACGTAGGAGCCGCGGATGTATACAATTACCTTTTTTTGTAACAAAAATTTTCGTTAAGTTACAAGTCATAAATTAAACGAATTATTCAATAAAATTTTCAATTTTGATTCAAGCCAAGTTAAATTTCAACATTTTGACCTGAGCCCAACTGGGAAAGAGAGCCCATTAAAATTATAACAATATTTTTGTTTATACTATATTTTTTTCAATAAAATTTATAGTAATAAATTAGAAATTGGGGAAAAGGGAATACCATAACATACCTACTGATGTTCTAGGAAAATTGATAATTTTTGTGAAAGGAAGCTACCCTTAGATCATTTTCAGGGCATATGAATCATGAAAATAATCATTCTTCTATAACATTATTTTTACCAAATATTAAATCATACTTTTACAAACCCCTGCAGTTTGTCTGATTAGTGAGCCACATTGCTCATAAGCTGCCTTTATGTGTGGGCTATTTTGACAGAAAGTAGGACACAAATTGGCTATTTCATTTTGACACTAATGTGTCATAACTCTCTAGTTATTACATATTACTTCTCACACCTTTCACAGGAATTCTCTATATCCGGGCTGAGCCCTGAATTTACAAGTCGTGGCGGTTTTTTCGGCTCTTTCTGCAAAGTGATGAAATATTATTTATTTAGTGAAATGGAACGTGTTTTTGCATTTATATAGGATTCTTTTCGGCTCCGTGCTCGTAATTTATTCTAGAACACACATATTTTTAATTTAATAACCTTTATCCCCTAAAACAAAGTCACTTCTAGTGATTTTATTGTCTGTAATATTTCAGTGTCTCCCTATAAAAAACATCTCACAATGGTGTGAAAAGAATAATTGAAATTGGATACCTATAGGTATTCGCAGTTGAAAAAATATGTGGAATTCAATATTATTGTATGTACCTACAAGTTAGAAGAACTATACGTTGCCTTTAACAGTATTACGTAGTTAGTTAAATTCTATAGGTAATTTGTTCCAAACCCCAAAGCTTTATTGACAGAAACTCCTTGCAACATGATTAAAAAAATTTGGTTGCAGATTACGATATTTTTAAAGCAATAAAGAGGAACTTAAAAGGAGAGAAAATAAAGACACTACGGTTTTATTTTGACGCAATAATTGAAAAATATCCATCAAGTTAGGTTAGTCTGGTTAATTTAAGTATCAAAAGTACCTCAACTCTCTTTTCGAATCCCTTTTACAATAATGTTCGTACTTCCGGTAATGAAATTATAATTTTTATGCGTAACACTCTGTATTCATCACAGAGACATTAAGGCAAGAAAACAAAAATAATGAGCATTTCTCTGGCTTAATAGGCAATTCAGCGGAAATATTATGCCATTTGGGAAAACCGGTAAAATTTTCAACGATTCCGAGGAGTTCTTTATAACGAGTTTACCATGATTTAATGATTCCGAATTATTTCATAATGTTGTGTATCGAAACGGTGAGTAGTAAATGGCGCTCTAGCAATCCACTATGTTTTTATTGCTAAAGTCATATCGACGTCATAAAGTAAATCTTTAGCTACATGTTTCTCCTAATGACGAAGTTTTTAACTAAAAGGAATGATCAAGCCATGTGGTGCCATATTGCCACGGGGTTTACGATTTTGTGTCTCGAATTTACGGCAGGAGTAAGGAAGGTTTTTGTCTTCAGTCAACCTACTACCTATAACCGAAACGATATTAAAGAATTTTATTAAATTACAGAAGTCTTATGTTGTTTATATGGCCGGTATGGCCCTAATATTGCGTTATAATTCCAGTGTCACACGACAAAATATTTACGAAGGCGAGATGAAATTTTGTTATTTTATTCATTTTTGTTTATGATTTCAGTTTTATTATTACAACTTGTGACAGGAAGTCTTATGGATAAAACGGGATTATAAATCTTAGATTAATTATACAGCTGGACAGATAAAAACTTTATTAATGTTTTTTTTAGATTGGCTTTTTACGGTCGAGACACAATAATGTTGTCTTAATATTATTTACTTTACGTTTATTGGTACATCTTCTCATTGGATTCGACGAGACGCATGAACTTACAATATGAAGACTATGAAAAAATTATATTTTATAGCCTGTACATTTTTAAACAAAGTAAATAAATACCCAACCTACCATCTAAATAGTAAATACGGGGTGTTCCATGACAAACTTTGACAGATGATAGGTCACTTGATTTTAAACATGTCTTCTACTAAAACTAACCTGGCTTATTTTAGGAATAACTTTATTTATTTTGCAACCTTTCTTAGACTCGTTTTTGTTTTTAATAAAAGTTACAAGCGTCTAAAAATGTATATTTTTATATTTCAATAAAAAGTTGGCCTATAAATAAAAATTCCAAATAAGCAATTGATTTTTGAGTCAGTTTAATTATTACAATTTTTATTGTTAATTATTGTTAATAAAGATTAATCAATGTTAAAACTTGAAACAAATAGGTACATATTTTTCAACAAACACCAATCATATTAGTTTTTTTGTGTTTTGCATAAACATTGATTCATTTTTATTAACAATAATTAACAATAAAAATATTAACAAATAAAAAACTGCGTCGAGCTATAACCAGCACTCACCCTTCCCCATGCACTACAGGAAAATGGGAAATGAACTGGACTAGAATTATTATTTGCTAATTACGTGCCGGAGTCAATTTTTATGTGCTCGTTTATTTATATACCGGGTGGCTGACCATACCTCTGTACACAGGACATTATTGCCTGAATAACAATACGTCATAATACTTCCTATATGTATTGGGGTATGGGTAGCCACCCGGTATTTAAAAAAATATTTTAAATGGGGCTTTCACCACTCAAACTGCACTGGACTAGGTTTGTCACCCACTAGGGATTGTGTTAATTATGTGCCAACTTCAATAATTATGTGCTTGTTTATTTATTCATTTGTTTGTTTTTAAATAGGGTGACGTCGTGCCACACCCACCACCACCCAAATTGCGTTTTATAATTGGGTGGTGTCATTTTGATGTCAAATTGGATTGGGTTTGTCGTCCGTTAAGAATGATGTGCTAATTCTTAGACTTAGATCTTAAAATAGATCTGAAAATGATCTGCTAAAAATTATGTGCTCGAAGAATATCCCGGATGATGTGGTTCTAACTTTAAAACACGAAAAATATATGAGACTCTAAAAAACTTCACCCTATGGAGGGTGCGGTTTAGCGTCGAGCTACACTCGCCACCACCCAAATTGCACCCGAATTGGTTTGTCATCCGCTAAGAATGGTGTGATAATTATGTGCTCCAAAAATATCCAAAATGATGTGGCTTCTTTAAAACTGAAAAAGATTGATACTTAAAAAAATTGAGCTAATGCAGGGTGTGGCTCTATCGACCCGGAATGGGTTTCTCCGCTAATCCGCTAAGAATCACGTGCTCAAAGATTATCCAAAAAGATATTGAACTAAAAAAGATATGAGACTTTTTTAATTCAGTCAATAATTGAGGGTGCGGATCGACGTCAAGCTATACATCCCACAATAATTATTATTGACGTCGAGTTTATAAAATACCAATGGGTGCTGTACCATCATAGAACGTATAGAGGGATGGGGAAGAATTAATGGATTTGACTACCTATTGCATAAAATTCAAAAAATATATTGTTATTAGAGGAGGGCGACTCGGGGGAAGGGGCTATGCTTCAATTGGGGGGCTAAAAATTTATAAAATTATATAAAAAAGAGCACATAATTATTATTGACGTTAGCGCATAATTAGCACATCATTCTGAGTAGTGACAAACCCACTCCAGTTCAATGTGCTTGGTCGACGTCGAGCCACACATCTGATTAAAATATTTAGAAAAATATACAGTGAGCCAAAAAGTGGTCATCATATGGGAAAAATCGAGGGAAAAATTTATATTTTTGAATTGCCAACAAAACTTGGAGAACATAAAAACCTCTGCTTGCTTGAAAACTTATTTTGCCGTAAACAGATAGGTATACAGAGTGATTTTATCTAAAAAATAGCATTTTTCGAAATGGCGGGAATCATATTAAAGTGCCATTTTTTAAAAACTAAGCAAGATTTCGATTTGATTTTTGTATGTCAATGTCAGCCTACTTGATAGTCGCATGATCCAAAAACATCCACTTTCGCATAATTTTTTTCAAAAAACAATTTCAAATTTCTACAAGGTGATTCAGTAATGAGTACCATAAATGATACGGGGTGTACCTACTGTCAAAATAATACGAAAACCAAGAATAACTTTTTTTCCAAAAGTGCTTCCCTAACAAGATACAGGGTGTGAAAGGGTCGATTTGGAAAACACTTATTTGATCGTATCTTCTAACTGGGTTGAACTATTTAATTAATTTTTGGTAGACATCTACTACATAATAAGGACCGTAAACGGACAAAATTTTGTCGCATTTGAACAATCCAGTGGCGTAGAATTGGGGGTCATGTGACACTTTTTCCCCCAAAAAAAAAGTTGCTGTTGGGTTTTTTCCCATTTTTATTTGGTTATTAGTATTATTGGTTCAAATACCACAAAAAAGGTACACTTGTTTCATTTGCCCAGAAGCGTCCGTTTCCGAGATATTCTGACTTGCGTGTAACTATGTGAAATATTAAACTGCAAATAAAATTATCAAGGCGCCTTATTTATCAATAATTCACAATTAAAAAACTAACTTGTCAAAAAGTAAATTATCAAAAAAGCTAAAGACATGGAAAGGTTTTCTAATGGCGAGTACACAGATATGCTCTTAACATTAGGAGAATGTTTTGGAAATTCGAATGCGGCAGTTAGACGATATTCCGAAAAGTATCCCAACAGAATAGTGCCAAATCGGCGGACTTTTTTGTCAGTGGAACGGCGTTGTCGCGAAACTGGTAATGTAAAACCAAAACTTTTAAACAACGGTAAGCAACGAACCACACGCACAGCTGGAAACGAGGAACAAGTTTTGGAATTGTTAGAAAACGATCCAACAGTAAGTAAGATCCAACGTTTGGCACTCCAAACAAACATTTCGCAAGCCAGTGCCTGGCGCATTGCAAGGGAACACCAGCTATATCCCTACCATCTGAGGCAAGTTCAAGACCTTTTGCCTGAAGATTATGCTGCACGTGTGGAGTTTTGTGGATGGTTATTGAATATGCATAACCAAGACCGCAATTTTATTTCCAACATAATTTTTACGGATGAATCCACTTTCACAAGAAATGGCATTTTTAATATGAGGAATTCACATGTTTGGGCAGAAGAAAACCCAAGAGCCACCAAAGTTACCCATTACCAACACACATTTAAATTAAATGTTTGGGCTGCTACACGTGGAAATAGAATTATTGGATTTCATTTTTCCCCGGAAATTTAAACGCGAACAATTACCAGGAATTTTTGGAAGAAGTTTTTTTTTCTTTTTTTGATGACATTCCTCTGTTAACCAGGCGCAGTCTCTGGTTTATGCACGATGGTGCTCCGCCTCATTATGGCAGGCAGCCAAGGCAATGGCTTAATGAAAACTTCCCAAATAGATGGATTGGTCGTGGAGTTGATGCTCCCATTCACTGGCCTGCTCGATCACCGGACTTGAACCCGTTGGATTTTAGTGTGTGGGGGCAATTAAAAACCAAAGTCTACGCAACACCGATAAATTCTTTAGAGGATCTCAGGCTCAGAGTTGTGAATGCCTTTGCAGAGTTAACAAACAATCCAAGTATTGGTAGAATAATTTTTAATTTGGAAAATCGTTTACATCAATGCATTCGTGCCAATGGAGGACACTTTGAAAACTTACTTTAATTTTATTTTTATTATTTTTCAGTTAATTATAAACTTACGTAGGTAGATGTATTCGACTTTAAGTATTTTATTTGGTTGTTAATAAAACTTTTTCTGTGATAATTTTGCAACTTGGTATTTCACATAGTTACACGCAAGTCAGAATATCTCGGAAACGGACGCTTCTGGGCAAATGAAACAAGTGTACCTTTTTTGTGGTATTTGAACCAATAATACTAAAAACCAAAAAAAAATGGGAAAAAACCCAACAGCAACTTTTTTTTTGGGGGAAAAAGTGTCACATGACCCCCAATTCTACGCCACTGGATTGTTCAAATGCGACAAAATTTTGTCCGTTTACGGTCCTTATTATGTAGTAGATGTCTACCAAAAATGAATTAAATAGTTCAACCCAGTTAGAAGATACGATCAAATAAGTGTTTTCCAAATCGACCCTTTCACACCCTGTATCTTGTTAGGGAAGCACTTTTGGAAAAAAAGTTATTCTTGGTTTTCGTATTATTTTGACAGTAGGTACACCCCGTATCATTTATGGTACTCATTACTGAATCACCTTGTATATTAATTTTCAAAATTTGACTTACTTGGACTTAATTTCAAACTGCAATATTTTTTTAATATGTGCTTTCAAGATCTGTTATTGCAATTGACCATGAAAATTGTTTATTATTAATTCACATTACTTTACATTGATCGAAAAATTACATTATGTGACAAAGTTGATTTTTGCGATGAACACTTTTAAGAAGACACTTTTTTAATCGAGCTGGTTTTTTCTGGATAGCTTCTTAAAGCTCCAAACACCATTTTTGTTTAATTTTATTTGAACAAAAACAAACTTAAAAACCATCTCTCGTCTCCTTTAAAGTGACTTGCTTCAAAAAAATCAACTTTGTTACAAAATATCACTTTTCATGGTTCATTGTAACATGTCTTGCAAGCTTGCGTTAAAAAAATATTGCATGTTGAAATTAAGTCTGAGTGAGTCAAATTTTAAAAACATTTATACAGGGTGGTCCAACTTAAAACGTCAGAACTTTACCAAACGATAGATAACGTTAAAATAATGCCAGTTTCTCTAATACACTTATAGCCGGGAAAGCTTTCTTTTCAAGATACAGGGCGTTGAAGTTTTGGGAAAAAAATAATGTTTTGCGAATATTGTCAAAACGGCTGCTTTAAAAAACTTGAAATATGGCACGCAGCATGAGCTAAGTATCTTTCATGATTTACGGCTTATGGTGATAAATTGCGAAAACCAGCGGCGGAGATATGGGTGTGCCATCGCCCCTTTTCAAAAAAAAAATTGACGCCACTGACTCTATGGCAAATTTAATAATACTATTCAATGCCCCATGCTTTTTAGAACAAAAAAGTACTCTCTAATTTTTTCACAAGGCGCACCGTTTTCGAGATAATTCAGGTTTTCTTAGGTAATATCCGTAGCCATTTTAAGAATAACAGACAAATTCTAATCAAATAACTTTTACTTAAATAATTAAATAACAGAAATAAACAACACCTAACTAATGTAACAATTGTCAGTAACCATAGAGTCAGTGGCGTCAATTTTTTTTTTTTAAGGGGCGATGACACACCCATATCTCCGCCGCTGGTTTTCGCAATTTATCTCCATAAGCCGTAAATCATGAAAGATACTTATAGCTCATGCTGCGTGCCAAATTTCAATTTTTTTAAAGCAGCCGTTTTGACAATATTCATAAAACATGATTTTTTTTCCCCAAAACTTCAACACCCTGTATCTTGAAAAGGAAGCTTTCCCGGCTATAAGTGTATTAGAGAAACTGACATTATTTTAACGTTATCTATCGTTTGGTAAAGTCCTGACGTTTTAAGTTGGACCACCCTGTATAACATAAATTTTTTTATGCGATAGTGTTATGTTTTTGAATCGTAAGACTATCAAGCAAGCTGAAATTGACACATTGTGAATATAAAACTGTCAAGAAATTCAGCTTCAAGAAAAACTTCATCATGGAACTGTCTACGAAAGAGGAATGGAGCAACACATCCATACACAATCTCAAAGAAGTACAATAAAATGGTACACAGACGGCTCAAAGGCCACCGAGGGAACTGGGGTAGGAGTATATGGGCCAGGCACCAACTACTCCGAGCCGATGGGAACATCCCCAAGCATACTTCAAGCGGAACTATACGCAATAGAAGAATGCGCCCAAATAAACCTCGACAGAAACTATAAAAATAGGGAAATAGCAATACTGACAGACAGTCAAGCAGTCATAAAAACGCTGAGCTCTCCTATCATCAGCTCAAAAATGGCATGGAATGGCCTACAAAAACTCAACAAACTAGGCAAAGAGAACAAAATATATCTTATGGATGAACAAGGTAAACTTTAACCGTTATCCCTCAACAAAGGAAGTCTCAGAATGCTAACGGGATTCCTAACAGGTCATTGCAAGCTCAATGAACACCTGAGAAAACTTGACATAGAAAAGGATGGTGTTTGCAGATTCTGCAGGGAAGAAAACGAGACGTCTCGTCACCTATTGACGAACTGCGGAGCACTACAACGCGAGAGAAGAAATATTCTGGGACAACACCAGCTCAACGGAGGGGTCTAATCAGCCTCAATCCTCTTCAAATCCTGAAATTCCTAAGGGAAACGGAATTGGAGAGGCTGCTGCAGTGAAGGAAATACACACCAGACAAGCAGAGTAGAGGGGGCACAATATATCTTTAATAGGTCGAAGCGCATCTGACACCCTCGCTATCAATATCAATATCAATATCAATCTGATTACGGCAAAATCAGTTTCCAAGCAAGTATAGATTTTTTTGTTCTCAAAATTTTTTTGACAAGTCAAATAAAAAATTTTCTCATGATGCCAACTTTTTGGCGTTCATTGTATAAATAAACGAGCACATAATTTATGACTCCGGCAGAGAATTAGCACATCATTCTCGTCCAGTTCATTTCCCCATTACCATGTAGTGGGAGGTGTAGCTCGACATACCTAAATCATAAGACTATAAAATTTGTTCGAAATGTCCCTCCTGGGTTTGAATGCAAAATCAAAACCTCACAACCATGAACTAAAGAATCCGTCTTTCAACGAATGGGATTTGGATCACTTCTTATCTGGTTAGCTGCATCCGGAATTTTTTCTTTCTTATAAGTACTGATGGGTGTTGATTTCACCATGGTAGACAAGCTGCTTCATGTGATCCCTGTAAATAAAAATATAAAGTTTATGTTCTCAACTCTCACTTATTTGATGATAGAAAAAATATAACTTTTATTTATCAAAATTTGTAGTTCAAGAATAATCAAAGATCTAAAGGATTCGAATCAGGGGAACTGGCCATGATATTCGACCTCCTTGACCTATCCATTTATTCAAGAAAAATTCATTTGCCCAGCATTTGCGTGTAATAAAATATTCACAAGAACAAGTTCTGTACTAAGTAAAATTATTTTCAGCTAGGTGGCCCAATATCGCTGTACGCCATAGAACTTGCTGTCTGTGAAAATTCAATAAAAATAATTGTTTTTGCAGTACTTGAATTTTTCAATGAGCAATTTATGAGTTATATTTAAAATTGGAAACTGCTTATTGAAACTAGATATTATGACACAATCTGCATGTCATCTTTTCTTCTATTTTTGTCTTTACTTTTTATGTTGTCTTCGAGGGAGTAGATAAAATATAGGGTGATAAAAAATATGCAATATTTAAAATTAAAATTTGAATAAAAATTAAATGAAATTAAATTAAAGATCTGGACATGTAGGTACCTAGTTAACTATTTTTCAGATTATATAGATCTTTTTTGAATGTAAACTGCTTGCCAAATGGAAAATGAGAATTTTCGTTTATTGTTTTAAAAATATCTCGGAAAATAATTATTTTGATATAAGTATCCTAAAAAATAGATTCAAATAAAAAATATCAGTAATTTTTATTTGTAACCTCTGTGATTTTTTATGCATATAAGTAACTAAATTAAATATGCGATGATTTTATCCACTAGTTTATATAACACAGAATCAAAAATTATGACGTAATAATAATCTTGGAGCTTGCTCGGGTTACCGAACTTCCCCTTTAATTTCCCGTTTTTATTTCACAAATAATTATTATAAAGTTTTTTCTATACCATCATGCAAGCATCATTGATTTGCAGTAGTAAAATGTTACATAAAATATCCATTATTCCATGCAGTCATTATTTTTTTTACGAACGAGTTCAGCATCATGAGGCAGCAGTCGCCTTCAGAACACGCCCAAGTGACTGAGCGACCAGCAAAAAGCTGCTTCGCTCCGAAGCAAATCAGAGTCTACACCTGTTGCTTGCTCCTCGACCAGTTTTTTGTTTTTATGATGGGAAAGTTCATTCAATCCAAACGATCTACTTATTCCGTCCTCACTGCAGGAGCAGATCTTCCATCGCTCTTGGATTGGACTCTATCTGCATAGGATACGGCGTAACCGGATGACCGTCTATAAAGATTGCTCGATAGCTTGGACTTGCTTCGTTCTATCTGTCTTCAAATTGCCGTTTTATTTTATAATTTCCCGCTAGTTCTGTTTTATTTAGTTTCGCGCATGTATAGAGGAAATTGGTAATATGTAGTTGTCCATAGAATTTCATGGTTGCTAAAGGAAGTAATATCTAAACCAACAGCTTTCAAGTTTATACAGATGTCAGTCATTTTTTATAGCAGATACTACAATAATATCTATTAATATCGACTGGCAAGGAAAAATGTGTCACTTTGATTATTATTAACTTAACTGGATTGAAATATTAATAAATAACTACACTTAGGCTTAAACTTGAACTTCAAAAAAGTCAAAAATATTTTATAGGAAATTACCTACTAATTGCCTACTAATTACCTACGAATTACCTACTAATTTTATAAAAGCAGTTTCTGTGCGCATGTCCCCAACACAGGTAAGAACAATGCAGCGACTGTAAAGTTTGGATCATCGTGGCTTTGGCAGGCAACAGCTAAAGGTGTATTAAATCACTGCTCAAAATTTTGAAAGTATAAAGGATATTTTTTTAACTCAAAGGGCACGTAAGAAACGCAAAAATAGTCTAAAAATTTCCTGTAGGAGCAGATGGGTCGTTGGAGCTTTAGTTTAGATATACAGGGTGTTAAATTTCTTTCTAGCGGAGATCTAGGTATGCCGTTACCTTTTTTTAAACAGTTTATACGCCAGTGGCTTTAATGCGGAAATGTGACATTTTTGGGATGCCTCGTGTTGTTTAGAGAAGAAAAGTTGTAACGTACATTTTGTACGTACCGGCTAGATGCCGGTAACACAGAGACGACGGCGGGCGCGCGCAGTCAGTGAGTGATAGTGGGTTTTAGTGCATCGGCCGACTGGAGGCCTCGAGTCTCGTAACATCGACTGTCGAGTTGAAATCAGGTGCGTTCATCTTCCTACCGGCCCGTTCACCTTTCTTTCCTCTCCTGGAATTCGCTAGAGGAAGGTTGGTTCCGCAAACACAGGAATTTTTAGCGAAATGGCGTTGTGAACTTTCACTTAAATTATTATAAACATCTCCCACGTTTTTGGCTTGCTTTTTACCTGGAGACAATTTTTTCCCTGGAGTCAACTTTTTCCTTGGAGGCCACTTTTTTCCCTGGAGTCAATTTTTTCCCTGGAGGCACATTTTTCCCTGGAGGCGAATTTTTCCCTACGGATTGATTTTTCCCTGGAGTCAATTTTTCCCTGGAGGCACATTTTTCCTTGGAGGCAATCTGTTTCCTGGAGGCCATCTTATTCCCTGAGGCACCTGCCTTTTCCGTGCCAAGCAGATTGTCCGGAGCCAAGCATGAAGATCCAGGCCACTTCCAGCTAGACTTCTGAAGAGCCATACGAAGCTAAGTGCCTTGTGAACATCTGACCAATTCATTCTGCTCAACCGCACGCTCTGTTCTTTTTAATTGTTAACCGTGCTCAAGAGTGTCATATTAATCACTGTGATATATTTTATATTTTAATAAAGAGTACCTGTTGTTCTGCTGACCTGCTTGTTATTGTTGACCCTCTTAGACTAGCGACTCAACCTACGACCCTTGTTATCTTTTGCTGTCTCATGCTCTCAGCGGCTATTTTTCCCCTCGTAGGGTAAACTAGTTCGTTTCAAAGTCACCTTACTTTTTTGCCGTATGACGCACTGTTTCCAAGATACTTCACAACGGACGAAACCGTACAAAGTAAAATATAATCAAAATCAATGCTAATGAGTAGGTACTTCCAGAAATACTAATTAAATGTGCGTCATAAGGCAAAAAATTAAGGTGACTTTTCGCCTCTAAACAACACGACATGGTATCTATCAAACATGTCACATTAAAATCAGTGGCCTACAAATTATTTTAAGAAAGGTAACGTCATACTCAGATATCCTTCAGAGAAATAAAATTTTTTGTTTGGAGTATAAAATCATCATGTACCTACTTCAATTAGTAAAACTGTCAAAAATTTCGAATTAGTTTGATCAGCCAGTTTGTAGATATTCAAAAAATATAAGTTTTCCGAAAAACTAACGGTATCTTGAAAACTAAAGCTCCAACGACTCAATGTCAACAGGGAATGTTTTGCCTATGTTTGCATTTCCTACATGCCCTCCAAGTAAAAAAAAAATTGAGCCATGATGGTCCAAACTTCATTGTTTCGTTGAGGACATGCGCACAGAAACTTTCAGCTTTTATAAGATAAGCTGCTCTACAATTTTTATAGTTTTGATCGAGTATTTCTTCTTCTATTTTATTATTGAAGTAGACTTTTGCAGTTTTACCTAGACGATCTTACGGTTGGCTGACTGGAAAAGACCTTTTTTTAAACCGCTATCAAGGGGAATCAATATAATGGCAAAACTTAAAATTAGAGTTGTAGAGTTTCCTTCCAACATGGCAATCATGCTTCACCATTACCGTCTTAATTAGGGCATAAATATAACTTATGTAACTTAATTTTTTTCTTTTTCCGCCTTGGGTTTTATTGCTATTTGGTAGCAGCCTGTCTCTACCATTACATCTTTTTTATCTTTAAATCTCAATGCAGTTTCAGAGAACGTACTTTGATTTATTGACTGACTCACCTAGCTGTGGATAAAGGGAGTTGCATGGGACTATTTGAAGAAAAGAGAAGTCTGATTTTGATCGTGGTACTAAACTCATGCGAACCAACAGCTTCGGGAGCACCCCGCATTTAACCAACCGTTCTCAGCCGCTGATTAAAAAAATGTAAAAAGGTCAGAATCTATTTGCTTATAGACAGCAGAACTGTATCAGTGGGATCAAACCCGATTTGGTTTATTTTATATCAAACCCAATACGCGTTAGTTATTGCAAGGAGTCTTGTAAAAGTTATACCCTTATACTGTTTTTCAATATCGAGAGACACAATAGAAATAAAAATTGGTCAAAAAATTGATGTCGAATTTCTGGGATACATCAAGGTATTAAAATTCAACATCGATTCGTGTGAATTTTTTCTATAGAAAGGTAATAATTTTTAAATTAAATCTAGGCTAATGTGCTTATATTTATCATCACATCAATTATGAAGAAATATTTCCCGTTAACGTGAATAAAAATTTAACAGAAGTAATAAAAAATCACATTGTAAATTTCATGATTAATCGATCGACTACCAGTTTTTTTTCTAATGTCCAGGTAATTATAAATCTTCATTAACATTTCCGGAGCTCTTATGGTCCATAACGATCCTAGCCTAGCAATGTATAATTAAATTAACCAGGTCATGCTTCGTTAGGGATTCCGTTGGTTAGTACAGTGAGTCATCTCAAGTTCTTCATTTGTAAACAATCAGGAAACAAATATCAGACCAGGTAAACACTTTGTTTGAAAGCAAGTGATTTCGCTGAACCTCCGAGACACTATCCGATGTGAATGGCCGAGTAAATAGGATGCCAATTCTCGGAGGTGTCGTTGGCTTGGTGATTTTTTCCAGTGTGACACAGCTCATCCGTGGCGTTCTTTAATTTGAACGAATCCCCAGAATAATCAAATTAAATCCTGATTGCGATAAAGATTATTTCTATTTTTAGATAATAATACCTTTGGCTCATAATATATTACTATGTTTTATTAAGTGAGCTGAAAACCATAATATGTTTTATTTTTCATTGTTACCATTAGCAAATTCCCTGGTGAATAAAATATAAGAAGAATTACATTAATAAACAAAAAACGACATCCACCAATAAGTCACCAGTCACCGTTAAAGATTGGAATCAATTCTCTTGATTCCGTTTACCATTAATACGAATCATCATCATTAGCTAGCCGCAACCTCTTACTGTTATTACATTTAACAAAAATCTAAGTCCCAGTACTCCCGAGACGGTGTAAGTGGTAAAGTTTTGAGATGCCATGCAATGCAACCAAGATATGGCAACGTCGTGTTTGACCTTCTGCTGCTAGTTCTTGATGATGATGATGATGGCAGAGGAAAAGAGGTAGAAAGAAGCAGAACCTGCCGAGCAAGATATTGAGATGCTACCTAGCTAGCCTACCAGCGGAAGTGACGTGACTGCTCCGGATATCGATTTTTCTCATCCTTCCTACGTATCTCTTAAGACTCACATATTATGGAGTTGTAATAATTGTTGTTCCCACCGGTTATATTAATTCAATTAGATTCTCAATTAATGTTAATCAACAACGCCGTCTCTGAGACAATGAGAATTAGCCTTTTTTCTTTTCATAAATTTCCATTCCTGTGAATGGATTAAACACGATCGTAACTGCTTTGTAATTAGTTGGTGTGTATCTTACGTCTTAGATTGTAGATCTAATTTTATTCAATCCAGTCACGAAGCTCTACATTTAAAAAGAAATCTAATAATCGCAAAATGATTGTTCTATTCTGAGACAGAATTGATCAAATTATTCTAATGTGCAATGTTTATTCATAACAACGATTAGGCGAAAACTGTCTATGAAAGGTGTTTGCATGAACTCAATTATATGGTCATACTCAGAAAAACACACCCTAGTTGAAGATAATAACCAAAAGTTGCTTCAACTTGCTTTTCTGTGATATAATCGTGAAACATATTATAAGTGTCACTCTTCTCTTTTACGTTTGCAACATTGTACTAGTTTAAGATTTTTATTATTTTAGGAATAATTGTATTAATAAATTAAGAAGCTCTTCTCTAGTTTTCCAACTGAATTGTCGTTTCTCATGTTCCAAAGTACTCTCCATTGTCCACTTACAAACCTTTTTCTTCTATTTCTTAGCTTTCTGTCATAACTTACTCTGGTCGCTTATCTAATTAGACTTCATGTGATAGAATTCCAAATTAGACTTCACTGTTCATTTTCGTCGCTGTCTCTAACCTCCAACTGATCCTTCATCGCTCCATAACATCAGAAAACTATACTGACTCTTAGGTATATATCGTATATATTATATGCCATTTAGTTTTTTTTCTTTCGACTGCCATCTGATTCAAGATCGTCGAAAGCACCTTAACCTCTTGGGTTTGTTGTGCCTACCCCCTTTGCTTCATGTCACCCATTCTGTTAGTGTGGTCTCGTGTACTACTTTGTGCAGCCCCATCACTTGATGAGTGACTCATTTTTGGTTCTACGTATGTTTCCTGTCTTCTGCAGTCCAGAGCTTCGCATTCGCGAAGACCATGTTTAGCTATCTCTTTGGTCTTGCTACATTCTCGGCCGCTTAGGTATTCATTGTACAGTCCCATTTTGTTTAAATGCTCTTTTAGGGCAATGTATCCCGTCAGTAATCCCACTATGATAGGATAAAGTTCTGATTCCTGCTAAGTGATAATCGTTCTTCAGTTTGGGCCCCTTGATGAAGGCTTTCCATGTTGATGTTTGGTCCTATTATCCCAATATTCTTTATGGTTTTTCTTAACCCAAATGTTTACTTGACTCTTGCTGTACTTTTTGCTAATCCCAGGGCCGGATCTGGACCAATTCATCCAGTCGAGGATCCACTTCTTGCCAATTCGTCCGCTTTTTAATTGCCTATAATTAATTCCGCTATGTACTGGCACCCATATTAGTAAGGTTTTTTGTGACATTTCAGGCTACTCAGATTGCCTCTGATAAAAACTAAAAAAAAGTATCTTTTTAGCTTGAAAATGATTTTATAAATTCTGAGTTCGAATCTCGCATCTTAGTTCGGTATTTTCATTCGCCATCCTTCCATGAAGAGGATCATTTGATAAGCAAATCCCTCGCAATTGTTTGTAAAAAAGGTAAGTACAGATGTATTGTATACAATTTATAATAACTGTGAATATTATAAAGGAGTGTTCGCTACTTGACTGCTTCTTCAATTAAAAACAAACTGCTTGATCATTACTTAACGATTTGACAGTAATTTATGATCTCACATTTTATGCTGCTTGAATTACATGCCGTTTCAATAAACAAAACTTTATTGCTGGATAGAAAAGAAAGTATGCTATAAAGTATCGTCTGAGAATACAAAACAATTTTAATTTTAGATAAAACAAGCAAACAGTTGATTGAATTGAAGCGTGAAAGGCAGCTTAACTAAAAATAAATAGAAAATAACAGAACGTCGGCAGTAAACAGGAAAGATGGTGTCAACAGAGGCTGGAGAATCTGCTGAATCGGTTATATCTATTATCTCGAATGCGAGGCGAACTTGCAACTCGGAAAAACTGAATCTAATCAAATTTGTTTCAGTCCAGGAACCGGAGAACTTGTTACTACTTCTTTCTAGTCTTTCTAGTCAGTACACATTCCCATTCCCCAGTTAGTATTAATGTGATCAAGCTCGCATGAATCTCTTCGAGTTCTTCCGCGATATAACACAAAAGTAAATCTTTTACATTTCACCCAGAATTTCGCGACAATATTTTATTGCATTGCAACTAAAAGCAACAGTTAAGCTGCACAATGTGGATGTACAATAAATACAAGACATGTTGTTCGAGAAGTTTCTATTCGGGATATGTTTTTAAATAGTCTGAGACACTTTACTGAAGTAAAACTTATCTTCATCTATAAAAATGTCTGCATTAATAATAATTACAAGGCTATTAATGACAAAATATGGTAATTTTTTACAAACATTAGAAAATTGAGGACTTAAGCCATTTGTTTTTTATTAGTAGGTAATACCTTCCGAATTCCGAGTAATTAAGGGTCAATGTGGAGCTTTTTTATAAGGTTAATTAGAGTTATTAAATATTGTTTTAGACCCCCAGAACTGCTATTGCAATGCGACTTATTATGAAAGTCTTTTTGTTTCGATTTTCACTTTTTTTGTCAATTGTATTTTGTATTTTTATTTTTGAAAATTTTTATGAAAGGACAATTCTTTTGGACAAGAGATGAATGACATTGTAAAACAGTATGCCATTCATTGATGTTGTGCTGTGAGTAGAGGTGGAAATTACAAAGACGTGTTTCGTCCTAATTGGGACTCATCAGTACATTGTATTTTATTACCGCACAGCACAATTTCAATCATTTAACTATAGTGAGAGGATGAATTAAATTAAATTTAATATTTTTTGGGCTGAAAATACCAGGTCTTTTACATAACTACAATTGGAATTTCAGGTAGGCATATTTCCACAGAAATATTCGGAGCTTTGATTACACCTTTAATTATTATTCATCATTATGTCTTGTGTTTACTGTTTGTCACGATTTTCCGTTTAAAATTTAAGGTTGTTTTAATAGACACGGATCTTGTCTTACTTTAGGATTCATTTAGAGATTCAGAATTTAGGATTCGTCAGTACGATGCATCTGTTTTCACATTTTACAAATTACATCACGCAATCTCAATTTTAAGAGATATTTCTAGAATCACAATTGTAAAAAACAATCCAACAGTCCTAAATCTCGTAATTTGGAAACTTGGGACCCATCCTCATTTTAGTCATGTTTCCCGGTATAAGTATATAAAACGAAACTGTGGAAATCAAATACCGTTTTTTATACTCAGACCAGACATGTTTTTTTGTACGCCTTATAATCAAGCCGTAGGAAAGAAGAAGGTTAACTTCAGCTTTTTGCTTTGTAATTTGTATCTTACAAAACTGTGAAATATTTCAATGTATTATTTTTCCTTTCAGTGCTGTGATCAAACGATTTTCATTCATTAAGGGAGACAGTGGAATAAAGACGCAGGCATTATTATTTGCTGGAACTTCACTTCTGAGTTGGATACTTTGCAGCAGGATCTAGAATTACAATGAAGGTGAAAAAAGCTTTCAGCTTACGAAAGTACAGGCATGGACTTCCAATTAGAGCACATATCGTGATCGCCGAATCGCCGTTAGTAGGCACCGATCTCGGTTGAGATATTCGCGTGCGAGAGAGACGTTCGTGTTCGTAAATGTACTTCTTTCAATTCGCCATTTCATTCAAGAAACAAGAACTGAAGGAGTACCTACTACTCGCACTACTAGCAGGCGCTACGAGCACGACCTAATCATCTTCGTGATTGTGGCTTGGTCTACATTAGACATGGTTGGGAGCACGCGAAATCGTGCCTTTTTACTGTTCCCTATACATTATACTACAATAATTTTGGATGTCCTAATCTATTTTTGAACTTTACATAATATTTTCGATTTACTGATTAACTGTGTAGGATAATTCTTAGATTTTCTTCATTATCCTTGTAATTAGTATTTTGAGCTATGTGTGTTGAACTATTTCGTGATGCTCCTGAATAGTATAGGAGCGTTTTTTTTATCTCATCATTGTGATCTCGAGAACTAGCAGAGATACGGAATCAGTTAAATCAGACAACTTTAGTCGTTGCTGAAATATTATGAAAAAAAAAAACTGAAAATCCGGGATTTTTTATTTAATTAGCCATATTTTTCTTATTGTTAAAAATGTACCTAGGTTGACATGAAGCGTCAAGCGCTATGGAAACAACAATTTTTGCGTTCTAAGTCGTCAAGAAATATGAATTTTTGTTACATCGTTTCATAAAGTTGCCATATTGATTGTCATATTAGTTTCGAAATAACATTTTTTTAAACACAAATGCCAAAAATTACATACTTACTTTTACGCACTAGGCTTAAAAGTGACATAAATGAAAATTAAAAGCAAATTAGCTTCATAATACTGTGACTTGCAAAAGGAGTGCTTAAGCATTTGACGATTGTCAAACTCAGTATCGGTTGACAGTTTTTGTCCGTGTTTAAAATGCTCCAATTTTGGATACAGGACGTCAAAGTCAAACTTTTGAAGAAGTTTTTTATTACTATGTATCTCCATTGCTTTTTAATATATTCAGTTGATATTTCGCAAAAAAAATTTCCCATAACGACCCACTTTTTACTAGATTTTTTTCATAAAGTTGGCCCCTTCCCTTTTTCCCTACGCATGCCCCTGGTTCGAACATATTGTTTCTTAGATCAAGCATTTTTTTCACTCTGTAAAATTTTGATATGGGACTTAGTTTACGAGATATTGCAACTTATTTGTCTACATTTCATTGATAAATGCCATGTTCTCTAGCAAAAAAATTTTGTTTCGAAATAATCGACTGCAATTTTGGCAAGAGTTTTGGTTGAACATACAGTTCATTACCTCATAACTCACTCAAACTTAAAATTTTGACAAGATTTTTTTTTGATAATTCAAAGCTCTAGGTATAGCCTAAAATACTTCTGAGTTTATCAATGACTCACACAGTCAAATAAGTTGCAATAACTTTTGAGCTTGAAAGGTCTTTATCAAAATTTTACAAGAGTGAAAAGAAAATAATAGAAATGAAAGCTCGATCTAAAAAACAATACCTTCGCTAGCAAAACGTGCCGTCATGAGAATTTGTGCAAAACTAAAAATGAATATCTATAAAACTAACGAAGATATTAGTAAACAACTTCTTTTAAAATTTGACTTTGACACCCTGTATCTTGAAACAGGGACGCCTATGTGAAAAATAACATGAGGAAAGTCCCATTAATTTCGACCACTATTATTATCGAATTCTCCCGAGGGACTGACTATTTCATGGTCATTGGTCGTTACTTACGATTGTGCTGCTGTGGCTGCTATGATACCGACCAATTCTGATATTGTAATTATTTCGTACTCTGAGGTTGCGCAATTTAGATTCGGCTAGTGACAGACTCATAACTTGTTTTTTCTACTCCCAACTTTTAATATGCATATTAAATATGAATCACCAATGCTTTAATGGGTCTCATTAAGATACAAATTTTCATTAAAGCACTGGTCAAGCTATCCAATGGCAAAGGAGCATTTGCAATCGAATCGGTTCCTTTTCGCTCACCATCGGGTCGGCAAGCCAACCGAAGTCACAGAGTTGTCATACTCACGACAAAAATTGCCTTGTGATATAAGTTCTGTATTTCTGAAAAAAAATTCTGAACGTTTATTTAATTTAGAACATAAGTAACATTCAAAGAAAATTTATCAAGATTTTATGTTACCTTAATTAATTTGATAAGTAGGTATATCGTGTAAAAGATGGGAAGATAAAGTATTATATCATTCGTAGCGCTCCGTGATATAGTATTCAAAGCGGCAACGCTGCGACCCGCGTTGCGCAGGTAAAGAATATCGTAATTAATGGCTGTCAGTTATTAAAATTATTAATTAATTTCAAAATCGAAGCGTAAAATTCGGAATTCGAACTTCGCATAATAAAAATTACGCAGTAGTGAGTAGTGCCCTTTAAACTTGATACTAAAACATGTCTCAGCAGAATAACCTTAGCGACAAAGAGAAAATTTGGTACCTAATATGCGTAAGCAAATAGCAACCTACCTTAACCTCAATGATCCGCAATTGTACACGGGTCATTGTTAAAATATATAATTTTTTAATCTTTTCTATGAAATAAAAAAGGGTCGTAGAAAAAATAGTGTATGGAACTCGCAGATAATGGCTATTAATACGCTCTTATGATGGTTAAGACACTCGCCTACGGCTCGTATCTTAACCATCATACTCGCGTATTAATAGCCTTCATTATAAGCTCGTTGCATAATATACTATTAGCTACTTCTTTAAATTAATGTTCTACCTACCTAAAATAATAATATTTTTTTAATAAAATAAAGCAATTCACAAAAAACTTGTGTAAAAACTTATAAAATGTAACTAAAGACTTAATAAAATTCTTATTTCCGGCAATTCCTCGTTAAGCAAGGTACATTCTTCGGAAAAAAAACTTGCTTGCCATGCATATAGCCTTAGGAATCTTAAGATTTACTTAATTTTCTCCTTTACATCTCATACTGCGAGTATCCTTTGAAGTTGCTATAAAAATTTAAGATTTTAGATCAAAGCTGAAGTTTTTTAATGAATTTCAGACAAGTTTTTATCATAATTGCCAGGTTTAAGACAAGAAAAATAATATTAAAGTTAAATTTCATACAAGAAGGTAAAGATGCGATAATACTCTTATAAATTAGTTAGGCAAATTGTATCAACAAAATTATTTATGTAATTATTTAAAATATGATGGGAAAAAAGTAAGTAGTATAGATATGTAAATAGTCCACAAATAATCTTGAAAGTATACCACAAACAGAAAAAATACCAGTTAAACAAATTAATTTTTTGTAATGAATTTTATTATACCCGGTTCCAATGCCTTGCGAATTGTTTGACGAAAATGTGTACAGTTCAAACGAACTCCAAAGTTAACTAGGACGCATTTGATGTGATAGATGACTATGAGCTGTGTAAAAAAACATCCTAGCAACAGACAGTCCTTCGGTTGTCACGTTAAATGGGGAATCCCTTGGGGTAGAGAGTCACTTCTCTTGACAAGGTTAAAATGTGACAAAATTAGGGTGCGAAAGCGAAACTACGTCTCTCCGAAAAATTAAGCCTATACGATTTAAAAATAAAAGAGCTGCACGAGCCTCGCCTGTTTGAACCACTGATTAAGGGCTAGGAGGTCCGGGTTCGATTCTCGAGTAGGGAGACAATTGTGTGAAAACATTTCCGGACCTTCAGTTGCATTCCGGAATTATTGAAATTGCGTTTCCGGACCTATGTCTATAGGTATGAACTTTTCTACTTGTAATGACCTATATTATACTATTGCCCCATTGAATATTTCCCTTTGCTCCTGAAACACCCAGTATAGTTCCGAACCGTTCAGAATCTCGTGTTGAAATAAAGAGCAAAACAAATATATAACATGAAAAAGTTATGTTTAAATATACCTACTATTTTTGGTAGCATTTTATTTAAAAAAGAAATAAAAATTATATTGAATATAATTTTTAACACAAAATTTCCATATGCCTGTTTATTTAGATCAAAAAAATAATTTCGAGGTTTTCCGATCCGGGACTTCAGTTTTACTAATTTAGGGTGTCATTCCAAAATGCTTAATTAATTAAAAAGTTTTAAATTGCTTTTTATTTGCATATAAATTAAGAGACTTAAGGAAGACTGTCATGGTGTCCCGATATTCCGCAATGAAATGAGAAAACTGCTTGGAACCTGAACCTACACCGAGGAAACCTATAATGAGAAAGTTTAATAATTAAAACATATGCTGGAATCAGGGTAGGTATAGGATGTCAAGAGCAGATTCATTTATGAATACATAACATATTTTTAAAAGTTTTACTCCATGTACAGAGTATTGCTTTTTTCTTCAGAGCATACGTCCGCAAATTACGATAATCGAGATTTGTATCTAAAAATTATTGACATTATAACTCCAAAACTAAAGCGGCATATTTCTTCAGACATTGGTAATTTGAGCTTAAAATGTTTAATGCAGTCCCAAAAATCAGACTATGAGGAATCATCAGTGACATAGGTAAGGGATGTCGGAGCCTGAAAAAGATATATTATGCTTAGTATAAGCTCCATTATTTTCACTACAAACAAAAAGAAAAGTAAATTGTATGCACCGTTTTCAAGGAAATGAATTTCAAAGGTTCATACATCCATCAACTAAGCCACTGGATGATTTCTTGAACTCAAGTGGACCAAATTATTTATTATAGTTAATTAAACACCTTCAAACAAGAACGCATTATTTGTAGAGACTGGAAACATGTAAGTGGGTCATAGGAATTCAACATGCAAATTCAGTTTTGTGTAAATATTACCTCCAGGTTTAGATTTAGAAAAAAAATTTAACGGATATAATTTTTTATGCAAAGTTGTCTAAAAAATGTTATATGCATCTTGAGCGCGAAATTTATGGTGCTTTCTACTGACTTTTTTTCCAAACTCTCACTTCGACAAAAAAACTCGCATTCTCAATCGTCAAGTTCAATATCGTGCACTAGATAGATAAATAACGTAAAATAGCAGAAGTTATTTCAATAACGTTTTACCATAAAGATAAACCTGGAGATATTATTTGCACAAAGCTGGAATTTGCGTGTTAAATCCCCATGACCCACTTACAAGTTAACACATTGTATATTTGACTGTTAGTCTACTTTCAGGATTTTTTTATTATATCAGTAGATATCAAGGCTACTAAAAGGAAAGAAAAATCAACGTAAAAGGACTTAAGTACATTTGGTTTAAGGAAGGTCTGTCATGTAGGATAATAGGGTCAATTTAACTGTTCAAGTGGAAACGTAGCATCACGTGCTCAGATGTAACATTAAATTGTTCTTTTCGTCTAACGCAATAAAACTGTCTCGAGTAAGGGAAAGGACGGGATTTCAATGTCTCATAACTTTCCGGGAGAAACAGCACTGGACAGAAATTGAAAAGTTTCCAATACCTTCGTTAAAGAAAACGTGATTGAACTTACATTATGTGAAGGGAAACCAAATTTAAGTTAGAGCTTTTGATGTTACCAAACGTCACTAATATTTTTATTTGAAGGGAATGTAGATATTTGGAAACAACCTTTTCAATTTTCATACTCCATGATTTCTTTTCAAACTTCAATTGAATGCTTTTTCGCTTTATCAACTCGTGTTTTCCAAATACCTATCTTAAATACATCTTTAATATTTACACATTTAAAATATAATTTACCATAAAATATTGGTAATCAAAAGTTTACTGAAGATTTATCTCAGTTTTGCGCATTGCAATTATTATGAACTGTAAACCATTGAAGCGATGATTTTTCATCAATTTTTTTTCCATAATTTACGGAATAAATCATAAATATTTATACAGTTTTATGAGGTTGTCACCCCCTTGACCAGCGCAAGAAAAATACGAAAAACACACAAGATTTTTTGTTCTTATAAGTCGCCAATAAACAACAATTTATGAATTCTATAAATTGGTATTTTATAACCGTCAAATTGATTTTATGAAAACTGATGACTTTTAATTGGATTTATTTATTTTTAAGCACTTGTACGTAAAAAAATGACATTCCGAATCTGAAATGGCAATCCATATAATGAACTCTATGATACTATCTAAAAAAAATGAATTAAATGATTTATTTAGCTGCTCAATAAATAACAATGGTAAATCAAAAAACGAAGTTTCTGAGTAGTTTAAATGAAATAAACTTCTAGTAATTAAAATAAACCTGCATGTTCCAATACAAAAATTATTGTTCGTTTCTAAATAAACTTATGATTAAATAATGTTTTTCCAAATTGCCAATTAAAATCCCATTCTTCTGTCACTAAGAACATTTTTAAAATGAGAAAATCCCTCTTTCTACACAAACACTGATGATTGGAGCTTATTGAAACTTCGGAACAATAGAAGCACTCATAGAATTCCTCTAGAATTTCTCCCCTCTGGACCTTCGATATCTCTTGCCAAACACCATATCCCATATTTTTGGCCAATGATATCCAAAAAAAAAAATGAAATGCCAGACACCATATCCCATGATTTTTATTTTATTTTATGGATTTATTTATTCTTTTATTTATTTATCCAGAATTATTTGATTTTATGGACAGAAAAAGTATTAAAAATTTTATTTTTCTTTAGAAAACGTGAAATTCGTTCTAGCTATCGTGAGATCGTGCAAAATTGATTGCCCGGAAAATCAGTAAAAAAGCACAAAATAATAATTGTGCTTTTCTATACATACAGGGTGTCCCAGCTTATTCGAAGCGGTCTCTGTAGGCCAAACGATTGATTTTTTCCAAAAAAAAATTGCAAATTCAAGTACAGGATCACAATGGCCATAATTTAAAATTATTTTGGAGTATACAGAGTGTCCCATATGACAGTGGCATATCAAAGTTATGTTTTTTTAAATGGAATGCTCCTATGTTATTGCATTTTTAGATGGTTTGAGAAGAGAAAATAGGATTGGCTTTTACAGTTGGTGTTTAAATTCAGAAGTTTTTGAGTTACAAACAAGTGAAAATCGTCATTTTTCAAGTTCAAGGCCCTGTACAATGAAAACGGTTCAAGATAGAGAAAAACGGCTTACATGTCCCTATCTTAACTTTTTATGTACTATCCTATGGTATAGAAACATTTGTACTTTCTTTGATTTTTTTATTTGGCGACGCGTGGAGAAATCTCAGAATTTTTCAAATTTTTTATCACCCTGTATAAACATTTTATCTACATCATAGGATAGTACACAAAAAGTTAAAATAGGGACATGTAAGCCGTTTTTCTCTATCTTCAGCCGTTTTCGTTGTACAGGGCTTTAAACTTGAAAAATGACGATTTTCACTTGTTTATAACTCAAAAACTTTTGAATTTAAACACCAACTGTAAAAGTCAATCTTATTTTCTCTTCTCAGACTATCTAAAAATGCAATAACATAGGAGCATTCCATTTAAAAAAACATAACTTTGATATGCCACTGTCATATGGGACACTCTGTATACTCCAAAATAATTTTAAGTTCTGGCCATTGTGATCCTGTACTTGAATTTGCAAAATTTTTTTGGAAAAAATCAATCGTTTGGCCTACAGAGACCGCTTCGAATAAGCTGGGACACCCTGTATAAACAAAAATTAATCAAAATATTTGTTATTTATTTTACTGCTTGGAACAACTTGTAGTACCAAGTACTTACACTGCGCACTCCTGGATTCTGAAAAATGTCAGTTATCGTTCCTATCATTCATAGCTTTGCTCTGTTTATCAAATTTACAGCTTTTGATTGGTACACGAGCGGGTGTTATGAATTGCTAGAGCTATCTGATTGGACAAGAGCCGGGTATTATTATGAATGAACTATAATTCAATACCTACGAATAATAACCTTCATAATTCATCCAAAAAGCACTAATAATTACGGAATAATTTTCAATAAGAGTAGAAGAAGTATTACATACCTACTGAACTGCTCTGCCACTAAAAATGATGTATGGCATTTGAAATCCGCGGTCTATTTATGAATCTGTCTACTTCGTCTTATTTGATTAGTTCGACAGGTTTAGTAGGTAGATGCAATATTAAACATATCTGGGACTTATACATGGTAAACGGTTTGAAATACATCAAGGGCTCGCACTTATGAGTAAACACCCCGATGTCATATTTGCAGAGAGGATATGTGTACATCCCTGAGTGCATTTGAACACGCAAGTACATGCAAGTGGATATGAACATCATCAAACTCAATAGTGTTCATGTAGGTATCACATATCACACGCCATGTTCAGTGATATCTTGTAGCCAACCATGTACTCCATCAAATGCATTAGATATACACAGTGCAACGTAATCATCTCGTCGCAGTACATTTGTGATAAGCTTTACGTGGGTCGTGGGTTTCAGTGACATTCATCTCAGAATTCAGCTCACCCAACAATCAGGACGCAAATGGATTGATGTCTGCATTTAATAAAAAGTACACATGTAAATGTAAATAAGTGATTTGTGCTTGGAATTTATATAGCTGGAAATCGTTAACAGTAGCTTAAAGTTTTATTTCTGGATTCTAACTGATTGGCAATCACAACAAATCAAACAAACAAAAAATATGTATTTTGGCTAGATAGACAAAAAAAAAAATAATTGGAAGCTGGCTGTAGAAATGCATGTTATACCATTTCTTATATTATAGTTTACCTGGACTGTTTTGACTGTTCCTCAACTGCCTAATGTAATTAACATAAGATTTGTTATAAAGTATAGTCTTTGCAATGTGAATTGAAACAATAAGAAACTAAAAAGCTACTTATAACCGATAATTTTTTGATGAAACATATTAGGAGGTGAAAAAATTTTGAAATATTTTATCATTTTATATAAAACTGAAATAGTAAAAAAAAATTATCTATACGACTCATTAATAAAATTCACTTTTTTAACATGTTTTTTAGTTCATAAAATGTATATGATTAGCACGAAATCTTCCTTCATAATAATAATAATTATCATTGTCCTAATTTAAATTTGCCGCCAAAATAAATCTGGTGTTTTAATCAGGGGACTTTTAATGGTGTAAATGATACTTTGTAGTTTACTCCTTTTTTTTTAAATCGAGGTGTAGTAGATAAAATTTCGTATACAAAATAATATGCAAAAATCTATAAAAAAAAAATAAACAAAAGTGCCTTTTTTCACTTCCGGAAGCATATTTCTGCCTATAATTTTCAATCCTCATTATATTCCTGATTAAATTATGTACAAGCATAAATCACCACTGCTTAAAAAATAAAATAGATTCAGAAATTAGAGCTGCAATAATAGTGATCTTTTTTCAAGTCTCTAATCATAATTTTACGCTTAGTAGCTTTCGCTCGATATGTATAATTGTGACGATGCAAAAATGTGAAATGGTATTAGAAATAAGTAACAGTGTCAGTTGAAGATGTTTTAACTTGATAATAATTATTGATGCAAACAGCTAGTTTATAGCTATTATGTACTTGTACGAGTGGCCATATAATTTCCATACGAGTTTTATGTATCCAATGTAATTTTAGTGCAGAGACACCAGTGTGATCACCTGATGCTATTTCACGGTGAAGATTTAACTTTGAAGGTTATTTTTTGATATAACTATTTGTAATGTGAATGTGTAGATTAAGTTTATACCGGATATTACATCGGCAGACCGTTCCCAGAAAATGTCATGCGAATTTTAATAGGTACCCCCTAATATTATCTTCCCGGTTCATTTTAGAGAAAATTCTAATAATTTTCATTCAGCGAATTAAGAGATATTTTGAAAAACAGAAAAACTTTTTTTTTTAATTGATAAATAAAAATGCTGTCCTGATACATCAATTCAATTTCCTCAATTAAACCACCAGCAAATATCAAATTATTTATTAAGCTTTGTCAAATCGTGATTTAAAAGAACATGATTACCATGTACATGGGTGACTGTTCTGTAGACTTTTCCCAGCGGAATCGATTTGGCAAAAATTATTATAAATAATTTGACATTTACTGGTGGTTTAATCGAGGAAAGTATCAGGACAGCATTTTTCTTTTAGGAATCTTTGCGAGAATTTGAGGAAAGGTTTCTCGATATCTTTTACAATGAAAATTATTCGCATTTTGCACGTGAGTCCATCATACAATACAAGGGCCTTCAAATACCATTTTTCTCTAGAATGAATCTGGAAGATTATATTAGGGGGTATTGTATTAAAATTGGCATAGGATTTTCTGTGGACGGTTTGCTAATGCAACACCCGGTATGTAGGTCGGAAACAAATAGGTAGTAGAAATCTGTTCTAAACTTCCAAATAAATATTTTGTAAACCTTATGCAGGACTTATCTTTTGTTATGGTCACCAAATACCCTTCTTATAGTAGTCACTTCTGACCATATGCGAAAGAATGTTTAGGTACGCGACTTAGTACACGGTCATAATTATTATTACGTAGGTACATTAAAAAATAGATTGTTTTTAGTAATATTTTATTTCTACATAATTTTAAATGCCAATACATACATAATATAAAAATAAAAATAAAAATGTCTTAATTTTCCTAAAATCATTGAAATTAAAGAAAAATTATTTCGCCAGAAATAGGAATCTTCATAAGCCTTAAAAATACAAAATTTTCAATTATTTCATTATACTTCCGATAATAATAAAGTACCTAGCCTTGCTCTATTATCCTAAGTAAACTCTTATAAATTTGAGGGCTATGAGGATGTTCATCCATGAATACAATCACTTATTCCTAAGCTTTTTTAATCAAAAAACTAATATAACGCGCGTGCTAGCATAAATTCATAAAACGTTTTCGCTGTTATCCACCCATTTTCTGATTTCTGCAACACCCAGCCTGGTGGAATTTTTTTTATAAACTTCCTGGAGGACATTAAAATTTCTATACAGGGTGCCCCAGCTTATTCGAAGCGGTCTCTGTAGGCCAAACGATGAATTTTTTCAAAAACAAATTTGTAAATTCAAGTACAGAATCACAATGGCCACAATTTTAAAATAATTTTGGAGTATACAGAATGTCCCATATGACAGTGGCATATCAAAGTTATGTTTTTTTAAATGGAATGCTCCTATGTTATTGCATTTTTGGATTGTCTGAGAACTCTGAGAACAGAAAATAAGATTGGCTTCTACAGTTGGTGTTTACATTCAGAAGTTTTTGAGTTATAAACAAGTGAAAATCGTCATTTTTCAAATTCAAGGCCCTGTACAACGAAAACGGCTGAAGATAATCTAAAAATGCAAAAACATAGGAGGATTCCATTTAAAAAAACATAACTTTGATATGCCACTGTCATATGGGACACTCTGTATACTCCAACATAATTTTAAATTATGGCCATTGTGATTCTGTACTTGAATTTTCAAAAAGTTTTTTGAAAAAGTCCATCGTTTGGCCTACAGAGACCGCTTCGAATAAGCTGGGACACCTGTATTGTTAGTGGGAGTCCTAGTTCTTGAACGGCATTGGCGCTTACAAGGGTGCGTTATTATACATTTGTCTGAACTAGGATGATCTGCTCAGGTCGTCTTATGAGAAACGGTCTGCTATTGACAAATTGGATAATACCTAGTGATTGACTTGTCTTTTACAATTTTTTGAGATGATTTTTTGAGTATCTTTACCGAAAATTGCTTGAAGCGATACTGCAGTTTCAGGTGCTTTCTTAGTCATTTTGTCCCAAGTTTGCTATGAGAACAATATTTTTTACAATCTTCCTTTGCAGACCATTTTCATTGCCAATAAATTTGAAAATCGAAAAAATGTTGATTTTTTATTGTTTTCAACTCATAAGTTACTCATTTTAAATGCAAACCGTTATAAGACATTTCTGCAGACGATATGGAAATGTAAAAAAATAGAGGGTTTCCCATTTTCCATTTTAAAAGTTGCTTTTTTGGGAATGTCATAACGTGGACTCCTCATAGCTCAAATAATAACGAAGTTGGCGATGGTAAACAGAAAACAAACAAGAAAATATAGCACATTTTCCATCACTCCTGGCCCTGCACACATATTCACTTAACGCCCATGGGGACTTTTGATCGCCACAAACAGTTGACATTTGAATTTCAGCAATTTTAACCCGGGACTGATTTCCATCTTATCCGTGCGAGGGACTTTTATTGGTGATTTGCTTTTTTTAATATGATGGGTGTAAAAATGGCTCAACTAAAATTAATTTGTATTTTAAAATTTTTCACTAAGTATAAAGACGATTTTTTTAGAATTTCTTGACTTTTTCCTGTTAACTTATAACTAAATAATAATTTGTTTACAAACTTTCATATCTAATCAATCCAATCTAATCAATCAAAAAAGTCATTTTAGGATTATCGTTTAGAATTAATTGTGTCATATATTGAAAAATAGATACAGATTTTCACAGGACATTTTCGTTGCATATTTCCAATCTGTGACTTACTGAAACTTCATCATTCTTACCAATCAACTTGATTACTTTTACCTATTTCTTGAACAATATAAACAATCTCCATGTGAAATCTCAGTTCATTTCTCATTGCAGCAATTGGTATTTTCTATTATAGTAAAATAGAATAGGCTGACAGCAACCTACAATAGCTTTATTTTTCTATGAAAACCCCAATAATAATAATTGTTAGAAACAATGCGATTGCCGGAGTCAAATTTTGTCAACAAGTTATAACAACCTAATGAAGCAACTAACAAAAGTGCACGATTTCCGAAAATTGCTTTATAATAATTATACCCCTACTAATTTTTAATTAATACCCCCTAATTATATATACTCCTCATCAGAAACGGAAAAAAGAAAAAATCAACAAGATATAAAAAAACATCCAAGAAAAATTATTATTCGGCACTCTGATTTTGAAGAGTTTTTTCTAGAAGTATTTCAGAAGAACTACATGCTGCTGTATTTTTCAGACGATGAACAAGATTATTCGTGGCTTGGACCGTAAGAGTTTAATGTACTGGTATATTATTAAAATCCGAAGATGGCGACATTATACTTTATTATAATATTTTTCATATGTCTGAGGCAAATACGCGTTGAGCGTAGTTTGAATAAATTTAATGATGCCGTGATAATTAAAAGTGGCCTCAAAGGTTCATTCACAACTACGTTCCCACACTGGAGTATTATGTTAATATGGACTCCTTCTAGGACTGGTTTTTAATGTTTTTTATTTAAGATGTTGTATGTTGTCTTACTGCATCTTGCTAAGGCTTCCAAGAGCCACCGGCCACCGGCTCAATTGAGTCGGAGTGAGACCACAGATGAGCTGGAGAACTCTGATTTAAAGACGCCGGAAATTCGTTCTGAATTTAATTATCATCAATTCACTGCCTGAAACGCTCGCCAACCTGGTTCTTGCTGGATACGGAGCACCAATAATATACAGGTGAATGTATATTATCTCATCGTTCTTAGCTGTTATAACGACGTATTGTCTAGGAAATTAAAGGATTTAAATGACAGGTCTATGGCCGGAAAATGTGTCGAGAAATGGCCATCATCATTGTTCCCGGGAAATTGATTGGCGTCTAAGACATTTCATCAAATTCTAACTCGAATGAAGAAGATTGGTTTTCAAGGTTTCAATCCATTATCGATACTAAAATGAAATTAGTCCAACCAGAATTTTAATTAACTTTGCTATTGATAAAATAAATATACATAAGGAGTACCTAGGTATATTCCAATTTTTCAGCAACTTGGGTAAATGAAAAAGAATCAGTTGCTGAAATAAAATAAAATAGTATTCCGGCCGTATATATACCGGGTGTCCCAGACTTAATTGACCAGGCCATATCTCATATACAGGTTGAGATAATCGAGCCGAATAAAAGGCATATTATTATAATTTTTCAAGCTGTATAACATGACAGCATGAAAACAACCCCCACTTCAACATCCCCTAAGTTACAGCCCCCACCCTTAAAAAAATGAATAGCACCCTGTGTATATTTTTGTATATTCAAAACCAGTATTCGATTGTCTATTCAGATGATTTTTCAGATTCAAAATTGGTTGAGAAATAACCAAGAAAAAGTTCATCAAGGTGGTCATGACTTTTTATCTTAACTTTCTCTGGATGACTCTTGCTGTCAAAATTTATCAATATTTTGGTCATTAGCAGGTTACAGTCATCATTAAGGTTCATGATAAAGTGCTTTGTCTGTTGTTTTATTTTTTTAAATTTCCCAATAAATCAGACTTATAAATAAATTGTTTGGACTTTCATTATAATAATAACTATCACCTGCCTGTTAAAAACTATGACTAAATATTGATAAATTTTGACAGCAAAAGTCATCCATAGAAAGTTAAGATAAAAAGTCATGACCACCTTGATGAACTTTTTCTTGGTTATTTCTCAACCAATTTTGAATCTGAAAAATCATCTGAATAGACAATCGAATACTGGTTTTGAATATACAAAAATATACACAGGGTGCTATTCATTTTTTTAAGGGTGGGGGCTGTAACTTAAGGGATGTTGAAGTGAGGGTTGTTTTCATGCTGTCATGTTATACGGCTTGAAAAATTATAATAATATGCCTTTTATTCGGCTCGATTATCTCAACCTGTATATGAGATATGGCCTGGTCAATTAAGTCTGGGACACCCGGTATAGTGTATAGCAATATGCATATTAGGAATAGAATTATATATGAGGGGAAAAAAGAAAACGAAATCAACTCCACGACATTAAAAATGTTAGATATTATACGAGAGTGCTTTTCTGGCATACCTATGAATAATAAAAGATAATGGTTCGTTGCTGCGACGAGCACTCTTATTTAGAACAAACAATGCATATAAGGCCAAACCGAACTAATGAGGAGTCATTAATTCTCACAATTTTTATTCCAAACATTTTAAATTTTTGAAGATCTTATGCACTTATCTTCAAAATCGTATGCACGATTAAATAACTATCCATTATTCTAGTGAAGAGCAATTTTTTTTTAATGTTTATCATATTTTCTTTCAATTTTTTTATTCTGAAATTAGTGATATTTGTCAACTTTCTTTACGCGTTTTCTACTCTTCATATCTCTGGACTCCATACTCCAAATTCGCATAGCATTATGTCGGTTAGGTCAGTTGGGGTATATTTGGACCATTTTACAACCTACGCGCAAATATCTAAGTTTTACTTTGTTCATCCTGAGAAGCACAGTAACATTATATTAATATCTAATTTTTTTTTATATATATTTATATTACAATGGCAGTCTTCGACTACACAATAGTCGAATTGAATTTCCTTTAATTTACAACTGAAGAAGAAGAAACAAAAAAAAGCCTGATGGGCCCAGTTATCCCTAGAAATTGGGGTAACTGGGTCATCAGTCTATTCGTTCCCTACAAACTATTGTTATAAATTGGGGTGAACCCTTTCCCCAAGTGAACCCCTTGGAAAACATGTAAATCCCATAAAAAATTACAAACTTTTACAACATTCGCCCACTCCTAATCATGCGATGTAAAAAACTTTAATAATTTAATATAAAATATCAATATTAATGAAAGCTAATATTATAGTCACAAAATCAAATTTGTCACTTTTTATAAGTTTGAAGTATTTTGGGCTCCCAAAATTTCCCTAAAATTTTAGGTTTTGGTTTTATACCCGCCTTTTTAAATGTCATTTCAAGAGTGAACTGTGAAAGATTGTAAGAAATAAAAAAATGGCAGATATTTAATTGATTTCGTTAAAAATTCTACTTTGTATAGGTACGTACTATGTATTCTCGTAATTTTTTTTTCGCATTTGGAAACATAATATCTTGTTTTAAATTTTTGTGAGTCAATTTGATAAACTAGATCAAAAGTTATAACGAATTTAGTTTATGGCCACGCGCCCCTGTTTCCGATTCTAGGGTGTTGGAAAAAAAAACTCTTACAGTTTTCATTTTATGAAAAAATTTTATATACATTTTTTATGTAAAATTTGTATATTCCATTTATATTCCTATTCTTTCGAATGTTAGTTACTTTTTTCTTAAAAAATGTATTTTTTTCAGATATTCCATAAACAATTGAATATTCAACTTCTAATATGTTGAATAAATAATCAAGCTACGGCTCTACGGTTGGTAACTTTTCATATGTTGTTCCTAACATCCTTAAAATGTTCAATAAAAAGTTACTTTTTCCGCAATTTTTTCCGAAATAGAAATCTAACTTTACTCCACTGTATAAAGTATAAGTAAGTAATCATTCATGTATTTGCTATCTTCGATGGCACATCTGCAATTACCACAGTATATTATTAAAGAAATTAAAAAGTAAAACCAATGTAATTAGGTTTGCTCTAACAATAAAAGCATAACGATGTGATGTGGAAGTCGCGTTCACATCCAGAGCTAATAAGAACTGGAAATGTAACTTCACCTGATCCCCCTCTAATTGCAGCACCTACAACTCACAGGCAGGTTGCATCCTGTATCATTAAACTCCCATTCACTAGTTAGTAATAGTGTAATACAAACTGATGTTGAATTCAGGACGCGTAATTGCGAGACGAGTTTTATTCCTACTTTTTCCAATTAGTCATTAAGGCAGGATCTACATTAGCTTACTGTCGTACGATGTTAAACAATTGTTGTAAATAATGTTTGACATGTTTGCATTTCCGATACAAAACTAGAAACTACTCTTTTCCCGTAAATCAGTTTTGGAGTCATAGAAATCATGCAAAATGGAACTTCGGTAAATAATTGTTTTAGAGAAAATGTTAACTGGATTACTTGTTAATAAGATTGAAATAGTTATTTACATTACAAGCTACGAAAGTTCACTTTTAGGTGTGAGGTGTATTTGAATACCCGAGGCGAAGCGTAGCGTAGCCGAGGGTATTTAAAACTCCGAGCACCTGAAAGAGCTTTCGTAGCGTGTAATGTATTAAACTTTTCATTCTCCCCTTGCCATATTGAACCACGGATTAAGAAGAAATGAGTAAAATAATACGATTCAGTGATAACAATGGAATTATTATAAGGTGCCATGTTTTTAACATTACCATAGTAACGATAGTTTTAAGTTATTAATTTATGACACTGTCAAGTTTAAAACTCTGTACCTCTATAATTTTAGAATCTTTGATCGTAGTTTAGTTCAAAATGAATTTCATTCAAGAAGCTGCAAATTCAAGTAAATCTTTCTGGAACATACAATAATAATTATTTGTATGTTCCAGAAAGATTTACTGGAATTTTTTATTGCAGTTTTACATTCAATTTTCCATCTAAATAAACGTTAATCAAACTGTCATTTCTACTTTTTTGTCCAGGCCACGAAAGTTTTTCATAGCTAGCAACCACCTAGCAACCTATCACCTAGGATGTTTTACTTTCGCTTTCGGTTGTCTTATCAAGACAGAAAGTTCCACTTTCGTAAAGGGGAGAATGAAATAGTTATTTACATTACAAGCTACGAAAGTTCACTTTTAGGTGTGAGGAGTATTTGAATAGCCGAGGCGAAGCGTAGCGTAGCCGAGGATATTTAAAAACTCCGAGCACCTGAAAGAGCTTTCGTAGCGTGTAATGTATTAAACTTTTCATTCTCCCCTTGCCATATTGAACCACGGATTAAGAAGAAATAAGTAAAATAATACGATTCAGTGATAACAATGAATTATTATAAGGTGCCATGTTTTTAACATTACCATAGTAACGAGAGTTTTAAATTATTAATTTATGACACTGTCAAGTTTAAAACTCTGTACCGCTATAATTTCAGAATCTTTGATCGTAGTTTAGTTCAAAATGAATTTCATTCAAGAAGCTGCAAATTCCAGTAAATCTTTCTGGAACATACAATAATAATTGTATGTTCCAGAAAGATTTACTTGAATTTTTTATTGTAGTTTAACATTCAATTTTCCATCTAAATAAACGTTAATCAAACTGTCATTTCTACTTTTTTGTCCAGGCCACGAAAGTTTTTCATAGCTAGCAACCACCTAGCAACTTATCACCTAGCATGTTTTACTTTCGCTTTCGGTTGTCTTATCAAGACAGAAAGTTACACTTTCGTAAAGGGGAGAATGAAAATATAATTTGTCAAGGACTGTGATGAAAAATTACGTCACAAACTGAAAACTGTTTCCTTTTTTAACTGTCACAGACTTTTCCAAAGCTTTTTAACGGGTTGATCACTTTAATTAATTATTTTCATAAATGGCCTCCCCGGACAGATTAAATGCGAATCTCTGCTTTATGCTCGATTGATGATTTTAAGATTTTTCGATTGGTAGAGGATGAGGATGACTGTGTTGTCTTACAGAATGACATTGAAACTGTTCTTGCTTGGTGCAGTATTAATAAGCTTTCGTTGAACGTGGGAAGGTGCAAGGTATCAGTTACAGTGGATGTAAAAAACCAATAGTGTTTAGCTATAGATTTGGCTCAACAATCGTAACCAGGTGCAACTCAGTCAGCCATCTTGGTGTGGAGTAAGATTCTCGTTAAACATTCTCTTCTCACATCCAAAATATCGGTAGTTCCTCTTATCGTACCTTGGATTTGTCGTATGTAACATTCATGAATATCGAGACCATATAAAGGAACTATATTTTGCATTTATCAGATCAAAGCTGGAAAAGCTCTTTGATCTGGTAGCCACATTATAATGTGCACAAAAATTCATTGGAAAGACTTCAGAGGTAATTTTTGAAAGTTATTTATTTTAGGTCCTGTAATTTTCACCCGTGACAAGGTTTTGATCACGATCTCTTGCTATTATAGGAGTTCGATATTTTGCCGTTGGAAAAGCGGGGAATTGCTGCTTGTTTGGTTTTTCTCTACAAAATGGTAAATAATTATGAGCCAAGCAAATTTTCCTATGCCTAGATCTGGTAGCAGAGATATGTCAACTTTCGTATACCTATATCCCCATACAAATAACGAACCTAATGAAGAAATCTCCTATTTATATAATGTCAGATTTATTTATTTATTTAACTGAACATTATAAATAAATGTGTTAATATAAGATTCTGATGGAATTTATTAGTACTGTTCTAAAATTTCGTTTATTTTTTCCAAGTTTAGCCTAAACTGAAAATTAGCCTAAATTAAATTGAAAAATTCATTTACCCTATTTCCTATTATTGCACTTGCACCTTGCACCACGACACCCAAGTCATAGAAAAAATTTTAGTTGAAAAGTTTATAACTTTTCTAGGGATATACCTACTCGTATCTTGATGATGTGAACTACCCATGGCAATTTTATTTAGTATTTTCAGTCTTCAGTCTATTTAATCAATTTTCGTTATTTAGTTTTTCAAGATTGTCTACTGCTTTGATCAGTTGGAACTGGATAATTAACGAGGTTGTTGTGAAAAAACTAACGACTTTTTACGACGACTAGATTTTGACTAAATAGACTAAATTTAAGATTTAATAAACTAATAAGTATGTAATAAGAAAATCGTGTATACAAGACTCCCGATGGTCTTCTTATAACGTTAACATTTTCGCTGAAATATGCTGTTGGCATGCGTCGTCTAAAATATGAAAATAAAAAACCTGTGTTGAATTGATTTTTTTAACCATGTCAGTAAATGATTTTCGATATATCACCATTATACCAAGAGTCTGATAATCCTGTCCAAAACTATTTAAATCAGGTTAATTTATATTTTTTTTTTATTTCAATTTCCGGTATTCAGTACTTAGTCGGGAGAAGTTTTCAATAAGCGTTCGTTCAATCCAAGCACGTTCATCGCCGAGGGTAGGTACAACGTTGTATATTTTCATGTTTAAGAAACTTTGGAATTACTCCAAACCCCAAACCAAACCAATCGATTCACAGTAGTTCACATACCAAAGGACTATATTCTACAGGGTTCTTCAACTACAGCCAGGCGCAACATACAACAGGGTATCCGAGCACATTTTTTTTGCAAATTCAAGTACAGAATCACAATGGCCATAATTTAAAATTATTTTAGAATATACAGAGTGTCCCATAATTATGAGAGTAGCATAATATCAAAGTTATGTTTTTTAAAATGGAATGCTCTTTTTTTTAAGAATTGTTATTACAGTTGGTGTTTAAATTATTGAGAAGTTTGGGAGTTATAAACAAGTGAAAATCGCAATTTACGAAGTTCAAAGCACGGCGGTACAAAGAAAACTTAACTTTTTTTATTCTATTCCATGGCACAGAAACATTTTTTTGTACCTACTATCTTACATAACATACGAAATTGTTGGAATTTATATTCATATCAACACATTTGGCAAAAAACTTCAAAAACAACCCTTCCTATACTTACATTATGTCTCATTTAAAAATATTCTCAGGGTGTAATTTTCTCATGGACATAATATTTCGTGGCAAAATTATAATACGCCTGTCAGAGGCTAATAGAATTTGAAACCTTTTAAGTACCTAAAAAGATCTGGTATCAAATTAAGGGATGCTGTTTTTATAGCTTTTTTATTACTTGGAGAAGCACTGATGCACACGATCGCCTGTGTAATAAGAACTGTTAATTGTTTTATTTAGAAGAATTTTACAAGAAAAATTAAAGCAAAAAACAGTATTCAGGAGTGGTAATAATAGGTATAAATAATAATTACAGGGTTCTTGAGTTGGTAGGTATATGACATTGAACTCATTGAAGTAAATACCAAAATTTTTAAATTTCCCGGGTTTGGAGAGTCCGATTGTAATTTTTTTTATGTTGGTATACATGCCCCTGAAGTATGGTAAAATCTTCAGCTGTATTCATTGTTTACTTTCTCTGTGGCAGCCGCTAAGGTTAGATGTGCGTTTGAGCTCGGTGATTTTCGTTTGTCAGATTTATCAAAGAATTTATATTAAATTTTGCGGAAAAAATGAAATAAAATATAATAAGGTGTGTGAAATGTTAACAAATACTTGTGGTGAGTCAAGATGGCCGTGAAGACGTTCAAGATGACGAACGTCTTGGACGCCCTAGCACATCAACAACCTATGAAAACGTGGAAAAAGTGAAAGAAATGGTTATTAGCGATCGCCTAATCACAATCAGAGAAGTCGCTGATGATGTTGACATATCGATTGGCTCATGCCATTAATTTTTTTCGAATGTTTTGGGTATGAAATTTTTTTTAAAATAATTCATGGCATTTGCATCACGATAACGCAACTACTCACATGAATTTTTGGCAAAAAACATCACTGTAACGATGCCCCAGCCTCCATATTCGGCAGAAATGGCTCCATGTGACTTTATCCTATTTCCAAAAATAAAGAGAACCTTAAAAAATAAAGAGAACCTTAAAAGGCCTTCGTTTTAAAGGCGTAGATGACATTAAAAGCACATTGCTGAAAGAACCAAAGATCGAGTTTGAGAAGTGTTTCGAGGATTGGAAGAATCGCTGGCATAATTGCATAATATAATGGGGACTATTTCAAGGTGACAACATTAATGTACTTAGATGAATAAATATTTCATTTCATCAAAAAATGAAAAATCACGTGATTTTCTGAACACACCTCGTACACAGTTCGAGTTTTAAATGGATTTTAACTTCTAAAATAATTGGACATATCTATGGGATAGATTATATTACATTTAGATTATTCCTGAGTGGGCCATTGTGACACCTCCACTGCGACCGTAGGTCTATAGCGGCTCACATCTAGTCGTTCTCATCAGGTCAGTCTCTTAAGGAATCTGGCCATTTTGACTGTTTAATGTATCCAGGTCCTCCGGTGTGAGAAGAGGTCTCTACCGAAGGTTTATCTATTATATGATAAGTATAGAAAGGATAGTACGAACTCCATGGTGTTTGGTAACTGGACAGCCAAAATCGAACGTCATGCATAAAATCATATTTTAAGCATAAAAGAGAAAATAACTTTTTGTTTTTAAATCAGGCCTCGTATAAGAAATATCTCCAAAAACGTAAAACTAAGGCCGCAATAAAAAAAAATTTATTCGGTAAATAAACAACAATTTTGAAAATATTTCCTAAACGATGCCTGATCTTGAAAAAAGTTATTCTTTTTTTTTTTGCTTAAAATACAATTTTCCACATGACTTTTTATTTTGTCTGTTCAGTTACCAAACATCCTGTATAGTAAGAAGGGATGAATTACAATCATTACAGTTCATCCAAATCGGCTATATAGCTTCAACATTTTTATTATAACAGACTTCAATCTGTATTATAATAACCTGATCTTTCCCAAAGTTATTACGTTGCAATCAGAGCCACATTATATGTCCACCTATTTATTATAGAATTAATATCTATCCTCCCATAGTTATCAGTTATTTCTACCGTAACATTAAATCTAATATCGATAACGACAGAATGGACTCTGCTGTTTTAATTCCCTAGTCTCTCAGGATACGTGATCCTGTCCTGTTGTAACCTACACTCATACCGAGTGTTCCGATCTGCTGGTGCTGATGGCTGATGTTTCTAGCGGTAGAGGCTTCATAAGAAGAGAGACGCAAACTAACAGCATCCGCGCCTCGGGTCATTTGCTAGACAGGTCCTGGCTACTCCTGGAGGCCCGAAGGCTTCTTCTACCAGTTATTATAGATTATAGTCCAGCTCTGCGGTTAATGGGTTGCGGAGTTGTCAGATCGAACACTTATATAATTGACTTACATGGATTAAGTTTTAGTCAGTATCATAGAACGATGGCTGTTTATAGATCATTTTATTTTATTGCATTTCAGAGTAATCTCTTTCCTGTTGCAGAAAAGTGTGTAACAACTAAATTAAATGAGTTAATTACATTTTTGATACTAGGTACGATTATTCTTAGCTTAAATGACGTGGGATTTCACTATAGTTAACGAAGAAAATAGAGCTAAAAATCAATTTATGGTGCAGAAGTCTGCCATAATATCGCATATGTATTTATAATTGGATTAAAAGCGTTAGTAAAGGCCTATTATTATTCCTTGGCATGTTATATGTTCAATTAAGCTAACATCTAATTTACGCGGATGCAGCAGAAAATAGTTAATCAGATCTCGTTTTCAGAAATCATACTCTTCAACGACTTAGTTGCCGATTGTACCAGCTTCAGAATTATCTGGAAGGTATTCAGTCATGATAACGATAACTGCTCTGTAATCATCAATATCGGCCAATATTACAGTTAGTCACTGTTTTTGTGGAATAATCGTCTTCAACGGATTAGAATCTATCAATGTTATAATAATAGTCTCATTTCTCATTACAGCTTCTCTTTTTTTTATTCCTAAGTTTTTCTGTTTCAGTTTAGTAACATCCAAACCCGGATTATTATTACCTACCTCACTTTATTGCCAAAATTTGGAAAGCTGAAATTAAAACTTGAACAGAAAAATTAAGTGTTTCGAAACTCAGGAAACCTCTAAATGTTTGAAAGTTTTAAAATCGATGAATTCGTTATTATAATAATAGTGATAAAATTCGATGGAATCGGATCAGAAGGATAATAGTGTCAGAGTGAGCCGCCGTGTGATATGCACTTGGCGACATAGTAATAGTCCACTTAGCGATTCATTTGGGACCATTCAGAACTGTGACAATGGGATTCCAGCATGCGATAAATCTGGGGGCACGGACATGAAATTAAATCACCTGTCAATAAAGCAACAATACAGGCCCAATTTACACAACACGGCTGCTGCTCTAAAACCCATCAAATTCCTGTGTTACATTATTGGATGGCGTTCTCCCTTGCAAATCCTACAGGAAAAGTGGAAGGAACTCGAATATATTAAAATTACAGTTTAAATATTATAGGCTGATGCTTTATTAACTTTTTATCTTTGTATATACCTAATTTCCTTCAATTATTATAATTACTGTTAATTATCCATAATTATATCCCCCTCCCTATCCATCTATTTTCATACGTTTGGTTTAAAAAAATTCTCACGGCAAGAGAATAATAGACAGGAGCACCATCGTGTTGAAACCACAGGTTTTCTAGAAAATTTGCAAAATGTCAAGAAAACCTGTGCTTTCAACACGATGGTGCTCCTGTCCTGTGTATTATTCTCTTGCCGTGAGAACTTTTTAAACCAAAAGTATGAAAATAGATGGATAGGAAGGGGGATCATCAACCTGGATAGGAAGCCACATCAACCTGACCGGCTAGATCACTAGAACAAAAAAAAAAAACACAAAGAAAGTATTGAGAACGATAGCACTTAACGAAAATCACTCAATCATCAAATTTCCACCGATCCTGACTCCCTTCCCAGCAGATCACGAAAATGTGGTTTTCCAAAATTCACCTGCTCACGATTTATTGCTTTCAAGCTTTACGAACCACGAACCTTCCAAATGATCTTTCAAGAATTTTGCACTTTTGTAAAACTTATGGAGAGCTATGAAATTTCGTTGAAAAAATTACAAATTCGAAAAAAGCATTTCTTGAGCAGCATTTCAGGTCGTAGTTTTCAATCTAGTCGAGAGGACTGAAATTTTAGTGGGAGTAAGATATCCATATAAGGAGTGATCTGCTGGCATTACATTTGAGTAGAATAGGTCGAAGCGTTTTAACATGGCGACCATTTGGTTGAAAATTGGTTATTTTTTAACTGGTATTATAATATTATTTGCATGTTGCATATTATTATGCAACATGGAACAAACTTTAAAACCATAATTGAGGGAAAACCATAATTGTTAATAAGGGATTGACCTTATTTCTACAAAAATATTGAAAGCTACTAAAAACTTCATATGTGCACCATTAACTTTTGTAATTAACTTGTGCTTTGAAAGGGGTATATATCCAAAGGCTTTGAAAGATACGTTGGTTACCCCTGTTTATAAAGGCAATAATAAATCCCGTGTCGATCCAGATAATTATAGACCGATATCTATTTCTAATAACATTAGTAAAATTTTTGAACATTCAATAAAACAGAGGCTAAATAGTCATTTTAGGCGAAATAATATCATTTCAGATAAACAGTTTGGATTCCGTGAGAATATAAGTACAGAAGATGCTGTGTATTGTGTGACAAAGACTCTTTATGGTTCTTTGGATAGGGGTAGGAAAACTTTGGCAATTTATCTAGACTTAGCCAAGGCATTTGATACTGTCTCACATGATTTGTTGATTGAAAAACTACACAAATATGGAGTTAGGGGGATTGCGGGTGACCTTTTCAGGAGCTATTTGAATGATAGATCACAGAGGGTTAAGATAAATAAAGAAATCAGTCAGCCTGGACGGGTTACTCGTGGAGTCCCTCAGGGAACGGTATTGGGACCTATTCTCTTTTTAACTTACATAAATGAACTGCTACACCTTGACATAAATGGAAAAATTGTCTCTTTTACAGGTAAATAAGATGGGATGTAGATGCACAGGAAGAATAGAGAATGTGGCCAATATAAAGTATCTCGGTGTCATAATTGATCAAAATCTCAAATGGCGTGAACATGCGGAACAACTGAATAAAAAAGTTAGAAAGCTTATACCATATTTTTACAGATTGAGAGATATTTTTCCCCTGAAAATATTAAGAATCGTGTAGTATACATTGGCCGAATCTTTGTTTCGATATTGTATAACAATATGGGGTGCTACATATCCTACCAATGTTGAGAATTTAAATGTCACACAGCGTTACATTTTCAAGGTGATGTATAGAAAACCTAGGCTGTACTCTACAGAGTTACTGTATCAGGAGAGTAACTTTTTTGATTTAAGACAGTTGTATGTCCGATCTGCTCTTATGTTTACATACAGGAACGTTGAGTTGAAGCAAACAACATTTAATATGCACTATTATACACGAAATTATGCCAATAGACATGTTCGAGTCCCATTACTGATGAGGACGACAACTCAGAGGTTTTTAGGTTACTTCGGTCCAAAATTCTATAACATCTTACCAAGCGATATTAGGGCAATAAATAATGCTAAACTTTTTAATAAAAAAATAACTCGGTATATTTTTGAGAATACAGATGCTTTTTTGAGAATTTTAAGAATGGAATCTTAACGGAAACTGTTGACTGATGATAGTGATATTGTATATTTGAGCTTTATGTTTCCTTATATATGGTATTGCGCTGGATGTTTTTTTTTTCTGCATTTGGGTACTTTTTCCGGTTGTTTTGTTTTAATTACCTGTTTTGTAACATGCGAGCGGCTGCTTTTATTTTTTTACCAATCGATAGCTCGGGTGGTTAAAATTTTGTTTGGGTTGATTGAAAGTCAATTTTGAGATAGCTAGAATTTTTTTGTGTAATTTTAATTCATAATTACGTTAATTATTGTTTGGGGACATATTCATGCTAACCTTCAAAAATGTGAAAAATATTGATCTGTCATGTTTCCCCGGTACACACACAAGTACCTTCAATGGATACTTAGGTGTACCCAGTGTGAAAACTTTTTCAGTAAACAACACTTGTATACGATAATATGTTATGTATGCTAATATTTTAATATGTTATAAATAAAATTATTATTATTATTATTATTATTATAATTACTAGGATGCGAAGAATTCTTGTCGAATTTCAGGGTAGTCTAAAAAAATCCGTTTTTTAATTAGTTAGCCAGTGACTCGGCCAGTGACGTGTGTAGAAAAAGGCGTAAAATTGCTAAATTTATATATCCATTTTATGCCCCGTTTTCAAAAGAATCGAAATTTTCACACGAAACAACTACTCTAGATGACCGTGAAAAATTTCAGAAAGCCATTTTCTACACTGTCGACAATATTTGTTTTATTATTTGTTTGCTTCAGACAAACTTCAAGTTTTCAGTTTTCGGCTAACTTTATATAAAGAACTGTAAATTTTCGTAGAAAAATTCCGAAGTTTGTAACGGTTTACATTTCAAAATTCGCCAAAACCCATTCTTTTCACCACGATCCAAATCAGAGTTGACAGTTTTGTCTTCAAGTCAAAACTTCAAGTCTACGAAGTTGAAGTTTCTGCAGGTAGGTATTAGTTGTAATTAGCGAGTGATCTGGAATTGCATTTCAGCAAAATCGGTCAAGTTTTTTTAAAAATGGCGGCCATTTGAATTTTCAAAAAACATGGTATTTTTAAAGTCTTGAAAGTAGGTAGCAAAAATACAAAGCTTTTAATCAAATTAATTTAGTATTAGACTGGCAAGAAAGGACCCTAAACTCTGCTCTTGTGCCAAAAAACTTTGGGTTTTTATTATTAATTTGCTTGGTATCGTAGGTATAAGATAAGAAGATAAGTAGAAATTTCAAAATTTTAATATACATTGTAGGACATGTTTCCAAAGGGATATTAAACTTAAATTTTCACAGTACGCAACTATAATACTAATATGATAGTGCCATTTGTTTTATTGAAAGGGTACTGCCATTGCAAAATTTCAGAAGGCCAATTTTTAAATAATGCTGAAAATATTCATAACAGAATCGCATAAAAATACGCTATTTATGCAATTCGTTAGAAAACAAGCTTCAAGAAACGATCTATTTTTACTTATTTTTGAAGAAGCCACTTCGTTGTTAACTACAACAGGTGGTAAATAGAATTCTGCAATCCTGCCATGTGTAAGCAAGTCATTAATTGCAGCTGCTTCTTCAATCATTGTCGAGTGATCATTTCACATCCTCATTAAGACATTACTGTTCAGCCCTTGCAAAGAAATTTTCTTGCACTTTGTCTTTTATTTGCGTAACGCAGGATAACCTTGAATTTTTCTGCTGAGAGTTTTATTTAAGCTTTCATTTTTTATTTGCGAAATTAATCTTTGTTTCTTACATTGTTTCCAAGGAAATGTATTGTGAAAATACGAATTCTATGCTTACCCGTGTTGTAGAGACTTGTTTCAATGATTTGTTTTTTTTAATGATTTTTTTTTATCTCAACTTCGCACATTTTGCCTCAGAAGAGATGTGTACAAGTTTACAACAATTTATCAAATCCAATTATTGTATCAAAACTTTCCCAGTATTTTTGTAATTGATAATATGTAGTTTTTTTTAGACAGCTCATGATATTACCAAAATTCAAACTAACTTTTGGGATCTTCCTCGGTCTTATTTATCCAATGCGGCATAGAGCGAGCGACATTGAGAAGTTAATATAACTTTCGGTTTGAGAGAATAATAATTATGTCTAGGTACGAATATTATTATGGATCTCTCGAAATCAAAAGTTTTCATAAGAGACATTGAGCAACCCAGCTAGAAATTGATAAAAAATTGATAAAAGCTACATCTTGTCTTATTCAAAATTATTCTTCAAGGCGGTTGCAGGAAAATAATTAACAGTTGTGCCGAATTGTCGTCAAAATATTGATCTGGCACTGTCGAAAATAAATTCTACTCCCTTTTAGAAACGGTGTCATTTTTAGAAAGTTGCACATAGAAAATTGGCATTTTTAAATCAATAAAAATATTTTAATGCAGCTGGTCTAAACTTTTCTAATTATAAAAAAAACCATTTTATGACAGGGAATATTGATTGCGCTATCAAACATATAAATTATTTAAATAATTTATAGAGGTATTTCAAGTTTTGCCTGATAACATAAAAGTGAGTTATATCTCGATTTACTTGCGTGTAAAAGTACAACTCTGAAGCATATTTCTATCGTGTGAAGTGGAAAAGGAAACACGTAACAACTTTTCAGACAATACGTTCCGAGGTTCCACGATTACAATTTTGGGACAGAATCCGTGTGTTTGGCGGCACATGTGGCACTGAAATTGTAAATTGTCACGCAAGATAAATTACTGAATTAAGTTTGTAGATGAGGCAGGAGAAATGTAAAACATGGAGTAAAATTAAACCCCTCGTTGTGATAAATTTACAAGCATCACATGTTGCGATACCATAAACAAAGCTTCGGCTATTGCAACAGCTTTGCTCATTGCCCGCCCGCGCTTTTATTTATTTACCAATTAATTGTACCCATTACAGATATATTCCCGGTATGTACTTATTTACAAGAATTTTAACTCGTAACGTGTAGCACATTTCAATTTATTTCAGCTTTATCTTTTTCGTGTTGATTTAAGAAATTTTCAACTGCCAAACAATGCCGGCCCTACGCTTCCAATGACGAATTTTTATTAAGAATTAAAAATAACCCTGTATACGCATACTAATCTATTGTGTTGCGTTAGCTAAATGTTTCATAGTCGGGTAACAATTATTATTATTATTATTCTTTCTTTAGGTATTTGTCTATACCTATTCAGTCGAATTTTTCATAATATGAAATATTCGACAAAAATTTAAACAATCATAATAGGTAGGTACATAGGTTTTTTTGGTTATAATATTTCCCTTTATTTTAATGAGAAAGTGTAAGTATCCGTTTTATCCTACTATAAGAAAAAAATCGATCAAAGCTTATTTTCGACTATTAAAAATGATTGGATTCTCTTCCCACTCAGCAAATTACATTATCGCATTTCTTGGAGAGAATCTCCATGCGCGTCATGAATGTAACGTACTTTTTGCGTTATGACATACTCCTACTTATTTTACATGGGCATGTTTTCAAGCACGAGACAAAGCGCAATTAGTGTCTTTAGAGCTTATGTAGTCCAAAGATTCAAAAAAAGCACTGAAATTGCGTTAGTTAATAAGAAGTTTAACAAAATTGCAATGCTAGATATAGGGGGCGCCATTAGAACACTTCAGCCAAGTTTCCCCTCTTGGATTCCGTAAGGGGTGGCCGCCATTTTGAATTCAAGGGGTGAAATTATGTACATATAGGTAAATTTAACGTAAAAAATACTATTACAAAACTTGTTAAGAAGGATATATCCAGCAACTTCTGTTTCGAACTTTTTTTTGAGATTTCTTGTTGTTCAAAAGATATAAATTTTCTTAAATGACACTTTAGGGAGGTGGAAATGGTTTTTCGATTTTACAACAAAAAGGTCAATCAGAGGTGAAAAATGGACTCGACAAAAGTTGTGGCTTTTGAGTTTCTCATAATATCTCTACAATATCTTTAACAATTTCTCTTCAATATGCATGCTTACAAAAAAAATTTGGCGTGCTTGGTACGAATACAGCGGGCGCCAAAAGTCATTCCGTTTGTACCAAATACGATTTTGGGGTTTTCGTAGTCGCTGATTAATAAGAATCCGAAAATCCCCTAATGATGAGTTTGGTGAAAATGCGATTAATTTATGAAAGTCGTTCACGATATTGCATCTGTAATTTTGTTTTTTTGAAAATCTGATATTGGATTCTTAAGCAGCTACCCCGAAAACTCACAATACATGTACCTAAATAATGCAAACGCTAAGACATGAATTATTGAATTATATTATATTATACATATTATTGCATTATTGAATAATTATAACTTAGAGTTAAATTAAGTTAAAAAATTAATTAATTAAACTATTGGCGCTGGTAGCCAAGACGGCAGCCACCCCTTACGGAATCCGAGGGGGCGAAATAAAAGCTGGAGTGTTTTAGTGGCTCTCTACGTATACCATTAGAACTTCGTAAGCTTCTAATTACCACGATCTAAAAGTACTATTTGAATGTGATACAACGTGATACACTGATACAACGACTGTCTGATACAATGATACAACGCAACAGAATTTTGCTTTTAAAAATTTTCAATTCTTAAAAAAAAAGTTATCGACAGTAAATTAAGGTGACCTTTTGTATATTTTTTTAATAAAAATGGTAACCCTTAAGTAGTATGGCTTATTAGTTCTCAAACATTTTAAGGTGCGTTTTCACCAAAAAATCATTGTTAGCAAACGTTCGCAAATGTTTGCGAATGTTTCCAAATGTTTGCAATTAAAGTGTCTTCACTGAATATTCACAGACACCTGGTACGTTATTAGCAATCATTTGTTCATGTTCCGAGCAAAAATGGCTCCGAAAAGAAAACGTATTGTTAGTGCCGCATCTTTCATAATTATGACTGTTTTAATTGAAAAAGAGAATAATAAAAAGAGAACTCGTAGATTTTGTACATCCCATTTTTTGGTTATAGTTATAGTTAATTTGGTAGACACGTTGACAGTTGCTGGAAAACAACAAACAACACTGCTTTGATTCCCTGATATTCCTGCGAACACTCCCTGCCCGTCTACACTGAAAATACTTCGCGCACGCACAAGCAACAAATCCCTTTGATGTACCGACAACGCTCGGAACACGGACAAATGATTGCAAATGTTGGCGAATGCGCGTCATTTTCGTCTCCACCAAACAAATATTGTGATTGCAAACATTTGCAAACAATTGCAAACGTTTTGCGCGCTTGGTGAAAACGCACCTTAAGGTATGCGACGATCGAAGCTGACTCTTCTCATTTTTTTTTCGTGGATATTGTTTGCTACACGCTATTCCACTTGTGGAAAATGTAAATGTAAAACGTGGGTAGGTAGGTATACGTTTTTTTAGTAGGTACAGAAAAAAAAAAACATTCGTAATTGAATATCAGTTTGTTGATAAAAATGCGACTAAGATAAAATCGAGCAAAATAGACAATAATTTCTGAAATCAAGAATAGCTCGTGAAAAAATATTATTCCTTACCATTTTTCCCTCGCCATACTTCCTACTTAACTAGGGTCAGGTAATATTATTAATTAAAAATGATTATGTGATATTATATACGTTATTCGATGAGTCCATAAAAAGAACGAAACATCGACGTCTAAGGCTAGTCTACCTACCTTGACACTGAGAACCGAGATAGACATGCGCGCATGCACCTGTCTAGTTAAGTGAAAATAACGTCATAAACCTAATTGTTTAATTAAAAGTACTTTCATTTACTTTTAATCAATACTAATAAGTATTTATATTACCTGCTATAATACGATTTATTAAAATTTGGGGTGATTAATATAATTACTGAAATACACCACTGATATTCTTGATATATATCATATCATCTGTGTTTATTATGATGGTGTGTGACGGTTTAATTAAGCCACCGCAGAGATATGTTGCGGAGTCATGTCGAGAATAGTTTCGTAACAACGATTTTCTAAAGCGTAACTCAATTCGTTTACTACTCCCGCTCGTGAAAAAGTTTTTGTATGCAGATAATAAAATCTCACCACGATTTGCTAGCGCATTATAATCAACAACGCAAGGCTTTAAACAATATAGGTAGGTACAATTTTATCTATCTCACCATGGGGATCTTGAGAAGTATCAGAGATGCATGCAGGGTTGGTTAAATTAGAGAAAAGTTGCATTATGTATTTTATACTTAATAAGAATCTGAAACTAAATTTAGTTTATATAACTTTAGTGGTTGATGAAATATCCTGAAAAAATTTAAGGGTCGAAATTTCTTATTTTAGAAATATCTTTTTTATTATTGAAAATAAATAATATACCTAGGCGATTTTTTGAAAGTCTACATAAATATCTACATGAGTTCTCTCACATTAAAAAAAAAAATCAAAACCGATAAATCCCAGGGTTTTGTTTTAATACACGATTTGTGTTTTTTTTTATAACCGTGATATTGTTTTTTCATGTCATTTGGTTAAAATAAATCAAGGAAACCAAAAATATTCCAAATTCGCTAAAAAAATTCAAAATTTTATACTTCTTTTTTCGAAAGAAAAAGAACATTTTATAACCGAATGACGTCAATATAAAGTCCAACAATTGCTTGCAGCTGTCTTAAGATTTTTTAATTTTGCTATGACGTTTGGTAAAAAATAGTTGTTTATTTTACAAGAAAAAAAAAGTGATAGATTTAAGTAGGCAAATTGTATTTTTTTTTCTTGCGTGTAATACACAATTTTTTCTGTGACAAGAAAACCCCAGTGTTAGAACATCGAAAAACGTAAATAACTGAAAATAATGTCAGAACGTTGATCTATGTTGAATTTGAATTTTCAAACTGGTTGATTTTTGTCTTTTTGTAGTAGTCGACGTTGCCTGGTAACGAAATGATTTAATTCGATAAATGTCAATTCAATTAAAATTGAAGTAATTTTTGCAAACATTCGTATAAGTTTTCTATGAGTGAATTTAATTAATGTATATGGATAGCAATAATTATGAAAAATCTCTTAATAAAATAATTGCCATTTTGACATTAATCAAATTAATATGTAACTTTCGTGTTCGTGTTGGATATAAATTTGATAATATCCGAGAATGTTAATATTAGCTATACCTAATAAGCAGCTTCATCGGGGAAAAAGAAAAAAGTACTCACTTTTTTCCGTGCTAATTTACTTTTTTCTTCCGCAAAAAGTAGTTCATATAAACTGGCATCTTTATACCTGCTAAAGGGAATAAAATGTATAATTGTTTTTCCCTTTGGCAGGTATAAAAATGCCACCTTAATGAAACTGATCTTTACCGGGGAAAAAAGTAAATTAGCACGCAAAAAAGCGAGTATTTTTTCCCCGATATGGACATACAGGTATCACTATTAACACTCAGATTTTATTATTATTATGTTTCTTTACTTGGCACCCTCGAATACTACAAAAGTGTATACCAGTTTGAAAATTCAAATTCTACATTAATCATTTTCCGGATTTATATTTTCAGTTATCTTTACTTTTTTTTTTATAAGTTTATAATTACTTTTTTCGATGATCTATAGCACCGGGGTTTTCTTGTCGCAGAAAGAAATTTATATATTACAGGTAGGTACGGAAGCTATTACTTTTTTTCTTTGTATAAAAATAATTATTTTTATCGCAATAAATATGAATGAAATTTTTAACTTTTTGCAATTATTGTGACTTTTGGTTTACTAATGGTTTACTAATTTTCCCATACCGATATAGAGAAACAATATAGTGGCCATAAGAAAAACAATAGTTGACTATAAAAAGCGTGCATGGGATCTAGTCAGTTTTGAAAATTTTGGAAATGTCAGATAGGTAGCTTTTTGTTTTAGATGCTTAATAAGTGAAAAATTGTGCTTTTTCTCTAATTTAGCCGAGCCAGTATCTCTGCTATTTCTCAAGATCCCAATAAATTATGAGAGAAAAAAAGATTGTATTTCGGCGTTCCTGTGTGAGAGATTTTAGTGAACAATAATTGAGATAGATAAAAATCAATTTAATCATTCATAAGGATATTATTTTATTTTAAAATATTTATTATAATAATATTTAATGGTTTCCAGTGCATGTCTAGTCAAGATATTCAACTCATAATGATATTGGTTTCATATAAACGATAAACTAAAAATAATTGTTTGAGAATCGCACCTACTGTGAATATTTCTTTGGCTGCATGGAAAAGCAAACGGTTAATATGTTTGCTAAGTTCACGACATCTGCAGAGCAAGAAATATATTGAGAGGTCACTGACGATGATAAAAAGGACAATTCTGCATATCCGCATGAAATATCGTTCCATTCGGAAGGATTTTTTGTCCAGTACCGTATGTCTGATGAGATTTTCCAACGTCCACATTTTTACAAGCAGTAGCATACATACATGTCAGTAACACATGTTAAGCCTTTAAATTCTATGTAATATAATATGTTGATTATCTCCCGCTTAGTACAGAGTTACGAGATCTGCCTCCAGCTTTGTAGAGGTTTATTTTTAATGTCCGAATGTCGCCAGAGGTTTTACACATTTTTATCAAAACACATGTTCGCTAATGTGATGAGGGTTTAGGCTCTCGTTCTCGTGGTACCAGACGGTAGGTGTTGAGTAAAGTATAAATTATTCCGATAGTGCGATATCGCTACAGTTACAATGATTAATTGCTGTTACCGAATACCTTCCTCTGGGACAATTACAAATTTCCCTGGGTTTCAATTCTACACTTAATATGAATTTACTGCGGAACACTAAATTCAATGTATCAAAATCCTATAGGGCAATATTACATAATTTTATATCTTAAAATAATTAGAAATATTAATTTATGTGGACAATTATTCCGATTCAGAGAGGTATTGTATATTTTTATTTTTATTTTTGTTAGAGAAAAAGAGGAAACATCGGTCTTAACTATGTAGATAAGACAGCCGCTCCACTCTGGTAATTTGGCTTCGAGAACTAGCTCATATAGCCACAAATACATTTGTAAATATATAAATAGTTGAATAGATGAAGACATTATCCATGCCACGAGTGGGACTTGAACCCACGCTGTAATAGAGCCAACTGATTAATAGACTGCTCTTCTAATCCAATGAACTTCCGCCCGCTCCAGATTTTTATTTGAGTTTCAATGAAATTTAGGGAACTTGATTTTTCATCAAAAATTCGGATTGAACCCTTTTTTCAGTTTTTTCCAAGGGTAAAATCAATCGCGAATATTTCAAAAATGTATTCGTATATTTATTTTTGTTGTAATTAATTTATTTAGGGTCATTAGAAACATAAAGTTTATAACAGGAACTTATTAAATAATTTACTAAGAAAAATAACAGTAGTAACCAACACAATATTAATAATAATAACAAAAAAAAACCACTGAGACAGAATAAGCATAATACATAATACTATAACAAAATGATGCCCAAAAAATTCTTTAGTGTTTGCTTAAAAAATTTTGAATGATTGTACTTTTCTATAGTTGGTGATAAATTATTATAAATTTGAGTTCCTTGAAAATTTATCGATTTTTTGTCGAAATTAGATCTTATATTTATCAATGATAAATGATCTCGCTGTCTTGTTTTGGTATCTTTTCTAAAAGTTTCCGTTTTTGAGGTGAACGCTTTAACTTTTTCATTGTAATATTTGGACCAGATTTATAAGCAGAATTAAAGTAAGCTACCAAAAATAATTGAAAGTGCAGGTTAAATTTTTATTTTATATAATAATTTTTAGCTCTGATGATTGTTTTCGGATTAGAAACAGGTTGAAACCGCTACAACAACTGTGAGTTCTGGATTGGCAGTGCAAGATTTTTTTTATAGATTTATGCAAGTTTCAGATAATTTAAAGAGATCCAATTTTTCGTCAAAATCAAAAATTGGGAAAAAATTGATGAAAATTATTGTTGAACATTTTTTCTTTTTTTTTTGCATTCAGCTCTTTTGAACTAACTTAACAAAAGACTCTGAGCATTTCTCGTTCTTAGGAAGATTATTATACAGGTGAGTCTATTATTTTACCTGAGCCTGAGCCCAAAATAATTGTGTTAAATTAACCTGACTACCTGACGAATGTAAAGCAGAAACTCTAACACAATTATCACGTTCACATCTTCACAAAATATGTAGTCCTTACATATTATTATAGGCACCTCTGCGAGCCGTTATACATAGCAACAGCTCATTTTTTATAATACTAATTTACTGTAATGTCAGATGAATAATTCATTAACTGCCATTCTGCATTACTATTGTATCAGGAGACGTTTCGCCTTCTCCCGAGACTCCAAGTCTCTGGAATTGACTGCCTGAACACGTTTTTCATAATAATAATTATTCTCCCCAAGTTTTCAAGACCACATTAATGTGTCAACTTCTCCTAATCCCAACTCCACGATACCAGGCCAACAATTAGAATGCTATAGGGTCTCATTCTGGAGATAAGTCATTAATATCAAGAGTACATTTTTCTTCTAGAATTTAGTAAGTAGGTATGTAGAATTTATAAATAAGAGATTATATGTAAACATTACATTCCAGAGAAACATCTTTTATGGGAAGGTGTCCTAGTCCAGTGCATTTAGGAGTTTGCCCAAAATTGCACATGCATTTTTTCTTTTGTTTTTTTTTCAACCACTCATATCTGGGATTCCAATCATCCCATAACAAATAGCAATTGTTCCGGGGTCGTTGGACCCAGCAGGATTTGTTCGTCAATTATATTTTCATCAATCTAAACCCCCCGATGTACTAACTGGTAAGAAGTTATTCGCATCCAAAGTTTTGCCAAAGGGCATGCGCCCGGTTTCTCCGCGCGTAGCTCTTTTCCAGTGCATTCCTCGATTTTGCAACAAATATAACGCAAATTAATTTAGATCAACAACATGCATATTCGTTAAATCTATGCCAAGAACGTGCGTTTTACTTTAATTTTTGGCCATCCCCGGAAAGAATAACATCGCTGCAGGTGTGGTGAGCGTGTTGATTGTACGGAGGGAAAGAATCCGATGTTTCTAATGATCAATTAAGCTATAAAATGTTTGTACGCTCAGCAGATCTCAAAACAAAGACCGACTTATCGCGCTTGCCCCCTACGAGCTCCGCAGCACACCAGAGTTTCCCTACGGATATTACCAAGTTCAAAAGTGGCTTGGGGAAGAAAAAACTGCGCTTGCATGGGGCTGGAAAAATGTGTCAGGGGGATTTGGAGCCAGTGACCAGGGAAAAGAAACCGATTCAACGTCTTCTATTGGACATCACATCCTGTGGATGCACAACAAAATGCGGTAACTCTTGTGGTTGTCGAAACCAATTATTGAAATGTTTAATCCTATGCAAGATTTACCGTGCCGATACTTTCACGAAATCGACGAAAAGAAAAGCGAGGGAATCGACCTCGACCACCGACGACGATTAATCAACAATGACCACAATAATTATATCGATAACGAATCTAAAGAACGAGACGACCGAAATCCGAATTCAAATTCCACGAAAAAAGAAAAACATATAAGTAGGACGAAAAAACCGTGAATAAGGCTTTTCGAGGAAACAAGGTTCAATAAAACGCGACATTAATTCTACCTCAAAAGTGATGTGGAAAAAAGTTCAAAGAAAGTTGAGGAAAATGAAAAATCTTACCGAGAAATTTCTTAAATAGTTCTTTTCTATCCAAAAACACCTTTAAAATATACCTGAATTCCTTTAAATTAAAGTAAAACGCTTATTCTTGGCATAGATTTAAGGAATATTTCTTTGATCTTAATTAATTTTGCGTTATGTTGGTTACAAAAGCGATAAATGCAGCGCGAACCACAAACGCGGCAAAGCTCGACGCGCTAGTATACGTATACATGCTTCAAAAGTAGCTCGGTAAAAACAGCGCAACTTTGAGCGTGGATTGGCTGGTGAGGAATCAACCAATCGAGATTATTTTTTTCTTCTATATACTGGAAATTGAGTCTAGTTTAAACTAGTAAGTCGTCGATGAAGGTCTAATCAGAGGCACTGAAAAAGAGCTACACGTGAAAAAACCAAGCAAAAGATCTTTTGGCAAAACTTTTTGAACTTTGTATGCTAATAACTTTTAACCAGTGCATTTGGGGCTGACGATTCCACCAACTCATGAACCATTGTTGTGGGATGATTGAAACGCGAGATTTGAGCGGTTGAAAAAAAAAAGAATCCAAAATGGCGGCGGCAATTTGGATAATGCGCAAATTCAGGGTTAAGGTCTCCATCGACTACCCTTACGGATAAGCAACAAAAGAAAAAATGTATCTGAAATTTTTGGGTCGCACCTATAGAATTCCTATTTTTAGACAGAACATCTAGAAATCTCTCTTGATCTTTCGAGAAATTCTCCAGTCTCGTATTGAAGATTCGAAAGTTTCAGTTGGTGCTTTAGTAAAGAAAAATAGTTGAAGAGGAGTCTAGTTAAAATAATACGAGAAAGACAAAATTGTCAGTCCAGTGAGATCAAATTGCGGAAGTAGCCGAGAAAAGTAAATTAAAAATTGAGACATTAAAATAGGAGCTTTATTATTTTTTTGAGTTTATTATTAGAGCTTATTGTGTAAAATAATTATAATAAAATCCTTATAAGTTAATTACGAGCATAAAGAGAAAGTCATTACAACACAACTTATTTATTCAATAATTTGAAATATTTAAAAATATTAATTTTAAAGCTATTGCTGTTGAATAGCATTTATGTTGACATTTTCTTTCTCTCCTAAATTGAACAAGCCCGGTTAATATAAAAATCGGTCCAGTATATGCTGTCCAGTTAATTTCAGGTTTTAATCTGACCAGGACGGTCCAATTTTTTTTTGTAAATTGATGGTTTATTCAGTTACCCAACATGCACCTTCTTGGCCTGGAAATTCAATTTTTTTTTGGGAGCTAATTATTTCTCTTTCAAATCAAGCGCGAAATAAATAGATAAAATCTTATTAGGTACTCGTTATTTAAGCATTATCCATGACGCAGGGTTCCCTCAACTCACATTAGATCACGCAATTGCGTGACCAGGCTCTTACAAAACTTGAAAACGTCAAGAGCAAGTTGATACATAATAACACATCTATAAAAACTGCAGCAGACGATTCCAGATTAATTCACTGAATCTCAACCGCTTATTAGTCTTTCCTGTGTCAGATCAGAAAATAAATATAACTCCATCACCTACCACTTTTGGATGTCGATGAAGCCCAGACATACTCACATTCTCAACAACACTACAATCTTGAAACCAACTGATAATGTGTTTACTAAAGTGGGGCAAAGTGGTATCACTAACACTTACTATCCCCTCAGGCTACTGCACTACTACTGCACGGAATTGAAGATTATCTAGGTACAGCATGTAGGTATAAACAAACCCAACACACTCTTCTCACTTGCGACTGTGATTATATGGGATTACTATCATAGACCAATGATCTCTGTATCTGTAAGTATCTGTTGTATAAAACCACGATGAAACTAAGATGGGATATGTTTCTGTTTAATTTCGTATCCGGATATGGAATAATTATGAACTTATAGCATAGCATATCATCTTCCAGAATGGGACCTGTACTCTTTGGGTCAACAGCAGATATAGGGCGCGTTTTGAGAGATAGAGCAGGCCATCGGCAGATGAACACACATAATTATTACAGCAACGGCAGCAGCTGTTCCTGCATACCTGCATCGGCATCGAGCTGACACCATACATAGAGGGAAAGGATTGCGAGGGGTCTACCTGGCAGTGCACCTGTCTGCCGAAATAACTAAATGAGACCCGGGCCGGCAGGTGAAAGATGGACTGCAGTTGAGAGACTCAATATGTTCGGATGGCTTAGAATGCATTCTCTGTCTTGATTTAGATTCTTCAGGGCCTGGTCAGTGGATTTTGGTAATCTAGAATAGGGCAGGTGGTCGTCGTTAGAGTGGTTTCTTTTCAAACTTTTCAGATGTTTAGTAAAGTAGGAATGATTTTAAGTATGACGCAGCATGCGGCATTCCGAAATATGGTATTTTTAATGCTACAGCTCTCTACAATTATTTATTTTAAAAAAAATATTTTATTTTATGCAGTGTGTCCGAGATAACAACAGGGGTGGTACTGGGGGAATATTTTTTGATAAAATAATTTTAATGAAAAATACGCTAATGAGGACGACATAACTTTACGAAAATTACCCAAACTCATCAAATGTCCACCGATCCTGACCCCAGAAAACGAAAAAGTGGTTTTCCAAAATTCACCTACCCACGATATAAACGGTGCTTTAAAAATGATAACAAATGACACGCACACCATCTGTCACGTGTCTTTTATAACTGTTAAATTTGACATTTTTTTGGCAAAAAATTACGGCATTAAATAAAAAATAAAACTATGGCATTAGTTTTCAAAATTTTGGGTTATATGTCTCAGGAAAAAGTTTTGTTTGATATTTTATTTTTCACCCATGTACCAATTTTGAACCCTCTAGCAAAAATTTTTTTCAACAAAAGTTTTTGTTGAACTGAGTATTTCTGAGTTTTAAAAAATTTCGATACTTATTCAAAATTATTCCATATTTTATCATGTTCATGTTTTAAATTTTTTTGTGACTTCAATTCCTTTAACAACACTCATAGTTCCGTTACATTGGTAATGTTCCCTATTATGTAAAAAATATTTTGTGTTCAAAAAGTGCTGGGAAAGGTGAAAATAAATAAATTTTTCGTTGGGATTGTTTTTAATTTGGTGTAAGTAGGTATGTGTTTACTTAGTAAAGAACCAAAATAAAGTAAAATTTTTGCTTTTTTGCAAAAATTAAATTAACTTTGCATCAAGTTTGTACAAATTCTAACATAATTTTCGCTGCCGTTTTCTATTTTTCTAATAAATAAGAAATCGTTATTTAAAACAACAACGTGTCATAAAAAAATTGAAAAGATGAATTTGATATAAAGGAATAATTTTGTTCCAGTTTCAATATTTTTGAAAACTCACAAATGTCTCAGTTCGACAGATTTTGAAATTTTGTTTTTGCTGGAAGGTTCAAAATTGGTACATGGCTGAAAAAAATAATGTGAAAGAACTTTTTCTCGTGAAATTTTCCATAATTTTTAAAACTATATTTTGTAATTTTTTGCCAAAAATGTCAAATTTGACAGTTGTAAAAGACACGTGACAGATGTCACTTGTCATCACTTGTCATAATGTCTCGGTTAAAAAAGGGTAGCTCGATTAGTCATTAAATAAAAAAATAAAAACAAAATTAGCAAATTTCGTATTTTTCCAAAATTTTGACAAATATAATAATAAAAGCTCAGATTTTTTTTTCAAATTACTTATCAGCACAAAAATACGCAATTTTGTCTCTATTTAATAATCAACTTGGTATCTTTTAAGATAACTGAGATCCCCCTACATTTTCTCTAAAAACTTATTTTATTAAATATCGCATTCGCATGTGTAAATATTTTTTAGTTTTTTTTTTTTACATATGTTGGTACATATTATGTAGCTCCATATGTAGGTACATATGGAGCTACATTCCAAGAATTGTTTTTACATGTCATTTGGTTACAAAAAAACATGGAATCCAAAAATAACCACATTCAAACAAATTTTGTTCGTAAATTTTAGTTTTTGCACAATTTTCTTTATTCCAAATATAAAAAAAAATAAGGCAAGCAATATAGAACAATATAACTTCATATTGAATTCAATGAAAGATATCCTTCATCCCCGAAAAACACCATAATTTTTATAACGAATTATTCACCGCAAGTTGGTCAAGAACTGAATCTTAGGAATTTTTTATAAAGGGTTTTTATGGCACCCTTTTATATAATACTTCATATGTTTTTTTCAAGATTTTTGTTCATTTCAGAAACATCACATTTGATTTTTCATAATGATTTCCCCTCGGTTTTCCCTAATTAGTATACCTTTGTCCCACAATAAAGGGGAGAAACTTCGACGGTAGAATATTTATACCTAATCTTAAGACAAAAAATCTTGACTAACCCAATTTTTTATAATGGGTCGAAGTTAGAGTTTCAATATTGAAACAAAATAATTGTTTTGTATAACTTCAAAAAAATTTTAGTCTAATAGGTATAATAGCGATAATTACATGTGTGTAATTTAAACCACACACGTACAGTACAACAGTAGATAGGGGTTCAAGTTCTTTACCCCCCAATTTTTACGCCACTGGATAAATTTTGATTTAGACATTTTTTTCCAAAAGCTATAGACATTTCTGATACAAAAAATGCAAAAGTTTTATTATGTAAATTCACAACAGATTTTGAGATATGTATACAATTAAAATATTCGAGAGGGGCAAAAAAATATGGGCGCCTTTCTTCAATTTTGTCAACTTTTTGAAAAATTTACAGATTTTATGTGCGGCTTCTTCCCTAGACCCCCGACCACGAAAAACCAGGGTAACAATTCTTAACGCTATGAACTCAACTTTGGGAGAATTTCCATGAGATGGCATCGCCAGCGAGTGATTTTTTTTATGTAAATATTACTGAACTTTCACGTATTTAATATTCATATAAACCTTATGCACTTTTTGTACCAGAAATGTCTAACTTTTGGAAAAATATGTCAAAATGAAAATTTATTCAATAGTGTAAAAATTGGGGAGGGGGTGGGTGAAAAAATTGGACCACTATCTACTGTACAACTATCTACTGTACTGGTTCAAATTACATACATGTAATTAATGCTGTAATTAATATAAAATCTGTAACCTACCTACCCATTTTAGAGAATGTGTTCATTAAGACATTTTGTCTTAAAATTAAGTAAATATTCTACCGTCAAAGTTTGTCTCCTTTATTCTGACCCACTCTGTATATTTTTATGATTTTCCTAATGGACCAAATTTTTAACGATTTTTTTCCATAGATTTCAAGTTTTTTCACCTGTAAACGACCCAAGAAGGACATGTCATGTACTGTTTCACAAATGCCAGACTAAGATCTCCGCTGTACAGTTTTGACTCTATAAGCGTGAGAACTGAGAAGGGTAATTAATTTCAAAAACTGGTAATATTATTAAAATTCGCACGATAAAATTTGTGACTTATCAATATACGGTTACGGTTTTCTGTTTTTATGAATAACATTTGACTGTGATTATGGAAATGTAATAGGTGCACTTTGCATGGCTTGTCTGTGGTCTGTGAAGTGAGAGAATTCAATAGACAGATATAGGAACAAGATCATTGAAAAGGGAGTATCATTCCATTATATTATAGAACAATGTCCAATAAAATGACCTACGAAATTAGAAATTCCTAGTATGCGCATTCTACTTAATAGGTATAATGTTTAATAAATCTCAGATCCCTTTAAATAATCCATCATGAAAGAGATACCAACATGTAAATCTAACTCTTCTAGCTTAGCTTCCACCTTGCAGGTTGCAGGAGTCTTCAGGTGCACTCACACTCATATACACATACACGATACACGCAACACGCCTTTTCAGTTTTATTGCGACAAAAAACGGGGGCCAGTTTTCTTCGGTAAACAGGTGAGACGGGGCTCTCTGTCTTCGGCAAGCCTCGACATCGGCCGTTTCAGGCGCTCCACGTGAGGCAAGCAGCCGGTCGTGGTCTGTTTTCATTTTCAGCGCCCGGTTCGGTTTCAGTGCGCCGTTGCTTGTCGCGTAGAATGTGTCGGATCTCTCGTTTCGTGGCGTCTCTTTAATATGCAGAACTGATTCGATTCACCCTGAAAATTGGACAGTCCCCGAGTTGACAATTAATGTCGACGGTAACGAACCATAGCTTCATTCTCAACAGCTTGTGTGACGTAGGGGTCTAATTTGATAGTTGATACCCACCTACCTCTTCGAAAAGTGTTGGTGATTCCCAGTTGCGGTCGGATTACCATCGTCATCCTTTCAGGATTACTAACAGTTTTATTCAGTAGTACTAGTACTAGTACTAGTACCAGGAACAGGATGAGGAAGTGCATTGGGGAGTTAGTGAAGTGTTAAATAATTGACCCGATAATTCTGTGAAGGAGAATATCATGGATTTATTATTGTTTGAGAAGTCATGACATAAGGAAGGACCTCCTCGAAGATCAGTTTTCAGTCGAGTGTCTCCTAGATTTTAACGATGCGGTAGGAGACAGCGGAGAGTGTCGCTGTTATAGTTAGTTCTGTGATAGTTTGTGTTTACTTGACTCTCTTTTTTTGGATTGCAATATGGATTTTATCACATACGGTAAGTTTAGTCAAAGTGGTACGCATGTGGGGGTAATTTTATTCATTTCATAACTGTCTATCTATTTCTATACCTAATTAGACTTCGCGTAACTTGGAGATGTCAACGTTGCAGCGTTGCTTATAAAATATATCAACCGTTACAGAAACTGGTTTAACCTGCAGTTTATCATAGTTTATCTGCAGGATCTGATGAAGTTCATAATATAAGATTTCAGATTTCATATGAGATCATAGAATCATCAAGAGATGCGGATGGAATTCTAATGAGGCTTTTTCTTTCAGGTACCCTGGTTTGGTACCCACCTGCTTCATTATTTTTTCACATGCATACACATACTCACGTACCTATATCTGTTTTTGTTTATCGCATTCGCATCTCTTCACTTTATTTGATCGCAACTGAAACTTTTATTCAAATTTACTTAGATAATCTCAGCGTTGGTCAGATTACGAACGATTATCACTTGACTACTGGGACTGGGATTAAAACTTTCATTAGGGCGCGCTGGGGCCCTGATTCTGTTATTAGCAGTTTATCGAGGTAAGCATAGGAAGGAACGCGATGTTTTTAGGGAGGGGAAGATTCTAAAATTCACGAAAGGTGGAATTAACTTATTTAAACAGTTTGAATGCTACAAAAGTATACCAAAGAGGAAACGTCGCTGCCAAGCCGAATTTTATAAAATTTCCTTTTTTTGCGCCAATTTATTTCATAGAAATTTTTTAAAAACAAAGTAATTCAAAAATAACTCCTTTACATAAAGTTCAAAAAGTACATTTGTGTACACCACAGTTACATTTACCTAGAGGTCACAATATATTGCCCTCGATATTGCCACTATCACTATAGAGGCCACTGTCGATGTATTATTGGATGGACACGAAGGAATTCCGGACACTGGCTCGCGTCAGATCAAATTAGCGTCAATCCAGAAACTAGAACCTTTCAGAACTTTTTACCGTCGACATGTCTATATCGCAGTTGTAGACGAAACTTTCTGAATAAATTTAACTAAACCATATTCCTTTATGGATGGCTCGAAATCTCCTCTGTGATTCGAGTCGGAAACGCTTGCACACTTTAATTAACATTTATTAAACCAGGGCTCAGGACTCAAAATATAATATAAATACGCAAATACGGTGTCTCCTGTTCCTTTACTTATGCATCACTCGATAATAATTATTAGAGAGCATCACCTCTCAGGATTTACCGGGGGATTTACGCAAATAACGGGCCCTTATTAAGTTCCGAGTGCAGGCAACTAAGTATACAAAGCCATGCCTCTCCAAGTTCGTTTATGTCTTGGAAGAATCCTGCTGTGTTTGTAATCTGGAAAACTTGCGACGGTCACCAGTGAGTGCCCTTTATGAGAAAGTAGACGACTACTTTTCAACCTCCTTAGCGTGAATGAGCTAAAGCCGAGGCTAAAGCTACAATCAAGTTGAATTGCTTATAATAGGCAAATAGTCTTTTATAAACTATAAGCGATTTCTCTTAATAAGTAACTTGGAGCGCAACATCAAAGTTATTAAGAAAATTAATGTCGTCACTGTAAAGTTGATTTGATACTTTCAGTTAAGGTAAATTGGGTCACTTGATAGAACGTAGGCACCAGGCACCTACACTTTATAAACTATAGTCAGAAATCACAAACAATAGACTCGCGCCTGGTTTCATAAAGCCATATAACACGGTGTTAAAAAACGATTAAAGAAACACTCCCCCATAATACGAATACCATATCAGGCTGTTGGACTAACAGCGCGTTATCTTTATCAGCATGTTCTTGTCTATTTTGCTTCATAAAACTGAGCGTTAGGTGTTTTCGTTTATCTTGACTGCAGTTTACCTATACTGCTAAGATAAGGTATAACCCGAGGTATAACCCTTGAGGTTACGTCACAGAATGCACCAGTCTCCTGATGGGACAACGCTTCCTTTCTTGTTTCTTCATTATTGTTGTTACGGCAAATCGGGGCTGTTATGGAAAATTTTTCAAAAATATAAAACAATTCGTTTGTGATAAACTTTGAGAAAAAGGGTACGATCGCCTTGTAATAAACTAATGGGGCTGGCAGGGGTGTCGTTGTGATAAACTCTGAAGGATGGTAGGTAGGATCGACATGCGCTAACCAATAAGGGTTCAAACACAGTTGAACAATCACACCTAAACCTTATTAGTCATGATTTCATATTGATTGTTTCTACATATTGATTGATAAATTTATTTATTATAATTCTAATTCGAATACTTGATTCTAATTTCCATTCTGATTCTTGATTGATTTAATGAATCGTAATTCGTATTCCTTTGTACTGCTGGTCAATGCAATGTTGATGTAAACATGTCAGATTACGGACACTATGTTCATGCTGATGGATAATATTCTTTTTAATTATTACTATACTATAAACTTTCGTGAGCAAGATTATATGTATGTCTTAAAATCTCACTATAGTGCCTTTACGGCTCGCTCTACGGCTTTACACCTAAAGTCCATAATTTAAAATCATAATGTCGATGGATTGTTATACTTCTCTGTTTGCCACTACGAGGTAGTATAAATTGGTAATAGGCGATGAGATATTTGCTTCTCTATAACTGTAATATTACCATTGAGATGGTCCATTAATTAGCACCCCTTTTTGCATGGTCCCCTTAGGACCATTTTTAAAGGCCATTTCCACAAAAAATGAACTGCAAATTATGAAACTATGACGAAAATGAAACAATGTAAAAATTGTAGTGAAGTGCGAGTGGCCCCTTATCTATATAATTACAAAAACTATTCATACCGGGTGTCCCGCTAAGATCGGCCACCGGCCATATCTCGGAAACTAATGGGCATGGACAGTTTAAAAAAATGTTGCCCATGATTGAAGTGATCATGAACAAATCCTGAAAATTATTTTTAAGTTCCGCATTTCGCCGTAAGGACGCCGCTGAAAATTAAAAATTAGAGATCGAAATTTTATCTATAGAGATCCAAAAACGAGTCCAAAAAGCATCTCGAATGTGGCAGAAATCGAAAATAATAATTAAAAGTTTAAAATTATTCTTCATAGGTACCATAACTCTGAATCGAACGGAGATATCGAACTGCGGTTTTTACCGTTTTTCTTGCAAATTGACAACTTTCCGTTTATGACATAGTGTACATTATACGGTACTGTACTGTATGATTTAATTTTTAGAAATAAAAGCAGAAAAGCTGTTATTTTTATTTCTGCAAATTGCGGTCTGTTTAAATTTTGTTGGGACTATCGTGTACCACTAGATATGGCGATTAAAAGTGCTTACATTTTTCTTCCAAACAAGCTTTAATTTTATAAAATTGGATATGTCGTTTCGAAGTTACAGCAATTTAAATGATTACACCGAGGATTACACTTTAACAGTTTCTCCTACTCGTTACCACAATGAGTCTTGGACGAAAATGGTGCAGAATTGTCCATGCTTTCTAATGATGTTGATGTTACTAAAAGCAGAGGTACCTTAATAATTACTGAATTTTCTGAGAAACTTTGATTTTTAATTTTTAATCTTCGACTGCGTCCCCTTACGGCGAAATGCGGAACTTGAAAATAATTTCCATTTTTTTTTCATGTCCACTTTAATCATGATACTGTCCAGTTCCATTAGTTTCCGAGATATGGCCGATCTTAGGGGGACCCCCGGTAGGTGTGTTTGCCTCATGATTCAAGAACAAATTATATTTCCTGTTTCTTCACAGGGAATTTAATTATTTTGTATTCATCCAAAATGATTGTCTTGTCGTGTACCGACCTTTCCCTAAAATTTTTATGGCCCCTAAAGAAGTTTTAGTTATCGTGAACAAAAATTCCATTATGAACGATTAAATAGAATAGAAACGTGAAAAGTGCTATTTCTTCTTTTACATTTTTTTAAATAGAATACCACTTAAATGAACTTCCCATGTTTTGTAGTCGGTCAGTAAAGCAAGCAAGTACGAAGTAAGCAAAATTATTTTTTAATGGATCTAATTGAGCGCATTTTCAATTTCAAGTTCATAAACAGTGGACATAAATTAATATAAACCTGCCTAAGTACACAATTTTCAACAAGTCCAACAAGGCACAAAATTCATAAAACGAAAATACATATTTCGTGTAAATAATTATCCGAAATTAGGTGGTTCGCATAACTCATTGAATAAAATCTGGGATTGAAAACAACAAGCTCAAATCAAATGAAATTAATGATTCATCAACTCGCTGGGTCCTACAACTTTTATTAAACCGTTATAACGATCTAATCGTTTTCTGGATTTAATTTATTGCAAAATTAACGAAATAAATTAGACTCATTTAGAGATATTCTACCAGTCGACTCCCACGAGCAGGATTTTACGACAATCAGTCGTTTTTAAATTTGATACATTAGCGGAGTGTCACTCGTGTAATTTGCATGGCATATGAAGCTTTAAGCTCTCGGTTTCAAGCTGTTTATGTTAAATCTTTATAGTAACTTTCCGGTCTAGCAGGTTTCTTACTAAAAGTTGCAAACACCAAGACTAAAATTTATAGACTTCTTTAGATTTCCAGTTAGGTGTTCAGTTTTCTTGTCTCCGTCTGGAAGTTTCATCATATACCTATGCAATTTCGTATGTGGGGAAGAAGAAGAATATTCATGGATTTGAAATAATATACTAAAAAAAATAATATACTTGTGAAATTTAAAATTCAATCATATAAATTCATCATTAATATTTATATATGTATATGCAGTGCGTTTTTTAATGGTGAGAATTATTCTTCGTTTATAATTTATAGTTCTTGATTCATGAAGACGTGTGCTGTCAGAATAACAATAACAAATTCGGTAGGGGCCTCTGATTAATGTTGTTTTCATTGTCATAAGGCAAGAACTAGCCATCATAGGTTTGTTTTGATTTATATATTATATTATATATATTATTTATAGAACTTTTTTGAATTATTTACTCAATTGTTCATCGTATAGGTACATTTTTTCAATATCTGCTCTTATTCTTTAACATTATCTTTTTGCACATAATTGCACAAAATTAAATAAGTTGAAATGAAATCTTATCATAAACCAAAGAGTTGTGCTAATTTGTTTTCTACAACTATTATTAAAAAAACCATCGACGCTAAGTACCCTCGTAAGTACCATTCATCAAAAGCTGTGCACGTAATTATCGGTATTCGCATAAAAAAAAAACAGACAAAATTATAGTAATAAACAAAGAAGTTGTCCCAAATTGGCTGCAAGCTAAAACACCAATGATAATAAAAAAACTATTTTTGAAAATTGTTCGAAAGTTATGCACTTAATTTGCGCAAAAAAGCACAAAATTATAGCAAAAGCTTCACTGAAATCGCGTGATAAAAAAAAATTATGCTAACTTGGCTTTAAGCCACGCTTCAAGCTATCACCGAGGCTAGCAAAATTATGAAAAAAAAACTATTGACGAAAATTTTTCGAAAGTTGTGCACACAATTTTGCACAAAAACGCACAAATTTATTGGGCACAATTAAATTAATGTCGCGTAATAAATAAAGTTGTGCTAACTTGGCTGCAAGCTAGGCACAACTATGAATTTAAATGTTTAACACCGAGTTCGCACATAGGTAATTTTATCGGTAATTTTGCACAAAAAACGTACAAACTTACGGTACAAGTTTATTTGAAATCGCGTAAATAACAAAAAGTTGTGCTAATTTCGTACAAAAAATGCACTAGATTTGCAACATATTATCGATAAGTCCCAATTGCTTGTGTATTAATTAGGAGTATTAGGATTGCAACCGAGGCATAAACTTTATGGGTCTGTTCGTTAATTTTTCTGGTTTGATCTCTTCTGAAATTTTGCAATTTTAAAATTGTACTTCTAGAACAACTATCAATCATTCATACTGGGCTTCATTATAATTTCCCACGGTGTAGGTACTAAACGCCAATTCAGCTTTATCGGCAAAGTGTAAAATTAAAAAATTAAGACTTCTCTGAATCCCATAGTAAGTCCCAGTACGAACCTAGCAAAGTTTTAGTTTGGTACTACGAAACAAATACAAGTAGTTGTGGTCGTGAATTATTTGACGTTCCTTAGTTCAAGTTGAAAGTTAGGTAGAGTTGAAAGTTTCCTTATTAATATATTCCAGATCTGCAAGGTTTCCCCTGAGGAAACTGCCAAACTTTTACCATCTGTTCTAGGGATGATTTTGAACAAATAGTGCGCATATACATTACCTATTGGTCATTTTTGTTCACTTTTTGAGATATTGGTAAAAGTTATAAAAGTAAGTAGTTTGTTATTGCGAGAGTGGCTAAAAATATTTTATATAGCATGTTTTATAAACCTGGTCTTAAAATAATAACTGACATCATATTTTGATTGGTAGGTTGCATTTTAGGTCCTTATTTTCCTTATTGTTATGTCCTTATTGACGAATCAGTGAAATAATAATTTATAATCAAATACCTACTTAGCGTACTGGCAAGCAATTTTTTTTAAATGAAGTTTTATTAACTATAGTAAATTTTTTGCTGAAGTAAGTAGCCGAGTTTGTAACAATAATAAAGGTTGTATAAACATTACCTAGCCAATTAAAAAAAAATTCCAGACAATTCCTGTAGATTTTTTTTTGTTAATCTCCTACTGTTTTATCCTCGGTTTTATCATCAAAACCGAAAACCTTTGAATTCAAAGGTAAAAATTCTCCCCAGATAATTTTGATTGTTTTTTGTTATAATAACTGCTGACAAAGAAATCTAAAGGCTAATTTTTATTTACAGACAAAAGCGAACATAAAGTGATTTACCCTCGCATTTACCAGACCTGCGGTTTATATCATTAAGGTTAATTTAGAAGGCAATTTCTGTCTTGAAGCTTGAAGACATTTCTTTACATTTACAATGCACTGTTTTGTTCATCTTAATAATAATAATCCACTGATTCATCAATAATGAGTAGAATAATTAGTCGACAATAAATGAAACATTATATTCATGAAAATTACTGCACACACCTAATAATGAGCTAACTAAATGATTGAATTGTGCTCGGAATTGTGTCAATGTGTCCACCTAGCCAATTTCTTATCGTACAAGTCAAAAATTCATGATCTTAAATATGCAGCTTGTTCATATTATAAACAATGAAATATGTATTACGGTGCCTAATCAAAAACGCCGGATTTAATTTCCAAAAAAAGTACATTCTATTCCGAATTAAGCAAAATATTTTTATGTCAACGTGAAGAGTTAATTGCGATTAAACATAAAATATAACGTCCGGCATATGGCCATCACTGAACCGTTTTCGTATAATAATTTGAGACTTCTTCAAGACGTTCAAACTGTCAAGAGTCAATCGGCGTTAGATCTCACGATCTTGATGGCCAATTTTGATCGCCAAATTTGAGAGATTACGCGGTCTGGAAGTTTGGTCCTGAGTAACCTAATCCTTGTTTCGCCGAGTGTTTCGCGTTCTGTATTTCAGGTGGCACTGTTTTGTTGAAAAAACATATTCTATCAACTCTGAAGTCCATTGGCTTGAGTTCTTGCGTCAATTGAACTTTCTTGTACAAATGAAGCTCTCTTATCAAAATTCGTTGTAGACTGGGTCTGGTAATGGTTAATTCTTGGATTCAGGAATCAGGATGGAAACGAACAGTGCGTCTCATCCACCAGCGTAAATTTTGTCTCAAATTTTTTAATTAAACGGCGAACTGCCGATTTATTTGGCGCAATCTTGCGACCAAAAGTTTTTTGTGATTTGCGAATTGTTTCCAGGGAACTTTCCAAATTTTGCGGTGCATTTTCACAATAAGAAAATGATGCTCGTTTGAATGCTTCTCGACGCACATTCACGCAACCTAAATCAGCGAACACTCCGGCGGACATAATAAATACCAGAGACTAATTCGCCATGTTTATTTAATTTTTTCGAGGATGTTACAAGAAATTATGATTGAAAAATTTTCTTAGGGTTAAAACCGAGATTAAAACCGAGTAAAAACTTTTTTGCAGCTAATTTTCAAAGTGGTAATTATTGTAGTGAGTAAGAATCTATAAACTATCACATTCCACATTCAACATTATAAAGATGTTCACCGAGGTGTTTAAAGATCAACGCTGGTCCCGTCAGTGGTCCGAGAGCTGGACATAAGAAGTACATAATTAAATTGCGTAGGGAGAAATGCACAAATTGAGTCGCGTGAATTCGTGTTCATGCATTTCCCGCCCCACAATAATTAGGTATGACCCGCGTTCGGATCGCTCCGCTCGGCTCCCGTCTTTTAAGTATTTTGTGCATAATTTCTGTAATAAAGTTCATAAATGTACCTTTTATCTTAATTCGAAAATTGGACGAGATCCATTGCTTTTTCCTCTAAAACTTTAAAGATATGTGCTCCTTTCATCTAGCGATTCTGATTCTAAAAGCAATGTTGAATCTTTTCATTTGGTAATTCCTGGAAACGCTCCCGTAAAATGTATATTTTTAGTAACCAAAAGATTAATAATGTAAAATAGGTAGTGGAGTCGTGCTCGCTATATGCATAGAGCAAATACGAAGACCTCTCGGAAGACCTATCTTGAAAATAAGGAACGAAAATAAAATAGGAGGATAATTTCCATGGAATCACTCGCTCCATCATTATTAGGTACTCCTAGAAAAATTTGAAATTATTCATTACACTTTAGAAAGGCGAGGCGAGTCAAATGAAAGTCTTTGAAATGCACTTCCTTCTCATACATACATGTCCAAGTCAGAACGGCACTGCAATAGAGTCTCATTTTGTTCTTGTTCCCTGAAAACGTAGAAGATTAACACTGTTGCCAAGTGAGTGGAGTTTCTACAGAATTTAATGAATTACAAAGGTGAAATGTCTTATACTTATAAGCATTTAAATATAACAGTAATATAGAATTTTTGTTGTGTTTTAAATTCAGTTTTATTACTCGATTTATTATACGATAAGACTATACTCACTGTTCCTCTAGATATAATAAATATTCCTCGAAATATTCCCTCTACCTCTAAGTACGTTTTATTATTCATTATGCTTGTCACTGCATATTAATGAAATCTGCATTTTAATCCCAAATCCGTGCAACCAAAGAGCTTTCCCAATAAGGTCTTTGTGGCACAGGTTTTAATGGCATGGGCATTAAATTGTTTTTGCTGAACAACTATCAACATGGCTTAGTATAGGTAAAAGTCAAATTTATTACAACATCAAAATACTTACATTGTTAGATTAGACATTTCACCTCTTGCTTACGAAATTGGTATTTTTAATTTTTTTTACGAGTATGTAGGAGGCATCTGTGTCGAGATCTGTGTACCTAGAACATTCTAATAATTGGAAGGTAATTATAATTAGGATGTATAGAGTTGGAAAGTATGTAAAAGTAAAAGGAATCCAACTTATATATTCGAGATAATAAAATTTTCGGAAATTTGTATAAGACTATAATACTATTATTAATTTATAAACGATCATGAGTAGCGGCAGTCGATTGAAGTTGGCAACGCTGAGTACAACTGGCAGGATGCATATTTCAGTGGTCTGGCGTCGGCTTAATAAGGTAGCAGAATAGAAGATCCAGGTAAACGTACAGAGCCATCTACCTAACAAAGCTGTTACCTTGTGAGTGAACGGGCACCGGATGAAAATTGGAGCTTCTCATAGCCCGTTTCCGGTGTCGGCGGGCGTTCCTTCGTTATTCGTCTTACTATAGCTATGAGCTGACGTTTAACGTTATTAATTCACGGGGTAAGAATGTGAATGAAAATTTTAATCTCGAGATTAACTTCGTGATTAATTAACTGACTTGTAACAATAAAGTGCATAAATCATGATGCATATCGTTAACATTGTTTGTAGCCAACCAACTTTGGCTTTTGATATTTTAATAACCCGATGTCGAGTCTGGTCCTTTGAAAAACCGTTGGTAGGGAGAACCACAGCGGCGGTTTTACTTTACAAAAATGATCAAAATTTAAACTTTTAAATTGCTTTAGAAAAAATAACTAACATAATAATAATTAGGTCAAATCAAAATTTCAAATGGCACTCAAAATATAATAAACTTATTGTGTAAATAACGAGGGGGTGCTCACTATAAAAAAGTGTAGGTAGGTTACATTCGAGGTTATTAATTATTTTCACTATTCCACTTTGAATCCATTACTTCTATTTTATTCCCACTACATATTTTCATTTTATTTATGCTATTTTCACTTTATATCCATCACTATTTCCAGTATTCCCAAGGTATTGTCACGTACGTACAAAATTTTTTGAGAGGCCAAAATCCAAGCCAAAATATTTTGCATTTCTCTTTAATTATTAACCCGTGTTTTTAGTCAAAGTAGCTTAATTTTTCTGTCTTCAATTTCGAACTGGCTAAATTATTGCAAGTTGTTTCAATTTATAAGAATAAAAAAATAAAAATAAAATAAATCCTCAAATTCTCTAGAAGTGAGTTTTTCTTGTATGTTTTGTGTAGTTTACCAAGTCAACTAAATCCTCGACTAAATCTAGGTATACATTTTTTATACGATTTTTATTTCGATGTACATATTAATAGGGAATCTCGATAACTATTATCAGATGTAGAAAAATGGACCGCGCATCCTCGATCGTCAACGGTGAAAACCAAAGTTTATTGTCGTAACAATAACTTAGACTCGAACTTAGTTTTCTAAGTTCGAGACTAAAGTTATTGTCTTTTGTTTTAGAGTTATTGACAACAACACGATTTTTCGTTTTTCCATTCTCTCTCATTTACTAATAGAATTTGCGGGAAATAATTTACACATTCTTCAGGCACTCTTGTAAAAGGAATGCAGTTAAAAAAAAATTAATATTCGAGTTATGACAAAGTTATATTTTTTTTAAATGGAAGTCATAGGTAGTTGGATTTGACATTATTATAGAATAAGACAATGTTTTCCTATTATAATGATATGGGGATTTATTAATTTTCATTGCTTAAAACAAAAAACTTTTTTTTTCAGTTTTTTTTCTGTTTTATATACCTATAGAAGAAGCGCTTGCATAAAACTCTAATAGTAAATATTATGAACGATTTAAGAAAAAAAATTATATGATCAAATTATTTAGTTTATAATGTTCACATCGATAACGCCGTCAAAATTATACGAATTTTAAAATGATGTGGATTATGGCGTCGCGAATAATGTGCAACATTTTGAACATTTATTGTGAATAGGTAAGTATTTGAATGTGTTTTTTTTTTCCAAAAAAGCAATGAAAATTAATAAATCGCATATCATTGGAAAAATCGTCTTTCTAATGTCAAAGTTTTATATTTAAAAAAATATAATTTTATGTCATAACTCATAAAAAAAATTTTTGAATAAATTGCTAGGCCACTACTCCCTTTAAAAAAATTGTCTCAAGAATGTATAGGGTAAATTATTTCGCTCCAATTCTTTTAGTAAATGAGAGAGAACGGAAAAACGGAAACGAAAAATCGAAAAATTGTGTTTTTTTTAAAGGATGCAGAAGATGCGTGATCCATTTTTCTGTATATCTTATATTTATGGAGATTTTTTATTAAAACTAAAACATCGAAATTGGGCTACCTTTTCATACCCAGAGTAGGGCATGGAAAAAATAATACAGTTTCATAAGTAATATTTTCGTTGTTTATTTCAAATATTCAGAATTGTAATAAATTACTTGTCTACTAATAATTAATGAATCGTTTAGTTTTGTGAGTAATAATTAATTACAAATAACGAAATTGGCATTTCTACATGAATCAAAATTACTATTACTAACGAATTCTCCCCCATCTGTGCTAATGACAGATTTGATAGAACAGTAACAGAATTAAGGATTATTATGTTATCAATTGCCTATGTGCGTCCTCTATTTAGTTAGTGGAAATTACTAATTTTACTACCCTCACTAGTTCTATGCATCGCGTCTATTTACTGGTTGTGATTATAGTTATAGTGTATTATCACCACATTCACGTACACGTAAAATAATAAGGCCGTCGTGTTTAATTGAATGGCACATTACTAAAGCGTTGTGTCCTGTAAACCCGCAATACATAGTAGAGCACAATATTTACCCCCGCTAATTAGAGGAAAGAGTGAACAGTGTTTAGCAGTTTACAAGGATGTTTTGTTAAGGTTCATTAATCCATTATTTTAATACCATGTCTACAGTAGTTAATGACAAGGTGCGAGATTAATTGATACTTCAACCCTTGGATTTCATGCCTTAAGAGCAAAAGTAAAAAAAAATCAAAGAGTTCCAAAAATATAATCATTAATTTTTTATAAAAAGTACATTATGTATTTTTTCCTAGATTTGTTTTTTCATATAACTACGAGTAAGAGATGAAGACCGCTGGCGACGCAGCCCAAGCAAAATCGTGAGTTTGATTTGACTTGACTGCCTCCGCCTCGGCCTCCGCTTAAGCTTCGTTAATTCAGCCGGAAAAAGACGAGAAAAACAAAATGCTATAAAGCATTCGACTGACCATCGTTTGACCACGTTTATCACCTAATAATTTTGTTTGATCATGTTCAGAAAAAAAAAATTATTTTCCCATCCCCCATCCCGCCAATTTCACATTTCTCTGGAAGCTAAACGGTTAGTTTCCGAGGGTCGAAACTTTCTCACGCCATTCGACCATCGTTTTACTAAGTTTGCCCACCCAATAATTTTGTTTGACCACGTCCAGAAAAAAATTACGATTTTTTGTATTTTTCGTTCCTACTAAGTTCACATTTCTATGCAAGTTAAACGGGCAGTTCCCAATTTTAAACAAAATAATTGAATGGTGAAACGTGATCAAACGATATTTTAACGAATGAGCAATAAAAGGCCACCATTTACACAATTTACACAACAGAGAACGGTCAAACGTTGTCAAACGAATTGACAATCGAATCAGTTATAACCAGTTTGTTTATTCCTCACATTACAAAAAATCACAGTCTAAAATGTAAGGCAATATTTTATTGTATGTATTTCATCAGGTAAACAACAAAGTATGTCTTCATCTCTATCAGTTTGCAGGGTTCTATGATCCTAAATCCCAGTTTCTAAAGAGGCCAGAAAATAAACAATAAACGTTAGCTTTACCTCTGGATAAATGGGAAGGTGTTCTGCCAAATAGTATCCAGGTCTCCGTTCGGCGTCTTATGCATCCAAAGGCTCTAAGTATACAACGGAATCCAAAGAGGTGCATCACTTTAGTTCAAGTAATCCTCGGTGTAATCATTCTCATAAAATTTCTCACAGTTTGAATAAAAATAATGGATCTTATTTAAAGTTCTACGGCAACCTGTTAAACCATACAATTAATAATTACTTACGAAAATAATACAATTTATATTGAAAATATAAATTTTATTAATTTTGAGTAAGTATCTGGAAAGTATCGCCGCTAAAATCTCTGTCGCTCGGTCTGTGGGTCTGTTCGCTTTTCTAGGAAACACTCTACAGCCGCCGGTTTTCATCTGGGAAAGATGAAATTTGGCTCGATCGAAGAGGCGCACGGTCCCGCGATGCCTATTGAAAATGAGCGGGATCCGTTACCGGGAAGTGTCTTTTTTTCGGGAATTTCGGGTTTTTTCGGGAATCTGCTAGGAAACACTCTAAGTGTCCGAAAGTTGTACCGATCGGGATGAAACTTGGTGGGGACGTACCTGGGGACCCCCAAATACGACCTATTGAAAATGGGCCGGATCCGAGAATTTTAAGAACCCCTTTCAGGGCCGTACTTTTTTTTGCAACGTCCCGACATAAGGACTCGTTTCTCGGTAACGGTACATCGCGGACAGATTCTGCTAGTGCAGTTACTTAGGGAAAGAATGGACGTACAAACTTTGTAGAGATCGTTTTTCGAAAAAATAATTAGGTGAGCGGTAATCGGCCCTCAAAGAATGGAATATACTCTTTTCGCATGATTTTTCGGTTTTTTCAAAATTTTTTCAAAATTTATTCGACCGATCGGGAATATAACAAAGCTTTATGATAGAGACGCCCTTTACCTACAAAAAAGATGGATATAGTTTTTTTCCTTAACCGTTGGAAAAACTGTCAAAATTCGGAAAAACTTCGGCAGGACATTGAGACGGTTCAGACGTGTTTCGAATATATCTCCCTCCATCGACGACATAGTTCAACTTATGTAAAAATTTTTTTCTTCAACACATAATTTGAAGTCTCGACTTTATTTCATCTCGATTATGTATGTACTTTAAACTGAAAATAAAAAAGTTTTTCGCTGCTCGAAAATTAGCTTACACTTTTATTTTTATTAAAAATACGATAAATTAATCCTTTTTTATTTTTTTTGTCTTATTCTTTATGAACGATTGGGAAAGTTAGAAGGACAGTCGCAACGACAATTGATTTGCCAAAATGACTGTGAAAAAATTATCCACATTGGTCTTTTAAAAACGAAGATATGACAATTTTAAGAAATCAATATGTACTAGGTAGGTACGTTCCCGGCAATGCCGGCGACGGCTCGTGTCTTCTTGACCCGTCGAAGCCGGCCTCGTTCGCTGATCGTCCCCGCTATTATTATCATTACGTCCGGTAGGTATAGGTAACCATAATAATATATGCGCGGCTACTGTTCGGGTAACGGCTTAATTTCTGTTTTTTCTTATGCATTTTTTTAATAATTGTTTTTACAATTAATTGCGACGTACTATTAGTCTTTCACTAATAATTTGAAGTGATTATTGTATTAAAATTTGAAAAAATGCGCACTGAAAAATACGAGAAAATTAGCAAAAATTCGGAAATTTTTTTCTTCGCAATTTCCGGGTACAGAGACTCGGGGATGACGTGCGCTTGGTAGTCGAAGAATTCTTTTGTCACAATTTTCATTTTTTTTCGCTGAAGTTTCAAAAATGGCGACGCTACAACGGATCGAAAATGGCCGAGTATTTTGACGAAATTTCAAAGTTTACGTTCGCAAAAATTGACTTTCCGGTAAGAGTTCAAATGTCGTGCACTAATTTGCTTCAGTTGCATATATTACCTTCTGTTTAATATAATTTAATATAACCGCCGACTTTGTTTGAACGATTTTAATAAAATGGCGTGCGATTCGGCCAAAGTCGGTTTTGGAAGCGAAAATTTTCAATGGTCTTTCGCACATTTTTCGATGTAAATCTGTTCGCGGTGATTCAAATAAGATCACGGAGGTACTCGCGTGTGGCTAAGAAAAGAGTCACGTCCCCCACCCTCGACTCAAACTAACACGAAAGTAACTTTTTACGCGAATCTATAACTTCCACGCGAATTTTCGTAAGTTCACATATTGGTCCTTCAGGAGCGATATAGAAAAAATAGTCACAAAAAAGGAGGTGGCAGGCGTTAACTTTGACGGGGAATCTACTGCTTTCAGGGCCGTACTGATACAGAAAAACTGCAATTAAAAAAAAAACAACTGATGACAAATTTCAACTTTGACTGGGATCTACTGACACTGCGGGCCGAAGGCCCGCCATGGAGGGCCGAAGGCCCGACGCCGCCGGCAGGCCAACATTTTCGTAAGAAAATCTTGTTAGTAATAACTATTATGTTCAGAATATGGTTTTATAATCACAATTAAAACGTGCTTTGCAGATTCGACAAGTCGACCAGTAAAAAAGAGTCTTAAAATGTTAATTAACCTCGGTATTTACCATATAATGCGCATTTGGTTAATTTTGTAACTATGGAGAGCTATCAATGGCAGGCAATTCTATGACATTGATAGGATTTGCAGTTTGAACATACGCAGTGCAGCGACATCCACTTCAACCTCGTCTTTGGACTCTACCTACTGCTCTGAATAACTACCCTAACTTATATGTATATTTCCTTGTTTGGCATTTTTCTCAATAGTCTTAGGTTTATTTGGTTCAATCATTATCAACAACACGCAATATCGAAGCTCAGTGAAGTTAGCACCCCTAAGTGGGAATTTGTATAAAATTCTAATATTATAATGTTTGTTCACATTTATCTACGTTTGTTCAACAATTTTAATTTTTTTCATTTGTCCATTCAACAAAAGTTACGTCAAAATTATTATTTTTTATTAGCACCGCCTCTTGAGCATATTTCTCTACCTATAATTTTCAAACAGGATACGTTTGTCCACCGATTTGTCCACCTGAAGTTTTCGTTCGTCTTCCCCTCAAAGAAACGTTTTCAAAAATTAAAAAAAAAAAATACAGCAGCACCAAATTTTTTTTTTTTGGTGCTGCTTTGGGAAGTGCTCTAGGCACTGAAACTCTTTGTAAACTTATCTACTTATTGTTATTGTGGGATGAACAAACGAAAATTTCCATTGTACCAAACGTGTACAAATCCTGGGAAATCGTATTCCATATAAAAATTATTGACAAATACCTACGCACATTCAAGGGGTGGGTAAATCGTTTCCACGTTATCTCTTGTTTTACTTTGTTTTCCTATGTAATAATAAATAATATTGAATGTGGTCAAGTTCAAGAACTGATGTTTTCATTTATTTACAAAGCAAAATTATCAATAAATATTATTCAATACCCAATACCTCGACCAAAACCATCAAACTATCATATTATAAAGAATATTATTTTCAAATATGAAGTCGTCTTGCCACTTCAAAGAAGGTAATGGGTGTTTAACGTCCATAAATCTATAGATGAATAGAAGAATAATTATTAGTCAGGTCAATAAATGCCGCGCTGGTTAAGGAATTTTACAAGGGTTAAATTATAACCCTTTTAATGTGAGGGTTTTATTAATTTATTTGTATGGTATATCATTGGTCCCCATTATTACAGTACTAAACTATCTAACATCTATTTAACTTCGCAATTCAGTAAAATGTTTATTATTCTTTCTAATTTTGGTGTGATGAAATATATCCGGAAATGTTGATTTGAATTTTTTTGTTGCTCTTAAAATTATGGTACGCCCTGGAGCTAAAAGGATAAACATGGACGCCGAAGCGGCTAACCAATCAGAAACATGACCACGTATGGGCAGATTCTGGTATATTCAGGGACACTAATTTTTACTTCCGCTTGTATTCTCACTTAGGGGTGCCAACTTCACCGAGCTCAATCAATATCCGTGCCCCTCGGCTGTTTAATAAACGAAACGCAAATTTTCATCAACAATGCTTGACCGCATTGTTGAATCTACTATCAATTGAATCATCTTCACAAGTTGAGTTTAATTTTCATATTTTTTTGTAGGTTTTAATTTATTAATCCCTTTATCTGCTTTCTGAAATCATGCGTGGTTCGATAAGAAATTTCACAGTTTGATTGTTCACAATTTCCCTCGCAATTTACATGTAATTCCGCAGTAACTCTTATTATATGATTGTATAATACACAATTCAGTTTCCTGGTGCATTCAACATGTTTTTGTTTGGTTAAAAATAGGTCAAGTTCAGTTATGTATATTTTATGTATGTTTTATAATGAACTGCTTGTATTTTATGGTGCATAATATTTTGAAAATAACGTTTTTTTTTTTAAATTCAGTAGGAGTTGCGAACTTTATAACATTTACATAACCGACTGCTGTAATTGTGACGATATAGACGTATTTATTGATCGGGACTTGAAACAACATCAAAGGTAATTCTTTGGAATTATCAGCAATTAAAACAACGAAATTTTCTACCTCCAAGAGAAACAAACGACATTCCGTGACTTGATGAATTGTTATATGTAATTACTGTGTAACTTTATCATTTTTGTTCGTTGGCTGTTGATTAAATCTCATGATTATTGTTAATTATAAATCTTCATAAAATTATTATAATTCTGGTAATTGTTTACATCCGCGGCTCGTAAGTTTCATCAATTTTTTCGGGACCGAGGAGCGAAATAGGGGTGCTGGGTGGGTAAGAAGCTAAAAACAGCCATTGCAAACTAATATCAAGGTCACCACTAAGGCCTCTTTGGCACTACAGTCGAATTTCTATTTTTTTCACTTTCAGAACAAGGAATATCTTCGAGATTAACAATAGCACAGTTTTTATTTTGAATTTTGCATTTATTTTGCATATATATTCCAAAATACGTGACATCGCTCGCTGTTATGGCCCGACACGTTTGATCGCGGTTCGTATGTTACGTATGTTACCAGACCGGCTCTGGTGTTGATATTACGAGTTTCCGGCGTCCACTTGACACTCTGACCTTGCATGTTTATTGTGATTTTCGCTGTTCTAAACAGGCCAGCACTCAGGAAGACCTTCTTTTGATGCCCTTTTGTTCGCTTATCTTTCATTTGCAAAGCAAATTAATACCTTCCTGGTGTTACTATAGGTATGTCCTCCACCCCTATATAGGTGCCATAGTGAAACTGTAGGAGCCGCGGATGTAAATAATGACCATAATTTTATTTAATTTTCATGAAAGTATTATTTAAAAAATGCTGGTTATTATTAGGTATGAATAATCTGCAACAGCTTCCTCATAAAAGTGACACTCCAGTCCCACAAGTTTATTTTCTGCTTTTAAGGTAGGTAATTGGATTTTGATGTAACTGAAATTAATTCATAGTGTATCATTGTGTTATAATTTAGCATATTGACGATCAGAGCGGATTATGTATGTCTTCCTGCATTATTGTTGTTTAATGGCCTGGATACAGTGAAATGGTAAATAATTATTACTATTATTGTCAATAAAGTGATGCCGTAGACAATGGACGATACTTATTCATTCGTGTACTATTTTATTCCAATTTTAACGGCCATTGCGAAATAAAATTCAAGCCCTAACATTAGATCAAAGTTTGGTATAAATATCTGGATAACATAATATTATAAAACCAAATTTGGCGGTTAGAAAATATGGTAGGTATTGGGTTTTTGAAAAATAGGTAAAACAAAAAAATGCTAGCCAAAATGTACAAGCACTGTATCTGCAACAACAAACTAAAATAAACATGTTGGTGTAACTTATTTTGCCAACAACAGTGTTATTCATTTACCTTAAGAAAGTAGCAAATATATACACTGAGAGAAATATTATTCTTGAAAGAACTAAAGGCTGGAGATATTTCCTCCAGTGAATTTATTTAGTTATAAGAACTACTTTATCATTTACAGTACCAAATCTTAGTTGGATTCACTAAAATTGAGCAATTGATTGAATTAAATAATTTAATTGAAGCTCATTTTGTGTAACGAAGTATTTTCCATATTGGCATAATAATATCACTCCTAGCTAACAATCTAAGAATCTGTACTGGAACATAATTTAATTCCAGCAACTAAACATATAAAGTTATCTTGTTTAAAGAAATCAAAGATTCTTAGAAGTTAGAAATTATTGAGACAAATAGGTTTTTCTTGCCGGAGATAGGAATAAATATTTAACAGAATATTCCAAACATAATTGCGTGAAATATATCAGATTTTCATTATTCCAACTATGGTATGATTGTGTCAAGTAAAAATTTCTTGCGTGGTGTACTGAGAGGGTTCAATAATAGAACGTTTGTACTGAAAGAATTATACCAGAATTATGGCAATAAATATTTCTTTATTTACTGTATGTATAGATTCATCTAACTGCAACCTCAGATAAAACACATCAGTCGCCATTATATAGACGCCATCATGATGTAGCTGCGTTCGTTAAACGTGGGGGTTGCTAATAATTTATCTAAGTAAACTTTTCTTGCCTATTTAATGTAAATAAATAATTCGGTTTTATTTTTGATATTCTTTTGCAGCTTTGTTTGTATAAATCTGACAAATCGTGAAGTTCAAATCACCAGAAAGCCGTCATTACTGTTAGCTTGGTATAGGTACTTAAATGGATTTCAGACAAACCAAACCAATAAATGGTACAGTTTTGACTCGCCCCGGTCTACGCGTATATAACAATAATTAAAGGTAATTTATAAATTTAACATTACTATGGACAAATGGATGATTAATATGGACAGCAAAATGTGCAGATACTTTTTATTGTTATATTGTTGATCGGGATGAGGAGAGCCGTGACACTGCGCATTTTGTACCTTTATTGGGTAGAAATTTTTTATTTATTGCTTCTGATTTCGGTTCTTGATAATATTATTCTTTTACCAAGAACCGAAATCCCAACCAATAAATAAAAAATTTCAAAACGAAAAGTTCAATAAAATATTACCAAATTTTTAGGTTAGGTAGGTTAGATAAGGTAAGTAGGAAAAATCCAAACTAAGATTGGATTCGGAGAAGAGTTTCATTTAGTTGAGAGAACTCAAAGTAATATTGAGAGAACCTGATAATAGTTCTGCGCAGTTTTATTAAATTGACATAAGAAAGCTTAGTGTGGTTCACTGAATTATTATTTAGTTCACAGCAGAAAGTTTTATTTGCAATCACTTTTATTCAGTATCTTATGGCAACTAATTCTTGGTTGGATATCTCAAATTCTGGAACTAAATAATTTAGTTGACGCAACTAAATATTTAGTTGCTCGTTATCAATTAAATAATTTAGTTGGCGGAATTGCAAATTTACTTCCGCCAATGAAAAATTTTTCTCAGTGTAGTTGCTTACATTGACATTTCATTCATATGTCATAAGGTTACGTTATTTATTATGTTTGCTGATGCTCGGTTTGCTGTTGTATGTCAGGTTCATAACTCACGTAAGCGGCAAGCGGTAACATTATGATTTGAAAATTAAGCAAAGAATTTCATTACTTAAAAATGCAATACATAAATATAGTCATGAAATATAAATATTACAAGTTCAAAAGTCTCTTTAGTTCAGTCATTAAAATTAAAAAAAAAACCTAAAATACGGAAAATCGCCCTGGGATGGCGACCACATCCGAGGTGCGCATCAGTCCGCCATTTCGAAATTGATGAAAAATAATTGTTTTTCTTTAATAACTCGGTCTTTTAAAATTGTTCTGGTAAAAATTGTTGAAGAAAAACTTTTAGGGAATTCAATTTAATTACTACAACTTTGCAAATCATAGTTTTTCTCTACGATCGATACTTTTCGAATTAAACCTGAAAAAAATTGATAATTCTTATCACCGTAAATTTTAAACTATACATTGGATAGTTTTAAGTATGTAGATCATAAAAAGTTTAAAAATATGTTATGTAATCCTTGTAGGTACAGTGCTTTGAAATTTGAAAATCCCGATTTTCAGCTGTTTAAATTCATAAACTACTCAATAATTTAAAACCCAATTGTGAAAACTACCCGTATTCGATTTTCCCAGACAATTTAAAAATATAATCATATACAGGGTTTCTTCGTTAAAATAATGAAGTAGGTGTCAAATTCCGGTTATTTCCGGAAGTTCGATCATCTTGAAAATATTTTCATTCAGTTTCTCATGGCCATTATTTCTAAAAAAAAAATTAATTTGATGCTCTACGATCACTAGTTCCTAAAATATGGACGGTGACCAACCTTACCAGACATTTTCAAATGACTTACCCGCTTTTTCATGTTAATTTCAAAAAATAGCGATCGAACAGAAATACCTGTAATATACAAAGTTTTAGGAAATTTAATTTCCTACAAGTTTAGTGTCTGTAATATTTTCCCAAAAATCTAAAATCGTCGAGTTATTCTACAAAAACAAATTGTCATAAAATTCAAAATGGTGGACTGACGCGCACCTCGGATCTGGTCGCCATTTTGAATTTAGGCTAGCAGTGACCCCCCATAACCGGTAGAACAAGACAGATCGACAATTGAATTTTTAGTAAGTTGAAAGTATCACATAATGACTTGACTAAAAGTAAGTTAGTATTATTATTATTATTATAACTCCAAGGGTATTTTAAACTACATAATTATGTCCAAATCGAGGTCCAAATGATTGATCAGTATGCTGTGTAGTTATGCAACCTGCGATTCACTCGCAGGTGGCAACCTGCAGACAGCTCACTTTGACAATAAATTACTTAGTATTTGAATTTATTGATTGATATTTATTGATGAATAGGTACTTTTATTTATTATTTATTGCCGAACAAATTTTGTCACATGTGGGAGCGAGAACTCGCTACCGAGTTCTCACTCCTATACACGTGACGAAATGTCTCTTGTAGAGGACGTTGTAAACGTTCTTCAGATGAGTGAACTGCTTTAGCTTGCAGACATTTACGGTTTGAAAACAGGAAAATGTAGCCCAGGCTGACGTCATGGTCTCAGACGTTGAACGGTCCTAATTCCTACCTGAGTTCCTACCATAGAAGATCTCTTTTATACCACTTGTTTGATCAGATTTTTCCTGTAGTGCTCAAAAATATGAGAAACCGATGGCCTCATGTATCATGTCATTTTTGGTGCGATAAAAATAAAGAATGACACTTATTAGGTACCTCGAGTGCATTCTGGCGGAAATAACTGGAAATAGTGTGGAAATAACTAGAAATATTGTCGAAATAGTGGAAAAATGTGGAAATATTGCGGAAATAGTGGAAAGGAAATTATGCGGAAATAGTGGAAATCGGTGGTTCATGTTTGTCGTCTACCCACAGAGTTTTTATATTAATAATTTAATATTTTGGAAAATGCAAAGGTGGCACCCCAAAAGGCAAATTTTACATCTTTTTTCGCGCATTCGTTTGTCCATCGTAATTGCATGATCGTCCATCAAAAAATGTTTTTTCTCTTTTTTCATAAGTCAAGGCTCGTAACGTCTGGAAACTGTATGCCGAAAATTCCGATTTGACAAGTTTTTTCAGTAATTCTCTCAAAAGTAGGTATAACCTACATGAAGTTACATTTTTTAAAAGTTTGGAAGTTGATCGTCGTAAATTATTTATCAATTTCCTGAAAACAGTTCATAAAAAATGTGAGACAAATGAACGTCAACGATAATTCCTGCTGTCTCATATCTATTTACGCCACATAACACCCTTATACGAATTCAGTCTTCATCCGATAGGATCTCCACCCCCGACGACATTGAATAAATGATGTTCGCTTCTTGTAACAATGCCCACGGCCCATAAATCGGGGGCGTAGGTGCATTAATGGTGAATGAGACCGGGAAATAGTTAATATTGCATTGTAGTATAGCTGGGGAAATGGAGATACAGCCCCAAATGAGCGCCGCATAGGGTCAGTTGCCTCGAGTTGAGATAACCTCCCCCAATCAGCGGGTCGTCGGTGATCTATCGCAGTCTGGCTAGGGGTAATCAACGCATTGACTAACGGGGGTTGCGTTTAAATGCAATTCTCAGAACGGTTTCTTTGGATGTAATGAGATTGGTAGTATTATCATAGGGGAGAATTTTTTTTATCTCTTTGCGCTTAATATGATCATAAATAGATTTTTTGTATTTCTGCTGATTATAATCTCATCCTGCTTATTATCATAAAAGATTCTAGGGGGCGAGACGGGGGAGCATCTTTTATATAGATTTAACTATTTTCTTTTATTGTTGGGGCAATAAGAATATTCAAAAAATGATCTCACGAAAACTCACCCTTTTTGGAAACTCTATAGTCTGTAAGTATGATTAATTATTAAATGAAGGAGAAGTTTCTCGGATGACTTTGTACACACACTCCAAGCTAGTGCAAGCGCTAGCATGGCACATAACAGAACAGCACACAATCATAATTTAGTGAAATTCTAGATCAAAGCGGAGATTCTCGAGTTTCTCAAAGCGCTAACACTAACACATTTATCATATAGAATGTTCAAATCCGTTTCTGCAGTACGTAGGTTAAATGAAACCAGTTAGTGAAGATTGTGTTATCTATTACCCCGTGCAATAATTAGAGAATGGCATACCTTCTAACAGAGTTACTCAGACACACCATAACTTGTGAACTGAGCGCAAAGACCACAATTCCTTGGCTGAAGGGTCGGGAGCTCCTTTCTAACGGTTCGGATTTATTATCCTTGTAAATTATACATACTGCAGCATGTTATTCTACCGTCTTAGGGTCCTTAATTTCGGAGACGGCGCGAGCTTCCACTTTTCTCTAATTTTCCACGAGATTATTTACAGCGTTTTCGTCGGTAACATACGGCTGTGTATCAGGGTAATATGTCTTCTTCCTTTGTTTATCGCCCACTGTCGTCGAGAAGTATTAAGTAATTAAGCCCGCATTGTTCCAATTATAGCGCCTACATTTTATTTACACCTATTACATGTACGCAGCTTCCTTAGGGTGGGATGATATATTATCGCCCCTGCTCGACAAATCATATTGAAGTTCGCAACTTCGATGAGGCGAAGTTAAGTTATTCACGGGGTTTTTCCCGCTTTCCATATCGTGGAATATTTATAGAGGGAGAATTAATTTTCATTCGGTCATGGTAAGGGAAATGGATTCTGCTTGGTTGGGTAATTTCAACTTGATTTAATCTGAAAGGAGTCTACTTGTATAAATATGATTTTTTGAAAGAATGTACGAAGCTTTTTTGCAAGTGAGGTTTTCACGTCGCGATGGAGTTTGTATTAAAATCCCCTAAAATCATTTAAAAATAATATAAATAAATAATAATTATATGAAATAAAATAATAAAAAAAATAGTTAACGATTTTTATTGATGGCAAGGTGGACATGTTAAATCTGTCCCTCACCTAGAAAAAAAATGATAATAATGAGACACTGCTCATTATTTTATTTTGATTTCACTAGATTGATTCACTCACGGGATACTTGGATCAAAACTGTGCTGTGTGTTGGTAGATACATTGTACTGATGAGTTCCAAACTGGACGAAACACTTGTCTACAATTTCCGCCTCTGCTCACAGCACAACATCAATGAATGACGTGTTGTGATCACCGCACTCAGTTTTTGACATGCATTATGACTGCCTAGGGTATATTCTTTGGCGCGAGCCGAACCCACCGTGCTAATTATTTTATTTTGATTTCACTATTATTATTATGGTTATGAACATAAAAAGTCATAAAAAAATTCTGTTATTAAATTATTATAGGGAAGCGCCACTGATCAGTTAATTCCTCTCTTAAACTCATTACCCATAGTACCGTTGTTATTAATTGCTCTCATCAGGCTCTCAGATTTTAATTTGCTGTATGTTTTCTTTTTCTTTTTTACTTTAGTCGAGACTTTTGTAGAATCAAATTAACGTGGGCACCTACCTACAAATCAGAAATAATTGCTTGATGTGTTCTTATAGGTCTGTAGATGAAAATTATTCCTATCGTAACTTATTAGCTTAATTAATGAAGTAGGAATTAATTAATACATAACGGGAATCCAAGCATGGAAAATGTAATTAGACCAAATGTGATATTCGTTATTAATAACTAATAGGAATCGAATGACGTTACAAGTAAAGAAGTAAACAAACAAAATCTAATTCGAGAAATATGAAATTTGTTCTTACAGTCGAGAGAAGAAGGATGTAGGTACCCACGTAAGGATTTATTGGCCTGATTAGGAAGGGTATATCATCCATTATTTACGGAAGCAATTGATCGTATATGCACACTTTGGACGTGAGCCAAAGAACGTCTAGGTGCCTGCATCGCATCGGTTTGTCAGATCCAGCTCGTTGGCTCCTAATTAATGTATTACCCTCACGGTTGCGGTATGACAAATGGAATCATCGAAAAGCTCACAAGACAAGAGACTAGAGAGGATGAAATAACTTGACGGGTTGACAGATAGACCACGAACGAGGATGTTTTTCTGCCAGTTTTTCTTGTAAAGTGCTCGGTTTTGTCGATCCATTCCCAAACAAACTAGATGTATTTATTATGATGTTGAAGTAAAATTTCTTCTACTTATAAATAGATTTCTTTTTAGAGAACTTTTTTGACTCTAATGACTGTTTAGCTTATGATAGCTTGAACATGACACAAAAACTAATGTGGAGTTGAAAGTTGATAATAAATAAACAAGAGTTTAATTTCTCGGGACTGTTTATTTCATTAAATACATGATTTGTATAAATGGAAAGTTAATGGGGTTGAGCTCATTTAACAGAGCTCCATAATACAAACAGAAAACGTGGACGGTTACACTGGTCAGTGTCACCCTATCTCAGACATCGGTAAGACTGCCTGCTGTTTTTTGGGTGAATGGAGAATGCTCTGGAGAATGTATGGTCCTCGGGATGGTCTTAAAGGAGCCGTTAACAAGTTACTGAGTAGGTACACTACACACATGCAGCAAGCACAAAAAAAAACACCTCAAGATAAACACATATCACACACAATAGGAGTAATAGTTGACAAAATTAACTCAAATTTCATTTAAGGTACTCCGTGACATGGCGACAGTAAGGCGCCATCTAACATTTACTGGAGGTAGCTTGTCTATTTATGATATCAGCTGCTGTTCTTTCAGGCCAGTTCGCCTTATTTGGAAGCTTAAAACTGCAACTAAATGAAGATTAGTGTTTTTATTAAAAATTTAAAATTTGATTGCAAATGGTATCCTTATAAATGGTATTTGAAGTTTTTCCGAATAAGTCTCCTAATAAATTCTGCTGGTGAAACGAACTATTTAACCCTTAGAGGGGAAAAATAGTCGCTGAGAGCATGAGACAAGAAAAAAACAAGGGTCGTAGGTTGAGTCGCTAGTCTAAGAGGGTCAACAATAACAAGCGGGTCAGCAGAATAACAGGTTCTCTTTATTAAAATATAAAATATCACAATTATGAATACTACACTCTTGAGCACGGTTAACAGATAATAAAAAAACAAGAGCGTGCGGTGCTAGTCGAATGAATAGATCGGGTGCTAAATAGGTTACAAGACACTTATCTTCGGATGGCTTGGCTCCAGGAACTTGCTTGGTTTGAGGGGTGATTTGGTAGCCAAGAAAATCTGCCTTGGTACGTGGAGTTCTTTCTCGGTAAACTGCTTCCGGGGAGAAAGTTGCCTCCAGAAAAAAAAGTGGCCTCCAAGGAAAAATGTGCCTCCAGGGAAAAAATGTGCCTCCAGGGAAAAATGTGCCTCCAGGGAAAAAAGCTGTAATTTCATGTGTATCAGAACCACTCTTGCATTAATGAACGGTCCGATCGAGTCTGCTTGCCGAGGGTACATAGAATTATTCCCGTCCTCAAGATAGGTTGGAACAAAAAAATGACTGACAAAATTTTACATGCGAACGAACTCGATCGGGTTTAAAAGCTATAATTAAAATTAGCATACGGTCTTAAGAAAATATGATCTGTATAATTCTAGCACAATTAATAACATCATTTTACGACACTCACCAAGCCAAAAACGTGTTCGATGTTTATAATAATTTAAGTGAAGGTTCACCACGCCATTTCGCTAAAAATTGATGTGTTTGCGAAAATGTACCTTCCTCTAGCGAATTCAGAAGTGAAAAGGAGGTGAAAGTGCCGGTATGAGATGAACGCACCTGATTTCCTTGACAGTCGAAGTCGACGAGAACTCGAGTTGGTCGATGCACTAAAAACCACCAGCACTCACTAACTGCGCGCGCCCGCCGTCGTCTCTGTGTTACCGGCATCTAGCCGGTACGTACGAAATGTACATTACACTGGTATTAGTGGTCCATATCACAAATGACAATTTTAGGGCTTATGACAGGGCAGTAATCGTAAATACCAAATTTAGCATACCCTTTAACAGAACCTAACAATTACAGCCTCCTGTCAATTAGAAAACCTACCACCCCGGATTCTCCCGTATAGATGGGTATTATTGAAAAAAAAATGCTTCGATAAGGGTTCATTGTATTCCGGGCAAAAAAAACGAACAAAACGCCGTTTGATTTTTGCGCTATGCCTCTTCGGAGTCGAGTTATCGGGGTTTTAAGATATTTTTAACTTTCGCTCTCCCTCCCTTCCTAATTGTACCACCACCACCACCCAACGGGCCCTTAAAAAACATCAAAATAACCTTCCCAAAAACATTAGCTGAACCCCCTACATGCCCTACCGGCCAAGAACAAACCATTTGAAATTTTTTTTCGCACAAAATTTGCTATTTTTCGCGAACAAGTTGCCCGATCGACTTCCGCCTAGGCTAGAAGGAGTTTCCGTGTTCTGCCAAGCTCTTCCTTTTTGGGAAGAACAATAATTTTTTTGGTAGGACCAACACTGAGGAAAAAATCCACGAAAGAACAATATCCCGTACTTTACAATGCCCCCCTCCTTACCCCCGGATTGGTGGAACGTGAGCGGGGATAAGGAAACTCCCCCTCTAGAAAAAAACTGTCAAAATTTTGAAAATTTTTTGTAATGTCAAAAAGGCAAGAATTATCAGGACAGTTGTCATAATTTTACTTATACCTCATATCATACGGCAACCGTAAGTAGTGATAATAAATATCGTAAAACATTAAATAATGGAGACGTAGATGTAAGTTTCAGGAGGTATGATAAAAAGTTCAAAAGCCCTTCGGGTCATGACAGGCAAGTCTAACGAATATTTAAAAATTAAACCCTTTTCAAAAGTTGAGAGAATTGATTCATTAAAAATTGAGGATGTTATACATAAATTAAGGAAATACGAAAAATTGCAGCAATTAAACAGTGGGGATCTCGTGAAGCGCCACCACCCGGAAAACCCCCACTTTTCGGGTCCGGATCTAAAAAAGCTTATTGACATACCTATTGGAGAGTATAATATTACACCATGACGCAATCACACGAATTTTTGTAACCGATAAAATAAAAATTTTTGAAAGAAATATTTTTTTAATGGACGCTGCAAAATACGGTGCCACCTCGGGTGCCACTCAACCCCCTTTCAACCGTCTTTACTATTTTACTATTTATGATCTCTGATTTAGAAAATTTTTTACAATATGTAATTATTATTATTCATTGCTTAAATTATTAATGTGAATGTGCCTCCCCCGATAATGAAATCGAGGTGTCTGGCGATATTTCAATAATATGTTCAAATAAGGATAATTTTAATTATTAAAAAAAATTTTTTTTTGTTGTCATCATAAGGAGAATCAAAATACCTTTAAAAATATGCATCTCTAAACCCCTACTCAAATTTGAAATTAACAGGGTCACCCTGTCTAAGGGGATGAAACAGGAAAATTTAATTCATGCTTATTAAGTAATATAAAATCGACCTGTATCCGGATTTCTGTGAGAAATATTTTATAAGGAAGAATTCGAGGGTGACAAGTTTTCAAATTGTCACCCTGTATCAAATCGACTAGCACAACACATTAGATACGGGAACATAAATAAACTAACATTGACAATAAAATCAGTGGCGTAATATATAGGGAGGGAAAAGGGGCTCCAACCCTGAATATCTACGCCACTGGAATATTTCTTACAAAAAACTGAAATAGCCAAATTAATCAGCTTTGTTTGCTTATTTTGCGAGTTATTTTGTATGCGAAGTTTCATCAAAATTGGTTCAAATTTAAACTGAACTCTTAAATGAAACGTCATTTTGAGCTGAAATTTATTTTTTCAACTTACTATTTTGAAAGAAACTACCCCTTTAAATTTAGCCCTACATCTCTGAAACACCCGGTATAAAATAGTATTATACGTAATTACGTAACAAGGAATTTTATAAGTGCCTATAACCCGCAGTGCTGTGTCATAGGAATGCAGCGGCTTTCCTACTATTTTTCTTTTACTTTTTTAATATAGGTACTTCTTTCAACTTATCAACACAACGATGCAGTCAGTATCTTCGTTTTAATAAATAAAATAACAGGTTGCTCCGAATTACTGATTTAATAATGTCAAGTATCATAACAAGAATTTGCTAATTAGCAAAATATTCTAGGGTGGAATTAGATATTTTTTTATAGGAAAGAACCTTGAAATATTTTTGTTATTAATGCTTCTACCTCAGCTTCTCCTAGACAAGAACTATCAGGTAGTAGATATACTTTTTTCTTTTGGTGCACAATTCGCAAATGTTTAATGGGCTTATTTATTTTGTTTTCGTGTTAGATAGGCCTGATCGAGGGCCTGATGAAGCAAGAGTGTATAAAGGAGATTATAAAGTTGTAGAAAAATATAAAAAGGTTCCTTTTTAAGAAAAAAGTAATTGAATGAAATTAATGCTGGGGAAATAATTTATGATTATTTTATTTTAATTATTGTTCTAAGACACAAAGAGAATATTTTGTAATAATAGAAATTTTTTTCGTTATTTTCAGTGTACCTGATGTCCTGCTGGTTGACATTGGTGTCCTCCCAGCAACAGTACTTCCGCATCCAGCCGCGGGATGTGAAGGTGCAGGAGGGCGGCGAGGCCACTCTAGAATGCGAAGTGACTAACCTTGCCGGTCAGGTCCAGTGGACAAAGGACGGCTTCGCCCTCGGTAAGTCACTTCATTATCCTTCTCCTGGTCCTCCAACTCCCTAGATTATGCGCGGGATTACTATTACTATTCATCACCGTATCGGAACTCAATGGCCCGTGATTTGCTCTATTTGGGATGCAAGGGTTAATTTGTGTGATCGAGATTGCGGAATTGAAAGGGTATTTCTGAAGAGTTGCCTGCAGGACTGCGAATGTAATCAGGCGTGCGGTATTATATAGTGCTACTTGAATGCAATTCCGAGCTTTGTATAATTTACTGAAAACTGAAACCATTTCCGTCCTAATAAAAATAAAGACCCTGAAATTATAATTTTAGAATCACTTCAACTATTATGCAGAATTTTAACACCCTTTTGCCAGAAATTTTAGTGTGATTATCTATACTAAATAATAATAATGTTAAGCTTTTATTTTCTGTTTCTAAAATCAAATAGGCAAGTGGAAACTTGACCCGACTGATATTATTAATAGCACCACTGTAATAGGATTCAATTCGGCCTGAATTTTTTGGTATGATAATTTATATGGTCACGAACTATTCTAATATTCATAGTTGAATAATGTTTGTGTTAAAAATATGATAACTGGAATAAGTAGAATTTAAAACAATTTCGTTGTGCACGTTTTTCAACATTCAAATAATTCAGTTAAATAATTCACACAATGACCCAGGCTTGACTGGTACCAAATTCTATGCATCGTGTCATTAATATTTTATTTTTTACGGTTGGCAGTCTTTTGTAAACGTTAAAAGTGCACCCTAACTTTTTGTATTTTTCCTCCCTGGTTCAATCAATAGTTTCTTCTTATGTATAGACTGCAGCAAATCAAGTCCAGTTGCAAGTCCATAGACGTACTTCTACTAAAGCTGATTTCCACAACAGGGCTTTTTGAACTGTAAAATGGAATATAGTTCTCATCTTTATCAAATTAATCACGTTTAGTTCCATTTTATTCACCTATCACTATTATATTGGTGCTATTACCATTGTATTGGTCTCGACAGTAAAGTCGTTTTCATATTTCGTTCACTTGCCAAATTACATACCTCATTGTGTTCCAAAAATGTAAGTATACCTACATGAGATTTCCTTTATTTGGGTTTCTAAAAGTAAAATTTGAGTTACCACCGGTAAATTTACATTACATTTACTAAGGATTTTTTTGAAAGTATTGTTGTCAATGGTCAATATCACGAAGTGAGGTAACTCAAAAAAAAAAAGAAATTTTAAATAATGTCTTCTATGCCTGTACACATAAAATGGACGTATCTCACTTTGAACGAAATCACAATTTCATTATTAGAGACGTATACCTAACTAAAGATACGCCAGCCACTTCATGGAATTGCCGGAAACATGCTGAATGTTACTTAGTATAAGCCGAATAATATTTCTTCATTTTGTTAAATAAAAATATATTTTTGTCACTTCAAGGCTGAATTACTACTATTTACTCATGGCGTAACCCGCTTATTTATTCATGCAAACCATGTTTTCAATTTTATGAAGTGACGTATCTCTATTTTTCGAAAATTACTGAAAATCTAATGAAAATAATTATATAAACACTGTTAAGTTGCTAAATACTACAGTATATGTACGTATAGCTCTCGGTATAGCCCAATAGCCAAACGAAACAAAAAGAAAACCTATTAGTTTTTTATTGAAGCTCAGTTGAAATGAATGAAAAACTTTCAAACGCTCTGCTGTAAAGGTAGCAAAACTGAGTTACGTCTTTTCGTGATATTGACGACGAATTGTCGTTAAATTCCACAAATTTTATAAATATCTAGTATTATACTTCTGTGAGTGTATAATTTTCCTTCCCTGCCATTTCTGTTATATAATTTATATAAATTATACAAATTTTCTTTTGCTTCACACGCATCGTAGTTATTTAAACGGCCATATACTCAACGTGTCTTAGCACCTGTTTAAGTAGCACCTTTTAAGCACCTGTTTTGCAGATGGCCTTACTTCTTACTTCCATTATCATTATAAATTCACCAGTGTGTGGATTCATCAGGCAAACTAGAAAGCTGAGAGAAGTTACCACCCCTATTAAAGGAGCAAATTTTTATAAAATGCAAACGGCATTCACTGCATCAAATGCGATTTTTGGTTAAATTTGAACGGCTTTCGTTTGCTCAAAATTTGTCCACGTTTGCCCAAAAATTTTGGTTTGATTCAAAAATTTTGGTTTCAAAAAAATTCGTATTTGGTGCTGCTGACAATGTTTTTTATTTAGTCGAAATTTTTTTGGATCGGGTGAAACGAACAAACAATTTTGGACAATCGTGGACAAATGTTGGACAAAGTGTATAATACGTGTTTTTGCATATTTAAATTTTAGACAAATTTTTGCCGTAACTTTTTTTTAAGGATGGACAAACGGAAATTTTATTTCAACAAACGAATGCCGTTTGAATTTTATAAGAATTCGCACATAGGGGTGCCAACTTCAGTGAGCTAAACTAGAAGGGTCAGTTCAGGAGCCGCCTCTAGACGGGTAGTTTTACCATTTTTTTTTATTATTGTTTTTTTAAAACTTTTCAATTTAAGGTAACTTATTTTAGAGTTAAAAGTATTACCGAAGCGTTTTACTCGATCTTGCTTAGTTGCAAGATGTCTCGGTTATAAATTGCAGGAGCTGTTGAACTTCGAAAGCAGGCTTGTTTTAGACTGAAACACAAAACATTGCTTGATTAATCTACAGTGAGTTGCAATATAAATTGGACAGTATTGTATTAATGTCGGACTTCAACCACAAACATCTTTTTATGGTCATAAATTTTAAAATGTCTCGAAAATGATTCAGAACTCTCATTAATATTACAAGATCCTGAGAAACTCTATATCATATCAGAATCATTTGTATTTTCATCTGTAAATCCCTGAATTTAAATTAATCTTAGAGGATACCAAGATGCTTTTGAAATTAATTGACTTAGGACGTATTATTTCACCACAAAAAAAAATCAATAATAATTCATGTTTGGTATAATCTCACTTTTACAGGATTTACCAATTAATTGAATATTTTCGGACGTTACAAAATCTATTACCTGGACAAAAGACGATCTCCGTTACCAGCTCCAGCTGCAGCTACAACTCTTCAGAAAGTTAATTGAAATGAGCAATCACGTTAAACTGTTTACAATTTTGCTTTCTGAAACGATATCTAAACATCCTCCTGCTGGGCAATACCTATAGAAGACTAATAATGGACCGTAAAGCAATTATTTCCCTCCTTCTCCACTCTAGAAAATTAATCGATCAAGGGTCTCCCATCCTCCCCCTTTGTGCATGATCCTGATCCTTGGCGGCCCTTTTGTGACGAGCCCTACGTTGCAGGCTTCTCGTCGGTGATCCCTGGCTTCCCTCGTTATTCGTACGTGGGCGACCGGCGGCTGGGCGTGTACAACTTGCGAGTCAGCAACGCGTCCCTGGAGGACGACGCAGAGTACCAATGCCAGGTGGGACCGGCCCGACTCCAGAAGGCCATACGAGCTAATGCCAGGCTCAACGTCATCTGTAAGTATCCTTTTATGGAGTTTTATATTTTTGCCCTAGAAATATTGTTATTTTTTTTTTGATGTCCCAAAAAATCAAAATATGCCTAAGAGCAAGCGTTAAAAACAATTACAAGTCGAACCATATATTTTGAAACAATTCAATTACATCGATGCAATCTCCATAATATACGAGATAGTAAATTAGTTAAATAAATATCAGCAAGTAATAACTTCATAAATAATTTTTTTCTAAAATTAGATACATAATAAACAAATAAGAAGTTCATGAAGAAAGTCTTCTAGGTAATTTTTTTGGCTGGTAAAAATTATGGACGTAATCGACTAAAACTTTCCACAATATGACACGATATTGCCATTTTTTTCGAATGTTCAGATGTATGTAACTTCCAGAATCGTTATAAATTGTCAATTCCCCCTTATCATTTAGCGGTTATATTTAAACTCCCGTATTATGGGTCCCTAAACGAATTCCTACTCAATATTTTGCATATTCAAGTTTTTCGAGACCTTAAAAAAAACAGATTATGGATTTCATCTTCGATCTTGTTAGCCCCTTCTATATGTAATAAGTGATAACCTCCCTCATTTATATTTGAAAGAAAAGTCCTGCCTCGCTGAGTTTGAAACTTTTTTTTCATGATTACATGTTTGGCTTTTAGACCATCATCAGACCAATACAAAAAAAAAACTCTTAAGAAAATTATTATTTTAATATTTATATTAGTAAGAAAGTTTATATGTAAGTACCTAGGTATATTATGTATATAAATTAATGTTTGTATTGGTCTGATGATGGCCAAAGTGCCGAAACATGAAACCACGAAAAAGAATAATAAAGTCTCATCCTATTCAGCGAAGTAAGACTTTTCTTTCACGTATAGTTGTACATACTTTACATAGAGGATTCCGAAAGTACAATAAATTACTATATACTTTTGACTACTACTTGTTGTTTCAAACCAACTTTCATATTACTTTCTAAATTTAATGTGAACTTTTCTAACTAACCAACTTTTGAAAGAATCGTTCCAATTTTTTCATGTACATACCTGCTAATTAATTATTGTTATTTTTTGTCAACTTCTTTTTTATTACCGTTTTATATCCAGAATCATTAAGATAATTTGCTACGAAAAAAAGTCGATAGAACTTGACACTACCTATTAGTTGAATGTTTCGTTAGTAATGTGTTCGAGATGAACGATCAAAATTAAAACATAAACGCTTTTTTACAACTGTTAATTTAAATTTTTACCGAACGGACGAACACTAGGTCCTATTGTATGATTTCAAACAAAGGAAAAATCAGTGCAGGAAATTCGTAAGAGACAGACAACTTATTTTCTTTTTTCAGTAAAACAATATACGCCTCTTTACAAAGTATATTCGCGGTTAAAGCGAAGTTTAATTACGAACCTCTCGTTGTTGCAAAAGTTCTGAGCGTTTGAAAGAAAAACTCTTGAGCGACTTTCTGTTCTGTTTGTAAGCCAGCACGGTCAAAGTAGAAACATGACATTTTACAACAAAAAGGCGAGTACTTTTCGTACCGGCAGCGAAAACTGCCGGTTGTGTTCCATGAATTTAAATGAAGTAAACGGAATTACGTATTAACAAATCGTTAAATAAACTGCATTGAAACGGCAGGCAAAAGTGGCGGCTTGAATTAATTATTGAATCTGTTCCTGTCAGGTTTGCTTTCATCAAATACTGACCCTGGTGCAAATATTAATTCCTAAACGATCATCATAATTAAGAATTTACATCTCTTCAACCGTTTTCCCTGACTGAGCTTTCCCGTTTAATTTCGGAATTTTTCGCAAATACATGCCTACCTGATACTCTTTGCTAGACTACGAGCTACATTCCATTGTAATATTTTTAATGAGGGTTGAAATTAAATTAGAATCTTAATTAGGTATGAAAATGCTGATTTTCATTTTTGATATACAGGATATAATTATTAGCTGTATGTGAAACTTGGTCAGATGACAGATAACAACATTTGAAGACGAAAAAAATTGTGAATATACTTATGCCAGATTCCTTTTCGTTTAAAAGTTCCGATTTTTTTCTTAAATTGGTAAGATAATAGGGGATGAAGTATCAGAGAAACTTTTGATACTTGGAAGGAAAGAGTGATGCTCACTTGGATGGATATCGTAAATTAGGGTTGAAAAGGATGGGAACAAACGATCGTACTCAATTTCGGTCTTGTTTTAACTTAGGCTTAGGTACACTGCCCTGCTAGTCTATTTTTTCAACTGCGCATGCACCAGCCTTGTGGCGCCGACTAGAACGGCGATCGGCGAGCTAAGCTGCTGAGCAAAAGCAGTCAGAGCGCTTCTCAACACGCGTGTCCTAACAACGCGGTATGTTATTAAATCGCATGAAATCATACAGAAAATAGCGTCTTCGTCTGGCGGAGAATATCCATTATTCACTAGGACGTTCCAACACTCCCCTTTCGTCCTCGTGAATACCTAATACTCATCATTCTCCACTCGTTGAAGTATACATGGTGATTATACCTGGAGGCGAAAAGTGAATAAATATTCGGTTTTGGGATTGGATTTTAAGTAAAAAAACCGACATATATTTTTTCTGATCGGCTTTTGTTTTGGAGATATCAATGTTCAAACTTTTGAAAGGTAAAATTTTATGGTTTACAAAAAACTAATAGTAGGCCGTATGAAAACTTTATGTTCGTCTTCGAAGTCGACCGCGATGAAATCCTGGCAACGTAAAACCACTTAATTATAAACTCCAACAGTCTTGTGCATTTTCATTTGGAAGTACATAATATACAGCACGTCTCATAATAGCTCTTTATTTTGAATTTCCTCTACATAAACTAATTATTGTTTTAAGTGACCTTAGAAGTGAAAATGCAGTGGATTTTTAGATCTGGCGGCCTAGCAGGTCACTTAAATGGACCACGCCTACCTACTAAAATGGTTGTCTAGTCATTTCACAACAACCCTTGCGAAATGCAGAGTCGCACCGTCGTGTTGATACCATCTCATGTTGCGCAATACGACTGGACCGTCTGATAACAACTCGTGCAAGTGATTCCACGTAGATTATATTACTGAAATTATATCTACCTTTCAAAAGTTTGAACCTCGATATCTGCAAAACAAATCTCGATCGGAGAAAAAAATATTTCACATTTTCTGCTGCAAATCCAATCCCAAACACATATTTATTTTTCGCCTCCTGGTATAAATCACCCTGTATACATACTTTTGTCATTTCACAAGGAATTTAAATTCGCTTCGTAAATTAGGTACTTTCTTGTTGACAATGTCCTCTGAGGACATTGGCGATCATCATGGCCCACTTTACTTTGTCGGCTGCTGTTCTGAAGAGTTCTATAGCTGTTTTTCCGCTCCATTGTCTCAGGTTTTTCACCCAAGACGTCCGGCGCCTTCCCGGTCCTCTTTTTCCTTTCACCTGTCCCTATATGGCGAGTCGCATCAACTATTATAACTATTATAACTATAAATTAGGTACTAGTCAATGGAAAGCAGAGCATCCTGAAAATTACAATGTTTATTTCACAAAGTTCAGTTTTTTGATTAATTTTCATATTGATTTTTTCTCGTCAATACTTGTTAGTTTTCGGACCAAAAAGTTAGTTTTGTCCCGGAGTAATACAATATAAGAAAACTGTAAGTTTACGTGGTGTCGTATGATGATGAAAGAAAATCTGAAAAATGTACACCTGATCTGCAATCTGCAAACTGAATGCTGAACTTGTTTTATTAAATCAGATTAGGTACATGAATAGAAATTTAATAAAGATTTATATTTTTTAATAAAAGCTCACGATTTCGACCGTGGCTTTTACAGAACTTTCATTATTTTCCTGCAATGTTTATGTGAGCGGCAACGCTGTTTTTCTGGTGTATTTTCCGCGTCATATTTACCGCAAGTGTGCTTGTATAATACTCGCCTTTCAGTAACAACAAAAGAGTGTAATTTTCTTTTGCTCTCTGACAAACCCTTCAAACCTGTATAGAATGTATCACATGGAACTTTTGTTGCAACCATTTTGAAAGGGTGTTTATAGTGACAACAAGAGCGTACGAGATTCTGATGTCGTGTATGTTTTGTTTTACTTTTGCAATAAAGTGAAATTTAAGCGTCCAGAAGGGAGGTCTGTTCTTATAATGTTTTCTACGACGCCAATGGCAATACACCAATTTAATTCGAGCAAAGAAAGGACTCGAACCGACAGCTTCCTTTAATGCCTGTTATACGGACATACACCAGGGAGTTATACGAGTAAAGTGATTAAAAGACCTTAGATCGCTACTACTGTAAGTTTCCTAATTGAAAAGTCGAGTTAGTTAGTGATCCGATCTAACTGCTATAGCAACTTTTTAAAACTGATCACTTCTTCATACACTCGATTGAATCTTACGGTTCTGTTGAATGATTTTTGCTCTACTTTAATGTATATTTAACTTGTAAATTAACTTTATTGACCGATTCATCAAGAATTGAATTTGATCTCTAAAACTCCATGATAGTCGTCAGTTTAATCTCTCTCGATAATAAGTGACCGAACTAGAAGGTCCAGGCTGGTTATATTATTTCTTTAGTGCGATCGTTTTCATACGAGTATAAAATCTCTTCCTGCGAACACCGAGGATGTCCTGGCGGTCTGTTTTGCTGTAGTTGGGTTTGCGGTTTTAGACACATTTGCATCGGGGCTGTTTCAAAGTTGTCTGTGTTATGCTTGAAGTGAGTAACGAACGAAGCCTTTGAATCTGACACTAGGTTCCCTTGAACTAATTTGGAGTTTGCCAGTAGGATTATTCAATTTGCTGGGCTAATTTACATGAAGGTATTATGGAATAACAAATGCCCACTTGTAATTTGGTATACATACTCGCTAACATGTTTGCCAAAGTTCTCCAATCAAAGTTGTATGTTTTCGTGTTTTTTTCCACTTATGCAGAAAAAAAATTATTTTTACTAATACTTGCCCACATGTTCTGTACTTACCGTCATTCTTGTCACACGTTTTATATGGCTTTTTTTGCGGAAATAAGTATTTCCTATAGGAGCTTTAATGAAGAAAATATTTACCGCTTTATGGAAATTCCTTTTATTATCCGCAACCACTTTAACAAAGCTTTTTGGTTCTTCTAATCCGATCAAGGAAAAAATCTGAGTAGTATTTTGGACACCTCTTCTTGTTGAAGATACTTTTGCTTTTGTGGTGAAATTTCATGAGGCCAGGCTCCACATCATGATAATTTTACAATAATAATTCACGCTTTGATAATAATTCGCTTCCTATATTATTCATACATCGAAAGTAGCCCCATATTTATAGTCTCCAATGTTATACCTATTCCCTGAGTGCAAGAATAAAATCAATTATCCAGGAGCATGTCATGTGCGTACCAATTAACAAAAACTACGTCAGTATAGGATAATTATAGGAATCAGAGCCGTTAGATTGGATACATCTTTTTGTCTCATACGCCAGCGTTGTAGAAAACACCATCACCATCACTTAGGCTATTGTTTAAAACCTCGCCGGATGTGAAAAAAAGACCGAAGCGACCCAACATGTGCTTGGTCGCGTGTGTTATTCTACTCCTAGCTTCTTTTTGCAAAGTATTACATAGTTTTAGTGTACAGTCAACAGCTTTCAATGTGATATACGGACACTTGTAACCCAACCCTATATGAAGGCACCCCCATAGCGTTGCGAGGTAATTATATCCAGGACCGGTCGTGTTACACCGGCTTCCTGGACTGTCGCCTTGTTGACTGCCGCTGTGTGCGCTCCAAACTCTGAAAATCCTCGGTCATTATCCGTATTCGATGGAAAACAACCTGACGCGTCCAGAGAAAATAACTGGAATTATCTGCTGCTTCGTGTTTCATGCCCTTCCTAAAGTGAATCCATTATAAGAGCTTTTTCTGATTATCTACTTCCATTAAGCATACCTAACATCTCAACTTTCAACTTCCTGTTGTGAATTTACGTTAAATAATTGATAGAATTAGGGAAAATGTGTGTCTGTGTAATGTGTATCAAGATGTTCTTTCAGTAAATGGAGGAGAGGATAAGTGATGTTTTTAATTTTCATTAACGTTCTTAAACACCTCCCCCCCTTAATTTTTTACCAATCATCTTTTGCCAGTCTTTAGACACCGATCTTTCTCATCTACAGTTTGAGATCGGTGTTCCCTATTAAGATAAGCAAAAGGGTAGCTACCCCTTCCTTGAGGAAAATACATATTGATTGATGTCCATTAGGTTAGCATCATTCTATGTAAGTACTTGAGATAATAAAAGAGCTGTCTTATAACTGCAAAAATGGTCGCTAATACAGTGATCAGTGCGGTAGACAAAATAGAAACAAAGATGTCAGTCCTAGTAACTACATAATGACAAGTAAACTAAACAATCTGAATTTAATTGACCATACATTACATTAATGGTCTCAGGACATTCTTATTTACCAAGCGACCGCGACTTTGGTGTCATAGAAAAATATCGAAGGAAATCAAATGATATCTACTACTTACCTGAAGTATCTGAAGATTGGGGGTTATGTTACCTTATTTTTGCACTTGAATAAATGTTTTTTTTTTGTGAAAAGGTTTTTCATTATAGTATTAAAACTGCCTAAATGAATATTTATCTGAAAAAAAAACAATTTGAGTCATACCAGAGCTTCCTAAAAAAATAAGGAACAATGCAAAACTATTTTTTTTTCATTTAATTGAGTAACCTGAAGTAGAAAAAGTATAAAAATTCCAATTGCAAACTTTTCAAAAATTAATATCTCCGTTGCTCAGGATAGGAGTTAGGCCACTCTGGCTGTAAACGCCTCATATGTTGTGAAGTTACCACTACAGCGCGTCTTTATACGCAGGCTGTTTGTTAAAAATACGACAAAAAATCAAGGGGCTATTAACTGAATTATTCTAGAAATAGTTTGTTCTTTAATGATTTTTGGAAAGCCTCTTTATTTCGTAGCTACAAAGCGATCAAGAGTTGTGAAAAAAAAACTATTTTGGCCTTCATTGATAATGTAGCTAGAAAAGAAGTATGCGGCGCACTATTTATATTCTGGGTTACTGAACAATAAATCTTAAAAATTTGTTTTCAGGCCACTCTCTCAGGGGTCGGTACAGCATCGACTCTGTAGCGATACAACATCTACACAACATTTGTTGACAGATGCTGTACCGGTGTGAACCTCTCAACGTGCGGCACACTTCGGTACTGATTTCAATGCAAAATGTTTAGTGACGCAGAAGACATTGCATGTTAATGTATTTATGGCTCCCTAGAAAACTATAATTTTTTTTATTCTTAAAACGATATCCGTAAAAATTTATAAAGACATTTATGCGGTTTTTTACTTCCACGACTAGTATCAGTTCAAAGCCATTCGACGGCCTTTTCTTGAAATTATTGCCAATTATTTCATAAAATGTACTACGTCATCATGCGATTAATGCAGTTTGCGGACTGAAATGTGCTGCAGAAGCTAGATGTCGAAAACAAGCCGTACCCACAGAAGAACAAACCGTACCGATGCTGTCTGTGACAATTCTACCCGTGGGAGACAGAGGCTATTGAATTACCACAGAATCCACTCGTCGGCACGACGATGCTGTACCGACCCGTGAGAGAGTGGCCATATAGCAAAACTTTTTTTTATTAACAATTAAAAATAGTTTTTTTTTCAAAAAAAAAACGCTCACCTGCATTTACAAAAAAAAGTTTAAGTTTGTCAAAAATAAAGAACTAAATATTCTTAGAATAATCCAGGGCACAACCTCTAAAAATTTTCAGTATATTTAACAAACACCCTGTATATCTCCGTAAATAATCGTTTAATTGAAAATCCGACTTATGGAGAAACTGTCGCGTATTTTGTCGCGTGAATTAATCGAGACATACGCGACAATTTCTCCATTGTTCACATTTTCAGTTGAACTTTTATTTACTGAGGTATGCAGATAGTAGTGCTAAAACTTACCAATTAGGTTGACATGACATTTCCGGCCCCTAAAATAAAAAAATGCAACAAAATTTACATAAATTTAAGTCACCACAGATACACGATAATAATTTATCCATAAAGCGGATTTTCAATTAATTATCTACACGTTTATTTTAGTTATGGACATTAAATATTTTCATTCAAGAGGGTAGGTAGGTTGTAAAAAAGTATTTTAGACATTTGGTTAAAAAACTTATGTATCTTGAACAAGAGATAAGCAATGAATGAACTTTTAACTTCTTTACTTTCAACTTCTTTTACAAAAGAAAGATATTTTTCAAGTTTGGAAATTTTATTTATTGATTCTGTGTCCATATTATTAAAGAGTTTGAAAATCGTAAATCTGTTTTCGTCTTTTATTATGAAAGTCGAGAACTTTTGATTGTATTCTCCAGGGATTATTTCTTATTCTTTATCAAACTTAATTAGACTTTTATCCAATAAAATTATTAGAATGAAATGGTTTCCTCCTTAAAAATCTTTTATTTTGCTTCCAGCTTATACAATAAGAAAATAATTAACTTACTCACCGTTCATCGTTCTAGTCTTGCCTTATTATGTTCAAGTTTCACATCATAGAATAAGTAAATTAACTTACAGAGAACAAATGCAGAACTGTCAGAGTTGAGATTGAGGAGACTCGCGAGAAGTTCGAAATAGTATTAACGATATAATTTCAGAAGTTGCGAAGCACTAGATTTCTTAAGAATTACCCTTGTATTTCGTTTTGTTGTGGCGCCCAGCAGTTTGAATTTCGATTCCGGGAGTTTCAGTTTTCCGTTTGATCTCATAGAACCGGCACTTCAGAGGCAAAGAGTTATTCTAAGCGAGTCGGAGTTGGAAATCCTTTTTCTATTCAGAGAGCGTATGGAATGAAATTGCAGACAAAAGTGACATCACATTTTCAGCGTATCCGAATTCCCAATATAAACACCTCGCAGCTCCAAGAGGTAAAGTGAAACTTTAAAATCTTTTCTAGTGCTACATAGAAAAGTGTATTCAACGCCACTTCAATTATTAAGAAGTTAGAGCATCACTTCACTCTGACTCTTTAAATATTAAATAAGCTTGTTGCGGTTTTTAACATTAATTTTTGAAACAGATTTAACTTGGGCACTCCTCTTTTCTCATCTCAATTTCAATAATTACTCTCCACTTCACTTGCTGCTTCTCATCACTTGTAGCTCAAACTTCTCGGCGTGAATTCTGCTAATACGGCAGTCTAGAGACACTCTATTATTATAGTCTATTATAAACTATTTTATCACAAATTGGGAGTTTCAACCCTTTTAAAATTGGGACAAAACGTCGACACTTCAGAGTTCCGACTGCAGTTAGCGTCAATTGGTCGTGAAGGACAAGGAGAAGTCCATTGCAGGAGGGGTGAGTGGTGGGCAGTGCCTATTATCCTGTTTATTAGCACAATGGGTCCAGACTCCGGAGAGCTTTGTAGGGTTATCGCATTGCAAGGCCCATTATCTCGCACATCGAGACAGTCCTGGAACAATGCACGGTCTCCGATCGCCGATCCGGACTAATGTGCCAAGAGCTTCTGACAAATAGACGCAGGAAGGTGAGATCTTTGGTAACGGATATCATCGAGGTTTCATGGCAATAGCATACAATCAAGATGCACGAGACGAAGTCAAGTTTCAATCAGTGTCTCATGACAATACGGCGTCGAAAGATTAATTCAAATAAATTTGTTTACCACATTTTGCATGTAACTTCTCCCTCTGCTACGGTGAATCTAAATCGGAACGAATGGTCAAAATTGTAAGATTAATAATAAGTCGAATAACAAGTTAATTTTAGTTAGGTACCAAATAGTAATATTTTAGAGCGACTGTAAATCTGCTATCAGCTTCAATGTTGATATTATTTTTTCAAGAATTTTACCAAGAAAACCTCGTCAAGCATGCGGGGAAAATGTTGCCCGGAAAAACGTTTCCTACAAGACAGTTTGGTAATTTTAAAACTCATGAGAAAAGTCTTTTTTAGTATTTTTTCAAGTAGCAGAAATGAAAGATATTCTGGTTAAAGCAGACATGATCGGATATTACCGAGTTCTAAATCTAGAATTTCTAATAAAGGTAACATTTCGACGTAATGATTCATATCATGTAATGTCACCCCAATACACTAAACATTTCAAAAATAATTTCTAACTTGACCAACTTCATACCTCATTTCTTCAAGACCATAAACCGCTCGTTATTGACTTTATTATGTCTACCAATAATGGTAAACTAGCTAATCTGACCCACTTAGATGGGCGAGTTTCCAACCCGACTCCAAAAAGGCAGGAAGACGAAGATCGGGCTTTTCCACGTTGGTCCTGGAAGCACGATGCGACCGTTGCCGACGCATATCAATAATTCCCGCCGCCGAGTCCGGCGCTTGGCTACGGGCCAGCGCCCTCAGTCACGTCCTCGGTCATCTGTGATGTCACGCCGTCCTCTTTATTAGCCATAACAACCCGTTGCCGAACTAAATGCATTCCTGATGCTCTCTATAATGCGCCAGGATAGTTCGGGAGAAGAGCATTGCAGGCAACGGAATATTGTAGATATGTACATCTTTTTATTCAAACCTTCTGTTTGAATAAAACGAAAGTAACCCTTAAATTATCCGAAATCATGGAAGTTGCTTTATAATTAGATATAATACATGAAGGGAGAAAAATGCATCATTATTCGCTGGGTTTAATGGAAGCTGGTAAGGAATAAATAGGATTATTTCCTGAATGCTGTTTTATGAACTGGTTGGCGGACTTGCTTGAAGGTTTTCTTGGAAGTTCATGGCGAAATGGTGAAGTTCTTCTTGGAGATGATCGTGGCTCCAGCGAAAGTCTTTGAGCGGAAACTACACACGCAAAACTGTAAGCATTTCGTCTCTGCATCATAATTTCGTGTTTGTCTACATGTAGTTCCAATTTAATTTTATCCCTTTGAAGACAAAGAAGTCATTTAACATCTGAAAATGTTCAGCATCATATCATTTATGAACCAATAATTAAATTTGTTTTAACGGACCGATTTTCAAAAATCGGTTTATTGCAACAATAGAACTATGGCCAAAATCTATTTGTGACTTCGAAAAACTCCAACAATCATGATTGTTTGTAGCACATGGATTTAGCAATTCGACTTTTTGTTATAGCCGGCGGAATTAAGGCAATTGCAGTCTAGTAATTGGCACTACTGCGCACTACGTTATTGGGCGAAGACATTCAATCCAGTACTCTTCGACAGTACGACAGTCTACTTCATTTTAGCGTCTTCGTCCTGCTGGACGAAATACTTTCTTTTCTACAGTTGACGTCAGATGGTTGTCTTCGATTTCGACTGATGATTTTTTCAAGTGGTCTCGCGTAGAATGCATTGCGTGTAGAGTGTACCACAGCCGTTTATTATAAATGTTTATTATAAATGTGTTTTTGTCTATACATAATGTTCAATAATATGTGGACAATCTTCCGTTTTTGGGTAGATTTTGTGAAAATAATTTGAAAAATAGCTTGAAAAAAAAAACAAAAAAAAAACAGTAAAATTACAAATTTTAAGGTTATTTTCCTGTTTGATTTTTTACATAAAAAATGTATCCTTATAGAGTGAACTGTTATAGGGATGAACAAGAAAATTAACCTTAAAAGTTACCACTTATTTTGGTTTTTTTCTTTCAATTGAATCGCTGGGTTGTTCGTTCAACACCGGAAATAGTTCCGGAAATAATATTTGGTAGCATTTACATAGGTAAATGCTACCAAATATTAGAAAATATCATTCTAAATAGCTCAAAAAATTACAAAGTTAAACTAAAATTTATCAAAATCGGTCGACTAATAAAAAAAAGTATTGCCAAAAATTGATTTTCATCCCTTTATGAGGAAATATCTTTGTAGGGGTTTCTGGGAGGAAAATTTTTATAGTTGTTTTTCAAATTATTCTTACAAAATCTATTCAAATGCGGGAGATTACATATTAAGTGCCCTGTATATGAAATATTTTCCTCTAATTTTGGAATTCTTTCATGATATTTTTTTCATTATTTCTTAAAATATGATGGTTTTCTAACGATTGTTTACTATTCGTCAACATGGGGTTGACTTTCATTTCATTATCTAACCAGAAATTTAACACCTCCTTGTATTTAAATTTAGACCCAGCAATGCATATGCGACTTCTAATTTCACAAAATAACACTTCTCGTTTCCTTTTTATTTGGTTGGATTATACCAAGTCTATCTTCTTTAGAACTATCCACCTCCAAGTCTAAGTGCTAGGTAATATGAAAATTCGAGAAGTGAAAATTCTTGTTTAACGAAATCTCTCCGAATGGACTGTCAGCTTCTCATTGGATTTCCCATTTTGCACCGAGGCGGAAATATCAGAATTTATAAATGCATTTCCGGGACCGCGGGAAGTATCTGTCTGGCGGTTCTAAATCATGAAGAGACGTGTTTAGGAATTGCAAATGCGGGACTTGGTCGATGTTTATTGTGGCCTATTCCATTTTGCCGGTTCGTTTTCCATCTGCTCTCGGTAATTGGGTGGTCTGCAATCTGCAATTATTATACGTAGTTATGATTTGAAGAGTTCCCGTTTCGAATATCAGCCGAGTCCAAATGATCGTCGATCGGCTCGTATATGGTTGTAAAGCTTTATAAATGGAGCAATACACTTCTATGGGCCATTTGAATGACTTCAGAAAGAGTTTCTTATTGTAAATTAAGCGCCTTGCGAAATTCCCGATGTGGAATATTAAGAAAGCACCCATTAATGGCAGGGACTGGAAGAGCCTTTTATTTTGTTTATCTTATGATGAAATCAACGTTACAAGCAGAGCAAGAAAAGAAATTATACATACAGTAAGGGTAAATTTTAACATTTTGGTTGGTTGGGTTGGTTGGTTAATTTGCAAATTCTAAATAAGTAGACTTTATTTGATATAACCGTTGATGTAACATCCTAATAAATCAAAAAAAAAGTTCTGGAATCTGATCAGAGGTACATAAATAAATAGTTGAAAGCTTAAAATAAAGAAATAGTAGTGAAACACAGTGGGTAACAACATTACGTTACATAATATGCCTACTCGAAAATATTTTTTTAATCAAAAATGTTAAACACCACTCTTACTGCAACAGACTTGTTTGCCATACAGCATACATTACCAAAACACCAAAACTCTACTGCTGTACCTCAAAGTTTCATTGTCACAGCCAATGAATTTTCACCGAGAGAGGGTGTTTTCAAATCCTGAAATATTTGTCAGTACCATTTTGTATAGTATACAGCAACGACCGCTGTTGTGCATGTCGCCGAGGTAAAGTGCTTTTGTGTGTGCGCCATCAAATTGAAACCATTCAATTGAAGTCGCCCGTCACCCATTACTACTTAGTGTCCATTTAGTTGAATTTATGTTTATTGGGGTATATTATTCATATTACGTGTCCGTCTAGTTTGTTCAACTATGAATGCAAAATAACTTTTTATCCTGGTACTTTTCCTAATTGAGATAATACAATAATGGAAAAATGATGACCAATTCCTATGGTCGATGCAAACCATATTGTTTAACGATAAAGAGTGCACCGTTTTGGCTGCAGTGGGACTCGTCAGTTTGCCATTGGTGTAAGACATCGTGAGAGGTATACCGGTCGAAGAAACCAATTACAAACTTATTATCGTCTGATTTTACATAGGAGTGACCCACATGATTCAGTGCCTCTAGTGTTTGTATTAATTGGGTAGATATACACTACGACCTAGAAGATATTTTGTATCCCCCCTTCTAGTGATTCGATTATAGCACTCCATCCAGTTCCAGTTCTCGGAGAAGATTTAGGAGTGTCGATGGTTCTAAAGATGGTAAGCCTTTTCCCGCTGGTTGGTAAAAACCTAGACAGCGGAGTCTTCTTTGTTGTACTGCATGGGACTCGACCAGGAGATGTATTGCGGTTTCGTCCCCTCCATGCAGAATCTACAGGCTTGGTGGTTTCGTAGACCAATCTTGCTAAGGTGTGCTCCAAGTCTACAATGCCCCGTCAGAAAACATGTTAGCATTCTGAAACCCTTTTTGTTCAGTTTGATGCAGACTTCGAATCTTGGTTGGTGTATTTCCCAAGCAATAATTTGTCCTGTCGTAATCCCGGGAGGTCTTTACAGAAGTTTTCTGTTTGGGTTTCCTTTTCTTTCCTTATTTTGTCTTTGAGAACATTTTCTCCTATTCCGCAAATAGGTTCTAGCCCGACGAGTGGGGTTCTTGCTCCTCGCTTTGCTAGGTTGTCGGCTTATAAGTATTTCGTACCAGGTCCAAAGACTCCTGCACCTGTTCCTTCGATTTTTATTGATCTGTTTGTACCATTTTATGGTATGCTGTGTACCTGGACTTATTTGAATGGCTAAGTGCAGAAAGGGAAGTACTGACATTTTAACGAAAAATGAGTTACACATGCTTTCATATAGTTTCGACCTAGCCCGATCGTTTGGCGCAGAAAAGAAAGTCATGCGATGCGATTTAGTTGTTCTTATAGGCTACGCAGAAAATCCCGTTTGATGCAGAAAGGGAAGTACTACAACAATACTTTCCTTTCTGCTCTTAATAGTTTTAAATTTGCGAGATTTTAAAAATAATAATGGCACAGATAAGGTAACACACAAAGTGAAACTCGCTCTTCTTCATAATAATTATTTATTTACATGGCACAATGAATTAATAAAAAAAATGCGTCGATGCAGATTAAGAGCAGTGCCTACCCAGTTTATATTGATTTTCTCAGAACTAATATTTTGAAGTACTTCCCTTTCTGCACTTAGCCGTTCATTTGTCCATTCCTTCTTGTTACTGAACTGTGTTACAAAGTTCTTCTCAAAGCTGTATTTCCTAGGGATTGAGTCCTTAGAGCGCTAGTAATGTGTTTCTCATTACATATAGTGGAGCATGTTCTGATGGCTCCTGTTACGCGTATACGCACGCAAGTCTCTGTATTTTTGCAAAGGCATTCACATTTCCCCAAGTGATTATAGGTCTGACTATGGTGGTGTGCATCCATCGCAGTGTACCTGGGTTACATTCCCTAGTCTTTCCTGCAATGTCCCTGCACCCATGAGGGCTCGAGTGACTCTGCAGTCCTTCTCCTCCATATGCTTCTTCCACAGAAGATTGTTGTCTAGTATAACTCTTATATTTTCCTGGTAAATGCTCTGACAGTAGTCTTTGCTGGATTTATGTTCAGCCCCACTGACAAACACCATCTTTTTGCGATGTTTACTCCTCTTTGTGTGCAAGAGTCACAGAGAATTGTTTCGAACTTTCCTCTGGCGATTATGAGCCTCTAGTTGTGCTGCTCTTGATGGTGTTTTGTCCGATTTTTGTCTCATCTGTTATTGTTTTAAACATCTCATATTATCCATTTGGACCCTGTGTTGTTTACTCCTTTTTTATTTATAGAGCTTTTGACTACTTCGTCAGGAATATTATTAAAAGCTCCTTCTCTATCCACAAAGACATAAATAGTTGTTTCTTTTACCTCCAGTGTACTCCTGCATTTTAGTGTTATGCAAAGGATGCAAAACGGTCTCCGTATTTATATGAACTTTTCTACTTGAATTTGGTTCAGGAACGCAGCCTTGAAATTACGGCCTATCATTAAGTAGCACCCTGTATGTTCGTGAAGTAAACTGATTTGATAATGGAAAATCCTGGAAAAATAATGGAAACAAATTGTAATTGAGATAATCTAAAATATTCTTTATTTATTTGGGAAGATTTCAATTAGTTCGGTTCTTGAATTGTTCTTAATTTTTACGAAATAACTTGATTGACAACGACTGTGGGGTTATTTTGATATCGAAATTTCGATTTCTTTTTTGATTAAAATTACATTTTTAATATTATGCAAATGCAATAGTCTTCTGCTCCTAGTTGGGTGGACGTTTTGCATTTGTAGGTTTGACAATACATACATATTTAAATAAATTTATAAATACATATAAACATTTGAAAGCTATCTAACTGAATGGTCACAAAAGTTTTGTAGCAATTTAGACAGACGAACGTTTTGGAAAAACGTGTCTCTTTGTTCGCAAAAAGTATCATAAATAAGAAATGAAGTTGACTTAGAGCCAATAAAATGAGAAGCTACGTAGAGTCAATTGAGAGCGTAATTACAAACTGAAAAGAAGCTGCAGGAGATAGATAGAATCCGCATCGGGCACAGCACAAGCACCAGGACTGATTAAAATCTCAATTTCAGCTGAATGCTGAGAAAAACGACGAAAATATAGCGTCTCGACGTTGGTGGAACAGAAATAAACAAATCTGAACTGTAATATATTTCGCAATAAATCTGTCACATTGAAAACGGACTTTCAGATTATCCACATATAAATCTTGAATATACAAGAAAATATTAAGTTGAAGAGAGAAAATATGACAGTGGATTCATTATTATTCCTGGATATTTTCATAAGCAATAGATTTACTGTTTATTTCTTGTTCCGATATAATGAATTGAAATTATAAAAAAAAAACTATTACAGTATACCAACCACAAGGATTCTGAAATGAGTTTTTCGGAATAAGCAAAACTAACGCTCCAAAACTACATATTGGGTAGTTTTTTGTTCTTTGAAATGAATCCATTTCATATAATACACTTCTAAAAATGCCAAATGCATTTGAATAATTTATTTCTTTTTATTTTCGGGATATTTGAAAGAATTTCAGAAATCTTTTTCCTTGTCTGAGCTTTTTGCTGGAATAAGCTTTAGGCGTGTAATACTGCAGTAATTATGTATGCATCCCGCTAGTGCGGGTTTTAAACGCTAATGGATTTCACGTACAAAGTGGTGTTGTATTACATGTAGAGATACAGTGGACGCACAACTGTATTTTAACTTTTGTTTGAAACTAAGGACTGTTTTTTCAATAGTAGGTATGTACATACCTAATATGCAAACAAAGTGGGTTAGTTTTTTTCAAAAAAACTAGTTAAAGTTAATCCTGTACCAAAATGTAAATTTTTTTATTGTAAACTAACTATAGATCAGAAATAGATCGAGAATAAAATGGTTGAAATTATAATTATAACACTGTCAAATTTTGAAAAATCATAAAAACACAATACATGTTATTTTATAATAACGCACGTTTTCTCGGAGCATTTTAAAATATAATTTTGGTGGCCCTTAACAGTAATAGCGTCAATCAATTCTTTTTTATATAACAGGCCTTTTATATTATTCTTAATGGATTTTTCCATTTGACAGTTCTATTGACAGGTTAGCATTACACTGAAGGTTTTCAAAATAAGCGACTTCAAGTGGAACGGTCGGAAGTGCAGCAGCTTAGCAGCTTTTAGTGCAGTTGGCACCCCTAAGTGCGAATTTTTATAAAATTTAGACGGCATACGTTTGTCCACGTTTATCGAATCAAAATTTTTGTTTGTCCACTTTCCAAAAATAGTTACGGCAAAATAAAAAAAAAATGACAGCACCTCCATGAGCTAATTTAATTAACTTTCAAACGGCATTCGTTTGTCCACCATTTTTCCCTCGTGTGTCCAACAAACAGTTTCATTTGTCCACCCTTAAAAAAAAGTTACGACCAAATTTAAAAAATTTAAATTGACAGCAGCACTAATTGGAAATTTTCATAAAATTCAAACGGCATTCGTTTGTCTGCGATTTGTGGTTTGCCCAACCAAAATTTCTGTTTGTCTACCCTTCAAAAATAAATGTTAAGGTAAGGGAAAATATAAGAATTTTACATGATCAGCACTCCCATGAACAGATTTCATAAATTTTCAAACGGCATTCGTTTGACCCTCATTTTTCCACGTTTGTCAAACAAATATTTTTATTTGTCCACTTTCCAAAAAACAAAAAAAAAAGGTTTATAATAATAATTGATTTTTTATAGTCTTTATTGTAACTTTATATCGTGGGGTGGACATTGGAGGGTTGACAAACAAAATTTAAGGTTTTAAAAACGTGGAAAAATCGTGGACAAACTAGTGCCGTTTGAATTTGATAAAAATTCGCATTTGGTGCTGCGGTCAATTTTTTAATTTGGTCGTAACTTTTTTTTTAGGAGGACGGACAAACTAAAAATTTTTAGGACAAATGTAAACAAATCGTGGACAAACGAATGCCGTTTGAAGATTAATTAAATCTGTTCATGGGGGTCCTGATATCGATTTTTTTTGCCGAAATTTTTTTAGAGGCTAGACAAACGTGGAATAACGAATGCCGTTTAAATTTTATAAAAATTCGGATTTAGGGGGGCCAACTTCACTAAACTAGCGTTTGCGACTAAGTCTTTGGGACTGCCACCATGGATCCGAATGTCTCTTCATGGATGTGTGTGTTTGTCAATTCAACTAGATATTTATTTTATAATTATTTTGTGGCTACATGAGCTAGCTCTCGCAGCCAAAATTACCGGAGTGAAGCAACTACGTCTTGCTCTGATATTGCTATTTATTGGATAAAGTATAACCTTACAAATTAGTATTTTTGCATAAAACCACTTTCACTGAGTTCTCCTGAACATTATATGCAACCAAATTGATTCTCGATTGATTCAGTAATTATAATTAGATTTTGCTAATCAAATTAGAAAATTTTTCATTTAATAAAAATAAATATTAAATAAAAATAATCCAACATTTTGCATCCACTTAAAATAACTATTTAAAAAAGTCAATTATTATTGTTAACTTCAATTATTGTAAATCGTGAAGACTTTTTCGTAATTCTGTAATTTTTTCGAAAACTGTTGACAAGAATTATGTTTAACTTCTCGGGATTGGGATAAGAATTCTTTCACATTATTATCATTGCAAAACACATTATTAGGCCATGAGATTTTTTGCTATGTAGGTGTATAACGAGCTTTTTTTAAATATCACTAGGTTGTTGGTTATTAAAGGTTAGTTGCGACAAAAATATTCAAGAACATAGGTACAACCCTAAATAATTTATCAAAGTCAGGAAAATGTCAAAAAATACTTAGAAAAATGTCAAATTTATGAGCCAACTATACCACATTATAAATCCAAATTTCAAGTTAAAAATATTGAAGTTATCGGACTATTTTTCGGCTCTAGAGGAACTTTAGTTAAAAAATATATTGAATTTAGGAAATTTTTTGGATTAAATAAATCTTTAGACATGGAAATTGTAATCAAAATTCTGAAAAGTTCAACGTACATTTTAAGAAATCATCTTTTTGGTTTTAAACCGAAATTACAATAATTTTTTTTGCAATAATTTTCATTTAATAATTTTATTTTATTTTTTAAGTAATATTTTGTATACTGTGTCTTAGGGCAAACTGGTATGCCAGTCAGTTGTTTAAATAAACTTTATATATATATGAGTTGGGCTATGATTGTGTAAGTTATTGAAAGCTGATAGCGACAGTGTTCGAAATTACTTTTCGGAAATCCGACTTCGTCATGTTACCTAAACCTGAGATTTTGGACTACAAATCACAAAAAAATAGCAGTTAATTTTAGACTCGCCAATCACAGTCATTGTAAAATCGCGTCTACAAGGTACTCATCTCTAGTAAGAAAACGAGAGCTGGCAGTGAATTGTTTAATTTAATGAACTCTCTTCCATCTCATTTGGTAATTGGAGTAGGGAGAAAAAACTTACTTGTAAATATTTGTTGTATGTCTCCAGGTTCTAACTAAATGTTTTTATTTTAACGTACGTGTACGTTAAGGTCTGGGAGTTGCTTAGCAAGCTTTAGTTTCAACAAAATGGTAACAAAAAAATGTTTGAACGACGTTAGCGTTATCGTTAATTACATGGGTTTATCGTACGACATGCAAAAACTTCCTTTATACGTCGCTTGTTACTTCGTCCCCAATTTTCTTAACATTTCTGTAAACATTTCATGAGTAGGTAATTTATATAACTTATGGTTTTCATTTTTCTTAATAAATAGTATACTTAAGCTGATGAGTTGAAGTGAATAGAAACACTCATAAATACATTTTTAGATTTACATAAGTATATGTATACGTATATTAAATTCCAGAGACAGATATAACGTTTAAATATATTCAACTAGGATGGATGGATTAAGTATGGTATATGGTAGATTCAGAAGTGACATAGTATGCAGGCGGGGCTATTCACTTTGCAGTGGTAAACTTACGTGAAAATAAAGCAACTAGAAGGATTCCACGAGAATGGTCCGAACTATCCGTTCTATTTTGCGGTCACAGAACAGGATGAATCCACCAGTAACTCTACGTTACATCCAGAAACTTTACCTGATTAATATCGGGAGGTTAAAGAGTGATGCATTTAGTTTGCAGTTGCATGGAAAGTTGTTAATAAATTCAGAAGCGAATTCAATTCCAGAAAGGGATAAGTGTCTACATTTTCTGATGTTTTTAGAAAATCGTTTCCCCTTAGCGCTGGTATATCTATGTATGAACAGAATTTCGGTTTATTGTAAAATTCACCATTCTTATCAATCTGCAATCAATCTGAAATATTTCGCTTGATGAATCAGAAGCAGGAATCTCATATTTTTTAATCCCCCCTCCCGTGTTTTAACCCTCCACGACTCAAAAAGTATGCTGAGAGAACTGAAGAAGAAGAAGTGAAGAGAGCAGGTACTTCCAACATTATAGAGGTGCCCCACCACCGGTTCAAAAATACGCTGAGAGAGCTTGATGGAGCAGAGACACGCCCACCAGAAAGACCTGGATAGAGCAGATACACATCACCATCAACCAAGTATGTAAATGATCTAGAATTCTAGACGGACATCAAGACGTTAAAAAAGTAGTAAAGTGTACAAACTGAATTTTTCTGAAACGAAATTAACATAGTTTTCTGTAGGGTTTTATGATTTTTCAGTGTTGGGGGATAGCTACTTTATCCAAATCTCTCACCATATTTTTGAGTGGTGCGGTAGGTACCTGATCTATCCAGATCTCAGCATAATTTTTCAGTATTGGGGGATTATATGGTGGAAGTATTGCGCAATATGTTATGCGCAAATAGTCTTCCTGATACTGCTGCATTCATCTAGCTTTCTCAAGCTTATCCCACTAGCATTGAAAGTCTGGAAAAGAAACTCGTTCTTTAGGAATGTTTGCTTCTTTCTACTCTAGGATTAATATATTCTAATGCGATTTCACACGCGATTTGAATCATAAAAGTGCTTGTAAAATTTGTAATGGTACCTACAATAATTTATTGTAGGTAAATTACTGGAGGCCATGCAAGTGATGGAGGAATTTTGGAGTTGGGACATTTTTTTCTTTATTTTTCATAAGCATAACTGTATATTCCGGTCTCGAGGTGTGTCTAAAAAATCCCATAACTAATTTCATGATCTTGCATGCTGTTTTTTTAAGTCAGTACTCACAGTTAAAGATACTGAAATTCATAAGCCTTCCTTATAAGCACACTACGCACAATTATCTACTTACCTCTTGTTGTACTCCAGAGCAGTTTCTTTCTCTTGCCGACTTTAAATTGCCTACCTGCTGAGCTGTAAATCGAAATCATAGGCAAACGAGAGGACGCTATAATATTGTTTACATGCAGCATTCATGTAAATCACTATTGAACCTTTACATTAGTAATTACCAAGCAAATAGACTTCAATAAAAGTGATAATAGGAGGGTGGTTGGTTATACATATATGTTACAACATCTGTGTCAACAAGACCCATTATATCATATATGGTTTAGATAATAATGCATACTAAATACTTCAGAATGAAAGTACATACAATACGTTCTAAAGCACTCACCATTCATCCATATCGCCCTGTGTAGAATAGATGCTGCGCTCGCTTTCGCCTATATTTCTCTTTGTTAGTTTTATAGAATAGCAGTGCTTGACTAGTGTTTCAATGGAGGCCTTATAAAAGCAAAAGACACTTGTGAAAACCGGAAGACTCGCCGAGTACCTACCTATAGACGTTCGTGAACTTATTTTATTTTGGTATTGAATAATAAGGGTTGTTTGAAGCGGGCAGAGTTATCGGGTCTCCTTCTGCCTTTACAGCCGACCATTGTAATGTCCATAACATATGAGCGGACCTTCTCCGGTGTTATTGCGCGACGAGGTAACAAACTGGGGGCAATAACGATAACATGCCTTCGCAGCCGAGGTAATAAGCCGTTCGGCGGCGACATTACCTCAAATAATCATGATTTGCCGAGCGTATAACGATCGGAGAACACTGATGTCGTCCTCGTCCTGTCACGTCGCCTCCGCCAGCGTCCGCCTCGTCCTCGCAATTTCCTTACAACCCGGACGGACGACTCTTGTTATTGGCCTCTTTTCCGCAGGTTAATAGGGTGTTTACTTAAGGCATTTCCCCGATAATTCAGCAAATAGATTGTGAATTAACTAAACTACAGTACTGTGCTTATGGAGCGTGTTGATTGTTTGGGTTTTATGTGTCACCTAATTGAAACTGTCGTAAGGAACTGTGAACATAATTGAAACACGTTTTATTACACGAACAAAAGTTAAAAGGCTTGTATTAGAGACGTAGATTCGAGTAAAAAATTGTCAGGTGCAAAAAGAAGATGTCCTGATACGTGAAGTTAAATAAAATAATTATTTTACCCCCGCCCATAATAAAACTAAAGCACGTTAGCTGCATTTCTTAATTTACTATACAATTACTCGAGTGATCTGTTGTTATTGTTTATGGACGTTTGTGATAACCGAGCACCTTCAAGATCTAAGAATGCTAAATACATGAGAGAATGATCCGACATATGAGAATATTTTGAGCAAATCGGTGTGTAGCATTTTTAGATAATGTGCGGACGTTAATTTGACGACATCCGGAGCTGGACCCTGTCCTGTTTATTGCTCGAAGGAAGAACGAAATCGAAGTTCCATGTCCCTTGTACACCTGCAACTCCTACAATTGCTAGCAGACAGCATTGCAAGCCCTATGCCGTTAATTTTTTTTTACCTATTTGCAGAAACCACCTACCAAGAAATGTTGGAAACTAAGAACTTTGATTCAACAACTGGTTTTCTCGTTTCATGAGAGACATACCTACCTACACAATACTAAAATAACACCCACCGAGAAAATAATAAAAATGCAGCTCAATCTGCAACACCACCATCACCTGCTACAACACTTATAAGAAACAAGAAACAACACTACCCTTAATGTTAGGGAAAAATCAGAGGCAACCAAAGAGACCCTTTGGACTTTATAGAAAACATATATCAAAGATTAATGTAACGTAATGTGATCCCACTCTCCAGACCCAACTGCGAGAGATGATCAGTAAAAGTAGGAATACTCGAGACTGATCATCCTGACTCCTGACGCAGGGAATGAAAGATAATGCCAAAGCTCCAACAAGGCACTTCCATAACTAAGCATTTAGTGTAGTATATTAACTGCTCTTAAAGAGAACCGCAGGCTTTAATTGGAAGCTCAGGTAGACATTTAGATATCAGAGAATTTCTCTACCACAGCTTAGGAGATGTGATATTGCTTTATTCATCACACCTTCTGATGAAGGGAATAACTTTGGATGGAAGTCTATTACAGTCTGCTAAGTAAGACATAATGGATATCCAGTTTGAAGACATTCAAATTCTGTAATAGGAAGATTTAAAATGAGATTTAAATTAAAAAACTCAGAAATTTACTACTTCAACATATAATTCTGAACAATCCCGACACCTTAATGAGTGAAAATTTAAGCCTTTTTTACTCATTTCATCGAAGTCCAAAATTTTGACTAATTTTTTCAAGAACTGCTGCAGGTTGTCACGGTCTTGTTGAATTAATTTCGGAAGTTTGGTTTGCTTCGTGGAGAACTTCAGCGATCTACAGAGTGCAGAGGATACACCTACCTGCCGCAGTAACATTAATATTATTGTCAAAATTCTTGATTATTTATTATTGAAAGTAGCAAATAACAATTATTGTGCTTGTGGAAACTGAATAATGTAGGTAATCTCCAGATTTCGTTTAATTTACCCATCACGAGAGACAAGTAAAGAGTGAGGACGCGTAAAGCCCATTTATGAATAAATAGTAGCAGAAGACGCGACCGAAAATCGATCTTCTGCCTTTTTTTTGTGCCAAAAATTGTACACTACTTGACTTAAAACATTTTACTCATTTACAGTTATAATTGCAACCAGAAAGAAATACAATAAATTAATTTACAAATACTCTGAGTACTCTGGAACCATCTGCTCCCACTTTTCCACAAATAGTTACGCGTACCTCTTTCCTTGTCTAAGACCCACCACCAAGCCAGAAATTTCAAATTCCAGATTTAGCGTCAATTCCAAGAACCAGCGATCTTGGAAAGGAATATCATTATTCTTTTTTTATGTAGAATTTAAAAATGTACAATAATTAAGATGTAAAAATGTTCTAAGGAAATCACTGTTTGTGATTTTCTCTTCACACATTAGAGTGTCGACGGTTTCTTGATTAATTATTATCACATTGGTTAGCTTAGTTTCCAATTTGCGTCTGCAGGAGTGGTTTTATGAAGTGGAGTGTTACCGATAACATTTGCTTATGGAAATTCGGTTAGGTTGGGAGACGATGATTTATTTACATACCAATGCGAGGGATTATAATCGAATCAGACTTTCCAATCTAGATCTATCTATCTACGCACAACCGGGAACCTCAGCCGACAAGTTTAGCGGCACCTGATTGTTATTGCCGTCATCCAGAGAGATCGACACGTCATTTTAATAGGGCCCAAGTTAATCCCGTCGAAACTAAAACCGGCCCCGTTTTCGCCGCTGCTGTCTATTAGATTGGCGAGCTACCCTGCAAAATTCAATACAAGTGACAGGTGTTACAAAGGTTTAACGCGGAATTCACACGCCGACTTTAATTATGCGGCTTAACTCTATTAAATACTTGTTTCAAGCCAGTTGTTCACTGAGTGAATCAAAACGCTGTTAAAAGACGAAACAACTGTTTAAACCGATTAGTTTTGGCAGTAATTACCCTCCAAGTGAAGGGAACTTTTCATAGAAGCTACACTCAACTTTCAATCGTAACTTAATAGATGTACCTATAAGTTGGAATTACTGTACTTTTTTTTGTTTAAAGTCTGTAAAAGTTATTTCAAAATAATTAAAAGTTGGGTTCGAGAATAATAAAATAATTTTGAGAAAGATATGGTGATCTCTGCCAATGGGTAACAATTTTTGATAAGAATTCATGTACTGATCTCCGTTGTAGGCGGAGAACTATCATGTTGGAACCACATTTCATTTATATGTTCATATCCTTGAATAGCTATTTCAAGACACTTTAGAAGAGTGAAGTTCGCAATTCTTCGAAAAAGTTACTCTATGCACAAGTACATGATAAATTTTTCTGTATAGAATTTACATAAAATATCATTTTGTATCACAGATACTTAAATAATAAAACTGTTTTGTAATGGAATGAAGGTCATCTTTTTTATGAACATGCTTCTGCATAGCAGCTAATAATATATTCATTCTCCTGTTGATAGACACAACATTAACTAAAATTTTATAAGCTAAAAGCACAGAATAAGAGATAAAAAGTGATCCATTACTGGATGTTATTGTGAAACATATGTATGTAAATGATACTCCCCTACTCCCCTTTGGTTTATGTAATAACAAATTTAACTTAATCTGTTAAAAAAACCACCAACACATGCATATAGCTGTGTCCAGTTCATCCGATTTGTTACTACCAAAATCCGTGGATAATAATAATATTGTAGAAAGAATGGCGTAAGTTTCAGGAGTTTATAGTTTTTGAAATTTTTAAAGCGCCCTTTTTAGTTAAAAATTTAAATACATAAAACCTAAAATCCGGTAAGCCTCATCTTGAGACAATGGCTTAGGTTCAGGATCAGGAGTTTACAGTTTTTGAAATTTTTAACGCGCCTTTTTTATTTAAAAGTGAAATCTACTTACAACGTAATACATTATTTGCCACTTATAAAACGTTTTGAATTCTGTATTTTTTCGAGTAATTGTTGCTGCACAAGATCTGCAAAAATCCGGAAAGCCTCGTCTTGTTTGATTATTTTTTTAAAATAAAATCATTATACCTAACAATATTGTCACAAAATATGTCTTGGCTGTTCTGACATTTCAGAAATATCTCTTGTTAGAAATGTCGATTCAAGAGATAAGGCCTTATTTCGCTAATGCCAGAACTAATGCCTATATCGTATGAGCGATTAAAATAATCCTTTATTAGCTCAGGACATCCAGCAATCTTGACCAAATCTCCAGACCAACTGCGATCAAACCAAAACTAAGTCTAATAACTTTAAACATCCCCTTGTATGTTTTGGTGATAGCGTAGCATACGACTGTGGGCTAACATTCCTCCCCGGATGTCCTGGCTGGCCAATGTTTTGAACTAATATTTATCTTAGACGCTTTCGTCGATATAGCATGACCGAAAGGGCGTAGCTACTACGTGCGGCAAATCTCAAATCGTCCACTTTATTAGTTTACACATCTCGCATTGTCTTTACATAAGGGCGGGTTTGTCTCTCACTCGGACGCTGACCGTCGCAGGTCGCAGGATTAAAGAGAGACAGTCCGGGGAGTCCGAGACGTGTCCGCAATGTTAACGGGGGCGCATTATTAGTTGCGGTCCCGGTGATCTACCGAGGAGACCCTGACAATTTAGGAGCTGTGGACGGCGTGTTTCAGTGACGCCTGCTTTGGCCATCTAGCTGGGTGATAAAGAGGTTATTAGATTTGAATTGAAACAGGGGGGCTCCCCGTCTTGTCCCGTGTCCTCGCGCCCGTCCGCGTCAACACAATGGATGTTTATACGCCCACAGGGCAAATTTATTGCGACTAGGAGGAAAGAGAACAACAATAATTCCCTCGCATTTTACTTCCTCCGTTTTGTCATCGCACAACGTAACTTAAGATTTTTGTTTTTTTTCTTTTTCTTCTTTAGAGTGAACGTGGTTAATGAAACTACGGTCAGATAAAAAGTTGCTCTATATGTAAATTAATCGTAACTTCTGTGCAATCTCTATTTACTGGCTCACTCGCCTACTACACTGGACTATGTACCTATTTATCCCGTCAAGAAGTATGCTAGAAATGTTTAAAATGTGAATATTGTTATCTGATCAACTTGGATACGTTTAAACTTCCAGAAAAAAGTAGGTTCATCAACTAAAAACTGTAACGTGTGTACCAACGTTACAATCAAGACACATTTCACCTGAAGATATTAATTGACATTCAATTGTTTTTCCGTCAGATTCTTTCTTTTAGTAACGACAAGTTACAGGTATAATTTATTAAAAAAATTAATAGCGTCAGGAGCATACTTTCGCACAGGAGTAACTAAAATCTAATCGATGTTCGTCAAGGATCAGTTATAGGCCTATTCAGTTTCTTGTAAATTATGAAATTTTATTATACCTATATGTATCGGTACTTCACTCTAAAATTTCATATTCACCTAAAGAGGCAAATTTTGATAATAATTTTAATGGAAAATGAACGCTCGCTCGCTTGTTGATTTAATTAATTTTAATATGCAATGTTAAATTTCAATAAAAGGTAATGAAAATGTTTGGCCCCTTTCTATTTTCAATTCAGTACCTAATGTAATTACTCTGTAAAATAGCGAAAATTCCATTATGATACGGACTTCAATAAAATATAATGATAAAAATAAACTAGTTATTTCCCATGTATTTAACCATCGATAACAAAGAATGTGTGCTATATGGAATACAGGTAGGTACATACCTACTTGAAATCAACTATGCCGGGGATTTATTAATTTATCGCTGAGCGTAAACAATGAAATATTGGAAAATGATAAATCCCTCACAAACCCCAGCCAACGAAAACATAACAGAAGTAATTAAAATCTCTTTGATGAAGTAAAACAAAAAGTCCAATATTTAATTATTGGGGTCAATTTACATGTAACATAACAATATATCTAAAAATACATTGAATATAACGATATAGGTAGTTAAAAATACATTCTAACATGATTCATAATATTTTTTCTTGCTTAATTTATTATTTTCTTTTGCAGCTCCTCCCTCATCAGTTGAGATCTTGAACCACCATCACAACTCAAAATATGAAATCAAGGAAAACGGCGAACTTTCTTTGGAATGTAAAGCGAAAAATGCGAAACCGGCTGCTAAAATTGTGTGGTACCGTGGAAATATTGAAATTAATCTACGTAAGTTGGTCTGCAATTTTTTTATTGTTCTGAAAGTGTAATTATTTTCACAATATACACTAGATAAGGTTAAAAAAAGAGTCTCCAATTTAAAAGAAACCAAAATAATAAAATATAATTATATCAATGACTTTCTTTGTTAGCTACACACCTCTCATGGTTGTGTTGGTGATAGGTATGTCAGCCTGATGAACTAAAAAAACATAATCAAAAAAAATTAAAAGTTTCAAAATTTTATTTCATTTCAAAACCTGTAACATATGTAAAGGGTTATCTATAAAAATTTTCTAGCAGAAAACAACACAAAAGTGACGGAAGTCGTAGTTAGATCTGGCGATAGAAGGGTATCAAGATACGATTCATATTCCAACATAACACTTAGGCCGACTGCCGAAGATGATTACGCTGAATATACCTGCGAAGCAAGACATGAAGCTTTATCTCCGGATGTTCCTATGAGAGCGACTATCAAACTTAGTGTTCTCTGTAAGTTCAGAAAATAAACCAAATAGAAAGGAATCTATAGTTTGGCAATTTTCAGATCCCCCGGGTATGCCTTACATTGAAGGTTACACAGAAGGTGAAACCATTCGCCGAGGTCAGCTAGTGGAGTTAGTTTGTAGGAGCAAAGGAGGTAATCCGCCAGCTCAGTTAATTTGGTACAAAAATGGTGAACAAATTAGGATGGCATACAGAACTGCAGGAAGAGTTTCAGAAAATGTTTACACCTTCACTGCCGATGCTAGTGATAATAAAGCTAAATATAAATGCGAAGCCAGTAATATAATGTCAATTTCGCCCTTAAAAGCAGAAATAGATATGACTGTGTTATGTAAGTATATTTTTTCTTTGCCCTGGCACCATTGTTAATTGAACCCCTAACTTTTCTGGCAGTTTCTCCCTCCCACGTCACAATATCCGGTCCGACTGAAGCTAGAGTTGGAGACCCTGTACCGCTAACCTGTACGACAGCCAATTCTAATCCAGCAGCAGAAATCAAATGGATGGTTGCTGGTAGACAAGTGAGAAATGCCACGTCGAGGGCGATTGTGTCTCCTGAGGGCGGTTGGATTACCACATCAAATATTACGGCTATTGTTGAACCAAATAGAAGAAGCCTGGTTGTAATCTGCCATGGCCTCAATATGCAACTGACTGAAAATGTTGTGTCAACACATACAATTAATATTTTATGTAAGTAAATTATTTTAATATTTCTATTTCTAAACTAAATTTTCCCTTATGAGGTACAAATTTCATATTTTTTTTTGCAGACCCCCCAAGTCAACCCTTCATTCATGGTTACACCGAAGGTACTCATATTTCAGCTGGTACAGTCCAGAAAGTATCCTGCACTTCTTCTGGTGGGAATCCTTTGGCTACAATCACTTGGTATAAAAACGATAAAAAGGTAAAGTGGCAGTTTTTTCCTTAATAAGACATTCAATAATTAAATTTAATTTACAGATTCTTTCGACAATCAAAACAACTGACAAGTCAGTTACAGCCGAGATTACAGTTCTAACAAACGTAACGGATAATGAAGCAAGGTATCGATGTGAAGCTGCCAATGCTGCAACCGAAATCCCCCTTTTTGAAACAATCACAATGAGTGTATATTTCCCTCCTGATCACGTGAGCATCCGCAGAATTCCTGAGGACCTCATCCCAGGAATTGAAGCAACTTTAGTTTGCGTGTCGAGTTCAAGCAATCCTCCCGCTAAATTATCCTGGTGGACAGATGGTATCCCTATTACAGATTTAGTCACTACCACGGAACCTGGTCTTCACGGGGGCACTATATCTACTATCAAACTTAAACTTAATATCACCAAAAAGTTGAATGGAATTGTTTATACATGTCAAGCCATTAATGAAGCATTACAAAGGTCTGTGCATGATGCCACCACCCTTCAAGTTCTCTGTAAGTATCATTACCAAATATTTCATGACTCCTATGTCAAAGTGTCTGTGTACTTTTAGACAAACCTGAATTTGAGGAGGGTGCTGAACGTGTAATAAAAGGAATTGAAAATCAACCTTTAATAGTAAATTTAGAAGCAAGAGGTAATCCACAAAGTATAACTTACACTTGGACTAAAGATGGTTTTCCAATATCACAAGTTTCATCTAGTACTGGAAATGAGAGAATTATTGCTTCTGGTTCGGTTTTAAATATTACCAACTTAACAAGATATGATGGAGGAACTTACAAATGTGAAGCTATTAATTCTCAAGGGTGTTCTGTTGCGTTAATAAATATTACAGTGCAATGTAAGAAAGTGTCATAATTCATACATTTCCTTTTAATGTGAAATTATTTTTGTAGATTCTGCAATAATAACTTCTACAAGTGACACGGTCACAGTGAATCCAAATGATGATGCTACGTTGTCATGTTCAGCAGAAGGAAGTCCTCTCACTGAAGATACAATTAGATGGAAAAAAGATGATTTTCGTGATTTTAATGCTCGAACATCAGTTATGTATGACAAGAATGGAACGTCATATTTGAGGATATCTGGCGTAACAAGAGAGGACCTTGGCAATTTCACATGCATCGCAGATAATGATGTTGGCGAACCGAGTAAGAAAAATGTCACGCTTATTGTTAAACGTGAGTATTCCTCAAAAATGTTAAAATTTCTTATAAACTGATCTTTATTGTTATTTCTTAGATAAACCGGAAATTGATCAGGATCCAAAATTCAGGAAAGCTGCCGCTGATGCTGGAGATACGGCAAAACTGGTGTGTCGAAGTCATGCTTCTCCTATCCCTAAGTATAGCTGGACAAGGTCTGGGTCACTCATTATGGCAAACACAACTGGAAAATACTACACTACCTTCAATCAGGTAAATTTTATTTTCATTCAATTAATCTTCCTAAAAAATTAATCTTTTTCACCTAAGCTAAAAGGCAACAATTCATAGATATGCTCCATCCTCTTTATACTCCCTAAGTACCTGCTCCCAAATTAAGAGAATGTTTTATGAAAATTGAGTTTTAGATTCAAAGCAGCCTTTTTGTATAGGTTCACTTCATTGCATGCATAACCTACTTAAGTCAAAAATAATCTGTGAGTTTCATGAAGTTGAATTATAAAGCAGGTTTAAAAAATGCGGCGGCGGGGGGGTGGCAGAATGTTTTTTTTTTTAACAACCGAAGGGTTTGTGTTTTAATTGTACATTAAGTAATAAAAAATTTGTATTTTGGTGAATTTTGCAATAATTTTCTTATTTTCAGAGTGACGATGCCTTGAATTCAGAAGCAGTATTATACATATCACATGTGACATCGTCGGATTATGGAACCTACGAATGTGTTGTCAGAAATGAGCTCGGATTTTCAACGGTAATGGTAGAACTGTCCGGAACTTCATCTCCTGATACGCCGACACTTTTAACCATCCTCAATGTTACTCACGATTCTGTCACCCTCGGCTGGACTCCAGGATTCGATGGAGGTTTGAACGATACTACTTACCGAATTCGATATCGCCGAGTAACCGATAACAGTTACAAATACGAAGATGCGAATCCTGGAAACGCTACAGTTTACTCCATCCGAGGGTTGGATATCAATACGCAGTACTTCTTTTCCATACAAGCTTCCAATAGGCTAGGCAGTAGCAAGTTTATGCCAGATTTATTGTCAGCAAAAACCTCAAGTGAGTTGAAAATTATGTTTTCAAGAACGAACAGGTGATTAAAAAAGTCATCAAGCAAGTTTAAGTAAATTGTCTTAGGTACCTACCTAAAAAATTTCAAATCATTTGCTATAATAACTAATGAATATTAACTTATTCCATCAAAAAATGATGAAAAAATCACTAACCAAACCTAATAATACTATAATTTGAAGCAAACTTTCTATAATTAGAACCCAATAAACTTAGGTACCTACGCTATATCCAAAGCCCAATAATTATAAATTATACAAAGTCAAAAAGTGTTTGACCCAACCTGTTTGAATTACCGATTTCTCCATATTTGGCCCTGCTTATCTAGAGTGGGTAGAACATGACGACTTTAACTGGATTAACTTAGAAAGAACGCTAGTAAATATACAAAATATATAAATATTTGTATATATTAATAACTTTGACTCCTTTGCTTCATCCATGTAAAGAAAAGAGCATCTTGGTAACTGCATTTAGATAATCAAAAGTGATTGCAACTCAAGGCATATCTCAGTTAAATATAGCTGTTAGAATTAGAATTTATTTACTGTCTACATTTAGTAGGTTGCAATAATATTATAATTTATTTATTTTGTAAGTATTAGATTTTCATTGGAGGAAAGTGAAACAAAAATTCTTGCAAATGATATTTTTAATCACCTGGTCAGATGAAAGATTTTAGTGGTAAAATCGACAATCCAGAATGATGAGCATGCTAAGTTTTTGTCTTGGTGGTACCAGTACTGGGTAACCATTTTACTAACTTATTAATATCTTTTTTTCATGCTGCTTAATTTACTAACCAGACAAAGCTCCGCCGTCTTATACCTCACCCAGTTCTGATGAGAAAAATCTCAAAGACTTCCCCGGTTTCCTCATAATCGTAGGCACCATTGTGGGCACCCTGCTAATCCTCATAAACATTCTACTGATCGGATGCTGCTTGCATCGCAGATCAAAGAAACGTGTAACAGGTAACTCATTTTGTTTGTTTGTTTTATCTTAGCATTGAAAGACGATCACGTCGATAAAGTCCCGACCGAGACCTTGGAAGACAAACAGGACACTACGACTGTCGTTATCATCAGTATTTCGGTTGTTGCGATGCTCTTGCTAGTTTTGAATGTCATTATTGTTGTCGGCTGTGTGTACAAACGAAGGGCTAAGCGAATGAGAGGTTAGTTTTTTATTTATTTATATTATTTATTTATTTACTTTTACATTTTTTTTTTATTTATAAGTGTCTAACAGCTTTTTGGATGTTTATTTGTTGATTTACCTAATTTTTTTGTTGAAACTGGTTTTTCAACTATAGCAGTTCGATTTGATCAGAGAAAGTAATTTGAACCATATTAGAGTTAACTGGTTAGATTTTGACTGTATTTTAAATAAGGATACCTACCTGAACTGTATTGATATTATTAAACATATAGGCCCGTATTCATCAATAAATATAACCCCTGGGGTTATATTTTGGAACATATGTGATTGGTTCGAAATTCGTAGCGTTCGTAGGGTTTGAGCATTAGACCAATCAGCCGTCTGAAAATTCAAAATATAACCCCAGAGTTATATTTTGAAGTTTGATGAATACGGACAATAGTGCTTAATAATACAGGGGTCCGGAAATTATGCGCAAAAAATTAAGGGGGTGATTCTACTTGATGAAATATTGCCAAAAGTATCTACAATTTTTTTTTCGAAAACTCACAAATAAGAAAGTTATGAGCCTTCAAAGTTGATTTTTTAACTCAATATTTTTTTATAACTTTTTCTAGTGTACGGATTTTCAAAAAAGGCTAATAACTTTTTTCGTAATATTTTTTTCTGAGTTTTGAAGACGCACAATTGAAGAACATGAAGAAATCTTCGGAAAAGGTCCTCTTTGTCTATCACGATAAAATTACCCGTTTCCGAGTAAAACTGTTTTAAAAATTTGCTTGCACTAAAATTGATCACCATAAATTATGATCATTCTGCAACAATACCAAAGCAAGCTTTGGAAACAGCTGCAGGGTTGTCTAGGAAACAAGGCGTTTGCTTTGGATTTCATTTTGACAGCATTTTTTTTTTTTTTTTTATTAAAATTATTTTAATATTTTATTTAAAAAAAAATGATTAAAAATTTTTAAAATTTTATCATTTCCAGTCTGTTTATATATGAATGTCTGTTCTGTACATAACTAGGCAACCCTAGTTATGTACACTAGGGTTGCCTAGTTATGTACACCAAAGCATGCTTTGGTATTGTTGCAAAATGATCATAATTATTTATGGTGATCAATTTTAGTGCAAGCAAATTTTTAAAACAGTTTTACTCGGAAACAGATCATTTTATCGTGATAGACAAAGAGGACCTTTTCCGAAGATTTCTTCATGTTCTTCAATTGTGCGTCTTCAAAACTCAGAAAAAAATATTACGAATAAAGTTATAAGCCTTTTTTGAAGGTCAAGGGCAGTTAAGATCTTTTGATTTCGAGGGATTCAAGTCTAATTTGGACCAAGGGTGTAAAGCAACATCAGTGGCAAGTGTGTCAAATTTTAAGAAAAACCGTATACTAGAAAAAAAGTTATAAAAAAATATTGATTTAAAAAAATCAACTTTGAAGGCCCATAACTTTCTTATTTGCGAGTTTTCGAAAAAAAAAATATAGATACTTTTGGCAATATTTCATCAAGTAGAATCACTCCCTTAATTATTTGCGCATAATTTCCGGACACCTGTATGGCATATATTATAGCATATAGTGTTGGATATTATTGTTGCAGAGATTGATAGGATGCGATCAGTTTTCTGAGTTTTCCATGGTCTGGCATAACAAAAAAAAATGCTGCTCTTATTAATTGGTATTTTAAGTAGGTACACAGTGACTTGCGTGGCCTAGTGGTACTCCGCTGGCCCACGAAGCCATAGATCGCGGGTTCGAAACTCACCTCGGCCCGCTTTACTTTTCAGATTCATTTTCGAATGTCTGTGAAAAGTAAAATAAGCGATCGAACGTTTAAAAGGCAAATTATATAATTTAAAGTGTGTGTGGCTAAAGAGTTCGTCTCAAAGCCAAATTACCAGAGTGGAGCGACTATGTCTTACCTACACAGTTAAGACCGATGCTCCCTCTTTTTATAAAAAAAAATAAAAAATAAGTAGGTACACATTTTTTATTTTTCTGAAACTAAAATAAATTGAACTCTTCATGGAATAAAAAAAAAATGCATTCCCCAGCCTATTAATGATGACACACAAGTTCTTGGCAGACCATTGGAGGTTCTAATTAATTACTTGTTAAAATAATTATCGAAGGGCCTATTCCACAATAAAAACTTTGCAACCTTGCACTTCTCACTTTGGTGCATATTTACAAAGCGTTCTTGTCCTGTAACATTTCGTTAATAATTTAATAAGTGGGATGGAGATACGCAGTTTTTTTCATTAGAATAAAATGAAAATAATTGATTACGTAATTGTTTGGGAAATTATCGTTTGTGAATACAGGCGTTTGTCTTAAATTATTATCAAAAATTTACAAATACTGCAATTTCATATTGCACAGCAAAATTTCCTCTTGAGCGACAAAACAGATATTTGCTCACAATCCAGGGAATAAGACAGATGCAATCCAGTGCTAAATTAATTAAACAAATATGGAACACAAATTTTTTGCTTTGGAAAAAAATTAAAAAATGAAAAGCGCGAAGTTTAAAATTTTTTTTTTTGAACAGTGCCCAGGTATTTAATTATTAGCGAGTTGATTGGTCATAATTATTATTATTTTTTCTTAAAGAATCATGTTTGCTAAATTATGACTCCTGTTTATATTACTGTCATGAACTGACCAGTTATTTTTTTAATTATTGTCATTTAAGCTCAATTTTAGTTACTATTATTTTGAAAAACCACTTTAATTTTATTAGATAGGACAATTTTTTTATATAATAACTCTTTTTTAAGTTCCTCATGAGAAAAGCCCAGTTTTATGACTTTCATTCCATATTTTTACCTACCTATATTATGTAAATTAGCGAAAAGAAATTGTAGAAATTAGTTTTGGTAGTAACATTTGTGTGCTTTAAAAATAAAAGTTTGAGGTAGGTATAGTGCAGAAGTTGTTCAGAAAATTATTCGAGGGAGTTAATTTGCCAAGTAGACCTATAAAAAATATGAAGAATACTTTGAAATGTTTTTCAATTAATTTGAAATTACAAAAAAACCCTGCACAAAATTTGAGTTAAATTTTTTACTATTTCTCATTTCTTTTAATCTTGGTATTGGGCAATATTTTCGTGAATTTTTAAAAGTTTTTTAATTTTTAGAAATTATCAATAAGCCTCAGATTTTTTCTGGTTTCATAAAATGTTTTATTTACAGCTTAAAAAATTGTATTATTTGTATTATCATTTTTTTATCACTAATAATTATGATGCATTTTAATTTATATGTTACAGAGTTATTTCTTGGTGTGTTTAATTTATATGTATATATTTTCATTTTTAATTATCTCCTCATTTGGAAAATGCTAATTTTTTACACATTCATCCTTTTCATGCATTAATATCAGATGTGGGTAGAATTTATCTTCTAAAATGACTCTTTTCTAACTTTTGGAACTTCTCATTATCATAATATCATAAAATATGAGAGTGACTGCTCTGATATTGAGAGAATATGTAGAGAAAAACTTGGATAGGTAGGTATATTAATACCTTGTAAAATTTAAAATCAGAGTGCAAATAAGGTCTGTTAGAATCTCTAAACATTTAAGAGCAGCAGGCACTTCTCTCTACTGCTTAAGTCTTACCTTATGTAACAAACTCTTGCCAGTTATCAGCTTCAGTGGTAATTCACCTTATTATAGTAAATCTGAAAAAATGCAATATTTCTGTGGTTTTATTCTGTTATGTGGACAAAAAAACCACCACTTGATCATAAATTTCTTTTTTTTTTGTTATCTTCTCGCGATTTTGGGCTTACATTTTGGGCCTTTTCAAAAACCTAAAAAATTGTAATTTGAGAAACAATTTTAATTTGGAAAGTGGCCCTTTTGTTAAACCCTTGAATAAATTTTAGTATTATTTCTGTTCATGACCAAACTAAATACGTCATGGTGTTATTTTTTTTTTAACATAAGAACTGTTCGTACTTATAAAAAAATATTTCAATTGGGGTATTTCTAAAAATAATTTTTTGAAAAATCGCCTGGCATAAATATAAAAAAATTCAGGTCACAATAATAATACAAAAAAAAAAGGTTTTCCTTGTTAGATCCTGTAGTTTTTGACTGGAGTCTGGTCAATGAGAACCTCTCTGTATATAAATTGTGTAAATTGTGAGTCCCAGTTAGGAGCATGATTTATAAAATTCCCTTTATTTTAATTTCACTTTTGATGTGTGTTGTCCTAAGATTCTCCTCATCTGTGCTGCATCTTCTAGTGGTATTTAATTTAACGCAGGTAGTTGGGATTTTACTGTAAATTATAGATGTCAAAGTTGTAGGTAAATATTTCCAAAAAAAAAAAACGGTTTATCTTGGGGCATAATTTGAAAAAATATATATTGATTCTTGAATATGTACGTAAGTAAGTGTTGTAGAAGAGCAGATTAATGTTAAGTTCCCAATATTTCACGAAAGGCAACTGTTTTGAATATCAATTTTGTCTTTCAGAGCAAAATAATCAAACTAGCAAATCAGCAACTATTGAAATGTATGCACCAAGCAGTTACAATGATACAGTAACTGGAGAAACACTGTCTTCCGTTAGTGAAAAAAGTGAAACGTACAGTCACGAAGAACCCAATGAATATGTTGTAAGTTTCTTAGAAAAATTGCATGTAACGTTTTTTACATACTTGTGTGGATAATTCAGAATTTATTTTTCAAATACATTTTTGTGAAAAATTTTGTAATCATTATCAGTTTTCTCTACTTGCATGGTGATCTAGAAATAAAGGAAATATAAGAAACTCGGAGAAATAACAACAGTCATAAATTTCAACATAAAATTTTGAATAAATAAAAAAATTGTAGTGTAAAGTTAATTAATTTTTCAGATAAAAATTATACAATGCAAGCGCCTCTTTGATAGGTCTTGTTGACATATAATAATTTCTAATTGCACCATAGAACAAAGGAGCCATGTTAATATTATTTTGGCCTTTTTTATGAAATTTTTGGGCCATTTGAATTTTTATGAATTCATCAACTCCCGGTGTTTTAACTTTTAAGTAATAATACACTTTTCAAGGAGAATAACAAAGTAATGGTGATGTTTCCTTTAAAATAGTATATTACCTTTATTTCTGCATCGCCTGCATAATAAATAGCACTTATAGTCAGGTCCTCTCATATTCAATACATTCCTGCAGGCTATGACTAACAACCACCATTACTTCTCTCCCCAGGATGAGGGACGTAAACAAGCAACTAGCACTTATCTGTTGGAGCAACAAGAATATCACCCACCAGGTGCGTATCCCGTTTGTCCCGGCTATGAGATGCAACTTCAGCCTAATATGGCATATAAGACCCATACTCTGCCCCATCCACATCACCATCATCATCTGCATGACCGAACCCGTGCCAGGGACGATCAGAGCCTCGGCTATCACGGGAGCATGTCAGGTAACTAACAATTAACTAACATGAAAACGGTGGGTTCCTGGGGGTTGTTTGTGTTTTGATTTTGATTGTTTAATAATACCATTAACATTGTTTGATTGTACATGATTTGATAGTTGATATTAACGATTTCCCACTTGCAGCCAAGTCATCATATGTGAGCGCCCCATCTCCAGCTCCACCAGCTGATGGTTCCTACTACAACATGTCTGACCGATATCTGTCCTACCCGCCGCCCTTGGACTTCCAGTCACCACCCACCGTCCCCGCTCATCCTCATCTGACGGTCTCTCAGACCCCGGCTACTCCTCCCTTGCCTGCCAATGGGACACTACGCCACCAACGCGTTCCACCTCCGGATGTGCTGCATAACACCAGCCAAGGCCCCCAGATCTTGCAGGCCCAGACACTTGCAAAGCGGGGCGAGCTCAGCAGCTTTGGCAATGGTTTCGGTGTTAACCAGCAGGAAGGACATCTTGTCTGAGACGAGGAGGAGGTGCTGTATGTGCTCTAAAGTGTCTACGAGGGGTGTTGAGAGATTGAAAATGCACGTACTGATACTCATTTAAATGTGATTTATGATGAAATGTTGATATCATTTTGCAATATAGAGACGAAAACCAATTTTTTGATGTGTGTAGTTGAGTGTAAGAACTGGAGATTAATTTTGTTGATTCAGAGTTATTGTTGTTAAATTATTGTCAGAACTGATAGGATATAATTAATAATAGTTATTATAAAATGTAAACAGATTGAGAATTTGTGTGATTTATTTGTCTATTTGTACTTACATTAATGTCTGTACAAATGTTTTATTAATTTTTACTGAATGACTGCAATGGAATCGCAGCATGTTTTAGTTTACTTATACAAAATTATCAATTTTTTGTTGTTTTCTTATTTACAAGATATTTACTCATATTATGAGGTCAGAAATGTTGATAATTCCGGTACTTAACTCAGTTTCATGATAGTACAACTATTAGGTAAGTGTATGAGAATAGATGCAAACTATTATGGCTACCATTATTGATCGAGGTGGCTGTTGCTTATGTTTTGACAATCCATTGCAGCAAGAGGTATTCAGTAATTTTTTATAACCAGTATCAATTAAAAATTCTTGTTTTAATTGATTTGTCCAAAAAATCTTGCTGTTATAGATAAATGTATGACACTTATACCGGTATGTATAGGTAACTACTTATTATTGATTCCTATTGAGTTTAGGTAACTCATGGCTTTTTGGACATTTAAAAGTATAAGTTTAGTCTTCTGGGCTAAATTTGTTGGTTTTCCTTTTACTCGTGTAATCAGTTTTATTGATTTCCATATTTGTTTTGTCCAAATCTATCTCAATTGTAATTTTAAGAATGTAAAATATTATATTTATTTTTATATGAGTTAATTTTAAGTTAAATAAATGTTTTGCTAGTCCACTTGTACAACCAAAGGAAGAATTTTTCTTTTTTATTTTAATCCTCATTTGTATAAATCAATTTTTGTTTATTTACTAAGTTTTAACTTGTACATTAATTTTTAGTTCTATTTCTGATTATTTATTTCTTCTTAAAAAATACATTTTGATATCCAGTTTTTAATTTTTGTAAATAGTAGAATAGTGTTTTATTTTATTCTTTGATCGAATAAATATTTTCTTTATTATTTACCTTTTCTTTTATTTACTTAATTATTCATATTAAATTTAATCGGACAGATAGGGTATATAGTAGTTAACTCCATACAGTAACAGTAGCAAGCAAAGTTCTTATAAATATAAATGTGTTTTAAAATTACTCATGTTAGTGTCCTTTTTATTTAAGAGTGTTTATAAACTTTTTCAAATGATTTAAAAGTACTTAGAAGGTTTTCAAGATTGTGGTAGGTTTCATGAATTTCCTGTTCTAGGAATAATAAGAGCTTCACTTATGAAGTTTAAAAATGATTTAGGCACTCTATAAAATGCCTTATATGCGAAGCTCATTTAAGCCGCAATGTTGTTTATAAACTTTTTTAAACAATTTAAAAGTATATAGAATGTTTTCAAGATTATGGTAGGTTTCATGAGTTTTCTGTTCTAAGAATATTAAAAGTTACATTTAGGTAAGTATTTATTTATTAGTAAAAAAGGATTAGAAAGAAAGAGTCAATTCACTGATGAACTCTTCTGTATGCCCTCGATTGAACACTATTATGCTTGAACAGAAGTTCAATAAAGCAAAGCATTAGAGGCAAAGTAAAATAAATGATTTAGGCACTCTATGAAATGCCTTATAGTATGCCAGGCTCATTTAGGCAACAATTTTAGGTACCTATATCCAAATACCAAAATACTAGTAGCAAAAAATACATTTCTGTTATGAGAAGTGAATTCCATAGGCGCGCATTATAGTGTAAGCACTAAATTAGAAATTATCAAAAAGTTTAAGTTTTTCTTATTCTTATATTTTCAATAATAATTAACGACGAATCCAAAGCTGAGAAACGTTCGTCGACAAGTGGCGAGGTTTGGAAGTTACGTGAAAATGGACTATTTCTCGATTTTTACATTTTAAACGCTATTGGAAATATTTCAGCTTTTGGTGAGAGAGATAGGTAGGTAACAGAGCACAGATGTACGGCTAAAACGCGAAGGTCTTAAATATATTATATTGATTGCCATTAGATATAAGAAGACAAAATGAAAAGTGATATTTAATAATTAATGATAAAAAAAATTATCTGTGTTGTGGAGCTAGAGGCATTTCCTTTTTTTTCATAGCACATACCTTTATTACATAGATAGTGACACTGCTTCGTAATGATCGTTTCCCATTAAGTATGTTGACCTGCTACTTCCTGGCGTTTTAGTATTTATGTATACCTATAAAATTTTATTCTTAAATAGACAAGAGGTAGGTATAGCATCAAAATTGTAAGACAAATTGATCAAAATCATAAAATAAATAATAATAAAATAAATTTTATTTCTAAAGAAATAAAAGGCCCTCCTTTCAGGCCCCTCCTGCTATCACAATACTTTTTGCAACTACATTTAACAAATTCCTGCCCAGTTCCCAGTGCCTAGAGTGCATAAAATATGAACATTATCTCTTGGGAAGTAGCATTTTCTCAATCATTTTAATTTTAACTGAAGTAAAAGCAAAAACTCATCTTTAATCACACTGACTGTATAATTGCAGTGGAACTGATTTTCACAACTTGACTATGAATGTATTTTTCATTTAGTAATTCAATTTGCAAACTGTAAACTGCGTCCTAATCAAACCGACCTCTATCAATCTGTCAACTTCTGGCATAGGTATCCTCACAGTTGCTCCTGAATGGATCTACTGGAAGGAAGTTTTTTCAAAATTTTCTATGTTTGCTCTTTTTCCTAAATTGAAGCTGTGCTGTAGCAACTCAATGAAATGTTTCTTGCACAGAAAGGTCTCAAATTTTTGGAACCGTGATCTCTTCAGACACTATTTTTTTCGGAGCAGCACGGTTCGATTGATTCAATCTTTGATTTATCTCTGCTTCTTTATTGTTGAATGAATGTTGGGTGTTGATTGTAAAGCTGAGTTGATCATGAACATCTGAATTCTCAAACTCTGAATAGATTGTTTTCGTACATTTGAGTGTTTCTAATTAAGTAATTGGATTAGTAAATATAATGGGGGTAAAGCAATCTTCCATAACAGCTATGCTCCTATACCTATTCCTAAAAAACTTTTACAAATTAATTATCCAATATCCACTCAAATAAGTTGTATTAACTGCATCCCATTTATTTAGTTTATTTCAGGTAAAACTATTAAAGGGTAAAGCTTTGTGAATGTCGATAAAGTCTCAGAAAAACCCAACCACGTAATCTTGAAAACAGAAATTTGAACAAAAACAGAGATTTATATTATTTTTAATTTTTCAATGAACTTGCTTGTGACTGATTTATCTGTATGCCTTTTACTTCAAAAATAAATCAGCAGGGCCTACAAAGGTCTCGATTCTAGAAAAGTAAGGCTTTATTATACAATCATTTTTTATAAATCGAGTTTTATTATCGAAAATGCATTTTCTTTTTGTATATAATGTAAATAATGTATAAATAATATAAAAGAAACTATACCTTCCAAGTTTGCCAATGATTGAATGATATTTATTAATATATTTTATAAAGTGCCTTTAAAATTAAAAAAAAAAACAATCTGCCCTGTAAAATATACAGTAACTAGATAATAGAGTTTTATAAATAATATAAATGTCTTTATCTTCACTGTGCACTGCAATTTCTGTAAGTATATTTTTGATCATTATTGTACATAGTTATGGATTTATAAGTCAAATCTAATAATAATTACTACTGCTTGGGATTTCCTTAACAATAATTTTCGGTCAAAATTACCCTCTAATTTAATAGTGGTGAGAGAACTGATGATATGTTAGGTATTACTTATAATAATTGTTGAATATGTATAAAGTGTGAATGCTCACTGTGAAACAACTGTTAAATTGTCCAGTCAATATAAACTTGTATGTCTGTTCATCTCAAACTGTATATTGTTACAATTTATGACTATTAAAACCTAATTATTAAAATAATTTTTTATTTTAATTAATTCTTAAAAATAAATTTAAAATTCAATACCTCAACATTAAGTGTGCTTTACACAGCAAAAGCAAGATGCTTTTGGAGCTTATCTTTTGTAATCAGTAGTACAAACCAATTAAAAAACAAAAATATGAAATTGTTTAAAAGTTGTGTGTAGGTTGCTAGTTTTCTAAGAAAAAATGGTCTGGTACCTATACTCTGGAACACCGCGCGGTACCTTTGTGATAAGCTGACTACAAGCACATGCAAACAGGAGAACTGTATACGCATGGCCTGCAAAAGGAAGCTACAAATTTATTTAAAGTCTAAAATTTATAATTTTTCCAACTTTGAAGCTTTACTTATATCTCGAGAGCGGAAAGTCGCAGGTTAAAACCGGTTTCGGTAAAAATCTTGAAAAGCTATAGTATGCAACAATAATTATTCAGTGAAGCAGTTTGGTGTGATTTATTGTCTCATTTTGAGTTTGTAAGTTTGGTAAGTTTTCAAAACAGGACTGGACTACCTAACAATAATAAGTATAATCCAACCAACCTTGAAAAAAATTTAACTGACTAGCTCCAGCTTAATTTTATTTCTAAGCAACATAAGTAAACATATATTTCGGAAGGAAAACATACAAAATAATGCATATGTAAACAAAATTTAAGCATATTAAAGCAGCCAGACGAGCCTCCCAGAGATAAGACCTGCATTGATCCTGCATAATACTTATGTCTGTTAGGTAGGTACATGTGTAATGTACCTTCGGTTTCAGATAGGTATCTCATTATCTCCTGCTAAATAATACCGTCCTTTTGTGATAGACAAGGCCGCCGCCTGCAATGCCACTGCCATATTTTAATGTTTATTATAAATGGAGTGGCTCATCTACCCTTGAGGATCGACGAGGATTCTCCCTATAACCTTTGGCTTGGGTATTTATTCTAGATGTTGGGGTACCATTCAGTACATTCCGCACTGCACTCTTCATCAGGAAGATAGACTTAAAAATATTAAGCTGTTTGAGACAGTGCGGTTTGATAAACTTTTTGAAAATATACTTTTTTAAATTTGTTCCAATTAACCCTTCAAGATGTTTGCTTTCTTAAAATTTGGTGTTGATGCGTTGTTCATAATTTGTTTGATCAATAGTTTGGATGCCTTCAGTAATTGTAAGTAAATTCAGTTTAAAATTAACACGACAATAATTCAGATATGAGGACATAACTACGTTCTGGATATTATAAGCACAATCCGAGCATTAAAAGAATTTTTAACTTTTCATAGTAGTTTTTTAAAGTTGTTATTTCCATGTATGTTCAATGGTAAGCTTTCTTATAAAATTAAAAAAAAGGTATGGTGAAAGACTTTCTTTCACCATGCATGTGAAAGAAAGATTGTGAGTTCTTGGTTCTAATAGTGGGTGGTTTATAAAACGTTAAAAGTCTATACACAATTTTTGCTTATATTATAATATTATAGGTACGTTCCTAAAAAGAAAAGAAAATATACAAATAAGTAGTTTTGAATATACCTAAATATTTGACCTAGCGTATATAATATGTAATAAATAATTTATTCCGTCGCGGTAACTGCGTTTAATGACCTTCCCAGAACTTTCATGACAAGAATCATAATGATAAATGTTCAATGCCAATGCCAAAGAAAACTGCGGGTACTGATTTATTTATTGTCAATAGATTTGTTTCATTTTTATTTCGGATCTTTGCAAGGGAAAGAATTACTCAAAATAAAAATAATCAATACAATAAAGCATACGTCTTAATAAAAAAGAAAGAGTGAAATATAGAGAAAACAGAAAACTTATAAAAACTAATTTATTTCAGTTGCTGATGTGACGTGTGGAAACAAAACCACCCAAAGGCATGGTAAAATAGTTGGTGGAATGAATGCAGTTAAAGCAGAATTTCCTTGGATGGTCTCCATAACTAGATTCGGAGGTCATTTCTGTGGAGGAACAATTATTAATAATAGAAATATTCTAACAGCTGCGCACTGTTTTTGCACGTAAGGAAATTACTTTCATTTTTTTATCAGGTTGTTTGTATTAATCTCTGGGGCCAAAGTTAACTTGCTTATTACATCATTTGGCAGGTCTACTATATTTTAGCTTATTTTAAGCCAGTTTGGTACCTATACTTACTCTTCTATCACATTTCAATTTGTTTAAAAATCCCCCGTACCTATTTCTATAGTGGCTTGGACATAGAAACCTTGAACCCGACCCACGTAAAGGTGACCGTCTCCCAGCATGATCTGACCCAGGCGAATCCAGATGCTTACACAATGGGTGTACGTCAGATCGCCCTGCATCCATCATATATTTGCGGGAAGCCTGGCCACGATATCGCTATTATGCGCCTGGATGAGGAGATTGCCTGGACGTCCGCAGCGTCGCCCGCTTGCCTCCCTGAAGCTTCACAGGAGAGGCTGTTTGATAACCGCGTCGCTACAGTTGCCGGGTGGGGGTGGACCAATGAGGACTCCCATAAAGGTAAGTAGAAAAGTTGCAATATTTGTAGTTCTTAACTAGTTGTAACTTTGATAAGCTGAAATGTGATTTTTCTATGAGTGAAAAGAAATCAGAAATCTTATTTGAAAGAAAACAAAATTTAGTAGAACGTAAAAAAAATTGCACGCTTGACTCAAAAATTTATTCTTTCAGCTTTAGATTTTTTTTCTAAATAGCTTTGTATTAAAAATGCTGATTTTTCTGTTAAAAAATGTAAAATAAATTTTTATTTTCGCCACTATCATCCTGAAAAGAAGCAGAAGACGAAACAATTATATTACCGCTACTCTGACCTGCTCCCTGCCCTCCATAACAGTGCCTATAGAGTTATGTTTTACGCCTACGTCACTGACTTTTTTAATTTTTAAATTTTTATTTTCTTTACGTACCATTTAGAAGACGAAATTTTTCTTATAATTATGTTAACATAATTTGACGTTTTTATATTTTAATGGTTAGTTCTTATAAAAAAAAAATGTTCCTGACAAAGATTTTCATGCACGGGTCGAAAATAAATCTTTATCGGCTCCACTTCGATACATTTTTAGGAATTGTTAAAGCTTTTTGTAAAGCCAAAAATTATTATTTCAAGCTGCGTTTAAGACTAATAATTATTGTTAAGACATAATTTTTTTTCGTTAACTAACACTAAAGATACTACTATAATAGTGCTTGACGATAGGCAGCAAAATAATACTCTTGCTGCCTGTATTTTAAATATCGATGGTATAATAATTCTAATATCCTGTATCTGCAAAAAATTCAAATTTTACTTGTTCGCGCCATTCGGTTGTACGTTTACTCTGTCATGAGTTGAAATACAGCGTATTGGCTTGGGAAATCGGCTACAAAAAAAGTTTTGTAACCTCCTGAATCATATTTAACCCTGACCATCGATATACATCATAAAAAAATATAAACGTAAATTTAAAAAAAAATATGTTCAACTCGGCATAAAATGACTTGGCTTTTTAGTCGCGATACCTAATCTGCAACTTTTCTGCCTATATTTAAACCAAAACACTATTTTCTAATTTTGAAACTTAACATAGGTATATGTTCAGCTGTCAACAGTAGTAACTTAACTTTTTTAACTTATTCAGGAGGACGCGCTAAAATACTGCAAAAAGCTGAAGTTAATGTGATAAAATCATCCACTTGTCAGAAATGGTTTAAATCTCAGGGTAAAAAAGTGAGAATTCAGGACAACCAAATGTGTGCCGGACATGAGCAAGGAGGAATCGACTCTTGTTGGGTAGGTGAATATGATATTTAGGAATATTATCCAATAATAGTTTCAAATTCAGAAGTAAAAGTTTATTAAAGCCACATTAAAAGGTTGAATTACAACAGTTGTTTTTGCTTCTGATGCAACTTTTTAATACTTTTGCAAGTAGTAATACTGTCACCTTCGCGCATGACCTTACATTTGTATTCAAATAATCGTGCAGACTTATAAAACTAAAACGAAATAGTGATGAAAATTTAATTATTTTTTATGGTTTTTAGGTAAATTGTTCTATTCCATAATCACTGAAATTATTTTCGTGTTATAGGCTGACAGCGGTGGCCCACTTATGGTTGATTCAGAGAAAGTCACTATGGTTATTGGAGTAGTGTCTACTGGGATCGGCTGTGCAAGACCTCATCTTCCTGGAATTTATACCAGAGTTTCTGAGTTTATTCCATGGATTCAAACCACTATTGATCAATAAGTAGACTGAAGAAACATTAATTTGTCTTATAAACAATGCTAGTCAAATTTATTTATTTAATTAATTTATTCAACTTTGCCAAATAAATTATTTATACTATGTATATTGTATAGAATATGAGGTACCTGCCTATATTAAAATGTATTATAAGAATCCTTATTTTTCGTCTTAATTTAATTCCTCCGTTTTACAAACAATATTGAACTCGATAGGGGCAAATCATTGAATAAGTATGACCCACAAAGTGGTCGCATTTTATTATGCACTCAGTAAATATTTTAGCTAAAAAACCAGGCTATTTTGTTGTACCTACTCCTCGTTATTAAGTAACTGTTATTGAGCATTTAGAGTAAAATTAAATGAAGTGCCTATACTATCTAAATACATCAGGGTGTTTGGTAACTGCGTACAGCTAAAATCCAACGTCATGTATAAAATCGTATTTTAAGCATAAAAGATACAATAACTCTTTTCATGATGAGCCCTCGTTTAGGAAATATCTCCAAAAATGTAAAACTAAGGCCGCAATAAAATATTATGTTTCATTCAGTAACTGAACAAAAATTTTGGAAGTATTTCGTAAACGAGGCCTGATCTTGAAAAAAGTTATTCTCTCTTTTATGCTTACAATGCGATTTTATACATGAAGTTTCATTTTGGCTGTTTAGTTATGAAACACCCTTTATAAGTGTCTTTCATCGATAGGGAAAAAAGTTACTTAAAAAATTGATAAAATAGAATCAGCACTTTTAGCGGAGATTCGTCCTCGTAAACAACTCCCCTCAAATGGTCTACTATCTCTCTCGTTTAATTGGATTATCAGCTTTTTTATAGATATCTTTGTGTTCACATTTGATAAAGTTCCATTCGTAGTATTTTCACACATAGTTTTTAACATTTAGTCGAGTCGTACCCTATTCATTTTTTCCACTATTTTCCCATTATGTTCCAACGATTTTGCAATTAACGTATAATAATTATTGTTCAATCGACTTGATTCCTGATCCACATAAATAATCGCATATTTTCTTAAATCGAATGCATCAGCATCAGTAACTCAATGTACTACCTAGGAAGATTTCAAAATATCTTCATTGTATATACCTATAGAACCGCGTTGACTATGATGAAGTAAGATAATATTAACGAGCTTAAGGTAACAAATATATAGATCGTGGTGTATGTACATTCACCGTTGTAATTAAGGTACTCTTCAGCCTTATATAATGTAATAGACTACTTACTTGTATTTGGTATAGTCAGGGAAATGGATGGGTAAGTCAAGGTTTACGATGCTGTGATCTGATAAAATTAAACAGTTTCACGCCTCTATCACTGCAACTCAAATTATACAAGTTCTCATCAAAGAAATTATTCTATTGTATTATAAAAGAATCACATCAACATGATTAGTTATTGCATCTAAACGCATTACCTGAGAGAACTAATTTGTGAGTTGATTTAGACTCAGCATGGCGCCCTAGAAATCTAAAAATCGTAACGACCGATTTGAGGCACATTATTATTGAAGCACAATTTGCAATTATTATTGCTGCTTCTGATGAGCTTTAACTTCGTTTATTGTTCAGTTATGCCTGCCATAACCGTAACATATTTCATCACGGACTTGCATTCAAAGGGAATCCTTTTCTATATGCAAATGGATGAACATAAAATGGGATGCGAGTGGTATATCAGATCTAGAACTGCTTTATGGACATTACCTCACGGCATGTCGGTATTATTAATTGCTGCCTTACCATGTGGGCTATTTTATTTACCATCAATCTAATGCACGATGCTCTCTAAAGATAAAAATAAGCACTATAATGTAGGTAAGTAAGTGCTTCATTTGCAATTGCAAACTGCAACCCACAAGTGGGTACCTACTGTTTAAGGACATCTATTTTAGATGCTCTAGCTGGTAATGATGTAAATAAAAGTAGGTACATTATAGCGGTTAATAAATGGGCTTTTTTAACTCACCATCACCAAGATTCTGATAAAGCACCGAGAGGATGAGGTGCATCTGGCAGTTTTCTGCATAAATGCAGGATGAGTTTTTTCAATGTTTAGTACATGGATTTCTAAAACTACTGCAGTTTAAGGAACTGTTGAATGAGAAACGCAGTTACAGTTTATTGAGCTAAATTCGATTCAACCTTTGTTTTTTTAAAATCTTCATGGGTTCCTAGATATTTCACATAATAAACTCAATTTCGCGTTAAATTGAGGTAGCACTCTTATTATTGGGATCGTAAAGGAAAACGTTTTAGACGATTTTATAACCAATCAAACGGCGTTATAATTTTTTTTTTATTTGTCATGTCATTTTCGAGTAGTGACTGTTTTTTTTAGTGTAAAATAAGTTGCAACTTCTTTATTTTCATAAAAAGCCATATGAAGTTTTATATCATTATATTTAGAAAAAAGAGCCCTGTTCAATGATTTCATAGCCAACTAATACAAAAAAAGGCTCTGACCTCTTGCTCTTACACGTGCAAATTGCCACTATCAGAATGCCATGCTACTCTATTTTATTTTTTTCTGAATAAGTGATTAGCAAGAATGTGTAGAAAGCTGTTGTGCATAATTGTAGAAGTTGATGCAATGAAACTACCACGGGTATAAGTGCACCACTGGTATAAGAGCATATGTTTATCAGTGAATATGCGTGAATGATTCATGAAAGCGCTTGTCCGATTGAAGGGCTCGTCAGAACAAAACATTGCAACGGACTGCGACCAGACACCTGGGTCAACCTGGGGTAATATAACGATATCTGCTTACAGCTCTCGTTCCGCCAACTTAAATATAACATCGTGATATTATACATATCTACAATCTCCAAATTATTTCAAGAATGAACTTCTATTACTTTAAAAAAATATCTTTCAGTGGGTAACTTTCTATTCAATTTAGGGGACTGTTTTATATTTAATAACATAGCAGTTTGAATCAGCCTAACCATATATTAAATTAAATACAATAATATAAAATAAGGCAAAGAAATATTTTAGATAATAGTTTTCAAGTTTTAGATAGTTCATGCTGCCATTTATGTGTAATGGCGTCATATGTCAATCGTCATACCACTCGATCTTTAATGAGGTTTGCTGAATTGAGAGAAAAATATTTTTTGCTCTCTTTTTAAACGGATGCTTTCATAAAACATCAAATTTACTCAAAGAAATGAGCTCTAATAATTTTTTTTAAGTCGTTACTTGCAGGTTAAAATTTATTTATCCAGAAAATTTAGGAAACCCTAATTTGATACGAAAATACATGTTAATAAAAAATGAAATAGAAGTATGGAAAAATTATTAAAAATAATAAAATATTTCCAATAGTTACCTTAATTTGTTCCATATTTTACCCTTTCACTGTAGTACCTGTTAGACAAATTTAATAAAAATATTTTTTATTACAGGTCTCTATTTTTCACACTATTCTTCCCGCTAAAGTATGTATCTTATTTACTCGCACCTTTTTCTCAAGTCTTCAAGAAGCACAGTCCCTCCACATCTTCTTGGGTGAATCTTGCTCATCCTCATACCTCCAAGCTGGTCATCATTTTTCCAACCTAGACCTCTCCCCTCCTCATTGCATAAGGGACTGCAGTCTTCCCTTCTAAGTATTTCCAGTAGGCGTGCCAGGAACGTGTTGCTTTTTGGAATCAATGAGGCTGTGGGTGATAGTTCTGAAGCGAGGATCTCGGAAGATGTAAAGCAGATCAATATAATTCTCCGCTCTATTGGGTCACTTCCCAAACCAGTGAGTATATCTCGATTAGGCATCTACAACCCACAAAAGGTTCGGCCTGTGAAAATTACCTGCAGCGACGAGGAGGCGAAGAGGACATACTTGAAGTCTAACAAAACAAATTCGGTTCGCAAATATCATTTTCGTTCGGACTTGACTGTGAGGCAGAGAGAAACCTACAGAGAAGTCATTAGGGAATTTAAGACTAGGAGAGAGAGCGGCGAAAGTAACATCTTGCTTCGATACAAAGACAACATTCCATTCATTTCTATCAGATCGGATGCTCCTTCGCTGGCAAAAAACTAATTGTTTCCGACAGATTGCGAGAAGACGGTGTCGCCTGTGAGGCAGTGGAACATCGCTCCAAGTCTATTGTGTTATCGTGTCTTTCAACGTAGTTGCTGATCGGTGTGACATCAGTGTTGACTCTTTCAGAGAGATCAAAAAACAAGTTGTTGATTGCTTTAGTGGAGAGTAACTCCGAATCCTGCTGGATGGTTGAGGGTGTACAACGTAACTTGCTGTGGGGTAAAGATGGGGAGGAATAGTATGCATAAGAGGGCAAATTGCTCGTATTCATTATTGGTATAGCTCGAGCTCCGCTCCCTCATTGTCTACTTTGTATTGTATATTTAGTTTATCTTTAAGTTTTCTGGGTGATTTGTTAATGTATCTAGGCATACAAACTGACTTATTAGCTTATTTTAGTTTTTGATTGTGTGAATGTTTCCTGTTATTAGGTTTTTGTACCTGTTGGAAATAAATTCTGTTATTATTATTATTATTATTATTATTTCCGGATACTTCCAACATTCCAGTCATCTGTCTTATAAACAGTCATATCAAATCCTGTCTCACCACTTCTTGCCCATCATCTATCCCAATATTACCATCTTTGGCGCTTCTATTCTTTGTGTTTTTTTTTCACAGGCCTTGTCTTTAACAAACAAAATTGCTCTTTTTGCATTTCCCATTAATCCACATGTAGCTATACTAAATCAAATAGCGAATTGAAGTGATATGCTTTTCCAGACATGGCTCCAAATTGCTTCTCCGCTATCGATGTTTCATTTCTCAGCCTCATTTACAACATTATCTCCCATACTTTTAGAATATGCAACAGTTCATTTTATACCTTGTAGTTTTTATTTATATAGGTACCTTGTAGATTTAGCAATCCTGGATATCGCCCTTATACCCTTACCTTTATATTATGGGTAGCTACCAACGCACTTTCTCTTCACGGGTTAAATAAGTGACCTTTAACAATTAGGTTGATCTTATATAATGATTTTTATTAAGTAGTTGAAACCCATATTAATATTTCTTCCCGCTGCAATGGTACTCTAAAAATATATAATTTCATAAACTTCTACAGCAGGTATGTAGAGTCATGCTCTAGTTATTTACTAAATAGATACAACTGGAAAAAATATTGTTTTTAGATATTGCTGAGTTAACACATATTGACTATTGACATATTGATCTATTACATTAAAAAAAATTTTCATCACTTTTCTTTAAAAAATTTTAGGGTATCAGTCGTAGACGAGAAATGAAACGAATTCAAAAGAAACTTATATAAAATTTCCGATGCTATAAGTTTTAGGCGTAAAAACCTGTACCCACTTTTTTAAAGATTCTGCGTATTCAGCATGTAGTTTTTTCAAATTTATACAGGTAGTAATTTTATATACGTATTTACTTTTCGTTTTTTCTCCTCTCTTGCTATCATAGAAAGCGATGACTGCAGAATATATTGTAGGTATCTCATACCTACGTAATATCGCATAAGAGCTCTATTTGTTTAACGAAACAACGCGGGTGCGCATACACTTTCGACAGTTTATCTTAATCCTGATAATTACATGCAACAATTGCACAAATGGAATGCATCTAGACCATTTACATAAGCGATCGTCTTCTTCACTCCACTATGATAAAATCTAGGTTTAAAACTCGAAACGCAGCTGCTTCCTATTATCTATAGACAGTTATAGTGCAGGCAATTAAGGCTCTTATAAACAAAAACTATGTAAATTTTTGCAAAAAAAATAAGGTTGCTGGCATAATAGGTATATTGCAAGAGGTATAATATAATAGCATTCAATCTTTGGAATTCAAGCTTTCCTCTTATAAGATCAAGTTAGTTCAACTTTGCAGTTCTTAGTTTTGACGTTTATCAGTGAAACTAATTAAACTAAAAGTTGGTCCGACCGATCCACAACCACTCCTTGGTCTGATGAAAATAGGGATTGATGTTTCAAGTTCGGAAATTCTTTCATAATATTCTTGGTTGACATGGCAGACTGACGAGCTTTAATATAAGTGAACATCGGGATATTCAAAATTAATTTATGTAATTTATCTGTCTTTGCATTTTTTCCAAAACTCAAAACTGAAAGATTTTTGAACGATTGCCAGACTTTCAACTACCCTTTATAAATATCTATGAATATCTATCTTGGTGTGAAAGTTTAAAAAATACATTTTTTTCTCAATATGTACTTCAACACTTTGTGATGTAAAGTATAACCCGTTTAGAACTTACCTTTAAGAAAAGTCTTTATAAAACGGCCTCAAGAATTTTACCCTTAAATATTGCCCTTTCATCCTGATTTAAGTACTCTGTATATTCTTAAATCAAGATTGCTTAGTATAAAAAAAGGATTAGGTATAAAAGAAGCTCTATAAAAAGCTCTAATGTTTTATGCCTAACGTTCAATCGTATTTTTCTCGAAAATGTATAATCAAATGTAAATTGTCAACTTTTTTTTTTACTTATACAAAATGAAATTACACCTACTTGTGTACAGGGTGAGTCTTTATTGGCAAATTTCGTTAACGGTACATTCTAGGGGCAAATTCGTGCATCGTGCAGCACATGAAAAATAGTAAAAAAATATTTCTTGTAGATCGACCGAGATATGAAGAGATAAAGTTGAGAACTTAACTTCTTTAATATTGACAGTTTTATCAAAGAATTTGTTTCTTCAAACTAGAGTATATACTGCCTCTTCTTTCAAATACCATAGAATTTTGTTTTTAAAAGCACGGTTTAAATTTATATGAATGCAATATTGTAACTTATTCAGTTTCTTTTTGATTGGTGGAATACCAGAAAACTGAAGTTACTTTCGTTGCAAATAAATTTAAACCGTGCTCTATTTTAAGCAGACAAATTCTTCAAATCTCTCAATACTAAAGAAGTTGAGCTCTCAACTTTACTTCTTCAAATCTCAAAATTTACAAGAAATCTGTTTTTTACTGTATTTCCTGTGCTGAACGAATTGACCCCTTCAACGTATCGTTGAGGAAATATGGTCATTGAAGACTTACCCTGTATATATATATATATTAAATTAGGAAATTTATTCTTTTTGGTAAATATATAACCTCTTAAAAACTAATTTACCTATCTGTTGAACCAAATAAAGATTCCAAATAATAATTTTTCTTTTCGTAATTACAAAATACATATCGACATAACAATATATTTAAACAAACCAATGAAGCAGAAAAAATTAATAAACTTCTTCATTGGCAATACAAAATTGAAATTGAAAAATGTAAGAGAAGTTTATTGTTCTCGCAGACCTCAACTTCGTAGACTACAAAATCCAGTACTTTTCAGCAATATATTCATCGTGGAAAGCGAGAGTGCTCTTCGTGTATGCAGAAATGCAGATTGCAGATTTGCAGATCTACATATTTCATCGCGATGAGACCTACAACCAAGAACTAACATCATTCATCCAGTTCTTGCATTCATCTCGTGCGGCGTTGCACAATTCTGTCAATTAATTTCAAGACCATAGCTGCATTTAAATAACGAGCTCAATTACTTCTCTGCTTAATACGGAAAATCTCCTCATATACCGCCTATAACAAAAACACATGCCGCAATTGCTAATTAATAAGGTCCATAGAACACCGATAGGTCTAATCTTTTTGCCAATACTACGACTTCCATGGGAGTTATTGGAAAGGTTAACATGTTACATCTTCGGTTGTTTCGCCCTAATAAAAAATTTTAGACGAAGTAATTGCGCCATTAATGAACTAATTGCTAGTGTAGCAATTGAAGAGATCGTTCAAAATAATAGATTTCTTTAAGATGTACTATCATCAATAAATATTGTCATTCAGTAATTGCTAAATTGCCCGTTTCTTACTCCAAAGAGCAAACGCATCAATGACAAGTCTATAAGATGATCTTAATGTCACGAAAAGAATGCTACCAGAAAAAGACCCGGAGCAAATTCCTTTTATCTAAGACACCTGTCTGCTAAATGATTATTCTGGTCAAGTGCGATCATAAATACTTACCTACTCGAGCTCTGCGGCTTCCATATCTAACTATTAAAATATTTAAATTGGATAATTTTAATTTATTGAACCTTTCTTTATTTGGAATTTTTTATTAATTCATTGTTTATTATAATTAATTATAATTATTAAAAATATAATTGTTAGGTTCTTGATTAAAAAATTAGCTTTAAAAGTTTTTTTTAAATTGAAACGTTCGGGGCCGATCGGTCCCTTGTTCACTCATTTGTATAAAAACTATGTGTGCAAAAAAATAGAAATGTTTTAAAAAACTACAATATAATAAAATTAATGGTCAAAAGAGTGTTCATAGATATTTTATTTCATACTAATACATTATACAGTAGAAGCTCGATTATCCGGAATAATGTGGGGCAGACCCATTCCGGATAAACGAAATTCCGGATAAACCAGAGGTTTTTTTTTATAATAAGCGACTCCACGATAGGTGTAACCAGTTACCCTATACATAATGCAACGCAACGCACCATCGTAGGAAGGAACTGCTAAAATAATTTAAAACTGAAAACTTGTTGCTATGAATTTTTATTATTAAAAAGTGCATATTATGTTGTATGTATGTATGTTAATACATATGCTTATTCAATGCAAATTCATATGAGGTAATTAATGATGGTTTTACTTTAGTCAGACGTTTTCTAGACGCATAGTCCCTCCACCTCTTTAAAAGAAATACCGATAATAATGACTACAGTATATAATACCCTTAATTTATCTATGTACTAGTGGCGAGCGATGGCGACTGGTTTAAGCACGTTATGAATCTCTTGCATTTTCATGAGAACAGGCAGGGTTTCACGGCACAACAAATGTGTTTGCTGTTTACTGTTTTTGTTGTTTCCGGATAAAACGGAGAACGCAAAAACGATAGTTCGGATAAAACGGAGGTATTAGAAAACTTGTTTGTTGCGGATAAAACGGAGTTCCGGATAACCGAGTTCCGGATAATCGAGCTTCTACTGTAACTAGATAAACGCTTGGTTACCGTAACTATAAACATAACTATAAACATATTCATAACTCCCTTGGGAGTTATACTGGGCTGTTATTAATCCATAACTCCCTCTATTGTTACTATTTGTTTAATTCTGGTAATCATTGGATGTTGGTTTTGTTATTGCATTGCTGGTTGAATATTTGGATTTCATATGTAATTTTCTCTTTAACTTTTCAGTTGATATATATCCATGGTAATCATATGCTTAATCAATTATTAAAAACATTCGTTTGATTTTAAAAATCAACTGATCTGGTTTTTATATTTCATTTTATATGAAATAAAATAAATTATGTATCACGTAAGTTATTGGATGTTAATAACCTCGGGCAACTTAACAATCCCTCGGGACTAACGTCCCTCGGGATTGCAATATCCTCATAACTCCCTTGATACATAAATAACTATAAAATTTTAATTAGTGAAAAATAAATTGACTTCACTTCGATTTTTTGACATTTTTGTTGGGTGTTGTTGTAGCTATCGTGTTTTTGTTTATTTTATTTCATTGTTTATTGTGTTTGTTGCGTATATTAATTTTGATTTTTATTATTATTATTATTTTTATTGTGGACTGCACAAGTATTGCTAATTGGGACGGTGGTAAGGAATTTTCAGTTTGAGTAGTAGTGGGCTACTTTTTTGTTGGATTGTTATATATCTATGTTTCTTTAAGAATCAGATTTTTAGTGAATTTTTTGTTTATACTAATTTTTATATTTTAATTTCAGTGCCATAGTGAATTATTATTACTTTGGTTTATTGATCCGAAATAGTTTCAGCGATAACCAAATCTCTATTCATAGATGGTAGGTGTTGTAGATTGGATTTGAAATTTTGATGTGAATATGGATTTTTTTTATATTTTTTATAATGAATTTGTTTTTAGGTGTGTGAGGGAGGTATGTCGGATATGATAGTTTGATAGATACGTGATAGATTGTTGATTTCAGTTCGGTCATTTACGCTGGTTTGATTACTTTGTATGTGGATCATTTCTAAAATAGTTCGTTTGTATGCGTTTTGTTCTGTATCTAAATTTTCGGTTTTGTCCTAATTGAATTGATGTCCCGTTTTGGCGTATTCGTGGGACCGATGGGTTTTAATTGTTGTTTGGTTTGACCTGTGTTTTATTTTTTGTAGATTATTTATTTATGTAGGTATTTTGTAGATTACATAGCCTATTTTTTGAGTTAGGATTCTTGATTGTAATTTTGTGTAGAAGTTTTGAATTTGGTTGTGACTTTGTTGAGCTATTTTGGTAATTAAATTTCTTATTTTTTTCAATTTTCTCTGATAATAATTTTGATCGTAAAATTAAAAATCGTGAAAATTTCCTCGAAACGCTTCAGTTGGAAAAATCTTTTTCCAGCTAATTTTTTGACCAAGAACCTTATCCCTGATAAACAGGTTATTAATTAAAAATTCATAATATGTATTTAACTTGTGATACATATTTTGATATACATATTTTTGATAAGTTAGTTAAAGTGGGGTTTTTATACGTGAGTATTGTGGGGTGTTAAAATAGATCGAATGTTTGGAGAGGGTATAGTATGGACTAAAATAAGTCAACAAACCTCAATAAACATGGGTTCGCAAATTGACGATTTCAGAGATACGGGTGATTTATTTTTTATTTATTTTGGGCTTAAGTACACATTATTGTTTCTTAACACTTTGAGTGTAAACATCAGTTTTTTATAATGTACCGGGTGTCCCAACACTAGTGTCCACCCCCTAAATCGAGCTTAATTTTAAAGATAAAAAATTGAAACTTTGAGGATTTGTGTACTTGATATAAGACCACGGAATGGCATAATTAGTTTCATTAAAAAACATTTTTAATATCTTTTTAATAATCACCTTTTTCATGAGTCCATACTACGACACTGTCCAGTGCAGGTTCAGTGTGCCGGCTAGCCCAGCAAGAGCCGTCCTTCTATTTATTTGGGCCTTACTTACTTTGTCATAAAACTTATTGCACCTACCGTTTTCAGATTATATTGATTATATTGTTCAGATTATATTGTCTACCTGTCATTGCTACATAATTATATTTTATTTAATTAAAGCCTTATAATTAGTTTTTGCACATTTCTTTCAAGCGATATTGATTTTATTAATCGATTTCTACGTATGTATTGAAAAAAAATCATTTTTTTTTCGACAATTTACCACCATCTTACAGTTTTTTATCGCTGGCGCCCGAACTAAATTTTTTTTAATGAAACTGATTATGCCATTTCGTGGTCCTATATCAAGTACACAAATCCTCAAAGTTTCAATTGTTTATCTTTAAAATTAAGCTCTATTTAGGGGGTGGACACTAGTGTTGGGACACCCGGTACAATCAAACGATATAAACTTATAAAAATACAACCAAAAGCCAAAAGATTGGATAAGGTGATAAAAACAGATTTTACGGTGTGTAAGTACGGTGATAAAGGTATAATTTTTCCCAAAATCGTTATTTTTTTAAGTTTTTTTTTAATTTTTTTTTTTTTTAATAATTTTAATTGCATTTTCTCATCACTTATTCTAACAGAATACGAAATTAAAAAATGCAAGTTTTTGCAAGTTAACAAAAAAACTTTGAAAGGGTACCTATAGTCTCGTGAAGAATTGTTTGTGTAAAAATCGTTTGATTGTGTTTTGTTTGGTTTATATCGTTTGTTTGTACATAATAAAAAAAATGTTTGTATCCAAAGTGTTAAAAAACAATATTTTGTGCATACAAAAAAAACGAAATCCTCCATATCTCCGAAAACGTCAATTTACGGATATTAGGATAAGTATTATGCACTAGCATATTTATTTATCCTACAGTAAAAAAAGAAACAGTAAAAAAGGATAAACTGCCCTCAAAATGAAAAATCTCAGCGAAAATCCCAAAGACCATCAATCTTTTATCCACCAATATCAATCAATTCCCCAATAAAGCAGTCTTGAGCAGCAAGGTTCTGTAATTTTCTTTTTTAAAATTCCCGGTGATGGGTTCGGTGTAATATTTTTGAGAAAAACCAGCACTGAAAGTGTCATATTTCGAAATATTTGCGGAAAACCTAACGAAACCATTGAAATTTATTATTCTGAATTCCAGAAGTCTGAATATCCATGTTGTAATATATCAGAATTGGTATCGATTCCGATATACTTACTCCATATTAGGCGATGAAGATTATCTGAGTCAATTTTATAAGTTCTTTGAGATGAAGTGATAAATATAATACAAATGACCAGGAAAATCTTTTGTAACAGGGATTCATATATTTTGTCGTGCAAGAATCTAAAAGGTCACAAATGACAATCAGTAATATTTTATCGTAAAACAAGGATATTTTCTGAAATGGTGCTAATATTATTCAGAGGCTTCTGAGTATATCTACTTATATAGATCAAAATTCTATTTTAGTTACCCATAGCTCTTCGTTTATGAAGTGCAATCTTATTAGTATTGCAGTAACAGAGTTATCAAGTGAATGTAACTCCATATATTGTTAACATAATATTTCATGATTACCTACTCGAATGGCGACAATAAATAATTACACCTTACATAAAACTATAAGTTTACGACAAAGTTTATATCCTTGTCGGAAAACTTCTAACCACTTGAATTCGTTATAGTTTTTTTATTATTGGTAAACTATAATGCTTAGTTAAAAAATACAGAAGCGTGTGTAAATCCAATATTAAAACACGTATGCTTTTTAAAGGTTGCCCTAGCAACATCAACGTTACCCCAGAAACGATGTCAAAATGTGAACTTTTTAATTGTTTTGATTTGAGTACACCCTGTTACGTTAAATAAAATTATTAATAACAGATATTTGAAAACATGCATTCAAATATTCAAGAAATTATTAATTTCTAATTGTACCGATAATAAAAACTATTGAAAAGTTTATTCGTAGATTTTTAAGTTTATAAATAAATATTCGTGGATTATCAGGTCTTAAAAACACTCGCTCTATTTCGAGCACTCTTTGAACGAGTTCGCTTTTAATGTTCAAAATATACAGGGTAGAAAATATAATGTACAAAATATACAAAATATACGTCAAAAAGTATAAATTTTTTACTACCCGTCATTGGGATCTTGTAAAGGGTAAGATAAACAGGGTCGGGTTAATTTAGAGAAAAGTTGTACAATTTGATGCTTATTAAGAATCTAATAATAATAATAATAATAATAACATGTCTTTATTCCACAAAATTCCACATACAAAATAGATATCCAAGCAAAAGGAAAAAAAAAATCAAATTAGTGGATAAGGCGAAGGCCAGATAGCATATCAAGAATTGATATGCCCCTGCTCTCCTTGACCTTGATTCAAAATCTGAAACAAAATTTTTGAAAACTTCAGGCGTTGGTGAAATATCCTGAAAAACCTGAAAAGTCGAAATTTCTTATTTCAGCCTTTTTTTTTATTGTTGAAAATAGATAAATAAATTTTATAGGTTTCCAACAGCAATCCATTTGACATTTCGAAAATTTTAAAAGCCCACAGATCCTACGGTTTTCATAGTCTTTTGTTTTTCTTATTGCCCCCATATGGTTTCTTTGTCATATTATGGTGTATCAGGAATTTAAAAAATTAAGGAAACCAAAAATCTTTCAAATTAAAAAAATCTCCAAAAATTTATTCATTTTTCGGAAAAATAGCTTTTTTAACCGAATATTATATTTAATTGAAAAACCCACAAGGTAAGCAAAATCAAGTCACATCGACATTCGGTGAATTTATTTTTATTTCTTCCGAAAAAAAGATAAAATTTTTAACAAAATTAGATACTGACAGATTTTTAGTTTCCTTGATTTTTTTAATACCGAATGACACGAAAAGACAATATGGCGGCCATATGAAAAACAAAAAAGTTTACATGGATATTTATGTAGGTAATACATTTTTGTTGAAAAGGAGAAGTTATATCCACGTTCTTATGTACCCAGATCCCGGTTTTAGCACAATAAGCCCATGAAGCTGAGGCGCTTCCGGCGATCTTGAATCAGATGGCCCTCGAAGGAAAAAAAAGTACTCAGACTCAGACTATTCCCTGAAGTTCAGAAAAAATAATAAGAAATTTAAAAAAATGGCATAATATACTTACACTAATTTTTTAGAAAAAAATAACTTTTTCGGGAAAGCCACACTGGATGTTGTATTTTTTAGATTTAATCTACTTTGAACACAAATTACCTATCTTTTAGAATTCTTGGAGTCCTGTATTAACTCTAAGCTCCTAATGGAATTTAATTTATCTCCTAAGAATATGGAATAGACGGTAAAATGTGAATATTAGCTCCTAGAGATGGTGTAAATATTTGCTTCCCTAATAATAATTATTGTTTTAGATATAAATGTTGAATTAATAATTAATTGAAATTAGAAAGCTGATTTAGTTTAAAAGTTATTTAGTTAGATTTAAAGCCTATTAAGCTATTTTGGAGAAAAGTCTGGGAGAGTTTTTAATTTGTAAAGTCGTTTTCGTTATACAGTGTGTCCACATTTCGATGATCACCATTAGTATCTCCTAAAGCAGGCTAAGAGATACAGGGTCCCTTAAATTAGAGAAAGCTGGTGACCATCTCGAATCCGTCGAGAGTCGAGACATTTAAGATATCTGGGACAGTTCCTGGAATATCCTGAAAAAAACTGAAAAATCGAGATTTTTTATTTTCATCACATCTTTAGAATCTCATTAGAAATTAATAAATCTTTTGTTAATCTTCCGTTATTAATAAATAAATTTTTTGTAGGTTAACATAAGTCGGCAAGAGCTATCCATCTGACATTTAAAAAATTTTCAAAATCCCAGAGTATTCATAGTCAACTTTTGTTTTTCTTATGGCCGCCATATTGGATTCTCATATCATTCTGCATTAAAAAATTAAGGAATCAAAAATCCATCACATTCAAATTTTTGTTTTCAAAATGTTTTTCTTTTTTAGAAAAAAAAACTTTTCTTCAACCGAATGTTATATAAGTAGCCATAAGTCAAGCAATGTCACACGACGTAGTTCGGTGATAGATAAAATTATCTTTTTGTTTTCGAAAAAAGAAGAAGAAAATTTTGAAGAATTTTTTTTAATGATAGATTTTTAGTTTCCTTAATTTTTTTAATACAGAATGAAATGAAAATCCAAAAATTGATATAGTTGGCTTTGAAAATTTTTTAAATGTCAGGTGGATAGCTCTTAACAGCTTATGTAAGCCTACAAAAATTTTTCATTTTATTTATTTTTTTTATTTTTTATTTATTGACAATAGATAATTTTAACAGTAATAAAAGTAATCACATCTTAAATTATTTCCCATCTAAACAGAGTTTGTGTTTGGGAAAGCAAATAATATAATTATACTATTTATATTTTAGTGAGAATCTACGTCTCCAATCCCCTCCTTCTTTCTCTTCCATTTTTTTAAACTACAAATTATTTCTAATTTTATTTATTTTCTAATTATTTATTAATCTCTAATAATAAAAAGATATGGCAAAAATAAGAAATCTAGATTTTTCAATTTTTTCAGGTTTTTTCAGGATATTTCACGAACAGCCCAAGATATCTTAAATGTCTCGACGGTTTAATGGCTTAATGCACTTTGGCCACCTCAGGCCAGACTAACGAAAACATCTGCTGAAACTGAGGGAGTTTACCTGCTTTCAAGATTGCGACAACCTGAGCTACTCCGTAACATTAGGCTATACTTAGCCTATCTTCATGACAGACCTGAGTCAACATGCCTTCATGGTGAAACGAAGAACAGCGTCAGATTGCTACTTGCTTCTGAGGGTTTCCCTACTGAGAGAAATGCCCTGATGGCGTATTATAAACGTTTCTACGAGAGCTATGGATTAACCGGAAGTGACGCCGAGGATGATCTTAAGGCCCTTAGATCACACCTTGCGGCTGAAAACACGAACTACCTCGTGAAAGCAAGGGAAAACTCAAGATCATACAATACCCCTTTTCAGAGGAAGTGACGCGACGGGAGCAAGAACTCTCCTACAAACCACCCTCACCTTCTCCTAGCGTACCTTCCCTTCCATACAGCCATCGAATTGTGAGGAGTCAAAACAATTCAACATATTCCTCTCTCACATCAACTGTGCTCTCACCCCATCATTCCAGACATGACTTCCGGGTCCTACACATAAACATTCAGTCCCTTAACAACTCCGTGGATGGTCTGGGTATCATGATCTCTGATCTGGGATTTCCCGAGTTTGTTTGTTTAAACGAACATTTCTTAACATCTGACAACATTCAAAAGATCAAAATCGATCATTACAACCTTTCTTCTTCCTTCTGCAGGCAGTCAGGTTACGGGGGCTCGGCTATCTATGGCAGGTCCGACATTCAGTGTAGGGTTGTTCATAACCTCTGCTCTCTTTCGCAACCACTCGTGTGTGAAATATCGGCAACCGAAACCAAATTTCGGTCTCAGAAAGCACTAATTATATCTACATATCGATCACCTGCCTGCCCTGTAAGAGATTTCATTCGTCACCTAGACGGATTGCTTGACGCGGCCATCCGAATCACAAATAATGTGGTTCTGGCTGCAGACTTCAATATTGACGTACTCTGTGAGAACGCCAACACCTCCAGCCTGACCGAGACTCTCTTCTCTTATGGTTTTCGACTTTGTTTTAGGGACCCAACAAGAGTTACCAACACCTCGTCAACATGCATCGATAACGTCGCGATTTCTGGTATTTTTCAGTTGCTCGATAGTCAAATCTTGCCAACTTTTCTATCAGACCACTTTGGACTGCATGTGGCCCTTGGAGTTTCTGAGACGGCTTACACCCGCGGTCTCGCCGATAAACCCCTGATGACATGGAAGAGAGATATAAAAGACCCCCTTCTCCTTGCACAGCTGCAAAACGAACTCCGGCGTTTGGGCTGGCACGAAGTTCTGGATGCCCCTGATACGAATTCGAAATACTCCTGCTTCTCTGACACTCTTTCATTCTACTTCAACAAATACTTCGCACTCAGGAGATGTAGAGTTCATGGGCCTAGACTCTCCAGTCCCAGGTGGCTCACCTCTGAAATTCGTCAACTATACGACACGATTAATCTCCTAAATCCTTTAATAAACACGTCCAACCAGCTGTTCAGAACTCGGCTGTGCAGCCTAAAGCGACGGTTTGGGTACCTGGTGAGGCAGGAGACCAAGCGCTGTAACGACGTCTTTATCAGTGAATCTGAGAATCCCATCAAAGCAGGATGGACCCTCATAAACAACCAATGCAAGTCAATAAACACTTCTCATAAAATCTTAGAACTTGAGTACCGAAGCAAGGTGACGACTGATCCTGAAGAAATGACAGAGATGCTCAATTCCGTCTTTCTTTCAAATGACTCTCCCACATATAGTCACACTCACGGATCCAACATGTCAACACACGCCTCTTCTTCCTTCGTATTTTTTCCGACGTCACCTCGGGAAATTATAGAAATAGTTTCCAGGTTTAAAAGTAAGAAGTCTTCGGGCTTGGACGAGATTCCCTCTTTTGTTGCCAGGTATTGCATTGCTGAGCTTGCTCAGCCATTATCAGAAATTTACAACAGCTCCTTTCAGACTGGTGTATTCCCCGAAGATCTCAAAGCAGCGTTAGTTAAGCCTATTTTTAAAAAGGGCGACGTCAAAAACCCTGAAAACTACCGACCGATTAGTCTACTATCGGTATTTGATAAAATTCTTGAATCTCTTGTCTCATCTCGTCTTATTGACTTTCTAGACAAAACAAAGATCCTTTCCCGCTCCCAGCATGGTTTTCTTAAAAACAGATCTACCCAGACGGCTCTTGTGGAGCTTACGGACTTCATATCTCAGGGTTTGGAGGAGGGGATGCGCACTGTGGGCTGGCTTTTGGATCTCTCCAAGGCCTTCGACAGTGTGTGCCACGAGTGCCTCCTTCGGAAACTGGAGAATGTCGGAGTTCGTGGATTGCCCCTTTCTTGGTTTACCAGCTACCTACAGGGAAGAACACAGGCGGTTCAGATTACTGGGTCTGATGGCCGACCTGTGCGATCACCTTTTGCTCCAGTCTCCTCTGGGGTGCCACAGGGTAGTGTTCTCGGTCCACTTCTTTTTCTTATCTTCATTAACGATCTGGGCCCCAAAATTACCTCCCCAAATTCAATCTGTGTTAACTATGCTGATGATACAACAATTCTTATTAGGATAAAACCAGGCGACCCTCTTAGTCTGATAGATACCATTCAACTCCCGTTGAAAAGAGCAAGTTTATGGCTCAGGGCCAATGAACTAAAACTTAACTTAGACAAAACTGAGCTGATTGATTTTCACTCTAGCCGATCACATCTTCCACCTTTACCCTCCATACCCACCGATGGTGCCTTGATCGAGCCGAAGGGCGTGGTGAAGTTTTTGGGCTTCCACATCGACCAGAACCTAAACTGGTCGGCACACACAGATCATTTATGCCGTCGTCTTGCTAGCGTCTGCTTCCTTCTTAGACGCCTTCAGCACACGGTGTCCCCTGAGGTTCTTCTCTTTGCTTATTATGGGCATTTCATCAGCCACGTGAACTATGGGCTGGCCGTCTGGGGTGGGTCTGAGAGATCTCTGCGAAGGGTTTTTCTTCTTCAAAAGAGAGCGATTAGGATCCTGACAGGCTTGTCAATGCAGCAGTCATGCAGAGGCCATTTCAGGCGGCTTGGACTTCTTACCGTGCCTGCTTTGTATGTCTTCTCTCTGCTCAAACTGATCCACAAAAATCAGGATAGACTTTTACCTTACCGATTCACCCATCACTACAGTACCAGGTTCAATTTGTTTAGACCTCCTACACACCATCTGTCGTCTTCAGAAAGGACATTCACGTACGCATCTATCAAATACCTGAACCACTTCAAAATAGATCCTGCAACTGTTGGGTTCTCAGCGTACAGTGCGTATCTCCGGAAACATCTCACGGAGTTGGAACCCTACACTACCTCTGATATACTGTCCCTCAACCCCCCATCCCTACCTGCAGTCTGATATTAAAACACCTAAAACTCAAAGCCTTGATCCATCCTTATCATAGAGATGGAACTATGCCTCGATCGAGAACTGATTTCTTTTGTGTCTCTGCGCGTCTCGACCCTCACTGTTCCCGGCGTTATGTTGACATGCTGTGTGTTTTAAATTTACTGTTTGTCTTTATGTTTGTTTTTATAATTTCTGTAATGACGCTGTTGTACTGAGCAATGACTGTTGTAATTCAAGTACAATAAAGAAATTTGTAATTGTAATTGTAATTGTAATTGGTTTCGAGATGGCCGCAAAATAGAGCAGCTAACGGACCCTGTATCTGTTACTGTTTAGAAGATACCAATGGTGAGCATCGAAATGTGGACACACTGTATACAACTTAAAAATCTGACGTATTGAATAGATAAGTATTATTTTTGTGAAAGAAATAGCGACAATGACGTAACAAATTGAAAGCTTTTACTGATTTTCTCTAGAATAGCTTAACAGATTTAAAATCTAACTAAAATAACAGAATCAGCTTTTCAAATTTAAATAACGGTCCATTTTTTTTTTATCATTTTTTACAATATTTTCTCTTGAAAAAAATTAGGGGAGACAAAATTTACAGAAGTCATATTTACACGGAAATCCCTTAGGTTCCGTAACACCAAAAGGCGCCGTGTGGTCAGGATATAAGTCCTCCAATGTATACACTCTGTTGCATAGGAAAGGTAACAGGGAAAACGCTATAGTGAATATTAACAAGGATCCAAGCAACTCTGGTTTAAAAACTGTCTATTTTCCTAGAAATCTTGGTAGTTTCCAAGGGAACTATATTTTTGAAACGATGTCATTTATTGTTAAAGTATTGTTGAAATATTATTTTCATGTATTCCCTATGTTACCTTTTCTTTGAAACACGGTGTAAAAAGTGTGTGGCATTTAAGGTGAAGACATCCCCATATTTTTGCTACTTGAAGTAATACATTGAAGAGACACATTGATCAAACTGAAACTATAAACTTTAAACTCAGCCAACGAATTCACAAACAGTATCAATTTATTATTCTTGATATTTGGCTTCGCGTTAAAGATATCGAAAATTATTGGAAAAAATTATCCAGCATATTATTCTAACCGCATGTGGGTACTGAGTTTCATGACAAAATTCACATTTTTTTAGGCATAATCACATTATTTTTGGTCACTGTTATTCACGGCTCTTTCTTTAGGGCACTATTAGATATTATATGAAATGTCAATCATATTTTTATGTTTTCGATGAGTTTTTGCATTTCACTAAATAATAATTGTTGAATCTGACGGTATTTTTCTTCTTTTACTATATAGAAACTGTCTTTGTGCTTTGATCTTTTGCTATTCACAATGCAGTTAATTTATGCAGTTCATCCCCGTTTCTTCTAATTCTTTATCAGTTTGAGAGCATTCAGATCAACTTAATGCAAAAGACCTTGCTGAGGAGAATCACCTTGCGCAATTACCTCATACATATATGCTAATTCGAAAGATATATTCAGGAGTGAACGATCCTGATGTAAAATGTTGCGCTAAGCGTCAATGCACGACATGTCTTCGTAGTAATTTGATCTCCTTTATTTGTTATTTATTTCGCTAAATCACGAACATGACTTTGCAATGAGACACTATTACTCAAATACAAACCAGAAACAAAAGCGAGAAGATGTATGAGAACTGAAGTTTGTTGGACATATTGGATGATGTCTATAATACAGACAATGCATTCTTCTAAGAAGATTTCAAAAACAGAATTACATACCTACTATAAACAAGACTGTTTCTAGATTCCTAAATATTGTTCTAGATCTAGATTGTATTATGTATATGTATTACACTCATGAACAAAACTGTCACATATTTGTTTAGGTAGATCTTGTGACATGTCGAGAACATCGACAGTCCGTATTTTGAAATATCAGGGGAATTAAGAATTCAGCTGGGTAAAAGAAAAATATCCAGAAGTAAAACGTGATTTACATTTGAACATAGAGCTCAGGTCTTTTCTCTGTTAAGAATATTATAATCTTAATGATGCATGTATAATAGTTAGTTATAGTCTGGAGGTTGGCCTTGGCAGAAGGCTCGCGTAACTGAAATCCATGAGAAACGGACGACATGAACAAGGGTCCGTTTGTAACAGGCGGCAAAACTAGCGAATAGAAAATTCCATTACGTCTAGACACGGGATAATGAATTTAATCAGGTCACGGAGACGATTAAGTAGGTAGACACGAGAGTGAACACACAGAAGTTGGGTGTAAAGACGCGAGTCGGTAACGTGAAAAGCTTAGGCAGTGACGCCTAGACCTAGGGGGTTGAAAATCGGAAAAAGACGACACCGGGTGTCGGGGAAGATGGTAGCATAGAATCCGCGGAGAAGATAGAGAGTTGATTGTATAGGTACTCGCGGAGTAGGTACGCGGAAATAAATAAATCGAGACAATAATAGAGTAAGCGTTGGTCGCGAGGGAGTGTGATAGGATAGGAACTCGGTTACGTGGGGACTCAACACAGGAGTGAATCGTTGACCGTAAGTGCTCTGGGGGCGCGAGAGAATTTATGGAGATATAGGAAAATAATTAAATAATGCGGTACGGGGTACCGGGAGAAATTAATCGCACGGGGTGCGCGGATTAATTAAAATAGGAAGACGAGGGTAGTGGTACTTAATCGTCGGTCGCAGAATGCTCTGGGAGCGCGGCAAATTTTAAGGGAAAGTTAATCCATAGATAAAGGGAATCGTATAGGCCGGAAAAATAGGCGGGTAATAGTGCTAGGAGAGCAAATTAAGAGAGACGAATCGCATAGGCGAGGGAGTGATCGCGCCACGGTGATTAACTATTAGGGTCATAAGGGTCCGTTAGGTTCGGAAGTGTACAAGTGTTGTTTGTGGACAAATAATGTAAGGATCAATAGTAAACAAGAGCCTGCTGCCAACGGATGTTAAGGTAGAATGTAGTCTGTAAGATTAACCTTTCATTTATTTTTTTTTTATGCCACCTCCAATTTTACGACTCGATGAGTTAAAATTCAGGAATTAGTTCATCAATAATGGACAGACGGTGTCAGTCTGATTAAAATATTTTGTAATTAAGAATAACATACCTACTTATGTCTTCGAGTCCTAAAATTGGCATAATTTTAGTTTATTGTTCGTAAGCCAGCAAAGGCTGGTTCACCTTAAAATTCTATAATGGTCGGTTAACGAATTTATTATTTTTGTGGGTGCTTGGAGCATCTAGTTGTATTTCTAAATTGGATGGGGGAGTAATAAAAAATATCGGAGTGATCACTATCTAAATTTTTGGTCCATCCCCTTAGAAGGATGACTGGCCAGAAATCGCGACTTTTGGTACGAAATTCACTCAAGGGAAATTAACCCGCAATGAACGCGACCGAAATGTTTTATTGCTCCAGATACAGGTTTACCTAGGATTAAGTCATTGACCAATAATTAATCAATCGATTGACAATCGTGATATTTCTTATTTCAAATAAATGTAGTCGTTTTCCAATTAATTTAAATTTTAATAAATTGTAAATTTATTTGCAATGTGGCCTTTCTTTTCCACCCATGAAATTTAATTAAAGCATCAAATTAATAATCGAATAACTTGAGTTACAACAAGGCAGAGGAAGTCAGTAGAATTTAATTGATTTTTATTATTTTCTAAATTTTATTTGTTCAACAATAAACTTCCCAGTGAGTAAGTGACAAGATCAAGTCAGTGATATAAAGCTACCTACAATAATTATTAAGATGACCAACAGGGCAGAAGTCCAGATTTCAGGAAACATCAGCGAAAGATAAGTATAGAATAGAGCCATGAGTTACCTCGAAGAATCCCCAAAAAGAGCTGCCACTCATACTAATTGAGATGGTGTAGCCCCTACCTACAATTCTTTTCGAAAGCCTTTTTCTGACAAACCGCTCGGCCAGCCAAAGGACTAATGTGACAGGGAGACTTTAACTTCATAATAACGATAGTGAGAGCAAACAACGCAAGTTGTGTGTTCGATCTATCGGAAGAGTGAACGTTAAGGAAAAGAGATTTTCACATCATCTCATCCCCCGCCGGTTACATCTGGTGTCAGGTGTGGGGTAGTTTTGGGGTGTTTTGAGGGGCGCGTGGCTCTGTTTTATCAAAAATCATTCGCTGAATATCGAAATTAATAATTTTACATGAATTAAGTAGGTGAGCGAGCCTTGTAGGTAACAGATATCATTATAAGTAGGTAGGTGCAGGAATTTCAGCCAAAAGCACGTACGTGACGCCGGCATGAGATGCCGTCGCTAAAGCGGTGTTCACACGGTGAATAGGTAGATACCTAAATAATTCACGTGACTTATTAAGTAATACTGAATTCTGAAGCGGTGTTCACATGGTGAATAAATATTTCATATAGGTAGTTGTTATTTAAAAGGTGGCAATTAAAAAAAAAAAAAAAAAAAAAAAATAATTACTAACTTGCATGGGGGCATGAATATGGTTATTTATTTAAACTATTTTTATTTTTTTTGTTGATATATTTGGTGGGAGATATGTCGCGTGGTAAACAAGAATTGCGTAATCGTGTATGGTGACATCGTGAAGTGAAAATTATGAAGGAGTGTTGTGTCAGTGAATCGGTTGAGCTATTGAAATAATAAAAATAGTGTGATTTAGACTTGCAGAAGTGTGAAAAATATATTTTGGCAATTTTTTTTTTAATTTATCTACCTATAATCGCGTGACAATAAATAGGTCAAAATGCCTTTAGAAGATCCTGAAGAACTAGCAGCGGCGGGACCAGCAGGACCTCCCGTCCAAAATTTTAATATAACAACCCAACAGAAAATTAGTTTAGGAGTGCTGGCAGGCACGTTCGAGTTTTATAACGGAAAAAGTTCTGTGGCAGAATATTTTACAAGGCTAGAAGCCAGAGCAAGATTAGACGATTTGTCTAGGGAAGATACCTTGAAAATTTTTAAATTTAAACTAACTGGTGAGGCAGCACAATATTTCAAGTCCGAAGAGGAGTTAAATAATTTAACATACGAAGAACTGAAGGAGAAGTTCATTAAAAAATTCACACAGGCGCGCATGCCAGGAGAAGCGTTGCTAAAATTGGGGAGATGCTACCAAAGGTCAGATGAGGGAGTAGCGTCATTTAGCACGAGACTGAAGTACCTAGGAGCGTGTGCTTTGGCAGAAAGCTTAAAAGGAGCAAATGACAATCAGAAGGCCGGAGTAAAATTGCAATTGGAACAGTTGGTCTTAAATCAATTTAAGACAGGCCTGAGAAGAGATCTACTGGAAAAAGTAGGAACCACTCTGCTATCAGAACCAGCGTTAACCATTGATAAGGCAGAACAGATAGTAAAGGTACAGGAAATGACACAGGCCATGCTGAAACAGAGAACTCAGGGAGGCACAGTGAGGGGAATTCGTAACTCTAGAGGAAGGCAACCGGTTAGAGAAGACAGAGCCAACCAATCTCCCAGAAAATGCTTCGGATGTGATCAGGAAGGGCACTTCAAAAGGGACTGTCCTAGAAACCAGACGCAGACAGACAATAGACAAGGGACAAACATAGGTTATAATTATAACCGGAACTACAGACCCTGGAATAATCGAAACGGAGGTCAAGGACGTCCTCGTAATCAAGGTTGTTATCGATGTGGGAATGAAGGGCACTGGGCGAAAGACTGCACGATCATCCTAGAAGAGGAGGGAAGGAGTGAGAACACCACCCAAGAAGAAACTCGTCCGAGAGAGACGTTAAACTAGGACGGCGACCTGCCCTTCCCCAACCAGCGAGCCGTAGTGATAGAGGGGGAAATTCGTCCGAAAGAGACGTTAAACTAGAACATCAAGGCTGTATTCCGATGGTAATTAATTATTCAACAGAGGCCGTACCATATTTAGTAATATTAAACGTAGAGGGAATTCCAAGAAAATGCTTATTAGACACCGGAGCTTCAGCCTCGCTCATTAGAAAAAGCATAGTACCAACCTACGCCAATCGTCGTTCCACTGAAGATCTGGTAAAATTGGTAGGAGTGACAGGACATGCCTTACAATTACATGGAGTCATCGATGTGACTATTGATGTTAAGCCTAAGAAAAGAGGAGAAGCAAAAGCGTCCCTTATTATCGTAGACGACAGCTTGTTTCAGGAAGCAGACATATTACTGGGCAGAGATTTTCTTAGTCAACAGGCTTGCACCTTCCAGTACAATCCAGCAGCAGCGCCAAAATTGCACTTGTGGGGCGTGACGTTAGTAGTGTTGACAAACGAAGAAGCAGAACATGAACTCCGAGGAATACGAGTGTATATGGTGAATAGGGAGACCAATAGAAACCGCTCTAAACCAGCCGACAACAGAAACAGAAGTTACGAGAGTATTTCAGGAAGAAATTACCACAAGGACATCGGCAAGGCTGGGAATGCCGGAAGCAAGGTCACGAAGAGTAGTTCAGGATATGGACATGGAAGAAATCTAGGTAGCAGACAAAACCGCACATTGCCCCAACCTTTTATTAGATTTGTCTCAGGAGGAATTCAACAAGATAATACGAAAGTAAACAACATTACAGAACAAGCAGGAGCAAGGGAATGCCACGATGAGCTGAAGACAACAATAAATGAAAGTTATGGCTCTACGTACGGAGCTGGGATGAAGATAATGCTGCAGATGGGATTCCAACCGGGAAAAGGCTTGGGAAGGGACCTGCAAGGAATAACTTCACTTATTGGAACTTCCCTGAGGAAAGGAAGAGGAGCGATTGGAGCATATGGACCCGAGAAACACGATTCCAGAAATAATACAGGTTTACAGGAGCAGGGCTCCAGAAATAATAGAAATTTACAGGAACTGGGTTCCAGGAATAATGAAGGTTTACAGGAGCAGGGCTCCAGGAATAATATAAATTTACAGGAGCAGGGCTCCAGGAATAATGAAGATTTACAGGAACTGGGTTCCAGAAATAATGAAGGTTTACAGGAGCAGGGCTCCAGGAATAATAAAGGATTACAGGAACAGGGTTCCAGAAATAATACAGGATTACAGGAGCAGGGCTCCAGGAATAATAAAGGTTTACAGGAACTGGGTTCCAGGAATAATGAAGGTTTACAGGAGCAGGGCTCCAGGAATAATAAAGGTTTACAGGAACTGGGTTCCAGGAATAATGAAGGTTTACAGGAGCAGGGCTCCAGAAATAATGAAGATTTACAGGAACTGGGTTCCAGGAATAATGAAGGTTTACAGGAGCAGGGCTCCAGAAATAATGAAGATTTACAGGAACTGGGTTCCAGGAATAATGAAGGTTTACAGGAGCAGGGCTCCAGGAATAATAAAAGTTTACAGGAACAGGGTTCCAGAAATAATACAGGATTACAGGAGCAGGGCTCCCGGAATAATAAAAGTTTACAGGAACTGAGTTCCAGAAATAATGAAGATTTACAGGAACTGGGTTCCAGGAATAATGAAGGTTTACAGGAGCAGGGCTCCAGAAATAATGAAGATTTACAGGAACTGGGTTCCAGGAATAATGAAGGTTTACAGGAGCAGGGCTCCAGAAATAATGAAGATTTACAGGAACTGGGTTCCAGGAATAATACAGGATTACAGGAGCAGGGCTCCCGGAATAATAAAAGTTTACAGGAACTGGGTTCCAGGAATAATGAAGGTTTACAGGAGCAGGGCTCCAGGAATAATAAAGGTTTACAGGAACTGGGTTCCAGAAATAATACAGGATTACAGGAGCAGGGCTCCCGGAATAATAAAAGTTTACAGGAACTGAGTTCCAGGAATAATGAAGGTTTACAGGAGCAGGGCTCCAGGAATAATAAAAGTTTACAGGAACAGGGTTCCAGAAATAATACAGGATTACAGGAGCAGGGCTCCCGGAATAATAAAAGTTTACAGGAACTGAGTTCCAGGAATAATGAAGGTTTACAGGAGCAGGGCTCCAGGAATAATAAAGGTTTACAGGAACTGGGTTCCAGGAATAATGAAGGTTTACAGGAGCAGGGCTCCAGGAATAATAAAAGTTTACAGGAACAGGGTTCCAGAAATAATACAGGATTACAGGAGCAGGGCTCCCGGAATAATAAAAGTTTACAGGAACTGGGTTCCAGAAATAATGAAGGTTTACAGGAGCAGGGCTCCAGGAATAATAAAGGTTTACAGGAACTGGGTTCCAGAAATAATGAAGGTTTACAGGAGCAGGGCTCCAGGAATAATGAAGATTTGCAGGAACTGGGTTCCAAGAATAATGAAGGTTTACAGGAGCAGGGCTCCGGGAATAATATAAATTTACAGGAACTGGGTTCCAGGAATAATGAAGGATTACAGGAGCAGGGCTCCAGGGCTAATACAGGATTACAGGAGCAGGGCTCCAGGAATAATACAGAAATACAGGAACAGGGTTCCAGGAATAATAAAGGAATACAGGAACAAGGTTTAGAAAACAAAGCAACAGTGAACGTAGTCCAACCGGACATAGCATGGGAACCCATGTGGGATAAGGAAAGGATAAAGACATTACAGGAACGAGATGACTACTGCAGAATAGTGCTACAACAATATCATAATGAAGATCCAGAGACCTTAGAAAAATACTACATAGACAAGGATGGTATACTATACCTAACACGAAATCAAGATCATGAAGATTTGTTACTGTTACCCAAATCAATGAGGAAAGAAGTATTTCAGGAATTCCATGATTCACCATTAGTCGGACACCCTGGACAAGAGAAGACGCTTAGCATCATCCAGAGAAGATTTTATTGGTTAACCATGAGAAAGGATGTTATCGAATATTGTAGAAGTTGCGAGAAGTGTCAAGAAAGGAAAACATCCCCACACTTAGGAAAGGCACCCCTAAAAACTTTCCGCAATTCGTCAAGACCATTCGAAACAATATCCGTTGATATAGTAGGTCCATTGGTAAGCACATATAAAGGAAATCGATACATACTCACCGTACTAGATCTGTTCACCAAATATCCGGAAGCAATACCTCTGCCCGATCACAAAGCCGACACAGTGGCGAGAGCGTTTGTAGAGCATGTAATAACAAGACACGGAACACCAAGTAAATTACTAAGTGATCTTGGAACAGAATTTACCTCAAAGCTAATGAAAGAAGTTTGTAAGATATTGGGGATTCGCCAAATACACACCGCAAGTTATTCACCTCAAGAAAATGGCAGTATCGAACGGATGCATCGGGATATGAAGATTATGTTATCACATTATATAGAAAAGAATCAACGAGACTGGGATGACTATATACCATACATATTGATGGCCATAAGAGGAAGAGTGCACTCGTCGACAGGACATAGTCCGTTCTATCTCATGCACGGACGAGAGCAGAAATTACCAGTGGACGATTTTATAGCATCATCTAGAAGAAGATATAATTACGACGAAAACTTCTCAGCAGAACTTTCAGAAAGATTTAAGAATGTGTATCAAACGGTTAGTGAAAGTTTGGAGAAAGCCGGTGTCAAGAGGAAGGTTCAGTACGACAAGAAGACTAAAGAGAAACATTTTAGCGAAGGAGATTTTGTATACATCAAAAACATGGCTGCAAAGTTGGGACATTCAAGAAAATTGAGCGCCGCTTGGCTCGGACCCATGGAAATAGTCAAGAAATTAGGAGAGAAAACATTCGTTGTAAAGCACCAAACCAAACAGAAGGAATACACGGTCATGATTGATAGAATGAAACCGTATGTAGAGAGACTTTCTCCTCAGGACATCCCCCGACTGAAAGAAATAACCAGACCGGTTACCAAACGTAAAGCCAACATCGATAAGTATGTGGACCACCATGAGGACGATATTGAAGAAGAAGAAGACGAGAACGAAGAGGAGACAGAAGAAGAAGACGAAGAATTTGACGAAGACGAATATGTCCTGGAACAAGAGACACGACACGGTAGGAAGAATAAGAATTCAAAAACTGTCAGAAAAACGAGAAGAGAAGTCGACCTTGATACTTACTCGACAGACGAAAGTAGTTCGGAGAGCAGTGAATATGACTTAAATGACGACTCAGAACCAAAGGATAAGGATGTACGAAAGGAGGAGCGACGAGTACGAGAATATACCCAGACCTACTTGCCCTACTGCCCGCAAGTTCTGTATTATCCGGCACCTGCCATGATAGCTCAACAGCCTGAGGTAAGAGTCAGAGTACCAGCTAGGTATCCTCCTGACAGAATTCCTAGAAGATCTACCAGAGCGAGACGGCCACCGGTCCGCCTAGATTTGTAAAACCAGTAACAACCTGAAGATAAAAACAGTTCCTGTCACTTGGAAGAGTCGGACGAAGGAAGAAACCGAAAGATAGGGTGACTGTTCGGCAAGCAAGCCATGAAATCGAGTCAGCTGGGAGACAGAAACTATCTGTATAAATTTATTGTTGTAAATTATTTAATCATTCAGTAATTAATAAATAAAGAAGTAATAATTGAAACCCGATATTAAATTTTGGTTGTACCCTTGTCAAAAAGTAATGAAGTATCTGATGCTCAATATTAAATTTTGATTGTAACCTTGTTGAAGACGAGTTGGCTACTCATTGTAGTAGGCACCTGGTCTGTTCGTTACGGCTAAATGCTAATGAACAAAAGTAGTTAAGATTAGAGTAGGTACTATGTAGATACTAAGGTGATTAGAAAGTAGAAAGGGGTCATCAGCACTACCATGTATCTTAGCATAGGTAACTCTGTGTGTGTAAAGTTGTTAAATAATCATTAACTGAGTAGTGGTTTTGCTCTATCTCAGGACAGGAGGAAGGTCAATGCCAGCATCTAGTGAAGACGCGTTCTTTACTCTTTATGAGTATGTTTTTTCCTTCCTATCGGGCAGATCGTGACTCCTTCTTGGGATGGATTAAACTCTGTTACTCGGTAATCATGTATGAGTATGTGTAGCATAGGGATGAGGTTGAAGAATTTTCAATCAGATGTAGGTAACTTGTAGAAAAGACGACCATGTTAATTGAGTTCATGTTCTAGCGGAATAAACTCGCAAGTGGTAGCCGAGTGATAGACTGCTGAAAACTGTGCTTCGGAAAGGTAAAGTGTACGCGAAGACAATCCATATGGTTAGGAAGTGAAAGTGATCAAACTCGGTGCACCAAACTATTAAACGGGAAAAATCGAGAACGGTCAAGATGAAGTTCTTCGTGTTGTTAAGTCTCTGTGTAATGAACATTATCAAAGCGGAAGGACTTGTAGCATACGACTGTGAAGACCAGAGGGTCAACCTCACAATGATTTCCATAAAGGACGTTGCAAAGTGCCCGGAACCTGAATCGGAGTACCTTGTTGAGAAGATACGGATCAAGGTTATACAGCGGAATGAGATCAGATTACATCACGTAATGACTTGTCTAGTAGAAGTAGTACAGATGAAAATGCATTGTGGACATTGGTCCCACAGTTCATTAGTCAGCCAGAGCATGTCCAGTTACATCCACCAGTTAGGAGCTGAGGAATGCCGCAACGTCCATCGGTACAGATCGCTTCAATTATTTCACCATCAAATTGGCCAGATAACTATGAATGGGAGCACTTCAGCTTCCGTGACGATCGCCGGAGAGGTAGATGCAAATGGAGACTGTAACGGGGTTACCTATCAAGAAGGCGTAAACACTTGGCAAGATGTTGTTGTGGTAGCCGCCATAACTTTAAACGTACGAGATTACTTCACCAAGGTTAGGATCAACGACAATGAGATAAGTTTGCTAGGAGGAGTAACCTGTCCGTTTATGTCAGGTTATTGTTTCGACTCGGTGCTGGGAGAGACAGTCTGGGACGAGGAGAATAAGAATGATTGCCAGCCCAGTTATACGCTGTTGTACAACGGAGCAGCCAGGAAAGTTACAAGCCGATCCACGAAGGAAGAAACACTAGTTGTCGAGAACGCTGAGAAGATATTTGCGGTAAATCTTGTCAAAACAAAGTTGGTTTGCGGAGAAGAAGTGTGGCAGACAGAACATCCCAGATTGATGGTACTGATAGGAGATAATGACTTTTCCACCACCTCTAAAATGAGTTTGATTCCTGAAAACACTGATTTAATGATGTACGTGAATAGTAAATTCATGTACATCGAACAAGCATACAAGAGGGAACTAGAGAAGATTTACTTAGACGTAATTCACCGTCGGTGTTTGCTACAGCGGGAAATCTTGAGAAATCGCTTACTGATGGCACCGTTCTCACCTAATACTGTAAGTCAACTACTGCAGAATGAACCTGGTTACGTAGGCAGAGTGCTGGGCGAAGTCCTATATATAATGAGATGTATACCCAAGATTGTTACAATCAGGAGAACATCAGAATGTTTTCACGAGCTACCAGTGCAGTTAGACGAAAGAAACTTGTTTATGGCCCCAATAACTCACGTATTGCAGGAGACAGCTGAGCAAATAGATTGTAATGCTGCAGCACCGCCATTATATGAAATAGACAACGAATGGATAGGACTCACTCCATTCCCCACCGTAAAGAGAGAACCTAAGAAACTACAGGTCCAACCATATCCAACGTTACAATTTCAACCCATCCTCCCAGTCGGACAAGCAGGACTCTACACCCAAGAAGAAGTGGGACAGGTGCAGCGCATACTAACATTTGGTATCGAGCGGAAGGCAGTGGAAAACATAATAACGCGTCGTGTAGCGGGATTAGACACTAGCGGTTAAGGCTATTCGGTCCTTCGTATTTTAAATACGGACGAAATAAAGGAACTCGCACATTCATCCATGAAACAAATGTGGGGATGGTTCGTAGATCTAGGAACCTTCATCAGTGGGATCATGGGATTTTACTTCATCTTCAAACTTTGCAAGTACGCGATCGGTGTGATCATAAACGGTTTACATCTTTACCAAACACTTGGGTGTGGACTACAATTAATTGCTTGTGTGTGGAACTCGCTTGCAATGATATTAGTGCAGAGACATTTAAGAAACAAAAATGGGCAGCACACAGTGGCGTCCGAGGTAGGAATCGCTACGGAAGCCGAATTGGAACATACAACCGCCGCGAAATGTTCTCGCGTAGAAGAAGGTCGGGCCCCGAAACTATATCCGACCTTGACATTGACCCAGCCGGAGTCACACTGGACAGATCATGTTACACCTACCACGAGCGAGTGAGTAACGGACAGGTCATGAAGTGTTGTTCGACATCATAGTGTTGATAGTCCCTAGAACATCAGAATATGTAAAGGAAACAGTAATCTTAGGATTAATATAACTTGTTGAGAAGGGACCAGGATCCCTTATTATATTGTATGTACTTTAGTTTTGGACAACCTCAGCTCTAGTTTGGAAAAAAGTAATACGCTGGAATACGTAGTTACTTTTTATAAAGGGGGAAGCTATGTGACATGTCGAGAACATCGACAGTCCGTATTTTGAAATATCAGGGGAATTAAGAATTCAGCTGGGTAAAAGAAAAATATCCAGAAGTAAAACGTGATTTACATTTGAACATAGAGCTCAGGTCTTTTCTCTGTTAAGAATATTATAATCTTAATGATGCATGTATAATAGTTAGTTATAGTCTGGAGGTTGGCCTTGGCAGAAGGCTCGCGTAACTGAAATCCATGAGAAACGGACGACATGAACAAGGGTCCGTTTGTAACAGGCGGCAAAACTAGCGAATAGAAAATTCCATTACGTCTAGACACGGGATAATGAATTTAATCAGGTCACGGAGACGATTAAGTAGGTAGACACGAGAGTGAACACACAGAAGTTGGGTGTAAAGACGCGAGTCGGTAACGTGAAAAGCTTAGGCAGTGACGCCTAGACCTAGGGGGTTGAAAATCGGAAAAAGACGACACCGGGTGTCGGGGAAGATGGTAGCATAGAATCCGCGGAGAAGATAGAGAGTTGATTGTATAGGTACTCGCGGAGTAGGTACGCGGAAATAAATAAATCGAGACAATAATAGAGTAAGCGTTGGTCGCGAGGGAGTGTGATAGGATAGGAACTCGGTTACGTGGGGACTCAACACAGGAGTGAATCGTTGACCGTAAGTGCTCTGGGGGCGCGAGAGAATTTATGGAGATATAGGAAAATAATTAAATAATGCGGTACGGGGTACCGGGAGAAATTAATCGCACGGGGTGCGCGGATTAATTAAAATAGGAAGACGAGGGTAGTGGTACTTAATCGTCGGTCGCAGAATGCTCTGGGAGCGCGGCAAATTTTAAGGGAAAGTTAATCCATAGATAAAGGGAATCGTATAGGCCGGAAAAATAGGCGGGTAATAGTGCTAGGAGAGCAAATTAAGAGAGACGAATCGCATAGGCGAGGGAGTGATCGCGCCACGGTGATTAACTATTAGGGTCATAAGGGTCCGTTAGGTTCGGAAGTGTACAAGTGTTGTTTGTGGACAAATAATGTAAGGATCAATAGTAAACAAGAGCCTGCTGCCAACGGATGTTAAGGTAGAATGTAGTCTGTAAGATTAACCTTTCATTTATTTTTTTTTTATGCCACCTCCAATTTTACGACTCGATGAGTTAAAATTCAGGAATTAGTTCATCAATAATGGACAGACGGTGTCAGTCTGATTAAAATATTTTGTAATTAAGAATAACATACCTACTTATGTCTTCGAGTCCTAAAATTGGCATAATTTTAGTTTATTGTTCGTAAGCCAGCAAAGGCTGGTTCACCTTAAAATTCTATAATGGTCGGTTAACGAATTTATTATTTTTGTGGGTGCTTGGAGCATCTAGTTGTATTTCTAAATTGGATGGGGGAGTAATAAAAAATATCGGAGTGATCACTATCTAAATTTTTGGTCCATCCCCTTAGAAGGATGACTGGCCAGAAATCGCGACTTTTGGTACGAAATTCACTCAAGGGAAATTAACCCGCAATGAACGCGACCGAAATGTTTTATTGCTCCAGATACAGGTTTACCTAGGATTAAGTCATTGACCAATAATTAATCAATCGATTGACAATCGTGATATTTCTTATTTCAAATAAATGTAGTCGTTTTCCAATTAATTTAAATTTTAATAAATTGTAAATTTATTTGCAATGTGGCCTTTCTTTTCCACCCATGAAATTTAATTAAAGCATCAAATTAATAATCGAATAACTTGAGTTACAACAAGGCAGAGGAAGTCAGTAGAATTTAATTGATTTTTATTATTTTCTAAATTTTATTTGTTCAACAATAAACTTCCCAGTGAGTAAGTGACAAGATCAAGTCAGTGATATAAAGCTACCTACAATAATTATTAAGATGACCAACAGGGCAGAAGTCCAGATTTCAGGAAACATCAGCGAAAGATAAGTATAGAATAGAGCCATGAGTTACCTCGAAGAATCCCCAAAAAGAGCTGCCACTCATACTAATTGAGATGGTGTAGCCCCTACCTACAATTCTTTTCGAAAGCCTTTTTCTGACAAACCGCTCGGCCAGCCAAAGGACTAATGTGACAGGGAGACTTTAACTTCATAATAACGATAGTGAGAGCAAACAACGCAAGTTGTGTGTTCGATCTATCGGAAGAGTGAACGTTAAGGAAAAGAGATTTTCACATCATCTCATCCCCCGCCGGTTACAATCTTAAAATATTTTTTAAACCAAAAATTTGTAATTCTATGATTTTTTGTTTAGAAAATCTGTAGGTATAGCAAAAATAGCAAAATATATAAGACAGTTTTATCCACTCGTACTTCCACAAATCCACAATTTATTCAAATAAGACTTTCATTAAAAAAAACAAAAAAACGCAGGGTGCAATAAGCACCGAAATATGAACTTTGAGAATAAAAAAAGAAAAAAAGTTCTCAATTCTTTTACAGATCAATCATTTATTTTAAATTAAAATTTACTAAGATATTTTCATTACCTTTGCCAAGATTATTACTTGTAAAAAGAGTCATTACTATAGAGTCTCCGTAATATTACTATTACATATATGGTAAATAGTTATAATAACTATAAGGGGATTAATATGTTGAAGCGAATTGAATAAATGCGTTTCCCTAATGGCTTATGATTTTTATTTTGAAAGTTTAAGCACTTTTTGAAGTCGTTCAAAGAGTAATTAACCTTTATCCACTTAAGGTACTTGTTCGGAGCTCGTCTTAGAATTTCATAATACAAGTAATTTACATTTAACGAAATGATCTAATGACATACCCATCGTGGAAGAATGCTCACTTATTTCGATCTTGAAGTGAACTAGCAACAACCTTGCTCTGGTTTAAATTTAAGACAACAGGATTTCAAATTAAGCTTGAAATTTTTGCATATCCTTCAAGAATTCAAGACCGTATTGGTGGACATAATTAGATAATGTAGAGTATTTGAAGCCATCAATTTTATAGATTGAAAGAGTAATTTAATTTTACTAGCTATAAAAGTGACACCTTGAATCAATTTTATGAGTACCTACCTATGGCGATTACATTTCAAGGATTCAAATTGATAAAAGTAAAAATGAAACTTTTTTCATTTATTTTTATGTTGGTCAATCACAGTTGAATTTCCCTCGACTGCATGGATGGAAGCAGCAAACTGAAATTTAATTTTGGTGGCTTGTGTTGTACCAGCACGTGGTCATTCCAGTACCTGCAAAAATAGTTTAATTCTGGAGGGCAAAAAGTTTGAAATTTTTTTCGGATCCTTGCATAAGAGGAATCAGTTGAAAGAGTTTTTCTTAGAGATCCTAATTTTCAAGTTTTTGATTTTGTAATTTTCATTAATAATAATCCCCTCCCCTCTCTTTCAACATGTCTTCAACACTGGTGTAGCTAATTATCTTGTTAGCAGTACATGTGTGTTTTACAAAAATAATAATAGTAAGGGTTCTAAAATTTAAGAAGAAAAATCTATTATTTTTTATTTTTTTTGTTAATTATAAGAAATAAAATTTCATAGCGTGTAGGGTTTTAAATTTAGGGTTGAAATTTGCACTGATTTCGAAGGGATAATTTTTTTTTACACTAACTTTTATTTCTACAATATTTATATTTTACAGCTAACTAGTTCTTAGAACTCGTTTACAGTGTGGTCCCTAAAGTATAGGTAAAAAATTCAGTTAATCAAATTGTATTCATTTTTCGGAAAAATGCTCGGATACGTCGATTAGGATTTTAAGTTGCGGTTTTTTTCTGTAAAAAGAATAATTATACAGGCCGGTCCTAGTTAGAGGTATGACGTCATCCACAATTTTTTATAAAACAACCCCGTTTTTTTGCCGATTTTAAAAGGACATAACGGGTTATGTCCTTTGAATAATTCATTTTTAGAGAGTGAATTGACAACATTTTGAGCATTGGAAGCAAAATAATCAATTTCAACAAATTTTCTTTAGTTAATAATATTTTGTGAAACACTTAAACACTTGTCCTTTTAAAATAGGCGATAAAAAAGCGTTGTCTGTTAAAAATAAAAATAGTTGATGACGTCGTACCTCAAACTTGGGCTGCCCTTTATCATTTTTTCTTTACAGAAAAAACCGCAACTTAAAATCTTAATTGACACATCCGAGCATTTTTCCTGAAAATAAATAGCATTTGAGTAATTGAATTTATTACACTTCACAGACTCGCACTGTTGATAGAAAGAAGCTAATTTAAACCTTATATAATTTTAAAACCGATAAAATAACCAGAATTCAATACGTCTACCTTTATATCTTTCTTCAGTAAATGGTTTCACTTATTCATCGAAAATAATATTCATAATAATAGATAGCTACTCATATACGAGCACTTCCAGAACAAAATCACGTATATTGTGATTGCATCGTGACGGTTATTAATTTATTTTGACTGCGACAATAAGTTGCGGTCTTATTGTTCTTTAGTTGTAATTTTAGGTACTTTAGGTAGAAGAAAATTTATAAAAGTATTGAACACTGAGAAGATATAGATTTTCTATAAAAAATAATTTCGTCTTCTATATAGAGATCTTTATTAATTTCATACCTACTACTTGCAACATAGACTGGTTGCTTCTCGATTTGCCATAAAACTGCACCATTAGCTGCAATAAATTTATCAATAAAGAATGTTTGCATTGTAATTCAGGTGACAACACCGCATTTAATGAAATGACGAATATGGAAGAGAATTTATAAAGGTACAAGAACCATTATTATACCTTTCAAAGACATAATTCTTATTCAATCTTCATAGACCACCACCCATTGAATTTATGTAGTGAATTTTTTAAGGAGTGTCCAAGACAATTATAAAAACTTCTTTTATATTTTAATTGTATTTAATTTACGAGTTAAAATTTCTGGATTTAATAAAGTTTTACATTATTGTCTCACCAACTAACTGAAACCCTAAAGTTTAATAATCCTCAACACTGTCAACGCTTACAATAATGTTAGTCTACTGAAGACAAGAGCAGACTAAATCCTAAACCATCGTTGCAATAATGAATTGTTCTTGGAGGCCGATGCACATTTCCAGCCGACATATCCATATAAAATGCAAGAAGGTGCACTTTAGGAAACGAAGATGATAACTAAAGGATTCTTCAGTGGAAGGTGAATCCGGCTATCTCTGTCACCTCCACAGTGACATCTTGGAGAGCGTCACGACTCGGCTCCTTGACAAAAGGAGATAAGAGATTGGAATACGCAAAAATGGTGGTGATGCACTCAATACATGATCCTGAATCACGACATAATGCATATATAAAGTGAATCCTCACGAGTGGTTCATTCAACAGTTTAGTGCCTTCAGGTTCAGTTTAGTGTCTTCTCACTGCTTTTTGCTAGTGGATATATTATTTTATTACGAAAAAAAAAACATTAAGTCAGATATAATGGCCAAGGTAAGTTATGTAACGGAGTCATATTATTATGATAGCTCAAGACAGTACTTTATTATTATTATAATTATTATCCAGTAAAGTATCAATTTTTAAAATATTATTATCTATTAGAGTCCTTGTGTTATAGGTAATAAACTTATTTATTTCTATTTTCAGTAAAATTTTTAGAATTTTTTTTTAATTCGCATTTTATGTTTATTATTTTATATTTTCTTTTTCTGACATAATAATTCTTAGATTTGAATCATAATATTTCCATCAACCAAGAATCTGAGCAAGTTATTACCTACTCGTGGGTTCTAAAGGACAATAATTTCACGTGGTCTTAGTCGTTTTAGAGAGCTTTATATTTATACATTATGCGATCTCAGTCTGTCTGTTTATCTTTCATCTTTAGTTTCCATAACTTTTCTGCTTGCTCAAAAAATATTTTTTTATCCGATGAAAAAAGAAATACAAATTTTAAATGTTATGGAATTGATTTGTTTGGCACCACAAATCGGCAAACGTCTTTCGAACTTTTTGTCCACGATAATTTACTCTCTCGTCATATCCCAGTTGCATTGGTAACACTTTGTACATAGTAGATATGGTTTGTCCAGTGAGTGTTGTCCGGTGAGATTCCACACTGATCCTGACTATAAACGATTTGATTTTTTATGTTTTAATTCGTACAATAATTATAATAATTAGAATTAGGACGAATTAAAGAATAAAAAATCAAATTGTTTATAGTCAGGATCAGTGTGGCATCTCACCGGACAACACTCACTGGACATCCATATCTAAAATTACAGCAAATTTTCCGCAAAAGAAAAATTTTCCAAACGTTTTTTCTTTTTATTTATACGAGCAATAGTGATAGTAATGGTTATAATTGAAACAAATTAGATACGTTTTGATGAAAATATGTTTTAAGTTCGATTTATCCGGTAAATAGAAGATCACGAAATGCTATAGGGCGGTGTAGTTAAGAATTGTTAAAACTGAATGAATAGATGTTATGCAGGGTTTTCCACCCTTAATTTTTTCCCACAAATTTCCCTATTATTTTTAGTTTTTTAAATTAGTGTTAATCGTAGGCATCAAAAATTTATACTTTTTTGACCGCCTTGAAATCATAATATTACTCAACGAGGGTTTTTTATATTTAACACATCCCCTGTCATTTTTATTTAATTTCCACTGGAGTTAGGGGTAACGTTCATATTAATTTTTTTTTACTTTTATATTTCAGTATTTTAGCGGTTATGAATATTTTTTGTAGGCGTATTAAGTATTTTCAACATTCGACTTCTTATACTTTGCCATCCCAATCAACATCGGTACTTCGCAATTCATATAATATACGTATTATGCTCGTAGAATCAAAAATACATATACCTTAGTCCAAATACGTCAATATATTTGTGTAAGCGAAATCTTCGGAGATTTCTAACTGCTGTTCCTTGATGCAAAAGTACAACTCATTCCGTATTTGCGTACAACTACGGCAGACATCATCAGCGGCGACGAGTTTGAAGGCGAAAATTCCATACTCTCGTTAGCTTAGTTACGGTCAAGGTATCATAAATATCCTATTGATGTAAAGCTCCTTAAAAAATCACAAATATCTAAAAAAAATCGTTAATATAGAAATTAAAGAAAACATAAATAAATAATAATCAAGAGAAAAATAGAAATTAGGCGCAAGGTGAAAATGAAAGACACACTGGTATCGTGCGATCCTAACTCATCATTGGCGGCTTTATTCTATAAAAGGGCAAAATTGGCACTTTGCGCGCAGAGAGATGATCTTCACATCAATTAAACTGTTGGGTAATTACAAGTTAATGAAACAGATTCGGAAAAAGAATGTCACTCCTAGTGTAATTTGTGGTACTCACTAAGAATACTAAGTAGTAGCATATGTTTTATTTTCTCCATTAATATCTATTTTTTCAGTTTTTGCTGTTCTGTATTGTCATGACATGGATCTGCGTGGTGCATAGCGAGCCTCCACCGAGCTCATATCTACCCCCCAATAGGGGCGGAAGTAAGTTATTACATGCAATGTTAACTAATAGAAAGAAGTTTTAACATAACATCTTATCCAATTTAATATACTTACAACATAACCAGAAGCATCCATTACATGTTACAGAAATATACATCATGATAATTTCTAAATTATGGGTATCATTTTTCTTGCTATAAGTACCTTCATATTTACTCCTTCATACTTCGCTTATAATGGTAATATTTTTCTCTTTCACCAGACAAACACCAATCAAAACAGTCAATTATTAAACTACATAATATACAAAACGAGCATTACAGATTTTATACATTCTACAAAATTACATCGGCATAGAAGCGAAAAAAAATTGGTATCATCAGAAAATGTGCAAAGTTTTTCTCTAGAGGAGAATCAATTATTCCATTTCTCTGGCATCATTTATGAAATGATTACGTATGGAAAAATTTTGCACATTATCGTAATTTAAGTACTAAAAACTCTACTTACGGAACTTTAAAAGAAAGTAAAGTTCTAAGTTGCAGAATTAATTATCATCGTCTTACATTTTTACATCATCTTATAACTTTAACTACAGGTGAAGGACCGTAATAAAATGAAGATGCCTCGACTCTTTATATCTTTTTTTACACCACTTTTTGAAACAATCATTCAAAATAAATACATTTCTATTAACTATGATATAATGCTAACTTCATCTTTCTTGTATAATATTTTATAAAATTTCCAAACTAACTTTTCCTGCCAAATTAGTTTTATAGATGTCATTAATAGGTGAATAAATTGTTGTATTGAAAAAAGCCCCAAAGCACAAAATCTAAGACTTGATTTCGTATTTACCCGAATGTACCAAAAATCTAAAATGCTTGTAAATATCTAAGTTAATATACCTGGTGTGTCAATAATAATTGTTCTACCTACAATTATCAATGTAATTTGATACATCTCAATGATGAGCTGCCATTCAATTTTGATATATACATGCCCGTATTCACAAACGATAATTTCCTAAATAATTACGTAATCAATTATCCCCATCTCATTCTATTGCAAAAAAACTGCATATCTCCATCTCACTCATTTAAATAATTACGTAATTATTTAGGAAATTATCGTTTGTGAATACGGGCATTAGCCTATCAAGTCTCTTTTCAAAAATAAAATTCAGACTGTTGCCATGACGTTTATTCAGGTTATTCACAAATAAGAATAGCAACGTAAATAAAAATTATAATATTTGATAAATTTAATTTTAAAGTTAAAAAAAATAAAAACGAATCCTCATTTAGATCAAAATTGGACGGCATTGTCAACAGTAATGGTACCCTCTGTTAAAAAAAAGTATATGATAACATTGTATTAATAGGCTATTTTCTATTGAGAATATTTTTACTAAAAACTATTAATTAGACGGACCACCTGGAGATTCTTACGGACCTCCATCAGGATTTTCACCCGGCCAACCATTAGGTTCAGAGAACCTAATAGCTGACAATTCAGAAACATCCAGTAACGGTTATAGTAACGGCTACAACAACGGAGGCGCAACCAACGGAAACGGTTATAGCAATGGTGGTGCCAAAAACGGTAACGGTCATAACGGCTCATCACGAAATGGATACCCCGGATCTAGAAACGGGTATAATAATGGTGCCTCCAATAACGGGAACGGAGGATACAGCTCAGGAGTCCCTAGTCCTACCAGCTTTGACGAAAGTAGTCAAAATGAAATTTCTAATGGATATTCTTCTCAAATGCCAGGATCGATGTACGGTCCACCGCGAAACGGCAATGGAGCCTCAGGTAATGGATATTCGAGTCAAAAACCGAGCTCTTCATATGGTCTACCAAGTAACGGAAATGGAAATGGGAATAGGAATGGGAATGGAAACGGTGGAAGCTCATTACATACACCAAACGGTTACGAATCTAACGTTGAAGCTCCAAGTAACTCATACGGGCCACCAGATCAAAGCAATGGTTTTTCTTCGATACAAAATGGTCAAAAACCTAGCTCCTCGTATGGCCCTCCTTCTGGAAACGGTAACGGAAACGGAAACGGTAATGGCAATGGACACGGAAATGGTAATGGACACGGTCAAGAAAACGGCAATGGAAACAGTAATGGTAATGGACATTCAAATGGGAATGGAAAAGGTCAAAGAAATGGCAATGGAAATGGAAATGGAAGACCTTCCAACGGGGGTCTAAGTCCGCCTAGTACTTCTTATGGTGTTCCAATTTTAAACGTTGATGAAGAACAAAACGAAAACGGATCTGAACTTCCCGGTAGCAATTATTTGCCTCCCAATGGAGATACAAACAATGGTAATGGATATTCAAATGGTAATGGGTATGCGAATGGAAATGGAGATTCATCTGGATTAGGTATGATAATCTTAAATCTTATCAATATTTTAGTTAGTGGAAATTTCATATCGTATGCCAAATTAGCAAGTAGTGCGATATTATATCTAAGTGCATATATTGTATTAGACTTCTTATAAGCGAGTGGTACCAGAAATAATATTTTATTATTTTTTCCAGAATTTAAATCCAACCAACTCGACTTCGATCAGTTTGGTATAGGCATATCTAGAATACAAATTTTATTTGTCCTAATTAAGTAAAAATAGTTTATAATTTATGTTCCTTAATTCTTTAATGAACTTTCCTCTCTAATTTCTCTCTTACTCCTAATACATAATTCATTCAATTTATTTTGGTTAGGTCATCATGTAACATTTATTTCTCCATTATTCTTCCTTATACACTTCTTAGCACCTGATTATTTTACACTTTTAACAAATTAATTCTACTAGTTTTCACTCTATACTTATACCACATACCATTTGCCACAGGTTAATTATTCTTATTGGTTAAAGCAATACTAAAAAAATAATAAAAATTTAAGATTTTATGTAATCTTAAAAGAAATAACCGATATTTTATAAATGCTTATAGATGGTAACGGCAATGGAGGCAAACCGGGAGGCACTTACGGGCCACCAAGTGGAGGATATTTACCACCCAATGGTAACGGCAATGGAAACGGAAATGGAGGCGGAGATGATGGTCCTACGGTAAGATTAAACAAATTGAAAAGATTATATTGTGGAAATTTTTTATTCACCAGGAGCCAGCGAAATATTCATTCGAGTACGAGGTGAATGATCCAGAATCAGGCAATCAGTTCGGACACAAAGAAGAAAGAGACGGCGACAAGACCACCGGGGAATACAATGTTCTTTTACCTGATGGAAGAAAGCAAATTGTCACTTATGAAGCTGATAAAGACGGTTATAAACCAGTTGTCAAATATGAAGGTAGCTATTACATTTGGACACTCCTTTATCTATTCAGTATTTAACTGTTATTGGCTCAGATCAGACAATATTTATTTATAATTTCTAGGTACCGCTAATGCAGGTGGCAACGGAGGTTATCCTTCAGGCAGACCTAACGGAAATGGAAACGGCGGATACCCATCTGGACGACCGAATGGCAATGGAAATGGTAATGGCAATGGAAACGGTAATGGTAATGGTGGATACCCTTCTGGTAATGGCAACGGAGGTAATGGAGGCTACACTTATTAATTATAGCACGTTCTTAAGGTGACGTCATGTTGGAAATAAGGTGCACATTTATTACTTTTGGTTTCGTTGATTCTTGCAGTCTTTGGTTCACTATTGGTGATAAACACCCTCTAATGTTTTAATAACATTTAAAGCAAAATTTATCAATTTTACATGCCAGGGAACTATATATTATTTTAAATTATTGTGCCAAAACTGGATTACTGACTCTTGTTCTTGTAATGAGTAAGCGAGATAATGAGACTCTAGATACTCGTACTTGCAATTAAGTAGATTAAGTCTAATCAACAACTTCAACAGCGCAGACATATTCTGATTACTTCGCTTTTTCAGTCGATTCAATTATACTCGTAGTTATTAATTCAGTCAGTAGGAACATTAATTTTCAGTTTCCAAGAAATGTAACCAAAAACATAATAGTATGAGCGCCTGTAAGTGTGACGTCAAACCGTATCAATTTCCTGCTTTAAACTTTATAACAAAATATGCCAGTCAATTATTTTGTAAAGAATTATGCGCCAAATATTACCTAAATACGTAAAGAACATCTAGTTGTAAGTGATTAGATACGTAAGTATTTATTTTCGGGAATATGTAAGATAATTAGGTACTGCATTCCTGCTTAGAAAGTACTTAACGTTATGTAATTAATTAAGTTTATTTGTATATAAAATAAATAAAAGAGATAAGAGTGCGTTATAAATATTGTTGCACTAAGAAAATCCTATAAAATTATTTGAATATCTTCAATGTACTTACCTACGCACCGAAGTTGCTAAAATTGTTGTAATCGCTCTACCTCGTTTATAGCTAATGCGATTGTAAATTATTATTAATGAACGGTGATAAAATCAGGTTTTAATTTATATTTTATGGGATCATCTTAGTGACTTCTTATGTTTTAATGTGAGATTTTTGTATAAATTATTTCAATATGAATATTCATGCTCTAAGAAGTATGCTCTTTCAAATATTAGTAATTATTACATGTGAGTAATAATCATAAATCATTTATTCTTGTGGACTGGACTATGATGACGACTGCTATGATTTAATGGAACTGATTCTTTAATTTTTCTATTTTTGTACCCGAAGTAAATATTACATAGTACCTATATAATATAATATTGTAAAAGAATTTAATATTTTTATATTTATTTTATTTAATAAAAAATATCACGAATTTTAAATAATTTTTTAGTTAAACTTTCAAAAATATATCCTGTCCTCATCCATCAGGTGCGACCTCCCAGAAAGAATTAAAAATTATTACGTCCAAAAAATAATTAGCGGCTTGATCATTAAAAGGTGATTTTCTTGGACAAGGTTACTAATCGCACAATACCCATCACATCGTTATAATTATTATTAAACCTTTGAAATGGTACAAATTAAATCGTCTATTGGACAAAACAGCTGCAAATTACACCAATTTAAGTTTAGTGTAACATTTTTGATTTATTGTTGTTTTTTTTTTGCTTTAAAAGTACATCAACCTTGTCCTAGTTGAATCGCAATACAACTATAAAATATTGTACTTTTTATGGCAAGATGCGAAATAAAACTGACGTGATTGAATTCCACTAAAGATCATCAAATACTCTAAAATTATATGATACCTCGGAGTGCACGAAACAAATCGGTGCCCGCATCATTGTTGAGAAACCGAATTAACTTACCTGTAATTAAATAAAAGCAATCTTACTTTTCAGTACCGCATTCAATAATTAAGTTAAAAAAATTAAAGTACTTGTCACGTAGCAATATCTCTAATTGATGGTCTACATCGGTGGTAACGCATAAATATAAACGTGAAACTTATTTCATCATTGCAAATTGCCAATCATGTAGAAATGGTATCTAGTTAAATATATTACAACGATGAGTCCTTTTTTTCGTTATTGCAACTTGCAACATTTTCTAATTCGCAGAATGTAACGATGAGCGTGATCATAAGTTGAATGCATATAAGTACAACCCTTAAATAGATCTATGTTATAAAGTGAAGGATTATTTATAGCACTCAGTATATAATGTTTATATCTGAATTTATTGTTTATGTTCATTGGTTCATTAGACTTGCATTAGACATGTAATTTCATTTATTTTGTAATATTTAATGTATGCAAACTGCCAGTGGTGATGTAAATTAGCGATACAATAAATCAAATCTTGTACTTGAGAACAACCCCACAATTTAATTTACACTTGAGAGCTAGGAAGGAATATTCTCTTCCGAATACATTCTTTCTTGTCTCCCTTTTTTAGACGAATTTATTTTCTGAGTAAAAATTTGCTTTTACAAAATTGACACTAATATGAATATTAGGGTTGGCAGATTAGTAAACTATATTAATAATACATGAATCTAACCAAAAACTTCATTTATTTATATTGTTTACCAAAGATATTTAAATTTCGACAACGATAAGCTACTTTTAACATTTTTCATTCTAACTGAAAAATAGAATTTCGTATTTTTAAACAAATAATTAAATAAAATCATCTCAAAATGATTATACCACTGCACTTTTAATTTCATTATTCCTAATTCAAAGCCGATCATGTATTATATGTACAGGGTGCCCCAACACTAGTGTCCACCACAAAAATGACGACTAATTACAAAGACATTACTTTGTGATTTTTAATTTAAAATTTTTAATTTTCAGGAAATATACCAACCATATAGAGCTACAAATTGATAAGCTTCTTTGGTTTGAAAGTGCTATTAATTAGCGTCACGTCTCAATCAATCATTTTCGTGTTAATCATTATCTAATTATAATTAAAATCATTATTATTTTAATTATTTAAACTACTTTATGATTCTTGATTTGGAAATTAAATACAACGTGATCCAACGAAAACTTAACAAACCTAATAACTTGGAAATTGAAATTTATGTGCGCGAAAAATACAGAAACATGTCAATTTTGTTATCGGGGGAAACGAGGGGGGGATATTTCGGTGACAAATTTAACTACCCAAGTTCATATTCCCTTGGCAGGGACATAATTAATGCATCTATGTTTCTGTGTTTTTGGCAAGTCATCAAATACAATAAAACAAACATACAATCAATCAATCAAACAAAGAGTAAATATACAAAAAAATACAAAACTTCCAGAACTCAGTTACAAAGTCACAAAGTTACAAAAACCCCCAAAAACAACTATTGTATACAGGATGTTCTACAAGCTCTATGACAAACTTTGACAGATGGTAGGTTGCTTGATTTTAAACATATTTTTCTTAATAAACATGGGTCCGATTCGTTTTTGTTTAGAAGTTACAAGCATTTAACCTTTATTAACAATCAACAATAAAAATTTACCTTCATGTATCACCGAATTTTGTATGGCGTGTATTGAACAGAGAAATGTTACACCCGTTTCATCGCCAAAATGTACAGGCATTGCATGCTGGAGATGCCCCACAGCGATTAGGATTTTGTCGCTGGTTACTTCAGCAACAAGCACAAAATGATAGATTCATTTCGCTCTTCATGTGGTCTGATGAAGCGTGCTTTACTAGGGATGGCATAAATAATAATCATAATGAACATGTATGGGCGTTGCAAAATCCACTTGCAATTAGACCCAGACGATTTCAGCAACGATTCAGTGTCAACGTTTGGGGTGGCATTTTCAACAATAATTTATTACCTGTGCATGTTCTAAATGATCGTTTACATGCAGATCTTTATAGACATTTCTTAGAACACGACCTTTTAGAGTTTATTGATGACGTGCAACTCAATATTATTCAAAATATGTGGTATCAGCATGACGGTGCACCACCACATAGAGGAAGACAAGTTGCTGCTTGGCTAAATGAACATTTCCCGAATAAATGGATAGGTCAAGGAGGTCCAATATCATGGCCACCTCGTTCTCCCGATCTGAATCCTCTGGATTTTTATTTATGGGGACACATGAAGCAGCTGGTCTACCATGTTGAAATCGCTACCCATCAGCAGTTACTTGAAAGAATTCAAGATGCAGCTAACCAAATAAGAAATGATCCAAATCTCATTCTTCGAGTGACCGAATCTTTAGTTCGTCGATGTGAGGCTTGCATTCAAGCTGAGGGTGGACATTTCGAACAATTTTTATAGTCTTAAGTTTTGTGATTATCATTTAATTTAAATTTTTATTGTTGATTGTTAATAAAGGTTAAATGCTTGTAACTTCTAAACAAAAACGAATCGGACCCATGTTTATTAAAAAAAATATGTTTAAAATCAAGCAACCTACCATCTGTCAAAGTTTGTCATAGAGCTTGTAGAACACCCTGTATAACATAAATTATATAAATTACACAACATGATATTCATACCGACAATCTGGGAACTCGTCAATGCTGTACAAATGCATGTTCACAGAGAAAAATTTTTAACTTAGTTTTTAAAATAGAGCACGTAAGTATTTTCAATGTATTCGGTAATGTACCTATTGCAGTATTTAATATTGACTTTATTTTTCTCAGAAGTGAGAAATGAACCAGTAAAAGGGTGCATCCACGAGTGCTATAGCCGTGGACGTCTGAATGGGTGCGCAACTCCCTAACCGATTTTTTCACATATAAATATGTTACATAAATATAGAGGGAGGGCAACGTAAAAATCCCAAGGGACCTGAAGTGCTTTCTCGATCCCTTCCCAAGCATTACTCGAACAGCCCTCGATGATGCATGTAACGCCCCCTCCCCTCAAAGCAACAAAGCATTATGTTAGGTTAGACTGTACCAAAGCATACAGTATGCCATAGAATCGTGAGTATCCAAGCTTACCAGTGGAACCAAACATCTGAAAACATATATGCCCTTAGAGACTCTCACATACACTGAATTGACATGTGCGGGCCAAGTGTGACACTGACCAATTCAAATGCACAACAGACAAATAGCATCCTGAGAGGGAACATTTCTATCAGTGGCAAGGGTAATTGTTTGCATCTTGTTATCATTTAAAGACATTTTATTAGGTATAAACCAACTCGAAGCCTGCTCAACCGCTCAACTTCACTAAGAATATTCTCTCTAGCCCTCTCGACGTTTTGGTGACATTTTGGTGCGTGTAAATAAAAAAATGCGACCTCCTACCCCTTGTAGAAAAGCCGCCATTTTGGTTTTAGGGGATGAATTTGGTTTTATTGCATTAATGCTATGACGTTAATTACCTTTTTATCGAAAAAAGTGTAGTAACTTACATTACGGAGAAAAAAACTCTCTACAAACTTACGTCTAGGCGATTTTTTTTATATTTGCAAAGTTACCTAACTACTGGTAATTAATTGATGAAAAGAAGGATGAAAATCCTTAATTTTGGAATAATTTCCTTTTTTCTATCGCGATCTGAAAATCGTTTTTGATGATAGGATTAATGGTTTTGATAGCTGACTGTTACTCAAATACCTAAATAAACCCTAATCGACAGCTGTGACAATTCGAAAATTTATTATTAAAATAATCAATAAAAAAAAAATTTATTGACATGGATCACTCGATTTTTATCTGCTTTTTTGTAGGCGAGTGATAACAATAGTTTGATATTGTTTCATACAAAATCACTATCCGCAATAAAAACAGCAGTTCCTATAAAAAATTTCAAAGTGATCCTCCAAACCAAACTGGGGGGATTAAAATGGATCAGCCTGTATATGGTTAGAATTCCCACAAAATGAGTAAAATTAAATTTTAGGGGCACATTTTCACTGATTTTTAGATTGAAAAATTATGCGAATCGTAGATTTCTCAATTATTAATGAATTTGACGCACTACTGCATAACAATCATTGGTGTGATCGATCAGCTATTATTGTGAAAATGTTCAAATTTCAAGCTGTATGTACAACTTTTGTTAATAGTTATTTATGTATCAATAGTCCCGAGGGATTGTTAAGTTGCCCGAGGTTATTAACATCTAATAACTCCCGTGATACATAATCTATTTTATTTTATACTAAATGAAATATAAAAACGAAATCTGTTGGTTTTTAAAATTAAACGAATGTTTTTAATAATTGAGTAACCATGATTATTGATTACCATGGATATATCAACTGAAAAGTTTGTAGAAAATGACATATGAAATCCAAATATGCAACCAACAATGCAATAACAAAAGCAACATCCAATGGTTACCAGAATTAAACCAATAGTAATATTAGAATTAGAGGGAGTTATGGATTCATAACAGTCCCAAGGGAGTTATGAGTATGTTTATAGTTACGGTAACCAAGCGTTTATCTAGTTATAATGTATCAGTATGAAATAAAATGATTTTCAGATCGCGGTAGAAAAAAGGAAGTTATTCCAAAATTAAGGATTTTTTATCCGCTTTTACCTAAATTAATTACCAGAGTTAATTAACTATTGCAAATATGAAAAAATTGCCTAGACGTAAATTTGTAGAGTTTTTTCTCCGTAATGTAAGTTACTACACTTTTTTCGATAAAAGGGTTGCATTTTTGGACTTAGACTCACCATCGACACCCCAACGCCAACAACCACACAAAATTCCATTTTTCCCGCTTTGATTGCTTAATTGATTGAATTTTTCGTCTAATTTTACTAAATCATTTATCCTGTTGATTCGTTTCAGATTTAATTCAGATAAAAGGGCACGTGGTACTGAACTGGTGAGATGAGTTATTGAGTTGGCATTTTCACTCCCTTTTAGACAGTTTCGTTTCACTTCAAGAAAAGGGCCAAGATAATCTTCTCGTAGTGTATCCACGTTATTGAAAAGAGTTTTCATCGCTTTTCGAAAAATTGAAAGAAGCAACATAATTCTATATCATCTTTTTTTTTTGGTTTTATGGCGCAAACTTTGTAAAAATCTAGTGCGGCTGTATTAAAATTAGATGGATAAAAAGGACGGATTACTATTTCCTGTTTTTTTTTTTTTGTCAGAATCTCACTTTAGTGACTATCGGTAAATGATGTTATGGCTGTTATGTATAAAGACCGCCTACTTGTCATAAGATGTCCACAGGTGTAGCGTTCCCAAGGCCTTAGAAAAACAACCCTTGGAACATTTTTATCATTCCTCTGAAACTAATAAATAAATTATTGAAGCGTAATTAAATTTTACTGATGCACAGAAGAATGATTATTATATTTAATTATCTAATTAATGGTAAAATATATACATTCAGTAGCAGCATCATTTAAATAATTATTATCGATATTTCTATCCTATAAATGTCGGTAAAAACTGATGAATTTGAAAGCCGACAAAAATTTGTAATACTATCATTAAGAAATAAATGAGATTACTCCTATTAATCTTCTAATATCATAATTTGCTGAGCATTTAAACGCCAATTAAAGTCATTCGGAGGAGGCAGCTGTCATTATTTAGACAGTAACGTTCTATTACCTTGATGCGTGCGAAATGAAATAATTGAATCAAATACCAAATCTGCTTCCAGTTTCAAACTAGTTTAAATCTATACACGGTCAGTATGTTTCGCTTTCAAACAAGTGATATTTAGATTACTTAAATTAATTTAATTCGCGTCATCATTGTAATTTAATACACATATAGAGTAAAACATCAAAGTGATAGCCTTTAATTAATCCTCATTGGCATTTATTGATGCTCCAGTAAACCGCTTTCAGGAATGCAAAATTACTCTCGATTCTCTTTACACATAATAAAATGTGATATGTGATGAACTACTTCGATTAACTTAATTACTTAAGCCTATATCTACTGGCATTAAATATTTTTTGTTCGCTTTAGATGCGTGCTATAATAATTATTACTTGTATTATAACAAGTCAAGGATTTGTTCCTTGTCTTCTTAGATAACTCGATCATTCATTGTCGTAATAACTCGATTCTAATTTCGTGTCGCGGTGATAGCGAGGATAAGTTTTCTTCAAAATAAAACCTGATTTATACTGCCTTATTTACTTCTCGCGGGTTGACATCCTGTCTGTAGCTCTAAGGGGTTGACAAGTCTCCTCGTCCCTAGGCACAAGCAGGATTATCCACCAGAATAACACCTTCGGTGCTTCCCTATACACCTCTGCTCCAGAATATATTCCGCAAGAACTTCGCCGTTGTGTGCCACTGTGCCCTTATCCCGCTTCGTCTCCAGTGCGTATAATAAGAATATTAAACAAAATTGACCTGACCTTACAAGCCTGGGATAAAACCTGACCTGGGTTCTCTGGTTTACAAGGGATTCGACGTTTCTTTGTCCAGGCTCTCAGACGGGGCCCTCCTTGGTTAGATTCCTAATCTTCCTCAGGACAATGAACAATTATTTGGTAATTGGAAGAATATGTACAACAGTCAAATTATCGTAAAATAAGTGGGTTGTTCAAACAAATTAGGAGGGGGGCGTGATGTTTTTAACACGTTGTTTCTGTTATTTCAAAAAGGTTAAATCACAAATTGGCGTGACAAAGCCTGCAGTAGAAAAAGTTTTGGAATAGAATTATCGCGATCCTTGGTCAGAAATTTTGGAATTGATTTATCACGATCACTGGCCATTTGTTTGTTAGTTGTTTCAAAAAGGTAAAACGTAAATAGGCATAACAGAATCTGCAGTGACAAAAGTTCTGGAATTTACTTATCACGATCCCTGGTCATTTTTTTGTTGTTTCAGAAAGGTAAAGGTAAATTGGCATAACAGAACCTACAGTGAAAGAAGTCCTGGAATTGATTTATCATGATCCCTGGTCATTTGTTTACTTGTTGCTTCAAAAAGGTAAGATCGTAAATTGACATAATAAAACCTGCAGTGAAAACATTTTTTGGATTGATTTATCATGATCTCTGGTCATTGGTTCGTTTATTGTTTCAGAAAGATAAATCATAAATTGGCATGACAGAACCTGCAGTGGAAAAGTTTAGGAATTGATTTATCACGATCACTTGTAACTTTTTGTGAGATGGTCGGACTCTCTGTAGTTGTATTTCGTTCCCAAAAATATGGATTGCGCCCAAATTATAAAAAAAGTATTGCTTGATGCAAGAAATCCGTATTTTGACTTTGAAGAGTGGTTTTAGCTAAAAACTTTTAAATGTAAAAATTGTAGATAGATTTATAGTAGAACTTACTCTATAACAGGGCAAAAATAATAGATTTGCGCTTACGTTCAATAATGCCCACTGATACGACTTCTTTCATGTCTCTGATAAAATATTATTGATTTCAGTTAAGTACCTAGTGCATCAATAGCTTTTTTCGAAGGCATAGTAGCATCTTGTATTAGGTCAAATAAAATTGTTTTTTAGTAAAATTGAAGAACTATGTACTGTAAATATGCTTAGATATAATTAAAATATGACTAAATTAAAAATTTTATAAAATTTAAAATTTTTCTTGAAATTGTTCACATCAAATATTTCTAGCAAAAATTATTGTAGTACACAGTCATTGTTGCTTTAGTACCTACCACAAACTAAGTACACCTCAATCTTCATATAAATTTCTGAGAGAATATTGTGTCATCAGGTTTAGATAGTGCATGAAATATTGTGGGAACTAAACTCATGAAGTTACAGAGGTTTTTTCTTGATACGATGGTACCTAGTATAGCTAAGAGTAAAAATGTTATCATCAATACAATGATTCTGAAATGAATCAAAATTAATTGATATTATATTTCATTTGCAATGTCAATAGTTTTATTAAGAACATTTCACAACTGACGTGTCAGTCTCCTCGTTCGAAGAGGATATTTCACGCAACATTAATCGCACATTTCATCAACATCAAGGCTGACTTTTATAGAAGCAAAATTATTCAGGAAAGATCCTGGTATGTAATTAGTATCATGAATAGTCCTTAAGCATTCATTTGTTTTTAACTCGACAAAGAGTCAGAGCCAACTAGCTTAGCTCTGGTTTTTATTTTGAATTTTCCCTGGTATGATTTTGTTTTCGTAAACATTAAAATAAGACATAAACAAAACTTGAAAATGTATTAAACGTTATGATGGGGATCTTGGTAGAAAACTGGTGAATTCGGATTTGATGTTTTTCAAGTTACAGTGAAGTAGTGAGAAACGCATCATTTTTAAATTGTGGAAATTGGATTGTTAAAATGTTATGGTCATATCATATTAGTATGATTGTTTATAGTAAAATTTTTTGTTTAATTCAACTGAAAACGCGCCATAAAATGGATACAAGAAATTTACAATTTTTTACTCCTAGCGCAAGTGTTATAACTTGAGATGCATTTTCCAAAATCTGTTAAATTGATTGAAAATGTATGTTTGTTTTTGCATATATACAGGTGTTCAAAAAATAGCAGTTTTTACCAAAGTTCAAATGGCCGCCCCATAATAAACCAACTGGACCCATACTTCTCAAATGTAGGTACAATAAAACCAGACAACTCGCCATAGACATCTAACTACTTTTTACAAAAATTTCAGTATCCTAGAGGGAAAAAACCGACCTGTAATCGAATGACAAGAACAGGTTTTTGCGAAATTTGAAGTCGCTGTACTTCCATTCAAATTTCGAAAAAAAACCGTTCTTGTTACGCCGTTACGCCACTTTAGGTCGCAGTTTCCAAACTGATGGACTGAAATTTTTGTGGAAGTAAGATATCCATAAGGAGTGGTCTGGTATTGAACTTGAGCAAAATCGGTGCAGTCGTTTCAAATTGGCAGCCTTTTAAATTTTGGTAAAAATTGCTATTGTTTGAACCCCGGTATAAGCAAGTTCGAAAAAAGCTTTGAAACTAAATGAATAGGATGAGAAGAACATTTTTTGAACTTCACGTTAGTGTGAATAAAATTGTATTTTTTTTATTAATAAGCCGGTGGTGTGAGTTGGATAAGGGGAAAAATTGCTAAATTTCTATTTTTATACGAGCACATTTATAAAGAAATCGAACTTAAATTTTTAGAGTAGGTAGTAGTAGTAGTATGGTGGGTTGGGGTGGTACACCCCAAGCGACTAGGCCACCGAGGACCCTTTTCGCCTTACCCGAACCATGGTGAAACTCCTACTCGAACCTCCCCGACCTTTTGATAAAGGCCAGAAGGTTGTTGTATGAGAGGAGTTTCATTTCTTCCTCTTGTAGCTCCTCAGACCCAAAGATGTTGAGCCTGAGGTTACTGTATACCTCGCATACGCCCACATAATGGTGGGAGTCCTCGTCATCCATTCCGCATTTAGGGCAGACCGGGTCCCGAGTGACCCCCATCACTTGCAGGTGTCTGTTCAGACTGCTGTGACCGGTGAGAACCCCGACTAGTAGTCTGAGTTCCTTCCGGTTCATTCTGGACATGCTGGTCCATCTGTTTCCGATCGGACCAGCCAGAAACAGCCTGGCTTGTCTGCAGCCTGGTGCTGTTTCCCAGTGGTTCTCTAAACCCTTGCGAGTCCATTCTTTAATAGATTCTTTGAGAAGATTTTTGGTCAGACCCAGGACGGGCTCCGGCCCACAAAAGGTTTCCCTGGTCCCGAGCTTCGCGTATTGATCTGCTAGCTCATTACCTGGTACACCTGAGTGTGCGGGAACCCACACGATATGCACCGATTTTCTGCCCGCCAGTCTGTTCAGCGCCTCGACACACTCCTGGACCAGTGGGAAGCTGGTTCCGTGTGTGCCCAGCGCTTTCGCGGCGGCCTGACTATCCCTGCATATGTATATCGTCCGTTCCCCGGCTTCTATAGTAGGTAGACTATAATAATAATCTTTAACGTAGAAAATTTGAGGAAGCAAATGATTGAAATGAAGGAAATGTAAAAAAAAATCATGTTTATTTCTCCAAAATTTTAATTTTTCGATTTTAAAAACGCCTCTTTAGCTTTATCTTTTTAACATTAGCGAAATTATTGTAGAATCAATGAAGGGATCTTGGATTTTTCTTGGAAAAGCTTTCTAAAAAAATAACGTTCTATAGTAACTATAGTAACTATATTGAAAACTGTTTTCAATCTGGAGGACTGAAATTTTTGTAATAGTTTCATGTCTAGAGTGGGTTGTGTGGCATTTTATTTAAGAAATATCGGGCAAGTCTTTTAAAAATGATGACAATTTTCGTAAAAAGTACAATTCTTTAAAACCTATATATTTTGCAAAATTAAATTTAATTTTTCAATCAAATTAACAGAATAAGAAGAACATATCCCTAGTTATATAACTACATGTACCAAAAAATTTCCATTTTAGTACAGAATAAAACAATTTATTCCGTGATTTTAGTCAGTACTTTACCAGTGGCGTAACTGGCGTCACTGGAGTAGGTAGAAAGTAGGTTAAAATTGCTCATTTTCTACATCCTTTTTAGGCGCGTTTCCAAAGCAATTAAACTGAAATTTTCTGGGTAGATAAACAATAATTATATTCTAATATTATTAGTTAAAATAATAGTTAGTTAAAATAATGTATAAAGGTTGTCCCAAATGTTCTGAATCACAAAATTTTTCATCAACTAGTGCCTTGGAAGAGAGAGATAGCTATTGCAGTCATATCTGAGCTCATTGCAGCTGAACACACCTACCAATAGTTTGCATTTTATCTGACAGACTGGCAGACATGCTTCATTTTTTCCAAAGCACTAGTTGATAGAAAATTTTGTGGATCACCCGATATATTCATAATACGCGTTATTTCAAAACAGAAACAAATTAAATTTGGGAAACTTCAAATATACCCTTAAGGCTTTACGTCTGCACCCTCAATACACATTTACGTCTAACAACTCCCAAGTAGCCACCCCCTACTGTTTTTTTTTTTCAAAGTTTTTCCGTTCCCTAATTTTTTTTTCAGTAGGATTACTGACTTTGTTCTGAATACAGTGACATGCGATTTAAAAAAATCTAAGCATATTTATATACTGAGCATAAATTCTACTCTATACTGATGGATAATATAAACGTTACACGTGTTTCCCTACTTTTAAAGTAACATCTTCAGACGTATGTAAATAAAACTATTGATATTAAGATTCATCCATCAGTGCGCAGAGATTCTACAAAGTAAGGGTTAAAAACATAAATTTCATATTTAGCGTGTCACAAACAATAAAATATATTTAAAAACCGGCGTTTCGAATGAATAAAAAAGAACATACCTTGAAGTCGTTTTTATGCTCTCGCGAAACTTTTATTTCCGTGGTTACACTTGACGACAATAAAGCGTACTACGGTAACGAAAAATAACAATACCCAAGTCGAAGTGTGACGTTTCGGGTTGAAAAGAAAAATCGGGGTTCACCTAATTTAACAGTAGTTACCAAAATTAATCGAACTTAGAATGTTTGGGTTTCCAACATTCGTATGTCGTTGTATGCAGAATTAAGTCAGTAGTCCCTACTGACGAGTCAAAAAAATTAGGGGTGTAATTAAAAAAAAACAGTAGGGGATGGTTACTTGGGGATTGAAAAACGTAAATGTGTATTTCAGGATGCAGCCGCAAAGCCTTAGGGGTATATTTAAAATTTCCTAAGTGTAGTACTATATTATAATTTCCCAAATAGAACGTAATTTAATTCTGAAAAGACCTCAAGGTGGGTTCTTTTTACTCCTTGGCAACGCTGTTTTTTTAAGACAGTTTATTGTTTTTGACAAGCTAAATATGCTTAGATTTTCAAAAATCGTATGCCACTGTATTCGGAACGAAGTCAGTAATCCTACTGAGTAAAAAAATTGGGGGTGTAATTTGAAAAAAAACCAGTAGGGGATGGTTACTTTACTTGGGTGGTTGAAAGGCGTAAATGTGTATTAAAGGTGCAGCCGTAAAGCCTTAGGGATATATTTGAAGTTTCCCAAATTTTATTTGTTTCTGTTTTGAAGTAACGCGGATATTTCTTGATTAAGAAAATTTGAGACATCCTGTATAAAATCTACTAATATGTTTTTTGTTGAACTCTATATTTCGATCTAAATTTCGGATCTTCATCAGGAGACCTAGATTATTTAACTTTCTTAAAGACAGGAACTGTTCTCAATCATTATTACTCCTAGACAAAACAGATAATAATAATTTATGTATCTATTGACGATAGGTCCCATAGCTTTTATTAAATTGCTTATAACGAGCAGTATAAATAATATATTAAAAGTAATAATTACCGACAGACAAAGAGATAGGAGAACATTTAAATTTTCCAGTATAGGTACTTATCGTGGCTGCTCATGGCCGTTTCTGCTATTTCAGCTCTTTTTTGCTTTTCAAACGAACTTATACGCCACGTAGACATCAAACGTCAAACGATGCTATTAAATATAATATGAACGTCCGTAGATATAAATGAAATAGGAAATTCTCATAAATGTTAGTCGTTTGCTTGAGACACTACCTAGTCTCTTCAACATTAAAAATGCAATCCAGTGAGCCCATAGTTTATAACAAAGATCTAGAAGCCATTGTTGGTCGTTTGAAAGTGTTGTTGATTTGGCCTAAAAGTAACCGACCCGAAGACATTAATGCAATATTTTACTTGAAGATTATTATTTTTTATGGTTTAATATTTGGGCCCTGTTACTTTGGTTTATACTATCATCTATTAAATCATATGAATGGTTATTATTTTTCTTAACATTTATCTTATTAATAACCTGTATACCTATTTCTTATCATAAAAACATAATGTTCGAAATATTTCTTACAGAATTTAATGTGATGAGTATGTCTATGGATTTATCAATCATTATCGAAGATTTAAGCTTGAACGGAGGTTTTTGGATTCATCTGTTGACATTGAAAACGGTGGTTGGTAGTTTAAATCACTCCACTTTAGACCAATACCTTACTTATAATAAGTATGACAGAATTCTTAGAGTAATTCAGTTGGGGACGGATAGTGCAACTGTTTTGGCGGCCGGTTACAGATATTTCACGAAAGCATTTTGTTTGAGTGAAAATCCAGTAAAGACTTCAATTGGAGTTTGTGGATATTTAAGACCTGTGCAATATCCATTTAATTTTGATCGTCCTCCTTTCTCGGAGATAATCCTCTTGTACCAAGCAGCAATCACGTGTCTCATTCTACGTTTAGCTAGTTATTGTATGATCTTATTGAAGTTTTTTGTCGACAAAGCTGTTGCAAATTTAAAAAATGTTCAGATCAAAGCAAGAAATATCAATAAAAACAAAATGTGGGATAACGTTGCCTTAGAGAAGGCACTTAAAGAATTGGCCAAAGATCATAATGATGTCATAAGGTAAGATAACTATTACAGTCTTTTTCTTTTGGCTTTCCTGTTTTCTCAATTGCTTTTCCTAATATGTCAAATGATTTTCTTTTTCTTCAAGTAACTAATCATTGATTTATCAATCAATTTCCTTTTATGTCATGGGTACGTGCAGTGATAGTATCATAAACATTGGAAAAGCATTTGGTATAGTCCGATAAAGTTTAAAAAGTCATACGTATCGATTAAGAATACACATCCCTTTTGATTGTTCGATTTATTTTGGTTCCTATTCGTGGATTTCATAGTAACCGTCCAGTTTGTCTAAACACTCCATCCCGCATACATAAGTATACGTCAACATTGGTTTTGAATGAGAATTAAATTAACAGCACAAAGGATATAGTGTCATTACGTGAATAAATTTTCTGTAGTTGTCAGTGGCTCTCAAAATGACATAAGCGGTTCAATTCATTGTTTGAATGATTCCTTCAATAATTTACGCTCGTTCACAACTTGACATTTAACTGTTTGACATTTTCTGGTGAAATTAAAAATATTAATTCGGACGGTTACTGTGACCCACATCTGACTTTTTAAACTTAATCGTACCATATAAATAGAATCTCATTTGACAAAAGAGGAATTTAAATTAAAAAATCAAACTGACCTTTGATAAATGGGAAAATCATTTGACAAATTAGGAAAATCAATTGGCATAAGAGAAAAACCAAGAGAAAAAGACTGTATTATGCAAAAAAAATTATTTCGCACCATTTAGAAACCCGATAGGCGCAATAAAGCTACCTACAAATTGAGACTACGCGGTGCAAAAATCGCCGCCTTTTGCCGCTTTACATTTTTTTGCAACCAGAATTTTATAGCTAAAGAGCTCAACTAATAATCTATGAAAAAGAGTAATCCTTTTTTTAAGACCGTCAGATTTATATTATAAAACTGAAATGCTGATTCATTTGTCATAATAAACAAATCTTATCTTTGTTATTTTCAAAGTTAAATCTTTTAATAAGAAGACCACTGGAAAGCTGGTTGAAAGGCAAGAATTTGAAAAAAATCTATAAATTTTCGAGGAAATCGGGAATTTCAATTTTATGATATTTTCATTAGTAATATCACAAGCGATTGAATTTTCGCTATAAGTCTGTCGATTTATTTGTAACGGAATTGAGTTGCTCAAAGAAATTACCACGAGTCTACAGAACGGATCTGGTTTTGGCGAAAAAAAACACGCTGAGCACAATACGTTTATCGTTGTTGTTGTTGCTCTGCTGTTATGTTGAATGTTACGGAAGCGCTCAGCTGCCATCGTTTTCCGTAAAAACTTTTTTCATAATTTGCAGTCGGAACTGTAAATTTACAGATCAAAATGTAAATTTATAGTTCCAACTGCAAATTATGATAAAAGTGTTCACGGAAAATTATGGCAGCTCAGCGCTTCCGTACAATGGAGATACCTGCGTTGATATACCTAACTAGCTGCTAGGTACTAGGAAAATAAACAACGCAGTGTACAATTTAACTTGAGCACAGGGTCGATGCAAACAATTCTCGATAATTCATGAAGGCTACAATTATATTCATACAAATTTCAGAATCACCAGAAATGACAGCAAATCCCTAAATCCAAAGAACGATGAAATGAAAACGTAACTTAGGCAGGCTTTGGAAAAATATTCATATCTGAGATTGATTCTGCCATTTCTGTCATACTGAAAAATGAAAGATTCTGATTTTTTATAGTTCTGCGGATTCAATCTCGGACATGAGACTTTTCCAACGCCTAAATTACGTTTTCATTTGTGAAATGTGATTTTCCCATGTCTCATAAACAGATTTACCCAGTGTAAGTTATATGCAGGGTGCACCATGTATCCTTCTCTATATTGCTATCTCCTAACGCTAACGGATACAGGGTCGGTTAAACAAGTCCAAAGGAGCGCAATTTTGTGGTCATCTCGATTCCGTCGAGACCTACAAGATATCTGGGACCATTCCTGAAATATCCTGAAAAAACTGAAAAATCGAGATTTCATATTTTTTCCATATCTTTTTTATTATTGGAGATTAATGAATAATTTTTTGTGGGCTTACATAAATCGTCAAGAGCTACCCATCTGACATTTCAAAAATTTTCAAAGCCGACTAGATCCCAGAATTTTCATAGTCAACTTTCGTTTTTCTTATGACCACCATATTGTTTTTTTATGTCGTTCGGTATAAAAAAATCATAAAAACAAAAAATTGTTAAACTTCAAAAAATAAATTAAAAAAATTTTTATTCTTCTTTTTTCTTTACAAAAAAAAAACATTTTTAGACCGAATTTCATAGATTAATTAAAAAACCATAAGGCAAGCACTATTTCGGCGTATTTTACAAATGTTGACGTTTTTCGACGATTTTTTATTAAGTTTTTCTTTGAAAAATTAAGAATAAAAATTAAAAAAAAATTTTTTGAAGTTTATTAATTTTTGGTTTCCATTATTTTTTTCATATCGAACGACATAAAAAAAATAATATGGCGGCCATAAGAAAAACGAAAGTTTACTGTGAAAACTCTTGGATCTAGTAGGCCTTGAAAATTTTTGAAATGTCAGATAGATAGCCCTTAACGGCTTATGCAAGCCTACAAAAAATTATTTATTAATTTCCAATAATAAAAAAGATATGAGGAAAATAAGAAATCTCGATTTTTCAGTTTTTTCAGGATATTTCAGGAACGGTCACAGATATCTTGCATGTTTTGACGAATTCGAGATGACCTCAAAACTGCGCATCTTTTCTCTAATTTAACCGACCCTGTATCTCTTAGCGTTCAGGAGACAGCAATATAGAGAAGGATACATGGTGCACCCTGTATAGAGACCCAACAAATACCTTAAGAACAAAAAAATTCATAGAAGAAGAGTGTCTATCAACTTTTAATTTTTGTTGTCCCAAGTCTTACGTTTAGTCTTTAGATCATTTTTCAGAGTAAAAAAAATAATTTAATGATTTTCTTTTACATCTAGAGAAGTCAGGAACTTGAATTATATAGTCAAATACCAAATTCTGGTTTATTTTGTGATGGGAAGTATGATAATATCATTGATGCTGTTATGTGTCTTTGTAACCAAGGTAAAAATGAAAAGATAACTTGTAAACATTGCATTTTCTAATAAAATTATATTATTTATCAGATGAATAAATTAGACAATATTTTACGAATCATTATATGGTTAGGTAGTTTTTATATAATGACCAGATATTGTCAAGTAATTATTGATGAGGTAAGTAATTTTTCAACTTCTTCAGTCACAAACTACAAATTTGAGTTTTGCTTGAATTTAACTTAATTATGACAAAAAATAATAGTTATTTAGGTTCTGGTGGATCAATGTACCATTGAATAAATCCATCTTTGAAGACCACCCTTTACAGTATATTTGAAGATTTCGGGAAAACTTCCCTTGACCATCTCGCATGGCCCATTTGTTGATGTTGATGGATGTTGAAATAAAAATATTAGAAATTTTTTTCGCACAAACCATTGCTTATATTTCTCAAGATATCATCACTACTGTCAGTTTAAAGTTTCATGTCAAAATTTTCCCAAAATTCAGATTGAAATTATAAACCACAAGACCCTTTATTTGTTTAACCATGCAGGCGGCAAACTTACAGATTGAATGCTTTGCACTTTTTGCTGCCTGGTTGAGCACATCATTCTTTCGTCAATTCTTACTTACCGTTATATTTGGATATTTCTCTTGTATTACGTATAATTCATAAATCTTTAATCACTTGGCAAAAAGCATGATTCAAAAAACCACTTTCGCTGACAAAATTATCATTTTTCTGTCTGTAAACAGGCAAAAAATCAGCATGTTTTCGCCGGTTGACAATTGCAGAGGCATCGTCAAGCTACTAAGTAATAAGAGGGTAACATACTGATAAATTCAATTTTAGGGTGAACAAGTTGCAGTTGCGCTTTATGAAACTAAATGGTATGAAATGAGCCTTAAGAATCAAAAATTGGTACATGTTTTGCTAATTGCAGCGCAACAGTCTTTAGCAGTACACGCTGGGCCATTTCAAGAGATGTCACTGGCATCATTCTTGGCAGTAAGTTTTTTTTGTTATTTCTCATTAGTTCACTGACTTGATTATTTGAGTTTCATCATATAGAATAGAGCGTGGCGTTTAAAAGTATTTGCAGTTTTGAAACAGAAAGATGAGGGGAAAGCTTAAAACTTCTTAACTCCCTTAGCACCACTCAATGAGTCACTGGTATAGCAGCGGTTAGTTCTGTTGGTTCTTTGGTGTTATGAGATAGTGTAAAAAAAAGTAGAAATTCTCAACACTTGACATCAATCATCATGTAGGTATGATCTCTAAGAATAAACCTAAAGAGTAGATTCTGATTCTTGAGGTTTCCAATGGTGAAGAGATATCGCTTTTCTATTTAACAGACAGTAATACCGCAACCTTACAGCCTTGAATCCAAGTAATAATTGTTGGTAAAGGCTGCTGTTGGTAAAGGCTTCAGCGGAGGTTGATTAGTTCCTTTCTAGAACATTCAAAATTAAAATGCTTTCTCTTTATTTGTGTTTCTTTTATTCTCTTTCGTCAGTCGATCTTTCGGTTGTTGTGGTGTGACTTTGTATGACCTGGTTTTTTGGTTTGTTAACTTCATTTTAAATTAAAAGCGTGTCGATGGTTTGACATCACTAGAGAACGGATTATAGGCAAAGAGCCTATCTGTGCCTTTTTTTTGCCTATTTGAGTGGTGCTTATTTTCACAAAAATTGCCTACTCTTGCCTATTCAAATAAATTTAAATGTATCCACCTCAAAATACATTTCATGCTAATAATTATTTAACTTTGAAAGAATATTTGAAAATTTTACCACCCCACTTGAGATAACTTATTATACTTAGATCCTAAGTCAATAGCTATAACCCCTTGTAGAAATAATAACTGATGCGGACACCTGTGGTCCGAGCTTGTAGCAAAATGCTAAGTGTATTATTGACATTGAGGGTGTCAGATGCGCTGAATGTTAAGTGTAATATTTGTAATTGTTTTATTTATCAAACAACGTGCTTGATGTAAAACAAAATCTAGTAAAATTTGCCTATTTTATTGCCTATTTGGTTCAAGTTTATGCGTTTTTATCCCAAAAAATGTGCCTATTAAGGCGCCTATTTTGAATTTTTTCTTTGCCTATAATCCGTTCTCTAGACATCACTAATCGACCAAGTCTCCTCTTAAGAACTTAATAATTAAGTTTTCACAAAAAATTTTATTCACACCGACTGCTGGCTTTTATGATAATCACGATGTTATTGATACAGAACGAGTAGCTCTTCTCCGTCTTGTGTAGTTCAAGTTGTGTTAGGGCTGGGTGCTTCAGGGATCAGTACTGAGGTCCATTTTATTTCATATTTATAATTTGATCTGCCACTTTTTTGTTATAATTTTTCGTCCTGAGTTTAATTTTATATTAATTTTATATGGTTTTTAACACCATATCTACGACAAAATAATGTTAATTAATTGTGCCTTCTCTTTTGTTTTTCAGTGGATGAAAGCGACGTATTCTTATCTCAATTTACTTCTTAATACACTGTAATTTGGACTTTTCCCACAATATTTCACGTTTAATACCAATCAAGTATCAAAGGTATCTCATAACCAATAATACCGAATTTACCTACTAACACAGTGCTACACCAATATAAACTAAGCTTTTAAATAAATTAATGTCTGCGTAGAGTGTAAGTAAATTGTAAGGGCCGGTTGCACAAACGTAAAAAACCTTCTTGCGCATCAATCGCAGAAATCGTGTATTTTTATGCGATTCAATAATAAATATTTTCTTCCTATTTTTTTTTTTTATAATGAATATAATGAAAAAATATTCCGATTTTTTTTGGGAAAACTCCACCTACCTACCAAAATAAAAGAATGATCCTCTCGTGGATTCGAACCCGCACCAACAGTTTGCTGGGCAAGGGTGTAAAGAACTGAGCCACGGTGCGTTTCAAATTTCTAGTGCCGATGGGGTAGGTATATCTAGTACGTCAGGTACACCTACACATTTTATTTTTTAAACTTGTCATATTTTCGTTATTAAAAGACCAATTTGTATACTTTTTTCACCTGCATGTAGGTGATTGGTGATTTAATTGTCGTTGCGATTGGTCTTCTAATTTTCAGAACCATTCATAATTGAATTTGAAAAAAAAAAGAAATTGCGAACCATTTCATCAATTTAATAATTTTATATAAGTGTAAGCTAATTTTGCTCAAGCGAAAAACTTTTTTAATTTTCGTTTAAAGTGCTACATTAATCGAGGCGAATTGAAACTAAGACATCAAATTATATGTTAAAGAAAAAAAAATGGAAAATTTCGGTTCAACTTCTTCAAAAATGGACTCATAAACGGTTATAGAAATTCACACATTTTTACCCTTTTCCTACCCACGACACTGGCTTATTAATGGAAAATATGCCAATTTTATTGCATTAACTCAAATTTCCAATAATTTTCTTCAAATCCTGTTAATTTGATTTCAAAGTTTTTTTGCCATCTTGCTCATACGGGGGCTCAAAAAATTGGAAATTTTCCGAAAATTCAAATGGCTGCCATTTTGAAACGGCTTGGCCGATTTTGCTCAAGTGCAATTACCAGACTACTCCTTGTGGATATCTTACTCCCACAAAAATTTCAGTCTCCTAGATTCAAAACTGCGACCTGAAATGAGATGACAAAAACCGGATTTCTGGAAGTTTGAAGGGACACCCTGTAGAAGTGATGGGACTTTTAGAAATTTTTTCAACGAAAATCTAACGTCATTCCAAAGATTTACAAGAATCCAAAATTTTGTTCACTAATCTTGAAAGATAAAACTACAGGAGCGTTTTGAAAATCGAAATTTCGCGATTTTGGAGAAATATATAATTGGGTGATTTTCGAAAAGTGATGTCGTCCTCAATAGTGTATTTTTTTATTAAAAAATACACTAATATTTCATACAATTACTGACTTTAAATTGAAAATTTTGAAAATATGATGAATGTTTTTAATGATATTTTATTTTTTATCGGTAACTAACTCTTCTAAAAGGGAGTAAAACTTATTCCCAGCAATTTCAGACTAATATTTTGATAATACAGGGCATTTTAATACAGGGCATTTTAATAGAGGACATACTTTTAATTACGTTTGTGCAAACAGGCCTTAGTGTTATAACTTATAATGTACTTATTGGAAATAAAAAACTATAGTAAATTTGGAGAATACGGTTTTATTGTCAGGCCCAGTATGAATAATAACTTAGCACTGGTGTCAGATGAGGGGTGCAAAATTATTTATCCTTAAAATCTCTGGCATAGAATCAGAATCCATATTTATAGGGAATTCCGCATTCAATTTGATGACATTTTTGTCTAAATTTCTGTCATTCAAACCAAAGCTTCTAAACTGTTCCCACCAACACGTGCTAATGTTTTCATCCATGTTCATTCATGTCACGTGCACTAAAGTGGCACAGTCAAGCAACTAATATGCAATAATTACAAATCAGCAGGTCGGGATTAATGACCTATTTTATTTAAACAAAAGTCAAGGACAGGAACAGAGTTCTCAATGATTATTATGATTCCTTTGTAAACATGCCCCAATGAATCTAGGAATTTAACGATTTTGGCCTATTTTCTATCTACGTCACTAGAAAAACGCCGATTTTTTGGCTCAAGAGTATAGTTTGGGATACCTTCTTCTTACTCTATTATTGATTAAAAAGTTTTGCTTAGTTTATCATATAAGTTCAGGGGTTTAAATTTTTTTTTAATCAAAATTTAAAAGTTTTTTTTTAATTTCAAAGGGATAATACCCCTGAAGAAGCCCATTTGGAAAAGGGCTTGACAGATTTCTCTCAGATGCAATACTAGACCATTCCCAACAGGTAGCTACCTAACTTCCTCAGATATTTAGTAAGCATCCTCGACAAAAACTGGAACTTGAATTGAGGAAAAAAGACTGAGTTTTTTAGAATTTTACCCGTAACGTTTGAAAAATTTTAACGAAAATTTAAAGTCCTCCATATGTTTCACAGAATCAGATATAGAAGTTCAAAGTTTCGTGTAAAAAATTTAAAAGATAAACCCACAGAAGCATTTTGAAAGCCGAAAACTTGAAATTTGTCTGAAATAAACGTATAAGAAATATACTGCGCTATTTTGGAAACTATGGCGGTTTTAAGTTTTTCATGGTTATATTATATTACATAGTATAGTTCTGTACTGTGAAAATTTCAAGTCAATTCCTTTGAAAACGTGCCATAAAGTGTATATAGAAATTATTTTGCAATTTTGCTAATTTTTCTATCCCGGTAAAATAATTTTTTTTAATGCAAATTGTTTTACAGCAGCTTAATTGAAATTTGAAAAAAATTCTTTCCGTCCTGTCAATTTAGGTTCAAAGGTTTTTCCATTTTGAATACCCATATAGATACTGGAGTTTAAAAAACATCAATTTTTAAGAAAATTTAACTGGCCGTCATTTTGAAAGAATTCCCCCAATTTTGCTCAAATAGATTAATAAACTACCCCTTGTAGACTAAGAACTGGCGGCCGCAAGGTGCTATGATCGTACCTTTGCCTGGAATTTTGTGAGGTATAGTGGGCGAAATCATCAAGAGGTATCATCCTCAAGGATTCAACTCAAAAAGACGACTCAAAGTGGATAAAAATTGTTCAAAAAATATTCGTACCTCCGGCTGATAATTTACGTATTACCTGTTTGAAGGTCATAGATGAAGTATATGATTTGTCAGACTGTTTTTTTTAGGTAGGTACCTACCTGCGTCTGGCGCTTTTATACATTGTCTCATAGACCTTTCTTAAGATATAATAATCGACAGACGAAAAGACCTTTTCGATGCAGGAAAATGCTCGCCCACTTGATCGAAAAAAGATTTGATTGATTTTCAATGGTCTATGGGACTTCAACTACACATAAAATTAAGCGCGCATGACGAATTGTGGTCGGGTGGGCAGCAATTTTATGGCATTACAGAGGGATGTAGCAGCGGCCTTTTTGTCTGACGATTATCATATGTATTTAGAAAGGTCTCTGAGATAATGTGTAAAACGTCTGACGGAGGTGAGAAAAAAAAAGTTGCAGATTTGAGGGCGGTGACACCCCTTTAGCAGTAACCTAGCCGTCTGACGAATCTACTTCATCTATGACCTTCAAACAGGTAATACGTAAATTTTCAGCCGGAGGTTCGAATATTTTTTGAGCAAACTTTTTTCGACTTTGAGCCGATTCAAGCTGACGTGTCTTTGGCAGGAGTTTTTAGTTAAATCCTTGCGGATGGCACCTCTTGAAGGTTCCGCCAACCACCTCACAAAATTCATGTCGAAGGTATTTTACACTCACCACCGGAGGTATGGATATCTTACTCTCACCAAACTGTCAATCTATTAGGTAGTTTGGAAACTTTGAAGGGAAAGCTTGTATAGAATTAACTAGTCGTTAGAAAGCTTTTCAAAATTTTGACATAGTGACCTTTAATTCCTTTATCAATGGATATATGCGTTATTTCAAAACGGATTGGAATGTATCATTTTTACACGCATGGCGAGTATGCGGAAAATACACAATATAAACGATATCGATGCTGATGCATAATATTATACAGGTAAAATGGTATCATAGAACTACCTATTTATCAATGTATTATTATAATATTGCGTTTTTTCTTTTCAAGAAGCTGTTGCTCGTTTACGTGTTAAGAGTTCATAATCCATATACGCGTGACGGTGAATTTGTGCAATAACTAAATTATGTTGGTGGAAAGTAATAAACTAACACGTTTGTAAAAATTTCAATGCAAAATACCTGGCAATAGTTACTGATGCCGGCATACGATAATAAATTTATTAAGAGATGCATGAGATGGTATTTAATATACATGTAGATACCAATTTTTTTAGATAAATTTGTTCTATAAATTGTAATAATATCGCACGGCTGTTTTGAACACACGCTTATCCTCGATAAGTTATTTATCCTGATTACTAAGCCTGGAATTAAGTTGAGTATGAAATAACAGTAATTGAATCGATAATAACGGATTTCATGATTTGGTAATTTAATCTATTCGTGAGAGTAATCATTCACATAGTAGCTTTATTTATATGCAATATTATAAATTAAATAATTAATAATTATATAATATTGCATACCAGAAAATATTACGCAAGGTAAATAAACCTGAAAATTTTAATTTTCGTAAAGTTTGTAAAAAATTAATCATTTAATAATATCAATAATTACTTTTTCCATTTTCCCATCATTTCTCCTTAGAACAATTAGGGGATAGGGGCAATATTAAATGGGAATTCTCTAAAAAATCAATCGTTTGTATTCAATGCCATGAAATTGACTATAATCCAATCAAGAGCTGTTTTGTATCTAAAATACAACCGTTATCACTCGATTGTGACGGTAATAACTATATCGTTAGTATAACACATAGCTTTGGGACGATTTGCTCTGTCAATTTCATATTACCTTGTCAATTAGCCGGATTGCATTAATATAAAACCGAGGTCAACTGTGAATTGCATTAGAAGGAGTACAAAGAAGCTTGATGATCGCGTTAATTAACTACTTGTACTTTTGTTGCACCAAGTTCTTGAAGTATTTCTGGTAATGTGGCATCCTATTAAGGAATGTAATCCTTCCGAAGGATCATCAAGATCGATGAAAGTAATGTCCTTTCGAAATTACATAGAAAATCCTCTCCAGTTACCTGAAGAAATATTTCTAAAGTAATAGCCTAACTATACAGAGGGGTCCATCGCTTATGTCCATGCACCCGCGAAATTAGAGGCTATTTTAAAGATAAAAAATTGAAAATCACTGAAAAGAAATATAAAAAATCAATAATTACATAAAAAAAAATAATATAGAAATTTCACATAAAGTGACCAATAATCTGAAAAGGGTAGGTCTCATAACTCCTTAAGCAAACTGAGTAAACTGTGAAAAAAATTCTAAATATTATCGGTGTTCAGTGATTATGTCCCCTGTAAATCCAGTGTGCCATTCTCAAATAACTCACATAACAATGGGGATTTTTTAAATTAACAATACATGGGTCCGCAACAGTGTTTCGGGCTTCCCCAGCGGACTTCCCGTATGAGTCGTATGACATAGAATAAAATATCATTAGCGAAAAAATGGCAGACGATTTTATTAATAAGGTCAATAAATATAAATCACCATTGCGTAAATTTGATCTGAATCCGAACAATTATGTCATATTATATCGAACCTATATATTTCATCTTACGCCGCAAGGAATTGTAAGTGATTTAAATCGTTGCAGTGAAAAATTACTTAGCTTCAGGCAAATAGTCTGAAGGTATTATAATATAAGAGCAAGCTATGAAGAAACTAAATCCGAAGAAGTGATTTAGAGCCCAGGTATCAGCCTTTGGTTCATTATTAGAACAATGAATTTGAAATATTGTGGGTGCATATCGCTGTTTAGTGCTTATAAATTTAGTAATACTTCATTATTCAATGTAAATTAGACTTAAATAACCAAATGCAGCATGTGTGTGGTAGGTAGGTACGAGTGCACGCAGATTGATCAAAGTATATGGAATATGTAATTCAGTAGGATAGTTTTACATAATCATGCATTTTTATCACATACTTACCATAAAAAATATCATATTAGGTACCTAGACGCAAGTGCTCAGAAGGCGTTCTCAACCGGTTCCGCCTTCATATTTCATAGGTAGGTATTACACTTAAACAAACAATAAAAAAATCTTATATTGAGAAGGAGCGCCATAAAAACTTTAATGTTCAATAAATAGTTAAAAAATGTAGTGTTAATATCGCGTCTGTATATGGTACCTACTTAATATAAATGAAAGTAAACAACGAACATATAATCGATGAAAAAATTTCATAATTATTAAGGGGACATGAAGATTAAAATGCCAATTAATGGTGTAATTTATTTACAATTTAATTAATATGCACAATCAATTCATGACAATTTTCGCGATATATGAACCCTTTTGTAAATTATTCTAGTAATTTAGAAATTCACAGCTGAAAATCAATAATTACTCTCCAGTTTATTTTAAATTTACCAAACGCTGAAGTATGATCACGGTGTCATAACTGATGAGCACAAAAAAAATGCCTGAACCCATTGTAAGTACCGAATGTTCTTAAAATACCTCCACGATGCATGGTCGAGGGGAAGCTCGGCAGCTGCGACTAACATCGGGGAATCTGGCGCACTTCCTCCTGTATCCAAACGGGGTAATTGAAGCAATAACCTTAAATTGTCCCATACTTATGTGATCGAACGAGAAATCAGAGAAATTAGAAAAAAATGCGACAAAGATAGGGGAGAGCACCTGCTCAACTGGACCCAAATTCTGCACCTCAGAATATTGAATGAAGGCAAACACTAAACATTGGTAAGACCGAATAGAGTATCATACATAGGTACATATTACAATAGTTTCCAAGGAAGGAGTGAACATAAAATGGAAGTATTAGTAAGATACGTTGTACTGGTGAGTCCCCATTAGGACGAAACACGTGTCTGCAATCCCCACCTCTACTCACAGCACAACATGAATTAATGGCATACTATCTTACAATATGTCACTCATCTCTTGTCGCATAAAATGGAAAGTCCTGAGTGATGAACCGTCGTTGAGTGACCATACAAACCCCTTCGATGTAACATAGGCTCCCGCGATAATAAGCAACGCACTAACGTTCTAGGTGGACATAAAATAAATAAATATCGTATGGTTGTGGTAAAGCCCAAGTGTGAGAAGTTTTCAAGTAGCCTGCCCCAAGGGCCTCTGACGTAACCTAACGACTGCTGTGAAGCAGTCGGGACCCCCTTTTTAACGTACCTCCCGGAACACGATCAGTTACGGAACTTTTTTTACCACTATCAAGTTTGGTCACCCATCCAAGTACTGACCAAACAAAGCCATGCTGTACTTTAGAGATCGTTTGACCGAAACTCTAACAGGTTGGCTATGTGACATACACCGTGTTTTATATTAAGTCGGCACTATTGCTAACTTCGTTATTATTTAACCTAGAAAGTCGGTTAAATTAGCAAACTAGTAGTATTTTTTCTCCTGAATAAAATGGCGAAAGCAGAAAAACAATTGAACATCGCGTTTTCGAGATATTTAAAAAAATGTAGTTTTTTTAATGGAACATCCTGTATATTTTTAGATGGATCGGTTGCAAATTTTTTTTTAAAGGAAAAAGTCCTTATACACTATGATCCTAAAATAATAAATTCATTAATTATTCATTATTTTATTACTCCCAAAGTAGGCTGCGACAATTATTGTAATTTAGTGTACCTACATAATGTAAGGTAAAAAAATTATGTCGTCCTCAATAGTGTATTTTTCAATAAAAAAATACACTAAAAATAAGAGTTGTTACCTTATTGAAAAGGATTCAATTTTACATAAACAAATAACAAAACTTGTTTGTGTTGTAAAATTTTATTATTTTAGGATCATAGTGCATAGAGACTTTTTCCTTTAAAAAATTTTTGCAACCGATCCACCTAAAAATATACAGGGTGTTCCATAAAAAATATCCATTTTTTTAAATATATCGAAAACGCGATGTTCAATTGTTTTCGTGTTTTCATCGTTTTATTCAGGAGAAAAAATACTACTAGTTTGCTAATTTAACCGACTTTCTAGCTCAAATAATAACGAAGTTAGCAATAATGCCGACTTAATTTAAAACACAGACAAGTTCTGTTATTTGTTTATTTAAAATTAAATCCTTTTCAATATAACAACTCCTTTTTTTGTGTACAATTTTATTGAAAAATACACTATTGAGGACGATATATTTTTTTACCTTACATTACGTAGGTAGGTACACTAAATTACATTAATTGTCGCAGCCTACTTTGAGAGTAATAAAATAATGAATAATTAATGAATTTATTATTTTAGGATCATAGTGCATAAAGACTTTTTCCTTTAAAAAAAATTTGCAACCGATCCATCTAAAAATATATAGGGTGTTCCATTAAAAAAGTTACATTTTTTTAAATATCTCGAAAACGCGATGTTCAATTGTTTTTTTGTTTTCGCCATTTTATTCAGGAGAAAAAATACTACTAGTTTGCTAATTTAACCGACTTTCTAGGTTAAATAATAACGAAGTTAGCAATAGTGCCGACTTAATATAAAACACGGTGTATAGCATAACGGACAGAGTTAAGATCGTCGAATCTTTTGGGAAAATATAGAGGCCAAAAAAAAAGAAGACTGGAAGGTAGAGGACGTAATCGAACTAATTATAAGTATACACATAAGGATGCAAGATAAAAAATTAAAGCCGGAGGACAAAAATGCCGTATTGATGGGGCCCAAGAAAACTGGAAATCATTACAAATTGCCGAAAATTCAAACGAAAGTTTCAAAGATCTCGATCATGATATTTTCGGAGAGGCCTATAGTATTCTGAGATCACAGATGCAAACCCCCAACCCAAAGGTGACTAACAACAGAAAAAAAATCACCAGATTTTTCTTCTTTGACCTCTTGAAGCCAATAAAAAAATTCATGATCATTCTGATCATTCCAAAGCTCCACAAGATCTAACAGAAGAAGAGATAATCGCGGCAAAAAATTGGATAAATATCAGAACGGCCCCGGATCACAGTCTGGTGTATTGCACCAAAAACTGTTAAGATGTTAATCACAGAGAACATATCTTTCTTCAAGCATTATTCTTTGTTTTTAAATTAAGATTGATATGCTTGAATAGTCTTTCTACCACCCCATGTAGAGCAAATAAGGAAGCCTAATGAGATTTTTATAGCACCGGGAGGTATTTATTTTATAAATTTAAAGGCATGGTCTTTTGCAAGAATTACCGTGCAGTAAGTCTTTCGTAATCGTTTCATTAACTCAAAAATGTTATGTTAATCGTTTTTTAGATTAAATTATTTCATTTAAATTTATTTATCTTTTATGTTTATTGAATTAGAAACTAACGTAGGTACTCTCATGGTTGTTGAATCAAGATTTAATTTATTGTTAGGTATACATACGAATGTTTCCACTATAATAGTCGCTACTTACTTATGCAGTAAGTTTCAGTACTTAAAATGTTATTTAATTTCAATTTAATTTCCCAGCGAATTGTAATTATGATAAACAATACGTAATAGTTTAAGTGACTAAAATCTGATTGTGAAAACATTCACCTCACCATCAGCATTTTTTCTTATACTTGAGTCAGTGACACAAGCAAAAACGGAGGATTTAATAAATTAAATTAACAACTTTTGTAAGATACTTTAACTTTCATTAGTAACAACATCTTAAACATTGCAATAACGGAATTATTGTTTGCAATAATGGAATATTATTAATCGCTTACAATATTGTATGATCAAGTTAAGTAAATTAGAGAAATACAGCTATTTTGTTTAATAATAAAATTTTAAAGGTATTTTAAAATTAATGTCGTAAGTTGAACTTTATAAAAAAAAATTAATAGCATCGTTAACTATAGCAAAATAATTTTTATTAATATTGTGTAGAGATCAACATTAAAACAACTACACGCCTAGTTATTCATTCATAAAATTTGACTGAATAATATGAAATGTCAACTTTATATTAATTATAATTATTATTATTAATATGCTTGCCATGACAAAAATGTTTACAATAATTATTATTGTCAACAAATAATATAAAAGTGGAGAATCCACCCTGATACAATATACGCAAAATACACAAAAATTTCATACTGAAAAAAAAAAGATTTCATATAGATATGATGCACCACAAAGAGTAAAAACTTTAAACGCGTAAGCAAGAAAAGATAACATTACATTATCCAGGCCAGACAACATTAAATACAACAAAACTCAACGAATTATATTTCAAAAACTCCTCCATGTGATAAAATGCCTTGCTCAACAAGAAACCCTTAACGGTAGCCTTAATAAACTCCTTCATTGGAAAAAGCTTAATTATTTAAAGCAATTTGAAAAAAAATACTTTCCCATAATAATTTGAACCAAATCTGGCGGACTCGAGCTTTTAAGGAATTCGATATAAATATTGTTTTTCTGTCGTGTAAAGTAATTATGAACATCACCATTAGAGTGTTGCGATTATTTTTTTTTGCATTCAACCAAAGACATAGCAACTAAATGTTCCTTAGTATTGCTGCCCAGCACACTGGTATAATCATCGAACGGAATCAGTTCAGTATAACCAACTGCTTGAACAAGATCGTTTACAAATATTAGAAAGTGCATCGGACCGAGCACCGATCCCTGGGGCACTCCGCTGACGACCCTCATGCGACCGGAAGCAACACCATCGATGGAGTGAGCTCTTGCACATTCAGTTTTTGATGGATGGTGTCTCTCTGCGTTTTCCATCTGGGACAACAAGAAACCGGTGAAAATTTATAAGACCCCTACGAATTATTATTATTGTTTTCATGCAATTTGCTAGAAGATTCCCAATGGCTCAGAAGGTTGTTGTCCCAGATGTTATAGACCGTATTTTCCGGATCATCATATTCTTCTCCACAGTATTGGCACACCTTATCAGGAGATTTTCCTATTCTTTTGGTGTAGCTTCTAAAAGAGCCGTGTCCAGACAGAAATTGCGTTAGAAAATAGTCAGTCTTTCTGTGTGTACAGTTCACCCACTTATCGACATTTGGTATAATCCTTTTAGTCCATGCTGATGCTGCTACTTCGGTATTGTTTGATCACGTTTCTTGTCACTTGTCAAAGGCATCAGCTGCGCTCTTTCTTGCCTTTTGACCTTCTTAGTGTGTCCACCCGGTTTCATCGTCAAGTTTTTTCGTTCGTTGGTCAGGAGGTATTCGTTGGTTCTTAATAATATTCATTTAGTATTTAGTATTTAGTATTTAGTGTTTTCCTTATGTTACCTTTCCTATGCAACACATGCGCAGTGTATATTGACCTAAATAAATATTTATCCCAAGTTGTGTATAAAATTTAAATAAAGGACTGATTGAGATTACACAAAAATAAAAGAATGGCAGCTTAATTACGGTTCTTCAGGAATTTGCTTGCAGTGTGTCTCTTTGTCCCATCATGCAGAAACCAATTATTACCGTTGAATCAAATCCGGGATTGTCTGTTTCCATTCTCGTCTCTAAAACCGCCTCCAAAAATAAACACATTAATCATAGTATGACGTAATCACCCAAAAAACTTTTACCCATAAAAGTAAGTTAAGAAGGCGAGGTCTATAGTTTAACCATACATGCAATTGAGAAATAATGCTTGCCCACTTAACTTCAACACTTCCCTACGAAATTTTGCGAAATCATTTTCATCTCAATTTTGTCTACTTCTAATACTTGGGTTCACATCGGTAGAGTTTCTGACTTCTTATAGACATTTTTGTGAGTTTAAGCCCCATTTTAAGTGCCAGGGAGGGTATTTGAAACTCTTATTAGACGTTGAAAGTTGACAACAATAGCGTTTCTGACTATTAAGATATCACACCTGTTTCTTACCAGGAAGTGTTTTTTTTTCGTTGTATTGTTAAATTTATAGGCAACAACTCCAAAAAACATGGCTCCTATTATTACCAATAACTTGTACAATAATATACCACGGAATTGAACAGCCATTGAACAGCCATCTTAAGTATATCAGCACTATTAACAGAATACAGAATTGCCGAGTGCAGACACTGTAATTATGTGGAGCTATTTGGCAACAGTTGAATCAAAAATTTCAATAAATAGATACCGGCTTTGCTAGACCTATAATAAGTAAACTAGAATTTCAAGTCTGGTATAGTTTTCAATCATGTGCCAATTAATTATTATTGATAAAATAAGTGTAATCATTTAATTCGTCAACCTCTGACATTCTCTAGCGCTGTAGAACTTGCCACTAAAGATTCAAGTAAAATTTATCTTTCGTTTCTCGTTTTGGTTTGACAAAAAATTGGGAAACGGCCAGTTATAATGATCGGTTTCGTAAAATTTTGTCTCATAAATTTTGAGCTTAAAAGAAACTACTGATAACAGCAAGTTGAGAAACAATGATTTCAGGGAAGGCTGCTACTGTGACATCGCATGGTACAGTTTTTCATAATTCCAAAGATAAACAAACACGGTCACATTTGCAATTAATTAATAAACTACATGTGAATGTCTATTTAGCCCCTAGCCATCAAGTTTAATCAACACGTATACACCGTTTACTGTTAATTATTACATGATGATAGGATGATACACTACACTAGACGACTGTTTTGAAGTATACCTACAGGGTGAGTAAAATTTTTGTATAAGGACTTTACCAGTTGATAGAAGACCTTTTTTTAAGAAAGAAAAGTACCCAAAACATATGTATTACGAGCTTAGAAAAAAAGATACAGGGTCTTGAATATTTTACATTTTTTCGTTTTCGGCGCATAGCTTGGCACTTCAATATATTTTTTCTCGTTCATCCTAATGTTATTAATGAGGTCCAGAATAACCTCCCACACATTTTAACACTCTCTCTCACTGATTTTAAAAAAAGGAGATCTTAAGTTAACTTCTAATTCGATATCCTCAAACAACAAATTTCCTCAAAATTCCTAATATAAGATTATACAGGGCTAGGCACAAGTATTAAAACAAGAATGTAGCTCGAAAGTATTTAATGAAAGAAATTTTTTGAAGGGGGCAAATTGAATAAAACATTCGTTTGAAGACGTACATTTTCACAGTGTAGGTAAATACTTTGAGATCGTGAACAGTTTATATCGAATCAAGAAGCAAAACATAAGCAGAGAATTTCACTGGGTAGTTACGTAACTGCGATAGGTAGCGAGCATCATCACAACCTTGGAATCTGATACAGTTACGGCGTTACAGCATCTTCACACTGCTCTGCTGAAATATGTAGGCTATCGGTTTAAGGGGGGACGTGTCGCTGCTTCGATTCGCGCTCCGGTAAAGCGACCCACCGACCCACTCCGTATTCCGGGCTTACATCGTTGAAAGTGTAAGCGTCAATTATTTTGCAGACTTCTTAAAGCCAAGCCAACTACAAGCACACTTAAAAGCAATGAAAAATTTATAACGATCATAGACAAGATGGCAACATGGTCATTTTGTATTAATTGACCTTACACTTCAAACTTGAAGTTATTAAATTTAAACGCTGGCAACATACTTTGACAAATTCTGATAATAATGTAAAAATAATATGTAGGTAGCTGGTAGGTACGTGTAGAATACACACGGGGTCCGAAAAGTCCAACTAATAGATAATCACGACTGTTCTGTGAGCATTTTTCATATCAGTTTTTAGCTATGAGCGATTTTATCTAATTGCGTCTAATGAGAGTCTCTCGTTTTGCTGCGCCGCACCTGTGGAAGGACCGTATGAGGCGCAATCAATGGTAAACAAAATTTTGATGCCACGCATCCCGCTGCTCCGACTGGTCCTTGACTTATTAAAGTCAAGTTACATACTTAATTGCGCAACAGTTGCTTTGTCCAGTAGTTACGATTCCCTTCCCTGAACTTTTTTTGATACAAAGAATCGCGTTTTTTTTCATTTGTAGATGAACCAATGCTGTTAGCTTCCAAGTCTGCCCTGCTTTCATGTTCAGCAATGCAGAATAATACTCACAACAATCATTTTTAACACATAAAGGATGAAATTATTTGAACGACACAACACAAAATGGTCGATGAAGACAGAGAAATCACTGATTAACTGATTATTTTCAGCTCATCAGTCTGACACACCATCACACAACCATGAGATGAGTGTGCCGAACAAAGAAAGACACCGACCTATACAACATCCTATGACTGAAGATGGTAGATACTTATTTCATGTCGTCAACCATAGAGATTCTCTCAGAGAAATGTGCAATCTATCACTATATTTCTGACTTTTTGACTGTCTGTCAAAAAAGCAGTTGCTCTCGTGATTATATGTTGGTGATATGTTAGACTGATGAGTTAAAGAGCTTTAGTGAAACATCGTTGTCTCTGTCTTCACGTTTGAGGTTGTGTCGTTCATAGAAAGGATTGTCGTCATTGATATAATTTGTTATATTATGTAAATTTTTTCTCTTTACATAGGTGTCGCTAAAAGGTACCACCCACGCTCTACCACAGATTCCTGAGTAAAAAAATATTTATAATAGATATTTAACCGAAATTATCTATGTCAAAAAAGGCACCGTTCTCAAGATAGAGCCCTTAAAAGGGGGTCAATCAAAAAATACACGTTACCCAGAATAAGTCAAAAATGGATTAACTGATGAGAAACTTTAAAATTTCAGCGCTTACTACTAACTATTGTTAAAATCAATAAACTGACATAGTCTTGCAAACATTGACATACTGTTTTGACAGTTCCTGTTTTTGATGTCACGTCTCACTTTTTACTCCAGAACTTTTTCATCCGCACGCCACTGATTAATTCTGTATTTTTAAATGTCGAAAAACTGAAAACGTCGATCGTTTTAAAATCTTAAATAAGTTGCTTATTTGTGAATTCTTATACAGTGTGGAACAGACAAATGGAATAAATTCATTATTTCAGTAACTGTGCATACTTTAAAAAAATCCGAAACAGGGCAATTTCAAATTCAATTTATGTTCTATTGGCGTAACATTTTCTTGGCTCTAGTAATGACGATATTTTTTTTTAAATAGGACTGCCCTTATATTTTATGTTTTCATATTTCCTGAAAAAATCCAAGAATACTGGTTTTTACAATTTCGGCTTAAATTAAGTAGTTTTGGAGTTATAAAGAAGTGAAAATCGGAATTTTTCACTTTGAAAACAATGTACAGCGGGAAACCGCTTCAAATATCGTAAAATAGCTTACATGTCCCTATATTAAGTTTTCAAGTACTATTTACAGTGTACTTGATATTTTTATACGGGGTGATAAAAATTATCAGATTTTTCTTCACCCTGTAATAAAATTTCATCTGCATCATAAGATAGTACATAAAAATTTAACAAAGGGACATGTAAGCCGTTTTCCGATATCTTGAGTCGTTTCCGATGATGTACACTGTTTTCAAAATTTAAAACTGCGATTTTCGCTTTTTTATAACTCATAAACTACTCAATTTAAACTGCAACTGTAAAAACCATTCTTACTAGATTTTCTCAGGAAATATGAATTGTAATAATATACAGGATGCCCCGTTTAAAAAAAAAAGAAAATGTCGTCTTTACTGAGCAAAGGAAAAAAAATTACGTCAATGGAACATAAATTAAATTTAAAAATCGACCATTTTCGTTTTTTTTTAATCCTACAAATAATAACTGAAATAATGTATTTTATTCAATCTGTCTGTTCTATACTGTATGTGAATTATGAATCTTTTAGATTTGAGACTATTGTAAAATCAGGAACTGACATATTTTTTTTTTCTAAGCCTTTTTCTATCTGCCAGGGCTACCGAGATCTATAAAGTGGACATTAAAAACGTCCCCGCACCCTTTATTACCACATAAAGTAGACCAATATGTTGTATGGAATTTAATTTTCACCTTTGAAGTATTTTTTGAGTTAGGTAAGAAAATTAGAAGGATATTTCTTAAACTATAGGTAAATGCTTATTGGAATCGTACCTAAATATTCTTTTGAATGTTAATTTAAAAAAGCAAAAAATCTTGATGCTTTGTTATTGATTCTGGTAGGTAGTGCTCAATAATAATTTTTATCTAATAAATCTTTCATAGACTGACTGACCACGTCCTTATAATATGTTTATTTATTTAATTATTATTTATTTACTATAAGGAACATTTAAACTATGCAGTCTCTATTATTGTTCCTTCATATCCTTTATTTGTATTTGTCATTTCATGTGTTCACCAGTCACGAAATATAACTATCTTTCAATTAACTAACTCTTTCACGGTTTTCATGCTCTTTAATTGGATCTACAGCTACTAAAGAGATTCTGATTAGTTAGTCTTTAAGCTCATAAATTTCGCACTACCAGCAACAATGGACATGCCTTGTGCTAGATATTTTTGTTATTATTTGCTATTATATTACATTATTTATTGCATATGACACAAGCAATCACTTCATAACACATGGGTAACATTCATCGATTTATACCCTTGATATCGATTATTTATTGATGTATTATTCGAAGAAAATATCATGCGGATTGCCGATTTCTTTGGGAAGAATCACGACCCAGTTATTTGGACTCTTTGGTACTTACTTTCAGTGCTTAATTACATCGCACCACCTTGATCTCCTTATAACACCATGCCGTGTGGACAATGAAATTCATTGAATAGTTCCGATCTATTGTTTCATAAGGACGCGTGGGTGCGCGGTAATAATACATGGATGGTACTTGTTATCTGTCGATTATTTTGATGGCTCTTGAAGACGTTATTGCTGAAATATAAGTACTTACCTATACCTACCTACCTATTGATATCCGCATAGTTAAGAAAAATAACTTCAAAATTTAATACTTACCATACTTACTTTTGGAAAACGGTTTTTGCATTATTAACAGAACGAGGCTCTGTTTCAAATTTTCACCTCCAGACTAAGTTGGTTGTTGCCATAAATGCATTAGTTGCATTAGTTTAGAAATAGACGAGCGAATGGTGGAAGGAGATTTCAATTGTGTTGTTAGCGTGAGCGAGTTAGAAATTGAAAGGTTGCCTTACTGATTTTTCTTGTAATGCTGTATATATTTAGAAACTGTTCCAAAATTCAAAAATACCGAAACATTTTTCAGATTAACAAACAAGGAAACCAAACGGTGTCTACGGCGTTAAAAATTAGGTGAACTTTACTGATATTTCAATCAATTTTTTTGCCGTATTGTCCAGAATTTTGGAGACAGTGGTTTCATCTCAGAGCATTCACATATCTGGATGATAAATACTTCTTCCTATGAATCAATATGACTTTATAGACAGGGCCACAGCACTGTTACGTTGTTACGAAAGTGAATAGATGAAATTGTTAGAGCAACTGATCATTGGAAGCATTGCTACTTTCTGTTGATTATTCTACGACGTTTGACAAAATAGATCACATATTTTTTTTCGCGAAACTGGATTACATTAGATTTGATATAACAATCTGTCTCGTTCTCCGAGATCTATCTTAACGGCCTAAGTCAGTGTATGAGGCTAACCGATTCTTGTTTTTAATACACATATTTGATATATTTGTTACGGGTAAAGTTGGATAAGCGAGTAAACCTAGGTTTACCCGGGTAAACTGCGTAATACCCAAGACTCTTGGGTAAAGTCCAAAATATATTTGGAATTGTACACGTTTCGGGCTTTACCCGAGTAAACCGCGTTCTGTCCGTTTTCCCTTGGCTAAAGTTGGGTGTAGGATTTTATTATTGCGTAATCTTTTACCACGCCACCGCCACGTGCAGTTCGAAAATGGCAACCGAAGAGAGTGGAAGCTATCGTTTAAAACAGCGTTTCTATGAAGTTTTCGATGAGTTGGTGTCTTCTAAAAGTGCAAACAGTTTTTATTTAAATAATGAACAATACCAAGAAATGCTGGAGTCAGTTAAGTTAGCAAAAAATGCTAAAACCAAGTCCACTCTACAATATCGACGTTTGAAGAGGTTTTACATAATATGTTCTGTTCGAGCAGGAGTTCGCGAACCGTGTCATTTCATTGAAGAGTTATGTTCTATGTGGAATGGCCTTAAAGTAGTACATGACAAACCACGTCATAGTCAGTCACAAGGCAACGTGGAAAGAGCAAATGAAGATATACAAAATATGCTCATGATGACGTGGATGGACGATGAAAACTGCAGGTGATGATCAGAAGTCTGCGATTTGTCCAATTATTAATGAAAAACAGGCATACCACGATGGAATAAAATGAGCTCCTAACACCGCCATGTTTGGGCATGATATTAAAGTCGGCGATTCCACATCAGCTTTTCCAAAAGAAACTATTGAGAATCTACGAACCGAAGAAGAGCTTGAGAAAGTCGCTAGGGAATTTGCTGTAGAAGAACAGCGTCAACAAGAACAGGACGAAGACCAGTCTATAGACAGTGGCCCAGAAATAAACAATCCGCAAGAAGATATTACTGAAGGTGACAATATGGAAAGACGTCGACAATAATTATAAAGAAAACGCAAATAATATAGAAACTTCAGAAAATCAGACCAAATGTGCAGATGTGATGAGCCAAGTACATCATCAGGCAATATTAAGCAATAGGGCAATAGCATTAATGGCCTTTTCATTTATGGTACATCCAACTTTAACCAAGCGAAAGCGGATAAAACGCGGTTTACCCGGGTAAAGCCCGAAACGTGAACAGTTACAAACATATTCTGTACTTTACCCAAGAGTCTGTGGTATTACGCAGTTTACTCGGGTAAACCTAGGTTTACTCGCTTATCTAACTTTACCCGTAACATATACACCAGCATTGACTTTTTTAATCTATTTTGGACTCAATTGCTCTCTACGTTCGATGAAGATGAATTTACTCGATTCATTGCAAGCTTTCAGGTCGACCTCAGTAATGTTCTTCACATTTCTTCGCAGCATGGCTTAACGGTGAACACGAATAAATCTAAATGAATGTTGTTTTTCTCATCTCACCGTCGTCGAAATTTTGATATTTCTGTATAGGTATTATGTTGGTGGTCAAGATTATTATGTCAAGATGGTCAACTTCCTCAAAGAGGCTGACCTGATGGGGTCACGACTAGTTGTGGGCCTCAGTAGACTCACGAAATATCTAATCTAACATGTTAAAAACTTGTATAAAAAACATATGTACGTCTCATTACTATTCGCCTCCAAGGAGTTGCTAAACTTAAAAGTTAAGGAATAAATTATCTGAACTTAAGTACTCTCGGTTGTAAATTACTGTAACGGTTTACATTTTCCTTATCTCAACTCTATAGGTACTATTATACATCGCATAGAAAAGGTAGAAAACAGTTGCATCCGATCCATTTATGGTTTGGGATAGTTTGACCATGTTTCGCACAAACTTCAGGAGCTAGAATGAGTCTGAACTCGTCAAATTTCTACCTTGTGTTTATTATTCATAAATTAATGTTGACATCGAGACCTGACTATTTAGGGGGAAGACTCATGTCATGCGCACCGTTTCATTATCGAAATTTGAACACTTTGTGAATACTTCGGCATGCAACTTCTTTGTTTAGTAAACGCAGAGTCTCATATATTTCCGCTAAAATGTATAACCAATTCAGTCAAAAGTACGAGGATACGTCTTTGCAGTCATTCCGTAAACACATTTTTTTCTCTTAAATTATGCTGCATCAACCTCTGTGGGTTATTAGCAGCTGGATCCGTCCTTTATATCAGGTTGTAGACATTAGCTGGCTTTAGGAAGTCTATAAGATCGCTGATACGTTCTGGGTCGTTTAGGATTTCGCTGGGAGTCCCGATTCTGTGTCTGTCTCTCAGTGGTTGCAGATCTGGACACGCGAACATGATATGGTGCATGGTCAGTGAAATGTTGCATGTGGTACAGGTAGGAGGGTTCTGTCTGGATAGTAAGAAGGCGTGAGTGAGTCTTGTGTGGCCCAATCTTATTCTGCTCAGTTTTACCTGGTCGTACCTGAGTTCAGGTAGGGGTAACTTAGTTGTGACAGAGGGTTTGATTGTCCCAGGTGAGATTGGCTTCTGTTCCATTCGTCTTGCCACAGTTCCTGGATTTCCGTTTTGATGTGTGATCTGTGGTCATTGGGAAAGTGGACATTGGTAATTTGTTGGTGTTCTGACGCGGCTGTTATCTTTGCTAGCCTGTCTGCCCTCTCATTTCCCTCGATGCCAACGTGTGAAGGAGAAAAAATAAAGAGAGTTCTGTTTGAGCTCTCTGCTAGTCTAGCTTTTATGAGTTTTACCAGTGGATTTTTGGGGTAGAGCTGCTTTGAGGCCGTGAGTGAACTCAATGAATCTGAGCAGATGACGTAACGATGTACGGGAGAGGCATTTATGATTTCTATGGCTTTAAGGATAGCATACAGCTCAGCTGTGAAACTACTGCATGAGCTTGGTAGTCGATATCCCCATTCCTCTGTAGGAGTAATTACAGCACAGGACACTTTTCTATCAGATTTAGATCCATCTGTGTATATTTCTATATATCTAGGGTATTGGGAGATAAGTTTTTTGAAGTGTGCAGTAAGCGATTGATGGCCAGTTGTGACTTTATTGAATCTTGTGATCGAGAGGTTTATTTGTGGTTTATTCAACGTCCAAGGGGGTGGAGAGTGGGGAGGAGGTGTTTTTGATCTTGGGATGCGGATACGTAATTCTATTTCCATGCGGCGTATTCTTTCGTAAATAGGAGGAGTAATATTAGAGTTTGAGTCAAAGAGGGATTTGAAGTTGCTAGTGAGTAATTGGGGGTAGCTTTGACTCTTGGGGTATTGGGATGCATTCGCCGTAAACACATTTATTTAGCCCTATTTGTTGAGCTTAGCACATTGGGAGAGGGAATAAAGATAATGGGTTAGTTGTCTTTTCATAATGTAGTTTTCAAGTGCAGCAAGTTATCAAACAGGGGCTTAAGTGTAAAAATAGCGTTATGCGTTTTGCTAAACTCCACCGTCTATTAGAATTAAAGTCTAAACTTGAATTTCTAACTTGAATGCTAATATTTTCTTTAATATAAAAAGGATAATCATTTTTTTATTATTGACTCTTCACATTTTTATACTTACTTAAAAAGGAGTGTAACCAACTTAAGAAGTTGGTGAAATTAGACAACATAATACTTTACATACATACATTTTTCTGCGCAATTCACCATTTTCATTCTGGATTTTGGAAGAAAATCTTGGAAAGCTTATTAAGGTAACTCTGAAGGCTTTTAAGTTACAAAACATTTCAAAAATTTCCAGGCTTCATGATCATGTCTTACCTTTTTCGAAGAAAGTTTTCCATTCTTCATGATGAGCGAAGATGCTCATACTGAACTCTCAGAATATAAATCACTAGTATTAGTCTTTTAGCAATGAGAAAGAAGTGTAGCATGATTTTTTCTAAATTGATTTATTCTGAGAGATCTTTAACGATTATTTATTTAATAATTATTTAAGTTATTTATTTGTTTATTTATTTTTTAAGCAAGTACTTACTAGAATAACTTGATTTAACTTTAAACAATCTTTTTACACATTTATTCTCTTCTTACAAGACCGAGAACAGATAGAAAAATTAAATACACAAATTATAACTGATGAATCACAAACGTGTTTACCTTCTTATAACTGATCTTCATTATATAATTTAAGTTTTAAATAAATCTTAATCATTTTCTTATGCACGCTTATGCATTTTGTTTCTTCAACGCTGCAAAAAGCGTATAACCAACTTAGACTTGAGAAAGTATCTGCCACTTAAAAAGAGATGTCCGAGGAAAATGACACTAACCTTCCGTACTCTTATACAATAAAAATCTGTCAATATCCAGGTACTCTAGTAAATTAATAAAAAAATTTATAAATACCTTATTAAAATTTTGTTACATACAAGTGACATGATGGTAACAATTAATATTGTTGAATTTAAACTAAAAATCGCCAAAAAAATATAAATCCCTTTCCCAGCCCCCTCGAGCACGAGAAAAACGAAAAAACGAAAATTATCTCCTTTTTCAGATACAAATGATCCTAAGTACCTAAATTGAGTTACATACTAGGAAATTTTTTTCTTTATTGCACTGACACAATAATAGCTTTTGACGTTGTCAAAATGTGCCACAATAGTACCTACTGATTATTGACGTGAAATTATGACAGTTACGACAGCAAAAGAAGGTAGGTTCACAACTCTAGTTTTGTAGTCTAGTCCAAGGCTCTGCGCTCGAAGACCCCACTCTCGCTTTCGGCTCTAGATCTGTATCGTGCATTATTATAAGTAGTTAGTATAATAACTAATCGTGTCTCACATGTTTCCATCTCATGTTAGCAAATCGTTGTCTGTTGAATGTAAAACAGGTCGAACACAGGTTAAAGGATTTACTGCGCACTGACACGAGACACTTGTAGATTTGTTGACGTAATAGTCAAGAACCATGTTAATTCCGATTTGAGTGAAATTTGTCAGTTGTCATAATTGATTCCAACTTGATCTGAGTGGTTTCATGTGTTTTCTAGTTTGAAGTAGAGCTCAACACAAAATGACTGCCTTCTACTCCTAGTAACATAATATCTATTTTTTAATGCAATCCCCACCTTACGGTACATTATTATTTTCAGAACCAAATCCTCTTCACTTAATATCATAAAACCCTTATTACATTTTTCAAGAAATTGACCTTGACCGGAAATTTTTTAGAATTAAACACTATTCGTAATATGAAAAATTTTGAACTTTTAATCATGACGGCTTAAAAAAAGTATTCACAAATTCTTTCAGGTTGCAAAATCGTTCGTTACGGCTTTTGGTTCTGAAAAATGTTGATTTGGAAACACACAGTCCATAATGTATAACTAACTACAATTTAATTAAAAATTATGGATGCTCAAATGACGAATCACTTGTTTCTCAACCGAGGCAGGTAAATCTAATAAAATATTGGCAATCTTCTATTTATTATAAACTAATCATAGTCTGTGTAGCGCAAATACATCACTGTTATGTATATAGATATTATTTTATGGCAGAACCGTGGAATCGTGGATGTAACCATGAATCTCTTCTCGCGCATTGCCTTCACAAATGCTCCACATTAGACAGTTATAACTTCAACTTTATCGCCTGAGTTTATGTAACTTGTAATTGCACATTGCTCGGAAACAATGCCGCTAGTTTATTGGTAATAACAACATGTAAAAATGTTCGTACTAACAATTATGGTGTGTAAACAATGCCTTTCTTTTACACGATCAAGATATTAGCCAAATTGCGTGTATACCTATACATTCCCGGGTTTGATGGAAACAATATCTACTTATCTTGACATGATTCTAATAATTATTGTACACCCCCTCCTCTCTCCCACCCAACCATATAGCGAATATTTTGAAGTTAACTTTGTTTTATTCGTATCCATAAATTACTATTAGATACCTATAGATATTTATCCTGCATAAATAATGGAGTTATAGTTTTATGTTTATTTATGTAACCACTAATATTTGCAATATTCAAAAGTCAAAATAATCACAGCGTGGCTGTTATTAAATACCATACCATTTCTAATGTAATATTCCCAGATATTTTAATAATTCTATAAATAAATAACAATGAGTGCTTGCAGATCTTCGCTGAGGATTTTATTAAATATTCGCTGAATAATTTGTCATGATATTTACAAAACTTATTCTGATATAAATAATTTTGTAGCGCAAAAATCAATTCTAGGGATCAATTATTATAAAACATGAGAATAGAGAGATTCCAGAGAGAAAAGTAATTATTTCCTTTTAGTGTTCTTTCGCATTTCTTTTTATGCAAACAAGAGATTGTCCGCTTTGCATTCGACCAATAATTTCAGAAGCATTTTATCCGAATACAGTGGAGTCTCGCTAATCCGAGTCCCGGTGTTCCGAGCTTCCGTGTGATCCGAGCTAAAAATAGAATTTACACGATCCGTATTAACCGAGCAACATTATGCTAGGTTCCGCTTTATTCGAGCTATCGCATTCCCTGTTAAAGTACATACATATATATTATGTAAATTACAAAACGGTACTGTAGGGATTATTTTTTTAATACGATAATAATGTACTGGCATAAATGTATTTCAATTTGAATTATTATTTTTTATGTAGGTATAATACATAAATATGCGCGCACCTACATACAGGCATGCAGATGTACATATGTAATTACATTATGTCGTGGGCTCGATTTAAGCGGAACAAAGTTCAGCGACGGTCGGATTAGACGGATTATTTTTTCATCCGTGAGATCCGAGTTTCCCGCAAATCCGAGCACCGTCCGGTCCCGTTTAGCTCGAATGAACGGGACTCTACTGTACATAAAATAACCTGACAGCCAACCAAAAGGAGGCTTCCTTGTTGGATCAGATACCGACAAGGTCGATTATATATTTTTTGCTTATTTGACTATCATAAGACGTGCTTATAAGCTTGAAGAACTGTCATGAATAAATAGAAGTCCTAACATGAACAAGATGCTCAAAATTAAGTCACAAATCATGTGAGCATCGATACAAGGAACTATTTACAGCAAGTGAGAGTGAAACAATGCAAGGAATTCTAAAAAGTGCATCATGCACTACAAATCATCACCCAAATCGGGATGCGGATGCCATGAATATTAGCAAACAGTATGACTAAGCCATAATCCTCATATGCAATGCTAATTTCAGAATCCACGGCTGTCATATTCTTCTTAAAGTGCTCTACTTCCTTACGTAACATCGCTCCTACATCTTATACACACTCATACCAGAGTCATGTATACAAGGTATAGAAATATGAAAAACTGGACACTCACGACCGATCTTAACTCAATGAAGAGCTGCTTGTTATGAAATTCGAACGAAATGTTACACCGTAGTGAATCGATATCAATTAGCATGAATTTATACAAATTACATCTATTCGATATTAATAGGATTCAATGAATTAGATGTTTTAAAAACCGTGAATATGTATACATACCTCCAGTACTGATGTGTATGAAGATTGCGTCCTGCTTTTAATTGGTTTTATGTGAATATATAGCGGGTTTATTTAAATGGAATATTCGCAATATTATGCGAAGTTTAATAATTGTAGGTGTGGCAGTATAAAACTAACAAGAAATTTTCTTCATGTTCTCGTACTTAATTAAAATAGATATCAATCCAACCAATCTGAATAGCTCCCTTCTTTAACATTTTATTACGCTTAATTGTTACAAAATATTCAGAAGTGTTAATTACTTAGGTCGCAGCAGTAAATTTCTAAATCATTATAGAAAGTTACATATGTATAGGATCGTAATTATTATGAATATGAACTATCAAAAAAATTTATAGACCTCCATGATGAACTTTTTTTATATTTCAGTTGTTCTAGTTGTCATTCAAGATTGAACTGGCTTGGTTTTAATTATTCATATTTTCTTTTGAACCTTGACAGTGAAACACTCAAGCAGGAAACAAAATAATTGCGCATTGTTTCCTGAAAGTTTGCATACAGAATGGTGTAATATAACCAGAACTAATAGATAACTAATAGATCATTTACCGACGGTCATAGCATGAATACTCGTCGATATGCCCAAGTCAGGTCGTGATTGGTATGATTGGTAACATTCACTGGACCAAAAGAGGGTAGATAGGGGTTGAATTACGTTAAATTAAGACCTGACCCTCCTGGAAAGTCGTCTCTCTTTCATCTATCTCAATCAATACGATCGTTGACATTCAAGCAGGAGATCGTGGAATTTATCAGACTTCACATTCTCTTTGTGCTCTGCCAAAACGGATGATAACTGGCTAGGTTGATACCTATAAGAATCTTCTCATTTGCTGTTACGTCCTGGACGACACGTCCAAGAGCACACTTATGACAAACTTTGCTACCCACCTGAGTTCAGTTCTTTGCTTGCATGGTAGTATGTGTATTTGACTCTTGTAGTTAGCTCAGCGACTCCAAAAATAATCATAAATGTAGTTTAATCCGTCTTACCATCAACAGGTTATATTATATTAGATTTGTCGTGAATGGGTCATTGTGAAACCTCCACTGCACCGAAGGTCTATTGTGGCTCACATATAGTCGTGCTACATATAGTAGTCATCTTGACTACTACTGACTGGTAATGTATTCATGTCCTCCGGTGAGAGATAGTTTCTCCCGAAGGTTTGTAGTCTGATAGTGCAGATGATGGTTCAGCTTCTAGTGCCCAGTATAATAGACTATTAAGGCTCTCAGTTTCTTCCTGTTAAGCTCCAGTAGTTTTATTCTTTAGTCTTTTTTTTCGACATGCCCTTGGTGTTTTACCAGTGCTGAAGGACTTTCCTCTCAGCCCCATTGCTTATTGTTGTTTTGGAAATATTCGGTGATATGACAAATGATGGTTCTAGCCGGTTGAATTCGGATGCACAACCTTTCCCGGCCAGAGAGCCGGCAAGTTCGTTTTCTCCATATCCAACATGGACCGGAATCCAGATCAGAGTTCCTTCGTTACTCCTTGGTAGGTATTCAGAGTTTACTGACAGTATTTAGAGTAACTTGGACTTGGACTTGGCTGTCTTAAAATATTTTTATCGGTCTGCGATGGTAGTGCATCTGTTCCTGCATCTGCGCACAGAGCTCTATGGCATAGATTTCGGCCTGTAAAGTTGTTGCGTGAAGGCCTAGGCTCGAGAAGACTCTCTTCTTCGAGCCAGCGCTACACACCCCAGCTCCATTTCCTGTAGATATCTTAGATCTATCGATGAACCATCTGAAATCTGCTGTAGGAGTTAATTTATGTTGTCCTCCCACACGTCTCTTCCCGGGAGAAGGACCTTATAAGCAGAGGGGTTATGTCCGAGGCATACCCAGTAGACTGTAACTTTCTATGTCATCCAGTAACCTGGTTCGCTCTTGAGCCTTTGGCAAGCTTCTTGCTATCTGCAGCATTCTATGTGTAGTCCATTTGGCCTCTCTCTCCAAATACATAAGGAGAGGTGGTAGAGGTTAAATATTGTACTAAGCAAAACCTAAATATGTATCTTTGTCCTAGAAGTTTCGCCTTGAATGGCAAATAATGACATTGTTGTTCAAGTTGCTAGTTTTTTTTTCTAGTAAAACATTTAAATTAAATAAATAATACTTCCATAAAAAATATGGATTGGTAAAAAATAATTGGTGAATAAAGTAGGTAATAAAATATCTCTCCTATATGCTACTTGAACGAGTTTTATTTTATTTTATTTTTTAAGCGTCACAGAAGTCATTTTTCATCAGAAACAAAAAAATTATATTGAGAAAGTGTATTCTTTCGGAATTTCTACAAAAAAGTCGATTTATGGACGCGGCTTGCTACAATATGAGCCGGAAAAGAGTCCAATTGTGCTGACAAAAAATTTCAAAAGTCAAAAAATCGTTTTTCTTTCTATTGAGCTATTAAGCCGCAGGACGAAGCGGCTTTCAGTTTCGAAATCTTCATTATACAATACGCTCAAACCATCACATCGATGCTGTAACAGGCGACTCGGAAACTTCCTTCATGGACATCGAATTTTTTAAGGAGGGAACATTGGTCTTAACTATGAGGGTAAGACACTCCAGTAATTATTGGCTGCGAGAACTTGCTCATATAACCAGCTTCAAGTGAACGAAATAAATAGAAGACACAAACAACCAGAGCGAGACTGGGAATCGAACTCAATCCGAAGCACTACAACGGTTTAGTGGTCTGCACTTCTAACCCGCGAAGCCACCGCCGGCTCATGGACATGGATTTGAGGCGAGTGATGCCAATTCATACCTTTATCTACCAGAAAGAAACGGTAAAAAGCTCATTCTTGTTATTTATGTGAATGATGGCCTTGTTGCAGCAACAGATCCACAGGAGCTAAAAATATTCATTGATGAGCTGAAATAAGAGTTCAAAATTGTCACGAAAAATTCAGATTTTTTGGGCCTTGAAATTGAGCGAGGAGAGAGGCTCAATAAAATTAACCAAAAGAGATATGCAAAGAAAATTCAGACTGCAAACCAGTTTCAGCTCCAATGCTTAAAAGCACAGAGATATGCATACCAGGGAAAGACGACAAGTTACCAATGTTTCTTTACATACAGGTTGTTGGAGCTTTAATACTCGTATAGCTGATGCTTGGCACGAGACCAGACTTAGCGTACAGCGTTGGGTTAATGTCAAGAACGCTTGAGAATGCAACTCAAGAGGACGTCATACGAGTCAATAGAGCTTTTCGTTACATGACAGGAACTTTGGAATTTCGATCGTATATCGCAGAAACATTGATGCAAGCGTCTTAGAGGTCAACAGTGATGCATATTTCGGAGGGTGTATAAAAACAGGGCGCTCATTGTTAAACACACGGGAGGAGCAATCTTCTGGCTAAGTCAACGACAAACAGTGGTGGTCACATCAACAACTGAAGCAGAAATCATTACGGCGAATGAGGCGCCAAAGAAGCAATTTGGCTGAGCAGATTTTTCGGGGGTATCACAAAGCTTAACGAAGTCCCTGTTGTTCAAGCCGATAATTATGTAGCAGTAAGATTGGCACAGAATCCAGAATTTCATCGCAGAACGAAACACATCTCAATCAAACACTTTTTCATTCGAGAGAAAGTAACAGGGGGGAAGATTTCCGTTCAACAAATTTCCACAGAGCTTCAAGTAGCGGAGATTATGACAAAGCTATTATTGTCAAGCAATAAAAAAGCCTGATGATTTTGGGTGTGAAGATTTGACTGGCGTAAAAATGTAATCTCCAATTAACAAGGGAAAGTGTTAAAGTAATAATATGTTTAAGTAGTAATAAGTTGTATTTGTTTTTAGATGGCCTATCGATAAAAAGTGATACTTTAGTTTTGTCTGACAGCAGTAAAATTTTTGCTGCTCGACAAAAAATGTACATGAATACGTACATGAAAAAAAAATTCTGGCAATAATAGAATAATAATTATAATTATCATTCTGATTATATCTTTCTTTACACAATAATTATATAGCTTTTTTGTTGATCTCATTCACATCTGTTACTTCTAAAAGGTCTTTATATTATTACATCTTAATATTATTACCTTACCTTATAGACCGAGCCTTATTTAGCGCCACTCTTATTATAACTCTCAAGGTTCCTCACAACAAGTCCCATTATCTATTGAGTTACTCATATATTTTATAAGCATGAGCTACTGAAATATTTACCGATAATGACTCTGGATACAAAGCCTAATGATGTAGGATTGGAATTCAAAGCTGGCTCTAGGATAATAGGAGAATAATGATTATAATGTAAATCCAGAACATGGCAAGGATACGCGCCGCGATTTTGCAATGAGTAAACTTAGATGCTGCTATTTGTCTTCGCCGTGTCAATTCTTATTTGCATTGTAACGGAAATTGAGTCTGAAGGTTAATGAAGTTTGTTGTAAAACAGTTTTGTCTTACTACTGAAACTAATTAGAAGACTTCCATAGGTGCTACCAGAATCCATTAATCATGATGTGAAATATTTAATAAGTTTTTTCAGTAATTATTTAGAAAATATAATTTGACCTTACAGACTGGGAGCTGTGGATATGTAACAGGACAATTTGTTCATCACCTTTTTATATTGATGATTTTATGTTAATTAAAACTCCGGTAGCGGTATTTTTTTATTTTAGATTTTATACATTAAGAACGCAATTATTTATGAGCAAACACTTCATCATTACTAAGTTTCTGTCACATCAGTGGAGAGGCTGGCATTTCCAGAAAATTTATCTGGACGTTAATAAAATTCAACAACAAAATTCAACATTTCTTCAACAAATAAAAAATTCTTCAAAAAAAATGTAGCAAAAATAAACTACAATAACGTTTCGTTACTGTTTTAGTTTGAAATTAGAACTTATTTTATACTTTCATGTGGTTGTACCATTTTTTAGCACCAAGTAATAACAAACAATGGATGTGTGCAAAACTTGGTATTCATTTTAATAAATCAGTGACTAATAATTTAAAGAAAAAATAAAATAATTTGACATAGTGTGAAGAGCAATAATTGACAATAGAGGAAAACCAAGTAAAAAGACTGTATTCAAAAAATCCATAAAAAAGCTATTTTCAATCAATTGTTAAAAAAAAACACTCAAAATTATTATTGATGTTCTTCTCTACCTATAATTATTTTCACAACAAATCTCACACCAAAACTAGTGTGTTATGTAAGTTATAACCAAGTTATTACTGACTTATACAATTCTTCCGTAAAGCAACAGATACATTTTATGAAATCGGTGGTAAAAAAAAAAATCAAAAACACTTTTGTCCGGTTGCCCGAAAGTAATTAAAAATTTGTCAGATAATCACTGATTTTAAAATGACCTATATTACTATTTGTTTTGTTCTGATATTTCTGGAAGTGGATTCTACTCAATTTTAGAAGAGTTAATTACCGATAAAAAAAATAAAGATCATTGAAAACATTCACCACATTTTAAAAATTTGCAGTATAAAATCAGTACCTAATTATCTGAAATATTTTTAATCGCGTTCCTACAACCGGCCCTTTGACTGTTATTCTTTAATTATCATTTGGGCAAATCATTTTTAACCCCCCCCCCTCTTTCTGACATCTCAGGGGTAGTGACCCCTTACTGACATCTTTGGAAATTCACATGACAAAAAAACCCTTGAGACACCGTGATTAAAAGATTTTTATACCGAACAAAACAAAAGAAAAATTGTCCACATTCCATATCGATTGATAAGTAGCGAAGATAATAATTACAAAAATGTGTTCGAACACTACGAACAAGAAATCCAGAAACCATAAAAAATTTAAAGTCGGGTCAGGTCAAAGAATATAATTTCCAGACTTTCCATAAGGATTTTCATCCCTGAAAAATGCGGTTTGTGCAAGTAATTGCCCAATTTTGACTTTGATCGACAGGCACAATTTTCTGAGACAATGATGGAACTCTCCAATGCAAATCCTTTATTAATTAGAAAACATCGTTATTCCCGATGAGGCAATATTTTGCTTAAATGGTGCCGTTAAATTGCCATGCATTACTGGGCAACTCAGAATCGCCATTGGATGATGGAGAAGTGAATATGCAGAATATCCAAAAAATTTATGTATAGCATATACTCGCAAATTATTGGACCACACTTCTTCGACGGAACGCTGGGTGCTGAGAATTACCTAAACTTCCTTGGAGATTAACTAATTCCGAACTTAGCGGTCTTGTTTCCTAGTTGGGCCGGATCCGAGAATTTTAAGGCCCCCGTTCAGGGCCGTACTTCTTTTTACAACGTCTCATACTATAGGATTTGTTTCTCGGTAACGGTACATGGCGAAAAGATTCTGTTTGCACAGTTATTTAGGGAAAGCATAGAGGTACGAGCTTTAAGGAGATCGTTTTTCGAAAAAAAAATTAGGTGAGCGGCAAAAAAAATTTTCCCCACGACAAGCATTTTTCGACGCTCTTCTATCATTTTTTGCATGATTTCAAATTTTTTTCGAATTATTTGTCGACCCTTCGAAAAAATAACAAAACAGTGCGATAGAGCCATTCATTACCTACAAAAAAGGTAAATATAGTTTCTTTCCTGAAACGCTGGAAAAACTGTCAAAATCGGGAAAAACTTCGGCAGGTCATTTCGACTGTTTCTCGCGTCAGCCCTTCCTGTGTTCCTTCCTGTATTTTCTCAATCGTGATCTCTTTTTCAATTTTTTTTTTCTTCAACATATAATTTGAAGTCTTATCTTCATTTTGTCTCGCATATATGGGCACTTTTAACGAAAAATAAAAAAATTCCTCCCTGGTCGAAAAATAGCTTACACTTTTTTAAAATTATTTAATCGATGGAATTTCTTTTTAATTTTTTTTCAAATTCAATTATGATTGATTCTGAAAATTAGAAGAGCAATCACAACGACAACTAAGTTTTTTCTAAGTAGGCAGAGTTTTCTCAAAAGAAACTGCGGATTATTTTTCCATTACATTCATTATAAGAAGAAATATGAAGAAAATATTTAATATTGAATCGCAAAAAAATACCTACACTATTTCTGCGATTGATGCGCAAGAAGGTTTTTAATTTTTGTAAACTTTTGTGTCCGATCAAGAATTGTTCAGTTAATTGGCAGATCTTGAGTTAAATGAAGATCATGTAACAGGTGGTGTTTATTCTTCAAGAACTACACCGTAAAAATGGACCGTTCTCCATGTCTGTCTAAAATATAATGAAACAACTAATTTTAAATTAATTCCATGGCAGACTTTAAATCTCCATGTGTATAATTAAGTAGAGTAAAAATTAAATTAAAAAAGAGTTGAACAGCAATTAAAAGAAACAAAACACCATTTGCTATAATGTGTAGTCCTAATTTGTAAATTACAATCTATTAGTAAGATAAACTTATTTAATTGCTATTGCCAGTCACGCAACTAGACTATTGTTTAATGTTCTGTATAAATTATGTCACAGATATGTTCGTTTTGAGAGTTGTTCATACCTCCCATCATTAAATTGCAAGTTGCTGTAATGATCCTACTTGTATTTGCACACCTTGAAAGTTCCCATAGTAATTTCACGCTTGAGCTTAAGTATATTTCTTGGTAATGTGCGGAACTAGTAAAACAACTGCAATAAACTGGGAAATTCTATCATAATTGATTAACGTTCTGCTATAATAACAGTACCATCATTTTGCATATAATGCGATTGTTGTAATATTGGGCATTGGGTCAGTTGAATAAGGAAAATTTCCTTATACATTGATACATATCTTCAGCAATACTTTGCATATTATCCGCCTTTGTGTTTGTTATTCACAAAAAACTGTTGCATAAGGTAACTATAAAGTAAAAACTACTTGAATTTATTACCTATGACAACTATTTGTCAGCCACGATAGCTTTTTCTTCCCTATTCCTATTCCATCCTTGAATGTTACCCTGAAGAACGATAAACCTTATTTCAATTCTCGAAAAATTCTCGATCTGCTAAACCGACTTTTCGGGGAACGTCCTCGTTTCTCCCATGATCATCCCACGACATCTTCAACATTCGTCGCAGGATCCACATTTCGAAGACTTCAATTTTGTTGTTGATTGGTGCTTTTAACGTCCATATTTCAACACCGTACAGAAGAACGGACCAGACATAGCATTTTACCATCCTATATCTGAGGCTGAAATTCTCGTTCCTGTCAGTAAGAAATCTTCGGGGTTTTAGGAAGGTTGCTCTAGCCTGATCGAGTCTGCATCTTATCTGTTGGTCCGGATCTTATCCTTTGTTAATCATACACCAAAAGTATTTAAATTGTGTTATCTGTTCGATGTTCTCTTCACCAACATGTATTCGAGTGTGTGTGGGATCCCCACCAATAATAAGCTTGGTTTTGCTGATGTTAATTTTTAAACCAAATCTTAGGCTTTCTTCAATGACCCGATCCAGCAGACTCTGGAGGTCACGTACACTTTTTGCTTACCGATTATTAACGGGGATTTCGTTTACTTTACCAAACGTACCAAACGGGCTATCTTATGAGCTTTTGATTGACCCAGAGTATGTTCTCTCCTCATACAGGTTTAACAGCATTGAGGATAAGATGCACCTTTGTCCCTTTTAATTTCAAAACCTTCAGTTGCTCCAGCGTTACGTATTCGAATCTCCACCATTTGATGCCAGCACAGACTGCCGATAAATATTTTGTGTCTTTTCCATCCAGTCCAAAATTCCCAAGGTCTGTGGGAATAATCAGAGGCTGTGCTTAACGTTGTCAAATGCCTTCTCGTAGTCAATGAAGCACATAACGTCCGGAGGATGAATACGGCCTCTCTAGTTCCTAATCTGCCCTTAAATCCGAATTGGCTAACTCCACTTAATTCCTCTGATTTTTTATAAAGTCTTGTGTATATAACCATAAGGAAAAATTTTAAGTGGTTCATTAAACTGATGAGAAGACACCTTCTCCAGACACATTTCGTGTAGCCAATTCTCTTTTACAACTCTAATTTCATTCCGTATTCTCCTTTGAAGAACTCTATAACCTGTTATCATCGTTCTGAACCCTATGCTGCCTTCGCTCCTCCATTAATACTAGCATGTCTTTAATCAACCACTCGTTTTAAGCTGTTGTTTTTTCCTTTGAGAGAAGCTTCTCGTTCTTTGTTTTAAAAGCTTGTTTAAGATCAAGCCAATATCTGCCAACGTCTTCCGTACTGTTGTTAACACTTTTTAGCTCTTTATTAAGATGGTCTTCGTAAAATGATCTTGTTTTTTCATCTTTCGGTAACTGCAGGTCCAATGTCTTCCCGAATAAGCTCTTTCTTTTAGATGTGGCAAAGCGCAACACGACGCTGGCAGATCCCGGTTGTCTTCTGACTTAATATCAGCACCTGGCATTGTAGAAACTTTTTTAAATTTTCGACTAATTGTGATGTAATCTATTTGGTTACGAGAACAATGTGGTGGTCATCCTGGTGCGATTTCCAGGGGTATAGTCGTCTTGGCGGGAGTTTAAGCCACGTGTACGTTTGCAATTATAAGGTCATTTTCCTCACAGTACTGAACCAATCTTTCACCCCTATTATTTCTTTCATTCAAGCCCCAATCACCAGTCACCGATCCCATTACGCCTCTGTCGACTTTGGCATTAAAATCCCCAAAAACTATATTTATTTTATTCGTTTTTGTGAGCTTTAAAACTCGATCAATCTGTTTATAGAAGTCTTCAACTTCCTCCTTTGCTTTATCTGCTGTTGGGCCATAAACTTGGATGATATTGATGTTAATAAGTCTACCAAGTAGCTGAACTAGAACCCCTCTTTCGGAAAGGGGAACAATGTTTCACTGACTTCTGTAGGTCCATTAGGATACCAACCATGTTGGTGATTTCGAGCAGAGTTATTGCCGGAATAGTAAAATACTTCACCTTTTGATTTGAGCATTTCACTTCCAGAATATCGGGCTTGACTCACTCCAAGAATGTTTACCTTCATTATGTACATTTCCTGTATCAAATTATCGAGCTATCTAACTGCAAACAACCTATTTACATTCCAAGTCGCTATCCTTGCTATCATATCTGGTTGGAACCGGGGGTTTCTTCGCGCCTCCTGACCACTCTGCTATTTGTTTTGAGCTTCCAACATGATAAGAACCCACGGATGAATGTCCATGCCGAGGTCCATGCGATTTCTATCCCTAGGGCAAGAAACTGCTCTTACTCCCGTCAGTTCTTCAACACAAAGCTGTTGACCAAAGAAGGGAACTGCTTATACCGGCAGTTGTTTGGTGCGTTGCTTTTTCAACTGACTACAGAAAAAGTATTTGCATAATTTCTTATTTATTTATCACATTCACATCAGTTTGGGGGAGTCTAATGAACATAATACAGATAAAACCCCTCAAAAATTCTATTAATTCCCCTAGATAGAGACACAATAACGGTATGCCTATAACTTGCCAATAAATTATGACGAGTGTTGATTTTTTTATACAGGGTGTCCCGTATCGTTATGTTCAAATTTTGTGAGCATATACTAGGCTTATTTCTAAGCCTAAAAAACCTAAAAGTGGCAGGTCTATCTGCATTCGTTACGAAGTTACAGGCCTAAGAAAATAATCTCTAGTAAATACCAGATTTAACTTTGAAAGCCACATAAAACTTATTTTATTGACCACATCTTTAGTTTATCATGTGTTAAAAATGTCCTATTCCTTGCTGAATACAAACTTATGCTCGGAGGCCTATTGCAGAAGTAACAGTTCTAATTTCTCGTCTTTTTTCGCGACCGATCTCTTGATCAGCATGCTGAATACGATCCAATAATAATTGCTTTTTGGAATTTAGTTACAAACACCAATTCCAAAATATGCTGGTACCGCATCTATTTGAATCCTAATGCCATTTCGTATGAGCAGGGGAACCTCTACTCTCTACTAATGTTTATTTCGGTGACGTTTACTCATGTGTGGCAATTTTTGTGGCTTACAAAGTTGAATCTTGTTATTTACTAGTCATAATTTTCGTAGGCCTGTAACTTCGCAACGAATAAAGATAGACCTGTCACTTTTGGGTTTTTTGGGCTCAAAATTAAGCCTACTATATGCTCAAGAATTTTGAACATAACGATACGGGACACCCTGTATATTCAAGAATACTTGAAAATAATTGATAAGGCTGTTATATTATATACATATATGTAAAAGCTGGCGCTTTAAGACTAATTGAGTTAAATCAGAATGAATCGTTTGATTATGCAGGTATGCGCCAAATAACTTGTATTTATTTGTTCACTTCACCGAGATCGGTAAAACAGTCTTCATTTGCAGCTTAGTTCTATTTAGATCCAGAAGAATAATACCTAATACTAAAAATTTCTACAATAATTAATGAACATCTAAACGCCTCTCAATCATCACTGCATCATCAATACATAATTTCAATTCAGTTATAACGAACATCTTCAAGTCCCGGCTATAAGCATGCAGAAAATAATACGATTGATAATTAGCTTGACAATGTTGTTGATAGATGTGATAAATAACAGTGGATTCACAAAATAAAGACTTTCCACCGAAATCTCATTACATCTAGGAAAAAATTTTGACGATAGCCTAGGGTAGATACAATCTTCAACCATAATCGAGAGCGCCATCAAAACAGAAGAAGCTTCCGGTATAGAACGTGTGACCTTTGATGTCTGTCTGCTCGGTGGCTCGACCACAATCCCACATCAAACCTTAGCTCTATGATGAGGAGAATATTAATAATTATTTTGTATATAAAGTACCTACATAAAAAATTGAAAATGGATTGTACTGAAAACACATTTGGTTACCCAGTTTGTAAAGAATATGTGTGACAAATTATATAGCAAATAATATTATTTCAGTTCTGAAATTCCGTTATTTTTTAGCAAGCTTGAATAGATATCAGCAACAAGAAAAATTATGTGCAATCGAGAAGCGAATGATAATTCCGCTTGTGATTTCAATTGCTTTGCTTTGATGTTGATGTGATATTAACGCAACAGATTCGAAACTATACGGAAATTGAATTAATCTTTGAACTTTGACAGAAGTGAATTTGGAATCGCGTAACAAGGACCTTTAAATCAAATGCTTCAATTTGTCGGTTAGACAAATCCTAAAAATTAATTTTACGTTTTTTTTATGAAAGTTCCTTTTAAAATAATAAATATTTTAAAAATTTTCTTGGAGTCTGTTTAATGTGTAAAATTTTACCAACAGCTGACGAAAATAAACGAAAAGGGAATTTCTGTCAAAAAATTTATATGTAGAAAATTAGAACTAGAAGTTAATAATTAGTTGTTACTCACAGCCTTACCTATACAGTTAAAAGTTGTACCAACAGGGTACTTACAGAAGGCATAGCGTAAAAAGTAAAAAAAGAATTAAAGTTATAAATTCATACCTGACTTTAAATTTTAATTCTACACGACTTTTCCCTCATACACTCATACATTTCTTTTAATATATTCACAAACAAAGGGTACTTAACTGTTGTAAAATTTTACATTTTTGTCCCACCCTGTATGCTACGCATCGTAACTTAAACAAGTATATGTGTCAAATAAGTTTTATAACATGAACAACCTTTCTGCCAATTTTTTTTTGTCGGATGTCACTGTATTATGTCAGTTTATAATTTTTGCGAATAAAGAGCTCGAACAAATAAATAGCGCGAATATAATTTCTATTTTAGTTTTGATATCCAACATTATCAGAAATAATACAAGAAATGAATGAGGACTCCGGTTCTTCCATCATTGCCGGAAACAAAACAAAAAAAGCAAATAAGCCTCTTAATTTTTTTCTAAATTATTTAAATCATGTAGGTACACATTAAAACTATAAAACCTTCACAGCATTTTTATCTAAATAGATCTTTCATGATGACTCAGATTCCGAACATTTTTCTGAGTTATCAATTAACTTTAAACATCCCTGATATTCTTTTCAATTGTGTCGTTATTTAACTTCAAAGGTAATTAATAAACTTTATCTTTATCTCGTACAAGTATTAAACCATGAAACTAGAGTAAGTTTACTTTAGCAGATCTAGCCGACGTGCCAGACGACCGATTTCTAATGCAAAAGATGAGTTATCACTTGGCCATCCGCGATGCGAGACGGGGGGGACGCTGAAGATGGTAGGGTCATCTTCTGGAGTGATGGTACTGTAGCAAGGTTTCGGCATGAAAGTAAGATAATTTGCTATAAGGGTACACCCACTATTTGTTTATTTGTTATATATAAAGCACCCAGACTGGGCCGTTTAGTCAAAATAACCCGGTTATTCGAACTGTTAACACTCTCTGTGCTCTCTGAACAAGTGCATCATCGGTTTCAGTGAATCATCATGAAGGTAGGAATTGCAGATATAAATCAGTGAAAGTGATTATCTATAATTATCGGATTTATCAGATATTCAATGATTAATTAGACGATGAATAATTATTGAATATTAATTGATCATTTGCATGTGTAATTTAAGGAAATTTACTATATTATATCAGGTGTTATAAAATTAACCATTAAATGTAAATAACAGTACATTTTTACATAATTAATGGGAAGTTATTATTTGTTATCTTTTTCCTATAGTTGCATATTATGGAATGCAAAATGTTCATTTAAATTAGACCGAGCAAAGAGTTTGTTATTATAATTTATTAAACTTTTTAATTTAAAATTATAAGTTGTATTGGCTTCAGTTCAGATTGTAAATAATTTAATTTCAAATTTTAATTATCTTTGAGTTATCTAATGTTTCATTTTGTTTACTGTTAATGGTACTCAAAAATTAATTTTAAGATACAGGCTTTATTGAAATTATAAACTGTTGCAATTTTATATATTTTTGAAAATTAAGCTTATTTATAACAATAATAATATGGTTATTTATTAGTATAACTTCATAACATAAGTTTTTTCAACGTAACTTTTTTCAAAAATTATTATTTTAATCGACAAACAATACCTATTAGTTTACTTGATTTTCTTGATTTGAAAATAAATAGTTATTTAGCCAAAGCTTGAATAACTGTCAGTCATGAATGGTGTATAAATTAACTAAGAATATGCTGTAAGTACAGCTCTAATGATATGAAAACATTCATCATTATTCTTTAGACGATGATCCTGAAATAAATACATATTAGACAAGAAATGATAATAATTATATGATGATTACTTCACTCACACTTACTAGGACTTGCTGAAAGTGTGCGTATAATAATTATGCAAGTAAATTACATGTAAGAAGAGTGACAAGTGATGAATTGACTGAAATTGGGTTTCGATTTCAAAATGTTTTTCCATGTCTCAGATCCTTAACATAAATATAAAAAATAATTATTTTATTAAAAACTTGAAAAAAAAATTATTTCAGTCATTCAGTGATTATTTTGAATAGGTTCTATCAATTTTGAGGTTTATGCTGCTCGTAATAAAATTCTCATGATCTACCAAGTTTAATTTAAAGGAAATTTCTTTACGCCCGGTTTTATAAAGGAAGATAACACGGTGTTAAAGATAACACTCCGGTACTAAGTCAGTAACATAATAATATCAGGTTGTATAGGACTAACAGCGAATCAAACTACAGTAGGTATAGGTGATAGGTACTTATTGGTGTGTAGGTTTCAATATAAATCATAAAATAAATGGTTTATTAACAAAGTTGAAAAAAATAATTAAATTCGTTCTTCCGCTTTGGAGTCCAAAAACCTTCATCCCCTTTTATTATTTTTCATTTACCTATTTATTTGTTTCCCTGGTTATCATCAATAAAAACCCTCAAAACTAAATCACTAAAGAAATTTTATAAATTATAAGGGATTTTATTATTTAACAAGCATTTAAAATGGGGCCTGAATGTTTTTTCTCAAATAAATTCACTTTTAAAGTTGTCGAAATCGTAACTAAGTATCATTTCGAATTTTGAGTTTTTAGATAACAGGAGTTGTACAAAGCTCAAAAAAATTAAGAAAACGTAAAAGTTTAAGTAGGCTCCACATATTATTATGTTTCAATCACATGAAAGCTATCATTGATGAATTTTTTCCTCAATTTTTAAGCCCTATAATAATTCAAATATGTTACATTACATAAATTATTGATAATTTTAATTATTTAGGGACTATATAACAACTATTTTAGATTTATAATTATTTTTATTGAACCACTCATTTGAAAATTAAAGGTCACTACAAAACGAAAACACCAGTTAGAATAGATACAACTTCCAAATTTCGTATGGCGTGTGTGGTTTAGAGCTGACTGATATGATATGCTGATGAGTCCATAATAAGGACGAAACGGTACCGTCCATGTCTTCAGTCTTCTCCTCGCATGCTGTACGAAAGTTTTTCTAATTTGTTCTGTAAAGAATCTTTAGTGGCAAATTTAAATTAGAACCTAAGTCCCAATAAAATTCATCAAATATATTATACAACTATTTTATATATTTTTTAATTAACTTAATTCAACAAAACGAATCAACACTAACGAATCAAGATCATTTCTAAAACATAAAACTTCATTAAAAATTATTTTTCCGCAATTTCTACTCAAACCATTTTTTCTGTCGTCAGTTCACATCAGCAATCATCCTAGCCTGCATTACCTTCGCGTTAGCGGAACCTCCCGCACCCCAATATGGACCCCCCAACAGCCAGTACGGCGCCCCCCGACCATTTGCCCCCCCTTCAGATAGTTATGGACCCCCCAGCCAGACCGCAGCTATTTTGAGGCCGAATAGCCAATATGGAGCACCCAACAACGGAGGAGGTAACGGAGGATACAGTGGCGGCGGCGGCGGAAGGTACAGCAACGGAGGCGGAAATGGAAATGGAGGTTACGGAGGCGGATACGATGATAATTCGGTAAGGACAAATTCTTACAATGCGACGTACAATTTTACAATTTATTTCGGGTCATAGTAGAAAAGGTAAAATATGAAATTTTGAAATGCGAGTGTTTCCTTAACTTCTCTAACTTAATCATAATTTATCGTTCGACGATGGATATAAAAATTGGAATCTTCAGATAAATATAAGAATAACATAAGAAGTTTTTGCTAAATTTTCTGGTAACAAGTTCGAACTAAGGAATTAAATTACATTGAAAAATCATAGAGTCTTAATTTTTGGATATTTCTTTCTGTTAGGGTCAAACTCCTAATTTACCTTATTTTGTATTATTTTTTTTAATTTGTCCGTCATTTATTTATAAAAATCACAAAATATCATGTCAATTGGCTGGAGACAATAATTGGAGACAATCGGCTTAAATGTATTTTTTTATTAATTTTTTTTTTATTTTGTTTTTTATCGTTTATTACTGCGTTTATACCTACTTAATGCAGTAGGAAGCTTATAGGCTAACTGATATAGGCTCGCTTAAACGATTCAATGTGTAAATTTTCGAACAGTTTCGAATCTGTCATAGATTTGCCGTTTCCATTGACTGATATATCGTTAAAACATAGCGTTAATTTAAAGTAAAAGCAAATGCGTTAACATTGAAGCAAATCAATTGGAATTGCGCCGATTGTTCCATTACGTAAGTAATCCTTTAATCAATCATTTATCTAATCATTCATCTAATCATTTAATTTTTTAATATAAGTAAGCACAACTTTACTGTTATTATTAACATTATTTCTTGGTTTCTTGTTTTCAAAATAACTGATTTTATGTTAATAAATTCATATAAAGTATATAATATTCCATTTTAATTGCAACAGATTGTGAGATTTGGGAGAGTTATAGAGTAAGAACTTATTTGAATAAAAAATAAACAGACAGTGAGAAGTGAAGACTTGGGAGAAGGCAAAAGAAGGAGGGGGGGTATAAAAATTTTTGAAATAATCTTAAAATCAAGATTATGATGGGGTATTTTCACCACGAATGAAATAATGTACCTACAAATTGAAATGACAAATGCACTCAATAATAATTAAAAAGAAACTCGATATCAGCTATTATTACAGATAAAATCACGCGATTTTGAAACAAACAGAAAATCCAATTGGATTTCTTCAATTTAATCAATGAAGCCAATCACAAGTAGCCTTGTCGAATTGTTTAAGCGTAATATCAGTATGTGATTCCAGAAGAGGATTATTTTAAGAAGGTTTTTCGCAAGATGTTTTAATTTTGTTGCAAATTCTTGTTGATCAATCGTTACATATAAAAATACTGAACTTTCTCTTCAACATAACTCAAGAGATACCTCCGATATAGAATTCTGAATATAATGCAAATACCTGTAATTTTATCTACAATATTGGATGTCTGAGCATTAGCTAATGGGGGCCTGGTTCATGTTATGTGCATCTCATCGAATTCTTGTTGATTAATTACAGGATTTACATAATCTGAAACACATCGGCATGTCTTCATATAGCCTTTAATAGGATTGAGGATTAATTTTAAATACCCGAATGAGATATAAATAATTTATATGTTAATTTATCTTTGTCTTGTTAAGTCAACCCAATGTTGGAATTTCAACTGACACAAAGCAGACAGAGACACTGATTGATCAATGGGAGGTCATATAGGTTCAAGAACCAATGCAAGCTAAGTTTACGTAAATAAATTTAAAAGAAGTGCAATAATATGTACTTATTTAAATGATAGGCTTTTGTAGAAAGCATCCGGTTTGTACATTTTACATTATACATTCTACAATGTTACAAGAAAAGTAAGAGAAATGCTAAACAAAACATATGCCTCTTTACAGGAGCCAGCTAGCTACCAGTTCAAATACGATGTCCAGGACCCACCTTCAGGCAACGATTTCGGCCATGAGGAGTCCCGAGAAGGAGATTTGGTGCAAGGAAAATATTACGTACTTCTTCCCGACGGCAGACGCCAAGTGGTGGAATATACCGCCGACAATGACGGTTACAAGCCGAGGATTTCCTACGAGCAAGTAGGTGGTGGTGCCGGAGGTGGTTATGGAGGTTCCGGCGGTGGATATGGAGGCAATGGTGGAAACGGCGGAAATGGTGGAAACGGTGGAAACGGTGGAAACGGCGGATACCAGTATTAAAACATCAGCAACATTAATGTATCATTTTAAGCCTTCTTCTTCTTATCACACCTGAGGTTTGTTCACATGATAGATTATAATCTGCCTATATTAGGGAAAAATATTTCGACGAACTTCTGACTCTACTTTTAGTCTTTGGTAGCACAAAAACTAAGTACAGAGGCGGGTATAATTTCAATGAAATAATAATTTATCGAAATGTTTGTCCCAGTATTATATTTCTGGATATTTCTGAAAGAATAAAAATAATCAGGAAAGAAGAAAAAGTTTAATGGGCCAGTTATGCATTTATGAAGTGTACCTAGAACTCAATTTTTGTCATGTGAACAAATCTTTCTGTACAGTCATATTTATCATGCAGCAGAAAATTTTCTTTCCCCATTTAGGCTTATATTTCTGTTGTGATATTATTTATATTAGTTTGTATTTTCTTCCCCTGTCCAATTTGAATCATATCAAAAGCGATTACGTTAAACTTTTTAATATTTTAAAGACATTGATAGCTTTAAATAGATTTAGTACCACTGAGACAAAATATGGATTAAAAATTGTGCGAAATTGTCAAGAATCGACATTTGCCTAAACTGATGATTTTGCATAGTTTGTAGTATTTATTTTATGCCATATTTAAGATTTTTGTATTATAATAACAAGTGTATTATATTACTTATATGAAGTACTAGCGTGTATAAGTACTTGCTGCAATATTTTTTAATAAACGATGCAATTTGAATGAACTGAATATTCTTGAAGCCATCCACTAATATTTAGCAGCAACACCAGTTAAGATACTAACAATAACCGTCAGGTCACTCATATCTGACGAAAGTTTGCATTCATTCGCGTTGCCGAAGAAATTTCGTCATGTGTAGGAGTGAAGCTTGATAGCGATAATAACATTACCTAAAAAATTCCCCATTTAACCCTTCGTCTATCTCTTTATTCTAATAACCGATATACCAATGATGAGCCTCGAAATGTGAACACACTATACAGGGTGTTAGTTAAGTACGGGGCCAAACTCCAAGGGGTGCTTCCTTGAGTGATTTTAAAAAGAAAAGTTCAAATAAACATGAGTCCGAAAATGCATATTTTTCAAGATACAGGGTGTCAAACTTAAAAAAAATTCGAATGTTCGTGAATATCTTAACTCTTTCAATCAATTTTGTTGAAATTTGGCAGTTCTGTTTGTAATAACAAGAGGGTAATTTAGCCCCAATTAGATCAAAATTATTAATTCCAGTGGCGTCCCGGAAGACAGTCTAACTAATATTTTTGATTAAAAAATTGGGCGCCACTGACTTTTTTTAATTTTGTATTTTTTTCGAATTAAGCAACTAGAAATACAACTATTTTATCTCTTGAGTTTTTTTCATATCTTGCTTTGTTTTCGAGAAAAAAAAAAGTTTGACACCCTGTATCTTGAAAAATATGCATTTTCGGACCCATGTTTATTTGAACTACTCTTCTTAAAATCACTCAAGGAAGCACCCCTTGGAGTTTGGCCCCGTACTTAACTAACACCCTGTATACATAGAAATATTTTCTATTTTTTTTTTTTAATCTCCGTTTTTCGCAACTTTAGGTATAGGAAAAACTATAGAATGGATACCACTTAAAAGTTAAAAGAACCGGCAGTCGGGAAGTTTACCTACACAGTGATAATTATTGTCTGAATGAGTGAAGAAATCTCCCCCTCGTAATACAGTTACAGTTTGACGTGTCGTCTCGATTTTTTTAATTTCACCTTCTTTATAGATTATTGAGGGTAGCTAGTTTTCAAATGAATAACATTCAAAATAAAAAAATATTTTTCTGAATATTTTCTATTAGACTTATTCCTAAACTCGTTAAAGCTGTTTGATGAGTAGATATATTTCATATAGTCGTAGAGAAAATAGCGTCTTACAACTCACAACTAATAGCTGTTCAAATTCATTTAGTTGGACGGTTCCAACACTCGCCTGTATACCTACTAATATATGGATGATCTCTGGTTTTGAAGATTTTCAAAGAAAAATCAAAAGGAAAATCATGTAGAAAATCAGCATTAAGGGGTGAGGGTGACAGCAAGGAAGCATTATGCACTTTGCACTGCAACATATCACCTCATGGGATCTACAATCGCTCTCCTTGAATATGTCATCTGCTAGAACGTTTACTCTAATAATATATTTGAAATATCTTTGTCAACAATAAAAGAACAATTTTATTCAATTAAGCTGAAATTAAAACACAATACTACTTTGGTGAGACGTAAGCGAACGAAAACATTATTAAGCTTCATTGTTAGAATAAAATTAGTATAGCTATTATATAATATCTTGGGGCAAAGGTGCATTAAAACACAAAACTGTTCATTTTTATTCTTGTGCTGGAAATGAAGATCCAATTCTATGTTAACTTGGTTCTGTTTTTTGACTACCTCTATGTCTCTTTTGCTGTTGAGCCGACCTCATGTTTAAGTTTTGAAATCATGAGATCAATCACAGTTTTTTTTTTATTAGCAGCTTTCGAAACTGAGATTTAAAATCTGATAGAGTCTCTAGGGGTCTTTCGAATTTTTAAGCAGTAAAATTTCTGTGAATAACCTCCCAATGCAATTTAGTTGCGAAATAGATAGGTATACCTATATCTTAATAACAATTTTAAAGCGCATTAAATTAACCACATAAATTACTTATTAAGATTTTGTAACAGTGTTAATTACGATTACCAAAACACTCCCGGTGAATATTATACAATAAGCAATAAAGTCAAAATTGCAAAAATTTTCTCCATTAAAATTTTCTTTAATTATTTTTTTTATTAATAACTTATTGATAATAACACATACCCATTTAATATTCATTCAATTTATGCACCAATAATCAATAAAAATACAAGCCGACAACAACACTTACAAAAAGAAATAAATAAGTTATTGATAGGTGAGAGAAAGGCAAGTAGGGGTGACCTAAAGTCACACTCTATGACCAATTGCTGACTCCTGTCTGTATTATGTTACCAATCGACCATAATCCAATTACCGTGCGCTTATACAGAAGAGCACTAATTGAGGCTTAACAGTTTTAAAATGGTCGGTCCCTAATAGTAATTGTTCACTACTTACATATATGTCACACTAAAGCTATCTTTCGTTGTGATTCTTTCATTAAACGAGCCAGACAGATTGAAACTGAAATTACGAAATAATTCTTTCAGGAGTTTATAGTGAGATTACAGTGAGATGTTTATTTATGTAGTGATAATTAATATAATAATAAATGGATTTTACATCAAGTGCGAGGTATCAGATTTCAAAAGTGTACCTACGACTGTCAAAGCTCGAGAGAATAATACTGTGTTATTGCCTTGTTATCTGAATACTGTGTCAAATGGTAAGTTAGTCAAATTTTCTCAACACACAAGATAAAGATTTTAACCCTCCATTTAAATCTCATAACAACTAAAATGTCTCACGCCACTCAAACTGTCGGTGTAATGAAGTGTAATGAAGCACTTACGAAAATATTTTCGTACCTTGTTTCTTATTTATTTGAGGGATAACGATTATTTGCAATCTCAGCTACACCCTAAGTTTTACAAATCACGCCACTTTCGGCGATATTCAAAAATTCAAAGTTCTTCCTAAGTTCTACAGAGTTCAAAATTTCGTATTAAAAAACCCAAAATATATACCTGCTGCAGGAGAATTTGAAAATGTTTTTAGTTTCACTATAATACCGCAAAGCCAATCTTATCTCTGGTAAAAATTGTCAACAAAATTTCCTATTTATACAGGGTTATCGGTAACCCACGAACTCGGAGCATGCTTTACGTGTTTGATAAAATCAACTTCCTATTACAGTACCTATATTGGAGAAAATTTTCTTACCGCAGTGCTGTAAGTTTTTTTCCAAAGATATCACCATTTTGTAAAAATATGAGTGGCGACACTGCACTGAACATGTGAATAAGTTCCTGTTAGATATCATTTGAATTTTTTTCCATGGCCATTAAAGGCATTTTAATAATATGTTATATTGTACGGTGAGTTTGGGTGGTTTCCAAACTTTAACCGTCGGATTCATTTTTTTCTTTTTCCTAGGTAGGTTTTTTCCGTCTCGGGGGATTAAAAAAATATCAATGTTTTCGAAAATTCAAATGGCAGCAATTTTGCACCGAGTAGTCATTTAATGCGTGACTACTACTTGTGGATATCTTACTCCCATGAAAGTTTCACTCCCCTATATGGAAAGTACCTTCTGTTGACGGTTTCTCTTTCCACAAATGGGAAATTCCACAATAAGAGATGCGCATAATTAAGAGGACAAGGCTCCCCGATGTCAGTAGATTTCTGCGAAGTATATGGACTGAGTGCCACAGCCATATCCTCTATGTAATTTGTCCCGTTTGAGTGAAGCCGCCCGGTCTGTGAGTAGGAAAAGCTATGAGCTTCCATTTGTGTCGTTACCAAACACAAATATTAAAAAAAAAAACAGCTAAGCAAATAACAGGAAACCCTGAAATGATGCGCAGGGCAACCGAAGATTTGCTCAAAAGGTGAAGGAAATGTATCGAGTTTGATGGTAGTCTGTTTGAATTAAAATTACCATGTCTTCTTTGAGTTGTTTTTGTTATTAAAACTTATGTTTAGCTCAGGAAAATCTAGTATACGGCCCCTAATCTGTAGCGCAAGCGAATTTAAGTATTTGAAATAACAACTAAATACGAAAGTATTTTTTCAAAAATAATGAGCAACCATGAATTGAAATCCTGAAAACACAAAAAAATTTATTTTCTTCTCGATTCAGTTTAATAGTGCTAAGCAATTTTTTGCCGCAATTGTGGCATTTTTCATGTAGTTTTCACGTAGTTAAAACCAAAAGAGAACAGAAAAATTAAGCATGCCGGCCTTGCAGTTTTGGAATCGGTGAAAAATGCGGGGTACTAAAGTGTCATTGATAAGTATACAGGGTGTCCCATAACATGTGGGCAATCTCCCGGATTTGGGTATATTTCGTAAAAATAAATGAAAAAATAGCTATAAAATTAATTCCTCAGAGACACCCCTACAAAGATATTAGCTGTTGAAGTTGAGGGTTGAAAATCAATTTTTTGCAATAACTTTTTTATTTCTTGACCGATTTTGATAATTTTTGGTTTTATTTTGTACTATTTTGGACTGTTTAGAATAGTGTTTCATAATCTTTGGTAGCACATACATAGACCTCGGGATGGCATAACCCCCTCATTCACTTGAAAGAAAACAATTAAAATAATAATTTTACAATTTTTTAAGGTTAATTTTCCTTTTCTTTGATATTTTTTACATAAAAAATATATCCTATTTTATTTCGATAGAGCGAACCGTTATCGAGATAAACGTCCTTCTAATAGGTGATGCGTCGCAGGAACTTTTCAAATTTCAAGTAAATTTTAACAAGATGGCTGACCTATGACAGTAAATTGAGCAGGAAACAAAACAATAACTTAATTAAATACACGTCAGTGTCAAAGATTTCATTTCATGCAGATTCTAACTGATTTTAAAATGAGTTACAAAAACGCTGAATACGCAGAAAATCAGTTAGAATTGAATCTGCATGAAATGAAATCTTTTGACACTGACGTGTATTTAATTAAGTTATTGTTTTGTTTCCTGCTCAATTTACTGTCATAGGTCAGCCATCTTGTTAAAATTTACTTGAAATTTGAAAAGTTCCTGCGACGCATCACCTATTAGAAGGACGTTTATCTCGATAACGGTTCGCTCTATCGAAATAAAATAGGATACATTTTTTATGTAAAAAATATCAAAGAAAAGGAAAATTAACCTTAAAAAATTGTAAAATTATTATTTTAATTGTTTTCTTTCAAGTGAATGAGGGGGTTATGCCATCCCGAGGTCTATGTATGTGCTACCAAAGATTATGAAACACTATTCTAAACAGTCCAAAATAATACAAAATAACACCAAAAATTATCAAAATCGGTCAAGAAATAAAAAAGTTATTGCAAAAAATTGATTTTCAACCCTCAACTTCAACAGCTAATATCTTTGTAGGGGTGTCTCTGAGGAATTAATTTTATAGCTATTTTTTCATTTATTTTTACGAAATATACCCAAATCCGGGAGATTGCCCACATGTTATGGGACACCCTGTATAGCATTAATGCATACCTACCAAATTTTCTCAAATTCCATCAATTCGTCCAAAAAATTCTGCTCATCAAAAATGTCAGCAAAATACATTAATCATTCCGTAACACCGAAACGAAGATCCTCAGAAAAATTTCAAAACCAGATCCTGAATTGCCTTGATAAACTACACGTACCCCTAAGCCATGCCGGTCTGCTGGTGACAAACCCTGCTGCATAGTTTTGTTGTCAGTATAAATTTTAGGTTAAAATTCAAATCCCACATACGATAGTAACATAAATAGGTTTTCTACTTCATCTTCGTCATGGTCAAAATTTGGAACATATTAGCTAAATTATTTTCTTTTGGTAGGTACGTTGTGTAAAATTCAATTACAAATAAGTAATTTAAATAGTTTTCCCAAAGGTTCTGGGGTATCCAACGTCGTCGAATTCTCGGGTCTAATTCTGCGGCTAAGATATTAAAATGCTCGTAATTTATTCTTCTTTCGGATATGTAAATTTATAAAAATTTTCTGATGCAGCATTTTTCTAGATGGCGCAGCAGCTACAGCCATACGATGGTACAAAGACGACACGCTCATAGCTGACAGTGAGAATGACACATCATCGGATTCACTCCCTGAAAGATTCATCTTATGGGGGAATGGCTCTCTGGAAGTAACCAATGTTCAGCCAGTCGACACCGGAATATACGTGTGCGAAATTATCAGACCAGAACCTTGGGGACCGGTCAAACAAAGACATGCTATAGAAGTCTTGCGTAAGTTTTTCTTCATAAAAGAGCAATTCTCTAATTTTGCTTTATAACAACTGCTTATAGGGTTTGCGATTACCATTATTACCATTACCATTACCTATTTTCTTTAAATCTTGATCATTTTGTAATGAAACTTATTACAGATCCTCCATCAGTTAGTCCATTTCCTTCGAATGGATTTCTACAAGTGAAGCTTGGTGAGGAAGTGAAAATGTCTTGTCAAGGTGAAGGAGTTCCACATCCTATTATCACTTGGACAAGACAGGTATGACCATAACTTCTCTTGGAAGGTAGTAGCAAATTATATTATTACTGCAGAATGTCTCAGCCAAAGAATAACACGAACAAATAATTTTAACGTTTTTGGAAATAATGAATAATCTTTTTGAAAACTTCCCACCGTGAATAACTCCGTGGGTGTTTTGTTTTGGGAAAAATCAAAAAGACACCTTTTGTTGTCGAGTTTGATTTTAACCACGGTGTCCGTGATTTTGACACAACAACCCTCTAACCCCAGAAGCTCCCGTCTTAAGAATTTTATATGAAAATGAGAGTCAAGTGACCCCTTATTTGAAATGTAATATTTAACACAAATAATAACATTTTTTGTAGTGAATCCATCTTAGGTGAAGAATATTGGGCTACATAATCAACTTCTCATTAATAGATTATAATCTGCTTTCAACCCAAACAGAACAATTGGAATGGTATAATTAAATGCAGTCACATAACTAATTATTAAATTGCCTGTTTTCAAATGAGGGGTCACTTATTGATTACCCTTTCCATATAAAATTCTTGAGAATAGTGCTCCTGGGGCTAGGAGGTTGTTATATCAACTGTCAAGCGGTCAGGTTCGACATAAAAAAAAATAATAATTTTCTTAGTTCTTTTTTACTTTTTTTGTTTGTTTTTTCCGCGGTGCCTTAGTTAGAATCGCTGGAAATAGGCCCGAAGGTACGGCTTGAAAAAAAATAGATCAACACTTTTTATCCAAATATGCGCCATTTGTCATCCAAACATTTGTGAAAAAATCGTAAAGACTTGAGAGATAAAAGGAATTGTTACTGGGTCTAATCTTTAATTTTTATAATTAAACAAACACATCTTTCATATGAATTTTTTTTCTTTAGCATTGTCTGTTCCCTGTTATCTTCGAAAATCTCCTCCCTTATCCTCGCATAACTGAATAATAATTTTTAAAAGTATCAATTTTTACAGGGAAAGGAAATAAAGCTATTGGATCTCAGGGAGGACCTAGTGTTCACTGCTTCAGACAGAAGATTATCTGGCACGTACGAATGTACAGCAACAAATGCGGTTGGAGAACCAGCCAAAGCACAAATTGATCTGAATATAATATGTAAGCCTTTATAACTTCAATATTATTATAAACCTTAGTAATCTTATTTGAAATACGTACCTACTAATAATTAGTCTCCAAAAATTGACGACTAATTTCACTCGTGAACAATGAGTGGTGTCAGGTGTGGGATAAAATAATTATAAAATATTTGTATGATAGGCATAATGATAGAAAATAATATTTTACATTATTGCTCTCGTATTCACTTTCAGATTTCTAAAAGTTTCAAGTGTTATGTGTATTTTTATTTTAAAAATTGTTTTTATTGTTTTTTATGATATCAAAATAATGTTTTAAGTAAAAAAAAAATCTTATGGAAGATTAAAGCCTATTTTCTAAGACTAGCTTACTTTTAAGTGAAGCCTGTTTTCAACAACAATTATGTTATGTATGAATGTAGGTATATGCAACAATAGAAAAAAATAAAATATCTACAAAGAAGTAGATACCTTACCTACTTATCTAAGCAAAGCCTAAAAATATAAAACGGTTTACTAGGCTACCCAAGTTTATAATAATAAATATCAACAATGAAAATATCATTCCGAGATCACTGCTTATTCCAGATCCACCAGAGCTATCAACGACGCGCGCCTGGATTCACACAGCGCCCGAACACCGCGTCCAGCTAGAGTGCATCGTTTCCGCAGATCCACCAGCCTCCGTACTCTGGCTCAAGGGGGAAAAACCCGTCCCGCAACACGCTAGGGTGGTCTCCCTGGTAGATGGAGAAAAACACACGCTGCTAATCAGGAAAGTGCAGAAGAGCGATCTGGGAATCTACACCTGCCGCGCCATCAACGAATTAGGCCAGGTCGAACTTACCATTCAACTCTCAGGTAAGATTCCTAGCCCTGAACTGGTATCGTGTTTTCACGAAACGTAACTGGTATCGTGGGGTGTTCTGACACCCCAAATACAATATTATTTTAAAATTGAAACAACTTTTGCTTTTAAATCTTTTTTTAGATAATTTACTTTTATGAACTATAAACTAATTAGTGAATATAAAAAACAAAACATTTTTCGTCAATAACAATATAAAATAACAATTTTCTCAACTTATTGCATAAAACTGTAAATCCAATCGGCATTCTTTGTTAATCATTACAATGAGTCTTATAATGTTAAATTAAAAAAATCTTCTGCTTATAATAAATCTTGAAGGTCCATTCTTACAAACTGAATAAAAAAAAACAATATAATTTTAATGGTCATATAAAAACAATAGTAATATATTGGGAACTTTAACTGGTATCGTGGGGTCGTTGCACACCCCAAGCACTGTTTTTTCACAAAATTTTTAATTTTCTATAGTCAAATGCAACACTGTTTCATAGATGACTTAAAGTTAGGAGAATACCTGAAACAACAAAAAAAAATAATAAATTGAACCACTTCATTTTTACAAAAATGTAGACCCTGGGGTGTCAAAACACCCCACGATACCAGTTCAGGGCTAATTTTATTTCAATCAATCTCCAAAAAGCCGTTTCTTCGGGCGTAAAGTGAAGAATGGGACACCCTCCGTATTTTGCCTTTTTAGATTGAGAAAATCTGATGATTCCTTACTACATTTTAAATTAATTTAAAATTAGTTTAACGAGTTATAAACGAGGGAAAATATATTTTTTTAATTTAAAAGCAATATTTATAAAATCTGAGACTTTTCGAAAAAAAACTTAATCATTTTTTAATACAGATATGTATTTCTATGTCGGCATAAAGTTTAAGAAAACTCAAAATAGAGGTAAGTTAAAATACAAAAATGAAAGTGACGCATTCCAAAATTTTGCCTGATTAGCAGCTCTATCCTTTATTTTTCTGTATTATTGATTATTGAAGACGTGCAAAATCAGTCCGCGGTTTTCGTATCGCCGTTTTCCAAATAATTTTTTCTTGTTAGTTTTGATGAGCAAATTTTACACCTAGAGACGCTTTTCAAATTTTCGCCTTGGCACTTGTATTACAGGGTGATCTCAAAAAATCAACTGTTTGTTCTTGAAGTGCATAGCTTTTTTTCTCGCCAACCGATTTTGGAAATTTAAGCCTCCTTATTGACGTTAAAACTTTAGCAAGAAATCACTATCTCGTTTCAAGTAGTGATTGTTAAAATTTCGGTAACAATGGTTAGAAATTATTTTCAGGTATGTGCAGGTACATGCAGGTGTAAATTGACCGCTATTATCAACATTCCTCTCATCTCGTATCAGCAAGAAAATTCTTAAAGTGTTCACAAATGGAGGCTAGTTCCGTTACAAGTTGATTTTCATTAAATTTTTCTCCCAAAACTTGTTCCCAGAAGAATAAGTTTAAATTTGAGTATTTTTTAAGCAATTTTCGGCACTGAATTTTCTTGTCTGAAAATTATGCACTTTAAGAACAGTTGATTTTTGAGATCACCTGTAAATAGGTACAGGTGTTAAATCTAAATTTTGAAAACCGTCTCTATAGATGAGTCATTAAGCTTCAAAATTTGCTCATCAAAACTTACAAGAAAAAATTATTCGGAAAACGGAGTTACGAAAACCGCAGAGTGATTTTGCACCCCTTCACATTTCACCCTCTAGAAAATTTTTGGGCAGTTTTATTGAGTTTAGATAAAAAAATAAAATAAAGGAGAGCTGCTCACATGCGAAAACCAAATCAAAAATTCCCTTTGCAATTCCCCTGACTGGGAGCTCTATTTAAAATACAAAAGTAATCAGCTTTTTTGGACTAGAACATGAACTTCTAATAAACAAGTCGAGTGAATCTGTGTACAATTTCCTGTCAAAGGGGGCCGCATACCTAAGTCTTAAGTTTTATGGCCTTCAAGATGACTGGATTTTACTCCCTTGAACTACTTTCTATGCGGTTGTATTTGCCTTACCCCCGTCTATGGAGGGTAAGAACATCATGTAAAATTAAATCTACTGCCTCAGATCTTATAAAACTAAAGTGATTCTTCCGGGTTCTGTCAGTAAACAATATTTTTGAAAACCTAACTCTTAAATTCTACCCCTTTCTATTCTTCAGGATTCTTATTAAAAGGAAACTTGACATTAGCTAAATATTTTGATGCATACCTACTACTGAAATGAAAAGTTGAACTGCCTTGACCTTACATTTTAATAAATATTTTTAGGAGTTCCAAATCCGGGTGTATTCAAAAGTACAGATGATAAAAATGTAGACTCAAAGACATCATACACTCTTATATGGGAAGTAGACAGCTACACTCCAGTAATTGAGTTCAATTTGTGGTTCAGAAAGTATCAGGCTCAGCCAGCTCTAAGGGGGCCTGATTGGAAAAAGCTCACCATACCGACAGACCACGGATCAGGTCCCGTTTATTCAAAGCAATACACTTTGAGAGGCCTCAAGGAGAAAACGATCTATGAAGCTTTGGTGGTGTCCAGAAATCGATATGGATGGTCTAGACCTTCGCCGATTCTCAGATTCGCTACAGCTGGTGCAGGTAGAAACAATTATTTTATTTACTATAAGCATATAGGTATTATAGGTAAGCAATTTATTTTTTAATTTCAGAGTTAAAAGATGACATTATGACAACAGTACAAGTTTATGAAGATGATTCTGTTCCAATAAACCTGATATTAACAAATGAAGCATCGAGAATATCACAGCTAGGGATGTACATGTTCTGTTTATCTGTGTTATGCACCATTTTTATAATAATTTAAAATATGAATAAATTTTGTTTTATTAAAAATTAAATTAGCCGTATTCACAAAGAAATAGTGATGATTTTTGCCTTGTTAAATTTTGTGTATTCAGTTATCCGAATAGCCTAAAAATGACTTGCGCTCCACCCTTTCCGGTTTTTTTAAGTATTATCATCATTATTTCTATGTGAACACAAACATAAATCTAACACAATCAGAAAAATCAAGTGAAACCAAGTAATTGAGAAATAAAAACAAACTTTTATTAAACGAATTTACAACAAATAACCAATTGTAGACAAGCAGTCTATAAATAAAATAGGATCAGAGATTAATTTCAGGTACAGTCTTAATTATGGAATGTGATGCCTCTGATCTTGCATAGTCACTCTTTTCATCACTCTTCACCCAATTGCACATAATCAAGTTGAATAAAAACTGCACAATACTGTTAATAATACCTAAAAAACAAAACAAAAATTAGAAAAAGTAACTGTGCATGGTTGAGTTATAAAAAAGTATAACCAGAAATACTATTACTTATTCTTATTAGACAGACCATTTTTCAAAACGATATACAGGTGGCTGACTTTTCATTGTCCAGCTTGTATTTTCTGAAATATGAAGCCACGGAAAAAAGTTAAGGTAATTGTTTACATCCGCGGCTCCTAAGTTTCATCAATTTTTTCGGGACCGAGGAGCGAAATAGGGGTGCTGGGTGGGTAAGAAGCTAAAATCAGCCATTGCAAACTAATATTAAGGTCACAACTAAGGCCTCTTTGACACTACGATCGAATTTTTATTTTTTTCACTTTCAGGACAAGGAACATCTTCGAGATAAACAGTAGCACAGTTTTTATTTTGAATTTTGCATTTATTTTGCATTTGTATTCCAAAAATCGTGACATCGTTCGCTATACTCTGGATATGATATGAGAAATCTTATATCCGATCGAATCCCTCTCTGTGTCGTGCTCATGGCATCCGCCGTTTACGATTCGGTTGGCTTGGACGCGTATTCATCATTTCGAGTGCGTGCTTCCTATGTATTTATGCGCCGCCTACCTAATTTTTGGTTAACCATAAATTTGCAAAGCAAATGAATACCGTCCTGGGGTTACTATAGGTATGTTCTCCACCCCTATATAGGTGCCATAGTGAAACTGTAGGAGCCGCAGATGTAAATAATGACCAAAGTTAAATAAAAATATTGCCAAACTGGATGTGATGAACACAATACCATATACACTTTTTTCTTTTTTCCATGGCCAACCTGTTTTAATAAGGTAGAATACCCAACTTTTTTTTAATTTAACAGTCATCATTTTTGGCAGACTAGATTTTAAATAATTTCCCCTTCACAGTGATGTATCACAAGTAATATCTTTTTCAAATGTACTTACATATCCTTAATTGTTATAGTTGGCTGTGGTATAGGATTGAAAACTTCTGTCAAATTTATTTGAATCAATAAAAAAGTGTTATTTATTGTGGACAATAATAACACTGGTAAACAATCTAACAGCTCAATTTCAAGTCACTTTGACAATTTTTTTGATGATTCAAGTAAATTTGACTAGAGTTTGCAATCGTATAGGTATCACGATCGACTATAACAATTACACATACCTTTGAAGAATATATTACTTGTGATACACCATTGTGAAGTGAAAATATTTAAAAACAAATCTGCAAAAAATACAGGGTGTTACATTAAAACAAAGTATGGTATTCTACCTTAAAACAGGTTAACCATGGAAAAAATTTGTATGGTTTTGTGTAGATTGCATCTAGTTTGATGGTTTTTTAAACTTTTTTCCATACCTTTCATATTTCAGAAAATACAAGCTGGACAATGGAAAGTCAGTCACCCTATACAGGGTGTTAAGAAAATGACGGATAAACTTTTCAGTACATTGTAGGGGACACTCAGTAAAGTACGGGAAAAATAATTTAAAAAAATCCAGAGCGACATTTTAAAAGATATAAGCAAAATATTGAACAATAAACATGGCAACGTTTAACACGATAACAGTTGGTATTTGGTAATTTCGTCTAATTTCTAACAATGTAGGTAGTCAAGGTATCAAACCCGTTGCTGCCAAATGCTTTTTTTTCAGCATCTTAGAAAAGAAAAAAATTCTTATTAAATTTTCCAAGCCAGTAATAAATCTTAAGCAATTTTTTTAATTGATAACGATTAAAGTACCTTTTTATATCTGTAAAATTATTTATTTTTTGCAAATACTGAAAAACAAAGATAGTAAAATGTTAACTTTGGCATTTTTTATTTCACCAAATTGAAGACCAGAATTTTTTTAATTATTTTTCCCGTACTCTACTGAGTGTCCCCTACAATGTACTGAAGAGTTTATCCGTCATTTTCTTAACACCCTGTATAATCAATAAACAATTACTAATACAATACAAAATATAAATGTTTACCTGAACACACATAAATCCCTCCGATTATAGAACACAGCCTGGCTAAAAACAATCCCGGATTGTCTCTCTCCTGACTTACAGTAACTTTCAAAGACGAAAAATCATATTTGAAAAATATCCCAGGCATACCATGACTTCCCTTCTCATGATCAATAACTCTTCTAAGTTCTTTCACACTGTACTGGCAGGTATCAATCGTGTGCAACAAAGTTTTAACTTTCGTAGGAACAACCTCAATAAAATAATTGAAGAGCGTGTTTGCTGCAATTTCGTTTTCAAATTAAAGAACATTCAAGTAGCGACATTTTCGTCAACACTTACGGACATCGGCAATCATTTCGTCGCCTTCCAGCGGATGGACGATCCCGGGACTTGGATCTCCAAAACTGAATTTATGAATTCGATGGGAAAAATTGTATTGCGTATCGCCGATAAAAGGACTTATATGAATGTGACCCCTGGGCAATTGCAAACTTTTACCGGCAGTTATGTGAAAATTTCCAGCCACTTTATTCAATATCAGTGACCCAGATATTCTACAAGCATCGTGTGGACCGTCAGGTTCGCGATTTCTAGCTGGGAAGTCACCAAATGAACTGGAATAAAAGCTACTTTTCCATAACAGCGACTGAAATTGTACACATTAAGTTACGTTATGTTGAAAATCAATATCCGTATAAACTGAGACTTACATGAACTGCATGGTATTCTTGTCTTAGATAATTATTAAAATGCTTCTTATTTTCAAAATGAATCCTTTGATTATGGGCTAACTCAAACCAAGTCTCTTCCTCATCCAATGAACCAAATTTGTATGCAAATTGATTAGTTGTATCTAAAATGTCTGCCCCAATCACTGCAATAAAAATAAATATTATTAAATCAATGATTTTAAAATGATATTTGATTAAAAAAATATTAATATGGTATCTATAATACAGGGTGAGTCATTTATATGGGTAAGCTCGAATACATGTGCACCAAAAGAAATCGAAATGAAAGAAAGAGTACTGCAAAAGGAGGCCAAAGTGAAGTGTGTGAAATTATTTTCAGGTGTACAGGCTGGCCTAATATCGCTGTACGCCTGCAACTTTGTTATTTTATAAAGGACATCTCTGTATTACATTTTCAGATTTTATGAGAAAATTTAATGATAATTGTTTTCACAGTTGAATTATTTAACGAGTACATATTTATGAAATATAAACAAATGAAAATTGCGTTTTTGATGTAAAGTTTAGCACTTCTGCTAGCTAACAATAAAAGACATAGAAGTGTCTGAGTACATTCGATTCGGTAGCATCGGCCAACCGATTCTAAAAAAAATTTCATGTGTAGTAACATTGCCAATTTTTTGGACACAATGGTTAGATACAAAAATTAAACAGAGTTCTTTATGGACTCTCCATCAAGAGGGGTCCTTGTACTTTGATCAAAAATATGGTAGTGGTTCAGTAAATGCCAATCAGAGATAATTGTTTTATGTAATTAATTGCATAAATAAAATGTAATAATCAATAATAATTCTATAGTCCTATCAAACTCATAGTCCAAGAGCTAGGGACAAAAAAGTGCAAGAGTTTTGCAAAGGCTGAAACTTTCAGATCGGGCTGTATTTCCACGAAAGAAACCACTTCATAGTCAGCACGGTAGAAAAAGTTTCAAAGTTTTCAAAAAATATCTGAAATTTTTCGTCAAAATTCATTGTTTTAATGACAAAAACTATCAATGAAACAATTAACAATAATACTAAATATGGTTTCATATTCAAACAATATGAACATTAATAGACGCCACAATTCTTGCTCCCCGACCCGCTAAAGAGCCTTTCCGGAAAAATTAGCATCAATTATTGTTGTTCATCATCTTATATTGTTCTTTATTCCTTACATAACCTGGTAAATATACAGAAGTGGTACCTTAGATTCAACGATATGTACAGGCGGCGGAGTTTAAGGAATTACGGTCGCACTGTTGCCAGATTGTACTGATTTTACGATACATACCGATTTTTATTGAAAAATGGAGATGATCGGAAACTGATCAGAGACTGATGAGTCAGGTCATTGGTTACTGTTGGGTTCTTTCTCCCCTGAAATTTCAAGAGAATGAAAAAAGTAAAATATATACCTAATATAGAAGAAAAAAAAGCATTAGCGAAGTAGTAAATTTAATAACAATGACCAATGACTTATCAGATTCTAGTCAGTTTCTCAAAATTCCACTTGTCACTAATGGAGTTACATATTTTAAAGTATGACGTCGACGTTTGACTTATTTTTGATAGCATTTGGTAGCTTCAGTTAGTGAAATCCAGGCAGAAATGGGAATTGGAAATGTTAAAATGTTGAGATAATGAAATGTGGTAAGAAGAAGTCGTTTAACTATTGAATTATTGGCAACGGACCCGTCGACCAGTTCCTGTAAAATAATTATAATTTCATGGTTGAAAATGGGTTCTTCTATTGTATTTAAAAGTTTTTATGATAGTTTATTGATATTTGGTTTCCTGCTATAGTAAGTTTATTAGTGCTTAGTTCCTCGAAGACTGTATTTTGTTTTGTTTTCACCATGTGAAACTTTAAAATAAACGATTTACCTACTTCAAATGTGTACAAATGATTCTTTGTGTCTCGATCTAAATAATAATATTGTGATCTTATAAATTCCAAACTTACATCTTAGTTTGAAAGTAAAGAAAAGATCAAGATCAACAACATTGAAAAATATCAAATAATCACAGTCTACAAATAAGAACTATAGTCTATGAATTTGTCTGGAAATAAATAAAAGTAATTGAAGCGGACTGTCAGGGACTCGAACCTGGGTCTTCTGGAGTCGCACCATAGTTTCTACAACTGAACTAACGTGCTTCCTCTAATTAGAGGTCAGACCGGCTATTTGAGTTGTCTCTCCATGTTGTACTGAAACGGAAACTGTGATGAACCAAAGGATAGTTTGAATGATCCCCGTATCAATAAATTACATAAATATTTATTTTGGCGAGGTAGGTCATTTTGAAATTTGATATTTGATATTTACTAATGCGGAGTCATATTAATAAATAGAATTATTTAATTATGATAATAATTTAATTATTCCTTATTCAATTATGAAACAAGGACAATTATGATTAAAATAGAGGATATTATGAGTCCGGTTCCGGAGTAAACTGGACAAGGTGTCTCACATCCAAAATCCCATTCGTTACTAACTCCCCACTCTTTTCGTCTTCCCTGCTTGCAGTAAAACAAGGACTTACCACAGCTTCAGATCATTACAATGTGTGAGCGAGTGGCTGCCACAGAACTTTCTCTGACATTGACAAACAACAGGACAGAATATGTCAACCGTTGGAGATGAGAACTTAACAAATTGGGATTTCAAGTAGGTAGGTACGATTTTTTACAAGTAAAATACGAGGTTGGCAACACCACTGATATAACCTCTTGAGTGACAAGCACATTATTTCCCTGAAAACTCGGGTATCACTTCTGTATATTCACCCATTATAATACATTTATTTTAATTTATTATTTATAGTAAGTAGTACCTATTATAGGTACTTTGGTAAATATCGTGTACTTACAATCACAAGGCATAGCGACGGTGAGATCTATATTTATTTTCACCTTCTCATCGAAGTCAATATCTGGTGTAAATTTAAATGTAAATCGGCTCTCCATGTAATAGTTTACTTCGGAGTATATCAACCAGATTATTATAACAAAACATATTAGAGAAACTGTAAAAAAAATAGAAAGGGGTTTATTATAGTACCTCTATTTACTACAGCCTTAATTTTCACACCTGTATGCAATTCATTCATACTTACATGTCCCTCCAACGGGTGTAGGTTCTTTATAATTTTCTTCAACCTTTGAAAACAGATCTAACTTTTTAATTTTTGTAAATTTTGAACCCCTGTACCGAGCAATGGTAATCTTTTCATTATCCATACTTTATCACACATATATGTGTTTAAAACCAATTATTCTAACACCGGCTTTTCTATCAATATACCTACGTGGTAGTTCACATTTAGCAATAAATAATTATTGAATATTTATTACTTTATTATAACATTTATATTCTATAAAACTTCTGCAGTCAGAACGCAATCAAAATTTATATCACAAGCACGATCACAACAAAACAATAACCAATATCAAAAATAGTTTACATTTACAATTTTTTGCTAAAGAAGACCCTGGAGTCCCTTCCCAATACTTCCCATATTGGCCCTATGGCCCTTGACTTGACAACAAAACAAAACCAAAAACCAAAATACAATAACCGAACCGATAACCTATAAATATGACAGTTTGTTTGCCCTTCCTTTCTCAAAATTTACTGTGGAGTTAACTCGCCACTTAAATCCATGAGCAGTTCAATTTCCTGAAATTTAAGGGGAGAGAGAAGAGAACCAATCACTACTTGTGAATTTCAAATTAATCTTCACCAGTGAAGTGCCTTTACGTGTAAAGAAATAATTCCCCAAGTTTGACGTAAATAATGAGTAAGAATGTAAACAATACGTAAAGAATATATAACGATTGTAAAAAAGATTTACCTAACCAATGTAAATAATAAAAAAAATTGGTTATTTATTTTATTTGTTGTTTTGGCTTTGGTACTTGGTACTTGAATGATAATTGTTCATGTTATCCTAATGTTTATGGAAATTGGAATTCCACCACCCCACTCAATATATGGTTGGCAGAAACAAAATTTTGCATTGTTTTGTTTCATTCCTTACAATCTTTACCTTATTTCTCTAGCGGTAATTGAAGACTCACGTAAGTAATGAGGTGATAGGTGATCCTGATCAGGTGATTATACAGCACAGCATAATGACTGATCACCCACCAGCCGACATACAAACCGGAAGTAAGTGTCACCGAACATGTTGCTGATTTGAAAAGCGCTGTCAACTGCTGCCAAGTAGGGAACCTGTATTACCGACACTGACGCTTACTAGGGTAGCGCCAAGGAGCATGAACTAAGAGAGGGATTATTGTAAATGGATAAACTGACAACAGTACAGTTAATTCTCTTTGGGTAGTTGAGAAAAAAGTTGGGAGTGTCAAATTTAACTTCATAAACGTCAGATATTCCATGAACGTTCAACTGACTAAACATTCACATAATTTGTTATTAAGTCCGCGTTATTAAAAAAAAGAAACTTTTGTTGCGTTAGAGGATGTTTTAGCAATAAAAAGAGGGCTTTTCTACTTGTTTGCAAACAAAAGAGTTATTGCTTAATAAGGTAACTTTCTTAATATTTTAAACTCATTATAAAAATAAAGAAGTAACAAAATTACGAAAGAGCAGAATACTTGACCTTTGTGATGAGTCCGACGGAAAACAGCCATGTTCATGTTAGGCGGCCACATTTTAAATTTTTTTGACATTGACAGTAAGACTTAACCACGCCGTAAAGCTCGGCTGGTGATTGACTGCTGCGTGACGGGCGTTCGGCGGAAGTGATTTTCCTGTTGTGTTCTGTCTCTGTCTGGCATCATCCGCCATATTAGAGTTCTATTCCATTCCGGTGGTCACCTCCACCCTCCACCTCACCAATCACCATAGACTTCGCATTTCCTGACGTTTTTACTTCTTTGGTTCTACGATAAAAATCTGACCTATTAATGAATTCCAATCCAAATGTACATTAAAAGAAACTCCAGCTCATCTGTACTAGAGTCCCTAAACGAGGAGAGTTCGTGATCTAATCAATATTATTTTTATCAAGGTTCGAGGCGAGGATTCTCCGCATAAAACAAAACAGTACCCAACAATGTGAATTTATTGTGGGTTTTATCATAAAATAGCTGATTATGCTCTAAACTATTATTTTTCATTGAGAGAGATTCAGCTCATATTAAAGATTTTATTCTGCGAATGCGCGTGCTCGGCGTATTATGGTATGGTACAGGCACACCTTACACCTTCAAAGGGGGAATCACCGAACTGTCAATGGATAATTTATATTTTACAAGTTGCCTCTGAATTCATTCTAAAATATCAGATATTTGACGGTTGTCATAAAAACGGGTAAAAAATAAACACTTGGGGTAGGTTTCAAACTTTTTAAAACTTAAATATAATAATTTTGCATGTTTCGTAGCTCAAAACTAAAATATTATATTTTATGTAAAAGGTAAAAGTAAAAATATTAAAAATGAGCGACAGTGAGGAGGAGGTCAGTGAGATTGGGGAAGAGGCAACCGACTTGGACATAATGATGGACGTAAGGAGGATGATTGCCTCCTCTAGCAGCGGGACAAGCAGACAGCGGAGAACCAGCACTGCTGTTCTTGCTCTCCAGGAATCCTACAAAGAGAAATTAGTAAGTTATAGTATTATTATCCTTTGAGATTTGATAATGTCTTATATGACAGCGAATTAAAAATAATGTCAATAGGTACATTAATTATTATTGTTAAATATTTTCAGTCCTTGGCTTACCTACATTCTCTACACAGCTTCACTGGTAAACATTAGACATTTTTATTTATTTATTTTTATTAGATGATTATCAAAATAATATGCTTTTTTCTTGTTTTTTTTTTTCTAAGGTGGTTTTTTCTGCTCCACAGTCTCACCATAAACTCACAAATGGTAAAATATAACTTAAAAATCAATCTGTAACAAAAATATTGTGCTACCTATTATTAGGTATAGTTACCAGTGTTACCACCAAAAAAATAACAAACAAAAGCTTTCATAATAAAGTAGAATAAGGCGGCACTCTTACATAATACTATATCCCTTTTCTCCATCCAAAATAATAATTAATAATTTACTGGTCTGGCCAGTAGAACAGTAGGTCAATAATATGTGTATATTATTAATTCTATGCAGATAAAGTATAGTAACTATTAATACTTTGTATGCCTTATTGCGGCAAGAAATAAACACTTTTATATCATCTATATCTATAGGATAGGTACCTATCCCTAGATAGTCGCGGATCAACTATCAGTCATATAAATGGAAAATAATAAATTTTACAGCAAAGACATAAAGAACTTCGTGCTAGACGATACCAAGAACTTCAGCTGACTCACCGCCATGTATGCGATATGGTTGCAATTTATTTTGGGCTCGACCCGCAAGAAATATTAGAGGCAGCTGCTGATACAGACGATCATATCAGTCTGCTGAACAAATTCCTTGCTGAGAATGAAAGAACTTGCATTATGTTCTACTGGCAGGATGGTCCTCAATATCCTATAGGTAAAGTTATCAAGTTGTAGTTAAGCTTTAAGGGATATACTTACTCTTGTAGTTATTTCATAGAAACTGGTCGTTCCTCTCCGTCATCAGCGATTACATCACTTATTAAAAGAATTTTTATTACAACGGGGCAAGATCATCCTCTAAGAGGAAAACATGTTGCTGTTTATAAAATTACCCAAAAAAGTTTGGATTTGAGAAACATCCATGACGTAAGTTGTTTGTTTCAAGATGGAAGAATTAAAATTAAAAAATTATAATTTTAGCAAACTGGCTACATCAACTTCGATATGAGTGATTCAGGCTTTAATTCAGTTTCCGTGGCATATAAAATTGTAGCAGATTTAATTAAACCATCCATGGATACAAGAAAAACTTGGGGTGACTTACAAAAAACAGCAAATGGAATTAGGGAAAAGGACAATTTTCTATCTGATTTTGATAATTTTATAGAATTTTTAAATAGTAGGTTTAAAATTAGTTCAGATAAGATCAATTAATAATTTCTTAAGATCTGAAATAATTTAATATTACTGTTTTTTTTTACAGAAACTAGAACAGATTTAGACACAATTATTGTCTTTGAGATAGACGATAAAATTTATAAAGAAATATCGAACGAAACTCTTAGAACTGAAGCCCTACTGAAACCGGATATTCAAAAGAAAGCCGAATTTGTTGTCAGGATATGGACCAAACAATTAGAGAGGGTAATGAATTATTATCAAAAATAATTATTTTCATAAATATCCATTCATCATTTACCTTCATTTTTATATTTTTACTAATGAAGGGAAGGGTATAAGATAAGTAATAGGTGAAAGTTTACTTTCCAGTTGAGCAGGGAAAGACTTTCAGATAATTCATAAAAAATAATTCTAGGCTCTTGTGCAGTACAAACAGCTGAGGAAAGAAAATGAATTTGTAGGACCGCTACTGGAAATAGAATATTGGAGAGGTCAATTGACAAAATTTACTGGCATTACCGAATTTATTGCATCTTCAGAGTGCAAGGCTTTTATTGCCTTTCTGAAATTACTAAAAAGTAAACTACTAAAGGTAAAGTTAATAAAAAAGGCTTAAATCGTGACTAGTAGGTTACCTGACTAATGTTTCTTGTTAGATGTGGGACAAGCATGAAGACTCAATCATATATGCAAAAAACGAGTGCAGTGATAATGTGAAGTACCTGTATTCCTTGGAACCATTTTTATTGCCGTTTTATAGATATGACCCTTCTGAAATGCCAAATTATATTCCCGCCTTATTAAATGCGGTTCGAATGGTGTTTACTACATCAAGATATTACAACAGCACAGAAAACGTAACAGCTCTTTTGGTTAAAGTATCGAATCAAATGATCAATGTTTGTAGAAAATTCATAAACTGCGAAGGAAAGAAAACTGTCTGGAATCAACCAAAAGTTGAAGTTCAAGAAAAAATTAAGGTGAGAGAATAACCTGTTTCTTGATCGCAATATCCATTTCCCTTCATTTCCAGACCTGTTTGGATTTATACCTCCGATACTATCAATGTTACAAGCACACACTTGAAATCATGGAAACATCTGGTGAAAAACCCTTCAACTGCTCTGAAATGTACATATTTGGAAAATTTGAATCTTTCAAGAAACGAGTCGAAGAGGTTTATTCTCTCATTTTTTTAAAGGCGAGTGTAAAATAATTTCTATTTTCAGATTTTGGATGTATTATCTACCACCATCAAATATTCGATTCTCCAGAGCAGTAAAATTGAAGGGATCAATGAATTTTCAGAGAAGTTTACTTCGTTTTTCAAGAAAATCTCATCTCAAAAATATGATGCCCTAAATCATCGCTTGCCATATTTTGAAAAAGACTACACGGATTTTAAGCAAAATGTCGTGGATACCGAGTGGGAACTAGAAGAATTCGTTGGAAAGTCATTATCAAAAATGACAGATGTCGACAATGTTTTAAGACTCCTTAAACGGTAAAGTTAATAACATTATGGTAAAAATTGAAATAAATTACTAATTTTTTTCTCAGTTTTGAAAAGTTAAACCTTGATTGTTTGCATCTTGATGAGAGGTACTTGGAAGCGATGGAAATGTTCCAAAATGAATTGGAAGACTTGCGAGATCGATATAACGAAGAAAGACAAGCGCCCTGTTTGCCTCGCAATTGTCCTCCTGTTAGTGGAAGGATAATGTGGATAAGACATTTTTATAACCGAATCGAAGAACCAATGAGTGAATTTAACAGCAAAAGAAGGGTAAATAGAATAAAAGTTTTAAGACGTATTTTCATTTTTATTTCTTAAGGTAATTCATCACCATAAAGTTCAAAAATGCATTCAGTTATATAACGCTTTGTCAATGGTATTCATACACTATGAAAATATATACCATGATGGTTGGTATAGATTTGCTGATCAGGTAAGTCAAGTCAAGTCAAGTGTTTTTATTCAGTTATTGCAGTTTTATACTATTACCTCAGGTGAAAGCATGCTTGACGGTTCCTATTTTAATAAGGCAACCAAAAACTAGAAGATACGTTGTCAATTTCGATTCTTACATAACAGAAATAATACGAGAGGCTGAGTACATGTATAAATTAGATCTGGGTGAGAGAATTACTTACCTTTATAATAGTATCATGTGTTTTATCATTATTTAATTGTAGCTGTTCCTGATGTTGGGCAAGTTCTGGTATTTTGCAAAGAAAAACTAATGAACTCATATGAGACTGTTCGAGAGCTAGTAAAACGAAACGATTCAATAAGAGAAACGATTCCGACTCTCTTTATACCTTTGATGAGATCCCAATTATTGAAAATGGAAAATGCTTTCATGCCTGGTTTTTCAACAATTACATGGACGTCAATGAAAATTCCTGAGTTTTGTGACGAGGTTACAAGAGTTCTGGATGAAATAGAGATGTTTGTTAAGGAGGTAGGTACCTATATGGTTCCACTATGAATATTTATTTTTGTTTGTCGATTGCAATGTAATTAAAGAAAGCCACTTCAACTTCTAGTCATTAATTTAGAAGTGGCTTGTATTAGAAAACTCGCTCCATAAGTAGGTATCTGAAAAGACAATGAATTTTCGCATTTTTTTGATGTTTAGTATTTTTAGTTGCAAAAAACTTCTGACATGCTCGACTCTGTTGCTTTGGATTTTATTTTCATTCAGATTGCAATTATTTTAGGTAAGAGATATGAAGGATGCGAGAATCGATGAAATTCTGGACAGCATAGCAGCCACACTTTTAGTTTATTTGCCAGAGAATGCCTTGAAACCAAATGTACTTGTAGAGGAAAATATTAAATACAGGCAAGAAGTTGGTAAGTAATAACTTGAGTCATATAAGGAGTGTCTTATCAAATTCCAATTTGTTGAGTCTTAATTCTCATGTAGTCATGAACTATCTTCAAAATAAATAATATTTCAAAATTTCTTTTTCTAGCTCTTTTCTCTTGCTGTGCTAATAACAATTTAAATTCCCTTTTTAGCCAAAGAAATTGAACTGAAATCGTCGACCGTTGAGAGAGCTGTCATGGACTTGATCTATAAATTCTTGGATTCTATTGAACAGCCCGAAGTCCAAGAAAATAAATTCAACTGGTTGGATCCGGAAAAGGCAGTCAAACCGGTCGGTTCTTCATCCCGCTTAAACGTGGGAAAAAACGCTGGTTCGTTCACTAAATTTAATTTCGCAGTCATTGTTACGTCATCAATTTTTGATCAACATTGCAGCATTCAAAGAAATTGACAGAAACATTCCTTTTGACTTGAAGAATATCCACGCTGATTGTTTAGAATTATTCGCTTACTTTAATATGAGACTGATTGAAGCTTTAGTCAAAAGCACTAAAATGTCATTAGAGCAGTTCAAAAAAAGAGCAAACAGGTAAACTTACATTGAAATATAAAACAAAGTATTGTTTAGCATGTTGCTGCGCCTTAATAACTTAATAAATGTCTCATTTGTCATATGTCATGAATGAACGTAAACTGCATCCAGAACTCTATGACATGTCCAAGATTTGTTATTTCCAAGTCGATTGCTTTCTCTGATTATTCTGATCAGTTTTATATTTTTATAAATTTAATTAAACTAATGAATAATTTTCTTTTGCGTCTCTAAAACATAAATGTCCCTACAAAGTTATATTTTCAAATGATTAAAATGTGAAATTATTATTTCTTTAAGTATGCACGAAGATTCAGAAGAGAAGATTAAACCGATGATGCAAACAGATATGGTTTTACAAATACCTCTGGCAGTCATAAACCCGAGCCTGGATGAAATTCAAAACCAGTTTTCATTAGTACTGAATAACATCATCGATACCAATAAATATATCAACCTGTGGGGACAAAGGGGGGCCATGTTGCCAGAGCAGCAGGGAAAAAAGAAGAGCGTCTTGAAACAAACCGACCAAGTCCAGTCTAATGCAGCCCTGGGACCCGCCTTGAGGAGTTACTACAAAGTGGTCTCTGAAAATAAAGAAATTGTCAGAATTTTTATGGGACTGCAGGGTGCAATGTTTATGTTGCAGCCAGACGTTCAAAAACTGTTGAAGGTTAATTTACCTGTACGATAAAAATATCGAATGATTTGTAATTGTGTTTTTTTCAGGAATATTTGAAATTCGCTTACCTCTGGTCTGAAGATCGAGAGAAACAAGTTGATGACTTCTGTGAAAAAAGTCCGCTGATCGTGGAAATTGCGGAAAAGTTCCAGGAATATGATAATCGAGCTGCCGAAATTCGGGCGCTTCCAGATAAACGTGATGTTGGAGCCATTCAGATAACGACCGGTTTGTTATAAGTTATTTGATTAATGACGCGTGGATTTTGCTGATTGAAAAGCTCAGTTATATTTTGAGTTTTCTCTCGTGTTATATGCTTAGTCAGTTGGCAAATTACATAATTCCAAAAACATAATTTTTGCTTCCTATGCAGGAAAAGTACCATTTTGCTGCCTATCACCAGGCACCAAAGTAGGTAGCATGTTTTAGGGTCAAATGGTGAAAAGTAAATTGTTTTTAGATGAACTTTCTCAAATGACAATCAATAGAGGAACTATTGGTACCAAAACTGATCAAATTTGTTACAGGGTTATTTATTTTGTTACTTAGAGCAATAAGAAAACGAGCTTGGCTCCATCGAGCTCTAAAGCAGTCAACAAAACAAAGCCTTCCAAATAATCCCTTGAAATCACAGACGGAACCGTTTCACTCTTATTATGAGCTCATCAGTGTGATATATCAAAAAGATACATCTGGATACATTGTCGACTGCACATAGGGCCCGGATACTTGTTAAAAGCATTCATCCGGTTTCAAGTGACTTGGAGAACTTCGCGACATCTACTTATGATGATGATGGTTGGCGTTATCTTATTGCTCTATTTTTCAACTTACTGCTCAGTTAATATTTTTCATTGTTATTTGTTACTACAATAATTACTAGATTAATTTAGGGTTAAATTGAATAGTTGAGGTGTCAACAACATTATTTATTACTTTTTCTACCTTTTTTCCATTTGAAACTAGACAGTTTTCCTTAATTAAGAAATATAAATGATCTGTTGGAAGATAAGATCTATTGACCTGGGGGTTATTCTTGAGTGCATACGGATTCGAAACCAAATGAAATGTAGTTCCGGATGGAAGTTACGTAAGTTCTTTAAAACGAAACTTCCCGTTTTGTTCGAACCTGTTGCTTCTTTCGTACGAAACTTAAGCTCGTATGAGCTCGGGGATAACCCCCCGGGGCCAAGATATTCTTCTCTTGGATATTCTAAAGTTACTTTAAAGTTAAAGTGGCTTAAAGATTTTTATTATGAAACCGCCCTTTAGTCAATTTAACCACTGCAAGTTAAATTTACTGTAACAAGTTGAGAGAAAAGGTGAGTGGGGACCATCTGAAAAATATCAAAATTACTGTTAAAAATTTTGCACATAAATAAAAAATTGCTACAGTAATTTACCCAATTTCAATAATAATTATTATTCTTATACCCTCGATTATGTTTTTGTTTTTTGTGATTTTCAGAGAAAATGAAATTAGCCTTACTGGTAGAATCGGAAGCATGGAAACACCTTCTTGGCAGAAACCTCTGTAACAGATATAGGGAGAAATTAAACACAATGGTAGATTTTATAAAACAACAAGAGAAAATCTTATCCAAACCTATAAAAGACTTGGATGACTGCCGGTAAGTAGGCATATACGAGTCAAATGGTATTTTTGTATTTATCTAGTGATCGTTTTGCAAAAAATTCTTCAACTTATGGTCTTAAATTAATTCTCTTTGTTAATTTAAGATGCCATTTTTTGCAAAAAAAAAGTTCAGGTTGTAATAAGGAATGGTTTTCCACTTAAAATATTAACAGCCAATATTATAAATGCCCATTAGGCCAACGGGCAGATTTCTGTGCTTGTTTTTGAAGCTAAAATCGACGTCAAATAACTTTTATTAACATTTTTGTAATTACGTTCATGTCAAGAATAGATAAATTTAAAAAATTTCCACTTAGACTCGATACCTTCTTCAGAAATTGCCACTGAAATCTGCCGGTTAACTTAATGAGGCTTTATAATACCCGCTGTAAGTACGAACTTAGATATCAATCATCTGATTTATTTCTTAATAAATTTTCAAAACTTTTTTGTTGGCTGATTGCCCAGCTTAGCTTTCCCTATTTCGTTTTACCCTGGCTAAACCAATCAGCATTTAAATCTAAATCAGGTTTTATTTACAATCTGTATGTTTTATAAACATTTTTGAACAAAAAATTTCAGAGTGGCAATGTCTTGTTTAGAGAAAATAAGGCATAATTTCATTGAAATGGATATGGATCTCGGTTTAATGGAAGAAGCTTATACAGTGTTTTCAAAATTCAAAGTCGATGTTCCTAAAGAGGATATCGAACGTATCGATACGCTGAGGTTCAATTTTGAGAATATGATCAATCATGTACGTATTCCCCCACCTTATTGATTATAATCCAGCTCTTCACTGTTGTGTTGTATTGGCATAGGCAAAGTCGGTACAAGAAAACATTTGCTTGGTCCAAGGTCCTTTACTTGAGGAACTAACAATTGGAGTTGATAAATTCAGATCTGAAGTAGACAAGTTCGACATTGACTTTGAATTGAATGGTCCAATGGTTCCGGATTTATCGGCAAGAGAAGCCAGTGATCGTGTCCTAGCGTTTCAAGATAGATTCGATGAGTTATGGAGAAAATTTGAAATGTACAGCAGTGGAGAAAGGTTATTCGGTTTAGAAGTAAACGATTATCCCATACTGCATAAAAGGAAAAAAGAGTTTAATCTCTTGAATAAGCTTTACGGCTTGTACTTGGCTGTTAATCGTAGTATTGACGGTTACTTCGATTTACTTTGGACTGACGTTGATACTGAAGTTATAATTGCGGAACTCACAGATTTTCAAAACCGGTAACCTATAAATAAACCTTGCTATGTTTACGTCAAATTATATAATTATTAATGTCATATAGGTGCCGTAAGCTACCTAAAGGTATGAAAGACTGGCCTGCGTATCTGGATCTTAAGAAAAAAATTGACGATTTTAGCGAAACTTGTCCTTTACTAGAACTAATGGCTAATAAGGTAGGTACTCTTTATGTACCATAGGCTCTTCGTTAATTTAATTGCAATTTATACTCAGGCAATGAAAGATAGACACTGGAAAAGGATATCAAATCTTACTAAATACATTTTTGATATTGACTCTCCGACTTTTACATTGAGGAACGTTATGGAAGCTCCATTGCTGCAATACAAAGACGATGTAGAAGATATTTGCATAAGTGCGCAAAAAGAAAAAGATATTGAAGCTAAACTGAAACAAATTGTTGCCGACTGGGCGATTGTTGAACTTTCGTTCTCTGCATTTAAATCCAGAGGCGAATTGCTTCTAAAAGGTCAAGAAACCGGTGAGATTATCGGAGCTTTAGAAGACAGTTTAATGGTGTTGAACTCGCTACTCAGCAACAGGTATGGTCACTGTTTCAGTCAAAGTATTTCTATTGTTATACACTAATCACTAATGAATCTCCACCAGATACAATGCACCATTCAAGAAAGACATCCAGCTTTGGGTTCATAAACTAGTTGACACGTCAGAAATCTTGGAAAAGTGGTTGCTGGTACAAAATTTATGGATCTACTTAGAAGCGGTATTTGTTGGAGGTGACATTGCCAAACAGTTACCGGGTGAAGCAAAAAGATTCAATGTGAGTGCTGATCATAAAAAGTATTGAATGTAAGATTAATCATGATTAATCCCTCTAGAATATCGACAAGTCTTGGGTTAAAATAATGACTCGTGCTCGTGAAATTCCAAACGCCGTGGAATGCTGCACTGGAGATGAGACGATGGGTCAACTTCTTCCGCATCTCTTGGAGCAGCTGGAGACATGTCAAAAAAGTTTAACGGGCTATTTAGGTAAATATATTTGAAATTTTATACTTCTTAATTGGCACGTAATTCAAGTTATTGCAACGGATTTATGTTGAAAAGTTCGTTTATAAAGTAATCCCAGACTCAATCAGTGAATTATTTATTAAAGAAATACTGACAGCTATTTTATTTTCACTCGCTACACACTATGTAATTACTTATTTACTCTTAGCTCAAGACTATTTGAATCGCTTCTTTCAGAACAAACTAAGTCACATTTTTTGTCATTAAGTTTATTACACCAATCTGTATTTTTGGGGGTAACATAGTAATTAATTCAGAAAAAATACACTTTGGTGAAATAAACTCAAAATGGGGAAAATGTAACTTATGGAAATTACTGAAATAAGCGATTCATTTACTTATTCAACATAAAGTAGTAGCATTTATTTATAAATACATTTAGTAGCACAATTTATTTCCAGTACTTATTTATTTTGTACACCTCGGGTAGTTGATTTATATGTGCAATTCAAGGTGGTAGAAATATTCTAAAACCTCAGTCTAAAATGATGTGATATCATTATTATGGTGATTTATTCGTAGAATTCTTAGAACACATTAATGAGTCACTGACTTTAAATATGCGGTGAGTCTACGAATATGCGGTGAGTCTACGAATATGCATGCAGCGAACTTGTTAGCTCGGCGCCTTGATGGCCTGTTTGAAGCACGCATAAAACGTGTTATTTTGAATTATTAATGAGAACACTACATATAAGGCTAATCGCCCACACCAAGTAGACTTAAAAAAAAATTTCATATATCAATATAAATGATATTTGGTGCAGGAATAGTTCATTGGAGTAGAAGTAAGGACCCGAATAATTCCCACCCTATACATGGTTATTAAATACCCTTTTGAGACAAAGATCCACCCCCAGGCTTGGTTAAGGTTATATTTGGTTTTCTTTGAATCCGTCAATTCCTCAAAAAAAAAGTAATAAAAACAAAACTTCTCTATTAAATTCTACATAAAAACGTCTTATTGATGTTTTATCTAATCCCCACCATTTTCTCTCTAGCGATGTTGAAAGTAGGAGGAAGTTTTTCCACCTAGATGGTGATCATTTATTTTTAGGCAGACTACACGGGGCGCATCAAACAACCCCTTACTTTTAACGTCATAGAGAGACAGGCTGGAAAACAGAAAAATCATCAACAAGATGCACTTTTTAATGTAAAATTTAATGGAGCCTATTTTTGTTTCAATTCCTTTTTTCTTGGGAATGACGGATTCGAAGAATAATGAAGATAATAGGAACCCAGTCTTGTCTGGGGGTGGGTTTTCGCCTCAAAAGGGTATTCCCACCCGCGAATAAGGTGGACGACTCTTCGGGTTCTTACTTCTACTCCAATGAACTATTCCTAGACCAAATCTCATTTGTATATAAATTTATTTTTGATTGAAAAAAATATATTATGAAAACCATTCTAAAAATATCACTCAACTTAAAATAGATATTATGAAAAAAAATTGCTGTTTTTATTTAATTAAAAAAAGTCGTTTCACTGAGAATACAACACGTGTGTAGGAAGTTTAGAATCTTTTTATGATTGCTCTAATGCACTTTTAATATACACATGTCTCGTTATAAGATAAAAATTATAATATAAAATGTTAATAAACTAATTAAACTTTTACAGAGTCAAAAAGATTATGTTTCCCACGATTCTTCTTCATTTCTGATCCAGTCCTTTTAGAAATCTTGGGTCAAAGCTCTGATCCTACTTCCATACAACCTCATTTACCAAGTTTATTTGATGCTGTTTTTAAAGTAAGATTACCATTCTAATCTCATATTCTTCTTTCTTATTGATTGTTTCTATCAAACATTAGGTTGATTTTGATGATAAGAAAACCGATACAATAACAGCAATGAATTCTGATTTGGGAGAAAAGGTCCCATTCGAGAAACCCGTACAGTGCATCGCAGGTGTCGAATTTTGGTTGAATAATTTACTGCAAGTTGTAAGAGATACGGTTAAAAATGTCATAGCGGCACAAGCGCAATCATTGTTAGATCCGGAGTATGATTTCATCAAAGGATTTGTCACTTTCTGCGGACAGGTAAAATTTGATGAATGCTCAATAAGTAAATATATATTTTTATTTTTGATCAAGGCTGGATTACTTGGGGTTCAAGTTTTATGGACAAAAGAAGCTGAAGTTGCCATACGAAAAGCGAAAGTGGATAAAATGATCATGAAAATTACAAACCAGAAATTCTTGGATCTCCTCAATGACCTTATTGATTTAACATCAAAAGATTTGTCAAAAATTGAACGAATTCGCTATGAAACTATGGTCACTATACATGTACATCAAAGGTAAATCACTAATAACTTATTTAAAGATGAGCTTTCTTCCCTATTTTTGTTTTTTTCTTTTTTTAGCCCAGTAACGTTGTATTATAATAATTATTAATAATATTTGAATTTTTAAGGGATATATTCGATGCCATTGTTAAATTGAAAGTAAAATCCGTCCTTGATTTCGAGTGGCAAAAACAATGTCGATTTTACTACAATGAAGAAAATGACGATGTCATTGTTAGGATAACAGATGTGATATTTCTATATCAGAATGAGTATTTGGGAATCACTGAACGATTAGTAATCACTCCTTTGACAGACAGATGTTACATAACTTTGGCTCAAGCTATATGTGAGTTCATAAATAATTTAACACTTAAATTTAATTCAATTGCCTTTTCTTAGGGATCAACATGGGTGGCGCTCCTGCAGGACCAGCGGGTACTGGAAAAACCGAAACAACAAAAGACATGGGGAGAGCTTTAGGGAAATTCGTTGTGGTTTTCAACTGTTCTGATCAAATGGACTTCAGAGGTCTTGGACGAATTTTTAAGGTACCTACCAACATTACTTAATCTGATATCACATACATGGATGTTTTTAAATTAATATCCGGCAATTAAACAAGAAAAAATATTCATTTAAAATAAACAAGAAGCACATAAAAATAGTACAAAAAGATTCATAGTATAAAAAAAATAATAATTTCTATAAAAATTGTTCATATTTTAAATAAATTCCAGGGGTTAGCTCAGTCAGGTACCTGGGGATGTTTTGATGAATTCAACAGAATTGAGCTGCCTGTACTTTCCGTCGCTGCCCAGCAAATCTACATCGTACTGCAGGCCAGAAAGGAGAGAAAGTCCAGTTTCATATTCATGTAACTACGATCAATGACCCGTTTTTAATGTTCCTATTACGAAGTGTGATTGTTTCAGGGACGGTGACAATGTTTCCCTGAATATGGAGTTTGGTATATTTCTGACGATGAACCCAGGTTATGCTGGAAGGCAGGAGTTACCTGAAAATCTGAAAATTATGTTCCGCAGCGTTGCAATGATGGTGCCCGACCGTCAGATTATAATCAGAGTCAAGTTGGCCTCTTGCGGCTTCAAAGATAATATTATCTTGGCACGAAAATTCTTCACTTTGTATCAGTTGTGTGAAGAACAACTTTCTAAACAAGTAACGTTTGTGTTTCAAAAAGTTTTTTTTATATTTTTTTTTTGTTTATTTAGGTACATTATGATTTTGGCTTGAGAAATATTTTGTCTGTATTGAGAACTCTGGGAGCCCAAAAAAGAAGTCATCCCACAGATACCGAGGAAACCATTGTTATGAGAGTTTTAAGGTATGTTTCCAAACCATTCCTATAATAAGTAGTATGGATAAATTATTGGTTTTCTTCTATAGAGATATGAACCTGAGTAAACTGATTGATGAAGATGAACCTTTATTCTTGTCATTGATTGAAGACATGTTTCCTGGCATAAAACTCTCCACTCATTCTTGGAAAGAACTTCAAAAAGCAATTGTTAATCAAACTGCAGAAATGGAAGTCATAAATCATCCTTCCTGGAATTTGAAGATCATTCAATTATATGAGACGTATTTAGTTAGACACGGCTTAATGGTACTGGGTAAGTTTTAACCTTAACAATTCACTTTTGGTAAAGATAATTATTAAATAAGTTACCAAGAAGAAATTTATCAACATTACAGGACCTACTGGTGCGGGAAAAACAAAATGTATGCACTGTTTGATGCGTGCTATGACAGAAAATGGTCTTCCAACAAAAGAGCTTCGAATGAATCCAAAGGTATGTTGTCTGAGAAACAGGTCACATTTTCAGAATAATGGTGTTATAACATCTATCTATCTAATAATTCTGTTGCAATTGAAATTTAATTAACAGGCTATAACAGCACCACAAATGTTTGGCCGTCTAGATGTAGCCACAAATGACTGGACCGATGGTATCTTTTCTACATTATGGAGAAGAACATTAAAAATAAAGAAAAGTGATTTCGTATGGTAAAGATAATGTAATTTACGCGATGAATTCTTCAATAATCTTGATTTATATTCAGGTTAGTATTAGACGGTCCGGTAGATGCAGTTTGGATAGAAAATTTGAACTCGGTCTTGGACGACAATAAAACTCTTACATTAGCCAACGGCGATCGTATTGTGATGGCAGCCAATTCAAAACTTGTCTTTGAACCCGATAACGTCGACAATGCCAGTCCTGCTACAGTGTCAAGAATGGGCATGGTATTTATGAGCTCTTCCGTGTTACCTTGGCGTCCAATTCTGGAAGTAATTTAAAGAATAAAACCGACATCAATAATATAATCATTTAATGTATTTAATTCCAGGCAAACTTGAAGAAGAGACCTCAACAAGAAGCGGAGGTCATTAAAAATGTCTACAATAAAATATACGGTGATCTGCAAAGTTTCGTAGACGCAAGATTAAAACCAAAAATGTTTTTAAGGGAAGCCTTGTACGTTCGACAAAGTTATGATGTACTAAAAGGGATATTGGACGTGGGAGACGAACCAAGTAAACAATAATTATTGACTTTGCTGTCATCAGAGATGTCATTTATTTTTTATAGAAACATATACCGACAAGCAACTGGAAAGACACTTACTATTTGCTTTAATGTGGTCACTGGGTGCTGTTCTGGAGTTGGACGACCGCTCCAAAATGGAAGAATTCGTTACCACACACCCTTCCAAACTGGACTGGCCCAAAGTGAAGGAAAATGAGACGATTTTCGAGTATGTGGTGAACCCGGAAAACGGAAGATGGCAGCATTGGTCAGATAGAGTTGAGGAGTTCAGTTACCCTGTAGACCAGATCTTGGAATTTACAACAATACTAGTCCCCAATGTTGACAATGTTAGAACTGCATTTTTAATAGAAACTATTGCTAAACAAAATAAAGCGGTGCTATTAATAGGTAAGTTTATTTATTTTCATGTAGAGCCATCGTTCGCCTCTTGTAAACCTAGCTTTATCTGTAATATCTCTATATGTATAATATGTAAAAGAAATTATTACCATATTTCAATTTAGGTGAACAGGGAACTGCAAAAACTGTTATGTTGAAAGGATTCACCAGTTTGTTTGACCCAGAATTCAAACTGAGTAAATGCTTTAATTTTTCATCAGCAACTACACCTAACATGGTTCAGGTAATTGACATGTTTCAAACTATTCTTGATACGATAACATTTAATCTGGCAGTCGTTAATATCAAATAAATAAAATATAAATGGGAATACTGTCTTTTAAGAGGAATATTATGCCTTTTAAAAACAACTTCAGACTGGGAAGAAGGGTTTGCAGATTCAAATTTGCAAAATTGAAAACAGATTCTATTGTTTTTTATTGCGAATAATCGTTTTCCAATTGGAAATAATCAGTTCAAATTGGGAATAATCTATTCAGATTGGGAATAGTCAACTTCAGATTGTGGCAACCAGAAAAATTTTAATTAAAAATAGAACAGTCCAAACTCGTTAGACGACACAAAAAGTTGGAATTTTCTTATTCCCAATTTGAAACAGATTGTTTCTAATTTAAAATTGCCATATCGCAATCTGAAGATGTTTATTTCCAATTTGAAGTTTTAAACGTATAGATATATTGCAAAACAAATTCAGTTTGAAAGTTTTTAATAACAGCTACATGCGAGTTTTTCTATTTTTCTGGTTGTCTCAATTTGAAGTTGACAATTCCCAATTTGTAATTGATTATTCCCAATTTGAAATTCATGATTCCTGATTGGAAAATTATTATTCTAAGTTTGAATTTTCTTATTCCAAATTTGACACTAAGTATCCCTAACTTGAAAGTTCCAATTCCCAATCTAAAAATGTAAAGATGCAAATGAAATTCAGTTTGATATTTTTTAATGAAAGCAGCTATATGCAAGCTTTTCTATTTTTCTGGTGTCTCAATCGAGCCTAGAAAAGACAGTGTTCTCATTACAACTTCAGTTGAAGTTATAAGTACTATAAATTAAAATTTTACAGCGTATTATAGAATCGTACGTAGACAAAAGAGTGGGAACAACCTATGGACCACCGGCTGGAAAAACATTGACAATCTTCATTGATGATATTAACATGCCTGTTATTAATGACTGGGGTGATCAAATTACCAACGAAATAGTTCGTCAGTTGATGGAAAACGGAGGTAAATGTAATTTTTTCAAGTAATCCCTTCGAAATTTTAGGATTTTCAATTTTACAGGCTTCTATAGTTTAGATAAGCCGGGAGATTTCTCTGTCATTGCGGATGTCATGTTTCTAGCAGCCATGATTCACCCAGGCGGTGGTCGAAATGACATCCCGCATAGACTCAAGAGACAATTTTGTATATTCAACTGCGCATTACCAAGTACAACTTCTATGGACTTGATATTCAGTGCAATCGGATGCGGATATTTCTGCATTGAGAGATTCAACCAAGAGATAGTCGATTTCTTACAGAAGTTGATTCCTTTAACACGACATGTTTGGCAACAAACAAAAACTAAAATGCTACCAACCCCTGCAAAGTTTCATTATGTATTTAATTTAAGAGACCTGTCGAGAATATGGCAGGGTATTTTGACCGTACAGGGATCCGAATGTCAAACAATAACTTCCCTATTGAGACTATGGAGACACGAATGCACCAGAGTAATTTCAGACAGGTAGGCCTTATCTGGTCATTAGTAAGGTCAAACGTTAACCGTATTTATCCGAAGGTTTACTCAGAAGGCCGACAGGCAATGGTTCATTACCAATTTAATGCGCCAAGCTCGTGAAGAACTTGGCCCCGACTCTGTACATTTGCAAGAGGAAGAAACTTTCTGGGTAGACTTCTTACGTGAGCCACCAGAACCGACAGGAGAAGAACCGGAAGATTTCTCTTTTGATGCACCAAAAATTTATGAAGAGATTCCTAGCTGGGAGTTTTTGAAAGAAAAACTATTTAGTGAGCAGTCTAAGTCTTGGGACTTATCAAACCTTGGTTGTCTTTTATTGTTTTCAGGTTTTATGGAACAATACAATGAACAAGTAAGAGGAAGCTTGATGGATCTGGTTTTCTTTCATGATGCCATGGTTCATCTAATGATAATTTCTCGCATTATTAGAACACCCCGGGGCAATGCTCTACTGGTTGGTGTCGGAGGATCTGGGAAACAAAGTCTTACTCGTTTAGCTTCGTTTATTGCAAATTATAGAAGTTTCCAAATTCAGCTTACCAGGTTTATTGATGAAATAGACTTGCAAACATTATTTAAATGAATATAAAAAATTGCAGGATATACGGAGTGAACAATTTGATGGATGACATGAAATATCTTTATAGAATAGCGGGAGGTGAGGGACACGGGATAACCTTCATATTCACCGATAACGAAATCAAGCAAGAAGATTTCTTGGAGAGTTTGAATAATATATTAAGTTCAGGGGAAATAGCGAATTTGTTTGCTAAGGATGAAATTGATGAAATCCAGTCGGATTTAATTCCAGTGATGAAAAAACAACAACCAAAAAGACCGCCGACTAACGATAACTTATATGACTTCTTCATTACAAGAGCTCGGTCCAATTTGCATGTAACTCTGTGCTTCTCGCCTGTAACTATGTGAATTTTTTTTTTAATTCTTAATTAATAATTTAAATATTAATAGGTAGGTGAAAAGTTTAGAAATCGCGCTCTCAAATTTCCTGGCTTGATATCTGGTTGCACTATGGACTGGTTCTCCCGTTGGCCTAGAGATGCACTTATTGAAGTATCCGATCATTTTCTGGGAAAATTTGCTATTGTCTGTAATGCTGAAGTTAAAGAAGAACTAATAAAAATGATGGGAGAAATTCAAGATGGCGTGGCAATAACTTGTCTTGATTATTTCGAAAAGTACGTTTTCAACTTTCATTAAAAAAATAATTTATATCATCGTACCTTTTTTAGATTCCGTCGAAGAACTTATGTGACACCAAAAACGTTTATATCTTTCCTGGATACTTATAAAGTCGTTTATAAAATGAAGTTGGATGAAATAGGTGTCTTGGCATATAGAATGAAAACGGGGCTGACAAAATTAGTGGAAGCGCAAGCTAGTGTTGATGAATTGAAAAAAGATCTGGCAGTAAAAGAAGCAGAAATGCAAGTTGCTTCCGAAGCTGCCGAAATGGTATCATTTTTCCACTTACATACTTGAAATCAATATCTGATAAAAAATATATCAAGGTACTAAATGAAGTGGTAGCGGCATCAGAGGTGGCACAGAAAATCAAAGAGGAGGCAACTGTTGTCAAAGACAGAGCTGAAGGACTGGTACAAAATATAAGCATAGATCAGAAAGAGGCAGAAGGAAAATTGTTGGCTGCTAAACCTGCTTTAGATGCAGCTGAGGCAGCTCTGTTGGTATGTTTGTGTTGTTTCATTGTTGTAGTACAGTTGATTACTACTAAAACCTCCACTTTGTTACTAGACCATCAAAGCAGCCGATATTGCCACGGTAAGAAAATTGGGCAAGCCTCCCTATCTCATCACTCTTATCATGGATTGCGTATTGATCTACTTCAAACGTAAACTTGAACCTGCAAAGCCTGACCCAGAAAAAAATTTCCTGGTACCATCGTGGACTGAATCTCTCAAAGTTAGTACTTAAACATAAAATTCTATCATCATCAATAAAAACATATTTCTAGGTTATGGCTGATACGGGTTTCTTGAGAAAACTTCAAGAGTACCCCAAAGACACGATAAATGGTGAAATAATCGATCTTCTACAACCGTATTTAAAATACCCGGTTTATAATTATGAAGCGGCTAAAGTTGCATGTGGTAATGTAGCTGGTTTGATTTCCTGGACAATTGCTATGGCATCTTTTTATGAGGTCAACAGGGAAGTGTTGCCTTTAAAGGTAAGTCTGAGTGAGAATATTTGGCTCGAGTTTTGTTGATTTTTCCATTTTTGTTTCAAAGGACCGATGAAAGTTTTCTTGAAACAAGTGTGATTGTGTAAAGGTGTAAAACATTAATTTGTTCCCAAACCTGTTTAATAATTTCCTCCATTTTTATGGCGAGCATTTAAATTCTAAGAGCTGTTAACTTAATGTATTAAACCAAGTGGTATAAATCAACTATTTCACAAATTTATTTAAAGATCTATGCACTTTAGCCCAATTCCTTTAATGAGTGTCACAATTCAGAACTATATACCTTTTGAACTGCAAATTGGGAATAAACAACTTCAGTTTTGGAATAGGCCATTTCAAGTTGGGAGTAATCAATTTAAAATTAGAAATAACCAGCTTCATAGTGAGAATTATTATTATCTGCAAACAGAATGTATAAGTTTTCAATGGCAGCTACACAAGTCATTTTGAGTTCAATCAAGTTCCCAATTTCAAATTTATTATTCCCAATTTGTGAAAAATGATTCAAAAAATTAAAAAATTTGATTCTTTTCAAAAATTGAAAATTATTATTCTCTCTTCCGATTTGAAATTGCCTATTCCCAATTTGAAGTTGTTTATTTCCCATCTGAAGTTGGAAAGTTTTCTTCTTTTTTGAAGTATTCAATTTTTAGGCTAACTTAGCGATTCAGCAAGCAAAATTAGAGAGGGCTCAAAATGAATTATCTGCTGCTATGGAGTTACTGCAAGCTAAAGAAGAGGAAGTAAGGCAATGTCAAGAACAATACGAAGGAGCCATGACTCATAAACAGGTAATGTTGAAGTTGCATTCCTATTAGAGAATAAAAAAAATTGAAATACACTGACTGTAGGCTGTCTTCGATGATGCAATGAAAGTCAAAAATAAAATGGATGCTGCGACTGCTTTAATAAATGGTCTGGCCGGGGAAAGAATCAGATGGACTGAACAGCTGGCTCAGTTCAAAGCGGAAACAGAAAGACTTATCGGAGACGTGGTGTTACTAGTGGGTTTTTTGGGCTATGCTGGTCCATTCAATCAGGAATTTAGAACGGAAATGCAGAGAACATGGTATGACGGTCTCATAAGGCAGAAGATTCCCGTTACAGCCGGTCTATATGTGATAGACTCTTTAACGGACACGGCAACTGTAAGTTTTTTGTATTGAGGTCTTGGGAAAATTAAAATATATTTTCAAGATTGGTGAATGGAATTTACAAGGATTACCAACAGATGAGCTCTCAATTCAAAACGGTATCATAGTAACGAAAGCTTCACGGTATCCCTTACTGATAGACCCTCAGAATCAAGGCAAAGCTTGGATTAAAGAGAAGGAGAAAAACAACAGTTTAATAGTTACTTCACTCAATCATAAATACTTCAGGTAGATTAATTTCATTAATAATTATTGTTACTAATGTTTTAATTGATGTTTTTTTAGAAATCACATCGAAGATGCAGTTTCTTTAGGATATCCGTTAATTATTGAAGACATAGGTGAGGAACTTGATCCAGTGCTGGATAACGTTTTAGAAAAGAATCACATCAAAGTCGGTACTACTTACAAAGTGAAACTGGGTGATAAAGAAGTGGATGTTTCCAAGGAATTCAGAATGTACATTACAACTAAACTGGCTAACCCAAATTACACACCAGAAATATTTGCGAGAACATCGATAATCGATTTTACTGTCACCATGAAAGGTTTCATAATAACTACCTACTTCATAAAAGAAACGAAATTATAATGAGTTTTAATTCAGGATTAGAAGATCAACTGCTGGGAAGAGTTATTTTAACAGAGAAACGAGAACTGGAATCAGAACGAACCAATCTTATAAAAGACGTCACAGCAAATAAACGGAAAATGTTGGAGCTCGAGCAGAATCTTCTGTACAAACTGACAACCACTCAGGGTTCTTTATTAGATGACGAGACTGTAATTGGAGTGTTGAATGTCACGCGAAGTACTGCCGCAGAAGTGAGGGAAAAACTATCCATTGCCAAAGAAACTGAAATCAAAATAAATGCTGCAAGAGAAGAATTCAGGTAAGCATTGTTTGATTGGTAAGTGCATCATGAAAATTAGAGTTTACGGAGTTAATTTTTCAGACCTGTAGCATCAAGAGGAAGTGTCTTGTATTTCTTAGTTGTGAGCATGTCGATGGTCAACTACATGTATCAAACTTCGCTTGTCCAGTTTTTAGAGCGATTTGATATTTCAATGAATCGATCTGAGAAAAGTCCTATAACAACCAGGTAGGTATTAACTTTTTCCAAAAATCACATTGACTTACTTCTTGAAAAGTATCAATAATTGTTATATATATTTCTTTATTTAGAAGTTGTTTGGAAAACTCTTGTAACTTTTTAATAATATGAAAAGAAACTATAGTTTATGACATTCTGTTGGCGAATAAAGTTAATGTATTCAATTTTTCTTTGGAACCGATTAATAATAATAATTATTGTTCATAAATAAAAGTTGTCCAAAGCCTAATGTAACCCAAAAATCTATAAAGTTAATTACAATAATAACCACTGACCTAAAAAAAAACTTTTCAAAACATCGATGACAGTGTATTTTTCATAATAATTTGGTAATATTATTTTTAGGAGAATCGGTTACATTATCGATTATTTAACTTTGGAAGTATTCAAGTACAAATGTCGGGGGTTATATGAAGATGACAAGTACATGTTTGTTCTGCTGATGTGCCTGAAAATCGACCTGCAAAAAGAATACATAACTTACGATGAATTCCAAAATTTCATTAAAGGTGGTGCCGCACTCGATTTGAATACTTGCCCGCAAAAACCAGCAAAGTGGATAACCGATCTGACCTGGTTGAACCTCGTTGAACTGTCAAAACTTCGACATTTTCAATACATAGTCCAACAGGTAAAAACCTGTTTTGCAGTTTATGAATCATTATAAGGTATGCACGTTTCGTAATATTCGCAGGTGTCTGACCGTCCGAAAACATGGAAGAACTGGTTTGATAAAGAGGCTCCAGAAGAAGCCACCCTTCCTGATGGATACAATTCTCTGGATGTGTTTAGAAAATTATTAATGATTAGGTAATTATTTGAAAATTTAAGTTTCTTTTGTCACAAGAGATATGGGAAAATTAACTAAAACTATTGCACAATTTATCAATTTAATAAGGAATGATGGTTTGGTTGAAGATTATCCATTATTGATCTTGATTTGCATCATATGCAACTGTAGCATGTTTTACGAATCATTTTTCTATTCTTCTTCGATTCAATAATATAGAATGCACATAATGGGATCGATGATTCTAGTTATTTTGCTTTAGTATTAAAGCTTGCCCTAACTGTAAAATTTGAGCATTTGATTCAAATTCATTTATTTCACATCCACAAAGAAGATAAATGTCAAAGTTAACCGATTGAACATCTTCATTTAAGAATGAGAGATTAATCGCTTTAAGGCAAAGGTATTTTCATGTTGTTTTTGTAAAAGTTTTAAGCTAAAGTATGTCTTCTGTTTAAAGAAATGGGAACCATACAACTCAATTTAGGCTTAAAATTATCTATTTATCCCCTAGTTATGATTTTAAATAAAGGTTTATAAACATAACTTCTTCCCTTGTTGCTTTATAAAATTATGATAATGTAAAGATTTCATTGTTGTTACAAAAAAAAATTCTAGAGCTTGGTGTCCTGACAGAACAATCACCCAGAGTCGAAAATATATCGCAAATTCTTTGGGCCAAAAATTTGCAGAGCCGGTGATTTTAAACTACGAAGTGATGTTTGGGGAATCCCGAGCTCTGACTCCCATGATCTGTTTCTTGAGTATCGGGTCTGATCCGACGCCGTACATTGAACAGTTGGCAAAGAAATTGGAAACAAAGGTGAAATCTATATCTATGGGACAGGGGCAAGAAGTGCATGCCAGAAAACTGCTTACACAAGCCATAGCCGAGGTAAACATTACTTATTGGGATGGGTGGTGAACAAAGAACTTTATAAAAAAATTTTAGGGGTTCTGGGCTCTTTTGCAAAACTGTCATTTGTCACTGGATTACATGCAGGAAGTCCTTGCGCAATTCTTAGAGATGGAAAAAGGTATCGGCTCATATCATCCGGATTTTAGATTGTGGATAACGACAGAATGGCACGATCAATTTCCGATTAGTTTGTTACAAATTTGCATTAAATTTACAAATCAAGCTCCATCAGGTATGTGTACTGTGAACATTTCAACAATTTTTTCAACATCAACATTATTGTGCAGGTGTTCGTGCTGGATTATTGAGAACATACACCTCAATGAATCAGGATCTTTTGGACTATTCAGATGCCTGGCAGTATATTCCTTTGGTGTATGGCATATCCTTCTTACACACTGTTGTACAAGAACGTCGTAAATTTGGTCCTCTCGGCTGGAATATACCGTATGAATTCAATTCAGCCGATTGGCTGGCTAGTATAATATTTGTGCAGAATCATTTGGACGACTTGGACCCGAAAAGGGGAATAAGTTGGAGCACATTGAGGTAACATTCGACATAATAAACACTCATAAAATAATTATAAAAGAAACCTAATAAATTTTGACAAATTATTGCAGGTATATGTTGGGCGAAGTTCATTATGGGGGAAGAGTGACAGATGATTACGACAAGAGGCTATTGAACACATTCTGCAGAGTTTGGTTCGGTGATTGGATGTTTGGTGAAGACTTTGAATTTTATAGGGGCTACAAAATAATTGTACACAGGCAAGTGGCAGATTACATGACTCAAATAGAAACTTTTGCCAATATAGATCCTCCTCAAGCATACGGACTTCACTATAATGCTGACATAACGTAAGCATATAATATAGATTTTTCATGGCATAAGAGTTGTGGAATTTAAAATTCTCCAGGTACCAAACTAACATGACAAATTCAATGTTGAACACAATGTTATCGATTCAGCCAAAAACATCTTCAGCTGGTCACGGAGAAACTAGAGAATCGATTGTCACAAGGCAAACAAACGACATGCTTAGCAAATTGCCAAAGAATTATGATCCTTTTGAAGTCAAAGAGAGGTAAATTATTCCATCATTATTAACATATTCCAATAAGAAACAATCTTATTTTAGATTGAAAATTATGGGATACACCAATCCACTAAACATATTTTTAAGACAAGAAATTGACAGAATGCAAAAAGTTATATCCCTTGTTAGAATAACTCTACGTGACCTATTATTAGCCATCGAAGGAACCATTATAATGAACGAGGTATGATATTTCCTTACATTCTCCTACTTGAAGTTTTGAAAGAATGGTATTTTTACCTCAGGCGCTACGAGATGCCCTAGATAACATTTTTGATGCCAGAGTTCCTGTTGTATGGCGGAGAGGGTCTTGGGCTGCCAGCACTCTGGGGTTCTGGTTTACAGAATTATTGGACAGAGACGCACAATTCAGGAGCTGGTGCTTTGAAGGAAGACCTCCTTCCTTCTGGATGACTGGATATTTCAACCCTCAAGGTATTGTCAAATATGATACTGCTAAAATATATTTAACGAGTTATAAATTACAGGATTTCTAACAGCTATGAGACAAGAAGTAGCAAGAGCTCATAAGGGTTGGGCTTTAGATCAAGTGACATTATTCAATACGGTGTTGAAAAATACAAGGGAAGAAATTCTGCAGTCTCCTCCTGTAATATGAGTGATTATATTTTGGATTACTTTATGATTTTTAAAATATTTCCAGGAAGGTGTATATGTGTATGGGTTATTCCTGGAGGGTGCTGGTTGGGATAAGAGAAATTCAAGACTTATTGAAGCAACAAATAAAGTTCTATACTGCCTTATGCCGGTTATTCACATTTTCGCTATTTATTCAACAGAACCCAAACCAACAACTCTTTATGTTGTAAGTAACTAGATTCAAAGCGTAAGAATCGAATTGATTAATTTATTTTAATCATTTTTATAGTGCCCGATGTACAAAAAAGCAAGAAGAACTGACTTAAATTATATCACCGCCTTATGGTTGCAAACCGAAGTTGCCAGATTTACCCCAGAACACTGGATATTGAGAGGTGTTGCTCTGTTATGTGATACACAATAAATTATAGTGAAAATAATTAGTATACAAATACGGTTAATATTAGTAAGAGAAGTGTATTATAATAAGAAATAAGAATAATAAAAATATTATAGCAGCATTGATTAACAATTACATATCTTTTCCAGTCAACAGTCCATTATGATATTCATGATTTGATTATTAGATTCACTTATTACAAGCAATTTATACTTGAGAACACTACTTAAGATACAATAATAATAATGATGTGATCGCTGATCATAAAAATAATACTAAGTGAACAAAAGCTTTTTCGGCAAGCAGGAATGCTAGAATTTTGCCTAGAGTAAAATAAATTTTTTATTAGGTTTACAGCCAATATTATAAAGGCTCATTAGGCTAACGGGCAGATTTCTGTACTCGTTTTTGAAGCTAATATCGACGTCAAATGACTTTTATTAACATTTTTGTAATTACTTTCGTGTCAAGAATAGATAAATTAAAAAAATTTCCACTTAGACTCAATACCTTCTTCAGAAATGGCCACAGAAATCTGCCCGTTAACTTAATGAGCCTTTATAATACCCGCTATTAGTGGTACATTCAGTACTTACATTTACTAATGATGTCTCAACAAGACAAGATGTTAATTTCCTTGCTCTTATTACAGATACCTGTTAATGCTCTTTCACAACAATCACTCACAGACAAATGTATTTCGAAAATTATGGATACTTCATTTGTTTTCAATTATACTCTAATTATTAAAAGTGCAGATGCTGATTTTACAGACCTCACAAGTGTACATCAAACCGTCATACAGATTAATAAAAACAGTTTACATTTATTGGATCAAATAAAAGACAAAATGAACAATTTCATTATAAGTTGGGAAAATACAACACAACTCAATGAAACAATTATTTATCTAAAAGATTTAAACATTTTTGATTCAAGAAGTCAGTACTTGTTTTCAGCTAAAGAGCATGATGATTTAGAAGAGATTGTGCAAGTTTTTTGGCATTACCGCTTATATAATTCAGTCATTGTTTCCAGCAATAGCGGCAATGTTGACATTTACAAAATGAACATGTACGAGTCAAAATGTGGGACTGTAATTAAAACTAAAAAAATCGGCCCTTGCCTTGACGATGGGGTTATAACTAATTCTTCAGAACTATTTGCAGTGGACATGAAAAAATACTTTGAAGGATGTACTTTGAGAGTTATTTGGAGTCATATACCGCCATGGGTTGTAAACGATACCAGTAATATCTATGGCGTTTTTGTAAACCTCGTCGATTTAATAGCAGAAATAAGTAATTTTAAAGCCTCATATCTACCATCTAAACCTGAATACTTGGAAGAAATGAAAGTAAGGTTTTCATTGGACTCTGTATTTCAAGACTTTCAGAGTGGATATGCTGATATATACTTGGGTTTAGGTAATAATTTGCCTTATGAATATTTTGACACTACATTTACAATTTATGATGATGGAATTTATTGGGTAGTACCAAAAGGTGACGTTATTTCTTATTGGAAATCTGTCTTGAAGCTGTATTCGCCATTAATGTGGATATTCTTTTTTGTATTATTTACCATACTTGGTTTTATATTTTGTTTTCTCAAAAATTATGATAGAACTGATAAAATAACTTTCAAAAATAATATTGAAAACATAATGTATCTCTATGCAATCTCCTTAAATCTAGGAGTTCATAAAATGCCGAGAGGGCAAATTCTCAGATATTTTCTGATTGCTTTTTGTATGATGTCATTTCTTCTCGTAGTAATTAATCAAGCCAAAGTTTTCGAAGTTATCAGTAACCCAAAATATGAACACGATATTAAATCTGTTGAAGAACTTGTAGATTCAAACTTTCCCATACAATTTGGTGAAGGTTTGGCTCTTCTATTTTTGTTTGTTGGACCAGTCAACAAGCGAGTTTTCGACAGCTTCATACCCATAGATCTCGGCTTAGAAGATGCCACAGAAAAAGCGATTGAAGAGCAAAATTTCGCCACATTAACAACCAAAAGTTATCTTATTATGTCTCAAAACTTAAAAAGAATTGCGAATGTTTTTCCAGTGGCACATTTTCAAGTTTGCTTCTATGTAAGAAAGCAGTATGAGATGTTCTACTTAATTGACGATGTATCCAAACGGATCATAGAAAGTGGATTTCTAGAAAAATGGGTTTCTGACGTTAAATGGGAATATTTTTTAAAAACGGAACCGTTCAGTAAGGCAACTTTTTTTCAGATTACTTTCAAACATATAGAAGGAGCAATTTATTTACTTGGGTTTGGATATGTTTTGGCTGGTATAGTATTTCTATGTGAAGTATTACACTTTAGATTTGTAAAAAAAATAAAAACCAAAGCGTTAGTGATCATTAGAGATCATTAGTGATCATCATTATGGTTTGTCCAGCGAGTGTTGTCCGGTGAGATGTCTCACTGATCCTGACTATAAACGATTTGATTTAATGCGATTTAATTCTAATTACTAATTGTATTATAATTATTATTGTACGAATCGAATCAATTATTGTATTATAATAATTATATTTATTAATAATAAATATTACAATTATTATATAAATCAATTATTGTAATTGTACGAATTAAATCTCATAAAATCAAATTGTTTATAGTCAGGATCAGTGTGGCATCTCACCGGACAAGACTCACTGGACAAACCATAGTGACATGATGACACTTGAAAAGTTTTCTGATTCAAGCTTTACTGTTTGCTTTAAACAAGATGGAAGGTTTTAGAGCACTTACAAATTCAAACAGATATGAAAAAATTACTTTTTCCTATACATATATCTTCAAAAAAATGTGTGTACCTTTTATTTGTGACATTAGACCTTAATAGTATCTTAAAGGATGAGTCGATATTAAGGTCTTTAAAACATGTGCGAGTTTTACAGCAAGACGACGAAGCCAGAGTGCTCAAAATTGAGCAAGTGTTTTTAAGACCCGATATCCACAAATACTTTACGATAGTTTTTATTATTGGTACATTTTGAGATTATAAATTGTGGAATATTTGAATTAAGATTTTCAAATGTCTGTCATTAATGATTTTGTTATTTGAGGTAACAGTGTGACAAATCAAACAATCAAAACAATTAAAAAGTTGACATTCAGACATCGTTTCTGGGGTAATGTTGATGTTGCTAGGACAATCTTTAAAAAGCAGGTGTGTTTTAATATTCGATTTAAACACGCTCGGATGTTTTTTAACTACTACCAATTATTAAAAATTCAATTTATTTGTCTCATTTTTAGTCTTAAGCCCGTATTAACAAAGTGTTCCTGCTATGAAAATAATTAAATAAATGGGGTAGAGATATGCAATAATTTGTATGCATTAGAATGAGATAAGTACATATATATGATTACGTAATTATTTAGAAAATTATCGTTTGTGAATACGGGCGTTAATCTCATTAAAGACCAAACAAGTTTACAATTTATAATTATTGTTATGGAAATTTTATTTTATTTTATTTATAGTATATAAACAAGTTAGTGTGCCATTTTTTAAGCCCCCTGTATTTAAGATCGAAATTCAAATCTTTAATAATTTATTTTATAGTCATATTATACCCATATTACACTTATTGATTAATAATAATAATAATAATAATAATAATAATAATAATACAAATAGCATACCCACTTAACATCCATAAAGTCCATTTAAACTGGGTGTCATATGACTTGGGTATTAAGTCCAAATGGTTCAAACAATTTACAAAAGTACAGAAAAACAAAACCTATCTTAAAATGTTTCTATGATGAGTAAGAGCACTTAGGGGATAAAATTTTGATATGTGACCTTTATTTCAATACATCAGTCAACTTTTGCCTAGAATCCTTCAGCGAGACAAGATGTTAATTTTCTTGCTCTTATTGCAGATACCTGCTAATGCTCTTTCACAACAATCGCTCACAGACAAATGTATTTCGAACATTATGGATACTTCATTTGTTTTTAATTACACCGTCATTATTAAAAGTGCAGATGCTGATTTTGCAGATCTCAAGAGTGAACGTCAAACTGTCATACAGATTAATAAAAACAGCTTATATTTATTGGATCAAATGAAGGATAAAATAAACAATTTCATAATCAGTTACGAAAATATAACACAACTCAATGATACAATTGTTTATCTAAAAGGTTTAAGCAGATTTGATTCAAGAAGTCACTACTTGTTTCTAGCTAAAAAGCATGATGATATAGAAGAGACTGTGCAAATATTTTGGCATTACCGCTTATATAATTCAGTCATTGTTTCCAGCAATAGCAGCAATGTTGACATTTATAAAATGAACATGTACGAGTCAAAATGTGGGACTGTAATTAAAACTAAAAAAATCGGCCCTTGCCTTCGTGATGGCGTTATAAACAATTCTGCAAAACTGTTTGCAGTTGACATGAAAAAATACTTTGAAGGATGTTCTCTGAGAGTTATTTGGAGTCATATGCCCCCATTCGTTGTCAATGATTCCAATAATGTGCATGGTATTAATATAAAGCTTATGGATTTATTAGGTGAAGTTAGTAATTTTAAAGTCAAATTTCTTTTATCTAAACCTGAATATTTAGAGGAAATGCACACAACCTATACACTTTACTCTGTGTTGAATGACTTTGAAAGTGGAGAGGCTGAGATATACTTGGGTTTAGGTAGTTATTTACCCTTTGATATTTTTCAAGTTTCGTGCGTTATTTATGATGAGGGATTGTATTGGGTTGTACCAAAAGGAGACTTAATTCCTTACTGGAAATCTGTCTTAACGTTGTATTCACCAATGATGTGGGCATTATTTTTCTTATCATTCATAATTGCGAGTTTTCTATTTCATTTTCTTAAAAATTATCATAGCACTGATAAAATAACTTTCAAAAATAATATTGAAAACATAATGTACCTCTATTCGATCGTTATAAATCTAGGAGTTCATAAAATGCCGAAAGGAAAAATACTCCGATATTTTCTGATTGCGTTTTCGGTAATGTCATTCCTTTTCGTTGTAATTAATCAAGCCAAAGCATTCGCAGTTTTCAGTAATCCAAAAAACGAACACGACATTAAATCTGCTGAAGAACTTGTGGATGCAAACTTCCCGATGAAATTTCACGAAAGTTCCTCTCCAGCATTCATCTTTAATGGGCCACTTAATGAACGAATTTTTGACACTTTCACACCCATAGATCTCCACTTTAAAGAAGCTACGGAAAAGGCAATAGAAGACAAAAACTTTGCAACATTGACAACCAAAGGTTTACTCATTATGACCCAAAATTTAAAAAGAGTTGCCAACATTTTTACACAAATACAATTCCCTATTCTGTTTTATGTAAAAAAGCGACATGAAATGTTCTACTTTGTTAATGATGTAGCCAAACGGATCGTGGAAAGCGGATTTGTAGAAAAATGGGTTTCTGACGTTAAATGGGAATATTTTTTAAAAGTTATGCCGTATACTAAAGAAAAGTTTATTCAGATTTCTTTCAAACATATAGAAGGGGCAATTTACTTACTCGGGATTGGATATTTTATGGCTGCTATAGTATTCCTATGCGAAATACTGCACTTTAAATATTTTTAAATATTTTCAGTGTATTAAAATGTGTATATTTAAAATATACACAGTTATGAAAACAGTTTTCTGATCCTGATTTATGAAACTAATGGGTAATAAGTCCTGGTGACAAATCATCTTGGCTGGTCATATTGTTTGAATTTATGACCCATTCAAGTTGTTTATTGTTTATTGTAATGATTCATTAAAAATCATTGTAATGATTTTCAAATGAGTCTCCTCATGCTGGCACCATTTTATTTAGTTGCAATGTTAATTCGGTTAAATATTTTATCAATTACTTATTGGTGTTTTAAATTCAAGGTGTCTACTTTATGTACAAATTAGGGCTGTGCTTTTTACGAATTGTTACTAACCGTTTAACAGAAAAATTTTCGGTCGGTTAACCGGTTAAGTGATAAATAAAAAATAAATAATAGTAAATACCTACCTAAATATATTATTTGCTAAAGAATAAAGAATAAACAATTATTAAATTTCTGTTCCTCGGTACGCTTCAAATGCAGGGAGTATAATTCAAGATTTCAAATTTCCAAGATGTTTTGAATTACCTTTACATTGTTACATGGTAAAGGTCTATTTACATCTAAAGGTACAAACGTTTGTGTTTGGGCCCAGTGTTCAATCTGGACATCCATTTTTTTATTATTATTAATCCATAAAAAATAATAAAATCCATAAATAATAAAATCCATTTATTAATAAAAATGCACGTCCACGTTGAATACCTGACCCATGTCTGTGCCATGAGATGTAAATAGATCTATACCTCGGTTGGGGGATGGTGGAGTATAACTCACTCCGAATTTTGGGAAAATTTTTACATAAAACGTTAAGTTATGACCATTATAGACGATATCTTGAAAAAAATTTGCGGAATATACATAAAATATTGAGAAAAATGAGTTTAAAGTATCATAAAATTTACCAAAAATGACAGTTCAATTTCCATTAAATTCACTAAACTGACAGATTCGTAGAACTGAGAATGATCATGTTGTGCAGCGTTGTCATATCTATTATTTATTACTAACATCTTGTGAAATAAAAATATTTGGTATAATTTGCGAAGGTTATTGTTTTAATTTTAAAATTTCAAATATTTCTATTCAGAAATACATCAAAAGTTATAAATGGTCCATGCGAGAGGGCAAGGATAATATCACAGAGGCCGTCAAATAGATAATGGGCCATAAGACTGGTTATTAAAGTTATGTTTGAATATTTTCAGACTGATAATGTACCAATTCATATAATTAACTAAATAAAACACATTTTTGATTTTGATTTATTTCCTTCTTAAAAAAAATCACATCATAAAACATGAGTTTTTAATTTTAAAACAATATATTATTGACCATAACAACGTGACAACGTCGCAAAACATTATATTTTATTGAAGTGTCCATGAATGACATTGTTGACATTTCGATTATTGCCTCACGGCTTTGTTGTGAATTGTTCAACTCATTAAAGGTTATGTCAGTTTAATTAATTATCATCGAAAATTAAAAACCATTTTTAGAAGTTATCCTACACATTTAAGAAATGAAACTGTTAAAACAAGTTCAGGGAATGTATTCTATAGTTACTTATTTAAGGAGTGTTGACAGTGCAGCGTTATATTTTGCCTAGAAAATCGTGAAATAATGGAGCGAGAAAACTGTTGATGAAATGAAAAATCGAGTTAAAAATTCGTTTTTTTCAAAATTGTACGAAGGGTCCGCAAATTTTTTTGCTTAGATCGACTTGTTTTAAGGTAAGCTTCCTTCCTATATAGAAATTTTCCTAAAATTCGGAGTGAAGTATTCTCCACCAGAACCCTCGGTTGTTATATATAGTTATAATGAACCCATCCCACCCCATTCGCCCGAAGGTCGAGACCACTGGCACAGGTTTTCAGTTTTTATTCCCTGGAAATCTTGGAACACCTGCACCTGCACCACAGTCATGCCATTGGTATAATAAGTAATTCAATGATCTGTCTCAGTGAAACATTTCATGCATTTATATTTTGAAAACTGTAAATGTAAATGGAAAATTAATAATAGTATTTCGAAATTTATTTATTATTAGGTATTATCCTATAATATTCAATTTCGGATAAACGGTTATCGAAAATTATAACCGGTTATCAGATTAAGAATCGGTTAAACGGTTAACCGGTTAACCGTCACAGCCCTAGTACAAATGTGTTTCAAAATGAAATAAAGTGGTAAGAGTGAGCAAAAGGAGTAGTAATGCTCAAAAATAACCAAGAATCATTTTACTTAATGAGTATACTTATGTATAATTCACAATATTTGATTCAGTATTGAACAACGATTTTAGATGAAGCAGATAGCCTATAAGGTATTTAAAAAATGTACATATTCTGGAATCCTATAGCTGAAATCTGACACCACCATTTCAATATTAATCCTTGTACTAACTTCATAATATCTGCATATCTAAAAAATAGTTTAATGTAGTTTTTCTACCACTCTGGAGTAACTAACATAGGTTATTCCCAATCAATTATTGCACTATACCTACTGCTACTTCTTACTAATAGTCAGTCAGTATTGTATTTTGAACACAAAATAACATTTTTATTTCATGGGAATTAATAGATAATCGTAAAACAATATTATAGAACGTTATTTTCACTTTTTCACAAATATATTCTTGAGAAAATCCTCCTTTTTCAACGCCTGTAATGATTTTACTATACAGGGTGTCAATTTGAAAACTTGCCACCCCTGAATTCTCCCTTGAAAAATCTTTCTCGAAGAAATCCTGAAGCAGGTCAATTTTTCTTATTTAATTTATGTTCCATTAACGTAAAAATTTTCATACAGGCTGTTCCTTGACTCAGTAATGCTGAAATTGTCTACTTTTTTAAATGGGACACCTGTATATCAATACATTTTCAGATTATCTGAGAAAATTCAGTAAGAATAGTTTTCACAGTTGGGTGACGAAAAATCTATTGTTTTCCATCACTATAATTATGCATGTATAAAAATTTCAGCTACACAACATGATAAAGCTTTAAAAGTTAAGATAGGGACATGTAAAACAAGCTGCTTTGAAAATGGAAAACTGTGATTTTCACTTGTTTGCAACTCAAAAGCTACTCAGTTTAAACTCCAACTGTGAAAACCATTTTTACTGGATTTTCTCAGACAATCTGAAAATGGCTGGGTGTCCCATTAAAAAAAAAATAGACAATGTTATCATAACGTAAAAAATGTTCTATGCCAATATGACATAAATTAAATTAAAAAATTGACCTGTTTCGGGATTTCTTTGTGAAACACTTTTCAATGGAGAATTCAAGGGTGGCAAGTTTTCAAATTGACACCCTGTAAGTATTATCTTTTTTAAATTGTTGTGTGTCATATTAAGTAAAACTATTTCAAAAATTCAAGTATGGAAAGACTATTACAGCCTAACTATTATTTCCCTCTAATGGCATATTGTTAAAAAGACAAGATTAGAGAAAAATGTCTTTGCAATAAAATAATTATTCCAATTAATTTTCCTGTTCATGATTTTCACATAACATATACGCAATGGGCTCTTGCTTAAGCTAAAAACCAATGTAGGTATTTATAACTAAATATAGTAGGTAATTATTTTTAATTAAATTATTATATTAAATATATATATTAACATCTCGAGTAATGAGATTGGAAAGTGGACGTGCGTGTTCAGCCCGCTCCGATCATAACAAACGTTTTATTAGTGAAATTGTGACCCATTAAAAGCAAGTTTTCGAGTGGATGTAAATGAGATAACCCTTATTGCTCTGCAATCATCAACTAAAGGCCACCCTAAGGTAATCCGTGGTAAAAAGCACTAGAACTACAAATACTAGTGCAATAACTTATAATTATAATTGATAAAAATTAATCAATCACCGAAACGAGATAAAAACAACCATATCTCAGAGGGGACTCTTGTCCAATTCGTAAATAGCAACCAAAAATACACCATGGATGTATGGTTTATCCTCTATAGCAAAGATAATTTGAAATAACATGAATGAAATAACAACGGGAACCTCTGAGTACAGGAGTTCCCAACAGACACAAATGCCAACCCCTGCAGATGAAACATCAACAAGTAAACAATCTTATGCAAAACGAGCCAGCATGACAGCATTCCCAAAAAGAGATCAAGCATTGGTCCTAAATGCAGTAGAAGAACTGAAACTCTCAGACTATGTAACATGTATAGGAAATATTGTAGGACCAAAGAATGTACAGTTTGCCTCGAGAATAGCCAACAATAGGATCTGCATATACCTATCAAGCAAAGAACTCGCTAATGAGGTTTCAGAGAACTGGAAAAGTATAACTATAAAAAACTATGAAGTGAACATCAGGAAGTTAGTCACACCAGCAAAGCGAATTATTTTTTCAAATGTATGTCCATCAATAAGCAACGAACCCCTCCTAGATATTATTACCAAACTAGGACTTAAACCAGTATCCCCGATATCATTTCTGAGGGCAAGCATCACTGGGGATGAATATGCGCATGTACTGAGTTTCAGGAGGCAAATATATGTCCAGCCTGACGATGCCATCTGTCTACCTTCCTCTGTACCAATAGTAGATGAAGATATAACATTCCGCATATTTCTAAATTATGACGATATGACCTGCTTTGTATGTAGGCAAAAAGGACATCTCGCTGGAAAATGCCCAAACAGCACGACAGAAAACATATCCAACGTAGAGACAAGAGACCCCGCGAACCCTGCAACTACGGCCACCACTCATCAACAAGATGAACCTATCACAACAGGAAATAAGAGAACCAGATCCCCTGCAACCTCATCCACGCCTTCCACTATAACACAAGCGGATAAATCGAATGAAGGTGTGAAAGAGCCAAGCCCAATGATGGCACCACCAACATCTAATACCCATATCTCCCGCAAAGATTCATCAGCAAAATACAAAAAGCGAAAATCATCACTATCACCGGCGACGCCAATAACTGCAGATGCCCACAAACATATAGATCAGTTTTTCAAGGAAAATAATTCACAATACACGATAAATTCCATTAACTTTATATCTTTCTTAGAAAATACGGCTGGAAAATCAGATCCACTCACGGAAGCGCTGCGCTTCACTGACGACATAAGTGAACTAAAGAAAATTATATACGATGTGTATCCACACATCCCAGATCGATCACTAAAAAACAGACTAACTCGCATTTCTCGCAGATTAGATGAGCAAACGGCAGAGAGAACAAGCACAGATCCGAACTACAAATTCTCCCCTCAAACACCGCAACCAAATGTACAACTTTCAACTGCTGCCTCCTTAGATGACCTTTCCATGTCGGAAAGCGAATCGAACACATCATACTAGATTGATTATTAGATATAAGTATTCACAAAATAATCAATAAAACACAGCATTCAGTCTGATACATTGGAACTGTTGTGGGTTCTACTCACACCTAGAAAACCTGCAACACCTGATATCTGAACACTCACCGGACATGCTTTGCCTACAGGAAACCAATTTTAAGCCTAACCAGAAGCCCAAAATAAACTGGTATAATGACTTCAACTATTACCGCAACACAGATTGCAAAGCTAGTGGAGGTACAACTATTCTAGTCCGAAATAAATGGTACTCAGAACACATCAACATCAACACAAATCTGGAAGCAGTCGCGGTCAGCTCCTGGTGCCCAAATCGCATAACTATATGTAGCGTATACATACCACCAAACTATAATCTATCAAACTATGAATTGGATGACCTGGTACACCAACTTCCCTCCCCTTTCCTGATGGTGGGAGATTTCAATGCTCACAGTCAACTATGGGGATCAGAAAGAGCAACAAGCCGTGGGCACATGATTGTGGAATTCCTAAATCGCAACAGCAGAGTAACGCTATTAAATAATGGAGCACCAACATTTTTCTGCGCGCACTCCGGTAAACAAACATGTTTGGATCTTAGCTTCAGTGACCCACGTAGTGCCTCTATATTAAATTGGGGAGTCATGGACTCGTTGTACGGTAGTAACCATTTCCCCGTTCACATGTTCAGCAACAACCGTGATACAACTACCCCAATATACGAGAAATGGAACATCAAAAATGCAGACTGGAGCGGCTTCGCTAGAACTGTCGAACGGGGAGTACACGATCTTACCCTATCAGAAGACATAAATGTATGCGTGTCGGACTTTACAAACATTGTCTTAAATTCGGCAATGGAAAATATTGGAAGACATACGAACCCAACAAACAAAGCAGTACCATGGTGGAACGAAGATTGTAAAGTAGCAGCGCAAAACAGCAAAAGGGCGCTGAACAGATATAGAAGGTTAAGAACAACAGAATGCCTGGAAACTTTCAGGCACTATAAAGCAATCGCTAGAAGGTTATTTAAACAAAGAAAGAAAGAGTCTTGGAAAGAATATGTCGCCAACATCTCCGTCAACACAAAACCAGGAGAAGTCTGGAATAAAATAAACAAGCTGAAAGGAACCGGTACAAGTTTCCACATACCCGCACTTAAAAATACAAATAGCCGGATGATCACATCCCCAACAGAAATTGCAAACCTACTAGGAAACACCATTGCCACACAATTCAGCACAACAAAATATAATGCAGACTTTATTAGGATGAAACAACTGGAAGAGTCCACACCCCTAGAGTTCAACAGAAACACAGAATGGCCAATAAACAATCCGTTAAATTTCAGCGAACTAATACATGCAATCAAAAGTACCGAAAACGCAGCAGCTGGACCAGACGATATACCCGTCATCTTCATAAAAAATTTACCAGCTAACGCTCTAAAACATCTCATTAAAATATATAACAAGGCGTGGATGGAACACAGCTTCCCCAATCAATGGCATGTCGCTAGGATACTCCCGTTTCACAAGAAAACCAAAGCAGCAACAGACCCAACATCATACAGGCCAATCACTAACATGCACTCTCTGTAAACTGCTGGAAAAAGTTATCAATAAGAGACTACTATGGTTTCTGGAGAACAACAACTGTCTCTCCAACTTTCAATTGGGATTCCGTCCTCAAAGAAGCACAGAAGACAGCCTAGTCATACTACAAACAGAGATAACTAACGCTTTCATTAATCAACAAGATTTGTTGGCTATTTTCTTTGACCTAGAGCAGGCCTTTGACAGAACTTGGAGACACAGAATACTGAGAAAGCTCACAGAATACCAGCTAGGAGGCAACCTGCTATACTTTGTCCAAAACTTCATGAAAAACCGAACTTTCAGAGTGCAAGTCAACGGAGCCATGTCAAAAGAATACATACAAGAAAACGGTGTCCCACAAGGATCAGTGATAAGCCCTACTCTCTTTATACTTGCCATTGACGATATAGCGAAACACATAGACAAACCAGTACAATACGCACTGTATGCGGACGACCTGATGATCTTCACCCGCGGTAAAAACGCACGCACACTCAGAGAACAGCTAGGAACGACAATTTGTAAATTAGAGACATGGACGCAATCCAGTGGTCTACGATTTTCGCCAACAAAAACCAAAAGCCTTCTTTTCACCAGAAAACAAAGCCCGGTGATTCTGCCACCAATGAAACTATACGAAAACGACATCAAACAGGTAACAGAGCATACATTCCTAGGTATGCTATTCGACGCAAAGCTGAGCTGGAAACCCCATATAGAGAAACTGAAACATGACTGCCTGCGAAGAATGAACATTCTGAAAACCCTGTCACACTACCACTGGGGTTCGACAGAAACACTACTCCTTCGTATATACAGAATGCTAATCAGATCTAGGATAGACTACGGAAGTACCATATATGCCTCTGCCAATAAGTCAACCCTTGGAAAACTGAACTCTATACATAACACAGGCCTACGACTAGCGTGCGGAGCATATAGAACAAGTCCCGCAGAGTCAATATACAGAGAAACCAACGAACCGCCATTGTGGATTAGAAGAGAGCAGCTTCAATTAACCTACGCCGCAAGAATATCCAGCAACCAGAAAAGCCCTGTTCACGATAATATATTCCCGAAGAATCCACACATGTTATTTAACGAGTATCCAAGATGTCCAAGACCTATCTGTTTCCGCATAAACGCACAAGCCCATCCATATGATTTCAACAACACGAAACAAGCCCCTCTAAATAACGTCCCACCATGGATCAAAAAGCTCCCTCGCAAAGACGTATCATTGAGTATATATAACAAGAATATAACACCAAAGGAAGAATTGAAACAAGCATACTACGAAAAAATCCACCAACTAGGCGATCACGAATCCTTGTTCACAGATGCATCAAAGCTACAAGACAGGGTCGGCTGTGCTGTGATTATGAGTGATCGAGAGCTCAAATTCAAACTCCCCTCTATCTGCAGCGTTCATACAGCAGAATTATTTGCTATATACCAAGCGATTATAGCGGCGGAAAAGCTACTAAAACACCATGTTGTTCTGAACACAGACTCCCTCAGTTCTATAGATTCCCTAACAGATATGTACTCAACAAACCCACTCGCACTGCAGATACAGAATGCGTTGACGACATCATCAAAACAATACACATTGCTATGGATACCCTCCCACTGTAATATCGAGGGTAATGAAAAAGCTGATAAAGCCGCAAGAGAAGCCACCAATCTAGAAAACACCACGCACATACAACTCCACAAAGACGTACAATCTGACATCAAAAAACTTCAGAGAAATCGCTGGCAAGCGCACTGGATGAACCAAAACACTAAGCTCAGGCATATAGATCCCACAGTCCTTCCAACTATGACCATAAGTTCCAGCAGAAAAACGGCAACTGCGATTAGGAGGTTAAGAATAGGACATACAGCCATCACTCACAAACATCTGCTACTCAAACAGGAACCGCCGAAATGTGATTTATGTAACGAACAAGTAACAGTCGAACATCTTATCCTACATTGCAAAAAATACGAAGAAGAAAGAAGGCGTACAGCACTATCAACAACACTGAAAGAAGTATTAACCATAACACCCAATACTCTGGAAAAACTGGAAGCATTTCTTCAAGACACAAACATTATGAACGAACTGTGATAATATAACGCAATTGATTGTAGCTGACTTTATACACTTTGTAAATCCTGTCTGTATTTTATGATATCAATGACCGAAAGGTTGAGATATCAATCATATTAAATAAAAAAAAAAAAAAAAAAAAAATATTAACATTTTAGCACAGATATTCAATATTAAAATAAAAACAGAGATAAATAAGCTGAATTCTGAATAAGAAACCTAATTTTTAAACTGGCTAACTTGTTTTTATATACAGAGTAATTTAAAACAATAAAATGCATTGCGAGATTGCAAGTAATTTATATTTATAGCACAGTAGTACTTTAATACAAATTTAATTAAATATAGATATAGCAAGGCACATGTAAAGCAACTCACTGTAATTTAACTGGCATCAATGTATCATAGATAGTAATTAAATAAATATGCAATCAAATAAAAGCGGTTTACAAAATCTTTGAGAATTCTTTCAGTTGTTTTTTTAATGTTTGCAGATGGTTGATACCTTCAAAATTAATTCTCAGCAGAAGTCAACGCCATCACCGTGAAATTGTGATCCTCTGCATCCCTCGAAATAAATTCACGGCAAACTTTGGCTGCGTCCTAAAATAAGATTACTCAATTCAGGAACAGGGTTTACAATTCAATTTACAATTTAACATAACAGAACTTTTCTTTTCTTGAACAAAAGTACTATAAATAGCAAACCAGAAATAATAAGTAAAAACCCTCACATCTAGGAATGTATCAGATGAAGTCGGACCGTGATTGATTGGAAAATCTTTCCTACCGTCCAGTTCATACAGGTATCCATCTTTTTCTACAAAAGCTACAAAATGATGATTGACTTGCTCATTAGGGTTTACCTGTAAAAGCAAATAATAAAAATTATTAAATTTAACTTTTTTAAAATAAAGATAATCAATTACCTCAGTCTGTCCTTCCAATGCTAATTCTTGGTGTGCAGTTATAACATTGAACAGTGCTGAAGTAGGGTCTTTGGCTGCTTTCATAAACATATCACCTCTATCCTCTGGAGTCATGTCTTTGGCAGAATCAAGGATATTCTTAAATGGTCCGTCTTCCAAACCAATCCTGAAGAGTAGAATGTTAGATTAGACTATAGAAAGAAACAGCAACTTACTTCTCCACGTTGTTAGCTACAGAGTGAATCAAAGCTATGGTTCCGCACGCATTAGATAAGTATTGCTTCATATAAAAAATATTCGATGATATTTCTTGGCCTTTCTCTGCCAGAGCTGCCTTTTCTTCCTCTGCATGTTTATAAAACTAAAATTGATAAAATAAAACAAACACTTAATTTGATGATATTGTTACACGAGACATGTATAGTCGACCAAAAGATATAACGAAATGATCTAATTGTTAAACTGTCATATTTTAAGACTTCAACAATATTTCAATAATCCAAAAATTGATAAAATGACATAAGTCGTTTCGTTATATCTCTGGTCCAACTATACAGGGTGTTAAGAAAATGACGGATAAACTCTTCAGTACATTGTAGGAGACACTCAGTAAATTACGGGAAAAATAATTAAAAAAAAATCCAGAGCTACATTTTAAAAGATATAAGCAAAATATTGGCAACGTTTAACACGATAACAGTTGGTATTTGGTAATTTCGTCTAATTTCTAACAATGTAGGGAGTCAAGGTATCAAAACCGTTGTTGCCAAATGATTTTTTTTCAGCATATTAGAAAAGAAAAAAAAATCTTATTAAATTTTCCAATACATCTTAAGCAATTTTTTGAATTGATAACGATTAAAGTACCCTTTTTATATCTGTAAAATCATTTATTTTTTGCAAATACCGAAAAACAAAGATAGTAAAATGTTAACTTTGGCATTTTTTATCTCACCAAATTGAAGACCAGAATTTTTTTAATTATTTTTCCCGTACTCTATTGAGTGTCCCCTACAATGTACTGAAGAGTTTATCCGTCATTTTCTTAACACCCTGTATATAAATATTGTAGAAGTATGGAATGAACTGAGGCTGAGTAGAATGTACTAGAACAGCTGCTCAAGAGCATGGCAGTGTTTGCGGCAATTAACGTTCACGAATGTCAGCCTCTATATTAGAAGCGTGTACAGCAATCATATCAGTCATTGGAGTTGAGATGAGCAGCAGGCAGAAAGCTAACAGAGAAGACCAGTAATAGCTAGTAAAACTGTTGAGGTAACAAGTTCTATTTGACAGAACAGTAGTTAGAGCGATTGAAGCAAAAAGTAAGAGAGAGCAGTCATTGAGCTAATGGAGTCAGAGTTCCACTAGAAAGAACAGTATAGTTGTCTGCGTGTATCAAAGAAGCCGTGTTTAGTGCAAATAGTGTATTTGGTGAATAAGAGAATGCAGACAAGTAAAGTAAAGTTCAAAGAGATATAGTGAAAAATCTGGTGTGTAATTGACAAGTGAATTGAGACAGAAGAAGAAGTAGTGATTATTCATAGATTATTCTTTCGTGCATTACCATTACTAAATATATGCCCGAATTCACAAAGCATTATCGACCTGTAATAGCATTAAAATAATTAAATAAATGGGATGGAGATATACAATTTATATGCACTAGAATGAGGTGGAGCTAATTGATTACGTAATTATTTTTATAATTATCGTTTGTGAATACAGGCAATAGACTGTAAAATTATTAATATGAAATCATGTAAAGCTAATTACAAAAATAAAGCACAAATCGTTATAACATCAAACGATCATATGGTTTACCTGATCGCTGCAAGGGAACAACAAAATTAATGCCAAAACTGGTCTTGGCACCCAAGCTAAGGCATCGACGTCCAGCCCATACACATCAACGATATTCCATTTATCTGGGACACCTAATTTATGAAGGAACTGAAAGAAAATTTCATCTTCAAATAAAATACACTGAAAGAATGTACAAAAAATGTTCTCATCGCAAAAAGTCACAGAAATATTTTCCTTGTCTGACTAAATCAATAATTTCTTCAAGGCCATGTTCATAAATTCAATCACAGACATGAAAATAATTTCAGTGACCTACGACTGATGATTGGAATAAACATACAGGGTGTCCCAGCTTATTCGAAGCGGTCTCTGTAGGCCAAACGATGGATTTTTTCAAAAAAAAAAAATTGCAAATTCAAGTACAAGATCTAAATGGCCATAATTTAAAATTATTTTGGAGTATACAGAGTGTCCCATATGACAGTGGCATATCAAAGTTATGTTTTTTTAAATGGAATGCTCCTATGTTATTGCATTTTTAGATTGTCTGAGAAGAGAAAATAAGATTGGCTGTTACAGTTGGTATTTAAATTCAGAAGTTTTTGAGTTATAAACAAGTGAAAATCGTCATTTTTCAAGTTCAAGGCCCTGTATAACGAAAACGGCTGAAGATAGAGAAAAACGGCTTACATGTCCCTATTTTACTTTTTCATGTACTATCCTATGATGTAGATGAAATGTTTATACAGGGTGATAAAAAATTTGAAAAATTCTGAGATATCTCCATGCGTTGCCAAATAAAAAAATCAAAGAAAGTACAAATGTTTCTATACCATAGGATAGTACATAAAAAGTTAAAATAGGGACATGTAAGCCGTTTTTCTCTATCTTGAACCGTTTTCGTTGTACAGGGCCTTGAACTTCAAAAATGACGATTTTCACTTGTTTATAACTCAAAAACTTCTGAATTTAAACACCAACTGTGAAAGCCAATCTTATTTTCTCTTCTCAGACATTCTAAAATTGCAATAACATAGGAGCATTCCATTTAAAAAAACATAACTTTGATATGCCACTGTCATATGGGACACTCTGTATACTCCAAAATAATTTTACATTATGGCCATTGTGATTCTGTACTTGAATTTTCAAAAAGTTTTTTGAAAAAGTCCATCGTTTGGCCTACAGAGACCGCTTCGAATAAGCTGGGACACCCTGTATTTCAGACAAAAAAAAAGTTATCGTATGGAAGCATAAATGGGACACCTGTATTAACATTACACTGCTGTGAAAAAATCTTCTAAATTACTCTTTAATCTGAGGAACAACTGTTCATAATCCAGCATTATTTCCTCTCTTATAGAATGGATGAGATTAGTTTTAAACCAGTGTTAGAAAAATATCAACAAGGATTCAATAAAGAGGCCCCTAGTAAAATAGTAATGATCTACAAACTTTTGCAATGTTTGTAATTCATTTATTTCTTCATTTTTTATAATTACAACTGTTCAACAGAATTTGAATTCCAATAATTACAGAACAGGTATGATCAAATCGATTGACATAAATTAAAAACAAAAGTAAATTCATCCATAAACCAGAAATATAATGGTAAGGCACCATTTTGGTAATTTAAATTTTTTAAATTATAAAATAAATACATTTTCATTTTTGGTACTGCTTATTTATGGGAAACCTGCATATTTATTATTTATATGGGTAATGTCTGTATTCACACATATTACGATGACATTTGACTTGTTTGAATTCCAAAGGGTGCAGCTGAAGTTAATTTTAGGCCAATCAGATAATCCAATTACATAACTTAACAAGTCAAATGTCATCGAGTTTTCTTTGTGAATAAGGACAGTTTTGCTATAAGTAGATTTTATTATTATTTATAGAGCAGTACGTAGTAAGTGTAGGTAGTTACTTTACCAACTAGAACACAGATATCATTATAATGAACCATCCAGAAAATGGGTTATACACACCTTGTTCATTACCTGAAAAATAAAACGTTAATAAATTAAAACAATATTTAATATGACTAGGTATATGCATGGTGATCAGTTGAGAGTATGGAGCCCCTATTTCTCGGCAATTGATCCTAGAGCTTCAAAAATAAATTCTCTTACGTACAAGTGACAACAAAAAATTCAATGAAAATATTAAATTGATTGAGAAAATTGCTTGTGTTTTACTGAATTTTATAAAATTACTTTACAACTTGTAGGACTCAGTCAGTTATTATAGCTCCGTACTCTCATAAAAGTTTATATAAACCAATATAACTTACATCGGGATTGGATTCCAAAGGGAGAAGAGCCATTTTGTCTTGGTCTTGATGAATGAATTATTATATTCCTGCAAGAACAAGAAATTAGGTATCAGTGGCAAGATCTCAAGAGCATAAGAAATGGGCAAAATAATCGACTGACAGTTGACCATGAATTTTGTAACATACATTGAGACAAAATTGCTAACATTGAAACTACTCACTCACACCTTCCAACTATCTGACTGAACCGACTACCAGACTGATTTTGTAAATAACATAAAACGCAAATCACTGTTTATTTAATTTTAATAACGAGTACAGCAGAAAACAAAGTCTTAGAAATAAAACTTTGTACTTTTGAAAATAAACAGTTGGTTACGTTGAAGATTCTGTTTTGATAAAGCTAACTGCAGGTGTTAATTGAGTTGTGTACATAGAGACGGTGCTGGTGCACACTGCACACTGACCATCAACTTTTTGTATGTTTTTTAATAGCCATTTTAATATTTAAATTTTTTTTTAACTACCGCCCGTGCAAGTAGTTTAATTAATAATTAGTAACATCAATATACCTTTTATACTCTGCAGTATATTATGCACGGTCATGTTGACTATTTTTTTCATTGAAAAGGCACATGCACAGCTGGGAAATCCCTATGGCGCTCTGGGAGCGGTGAATGAGTGGAGATTTTGATTCACATTCACTATTCACTTTGAATAGTTGTTGCAGGTTGTATTCCTCAGGAAACACTTCCCTTGGAAGGCTATTCCAAGTACATGAGAGAAAATAAGGTGGTGCAAGGTGTAACGAGCTGAACCTAATAGGGATGAGCTACACTGCGGCTTGACGTATATTTCTGCCCGGCCTCGTTCTAGGTGGGATCAAATGGGCCACGTCTTGTGAACACTCCCCATTATGATATCTTGACTATGCTAGTCAATATGTCATAATATCAAGAAGACATTGACATACCTACGTGATATGCGTGGCATGCGTATGATTAGATAAACTATGACCATCGAGTAACTGGACATCCTGTATCTAGAGAGAAAGGCGCAAATAGGTGCATAGTTGAAAGTTGAATAATTTATTAGCATCTTTTTAAATAAACTTTTTTGTACATTCAGATTTATTTATGGATGGATGTAAAAAATTATATTTTATTGTAATTCTATCTTGTGAAAACATAGGTTACCAATATATCAATAAATATTAACATTAACTAAGTATGTAGGTACTTAATTACACTTGGGCGTGTTTAATGATTTTTATTTTTTATTGATGTTTCATGCTTATAAATGGAAACCTTTTTACTCAGCTACACTACAATAAACTATTCTTATTGTATTGGCTACTGTACTGTATTGTATTCTTACTGACTGAATAAAAAATGAATAGAGTAGAAAGAATTAGGGGACCTACTCGGGGACCTATAACAGACAAAATTTAAATCTTACCTTTTTCTTGTATTTTCCAGCACTCTGGCAAGAAGAAACGCCCCTTAGAAACAGTGGTCAGTTTACTGAACTGATACTTAACTCCGTACCTATTGGTCTATTCAATGGTAATAACTCAGCTAAATAATAATCAGGGTCAGAGGAGTTTTCTCACTGTTATCAGTCACGACCGGCACCGGCGGCTTATTAGTCAGAAGTCAGAATTCTTTATTTTACGATTACCTACCTAGAAATATTTTGTCACTGCAGTTTATTCCTTATTAATTAATATAAGAACAATAATTATAATTGTTGTGCTTGTTTATTTTGCGTCTAAACATGAACTTGCAAATTTTTTACCTTTCCTTTACCATTTATACTACCTAGTTTTTTTTACAAAAAATTTGACAAACTCAAATCAAAACTCAACTCCACTCCAGCGAAAAAATTGCTTTTGCTCGGCGCTCGGCGATTCGATTTTCGATTATTCGATTTCGATTCTTATTTCGTCATCTCTCGTCGAAGCTCGGCTCCAAATACTTCTTCTTCTTTACTTATGGCCTGATGATTATTAAACTTATTACTTGCTGTCCTGTGTGTTTCCTACATCAAAATTACGTCACTTGATGACGCACCAGCCACCAACTACTGTAAGCTGGTGGCAGGTGGCGAGGTGGCAGAGCACTCAGAGCAGGGCAGTTTGCTTTATTATTGTTCAGTGCAGGGTGCAGGTAACATTTACCATCCTGAGAGTTTACCTTATCTAAGGTAAAAATTTTCCACGATGACATTGACAAATTAATATGATTTTGTTGATAAGCCCCACACTATCATGCATCAGCTGATCGTAAATAAAAATAAAATATATAAAAATAAAAATACATAATCTAACTTTGTTTTGATTATTTTTTGATTTTTATAAAAAAAAATTGTTTTATGATTTTTAATTTATAATTATTGTGATATTATGATTCGTGCAGTTTTAATTGATTTAAGCGGAACTTTACATATTGAAGATCATGCTATTCCCGGAGCAATTGAGGCTTTGAAAAGGCAAGTTAAATATTACAGGATCCCAAAACTCATCGTCATCCTGTGGTCATCCCTTGAAGAGCTAATGGGCCAAATCATGACTGATCAGAATATCATAACATGGTCTTTTTGTTCTTTTCGAGATAATGGTACTTTTATGAATTGTGTGAAAATCGATACTTTCAATCAGTTTTTCAAGTGCCACAGTTACCAGAGGCGGATTTACAAATGTGCCGCCTATGGTATTATTTAACCTCCGTCGTATAGGGTCCGGGGGTCTTCTCCCGGGAAATTTTTAGAATTATTTCATGTGGGCTGCAAATAGAATATGAATTCAAAGACGAAGCGGGGTTTCGAAATGGTTCGGAATGCTTTTCCCCTCTTGATAAAGCGCCTCAGGCAATTTTTTTATCAATATCCAAGTTGACACGTTCTCAGCGTTGCCATATGCAAGCCCTTCTCCTACGTTCTGCGATTAAAATGCAATTAGGCTATGCGTTGGAGAGAATACCAGAAGGAACTATCGAGGTAGGGAAATCTACATCCTCTCCGACAGTCAGGCTAGCCTGAAAGCCCTTGCAGCTTATGAAATCAGATCAAAACTGGTCTGGGAATGCCTGCAAGACCTCATTGACTTAGCCAGGTGTAACGTGGTGACACTAGTTTGGGTTCCGGGTCACCGTGGGACGCCTGGTAATGAGGCTGCAGATCAACTAGCCAAGAAAGGCGCTGGGATAAACTACACTGGGCCCGAACCAGTGTTTGGCATCCCAAAGAACACTGTACGCGGGGCGGTGGCTCAGTGGATAAGAACACAACATAGAGCACACTGGAACCGTACAACAGGAAACAAACATGGTAAGGTGATGATCAAGGAGCCCTCTCAAAACCTTGCCAGACAGATACTGCAACTAAATAGAATGCAGATCAGAACGGTGGTGGGTCTTCTCACAGGACACTGCCACCTAAGAGTACACCTACATAAACTGGGGATATACAGAGAAGACCCAATTTGTAGACTCTGCAATGAAGAAGACGAGACAGCTTCTCATGTGATATTCGAGTGTCCAGCACTCGCACGAACACGCTATGCGGTCCTGGGACCAATCAGTCCCGGGAGCCATCTAGCGGTAAAAACCTTGGTTAGCGGGCTGCTAAACCTTGTCAAAGGAACGGAGCTCTTCTAATCAAGGAGAATCTAAATGTGAGAAATACAATAAGCCCGCTGGCTTCAGTGTTTGGGACCTAATAAACCATCTCTCACATTTAGTTAAAATACCAAATACCAAATACCATACCAATACCAAATACCTACGTTCTGCAGACAATCCTGCGCGCTTCCTGCCCGCTTCCGCACGAGACCGTAATAGTAGCTACCGGTTCCGTCAGGTCTTTGGTAAGGATAGGTTTTTTTTCATTTTACGAACATTTGAAGGAAAAAAAACCTACCCTGACCAAAGACCTGACTTTCTGCAGCAAATAAATGTTTTAATATTATTTGTAACCAAAAATGACACTTTAAGGCCGTGGGAGAACGGAGACACGAATTTCAAGTGGCAACGCTGAGAGCCTGTCGGCTCGGAGCAAGCAGAAAAAGTAGAGGGAAGCCAGCGTAGGAGTCAAACCGTCGCGATAGAGCACCTTTACCCGAAAATTTGCCTACCTAGCCTAATCGGAAATCCGCCACTGACAGTTACACAATTTCATATTTTTACAATCTAAATTTTGTTATGTGATGCTGCATAGCCCTGGGGTATTGATAAAGTGCCGAAGAAGTATTCTATTCTGGTGCCATACTTTCAGGGAAATTAGTTTTTTTTTTTGGCTTATTAAAAAAAAAATTCATGACCTAACTTTGGCACTTCATACATGGAAAAAAATTACCCCGTGAAACTACCACTATATAGCAAGTTATGCCTGAAAATAGATCATTTGATCTAGTTTCTGAAATGGTGCAATACCTATTTTATATGCTTTAGTTTATAAAAAAAGATATTGCTATTTGACTGCAAAATGAGCGCATTGTGAATTATATCACTCATTAGGAATTTGAATTTAAGCACGTGTTAAAAACCAGTAACAAGACATTTATTGAAAACTTGTAAAAGCAGAACCATTTCCTCTGCATTCTCCGTAAATGTAATGCATGTTACAATATTTTTGAAAAAATACTGGTACGGCATAATCAGAAATATTTGATATCAACTACTGCGTAACACAAACGTTATTAGCAGCAATGTCACTCTAACATTGTTAAATGATGTCATATATCATCCAAAACGACATGATATCTTATTATTGTAAGCCACTCAGATTATAATTGAAGGCTTTGGTGCAATAACAGTCCACGTGCGGTATACATAGTTTTGAAAAAAACGAGAAAAACGCACCATTCACAACTAAACTTGCAACACACTTGGTGCAATAATGGGCCACGTCGACTAAACTTTAATTTATAAGCATAATACATGGACGGTTCTTGCACCAATCGATACAGAATCACTTTTTTGGCCAAAATTTGACGATGACTCGATTTTGCAAAATTTGGTCTTTGACCGGTTTTTGCACCAAGCCCTTCCATTTCACAAGTCGCTCCTTTTACAGTCAAATAGCAATATTTTTTTTTAAGTAAAGCATAGAAAATATTAGCTATATCATTTCAGAAACTAGATCAAATGAGCCATTTTGAGGCTTAACTTGCCAGGTTAACGGGGTAATTTTTTTCCATGTATGAAGTGCCAAATTTAGGTCACGAAATGTTTTTTTTTTCAATCAGCTAAAAAATTAATAATTTCCCCAAAGGTATTATAGCACCAGAATATTTCTTCCGCACTTGATCAATAACACGACTATGCAGTATTATGTAACAAAATTTAAAATGTAAAAGCATGAAATTTTGGAATTATGGCACTCGATAAACTGATCTAAAGTATCGATTCCCACACAATTCATAAAAGAACCATTATTTCGAAAAGAAATAATTTTTTACTAAGATCATGTTATGATGTTCTGGTCAGTCATGAGTTGGCCTATCCGCTCTCCAAGGAGTGATGTTAAGTTTTGGGACACTGTATAATACTGAACATAATGCATGTCTAAAATAGTTATTTATTTTAATATATTTTTATAGGCTACAAAGTACCAGTCTTAAATTAAAGTTTGTTACAAACACTACCAAAGACAGTAGCAGATTATTACACGAACGGCTCACTCGCTTAGGGTTCCCAGTAAAAATAGCCGAAATCCACAGCTCTTTGAATGCTGCGAAAAATCTTCTATTAGAACGTCAGTTAAAACCTCTGCTGATGGTCTCTTCTGAAGCTTTGGAGGATTTCGAAGAAGTTAAATGCAAACAAGGGGAAAAGCCTAATTCAGTAGTAATTGGACTAGCTCCGGAACATTTCCACTATGAAAAATTAACGGAGGCTTTTAGGTAAGAATTATCAGCATAATTCCTGCTGTTTAGTCAGCTGAGTTTCCCTCCAGTGCCACACTCCACTTTCTCTGCTCACGGTGCAGCAGGAATCCTCTCAGCGTTGCCACATGCGATTTTATTAACACGATTTTCATGATTATCATCCTCACTTATTGGTGTAACAAATACCTACCCATTTTATAAAAACATTAATGCTTTTAATAGGTTAGTAATGAATTTATTATTAATTGAAATCAGGTAGGTAGGTACCTATATCATTTGAAGACTTATCCGCTTGTTTATATCCAGAACAAACTTATCAGCTTGTTTATGTCTAGAACCTCTTAAGTCAGGTTAGGGTTTTTTCCCTGAAATATCAGGAAAATGAAAACAGGGAATCAAAATATAAAATATAGAAGATGGAGAAAAAGCTGTATGATTGTCTGCAGAACGTAGTCGAACGAATTGCATGTGGCAACGCTGAGAGGATTCCTGCTGCACCGCGAGCAGAGAAAGTGGAGTGGGGGTAGTGGATGGGAGCTCAGTTGACTAAACAGCAGAGATACCGAGTTATCTGTAGTTTATAAGAACATTTCTTTAAAAATTAATAAAAATTGATGGTCAGATCACTTAGAGCTTCTTCAACCTACCTATGGCAACAATGTGAGCATTCCTGATGATGTGAAAACTAAACAGATAATCATTAAAACAAATTTGTTAAAAAAAATTGATTAATATGATCTTTGGTTGGCATGTTCCAGTATTGGGACAGAATTGAACAGTGTGAATGGTTCATTAAGAGAACTCTTCAAGTGACATTTCATGTTCCTCTATTGATTAAACAATTTATTGTAAATCAAAAATGCAATTAAGTGGCCTAAACTGTAGTTTATATAACGTTAAAATTAAAACCTCATATTACCTTCAGGTGTTTATTAGAAGGAGCTCAACTAATAGCGATTCATGCAGCGAAATATTATAGAAGAAGCGACGGTCTAGCTCTAGGACCTGGTTGTTTTGTGAAAGGCTTGGAATATTCTGCTAAATGCAAAGCTGAATTAGTAGGGAAACCGAACGAAAATTTCTTCTTTTCTGCCTTGAAAACTTTGGGTGATATCAAACCAACAGAAGCTATAATGATTGGAGATGTAAGTTGGTTAACACATAGTAAAAATATAGTTATATTTTTGTGTTCATTCGCTCATTGAACTTTCAACTTCCAGGATGCCACTGATGACATTGAGGGAGCTATGAAAGCAGGAATGAAAGGGATTTTAGTTCAGACAGGAAAGTACAGATCTGGGGATGAAGACAAAATAAGTCCTCCACCAACATTTGTTGTTCCTAGTTTTGTTGAAGCCGTAGATAAAATTTTTAATGAAATATCATCATGATAGTAATTTTAGTTTTTAGTTAAAGATATTGTGATTCAATTTATAAGCCTCTTATAAGTCTAACAGCGGGTATTATAAACGTTCATTAAGCTAACAAGCAAATTTCTGAGCGTATTCAAAGCTAATATTGACATCAAATCACTTTTGTTAACATTTTTGTAGTCATGACAAGAATAACTAAATTGGTATATTTTCGACCAGTGATCGATACCTTTTCTAGAAACGGCCCCAGAAATCTACTCGGTAACTTAATTGGTCTTTATAATACCCAATGTTAGAATATAACTTCTTTGTGAATATAAAAGTAAAAATATATTTAAACATAACAGTACTGTACAGTATACAAATAAATAAATAATTTGTATAAATATTTAATATTGCACAATGATTTAAAAAAATATACTTCTGTGATTACTTTTTAACTTCCGACTGAGTACGTCTGAAAGAAAAGTAAATATTAAAATACATAATGTACATTTTAATTTCTAAGCAAGCAAAAAAAAGAAGCATGCAATATTACTTTTTTTTTAATTAAGGAAAAAACTTACTTTACTAAAACAGGTAATTGTGATAGCTTGGATGCATGAGTCTGGTTTGCGTTTATAATTGGTACTGAGTTGGTGTGAGTAGACTTTTGTTGAGATGTTTTCCCCATTTTATGGCTAGAACAAGATGGATCATTTGAGCTGTTCACACTGCTCGATGAATCCTTATTGTCACATTTTTCAGTTTGTTCCGTCGCTCTATTGTCATTTGACTCAACTTCTTGCAGTATATGTTTATTCTCCTCATCAACATCGGCACTCGAAGATTTATTTTTCAAACAATTAATACTAACTGGAATCCGACTTAGCTCTTTTGTTATATTTAAACTTCGTCTATTCAAAACCTTTCTGCCTGAATAATCGGGGTCCGACGGCAAAATAATACTAGAATGGCGTTTAATTATTTGTGCATCCCTTTTAATGGGAGATTCGTTTAAACTTCTTTTGGTGCTTCCCTTTTTCAGTCGTCGTAAATTCACTTTAACATCGTCCGTTATATTGGACGTAGAATGTTCTAAAATGGTTATTTCGGTTTCAGAGAGGGTGTCGATGTTGGTATTTTCAAAAGAAACCGTAGATATGTTTAAGGCATCATTATTTTCATATTTCTTTCCATTTGAATTCCAACTTGGTTGTCTGTTTATGCAGCTATTCAATTTAGAATTCGTTTCATCCAATACTTCAGTCTGTACTGCATCATTTTCAGGGCTGATGTTACTCTTGTTTAACACAATAGTTGGGTCTTTTGTAGAATCATAGTCTTTTAAAATAATACCGGCATCTACATAAAAGTGTTGTTCTAAGAAACTCATATCGCTAAAAATAATAAAGCATTTTATACTAAATGTCCAGTTTTCATCAGCTCATTTTAAGTATTTATTCAATTACAATAATTAAAATGAACAAAAAATGGAGAGCCTGTATTACCATGTGTGGAAAAAAATTCAATTAGAGTGGGCAGTGAAAATAGTCAAGATACATTGACATAATGGTATTATACAAAAAAGTTTTAGAAAAAAATATTTGTAGTTTTAATAGGAAATATCAAAAAAAGCATTTTGTTGAGCTCAAAAAACCTACTACTTTCTCAATTTAAAAAGTATTATTGTATTATTTATTATTAAAGATTCCATTAAACAGGAATAATATTTCCCTGACCAACTCTTTTTCACAAACCTTTTCAACAACACATTTTCTAATAGCTTAGCAATAAAAATAGAAGCTCTACATAAATGTATACAGATTTAAATAATAAAATACAAACCTTGCGGTTATGACTTGGGGCCTCTGCTGTGCTCCCCTCGTAGTTGGAGCACTACTTATCCTTGTCACCGGACCTCCCGGCTTATTACTATCGCTGGAGATTTGTATAATTGAAGGATTTCTCATTCCTGAAAAAAGCAAAAAATATTTACCCAACGTGTTAATGACTTTCAAAATAAACAGCACCTAAATTTTTATTAATCCCGGTAAATTTTCCTTCAGTTATTTTGTTTTCTTCGTCTTCCTTTCGCCTGTCTTCGTTTACATTGCCGGTTGGGGATTTTTCTTTCATTTTCGTTTTAAGCGTCGTCAAAACGTCCCTGTTGGTCTCTATCGATTCTAATTTCGACAGGACATTGTCCATAATCTGCTGAGCTTTTCGATCTTCAGGACTCAGTATTTGTTTCAACTGTGGAATCAGACTTGCTAGAGCAAGACGCACGTTTGAAACAGGATCGTCTAAAACAAAATATTAAAAAATAATTTATATTAGTAGTTATTTTCAAAATATTACCAAATAGTCCTGTAAGAGGCACGAGGAAAAATTCTTTAAAATATTTACTACTGAAAAGTTCTATTGCATGAGAGCACATTTTAATGTAGATAAGTCTTGTGTAACAAGAATTTGAATAGCAAAGCCTGGATATTAAAGTATCCCTAATCCATTTTCGTTGTATTTCCTTCATATTATACCTCAGGAACATCAATACAGTCCTAGCTGCTTGCGATCTCACCGGACGAGCCCTCTAAAATATTTCATAATCAATCACATAATTGTTTTTTCAACTAATAGAGATTGACAACTAATTTAACCATAGACCTGTAAGTGATCAAAATATGCATTGAATCTATGAGAAAAACCAGCTGTCGTCCATTTAATATATTTACTCCTTGAGCAGCAATGGTCAGAATGACTGGAGTGAAATGCTGGTGAATAAAATCCGAAGGCATGCAATTGGGAAGTCTCTCAAGCTGGACCATAAATAAAGTCTGCATTCTCCAGTTGAAACCTGCAGACAGTTCCATTTGGCATTTCAAGACTGCTCTTCCAATTTCCAAAGTAGAGTGAGAAGGAGTATCCCTGGACAAAAGCCCATTTACACTGAATAATTCCAGGGTTGCTCCAAGATTTGGAACAATCATTTGTAAGACTTCTTCGGCGTCATCTCGTAATAAACGAACAATATCTTGTTTGATCAATTTGCACTGATTTCCTGCATCATGTAATTCAAACTATAACAACATGTCATTCATTCTACCAAGTACAAACCTAAAATTCTGGCAATTTCATGTATACATCCGGCCACAGTTTTTCTAACCAAATAGCAAGGATCTCCAGCTAGATCACGAAAAATGGTATACCAAAAATTCAAATTATTAGGAATTTTACTCATCGTAAAAAGTGTCACTGCAGGAAGATTAAAAGCGCACTGTTGTCTACAAACTACTCCCTGAAAAATGTTCCAAAGTTGAGTTAAAACACATTACGTAGTAAACAAAATTTATTAGGCAATTATTAATAGAGTATAATAAAATTTTATCATGTGATAATCCTAAATATCTACAGTGCCATCCGAAAAGTACGCAGCATATGGGATTTTTTTTATTAGTAGTATTAAAAAAAATTATTGCACAGAATTTTTGTGCATGCTCTAAAATTTATTTGACACGTACTGGTTGCCAGTTACGATGCATAGCATACAGGGTACATACCTAGGACGAAAAATGTAAAAATTTTATAAGAGGAAAGTACCCTTGTTTGTGAAGATATTAAAAAAATGTATGGGAAAAAGTGGTTTAGAATTAATATTTAAAGTGAGATATGAATTTGTAGACTTTTTTTAGTTGATTTGTTATATTTAAAATTTAGCTACGTTAAATTTCAGAATAAAATGGTAAATGTTAATATAAAATCTCATTTAACCTCAAAAAACTTGTAACAAACAAAATAAAATAAAAATAAAAAATATATAAAAATTCAAATAAAGCTATAAATTCATATTATCTGACTTAAATTTTTATTCTAAACCACTTTTCCCCATAACTTTTTTAAATATCTTCACAAACAAGGTTACTTTAAGGCGACATTCCACCGCTGCTCTGGCGGGTCTTGTGGAATGTTACGGTCACTTTCTCTTATGAAATTTTTACATATTTTGTCCTACCCTGTATGCTACGCATCGTAATTTAAAATAAGTATGTGTGTCAAATAAGTTTTAGAGCATGCACAAACTTTCTGCGCAATTTATTTTTTTTAAATCTTGCTAATAAAAAGAATTCCCATATGGTGGCTACTTTTTGAATGGCACTGTATACAAAAAACAACTAAGTGTAGTGTACTGATGCCAATATTTTGTACATTACGAACATCCTACGTAAATAACTACGTATTTTTCCATTCATAGTGGTTTTATCATTATAATAGGTGATTTGTAATTGTTTTTATTATATTAAATATTTCTTATTTTAGATCTCATCTAGATCTCATTAGTGCTCATATCTAGAACCATTTTAGAACATTCTATATACGACATTCCACAACATTATGGCACATTCAAGAACATACCTAAATATTCTGAAACATGCCAGGACACTCTGTCAAGATATTCTCGAACATTATCGTATCAAACATTCTAGAATGTTCTCTAATCGAACATTTTGCAATATTCTAGAACATTCTATAATAATATGGAACAGTCTAAAACCTTTTTGAACATTCTATTTTTTTTTCTGAAGTATATTCTGAAGTATATGCCATTATGCTGTTATTTTAAAATGCTTTAAAAAGCTAAATTACCCTAAAAAAGAGCAAAATAACTATATTTTAAGACTACCATTACACGATTCTGTGAAAATCTCCAACAATACAGGTGTCCGGAAATTATGCACAAAAAATTAAGGGGGTGATTCTACTTGATGAAATATTGTCAAAAGTATCTATAATTTTTTTTTCGAAAACTCACAAATAAGAAAGTTATGAGCCTTCAAAGTTGATTTTTTTAAATCAATATTTTTTTATAACTTTTTTCTAGTGTATGGATTTTCTTAAAATTTGACACACTTGCCACTGATGTTGCTTTACATCCTTGATCCAAATTAGACTTGAATCCCTCGAAATCGAAAGGCCTTAACTGCCCTTGACCTTCAAAAAAAGGCCTATAACTTTTTTCGTAATCTTTTTTTTTTTGTTTTGAAGACGCACAATTGAAGAACATGAAGAAATCTTCGGAAAAGGTCCTCTTTGTCTATCACGATAAAATGACCCGTTTCCGAGTAAAACTGTTTTAAAAATTTGCTTGCACTAAAATTGATCACCATAAATTATGATCATTTTGCAACAATACCAAAGCATGCTTTGGAAACAGCTGCAGGGTTGCCTAGTTATGTACAAAACATAGACATTCGTATAAATAAATAGACTTGGAAATGATAAAATTTTAAAAATTTTTAATCATTTTTTTTTAATAAAATAATTTTAATAAAAAAAAAATAAATTACTGTCAAAATGAAATCAAAAGCAAACGCCTTGTTTCCTAGGCAACCCTGCAGCTGTTTCCAAAGCATACTTTGGTATTGTTACAGAATGGTCATAATTTAATGGTGATCAATTTTAGTGTAAGCAAATTTTTAAAACAGTTTTACTCGGAAACAGGTCATTTTATCGTGATAGACAAAGAGTACCTTTTCCGAAGATTTCTTCATGTTCTTCAATTGTGCGTCTTCAAAACTCAAAAAAAAGATTACGAAAAAAGTTATACGCCTTTTTTTGAAGGTCAAGGGCAGTTAAGGCCTTTCGATTTCGAGGGATTCAAGTCTAATTTGGACCAAGGATGTAAAGCAACAGCAGTGGCAATTGTGTCAAATTTTAAGAAAATCCGTACACTAGAAAAAAAGTTATAAAAAAATATTGATTTAAAAAAATCAACTTTGAAGGCTCATAACTTTCTTATTTGTGAGTTTTCGAAAAAAAATTATAGATACTTTTGGAAATATTTCATCAAGTAGAATCACCCCCTTAATTTTTTACGCATAATTTCCGGACATATAATATTATTACTAAATATTATATTTTTTTATATTGTTTTTTTTTTTATTTGATTGCTTACTATTTCCGTTTTAACTTCATACTCTACCGATTACATATTACCTGGGATGGTTCAACAAAGTCAACCTGGAACGTTTTCCCAGAAAATCCTTTCTGTGCAAGAGTTTTATAGAACTGTAAAAACCACATGCAATCTTCTTCATTCAAGTCATCTTTGAGACAATCCAAAATCTTGCCCAATTCCCTTGCAATAGCGGTATATGTCGCGTCGCCTTCTTCTATACTGCTCGAACAAAGTTTTTTCAGCAGCGGAATGACGGTATTGCATTTTACATCTAAAAACAAAAACAGATAAAAGTATTATCAGAAATTTGAAATGCCCAGCAGTAGTGTTCACCTCGTGGTAATGTGGGAATTATTGAAACTATCGTTACCACAGAAATAGACCTGACAATCATATTTTCATCAGAAGCCAATTCCACCACATTCGACATGAGATTCGATTTCACTAGCTCCTCTCCCAAGCCTAAAAGCAACAAATCAGTTTGAAAAAATATCTTTTCAACTATTTTTTTTTTCAAAATTATGAATACATTCACAAAATAGGATATATAAAACTAGTACCAGTTAACCTTTTTTTTTTTTTTTTAACAAACCAACCAATTTTGTTGGTTGGTTAGTTAGTAGGTATATTATTTTACAAGTACTGAAAGTAACAGTTTATAGTTGATGTCACTGTTAATAGGAGCAAAAAACCGACTATTGAGTACTATAATAAATAACAGGTTGGGTACTACAACAAATAGCAATAAAATAATTTTACACCGAGATGTAAAATTATACAAGTCCTTAATAGTGCTGGATTAGTGAGACTACTGTATTAACAACCATCACTTTTTTTTATAAAATACTGAATACTGTATATTCTTATAAAAAGCCGGTATAAAGCATACAGAAGAAAATACTTCTAAATGATTCTGGATTATCCGAGGCGGGTGCCGTCTACATTTCCTCGAATAATCGAAACTCTACTGTATTCAAATGCTAAAGACACAGTCATGAATGAACATATTATGAAGACTCATCATATTCTTTAATTAATCTCTTACAACGGGTATTATAAGGCTCATTAAGTTAACGGGCAGATTTCTGTGGCCATTTCTGAAGAAGGTATCGAGTCTGAGTGGATTTTTTAAAATTGTATCTATTCTTGATATGAAAGTAATTACAAAAATGTCAATAAAAGTCATTTGACGTTGATATTAGCTTCAAAAACGAGCACAGAAATCTGCCCGTTAGCCTAATAAGCATTGATAATATTGGCTGTTAGTAAATTAGGATTTTGTATTAAATTAACTAAACATCAGTTATTCTAAACTCTAAAACAGTTTACCTTTAGCAATGTAGGACAATTGTGAACACATTGCGGCTCGAACCTCGTAGCTAAAATCCTGACATAAAGCTTGAACGGTTGGCACAATAGTTTTCTTTATACTAAACAGAATAATTGCATATCAGTAGATACAAAAGATACATAATTGTGTATAAAAATATCCAAAAAATTCAAGTCAACTCACTCAAAATTGGCAGATTGCGGATGAGCACACATTCGTCCAAGCATTTTGCAGCTTGAAACTCTATTAAAAACTGATTTATTTTGAGCAGCTTTCGTTAGTGCTAATGGAAGTATCTGAAATACAAATAATTTAAGCCTGAATATTGCGTTTATTTTTTTTGTGAATTCATGATGAAAAAACTTTTATTTACCATTTTCTGGTAATTTCAAGCCCTCCAATTCATACAATAAAAAAATAGTGTTAAAAATATTATGTTGGAAAGATAAGTTTGGTTTTCGTGCGAAAAAGTAATTTCGAACAGGTATGGCAAAATTTTAATAATCCAGAAATGTCCATTTTTTTAAAATTGGAAAAAATAAATTTTGTAAATATATGCCGTTCACTTATTATAAAAGAATTGGGTTATGGTGTAGGGTGATAGAAATCACTGGGTATAACCGCTGTCAATCATTGGCTGGAGTTTGGTTATGTCTCTTTTTTATGAGGTTGAAGTTTTATGGCATGGAACAGGACATAGTTGCAAAATGGATTTTTGATATTTTTGCTATTCTTCTTATTATCTTTACGTCTTTATGGACTTTTTATTTTGGAACCTTTAGTCACGTATTTTATGATATTGCAATCTTTATCTAGAAAGCAAACTCGTCAAATCTAATTAATTTTTTCGATTCAGCAGGTTTAAATGGGCAGAATCAAGGGCAGAATGCTTCCACAAAGCTTTAATTGTTGCCTAATTTCTTCTTCTTCATAGTGCCGTCTTCTTTATCGAAGGTTGGCGATCACTTCTTTAAACGCTTCTCTATCCCTTGCAACGTGAAATATTTGTTCCACACTGAGGTTAGTCCAATCTCTGATATTCCTCAGCCAGGATTTTTTTTTCTTCCTACGCCCTTTCTCCCTTCTATTCTTCCCTGCATGATTACGTGCAAGAAGGTGTATTTATCATTACGGAGTATGTGGCCCAGATACGCTGTTTTTCTTATTTTAATAATTTTCATTAGTTTTCTGCCGTGTCCAATGCGTGCCAACACTTCTTCGTTTGTGACTCTAGCAGTCCAAGGAATTTTAAATAAACTAGTTCTCCCCTTTTCAAAATCCAAATGTTTACGTTCGTCTTCCAAAAGTTTTCCTACAGTAAAATGTTCGTTTTTCCAGTTATATTGCCAAATCAGTCGTTGCAAATCTTTCCGAAACGTAAAATTTTCATAATTATTGTCTGGTTTAGGTCGTCTGCCCGTTTCAATCGCACTTACTGAATACTATAAAAGAGGAAAATTACGTAACATCATTTTATCAGGTGTACACTTAATAATACTTACACCCCAAATGTGTTTTACTTTCAAAATGACTCGACGTTCACTTAGGTTTTCATTTTCAGATTTAAATAACTTGAATGCCTTTTTTATACGAATTTTTTCTTCAATCGATATTAATTTCGGCATTATGAAATTTATAATGTCAAAAAATTAATATTTATTTGACAGTTCGAGAAAAATTTGTCCGAATAAAAATTATCCTAGATAATCTACTAAAACTTCAATTAGACAACAGGGCTGTTAATCAGCTGAGGCAATTTGAGCGATTTGACAAGTGTCGGTGTTTACTTAACCTTCAATACCTTGATCAGCTGATATTGTCAATCAAGATCTAGGGAGTTTTCATTTTTGTAAACCTAAAAACAAAAGTTCATGGCCTACCAATGCTTTTTTAATATGTGAACGGCATATAGGTATCAAAGTTGAAAATTGATATGAATGAAAAATTAAAAACTAATAACATTTTTTAGTGAATTTTTTCAAAGATTAAACACCACATAATATATCCTATCCTAGATGTTTTTAAATTCAAGTTGGCTGTGAAATTTTTTCTCAAAGTTGTAAGCCTTGGAAAACCAATTTGAGCTTAAAAAGTTCAAATGACTTTGACTATGCTCATATGCCATTAGGAATAATTTTCAAATATTTACAGAAAATATAATAATTTTGAAGTATGAAAACAATAAATTCAGTAACATTTGGCTTTGGTTGCTATGGTATAGTAAAAAGCGAGGTAAAAAGTATCTAATTATTGACCTTCCATTAAAAAAAGTTTTAACCTGTCAATCATCCTAAATCCAGGTACAGTACGATATATGATGAGCCAAAATTCTCAGAAAAGAATAAATCAATAAGGTTCTTTTATAGACATGCGAGCGTCTGCTAACGCTTGATATTTGCAAACAGTGACGGGCGAACCTTAAAACGTAGATTCGGGGTATGCAAATGCTGACTAACTTCAAGATCTATAAGCGAGGACTGGTAAATGATTGCCGCTACTATCCTTCCCGCCTGATGCACGTGCATCCAGCTTGTATTTCCGAGATAGTGACATAGTACACTTCCGGGAATTCTGGCTCATGATATTTCGGACGAACTGTATAGTTTTTAAATATCGCTTAAATATTACCTTACTCCAATTATTTAAAATGCCAAAGATAGTTGGTAAACACACAAAAGAACATAATTTATTATAAAAACATTCAAAACAATGAAGGATATGAACCCCAAAATTCCAAATGAAACCTATTTTTAATGTAAGTTTAATATACCTAAACCAAATATTATTTTGCTATTTTGGCAGCGTGGCATAGGTAAAATTTCTGGTAAAATATACAATCGATCGACGTCAAATTTGATTATAAACATCCATAACCTTTAAAAATTTAGCTAGTCAAAGGTAGTTCATAGTACCACCATTATTCAAATTTTCCATAACCAACTCCGAAATCAAAAACATCTGGAATGGGATTTATTTTATATTTTTTTGGAATGGGATATATTTTATTTTTTTTACAAAAAATGTCAAATTTGGCAGTAAAAAAGTCACTTGACTGCTAATGTGCATATTTATTGATCTCACTGTTAATGCAATTGTTTCCCTTGAAAAAGATCTAGCAACATCACCTCATATTACAGCCAAATTAAAACAGATGGCCAGGAAAAAGTATACAACCCGCCACATATTATGTTTTTCATTTAATGACATACCAAATACCTGAAATTATAATACAGGAAACTCTTACTGTTAATACATGTATTTGGTCGACGACACTGAGACGACATCTATTGGTTCGGGGCGGACCTAGCACCAAAATTAGTATCCAAATTGGGTTGATTTCTTTCGATATCCAATTACACAACCACACTGAAGTAATTTTGACAATAGTTTTATTTATTATTTAGAATGAGAGTGAAGTGAACGAAAGTAATTGTTTAAATCGTTGTTGGGTCCGCCCTGAAATGCTAGATGGCACTTGATTTTGTCGCCGCTTTATGAGTTCAGTTTCTTGTATTATAATAGTTAAACATTGTGTTTGTGTATACCCTGAAGCTCTATTTTGTGTGGGCAAATAGAAACCTAATTTAGGCAGACTTCAGAAAAAGTTTGATGTAAATTTGGTCTCGTTAATGTGTACTTACATCTCGTTTAATTTGATTATCAGTAAGAGTCGGAATAATATAAACAAGAGTATCCAGCCATGAATTAGCTACGATTATATCTTTATATTCAAGACCTTGTATGACGGGTGTCACCAAGTTCAGTGGTAGCTTGTTGTCGGCAAGCATACAGAACGCTCTACTTGTGGCGATATGGAATTCACTCGAACCTTTCGGAAGCTCTTGAATAATTTTAGGAATGATCCTGTTGTAAGTCGATATAGCATCCAGTTGAATCAGTTGTGGCAGGCTGTGTATGACGCTCAATTTCTGAACGTCGTCGCCTTTCCTACAATTACAAATAATTTTAGAGCACGTAAACAAGGATACATCATCACTTATTCTCATTACTCAAAAGTGTTCTCCAGAAAAAAAAATTCATATTCTAATGGATTAGGTCTAGGTTCGCCACCCTCTGTATTCAATGAACCTTCAAGGAATTTGTCACAGGGTTCTTCCATTATTATTTATTATGTAGGTAAAATGATTATTTTTCAAGTGATTTGATATTTTTTATCAGAAGTGAGAAACATAATATCAAGATTGTTCCCATTTTCAATTCAATTCAGTTGTTCATCCTTTAAATACCTTTAGCTATAATAACTGTTAAAACTTAAATAATTAACTGCTCTATAACTGTTTATACAGGACCTTAGAAAAGTAGGTAATAATAGTATCAGGATGATAAATTACTGAGGAACCCACTTAAAAGTTGGCATTGACGATGATGATGATGGTTGGTCATCTCCAAACATTCAACCTGCAATATTATGACAATTAGCATTTTCTGAAAATATTTATGGCATTTCAGGTTTCCATTCATACATCATTCATTCCAAAATCAAACAAAACGAAACGAACGTGAACGTATTCAAAAATCAAAACGGAACTTCATCAAACAAAAAGTTAAAATTATTGAGGTTATTATTAGTCATAGTAGTAAATGTCATCATTGTCATCTCAATGTTGTAAATGATGACATGGACATGCGATAGATCATCTGACATCTGCCAAATATAATAATTTATTCTGATTATTACGAATAGATGCGTTTTTAATTGTCCAAGGTTACGCAACGAAGCCGAGGAAACCATTTTTGTTTTAATTTTTACAGTCTTTTTGAAACATCCTCTCCTAAACCCTCTGAACCCTCTGTACCGCGTGTCGGTCGTTTCGGGATCATCCTGTATGCCTGTATGCTTACACCGTACCCTGTATATAAGGTGATTCAGTGGTAAAAGTGGTAATAAAGTATCTACCATAAATTTAAGGGCTTTTGTAGAATGTAGGATAAAGCTAAAATATTAAGAAATTCAAATAATTTTTTGCCGAAAATATTTTTCAAGTGAGATACAGGGTGTTTAATTAACTTTATATATTTCTGTCTACATTATTGGAACTTGGTAGCAAAGAAGCAGAATACGAGCACAGTATGATAAAAACCGGTTCTTTGAAAAATTATTAAAAATCGTATCAATATCTTTATATACTTGCGTCAGAATGAATAAGCTCCGTTCGATAGGTTTATTTTCATATTGCGAGTCTAGGGTATGCTTCATCATCTGATCCATAGTCTATAATATAATTAGCTGTAATGAGTATGACTGACTGGTAAAACAATGTGTGCATGTTAAGTCCGAAACTTACCTTTCCCCTTTTAGGTTTGTCTAATTGCAAGCTTGCTAATTCTTCATCCATTTTAAATTTTATAAGACTTATTTATAAGATAGTTAGTGGGAATTGGGATAACAAACAATAATAAAGTAATATAACTTCGTAAATTGTGACGGAAACAATAATTATTAGTATTGTATGTAGTTCCAGTACCTCGTCATTTTTCAGTTTTAAAAAATCAAAAAAGAGAAGGAAAAATATCAACGAACTGACAAACATCAAAGTCAACAATAATTATTATTGACTCTTTCGTTATAACATAATAATTAATAATTATGAACTGTAATTTTTGGCCTATCAGCGAAGTGTGAAGAAGGGTATTATAATAAAGTTTGACCAAATTTTCTAAGCGCTAATATATTAATTATCGGAATTTTCCCGTCATAGACATTGTACGGAACAGAAACTCAAATACGGCGGAATTTCTAGTATTTTCTTGGTTAATATCTTTCTGTTTAAGGCAATATTTGCTTTTTCTGCAGCTTTCTAAAAGTTTTGTGTAGTTATATGGTTAATCTAATCTAACAAATAGACCTAATAATAGATATGGTGAAGTTAGTTAGTTAGTTATGTATTAAAAATAAATACCTATAAATGCTTCAAAAGATAAATATATTGTCTTTATTTGCCATGTGATGTGAAGAGTGACTAAGTCCAAAGATAGATAGTTTTGACATTAGCTTCATTAACATTAATAATGGACTTGTGCCTAATTAATGTTCGTATTAACGTAATTTTTACGTAATTTTTTGGATATGAATACTAAATGGGTAAGTGAAATTTGCATGACTCCACCTCAAGTTTAAAAAAGCAGGAAAAACTATTGAGATTAAGGCTACATTTAAAAAATTAGAACTGTATTTTATCCAATAGAATAAATAATAGATAGATGGTCAATTTTCTAGCGTACCTGTATTACCGACACTAACAAAGCGTTAGTGTCGGTAATGTAGGTATCCTACATTTTCCAATTTGAATCAACCACTCAACCCTTAGACAATAGAACATCCGGAAGGACAATATACTAATGCAAAGCAGATTGACCGGTCAAAGATGATCAATCGTCCGTCAGCGCCAAGCCAAGTCAATCACTCAATCATCAATTTTTTTAATGATAATGATAGTCTGTGGGTTAATGAAATGAGTTAGGTTAGTTAGGTTAAGGCTAGTGATGGGCAGAATCGAATACTTTCAAGAATCGAGACCTCAGTACTCGAATACTTATCAGAATCGAATACTTCAGTATTCGAATACTGACGATACGAGTACCAGACCAAAGATCGATTCTGCCGCGCTCGGGACTCCGGAATCGGGCTGTTGCCGATACCTACTACCTACTACTACTACTCGAATGCTTCAGTATTCGAATACTGACGAATGACGATATGAATGAGTACGAGTACTACGAGAACAAGGATAAGGATCGATTCTGCTGGTCGAAGGTCGAAGCCGCTTGACCTTGATTCCTATTCCTCCTACACAGTGTCCTACATTGACTTTTCCCGAAGTTGTCTTAGTTATAGGTACTTATTATTATTAATATTATTATTAATACGAGGATCGAGACGGAGACGGAACTTAACAAATTAACTTTTTTACTATAACTAAATATGCATATTATGGTATATCGGGATCGCGTTGAATATTAACTAGGTACCTACCTATAGGTATGACCTTATAATTATGTGAACTTCATTTTATTTTCAGTGCACCAAAAAACTGTTAGTTGGATACAATAATTATTATGGGCAGGTAATACCTACCTGATCTGTATGAAAAATTTAAACAATTTGATCTTTTTGTATAAGTAGGTATATAGGTAAAATTTATAAGGATAATAATAGTAATGTTAAATTATTAATTAAAATAATTACTTAAATAAAAAAATTATTAAAATTAAAATTAAAACAATGAATGATGATACGGTAGGTACCTAGGTAGGTAAAACACATTTTATTTTATATTTGGAATGTGAGATTAAAGATAGATTTCATATTTCATCTAGTCTATAAGCGACTGTAGTAGTTTGTAGACAATACAACACAATAATAAAAATAAATAATAATAGCGGCAATCCGGCAATGCAATAAATATGGACACGATTAGGAGCATTGAATAAGGAGTTCCGATTCCACATCCGAGAATCGAGACGCGACGCGAGACCCGAGACATTCATCATCGCATCCGAGACATTCATCATTCATCCATCCGAGATCTTGTACTCGTACTCGTCTTAAAGTATTCGAATTCTTTTCTGACGTCGAAAATCGCCGATCCCACATCCGAGCCAAGAATCGCTCCACGATCCGAGACATAAGCGACCATCCGAGATCAGATCTAGTATTCGAATGCTAGTACTCGAATGTTTTTCAAGTATTCGAATTCTGTTCTGACGTCGGAATCGGCAAGAATCGATACCACCGAGTACTTGAGAGAATCGAGACATGCGAGTACTTGTGAGAATCGAATACATCTCGATTCTGGTATTCGAATACTCCCAACACTAGTTAAGGCTACTTCGTTTTTTGGAAAAGATAAACAAGAAAAGCAACTCTTGTGAGAGAATATTAAAAAAATAATTTAAATTCTCCTACCAATACTAATAAAATATACTGATTACGATATTTGGTAATTTATTTTAGTAACTGTACCTGTATTTTATTTTTTCTGTTTAAAATAAATGGGTGATGAAATAGTGAAGTTTTCAGAAAATTCAGGTTTAAATGAAATAATAACAAACATTTTCAATGCAAGAAAAGAGCTTCTGTTCGGAAATTTGAACAGGACCTGCTGGAATCTGGAATTTTTTGATGGAAAATACTCAGTCAGCAATCCCAGCGTGGTGGAAAAATTGAGGAAAAACCCAATAATCACCCAATTCCCATGATTTTATAAATAGGTATCCCAGTAGACTAATATTATGACAAGGAAAACATGGGTGGAAGAAATATTTGAACAAGTCAATTCAAAAAATGCTAAAAGAGTTGCACTGCTGTTGGTTTTATTTTTTGCCTGCTATCATGCAATTTTGCATTTGAAATATGGTAGGTTTGAAGTTTATAAGGGGTCTCCCTGATCTCTCCAAATAATTTGACTCAATTTTAAGATGAAGACCTGTACCTACTTAAGAGCAGGGTTTTCAGCTATCTCCCAGCTTTCAGAACTGCTTTGTAAATAATTATTGTAATGATTATAAAATTCAAAAATTAAAAAACTAGTTTGAGCCTGAACCCTCAATAATTATTTTACTAACTCTCGATAAATCAGTTTTTATACAGCATCAAGTAAATCAAATACATACTTACAGTTTTGGGTAAACAAACGTCCTATTGAGATTTAAAAGACCCCAAAATTTTCAACATTTCCTCCAACTTCTTAAATTAATGTCAATATTCACAAAGAAATCATTATTTGATTGATTGATAATTTCTTTGTGAGTATGAACAGTGGTCTATTGTTTGGTTAATATTGTGTGATTGTGACTATAGTTTGTTGCTACCAAATCAATTATTTTATTTAATGAGTCACTAAATTATTTGAATATCTTCTTCAATCTACCTATATCTTCACATCTACCTATATGATGTGAATATCTGGTATTGTTGAAATTACCCATTCATAAAAAAAACTGAATAATTAGGTACCTACTTTTTATTTTAGGTACAAATTCTTGTACCTGGCTTTTTTCTGATGGAAGATACAAGGGCGATCAAGAATGGCAGCCTTATGGCTGCATGTTGCATATTTATAGCAAAGTGTAAGTATCGTGTCAAAATTTAAAGATAAAAGTCAATTAATACCGCTATGTTATGTTATTCTAATTTAGTTTATTTTTTAGTGATCCTGTGTAATTTATTTTATAATGGTTTGGAAATCTTAAATCTTATATTTACATTTCAGGGATACAAGAAAATGCTTACGTTACATAGCTTTTTTTGGGAACAATACCCATTTTGTATTTATGGGGGACTCACGAATGAGAGAACTTTACCTCGCCTTTATACAACATCTTGAAGCCAGTGACCAACCTGTAACGATTATCCCACCTTTTCAGGATAATCTCCAGCATGTTGACAACAAACTTAACATTAAAGTGGAATTTTTCTGGTTTCCATACGTAAATGATCAAATGATCGCTTATATGAGGTAAGTTTCAAAATTTTTAATTAAAAAAGAATGAATACTACTCGTATTTTCCAATTATTAGAAAATGGTATATATCGGAATCGCCGCCCTCTGTGATTATAATCAATAACGGTTTATGGTCTGCACAAACATTTAACGACACCAAAGAGTCTATCGATGGTTTTAAAATGAACTTAACGAAGCTTATCCAACCAGCGGAAAAATTAAAAAGAAGAAAAACCAAAGTTTTATGGGCGTTTCAAGAACCGGTCAACATGAATAAACTTACTGGGGAAAGTAAATCCATAACAAATGAGAAAATCGATTCATTCAATACAGCTGCTATCGAGGTACTTATTTTTTTCAACTTACTATGATTGTTTAAAGTAATTATTAATAAGCTGAAGATAGTTTCTGATTTAAGCAATTTGGGGAGTTATTTTATTTACTATTGGCCCAATTTGATAATAATAATTATCAATTATAATAAGAAATTCCCCGAAATATCAAAAAAACTGAAAAACAAATTTTTTACACCCTACCCTATATCTCCAAAGCGGTTAATTTCCGGACACACGTTAATGGGCTTTTTTAAATTTATTTTTGATCAAAGATTCTGTTCAAATTTTTTCGCAATAATAAAGATACCTACCTGTTGTAAATAAAATAAATACAAAAACATTGGTTCAAGAAGTATAATATGATGAAAAATATAAAATATTGTGTGTGCAATGGAAAACGTAATTTAGGTAGGCACTGCGAAAAAATTCCTGTCTTAGATTGGATCTAAACTGACTTCTTGTTTTCTTAAATTCGCAAGTGTGATTTTTACACTTACAAATAATCTCCCACTATCGACAAGGTTAAAAACTACTAAAAAATAACTATTTTCAAAGAAAATAGAGTTATTAGAATTTTTAAATTTGCGTTTTATAACAGTGCAACAAGGAAACGTGTTTTGCAGATGACGTAACAGCCTATACTCAAGTCGGGGAGGGGAGTGTTGCCGCGAATCTAGTCACAACATAAATTTTTTGTCAAGGTCAAGAAAACAGGCTACCATCTGACAATATCAAAATTACTGTTTAAAGATTGCACAGGGTACCAACTTGACAGCTGTTTGTCAAGTCCATCTAAATAAAAAATAGGCCTTATGTAGTCCTAGATTCTATTGTTGTGAATTGTTTTGGTTACTGAGCCTAAAGGTATGTTTCCACCAAAGGAACATTGAGGAACTTTTATGTAGCCACAAGTTTCGTCTTGTTTCTATAAACAAGAAACTTTCAGGAACATACATAAACTTATCGTTTCCACTGAAGCAACTAAGTCGCCGGAAATCGGAAGTCGCAACCCAGTGTTTCCATTGACGTGGAAGTGTAAATTAAAACGTTTGCTGTGTTTATAATTATTTTATAGTAGAATATGGAGAGAAAATATGAAATCGCATTAGCGGCGGTGGCATACATTGTATTATCTACCAAAAAGCGGCAGCAAAGAAAACATAACTGGGTAAAGCCGAGTTTGCAAGAAAGAGATGACTTTGGTGTAGCACAGTTGCTTAGCGTCCTCAAGAAAGACGATTTATGCTCGGGAAGAATAACCAATGGTAGTGTCCAAAATTTCAAAAAATATTTTTAATTTTCCTCTTACCTTCGCTACATTTTTTCCTGTTTTTTTCTGCCAGTGTGACCCACGCATCATCTTTTGTATTCCTGCATTTATATTTTATGTTCTTTGCGTTCCACAAACACTCATGCAACTTGTAATTATCGATTAATTCAAGAACTAATTCGTTTGACCACGCAGTAGACGGCGGCATTCTTTTTACACTTCCAAAGTTCAAGACAGTCATCAAGACACTAGGCGCAGCATGTGTCATAAAGTTTACTAAAAAAATGTATGTTCCTTATCCCTTATCCATCCATTGATGTTGTGCTGTGAGCAGAGGCGGAAATTGTAGACACGTGTTTCGTCCTGTTTGGGACTCTTCAGTACAATGTATCTACCAACACACAGCACAGTTTAGATCACGTATCCCGTGAGTGGAAGAATCTAATGAAATGAAAATAAAAGGCACGGTGGGTTAGGCTTGCGCCATAGGATACACCCCAGACAGCCATAATGCATGCCAAAACGAGTGCAGTGCCCCCCGGTGTGCATAAAGTAGGTAAAGCCCCTACTGGGCGTTGCTAGACAAAAGATGAATGACATGTTGTCAGACAACATGCCATCCATTGATGTTGTGCTGTGAGCAGAGGCGCAAATTGTAGACACGTGTTTCGTCCTGTTTAGGATTTATTGGGAATAATCTATTGGGAATATCTTGAAATCCCTTCACTATTTTTTTTTGCGCAGAGAAAACGTCTCTATTAAGAGACGTTTTATCATAATGAGTTGCTTGACATTTTACACTAGTTTAATTAGTGTAAATTAAATTGAGTGAAACCCAATTTGTCTTTAAAAAATGTTGGGTCTATTAACCTTGAGAATAAACCCTCTTAAATAATAATTATAAATTTCAGATTTTATCGCATTCAGATGTCTTGTTATGGTTAAGTGCGAGACTTGTTGGTCAGGGAATGATTGTCAAAAGCCGAGACGGAATACATCTACCATCAAAATGTCTTCGACACAACACTCAAATTTTATTGAACATGTATTGCAATGATTACATGAATTTTAACGATGGGACTTGTTGCAGTTCAATGGAAACTTATACTGCTCTTCAAATCGTAACGTTTGTAATATTATCTGTATGGTAAGTTTATTAAGCTACAAACTGTCACATGGTTGATCAATAGCTAAATTTCTTCTTTTTTTCAGCTTTATTATAGCTTTTATAATGATAATTTACCGGTTATTTCACAAGTGGAAAGGAACACCCATCCACGAGTATCACATATTACCTGAAAATGAAAACCAGTCCACAATTACTGTTAGTTCCCCAGGGAGTTATCGCACATTGTTTGTTTCATTGGCGAACGTAGCTTGTATTATGTGCTATTTTTTTATCTGCGATCGGACTAACTTCTTCATGAAAGAGAACAAATATTATTCAGAATTTAGTTTTTGGATACCGATTGCATATATGACGGTACTGGGATTGTTTTTCACAGAAGAGAGTAAATACACTAAAGTTCTTCACAGAGACCAATTGAATGAATGGAAAGGTTGGATGATAATCGTTATTTTAGTGTATAATATCACGGGTGCGAGCAGAATACTTCAAATCAACATGCAAAACAAAGTCCTAATTTCCGCTTACATTTTTTTGTTAGGTTACGAGCAGTTTTTGTATGTCTGGCACAGGGGAGATATTAGCATAATTCGCTTGTTCAGAGTACTTTTCAAATTAAATTTCATCACTTTTGTGTTATGTCTATGCATGAACAGACCATACCAATTTTACTATTTCATCCCGTTGTTATCATTTTGGTATTTAATGATATTTTCCTTTCTGGCCTTCCCACCGCACATCACAGCCCAAAGTTCAGATAACAGTCCCATACAGTACTTTTATTTAATTATAAAATTTGTAGTTTTATTTATTGTTATTACAATTCTATTTTTATCTGAAGTTTTCTTTGAGAAAATATTCGTTACGAGACCTTGGAAGGCTCTATTTGTTACCACAGATGATGACATACACGAATGGTGGTCCCAATGGAAATTAGATCGCTACTCCATTATATACGGTATGAGCATGGCGGTTATTTTGCACCTGTCTCAGCGATATAACTTATTCGATGATAATAATCACAGTAATTTATTTTCAAGGGGTATTTCATTGACGGCTCTCCTTGGAGCTCTGATAGGTTTAGGATCATACGTAACATTTACATTTCTATGTAGAAGCGAACTAGACTGCAGCGAGATTCATTCTTACATCGTTTTTATTCCCATAGTAAGTTATGTCGTCTTGCGAAACATATCCGGAGTCCTTAGAACAAAGTATTCGAGCTTCTTCGCCTGGTTCGGGGAAATCTCCCTAGAACTGTTCATCGGCCAGTACCACATTTGGCTGGCTGCCGACACTCACGGTGTTTTGGTCCTTCTGCCGGGCTATCCGGTTTTGAACGTGATGATAACTTCGTTTATTTTTATTTGCGCTTCCCATCAAATTCACATTTTGACCAACACCTTATTGCCGTACGCGGTCCCTCTGGACTGGAAGTTGGTGTTGAGGAACTTTGTCTTATTCTTGGCGGTCTTGGTGCCCATTGGAATCCACGATGGTATGTTTTAAAAAAAAAGGTTACTTTCAGAAGACATATAATTTTGTACTAAAGTGTGTATAGTTATGTAATAAAATACTTTTACATCATAGAATATATTTTATTCCAATTAGTACCTGCATATTATCGTGTGAGCAAATGAAAACTTAATTTAGATAGGCACTGGAAAAAATTCATGTTTAGATTGGTTAAACTGTAAAATTAAAATTTTGGTTTGTAAAGTCGTAAACTGACTCTGACATTGCCTTCTTCTTGTTTTCCTAAATCCGCAAATGTGATCTTTACATTTTCAAAAAATAATCTCCCATTTCGATAAGGTTAGGCAACCAAAATAAATCATTCAAAAATTATTTCTTGTCAAATAATTATTTTGACATTTTTTGCTGAAATCAGGTGCAGCGTTTCAAAATTAGTTTTGCGTTTCTTGAATATAGGGCTCATATTTGGAGACCGTGAGTTTTGTTCAATTATTGACACTGGAAAATCCATTAAATGTTGGGTTCAAGACAAACGAATGAGGATTAATAATAATAATTATTATCAGTCTGCAGTTTTCCTTTTGGAAAATTTGGAAGATAAGACCTATTACAGTTGAACCAGAAATATAACAAAACGACTGTCATTTTATCATTTTTGTGATCATGGATCTATTGTGGAAGTCATAAAATATGGCTGCTAAGCTAAACAATTGGATCATTTCATAATATTTCATGCTCGACTATAGGTAGGTACTTATAATATAATAATAAACATGTAAAACTGCCGCTTTTGCCAGAAGGATCCATGCTCTAAAACATGCTCAGACAAATAAGTGGCATAAAACTTTTCGTTCTTTATAATATAGATAGAGTAGGATATTCCTTCTATATCCTTATTTTCGCTTCCTTAATTAACACATTGGCTACCGAGGCTATAGGGAAGTTTCTACTCTTACATACCACATGTATCACCGGTGCCCAAACCTATTAGTTCACATGTACAGGGTGATTCATTATAATGTCGCCCCCCTTTAACTTTGTTATTTCATGTGTCTCAAAAAAATTAAAAGTAGGGTTATGTAGGTGCTAAAAAAGACTTTTTTATACGTATAACAAAAATTTGAAAATAGATCAGTATACAGGGAAAACCAAAAATTTAATTTTTTTTTCAATGGAACACCCTATATATGAATTTATTTTTCGATTCCTCGTAAAATTCTAAGCATAATTTATATAACATACCGTATATCTAAATTCAATAGTTTCTGAAATATTCGCATTTGAAACTATTTAAAAAACCGTGTGTATAACTACCAAATTGAAAACCTCGATCATCTAATAAAAGATTTGATACGGATTAAAATTAATAATTTAAATGAAAATAACCCAGAATTCATAACAGATTCATTGGAGAAAATGCGAACAACCCTTATAAAACCTTATAAACCCTTATAAAATGTGTTGAAAAAAATGAAGGCCCAGTAGAGCATTTTATTGTTAGATTTCTTGATTTGCAACAGGTGTTTTATAAAATATTTGATGATGTTTCAAATGCGAATATTTCGGAAGCCTTTGAATTTAGGTATACGGTATGTTATATAAGTTATGCTTAGAATTTTACGAGGAATCGAAAAATAAATTCATATATAGGGTGATCCATTGAAAAAAAAAATAATTTTTGGTTTTCCCTGTATACTGATCTACTTTCAAATTTTTGTTACACGTATAAAAAAGTCTTTTTTAGCACCTACATAACCCCACTTTTAATTTTTTTGGGACACATGAAATAACAAAGTTAAAGGGGGGCGACATTATAATGAATCACCCTGTACACCAAGCGTATCACCGGTGATATCCTGTATAGTTTTATTCAAATGGATGACAAAATTTACTGGTACCTAGGAGCGGGCTCATGGTTATAGCTATGGTACATAAGTTAACCATCACCGGTGATTCATATGGTAGCCAACGTGTTAAAAACTGGCTTTTTTCAGTAAAATTTATAAATTAATTAAATTTATGGTAGGAAAAAGCGGCAGTTTTACATGAATAATTAATAGTAGGTATATCTACTGATTAGGTATACTTTAGACATTTATGTATTAAGTCTTTGCACCTGAGGAACAAACACATCAGAAAAAAGGCTCAACAAGATGAAATAATTAACATAATCAAGGAAATGGAATAAGTATATAGACATCATTAGTGTAGGTACTTTCAAAAGAAATGAATTACAGAAAAAGCAAACTTCGGCACCTTAAAAGCTGACTTTCTCGTTGGAAGTTTTTTTGTCATTACTCATTTAAACAATGTATTATGCAACCAGAAATACAAAAAAAAACATTGAGATAAGTTTCGTTTTTAATTGTGACCACCAAAATCAGAAAATAGGACATTTACGATCAATTTTTAGTGATTTTATTGTAGGATTCGTCTAAGACATTAATTTTTTTTTCTAGTTACCCAAATCGGAAAGATACCGAGTAAATACCGCATCAATTTTAAAGGTGTCCCCTTATTTCAGAGCTTTTCGTTATGTTCCACGAATCATACTTGTATTGCAGTCAGAGTTCATCGTCTTTGTTTGATGGTGTCAGTGGCTCACTGCGAGGGTTTTGGTTAACATTTGATTCAATGAATAAAATGTGTTATAAATTTGTTGGGTAATTAAAAAATTACGTATTATTGAAATCAAGATGGAAAAACCAAAAGATAAAATATGGCTTTGTTTCAGTGCACAGAAAAATCCCTAGAATGCAAATATTGTAAAGAAACTATAGGGATTTTGCTAATGCCAATAAAATGAAAAAAACAAATTTCATAATGTATTAAACGTCCTGCAGTTAAAATAAATAAGATTTATAATTAAATAAGACAAAAAACTTGCCTTCACGGAATGCCCATCGGTTTATTTTTGCAACATTAATGCAATAAAGAATGAAAACCTAATTGGCATCTCTTTTTGTGTGTAATATAAAACTGATTTTGTCTGTCTAAAGATTATTGGACATCACTGAAGCTCACTCAAGTTAAAAAGCTTACAGTAGTTGTCACGCAAAAAATTCAAATTAGGGCATTTCCTTAGCCTTTCTTTAATTAGCCATGTTTCAATTTTTGATTCGGCTGATTTGTAACATGGTTCAAACTTTTAGACAAGGCCTTGGTATCATTATTATGAGCATGACTTTTAAGATGTCCTAACAATTGTCCTTTTAAAGACAATTGCCGTTCTAAAGAGGAAGTGCCAAAATTTTAAAAATATGTATTTGTACTAGGGCTGTAGACTGGCAACTCAAGAAGCCCTGCCGCGGACCACCTCCCCAACCTAGTTGTCGTGTCGTGACTAAAGGTCTGCACAGGGGTTACAACGATGCCGAACGTCCGAAAGTGGACTCTCTGAAAGACCGTAACTCTGTTGTCGAGGTCATATCTCGCGAGCAGAGGAATACGGGGGTCTAGGCTTTACCGCCTGGACCAAAAGGAGACAACCTTTAAACACCTAAATCCTACGGCGGGAACCCAGGCTAAAAGGATGCGTGGCTGAATAATAGATCAGTCCCTTCTGGATTCAACCTCGAAGAAGTGGCGCACCTTCGAAAATAAATGCCTACCATACGTATGGAGCTCTGCGAATGGTAAAAAGGGAAGGGGATTCTGAAAAGAAAGACCCACCCAAAAAAACTCTCAAGAGCCGCCGCAGGAAACTGAGAAAAGAGTAGAAACTAAAAAACCAGGGGGAAACTGGAGAACCTAGAAAGCTAGGGTTGAAGGTGAACCCCAGGGTAACAAAACCCGGGACCAGCAAGAAACCGGAACAACGTAAAAGAAGGAGAACCTGATTCAAGGTTCTCAGGAGTGCAGCTTAGAGGGAACTTTCTCATGGCTTCCTGCGCTGACCAGGCCACAGAGGACTGGCTGGTGCGGGTGGTCAGGGAAATGGAACCCTGGTCAGGAGCGAAACTCGGCACCAAGGATGTTCCGAAACCTATAAGAGCACCAGTGTGGATACCAGGGACCCAAGAGGAACCAGAAAAAAAATCCAAAAAAGACTGGGAATTCAAAACCAGGGATTAAAAACCAGAAACGTGGATCCTAGTGGACAGAAAACCTGACACAAAAGGCCAACAACTAATTTTCCTCATGGGAGAAAATAGAGCAACTTCAATGCAGACCTTACCTAAACCTAACTGAGGTGCTGTTCAAGCGACTAGGTGGGTAAAGGGAAGAGGGAGCAGAGAAGATGTAACTGAAAAAGCTGAGTAAGCACCAGCTGAGATGGGCAATTGGACTTCTAACAGGACATTGCCCGCTAATGAAACACCTCTCAATAATAGGAATGAAAAGTATTATCCAAAGGGGTACAATAAGCGCAAGTTTCAGTACAAGGGCTTTGAACCTATCCTAGAAGTAATAATAATAATAATACAGTCTTTTTCTTTTGGTTTTCCTCTTTTGTCAATTGCTTTTCCTTATTTGTCAAATGATTTTCTTATTTTTCTACCTATCAATGATTATAGTCATTGATTTATCAATCAATTTCCTTTTATGTCAAATCAGTTTCACTTTATGTCAATTGCTTTTCCCATTTACGTACAGTGATATTATAATAAACATTGGAAAAGCATTTGATATAAAATGAATCTCATTTGACAAAAGAGGAATTTGAATTGAAAAATCACACTGACGTTTGATAAATGGGAAAAGCATTTGACAAATTAGGAAAAGCAATTGACAAAAGAGGAAAACCAAAAGACTGTAACTAGGGCTGTGCTTTTTATTAAATTTTCCTAACCGATTAGCCGATGCTGTTACTCGACGGTTAACCTTTTCAGTTTCATTATTGCTAGAGGCTTGTACCTTCGAAATAAGAACGTCACGTTTTCATTCATTTGGCCAAATTCAAGTGTTGATTGACGGTGATTTTGAAATTTAGGGAGACGTCATTGTTAGGTTTATAGCCTTCAGTTGCTACAGTAATCGGACCTGGAGCATCGGCCTTTCAGTTTTTGGGAGCAAGAATCTGTCATTTATAAATTGCTGTTGCTATATCCGTTTCTACCGTGGAGTTAACTCGACCACTAAATCCATGAACATTTCATTTTCTTGAAATTTCACGGGAGAGAACCTCTTTTACTATAAATGAACTATAATAAAACGGTTAATTGGTAGAAAAAATATTAACCGTTTAGAGTGGCTAAAAACGGTTAGTGGGTTAACCGTCACAACCCCAATAGCTTGTAAGTACCATCGCTGTTTTTATAAAAGATGCAAGTGCCTTGCATTTTTTATTCTAATGTTTAGCAAGCTTCAAACATGGTGCTGGGCTATACCTACCCCCAATGTAATTTTTTATGGCAATTTTATCAATATCTCTAAAAGATTATTTTGGCCCTTACCCCCTTCGGCAACACTACAATTATTATTGTTTAGGGGGACAATGTGCAACATGCAAGGAAAATTAACAACTAAAAAAATTGAAAATTTATTAAAAACTCCTGCAATATCAATAAACCTTGTACAAAAATCAAATATACTATTGCCCTAAAATCATAATTCATAATATATACAAAGAATAAATAACAATGACAGAAACTGAACTATAAAAAATGCTGATGTTTGTAAAATCTTCCACAAGACACTAAACATTTAACAAATTATAATTCACTGATGGTTCGAACTAAACAAGTAGATGAATGAATGATTTTGTATGATTTTCATACCTATAGTTTAAACAAATATTGAGAATGTACCAATTTTAATTAATATTAAATGAGTTTGCCTCTCGATTTTACTCGTCTGAATCTGAATCGAAATTATATTTAATTTTTTTGGCAGCTCCTCGTCCTGCACGTTCCGGTTTAGAAGGCGGCGGCACGAAATTATCATCATCGGAAAGATCATCAACACCAAAGACAACGTTATCATCATCATCATCATCACTGATCTTATTCTTTTTCTTACTTTTCACTTTTGACACCCCAAAATCATCATCTTTTTTAGCCTTTTTCTTGCTGGGTTCCTTTTCTTTCTTCGGTTTTGGCGCTTTTTCTGAAAGAAAAATTGTCATTACGAAAATTTTCCAACTTGAACAAGTTTTTGTTTTTGTATTTCTACATACATAATTATTTAAAGGAGCAAAAGCAATATTTCTACAGCCTTCATTATATACAGTGCCAGCCAAAAAGTTCGCACCATATGGATTTTTTTTTGTTTTCCATTTTTTTTTGTCAAGTTTGTGCATTTAAAAAAAAATTCGAGCCCACTAGATCCACGGTGTGAATTTTAGTTCCAGAGAAAATGGTGCATGTGTTGATCTAAACATCAAAATTACAAAAAACATGATATTTTGAAAACTAAAAGTGTTTTGTGGGGGAAATTTTGGCAAAATTTGTTATTCAGCAAAATTCACCAAATGTAATGTCAGTTATGAAAGAAATTAATTTTTTCATACAGGTAACATATCGGTAACTTTTGAAATTTCAACTTTTGCTAATTTTTCTCAGTGTAATTTTGAATGTTTTTGGTGCAACGTGTATTCCACAGGAAAAAAGCATCTTACAAGTTCAAGTTTATTTTCAAGTTCATGAAAAATTCATGTAAATTAAGCTTCTAGTTCAATCGAACTTCAAAGATGTTTACTTTTGAAATGCGATGACTAGGCTTCGGATAATTATGCACTAAAAAACCTCGAAAAATGCATGCAAATATGCACTTAAATTGTTGTTGTTAATTATTAAAATGCAATTAGTATACCCAAAAGTAATGAGTCTTAACGTATCGAAAAGATGTGCGAAAGATGAGCACTGTGTGATTAATAGTTTTTGCAAAATCCTATTTATCTATCCCGTTTTACGAATTATGCAACAATTTTAAACCTTTGTTATGAGAAAATTTATGAACGAAAAATATATTACAGCCACGTAATTTGAAGGTAAGAAGCTGACTTAGACTTGTATTTCCACAAAAAAAATTTTTTCGCCAAAAACCCTTCTAAATTAAACAAATAAGTAGCTACTGAAATATAACTTTTTTTTATAAACATTTAGAATAAGTTGAAAAGTGTTCACGTCAGTGAAATAAAATATGCTGAATTTGAATGCCAGTTGAAAAACACGCATTTAAAAAAAGTTCCTAGGCCCTTTAGGAGGCTCCAACTTATTCTAAATGTTCTGTAAAATTTTGCATTTGGGACTTAAGTCATTTTTACTAATTGCATTTTAATAATTAACAACAACCCTATAAACAATAATTGAAAAAAAAAGCTAAAAACCCACGTTTTTTTGGCAATAACTTTTGAACGGATTGTCCGATTTTGATGTATCGGGGCTCATTTCATTGGTCTTTCGATTTCGTATGCTGTGTCTGTGCATCACTTTTCCCTACAGTGCATAGTTTTTCCGGAAAGTCAGGAAAACCGATTTCGCACCTACATTGTTTATAATAAAAAACCATCTGACACTAAGGGCCGGTTGAACGAACGTGATTAAAAATATTTCAGATAATTATCGATTTTAAATTGCACATTCTGAAAATATGGTGAACATTTTCAATGATCTTTTATTTTTTATCGGTAATTAACTCTTCTGCAAGGGAGTAGAGTTGCTTTTCAGCAATATCGGACAAATATTTTAATAATACGGGGCATTTTAAAATCAGTGATTATCTCAAAGATTTTTAATTATGTTCGTGCAACCGGGCATAAATTTAGTAGACACTCGATGAGAGAGCTTTTGTATTGCCTTCCCCAACATGAATCCACAGGAATTTGCCGGTTACAATTTTTTTTCATTTTACGTTCATTCTAAAGTCAGCCCGGCGCGACTATAGTTTTAAGATTGTTACAATCACCAATTTTTTTTTTTTTTTTTGAAATAGCTTTATCTCAAATTGAAGTGAAGTATTATTATTGCCTATTTATTATAAGGGAACAAAAATTATAAATGAACATTTTTTGTGACCTAATCGAATTTAAATGTTGCATTATGTTCATTTCTTATTAAATAGAAAATATACTTGAACTTGTTGAATACGCTTTGGACCAAAAACTTAGAAAAATGTGACAGAAATTTTTTAAATTCAAAATTTTCGCCCTGGCATTAGTTTTTATTATTTTTGATAATTCTTCCAAGTATTATAAACAATATTAACTAATATTGCAGTCTAAATATCCAATTCAAAATTACAGAGAGAAAATTAGCAAAAGCTTGAAATTTGAAAAGTTACCAATTTTTGGCCACCTGTATAAAAAATAAAATTTCCTTTTTATAAATAAAAAACTGACATTACATTTGATTAATATCTAACGAATTTTGCCAAAATTTTCCCCAAAACACTTTTGGTTTTCGAAATATCATGTTTTTTTGGGCTTGATGCTCAGTTTCCTGGTAGATGGATAGGAAGAGTAGTTGAATGGACGCCTAGGTCATCAGACTTAACACCCTTGGATTATTTTTACTTAGGAAAAGTCAAGTCATTGGTTTATATTATAACTCCGTTCCTATCCACGAGATTGAAGAGCTCAAATAAACAGTAAGAGCTTCAGGAGAAATATCTCCTAAACATTGCAGAATTACAATAAATTGATTGTGAATACTTCTCCCCTTGAACCGCACACTATTGTAGAATTTTTTTTTAGTTTTATCGTGAGTAAGCCATTGTGACACCTCCACTGCAACCGAAGATCTATTGTGGCTACTATTGTAGAATAACAATTGATGAAGTGCACTTGTTAACTCTGCTGCCTAAATTTCTATTCAATGTGGCAACATCGCCAAGCAACGGGATGTCAGGCAGCAGGGGAAGAGTCTGACTGGACTCAATTGTTACCACGACTTCTGCCCACTAAGCAGTTTCGTTTCTTTTCATCTTTGTGTTCAACATTATCAATTAAAGTCTTTTAAATTTCTTGGTGTTCTTTTACAAACGAGACTAGCGAGATCCCATCAACAGGTGGCTACGAAAGCCACCAATAATCAACACACTGTAGTGTTTAAATTATTTTGTTTCTTTGTAAAATAATTAGTACCTACAAAGTTAAACTTTTTTAAATTTTTAAATAATTCTATTTGTTTTAATTAAAAAATTAGAAAAGATTTATTGCATCGACTTTCAATACAGAATCCATATGTTGTTCTATTTTAAATAACTCACTAATGCTAAATTCAACAATGCTCGAACGTAGCCATAGAACTATGGTATTGTTAACAACATATTGTTTCGGCATTGTAGCAAATGCACTGATTTCCCTATATTCCATTTTAAATGGTTCAACAACGTTAATTAGACTGTCATATATTTTCTGATGTTCTGCGTTATGTGGTTCTCACTGTATAATAATGTGGGTCTCACTGTATAGTAATGTGGTTCTCACTGTATAATAATAACACTTACTAGGTTTACTTTCCCCTTCCTTTTTATTTGAAGCTTTCTTAGGTTTCGTCGTCTTAGTAGTCGCTTTTGCGCCGACATCTGAATCGCTGTCACTCTGTTTATTGTTTTCAAATAGATCATTATCCGAGTTGGAATCCTCGTTATAAATTTTCCTTTTAGCAGGACGACTTTCTGAAGGACTGCTCCCTTCCTTCTTCTTTCCGATTAGAGAATCAAACATATCTTCAGATGTTTCATGTTTGGGCGGTGGCTTTTCATCCTCACTACCAGAACTCAGCTCCATCCTCTCCTTGACACTAACTTGTTCTTTAACTGCTTCATTTTCATACAGCTCTTCCTCCGATGATTTCTCATCGTCATCATCTGATAAGTTGTATTTTAATACTTTGGTGGCCGCTCTGCGATTTAAAAATCGTTCCTTTACTGTTGGACTTTCTACACTGTTAAATTCAACATCTGAGTCATCCTCTATTTCTACTGAATCATCTACATCAGAGTTATTACTCGATCTTCTCTTACCACTCTTTTTAGGTGATCCGTTCGCTAAAACAGACAATATAAACTAAAATTACCTGAACATAATGCAGAAAAAATACACTCATACCTTTAGTAAAGCTTAGAGTGGTTTGTTTTAAACCGTCTCTTCCTTTCTTTGCCTTTACTTTTTTTTCAATTTCTTCAGGTGTTCCAAGTTTATCTTTCAATGTTTTTTTACTCTGAACCATAATATCAAATTCATCCTTTTCTTCTTGCTTGAAAAAAAATATAGAACTTAATAATAATCAAAGTAAAACTCCAGGTCTCCTAATCCAAAAAAGCAATAATTAATGGTATTAAAATTAAAACTTACTGAATCAGCAATGTTTTCTTTCTTGACACCCTTTTTGACTCTACTTTCTTTTGATTTTACGGCTAAAGCAATTTTCTTCTTAATATCCTCTGTGATGATTGGAACTATTCTTTTTCCAACTGGTGAAGGCATAGTTTCCATCAAATTGACCTTCTTTTTGCCCTAAATCAGGTCAGTAAAGTGTGAAACTCTAGGAACTAGTAAAATAGTAACAGTATTTATATTACTTTGTAAGGGAAGTAAGTGGATTTTACTTTACCACTCTACTTTCTGAATAACCTACATATTTTTTCACTACCTGCAGAATTAACCTTTTTTTTATGCTTTTGAAAATGATAGATTTCTATTGTTACCTCTGAGGTAATTTATAATACGGGGTGGCTGAATTTTCTTTGTCTTTACTGAAATATGAAAGAAACAAGAAAATGAAAATTATCAAATTAAATGTGATCGACACAACCGAATTTGTTGTTTTGAAACGTAACATCTTGTATTTTCTTATAGAATTGGATTTTAAATAAATTCTTCTCAAAGATTTGTAAATAATTTCAACATTGTAAATAAAATAAGGTTTGCCATTGATTTTCGCAACATTTATGTTGTATTATTTATAAAATTGTAATTATGAACATGCTGAAATTTTATATTGAGTTCCTGAATATTTTGATCTAACAGGCCATAAAACTCGTCCTTTATCCCCAATCCAGATTTGATCAAATTGATCATTTAAAAATTAACAATTTGTCACTGGTATGAGGAGGAGCACCATCATGCTGAAATCACTGTAACCAGAAATTACATAAAACCTAGTTCTGTAAAAAAAATTAATTTACGTAAATTTTCTAATTTAACTTTTTTTGTATTTTTCATATTACAGTAAATAGAGTGCAGACGTTTATAGTCCCCCCTGGCCTTAATTTTTTATTGAATGAGCTAGAACTTTGAAACAAAACTAAATCAAATGGCATGAGGGGGGGTCATGTGAGACCTTATTTTGAAGCTATTTCAGTTATACGAGCAAAAATTATATTAGTTGTCAATTTTTCCAGTCTTTGTGTCAGTGAGGGCGTTTATGGTGTCCCTCGCCCTTAATTTTTGATCCAAATGAGATTGAACTTTGGTAAAAAAAAAACTAAATCAAATGGCATGAGTTTCAATACTTTTTGACATAAAACTGATCTGTCAAATGTCAAAGATGTTAGAATTTTGAGGAGCATGGTTCTCAAACTCATTTTAAAGGTATTTCAATTATCTACACAAAAATTATGTTAGTTTCAAATTTTGACTAGCCAACTCAAAATTTAGAGAAGGGGGGGACTATAAATGTCGACGACCGAAACAAATTATCAAAATTGAAAACTAACATCATATTTGTGTAGATAATTTGAAGGTCTCACACTACTCCCCTGTTCCTTAAAATTTTGAAGTTGACAGTGGCTTAACGTCATCTTTGACATTTAACAAATCGGTTTTATGTAAAAAAAAGTAGTAAAATTCAGTTGGTTCTATCTCATTGGGTTGAAAATTTAAGGTCAGGGGAAGGACTATGAACGTCCTCATTGTATACCTAAGTGGACAATGAAAAGTCAGCGACCCTGGATAAGTATTTATTTATACTCACATATATATACAGGGTGTAACGTAAGTGGTAACTTTAATTTCAAGGGGTGATTCCCCTTTGTTTGATTGCTTAATGCAGGAATTAATGCTTTTCGTATTTAATATTTTATGCTAAATTTCAAAAGGACAGGTAGGTAAGTACAAATAATAAAACATTATCATATAAAAATAGCGAGTTTCTCAGTTGGTTTCACTTTACCTATATGCTTTTTCTTAACGTGTAATTTTTTGGTGCAAATTTAAAAAAACCGCACTATAGGCTAAACAAGTAACTATTGTGGCGCCACCAAGTAGGCAAATTTGACACTTTCATGCGGCAAGTCCTGCGTGCCCGCTATTCATTTTAATGTATTTGTTATTGCAAACATGAGGTCGTTCAGGTAAAAAAAATCGGGAAGGGTTTGTTGTACACGAGTACCTTAAATGCTTGCGATTACATACGTATTTATTACTCCTGAATCTTTTTTTAGATAGTAAATTAAAGTTAAAAATTTTAGTTAATAATTTAAGGCATATAAGTAATACTAGCAAACAATACTACTGCTATAATTTTTTCGAGCTGTATTTCAGACGAAGGGTAACATTTGCCTACTTTACAACTGCAAAATATGTTCAAAACTCTTCGACTTATTATACATAAGCTGAATAAAAAACCCTAAAACATGAGCTGAAATGTGAACTTATTATGTTGATAAGAAAGGTGATATTTTTTTAATGGAACAATTAATATATCACCTGAACAATGGGACAATAATAGGTTTTTCATTTTTATGAGTGCTATGTGCACCAGGAGTCTCTCTGAAAGAGCGGTTCCTTGAAGAAAAGTTCCATGTAAACGTATTCTCTAACATCGCTCATATGTGAAAACTCATCATGAGATTTCGCCCATTTCTCAACGATTTAAAACGAAAGCAGTCGAGACTGGGTGCTTAGAAATGACTTTTAATAATAATTGTAGTCATAATAAATTAAAAAATCTAGAAATACACTACTTCCAAATAATGATTTTAAGAAAGGTTTCATTTTATTGAAACGAGCTGTCAACGATCAGTATGCCGCACAAAAGTGCGAAAGAAATCCACGAGGAGGCGCGCGCTCCGCAAACATCCGATACTTACTTAGCGCATATCAAATCGAATCAATCTTTATTGGTCAATGTACACAATATTAATGGTTGGTACATTAATCAATGTAACTGTTTGGTAGTAATTAAAAAAGGTACTTACACTACTTCTTATAAATGTCTCTAAAAATTTTAAATCTACCTTTAAAAGAAATGAGTTTGTTTTTCGGATTTTGAATTTAAATTACATTTAACTAATCAACATAACCTAAATTAGTTTAGGAACTATTCTCTTGACTATCCTAAGGTGTGTTCACCTTTTAAATAATCACAAAATCACAACCCAGGTTATGGTTATTGTAAATACATAGTGTGATTGAATGTTGAATTACGGAACGCTTTTTTTGGTAAAATCTTATCAACTGTCTCCTGTCATTGTGTTAGGTATTGGGTTAAGGTTATTGATTATTGACATGATACACCATCTACATCGGTAAAGTTGGTTAGAAATTTTAACCGCGATCCAGGTTAACCTGTTCAAAGATTGCACAAGCTACCAACTTGACAGCTGTTTGACAAGTCGGTCTAAATAAAAAATAGACTTTACATACTATTTTTCTGCCTGAAGAAGTGTTGTAACTTTTTTTCTACAAAATTGGTCATATCTTCTTAAGGAAGCCATGCTGGAGGAAAAGTAAATGAACTTACAATCCTTAATGTATCGGGTGATCCACAAAATTTTCATCAACTAGTGCCTTGGAAAAAATGAAGCATGTCTGCCAGTCTCTCAGATAAAATGCAAACCATTGGTAGGTGTGCTCAGGTGCAATGAGCTCAGACATGACTGCAATAGCTATCTCTCTCTTCCAAGGCACTAGTTGATGAAAAATTTTGTGGATCACACGATTAATAAATAACAATTAATGCATTGGCATTGGTATTATCGTGTCTGCGATTTCGTGATCGCCCTGTATAGCTATCTTTACCTGTTCATTTCTACATACCTAGCATCATGCAGCCAACACGGTATAAACATTTGTAAAGTTTTCCATGCTAACAAACATGCCAAGATGAAATCAACAAAAAGATTTTTGAATATTAATAAAAAATCAATTTTTTTTAATAAAACTTTGGACACTGTATATTTCTAAAAATATTCAAGAGACCTCACGTTTGGATAATATGAACATTTTTCCTTAAAAAATGACAACGAACCCTTTAAAATAATTAAAAGCCGCTACTTATGTTACACCCTGTAAAAAATAAGTCATAAGTTCTACATATGTATGAAGTTCTTCTCTGAATAAATAACATAAATATAAATATAAAAAAAAACTAGGCTGCAATGAATTTCTAAAACAAGAAATTGCAGCTTAATTAATAAATAATAATAATACTAAAAAACTATTCAAAAATTGACAACCAAAGAGAAGTTATTGAAATATTGTTCTCACCCTCCCTGTCTTCACTTCCTACGTATGCATTGAAAAAAACCATAGAATTTAAAGTAACAGTTGAAATATTTTACTTAAATATCATCTTACCAGAACTTTCTTATCTTTGGATTTCAATCCAGTGTCATCGTTGCGTTCTTTTTCTTCAACTTCATCCAAAGTTTCTATGAAAGCATCCAAATCCGCTTTCCACAGATCGGATACACTTTTACGTTTGAGACTTTCCAGTTCAGCTTTTTTGTTCTCTTCCTGGCGAAGTAATTCATTTTTCTTTTCATCAGTCAGCATCCACATGCTCATGCCAAGCAAATAATCAAACTGCTTTACTTCTGATAAATTCTTAAAAGCTTTTTCTAAGAAACAATGATTATATTAGACGTGAAATTTTGTGAACCCGAGTCGAGCCTTACCAGGGTCAATAGGCTTCTTCTTAGACAACGATGCAAGCTGTTCTTGCGAATCATCTCCCTCCTCTTGTTCTTCTTCGTCTTCCATGCTCACTTTCCTTTTCCACTCTAAAATTGGATCTGGATCGTATCCCCTCTTTATCAGTTCATCTACAATCGTCTTGCGTTTTTTATTTTCCACAATAAGCTCATTGTTGCACTTTTCTTTAATAAAACGCGCCTGGTTGCTCAGTTTTTTGGCTTCGGCTTCCAGTATACCTTCTAAATAATCTTTACGCTTCTGATACGTTTTCAAACGAAGAGTAAAAAATTCTTTCAAAATATCTACGACTGAATCGAATCTGCAAAATAATTTTTTTTTATTGTACATGCTCAATAATGAGAATCATAACTTGTGATTTCCTTTCAAGTTCAAGGGTAAAGCTCAGGATGCTTATGATGGAATTTTATTTTTATTATTATTTGTCGTAAACCATAATATAGGTTTTTAATTTTTTTTTAGGCGCACTATGAAGTGAATTTTCTTGTGGTCCCATAACCCCTTGAAGAGAAAGTCACAAGTTGTGAATTACCCTTTATAATAATAATAATAATAATAATAATAATTTATTGTTTCCAACAGACAAAGAGCCCAATTACAGGAAACAAAATATAAAATACATTTGACAAAAAGAAAAAAGAAGAAAACATTTATAGTACCTATACAGGGTGTCCCATAATATGTGGGCAATCTCCCGAATTTGGGTAAATTTCGTAAAAATAAATGAAAAAATTGCTATAAAATTAATTCCTCAGAGACACCCCTACAAAGATATTAGCTGTTGAAGTTGAGGGTTGAAAATCAATTTTTTGCAATAACTTTTTTATTTCTTGACCGATTTTGATAATTTTTGGTTTTATTTTGTATTATTTTGAACTGTTTAGAATAGTGTTTCTTAATCTTTGGTAGCACATACATAGACCTCGGGATGGCATAACCCCCTCATTCACTTGAAATAAAACAATAAAAATAATAATTTTACAGGTTTTTAAGGTAAATTTTCTTTTTATTTGATATTTTTTACGTAAAAAATGTATCCTTATTTATTTCGATAGAGCGAACCGTTATCGAGATAAACGTCATTCTAATAGGTGATGCGTCGCAGGAACTTTCTAAATGTCAAGTGAATTTTAACAAAATGGCTGACCTTTGACAGTAAATTGAGCAGGAAACAAAACATAACTTAATTAAATACACGTCAGTGTCAAAGATTTCATTTCATGCAGATTCAATTCTAACTGATTTTCTGCGTATTCAGCGTTTTTGTAACTCATTTTAAAATCAGTTAGAATTGAATCTGTATGAAATAAAATTTTTGACACTATTTGACGTGTATTTAATTAAGTTATTGTTTTGTTTCCTGCTCAATTTACTGTCAAAGATCAGCCATCTTGTTAAAATTTACTTGAAATTTAGAAAGTTCCTGCGACGCATCACCTATTAGAAGGACACGTTTATCTCGATAACGGTTCGCTCTATCGAAATAAATAAGGATACATTTTTTATGTAAAAAATGTCAAATAAAAAGAAAATTAACATTAAAAACTGTAAAATTATAATTTTTATTGTTTTCTTTCAAGTGAATGAAGGGGTTATGCCATCCCGAGGTCTATGTGTGTGCTACCAAAGATTATGAAACACTATTCTAAACAGTCCAAAATAATACAAAATAAAACCAAAAATTATCAAAATCGGTCAAGAAATAAAAAAGTTATTGCAAAAATTTGATTTTCAACCCTCAACTTCAACAGCTAATATCTTTGTAGGGGTGTCTCTGAGGAATTAATTTTATAGCTATTTTTTCATTTATTTTTACGAAATTTACCCAAATCCGAGAGATTGCCCACATATTATGGGACATCCTGTATACAAGATGTCCAGTCTCAGAGCCGAATATAGGGAATAACATTCAGATTTAAAGTTTTGTATGCATTTGTATACTTTATTCATAGGTACTTCCAAGTATTTTGTTTTTTTATAAGCTGAGTTAATAAGTATTAATTTGGTATTAAATTAAGTTATTTGCTGTTCAAGAGAAATTTAAAAAATGAAGGTATTCTGTAATTTTCTGCAGCTTTTTACATTAGCAACTAGAGAACTCCTTTCAGAATATTGAAAATTACAAGAGAAGAACTATAAATTAATCGATTATACATTTTTTTGATCGACATTGTTGCCAAATTTCCCTCTCTCAAAATCAGAAAGTATAGGTCCGCTTGAAATAATTTCAGTCATTGCAAATATTCAATTAACTTTAGGTTTAAGCGATAGGAAAGAGAAGTGAGACATCTCAGAAATAAATAAAAGGCCAAAACAAACAGAAAGGTAGAAACAGAAACGAAAGACATGTCCCCTTACTAACCAAGGGAAGTTTAACCTCATTTCTAGTTTGTTTGTTAAGCATCAATTTGTATCTCATTTCGAACTTTGACAACTAAAACCTCTAGAAGCAAAACAACAAAATTCAAATAGAGCGAGGTTTACATCAAAAGTTGGAGTAGCATACTTATAACATTAATAAGAACAAATGAAGGATTAAAACCAAAACAAACAAAAAAACAAAACAACACCGAGTTCCAAAATGTCAGAGCGTAGCCTTTTACGGTAAACTCAGATCCAAAGAGATCAAGGTAATCAAGGCATCCAGTTTGAAATATAGATGAAATAGTGATGTTACTTGATTCTTTAATCTTAAAGGAAGAAATTTTGATCACATAGATATTTCTGACTCCTGAGCTTTTGCATACCCTATCCGAGAACCTAGGGTGGCTACAAGAAGAAACAACACAACGAGAGTGGGTCCTAGCGGCATTTTTTTAGACGATCATCGGGGGTAGGGGGGTGGTTGTTACAGCATAAACAAAAATACCGTGCACAGAAAATGTAATAAACAGAAGGCCTAAACATATAAAAGTACAAAGAAAATAAAAGGCAAGTCACCTCACTAACCACGGGAAGTTTAACTTCATTTCTAGTTTGTTTGTTAAGTAGTATCAATTTGTAGCTCATATTGAACTTTGACAACTAAAAACAACGAATTCAAAAAGTTGGGAGTAATACTTATAACATTAATAAGGACAAATGAAGGATTAAAAGCAAAACAAACAAAACAAATATGGGTTCTGTAATGTCAGAGCATAGCCTGTTACGGTAAACTCCGATCAAAAGTGATCAAGTTATTCTCTTACAGCAGTTGCATGAATGCGAGTGTGCCTTCAGTGTTTTTATTATTGTATAAGTCTTGTAAAACCGATGTTCACTTGAACAGAGTGGCCTGAGGGAGAAGGCCAGTGGGATGCTGCCGTCCTCTCTCTGCAAATTGATGACTCAGTGAAATTTGGAAACATGAAAACAGTAAAAACCACAAGCTTGAACTTCAAGTAGTGCTGCCCAAACTGGCAACCCTTAAAGACCCTATTGTAAACCAAACACTCAAAGAAAGTGAAACCACCAAAGGGTATAATTCATTGTAATCTTGGAATTTTTACAACCCTCACAAAGTAAGATTGAAGTGACTCAAGCAGGTCTTTTTAAACATCTGCAGGAACAGCATCGGAAATCTATTCAAATAAATAAATTACCTTGATAGAAAAATAATAATTGAAGATGCAAAACAAATTTGAATTGTATAAAAGTAATTAATAATTAATAAACAAAATATGAAATATTTATAATGCAAAAAAATGAATATGTAAATGGAATAATTAACTCAAGATTTCATTTGTAAGGAATGAAATGGTATCAAGTGTGGAATATAGATCAAGTAGTGTTGCTATTTGATTCCATAATCTCACAGGAAGAAAAGCTGATGACACAGGTATTTCATGACTCCTGAAATTTTGCATACCCTATCCGAGAACCAAGGGTGGCTACAAGAAAACAACACAACAAGAGGAGGGTCCTAGTTGCATTTTGTAGAATGTAGACGATCAAGAGGCCTGGGGGGCGGTGTTGTTACATTAATTCAAATTAAATTTTTTTGTCAAAAGAGATACATATCAACTTAAAGGAATTTTGAAATATAATTTTAATTTTAACTCATTTTTTCCCAGACGAGTTTTCCCACTCGTCTGCCAATTATTCATTTTAGGAAAATCTAAACTGAAATGAGGTCATTAAAAATCCAATTATTAGCCCCATTTGAAACCTAAGGAATTTAATATTCTTCTAATACTACTGGCATTCTTCTAATATCTTCATATGGTAAAATCATATGTTCGCATTTGAGGATGGACAAAAGAATATATAAGAACAAAAGATTACCTTCTCAAGCAGCCCAGTTCATCAAAACAACACATCGACGTTATGGTGATAATATGTTGTAATTTAAACACTTTATGAATTCCTTCTTTCTGCACATTTTCCAATTGCCCAGACGGAAAAGTTACGATGAATTTTACAGTCGTGTCGGTGTTGTATTCTTTATAGTCGGATAAAATTGATTTTTGCTTTTCAGATCCTGAAAATGACAAAAATCAACAAACTATGATGCACTTGGTAAAATTTTCAGAAATTACGATAATAATTAATCTTTTTACTTGCGAGCATGATTCAATTTAACTTATTCTTTTAAATGGCAATCAACTCCCACTTTAGTTACTTTTGTGACGATCAGTAAAATCCCCTTACCCCACTGAATCACGAACATTTTCTGATTCTTTCAAAGAACAAACTGTATGCAAAAAATAAATTTATCCACCCAGTTAAGATAGGTACCTACTTACCATGTAGAAGTTGTTCCAACACATTTTCTTTATAATTCTGAGTCCATGTTCCGATCGGAAGTTCTGTGATTTCGATCTTATCTGGTCCGATTATTGATACCTCGCCATTTAAAACGTACCGGCTGTCACCGCAATCTTCAATGGTGCCTTTGAAATTTTTATAAAAAGGAATCATTGGCACAGGGTCTTCACCATCGATCATGAGCCGTAAGTTTTGGACAATTTCCCTGGGGTTATAATTAGGAATTCTTGTCATCCACCCTGTCCCGATTCCATCAGCACCGTTTACCAGAATCATCGGAATTATAGGGACATACCATACAGGTTCGATCTTTTGGTTGTCGTCGTATTCATGTTTGAGCAACGGGTCATCGCTCGGATGGAAGATAAGTCTTGTCAGTGGCGACATTTTGGTAAATATGTACCTCGGACTGGCCGAATCTTTTCCTCCGCAGAGTCTGGTCCCGAACTGACCGAGCGGCTGCAGCAAGTTGATATTATTGCTCCCGACGAAATTTTGAGCCAAGTTAACGATCGTCATGCAAAGGGAGACTTCACCGTGATGATATGCAGAGTGTTCGGCAACTGACCCGGCCAACTGCGCGACTTTCACTTCCTTTTTGTCATTACGCTTGAAACAAGTGAACATGACTTTCCGCTGACCAGGTTTCATTCCGTCTACCAAGCACGGAATAGAACGGACATTATCAGCATTTGAAAAAAGCACCAGTTCCAAGTTTACAAAGTCAGAATAGGTGACGGCTTTGGTGTCCTTGGCATAGAGGTATTTTTCAGCAAGACCGATTTGCTTTCTTCGCCTACTCTCTACCATGAAATTTGTGAGCCATTCCTTACGGTGTTCGATGTGTTTTCTGCTGAACGCGAGCACAATATCGTCGTCATCTTGCTGGCCTTTGTACAGAAAACGAATTCTGTGACGACTCATGTTAGAGAAGTATTCTTTAGCTTCCTTCGAAGTCGAAGTACCCAAACCTGAAAATAATAAATTATTGTATCGTATGATATTATCTGATATGACCAGAGGTTCATTTTTTTTTTTATTATTTATTAGCTCGCTTTTTTACCATCTGTCTGACTGTCTGCACAAACAGCTAAGATATGATAGATAGGATCTAATAATTTCATTCATACAAACATACCTTTGTAGTACTTCACATTATATGTGTGATGATTGGGTGTATTCTGTTTCCACTCTTCGAATTCCGGAAGTGAATAAAAAGAAAACTCTTCTCCGCGTTTGGTCGCTTTGACAATCGGTGTGATGAATTCTTCCAGAAAATTACGACGTAACAATTCCGGCCAGTTGTAATGGATAAAATTAATCAAGAGACCTTTGATGTGGGATCCGTCTTGGTCCTGATCGGTCATTATCATGACTTTACCGTATCGAAGGGTCTTCATATCGTCTTCGTTGTTGTATTTCTTCTTATACTGGAGTCCGAGGATTTTAATCAGGTTGTTGATTTCGGCGTTCTCCAGGATCTGCTTGTGAGTGGCTTCACGGACGTTGAGAAGTTTACCCCTCAAAGGAAAAACTCCATAATGATCCCGACCGATGACTCCTAAGCCAGAGACGGCTAACGTTTTAGCCGAATCTCCCTCAGTAAGAATAAGGGTGCATTTTAATGCGTTCTTCGTTCCGGCTTCGTTTGCATCTTCTAATTTTGGGATTCCCTTCAGTCTTAATTGTTTCTTACCGCTGGTTTTATCCAACTGAGTTTGGGCCTTGAACTTTGCCCACGTTAAAACAGATTCGATGATACCACTTTTCGTTACTTGGGTGATGAATTTTTCCGATAACTGACATTTTGAACCAAAGCTTCTCGACTGTAGCGTCATGTTTTCTTTTGTTTGTGAATCGAACGTCGGATTTACAATAAGACAGTTGACAAACACCCACATGTGATTCTTAACTTGAAAAGGCTTAATGTTCACACCACCTTTATTTTTCTTTTTCAAAATTTCTATTATCTGTTTTACTATCATGTCTGTTACATAATCAACGTGCCGACCACCTTTTGTTGTTGCAATACTGTTAACAAATGACACTTGTTGGAATCCTTTATCGGACAGTGTGACTGCAACTTCCCATCTTTCGTTTGGAGATTCATAAACAATCTTCAGTGGATTTCCAGAGTCGTCGTCTGTTCCTTTTATGTACAACTCAATGTAGTCTTTAAAATTTTTAATAGGCAATCGTTTGCCATTTAAAAATACCTTCACCCCTCTGGTGGATGCGGCAACATCAAAAGCTCTTCTGGACATAATTCCAATGATGTCATCATCTAGTTTGTCCATTTTGAATTTCTCTAGATCTGGAGAAAATGTAATTTTTGTGAAATCTTCCCCCGGATAGGGTTTAATTTTTGGTTCGGAAGCTTTTGTCATGTTATTTGCCCAAATTTGCTTGAACTGCTTCTTGTACTCTTTAGAAGAGGTCTCGACGGTAAACTTGGTACTGAAAATATTGCAAAGTTTTGCACCATAACCATTTCTTCCTCCCGTTACCTTCTCTTCTTCGTCGTTATAGTTCGAAGAAGTTAATAAATGCCCAAAGATCATTGTCGGCACAAACATATTTTCCTCCTTGTGCATGGCGACAGGTATTCCCTGTCCGTTGTTCCAAACTGAAATCACATTATTTTCGGCGTTAATTTCAACCTTGATGCAGTCCATTTTCTTGTCTCTCTGCTTGTTGTCGGCAGCATTGACGAGAATTTCATCAAAAATTTTAAAGAGGCCCGGCACATATTCGACTTGTTTTTGCACCATCGTTTCCTTTTCTAAATCATAGACCCACATCTGTTCCGTCACCTTTTCTACGGAGCCGATGTAGGTGTCTGGCCGTAAAAGAATGTGTTCAAGCTGTGTCTTTTTCTGGTAAGTGTTTTCAATCGTCCCCTTCTTAGCTTTTGAAGTGGGCTTTGGATCAGGAGCAGCCGCGACATCTCCGTTCTCACTGCCACCATTCTCGGTAGTTTGACTAATTCTTGCAAACATGGACTGCAAAAAAAAAAGAAAAATAATTAACACGCGTTTGATTAGTTGGGAGTTAGTATCAATCAATGGTTCACTACATACATAGATAACAAAAAGAAAAGATATCTTTCATCTCAAAGCTCCTACTAAATGTTACCATCCCCATCATACTGCAGCGTTTCCTCTTTGAATGGAAATACTTAATATTTGCTTCAAAAAGAGTTGCGGTAAAATTTTATTTTATTTTTTTTCTCCTAAGACATCAATAACGTATTTTCGAGCGTATTTTGTAGCTTTCTTCGCTCCACTCCAAGGGCCAAAAGTTTCCACAGCGAAATTTATGAAAATGAATTCTGTTTCAATAAATGCTCATATTTCTCAACCTTTCTTTTTACGGCTTTATAGATAGATAGATAATTTATTAACTACGTTTTCTGAGGAACAATAATTATTGTAGTAGGTCAAGACATATTAAAATAAACACATAATATGAAAAATTTAAATACAAGAATCAAAATACACAAACAAACGCGTATCAAAAACCATCACAAAGAGTCACAGCGGGCCTCACAAGCATGCAAGCATGTAAAAACTCCTGCAACGTATAAAAACATTGATAGAGCAGATAATATGATCTCACTGCAGCCTTGAATCTAACAGAACTCAGGTCGGTGAGGCTCCTTGGCAGAGCATTGTAAAGATGTAAGTATTCGACTAATTCGATTAAAATTATATCAAGGAACCTGAATAAACAGCATTTTTGTTGATTTGTATAAACATCTTTTAATTAATATTGTTCACAGCATTTGATTAATCATTCTTTCCTTTCTTTTGAAATAAATTTGCCTGCCTCAGCATTTAAATAATTTTGAATTTAACAATTCAGTTTGTCAATTTGACAACTTCAACTTTATCAGTTTTCGCTGTGACTAGAGTACCGACTCATGGACCAGACCTAGTTTTCGCAAAACGTCATTTGTTTTGCAGGTGACGTCATAGCCTATACCCTAATCGGGGAGTGTTGCTGTGACTTTAGTCACAACGTAAATGTTTTATCAAGGTCAAGAAAACAGGTCAAAATACCGTTTAAAGATTGCACAAGCGACCAACTTGACAGCTGTTTGACAAGTCCATCTAAATGAAAAATAAACTACCTATAGTTACCTATACTAAAACAGGGCTATTTTCAAATTAATAGAGTTAAAATTTTCTAATTTGCGTTTTATAACAGTGCAACAAGGAAATATGTTTTGCAGGTGACGTCATAGCCTATAACCTAATCGGGGAGTGTTGCTGTGACTTTAGTCACAACGTAAATGTTTTATCAAGGTCAAGAAAACAGGTCAAAATACCGTTTAAAGATTGCACAAGCGACCAACTTGACAGCTGTTTGACAAGTCCATCTAAGTGAAAAATAAACTACCTATAGGTTTTCTGTTGGACTCACAGGGTGTCATATTAAATAGCGCAACTTTAACTTTTTCAATATTCACTTTAGGGGGAAATTTTGTTTATAGAATGTTCTGCTTCTTAGGAAACATCAGAAACCACACTAAAATATAAGATATATGATATACAGGGTGTTATGACAAGTAGTAAGAATTTTCCCAGCATAATTATTGATAAAAATTACATTATTGAAGAAAAAAAGTAAAAAAAAAATACAAAATACAAAATTTTATGTACAGCCACCTATCATCTCTTCTGCTTTTTTATAAGAATTCACCGTAGACTACGAATAGTCGCAGGTTGAGTTACTTTGTTTACGCCGTTGCCTTATACTCGTTTTCAGTGATTCTTCCAAGTTAAATACTCTGGGACCAGAAGTACGGCTGACTGTGGTGTGGCAGCAAGGTGGTGCCCTGCACATGAGCAAACTACAGCTTTAGTAAGATAATAGCTACGTGAGCATTTTCGTAAAAAAAAATGGGTGATTATTGAAATGAGCGGCATGGGTATAGGGCGAAATGGCTTATACTAGTGGATAGCTTGTGTCTCTAGGAGTATCAAGGTACCATTGAATTTTTGCGGCGGCAAGTAATAGTCGAGATATAAGGCCTTAAAGTGTCATCCTTGCCCTATGCGTGTATTCGAACATTATGCGCTCGAACAGGAAGCTCGCCTCCGTCGGACACACGACGATCGAGCGCTTCCTGTTCGAGCGCAATCATATGTACGAATACACATATTAGGGCAAGGATGACACTTTAAGGCCTTATATCTCGACTATTACTTGCCGGCGCAAAAATTCAATGGTACCTTGATACTCCTAGAGACACAAGCTATCCAATAGTATAAGCCATTTCGCCCTATACCCATGCCGCTAATATACATATTTACCAAAAAATGGTTTAGGTGGCTTCTTGGTCATGTCCATTACCCTGTCAGATCATCTGATCTTACGCTACTAGATTTTTGATTAGGTATTTTGAAAAAAAAAGGTTAATCAAAAGAAACAGCAATGCTGTAAATGTAAATAGACTAAACCCCTTTTTACTACAATACATGTAAATGTAAATAATGGAGAGTTGAACGTATTATTATCAAGAGTGTTTTGGTATTATTGCAAAGCGCAATAATGACTGCCTGGGAACGGACTATGTTAATTTCCATAGCAACACTTCACATTCACAAGCCCATCTCCTATGTCCTGTCTTTAAAAACTATCAGTGTATACGCATCGGTCTGTGTGGCCTGGGCATTTTGTTGCTTACAAGGAATAAATTTTGACTTTTTCAGCTTCATACCAATTTCTTTACTACTCTCATCAAAATTAATGTAAGTATGCTTTATTCTTCCATTTTTAGGTACGATAATTAAGTATCCAGCAAAACATAGGATAATTAAGTATCCAGCAAAAACATACTCGATCATTCAGTCACTAATCGCTCGAGACTCGAGATTGGTCGCCCACGACCAGTAACAGGTTTCCTCAGTGGTCGAAGGACCAAAGTGTCAGTTTGTACCAAGCAGGTAATGAAAAAATTAATTTGTTAAACTAACAAAAATTGCTTTCCTTATTTTTAGTGCTTATTATCATTAGTAATAATAATTTGAATTATTATAACAGTAATAATTCGAATCTTGATTTACCTGATGGCAAAACTCAAGCATTAAAAATGAATAACAATTTTAACCTTTTAAAAAATTAGCCTCCATAACAGGAGTACCTGCCAATTTAAAAAAGGCGGGCTCAGACTCAAATAATAATAAAAATATCGAAATTCAAGGTATTGGCTTCCGCTTCACCGCTTCCATTTAACGAGAAATCAATAATGGGATAAGCAACGGGTAGATGAAGAATAAAGCCTTCGATACAAACGTTAAATAAGGGTATAAATTGATCTATATGATAATAAAAAATAAAATTCAAAGAGATGCTTACCTTAATGTCAGCCATTTTGCAGCAACGGTTCTGCTGGAAGAGTTTAAAATGCTTTAAAATTGTTAAAATAAGGAAACTAGCTTGTTGCTGAATTCATCGCGTGATAACTTCAGAGTCATTAATAATAAAATGAATTATCCACCCGTATAATCATTTGTTCCATATATTCAAAACAAGAGATTGGGACGCCGCTTTATCCGCTGCACCAACACATAAACACAAACACAGCCGTTGCCGTTGGCCGTTGGTTTGGTTTTTGGTTCGTAGTTCGTACTTCGTTCGTTGGTTGCCGTCCCCGTCCGTCCCCGTCACTTCACTTGCCCGAGCCCTAGCCGTTCCGTTCGTTAGCCCGGTCCCGGTTGTAAGTTGTAGTGTTGTAGTTCGTTTTTCCTTTCGTTTCGTTCGATCGTCCGATCGTCGTCACTTCTTGCGCCACCGCCGATGCCAATATTATTATTATTATTATTATTATTATTATTATTGCCAAACCAATCGTCATTCGTTACTAACCTAACTCCTAACCGCTATCGCCAACGCCAACCACACCACTCGGACACTGGATTGGACCGTACACAAGTTACACAACCACAAAAAATGCACAATCTGAAAAACTGAAATCTTAATCCGAGCCGAGTCTTTTATCTAACAGAAACAGACAGGTACGTACAGAGTGTAAAACATACGTACCGTGAGGTGAAACGTTATTGAAGAGTTGAATTAGTAATTACTAATTAGTATAAAAAATAAAAATAACTGGAAATAATTTAAAAATTCGAAATCAAACGTAAATTAATCGAATCGATAATCGACACATCGAATTTCATTAACGCGAGTGTAGGCCACGAGAAGCAAATTACTCTAATTTGAGCTCAGGCTCCTGGTGACGCATGCATAATAATTTATTATTATAGTATTACTATTACTCCACTCACAATAAATCGTCTTGCGACTTACGACACTGGTACCATATGAAAACTACAAGAAATCCACACGAAGTATACGTTCCAATAATCTTGTATTAAAATTATACTGTTTTTTTTTGTTATTAAAAAAAAAATTGCCAATCTGCAGATATTATTCAGGTAGATCGGTCGAGAACTTGAGAAGTCTCTGAATGAAAAACTAATGTGTTGTCAGGAGTAAAAATATTTATTCAACTCATCATTTATTTAATTATTTTCGAGATATTACAGGACTGAAACGCTTTGTGAATACGGGCCTATGACTGCGCAGGCTGCGTTCCGGTCTTCTGACGTCACGCGGTTGGAAGACTACACATGAAGATTGCTCATATATTTTTTATTGTCCGAAATAAAATAAATAATTCTTTGTAGGCTTGCATAAGTCGGCAACGGCTATCCATTTAACGTTTTAAAAATTTTCACGGCCAACTAAATCCCAGAGTTTTCATAGTCAACTTTTGTTTATCTTATAATTTTTTAAAATAAATAATATTTTCATAATATGTATCTGTAATACCGCTCTGGATATTTTAATGAAATTTAATAGACAAGTCAACAACAGTAACAAGACTCATCAAGAGGCATTTTTTCATGTACCACATTTCGTTTCATCTCCACTAGTGAAATCTTGCAGAATTTTACCTCTGCATATTTTTATGTTTTTTTATTGTCCGACAATCTTGTGACCATGTAGAGAAGCAGATTTTATTTTTTTAGGTGAAAACCGTGCATCGGCCTGAAAAAAAATAAGTAATCAAATTTGCTTGGAAATGAGTGGGGACTCCAAAAATGATTTCTATTATTTGAACAGAAATCAATGGCGTACCATCAATGTCTGCTAAAATATGCCGGTAAAATTCTGCACGATCGTGCACCATCGTCACTAATGGAAATAAAATGAAACGTGGTATGTACAGGGTGATTCATTATAATGTCGCCCCCCTTTAACTTTGTTATTTCATGTGTCTCAAAAAAATTAAAAGTAGGGTTATGTAGGTGCTAAAAAAGACTTTTTTATACGTATAACAAAAATTTGAAAATAGATCAGTATACAGGGAAAACCAAAAATGTAATTTTTTTTCAATGGAACACCCTATATATGAATTTATTTTTCGATTCCTCGTAAAATTCTAAGCATAATTTATATAACATACCGTATACCTAAATTCAATAGTTTCTGAAATATTCGCATTTGAAACTATTTAAAAAACCGTGTGTATAACTACCAAATTGAAAACCTCGATCATCTAAAAGATTTGATACGGATTGAAATTAATAATTTAAATTAAAATAACCCAGAATTCATAACAGATTCATTGGAGAAAATGCGAACAACCCTTATAAACCCTTATAAAATGTGTTGAAAAAAATGCAGGCCCAGTAGAGCATTTTATTGTTAGATTTCTTGATTTGCAACAGGTGTTTTATAAAATATTTGATGATGTTTCAAATGCGAATATTTCAGAAGCCTTTGAATTTAGGTATACGGTATGTTATATAAGTTATGCTTAGAATTTTACGAGGAATCGAAAAATAAATTCATATATAGGGTGATCCATTGAAAAAAAAATTAAATTTTTGGTTTTCCCTGTATACTGATCTACTTTCAAATTTTTGTTACACGTATAAAAAAGTATTTTTTAGCACCTACATAACCCCACTTTTAATTTTTTTGGGACACATGAAATAACACAGTTAAAGGGGGGCGACATTATAATGAATCACCCTGTACATGAAAAAATGCCCCTTGATGCGTAATACCTGTATACGAAATTTCATTAAAATATCCAGAGCGGTGTTACAGATATTACGAAAAAATGATTTATTTTAATAAAACTTTACCACAATCTCAAAAGTTAAGACTTTTAGGACATACGTTCTTATGAAGTTTTCTTCTTAAAATGGACCCAAAAATCACCCCCTTAAATATTGACATTCAATTACATAACACCCTGTATAGTGACTTTTTTGTTACTTCTCATGGTTGAAGCGAACATCGAACGGATACATAGGCGTAACAAGTGATTAACGAACAGAAGATTAATAAATTATTATTTCAAAATTTAATTTTTTAATTTTAATTCATCGATCGGCAGGAAAATTAAATTAAACAGTTAGATCGTTTTGTTATACAGGGTGTATTGTAACGTCCGCATAATATTAGCACCACGCGATTCTACATCAAAAACAGAACAAAAAGTCCTCAACAGTTTTTTCTTGATGTACACAGATTTTAAGATATGGACAATTTAACGTTCTTAAATTTTGCAACACTGGCGCTGGTATAAAAATTAAGATAACTTATTAGTGCCGTTGCTATGTAATCGAAAAAAGGTGCAACAAGACAAATGTCATGCTGTGACGTGTTAATGTTGCAATTTTTTTTAAGCTTTTTTATTTTTTCAATTTTTTATTCAACAATTAAAACGCGCAGTTGCAATATTGATTGGAAGTATTGGAACTCAGGAAATCAAATAATTCCTAGTTTTGAAATGTTAATTAAAACCATTTGTACCAAAAAAAAATCTAAAATTTTGAATAATTTGGCTATTTTACTTCTTACCTAAGAATTTTTTAATAATATTAAGCAATATTTTTGAGTATTAAAAAACTTCAAATTTAAACTACAATGGTCGATAACTTCGTTATTTGAGGTCTAAGAGCTAAACGGTATTAAAACTTTATGTTCTGTTTTTGATGTAGAATCACGTGGTGCTAATATTATGCGGACGTTACAATACACCCTGTATTCCTTGATCGACTATAATCAAGACAATTCTACTCATACTTTATTACACCCATTTAATTTCTCAAATATCGCTGTTTGCTATCGGATATTTTGCATCGAGGAAGAAAACTTTATCGATAAAACTGCTTGCATGTTCATAATGCTGCTATGGCAATGGCTCGATTCCTTGACACTCTGTTACAGGTCACAATTATTCTTAATTTTATTATTTGGAAGAAAAATGTTTCCTTACCCTACAGGGGTTTGAACCAGGGTACCTTCGAACTACACTCAAGGAGCTTATCCACTTGGACACAGACGCCTGTTATAAACAAATGCCAGAAGTGCTGATATAGCTACCTACCATTTTCCATTTGATTTTTATTAGAAATATCAACATAAAATACAAAATTTGTGGTTTTAACAATAATATTTGGTATTTTTGGTATTGTTAACTGATAAATAACGTTTAGTACCTTATTATTGGATGGAATTGTCTCAACAAATACCAACTCGACCTTAGATGTAGCGGGATATTTTTATATCCAGTTGTTTTCTCATACTTATTGCTTGCATGTAGGCAATTTAATTCCAGCTGTCGTTAAATTTCCAATGCAAGTAAGTATTCAAGATCAGCTGCATAAAAATATCCGGCTAAATCTAAGCTCTCCTGGTATTACCAACGAGTGTTTGATAATTTGATGACATCCTCCTTGCAGTGAACTTAACTACTGAACTTTTGGTTTCCTACATTTATTTTAAATTTTCACATTTTTCAGAGGAGATCGTCCTAGCCTAATCGGTCAGGTCATTGTCAAGTCAGGCATTTTAGAAATACAGGATGCCTCATTTAACATGGGGATCTCGGAAACGGTAAGAAGATACAGGATCAGTTAAAAATTAAACTTCAAGCCTTGCTGTTATATCCTGAAAAACCTGAAAAATTGGGTTTCTTATTATTATCGACATATCTTTTTTATTATTAAAAATAAATGAATTATTTTTTTGAAGTTTGCATAAGTCTTCCCGAGCTATCCATCAGACATTTAAAAAATTTCAAAGCCTACTAAATTTGATGAAATCTACTAAAATCTGGCAATTTTTTAAATAAATTAGGAACCCATCAGGTCCTCCCCCGACCTTATAAATATTTCTCGATTTATTCTCTTGGGTTAAATTTTGAACAATTGCGAAAGGGGTTGTCATTATACTACTGCTCGCTTCAGGCGGCAGTTCCGGTCGCTCCACCCCTATTTAATAAACTTTTTGTCAACTCCAAAGTATTATTTTAAATTTTACTTTCAACTTATACGATAAGCAACAATAATTCAGTGAACTGAAAATTTTAAGACATAGGAACCCGAGGCACAGTAACTCAAAACATAGATTAGGAAAACAAGAAAACATTACTACTGTACTTATAAAATTGAAGTTTATTTTTGCTATAAACAGTTATGTAGAACGACAACAGAATAAGAACAACATGCATGTCATCAATTAATTCTCTAACAGAGCTATAATAAATCAAATACCTATTCAATTACGATAATCGACAGCCGGCATCTATGAAGTAACCAACTTCAACCTATATACTTTTTAATAGCTTCAGGAGAGTTGAAGACCAATTAACGTTTAGGAAAATCTGTGTTGTTCTTATTCTATTTTCAGTCTACCACATGTTCATTGCTTTGGGTTTCTAACGCTCAGTTTCTTCCCTTGTGACAACTTCTTCCCTTGTAATAACTATTATTGATGTCAACCAACAGCAAGAAAAAGAGACAATATGTGAGAAAATATTTATTGACGTGCATATAACTAAGAATATAATTTCCTGTAGTCTGTTCAAATGATGTAAATCAGGCGATGGTTACAAATGAGGCTTTGAATCATTCAGGAATTCAATGATATAATAATTGGTAAACAAAATAAAATTAAAAATTCTTAATTAAAGACTATAAACTAAACAAAAATCACATTAATACGTAAACAACAAAAAAACAACAGATTATTAAAACATAACATTTGTACCTATAAATATTTTTAACATCATTGCATTCTTAACTGCTGAATACTAGAATACTGTAAGTACATACGTATTATTTATCGACTGACAAGTTTTTGAGCGTAGTCTGTAAATTTTTAAAGCTCCTGATGGATTGCATTATAAAGCAAGTGGTGGAAGGATTAAGTACGATATTAAACATTGTTCCACTTACAGAATATCATGAACAATGACAGAAACTACTTCGTAGATCTACCAGAAGAGGATGAATTATTAGTTAGCTTGATTCGGAGACATATTTGGGGTGGTAATGCTCGACTTCTAATCGTTTTGCGTTTTTGACAACATTTTAAGGAACATTCTATATCCTAAGCCTACAATCATAAATTTTCATTTCATAACATATGGTTTAAAAATGTCCCACAGGGTCAATGCCCATACAGAAAGTATAGGTGTTTCAAAATGGAGGTTTCCCTTCCGGATGTTTTATATTCAAAAATATTAAGCTTACTTCAGCTGTCTCTATTGGTTGACAGTTACCTTTTCAATTTTCATGAACTTGTGTAATTTAACCTAAAAAGTTTCAACAACTTGGCTTCTAAAAATTAACTATTATGCTATTAATTTTAATATCTACAGCTTGCATTTTATTAAGCATAATAGTTCGTTATAATTTTTTTTTACAATATTTTTCAATCAAAAATAGATACGAATATTCTCAATTATTTGTCAGAAAATGTAGTGATTTCTACGACTAAAACTACTTTATCAACATTTTATAACATATTTTTGTATCCAGTTAAATTTTCTTTAAATAAAAAAAATATACTTCTTGTCTTTAAAGATTAGATAATTGGAGATTCTTCTTTCATATTCATATAATGTGTATCACTCATCAAGTTTTTATTAAAAATAGTCCAAATAAATTATTAGGAAGAAGTTACTAATAAAATGTATTTTTGCAACTAGTCTTTTAAAATATTCTCTAAATATCACAGCATCCTAATAAACAGCTTATTATTTGTTTATTTACAACCTTTTTATAAGACCCCAAACTTTAAATAAAATTTAAATATGTATTACGTGAAAAAAATTGATATAGACGGTTAATTCAATCACAGTTCTATCACAGTTTCCGTCCATAATCAAACTCCACAAAAACCAACATAAGTGATGTTTGATAGATCATGTAGATTAGTATAACGGATTATAAACGAACTTAAGAATTATTATTGTCCAGTGACAAAAACAAAAAAAAGTTACGAAAAAGCAACAGAAACATTAACTCAATCAATAACACTCAAATATACTGTACATTCTACAATCTTGTCAACACTCAACATCAGATTTACAACCCTATAATACACAGGATGACTTACATTACAACTGAGCATGTACAGAACAGTATGTAGTTATGAATTTTATCGCAATGTCCCAAAAAATATAACAATAACCTCTTCGATTAACACACTGTCTGCAAGACTCTTAATTACTCAAGCTATAAATCATCCCGTATTACAATTTAATTATTAAACATATTTCTGGGTGATCGTCATTTAGTCTCTCTACATGATCAAAATAAAATCAAAGTCAGTCAGTATTTGAGATGACACATCAGGGTTTATCCTCCGGTATGTCTTCTTCTTCGTCTTCGTTGTCTAACTTGCTAGTCCCAGCATTGCATACACGACACTTACAGCAAACTATACAAGGAGCGGCCAACAGGAGTAGAGGGGAAGCCACCAGTAACAGGATACCGAAACCGGCAAATATTCCTATGACCTGAGTTCTGTGCCATATTACCGACGCTCTTGAATGTCCCAGCTTGTTCTTGCAAGGTCCTTTATCATAATGCCTCAAAAGAAAGTCATCCTGTAACATAAATTCATTTGACTGAATAACGCCATTGAATACAGTTTTTTTTGCTTTAATGTCAACAACACACTTGCTTTTGCTCCAAATTTACACTTAGTTCTAACTACCCTTTAGTCAAAGTTCTCAAAATCAATCATAACATTGTCTAGAACAAACAGCAAAAGAGTGTCTAAAAACTAAAAAAATATAAGTTCTCTTTCAATCTACTAAGAAGTCAAGTGTTTATTTTTGTATCTAAATCAGTGTGAATTTTTTGTTTTTCTCTATAAAAATTAAATCTGATTTAAAGATTGTAAGGGATTGCAACGATACAGCAACGACATAGAAAAAATTCATACTTCTGAGGGAATGTCTCGAGAAAATGTGTGTTTTTTTTTTGTTTATGCCCTTGGAGACTTCTATCTACTCATCAAATACAAAATTACAACAAATTTGACTGGAAGGCAATTTCCAGTGGGATTCTGTGGGATCCTTTATAAGATCATCTTTTTAATTTTTTTTTAACTTTCTAAATATTTTCTCATACTCATCAATGACTGCTGCATAGCCATTTTATGTACTTACTTTTATTCATTACTTTTTTTATTACATCGAATATTATAAAAATCACAAATTTGTTCTTGTTTTCTTTTGCTCATAATAATTTTTTAAAAAAATTTATATACAGGGTGTTACAAAAAAGGGAGGTCAAGCTCTTGGCCACAAATTATTTGGCCAAAAATAACGACACTTTCCTTATGCCATTTTTCACATAATCATCCCATTTTAAAAATATAGGGTGTCAAAAACTTGAAATTAAAAAAAAGTTTTTTTACCAATGACTTAGACTATGATCACATATAATTTTTTTAAACAGGAGGGGAAACATATATACTCACATCGAGGCTTGCAAGGCAATACCAGCAGAAGACGTGCTTGCACCTCTTGCACATCATTTGCGCGCAACCCTCGTCTTTCTCAATAGGAACATTACACATGGGGCAGCATTTGATGAGATCGGAGTCGAAGGGGATGCCGGGCTCCTCGGCCTTGCCTTCGCGCGCCAACTTCTTGCCGTACTGGTCGCAGGTGAGCGCCTCGTGCCACTCCAGCTTGCAGTTGCTGCAGAAGTCCGTGTCGCAGGTCGTGCAGTGCACGCTCTGTGGCTGGCAACGATGCGCCGGACAGAGGAGGCAGACCGTCTCGCAGCCGGCACGGGGACACCACGTACGGCTTTTGTCTAATTCTATTTCTGGAATCGAAACAACAAAATTGAACTCAATTTAAATTGAAAATGGTGTTTTTTGAAAATGAAGAGAAACTGATAGTTACCTCTATTCAATCTATATTTATTATGTTTCTCTAACAGTTCACTCCCTGCCAGTCTTTTTATCTCATCTTGAGTAAGAGCTCCTTGAAATTTGCATTGTGCATCAGGACACGAAATGTCATATGCACCCTCAGCTATTTCAAACTCCACATATGCTCTCATGCACTGAAAACAACAGAAGACATCTTAGGTATAGGTACATAAAACAAGAAAAGCACTTTAAATGAAATTATTTTATATTTTATTATGAAGAAATATTTTATGATTTAGTATAGAGGAATATTATACAATACATAGGGTTTAGTATGAAGAATTAAAATTTATTGGATGTTAATTCAAACATATTTTGATTTTTTTGAATTAGGCACTAACAATATCCTTCTCTGAACCGCATTGAGATAAAATAGGAGTATACAATATTTGGCTATTTCTTACTTATGGCTGATGGCTGAAAATGGCTTTTAGACCATTTTCAAGCTAAAACCAACATATTAATTTTTAAGGAATTTTTACTAGTTGTGTAGGTACCGCCATATTTTCCGCAGTTTTTTTTTTTTTTTTGAGAGGTGAGAATGGAAACTCACTCCACAATGGAGTGCCTTTGTGCCCAAGGTTAATCGGGAATTCAGCAATAAACCATCAGTGGTGGCTTGGATATACAAAGAATGTGTCTCTTATTAAATGGGCTAGAACTCGAAGTTAAAATTCTTTGACTAGGAGACAATGCTCTCTTAAAAATAAAATTTTATAGTGCAGATGTTTGAGATTAGGTAAGGGTCCCTGAAATGAGTCATACTCAAAGTGGCTAATAATTTCACCTGGATGGTCTGCAAGACTGCAGTTGAACATCAGTGTGGAAAGTAAAGGTGAGAAAACTTTCAGAGACAGGAAAAAGTTTGAACTGTTTGGTGGAGTGATCAGGACTTCACTCTCATTTCTTTGGTTGTAATCTTATTTTCTGGTCAATATAATGAAAATCAATTACTATTTTTTGAAGAATGGCTCATTTAATAAATTTTTCCTACAGTAGTCCAGTCATTTGGTAGTTTTACCTGGAAAGTTTTCCGGGAGTTTTGAAAATTGGTGATCTTACAGATTTCGACGTGCTCTTTTCGAATTTCTACTTTGCCACCTCGTATCTTTGCCGCTCGCGCCGCCATATTGGAAAAATGGCGTCCAGAAACAGGTTTTTAACAATATCTTCTTTCCAACTAATTTTACGATGAAAATAGTTATATAACAAATAAAACTAGAGAAAATTTTATACAATTTATGTGGATGTCACATACCTACGTATAGACATTTCTCCCACGCGATGGGATCATCAGCTTCATTGTAATCCTCTTGTTTCTCGATTTCGTCATATGTTTGCTCGAAAATAGTCTCTGTTTCTTCTTCATCGCTATCTTCTAGTGTAATTTTCGAATTATCACAAGTACCATTTCAATTCGTGCATATAACGGAGCACTTTAATCCAGCCTTTCTGCATCCACGCAGGCTCCCCGACATCCCTTTTTGCATTTGCAAGAAATAAATTTTAACAAGGTTTCCGGAGCTGCGGGATCGAGCGTGGTGACAGGAATGACCATTCTTGCTTTTTTTTTCATTTTCATAGCCCTGCATGTTTAAATCTCGTTTTTTTCGGAGTACATTAGCACATTTTATTTTTCCTTGATTAAAGTGTGCGGATGCTGTATCACAGCCACTGAAAGCGTGCACGAAAAATATGTCATCTGCGACTATTTTATCTATGACACTTTTTGTTGAATATATTCAATGCGAAATTTTTCCTTTTCCTGGTTTGAGAATACATATGTTTGAACGCGTAGATAGAGCCGTCAAGAGAATAAGAAGATCTATATCTTCGCCGACAACTATTACGGAATCAAATGTTGATGAAATGTTGATTGTCGTATTGACTATTAGAGTATCCGCATCTTCCGTGGCTTCCTTGACCATGAAGTTCGCAACTTCAAATTTTGTCTTGACCATTCAATGAGGCGTTTCTTGTTTGCATCGTTGCCTAGGAATTTATCTTGTGACACAGTTTTTCACATTTTTCGTTAATATACGAAAAACACGTGTTGGTGTAGATGTATCTTGATTTGTGGCTCTCGTACGCTGAAACTATTGATTTTACGAGAAAAAGGTTAGTACATAAATTGTAGGAAATTTTCTCTAGTTTAATTTATTACATAAATATTTTCATCGTAAAATGAGCCGGAAAGAAGATATTGTTAAAAAACTGTTTTTGGACGCCATTTTTTCAATATGGCGGCGCGAGCGGCAAAGATACGAGGTGGCAAAGTAAAAATTCGAAAAGAGCATGTCAAAATCTATAAAATCACCAATTTTCAAAACTCCCGGAAAACTTTCCAGGTAACCCTCTTTTTGAACACCAAATGACTGTACTACAGTATAGGAACAAGGGTTGGAACTCTGTCTCGTAAACATGTTTTCCTGAAATTTCCTACAATTTTGGTCCTACATTTGAACTCTTGCTATATCCAAGAAAATCCATAGATTCGGTAGAAATTCTGAAAATGAAGGCACAAAACTATAGTACATAAATATGCTATTGCGCTCTCTAGCGGTGAAATGATGCGAAATTTGCACAAAGAAGTCCTAACTAAGTTCCTCCATCGTCCTAACATTTGTCATACTGGCAGTGCCTGAAACTCAATCAAGAGAGCTTCCATCCAAACAACAACAGAGCCACCAGAGTACCAGAACAAGCACAGACACGTGTTTCGCCCTATTGGGACTCATCAGTGTGCTGCATCTGGAGTATCCGGAGGATATGTTGTCGAATGTCTGAAAGTTCCCGGGTCTTAAGCAAAACCATTACACGGTTTTTCATGCGGTTTAAGCAGATGTCACTCTCTAGCCGGATACTCCAGATGCAGAACACTGGATGAGCCCCAATAGGGCGAAACGCGTGTCTGGCAAATGATTTATGAAGAAGTGAGAGTGACTGAGGGAGACTTACTTTAGAGTGACAAAGGACAATAATGATGTTTCTGACTGAAGTTCAGTCAGTCCTGCAATCTGTCACTTGTGTATGACACATATGACATACATATCGGTAGTGAGGTTAGGAATAAAAAACGACTCTGTACCTACTTGGAACATATTTGAAGGGATGAGTTTATAGACCCCCTAATAACATGTTCAAGTGGATCAAAAAAATAAACCTTTTTCACTTTTTTGCCCCATGATTTGGACCTTGAATTATTTCTTTTTAAGCAATATAGAAGTAAAAAGCACGGATATGGCAGGTAATGAAAATCAAATTACCACAGGCAACTCAAAATAAATATAATAATGTCAACCTGATTATAAAATATCTGAATTGGAACATCATAATAGCTCCAACAATTACCTACCTCAACACAGAAGCAACAATTGCACTGTTGTATATGACAGGCATTTTCAGAAGGCACCTCAGCGAGACAGAGTTTACAAAGAATAGGAGGTTCATCGTTCACCGGCACGAAACCCCCGGTGGCGGCATTCAACGAATACCTGGAGCTCGACGCAAGGGTGAGCAGACTAGAACATCGCGAGCATAGGCGATTGGTCGATCCGTGCGGTGACACCCTGAGCCTGTTGGTGGCCTGAACGGGCTCTATGCTGCCGGATGAAGAGGAGGACTTCAGGACCCCGGGGAGGGCTAGCAGGTTCTCGCATTTTTTCAGGTTCGCCAAACTGGCGGTCTGCTTGAGCGAAGGGGTCTCCCGTTTGCCGACGAGCGGCGCCTGGTTCTCGAGGCCGTTGTTGTTTCGGCGCTTCTGCACCAGCGATTTGAGGCCCGGCATTGACAGCAGGTCGACTCTGTTGCGGGGCCGACGGGTTGGTGCTGGCGATGCATGGGGTACTGCGATTGAAGTCACTAGACGACGGCCCCGCGGTTCTAGTAAGGCAGCGTTGTCAGCCACCTTTTCTGTAAGCAGAAAGAAGTACATGTTGAAATAAATATTATGCAAAACTGAGAGTAATTCATTATTATTTATGCTTTAGTTTCAGTGAGTATTTAAGTATGGGATGGCGGATGGGACTCATTTGGCCTTTATATTTCTGTGAAGAGGTATGTGGATTACGAGACATCAGTAGGTACATTGTAAGAAGCATAGGACCAAAAAGTAGAAAAAAAAATCAAAATGAAATGAAAAGGGACAACTTGCTGGAAGAGGCGGCAGAGGACTTGTTAGTGAACAGCAGAGTCCAGTCGTTTAAATCATTCTTTGCAGTAGTTTACTAATGGATGATATTTATGATATTTATCATCCATCAGTATGCTGAGATTCTACAAAATAAGGGTTGAAAACAAATTTTAGTAGTTTAGGTATTAATTATTATTATTTTATAGGGAGTGTGTGTAAATAGCGCTTTTAGGACACCATTGTCGAGTAGGTACAGGAAAAATGTAAAAAAAATGTTTGTAGCCTCCTCCTGTCCAAGAAAATTAAGTAGGTAAAGTAGGCACAAATACTCTTGATAATAATAATATGGACCTGCAGCTCTCCGCTATTTACATGTAAAAAAAAGGGGGTCAAAAAATGAGCGCCATCTGTTGCCTTGTGCTGTAATCCACACAAAACCGGTTATAATAGTAAGTATATTCACAGACATAATAAAATTATCTAGAGTTCTGTAAAATAAAACTGCATATTAAATTGACATTTTAAATCAACGCTAGTTCACAGCACTAGCCGCTGCATGGTGTAATATATGTACTACCATGCAGTATTGTCATTTATTCATGATCTTATATATTTTTCACCACCATTCTTCATCATTTGTTGATGTTTGTGATTTCGAAAGAAAATTAATAAAATGGTACAAAAATTGTGTCACTAAAAAAAACATAAACTCCAAACTAAAAGGTCAAATTAAAAACTTTAAAAATGATTAAAAAAAACATTAAAAATAATAATTTATCCATATCTATCTAAAGTGCGTTCAGAATGCACATAGGGTAGGTACCTGTATTACCGACACTAACGTAGTCGGTAATGCAGGTTCCCTACATGCACACACGCGAGAGCGCCACCCCTCGCGGGAGGCAGAACTAATTTTTGTTATAGTTGGACCAGAGATATAACGAAACGACTTCTGTCATTTTATCAATTATTGGATTATTGCAGTATTGTTGAAGTCATAAAATATGACAGTTTAACAATTAGATTTTTTCGTTATATCTCTTGGTCGACTATACCATTTTTCCCTATTCAAAAAACTCTCTTATTCATTTTGCTGCAGTGGCTTTGTCACAATTATTCATAATCGTAAATTTCTGATTCATTAATCATGGTAGGTAGGTATGTAGTATACAAGGTGACTTATTGGCTTACCATCAAATTGGGGTAAATTAAAGGTGAGGTGGTTAAAAAAAAACTTCATAAAATCATAATGTCCGATTTCAATTATTTAAGGAGTTACGACACCTCAAAGTTTTCTGCATAAGGTTCATAAAAATGCAGTTCCTCGCCCATTTTATTTGAAGTAGGGAAAAAAAGTAATTTTATTCACAGAACCAATAGTTAGGCATTCGTTATATGGGAATTTTTATTTATGAAAACTAGACATCCCATCCCTTTAATAAACTATTCAGGTTCTACATATTTTAATTCAAATTATTCCATTATTATTTAACTGAAGTTAGCTTTACTTTTACTTGGTTTACAACTTTGCATGAATGCAAATTAATTTGTTACTTTATTATTATTTGATAAAAGCCTAGTCAACAAGAAGATTAAAATAAATAACAACGAAATGCAAAGATAAAGGTTAAAGTTTCAAGGCAAAATTCTGCATCTGCTCTTTAGGTATGGTTATGTAAGTTTGGACCAAACTGCGGAGAAGTGGAGACTTTCAATCACTCTTTGAGCAGCAGCATAAATCCAGTTTATCAGAATTTGGTAAACAAAAGATATAATATGACTCCAATAAAAATCTCGTGATTAAAACAAACAAAACAAAAGAAAACGGAATACTCTAAGTAGCAAAATAACCAGTAGCCATGCCATACCTGCTGAGAGTTGTATTTCGAATGTCTTAAATTCAAAATTGGTAGATATTTGAAAAATACCTACTTATAAATGAATAAAGGTGCTTTCACAAAAGTTACAACTAATGGATGCGCGCTTTGTTTATACTTATTTAGTGAATTTTAAAGCAAACATTTTAGAAAATATATTATCAAATAAAGAAACTGGAATATAATTTTCAATCCTCTATAAATTTGGAAATATGAGAAAAATAGTTCAAACAGTTTTCCTCTATCGTGCCCCAAACAAAGCTCAGGGTTCCCCCAGTCAAATTACACAGGTAAACGTCGACGACGATGTACAGCAATTAAGCAATAAGGAAATAATAGAGGCAGACGAAAAGAAACGACCCTTGAAAAGGCCCTTCGGCAAGAAAATCAAGTGGTGGAGTTCCTTATTACTCTATACCAGTTAATGAGCGAGGTCACTACGTCAGGCCGCGGCCTCAGGAAAGGACTGACTCTCAATCAATGCTACCGCTTCCATGACGAAATGATGCCAGAAGGGAATTTAAGAGTCCTCACGAACTGCGGCTTAGCAAAAGAGCCAGCTGGCGAAATACTATGAGGTGATAACATCTCTCCCTGGAGCGGCCAGGCTGGTAAAAATTATTTGCGCTTCACAAAACATCGAAATAGGCCCAATCAAGAGAACAGATGGAACTTGGACGGAAACTGGAGAGGAGGAAGGATCGAGATATTAGAGCATCTCCATCAGAGTCCACTTCCCTGGAAAAGACTCTTGATCGGTCTGTAAAGTTATGAAATCGTGTCTTTTCTTAAGACTCTTCAAATGTTCCAGGCCAGGAAAGGTCGACTATGTACTAATTATTATAAGTCTCCTAACCACTGCCTCAAATTAATTTAAGTTATCGTTAAGCCTTGTTTTCTAAACCCTTGATACCTACTTGATAAATTTAAGCGAAATAAATGTTTCGAAGTCTACACAATATAATTTTACATTTTCATTTTAGCTTATAGTTCTAAAATATACAGGAGACGATTCAAAACTATTTATATATGTGACGAATTACGTCGGTATATCAATATAAGTAGTCTCTGTTTTCTGTTTTCTCATTAATATGTTTGATGGTGTTTCCTTTTATTGTTGTTGCATAATCATTCGGAAGTTCGTTACGTGCACTGCTGTTATGATTTGTAACCACAATAATTATTGTGGCCATAATAATTTGACAAATTTTCAATTAGTATTTACATCAACATCAACGAAACAGATACTAATATTAAAACCGCATTCACGTGGTGCTTGGTCAAGTTTAGGGTTTAGGTGGTAGGCGACTTTTTTTGTGAGTAGAATTTCTTCACGACCTGAACCTCTGATAGATGGTGTCTGCATGAGTTGCTCAAAACAGACGAAGTTACCCTTAGATACATTAATATTATATTAAAGTTATGTTCAGAACCATTAGCAGATCTCGATTCATGAAGTTTTCATAAGCAACTATGTATAGTAATAAGAAACCTAAAATGTGGCCCCTTTACTTTTTATCTAAGTATTTATGAGTTCTTCAGTTTTGTCACTCAAAAAAACTCGACGCCTTTCCGTGATTTCCAATCCCACTTCTGAAATTACATGTCTCGGATTTTTCGCAAAGACAATAATCATTAAGGGTTCATCTTATCACTAATTTTAAGTGCGTGTAAATATAATGGCTATGAACTTACTGAATTGCTTGCAGTTAGTTATGCAAGAGAACTTCAATTTTCTGCTATACATATCACTATTACCTAGTACGTTAATGCAATTACTTTCTGTTCTTCATTCAAACTAGGTACATACAGGGTAAGTCATTGATATAGGAAAGCTCGATTACACCTATACCATTAAAGATATCGAAATGAACCAAAAAGTGCTGTAAATTGGAGGGTAAAGTGCAGTTTGTAAAATTATTTTCAGATACACAGGATGGCCCAATATCGCTGTACGCCATACAACTTTGTTATTTTAAATAGGACACCCTCTATATTATTACATTTTCATATTGTTTGAGAAAAGTCAAAAAGAATGGTTTGTAAAGTTGAAGTTTGTAATGAGCAATTTATGAGTTATAAACAAATGAAAATCGCGATTTTCCATTTTCAAAGCAGCTTATATTGAAAACGGCTCGAGATATGGAAAAACGGTTTACATGTTCCTATCTTAACTTTTCAAGCGGTATCCTATTGGATGGATGAAATTTTTATACAGAGTGCTAAAAAAATTGATTATTTTCATCACCCGGTATAAAAATTTCAGCTACATGATAGGATACCGCTTGAAAAGTTAAGATAGGAACATGTAAACCGTTTTTTCCATATCTCGAGCCGTTTTCAATATAAGCTGTATCTCGGTAACGAAGGCGAGGAAACAATTTTTGTTTTAAATTTACAGTCTTTCTGAACATCCTCTACAACACCCTGTATACCGTGTCCGCCATTTCGGGATCACCCTGTATGTGAATAAACAATATTACTATTGGTAATTGTTTACATCCGCGGCTCCTAAGTTTCATCAATTTTTTCGCGACCGAGGAGCGAAATAGGGGTGCTGGGTGGGTAAGAAGCTAAAAACAGTCATTGCAAACTAACATTAAGGTCACAACTAAGGCCTCTTTGGCACTACGGTCGAATTTCTATTTTTTTCTTCACTTTCAGGGCAAGGAAAATCTTCGAGATTAACAGTAGCACGATTTTTATTTTCAAATTTGCATTTATTTTGCATTTATATTCCAAAAATCGTGACATCAAATCCTGTGTTCTGTTCACGATATGAGAAAGCGGATATATTGGGAGTCCGCGTCTGTATACCTTTGGAAGCGGTTCCCATTGTCATAAGTGGTTTCATCCGTGGTTAGATCCGAGACTAGTGGTATTTCTCGGCGCTTGTGTGAGGACCGTACTTTCGTTGCACTCCCAAAATCAATTTTTAAAGTCGTTTTGTGGCCTTTCCTTTTATTTGCAAAGCTAATGAATACCTTCCTGGTGTTACTATGTATAGGTATGTTCTCCACCCCTATATAGGTGCCATAGTAAAACTGTAGGAGCCGCGGATGCAAATAATGACCTTACTATTTTTTACGGCAATCTTATTGACTGAATTGGCACCGGAGAGCTTGTGGCACGCTAAAGCCTGAAGTTCTAGCGGGACGTCACGTGAGCACTAACGTGCTCTACCCATGAAAATTAAAAATCATAAATACATACTTCAGTAGGTACTAATAGCACAATAAAGGATGATTATTTTTTGAAAATCTGCATAAAAATACACTTTGAAAAACCTAATCTGAGACTTCGGTTAATAATAATTGCAAAACGTTTCTTATTTCATGTAGGACTGAAGGTTCCTTAATTGGTAAGGAAATTATCATTATTTGTTATTATTATCATTTATAATTTGTTTATGAATATAAAACTAAAGGTCGACAAAACTCAGTATATTTCGTAAACTTTTTTTAATTAAATATCTCGGTATACTTATAGTTTTTTTTCGTGAAAACCAACCTTTATTGAAATCCTGTCCTTCTTTACCTATATTGAATTCGTCTTGTTCGTTTAACGTCCCATAACCAGCGGACCATGAACATATGGCTCTTCGGAGTTCTCTTCTGCTAGGTGGATCTGCCCAAGCGGCACTCAGACAAGGCTTCCTTCTTAGGTTCCCTCTCCTTAGAGGCAACGGTGCATTACCCTCGCATAAAGGTTGGATAGGCAATGTCATGGTGACCGGTCTTTGTTCTACCAGTCGAAGCCATTTTTAAAATTTCCCGAAAAGTCTGAAAAAGAAAGGGAAACATTGAACAAAATCCTAATTAATAAACGAGAACGAGCGTAAATAATAATAAATTACATACACATATCAAAATGTATACAATAAGAAATATGATCAAAGAATGAAAAAAATTGCCAAACAAGTTACAAAATACCATGTAGAAAATGATTATAATGCTCTTTTCGTGAAGTTTCATACGTCAAAGGTACCTTAAATTTTATCAATTTTTTTCATTTGCTGATGAATAATCTAATAATCTTCATCACCTGTATAAAAATTTCAGCTACACAATATTGAGATAGAGACATGTAAGCCGTTCCCTATATCTCAAGCCGTCTTGAAGGAGAGCTCCTTTCAAAATGGAAAATTGCTATTTTCACTTGTTTTTTTTTTAAGATCAAAAACCATTCTTATTGAATTTTCTCAAGTCATACGAAAACGTAAAGTACGTATACAGGACGCACCCTTGAAAAAAGTGACAATGTCAGTAGGAACATCCTGTATGAAAGATTTTATGTCACTAGAAATTGAATCATATTTAAAAACTGATCTGTTTTGGATTTTTTCTCAACTCAAAACTTGGAGATTTGACGAATTGTTTTTTTTTTGCCCCTCACTGTATATCGTGCAATTAAAACAAATCTGCTGAGCGTAAAAATTTGAAAAATTACGAATTTTGGACATTGAAGAAAGAAGAAACGAACTACTACTGTTCTAGGCTAGGCGTGAATTGCGCATCTTGCGAGCTTTATAACGTTTTACCAATTTTTCAGAATTTAAATTTAAATGGAAAACGAAGATTGTCGTTTTTTTAGCTGAACACTTTTACTTTCCAAATCCGTTTGATAAATTCGAATCAGATAGCAAAATATGACTATCTCGCAAAGAGATAGTGTTATTTTGTTTATTATTATTTTTAACATTGCCACAACTAAAAAAGTGGCAATGTTAGGAATAAAAAAAACCGCAGTTTTATTAGTTGTTTTTTTTTGCATCAATCCCTGTGGACTGGACACAATATGTGAAAGCGGATATAGTGCCAGTCCGTCACTGTACGCTTCGAAGCGCTTGGCATTGTCGTCAAGTGGTTATTTCCGAGACTCGAGGTCATTGCACTCTCAAAATTGATTTTTAATACCCGTTTTTTGCCTTCCCTTTCGTTTGCAAAGCAAATGAATACCTTCCTGGTGTTACTATAGGTATGTCTTCCACCCCTATACAGGGTGTCCCAAGATTTCTTTATCAAGGGATATCCGCGTTATTTCAAAAAATAAACACATGAAATTCGGGAAATTTCAACCATACCCCTAAGGCTTTGCAGCTGCACCCTCAATGCCGCTTTACGCCTTTCCACCGCTAAGTAATCATCCCCTACTTTTTTTTTTCAAATGACACCCCCATATTTTTTTGCCCGACAGGATTGTTGACTTCTTTCTGAATATAATGTCATACGATTTTTTTTAAATCGAGACATATTTAGCACGCCGAAAACAATATAATATCATAACAAACGAGGGTTGTCAAGGAGTTGTAATTGCTTGTTTTTTGTGTTAATGTTTCTTCCAACCACCTTAACTAGTAATACCGGTGTTACTTGTATAGGCGTTAATAATAATAATTGCTTCTGTTATTTTAATGTCATATTAAATTTTAATTGTTATTTCTTGACAACCCTCGTTTGTTATGATATTATGTTTATTTCGGCGTGCTAGATATGTCTCGATTTAAAAAAATCGTATGACATTATATTCAGAAAGAAGTCAACAATCCTGTAGGGCAAAAAAAATATAGGGGTGTCATTTGAAAAAAAAAGTAGGGGATGATTACTTAGGGGTGGAAAGGCGTAAAGCGGCATTGAGGGTGCAGCTGTAAAGCCTTAGGGGTATGGTTGAAATTTCCCGAATTTCATTTGTTTATTTTTTGAAATAACGCGGATATCCCTTGATAAAGAAATCTTGGGACATCCTGTATAAGTGCCATAGTGAAACTGTAGGACACGCGGATATATAATGACCGCTATTTTTTTCACTAATTATTATTTAAGCGATTATGATGCCATCAAGTGAATAGTGGCCATAATCGCGAATCTAATACTATGCTTTTTCTACTCTTTTATGAAAAAGAAACAAATTTTAATCAAAATATTTTTTTATTCATTTTACTGCTTGGAACAACTTCTAGTACCGAGTACCGATTGCGCATCCGTAGATTCTGAGAAATGTCAGTTATCGTTGCTATTAACAGCTTTGCTCTGTTTATCAAATTTACAGCTTTTATTGGACCACGAGCGAATTGCTTATGAATTGCTAGTAGACGTGATTTGACAAGAGCCGGGTATTAATGAACTATAATTCAACACCTACGAATAATAACCTTCATAATTCATTCAAAAAGCTCTAATAATTGGAATGCTATTCAATAAGAGTAGAAAAAACGTTTATTTGTGTGGTCTATTATTATACAACACCTCTATTTTGTTTATAATAATGGTAAAATTTGAAACAATAAGTTAGTGATGATCGGAAAAGTGGGAACAAGTAACGGTTCCCGTTGGACGCCGTCTAATTTAACTTGCAAATAACAGACCCATGAGTAATATACTAAAAGCAGTTTCCCAACTAATCACCATCTATTTCTGAGGATTAAATTAAATTACTCTGTCCTGCATTTCCCTAGGCTCACTTTGAAACTGTTTATTATAGGTACCTGGATATGGATAGACGGCGCTATAGGTACTATCTGTCCACTGAGAGTTGTCCGTTGTCATGCCACACTGATTCTGACTAAACAATTTCATTTAATTCGATTTGAATCGTACACTTATTTCTAAGTCGAACCAGATGTGGTATCGCAGTTCGTGTCAGTGGCGTGTGTTGAGGAATAATGAATATCCTATAAATATATTATTTCGACAAGTTATTGACGAAGTAGAGCCTTGCAACTTTTTGATAACAAATATATATAATGCAAGTAAATAAGAATGATAATAATTATTGTTATCATCATGATAGAAATATCATGTCACCTACCTGCTGGTTGCCGTTTAAAAGAAAGAATAACACCTCCGTTTTCTTATTTGCAAGTAAAATATTCCAGCAATTTAACCACAAGACCACGTACTAGGGAGTTCAATCGTTTCCCAGGCAAAACAAGGAAATAGATTTTTAGGCGCAATTAATAAGTTACTCATAGTTTATCACACCGTACAGTATCACAGGTAATTCTGCTAATTTCGTATTAAAAACGTTTCAAATCACAACACAAACCTTATTAGTATATTTAGCGCTGACACTGACAGTAGCGACGACAATCTTATCGTAATATCGTATCAATCTAAGCGTATCAAGACGCGAGTCGATACTTCCGTCTCACTCTCGCTCATCTTTTTAGAATTGCTGACGATTCAAACGTATTTCTGACAATACGTCCCATTTTAACTCGATTGACTATGCAATGCAATAGAAGGAGTAAGAAACATAACGAGATGATATTGTATCCTTAGTTATCACAACAGACAACTCTCAGTGTACAGACTTTATACCGGGTGTCCCAACACAAGTGTCCACCCCCTAAATCGAGCTTAATTTTAAAGATAAAAAATTGAAACTTTGATGATTTGTGTACTTGATATAGGACCACGGAATGGCATAATTAGTTTCATTAAAAAACATTTTTAATATCTTTTTAATAATCACCTTTTTCATGAGTCCATACTACGACACTGTCCAGTGCAGGTTCAGTGTGCCGGCTAGCCCAGCAAGAGCCGTCCTTCTATTTATTTGGGCCTTATTTACTTTGTCATAAAACTTATTGCACCTACCGTTTTCAGATTATATTGATTATATTGTTCAGATTATACAGGGTGATTCATGAGTGACCTTACATAGACCAATGGTGATAAGGGGAATTCAAGGCGGGTCGAAAACCACAAAAGAAATTTTTTTTGTGTCATTGGTTAAGAAGTTACAGGGTGTTTTATGTCTCAGGTACAAAACTTTGATAAGCGATATTTCTGAAACGGCTGGAGATATTTTGTAGAAATTTACTAGGAATGGTGCATTCCGGAAACTCATCAAAACCGCATTCTGAGTTAATTAAAAATCCAGGACCGGACTTGAAAATTTTTGCCCCCATGGTCTTTGTTGAAAAAGTTTATTTTCTGACCGTGCTACTGAAAAACTGTCATCGAATTTGAAAAGATAAGAAAAAACTCTATAGAAATCATTCCTCAATTTTAACGGCACACCCAAACCGTCTCGAAAAAAAAATGTCAAAGTAAAACTTCTCAGTAAATAATTGTTTTCGAGCAGACATATTTTACTTAATGTTCGTCTGAATTCCTTCAAATTTATTTTTTGACTTGTTTCTGTGGGAAAAATGTTGGACAGAAGGCCAAGCTTTATTACTGGGAAATCAGGTGTCAACTACAAAATTTTCAGATTTCACTAATAATCACAAATCATTTCACTAATAACGAATACCAGACATTATGTTTGTGTATGGTTTCTGCAATGGAAATTCAAGAGCAGCTGCGAGAGAATACCATAGAAGATCACAATCGAAGAACACCGGCCCATGTAACGTTTTGCGTCTGTTTTCATGTAACGTTTTGCGTCTGTTTTCCAATTTTCTCGAAACCACGGCATATTTCCCTGAGTTCAAAGGAATGCTGAACCTCAATTGGAAAATCTGAGCCATAAAACATCGTGGAGATGGTGGCAGTAAATCCAAGTACAAGTACGCGAAGAATTGGGCAAGCACTGAGCATTTCTCAATCAAGAGTATGGTGAACTTTGAAAAAAAGAAGAGCGAATGCCATCCCTGTCACGTACAAAGCGTACAGAGGCTTCAACCATTCAATGAAGTTCCATTGAATGGACTGCGTAGAATTTTGTGTACTGATCGAAACTCAGTTCACGCGGGATGGTGTAACGAATAAAAAAAATATGCCCACCTATGGGCATATGAAAATCCGCGCTCTGTTATTCAGAAGAACTCGCAACAGATTTTCTATAAATGTGCAGTGTGGCATTGCAAATGATACCCTAATAGGACCCCAGTTTTTGCTGGGCGGCTCACGGGGGAAATTTATTTACTTTTCCAACAAGTCATTTTGCCCGGCTTGCTTGCAGAGGCGAACGTGAACAGGCGTGCTCTTTCCTTCCACCAAGATGGGGCACCACCGCATTTTTCTCGACAAGTCAGAGAGCATTTCCACAATGAGTACCCCAATCGTTGGTTCGGGCGCGGCGGCCCTCATTCCTGACGACCACCTAGGTCCCCCAACCTCACTGTTTTAGACTATTACCCATGGGGCCATATGAAGCAGGAAGTCTAAAAAACGGAAGTAAGTACCAGAGAGGAGCTCAGGACGCGAATACTGGTAGTTGCTGATGAAATTAGAAACAACAGGCAAATAATTCAAAAAGCAAACCAAAATTTATGGAAACGCTGCAGGAAATGTATTGAAGTTGGTAAAGGACATTTTGAGAACCGTTTATAACATTAATATTGATAAAATTTAATTTACACTGACATTTTTCCCACAGAAACAAGTCAAAAAATAAATTTGAAGGAATTCAGACGAACATTAAGTAAAATATGTCTGCTCGAAAACGATAATCTACTGAGAAGTTTTACTTTGACATTTTTTTTTCGAGACGGTTTGGGTGTGCCGTTCAAATTGAGGAATGATTTCTATAGAGTTTTTTCTTATTTTTTCAAATTCGATGACAGTTTTTCAGTAGCACGGTCAGAAAATAAACTTTTTCAACAAAGACCATGGGGGCAAAAATTTTCAAGTCCGGTCCTGGATTTTTACTTAACTCAGAATGCGGTTTTGATGAGTTTCCGGAATGCACCATTCCTAGTAAATTTCTACAAAATACCTCCAGCCGTTTCAGAAATATCGCCTATCAAAGTTTTGTACCTGAGACCTAAAACACTCTGTAACTTCTTAACCAATCACACAAAAAAAATTTCTTTTGTGGTTTTCGACCCGCCTTGAAGTCCGCTTATCACCATTGGTCTATGTAAGGTCACTCATGAATCACCCTGTAATATTGTCTACCTGTCATTGCTATATAATTACATATATTTTATTTAATTAAAGCCTTATAATTAGTTTTTTCACATTTCTTTCAAGCGATATTGATTTTATTAATCGATTTCTACGTATGTATTGAAAAAAAATCAATTTTTTTTCGACAATTTACCACCATCTTGCAGTTTTTTATCTTTGGCGCCTAAACTAAATTTTTTTTAATGAAACTGATTATGCCATTCTGTGGTCCTATATCAAGTACCTACACAAATCCTCAAAGTTTCAATTTTTTATCTTTAAAATTAAGCTCTATTTAGGGGGTGGACACTAGTGTTGGGACACCTGGTACAATACATAGATATATCAATGTTTGAATTAACAAGATTTAAAAACGGTATAGTGGAACTTTTGGTTCAAAGATCGTTTAATTTGTTAGTTAATTAAGTCGTTAAGTTCAAATCTATGGCAGTCGAAGGTTAATTTCAGTTCATATTTTCCATCATACATAAAAATGAAGACTTCATAGATAAATGTTCAGGTTTGGGACGAGAGAAGTCTCCCACGTATTTATTTATGTATACGTATAAGGGTATGACACGGGGTGGTGTCTAAGAAACACTATAGTAAAGTATTACTCCATACCGGAACATAATTTTCCAAGTCTTTCAAATTCAATTTCGACCTCCAGTTAACCAACTGTGTGAGGTTTGATCCGTAGTTTACGTCACGACTTTTAATAATTTATTCCGAACAAAGTTTCTTATTCTGTTGAACATTTCAATAATTAAACTACGTCCATGATTTGGTTTAAATAAAGAACATGGCAAGCTTCTTCAAAAAAGTCACGTTATCCGGTCCAACCTTTATGTTAACATAACTTCTTCGGACAAATTGGTCAAATTACAGACTTCCCTATACCTATAAGAATTAAGAAGTACAATTATCAATTATTATTATATCCACTAGAATGATTTACTCCAATCTAATCTCGGAACAACAATAATAATAATTGTGAACGGTTTGAAGTCAACAACAATAATAATAATGGAATATTTTTATAGGTAGGTAAGGTATTCTCTATCTAACTCTATTTCAATAGTTTGGACGCTTTCAAATGTACACTCTGCAAGGTCAAAGCACATTTAAAATTCTTGCAAGCTATTTTAATTTGTTTTTAGATGTTTTTCGACGGGTCAACGGTTCATTCTGCCTACTTTTGTTTACTGGTCTGAACAGAAATCTCTTCGCCCACGGACTAAATCGAGCCCATTTCAATTTTCTTGCAAATTTTCAAGGATAAATCGTAAATAGTGAACACATACATAAAGACTGTTGGTACTGGTAAGTATAAAGTAAGTAATAAACCCCACCCAGCTAGAAAAAAAAACACCTTACAGCCGTGAATAATGCAAATTATTTTTCATACATAACAATATAATAATTATCAAACAAACGATAATTGGACGCGCCCAACTGATATATTAAGGTAACAAACACTTACCAAACCCTATTTTGAGACTGCTTGGAGGCTCAAACAATAATAAAAATTAAGATGAACAAATATTTATATAAACCGTAATCAGCAAAGACATAAAATGAACGAATACGACAGATTGTGTAGCTGAGCGATTTTTCTAATTAGATGAATTATTCATTGTATTTATTTGTTCACGTTCACTCCCCATGAATAATTTTAAAAAGGAATCTTTATAAATATGTGAATAGAATTTTTTTGATTTATGATTCCATGCAAACAAAAAACAACAAAATATTAACGAGAATTCAATAAGTGATACGAATGCTTATTTTTAAAATACTGATTTCATTAAAAAATCCGTGTCAATTTTTTTTTATTTCACCCAATTCTTTTTTTTTTATAAAAAAGTTTTTGAAGAATTCGAATTCATACAAATATGAAATGTATCGACTCATAATTTTGAAAATAGATATTCGCTATCAAAAAGTATAAATTTTGTGTAAAACTCACCACAATGTATATCAATCACGGTGTAAGATATACGGTCAGCGTGTGTGGCATTTAAGATGAATACACCCCTGTATTCTATTTATTTGTAGGCGTCGGGGTTTGAAATTTTGTACATTCGTACAGAGTGATGAGCCACACTTTTTACGATATCTAACTTATATTTGATCTTTAAACCCCGCCCCTACGTCTTCCCAAACAGGGAAAATTTTCGATATTTTGCTTCGCGTTAGAGATATCCAAAAAAGTTACCAGAAAAATTTGTTCTAAATTAGACTCTAACCCCGGATACCGAGTTTCATGACAAAATTCGCATTAGAATTTTTCCATTATTTTGGTCCTACATAAATATTTTTGAAAATTTTATTTCTAATTTGATAATAATTAGAGTGTCATGGAATGTAATAATTTGACATAATTAGAACTACTGTCCGATTTTTTAAATTTAAAAAATTAAAAAAATTTATGTGAGACCAAAATAATAAAAAATCAAATGCTTATAGTAGCTTTTTTCGATATCTCTAACGCGAAGCAAAATATCGATAATTAAGCATATTTGCGAAGACGTAGTACCTACCTACTCGTAAGTAGTAGGTAGACGGGGTTTAAAGATCAAATTTCAGTTAAATGTCCTGAAACGTGTGGCTGTACAAAATTTAGAACTGCAACTCCTTCAAATAGCGAAAATACAGTGGTGTATTAATCTTAAATGCGATACACCGTGATATCAATAGAAACTTCTGGAAGCATGAAGAGAAGCAACAGGCTTTAACGGACGACGTAAGCTTTCCATTCACCGACATTGTGGCTTATCGTCCCATCAACGGAGCTCAGTTGTTGAAATGAAAGGTTTGGATTTTGAGAAATAGAACCGTCAGTTAGTCGAGATCCTTTCCAAAGAATCAGATCGGGTCTGGAATCACGAACTTCCCTCTCACCAACCAACTCCATTTTTATGCTCTGGATTCAGAGTTTGGATTACCTACTCTGTCGTCACTTCCCAAAGCGAATACGCTCAAGACTTTTACAGCTGTCATTTCATTATTACTTAAATCTTTTAAACAATATAATTTTTAGCGGCGATTATTTAATAGTAGGTACTTACCTTACCTATGTCAGTGGCCACTACACCTTTTCTAGTTGTAATTGAGAAACGGTTAAACGTAATTGAGAATAGTCAATTATTGTAATTCAGAATTCTTCAATTGTAATTCAAAATGCGTTAATTGTAGTAAGAAAGCATAAAATGGAATTAAGAAAGCGTTAAATGCAATTCGGAAAGTTTCAAATACAATTCAGAATGGGTCAAATGAAATTGAGATAATGAAAAATTCGAAAATTTTACATGAACATCTCAGCATTTTGGTTATTGGTGACTACGTCCGCGCTATGCAACACTCGAAGGTGCTATGGAAAACCAACGCTTGCTAGAGAGCTGTTTGTTTTTATAGCTGAATATGTTAATATTTTTGTTGGCATTAAGATTTTATGTACTTTCATTCGCATGTGACTATTCTGACATTTGACTATACATTTTTTTTTCGAAAATTCAAAGAAATTTCATAGAAGAATGAAAAATAATAAAGTGGGTACGAGTTCATTTAATAAAAACAGTCATTCAATAGTGTTACATTTGATACCCTGCTCCCATCGCCATGAGGGGAGAAGTGGTAGGCAATTTTCAAATGCTAACTTCATTTTTTTGAACAAATATTGTATTTTCACCAAAACAAAGAGACTTTTATGCTCGTGGTGGTATGGGAATTAAATTCACCACTACTGAATAATAATTGTTTTCAAGTAAACGAATTCGTATTTTACTATTTTTTATTCTTCAGTAGAATTTCTTAGCAATTACGGAAAAAATTTATTCGCGAATATGTTTGCGATTACAGCACCATCTATCACGAATCTAAAAAAAAACTTTACAAACTTGACGTCTTTTTGGTAAAATTCGATTCTGCAATGAAAATTAGGGATACCCGTGTAATATTTTAAAGCTGTGATGTTTTACAAGATCTTTGACCGTTTCCAGACTTTTTGGACAACCCGTAGAATTAAATAGGGATAAGAAACGTAAAAACATAAAAGTGACTCATCAGTCCTCCAGGTATATTCAATGGGTAAAACGATAATAATACTAAGTAATAGTAGGGAGTGTTGAATTTTATACACTTTATCGACATGGTTAGATAAAGAGCATTTTCCGACGACCCCCTGCGAAAATGACAAATAGCACACTACTTAGGTACTTAGAAAATGACAAATATCACTCTGGTGATGAAAAGTAAAATATCACACGCGGGTGATTTGATTGGTCAATAAGTTAGTTAATACCCCTAATTTTGGCAACCCACAATACAGATATGCATATAATTTAGGCAGCCCACAATACAGCTACCTATGCATTTCTGCAACTTCGATTTCTATTAGATTTCAAATACTATTTTACGTTTTTTATGTAACAAGTTTTTATAATGCAGACGCAAAACAGTAAAATCGAAAAGTTTATCTGACGTTTTCGAAATATTAATTTCAATTAAACCACACATTCATATTGGTGCTAATCTTATTGTTATCTCGATGTACATAATGTAGGTCCAAGGGTACAGATAAATAACAAAGAGAAATCTCTCTATTTGTTGCAAACTCAATAATATAATTAAAATTGTAGTTACCTAATAATAATAAAGTACTTTCAATTTCTTCAACTCTAAATTATTGTTATTTTAAGTTTTTCTAATTCAAACATTAGTTTTTTTTTTGTAAAATTTTCAAATAAAAGTATTAAAAAAAATAAAATGTGCATTAATCTGTGGTCGTAGGAAAATAGTATACATAACTTGTGTGGAGACTGGAGAGTGTAATTTCACACTCGTGGGATTGTCGTACTCGGCTAACCATATCTCCCACTCGTGTGAAATGAGTCACTTTTCACACTTGTAATGTAATTATTATCCTATCCACTATTATCCTACCCATTTAAGTTAGGTAATAATCTATTTTACTGCACTAGCACGTCAAGATATCTCTAACGCATTAGTGGAATATGAAACACCTCGCCAAATGTTCAAAATAATACGCCAACAAGGCCTTTTCATTAGCAACAATATTTACTTTTTTCTAGGCACATCATTTTTCGTATCAGCCATAAGTCAACTCGTATGTTATACTCTTGATTTATCGAGTAAAAAGATGACCGAAGAGATATCAGAATAACTTTTGTAGCGTCTGCTTGAATATAAATGATGGAATACCTGAATCGAACATGACTTTGCTTTTGCTCATATTCGATTAATAAACTTGCTGTCACCCAACGCGTTCTTAGTTAACTACTATATTGATCCATATAGACAACTCAAGTCTCGAATACTTCGAGACGTGAGTTACTATTTGGAGTTACTTGAGTTACTACTCAATATATCTCGAATATTGTTAATTTTTGTAATAAATTAATAATGATATAAAGATCAAAGTAACTAATTTCGAATGATTGTAGATAAAGTTTTGTACGATATAAGTGGAATACAAATTGTTATCGCAGTTATGTGCGAGTATACAGGACGAGGCCGTGTCTGTATTCCACTTACATTGTAAATGCTTAACACACTAAAGTGTGCAAAGTAATCCCAAATAAGTGCGAAAAATTTTAGGAAGTGATTACTTAGCTCATTCTAAAGAAAAAATTTCCCATTAACGTGTATTTGGAAATGTACCCTTTTTGAGATACAGGGCGTCAAAAAAATATTATTTTTACACTTTTTTAGAGACATCTAGAGAACCGTTGAGATCCAGAAGTCAACAAAGTTATTTTGAATAAGTGCGAAAATTTTTAGCGAGCCCTTGGCTCATTCTAAGGGAAAAACTTCCCATGAATGTGTGTCCGAAAATGCACCTTTTTTGAGATACAGGGCGTCAAAAAAATATTATTTTTATACTTTTTTCAAGACATTTCGATAAGGTTTTGAGATCCAGTAGTCAAGTTATCCTAAATAAGTACGAAAAATTTTAGGGAGCGATTCCTTGGCTCATTCTAAGGAAAAAATTTCCAATTAACGAGTGTCCGGAAATGCACCCTTTTTGAGATACAGGACAGGGCGTCCAAAAAATATTATTTTTACACTTTTTTCAAGACATCTCGAGAACCGTTTGAGATCCAGAAGTCGCAAAGTTACCCTGAACAAGTGCGAAAAATTTTAGGGAGCTATTCCTTGGCTCATTCACAGGAAAAAATTTCCCAGTAACGTGTGTCCGGAAATGCAGCCTTTTTGAGATACTGGGTGTCAAAAAAAGATTATTTTTTAACTTTTTTGAAGATATATCATAGCTACTTTTTAATACCAATTCATTTCCTTTTATGTACCATCATTGGCGTCGATTTTAGTTTGACTCCTTTAAAAATTGAGCCCAAAATTTTTTGCCCTTTAATTTCCGACACGACATGTTTTGAAACATCCAAAGTGAGTTTCTTATCGTAAATTGCTGTTTTTCTCGAAAACGGTTCACGTTAGTAATTATGACTACGAGTATCATTCTTGTGTAGAAAATATTGGCGGTTTAAAACGTCAATTTGCCCAGTGTCGTAGATATTAGGGGCAAAAAACAAAATTAAACGGACTTAACCCAAAAATATCCGCCACTGACATTTGAGGAACTTTTTTCCTTAGAATCACCCCCTAAAATTTTTCGATACAATATTATCTATTTTAAGGCAGCCATTTAACCATTAATAGGGAGTCCACATAAAGCAGAAAGAGACACTCGACCTTTAAAAAATCCTTTTTTATAAATCCTTCTACGTAATTACTAGGTAAATATACCAAATATTTTCTTTCAAACATCAGTGAATAAATAACTATGAATGGACTATGTGTGTTTTGAATTCCTCTTAGGAAACAAAATTTAACGGAACTGCATAAAAATTAGTGACCGTAAACGGGTGGCATTGAAATGAATAGTGGCCTCATTAATGCAGCTTTGAAAAAGCAAATATTTAGTAATTACTTATTATAATGGTTTATTAATAGGATAAATGCTAAAAGAGCACAACATGAATAATAGTAATCTCATATTTTAAATCCTAGGTCGAGAATACTCTGTTTCATTACAGAATTCGACCTCCTCTTTGGAATGACTGATAAGAACATTAGAAAAAATCTAAAAGTATTGTTGATTAGATTAACTCCTCACTCTCAGGGTTTGTATTTGCATAAATTGTCGAATGAAAGGTCCTGAAAATGAAATTATGCGTATTAGAAATAAATTTCTTAATAAAAGAGTTTTGTTAATTCAATTTTCAAGCCCAGGCGGACCAATTTTTTTCGATATTAAAAGAAGTACGACAATTCATAAACTATCTTCTAATTATTAGCGTTGTTTTTTAGTTTGCGGTTTTAGCAGAAATTAAAGTAACGATTTAATAATTTGATGTATGTACTTAAACTTATGAAGATTGACCAAACTATTATTAACCATTCTGACCTGTGAATTATGAATCAATAAAATTATACAAGGAGAGATTATTAAATTATCATACGCACGTAAATGATGGCAATTGACAAACATGTTTATATGTATTTATCGACAAATTTACGACATTAAATAAACCTTCCCGTCTTGTCCGTCGATTTATAACGATACCTGCTTATTATCTACATATTTCTGTAATCAGCAAAATTTACAATATCCGGTCATCTTGTTCGATTTGCTGTTCCCGTAATCTTACCTATCAAGTCCGCGACTGGAGCTACCTACTGAGATTGTTAAATCCCATAATACCGCTGGCGCGAGCAAGAGACGTGACAGACTTTGGCAAAAGGGTGAACAGCACCCCACTATAGAAGTACAAAAATAACTCCTTCAACTATAAGACGATATCACTACTTTTAAAGCGGGCGTTATTAAAAACCAGTGGAAACTTCACAGTGATTTGAAAGCTTCCAAATTTCATTCCTACAAAATTATTACGGCCAAAATGGACTGTCGAGCCCCTAATATGAAACCAAATTACATTTCATATTTTTGCGCTAATGGTACGCAAATTTTGCATGGAGAAAAATTTTACAAGCCAGACTCGAACCGACGACCTCAGCTCGGAAACCCGGACTCTAACCAAGTCAACCACATAAAAGTATTATGTGGAAATTCTTCTCGTGGGTTACATCATGTTCTCCAAAAGCTTTTCACTTCAAATCGGGCCCAAACGATCTCAAATTTGAATTAATCAATTTTTTTTTCAAAAAACCGCTTGCACAAACAAATGTCATGTAAATCTTGGCCACGAAAAACTTTGAGTCAGCGATTGCATTGCCTCGGTTACAACGGCCTGGCGGCCTCTCAGTACTCCAACTAAATAATTATTTGACTATCCCGGTATGCAAATAGCAATAATTATAATATATAAATAAGTATTTTCAAGCTACAAGGAAACTACAAGGATCTATATTCTGAAGAGGGTAAGTATACCATAAATCCTTAAGTAAGTAAACTTAGGAAACAATGAGAAAAATCTCCATTGTTCTTCCAGTTCAATGGCATAGGTACTGGATTTACTAGGGACATACCTTGAACTCGAATAACATTGGGGATTATTGTACTGTTTACTCAGTTTGCTTATAAGGATTTATGATATACTTACCCTCCTGAGATTATTGGTCTCTTTAATAGTTTAACGTACATCAACCATTCTACCCGTAATTTCTATACAATTGTTTTTCATTTAATCAAATGCTTGTAATTGTTTTTTTTTAATTATTGTAATGTTTTTTTCGTCGATTTTGTTTTCATTGATTGATTTCTACCGACGATTAGAAGAAAACTCGATTTTTTTGTTGTCATGGTGCCGAACGAAAAGAAATTAAACTGGTTGAAACGGCTTTATATTTATATTCTGGAAACTGATTTTATATTTCATATTCTTTGAAGAGATCTTCCACGACTTAAAACACTGTTCGGCAGTTTTGAGGTTCCCTGTATATAGGTACACACAAACACACCTTCGTATACTTATACATCAAACACAACACACCCACACGGCAATATAAAACACAATGACCTAATTAAAATTCTGACGTATGCTAACTAATCAACATAAAACATGTTAAGCCAAGAAATACAAAGATAGAACAATAATAGACGTTATACATACATACATTACGATACAATGTTATTTTTCTTTACCTGTAAAATTCACATAACCACTCGTATTATTATGAATTTTGATCAGCTTAATTTTGCAAACAATATTATATGTATTGTTCAATTTTCAAGAAAGTTTTCACACAAGAATAGGTAAACTAAGCCAATTATTTTAGTCGCTTTGTTTACGAACAAAATAAAACAATTCCGGTACCTACTTAATAATTTACTGGGAGCAACAGGAACAGGGCTCTATGTCATTATCCGATGTTGTCTGTAGTATCTTCATATTATAACCAATAGTATGCAGATTAAATAGAGTCTTGTTGCTGGTGCGAGAATTTCGAAGTAATTTCTAATGAGGAAGCTAATAACAGGAAAATTTCTGGAGAAAAATACTCATTTTTAGTCAAATAACATGCCTGAATTTTTGAGCAGCATGTAAGCACCGGTCAAGGGACCTGCTACTGCCTCGAATCGGTAGTTGCACATATACCTAGTCCAGTAAATAATCCGGAAAATGTGGAAAAGTGATGAACAGCAACGATTAAAAAAAAAAATTTCCTTGGATTCATCAGACCTTTAGGAACATTCTGATCACAACTAACCCCTGCATTACCACGAAAATTAGGGTAATTTCCTCCCTAATTAGGCCTCCCTAATAAAAGCACCCAAAGCACCCCAAATAGTAACAGTGATAAAAAAGAGTTATGAAAATTAAAAATTTCACCTTAGAGATGGTCTCTTGGAGGTTTTCGGGGTTGCTGATTACGAAGCCGAGGTTCAAAAGCAAGCGAGAGCGTTCCAAAATTAACATCTTTCCCTGGAAATCTTTATAATTCTGATAAATTTTTACACTTTTTCCGATTTCGATAGCTGATTGTCTTTTAAGCTGAAGAGTTCCATTTAAGTTGACGATTTCCGAGGCGACATATCAATTTTTTTTAACATTACCACTTCTTGGGGAGGTTTTGAGGGTTGATCCACCCCGAAAACCCCCGAGGAGGAATATTAATTTTTTGTATCACTTACACTTCTTCGAGTAGTTTGGAGGGGTTAAAACCACCCTCACTTGCTTTTGGGCCTCGGATTCATTATCAGCCATCCCCAAAACCCCTGTCAGATAACTTTCCGAGGTGAAATTTTCATTTTTTTTTAAATCGCTGTTTCTATTTGGAGTGGGTTTTCGAGGTAATTCAGAGGTTAGTGGTGATGAATGTTCCTGAATAGGAAGTGTAAGGAAGAAATAGAAAGTCTATATAAATAGTCTAAGGAATACAGGAAAAAAAAAGAGTTTTTAAAATCGGTGCTGTTTCATCACTTTTCCAGATTTTACAGAATTTTCCGGCTTATTTACTGGACTCATACCTACTTACTTCGAGGAACAAGTGCAAAATATTGCGTGCAAACAAATGGCAACATACAACAAGCAACAACTTCTACTAGCAACATCACGGAACATTGAGCAACGTACTAGGAACATTCGTAAACATTTCGCAAATTTGGAACAGAAACATAAATGTTCCCCTTTGTTGCTTTGGTGGATACGTGTATTGAGATTAGTGATATTGCCTGAGGAAGCTTCAGATATCTTAAAAACGGTGCGCCGTTTGAAAAAATTGAAAAATACCTTTTTGGTCTAAAAATGCAACAACGATTTTGCAATAATTTCAAAAAAGTCAGTGACGTAAAAGACAGGGTGAGAAAAAGGGCGCCAGCCCTGAATATCTCAATTTTCATTACATTTTAAATTCATACGCACACGAGTTATAACCAAAAACTATTATATTTTTTAAACTTAAACACCCAGTATCAAAATGAAATGTCATTTTGAGCTGAAATTTATTTTTTCAATTTATATTTTTTATGAGGGGATCTACCCCTTTAAATTTGGCTCTATATCTCTAAAACCCTATGGATTTGCGGCTGCACCATCAATACAACTTTCCGCCTTTCAAACCCCATAAGTATGACACGCGTTTTTGAAAATCTAAGCAATTTATAAGAAGCACTAAGTTAGATTAATTCTGACAAACTACTGTCAAATTATACCGCCATTATTATTTTCAGTCCGAAACGTGGTATGTCGACTTCGGTATATCATTCGTTACCATAGTTACGCTTTATTGTCGTCAAATGTAACCACGAAATTGAAAGTATGGGGACAGCATAATGTAATTTAATTTTGAAAAGACCCAAGGTGCGTGTTCTTTTGCACCTACTCCTTGGCAACGCTGATTTTTTACGCTAGTTTATGTTTTTGACGAGCTAATTATGTTTAGATTTTCAAAAATTGTATTTCATTAGTATTCAGAACGAAGTCAGTAATCCTAAAAAAATAAGGGTTTACTTTGAAAAAAGTAGGGGATGCTCACTTGGGGGTTAACAGGCGTAAAGTTGTATTGAGGGTGTAGCCGCAAATACTTAGGGATATATTTGAAATTTCCAAATTTCCCTTTCATTCGTTTCTCTTTTGGAATTAAGCGGATATCCCTTTATAAAGAAAATTTGGGAACCCGCCAAAGGTAAATTTTTAAGTGATTGAAAAATAACATTTTAAAACATTTTTAAATATAGGTTGTCCCGGAAGTGTGGCAGATTTTCTTTTAATATAACAAGGTAGGGGAGGGGTGCGTATAGTCGCTTAGGAACAACAATGTTTGAACTTTCAATTCCCATTGCGGTAGTGTTTTATTCCACTTGTTTTTGAAAATACCTCTGATGATTTTTTTTATTTTAAACTTCCCTGGAAATTTTATTGTTGCAATAAGTTTCTGGTTGTCTCAAACCAAGAAACCAATAACCAAGGAGATTCTGCTTGCGTATACGAGGTGTTAACAAAAAAAGTAAAACGGCTTAAGAGTGAACTACTCTAGTTTTAAAAGATACGTAAAATGTTATTTGAAAAAATGTTAAGCACTGAAGATTTCAAATACGAAAGAACCTAAATTATAACTACCTACCAGAAAAAGAAAATTGTTAATGCTATTCGATTGACACCAGTTTCATTAAATTCCCTTGAACGATGTAGAAAATATTAAGGTTTTTCAAAAAGGGAAATTTTTTTTAGTTGTGATCCTTATTTTGGGAACCTCTGTAGATACTTTTGATTTTAAATGAGATTCTGAAAGAGCATAAGATAGTGAAACTTTTCCCTCAAATGTAAGGAAACTTGCAGTTATCTTTGATAGTTTAATCAATGACACATTAAATAGTTTTAACTTTTTAGCCCTGTATATTTGATGAATTATCAAAAAACTAAAAGACGTGAGATTGGTTGAGACGTCAGCATTTCAGGATGGGTGCAACTTGAAAATAAAACTTGTTAAAACGCTTTTAATCTTGTTGACGCAAATATAGGCTTGTGGACACTTCATTCATTAATTTTATCAGTCCTAATAATTATTATGCTACGGAGTTTTTGATACAATGGCAGTAATTTTCGAACTAATATGACCTTACAATCGCCATACTTGCTTAATCCCATGCAGTTTAATCATTTCTTAATGTTTTATGGGTGCATGTATTGTGCTTTTATTTAAAGGATGATTTGGCGACCGTAACCAATTTATAGTTTTTAACCAAGAATAAGACAGTAAAAAGAAGAAAATTTAAATTAACTCAAACGAAGGTGACGGCAAGAATGCATGGTAAAAATGAATGCTTCAAATACCCAAATGTATACCCGAATAACTTCCAGCATGAATCTTTCAATCCAGCAAAAATGTTTCAACATTACAAATTACAATGCAACAAAAAAAAAATACCTGGACAAAATATGTAATCAAAAATCAAGTATGCATCATAATTTCAAGAAGATTACTTCTGGTAACAGTTTTTTTTAACTAAAATCTTCCACAATGACGTACACATATATTATAAGACGTGGTTCAATAATAGCAAAGAGTTTACTAAAACCAAGATTTGTTGAGTTTTTAATAAAGTTTATACATAAAAATCTCTTACGTAGATATTATAATATTATGCTTTATTGTTCAGAAATACTAAACAGGTCTGTCCACTATGGTTTTTCTTTGTCAAATTTTGAATAAATATGCAATAACTATTATATCTGAGTAAATCGTGAAAATAAACACGCCAAAATAATGTATGCAAAATAGATTTAAAATCAAGAAAGAAAAATTCAACTGCTACAATAACAATGGATGGTGTTGGTGATATATTATGATATACGTATGTATATACTCTAATGAACATCTTTGAACAGATTTCGAATATTTTTTATATTTTACCTTTAATCTCCAATTTCGTGATATGATTACTGAGCACTCACATGCAAAAATATGTATAGCTACCATTCTGATTCAATTCAAAGAGGCTTTTATATGTCATTATTATTTATAGAGACTTGAATAAATTCTTTACAGATATGAATATTATGTGTGTTAAACTGTTTTGAACAAATATATGATAACAATGATAACATTAATGTTTTACTAGTACTAGTATAAATGAGTCGGAAATATTTAATAATTATGCTGCGTACTTCAACTGCATAAAAATCAGAATCCAGCAATAAAAGATCGCCGATTTTAGCTGCCCACAAGAAAAGCACAAACATTAAACTTACGACTCCTTTATTTAGATGTTGTTAATAACAATTATTATTAATTAGCGCTTTTTGCATCATTCGGGCAAACGGAATAAATTAATTTCAACTACGTAATGGAATGCATTCCTATTGCCCTATCGAATAACAGTGTAAGGCCGATTGAACAGTGACCTCATTATTCAATCGTTCTCCAACCTTACCGACCTATTCTGTCATACTTATGAAAAAATTCAAACTGCTGCCTAGTTTTGACGTTCAACTTGCATTATTGTAGCCCTAAACGCTTTATATTTAATAAAATGTTACAAAATCATTATTTATACCTGATGATAATCATGATAGATAGATACGTGATGAAAGTTAAAGTCACAAGCTTTTTAAATTAAATTAAAATCAATAAAAATGCACGGTGGGTTAGGCTTCCAAAAAGCACCTAGGCAGCCAAAACGCATGCCAAAAGTGAGTGTAGTGCCCCCGGGCACAAATATTTTAGCTTTATTTAGTTTTACGAACCATAATAATACTGAAATGTATTATGTTTTAGTATCCATGTGTAAGCGCTCGTCAACCATGTCTGAAAGCTGATGTTTTGGAACGCTCTCAAGTAGTGCTAATCGACTTTTTTAATTACATACTTATAATATCATAGACTACAGACTATTGCCCGTATTCACAAACGATAATTTCCTAAATAATTACGTAATTAATTAAATGAGTGAGATGGAGATATGCAGTTTTTTTGCAATAGAATGAGATGGGGATAATTGATTACGTAATTATTTAGGAAATTATCGTTTGTGAATACGGGCATATATCACTTAAAAAAAATCACTTTTTTTTTATTTCCCAAAAGTAGTGTTCTGCGAAGGAAATATAATATCTCGAATATGCCACTTGATATACATACGAGAAAAAATAATAAGTACAAAAAAATCGTTTTATCCTGATTTTGTATTTTTAGTCTTTCGAAATTATTTTATGAATTTTCAGTCGACATTAAATTTTATTACCAAGTAATATTTCCTTAATTGCTGCAATATTATAGTAACCAAGATATTTACGTGAAGGGAAGCATATTTTCAAACTACGTTCCATAAAACTTTTGAGTATATGTAATCGTAGATAAAGTATAGTAGTCCACTCGCGCATAATGGCTATTACTCACTCAGATCAGCACTCGTCAGAGGCTCGTGATGCAATTTTTGTCTTCGTGGATAATAGCCATCTACGAACTTAATCCACTCTTTACAACAACTGACAGTTGTAAAGATTTTGTTAGGTTAGGTCTTTAATTTTAATATAATTATTGTTGTCAAAACATTCAAGAACGTTAATACAATTGGCACTCACTTTATCAACATTTTTATAAAACACTTAAATAAAATAAACAACTAAAAGAAAACAAAAAAAAAGAAAGAAAAGAAATCACATTCAAGCTTGCAGGATCTGGCTGCCTGCGGTATTATTGGTGTATTGGGAGTATTATGATTGATAAGTCGATCATCACAGATCTCTCTCATTAAATCGGGCGCTTGGGAAGTTTTCCAACAAACAACAAACACATCTTTGTTCTGTAATTCTGGGAATTGACCTACTTTAACCACGCTAAACCTGCAAACTTGCTGAAAACTGTAAATTTTGTTTGGGAAAACCATTGATAAAAATTTTACCTTCCAGGAATGTCTCGGAGTAGGAATACTTTCACTACTATATCACTCGACATAAGGACAAAAATGAGCACCTTTTCTAAGAAGCTTTTAAGTTGTAAGCAGGTTACTACAGAAACATTCCATCCACGAGTTTGATCATGAACTAGAAATGGTGTAGGTACCATCAGGATCAATTTTGATTATGTTTCGAACGATTCAAAGTTTGTCTTCCGACGTCTCTTTAGTCTTTAGCCTGTTAACTCACTTCACGATATTTCCTGTGTTGGTCGACGATTTTTGCAATATAATACGGTTCAAAGTTTTCTCTCGAATTTTTACCACATAATTATTATTGGAGACAGATCTAAAGAGAACAACTTTCTTTTTGAAGAGAAAATAACTTTCCACTGTAACAGTTTTTTGCTCTTATGTAAGCGCCTTTAATTAAGTTGAGCAATTATTATGAATAAATAACTATCCTTCGATAATAATTTTTTATTTTTAATAAAAATTAATAGGTTGTGATTAACCTTTTCTTAAGAATATTTAAATTGACCGGTCTTGAGAAAATTAACAAATGATGTAAATGTCACTAACGCCATATTCTTTATGTTTACATTACATCAACTTCATTGCGCTCGGACTAAGTTGGGAGAACCGAATTAGCAAGCAGTGACAGATCTAATGTCCCCGTTACTTGAGACATGTATGTGCAAGAAACACTGTTTACGACCATTTGACGCACATCTATACTTGATGATTTACCGATGATTGAGACGGGCAGTAAAATTATAGTTACTTTTAAATAACCCATAAATAAATCACAGTTACAGCGAGTTACCGTGACTCGGATTACGATTCTCTCGAATCTCGTATATTTTTGACGAATCAAAATCAAGTTATGACATACGTTCCGCGGTCCACGACCCACTGAGGATGTATTACTTAATGAACACCCGATATACTTAATCGACGACTTTCATTACATCTTTTTTTTTCTTATTTTTTACTTCTTCTTTTTTCTTCTCATTACATCTTTCAGCATTATTACATTTCGATAATGCAACGTGATAATAACACAATATTAAAAAAATTCTATATCAATATCGCAATTGTACGCCAAAGGTCATAAAATTATTATTTTCATATTAGTATTTTTTATCCTCTCAAGGACTTTTTAACACTCTTCTATATCTTTCAAAAATACATTTAATTATGTATTCGAAAAATAAAAAAGGTATTACTAAAGTAATTTGCCTTAATTAAGTATTACATGGAATATTTATATAATAATAACAAAATAATAATACTTTTTATGGGAAATTTATTAAAACGAAATAATTTTTTCATGGAAACTGGAGATGCAAATTTTTAGTCTCCACAACAAATTAGTGGATAAAAAGCAGCAAATTCACCCCTCGATGTTTGTTTTTATAGTGGCGTTTTTAAATTTAAAGTTTTCAAGCTTTAATTATTCAAATTATTATTTAAAAACTCTTTCAGTGCGGGTATTATAAAGGCTCATTAAGCTAACGGGCAGATTTCTGTGGCCGTTTTTGAATTTAATATGGATGTAAAATTACTTTTATTAACATTTTTGTAATCCCTGCTTTCATGCCGAGAATCACTAAATTGCTAAATTTTCCACCAAGAGTCGATACCTTCTCCAGAAACCAGAAACGGTCACAGAAATCTTCCCATTAACTTAACGAGCCTTTATAATACCTAATGTTTACCTTCTTGATAATCTTCTTGTTAAAAACAATCATAAAATATACCAAGAAGACAATTTTTAATAAAAAATAATAAATGTCAAATATTTCAATAATTTAGAAAAAAAAATCATTTCTTTGAAAATTCTTCAACATAACATAAAATTATTTTGACAGTGCCTAATAGCTTTTGAATTAAAAAATACGGGAGTAATAATTTAATTATTTTTTCATTAAATTTCCATTAATTCAAGTAATATGATGGCCACTCCAGATATCTGAGAATTCCAATTTACTGTTATCGATCCGTAATAATTACGAACGTAATACTTCACGACTCACGGAGTCGATTATAATTAATCATTTTTGGCTTTCACTAAGAAATTGTAATAATTAAGTGCAGGATAATTCAGACTTTAGCGTTTAAGCTTTAAGAAAAATTATCCTGATTATCAAAAAAAAAAAAAATTTCCAATAAAGGCGGTCCAGAATGTCAACATTTAATTTAAATAAATTAAATTTCAGATATATTTTTGTATTTGGCAACATTTCTTATGAAAAGCTATTTTGTAAATTTTATTTAGACTTCAAAAGGTCCACCTAACAATTGGAGGGAAATATGGTCACGGGGATATGTTTTTTCTGCTTATAAAAAGTATCTTACTGTATTTTTTTTAATCAAAATAAAATAAGCATTAATCTTATAATTTATACCTGTGTGTAAAAAATATCAGCAAAGTACGTTATTACTGTAGTAGACAAAATAAATATAAATATGATAGTCATTCTAGTATTAGTGGAAGATTTATTATTAAGTCTAAGCACACCTGTCAGTTAATGCTAACGTAATTAGAACTTATAACTTAATCTATTGATCCTTTAAATTACGTAAAGCGTTTTATATACCTACGGCTTCATTGATGCGCTGACGCAACAACCCCTTTCTCGGGTACCTATTAATTACAAACAGATGTTTTAATGAGAAAGGTTAACTGTGGGAGGTAAAATATAAGTTCATGTACCTAAGTAACAACTAAACAATAACAAAAAATGACAATGACAAGTATAAGCCTTTTCGGATATATTCCCATTGTTGATGCAGTTGAAAAAATTCATCCTTACTTATATGCATATAGCGCTCAACGCGGTAATGTGACGTCATCATAGATAACGAGGTTGCATTTTATTGGAGAATTGGAGAGTTAAAACAAAACAAGTCAAACAACGGGAAGAATAGAATGGGTTATTTGAATAAACATAAGTTTAAATAGGTAAAAATAAGCGACCCGTTGGCCGCGCGGCCAATCGTTTACATGAAATTTCATATAAGCGAGAGCGCACCCGTGTTCTGCTACATAGCGGCGGCACAGTAGCTCAGCACAAACTATCATCATATCTTCATAAATACTACATGATAACTGTTCTCCGATTAATTACAATAACAAGTGAATTTTGAATGACCCAACCATTGCGACTAACAATGTAAACGCCCATATACCCTTATACATATTTATAACGCTGATGATAAGATCTTACAAAAAATTAACGTTCCCCTCTTACATGACTATATTTATCTGCTGTAGGTTCCCGCAATAATAATAATTATAAATTATCATAAACAGTTACGGTTTTTCCTATTTTACAACTGCAAACGATAGCTGTTTCTTTACAAATTTTAAATATTTTCTTTCACAAGATCATTTATTTTATATAATGATATGCTGATCTATTGATAAAAAAATATTTTTTTGTTCCAGTTAGTTTTTCGCGTCTCTATACGCTTAATGAAGCCAATTACAGGCATGCTCATTACACTAAATTATAGAGCAAGTGTAGGTATTAGTTGCTCGTGGATGTTCAGCGAACCAAAACTTTCATTAAATTAGAAGAATCCATTTCGATAAATTCGAAATAATGTACGAGAATGCAGCAGCGAGGAACTTAAAGAAATATTTAAAAAGTCTGAGAAACTCTTGCCGTTCGAGTCGAAAATTTCTGCTGTCAACGCGTAAAGCCCGGGCCTAATAGTTAGTCGAGTAAGGAAGAGTCTTTCGTCACTAATGATACCTACTTGATAATGGTTGTGTCTAAATAATATGTCGCCCTCAACTTGAGGATTATCCAAACGTCTCTTCATGATAGTGATCCGATCCGAGTAAACTTAAATGCAATGCAAACAACTTCGGCCTTGGACTTGAATCGATAACTACAATAATTGAACTTCTAAGGCTAAGTACCTATTACATCCGTGAAGAAGGAAACTGCTGAGGAAGCCATTCAAATGCAGTTCCGCTCACCTATCCGCGTCACTACACCTTGTCCTGACCTCAACTCTAGTCCGGGACGTATTAAATTGCTGGAAAATCATCTTCTACAAGTTACACTTAACACACAGCACACAGAGAATCATATCCACCCACAAGGTAATAATTGGTAACATATTCAGCGACTGGAAAATCAACAAAACCATTCTTCATCGAGTTTTTGGTATTGAACGCGCTTATGTTAACTTGCACCCTGACTATTGATAATGTACCTAGTATCAAGGGATTCGTATACCTACTTTTTATCTTTTGAAAGTTTCTGCGGAAAACATTTCGGCGAAGAAATTAACCTTTTGAAATATCTTTTCATAGTATGACGATAACGACATCTTTATGTTGCGAGTATAGGAGAAAGTTACTCTATCGGCTGCAACTGACCATGTTTAGGATCATCTTCCAATGAGGCCTTGTTTCGCTTAACTGAGCTCGAGTTTATTCTTGTTTGCAAAGATTGCCATGCAAAAGGCATGACATCATTTTTACATTGTCAAAACATGACCTGCCGCTCAAACACTGTTTTAATGGTGTTGGGGTTGACAGTCTTCACACCATATGATGGCATCAGGCATCAGCACACTCACATAAATTATTTTGTAAAGGAGTTTCAGTCGTATATGTTCATATGGCACGGTTTTCTAAGAGCATGAGGCCGATATTGGGAATGAGATGTGGTTTGCATTTCAAATAAGTGGCCCAGATTCTACTAAAGTAACTGTTGTGTTGTGCTGTTAGCATGGCCTGGAAGAGATCGAAGTGTTGGCGGCGTAACAACTGACATCTCCAATTCGTATATATAGGTATGTGAGAACCGATCAGATGAAATCTGATGGAGAAGATTTTCCAGCAACCCTACTGATGCAGTTTCACTACTGTACAGATCTTCGGTAAAAAGAAAAATTAATTTCTTTTCTTCAATTTTAGACATGATTTTTTCCGACGCTTGCCCAAATGTTCTTATTTGCTCTCACTGTATATTATGTCGTTAACTGTTATTTCGCTAGATTATATGTATGCGATAACCAAGACCAAGGCTATTAAGTGAAGTAAATCTGTAGGCTAAGGCTAAGGTAAGACGTCTAGCTTTGAGCGATTATTCGATTTATCAGATATTCCAAAGAACTACCTATGTAAGTAGTAGAATGCCTATAAGAAGCCGTTAAGTAGTTCACATACACATAAAATGACCGTCGTGGAAAAGCTACACGAATATATTTACATCGAATTAGGATTCGGTCCGATTCTAAAATCAATAAACTAGTTTGTCACAAAATAAATTTGTCAGAATCAACAGCAGCAGGTGAAAAATAGCGCAGGTATCATAATTATTATAAGGTGGCCATTATTTTCCTTCGAAATTAACATTGGTAATTATATTTGCCGTGTAGCACGTGAACAATAAAAGTTGTCTATCAGGTTATAACAAATGTGAAATAATTATTTTAAACCTCCAAAAAATTATTGCTAAAATACTGGATGAATCATACATCGTGGATCTAAAAAAAAACGACCACTTATTATGCACGGGACAAAGTAAACACCGCCAGTTAACCATAATGTAGAATAATACAAGCTTTCTAAGTTTCTAATGAGATAAAATTATTGGATTAGAGTTTAAACACTTTAAACCCACCACTATTATTAGGATATTAAAGATTAAACAAATAAATACACACACACCTAGTTACATCACAAAAACATGTGTTGTGGATATTTATTTTTAATCTTCAATGATATACCCTGGTCCCTGGTAGGTGGTATGAATTCAATATGATTCGATAATGACCGAAAATGAACTAGTAAACAAAAGAAATTATAACAAATATTATTACCCGAAAAAAATTGGCTACAATTTGTTCGAGAATTTGTTATTACGAATTCTACCTACCGCTAAACAAGAAATTATGTTCAAGGAGCACACCTCAAACTTCGCGTGCTTAAACTTGTTACGCGTGCTAGCAAAATTCGATTGTGCACTTATGTCATATTTACAGGGCGAATCTTGACTTCACAAACATGGTTTTAGTAGGGAACCATTAGTGGCGCCCTGGAAAAATGGTAAACCATCTAAATATCCTCATTTCATGGATGTATACAAAAAAAACTTTCTAGGTAAATATAATATTATCTGGCAACAATATTTTTTATTATCGAACAATACAGGGGTCATAGATTGTTAGAAATAATAATAAAAAGTGATTTCCGGCCATATTTATACAGGGTGAGTTTTTTTCAATGTTTAGTAAAGAGATCTCGTAAAATACTCCAGTTAAACGAACTGTTAAATAGGGAAATTAGTGCAATTTTATGAGCTTAGTTTGAAGCAACTTTTGTTTTTTTCAAAATCTTCATGGGTATATTTGACAAAAACAAAATTTCATTAATTTCTTTACACTGAGATAGCGCTCTAATTATTGGGATTAGAGAAGAATACCAAGGAAAAATGTTTTAAATGATTTTAAAACCAATAAAACGGCGCTATAATTTTCTTTATTTGTCATGTCATTTTCGAGTTATGACATAAACATGTTTGTGTTTTTTTAAGTTTAAAAACGTTCTAACTTCTTATTTTTAGGAAAAACCATATCGAGTTTTATATCGTCGTATTTAGAAAAAAAAGACATATCGAATGATGTCATAGCCAACTATTACTTACATTTAAAAAAACACAAGTCTAGGTCATAACTCGAAAATGACAGGACAAATAAAAAAAAATGTAACGCCGTTTTATTGCTTATAAAATCGTCTAAAATGTTTTCCTTTACGACTTTTCTCTAATCCCAATAATAAGACTGCTACCTATATCAGTATAAAGAAATTCCCGGAATTTACTTTATGTTAAATATGTGAAAATGTCGAAACCATGAAAGGTCATGATTTTGTTACTAAAAAATCATTATTCGTCAATACTATTCAACAATCTCTTGAATAAAGGTGTCCCATAATATGTGGGCAATCTCTCGGATTTGGGTAAATTTCGTAAAAATAATTGAAAAACTAGCTATAAAATTAATTCCTCAGAGACACCCCTACAAAGATATTAGCTGTTGAAGTTGAGAGTTGAAAATCAATTTTTGCAATAACTTTTTTATTTCTTGACCGATTTTGATAATTTTTGGTTTTATTTTGTATTATTTTGGACTGTTTAGAATAGTGTTTCATAATCTTTGGTAGCACATACATAGACCTCGGGATGGCATAACCCCCTCATTCACTTGAAAAAAAACAATAAAAATAATAATTTTACAGTTTTTTAAGGTTAATTTTCTTTTTATTAGACATTTTTTATATAAAAAATGTATCTTTAATTATTTCGATAGAGCGAACCGTTATCGAGATAAACGTCCTTCTAATAGGTGATGCGTCGCAGGAACTTTCTAAATTTCCAGTAAATTTTAACAAGATGGCTGAGCTTTGACAGTAAATTAAGCAGGAAACAAAACAATAACTTAATTAAATACACGTCAAATAGTGTCAAAGATTTCATTTCATGCAGATTCAATTCTAACTGATTTTAAAATGAGTTACACAAAACGGTGAATACGCAGAAAATCAGTTAGAATTGAATCTGCATGAAATAAAATCTTTGACATTATTTGACGTGTATTTAATTAAGTTATTGTTTTGTTTCCTGCTCAATTTACTGGAAATTTAGAAAGTTCCTGCGACGCATCACCTATTAGAAGGACGTTTATCTCGATAACGGTTCGCTCTATCGAAATAAATAAACATACATTTTTTATGTAAAAAATGTCAAGTAAAAAGAAAATTAACCTTAGAAAATTGTAAAATTTTTATTTTTATTGTTTTCTTTCAAGTGAATGAGGGGGTTATGCCATCCCGAGGGCTATGTATGTGCTACCAAAGATTATGAAACACTATTCTAAACAGTCCCAAAAAATATCAAAATCGGTCAAGAAATAAAAAAGTTATTGCAAAAAATTGATTTTCAACCCTCAACTTCAACAGCTAATATCTTTGTAGGGGTGTCTCTGATGAATTAATTTTATGGCTATTTTTTCATTTATTTTTACGAAATTTTCCAAATCCGGGAGATTGCCCACATATTATGGGACACCCTGTATAGTAAATTAAATAGCATAAAACTTATTTGAATAGTCACTAGTTATTAGTTCCCAACAAGTAGCAGTTATTCAAAATAAATCCGGCAACACTGCAACATAAATGGGAAAGGCGCGCAGGCATTTTTTGCCCATCCAGTTTGCCCAATCCCCTCATATCGTTTTTCACCCAACTGAGCTGTGACATTATCGAGGAACCAAATTCTTGGCCCAACTCGGTATCGCCCGTTTTCATGGCATATTGGAACAGCCTGTATACCTCTAATAAACATAATATTGAATTACACTTACCATGTTGTAGTAAAATAGTTGACAATTCGGGATAAAACTGGAACAAAAAAGAACAATAATTCAGATTTTGTCAACAGTTACCTACCTATGGGAAAAAATCACATTTAGACATTAAAATAAACTTTAAAATGTCTAAATTTAATATTTTCTAATAATTATTATTACATGCGTATCGCAGTGATTTTTTAAAATTTATTAATCATAACAATTACATAAACACGTAGGTAACAATAAAAATATCAAATCATGTAAATTTTTAATTAAAGAAAGTAAATAAGTGTTGAAACTTTACATTATATATATAGAAATTTTATTAACTATTTAATAAAATTACATCTTCCCAACAGTCTGGGTTGTAAGAAACAAAGAATACTTAATAACATTGATAATAATACAATAAAAATTTTTTTTTTTAATAATTAAGTTACTATGTACTATATAAATGATGTCTTAATATATAAATGGATTTTTTTAAGGTGATTATTGCTATTGATTTTAATAATTTTGAATGTAGTCCAAATTTATGACAAAAATCTTTAAAAAAATTCGTGATTGTTCCCCGAGCACCAATAAATATACCTATTACTTCAATACTATTTAATTTGTATGATTTTTTAAAGAAATTTACTTAATGAAGTGAAGTCCAAGGTACCACTTTTGTTAACATTTCCTGGAACGAAACAGATCTTGACTACATACAACACAAGACACCTTTTAATAAGCCCAACTTTTCAAGGTGCATGATCCTGACAAAAAAATTTATTATGAATAATCGTGTTTACAGACTACCCAATCAAAAAATAATTTATTTAAAAAAATAGAAGGAGGTAGGTAAAAATATAAATTATTATTATATTGTTTTGTAGGTGAGTCATTGTTGTTATACTGTAAACTATTAATTTATTATTTTAAATAGGTGTCTATCGCGTGAGCGAGTCAAAATGTAATTTTGGCAGGCTTCGGAAAAAAAATCATTTTAAAATTGTAAACTACCAAAAGTCTCTCATTTTACAAATTACAGGTTCAATCTCAGACATGAATTTTTTTCTAAAGCCTGCCAAAATTGCATTTTCACTTGCTAACACGCGAATTTCTGTTTTCAAAAAGGCTGAAGTTATTTGGACTGGCGGAATCAAAGTTCTAGGAACAATAAATCTAAATCTTATTTAGGTAGGTACCTAATAAGGAGTTCAAGTTATTGTAAGACGATGAAAAATGTTATCTAGGTAATTGTAATGAAGAATCGGTTTAGTTCGTCTAATATGTTTTTGTCGTAAAAATAGATCAAGGTTGGATAATTTGAGTAACTAATAGGTGGGTAATTTCTAATATTACGTGAAACATGAAATATTTTATTTTGTAATAAAAAGAAAACTGTTTAACGATAATACAATGGCATCTGGCATTAGCTTAAATTTTTTGATAACCAGGGATGTAAGGAATTATTATTATTCCTTGTGATTATTTTGATAAAAAAACTTCCATCAAGAAATTATTTTTGATAAATAATTGAATTCCGATTTATAGTGTTTTTTTTTCCTTAGTGAGAAGTTTTTTCTGAAATTGTGAAAATAACGAAAGTGCAATTTTTCGAAGACCTGGCAAGATTTCTATTGTATTTTTGTCTTATTTTTGTACAAAATTCGTTTTAGATGGTAATTATATATATTTATCTGTGGTTTACTCCAGTTTACCACATGGCAACCCTACCAGTTGTGTGTCATGGACCAGTTAAGATTATTAGCAAGGAAATCTTACATGCAATATGGTCCATGACACATCCATCACATATCAATAATTATAAAAAAATATAAAAACTTTTAAAAAGTTATGAAAAATATTTCTTTGATTAGAATTAATCGATGAATTAACCTTTAGTCGTTAGCAGACCAATATTTATTAGGCACACCATAATTTAAAATACAAGCATGCAGGTCAGGTACAACAGGTACCTACCTACCTACCTGTAAAAAATATAAAAAAAAAAATTACACGAGGGTAGTTTTCAGAACATGTTGCTAAATAAAAATTCCTTCCGGACTATTTAGTGAACTTATTAATAATAATATCATTTGAGAACTGTGATGGTCAGCTTGAGGAGTCCTCGGAGATTTCGACCTCTGATTATTATAATCATGAGTCAATGAAGCCATTGGTTCTGATTATGTATTGAGAAATACAAAGAAAAAATTGTTCGCGCAACATTATTATTCAGAACATATTAATGAAAAACAATAATCAACTAAAAAATTCTCAGATTGTTTTTTTACATCCCTACTTATAATGAAACCAATAATTACATGTGATGGCGAAACTATATCATCGAGCAATAAATTATGATAATAATTAATGACTATCACCTTCAATACTTCTTATTATTATAAAGGGTTCTTCGACTAAAAAAAGCTAAAAATAAAAAAGTAAAGATAGGGCACCCTGTAAAACTTTGGTACTATCGCTACATTAGAATTGCAATTCTGTTCATTTTAAATAGTGCAATTCTGTCATTAAGAAAAACAATAATTCCTAAAATGCAGAAATAGAAGTATAAGACGCTATTTTCTCTACGATTATATGAAAAAGTCATCAAACAGCTTTAAAAATATCGAACTTTGTAATGATGAGTCGAGCTGTAAGGGGCTAATATCCAGATATAATACGTCCTTCAACCACAAGCATGTAGAAAGTCCACCATTCTTAAAAAAAGTCGTAGAGAAAAATTATTATTATATAAATATAAATAATTTATATAAATAATTATATATAAACTTAATACACTTTTAATTAAATAAACACCTATAAGAATATTATTTAAAAAAATAAAATATTCTAATAATAACGACTGAAAAACCTTTGTTTCAACTTTATGAATATAAATGAGAACATTAAAATAAAAAACTACTTATATACAGGGTGTCTCTGAAAGGTGCGGAAAAAAAGCTACCACAAATTCCTGAGGCCTAAATAAGCCGATCTAACCCAACTTATCTCTGTCCAAAAGTTGATGATTTCGGAGATACAGGGTGTCAAAAGTTCAATTTGGTTTCCGTTTTTCTTAAATAACTTTTTTAATAATTGGTATATTTTCACAATATTTGGCTGAAGGGGCTTTTGTGGGGTGAAAAATTAAAAACTGCAATCACTTTTATTGTAAAATTTAGAGGGCGCCACCTGCGGTACCTTGAACACATTCAAAACGAACTATCTTTTTTGGGCCACTCTGTATTGAACTTTTTAATAAAAATTCTTATTCTCCAACGTCTTTTATCAAAAAAAGGCATACGTGGTAAGAGTTGATTTGAGCAGCCGTTTCTGAGATATCTGGATTTAAGAAAATCACTACGTGCATGGCCAGGCCTAAGTAAGTAGTTATTAGTAAAATTATTGTAATAATTGAACACAATTTGAAGCGAAGGCATTGAATTAAAATTATTTTACTTAAAGTGCCATACCAGGTTTCAGGTGTGAGCTACCTCTCACATATGCCTGTGGTGCGCGTACTGTTGAAGTTCACTCTTTTGGGGCCACCCTTTTTATCGGAAGAGTCCGAAAGGCACTATTTGAGAAGTATTACGAGGCAGAGTACTATGCGGTGCTTTTACATTGCCTTCCACAAGGTGCATCCCGATTTTGGCTCGAGTAGCACAACAAATACTTTTCGGCTGCTGGTGAGTTTCGAACCAAGGTTTACCGGCTGGTGGACGAACGCTCTATCCACTACACCACGGAACCCACTTAACGAATTTACATCAACGAGATCACTGTCACTATAAACCAAGTAAGTAATTGGTGTCAAATCGAATCTAAAAAAAAAAACAATTCAAGCATACACTGGAATTATTGTCAAACAATTTTCAAATTTACTTTAGTAATGGCCGTACAGTATACTAATGAAGAAATGAACGATATGTTATTGGTTTTTGGATATTGCCAAAGAAATGGTTTAGAATCTCGCAGATTATCAGTGAACGATTTCCGAATCGTCGCTTACCAAACCATAAAACCTTTAATGAAAGACGTCTTCGTGAAACAGGTAGGTTTACGCCTGAATAAGAACTCCAGTGGTTGAGGAAGATATTTTAAATAGGATTGAAGAAAATCCTAAACTCAGCAGCAGACGATTGCGCTTAGAGCTAGGTGTATGTAAAGATACTGTTAACAGGGTGACCAGAGAACAATTACTGCACCCATTTCATATTGAACGGGTATAAGACCTTTTACCCCATGATTATGAACCACGTCTAGCTTTCTGCCGGTTTATTTCCAAGAAGAATCAGGATAGGAACTTTACACAAGGAATTTTATTCACAGATGAAGCCTTTTTCACGCGAAGTGGCATAAGTAATTTGCACAATGAACATGTCTATGCTGGAGAAAATCCTCATGCGATTAAAGTAAGCCATTACTTATCAAAAGTAAGCCATTACTTATCAAAAGTAAGCCATTATCAGCATGAGTTTAAGATCAATGTGTGGGCAGGAATCATAGACACTTTCATAATTGGTCCTGTCATTTTATCACCTCGACTTAATGGCGAAAATTATTTGGAACATCTGCAAAACGAATTACCATACTTGTTTGATCCCCTGCCCTTGGAACTTCAAATATGAATGTGGTTTATGAATGACGGTGCTCCTCCACATTTTTCGATAAATGTAGGTAATTATTTGAGCGAACAGTATCCAAATAGATGGATAGGTAGAGCCAATGATGCACCCACAAGTTGGCCAGCTCGATCGCCTGCTATGACACCGATGGATTACTTTTTATGCGGAACTTTGAAAACCCTTGTGTATTATTCTAGGCCATAGGAAATACAGAAGGTTAATTAAAGAGACGTATTGAAACCGGAATGGACGTTTTGAAAAATGATCACGAAATGCTCCAAAGAGTTCAATTTAATTTTTTTAAACGTATAAATCTTTGTATACACGAAAATGGAGATCATTTTGAACATTTATTTTGATAAAAGCATTTTTTTTTAAATTAAATTAAACTAAATTTTTGTTGTTGATAAATCTCTTATTGACTGTTTTAACTAAAGTACCTATAAAGTTAAATCCACATTTATGTACCTAGTCGTTTTTTTGTAGCTTTCAGTGACAGTTATTTTAATTCAACGCCTTTGCTTCAAATTGTGTTCAATTAATACAATTACTTACTTAGGCCTGGCCATGCACGTAGTGATTTTCTTAAATCCAGATATCTCAGAAACGGCTGCTCAAATCAACTCTTACCACGTATGCCTTTTTTTGGTAAAAGACGTTGGAGAATAAGAATTTTTATTTAAAAGTTCAATACAGAGTGGCCCAAAAAAGATAGTTCGTTTTGAATGTGTTCAAGGTACCGCAGGTGGCGCCCTCTAAATTTTACAATAAAAGTGATTGCAGTTTTCAATTTTTCACCCCACAAAAGCCCCTTCAACCAAATATTGTGAAAATATACTAATTATTAAAAAAGTTATTTAAGAAAAACGGAAACCAAATTGAACTTTTGACACCCTGTATCTCCGAAATCATCAACTTTTGGACAGAGATAAGTTGGGTTAGATCGGCTTATTTAGGCCTCAGGAATTTGTGGTAGCTTTTTTTCCGCACCTTTCAGAGACACCCTGTATAATGAATATAAAAACTAAAAATATTCAAACAACTAAAGTTTTGAAAATGAGAATATTTTAAATTTGTACAGAAAGTCGTTTTTCATCACCACTTACAGGGCTCAGTATGTCAGTATGTATGTGGTTAAAGGACCTAAAACTCTCCTGGAAAACTCACCTGCTCCGAAACAAATAAACACATTTTTATAAGTTCTAATAATTAAATTTATGAGTTTAACTTGATTTTCCATGAACTTGAGTACCTACCTATTTACCTATTTATCAATCGTGAGGTTAAAACTTGATTTTAAATAATAATATGCTAAATATGCGCCTCACCTATACTCATCCATATTTTAAAAATAAATAACACAAATTTACCTACTAATTATACTAATTATACCTACTCGTATTCGTATATCAGTTTCAAAAAATGGTAAGAAACTCTTTAGCTTATCCAGCATGATAACTCCAGTGATAATTTACGATACCTTCCGCACCTACGGGAACGAGAAATGCGTAGGAAAGGGCGAAACCTTCACCATAATGAGGAAATCTGTTTACAAAAGATTGGAGTTTGGAGTCTCAACCACAATAGAATGGAATACATCCATCTCTAATTCTCTAATATAGTTGTTCAAAGTTTAGAGACTTTCATTCTAGTGATGAAATGGTTGTTCTTTTTAGTAGTAGTAATACCACCCACTAGATGGCACTGAGACGTGTAGGTCACTTTAAATCCCTAAAAGTGGTTTTTAAAAAGTAAATGTTTCCTTTGAATGGCACACCTCTCATGATGTCTGATACGGCAAAACGGACGAGCCTCAAAGGCGAAACAATACTGACTCATGCGATTTTGTTCCTAATAATTATTATTATATTTTACCATGTTTTAAAACGTCAATATATGTTCTTCATGGCTCCGAAAAAAAACTCCGAAAGGAAGAAGAAAAACTGAGAGAAATCTAATGGAGGAACCTCTCAGGGTTGAGACAAGCCAAATAACTCCTCGTCAACTTTAACCGGGAGAGGTCTCAGAACAGTGTGATGGGATGCCTGACGGAACACTGTACGCTGAAGGAACACCTGAGGAAGTTAGACATAGAAGAGACCGGCGTCTGCAGATTTTGCAGAAAGGGGGACGAGACACTTCGTCATATGACCTTGATGCTCTCAAAATCCGAAAGTTTCCCAAATAAACGGACTTAGAGACCTTCATAAATGGGATTCCACACCAGGGGGAAGAACACAATAGATCTCTTAAGTCGCAGTGACTTAATCACATATCGCATAATACTGGGCGTAGGCTACCTCTCCCATATTAAGTCAGTAGTGGTAGTGAGTAAGCTATTAGTTCAGAATCAGATAGACATATTATGACATTAATGGGACCTCCCTATTTATCGCCTGAGTCCGAACGGCACTACTTGAGGGGTTTTACTATAGGCAAGGTACTGTGCAACGTTTTGCATTTGCCTTTTGCAAGGTGGAAGGTGGATCCTGATCTTATTAGAAGCACAACACATAGTTTATCTGCTGATGAGATTCGAACCAAGGTCTACGGGATCGGTGAACCAGCACGCTATTCACCGGGCAACGGGGATCCACAGGGTATCACTATATCTATCACGAAAATTCGGCTGTGACAGACAGCCGAGTTTCTGCATGAGTGTAATTATTCATCTTTTACAGAACCAGGAAAAAGTCATCTAAACAAAAAGTCGATTTTTATGTTTTATTTTTATCACAAATCTAAAACACGCAGTTCATTCTTAAAAACAAAATTGTGCGTATACTATTAGGTTTTTTACATTTATGTTTTTTTGCCAGGCCCAATATTATAATCGTCAGTTAAAATCCGTGATGGTATTATTTATAGAAAATAATTATTAGTCTCTAAAAGGTTCTCATGTATCATTATGGATGTAAAAAAAATAGACAACAACACAGTTTTTCTATTGTTATGGAACCAATTAAATAGGTACCTACTATATGAATCATAGTCTCGGAAGGCTATAATTATCTAAACAGGTAGGTTCACCTATAAAAATAAACTAACATCTTCTTCCTCTTTTCTCGTTCTCTTTTTATTTACCTATATTTTTCAGAGTATTTTTCATTAAAATAAATTAATGAATAAGAGACATCTTTTTCTGTTTCATCGTCGAAAATGGAATAGTGCATAAGCACAGATGAAACAAACGAAAGGCCAAATTGGATTAATATGAACTCGATTCATTTCCATTCCACGATTTGATATTCTTAATGCATTGTTCACGTGCCACTTTTACCTAGCCCCTCCCATTCTATTCATAGTTGTACAGAAGTTTCTCGCCCTAGAAACTAGTTGTCCATTTTTCACGCACTTATGAACGGAGCATTTTCAAACAAGCAGCAGAACTTTCGAAATAACAACTTATCTAAAATGAAGCAGAAATAAATCCTGACATTTCATACACACATACACAACACTAGACACTCGATCATCGATCTTTTAAAAAATTCACCTTTTTGTATTTTTTTATTATTACAATAGCATAATTATTATTATCAATACCATTTTTTAACGTCCTAGAAAATAGTCTACAATCTCCGCAGAAATCTAAGTAAATAGATGCAATTTAAAACTGTACATCTATTTATATACCTAATACATAAATATTATATGGCTACAAAAAAAATCCAAGCATCTTAAACATGTTTACTACAAAAAGAAACATTCCATTAGACTTCATTAAAAAATAGTGCTAATACGTTCTAGTAAAGTATACGCCTGTGATTACAAAATAATCAGTAACCCCTTCTGATTTTTGACTTGACCAAATCCTAAATTATGATATTATTGGGCCACAATTACGATTGTGCAAAAAAATTATTCAAAGTTTTAAACAAATTTAAACGTATCCTCTGAGTCCAAAAAAGAGATTTAAAAAAATGTCGGTCGGTCTGCCGACCTACTACAGGCCAAATCACTGTGGACAGAATTTGTTCAAATGTGGCAAGGACGTGTACATACGTGACTGTTAAAAAGCCAACATGAAAACTTTTATGAGGTCAGGTGATAAGCCAGGGATGAGGAGGGGGGCAAAGGTCTCACTTTTGGGACTTCCCTATATCTCAAAAACGGTGTGGTAGGGAAAATTTTCCTAATAATAAATGAAAGACTACAAAGTTATCTACAACTTTTATATTATATGCGATTTTCGAATGCCCAGCCTTTTTTGAGTTACACGCTACACAAAAGTACCTATACACCGTTCACATATTAAAAAAGAACTAGGTGGCCATGAACTTTTGTTTTTAGGTTTGCAAAAATGAAAACTCCCTAGATCTCGATTGACAATATCAGCTGATCGAGATATTAAAGGTTAAGTAAACACTGACATTTGTCAAATCACTCAAATTGTCTCAGCTGATTAACAGCCTTGTTGTCTAATTGAAGTTTTAGAAGAAGGGGTATCTAGGATAGGTAATTTTTTACTCTGATCAATTTTTTTCAAACTGACAAATAAAATTATTAAATTTTTGACATTTTAAATTTCGAAAGAGCAAAATGACGAAAATAATATCTTTAGATGGATAAATCCACATTAGGAAAGCATTTCAATGATTAAGATCCAGAAAGTCCAAACTTTTGAGCAAACATTTAAGTCATTCTCTGAAGGTAAAATATATTTGGGATGTAAGTATTAAGTAAAATATGTGTATCTGCTAAATTGCTAGTAATGCGGTCTCCGAGGCGGTCTCTGATAGTAGTCAGACCGTGCATTAGCAAGTATTATTATTAGACAGGTCAAATGTGAAATTACACATTTGGGCAGCCCGCCTAAAACAGGCACTATAATTATGAAAATATTGTGTTTCCGAAAGATTTGCAATAATCTATTTCCAATACAACCCAATCGATGCTTAGCAGCTTCCCTCTAAGGATAAAGTAAAGAATGTATGTCTTGAAGAGCTTTCAAAATGTAAGTACACCTGATATATGACAAAATTAATATAATCATTGTGAAAAACTTATTTCGGAGGACTGGACGAAACAAATGGACATGGTGAAAATCTTATTAAAATCAGAGCGCTGAAGATGATTCTGATTCTAAGCAGGATGCAGTAGCTGTTATTTATAATGGGGGATAATTTTGGGCCAGAAGCGAAAACTGAAAAGTATCTTGTGTAAAACATTCTCAAGTCTAGAATCTTTGGCTGGTTTCTAACACAGTACTACGATACCGAATAACCGACGAATTGACGAAAAATATTTTTCATTTACGTACCTATATTTTAATATTTTAATAAACGCACCGATATATTTTAATTACCTGTTATGTATTTGTTAAAAGTAAATTAATATAATTGATTCAAGTTTTTTATTTTATATTCAAAAAGTACATTTGTGTATTTTCCTAACTTGGCAAAATTACATGATAACCTTTTTCTCAAACTCTTATGAAAAGCTTTAAGATTTTAAGATCTTAGATCCAGCGACATTGCGTTCTAGTTAAAGATTGCAATATGTGACTAAATGATTAAAAATAAAAAGCCCCCAAAGATGTTAATAAAAATATAATAAAAAGAATACCAAAAATATCAAAAATCCATCTGGCAACTATGTCCTGTTCCTTGCCATAAAACTTCAACCTCATAAAAAAGAGACATAACCAAACTCCAGCCAATGATTGACAGCGGTTATACCCAGTGATTTCTATCACCCTACACCATAACCCAATTCTTTTATAATAAGTGAACGGTGTATAGATATTTTCGAAAAAAATTTATCCCATTTTCCATTAAACATTTCTTCATACATGGTGTGATTGCTCAGGTCATTTTATGAAAAAAAGTTAATATGAACGGCTTAAAATTTTTTGCTACAGGGTGTTGAATTTTTTTTTTTTTTTTTTTTTAATTAAAGTATTTTCTATTAGGTATCTCCGAAAATAGTTTAATTATTTTTTTTTCAATTTTGGTGTGTGTTAATAGGATGTAAAGACCACATATTTTAGATAGAAACGATTTTCTATTGCTTCGCCAGTGGCGTGGAGTCCCTGCAAAAAATGTCCTCAAACATTTTTCAAAAAACATGATAGGGCACTGACATTTTGCCATATGTTAATTAATGCTTTAATTAATGCCTTAATTTGAAACAAACCTAAAAACAATTATACAGTCACATTGAGAATCAGATTACCTTTCTCAAATGAGGGGTCACTTGACCCGCCCTTTTCATTTAAAATTCACGGGGACTGCCGGAGCTAGGGCTTTTGGCGTCAAGGTTGCATTTTGTGTCAAAAGGTGTCCCCTGAGAAACAAAAAATTGACCTGACTGAGGACTTTCGTTAAAACAAAACACCAACGAACAGAGTTATTCCTCGAGTTATTCATTCAGGGTGGGTAGGGTAGACACCCGGTATATTACTCTAAATAAAATAGTAACAGCAGGACGTGACGTTCCCATCGGTGACCCATGCATCCTGGTACCTTCGACGATCTGAAGGAAACCGATGTATGTATTTCAAAATATTAATCATCGTGTTGTTAGGTAAAAATAACCATTTTTACCGAATGTCTTGAAAAGTACAAGGCAAGCAAGATCACATCACATTGATGTCATTTGCCGATAAATTTTTTTCGAATACCTACGACAGATTTTTGCTTTTCCACGTTTCTCACGTACATGAACTTAGCGAAACACTTTCAACAAATCGACGCGCGAATAGTGCCATTATTTGCCGTTTTTTGCCGTTAATTAAGTAGTTGTGCAAAAAATAATTTTGCCGCTCTTATTTAAAAGAAATACAGGTGTTTCGCTAACTTCACGTGAAGTTAGCAGAAATTAACGGCCAGAGCTGTTTGGTGTTTTCCTTTTATAAATGTTCTTCGCTGTCTCCATGTAGACTTTGCCACAGTTGAACACTCTTTTTTTATTTTTTTAATGAATCTTTTCTTTTTGAAAATAAGAACTACAAAATTTTTGTTCACACAACTAATTAACGTCAAAAAAACGGCAAATGATTCAGCAATCGCGCCTCGATTTGCTATTCATTTGCAGAAACCGCGCTTCGCTGAATTCACGTGAAGTTAGCGAAACACCCTGTATTTTTTTTAAATAAAAGCGGCAAAATTATTTTTTTCACAACTAATTAACGGCAAAAAACGGAAAATAATGGCACTATGCGCGCGTCGATTTGTTGAAAGTGTTTCGCTAAGTTCATGTACGTTTGTTTCTCCCTATCTTAACTTTTCACGTGGTATCCCATTAATCATTTTGAATGTTTATATAGATAAACATATTTTTATTTATATTTATATTATTTATATTATTCGCACGCATTTGTTTCTCTGGTTGGCTACTAACCATTAAAATTACAAGTCACTACAACTACGGGACACCAGGTAAGACAAATATTAGTTCAAACTTTCATATAGTATGTGTAGTGTGTGCCTAACTGATGTGACATGTTGATAAGTCCATAATAAGGACGAAAGGATACTATCCATGTCTTCAGTTTCACCTCAAATGGTGTGTTAAAATGTTATCTAATTCGTTGTATAAAAAGAACCTAGTGTGGGAAATTGAATTAGAACCTAAATCCTAAGAAATCTCACATAAGGTATATGTATTATAAACATACAGGGTTATTCACGGTATACGCCACGGAAGATTATGGCCGTGTCTCTGGATTTTAGGATCTTTTTATTTTTGGAGTGGATAGAGACCCGGCTGAGGTACGTTTTAAAATTATATTCATAATGTACAGGATGTCCCAAAAGCATAAAACATATCAAAGTTATGTTTTTTTATGTTATTGCATTTTTAGATTGTCTGAGAAGAAAAAATAAGATTGGTTTTTACAGTTGGTGTTTAAATTCAGAAGTTTTTGAGTTATAAACAAGTGAAAATTGTCATTTTTCAAGTTCAAGGCCCTGTACAACGAAAACGGTTCAAGATAGAGAAAAACGGCTTACATGTCCCTATTTTAACTTTTCATGTACTATCCTATGGTATAGAAACATTTGTACTTTCTTTGATTTTTTTATTTGTCGACGCGTGGAGAAATCTCATAATTTTTCAAATTTTTTATCACCCTGTATAAACATTTCATCTACATCATAGGATAGTACATGAAAAGTTAAAATAGGGACATGTAAGCCGTTTTTCTGTATCTTAAGCCGTATTCCTTGTATACAGGGCCTTGAACTTGAAAAATGACGATTTTCACTTGTTTATAACTCACAAACTTCTGAATTTAAACACCAACTGTAAAAGCCAATCTTCTTTTTTCTTCCGAGGCAATCTAAAAATGCAATAACATAGGAGCATTCCATTTAAAAAAACATAACTTTGATATGTTTCATGCTTTTGTGACAGCCTGTACATTATGAATATAATTTTAAAACGTACCTCTGCCGGGTCTCTATCCACTCCAAAAATAAAAAGATCCTAAAATCCAGAGACACAGCCATAAACTTCCGTGGCGTATACCGTGAATAACCCTGTATAACCATACATTTTTATCTGGCCGGTGGCCGCCCTTATTAATGCGAATCACCCTGTATTTCTAAAAAACAATATAATTTTGCAAGGTTCCAATAACGTTCAAGCAGAGATTCAAATAAAATAATATTTTTTTTGTAAATCTACACCCGCAAATGGGTGATTATAAATTCCAAACAAGTTTTCCAGAATCACGAAAACTTTTAATGAACGCACTATGCTCAATATATGTAGTTTATATGTATACCTACCAGGCAAAGCATTATCCCCGGCATATATCTATTCAAATACATACGAATAACTGGATAAGATCCTTTCTTTCTAAAAATAATTATCCCGTAATAATTAATTAATATGAATTATTTGCGAATTGAGATTATTGGCTGTAGCTGCAAAAATGATCTCCTGTTTATCATAATAATCGTATATTTTCAAAATATCACAAACACCAACAATGATAGCGAGTGCGTTGAAGAACGGCCCCATTGTGCATGACCTCGTTAATTAGCCACAATTATAAATACGATACGACCTCGGTTTTTATATAAATAGAAAAAATAATTTTATTTAAATAATACTCACGTGATCGCTTTTCCAAATAAAAATACTCATAAAGTGTAATCACTTTAAATTTCCTCTACCTCTTATTTTTAGAAGCGGAATATTAAAAAAAAAAACAAAAAAAAACAGCAATCCCACTTCTCGAGAGAACCGAAAGGCCATCAAGAAATTATAGGAAGTCTATATATCATGTCATCAGACCAGATTAATGATAAATAATGGAACGTCCACAGGGCCTGGACCCTGCCCTGCCGGCAGGACAATTTGTCCTGCCAACAGGCCCCAAAAGAGTGAGTGTGATTTTACGTATATTGCTGTCCTAGCAGAACATTGGTATGGCGTCACCGGTGGAAAAGCGGAAATTTTTGCATTTCTAATTATTGTAATGTGGTACAAGTTTGAGCCTGATATCTCAAACGGCTTGCAAAATAAAGAAGTGTAACATATTTACTTTTCGGCAGTTACTTGCAGTTAACAGTGGCGTGCCGAGATCTTATGGCCTAATCTACGGAGTATAATGGATCCTAAAATCAAGGAAAACGATCGCGTTTCTCACAAGAGCAACAAATTTTGGTAATAACACCAATCACTGCACTCTGCTAATTCTGCTGTTGTAAAAAGTATTTTCAGAAACAAAGAAAATGTGCTTTGGGAAACAGATAACATAGTCAAGAAATTCCAATAAATATACAGGGTGTCAATTTGAAAACTTGCCACCCCCAAATTCTTCTTTGAAAATTTTTTTTCAAAGAAATCCCGAAACATGTCAATTTTTTAATTTAATTTATGTTGTAATTTGTATTGACGTAAAAATATTTTATACAGGGTGTTCCTTGATCAGTAATGACGACATTGTTTACTTTTTTAAATGGGACATATTATTACATTTCCAGATTGTCTGAGAAAATCCAGTAAGAATGGTTTTTGCAGTTGCAGCTTACATTGAGTAGGTTATGAGTTATGAACAAATGAAAATCGCAATTTTCCATTTTGAAAGCAGTGTACATCGGACACGGCTCTAAATATCGAAAAACGGCTTACATGTCCCTATCTTAACTTTTGAAGCGGTATGCTATGATGTGCATACGTATATGAAATTTTTATACAGGGTGATCATTCAAAAGTCTGATAATTTTCGTCACCCTGTATGAAAATTTCATGGATACCGCTTGAAAAGTTAAGATAGGATAATGTAAGCCGTTTTCCGATATCTGTAGCCGTTTTCAAAACAAACTGCTTTGAAAATGAAAAACAGCGATTTTCATTTGTTTATAACTCGTAAGCTATACTCAGTTTAAACTGCAAATCAAATTTTAAAACAAATTTTTTATTAATTTCTTCGTTACTTTTCAATATATTCAGTTGAAATTTTGTACGAATTACTTTCTCATGGCGACAAATTTTTTGCTAGATTCTGTGGACAGAGAATGGAAGCGCGATTTGCGGGAACGGGGGTTGAAGAACACGTTGACCCCCGCAACTCTTTCCTGCGTACGCCTTTGTCTCGAATGTATAATTTTTTAGATCAAGCTTTCATTTGTATTACTTTTCTCACTCTTGTAAGATTTTTATTTAGGGCTGGATTTACGAGATTCTACCCTTTTGTACTTCATTATTGCTTACTTAAACTTCATTCCAAGTTTATACTGAAAATAATACCCTAAATTAAATTGTTTTTGTATCATTAAAAATAATGAATTTTATTTTCGAGAAGTCTGTACCTATGTATTTCCTCAATTAAAAATTAAATCGAAAATGAGATACACAATAATACAATAATAGACTCTACACTACTACAAAATTCAAGTGTACCTACTGCCGAAAGCAAATAATAAAGTCCTCCTGGAAGGACCAAATGTACTTATTTATTATTATTACAAATCGACGGCGTTCCAGCAGGACCGGGTATGATCTGTACAACCGTCCTACTGGAAGGTTCTTTCCTGCAGAACAAGTGCTTGGACGTTCCATCATTAAATAAATTCCTCAGACTCTTCCTCAGACGAATTTAAAACGCAAACTTATAGTCCCACAGCATTCATCGTCGATTGAGGATTCAAAATTCATTTACATTTTTCGAGTTTTTTTTCTCCGGCAATGGCTTGCTTTAGAAGATATGACCAATTTTGTTTGGGGAAAAAAGTGACAAACAATGCACTGGATACATCACTTCTGTAGGAAGAAAAATAATTATATCCAGAAAGTTGTTATCATGCAAACATGTGAAATGACAAGTCCAACAAAGTTTCACACAATCATCGTTGCGGGGATTCATATCCGACAATATTAACTATTCTCCTCATACATTATTATATTCCATTGGTTTAGCAAATATCGCTGTTTGCTATCGAAAATTTATTTCGAGGAAAGAAAAGAGAGTACAAATGGATTCACGAGTGGATACATTTATCGATAATTCTGTTTGTTCATTTGTTGATGGCACTGGCTTGATCACTAAATTTCTCTATTAATAAATGTCACAATTGATTTTACTATTTGGAAATATTTTGTATGAAAAAAAAAAAGCTTATCATCACCCCACCGGTGTTTGAACCCGGGTCCTTTCGAACAAGAATCTAGTCACTTCTTGTCCATTAGACCACAGTCACCTGTTAAAAACGTATGTCATAAGTACTTATACAGGGTGTATCTTTAATATTGCGAAAAAAATTTAAAGGCAGATTTTTTGGTCAAAAAGAACAAAAAATTTTACATTAAATGTACGCAAACGCATCGTTTTTGAGATCACAGTAGGGTGTCAAAAAATATTAGGTATTTCTACAGTTTTGTTAAAGATATCTCGGGAACCGTATAGATCCAGAACTCAGCTTTTGAATCCATCTTATCATTGATATTAAGCTACTTTTACAAAGCCAACTATTTTTTTTTTCATATGCCAGTGGCGGACAGTTTAGGGGTGCGTTAGGTTTTTTATCCCTAATATCTACGACACTGGGCAAATTCGACATTTTAAAAGCGCATGTTTAACCGCCAATATTTTATACACTCTTGGTCATAATTGCTAACGCGTGAGCCCTTTTCGAGGAAAATTGCCATTTACGATGGAAACTCACTTTTGATGTTTCAAAAGATGTCGGAAAATGAATGCCAAAAAAAAAATTGGAGAAATAAAATAATCTTTTTTTGACAGACTGTATTTTTTGACACACGTATTTTGACACACGTTAAAGGGAGTTTTTTTGTTTATTTTTGCCAATTTTTTTTGCAATTATAAAGATATGTCCTGTATATACAGGGTGTTACTTAATGATAGGTTTATTAATATCTAAAAATGATCCTTTTGCCCATTTTGTTAAAATCTAGAAGGGTTATTCATTTTAATAAGACGCTAAGTTGACACTAACTAAAAGATAATTATAAGTTCCAGTGGCGTCTCGGGGGGTGGGTTAGTCTCATGAATAATATTGCCAAAAAAACAGTAGATACGCCACTGAGTTTTTTTTTTTAATTTTATATTTTCTTCAGATCCAGCACCTAAAACAGCTGTCGTTAAATTTCCATAGCAAATAAGTATGAGTAAACAACTGCATAAAATATCCGGCTAAATCTAAGCTCCGACAATATTACCTATTCAAAATCTATTGTAGTTCCATTGCTAAGTTCGAATTCGAATAACCATGCCCATACTCGTATAAATAAATTTTATTGAACTCCAGGAAAAGGTAGAATTTGATAATTTGAATGCATGCCTGTAATTAGTGTAATTCCGTTAGCGATAGAAAAAAAACTAGTTAGCAGTAGTTATGTTAAAGGACGTGTTTTGTCAGTGGAAGTTGGTTAAATTTGCTTGCCATATTTATTTAAATTTTTGAAAAATGCGTAACCAAGTCGAGGAAACAATTTTTGTTTTAATTTACAGTCTTTCTGAACATCTCTACAACATCTGCCGTGTCCGACATTTCGCGATCCCCTATATACAGGTTGTTTCTTCAATATTGCAAAAAATGTAAAGGCGGATTCTTTGATCAAAAATAAGCAAAAAGTTTTCTATTAACGTATGTCCTGAAATGCATCGTTTTTGAGATACAGGGTGTCAAAGAAGACAATAATTTTTGTCAGTTTTTTGAGGATATCTCGGGAATCGTTTGAGATACAGAGCTCAGCTTTTGGACATGTTTATTAGCTACTTTTTTTAATGCCAACTATTTTTTTTCATCTATACGCCAGTGGTGATGTCAAGGTTGCTTTTTTTGCCCCTAATATCCACGAGACGGAGAAATTTTTAAATTTTAAAAGCGCCTATTTACACAAAAAAGGAACTTGGTCGTAACTGCTAACGTGAACCATTTTTAATAAAAACGGGCATTTTACGATGAAAAACTCGGCTTCCATGTTTCAAAACATGTGTAGGAAAATGAAAGGCAAAAAACTTTTCCCGATTCTAAAATATGCGTCAATGGCAAATGAAAAAAAAAAGGTACTGAAAAGGTAGTTCAATGATAAGATACGTACAAAAGCCGAGTTCTGTATCTCAAAGGGTTCCCGAGATATCTTTAAAAAAAACATGAAAATTATATCTCAAAAACAGTGCATTCCGGACACTATGTCAATGAGAATTTTGTTTCTCATTGCTGACCAAAGAATCTTGTCTTCAATTTTTTTCGCAATATTAAAGAAACAGTATATCAAAAGTGAAACAATTCTATCCTTACAGTTATTTCAAAGTCTTAAATATAAGAATCATTGTAAATATGTAAGCAAGTAAAACATTGAATTTTATTTTAAAGAGATTAGATATCTTTTCCTTTGTTCTTTTTTTTATTTCCTTTGTGTATCTATAAGTAGTAATAAGTGAATCAAAAACTTTCCTTCATGTTTGAATCCAGTTGTACATTGTACACCTGACATTGTATACATATACATTCATTGACTTTACCTAGGTTTAAATAATATTAAACTAGTATTGTATGTAATTTATAAAAGATTATGATGCAGACATTATTATTATTATTATTAAGGAACGGCAGTAGTAGGATAACTTTTTGTTTTTCAATGCTAGAATCTTTTGTAAGCAAGTCTCCATAAATCTTATTGAATAAGTTATAAATATGCATGAGAATTCGTTGTTATTGTTATAATCTAAAAATTGTGTTGCATAATTTAAAAACAGTCCAAGATCCTAGCGTATTTTTTAACTCAAACATCAAAATTGCTATTGCTTGACACTTTATAGTAGCTGATAATTTTACAAAATCTGACCTTCATAGAGCCTTTAAAATAAATATGAACGTTACAATTTTGCATTATGACAGTTTCCTAATAAATATTGATCGTGATCTGTTGGCAGGAAATCGAGATACTTATACAGTAAATTAAGCAATTAATATACAATAACATAGAATAAGATAAATATTAATTTATAAAGTTTTCGTATTATACCGCGCCGAACAGCCATTAACCATGCACATGAAGTAAAACAAAGAATTATAAAATAAATTGTATATCTATGTTGAACCAATTGCCGATATTATTATTTTGATTATTAGGTTTTGGGTTCTGGCTTGATAGTTTTAAAGTTATTAACCAAAAGTTTCAACGTTTTGGGACTGATTAATCCCTTGATCACATTTATTAAGTACAAAAATAATAAATTATAAAATATAATTGAGATTAAAATATAAAATATATGGCATGTAGATTAGTCAAAATCTGAAAAATGTAGTAATAACTTTAAAACTATCAAGTCAGAATCTAAAACCTAATAATCAAAATAATAATAATAGTTAAACAAAGATGAAGCGAATCGATAATATTCCAATTTCGATAGATGTATTATAATCCTCCTGCCTCCCCTTCTTTTGTGATCTGTAACCCCTGAACCTCCTGAACAATATGAAAAACAATATAATTATTTCACTTATTTTTTAATGGCTTTATTGCCTTGTAAGTATTCCTCTCTATTGGTTCAACGCATAGTTTTTATACAGGGTGTCAATTTGAAAACTTGCCACCCCCGAATTCTTCCTTGGAAATTTTTTTTCAAAGAAATCCCGAAACAGGTCAATTTTTTAATGTAATTTATGTTCTATTGGCGTAAAAAAAATTTATACAGGGTGTTCCTTGACTCAGTGACGACGATATGGTCTATTTTTTTGAATGGGACACCCTGTATATTAATACAATGTCAGATTGTCTGAGAAAATCCAATATAAATTGTTTTTACAGTTGCAGTTTAAACTGAGTAGCTTACGAGTTATAAACAAATGAAAATCGCAGTTTTTCATTTTTAAAGCAGCTTATTTTGAAAACGGCTACAGATATCGGAAAACGGCTTACATGTTCCTATCTTAACTTTTCAAGCAGTATCCTATTGTGTGGATGAAATTTTCATACAGGGTGACGAAAATTATCAGACTTTTGATCACCCTGTATAAATATTTCATCTACATCATAGGATATCGCTTCAAAAGTTAAGATAGGGACATGTAAGCCGTTTTTCGATATTTAGAGCCGTGTCCGATGTACACTGCTTTCAAAATGGAAAATTGCGATTTTCATTTGTTTATAACTCATAACCTACTCAATGTAAGCTGCAACTGTAAAACCCATTCCTACTGGATTTTCTCAGACAATCTGAAAATGTAATAATATACAGGTGTCCCATTTAAAAAAATCGACAATGTCGTCATTACTGAGTCAAGGAACACCCTGTATAAAATATTTTTACGTCAATAGAAGATAAATTAAATTTAAAAATTGACATGTTCCGGGATTTCTTTGACAAAAAATTTTCAAGGAAGAATTTGGGGGTGGCAAGTTTTCAAATTGACACCCTGTATAATTCTTGTCAAGTACGTAAGTATCCGTTCTTTTTTTCCTATTCGCCACTGTTCAGCCCCCACCCTGTATAATGTAAATGTATATACAAAACAAAGATTTTTTTATAATCTTTCTCGCCATTGGTGACTCGAGAATTAGCAGAGATACACCACGGCCGGTTCAAATAGAGAAAAGCTGCAAATTTAATGCGTTTTAAGAATCTGAAACAAATTTATGGTGACTTGAGTCAACATAATAGTTTTAAAAAAACTGAAAAATCGGTATTTCTTATTTCAACCATTTATCCTTCTCAGTATTGAAAATAAACAAACTATTTTTTGTAGGTTGGCATAAGTTGTCAACAGGTATCCGTTTGACAGTTCAAAATGTTTCAAAAAAATTTCAAAGTCGACTGGATCCCAGAGTTTACACAAAATAAGAAATCTCAAATTGCCAATTTGTTCAGGTTATTGACTGAAGTTAGGGTATATTTTGTTTTAGAGTCTTAATTGCTTAATTACATGCAGGATGTTCCAGTTTTGCTCTAAAACGTTTCATTTTACGTATATAAATGTCTTCTAAACAATTGAAGATATTTTTCTCAAATATGCTGTAGGTTGATACTAATAGAAGAAGGTAAAATGTTTAAGCACAAAAAACTTTCCAGACGAAACCAGTCAGACGAAACCTTTTCATTTCAGACGGGCTATAAGTTTGACCTTTTTTCCCCGTTGACAGGTAGAAAAATGCCCCATTATATGAGCTGCATCTTATTGGGGAAATAAATGAATTAGCAGGGAAATAAATGAGTACTTATTTCCCCGAAATGGCTTAGGTATAGCTACTATTAACACTCAGATATCATTAAATTTATATCAAATATACGTAAAGGAAAGTTACCTTATTATCCAAATGGCAATTATTAAGGGAATTTTCATAATAATCACTATCCATATTATTAAATTCACTCATCGAAAACTAACAAGAATCTTTGCAAAACTGTCTTCAATTTTAATTACATTAATATGACGTTTATGTAATAATTAAATCGTTTCGTTACCCAGGCAACGTCGATTACGATAAAAGACAGTTTGAAAATCCAAGTTTAACGTAAATCATTTTTCCGACATAATTTTCAGTTATCTAACTACGTTTTTCGACATTCTAACACTGATATTTCTTCTCGCAGAAAAAATTGTATGTCACACACGAGAAAAAAGTGCGATTTTAGCTCTCGATGTGTTTGTCCCCTCCGCTAATCACATCTCGAGCTAAAATCTATCACTTTTTACTCTTGTATAAATAATAAATAACTATTTTTAAACTTATTAATATTTTGAAATTCTATATGATTTTCGGAAAAAAAGATTATCTTAATAAAGGTGTCTAAGGAGACTTAACTTTTGAGATATTTTGATTTTTGATAATCGAGAAGACAAGTAAAAGTTCTTGGATAGATATCAATATGTTGCGTCCAACAGTAGTATAAAAGTCGCTACAAATTAGTATTGAAATTTTACATTTAGCTTTTTTTTAACAGATGTTGCTGTTATTTTCAGAAAAATGGAAATGACATTGAGCATGAATAATTGTAGATTCCTATTAATTGTTATTTTTCATAAAATAAATCAAAAAATCTCAAAAACTAAGCCTCCTAGAAACCTTTACTAAGAGTAGGTATCTTTCTCTTAGATAATATGAAAGTTTGGGGGTTTAAAATTAAAAAAAAAAACTCCCATAACTACGCCGCTGGCATCGCCTGAAAAGTGTATTGTGCTTGAAAATTATACACCAAAGTTACGAACAATTCTTCAATAGTTTAGAAGATACTGAATAAAATTGATGTTTTCTTCCAAGTACCTATCTTGAAAATAAAACGTTTTAGAACAAAACTTTATAGAAGAAAATAATAATTTTTTAAGTATTCTACCGTTTGCCATTAAGTTATAAATATACAAACCAGGACACCTGTATATAGTTCTCGAAATCAGGTAAAAAAGCTCTGTATTTAGGAACAGGATGAGTCACCTAAGTGGAAATCTCGATTACACCTACACCATTAAAGATATCGAAATTCGAAATAAATCAAAAAGTGCTGGAAACTGGAGGTCATAGTGCAGTTGGTAAAATTATTTTCAGGTATACAGGTGGCCCAATATCACTGTACGCCATGCAACTTTGTTAAATAAAATATAGGAAATATAGGACACCTGTATTATTACATTTTCATATTGTTTGAGAAAAGTAAAGAATAATAGTTTTTAAATTTCTAATGAGCAATTTATGAGTTAAAATAAAAACAAAGGAACATTGCGATTTTCCATTTTCAAAGCAGCTTATAGGTATTAGAAATATCTCAAGATATCGCAAAACGGCTTACACGTCCCTATCTTAATTCTTAACTTTTCATGGGGTATCATATCATTTTTTATATAGAGTGTTTTATACCACACGGAAAGTTAAGATGGGGACATGTAAGAGTCGTTTTCCTCTGTTTTGAGCCATTTTCAAAATAAGCTGCTTTGAAAATGGAAAAATCACGATTTTTCATTTTTGTTAATCTATAACTCATTAGCTAGGAAAGGAATAGACGAAGCAATTTGCTTTCCGATTTGATCGACACGTTAATTATTCAATACAACTAATAATACTTTTAAATATTTAAGCCCTACCTATATTGTTGTTTCTAAGAGCATTTCTTTGTAACGTTTGTAAAGATGCGCTGTTTTAATTAAACATTTAAATTATGGTCACGATCGGGTTTTTACCAGCGCGACGTTACTACGAGTAACAACTACTGATTCGTGATTATCTTGTCTACTCTTCCTTTGACGTGATTTTAATTCTACCGTTGTTTTCTTTTCTGCACGAAGTAAGTATGTATTTTTCTTTTGGAGAGACAGTTTCTTAGTTTTATTTGTGACAGCAGACTTATTTCAGGAGACTCAACAACTGACTAGGACTAGTCTAAAAAATATTGCTCTTCCAACTTTGTTATTATGTTAAATCAAACGACCCACTTTCTTGCATATTATGTTGCTGCAAGTAAATCCGAGTGAAAAAATACCAATATGATACCCAGTTGAAATTTACACTAACGGATACCTAGTTTTACCGAATGAAGCATCGCAGGCCAAGAAACCGTTAAGCCAAGTTCAAGCCATAATATTTATTTTATTTTAAAATATTCTTTCCAACCATTATTTATTTAAATTTTTATAAAAAACGTAGGAATGCTACTTCAATCATGCTGTCTTAAGGGCGGCGCTCACGATGAAGCGCCGTCGTAAGTTTGTGTTTGATGAATTTGGACGAATTACTGAATTATCGTACGGTTTTCTTTCGTTGATTGCGTTTGAAACTCGGTTTGAAATGCCCACTGACTCTTATTCCCACCAAGCCGACACGGTCGTACTGTTGGTAGTCTGTGACAATCGAATCGGTCTTTCTTCTTGTTGTTTTTTAGGAAGGTTTTTTTTACTTTTTTCCGTTAATTTTTAGGAGATAAAGCTCATAGCTTCTGAAAAAACTCATAGGGAGCGATAGGTATCTTTAACCAAAATGATAATGGCAAAATTGTTACTTTTGAATTACATAGTTAAACTCAACATAAATATACCTACAGGGTGAGCTATGCCGCATTTACTCATCGGTGCATTGTAGGGGAAATTCGTGCGATACAGGGGAAAAAAGAAAAAATGTTTATTTTAAATTGACCGAGATATTAATAGGTAAAGTTGACAACTTTCGTATTGATAGTTTTAAAGAATTTGTTTGCTTAAAATAGAGACGACCTCTTCTTTCAAATGTCACAGAAACTTTTTTTTTCAAGAGCAGGGTTTGAATTTATATGAATGAAATTAACATACATTTTTTTTCATTGATGGAATACCAGAAAACCGAAGTTAATTTCGTTCATGTAAATTTAAACCTTGCTCTTGAAAAAAAAGTTTCTGTGACATTTGAAAGAAGAGGTCGTCTCTATTTTAAGCAAACAAATTCTTTAAAACTGTCAATATGAAAGAAGTTGAGTTCGCAACTTTACCTCTTCATATATCCGTCATTTTTTTACTATTTTTCCTGAGATGCACGAATTGACACCTATAATTTCCCATCGAGAAAATGCGCCATTCAAGACTCACCCTCAATAATAGGTGCCTAACATATACAATGTGAGTCTGTAAAGTGGAATAAATTCAGTTAATCAACTGCTATTTATTTTCCAAAAAATGCTCTCGTCGATTAGTTGAAATTATACCTCCCACGTTATACCTCTTTTCTTACGTCTATTCTTTTAAATGGCAAACCTGTTTTCAACACAGCAATTTCTCAAAGTTTCAAATTTTTATTCCTTGTACTTTATCAATAAATAAATTAATAAATAAACATAAAAAAAAATAAAAAATAGAAACGAATAAAGCTACAGAAACATATTTTTCACTTTGAATTTTAAAAAATTCACTTTTACAGTGAATGGACAACATTTTGAGCTTTTAAGAATAATAATCAATTTTAAATTTTAATAATTGAGCTTTTTTGGTATGTAGCTGTAAATGACACAGAATAAAATTTTGAGAATTTTAAGTGAAACTCATTATTTTTTTTTAAAATAGACAATAAAAAAAGGGTTGCCATTAAAAAAAAATAGTGGATGAGGTCCTGCCCTAAACTTGGGCTGCCCTGTATAATTTTTTTCTTTACAGAAAAGGCCGCAACATAAAATACTAATATCGACGTGTTCGAGCGTTTTCACGGAAACTAAATAGCGTTTGATTAAGTGAATTTATTCCACTTCACGGACTCGCACACTGCATAAAATATTGGACAAATATTTACTGGGAAATTAGCAAATTTTAATCAGTAAATGGTAAATGCGACGGTAAATGGGAACGTTTACTAAGAGAACAAACGTTTGTATTTCAGATAAATTGGAAGCTAATCAAGGAAAATATTTTTGTAGTCAACTTGTGTTTTTTATTTTATTAATTTCCCATAGTAACTTTGGGAATGCCTCACCCAAGTCACGTCTCCTATTTTCCAGCCTATTTTGTTTTTAGACAAAAGATGAATGACATATTTGTAAAACAGTATGTCATTCATGGTGTGCTGTGAGTAGAGGTGGAAATTGCAGACATGTTTCGTCCTAATTGGGACTCATCAGTACAATGTATCTTACTAACACACAGCACAATTCCATAGTGAGAGAGGTAATTAAATTAAATTAAATTTAATGCATTATTATATTTATTTTCATTTTATTTTGTTTTTATTCAGTGTTTTTTTTTATTAGATAATTTCATTGGATGATAATGCCATCATCCATGAGGAGTAGAACACAAAAAGTTAAAATAGGGAAATGTAAACCGTTTTTCTCTATCTTGAGCCATTTTCGTTGCACACTACCTTGAACTTTGAAAATTGTGATTTTCACTTGTTTATAACTCACAAACTACTCATCTTAAACATCAACTACTGTAAAAACCAGTCTTGTTTTTTTTTCTTTTTAGACAATCTAAAAATGCAATAACATAAAAGTATTCCATAAAAAAAAACATAACTTTGACATGCCACTCTCATATGGGACACTGTAATCCAAAATAATTTTAAATTATGGGTATTGTGACCCTGTACGAAAAAATCCATCGTTTGGCCCACAGAGGCCGATTCGAATGAGCTGGGACACCTGCTGGGAATGAGAAAGCTGCTTATTTAGGATGTTAGTTTTCTCACTGGGATCTGGAGACTTCCAAACCCTTGGAAGTGTGTGATTGTATGGCACCGGGAAAAATGATTGAATTCCAAAAGTCGGTTTAGCTATAGTATGTACGGCTTGTATGAAACTCCAGCCCTCTAATAAGAAAGCTAACAACTATACTCTCGCATATTGTTTTACGTTAGCGAGTTAATTCTCTTCTCTGTCAACAGTACTATGACTGCGTCCCGTGAAGGAGAGGTAAGTAAACGTTTTTTTGATAAAAAGCCTGCTGTCTTTGTCTAAGGAACCAGGTAAACTGAGAAGTATTTTTATTGCATTTTTGCATAACACCGGGGTGCATAGGTTTATCACAGTACCAATCTGTAGAACCAAGTAACTACTGTTGGGTATTTTTACTGACACACTTATACTACCTATTTGGAAGGGTACCTACCTAATTACAAAAAAATAAATAAATAAATAAATAAGTATAAGTATACAAAATAATAATAATAATAATAAAAGTATTCTTATAAATAATAAGTATACATAGTAATATTTTTATGTTGTCACACTTTTTGGGGCACTTAATATTCGTAAATATCTCCTACTCGATCTCCTACAACATGGAGGAATTCTACCTGATATTTTAAGAACACAGACTTCATCTTCATTGGTCTGTAATAGTCCGTACTGTACAAAAGAATCTAAATATAAGCAAAATCCCCAGCCTATAGGTATGTAAAAACCAAGCAGGAATTATTCAGGCATGTCGTGAAATATCACAGTTACGGATATTTTTAGTTAAACTGAAACGTGTTTGTGTCATTTTGACAAATAAATTACGAAAAGTACCAAGACTTTGAAAGATTTAAAGGGTGTTCGGACATGAACTTGGAAATTTTAATTCTGAATGAAATTCCGGAGAAAACAAAGTGGAGACTAAAAATACTGCGCGTGAAGCATTATTTCATTGCAAATGCACATGCACCACAGGGGAATCCCTATGACGCTCTGGGAGCGGTACATTATATCGATTCACGTCGACTTTGAATAGCTGCAAGTTGTATTCTTCAGAAAACACAAAAAAAATCGAGAAAAAAATGCCTAGTATAAGTATGTTTTCTAAATTTTCAGCGTTTATTTTTGATCACAACGAAGAAAAACACGGGTGAAAAAATTAATCAGTGGCGTAGATATACAAAGTCAAAGTATATGACCCCTTTTTCATTCAACAACTTCTACGCCAGTGGATTTGAAATAAATATCTTTCTTATCTTGGATTCCCTGAAGTTTTCTTACAAACAAGGAAGAGTTATTAATATTCGAAATTGCCCATAGTTTTTCAGTAAACTGAGTAAACTTCATCATACTGCACAAATAAGCTCAAATTTTGATATTAATTATTTTTATCTTTGGGTATAAAATGATAATTTGGGAAAACTGTGTACGAATACCTACCTAAATAATGACGTTTTATTGCTCATCGTTCGACCACTGCAAAGAAAAATTTGACCACGTTCAGAAAAAAGACAGATTGTTCTTTTTACATCAGCTAACTTCACGTCCTTCTAAACGGTAAATGATTAGATTCAGGGGGTCGAAACTGTTGACAATCCCCTGGAAACGAATTATAAATTTAATTGGTCGCCCTTCGCAAAACCGTTCAGAACGAATACATCGAGGAATAGGTAGGTACATACAACGAATTCATTGATTGTTTTTGAAAGGTGAACGGCTCGGACGGAAAACGGTTAGTTTCCAGGAGTCGAAAACTGTTTACCTTGTTCGCCCACCTTCGTTTTTGGATTTTCCATTCCCTTGAAACAAATACCAATTTCTCGCCAGTTGCGGATAACTTCTCGTACTTCTAACTTTTTCATTTGAAGTGGTGAAGAGATAATAAAAATAACAAAGCTTAAAATTTTTCGAGGGAGTATTCAAACGATTTCAAGGGCTAGTCATTCGTGTTTTTCTGGGTATGGCCAAACCGGATGAGCAAGTTTCGACCCTCGGAAACAGTAAACGAAAACGAACCTGTTGGATTTTAAAGGGACGTGAAGTTGGCCCGAACGAAAGCGAAAAAATGGAAAAAAAATCTACATATGGTCAAACCTTTCTTTACAGTCATCAAACGATGGTCAAACGAAACGAACGAGCAATAAAAATAAAACGACACTATTTACACAATTTTGAACATTATATTATGAAGTTGGCTGAGATTTTTTTTGCAATTACAGAAAAACAAAAGGTGGTCGGTCATACGGGATCGTTATTTACGTTTTTTTTTACCTTTTTTAAGTTACTTTCTTCCCGAGGGGCTCTTCACTCTAGGTAATAGGTGTACACAATTTAGCGCTTGCTTCGAAGGCGAAATTTGACTGTCTTTGGAGCATTTAACGCGAATGAAATTTCGCATGCAACTTGACTTTAGATGTGCTTTCGACTAATGATGGTGCGAAGGTGTCACAAAGTCCAGGGGCGTAGATATGATTTTTTTAATTAAGCGCCACTAAGCTTTAAATCCGAAATTAATTTTGACCGTCTTCCGAGCAATCAATTTGGATGAAATCTCGCACGCGAACTTGACTTTGAATGTGCTTTCGGCTAATAATGGTGTCAAGGTGTCACAAAGTCCAGAGGCGGAGATATGATTTTTTTAATTAGGCGCCACCTCGGGCGCCACCAAGCTTCAAATGCGAAATTAATTTTGACCGTCTTATGCTTTAGATTGGATAATACTGGTGCGAAGGTGTCACAAAGTTCAGGGACGGAGATATTATTTTTTAATTTTTTAATTTTTTTTTATTATTTTTTTATTTTTAAATCAAATACACTGTAATATTCTATCTGAACTGAACATACTAAATGTTCATACCTATACCTCAGTCGACCAACAGATATAGTAATAAAACTGCGCACAAACTTCTAAGGTCCAAGTAGTCACATCTGTAGGCAGATAGTGCCTTATTTATTGGTGACCTGCGAGGTTACCTGGTTCCGGTAAACCAATGAGAAGGGCATTCTAAGGTTTGTGTTGATAATTCTTGTGTATAAGATCTGCCTACCTGGATTGTAAACTTACCGCGCACTTTTATTACTATATCTTTTGGCCGACTGAGGTATAGTTGATTAAAACTTGAAATTCATATCAGCGGTAAATAAGCTACCTAATTATTTGAAAACACTTTAACAAATACTTTTCTGGGTAAATATTTACATCCGCGTGTCCCAAGTTCCATCAATTTTTTCGGGACCGAGGAGCGAAATAGGGGTGCTGGCTGGGTAAGAAGCTAAAAACAACCATTGCAAACTAATATTAAGGTCACAACTAAGGCCTCTTTGGCACTACGGTCGATTTGCTATTTTTTTCTTCACTTTCAGGGCATGGAATATCTTCGAAATTAACAGTAGCACGATTCTTATTTTAAATTTTGCATTTATTTTGCATTTGCATTCCAAAAAGCGTGACATCGATCACTGGTTATATTCCGGATACGTTACGAGTTAGCTTAGAACCTACGCCGGTCCTGGCATCTTTCGCGGCGACATCATATCCGGTATCATCGGCTCGACAGGCTGAGCTTGCATGCTTTATTATACAGGGTGTCCCAGCTTATTCGAAGCGGTCTCTGTAGGCCAAACGATGGACTTTTTCAAAAAACTTTTTGAAAATTCAAGTACAGAATCACAATGGCCATAATTTAAAATTATTTTGGAGTATACAGAGTGTCCGATATGACAGTGGCATATCAAAGTTATGTTTTTTTAAATGGAATGCTCCTATGTTATTGCATTTATAGATTATCTGAGAAAAGAAAATAAGATTGGCTGTTACAGTTGGTATTTAAATTTAGAAGTTTTTGAGTTATAAACAAGTGAAAATCGTCATTTTTCAAGTTCAAGGCCCTGTATAACGGAAACGGCTGAAGATAGAGAAAAACGGCTTACATGTCCCTATTTTAACTTTTTATGTACTATCCTATGGTGTAGAAACATTTGTACTTTCTTTGATTTTTTTATTTGGCGACGCGTGGAGAAATCTCAGAATTTTTCAAATTTTTTATCACCCTGTATAAACATTTCATCTACATCATAAGATAGTACATGAAAAAGTAAAATAGGGACATGTAAGCCGTTTTTCTCTATCTTCAGCCGTTTTCGTTATACAGGGCCTTGAACTTGAAAAATGACGATTTTCACTTGTTTATAACTCAAAAACTTCTGAATTTAAATACCAACTGTAACAGCCAATCTTATTTTCTCTTCTCAGACAATCTAAAAATGCAATAACCTAGGAGCATTCCATTAAAAAAAACATAACTTTGATATGCCACTGTCATATGGGACACCCTGTATACTCCAAAATAATTTTAAATTATGACCACTTAGATCCTGTACTTGAATTTGCAAATTTTTTTTGGAGAAAATCCATCGTTTGGCCTACAGAGGCCGCTTCGAATAAGCTGGGACACCTGTATATGAGAATATATGCCGTACTAAGCAGGACCGCACTCTCAAAAACTATTTTTATTTTTTAGTGCCGTTTTTTTGGGCCAATCATGCATTTGCAAAGCAAATGATTACCTTCCTGGCGTTATATAATAGGTACGTCCTCCACCCCTATACAATGTGTCCCAGATCTCCTCGCAGATCTCTATACAGGGATCTCGGCTCCTATTACACTTACAGCAAAGGTTAAATGGGGAAAGTTTTAGGGGAAACTTTGTGCATTCCATAACCGGTTTCAGATTTACGATCCGTCAATTGGTTTTGGAAATATCGGCCAAAAACCGAAAATGGCGGATTTTGTTTTTCGCAAGTAAGTCCGAAACCGAGTCCGAAACGGTTAATTTGACAGCTGTCAAAATGTGACATTATCCGGACACTTTTTCAAGACGAATAAGATAGCGTGTATGACAGGTCTTAATCGTATTTTGTTATTCTCGTCGTATTATAATCGTATTATAATCGTATTATGATTATGATTATGATTCCGCAACCCGCCTCAACTTTCGTTTTTCTTATGACCGCCATGTTGGATTTTTCCTTTTTTGAACGCAAGTTATTTTTCTGATACCAAGATGTAGAATACTACGAGTTATAAAAAATCTAATATGACGACCATAAGAAAAAAAGATAACTATCGATATTTCGCCGTCTTATAATTATTAGGACACAGACACATGCTAGCCGATAGTATAAGCCAAATGCCCTATCCCTATGCCAATGCCGATCATTTCAATAATGACGCCATATTTCTCATGGACGCCATATTGGATTTAAAAAAAAATATAACTCGTAGTATTATACATCTTGGTAATTAGAAAAATAAATTGCGTTTAAAAAGGGAAAAATCCAACATGGCAGTCATAAGAAAAACGAAAGTTGAGGCGGGTTGCGGAAAAACAAAAGACGATTGAGACCTGTCATACACGCTACACGCTGTCTTATTCGGCTTAAAAAAGTGTCCGGATAATGTCACATTTTGACAGCTGACAGCTGTCAAATTAACCGTTTCGGACTTACTTGCGAAAAACAAAATCCGCCATTTTCGGTTTTTGGCCGATATTTCCAAAACCATTTAACCGATCGTAAATCTGAAACCGGTTATCGAATGCACAAAGTTTCCCCTAAAACTTTCCCCATTTAACCTTTGCTGTAGTAAGTGTAATAGGAGCCGAGATCCCTATAGACGCGAATCTGGGACAATAATAATTGTATACGTGCCATAGTGAAACTGTAATAAGACACGCGGATGTAAATAATGACCCTTTTTTCAAATGTGGAAATTATTGTGACATTGGCCTTTCTTGCACAGAAATATAATTACATGAGAGCTGTTTTTGGACGGTGTAGGTACTTACACTGGGTATCCAGCAATTGTAAGTCTCCCCAAGTGTAAAACTACTACTTTCATCATCATCATCATAGTAATTTAATTTGAGGGAAAACAACACAGGAGTGCCTATAATAGGTTCGCCTTGTGGAATGCATAAAAGGTAATAATGCATAAAACCAACAACCCAAGAAAATAAAAATTGGGTTAAGTTACAGCCGTGAAATTTTGCAAAAATCGGTGCTTCTAATGAACACGCGGTAGGTCATGCAAATAACTAACACACATTGTTATTTACAGTTATAAGGCTGTGTGAATATTCCCTTATTTACCAGTCACTGTCAGTTTATAGTAAATAGACATTCAACTAAATAAAAGTAAATAATAGAGGTCAAGACGTTTGAAACCCGTTCGCGAGTGTATAAAATTATTGTTTTTACCTGTTGCCTAGTTCTCTTCTTCAGTCAGTCAACGGGAATCCGAATTCAGCCTTCCTTGGATCGTTGTGGCTTATCAAATTTTAAAATTGGGGTGCTAATTCATCAAAATAGTCAAAAAGAAATAATTTACAAAAACAGCGGTAATTATTGTAACCGTTTTAAAATCACTGATCCAACTGAGCACCGGAACACCTTAAATTGCCACGTTCGGTTTTCGAATCGAAATCTTTGAAAGTTTTTATCGCGTTATACCTAACCACATCACCGACCACAAAATTAAACGCCTTTATTAATTAATCACATGTTACTTATCTGTATTTACAAAAGATTTAGTAAATCACACACAGGCCAGTAAGTACGTGTCACAGTAAACGTAGAGTATGAAAAACTGACAGCAGCAGCCCACCAGCGACAGCAACAACGATACGATAACAACAATATTTTAACAATAACAACGATGATACCGAACTGTGTTGGTGTTGGTGTTGTATTGTACAATAAAAATAAAATGTGTGAGTGTGTCACGTTCTCACGTTTTCATTTTGCTAAATGCAGCTCCCTGCAGCAGCTCCAGCTACTAGCGCCTGTCTGCGGTGGGTAGGTCAATAGTATTGATCTATCTAGGTATCTGTAGCTTATTTTTCCTATGAAGTGTCAAGGTTTGAGACTTGGCTAATCTGGGTGAACATAACATCAAAATATTCTAAACTTGATAATAGTGTATTATTTTATAGATAGCAATGATAGCATTGAATACAGAAAAAAAGGAAGGAGCATAATGCTCGGTTTAAAGAGATATACCTATACGTAGGGAAGGGACCAAGTCAGCCACATTGATAATATACCTTACCTACCAGAGATGAGAGATGCAGATGACTAAATAATCTCATCTCATTTCATTGTCATTGTGGTTCTAAACCGTATTGTTGTGGTAAACAGTGAACCATAGGCGTGCTTAGTTAAATTATTAGGGAAATTTACGAGGCTCCTAAAATGCGTATACAGGGTGTCTGCTTAAGGCTGGCCACCGGCTATATCTCGGAAACTAATGGGCCTAGAACCTCAAAATAAAAAATTTCCAGACATAAGTGATCATGAGAAATTCAATGAAAATATTTTCAAGATGGCCGCACTTCCGGAAATACAGGAAGTTGACACCTACTTCGTTATTTTAACAGGAACACCCTGTATATTATTATATTTTTTAAATGTCTGAAAAAATCGAATACAGGTGGTTTTCACCATTGGAATTTAGATTGAGCGGTTTATGAGTTATAAACAAGTGAAAATCGAAAATTTTCAACTTCAAAGCAGTCTAGAACTAGAACGGCTCAAGATATCCAAAAACGGTTTACATGTCCCTATCCTAACTTTTCACGTTTTATCCCAGTATGTGGAGTAAATTTTGATACAGAGGGTGATGAAAATTATCCGATTTTTCATCACCCTGTATTAAAATTTAAACCACATAGTAGGATATAATGTGAAAAGTTAGGATAGGGACATGTAAACCGTTTTTAGATATCTTGAGCCGTTCTAGTTCTAGACTGCTTTGAAGTTGAAAATTTTCGATTTGCACTTGTTTATAACTCATAAACCGCTCAATCTAAATTCCAATGGTGAAAACCACCTGTATTAGATTTCTTCAGACATTTAAAAAATATAAAGTTTTACAGGGTGTTTCCGTTAAAATAACGAAGTAGGTTTCAACTTCCGGTATTTCCGGAAGTGCGGCCATCTTGAAAATATTTTCATTGAATTTCTCTTGATCACTTATGTCTGGAAATTTTTTATTTTTAGGTTATAGACCCATTAGTTTCCGAGATATACCCGGTAGCCAGCCTTAAGCAGACACCCTGTAGTTGTACGAAATCGTTTCAGTCATCACATTAATTTTTTTTGTGAGCTTACATAATGATTTATGATGAATAAAACACTAATTTTTAAAAAATTCTACTGTAATTTTTTTTAAACATTAGTGTTTTATTCATCATCAATCAGCAGTGCATGCAGAGATTCCACAAAGTAGGGGTTGAAAACATAAATTTTATGAACTTACATAGGTAAGTCGTCAAGCAGAGCTATCCATCTGACATTTCAAAAATTTTCAAAACCGACTAGATCCCAGAATTTTCATAACCAACTTTTATTTTTCTTATGACTGCCATTATATTTTTGTATGTCGTTCGGTGTAAAAGAATCATGGAAACCTAAAATTAATAACGTTGAATTTTTTTCAATTTTATTTTAGTTATGTATTTTCGAAAAAAAAAATTTTTACCGAATTATATTAGAAATTTATTATATTAATATTATAATAAAATTATATATACAGGGTGTCCCAGCTTATTCGAAGCGGTCTCTGTAGGCCAAACGATTGATTTTTTTCAAAAAAAAATTTGCAAATTCAAGTACAGAATCACAATGGCCATAATTTAAAATTATTTTGGAGTATACCGAGTGTCCCATATGAGAGTGGCATATCAAAGTTATGTTTTTTTAAATGGAATGCGCCTATGTTATTGCATTTTTAGATTGTCTGAGAAGAGAAAATAAGATTGGCTTTTACAGTTGGTGTTTAAATTCAGAAGTTTTTGAGTTATAAACAAGTGAAAATCGTCATTTTTCAAGTTTAAGGCCCTGTACAACGAAAACGGTTCGAGATAGAGAAAAACGGCTTACATGTCCCTATTTTACTTTTTTATGTACAATCCTATGGTGTAGAAACATTTGTGCTTTCTTTGATTTTTTTATTTGGCGACGAGTGGAGAAATCTCAGAATTTTTCAAATTTTTTATCACCCTGTATAAACATTTAATCTACATCATAGGATAGTACATGAAAAGTTAAAATAGGGACATGTAAGCCGTTTTTCTCTATCTGCAGCCGTTTTCGTTGTACAAGGCCTTGAACTTGAAAAATGACGATTTTCACTTGTTTATAACTCAAAAACTTCTGAATTTAAACACCAACTGTAAAAGCTAATCTTATTTTCTCTTCTCAGACAATCTAAAAATGCAATAACATAGGCGCATTCCATTTAAAAAAACATAACTTTGATATGCCACTGTCATATGGGACACTCTGTATACTCCAAAATAATTTTAAATTATGGCCATTGTGATTCTGTACTTGAATTTGCAAAAGTTTTTTGAAAAAAATCAATCGTTTGGCCTACAGAGACCGCTTCGAATAAGCTGGGACACCCTGTATACAGGGTGTCCGGAAATTATGAGCAAAAAATTAAGGGGGTGATTCTTCTTGATGAAATATTGCAAAAAGTATCTATATTTTTTTTTCGAAAACTCAAAAAGAAGAAAGTTATAAGCCTCCAAAGTTGATTTTTTTAAATCAATATTTTTTTATAACTTTTTTTCTAGTGTACGCATTTTTTTGAAATTTGACATACTTGCCACTGATGTTGCTTTACATCCTTGGTCCAAATTAGACTTGAATCCCTCGAAATCAAAAGGCCTTAACTGCCCTTGACCTTCAAAAAAGGGGTATAACTTTTTTCGTAATATTTTTTTCTGAGTTTTGAAGACGCACAATTGAAGAACATGAAGAAATATTGGGAAAAGGTCCTCTTTGTCTATCACGATAAAATGACCCGTTTCCGAGTAAAACTGTTTTAAAAATTTGCTTGCACAAAAATTGATCACCATAAACTATGATCATTCTGCAACAACACCAAAGCATGCTTTGGAAACAGCTGCAGGGTTGCCTAGTTATGTACAAAACAGAGACATTCGTATAAAAATAGACTTGGAAATGATTTTTTTTTGAAAATGAAAAAAAAATTTAATCATTTTTTTTCAATAAAATAATAAAATAAATTAATAAAAAAAATATAAATTGCTGTCAAAATGAAATCCAAAGCAAACGTCTTGTTTTCTAGGCAACCCTGCAGCTGTTTCCAAAGCATGCTTTGGTGTTGTTGCAAAATGATCATAATTTATGGTGATCAATTTTAGTGCAAGCAAATTTTTAAAACAGTTTTACTCGGAAACGGGTCATTTTATCGTGATAGACAAAGAGGACCTTTTCCGAATATTTCTTCATGTTCTTCAATTGTGTGTCTTCAAAACTCAGAAAAAAATATTACGAAAAAAGTTATAGGCCGTTTTTGAAGGTCAAGGGCAGTTGAGGCTTCTTGATTTCTGGGGATTCAAGTATAATTTGGACCAAGGATGTAAAGCAACATCAGTGGCAAGTGTGTCAAATTTTAAGAAAATCCGTACACTAGAAAAAAAGTTATACAAAAATATTGATTTAAAAAAATCAACTTTGGAGGCTTATAACTTTCTTCTTTTCGAGTTTTCGAAAAAAAATTATAGATACTTTTGGCAATATTTCATCAAGAAGAATCACCCCCTTAATTTTTTGCTCATAATTTCCGGACACCCTGTATTTACATGGCGGCCAAAAAAAAAACAACAAACGTTCACTATGAAAACTCTGGGATTTTTTAGAATTTTTTGAAGTGTCGAATTCTAATAAGACTCCCTAATAATATCTCCCCGATTCATTTTAGAGCAAAACTGTATCTAACTATTTTGAGGACCTTGTATTATGGACTCACGTGAGAGACTCACATCGAGATACAGCATTTTTATTTTACAAATTTTAGAAAACGTTTTTCAAAATTTCTCTGAATTCGCTGAATGATAATTATTCAGCTTAGTGAAGTTAGCATCCCTAAGCGCGAATTTTTATAAAATTTTGACGACACTAGTTTTTCCATAGTTTGTCCATGTTTGTCCAAGAAAAATTTTAGTTTGTACTCGTACACCACAAAAAAAAAAATTATGGCAAAATTAAAAAATTTGACATCAGCGCCAATTGGCGCCTGTGCCATCATCGCCTGAAACAGGTCAATTTTGTTATCGAAGGGGACATATTTTGGTGACAAATTCAACTACCCAAGTTTATCCCCTTATGGCAGGGGTAGCTACCACTTCGCTTATCATCGTAGGGAACAGACATCAATGCACAAGGCGGACACTTCGAACATCTTTTGAAAACAAATTAACCACTATAAACAATGTCAAAAATTTTGAAATTGTTAATACTTAGAGTTTTGTTAAATTGAATCTTGTTAATAACAATCATTAAAATTCAATTTATCTTTCGTTATGGTATCAATGGTTTTCCAATTCATTAAAATTTTGTGTCTTTGAGTTTAATTTTTTGATCATAAAATGCCCTTTTTTCAAAAATGGTTAGTTTCACAAAAAAATACAAAGAATATTTTTTTGCGTAAAAAATTCCAAAATTTTATAAAACGTTTTCAAAGCAGCTATCTTCCCAGTGGCGTAGAAAATAGGGGCGAAAAAACCTTGTCAATCCCAAAATCTCCGCCACTGCTTTATGCAAAGCCAATCATTTGGCATTAGAAATTATTACTTTTTTAAAGTTCCTATTTGTACAAAAGCTGCTATCCGTGCGACAAGCGGTTTCCAAGTTATCCGCAAAAAACGAATTAATTTTTTCAACTTAAACACCCTGTATCTCAAAAACGGTGCATTTTAAAGGGTATGTTTAAAAAAAAAATTTGAATTTTTTTGGCCTTAAAGTTTGTAATACAAATTCAGGGACACTTTGTATATCACCTGAGGTTTCGCTTAGATACAGGGTGGCGCTACGAAAACGAAACAGGCATAATAAATAACTTTTATAACAGGAAATTGAAGAAGTACGCGAAAAACGCCGAAACAGATCAACTTTTTTATTGAGAGGGACATCTTTAGGTAACAAATCTAACCATCTTGGCAGGGTTATTGGCTACCCCTTAGCTTATCATCATAGAAAATATATTATGTATCGAATAATGATACGTCATTTGAACTCTACTTGAATTGTCTTTACAACGATATATCACTTTTTGGACTATGCAAAAGTATCAGATAAATGCCCGTATTCACAAACGATAATTTCCTAAATAATTACGTAAATATTTAAATGAGTGAGATGGAGATATGCAGTTTTTTTTTCAATAGAATGAGATGGGGATAATTGATTACGTAATTATTTAGAAAATGATCGTTTGTGAATACGGGCGTTATAGAGTGTATTAATAAAATCGATAAAAATCGATAAAATAATTTTTTATAAAATGGTTACTATCGTTACTATCATGGTAACTAATGAAGTGTGACGTTATATTAAAAAAATCTATTTGCTTACTTCCAAAAAATGTTATCGCTGTACCTTCGCTGTATCTAAGAGAAACCCCAAAAGTGATAAATCGTTGTAGGCCTAACGAGAATTCAAGTAGCCTTTAAATGATATATCACTCGATATCTGTTCCCTATGATGACAAGCGAATGGGTAGCTACCCCTACCAAGGGGATATGAACTTGGGTAGTTAAATTTGTCACCAAAATATGTCCCCATTAATAACAAAATTGACCTGTTTCGGGTTTTATATCTTCAGCAGATCACACTTCTATAATTGGCGGGGGGGGGGGGGTGACAAGTTTAAAAAAAATCACCTGCTGATATAAGCAGTGGGATTCTTGGTGTCAAAAAATGTTACTGTTCATTTATTATTCTCCTTTGTCGATTTACAGACGACAAACAAAAATTTTGATTTAATAATAAACAACTCCCTAAAAAAATAAATGAAAAAGGGGACGCTTGTAGAAAAATCGTATTTTGTACAAAAAAATCGCAAATAACCGGAGCACAATACGTCGAAACTCGCATTTTGGGGAAAAAATTAAAAAAAAAAACTTTTAGGGGATTTTTTTCATAGGTAGGTACTAGAAAACTATACGCTTTAGCTTTAATAATATAAGAAATGTAATTTATGCGTTCAACTATTTATCGGAAAATTATTCCAAAAACGAAATTATGAATTTAATTCTAGCAATTTTAGCAACATTTTCAAGGATATACCTACCTATTATGTATCTACAACTAAAGGAGAAAAATAAAGTCTTAAGAAATAAAAAAATCCCTAGCAAACTATAATGCACATTAATATGCCAGGGATCTGAAATATTTATTTAATAATAATTGTAAAAATATTAAAATTTTTTTAAAGATTTAAATGTCTCATAAAGATTAACAAAAAATTGTAAGTAGATATGAACATTAGAAAATAATAATTAAGAAAATATTATACTTAAAAATATTTTTGTTTTTATAATGCCTCATATTCATATGTAATGTATACAGAGTGAGTTTTTCTTTTTCAATGTTTATTACAACAGTGATCTCATAAACTACTGCAGTTAGAGGAACGGGTAAATCGAGAAAGTAGTGCAGTTTTATGAGCTAAATTCAAGGCAACTTTTTTTTTGAAAATCTTGATTGGTTCCTAGATATTTGACATAAACTAAATTTCACGAATTTATTTATGCATAGAGATAGCACTCTTATTATTGATGGGATTAGAGAAAAATCGTAAAGGAAAAGGTTTTAGACGATTTTTACAACCATTATTTTGGCGTCAAAAATTGTTTTATTTGTCATGTAATTTTCGAGTTATGAGATACACACTTTTTAATGTAAGTCATAGTTGGCTAAGTTATGACATCATCAAATAGATAGGTCTTTTTTTCTAAATATAATGATGTAAAACTAATTACGTCTTTTCCCCGAAAATAAAGAAGTTATGACGACTTTTACCTACACCTAAAAAAAAACAAAAGTTTTTATCATAACTCGAAAATTACACGACAAATAATAAAATATATAACGTCGTTTTATTGACTATAAAACGTCTAAAAATCTCTTTTGCAATTTTTCTCTAATCCCAACAATAAGAGAGGTATCTCAGTATAAAGGAATTCGCAAAATTTAGTTTATTTTAAATATTTATCTAGAAACCTGTGAAATTTAAAAAAACATGAAAATTTTCATTTTTCTTAACCAAAAACCTTTGTTCAGTTTTTTAAATATTAATGGTCCTAAAATTCTTAACGGTTTAAAGGGATCATAATTATTATAAATTTCAAGAAAACGGCGAACAAATGTTTTCTAATAAATTAGACTCATTAGGTTATTGTGAAAAAAATTTATTTTTCATCTCAAAATTTCAATAAATACCCGCAGGGGTAATAAAAAAATTATCAGCTGTGATTTAAGTTATTTAACCATTTTGACAGAGAGAAAAGCAAAAGATGAATTTAAAAATAAGAATAGAAAACATTTTAATCACTTTTTTGACGTGAAATTAATATCGAATCCACGCCTGGATATGATACTTCATAAAGTTCTATTTTTGACTTATTCTATTTCTAATAAAATACCGACTGCAGTCATTAATAAAAACAGTAAACAGATTAGAATCAAGGCGTTTCTACTCTAGGAAAACTTACTTTAAATCTTCTTCCTTTGACGATCATTTTAGCAATCTGGGATAGACCGTTATGAAGCTAAGAGATAAACGAAAAATACGGAATCTAATTTTTTTAAAGCAACGCAAACTATGCTTCACAGGACTGCTTTATTATGGACTGGTCAATTCCGGCCAGTATTTACGTAGGTAGGCAAGACAGCAGAGCAGTCGTAGCGAAACGACGATCACCGTCGCGGCGCCGAGAGGAAACTGTATCGCCGTCGTTTTGCGGCACTAATCGATAACCCCGCAATAACTAGTCAGTTGCCTTGCCAGATAAAATCGTTTTGATTTTCATCCTGGATCGTCTGATCTTCTAAGCATTCAATAGAGAATGTGTCGGAAAATGTAAAAAAAATCTTCATAAATAGAAAATTATTTTTTTGTTATACAGGCTGTTTCTTAATAACATACTAAAACTTCAGGATGTGATTCCTCTGGTCATTTTATGAAGAAAAGTTAATATGAACATACAACGGCTTAAATTTTTTTCTACAGGGTGCCGAATTTTTGTTTTTAAGAGCAATTTTTGTTATCTCCGAAAATGGTTTAAATATTTTTTTCAACTCTGATATTATCTGTTTTAAAAATAAAATAAATATATTATTCTCTAATTTTGTTAAACTAATATACTTTTATTTTCATTGTTTTGGTCAAAAATAGTGCATCCGGCGAGAAAAATGCTGGAGACCGTTCTCATGTAGAATTGATCAGAATAATCACAAAAAATATCAGTATGGCCAAATGTCAGTGGAGCACCATCAATTTATTTGAAAAAATATCAGAGAACATGTTTGCAGGGACGCCACTGGTGGAGCAATAGCTTTCCTAGTTAAAATATGTGGTTTTACATCCTATGAAGGCATGCCAAATTTGAGAAAAATATGTAAACTACTTTCGGAGATACCTAATAAAAAATAAATCTTTAAAAAACAAAAATTCAACTCTCTGTAGAAAAAAAAATTAATCTGTAGCGGGCATACGTTCATCCGTTCATATAAAAATTTCTTCATATAATGTCCTGAGTAATCACACACTGAAGTATTAGTATGTTATTAAGATACACCCTGTACATTTCTAGAAATCGAAAGAAGAGTCACGGCATAATATGCGAATTTAGCTCCCTGAATGCTTTTTTTTAGAATTTTTTTAAAGTAATTTATTTTGCATAAAATCTGAAAAGGTATTATACATATAGGTTGGTACCTATCTATTATTATTATTATTATTATAATATTCTGTGTTTTCATGAAATAAAATATCTATAAAATAATAATACAGTCTACCCTTCACCTCTCTAGACGAGATAGGGCATTAAGAGAAAAATTCAGAGATCGTGCTGCTTTCCTCAGAGCTTTTTTCTGGCCATTAGGAGGAACTTTTTTGAACGCTGAGAACTCCACTTGTGGTAGGTATTAATGTACTGGAAAAAATGCATTTGTCTGTGCTGGGATCGAACCCATGATCTGTTTACGCGTACGCGCCGGGGATTCTGCCATTATAAACTTCCCAGGGACACGCACATGACCTCGCCTTTTCACCGTTTCCTTTCCTTCCTTTTTTTATTAAATTCCTGTCATTTATTTCCCGGAAGGTTCAATTCTGTTCCATTTATTTTCTTTTCTTTACTATTAAATTCCTCTCATCGATTTCGATCATTATACATTTTTTGCCTGCCTAACTCATTTTTTTCTTCATTTAGAGCTTCGTCTGCAGTGAAATTTTTTCTCTTGATTTATGCGATATTTCAAGTATATTTTTTTAATGATTTATGTTTTAATGAAAATGCACATTTTTACATGGGTAGTAGGTAGGCAATTACAGATCGCCATTTTCATCGAATGACAATTTTCACACTGGGTATAGTTAGTAGTGGCCAATGAAAGCTCGATATTTTCAGCTAAGACTCTAGATAATTAATTTCAGTTAATAAATAACGCGTTCCATCCATCCATATAACCCGACAGCTCTCGAAAAGTGTATGCAACGCAATCGCATCTTCATGTCTTGTCTTGCCCGCAAGACCTCTGTGACTTTTGCACCTACTCCTTCCATTCTACATTTCGCTCTAAACATCTTCATCTGAGACAGCAACAAAATTTATAAGTTTCACGGGCATTTTTATTTTTTGTGTAAGTATATCTCCGGAAATTCTGAAAGTTACTAAAGCAATTTCTTAAAGTTTATATTATCCGAGAAATCGAGGAACCAATTCAATAAAACGTACTCACCTCATTTTATAATAACTTATTATTCAGAAAATGTTAGTTGGTCCGATTAAAATATTTATATGAGTATATGATCTTTTCATATAGTCGTAGAGAAAATATCGTATATTACCAACGGAAAATGGCTATTATTCACTTGAACAATTCTTTTCGGCTTGTACCTGAAATAACTTCATCTGACTGGACAAATTATATGAGATGTAGAAAGTTAATAATAATGGACCAATTTACAAAATGAGTCATGCATGGGAATAAAAACATGATTATATGTATGATGGTGATGGTATAGGTAAGTGATAAAGGTTGTAACATAGTTTATATGTTCTAAAAGTGTAGTACTGGAGAAAATAAATTACATTTTACATTAATCTGCTTATACTCAATTACTTTAAAGATCAAGGGTAACAGGGTAAGTAGGTATTAATCGCGTGTCTCCATAAATAAATCATGATTTATTTTCTTTTTTGTAATAATTTTATTTTCATTTACTTATCTATTATTAAAGTACTTCAGTTTGCATGCAAAGTACATTACAACAATTTACAACTTTATGCATGGACAATAATTATGGTACTAGGGTTTTCCCTTTATATGGTATATGGTTTCACAAAGACAAATTGTTATTATTATTTATGGCTTTCATTGTATAGGTAGGTCCTCTATTTTAAAACCAACTGTTTTTTTTTTAATATTTTGATTTTAATAAGTTGATAGAGTCAAATCGGCGTTAATCCAATCAGACAAGAGACAACCGCGAGTATCTACATTATGTAAATAAAATTAATGATTACATATTTAAGGTTCCTATTAGGTTATTCTTATTAACCGAACAAATTGACACCACTTTGATGTTTTTTGGAAATACCATAGCAGCATTATCATTTTTAAATTAACGGCTTTTTTAAAATCAAAATTTTGGACTGTCGAGGTTAGAGGAGGTTCCCATGTCCGGCTAGGTTGTCTTTCATCTGATCATCTGAATCGTTGTTTGTCAATAATTAGATTATTTTGATTCAATAAATTGATAAAGGTGTAAGTACTAAGGCCCTAATAGGCTAGGAACCGAGACTATTCCACAAACTATGAAAGAAATTCGATGAACTGATTGCATTCTTTGACTATTGAAAAATAACAAAGTGCTGCCATCTGTAGGCCAGTAGTAAAATTATCGAAGTTTCAGGTTGTGCATGTAGCAGATCTACAAGAATACCTTACAGGTATCTGATAGGTACCTATTAGGTATTTATTTATTTACACGGAAAATGCCACAATAATAATAATACAGATAGAGAACGATATTCTTCCTCCCTTCCCTGCCTTTCTAGACAGGATCTTTCCCTAATTGAATAGGGAATTTGACAAATAATTTATAAACAGACCGAGGTCCATTCGCTCCATTCTGGTAATTTGACTTCGAGATCGAGCTCATCTAGCCAGTCACAAATTTTAATTTTATAAATATTTATTTAATATTTTTATTTCAATATTTAATAATATTAATTTAAAACACAACAACTAAGGAAAGAGTGGGATTCGAACCCACACGGTGGTAGCATCAATGGATCAACATTAAGCGACCTATACATCCGCGTTGCCGCCCGCGCATACGACTGATTACTAATAGCATCTGAGTTACCTCGTTCCAACAAGAATCCCTTTTTTTCTGCAGAAAAAATTATTCAGATAAAAAGGAACCATAACTGAATACATAATTATACAATATAGTGTGTCACAGGCATGGTACACCCCCTTTTTTTTCTTTATTTTTGGAGATAATTTTTTGAAATTTGGTACGTCGCATATTCTCGATAGAGCGCACTTTTGAGCAGAAAATTGAATTTTTTCCCACATCCGGTTTTTCCGGAAATGTTACCAACTTTTTATTTTTAAATGGGACACCTAAATATTATTATATTTTTGGATTCTATACATTTGTACGAATCCAACAATACCACATAAGTACCATTTTAAATGTCAAATTTGTTTTAATTCAATTTTTTATTTCTCAATTATAGTATGCCATGACTTCAGTTGTGTTCGTTCACAGATGAAAAATGGGTACACCAAAATGTCCCTTATTAAGAGTGCTAGTAGATGGTACCTCGGTACCAATATGGTACCATTTGAAAAAAATGGTAATCCAGCTCAAAAAATCATTCCGGTGCGCATAATTTATCCATAAATGACTTAATTTAGTACTTTGAACAACAAAAATTCGATTTTTCTAGCATTAGATGATCCAATTGGAGTAAGACGAAATAGTCATGGCACACTATAAAATTGAGAAATAAAAAATTAAATAAAAACAAATTTGACATTTAAAATGGTACTTATGTGGTATTGTTGGATTCGTACAAATGTATAGAATCCAAAAATATAAAAATATATAGGGTGTCCTATTTAAAAATAAAAAGTTGGTAACATTTCCGGAAAAACCGGATGTGGGAAAAAATTAAATTTTCTGCTAAAAAGTGCGCTCTATCGAGAATATAAGACGTATCAAATTTCAAAAAATTATCTCAAAAAAAAAGAAAAAAAAAGGGGATGTACCATGCCTGTGACACACACTGTATGTACATATAAGTAAATTTCCATATCATAGTGCATATAACATAAAATTTCATCCACTTTCAATAAATATTTAATTTTACTAATTAAATTAAAGACAACTTTCAATATCACAATAACATTATTAATTTGTTTATAACAAAAATAAACAGTAATCACTTTATTTATTCGATTTTCTTGCACGGAATGATACCATATCATATGTTACAGGATTTCTATAAACACATAAATCCATAAAAGCGAGACATAACATCAAAGATTGCCCTAGAAGCTCCTTATCAGCGCCAGGCCAATTCTTATACATATTTACTAAACTTTGATCCAAAGTTATAGGTGTACAAGGTAACTTGAATTCCTTAGCACTAGTTGAAGAACCATTATTGTTGATCAGACTCAATATTGTTGAATTCGAGGAGACCCGCTCTGATCCGACTAATGTCTTAAACAACCTGGAAGTTGCAGATTCAGAACAAAGAACAACGAAAGATTTTCAAATTAATTATTACAAACCTGGCAGGTAGTTTATCTTTCAAAAGGTACACTTTATTCTCCAGGGTGCCGTTTGGTATCCCATCGTTCGAGCTGTTCAAGGATTTGTTATGAAGGGGACTTGAATTGAGTAAAGCAAGCAGCATCGAGCTAAGTTCAATTTGCTGGATGCAAGGGATAACTGAATTTGACTGGATGCCAGCGTGACTTTTTCCTAGTGCTTCAAATACATAAATATCTCCAGGTGGTATTCTTGGTAACAAAGTTTGCGCCTAAAAGATATTTATTATTAAATTATTAGAAAACATACTCATCACAAGTAATGATTTATTAAAATTTCTATTCTGCATAATTCAAAAATTTTATAATTTGACTTTATGTAAAGAAAAACTTTCATATTGAGGAAACAAAAAAGGTCCCAAATGTGAACCTTTAAGGTACCCCAGAAAATAGGTTCGTCATAAAATGTTGAAACATGAATAATGTGACCCTTTATCCTGACAGCCTGTTTGTGGTCTGTTAAAAAAAAGTAGTAAAATTAGTCATTTTTATGAAGGTTAGTAAATTCTGTCCTCTTTTAGTCAAACATACTTATACAAGGTGTTTCTAAATGGAGTACCATAAATTGGAGGACTTCTAGATAAAGTTAAAAAAATACGAAAATGTAGGAAACATTTTTTTCGAAAAGGCTTTATTGATGAGATACAGGGTGTTAAAGAGTCGACCGACAGACCACTATTTTGTTAGTATTTGTTGAAACAATAACCCAACTGAGACAATTTTTTGTGTGTAACAACAAGTTATAAAGAGCAATAATCAGACAAATTTTCGGTTTATTTCAATAAGCCAGTGGCGTAGAAACAGGGGTCGTTTGACACTTTTCACTCTTTAAAAAAGTAAGGGCTAGGTTTTTTGATGTCTTATTACTTTTTTCTGAATCAACGGTCTTTTTACAATAAAAAAGCCATACTTGTTTAATTTGCCCAGAGGCGTCCGTTTTTGAGATATTTGCAATTTTGTGTCAGGACGTCAGTCGCTTTATGTAAAATACACTTAAAAATTTCATTTATTAAAATTGTGAAGGCAGCTTTGAAATTTAAATAAACTAATTTTTGGACTTACTTGTCAGTTTGACATTTCATATCCGAAGTGAAAATTAAATAATATTTATTGTCAAGAAAACTATTCAACACATAACCGAGAACATAATAATAATAATAATAATAACATTTATTTCCTTATTATAAATACATATTATTGTATTTTTTGTGGAAAATAATAAATTGTAAAATTAGTTATAAAGTTATAAAATTATGAAATTATGAAATAAAGTTATGAAATTATAAATCCAAAGAATTAACAAAAACATAAGTAATTGAACAAAACATACCTAACATAAAATTACCTAATGATTATCTAATATTGCTCGAAGTGTCCTCCGTTTGCACGTACACATGCATTTAAACGCTGCTCCAAAGAAAACATTATTTTTGGTTAATTTGATAATCGTTCAAATGCATTTTTTTTTTTTGACACAACATTGCAAATATCTCAAAAACGGACGCCTCTGGGCAAATTAAACAAGTATGGCTTTTTTATTGTAAAAAGACCGTTGATTCAGAAAAAAGTAATAAGACATCAAAAAACCTAGCCCTTACTTGTTTAAAGAGTGAAAAGTGTCAAACGACCCCTGTTTCTACGCCACTGGCTTATTGAAATAAACCGAAAATTTGTCTGATTATTGCTCTTTATAACTTGTTGTTACACACAAAAAATTGTCTCAGTTGGGTTATTGTTTCAACAAATATTAACAAAAGAGTGGTCTGTCAGTCGACTCTTTAACACCCTGTATGTCATCAATAAAGCCTTTTCGAAAAAAAAATTTCCTACATTTTCGTATTTTTTTAACTTTATCTACAAGTCCTCCAATTTATGGTACTCCATTTAGAAACACCTTGTATTTTACTTAACCTTCGACTTTAATGGATTTTGGCTATATTTTGGCAATATTTGACTATAATGCTATAATAACTGCGCACTTTTTTCTAAATAACATACCTAAACTAAATTTTCATGGTATACCGGGTGTCCCAGACTTAATTGACCAGGTCATATCTCATATACAGGTTGAGATAATCGAGCCGAATAAAAGGCATATTATTATAATTTTTCAAGCTGTATAACATGACAGCATGAAAACAACCCCCACTTCAACATCCCTTCCTAAGTTACAGCCCCCACCCTTAAAAAAATGAATAGCACCCTGTACATATTTTTGTATACATATTCAAAACCAGTATTGGATTCCCTATTCAGATGATTTTTCAATTTCAAAATTGGTTGAGAAATTACCAAGAAAAGGTTCATCAAGGTGGTCATGACTTTTTATCTGAATTTTCTCTGAATGACTTTAGCTGTCAAAATTTATCAATATTTTGGTCATAGTTTTTAATTAGCAGGTCACAGTCATTATTAAGGTTCATGATAAAGTGCTTTGTCTCTTGTTTTATTTTTTAAAATTTCCCAATAAATCAGAATTATTAAATAAATTGTTTGGACTTTAATTATAATAATAACTATCACCTGCCTGTTAAAAACTATGACTAAATATTGATAAATTTTTACAGCAAAAGTCATCCAGAGAAAGTTAAGATAAAAAGTCATGACCACCTTGATGAACTTTTTCTTGGTTATTATTTCTCAACCAATTTTGAATTTGAAAAATCATCTGAATAGACAATCGAATACTGGTTTTGAATATACAAAAATATATACAGGGTGCTATTCATTTTTTTAAGGGTGGGAGCTGTAACTTAGGGGATGTTGAAGTGGGGGTTGTTTTCATGCTGTCATGTTATACAGCTTGAAAAATTATAATAATATGCCTTTTATTCGGCTCGATTATCTCAACCTGTATATGAGATATGGCCTGGTCAATTAAGTCTGGGACACCCGGTATACATAGATCCACTGACAACATTTTCTGGCGTTTTCCCTCATGTCAAACTAAAGTAGGTATTGTTAGTTCAAAGAAGTGAGAACTCTCTCATAAATATTAAAAACTGATTTATTAAAAATTTTTAAATAAGAATTCATAAAATATTTTTATGGGAAAAGGTTGCCATTTGGCTTGTTTGCCAATTAATTGCTATTAGGTATCTTACCAGTTTAAAAATATCAGTTGGCATTGCCCGAGCAGGTAAAGTAGAAAAGTTCTGGAAATCCCATGCTGATAATCGGTTTCCTTGTCGTTGAATCTGAGCCCAGCTAGCACCGGTTGGACCTACATGAATTCCTACACTTGTATTAATTTCCTGCAAAAATTTACGGAATTACTTCGAAACTTACAACAAAAATTTATCCTTTATTACTTCAACTGCTGAATCGTGAATCATGGGATAAAGGAAGTTCTTCAGTTTCTTATTTACAACAGATGTCTTTTTAACCTCGTGAGTTTCTTGATCCTTATTATTATTATTATTATTATTATTATTCACTTTAATTATATTTTCACATATTTTTTCTAAAGATTTAATGCCTAGACCATCGACTTCCAATAAATCATCGAGAGAACGGAAAGCACCTACTTCGCTCCTATAAAGTTGTACATTTTTTATACGGGTTTTAGGGACGCTATACCTGAAATGATAATTTCAGTATTTTAGAGTATTTAGAACTCATTTTAGTTAATAGTTATAGTTATATTATATACAGGGCGAACCAGGAGGAGAGTGCAAAATTTAAGGGTATGGAACTACAGAGGATAGGAAATTATGAAAAATTTGTTTTTCTTAAATTCCTAATAATTACTCTTAAGCCACTTTTGTTCAAATAAATTGTTAAACTGTCACTTCTTATTCCCGACCTAGGATAAAAAGTTAAATTTTAGGGTCTATGCAGAAAAAAAGTGAGACAATGTTATTTTAAATAATAATATTGGTGATGATAACCGAAATTGTGAAAAAAAAGTAAAGTATCATGTTCACCTCCAGACTAAAGCATGATTAATACCACCAGTGGTGTTAAAAATGATGCACACACTTCAGTCTTCTGCTGTTGAGTTTTTTATTTATTTTCTTTTCTTCCAATCTTCATTTTTTCTGACAAGTTTCACCTTTGACAACTAAGCTGGTGTCTCTTTGATGTCAAGTCATCAAAGTCGTGTCAAAAAAATCTCAACGGTTATGTGAGTATGGACGAGTTCTGAAACTCAACAGTTAAACCTACTCAATTATTCATTCCAGAATGACGTCATTGACAGTTCGGCCATATTTGCTTGGGGGCAAACAATTTCGTTTGACGTTTGATTGAATCTTGTCGTTTGTAAACACTGAAGTGTTTGCAAAGTGTAAGTTGTGAAATTGTGGTTCAATCTATCGAAAATGCCTCATTTTTGTAGTGTTGTGAAATGTTCAATGCGTTCTGAAAGAGATATGGTGTCATTCTTTCGATTTCCTGCTGTTTTGACCAATAGAGGAGATCACCTTAACGGACTGTCTGGTGAAAGAAATATTGCATGGATTCATGATTTGAACTGTAGCTTTTAAGTGAGAGCCACCTAAGAAATGGTCGTATTTGTTCAAGACATTTTATAACTGGTAAGTTCAAGTAACATAATACCTATCAATCTATGCTATTAGTTGGTCATAAAATGTGCTTATTATTGTTCAAGGATTAAATAGTATGCACTATTTACCATAACATTTTACCGACAAAACAGCGATTAGCGAAGGACTTTACATGAAAACCATAATTCTAACCCTAGAGAAAACAACGACGTACGTAGACAAACGGAAAGTAACATAATTATTTATTATTAAAATTAGACATATTTTTGTATGCCCCCCAGAGAAACTGGCAGACCTATGTCAAAGTCAGCTGTTCTGGAATGATCAATAGTAAAGCCTGATGGAATCAATCAGTGATGTAATCAAACAGTCGCAAAATAAAATATCTTGTATGGCACGTTCGCAACCGGTGGATCAACCGGTGAATAAAAGAACTCGCCCTTTCTAAATACCCAGCAACAAGTCAACAAGAAGCTCATTCAGTCAGCTGGGGTGTTCAGAGTTCGATTGTTAAATTGTTGTTGGCTTCTTTTTAGAAACGATCTGTTGACACAATTGACACTGACATCAATTTCGATACCGTTGATTTTGTATGATTTTCAAAAAGGTAGGTTACCCACCAGCAGTAAAATATCACAATAATTTTGAAATAATCATTTTGTCAAAAAAATGCAGAGATGATACCTATTATCATTGTAGTTTTTTTTGCACGACCTCCAAAAAAAACAGCCTTAAGAAGTAATTAGAAGTTACCTTAATAGCTGTTCACTATCACATTCATTAAACGTTTTTAAAACGATTTCCTTTTCTTGTTCTGAGAGTTTTGGAAAAGATACAGAGCGATGGCTTATTTCATCTGAGGATGAAGGTGAATAATTTCTCACATTATTAATCTAAAAAAAATATTTTATCAAAATAAAATTTCATTTTATTAATGTCACTAAAAACACTACTTACATAGATAAAACTCCTCCATAAACATTTATGACGCAAGGCACTAATAAGCACACGCATTATTTAAGACTAAAAAAATTCAAGAACGTTTTACTGTAACTAATTATAGGAATTTTAAAATTATTTTTGAAGTAAAATAATCTTGTTTTCAAAATTAACAGCAGATAATAATGGTGATTAGTAGTGAGGTTATAATTCCTCACTGATGCTGTCATTGCTGTCGCTGTCATAACATTTACGGATAAATCAGCTGAGTTGACTTGGCAAGAGCAGTCAAAACTGTCAATGTCAAATTTCAATTGAGAATTATATTATCCTAATAGCAGCCATGATACAACTACACAAGGTATGTCTAAAAATTCATCGGCGCTGCGCATGACGTCACTGTGGTGACAAATCATTATACATAATTGCCTTAACCTATGCTAGCAAACTAAAAAAAGATATCTCTTTTTGCCTTTTGTTTTTCTTGCGTGATTCTCCTCACACACGCACCTGTCGCACAATAAACCATTTTTGCTATCAGTCAGGTACTAAAGTCAAACTTATTAAAATTACTGGAACATCTTCAAACGTCGAAATAAGCTACTAAATCACTAAATCACCACACTGACATCATAGTTTCAATCATAAAACTATTAACGAATTTGAAGGACCTTGTAGGTATAATGTTTTTGAAGAAAATCTCTCTGCTGGTTCCAATTTATTGATGTATACTGAATTTCTTTTAAATGTTTCCATAGAGATGGCATTATGTTAAAACTTACACGTCATGTTAACTTATGTTGTGTGGTAACTGGTAACTTAGAAATCGTTTTTAATTTTCAATAAATGTGCACAATTTGATACTGATGATAATTAAGAATCAGAAATAAAATTAGGGATAACTTCAGTACCTAGTTCGAGTTCCTGAAATATCCTGAAAAAACTGAGAAATCCATATTCCTTATTTATATCGATTTCTTTTTTATTGTTGAAATTAAATAAAGATTTTTTGTATGTTCTCATATAACGTCGTCATGAGCTATATCTATTTTAGGTTTCAAAAATTTTCAAGGCCGACTAGATCCCAGAGTTTTCATGGGCAACTTTTGTTTTATCTTATGGTCGCCATATTTTTTTATGTCATTTGGTGTAAAAAAATCAAGGAAACCATATAAATCTCTTACATTTGGAAAATAAAAATAAACAATTTTATTCTTTTTTTTCGCAAAAAAAATTATATTATGTTCATTTATTTTAAAATGGATGTTAAAAATCCATTTATTTTAAAGTTTAAACAATAAAAAAGATATCAATAAAATATAAAATTTGGTGTTTTCAATTTTTTCAGGATATTTCAGGAACGTCTGAAGTTATCCCGAATTTTGTTTCTGATTCTTAATCAGTATCAAATTCCAAATTGTGCACATTTTTTGTAATACAACCAACCCTGTATCTTCTACTCTTCCCGAATTCCCGATATCAATATATTGTAATTCCGTAGCTAAACAATAACCGGTTTTTCTGACAGGTTTGTATTGTGAAGTAGATGGCATAATGTACTATTATTGAAAATTAAAAACGACTTCTAAGATGCCACTTTTTTTTACAAAAATGGTCATATCTTTGGAAGAGAAGAACTTACAACACTGCAGTAAGATAATTTACCACTCTTAAAAAGTGAAGTTTACCGCAGCATATGCTCTGAGTGCGCGAATTACTGATCACCCTGTATAAGTTAACATGGGGTGTAAGTTTTAATCCCTAATGGCAACACTTAAAGGAAATGCACTGTAGAAAAAATTTCATTTCTTTTCAATACAGTAGTGAATGGAATGTTACACGTAGTCTAAAATTTTGATTGTGTAGATTAATTTAATTACACTTAATTTTGATTAAGTGTAAAATTAATAAAATTTTGAACCCTTTTTAATTATTAGCTTTAATTAGGTCGATTAAAATGAACTGTCCAAAATTTGACAGTTTTGCTATTAACAACGCGGTAGACCACTTATAAGAACAATAATAACTTTGAATAGTTTATTTAAGAAAATAATTTTTAAACTGTAAAATTATGAAAAAAAGTAATCTACATACATTTTGGAATAGTAACACTAAACTAGGTAGAAAACTGTCAAAACTTTTATGTTTACAAAACAAAATCTGCTTCTTACCAAATACCTAGATCGTTTTTAATACTTGTTAATGATTGAGTTTTATTTTTTTATGCAAAAACTATACGTCAAACGGAAAAAAATCAAGAGACCACATTTGCTTGGAAAGGGATGGGAACTTCAAAAATAATTTTTATTTTAAGAAAAAGCAGTGGCGTAACATATTTTTCTTCAAAAACATTTAATTCAAAATCCGTACAGACGCCACTGGTAAAAGTACTAAAATTGTTTTCGCCTCATGAATGCATGTTGATGCATAGAAGGCGTGTACCAAATTTCAAAAAAATATCTAGGCTAATATCACAGTTATAATAAAAAACAAGTTTTTTTTTCTTTAAATTTTAGCACCCTGTAGTTCAAAAGTTAAGACTTTTAGGACATACGTTCATATAAAGTTTTTTTTCTCAAAATTGATCCAAGAATAACCTCCTTAAATATTCGCATGTTATTAAGAAACACCCTGTATAAAAAAAAACTATTATTAATATGAAGCCGCAGCCGAGTCCCTAAAGCAGCGCCTCATTTACAGATAGGTAATCAAGATAGGTAGGTAGAGGTATGTACCTATACAGGGTAATCTCACTGATCAGGAACTCACTCTCAGGACGCAGTCAATTAATGATTTTCATTCAGATTTATTTAAACAAAAAGTCAGAATTCCTATTTTTGTTTCAAATTTATTTATTTTACAATAAGTAAATAAATATAAGAACATCACAGGGTATTTGAGGGTACATATACCTTATATCTTAAGATTCTTCGCTTTAGCCGCAGCTGCTTTTTTTAAAGTTCTTCTTTTGGTTTCGCATCTTCTGTATCTTGATCAATTCCGTCTTGCTCTGTGTTATCGTTATCTTCGTTGCTGTCATCATTATCATCATCATCATCATTTACATTTTCATTTTCATTTTCATTTTCATTTTCATCTTCATCTTCATTTTCATCTTCAATTTTATTTTCATTTTCATCTTCATCTTCATTTTCATTTTCTTGATTTCCTTCAACTTCGGACTGATCTACAGTCTTTTTAGCAGATTGATCATCTAAATCGTCGTCATCATCATCATCGTCAATATCCAAATATTTAGGTTTTTTCGGGACGTGCTTTTTCGGAAATGCTGCCTCAAAGTTATCTGCAAGTAAGCCGAAAAGCTTCTTCAATTTGTCTTCTGACGTTTTCTCCTTGGCATACTCTTTCCAGTTACTTTCCTTCAGAAGTTCCATGAACTTATGTAAGTTCTGAGGACTTACTTGTCTATTTTTCAAGAGTTTTAACACATCCACTGAAAAAATATTTCATAAAATTTACCAAATGGATAAAATGGGTGGATATTTTGCAAAAGAATTTAGTAACTATACCATTAGAAAACTAATGAAGGCTATAATAATGAACCGGTTTTGAGAAAAATTACATTACATGATGAAAAACATGATAAAACCGGGTTAGTGTTGTGTCATATTTGCCTAATTTTGTAAAACAAGTAATTTGTTTTATAATGTTGGTACCTACTGTTTTTCATGCTTTTCGTCATAAAACTTAATTTCTCTCGAAAACGGTTCATGTTATTGGGGATTTTGACAAAAATCACCTTTATTATGTAGAAAACATTGGCGGTTTAAAATGAAGTTTCAAAAGGCCAATTTTCCTAGGGTCGTAGACATTAGGGGCAAAAAAAAACTCATGCAACCCTAACATCTCCGTCACTGGAAATGTGAAAAAAAATAGCATAACAAAGTAACTACATATAATATAAAGAAATTTTTCATCAAAATCTAGGTAAAACTCAAAAACGGTGTATTTGCATGCGAACCCTCATCGTTAATTAGATTTTTTTTCGTGGGATGAATCAAGGAATCCCCTTTCCATATATTTTTTTCTAATAATTAAAATTTGAACACTGTATTTTATAGAAATACATAATCTACTTAGGTGCTTATTATGTAGGTATCTTTTAGATATACTGTAAAATGACTAGTGGATTTTCAAATAAGAACAATTCAATATGGGCAATTATTATTTAAAAAATAATAAGTATAGGTATTAGGTTAGTAACTTACTTTGATTAAAGGGAACTTTTCCATTAATAAATGGATTTTTCTTTTGAATCCCATCCTGCGAGGAATAAACTTGATACACCAGGAAAAGGAACACGACCACATTTATTTTCAACATGATTGCATTTAAACTAATGAGGTAATAATAGCGTACTCAAATTGATACACTTTTGGTAAGGTCAAAATGATGACCGCTCAGATAAATGTAGCTATCTGTGTGTACCCAGAAAAGTTATATCTCGTTTTAAGAGTAGAATAAGATCTCATTACAAAGAACTAAAAAACCATTTTGTGCTATTATCGAAACCAATTTTTAAAATGTTGATTCTCCAACAAAGTATAGTAACTTATTGTAACTTCTGTGTACTAATTAGCGCACCGCCAGTTATTATTTATGGCACATTCGGTATAACAATGAGCGATTAGTGAGTTTTTACAAATATTATAAATATGAAAAAGCAAGATACAAGCTTAGGTAGGAATATAAATAAACAAATAACTTCACACGAGTATGTAAAACGTAAAATCGGTAGGTAGGTACCTACACGTGTAATATTGTTTCCTGATACATATTTTTATTTATAATTATTTATTATACCTACGTACATTATTTTAATTATTTAATTTTATAACGAATAAAACATGAAGGTATACGTAGACAGATCCTCTAGTATTCTCGCAGTGCCCATATGTATTAACTTTTAACATTCAGCATTAATATTTACTACGATTTATTCGATCAATAAAGAAAAGACTAATATTTATTTATAAACACAGTTTATATTTATTTAATACATCTAATTGTAACATCGGGAATGAAATGTTTAGTAAATATAAGCGCAGTGACGTAGCCACATATGGCTTAATATGGGTCAGCAGACCCCTCCCCTCCGAGACAGTCTTTTGTGAACACAATTTTTTCAAGTATTTTTTTTAGAAAAATATAAATAAAGTGCACTAAAAATTATTGGGCGTTTCTTTTAACTGCAGACTTTAGCATGAATACAAAGAACATTTTACCACTCAGAACAATAATTCTTCGAAAATCAACATGAAACAAAGCTTGGGACACTACTGACCGGCATGTGGTTTCAGGCACAAAAGGACTTTGGTGGACAATCATAGGGAGTAGCAATAAAAATATCTAGCTGGAATAACATAATTACCTAAATCTCATCATTATCTGGTTGTTGGTCGAAGCCGCAGACAAACAAAACCAGAAATTCTCAAACACGTCTTAAATTTAATTTTCAGATACTTTTTAAGACTTAACTGACTGACTGAGCTGAGCAAACCAATTTTGTCCAGGGCAAAATTATTTATTATTGCGAGGAAATTTGCTAAAGTTTATGACCTCCAACCTCGCCTCCAACCAGCTACTTCTAGTACTAGTAGATATAATACTAGGTAGGTACCTATACCAATGGTAGGTAAACAAATTTTAAATATTTTAGATATTAATTGAATAAATAATATTGTTTCTAACTGGGTACCTATTAATTATGGGATAAGTAATTGTAGTCTGTGTAGTCGAGTACCTAATGAGTACCTACAAATTTTTATTTTTTTTATTTTTCCGTCTGAGTAAATTTTAAACTATTGGGTAATTGCGTGACCGCTTGAACATTAAAATAATTCGCCTGCGGCGCTTCTTCGTGGAGTTCCCGTCCCCTCTTCAAAGTCATTTAATATTCTTTTGTAATTTTATGCATTAGTCCTTGATCGCACTGTCCCTTAAGAAAATTCTAGCTACGCCGCTGTATATAAGCGCACATGACAGGAATATGATTCGAACACAGGAGCTCGTAGCCAGCACGGCTTATCGAGTATAAAGGTAGTGCCTTAACCAGCGGCCCCATAGCTCATAGGGGCTGCTATGGGCCTATGGACCACTGATAGGTACATACAGCACCAGTGATTTTTTCTTCGAAAAATAGTCTTTTATCGATGTGATGGTCTGTCAGAATCATTAGAGGTAATATCTTTCTTTGAAAACTTCCCACCCTGAATAACTCCCAGTGGTTTTTTTTTTCAAAATTTTGTTTGACAAATGAGAAAAGGAGTTTTCAGTTGGTGTTGGAGGGTCGATAATGAGTCTAAATCTAAAGATGCCACCTAAGGTACTACCCCTTGTGTAAAACCGCCATTTTGGTTTTAGGGGATGAATTTGTTTTGTTTTTTGCATTTTAAAGCGTTAATTAACCTTTTATCGAAAAAATGTAACTACGGAGAAACAAACTCTCTAAAGATTTGCATCTGTGCAATTTATCCATTTTTGTAACAGTTAATTAACTACAGGTAATTTTAAGGAAAATTATCTACTAGGGACCCTGCACAATCCTTATGGAGATTGGAGAAAAACTAGTTTTCTCGAGATATTTATCTCAGGAGATGGGTTTTATCTCTCATGGCGGGCTTTCACTTTCATGCACATTTTAAAATAAAATATGCCTAATAAATGTACTTGGTAGGTAAATATTAGTTGGATCATTTGCTAAGATTGAAAAGCTACTTCTGTCACTGTTACATTTCAAGTCTATCAAGCCATTTTAAAGAAAAATAGGAAAAAATTTTAATTTTGTGTTGCGATTTTGATAATTATTATTGCATTGACTTTAACAATTAAAAATTGCAACAAGCAAAAACGTCAAAAATTATAAAAATATACCCAATTTTAAAGTCACAGCTAATAAGACTATTACAAAAACGGAAACATAAATTGAAAACAATTTCTCAAAATATGAAAAAAAATTGTATCATTACATTTCTCTCGATAAAAAGTTAATAAACGTCGTAAAGGGAAAAAAGCAAATTCATCCCCTAAAACAAAAATTGCGGTTTTTCCAAAAGGGGCAGTAGATCTCAGTTTTGGATTTAGACTCACTGTCACCATCGACCACACCCATGCAACTTTAATTATTTGGTTGTCTGAAATAAATATTTGAAGTCAACATTAATGAAAAATAATAGATACTTACCTATTATAGGTACTCAAAGTTAAAATTCCTCGTTTTGAATTATTCTATGATTAGGTAGGTACAATATTATTATTACAGACAAAAAAAATTGAAAAACTTTGCAGCAATAAAAAGTTACCAATTAAGAATTTTACAGTTTGTAATTATGTAATTGAAAATCATTTTGTAATTTTACATTTTAGCCATAAAGATACATTTTCGCATATTTTTTATTTATTTAAGACAAAGCGTTTTTGCAATTCTTTCACAATCTTCTAGAGTTGCAAAATGGTTTTTGGTTGGTTCACATGCATCTCCGTGAGGTGTTTCCTGACACTCTTGAGCACTGCCCACCCATGTATAGGCTTTACTGTCAGTTTCGCAATCAGGATTCCCGTGTGGTTCTAAATTGCAATCTAAAAAAAAATAAAAATACAGTGAAAGCCGATTATAACGACATCGTTTAGTACGACGTTCTGGATATAACGACCAAATGTCGAAGTCCCAGTTTAGTCTCATAAAAATCACCTTACATAGAAACCGTTTAGTACGACATCGCTTATTGCGACGTATCGGTAATAGCGACGTAGTGATCTTGGATTTTTCACGGAATCGTGTCGGTTATAACGACCGACGGGTGCTTATGCTGTAAATTCTGAATTTTACGCTTCCCGTCGTCGGGCGAGGGCCTGTTTTTATTTGTTTTTTTATCGCGTGATCGGACAATGGAGGTGATTTGGGTATTTCTCCGAATAGGATAGTTCAGGAGCGAACTGAGACTGTTTGCCCTTTAGCAGAACATGATAAAAAATTAAAATTGTACATACCTACCTGTATCCTCAAAAATTAATAAATTTTTAGTATAGATAAATATGTATTTGAAAATTGTGATGCCTTTATATACGTATTATTTATTTAAACCTCTAATTAATCCTTTGAATTTACATACATAATATCATATGGTATGTGGTATGTGGTGTCAGTTAGTAAAAAATGCATTTAATTGCCTATAACGACTATCGGCTATAACGACCGCATATTGATGGTCCCCTCAATGTCGTTATATCCGGTTTTCACTGTAATTAAAAATAAAGGAATATTTTTTTCTTTTACGTAAACAAATAAGAGAGCATAGGGGAGTGTAGAGGAGTAACGACACCCTACCTTTACGATTATTAATTACCCCTTGCCTGGGGAAAGTTTCATTCCGAATACAGATGCCAGTAATGCTAGAGCTGGTGCATATATCTTAAAGCAAATAATTTTCTCCTGGAAACCGACCATTATATGGACTTCTCAAATCCCTCAAATTACCACTACAATTCAAGAACCTGGAAAGTCAGACAGCAACGTGGGTCGAAAGACTACAAGAGTTCGACTTTAAAACGGAACACCATGCAGAAAATATCTACAACACGGAATCTGCCGATCGATCATGACGATTCCATTGGACGAAAAAGGGGACGTATAGAAATGATGCAGGAAATGCGCTACCAGTGTAGAAAGTAATGGACGACAAAGGAGGAAAAGAGCCCCAATTAGGCTGTTCAATGTGGGCAGGCAATTTGAGAGGGTTATTACCATCGATATAGCTGGTCCGTTCCCGGAAAATAAAACAGGGAACAAGTAGTGGATTGTGGTCGTGCGTGGATTATTTTAGCAAATTGGTCGACGCCTATGTCACACTAAATCAGGAAAGCAAAACGATCACTGAGGACTGAGGCTTAGGTCAAGGAATGGATCTGGCGATTCGGTATACGATTGAAGCTTCACTCAGATCAGGGTAGGAATCCTTAGAAAACAAAAAATGCTTTGACCGGCAATCAGATGGAATGGTGAAGCCCATAAACAGTAACCATGACAGATACCTATATACTTATCGAAGTTGACTTCCAAAGAGACTGGGACCATTATTCACCTATTCTTATTGTCCTACAGCAAATCTGCCATACATTACACTAGGTACTGGACTAACCCTGCAAAGATAGTGATGGGTTGATGAGAGTTGATGAGGTCACCATGCGACTTGGAATTTGGTTGCCTTCCGGGAGCTGGTGAGGAGGACTACCTACTTACACAGGTGAGCTGGATCAGAAGATTGGTGAAATACGCAAGAGCAAGTACGAGCGCATATACCTACAAGAAGCTATAGCGACAAAATTAAGGAGACTTACGACATCAAGTCTCAGGAAAGTTGGTAGCCAACTTGGTGACATGGTTTGGCTTCATTATATCCTTCAACGATTTGAGCGGATCGAAAACTGCAATTATCTTGGTAGAGGCCGTTTCAAGTTGTCCAGCTCAACCGATTAACACCTTACATTGGAAGCAATTATGAACCAATAACGCAGATGCCAGGGTAAACGAGCCGGAGGAACATGAACATTTGTTCTTTTGAAGACTTCATGGTTTAACATACAAGCGCACATACAATTCCCCGTTTGGTGTGATTCAAGAAGAAGCTTGCGATCTCTTTTAAGTAGCCACTTATTGCAGCCCAGCTCAGAGCTCAGAGTAAAACAAAATTAGCGATACCAAAACTAGCCTATGGAGCAGACGTTTTTAGACGAATTGTCAAAAGGACCTGTTCTGGTCTACTACCCTCGACTGGTACTATTAATTAACGACTGTGATTTAAAGAAATGGACCGGCATGCAGTTATCGACATCGTCGGAATCAGACTAGCTTTAGATGGAAAGGTCTTTGAGGGAGACTTAAGAGATAGTATTCGATATAAATGTGAATAAGCCTTGTGCCATTAAATGCTTTAATTAAATTGAAACGGGTTTACAAACAAATAAATAAATAGACTGGTGAGTGATGTGTAAAGTAAACTATGATTCCTCATTAAATAATTAACAGAGCCTGAACTAACTTTTTATAAACGAATCCTCAAACGGAGAATCAGTTACAATTTTTGAAACATTCAACAATTAAATAATCATGCAGGATTAATTTAATACGAAAAATGTATTGAGGGCGTAGGTATTTGAACTTAAGACATCAAAAGCAAGTAGTATTACAAAAAAGTCTATCTGCTACAACTTTCCTTAATGAAGTTACTGTTAAAGGATTTCAGAGTGACATACGACAAACGTTCTATTTTTAGATGTTTCATAAGCTTTTGATAAAGTTTGAATCATTGACCTCGTCTACAAAATTCTGGTGTAAGTGCAGCCCTGACAATCAAGAAAATAAAAAAACCATGCAGCAAAACAGAACACATTATCATCAGAAAGTCTTCCAGGCTTCTGGTTGATTTGTATTGAAGTGTGGAATATCTACACAGACGAAAACTCAACTAGGAATACTGAGATCTTTGTTGAAGCATTTGTTAACTGGATATATGATAACGATTTAGTGCAAGGAGAAGAAATTTCACTGCTCTGAAATAAACGTAAAAAATATTTCAAGTACCTACCTATATCAAGAAATAAAGAAAGCAAATTAACAATAATAATTGTACGACCTATGACGCAATAATTAGAACATGAATATTATAAACTTTCAAAAGAACTAACCATATATTCATTTTTAAAGTTCTTCCATCAATTTATGACTCGGAACGAGCTCACCTTTGTCAAATTACCTATAAAAAATAAAAGTTAATTATTGACCTCCTCTATGACCTATACGTATATAGTCTAATTTTGGTAACAACTCCTTACACCAACATCAACGAAACGCGCAGTTATTCTGGCTCTCAGCCATAACGAAATAATTACATAAAAAAAAATCATAAAAATAATTATTTAAATAAATACTGTTTTTAAGCATAAAATTATTTTACTCTCTACACACCTTACTATTATCTATTATCTATGTTAAAGATTATCTTACCATTTTCAGTGAAATCGCTGCCATGATCGTGGTGATGGTGATGATCGTGATGATGGTCCGTTAAAACCAAAACCAAGATCGAGAGTAAGAAAAGCAGAAAAAAGTTACGCTGCATCTTGTCTGTTTCGTGGGCTCTGTTCGTCTATTCTCTTGTTCTCGGAAAATTTATATAATAAGAGATAAATTTTAAAATTGATTAAACAAGCATAACAGTTATCAAGTGCAGTAACCCCCGAGATATGATTTTTGTTATTATCAATAATTATTATGATTACTTAATGAAACTATTATTGTCATTCCCATTCCAGGGAAATAATTATGTACTATACCGACTTTATGTTTAAACATATTTTATCTCAATCGTGCTACTTACAGGGTGTTACGAAAATAATTACAATCATATCGTCGGCCTAATCTGAAAATGGCCTAAGTCACATTTTACAAATTTCACAGGAGGAGTAAAAAACATCTTATTGCGTTTTAATCAAGACAACTTAGGATTTGGGCCACTTTCTTAGAACAGTCTAATGCCATCTATGAGTAGAAAATTGAACTTAATTTACTAAGCGATGAGTTAGGCCATTCTCTTCCAAATGATATTAAAATCTCATTTTGCTGAAAAATGGACTTAGGCCATTTTAATATTAGGCCGACGATATGTCTGTTTGTAGGTATAAAAAATATTCCCAGAGCCAGACTATTTATGTTAAATCCAATTTTCTTTTCAATAAAATATCTCGAGTCGCGTAAGTTTTATACATACCTGTGTCTCTTGGATTTCTGGACATAGGGAATTCCCATGTTAAAATAAACTATTGGAAATATTGGATCCCCTAATTATTTTACAGTAAAATGTCAAATGTAAAACTTCTTAAGGAAAAAAAGCTGCTTCTTATGCTATAATTGCATTTTCATTTGGTTCATCCGTTTTCGAGAAAATCAGGAAAAACTTAACGGTTTTTCGTAGTTTTTCAAGGTTGCTTATCTTTTGACAGAAATACTAAAAATTATTAATTATTGTCAATAACTGATTGTTTAAAAGTAATTCATTCATTATTAAAACTTTAAGTGGCAAAGTATTACTTTTTAAAGGAAAACTTGTTTATAAAAATGAATTATTGAAGAAAAACAATTGCACCAAAACACCATTGAAGAAAAAGTAAAATTTATTGACATTACTCTGGCAATTGCACTTAGAAATATAGTAGGATTAACTTTAAAAAGTCAGATGTGACGTCACACTAACCGTCCGAATTAATATTTTTAATTTCACCAGAAAATGTCAAACAGTTAATTGTCAAGTTGTGAACGAGCGTAAATTATTGAAGAAATCGTTCAAACAATGAATTGAAGCGCTTACGTCAGTTTGAGAGCCACTGACAACTATATAAAATTTATTCACGTAATGACATTCTATCCTCTGTGTTGTGCATTTAATTCTCATTCAAAACCAATGTTGACGTATACTTATTTATGCGGGATGGAGTGTTTAGACAAACTGGACGGTTACTATAAAAACCACGTATATGAAACAAAATAAATCGAACTATCAAAAGGATGTGTATTCTTAATCGATACGTATGACTTTTTAGACTTTATTGGACTATATTAGAGATTTATTATTATTTTATTAGCATTATCTGTCAAAAGCAAAGCAACCTTGAAAAACTACGAAAAACAGTTCAGTTTTTCCTGGTTTTCTTGAAAACGGATGAACCAAATGAAAATCCAATTATAGCATAAGAAGCAGCTTTTTTTCCTTAAGAAGTTTTACATTTGACATTTTACTGTAAAATAATTAGGGGAGCCAATATTTACAATAGTTTATTTTAACATGGGAATTCCCTATGTCCAGAAATTCAAGAGACACTTAAACTGTGCGTACCTATATACTTACATCATTTCAGCGCCGCAATGGTTCTTACTTCTTAGGAGCCCATGCCCAATAAAGCTGTGTTGTAATGGCGTGCATACATACAGGGTGTGAAAAGTATGAGGCCAAATTTCAGAGGGGATTCTTTAAGTGATTATAAGAGAAAGCTCATATAAATAAACATAGGTCTAAAAATGCATATTTTCCAAGATATTATGTTTAGACATAAATATGTTGCACTTTTATCAAAAAACCGTTTTTTTTTTTTTCGAAAACACCTTGGTATACTTATCTTAAAAATATACTATTGAAATTTAGCAGTTACATTTGCTGTAGTCAGAGACTAATTAAAAAAACTAAATAAAAATTATTAAGTCCATTGGCGTCCCGGAGAATAACTCAACAAATATTATTTATAAAAAAACTTACCTAAAGAAAATACGGCAAGGCTTTTTTTATTTTTTTTTTGTCCATAAGTTTTTTCGTACCTTGATTTGGTTTTTGAATACAAAATAAGAACCACCGTATTGCATATCCCCGAACAACATAAAAATAATAAAAACTACGAAACTAGCAATTTAGCTTATTTTATTATTTATATTTATACAGGGTGATTCATAATAATTATGTGCGCAGGACTTCAGGATATGATAGCTCGTTGAAAAATATGAAAAAAGTTTTTATTAACATGGGTCCGCAAACGAACCGTTTTCGAGATACAGGGTGCCGAAAAAAATTATTATTTTTAGTTTTTTGACGATATCGCAGGAACTGTTTGAGGTACAGAACCCGCCAGCTTTTGTACACATCTTGCCATTAATATTGTCTACGTTAGGAGGGCAAATTTGAAAAAAATATGTGGCAGTGAAACAAATCATAAAAAAATATCAAAAATAATGAGTTTTTGTCCGCAACAAAACATTTTGTCACTTTTATGTTTTCCATCATAAAATGCTGTTTTTCTCGAAAACAGTTCACATTTGAGTATTTGACCAAGAGTACCTTTGTTATATTGTATAAAGCATTGACAGTTTAAAATGTGCTTCCATAATGCCAGTTTTTGCAGTGTCGTGGAAATTAGGGGAAAAAATTTCAAACAACCCCAAAATCTCCGCCACTGCCGTTGAAATAAATTTAATCAGAGCTCAAAAAGTAAATAATATTAATGATAAAGATGTGTATATACAAAATTCAGTTTTATATCTGATTTGGTTCCTGAAAGGATTCCTGAGAAATCGTTAAAAAACTGAAATTTTTTTTTCTGTACCTATTATAGGTATCTCCAAAATGATGGGTTTGTGGACTCATGTTAATGGGAACTTTTTTTCATATTTTTGAACGAGCTATCACATCCTGAAATCCTGCGCACATATTATGAATCACTCAGTATATTTATATATTTAATTATTATTTAATAACTGGGATGAGCCCGACCCACTTTTTTCGCATCAACAGTCTTTTCTAGGGATAGAAATTGTTATAAAAAATTGTTTCAAGGAATTAAAAAAATAATAGATTTCGTGTTCTTATGTATTTTTGTGTGGTTTATTGACAATATGCATTAACGTGGTTCCCATGTTTCATTTCGAAAACGAATCAAGATATACGAAAATAATTTAATGAACAAAAAATCTGAAAAAAAATTCAAAAAAGCCATTGGCGTACTTTTTTTAAGTTTTTGCAAAATAATATTTTGAGGTTGGTGACGCTACTGGACTTAATAATTTTAATTTAGGGCTAAATTGCCCCTTACTACAGGAAATGAAAGTGCCAAATTTCAATAATATTGGGGAAAGTATATAATTATATTTTTTATTAAAAGTGTAACACCCTTTATCTTGAAAACGAAGCATTTTCGGACCTATAGGTATTTATATAAACTTTTCGTGTTATAATCACTTATACCCTTTGAATTATTACCCTTTGAAGTTTGGCCCATACTTAATTAAGTAACCTTCTGTAGTTTGTCTCATACGATATATTCAATAGTTAATTAATATAGGGTGGGCCATCGAAAAGGTAACACGCCTAATAATTTGGAAACTGAAGATGTATGCGAAAAACCACGAAACAGGTCAATTTTGTTATTGTGAGGAACATCTTTGGCTAACAAATTTAACCATCCGCAAGTCCATCCTCTTGGCAGGGGTGGCAACTCCTTCGCTTGTCATCATAGGGAACAGAATGATATCTCGCGATACATCATTTGAAAGGTATTTACTTGAATTATCTTTAAACGATACCTCTTTTTTTTCGCTCAAATATTACAGGGCGAATCGATAAAAGAGGTCTACTTCATAATTACTTCCTTTTCTTCGGAAATCCGCTCAATCCGCTGTGCTACCGCCCGCTCCATTGCGGAGATTTTAATTTCTAATACTCATTTTTAATCGCAAGTCAGTGGGTAGCTATCATGGTTGTTATAGTTATCACGATTGTCTTTGGTTATCATCATGGGTCTTATGGGATTGGTATTACGATTGAATCGATGCAGTGATTGGTTAAATAAACTATTTTATTATGCAACAAATGCACAAATTGTTGTTTCAGGAAACCTTTAGTACAGGTGGTCCATCACTTATGTACTCCTCCGAAATAGAAATTGATTTTAAAGAAAAAAATTGAAACTTTGAGGATTTTTGTAATTAAATTAGGACCATAGAATGGCATAATCAATTTTTTTTTTTTTTGGTTTACAGATGTAAAAAACTGTAATTGGTGGTAAAGTGATCAAAATAAATTCGGTTTTTCTTCAATACATCGGTAGAAATCGATTGATAAAATCAAAATCGAGGGAAATAAATATCAAAAAACTAATTAAGTACAAGGATTTAATTAAATAAAATACATAAGATATTATAAAATATAATAAATAAATAAATAATAAATAAAACAATAAATAAATAAATATAATAGAATACATGCATTCGAGTTCAATGGCACACTATCATTATTTATAGGGACTGTTTACAAAGACTGTTTAAGGATTTATGGTATATAAGTAATTACCCTCTTTAGATAATTGGTAATTTTTTTTACTACCATATATCAATTATTATTCTACCTGTCATTTCCATATGTTTTATGTATTTCATTCAATTAAAGCCTAGTAATTATTAGTGTTTTGATATTTCTTTTCAGTTGTTTTGATTTTATTAATCGATTGCTACCGATGTAGGTATTGAAGAAAAACGATTTTTTTGTTGTCACTTTACCACGAAATTGCAGTTTTTTCCGCTAATGGCCGAACTACAATGTTCGGCCATTAGAGCGAATGTCCTGTATTAATTATAATGAATCCTCAAAGTTTCAATTTTTTATCTTTAAAATTAACCCCTCTTTCGGGGGTGGACATAATCCACTCTGTATGGTCCACTCTGTACAAAAGTTTTTCATTAATAATTCTTTTACTCTCTGTTATCGGAATTGCAGATAATTTTTGTACTCCCTTTCGACCACCTAACAGATTCCATTTAACCTCAGTTTTAAGCCGCCCTTTGAATAATAATTATTGTCGTGTGTTTCAAAATAAACATTGGTTGTGGAAGAATTGTTTACTCCATTGCGGAGAGAGTTCAAATTATCGCTTTATTTTTCAAAAATGACCGGTACGGCAATCGTACTACAAATTTATTTAATCAAGAGCATCCCAATAAACATCACGTAAGCAGAAAATACGTGTTGAACCTTGTCAAAACATTTCAAGAAATAGGTTCAGTAGCGAATAAAAAACGAGACCGGTTGAGGGATAGTATACAGAGTGAGTCGGGAGGAACGCCCCAAACTCCAGGAGTGTACTATTCACGTAAAAATAATTTCAAAAAAATTTAATGTTCTTATCCGATTTTCATTTGTTTTCAAGTTATAACGTAATAACAAATAAAGAAACTTTTATAATTAACATCATATTATAACGATAGCGTTATTGCAGTAAATGTTCAAAAATACACTGTCACATAGTAATAACACCTTATCCAAACAACAAAGCTGTCAAAATAAGCCTCGAACAGTGTATAACTCTGATTATGAGGAAATTTTAATGCAAGTGGAACTGTAGATACATTTTTTTTTTAATTATTTTTACGTGTATATACCTTATTTAATAACTAGGAGGAGTAAATTTAAATAAACCGCCAAAAAAAGATGCTTCTCATTGGTCAATTCATAGGCAAAATTACACCCAGCAAAACTTGTACAGGAAATTGAATCTATGCAACGCTCAACACTACATATACGCTTGTTTTTTTTATTGTTGTGTCATTATTGTTTACAATGTCAGCGTCGAATGTGACACATCAGTTTTATAATCAGTTATTTCCAAAACCCTATAAGTTGTTCTAAATAAGTTCTTTAAAAGCTATTTCAAAACCAAATAAGTTCTTTTTGAAGCCCATTCAGTTCTTTTTAGAGAACAGACATCCTTTTCAGAATTTTGAAATTATTTTTGGCTTTCCATTTTCATCCTGCAAACGGTTTCAAGTGCCATTATGGATAATCCTACATCGAGTACAAGTGAGAGGATGTCTCCTCCAAAGAAACGGGAAGAAAAGAGTGTCACCTACAAGATTTTGGAAAAACTACTCTACAGGGTGAGTTTTTTTCAATGTTTAGTACAGGGATCTCGTAAACTACTGCAGTTAGAGGAACGGTTGAATGGGGAAAGACGTTTCTCCAGATTTTGGGTTATAACAAAGATACGGTCATACAACAAAGATAACGGTATCCACTTCGAACATTTTATGTAATACATACCTACAGGCTGTTCTTTAATGACGCACGTTGATATTTCAGTATGTGCTTCCTCAGGTAATTTTTTGAAGAACAGTTATAATAATGAACATAAACAGAGGGTATTGAAAAAGGCCCGGTACCGCCTAATAAATCTTCCTATATAATAAACAGGAGTGTACTATATCTCATTTAATAACTAGGAGGAGTAAACTGCAAAGTATCATTTACACCACTAAAAGTCACCAGATTAAATCACCAGATTTTTTTGGCGGCAAATTTGAATTGAAACAATAATTATTAATAAGGAAGATAGGACTTGTTTTCGGTGTAGGAAATCTACTTTTCAGGAGAGATTCTACAGCAGTATCACAAATCATTGTGATTTGCATAATATATCAGTATTATAGTGCTGAATGATTTTCTGAATATAAATAGAATGAAATTGAATAATTTATAGATATTTCGAAGAATATTAAGGATAATAATTATTAACATTCATATTAAATTGATTGAAAGTACTTTATTTTAGGCAATACTTATGTGACAAATTTAATGTAACTAATAAATAATATATTATTTTATGTATGTATTATATGACACATAACATCGTAGATAAAGTTTTTATTTTACATTTAATAATATATAATTTGTGGATAAGTCAATTTTTTCAAACGGTATTATAAACAGCATTCTTCAGTTTTTGTAGGACCAGATTCAAAGTGTGTTGTTGAAACTAACTTTATCACATACAGCAGTCCCTGTTTGGTCTAAATCCGCACCTTGTTCGATTGGAATATGTTCTTCAATTATTGGTGAAGTACGCATATACAGGGTGAGTTTTTTTCAATGTTTAGTAAAGGGATCTCGTAAACTACTGCAGTTAGAGGAACGGTTGAATGGGGAAAGAAGTGCAGTTTTATGAGCTTAATTCGAAACAGCTTTTGTTTTTTTGAAAATCTCCATGGCTTCCTAGATATTTAACATGAAGTAAATTCCGCGGATTTCTTTACCCCGAGATAGCAGTCTTATTATTGGGATTAGAGAAAAATCGTAAAGGAAACTCTTTTAGACGATTTCATAGACAATAAAACGGCGTTACAATTTTTTTTATTTGTTGTGTCATTTTCGAGATATGACGTAAACTTGTGTTTTTTTAAATGTAAGTCATAGTTGGCTATGACATCATTCGATATGTCTTTTTTTTCTAAATACAACGATATAAAACTCGATATCGTTTTTTCGGGAAATAAAAAAGTTAATGGTTAACGGTTTTTAATTTTATTTCCTCAAATACGTGGTATAGGCGCTGAATTTAATAGTTAATTTTGAATTGAAAATCTTATATGAATTAATAGTTCAACGGGATAGCTAGTTTTCGAGAACTTTAAAAAAAAATAATAATTTAATTTTAATCTTTCAAAAATCTTGTAACAATACCTACCTACGCGGTAGAACTGTAGACTAAATATTCATATCAAAATGTGACGGTTGCTTAGCAACAGTAAGCGGAAACAGTGAAACTATAAAATTTGACAGTTAGTAACTTATTAGAGGCTTATAATTTCCATTGAACTTTAAGTATGAAGTCAGGTTTTGCAGAAGTTCTTAAATCGTATAACCTGCAAGGTGAATTACTAGTATGGAATTTTCCAACCAAGAGAAGCGTGATATGATAGAATGTTATATTCAGTGTCAAAAGAATGCTGTCAGGGCTGCGGAACAATATTTTCGCAAATATTTTAATCGTCGTTAACCTTTTATATTCAAATGTTTCATAATATTTTCTAGAGTTACCTACTAGATGGCTATTAGAAAATTTGTAGTTAATTAAGTATAATTGTTTGCATAGTGGATTACAAATTATTCTGCAAAATTTTCTATGTATAATTTCAAATTCAACTGAGGCTTATCAGTTATGGCTTACATGGCCGCCTAGTTAAGTTGAAGAAATAAAATTAAAAATCGTCCTAACTTTTTTATTTCCCGAAAAAACGATATCGAGTTTTATATCGTTGTATTTAGAAAAAAAAGACATATCGAATGATGTCATAGCCAACTATGACTTACATTTAAAAAAACACAAGTTTACGTCATATCTCGAAAATGACACAACAAATAAAAAAAATTGTAACGCCGTTTTATTGTCTATGAAATCGTCTAAAAGAGTTTCCTTTACGATTTTTCTCTAATCCCAATAATAAGACTGCTATCTCGGGGTAAAGAAATCCGCGGAATTTACTTCATGTTAAATATCTAGGAAGCCATGGAGATTTTCAAAAAAACAAAAGCTGTTTCGAATTAAGCTCATAAAACTGCACTTCTTTCCCCATTCAACCGTTCCTCTAACTGCAGTAGTTTACGAGATCCCTTTACTAAACATTGAAAAAAACTCACCCTGTATATGCGTACTTCACCAATAATTGAAGAACATATTCCAATCGAACAAGGTGCGGATTTAGACCAAACAGGGACTGCTGTATGTGATAAAGTTAGTTTCAACAACACACTTTGAATCTGGTCCTACAAAAACTGAAGAATGCTGTTTATAATACCGTTTGAAAAAATTGACTTATCCACAAATTATATATTATTAAATGTAAAATAAAAACTTTATCTACGATGTTATGTGTCATATAATACATACATAAAATAATATATTATTTATTAGTTACATTAAATTTGTCACATAAGTATTGCCTAAAATAAAGTACTTTCAATCAATTTAATATGAATGTTAATAATTATTATCCTTAATATTCTTCGAAATATCTATAAATTATTCAATTTCATTCTATTTATATTCAGAAAATCATTCAGCACTATAATACTGATATATTATGCAAATCACAATGATTTGTGATACTGCTGTAGAATCTCTCCTGAAAAGTAGATTTCCTACACCGAAAACAAGTCCTATCTTCCTTATTAATAATTATTGTTTCAATTCAAATTTGCCGCCAAAAAAATCTGGTGATTTAATCTGGTGACTTTTAGTGGTGTAAATGATACTTTGCAGTTTACTCCTCCTAGTTATTAAATGAGATATAGTACACTCCTGTTTATTATATAGGAAGATTTATTAGGCGGTACCGGGCCTTTTTCAATACCCTCTGTTTATGTTCATTATTATAACTGTTCTTCAAAAAATTACCTGAGGAAGCACATACTGAAATATCAACGTGCGTCATTAAAGAACAGCCTGTAGGTATGTATTACATAAAATGTTCGAAGTGGATACCGTTATCTTTGTTGTATGACCGTATCTTTGTTATAACCCAAAATCTGGAGAAACGTCAAAGGAACTTTCGCCTTATTTGTTCACGAGGAATCCTCTGCTGGAGTTTGTCGGTCGGGGTTTTGAATCACCCTGTATAATTTGGAAATTATTATGTTTTTTTCTGTGACGGGAAAAAAGTATGACATTTTTTCCCTTTTGGTAGGTATAAAAATGCCACTTTATATGAAACTGCTTTTTACCGGGGAGAAAAGTAAATTAGCAGGAAAAAAATGAGTACCTACCTACTTTTTTCCGATATGGAGTATATGGACGAATGGACGCATATGGTTTGTCCAGTGAGTGTTGTCCGGTGAGATGCCACACTGATCCTGACTATAAACGATTTGATTTTTTATGTTTTAATTCTTACTAATTCTAATTATTATAATTGTACGAATCAAATCAATTGTTGTATATTATAATATTTATATTATATTAATAATAAATATTATAATTATAATATAAATCAATTATTATAATTATTGTACGAATTAAAACATAAAAAATCAAATCGTTTATAGTCAGGATCAGTGTAAAAATCTCATCGGACAACACTCACTGGACAAGCCATAGGTATTAATACTACTACCACCACTCAGATATCAAATTTATATCCAATACGAACACGAAAGTTTACATACATTATTATCCTTAATGTCAAAATGACAAGTATCATTTAGTGCTACAAAAGTCTATACCGCGAGGTCTATACCAGTTTGAAAATTCAACTTCATTTTTTTTTCAGTTATTTTCAGTTATCTATTCGTCTTTCGATGTTCTAGCACCGAGGTTCTTGTCAGAGAAAAAAATTGTATATTATAAATAGGAAAAAAGTACGATTTTAGCTCTCGATGTGCTTGTTCGAATATCTACCTTATACAGTGTGTTCTACAAGCTCTATGACAAACTTTGACAGATGGTAGGTTGTTTGATTTTAAACATATTTTTTTTAATAAACATGGGTCCGAATCGTTTTTGTTTAGAAGTTACAAGCATTTAAAGAATCGTAATTTTTTCAGTCAACCTACTGATTTTATGAAACAAATTGAATAATAATAAATTATTATATCAATTACAGCAATCCGATTGTTGAAAAACAATAATGCTTTCTGAACGACACACTTACTCCAACGGTATGGTGAAGACAGAGACATCGATGTTTCAATGGTTATTTCCATCTCATCAGTCTGTCACATCATTTTGATTTTCTTTCTGATCGGCACACTTCTCTAGTGGTGGTGATGTGACAGACTGATGAGATGGAAATAACCATTGAAACATCGATGTCTCTGTCTTCACCATACCGTTGGAGTAAGTGTGTCGTTCAGAAAGCATTATTACTGATTTTATATTTTATATATAGATATATATATTTTATGATTTTATATATTCGCCCTACTGAAGTAAATGTACAAGATGAAGAAAATGTGATAGATGCTGTCCTCGATAACCCTTCAATCAGTGTTCGGCGTATTTCTAGTAACCTTCATGTACCACCGAATTTTGTATGGCGTGTATTGAACAGAGAAATGTTACACCCGTTTCATCGCTAAAATGTACAGGCATTGGAGATGCCCCACAGCGATTAGGATTTTGTCGCTGGTTACTTCAGCAACAAGCACAAAATGATAGATTCATTTCGCTCGTCATGTGGTCTGATGAACCGTGCTTTACTAGGGATGGCATAAATAATAATCATAATGAACATGTATGGGCGTTGCAAAATCCACTTGCAATTAGACCAAGACGATTTTAGCAACGATTCAGTGTCAACGTTCGGGGTGGCATTTTCAACAATAATTTATTACCTGTGCATGTTCTAAATGATCGTTTAAATGCAGATCTTTATAGACATTTCTTAGAACACGACCTTTTAGAGTTTATTGATGACGTGCAACTCAATATTATTCAAAATATGTGGTATCAGCATGACGGTGCACCACCACATAGAGGAAGACAAGTTGCTGCTTGGCTAAATGAACATTTCCCGAATAAATGGATAGGTCAAGGAGGTCCAATATCATGGCCACCTCGTTCTCCCGATCTGAATCCTCTGGATTTTTATTTATGGGGACGCAGCTGGTCTACCATGTTGAAATCGCTACCCATCAGCAGTTACTTGAAAGAATTCAAGATGCAGCTAACCAAATAAGAAATGATCCAAATCTCATTCTTCGAGTGACCGAATCTTTAGTTCGTCGATGTGAGGCTTGCATTCAAGCTGAGGGTGGACATTTCGAACAATTTTTATAGTCTTAAGTTTTGTGATTATCATTTATTTTAAATTTTTATTGTTGATTGTTAAAAAGGTTAAATGCTTGTAACTTCTAAACAAAAACGAATCGGACCCATGTTTATTAAAAAAAATATGTTTAAAATCAAGCAACCTACCATCTGTCAAAGTTTGTCATAGAGCTTGTAGAACAGCTTGTATAGTGAGGACATGTATATAATAGTAGTCCCCCCTGACCTTAAATTTTGATCCGAATGAGATATAACTTTGGTAGAAAAAAACTAAATTAAATATCATAGATTTTACTACTTTTGCAGTCTACTACTTTTTATTACTTTTCAGTCGCTGTCAACTTCAAAATTTTGAGGAACATTAAAGGGTCATGTGACCTATCTCATTTTAAAGATATTTAAATTTATCTAGGTACATAAAAATTATGTCAGTTTTAAATTTTTCTAGTTTGTTCAGAATTTAAAGCGGGTGGGAGGAACTATAATAAATGTCTTCGACAAAAAAATTGTCAAAATTGAAATCTAACATAATTTTTGTATACAAGGTGCACCATGTATCCTTCTCTATATTGCTATCTCTTAACGCTAAAAGATACAGGGTCGGTTAAACAAGTCCAAAGAAGCGCAATTTTGTGGCCATCTCGAATCAGTCAAGACATACAAAATATCTGTGACCGTTCCTGAAATATCCTGAAAAAACTGAAAAATCGAGATTTCTTATTATCTTGCCATATCTTTTTTATTATTGGAGATTAATAAATAATTTTTTTGTGGGCTTACATAAGTCGGCAAGAGCTACCCATCTGACATTTAGAAAATTTTCAAAGCCGACTAGATCCCAGGATTTTCATAGTCAACTTTCGTTTTTCTTATGGCCACCATATTGTTTTTTTATGTTGTTCGGTATAAAAAAAATCATAAAAACTAAAAATTGTTAAACTTCAAAAAATAAATTAAAAAATTTTTTATTCTTCTTTTTTCTTTACAAGAAATACAACTTTTTAGACCGAATTTCATAGATAAATTAAAAAACCATAAGGCAAGCTCTATTTCGGCGTATTTTACAAATGTTGACGTTTTTCAACGATTTTTTTTTGTTTTTCTTTGAAAATAGAATAGAAATTAAAAAATGTTTTTTTTTGAAGTTTATTTTTTTTTAGTTTCCATTATTTTTTTCATATCGAACGACATAAAAAATAATATGGTGGCCATAAGAAAAACGAAAGTTGACTGGGAAAACTCTTGGTTCTAGTCAGCCTTGAAAATTTTTGTAATGACAGATGAGTAGCTCTTGACGATTTATGTAAGCCTACAAGAAATTAATTATTAATTTCCAATAATAAGAAAGATATGGCAAAAATAAGAAATCTCGATTTTTCAGTTTTTTCAGGATATTTCAGTTCAGGAGCAGTCACAGATATCTTGCATGTCCTGATGGATTCGACATGACCACAAAACTGCGCATCTTTTCTCCAATTTAACCGACCCTGTATATCTCTTAGCGTTCAAGAGATAGCAATACAGGGTGATTGATTGAAACGCCACATTAGAAAAAATTCGACTTCCAAATGATCTAGGAATCTGAAATTTGGAACTTAGGCAACATACCTAATAACGAGTCAAAATGAATATTACCAAGATGGCAGCACATTTAAAAATGGCGAAAGCAATGGCCATCTTTGTTTTTTTAAATGGGACAACCTATATATTATTGCATTTTCAGATTGTCTGAGAAAATGTAATAACAATAATGTTTATAGTTGCATTTTAAATTGAGTAGGCTATGAGTTATAAACAAGTGAAAATCGCAATTTTCCAACTTTAAACCCATTTACCACAAAAACGGCCCATAATATCAAAAAACGGCTTACATGTTCCTATCTTAACTTTTTATAAGGCATCCAATTATGCAGTTGAAATGTTTATACAAGGTGGTGAAAATTATCAGATTTTTCATCACCCTGCATAAACATTTAAACTATACAGTAGGATACCAGATAAAAATTTAAGATAGGGACATGTAAGCCGTTTTCTGATATCTTGAGCCGTTTTCGTGGTAAATGGGTTTAAAGTTGGAAAATTGCGATTTTCACTTGTTTATAACTCATAGCCTACTCAATTTAAAATGCAACTATAAACATTATTGTTATTACATTTTCTCAGACAATCTGAAAATGCAATAAAATATAGGGTGTCCGATTTAAAAAAACAAAGATGGCCATTGCTTTCGCCATTTTTAAATGTGCTGCCATCTTGGTAATATTTCATTTTGACTCGTTATTAGGTATGTTGCCTATAAGTTCCAAATTTCAGATTCCTAGATCATTTGGAAGTCGAATTTTTTCTAATGTGGCGTTTCAATCAATCACCCTGTATAGAGAAGGATACATGGTGCACCCTGTAGATAATTTAAATACCTCTTCTAAGATGAGGGATCACACGACTGCAACGTCATGTTTGACATTTGACATTATGTCAAAAAGAAATAAAATCCATGACATTTGAATTAGTTTTGGCTCCAAAGTTCCATCTCATTCGGATCAAAAATTAAGGCACTTTAAGCTGAAACTGACACAAAGACGGTCAAAATTGACAACTAACATAATTTTTGTGCGGATAATTGAAAAAATACCTTTAAAATGAGGTCTTAATTACATGACCCCCAATGCCATTAAAAACTTTAAGTTGACAGCGGTTGCAACGTCATCTTTGACATTTGTCAGATCAGTTTTCCGTCAAAAACTCATACAATTCATGACATAAGCAACCCGATAAGGCAGTTTTGCACACTATTTTGCAACAATTATTTAGTAATGTGCTGCCTTGACTTTGAACTGCATTTAAACGTTTTTCCCAATAATTAAAACTTCCTTTCACTGATAGGTAAATAACAGCAACATTTTATTTACCTATTTCTAATACTTAGGAACTTAGGTATATTAAAAATAGTGAGCAGACTGTAGATGAGTAGACGAATTAAAAATAATTATTGTAAGCGCAATCTGAATTCTTTTGTAATCAATTCTGGTAGGTACCCAAACATTAGGTAAGTCCAGCTGTCAAGCATTTTGAGTTTTATTCTGAATTTTTAAAATGAAACAGTGTTCGTTCAGTAACTATTAGAAAGTAGCATACACAATACACACGCAGTCACAATAATAGTGGGTAATTTAGAATACAATCATAAACATAAAATTAAGTATTGCGTCATGCGCACAGCATAAGCGCAGTAGAGAAGTAGGACGTTATAGGTAGGTTACAGCATAGAAAATCGCCATTTTTATATCATTTCATAACAACCTCAAGCTTCAACCGATTTAGGTGTAATTTGTATTTGCTTCAACGGTGATAATGCGCATTATCAAAAAATAATGGCAAAATTATATTTCGCACTGAGCAACTTATTGGCAAATAGTTCAACTGCTAATCAACTCAAGGACAAAGTAACTCGGCGAGTTTTGATTTTTTGGCAATTGGCTTGCCTCTGATTCCATTCTCTATCGCGAATTTCATGCGCCGTGGAAACAGTTTTTGCTTGGCCTTGACCTCACGAAATTAAATCGCTTAAACGAACAAATAATGATAGTAATACCTATAATAAAGATCACTAAACATGAAAGAACTTGTATGTCCCTTTCGCTATTGTTAACAATAGGTTCCTAGGGAAATGGCGACTAAAATTTTACCACAGGTGAGGCTGTAAGAAGTCTAATTAGACATGAAAAATATTTCACGTTATGTCAAAGTATACCTGAGGTACTCACTCAAAAGGATGATAAACTTTTAAGCGGAAGAAAAATGTGAATTTTTTAAAGATTTATTTATAATTATCTAGGTAGAATGCCTGCCAAATAAAATTTACAAGTAGGTATTATATAGTCCTGTTACAGTAGGTATTACTTAGCTAGGATGAAATAAATCACGCTGTTAAATATAAGTTTTGTTCAATCAATGTTTCTGTTTAGAAAATTGCACATCATCAGGGTTAAATATGTTAATTTGAATTCCTTTATTTGCGACGTAGACATTTCCGATGGAAAAAAGTGGGGGTAGATAGGTATAGTATATCAAAATGAGAGAAGAAAGACCATAAAGAAGAGCAGTTTAGACAGAAATAGCTGCGAAACACGCCCCTCTTATTCCTCCCGGCTTCTCTCTCTAACAAGTTTTCGTTTCAATCGTTTTCGTTCGTTTACAGAGGCGACTGGCACGATCTCGCTTTCGTGTCGTTCGTTATATTGCGTTCTTCCTCAATTCAATTCACAATTCGTCATTTTGTGACTTCGTGTTTCAATCCTGAGGCACGGTGATACTTGATTTGATCGAAGTTTCTAAGCATCTGTTACCTAACGAATGGTCTGTTTTGTATAATTTATTTCATCTAACTTTAATTTGAATATTGACATTTTCATTTATATACCTAACAATCGTGCTATAAAATGATTCCTTAAATTCTAACCTCACAATTTGATCCAAGGAATTTCACGGTTATCTGAAGTTGTCAAGAATCTACAGTCAAGTCACGTGGTGGTAGGTAAGTAACCTTAACCTTATTTTATTATAAAATCAAAGCAGCTTACTTTATTTTTGCGCAGTTCTAAGTTTGTTCCAGTTCTACTTTAGGTTTGTTGATTTAGGTAAAAGAACTTTTGGTTTAGGTAGATGCTATGTGCTGGGATGAGTATGATTTAATTTGGGGTTAGGTTGAGACGTCAAGCTCAAGATATACTTACGTTGAGATGAGATCATAAATATCTTACCACCACCCAATCAATAAGAAAAGGGGAGCCGTTTTGAATGTTAAGTTGACTTTGGTGGTGGTGGTAGTGGTACACCGTGAACTTACCTAAGATACGTTCTAAAAATGTGTCAAAATAAAATTAGGTTAGGTATAATAGGTACCTATGAATTTTCTTGGATAGGTTACGATGCCAAAGTCAAATAACGGTTTGACTACTAGATGACCAAAAATATGGAAATAATATTATCGATTGATTCGGAGCTACCTAGAAACTATAATTAAAAGAAAACATTTAAAGCATAAATTTTCGACTAAATTCCAATTCCAACAGAACAGAAACGATCAAGTAAGAGTAATAAGCCTTGAGATGACGAGATGAGAAAAGCTTTAGCGTTTAGCCTCAGCGTGACGCGGCGTGGAGCACCGGAGATATGTTTCCTTCTACCTTCTACACGTCTTCTCAGTGGCGTAGCAGAGACGAAGATGCAGGCGCACCGACCATATCACTCGCTGATGCAATGATATGCAAAAGTCATTGCAAATTTGACTGAAACTTCAGAGTGGTGATTTGTGAGTTAAATTTTGACGAATTTACCCAATTAGGTAATTTAAATAGGCCTTAATGACTGATGGCTGAGAATTTGTGAGACGATTTTTCTTTGACTTTGTACCTACCTAATTGCTTCTTATACTCGCGTACCAGACTTGATAGTAAGAATAAGTAAAATAATAAAATAAATAATAATTAAATAACCGCTATTATGTGCATTTATTTTACTTATTCAAAAGGAGTAAGGCAACAGTACTTGAACTTGCCTAAATAATTGGTTGCCTATAATATTTATTGGGAAGCAATTTAATAAAACTGGCAAGTATGTTTAAAATGTACCTATTTAATAAAATATGGACGAATGATTGCCAAGGCAAGTCAAAAGTGAACAAGAATGTTGATTGTTGCTTGCGTAACGGTATTAGCGGTGCGTAACATATTCCAATTAACGAGATGTAATTATAATTTTTGATTTTACATGAATAAAATAACAGATTTTACAAAAAATTCTTCTCAAAACATATTCCCTATAGTTCAGCGTGGGCTTGTATGAAAATGGCGCTCTATTCAAAAGTACTTCTTTGACCTCCCCGATCACGTCCCCGAAACGACAATTAGTGAAAAAGAAGTGGAAAACACTTTTGCAGCTGTTAATTTTTTTGCAAAAATGAGTAGAGGTATAATTAAGCAAGAAGATGAAGTTTGTACTTGGAAATCAATTTTCCAAATGGATTTTCTCCCCTCCCCCCCCCGGGAGAGGGGGAGAAATTATAAACAAGGTCCAATAAGCGACTGTGCATGTGTGCGTGAGAAAAAAGGAGCGCCAAATCCTTTCGAATTTAAAATTGATATTTCAAAAGGATGAAAATTTTTTGTTCGTGTCATTTCTTGGCGCCCTGTTCGACGGAACAGCTCGAACACTTCCTTATTAAGGGGCACTGCCCTAGTTTTTCGCCGTGACGGACTTACCGTAAATACCGTATCTCCTCTACTCTGCAGGAAAACCAATTTTTTACCATCAGTTATTTTTTAATCCCACCTATTATTATACCTAGAAATAAACAGTTCTTGGGCATGCGTGGATGTGAGAGGGACTCGGCAGGAATTTTTTAATTTTTTACGAATAAACCCACGGATCAATTTGTTTGGCAAATAGATTGCCACCACTACCATCATTAGCAAAACCAAAACGTTTACCTCGAGGTTTACCTGCAATATGTTTTCATCTTCCTGAAATATGAGCCCTCAGTGCCGTCTTAACTTGCAAAGTAATAATTTTACTTCCCCTTTGAAAGAAAGTTGTACGAGTCTTCATTCTATTTACTTACTTGGTTTTGTTACGGCATTGGTTCCTGGTATGGTTCTGTCACGTAAAGGTGCGTTTTCACCAAGCGCGCAAAACGTTTGCAATTGTTAGCAAATGTTTGCAATCACAATATTTGTTTGGTGGAGACGAAAATGACGCGCATTCGCCAACATTTGCAATCATTTGTCCGTGTTCCGAGCGTTGTCGGTACATCAAAGGGATTTGTTGCTTGTGCGTGCGCGAAGTATTTTCAGTGTAGACGGGCAGGGAGTGTTCGCAGGAATCTCAGGGAATCAGAGCAGTGTTGTTTGTTGTTTTCCAGCAACTGCGACGTGTCTACCAAATTAACTATAGCTATAACCAAAAAATGGGATGTCCAAAATCTACGAGCTCTCTTTTTATTATTCTCTTTTTCAATTAAAACAGTCATAATTATGAAAGATGCGGCACTAACAATACGTTTTCTTTTCGGAGCCATTTTTGCTCGGAACATGAACAAATGATTGCTAATAACGTACCAGGTGTCTGTGAATATTCAGTGGAGACACTTTAATTGCAAACATTCGGAAACATTCGCGAACGTTTGCTAACAATGATTTTTTGGTGAAAACGCACCTTAAGATTACCATTACGTCATTGATAACAAAAATGCAAGGTTGCCAGTTTTCAAAGTTTTCAATATAGGATGACATGATTATGTCACTACGATTATTATTCAGTTTAATCCCTGGCCCTGGCTCAAAAACCGTGGTCAACTATTTGAAAAGTTTAGAAATTAGAAAAATATTGGTACTTATTATTATTATTTTTATGACCTTGAAAAAGTCTATTAAGGTTATCACTTTAATTACGTATAGCAGGTAATGGTTATACCTACCGGTTGTAATGGACCTTTAATTAATTGGTATAAATTTTTGTCAGCCAAAGATACTTCAATTTTGTCAAGACTATTATAATCATACCTACATTATACAGGGGCGAATTATGATTTTTGGCGTCCCTTGGCAACTATCTTATAGTGTACCCCCATCCCCGCCGTCATTCTGTTTAAATAATTTGAGCAACGTTCAAAGCGGGTGCAAATCGGGGAGCCCGTATAACGCCGCAGCCGAAATATTTTTCAATTTCCAATCAACAACAAATAAATATTTCCAGCATCCGTCTTTTGTTTGATCGGTTTGTAATGTAACTACGAATCGTGAATAAATGTGCAATAACACAATAAATCAGGCCGCGGCGCTTCCTTGCCCCCCCCCCCCCCGCTGTCGGCGACCTTAGGTAACTGCCTATATTGCCTTTTATGGGTAATCCGGCCATGTGCATTATTATTATAATAATTATTATTAATAGCCTATTATGAAGTTACAATAACAATAATATTATTCATATAGTATGTACAGATACGTGGGTAGATAGGTACGAGAAAATAAATAATGACATGACAAACATGAACTCAATCAGAACAGAAAATTTACTGAGTCAGCTCTTCAGAGCTGGTTAATCGCTTGACGAAACGTTAATGGAAGAACGCAACAAAAGTAACCAGTGGCTGCCTCAAGCCTCAAGACATGTCTTGCCTGAAAGCCTCTAAGAAAATAGTAAGTAAGCCCCAAGTCTCAGTATATCCGTCGTGACTCGTGAAGGCCGTGTAGGGCCTTTGGTGGATTTCAGGTTTCCTCCTCAGATCGCGTGATCAAGAAATTCAAGAATGGAGCTCGGCGCTCCGATCTCCGATCGTCACTTCGACGTTATTATTATTGCGTTGCAGCTGCTCACGATCTCGAATCTCGATCGACCAACCAGCGCGGCCGCCCGGGCGGGCCCGGCGCCAGGCGCCATGCGCCAGCCGGTGGAAGCGAGATAAGAGCTCGACGTCGACGTGGAGGCTGCTGCCTGAACCTGAAACCTGAACCCAGCCGGCACCACAAACTTCATTTCAGCAGTTGGCTGGCAGTCGAGCCCTTTTGCCAAGATTAAGCTGATAAGAAGTTTGGAGGATGGGATGGAATGGCAAGAGATGATGGGATCGAGACCCTCACATTTCATTCTTTGCGCCCTGATAGAGGATTTCTATCTTCGGATACTGGTCATTATTTTACTCGATATACGTAGGTAATTACCGAAACAAGGTTTCGGTAATTGACTAATGACTGTTACGAGTTGTGAAAATTTTAAATTTATTTATTGGATACAGTCGTCTTACACCTGCCTAATGTGAGTTTAGGTAACAAAAATATTTACCTACATACCAAGTTATTTTGGCAGACCTATCTACCTATTTGTAGTAAAAATCAATAGATGACCAGGACTAACTAGCTATGTATTATACCTATTATAGGTATGTTATTATTTGATTTAATTTTTTTAATAATAAGGTACCTCCTATACCTTAAGTACCTATAATTTTTCGCTGTTACGGAATCCAAGGTCAGTTGTTATTGTGATTATAAAAAATTGCGGACAGGAAGGTTCAAAAAAAAAGAAAGCGCCACTCGAAAAAAATTGAATTCCAGCAGGGATCAAAATGGGACTAAACAAACCTTCGAGATAAATAATTAAAAGTACCTAGGTCCTAATTAGGTATGCATGAATGCGAAGGAAGAAACCCTAATTTGGGTTATTGGGTTTGAATAATGAAATCGACGTAAGTAATCTGGATTATGCATCGTAACCCAAGTGCTCCATAAAACGTATCCCTTTATGGTGTCGCTTGCGATGTGTCAAAATACGCGGCTGGTTATCGATTTTGTGTTTTTGACTTGCCGCAATAAAACGGTACCATCACTTTGACTAGCCATTTCTAGGAAACGTTGTTAGCGTGAAGCTGGCAGAGGGCGAGGGGGGGCTGCAGCCCAGCAGCACTCCCAGCGGAACAGCCTTGCGCAGAGTAACTGTGTCGACGTGACAACATCGCTGCGCTTTCTGCACTCGTAGCGTTACCTCGGAGGAGATAACATCAGTGGCGGCCGTGTATGTTTCTAATAATTGAAGTCTCCCTAAATAAGTTCTGCGAATTAGAGTGTGTTATTATTAATAGTAACTGTGATATGTTTATTGGTTTTATCCGGAAAAGGTAATTATTTAAAGCGTAAAGGGAGATTTATGTTTTAAACTTACGTCAAGTGGGTTTGACACGAATATCTACCTACCTACTTGCTGCTTATTGCCAAGTTATGGTGTATTTGTCATGCGTCAAATTATTCTGTTTCTCATATTGTTAAGTATTGCTTCTTTGCGTTGTTACTGGTTTTCTTACTTACTTGTCTTTTATATTTTTCGAGTTTTTTTTTACGTAATCTTGTGATCACATTCATATTTTAATTTGAATGTTTGGTTAGGGACTTCATTTTGTTTTCATTAAATGGTTTCATTAATGCATTAAATAATAATAATCGAAATCAATTATTGGTTAAACTGTTGATTATGATTGTTTTTGTGTAGTGGTGTTCCTTTCAAAATTTTAATGAATAAATTATTCAGGTTATATACAGGGTCCTGTAGAAAATACGCAACATAAAGTAGGTAATGTAGGTACCTAACCTACGCATCATAGGTACCTAACCTACCTAACTATGGGAAAAAATTTCCTTCTCGGTCAAGGAAAATTTTGACTTCGCTAAAAGTTTGTGCTTCAAAAATGAGACAAATGACACACGCATCATGGCTGTCACGTGTCTTTTTGTTGACTGTCAAACTTGACATTTTTTGCAAAAAGTTACAAAATATGGCATTAGTTTTCAACATTTTGGAAAATGTCAAAGGAAAAAGTTGTTTGATATTTCATTTTCCACCCATGTACCAATTTTGAAACCTCTAGTAAATGTTGAACTAACCAATTTTAGAGTTTTCAAAAATTTTGAACCTTGCACCTAATAATAATTATTCCTTAATGTCAAATTTATCTCTTCCAGGTTTTTTGTGACCCATTATTGTTGATCCAAATATTGTTTCCTGCAAACATATTATAAAAATTGTAGCGAAAGCCATGTTGAAATTTATTGGTACCAACTTGATGCAAAATTGATATAATTTTCACAAATAACTAGGTAAACCAATTGGTTACAGAAAAAACTTTGAAGAGATAAATTTGACATAAAGTGAGAACAATTTTGTGCCAGTTTCTGAAATTTTTGAAAATTAAGAAATATATTTTGTAATTTTGAAAAAAAAGTCAAAATTGACAGTTATAAAAGACACGTGACAGCTGGTGCGGTTGTCATTATTTGTCATCATTTTTGAAGCACAAACTATTAGCGAAATCAAAATTTTCCTTTCCCGAAAAGGAACATTTTTCTTTTTCCCATTTGAAATTTGTGTGACCCGAGGTGTGACCATAATATTTAAAGGAAAGCCCCAACCCAATCTTTGAAACAAATATTGCAAATTATCTGCTTGAGCACCTGTAGAAGGTGTTTCCAAAAATAGTAAAAGGATTTAATATGTATAAATCGTTGTTTTTAAAGATGTGTAAAAATGTTGTTGATGTTGACTGACTGTTGAGTACTGACGGAAGGTTTCAAATATGAAATCGAAAATCCTCGCGAAAATCCCTACGACCAAAATACATTTTCCAAAATGAAAAACTTTTCCCTTGTGTTTACAACTTTCTGCCTGGCCCTATAGGCATATGCATGCATGGTCTGGTTAAGTGGTTAGCTATCTTTAATTTTTTAGTAATCAAGTACTTCGAAGGCGTGTAGTTCCCATCTCGAAATTTTGTTTAGAAACGTCCCTGTTGTAGAATAAATTAAATGGGCATTGCGGTTTTATAATTTTATTTTCTACTCATCAACCATTTTTAGATACTCGACACTTTGTTTCAAAAATTAAAAGGTTCCGTTTTAATTATTATAACTTTTTGTTTAAGTGGTTCGTGGTTTAGTAGCTACTTGCCAAATTTTTGTATCTATTTTAGTAAAGTGCGAAACAAAAGTAAACCAAGATTTTCAAAATTTTTCCGATTATCAAATTAACAAGCCTCACATAATAACCACACTTACATACAGGGTGAGGCGTGAGAACCTTAGGGCATTTTTATATGGAGAAGTCCTGAGAGTAGAAGTCTAAAAAATTGTACGTATATAATTTCGATTTTGACGAGCTGAACTGAAATGTTTACAACCCCTCACCATTTCCGGTTATACCGGAAGTTGCCATCAACTTTCTTATTTTAAATGGGACACCCTGTATATTATTAAATTTTCAGATTGCCTGAAAAAATGCAATAAAAATGGTGTTTGTCGTTCAAAATTGTAACGAGTGGTTTATGAGTTATAAACAAATGAAAATCGCAATTTTCCATTTTCAAAGCAGCTTAGGTCGAAATCGGGTCAAAATAGATGAAAACGGCTTACATGTCCCTATCTTAACTTTTCACGTACTATCTTATGGTGCTAATGAAATTTGTATACAAAGTGATGAAAATTCAGCGATTTTCAAAAAAAAAAATAATAAAAAAAATTTATTTTTTGTAGGTACTCTAGCGTAGTATATAAAAAGTTAGGATAGGGACATGTAAGCCGTTTTCCGATATCTTGACCCGTTTTCAAGCTAAGCTGCTTTGAAAATGGAAAATTGCAATTTTCATTTGTTTATAACTCATTAATAGGTCAATACAAATTTGAACTGTAAACATCATTTTTATTACTTTTTTTCAGGCAATCTGAAAATGTAATAATATAAAGGGTGTCCCATTTAAAATAAGAAAGTTGATTGCAACTTCCGGTATAACCGGAAATGGTGAGGGGTTGTAAATATTTTAGTTTAGCTCGTCAAAATTGAAAGCATAAATGTACAAACTTTTAGACTTCTACTCCTAACACTTCTCCATATAAAAATGCCCTAAGGTTCTCGCGCCTTACCCTGTATACGTAAGTGACCTTTATGTGACAGTACATACATACTTTTAGGTAGAATATAGTTTATTTAAAGTGGATACCTATAGAATTTTATAATTTTTATTGAATTTATATGCATACACAGGATGATCAGATAGTTAAGGGTACGAAGAAAATAGAGCTTCAATGAAATTTTTTTGAGACATGTGAACACGTGAAGCTCAATGACAAAATTTTCAAGATGGCCGCACTTCCTCAAATACGGGAAGTTTTCTGTTCGTTATTTTACACCCTGTAACTGCAACTGTGAAAATATGTATGTTTGATCTTTCGAAAAATTTAAAAAAAATTGTTAGGTATAGGTACAGTTGTTGCCGTCCCCGTTAAAATAACAAAGTAGGTGGTAGGTGTCAACTACAGGGATTTGCGAAAGTACGGCCATCTTGAAAATATTTTCATTGAATTTCTGGTAGGTACTCATTATTTATGATCTGGCTCATCAAATAGAGACAAATATGATTTCATGAACGAAATCGGCTCTTTAGATCTTGCCGACCAGAAACAATTTCTGCAGGGGGGGGGTCAAATTGGTTCTGGTTGCTTTAAAATGCTGTCAAAATCTGGTCGAAAATGAATCATTTTGATCAATCTTGCGTCAGTTTCTGCAATTCCCATGGTCGTTTTTTACTGATGTTTAGTTTCACTAGCTGATGCGTTCCGGTTTCAAAGGTTTCATTTTCCTGTTAAAGCAATGACGTCACGAAGTAAACACTTTAACCAGTTTGATTGTGGTTTGAACTAATCTTCGAGACCGGTTAGTAGACCGTTTTGAAACAGAAGAAGGGGTAGTTTAACATCCCAGCAGTTTGCCAAATAAATGTTTCTTGTAAGTTTTGATGATTGAAATTTTGAAGCTTGATGTTTCACCAATTTATTTGGAAAATGGAGATACGAAAACCGCCGAGTACTTTTCACGCCTTCACAATACATATCAGCCTGACGTAGAAAGTTTTTTTTTGTTTGTTTAAGATCCAATAAAGCAGAAAATTTTATACAGGCGGTAGGGAGTTGGAGCTGGAAACATACTCTACCTCGCTGCATGCTTTTAGGCCCCTCTGTGTTCCAAATGCACAAAAGTCTGCATTTTTGCATTACGGGGGGGGGGGGGGGGGTTAAGTTCTAAAAAGTGCAAAATTTATTTTCTATTTTTCTCGGCTCGTAATATGATACGACAACAGTAATTATTATAATTACTGTTGTTATTTTGTGCATTTTTGTGACCAGCGTAGAGGGCGAGCTGAGCACTACAAGTTTGTCGTCTCCCACGACTTTCGTTGTAATTTGTAACTGCGACGGTTGCCGATTGAGGGGCGAGGCACTCTTTTTTGGAGATTTTTTTTATTAAATTGATCATTTTATCAACGTGTTTTTACTATTTTTAGTCATTCTGCACTGTTTTTATTATTTCGTTACTAGACCTGTGAATTCGTAAAAAATAATTGTTTTGGATATAGGTACCTACCTACCTATTGTAAATTCGGAAAGCTTCTGCTGTATTTTTTTACACTTGTCATTCCTCACACATTAAAATACAATATACATTGCATGTGGACTCTTTTCCACACTACCGCAGTGGTAGAATCCCGTTTAGCCGTTGGAATCTACCTGAGGATTCAATCCCCCTTTGTCAATTCGTCTCCGAAAGGTCTAGAATTCTTATATTCAAGTACCTACAAGTTTTTACTGTTGGTACTTGAATGTTTAATGTTGAATTAAAAACACCGTATAATGTTTAACGGGGGACACAATAGTGCAAATATTAATTATTGTTATTAACTTTATGGTCGATTCAATAATAAAAATGCTCCAAAAAGTTTGCCCCGCTTCTCAATCGTTATACCTACCCGTTGCAGTTACGATGAAAAGAATGAGAGTTAACTTTTAACTTGTAGGTAGTGCTCAGCCTGTCCTCCACGCTGGTGCAATTACTTTTGTCGTAGCTATATTACAAGCCGAAAGAAATTGAAAAAAAAACATTTTGCACTTTTTAATCCCCCCCCCCCCCCCCGGTAACGCAAAAACTGTAGATTGTTGTGCATTTTACATTTTCCACATTAACATAGAAAAAATTAACATAGGAAAAATCTCCCTGCCGCCGCCTATACTAAAAGGATAGGGCTGCTGACATGAGAAAACAAAATCGAAATCCCTTGGGAATATCGAAAGTTATCCCCAATGAAAAACAAAATTTTAGGCTGTGACGCTTTCATTTTTTCGTAGTGAGTAGATGCTACCTCTAATGAAGATTTGTGGCAAGTTTCAGAAACATTTTTAATAAGCTGTACCTGTTAGCTTAACGCATTGCTGACTTGAGTAACTTACGATATTAAGTGGAAACAATCAGAGAGACGTGAAATACTTACCTAATTGGAAGTACCCAGGTATCTACTTATCTCTAATAATTGCAATTGCCATCATACTGATCTTTGTTTTAAAATAATATGACACTAATAAAAGTATTTCGGGATGTGGGTTGAATACTTTTCGGGGGTAATTACACGAGAGCTTATTTTTTATCCGGATAAAGATGCAGTTTTAACGAAAATTTGTTTTTTATTGGCAATTTAACGAGTCAAATTGTCTGATAAAACGACGAGTCCGAAGGACGAGTCGTTTTATCTGACAATTTGACGAGTTGAATTACCAAAGAAAAAACAAATTTGAGTTTAAAAGTGCATCTTTATCCGGATAAAAAATATAAGCTCGTGTGTAATTTAGGGAGATAATTTAACGAATATAATTAATTATATTTAATTAATATCACCTTGGTAACTACTTACTTGATTTTGCGTCTAAAAAGCTAGCTTACATTTTATCCAGATGCAAAGTTAGGGCTAACTTTATCCGATGTCAAAGTGACAAAAACACTATTCCTTATGTCATTTTTAATACATGAGTTAAATTATCGTCTCCAAAATGTAAAAAAAAACTTTCAGTCAAACTTGGCAACGAAAATTTTACAATACAGCACCTTATCGCTCTATTTGGTTGACCTTGTTGTCACCTTTATTTCAGTAAGTTGCGACTTTTCGAAGAGAGTTCGGAGCAAAATTTTTCTGGTATCGGATTCAAAATGGTGATGTCATTCTTAGCATAGCGAATCATTGTTTTTAGTTCTCATAGTTTATTGATTAGAACGCCTAGGCAACCTGGGAAATCTTGTCGTTTGAGACCTGTCTGTTTTTTTAATAATTAATTATTACTAAAGTGACAAGACCACTTTTGGAAGTTAGGCGCTGGTGCTGGTTGTATTTTGACGTGTACTTGTACCACTTAGCTTTTTCTAGAAAATAATGGAAGGAACAATAAGCTGGCTGTCGTCAGAGCACAAATCGGAAGGTATGAATTATTATTGACGTTGAATAGTTTTATTTTTACTTGTCAAAAAACAACCTGAAAATCGCCAAATCAGTTTCAAGGCGAATGGTTAGATTTTGGTCTAATTGAACCTGGTAAATTACCCAATTGGCCTAAGCAATTGGTGGTTGTTCAAACGATAGTCAGCCTGATTCATGTTTTTATTCAAAATAAAACGAGATTCTTCTCCAAAAAGTTAATTTTTGGTAAGTAGCAAGCTAAATTATGTCAGCATCAGCATCAACTGATTGTTCTTTAATTACAGATTATTCTCATTAGGTACAACGAGACCTTCTTATTAAATCTCGAAAACATGACTTTTGACACTTCAAGAAGTAATAGATACCTTTTGCAAAAAATTACCGTTTCCGGTTCTTACGTTTTAGTTTTTTTTTAGTAATTGACATTTATTCCAGCGTACTTTCATAAGAAGCCTCTTCTATATTTTGCTTCCTCAGAGTTCAGAGCCTTCACCAAACGAACGGCGAGAAATAACGGCGAGCTTCGGGCGCTACGCTACTACGCTTTTAATATTACTGCGCGGCCTCTCCTCGTAATGGACTCGCTCGCCGCGTCAACATCAAGAACAACGATCGTATCGTACGATTATCGTCACTTGCCAAGCAAAACTACGATCTCCATTTGGAAATTTAGACTGAGAGGCTTTCTTTGTCGGCGTCTGTGGGAGTATTACCCGTAACAGGACTTGTTGGAAAAATGTCACTGCATCATGATCCAATATATTCGAGACCATTTGTATAACTGTTGTAGATATATGACTTTCCGGGTTCTCCTTAGATACATGCCACCAAAGGGGAAAATCTTTTTGTTTTGATCTTTTTCTTAGCGTTTGCAAAGTTGCAGGTGCACAGTAAGTTCCTAGATCTCTACCCCTTATTTTGGCTCATACCTAGTTTATACCCAGTTTATCATTCATCTTATAAATGTTCACCTATTTGCATAAAAAAGACTGACTATACCTACCTAACGTAATGTCATTAATAATAGCTCAACATGTTTGCTGCAAATTTAGCAATCAATATTATTCCGGACCTTTCAGTGTTCACGAGAGATGCAAGCAACATTCTCAAGGTGCAATGCAGAGGCTAAGGTCATTTTAATACAACCAGTCAATATTCATTGTCTGCTTCCCATTGTTAACACCACTTCGTTTTCGTATGCGTTTAGGCGCTTACCATGATAAAAGCTAGATTTCTCCCTGGATTGAAGTCTGCATGAGCACAGCCTATCCTGAAAATGGGGAAAATGTTGCCAAAAAAAAAACACCGATTGCTCTGAAGATAAGATTTGTAAAAGTAGTGGAGGTTATCAACGCCGAACTCCTTTATCGCTAAGAACTGGCTCGTCTCCTATCCTTAGGACTGGACCCTGTGGACTCTGTTGTAAGATGTAAATATTTATTTTATCTTCACCATATGGAGTGCAGCTGTGGATACGTGCGGAGAAATGCCGACAAGCATTATTATATTTGACACCCACAATGACGTTGGTGTCCCCCAGGGCCCCAGGGGTACATATTTATGTTGCCTTCCAGTCTATTTCTACTTTTTAATGTATCTGACGCTCTTCATGGTTAGCCGCTGACAGTGTAGTCCTTTAAACTTTAAAGAAAATTGGCTTTTCACGATGATTCAATGGAAGTAAGAAAAAAATATTATACAGAATATTGCCTCTGTACAGGGGGTTTTGCCCGCATCAAAAGCAAAACCATGTTTTCAATAATTTTTTCAAGAGATATTTTGGAAATCATTTTCAGTTATTTTCAGCAGATTGATCCGTTGTATTTTTTTGAACCAACGTGTCTACAGACTCGGCCAAATTTCTCACGTGTAGAACAAAAAAGTTGTTTTTTTATCTTTTGTATTCAAAGAATTTGTTGATGATGTTTGCAAAACATTTCAATTATTAATGATGTAATTATAAAATATTAAACAACCGTTTTTATTTTATTTTTTATGTAGGTACCACGTGTTGGAAGCAAATTCAAAATGCAATATTTGCTGAGAACTGAATGAATTTCTATTTAAAGAAAAATCAGTGCCGTTGAAATAGTGCGTCATTGATGATCTCTTATACTCACGAAAAATGCCTGTAATGCTAGTTACCAAAAATACTCTCAACTAACAATACCGAACACTGCTATACCCAATCGACGACAATTGCAGCAGCTCCCCCAAACGTATGTGGGTGATACTAAAAGGTATATTTGGAGTTTCAAATATCAACATTGAAAGCACAACTCGTAAGCTTACTAATACGGAATGAAATTAGCATTGGGAATTAGAACAGACATAACAAAGACTGCAATTAGTTTGTTAACAATAAGTGACACCAATTGCCGCATAATGGCGCTGTGAAACTTGTCGTTCGGTTTAGGGGAGAGTTCCCGGTATTCTAGTTGACAGTATTTGCTCGGTAATTTTATACAATAAATATGTAGGTATAAGTAATAAATATATTAATGTTCATGCTGTTAAGTATGTCATCAGTAATGCCAGTGGTGTACGTACTTGGACCTACACCGACTGCTACTAGTGAATTTACAAGCAAAACAATACAAATAACAGAAATTTATGCATGTCAGTAGATTAAAACAAAAATCACTAATTACACAAATCTGGAGAAGGGAAGCGAACTATACCCACAAAGGGTGGCTGGGGGGGGGGTGTTACGCGAAAAATCCAGAATAATTAACCAAAAAACGAGAAAAGGTTGTGAAAAAATCAGACAATGCCAAGAAATAATTTGCAGGCTTCCTTAATTTGGAAGGCCCAAAGCGCCTGCGCCTTTATTGGCAATTCGCCAGTGCATGTTCATGAATCAATGAAAAAATGAACCAACCATCAGTTGGTTGCTGTTGTTTTGGCTTTGATGCCGTCAACTTTTCAATGTTTGGCTTCTGGACTGTTATTTTTAGCCGTAAGCCTGGCAGCATAATCTTTTTTTTTTCAATTTCGCGCGTCTCCACAATTTTTGGCAAACTTCCTTGAACCCCCTCAATTTTTTTTGCCTAATCTAAGTTGAAAGGTAATGATATGAGCAGCAAAAAAGGTAAGAGTATGAGGGCTCTATGAGGGCTTATGACCTATACCAGAGACCAGATTAACAAAAATAATTACAGGAACGTTCTTTCGATCATGCATTAAGATCTTCCCGGTTATCTGTTGTCCGTTATTTCACTTTGGTAAGTGTGCCGAATAGAGTAAGCGAAGCGACCTCCTTTGTCCGATTCTGATTATGTGTATAGGTACATTCATCACAGAATTCGCAGATCAGGTCTGACAGGTCTCCTCTGTGAAGCTGGTTACGGGCGAATACTCGATATTGGGGTACGGGAACATCGGAGAAAAAGCTATTTGTCCAAGAAATAATACTCGTACGTAGATAGATACGTAACATGTGCAGTGAATTACTAATTACCAATCCAGTACCACCCAGACCCCCCCTTGTGCGCGCTTTTTTGCTATGAGCGCGGTTGCGGTATTCGGCACAATGACCCTACTGTGCTAGTAATCTCATTATCATAAAAAGGCTTTCATTGTTTTTCTCTTTCTCCCATTCTCTTCTTCCAGTCAAAATACATTAGTTTCCAAAGTATTTTTTATTACTACATAATCCTGCCAAGATACCTACAATTTGTATCAATGCCAAATCTGCTTGAATTCTAAAAGGTTTTAAAAATACCTAACCTATAGATTAAGTGCAGGTTCTTCAGAATTACTCTCAAGTAATTTGCGAAAATAAATTTATCTGTCAATTTTTACAAATTATTGCTGCTAGCAGGTAATCGAAAAATGACCAGAATTTTTTTCGAGTTGCTTCAAATGTTCTAGAATCGATCCCAAGTCATGCTCATGACATGATCGATTAGTTACAGTTGGCGATGGCGGTTGACGCGATTGGCGAATTCAGCAAAGTGAATTGAAAGTTTGAAAGAAATGACGTGGCATGTTTTTTTTTTAATAGGAAATGTTTTGATTATTTGATTAAGTGCATGTTGTTGTCGACATGAATAATTGCAATTATTACCTACATTAATTTAGGTCTGATTCATTTCTGTCATGTTGCTACTTACAAGAAGTGAAATAGAAATGTCAAGACATATTGTGTCAAATCTGATGCACACCCATCTCCCAAATAGATGTAGTACTGCACCGCGACGAGTGTGGTGTGTGACCGTAAATAGTCAGGAAATAGACAAATAGAGAGAGTCGAGATTCGACGCAAGTCGCGATGCAAGTTTTACCGCAATCGCAATCTAGTCGGCGTAGCCGAGGTACCCAGCCAGAGAGTTCCGAGACCTCGTTCACTCGTTTTTGAAGCGCTGTTGCCAAGTTCGCGTATGCGGACTCCCCTCATGTTTCACGAATCGAATCGGCGGTTTCCACGCGCCCGATTACAGGTCAAGTTGTGATCTTCTAGAAAGGTCTACAATCCATTATCCGTTCCATTTTGCCTGCCATCGCTATTTTGCTCACGCTTGGAAAGTCGAGGTCATGGCATGGCACAGAGGGAACAAAAACAAAGAACGAGTCTGGAGGAACGAAAAAGTTTGATGGAAGAGGGGTATTTCGTGTTCGTAGCCTTCTTCCATTTGATCCTGAGATTGTTTTATATCTACTGAGTGTTTTAATGTTTTTGGATAGTTGTATTATTTCGAACTTTGAATCAAAGTTGCTGACCCAAAATGTTGCACAACTTTTTGCTGAAAGTTGGAGAGGAGACAGCCAAATTCGTTGTATTTTTTATTTAACAGTTACCTATCCCGCGGTATTAAGTTCAAGACCGTTTACTTTAATTGACTCCTAATTTATTTTTAGTGTCCGCTCTACTTTAATAAATGGTTGGCTCTTAATATTCATTCTAATTCATCGTTATGACCAGGCATTTGAAAATCGGGCAAAAGCTGCTAAAATATTGATCCGTAACAACTGTTTGGGCTTCTAATTTATTAAACTACTAAATAGTTAACCACTGGCGGCGCTTGGCGTCAATATTTGATAATAAGTAATTATTAACAATAACAATAATGCATTTCAAACCACGTAGGTTTGTAAAAAAAAAGAAATTGTTTTAAAATCTGCGGCTTTTTCTGACCGAGGGAAAAACTCACCTATCAAAATACTTCTTATAACCCCTTTCCCTACCCGCCTTTTACTCATCTACTTAGGTGGGTTGTCAAATCCGGGTTCCTACGGCCTACCACAGTCCACTGGACATATAAAAGAGGGCTTCCGGTACAAAAGTTCAAGGACAGCTCTAATTTGGTAGAGTTGTACAGTTCCGTGTCCTCATTAATATTCCTTGAGCGACCGACGCTCGCGCCGCCATATTGGACAAATTGTACCGAACGCCAGTTTTTCGAGGCTATCTTCTCTCCAGCTAGGTTAAAAATTTAACAATTGACAAGTTTAATAGCGCCCTCACGCAGCAATCGGTGCCACTAGATTGTTTTACGAATTCGCAATGTCATAATTATGTCTAATTACGCTTACGAGTTTTGTTTTTTCCCACCAAATAAACATTTTAGTGTCACCCACATACGCTTGGGGACGCTGCTATAGTTGTCCAAAATCAACACAATGCATTAGCTATAGAAGTGGGCGGTATTGTTAGTTGAACGTATTTGCTGACACTAATTTCCCCCGAGAATGAACGATTACCGGCAGTCGCTGAAGGTCGCAAAGTCGGAATATTAATGAGGACATCGAACTGTACATATAACTCTATCAAATTAGAACTCTTTGACCTTTTGTGACAAGACCTACCCATTGCCTGGACATTACATGGTGGCAATAGACAATATTAAATGTGAAATAATACTATTACGTAGAACGTAGATGGTTATTATTTCGTATTATTTGTACCTTGTATCTGATGTGCTCGACAACTTTTTCAAATAACATATTTGCATATCTTTGAAAACAAGGGTAGTTTACTCGTTTTACTGTTTTTGGAGTAACACCTCGAAAACATAAACAGATGAGTTCTCTTTGGGGGTTCTAAGCAGCGCCGGATTAGAGGTTTGCAGCGCCCTAGGCTAATTAAATAACAGCGCCCCTTTTTAGTTGAATTTTAGTAATTGTCGCCCTCTCTCCCCTCTTATGGAAAAATCTCTATCTAAGGAATGGCAAAGAGCAATTTTTTGTATGTAAAATTAGACATTAATAGAAAGAAATGTGTAGGTATTTCATTAGGTAAATTCTGTTGCGCTTTTTGTGAGTGAATTGTGTCAAAGATATGCTAGCATTATAGAGTCCAACCGGGGGGGTCTGGGGGGTACGGAGTATCCCCCAGGAATGAGGGGGGTTCGGGGGTTCTCCCCCGAGAAAATTTTTGAAAAAACAAGTGCGAAAATGTTAATCACACTATAAGGAATAACTGCATTTATACTGTTAGCTATACATTTTCGCATTACGTTCAAGCATTGGAAAGGTCCGCCGGATAATATATAGAGTTGAATAGAAGTTGGGTTAGAGCCACCATCTGGTTTTAATATGGCCAAAGCCTTCGTTGTTCGATATCGTCAATTCAAGAACCAAGACATGCATATGCGTATCACGAATTTTTCAAGAAAAGGAAAATAGTATAGAACTCTAGGTACCTACTTTTATTATAGAAGAACATGAATCAGGTTCGGCGTTCCGCGAGTAGTCTGTACAGGCCAGAGCTGTTCTAAGATATTTGGGGCCTATGGGCCACTGAAAGTAATGTGCCTTTTTCTCAGATGAAATGCGTAAAGGATAGCTAACGCTGGGAATAAGCCAATGACGACTGATGGATTACAAATAAGTTAGTGCAGTATGAATTCTAAATAATTTAACACTAGTTATGTATGTCCGGCTCCAAAGAAAATGCGCAGCAAGCGAAATTATTTTCAATTTTAAAAGTTACGCAATTTCCCACTATGTACTTAGTTAAACATGTTGGTATTGAGATGTGAAAACTATAATAACTAAATGACTAATAAATAATCACAAAAAATATTATACTTCAATAAAAACATCCGCCACCAAAAGGCTTGCGCCCCTTGCCTACAGCCCTATTAATTCTGTGGTTAGAAAGGCCCTGATTATGTAATATTGTGAAAAATTGCCCAGGATCCTGCACGCGCCCCCCGCCTCCTTGGCTACCCTCCCAGAAATTAATTTTATCATGATATTTTGATAATTTTTGTTATTGTTATGAATTAAGATGTTTTTTTCTCTCGCCCGCCGCCCCTATGAACTTGTCGCCTGCGTGTGGGCAGTAGGTAGGTATTATAAGTATTTATGCATTTACACATGCATTTACAAGTTTTAAGGGCGCCTCCGGCGCCCCACCAAGCTTTGCGCCCCTAGGCTACAGCCTAGGTAGCCTTGTGGGTAATCCGGCGCTGGTTCTAAGTTTGAGACAATTCAGAAACTTTTTTCAAGAATAAAAGTTTATGATAAAAAATGTTCTCATAAATAATGTGTTTTTACTTTTTCCACACCCTGTATCTAATTATGTAGTTACTTTGTTGAAAATCGGAAAATTCTATTCGGTATACAACTAAAAGTAATCAACATCTGAATTCTGACTGACTCATTCGCGCAACATTCGCATATTAAAATTTCCTCCCATAATGCCGCAAGCCACAAGAAATGCGATGTGACGAATGAAGAATATTTACATTCTGCAATGTAGAAGACCAGCAAGAAGAGGACTTCTTACTCCAGAATGCAAAAGCTTTTTCTTTTTAGATGTTTACCGACTCCTTTTTCATCAACATTTGGTTAGGTATACGGTTATCCAATTTATAGATCCTTTTTAGAAGCGGTTTCCCTGCTTCTGCGCAACGGCGTGTATTTCTGTCCGCTTTTACCTGGTTGTTGGTCGTTCTTCTACTCGTTCTCCTCGATCTCACGACGAGCTACGAGTTTCTGTTTCTCTTTACATTTAGAGCGGCCTCTGCGGCATACCCATACATACAGCACCGTCCCACGCCACGTCATCCACCTCATAGGTAAAAAATGTTTGTACAGATGAGTAATTTTTACCGAATATCAGCTTTAGGATAGAATTGCTTGCAAGTAGGTAGAGGAACTGGGCTTACTGATTTCTAAGTTTTTGTCTTAAATGTTGTTTCTTGGATGAATTGAAAACTGCAAATTGCCAATTTCAGATCTGCAGTTTCCTCAGTTTGATTTGACAAAACTTTTCCGGCTCCATTGGAATTAGATTATAACATAACCTCACTCTTTATAACATTCTTTGATTTATATTTACCTATAATTATGAATTTTAACTTTAAGTTTGAATGGCTTTAACCATTGAAGTAAAATTTGGTTTATTGATCACAAAACAAATTTTAAATATAAGTAGCCAACCTTAGGTACCTATATACAGGGTGTTATGTAATTGAATGTCAATATTTAAGGGGGTGATTTTTGGGTCCATTTTAAGAAGAAAACTTCATAAGAACGCATGTCCTAAGAGTCTTAACTTTTGAGATACAGGGTGGTAAAGTCCCATTAAAATAAATCATTTTTTCGTAATATCTGTAATACCGCTCTGTATATTTTAATTTAATTTCGTATACAGGTATTACGCATCAAGAGGAATTTTTTCATGTACCACGTTTCATTTTATTTCCATTAGTGACGATGGTGCACGGTCGTGCAGAATTTTAACGGCATATTTTAGCAGACATTGATGGTACTCCACTGATTTCTGTTCAAATACAAAAAAATCATTTTTGGAATCCCCATTCATTTCCAAGCAAATTTGATTACCTATTTTTTTCCAGTCCGATGCAGGGTTTTCGCCTAAAAAAATAAAATCTGTTTCTCTACATGGTCACAAGATTATCGTTAAATGACAATAAAAAAAAATAAAAATATGCATAGATAAAATTCTGCAAGATGTCACTAGTGGAGATAAAACGAAATGTGGTACATGAAAGAATGCCTCTTGATGAAGTAATACCTGTCTATTAAATTTCATTAAAATATCCAGGCGGTACTACAGATACATATTATGAAAAAATTATTTATTTTTAAAAACTTTACCATCCTGTATCTCAAAAGTTAGGACTTTTAGGACATACGTTCTAATGAAGTTTTCTTCTTAAAATGGACCCAAAAATCACCCCCTTAAATATTGACATTCACTTACAAAACATCCTGTATAGGAAACTGATAATAATAATAATTAAAAAGGTTTTTGATACTTTTAACAGTCATATTATGTTAGGTTAAATATTCCTCGCATGTTTCTGACTTTCAACTACTCGGTTTAAAAAGTTCAGTTATCACTGATAGGTTCATTACATGGTTTGGAGGGGGGTCAACAACCCCGAACAACTAGATCACCCACGTGGTTTTTTCCGCCACTTGCTCATATTTGCCACATTATAAGAGCCTGCACCAGTAGTGTGCTGTGTAATTTTTTATTGATGTTTGGATTTATTAGTTGTACGAGGTTTGCTTCAAAAGATCAAAGTGGATCTATCAATCAAATTACGGTATCCTTAATAATTAATTGGTATAAGAATGAGAAGTGATAAAGTTGAGGTATAATTTTAAAGAGCTAATATACAGTGTGTCCCAGGATATGCGAATTTATAGGTATAACAACAACAAAAAATCGAGTTGTAATTTGACTTATTGGGGTCCAGGCCTGCTTGATTAGATAAGAAATTTTATCATTTATTTTCATGTTTATTAATAAGTCAAGTATATGCCCGGATAAGAGTATTCTTTTTTATTTTCATTGTATCTCTTTTTTTTAAATTTTGTTTCAGAAGAACCAGTAAAGAACTTAAAAAAAATTTCGGAAATAACATTTGAAGACCAAAGTTGATTTATTAGGGTATTAATAACAAACATCTAAAAGTATGCTCTGTGCGAAAGTCTCAAGTATAAGACTTGAGTTTCCAAGGCACACTAATATGAATACTAATATGTCCAGTTTAAGTGGCACTACATTGATTTTATCGCAAGCTGCGATAGTCAACTTTTTTTTTTTGTTATGGCGGTCATATTGATTTTACTTTTTTGAATTGCTGGCAAGATGGTCTTTTCAAAAATGTGTAACTTCTTCATGTTTCATTCAGAAAACTTTGAAAAATATTGAAATCAATTTTTAAGAACAGTGGGCCATGATATCTATGAAATGAAAACAAACTGGTGTTCTAAATATTACAAGAAGTATAAAAAAAAAAAATAGTGACTTGCGTGGCCAAGTGTCTCCGCTGGCACACGAAGCCACAGATCGCGGGTTCGAAACTCACCTCGGCCCGCTTTACTTTTCAGATTCATTTTCGAATGTCTGTGAAAAGTAAAACAAGCGATCGAACGTTTAAATGACAAATATAATTTAAAGTGTGTGTGGCTAAAGAGTAAGTATCAAAATATTATTGTTTATTCAGTTTAATAGTTGAAGTTAAGCGATTCCAAGCAAGATCAAAGTTTTGTCGTTTGAGTGAAGAGTTCGGGAACTGTTATTATTTCAAAATGAATTTTTCAAATAGTGAAAAGTGTCAAATGTTTGAATGCTTTATTCTTTCGGGACAAAATGACTTAAGAGCTGCCGAAATGTATTTAAATAGATATCCAGAAGGGCTTCAGCCAGATAAATTTTTTTATAGAAAATTACGGAATAATTTAATGAATCACGGAAGTTTTGTTAGTCCTAAGGCGAAACGAAAAACCGATGAAAATAAAGATAATTTAACTCTTCAAGCAGCCATGGAGAAACCTCGAACGTCACTTCGTGAAATTGAAAAGACAACAGGCGTTGCCAAGTCAACAGCAGGAGTAATTTTGAAACGTTTCAAATACCACCCTTACCGTGAACGACCCTGCCGTAGAAAAAAAAAATTATGGTCTGATGAGAGTCGATTTACCAATTGTGGAATATTTAATCGTAAGAATACTGTTTTTTGGACTGATGAAAATCCACATTTAACACATCAAGTTAGACATCAAGTAAGATAGTCAACGTCTGGTTAGGTGTTATTGATGGTCATATCATAGGGCCATTTTTTTACAATGAAAATTTAAATGCACGGAAATATTTTAATCTTCGATCAACGAATGTAACAGACTAAATAATGGATCTTACACTTGAACTATAAATGGTATGTTCTTCCAGCATGACGGTGCTCCTGCTCATAATGCTAGGATTATCACAGACTTTTTAAATGCTGAATACGTCGAAAATTGGTTAGGCAATAAAGGACCAATAAGGTGGCCTGCTAGGTCTCCAAACATGACGCCTCTTGACTTTTTATTTGGGGTTTCCTAAAAAACCGACTGTATGAGAAGTTACGAAAATGTAAACGAATTACGTCGGGCAGTTCAAGAGGCAGTAGATGAAATAACTCCAGAGATGATAAGACGTTCCTGTGATTCGGTTACTGAAAGGTGTAGATTATGTGTTCAACAAAACAGTGGCCTAAATTAGGATTAGGATTAAATTAAATTAAATTAAATTAAATTCAACTATTAAACCGAATAAACAATAATATTTTGACACTTCTTGTAATATTTAGAACACCAGTTTAAACACCACTGGTGGCGGAAATTTTGTTAAATGTATGTACAAAAAAATCACATTGACAAGGTTTCGAAATTTTTTATTTAAAGACGACCAGAATACACTTTAAACCCCATATACAAACCAATTTTGGTCTATGTGTCAGGAAACAATTGATGCCACCCCTCTAGTTGTATGTTTTGCCGATTGCCACCTTCCAAGCTAAGTCACAAGATGTCTTATAAATGGATTAATCCTTTTTATAAATTTTTTATCCACATTTTGGTTGTTGTATCCATAGTTACAGCAAATACGCTGAACTATAACACCGGAAACTTTCCCCCAATTCGAACGACAAGTTAGTTTTACAATGCGCTCATACTCGCAAAATTGTTTTTGGAACTACAGTAATACTTAAAGTTGAATGTTTGAAAAAGCTTCTTACCCACCCAGCACCCTCGGTCCCGAAAAAATTTATGGAACTTAGGACACGCGGATGTAAATATTTACCTTAATTAATTTGATTTTATTTTATTGATAATATAGTGCCTATATTTTATTACCATTCTTGAATGTTTTGACAACTGTCCTAACCTAAAAAAATCAAGAGCTGTCAGTTGTAAAGAGTGGATTAAGCTAAGACAAACCTCTTTGTGTCAGGGCCTACTCCATAACGAATTTATGGAAAGGGTAAAGATGAATTTTAGTGCCTCACATGGATTGATTGTATTTACCTACACATCTCTAAAATTAATCTAAAATGAATGTAATGTTTCAATAAGAACTAATGAGATAATAAATTTTCTTTGCAGCTATGCCCGCCAGTGTTGTTGATCCTGATATGGCTTTGTTAACAAACGGTTTAGAAATACTCGATAAATTCAAAAAACCAGATAATGATCACGAATCGGACGAAGAAAGCTTTCATCTGCTCTCCGATGGAGAAGATGACAGCGACAAAACTAGTAAGTAAACGTGGGAAAAATTGAACTAAACTTGATCCCCAACTAATGGCTTCCTTTTTTCAGGTAATATCTGCACTGAATTAGGTGAAGCTTTGAAAGATGAGACTGAAGATGAAATATTAAAAAAACTAGACGATAGTTCTTCACTTAAAGAAACTGCGAACGTACCTGATATAGACGAGAAATTGGAACAAAAACTTTTAGAAGATGGTGAGGATCTCGCTGATGCAGATGCGGGAGATCTTGCTACTTTTGATGAAGTAAATGCAGAGGATATGGGAAACTTTAAATCTAAAACCAACACAAATGAAGAATGTGATGCACCAATAGTATCCGAAATAGAAAATTTAGATAAAGTAGACAATAGTACCACTGAAAACACAAATGAAAACGATGCTAAATCGATACCCGATAACACAGATACAGAAAACACAGAGACAGAAACAGAAAACACAGAAACAGAAGACACGGAGACAAAAAACACAGAGACAGAAAACACAGAGAGAGAAAACACAGAGAGCAATAATTCCACACCCGATAAAGAAAAAGAAAATCAGTTAATGGGCATCAGTAACAGCGAAACTGACATTCTTGCTGATATTGATGATCATGATGAAAGTAAAACTAATTCAGAAGAGAATAAAGAAGAAGAAGAAGATTTACTAATGGAAGAAGTCAGTCGTAATTTAGAGGATGACGGAAATGAAACAGGTGAGAAATCAGAAATGGAAGAGAAAGAGTTGATGGAGGTTGATGAATCAGTGTCTTCGCCTAAAGATAAAGACATAGATGAGCATCTCCTGGACGAAAGTGAACTTTGTGACATGCAAAGCGACGCAACCGATGATAAAATCGAGCAAAGTGAAGGACACAACGAACGTCCGGAATCTGAAACGTCTCACGCTGAAACCGAACTACAGAAGCTGTTAGATAAAGCCGACGAGGTGAAACTTGATGACATAGTTCAAATTAAAAACGAAGTCGACGAGGAAAAAATATGTAACGTTGAGTCGGTAGTGCACGTCGAAGAAGATAATCAAGAGGCGGATGCTCCTAAAAGTCCCAACCTCGAGTCGGATGATTTGCTCGACATATCCATCATAAGGGATGCCGATGAGGACGATGCCCATCTTGCAGAATGCTCTAACGATGCCACCTCCATAGAAAAGGACGAGAATGATGAAACGAGTGATGAAAGAATGGATGAAGTTGAAGACGAAGACATCGACATGGCCGAGAGTGAAAAGCCTTCGGAAAGCGGCGACAATGATGAGCAGATGGATGATGTGAGTGAAAATGATAAGGACAACGAAAATGATGTGAATTCTGACAGTAAAGATGAAACTGGATCGGAAGCTCAGACGGAAATGGAGACTGATGCTGCTGATGATATATTGAAAAAGATCGACGATGCCTTCAGTAAACCGGACGAGGATGATAAATCCGTCGGTGGTGGATCAGAAGAAGTCGGCAACGACGGAGCTGGGAACATCGATGAACCTGCCGAGTCCAGAGAAGCGGTTGATTCTGGTATCCCTACACCGACAGTAGATGATGATGATGAAGCCTCACGGACTACCAGTATAATATCTGAAGCTTCCACTGTCCGTGAGTACTTATTTCTTTTCTTTTTTCATCATTTGTTTGGGCTATCAATTTTAAACTCTGAGGTGAAAATGCAGACTGAATCTTAAAAATAGCGCATTTACTCAAAAATTGTTTTGTTTTTTTCTGAGCAAAATACAATAAGAGACGTGTCATCATTTTGGAACCTTTATGCATTAATGCATTTATACTAAAGTGTTCTACAGTGAAATGTACAGATAATACGAGCCATATGAAGAAAATTTATCCATTTTCAGAATTATGGGATCAAACTGGGAGATGTTATTCAGTAACACGAGAGGAGATATTTAGGTGAAAGAATACATTCCTGAGGCTCTACAACCCAATAACATTTTACAGTCTTTTTCTTTTGGTTTTCCCCTTTTGTCAATTTTTTTTCCTAGTTTGTCAAATGATTTTCTTATTTTCAAGTAACAACTAGTCATTGATTTATCAATCAATTTCCTTTTATGTCAAATCAGTTTCACTTTATGTCAATTGCTTTTCCAATTTACGTGCAGTAACAGTCTTTTATAAGCTTTGGAGAAACATTTATTAGTATAACGGAATTTAATTTGTCAAAAGAGGAATTTGAATTGAAAAATCACACTGACGTTTGATAAATGGGAAAAGCATTATTTGACAAATTTGGAAAAGCAATTGACAAAAGACGAAATGTTATTATAGGGCCGGTTTGATATTAAATTTTAAAGTAACTTTAACTTAGTCACTTTCAACTAGGCTAGGCATGTTAGGATTCACAGAGGAATGTTTTGCTATAGTTTTTTGCCGTTTTTGGCTAAAAAAATAACTTTTTTTCAATTTTTGGCCTATATCTCAGAAAGGAATAGTTTTTCGACAAGCCTCCACTCTATACAAAATTAAAATCGACATAATTTCCTACATTTCTCATGAAGACTAATCGTTCCGCCGCTATAGTGCGCCAGAAAACATATCCAGGGACCCAATACACCTGAAATGAATAATGAATACTTATAGGGAAAGTAATTAAAAAAAAAAATTAATTGTCTCAATTGACAGTTCTATGACTCCTCATAGTTGATGCACAGATTGGTGCAAGCAAGGGCTTTTTCTTGCCAGGTCTCGCCGCATTTGCATGACACCAGGACACAACAGTTCGGGGAGTAGCAAGGGCTTGTAGAAAGATGATCGGTTCCTGGCAATTTATAGCTCGTTTCTAACCCTAATTTTCGGCAGTTTTCTCAACCCCCAGCCATTGCTGCACCTGGTGATGCACACTAAAACTGCTACTGATGTGACTGCAGCAGCCGATGATGGCAGTTCAGTTCAGATGGTTTATCGTTGGATTAGTCAGGATTTTTAAGGATTTTTGAACAACATCGGCAAGGTGGGGGTTTTCACAAACTTCAATTTCCCTTGGTACTAAGGTGCTGAGTCGTATCACACGTACTTATTGCGGAAAGACACATGCTGTGTTCTTTAATGGTTTTGTTTTGCAAAGCGTGCACAGGAGAGTAGGTAGTTGGAGGACATTTCTCTTTCCTGGTTTCAGGAAGAATATGTTTTCTTGTTGGCAAAAACCCATGAGGAAGACCAACAGGTGATGTCCTCTCCACCATCTTTCAGTACGTTCAGACAAAGACAAGCAAAGGACAACGAAAATTTTACATTACAGCACCTTGTCGTTCTATTTGGTTGACCTTGTTGTCACCTTGTAATCTAGGGATCAGAATCTGTTAAGTTTCCAACAGGAATGTTAGATACTTCACTAAGTTGAGACTTTTCGAAGATATTTCGGATCAATTTTTTTCTGGTTGATTCAAAATGGCGATGTCATTCTTAGCTTGGCAAATCATTGTTTTTAGTTGTCATAGTTTATTGATTAGAACGCCTAGGCAACCTGGGAAATCTTGACGTTTGAGACCTGTCTGTTTTTTTAATAATTAATTATTACTATAGTGACAAGACCACTTTTGGAAGTCAAGAACTGGTGTTGGTTGTATTTTGACGTGTACTTGTACCAATGAGCTTTTTCCAGAAGATAATGGAGGGAACAATAAGCTGGCTTTGGTCAGAGCACAAATCGGAAGGTATGAATTATTATTGACGTTGAATAGTTTTATTTTTACTTGTCAAAAAATATAACCTGAAAATTGCCATATCAGTTTAGATTTTTTACATCAGAATGTTTAGGTTTTGGTCTAATCGAAGCCTGGTAATTTACCTAATTGGCCTAATCAATGATTTAGAGGTTGTTCAAACGATAGTCAGTCTGATTGCTATTTTTATTTAAAATAAGACAATATTCTTCTCCAAAAAGTTGACTTTTGATAAGTACCTAGGTAATTTTTGTCAGCACCAGCATTAACTGATTGTTCTGAAATTACTGATTATTCTATTTGCCACAACGAGATCTTCTTATTAAATCTCGAATACATGACTTTTGACACTTCAAGTGTAGATTAGATACCTTTTGCGAAAAATTACGGTTTCCGTTCTTCATTCCGTCCAAAAAATTTTTTTTGTTAAATGGACCACTTTACACCGTGTTTTTACAATTTTTGACCATTCTGCACTGTTTTTATTTTTTCTTCATGAGTTAGAAGACCTATACCAGGTACTATACTCTCTGGAACAAATACTAGGTATAGTAGGATTAACTTTAAAAAGTCAGATGTGACGTCACACTAACCATCCGAATTAATATTTTTAATTTCACCAGAAAATGTCAAACAGTTAATTGTCAAGTTGTGAACGAGCGTAAATTATTGAAGAAATCATTCAAACAATGAATTGAAGCGCTTACGTCAGTTTGAGAGCCACTGACAACTACATAAAATTTATTCACGTAATGACATTCTATCCTCTGTGCTGTGCATTTAATTCTCATTCAAAACCAATGTTGACGTATACTTATTTATGCGGGATGGAGTGTTTAGACAAACTGGCGGTTACTATAAAAACCACGTAAATGACACAAAATAAATCGAACTATCAAAAGGATGTGTATTCTTAATCGATACGTATGACTTTTTAGACTTTATTGGACTATAGGTACATGGATTAATTTTTTTCCACAAAACCGCAATTCTAGAAACATTGAAAAGGTTCAAAATAATAACATACCTAAATCTGAAAATCTGAAAGAAATTAGAAGTCTGGCAACCGTGCAAGCTTACCTCACAGTATAATACATTGTATATCGAGGGCGGCGGCGGAACGAAGCCTATTTCAGCGAGTATAACGTCATATCGGCGTATCGGCCTGAGCCTTAAGCGAGAGACAATGCTTAAATGGGTTCGGTACTGCCGAGATATACACGGTATTTTTTAGCGCGATTACGTTAGAACACTGAAAACTTGAATATACGTACGAGTACTTAGGGTAGGTACCTATTAAGACTAAGAAAATTATTTACCAACTACCGTGAAACTTTGTCGGAACTAGGGCTAGAAAGTAGTCGTTAGTGGGCTGGAAAATTTTCTATGTTTTTAAGCGAGCTGCTAGCTGTAATACAACAGGCTACAATACTCGTTCGCCCGGCTGTTACCTATCGAAAAATAAACTTTCAGTTTCTCCTTCAGAGGAGAAACAAACCTTTTGATAAAATAAATAACCTACACTGAAGAAAGTTTTCATTGTTGAGAATCATTCTATGTAATAGTATTTTTCACAAAGCTAAAAACCTATTGTGAAGTCAAATCCAAAAAAAAGTATGCAGTGACTGACATGACATTCCCAAAAAAGCTCAGAAATAGCTTTTTGGTCATATCAGTAAGTTGTTATACTGCACTCAATTTTTGTACTGAGGTATAAAATAGTGTTACCTTGATCTTAAATGAAATGGTGTTAGATTTTAGATATGATGGAAAGTTCAAGGTTTGATTCCTTGACTCATTCTGAGTAGATGGCGCGCTCTACTGACGGAACGGTTAGTCTTCCAAAAAAAGTTTATTTATGAGCACGGTGTAAGATACAAAAGGTAAACGGACGGGACCTTTAAACGGTAGCAGAAATCGTCACGTTAGGACAGGTGTGTTGTCGCAGTCAGTCGCACTGTTTATTACTGCTGAGCGCTTTACTTGGAAAAGCGCTAGCATAAATTATTCACGCATAATAAACGTGTGCTCTTATGTTCTAGTTTTATTAATTTTTTCATGTTGGGATGCTAATCGATGAAAAATACTCGTGGTAAATAATTCATCGCATCAACTTCTAAAATTCTACCTAATTTTCTCGCTAATTTTGCTTATCACTTTTTCAGAAAAAATTAAAATAGAGTGGCATGAAATCTGAAAGTGCTGATTTCTACGTGTCAATCCTACCTACCTGGCCTGGGCTCTCTCATACACTGACTATGAGGGTTTCGTCGACGCTCACTGTTAAAATACAGCTCTAAAATACAAAATATTTGGATTAAAATTTGTTTTCTTATACATGTAATTCATGTAAAAGAGTAGAAAATTCGCCAAAGCTCGTGGCATTATCATCATCTCGTGAATAATGGCTCCATAATCGCTCATATAATAATATTATACTATTATTTAACGTAACAGCATGTCAAATTAAACAATCAAAACAATTAGAAAGTTTGACATTTAGACATCGCTTCTGGGGTAACGTTGATGTTGCTAGGACAACCTTTATTAAAAAGCACGCGTGTTTTAATATTGGATACACGTTCAGGCGTTTTTTAAGTAAGCATTATGATAGGTTAGGTATCAATAATAAAAATATATCTTTATTAAGTTCACTTTCACTTAAAATTGGGTTTAGAATTAGAAAATATAACCTCAAAAAAAGTTTTGTTCAAAACTACTCGGTACGAACGCTGATAGTAAGCGTCAATGTCGGTAATACAGGTACCCTAGTACGAACCGGGTATCTAACGCCCTCTATGAGTAGTATGAGTCATATAATAAAACCAATTCTTATGGGATGTGTCAGCTTGCATTCCAAAACGTATTCATACTAAATTTTATTATAATATTGCAAGTAGTTTCAATACAATCCTAAAAATGTGTACCTGCATTTTTTTTACAGTAGGTACCTTGTGTAAAATCTTGAATACGGATGCCTGTACGATTTTTTTTACTAACCTAACCTCACTTATTTTTTCTTTATTCTACCTCTTCCAACAACGCTACGATCTACCTAAAGTCTGTACACTGAGAGTTGTCTGTTGTGAGAACTAAGGATACATCATCTCGTTATATTCCTTACTCCTTCTATTGCATTGCATACCCAATCGAGTTAAAATGGGACGTATTGTCAGAAATACGTTTGAATCGTCAGCAATTCTAAAAAGATGTATCGATGAGACGGAAGTATCGACTCGCGTCTTGATACGCTTAGATTGATACGATATTACGATCGTCGCTACTCTCAAGTGTCAGTGTCAGCGGTAAATATACTAAATAAGGTTTTTGTTGTGATTTGAAACGTTTTTAATACGAAATTAGCAGAATTACCTGTGTTATATTGTACGGTGTGATAAACTATGAGTAACTTAATTTCGCGAATGCCTAAAAATCTATTTCCTTGTTTTGCCTGGGAAACGATTGAACTCCCTAGTACGTGGTCTTGTGGTAAAATTGCTGGAATATTTTACTTGCAAATAAGAAAACGGAGGTGTTATTCTTTCTTTTAAACGGCAACCAGCAGGTAGGTGACATGATATTTCTATCATGATGATAACAATAATAATTATTATCATTCTTATTTACTTGCATTATGTAATATTTGTTATCAAAAAGTTGCAAGGCACTACTTCGTCAATAACTTGTCGAAATAATATATTTATAGGATATTCATTATTCCTCAACACACGCCACTGACACGAACTGCGATACCACATCTGGTTCGACTTAGAAATAAGTGTACGATTCAAATCGAATTAAATGAAATTGTTTAGTCAGAATCAGTGCGGCATGACAACGGACAACTCTCAGTGTACAGAGAGTACTAGTATACATAGGTAGATCATTTCAAATAAGTAGACAAACCTTACCTGACCTGACCTAACCTCAAACCGTTTTGGTAAAAAGTAATTCAACAATATTTCATTCAGTATCTTATCTACCTATAATAATACCAAATGAAAATTAAAAAATTACCCACTTTCAAATGAGTAGACGAAATGAAGTCAGGTACCCTACAAGTTTTATTAATAGTGCAATGGTGCCAAATTTCAGCTAATATAGGTTACGATAATTAAGAATAAATTTTAATTAAGACTATATCCTCAATCTAGGTACTGCCGTTCAATACTGAATAAATCATTATAGCATTTGAAATAATTTTCTGATTGATATTACTTAACCCACCGATTATGATGCAATTTCATTTTAAAAAGATCTATTTTATTGATTATCGTAGCCTATAAAGGCTGGAATCTGGCACCATTTCAATATTATTACTACTGGTACTGTGCCTAACTTCATTTCGTCTACTTATTTGAAAAGACCCATAAATTATAGGATGCTGTGGATTTATGTTTTCCTTGTTTGAAGAAAACGTCAGTTTTGCATTAACGTCAAACTTATGAAACGTTTGTTAACGACTCTTGACTTGTTTTACTAGTTTTCAACAGACTTGTGACTTGTGAGTATAGATAATACCAAATATAACACGTTTATTGTCAAGATGTTGGATTACGAAAGTCCAACTATGAATATGACAAGGTTATTTTATGATATGTTATTACATGATGAGATAACAATATCTGAGGATAGTTTGGATAGTGTGACTACCGTGATTACATCAACGGGACTAGAAGGTAACTTATAATATTTTTTATGTCGGATTATTTTGTGCTGTTTTGATTAAAACGATATAGATTTCGAAAATTCTATTAGAATGAAAATATAGTACGGTATCTTTGTAGCTATTTTATAGAGGCGCCTAAAATACTGAGTTTTTTTTGTAACAAGTCTTTAACAAACGTCATGCATTTTGTTAACGAGCTCTGACAGTTCACCCGTTACGTCGCCGTAAGGCCGGTCGCATACTTTGAATCAATGGGTACGTTCACCTGACGTCAACCGTTGAGTTGTTGAGGTAGCGCTTGCGTTCAGACATACCGCTCACTTACAACCGTTGTTCAACTGTTGAGTATTTTTGTGAGCGTAAATATTTCACGCTCAGCACAGTCAACGTGTATGTTGCGGACATGCGCCAAGTGGGAAGTAAAAGTTGCAAGTAATATAAGAATGCTCCTGATACAATCAGCGACAAATAAATGCTAATAATTACTTCTATGAACTTGAATCGTATCCAGAAACATGTCACATATCTCTGGATGTCAACAATGCGTTCAGACTATTTCCAACATGTTGAAACAACTTACACTCAACCGTTTTGCGCTGCTATTCAACAGTTGACGTCAGGTGAACGTACCCATTAATTGAGTCGTGTGATAATAATTAATTATGTGTTCTACAAATCGGCATGAAAACTGACGTTACTTACGCCTGACATGAAAATAAAAGAACGGTTTTATTTTGCGGTTTTAACGCTCACCTCAGCAGGCCTGTATCTCGCAGGCGTGATCAACCCGTTTCTAAACCCGGGTTAACATTGCAAGGCAAGACAAGCGATCAACCCGTTTCTAAACCCGGGTTAACATTGCAAGGCCAGACAAGCGATCAACCCGTTTCTAAACCCGGGTTAACATTGCAAAGCAAGGTAAGCGACAGTGGCGTATCGCTATTGGCACCCATGTAAAAATTGTAAAATTAAACATAACCTTACAAAAGTTTTATTATTATTTAGTTGGATTTTGATGTCTTTTCGATATTTATAACAAGAATATAAGGAATTTAATTGTACCTACGAACTACCGGGTGTATCAGAGATGTTGGGCCAAACTTGAAGGGGTGGTTCCTCTCATTAATGAAAGCTTAAAAAATTAATTTCAGCTCAAAATGACGTTTCGTTTAAAAGATACAGGGTGCCAAACTTTAAAAAATATGAGAGTTTTTGGTTATAACTCGTGTAAATTTAAACTGATTTTGATGATACTTGACATGAACAATAAATAGACAAATGCCTTTAATTTGGCTACCTTAGATTTTATAGATGTCTTCCAGTGGCGTAGATATTCAGAGTTTTTTCTTTTTCCCCTCCCTTCCTTATCTTTAAAGCCTTGTCCACACCGAAAGCAACACATAGGAACATTCTGTTTATGTTGCTTGTTCCTGGAACTTGTTTCTGAATGTTGCCAAAAGTTTATTTAAGTTCCTCATTGTTTATGGTTGCAGCAACAAAAGTTCCTATAAGTTGCTTGTTTCCATATTTAGCGGCAAAGATCAAAGAAAATATAGAAACATTGGTAAACATTTTTTGTTTCTCAACGGTATTTTTATCAGTGTGGACACGTTGTTGCTTGTTCCCAAAGCTGGAAACTTGCGTCGTGAAGCCGTCGCGTAGTTGCCGAAAACATCAGCTAATACCTTGACTTCGTTCAGTATATTATAATAGTAAAAAAAAAAAAACATTAATTAATAATAAAAATACCTAATGCCGTTTAAATGGACGACAGAAAATATAATGTGACGTATGTCACCATGTGTCTTTCTGTCTAAAAGACTTCGTCTACTCCAACATTTACGGACTCGTTTTTTGTGTTTTTGTAAAATAATTACAATTGCAGCTGCTGTTGCCTGTAAATCTTTTTCGTCGTACCACATTGTTTAGAAACATACACTGCACTGGTGTAGACACAACGTTTCCTGTTGCGGCAACACAACGAAACATTCACAAAACTGAATTACCTTGGTGTGGACAGAATGTTTACGGAACTTTTGCTGTTGTTTCTGTTTCCATAAACAGGTTGCGGCAACCAGCAACAAAATGTTCCTCTGTGTTTCTTTGGTGTGGACAAAGCTTTACGCCGCTGACTTTTTTTCCAATTACAGAACCGTTATTCGATTGCCCATACATTTAAGAACAAAAAGTATTAATTTAAGTATCTTAATTTTTTTAATGCGGCGCACCGTTTTTGATATATTTGAAGTTTCCTCAAGAAATGTCACTAATCTAATATTCAGGGTTGGAGCCATTTCTTTCTGCCAGTCTTTCACGCCACTGACTTTATTGCAAATACAAAAACGTTATTTATTAGCCCATGGATTTTAGAACCAAAAAGTATTCTTTAGCTTTTCCCTTACGACGCACTATTTTTGAGATATTTAAAGTTTCCTCAGGCAATGTCACTAATCATTAATAATATTATGCATAAAAATTCTAGTTGAATAAATTTTTAAATAAATCAACAATTTTGTAATGTAAATTTCCCAGTGGCGTTAAATATAGGGAGGGATAAGTGGCTCCAATTCTGACTATCTACGCCACTGGAAGGAAGACATCTACAAAATCTGAAATACACAAATTAAAGAGCTTTGTTTGCTTATTGTTCGTGCCGAGTTTCATCAAAAACGGTGTAAACTTACACGAGTTATAACCAAAAACTCTGATATTATTTTAAAGTTTGACACCTTGTATCTTTTAAACGAAACGTCATTTTGAGGTGAAACTTGTTTTTTTTTAACTTACATTTTATTAGAGGAACCACCCCTTCAATTTTGGCCTAACATCTCTGATACACTCTATATGTATGCAGTTTACTTGGTAAATGACTACATTATTATAAAAAGTATAAAGGAATAACAATTTAAAATTAAATCCAAATAGGTATTTTGTATATTTACATTTTTCGTTCAACCACTTCTACGCACATGGACTACAAGATCTTACTTATCACTATCAGAATTGGATTCTCTGGAGATTGCTTACAAAAAAAGGTGTACTTTTTGTATAGGAATATTTGTAATTCTCCATAGTTTTTAAGTAAATTTAGTCTAAACTAAGTACCTCAAACAACTTATTTTGCTATCCAAAAGATGTATTTTTTTAATTATTATATTTTATGTCCAAAAATAACAAATAATATCCATAAAATGAGCTTATTTTTGTGGTATAATGAAGATCACTCAATTTACTAATAAACTGTGGGAAATTTCGGATATTTCTAATCATATCATAACATAACTATACCTTTTTTTGCAAAAAAAAAACGCCAGGGAATCCAACGCTGATATGAAAGGTCTTGTAAGTACTTACATGGGCGTAGAAATTGTTGAGCGAAGAAGGGGTCATCATACTTGTATCTACGCCACTGATGAATTTTTTCACTCGCGTTTTTCTTCGTTTTGTATGATCGAAATTATAACAAATACTAAACTTATTGGTATAAAATTAAAATATTGAGAAATACCAAAGTTATGCGGCGAAAACTGAAAAAAAAAACATTGTTTTCAACACCTTGTGTCTTTTTTCTAAGCTTGACCGGACATATTTTTATGGGAACTTTTATTACTTAAAACAGGTCTTCTATAAACTGGTGAAGTCTTGCTACAATAAAACTCTGACTCACCCTGTACAAAGAATGTAAGAGGTACGTACTAATGCTGTTATAAGGTAAAAAAGCATTCTTCTTCTTCTTAAAGTGCCATACCCGCATATCGGGCGTAGGCTACCTCTCGCATATGTCTGTGGTATGCGCGAGTTATCAGTTTACACAGACATATGGGACCTCCCTTTTTATTGCCGGAGTCCGAACGGCACTGTTTGAAAGGTTTTACTAGGCAAGGGTACTTGCGGTGGTTTGCCATTGCCTTCCGCAAGGTGGATCCCGATCTTGGCTTGAGAAACACAACAAATAATAATTGTCGGCTGCTGGTGAGTTTCGAACCAAGGTGTATCGGCACGGCGGACCAACGCGCTATCCACTGCGCCACGGGACCCACAAAAAAGCATTACAGTAGAAGCTCGATTATCCGGATCGCGATTATCCGGAATCCGCTTTATCCGGAACAAAATTGATTTTTAAAACCGCCGCTTTATCCGGAACGATCGTGGTCCGTATCCGAAATTTGAACGAAAAATCAAGTCATCCGCGTTATCCGAAACGCGCGCCTTCAAATACTCCGCATTATCCGAAATTGTAATATTTACTGTTCATACACATAATATATTTAGGTATACATTTTCTCAGGAATAATAAAATGCTTTTCACTAGCCAGATGTTAGAATTTCACGGAACTGCCCAATAAAATACATACCAGTTTTTATTTCCTGCCTGCTTCACTTCCAATAAGGAATTTCAGTTAGGTATTTGTCCCCTTTATGATTTACAATTTCAGTTTCTTTCCTAGTAAGCAATAGTCTTTAGTCACGTAAACATGTCATCCAGCAATTTAAAAAAACGTAAAAAAATGGTAGTAACAATGACTGATAAATTAAAAGCAATCGAGCGTCTTTATAAAGGAGAGTTATTAAAAACAGTGGCCGCCACCCAGGATTACGAAGATTTATTACTATGTTGAGTTGTTTTTAACAATAAAAAGTCATGTAACTTACCTGCCTACATTATTTTATATATTCGTAAAAAACTCCGTATTATCCGAACTTTCACTTATCCGAAATGGGTTCGGTCCACATTACTTCGGATAATCGAGCTTCTACTGTACTGAGAAATAAATAATGTAAATTGATAATTATTAAATGGCCGACACGGTATACAGAGAGTTGTAAGTAGAGGATGTTCAGAAAGTAAATTCAAAACAAAAAAATGTTCTCCCGACACATTCACTGGAAAAAGACATTGTTTCACATAACTACTTCGACAGTGTTTGTTTTTTTATTTTTATTTTTACTGCCGGTAACGAAATTACAGGCATTTAAACTCTACCTTTTCCTCGAGTTCAATAAAATAATGATATTATCAATGTGGCATCGTTGTTCAAATTGAGACTTTAATAATAGAACTCGTATAGATTTTGATAATATTATCGAATTTATGTACTTACAACCGCAATTTGAAACTTTGTTGGACTTGTTTTGATATTTTTCCATGGTAACATCTTTCTGGGTAATATAGACCTAAACACAATTTTTCTTCCTGAAGAAGTGTATCCAGTGCAGTGTTTTTTCCCCTACAAAATTGGTCAGATCTTCTTGAGGAAGTCATCCTGGAGAAAAAAGTAAATGATTTTAGAATCCCTCCCTAGGTAACAATGAATAATGCTGTGGCACTGTCTGTATCCGCCAATTCGGGATCCTGTGGTAAACTCTTCATTCCAGTTAATCTCATTAAAAAAATCACCAAATCGCATATAGGTATTTATTGTTCATTAGTTGCTCACTTTTTAGGGGACCCTCTATATAAATCTCTTACCTAAACAACTATTGTCAAGTCATGTTGCAATCTCAATCGCGATCGACCATCAATTCCTTCACGCTGTGGTGTTACGTTTTTTGCACTCTGTTACACTGTTACAACATCTTCGACCTGCAGAAACCGTTAATTCTTTAATCTGACATCCAAGGTTTTATGTAACAATTTTGGGCGAGTTTCGTCATTGTTGTTGCACTCTACACTCCAAAACATTGAAACTCATTTAATCCCCCGTAATCTAAAGAATTAAACTGACAACTATTGTGTTTAATTATTGTTCGTGACAAGAGGGAGTTGTCAGGTATTGCTCATCCTGTATAACAAAATGTGGCCAAGTTTTTTTTTAAGTTAACGTGGTTGTGGTAATTGTTGTTGTAAATTTATCACTAGGTACAGTAGACGCTCTATTATCCGCAATAATATGGACCAGACCCAATTTCGGATATGTGAAAGTTCGGATAACACGGATTTTGATGAAAACTGTCTTTTTAGATTTACGGGCCTGTTTACCTGGCTTAGAATATTATTGTACTTTGATGTCTCTTAGTTGATTTCAAAACTAAAATTACCTATATCTCTTCTAAAGTGTAGCCAAAAAAGGCCTCCACTCGTTTTGATACATCTGCTAGCATTAAGTTATCCTTAAAATAGCTGGAACTTTTTGTTTAAATATGGTACTTTAACATATTTCCAAAAATATTTTCCATTCCCTTTTTAATACGACGCCGGGTCCGGGTACATTAAAATCATTTAATCATTTTTGAAGTGCGTACACGCTATAGGTACGTAAAATCTGAGTCGAGCTGTTCGTGGACCACTCGCGAGCAGGTAATAATATTTTTGGCACCCATAAGAAAATGTTACATTAATTAATTATTATTATTAATTGAAAAAAAGCAAGATGTTTTTTTATTACTATGTAAATCCATAAGTCACTCATAAGTCACCCATAAGTTCAAAATTGCAGTTAAATTGAAAAAGATCCATCTATACAGTATACAGGGTGTTCATTTCAAAACTTCCCGCCCTAATAATTTTGGATACGATTCAAATTTTTGTTTGAGAACGACCTATTTAATCTAAAAAAATTATATTTCATTCTTACGCCCCCAACCACCCTTAAATTTTAATTTCAAATGGCACCCCTTACCTTGTGATACTTCATTTTAAAGGTAATTCTAGTAGAAATACAATTTTTTTAATTTTTTTTATAAAAAATAAAAATAATTTTATTTTATAAAATAAAATGACAAAAAAAAAAAAGTTATTAGGGTGGAAAGTTCCGAAATTAACACCCTGCTTAAGCTAAATAATTGTAGTTCAAATGTCATACTAAAAATCAATAAATTATTTATGAACTCCAAAAGTAGTTAATAAAGTCCTCTGTGTGTAAGGTAGTAGCCACAAAGAACCCTCATAAATAGTTGACCTATTATAGGAAGGTCTATTCATTAAGGTTTCTGAACTTGTATTCAACTTGACGGATTTTATTACCGCCACTTGAGTTTTATGCCTTAAATCAACCATCCTATTATTCTTAGGTTTAATTTATATTTATTTTATTTATTGTTTTTTTAGGATTTTGATTTTGAAGATAGATTTCTATCTACAATTGTGAGGAAGAAATTTTATCTTATTTTTCACTTATTTTACTAATTTTTGCCACCAAATTAAAGATTTTTTGTTGAATTTGCTTGTGTAAACGCAACTAGTTAAACTGATCATGCATTTTATGGTAGTTTATTTATTACTTATTGTTCAACTTGCTGACATAAGGTGTAAGGTTCTATAACATGCTGAATGGAAAAAGTATTTACACTCACCATTTACAGTTCTTTGGTGACAGTACAGTTAAGTGTCCTCTATTATTATATTGAAGAAAATCTCACTTTGAGGTGCTATCTCTAATATTTCCGTAAAAAACCATAACAACATAACTCTTCTTCAATCCTGTTTGACTTGGCATAAATGTTTTTACATTTTTTAGCCTTTACAGTACCAGTATAATTGGCTGTTACGGCCAATTTAAAAAAATCACAAGGTATTTTTTCAAAAACCATGATGTACAAAAGATGAAATTTACTTTGAAGACTAATATTTTGTCTGTACCTATACCAATTTGAACAGTCTGTATTTCTTGCCCAGATAAACTATTTTTGAATAATACAAAAGTGAATATGCTAGTGAAATTTAGAGACAAATAATTTATTTTATTCTCAGCTTTAGATCCAGATCCCGTATCCAAAAAGAGACCGTCCTCCACTGCCGATGCCAACGAAGAGACGCCGAGTAAAAAAATTAAACTGACACCCGAAGAACTCAAGGAAAAGCAGAGGATTAAATCATTGATCTCTTTTGCCCAGTATATGAAGCAGCAGTCCCTCAAGAGGTTAACCCGATCCGATCTTGAGGAATTTTGTGTGCAAAAGATCACCGAGGTCATCGTTCATCGAAGCGAACTGGGCGAGATTAACCAGCAGCTTCGGCAACAGGAGCAAATGGTGGAGACGCTGAGAAAGGATCAGCAGCAGCTGAGCAAGCAGGTCCGCGATTTAGAGATAGTGAATAAGAAACTCATGACCGAATTGAGAGTTAATTCCGGTATCAAGAAACCTTTAGTGCCGTTAAAGATAACACGTTCTGTTGGCTTGCAAGTGAAATTACAACCTCAAGGTGATAGCATGGCTGCAGCCAAGCGACGTGTAATACCTCAGAATCAAAAGGGTCCTGCTTCATCCGGTTCTCCAATGGTTACGAACAGTACTAATAACAATGCCAACATGAGTCGTGTAGTTCAAAGACAATCTACTACTGCCACCCCAACTCGTCCTGTATGTATATAACTTTGTATTGAAAATAAATAATAAAGTCCCAGACACATTTTAAATTTTATAATTTGGAAAATAATTGTTTCAGACTGCACAGTCACCGCAGAAAACCATGTCCACAGCACCGATAGGGACACCGCCTGCACCAAACCGCAGATCTCAGCCAAATACTCCCATAAAGACCACAATTCAGCAGCGTCCCAAGCCTCCAGAAGGTAAATCCAACGCGAGCCAGTCGGTGATCGACTTAACCGACGAAGACGATAAGAAGAGTGATAACAATAAGAAAAACGAAAACAACAAGAAAGGGGCAGAGAGCGCTTTGATCAAGAAGACTGTCACAAACACGACTCCGAACAGAACAATCGCAACACTGGGACCTGGTGTAAGACTGGCCACTCCAACTCAAGTCAAGTCGACTCCCATAACCGGGGTGGTCAATAATACCGGATGCGGACCTCAGCTCATGTATGTTCTGCCGCCCGGCACTCAGTTGCCGTCCGGCGTGCTCACCTCCGGCGCGCAAAAGGCCGTTCTGCTGAATTTCCAATCAAACGGAATTTTGGGTAAGTTACTAAGTTTTACAATCAAACGGAATTTTGAGCAAGTGGTGGTAGCCTAGCATTTGTAGGGCGGCAGTTGAATGTTTGAGTCAAACTCAAAAAGTATGGTAAATAAAATCCTTTATTATTAAAAAACTCCATATTACTTTAAAAAACCTTATTCTATTGTTTACTGATAAGAGCGATGTGACACTAAAAATTTTTATATCAAGTAATATTGAACCAGTTTTAGATTATGTAATATTTGAGAATTTTTGGGTTTTAGGTTTTAATTCAATTGCCACTATAGGTTCCTTTTACAGAACGAATTAGAAAACTTTTGCACACTATGTGAGATAAAACTGAAGACATAGACGATACTGTTTCTTTCTTATTTGAATTTATCAGCATGTCACATTAGTCAGGAGCACACTACACATACCATGCGAAATCTTGGAACTAATATTTAATCTTAACTGGTGTAGTAGGCAACCAGAGAAACAGATCTCTACCATAATCGATTCTTTTATAATTTAGATACGCCACAGGTATGTGACTTTGACTCGCACAGAGAGAAATAAGGAGTTACACTCTGATCCCTATAAATATACCTATGTACATTTATTATTTAAGGCTGTTTATCGAATTTTCAGTGTGTTAATTAGTGAACGACACAAATTGAAAAAGGCACACGAAAAGGCACTCAATCAGAAGCTAATAAAAAAATATTTTACAACAGAATTTATTATAGGAAATGTAGGATTCAATCCTAGAAGACTTTAAATTTTTTCCAATAAATTAAGTTTTCATTTGCTCACATGATAGTTTAATCTTTCAAATTTGGTACATAGCAAGTGGCACCATTTTTAACATGTGTCACAGCCTTTTGACATTTTTTGATAAATTTGAATAATGGAAGAATACTTGATAAATTGTGAAACAATTGACAAAAGAGGAAAATAAAAATAAAAACACTGTAATTATTTATCATACACATCAAAACGTAGAAAGGTATACTCATTTTAATATTCTTTGTGATGTTTCTTTTTTATATTATATTATATTTATTTTATTTTTCAGCTCCTACAAGCAATGGATCATCTGTTTCTGTTATTCCTAAAAGCACTGCCAATATTCAGAGTATTCAGACAAAAACGGTGAAGGCAAGTAAACATCCGGCACCTTTACCGAATCCACCTCCAGTGAGATTCACAGGGTCGGGTACGCACAAGCCGATTCCTCCCAAACCGTTCCTCTGCATCAAGAAAACTGACACCGGCATAATCCTACAATGGAGAATGCCATACGACTTGAGCTCCTACGAAAACATCGCCAGTTATCAGTTGTATGCTTACCAAGAAACAAATTCTCCCCCGAGCACCGATATGTGGAGGAGAGTAGGAGATGTTAAGGCTCTCGCTTTACCGATGGCTTGTACATTAACCCAGTTTGCTGATAAAAATAAGTATTACTTTGCCGTTCGTGCTGTAGATGTTTGTAAGAGGATAGGGGCGTTTAGTGATCCTGAAGAAATATCCTTGTAAGTAAGAATATAGTAAGATATAAATAAGTACATTATCATGCTGCTGAAGCTATATTTAATTAATATCACTTCATTGTTAGGGAAGTATAAAGTTAATTATTTAATTTATGGTTGTTTTTATTAAATTGTGAGTAATCGTGTCATTTGTGATCATTTTGTTATCCTTTTTATCCTTTCCTTGGAGTATATTTGGCATGGGAGATCAGAAATAATATAATAATTTTTATTATTAATTAATTATAAGCACTCTTTGGTTAACCAGTTAACCAAGTTGCCAAAATGACCTTGTTATGGAAAAAGTTAACACCTAAAAAACGTAATTTAAGTTAAATGTCATAAAAAGTTTGCATTTGTCAGAAAAGAAAGAAGAATAGGAAACTAGAAAGGAGAAAAAGAAAGTGTTATAATTATTAATTTTGAAAATTGATTTAGGAAATGTGTAAGACAAGGAAAGAGAGGGGAAGCATAACTCTGACTTATTAATTGTAGCAGTATTTCTGAAAACTACCATTTTATAGTGCCAAGCATTTGACATTAACTTTTTCATTTATATTTTATCCTGTTGTTGCAAGCAGGAAGGAAAGTATAAATTAATTTCCAAATATTCTGAGTGGTGCCAGATCTTTTCATAAACAGTTACATATCTCCTCTCTTTCCTTGTATAATAATTAGTTCTAAGTAATAATCGATGATGATTTTATTTTTTAGGCAATAAAACAAAAAATACAAAGATACCAGAAACATGTTCTCATAAAAATAAGAAAAAAAAAGAGAATTGTCTTATTATAAAATGCCAGTTTGAGTGAAAATGAGAGATCGGTGGTAAAAAATAAGACACGTACCTATAAACTAACCTGCTTGTATTAGTTGGTTATTACATGAATGAGGGCATAAAAATAAGACACAGCAGTGAAATTATTCAGATAGTTTTTTTATCATTTAACAATTTGGTAGAACTACAGAGTGAGAGAAATGAAGTATTGCGTATTAACCGGGAGAACAAGTTTTTCATCAGAATGTTTGTAGTTTGTACCCCTCTGAAGTTGGGTTTCAGAACTTTCAGAAAAGGCAGTTTCAGAATCACTGTTTACTGCGGATTCATCACTCAGGACTGAACTATGAGAAAGAGTTTGCTGGTTAGATTTTATCAAAAATGTTACAAGGGTCTTGTTTGCCAATATTGGGACCAGACTTGTCTCTAGCAAGCTTATTTAAGTCCAATCTATCCCTTGAAGATTTATTGCTATTCACTGGATAAATCTCCTTTAGTGTAGCATGGGCGGAAATAAGACTATTTCATATATAGTTTTCATCCTCCCAGGCTACATGCAATAGGTACATTTTGGCCCGCGTCGACTAGAAAACAATCACGTACCCATAAAAACAGTATTGAACTCGCAAACTGTCAGCTGTTGTCAATTATAGAAATGAAGATACTCTGGCCAATCGTGGCCCAAACGGAGAGTGGACTAAAATGAATCTCAAGCGAACTGAAATGATTCTGTTTTCTATCTGAAAAGGGTAAACTTTAAACTACTTTCGAGAACGTTTCAATAATAAAAAAGGGGTTTTCTACTTGTTCGTGTTGCATAAAGGTAACTTAATACTAGGGATGTGCCGAACCACGATTTGGCCGAACCGCCGAACCACCGAAGCTTCGGCCGAAATTATGCCGAATCGCCGAATGTTCGGCAAAAAGTTCGGCTTAAAGTTCGGCAGGATAAAATAAGTCTGAATCGCGGAAAAACTGCCGATTGATCTGAAAATTTGTACAGGTTTTCAATAAATCGTCATTACAAAACGTGAAATGTCAAAAACTCCCATCAATCCAATCAATCCTACTTGTTATTCCTGAAAAAAGTAATTAATTCCGATAAAACGTAAAAAAAATTAGGTTAGGGAATATGAGTGGCTAGGCCAGATACTAACTATATCAAAAAAATCAAGCCTCTAAACATTTCCCAATTCCTATAAATAAATATGTACACTTTTAAGTTTTAAATCTAAAGAAAATTAATTGGGTCAATAATAATAATAATTATTATTAGGTATTTATCACTGAAAGAACGAAAGAACTAAAGAACTCGTAAAATCCAGACCTAAGTAAATTGAGTTAGGTATTATAATACCTAAGTACCTACTTCCTATTCCTGTACATTGTTTTCTTTTTTGTCTAATTTGACCCTGATCTCAGTTGCAAAACCGGTTTCCCTCTTGCCACACTCCACTCCTGGAATTCTAAATATTCCACTGGACTGGAAATCATGCAATTAGGTAGATATACTCCTTAAAACTGGGAATAAAAAAATTCTGATTCTTTATCAAGTGTTGCCTAATTTAATATTTCATTATTTGTTTGTTCATATTTTTTATTGTAGTAATAAATTTACTACTACTTATTAGATTGAGTTCATTTACTTTCAATGTAGAATGTAGGTATAAAAAAACAAAAATAAAAAAGGCATGCCAATAACAATAAACAACACTTCAGGGAAAAGATCTCAAAGACGCTAAGTCAGACCTTCATTATTTATTAATCATTACATATTTATAGTCTTTTATACTTCAACTCATGCTATCCCAGCTTCAGATTTCTGTATAACCTTGTCTACTCATAAATATTATGTTGAGTGGTTATGGCTTTTGAGACAATAATTACAACCAAGCGAGACGAATATTACGGATGTTTAGGTTCAGAATTAGGTCAATGCCACAGGGTCTCAGCTGTTTCTGAACTCACAAAGCCAAGTAACATTATGAAATAATGAAAAATATGAAACTATTCAGAAATACCTACCTATACCTAGTTTTTTATTGAAGTTACAACAATCCTCACTAGACGAGCTGTATTTCTAACTGCTGTCGATTTTTTTTACAAACTAGACTTGTATTGGGGTTTTTGTTTGAAAAGTTTGTAGTGTTTTACGCAAAAACAATATCTGGCAAAAAAAAGTTCGGCAAAAGTTCGGCAAGTTCGGCAAAATCATATCAAAGTTCGGCTTCGCCGAATATTCGGCAAACGCGCCGAACTTTTGCCGAACATTCGGCACATCCCTACTTAATACTTGAGACACAAAAAGATCTCACAACCCCATATGCCTAAAAATTTTGAAGTTGACAACGACTGCAGAATCATCTTTGACAAATCAGTTTTACCTCAAAAAGTAGTAAAATTCATGCATGCTATGATTTACTTTTTGTATCAAGATTCTCTGATTTAGTTCAAAATTTAAAGGGATTCACCGATTTCTCTTCCTGTTGATAATTTGCCTCATTTTTCAAACTTATATTTGTTTTCTTTCAGGGGACGCGGGGATGTTTGAACAGCATTTTTGGCACACTTGATCACTGGCGCAGGTATCCAGTAGTGGATACCTGCGCCAGTGATCAAGTGTGCCAAAAATGCTGTTCAAACATCCCCGCGTCCCCGCGTTAAGTGAACGGTAAGTTTCATGGAATGAATGAGCAACCCTCCTAGTAAGGGTTAGTGTCGGTAATACAGTCACCCCACGACGATCCTCCGAGCCTAGCGTCATCTATTTCTTCGTGGCGGACCTATCACCCAAGGCAGTTATATGTGAAGTGGGTTCATTGTTGATTTCTTCGTTATCAATTTACACAACCTCGCTGAAATAACTTTGACAGTAGTTTCATTTTATTTAGAATGAAGTGAAGTGAACGAAAGACGAAAGTAATTTTTTAAATCGTCGTTAGGTTTGCCTCAAAAAGCTAGATGGCACTTAATTTTGTCGTTGCTTTCTGAGCTACCTTTCCCGTACTATAGTTTCAGGTATTTGGCATAAATCTGTAATAGTAGGAAACTACTCTATTAATTATAGTGATCTATGTTGTATTTTATATAGAATGCTATTGAAACCAAGATGGCGTAAGTAAAAAAAGTTAGGCATCCTGCATTACCGACACTGACGATGCGAGTGCTGGTAATACAGATACCCTAAAAACGCTGGGTGGGCAACAAACGATTTAGAAACAAATTTGAAAGTTTACATTGGCAGACTATTTTTGTGAACCTTCAATAAATAATTTCAGATATTCTATCTTTGAAAGGTTGACACAATTGATTATGGTATTCAAAATTTACATGTTTGTGGGATATTCTTATTTTCAAATGCCTTAAATTCTTATTATTATTATTATAATGCTAACATTCTCTATAAATGTACTGTGCCATGTTTACCTACCAGCTTTTTTAGTCTCTTATTTTTGTCCAAAATGACCTTATTTTTATTTTAAGTGAAAAAAAATCAGAAGGGAATTTTTTGGCGGAAATTTATCCCACAAAAATCTCCTTTGAACCTGAATCGAACTCAGGTGTTCTCAAGGTCATAGTCCGCACTACGATCTGAACTAGTAAATTCAACTCAGACTTCACCACCATAAGGATGTATGATGTATGTGATATGTGAATGGAGTCAATAAGGATATAAATGAAATACATTAAGGTTTAACAAACACATTTATATTTAATTAATATGTGATACAAAGAGAATCAGTTCACAACTGTTTATTAGAATAATATATCTTCATAATACAAAACAATTCCGGTACCGTCTATTTACAGTATTTGTACTTTGAGCAAATACCTGTTATTGCATGTTATGTGTAAAAATTAATATATTGTACTGGTTGAGCTATTGAGCATTTAGTAACTGTTAGTATTTAATGGCATTATTGAGGTTGCTGTGTGTATGGGGGTAAAAAAAAATATTGAAATGATTCTCTTATTTGAAGGTTTACTGGACGCAAAATAGTTTCGATTTTTTTAAACACATACTTACACTGTTTAAATCCAATATCGAACAGTAATGGATTTAGAGATTGTCTCACAAACAGAAATTGTGAATTTTTATACATTTTTATTACTAATAACGTTAATTTTCCAGTCACGCAATGAAAACTTGATAAAACTACGATAACCCTGTACAATAATATCCCAGTTTTAGGTTTAAAAAATCAGGATACGTGCAGAGTTTTACTTAATAATAAGAGATCACAAAATTTTGATTCTGTAAAACTATTCATTTTCTTTTTAAAATGTAGATAAATATTGTGAAATCTCATGCTTTATTACTTTTTTAATTTTAATTATTCAATTGCCTAATAATTGTCAAAACTTTATTCTATAAAAAGTGATATTAAAAAAAAAAAAACAAAGACAGAAAATCAACATTTTAGTATACACGTGATCAATTTCTAAGGCAGATAAACTTATTTTTCTCAAAAGTGGATATAAATTGCAAAATCTCACATTTTCTACATCTTTTGAAATAAAACTTATTGACTTGCTAATGATTAATTATCAAAAAACTTAACACATAGATACTTGTTTATAAAAAAGCGACATTCTGAAATATTAAACAATAAAAAATTTGAGTAGGTACTTTTAATCCAGTCGGTAAAGTAAAAAAATTAATGTACTTACCTAAAGTTCATATAAAATCTTATTCAAGATTTTCCTTCAATAATTGTTAATGAAGGGTTATAGATCATAAATACACAAAAATCAGTTCTGGGGGTGCAGTGCGTCTCTCCCAAAAAACCACCCCTTTAATGCCAAAAACATTTTTTCGCTAATAACTCGTTAATTGTTGGATATATCAAAAAAATACTTATTAGAAGAAAGGAAGCTTGATTTCCTAAAAGAAAGGTGTAATAATGTCATAGTTTTCGAGTTATTCAATATTTAAGAAATTGCAAATTTTGTTTTTTGATGCGCGTGAATTTAAAATTGTTGGCGCGCAGCCTCTAGAAAGAAATGAAATTTCTCGAAAACCAAACAACCTATGGCGAAAAATCAATGGGTATTAAAGGGGACACTTTTTGATATATCCAACGATTAACGAGTTATTAGCGAATAAATACTTTTTTCAGCAAAGGGGCAGCTATTTTTTTTTTGGGGGGGGGGGGGGGGATTGAGACGCGCTGCACACCCAGAACTGATTTTTGTGGATTTATGTTCTGTAACCTCTTGACTAACAATTATTATTGAAGGAAACTGTTAAATAAAAATCTTAGATAAGAATTTAAGAACTTTGGGTACATTTTCACTTTACTGACTGGACTACTTGATCAATTTTAAATGTAAAATAACTCTAGATTTTCTTTCAAATTATTAGATAAAAATCTGGTACCCACAAATTTTTTTTCCAACAAATTTTACCTACTAAAAACTGTTAAAACTTAATAATATAATAATATTCTTTAATGAAAAAGTAACTCCCTAAAATATTGAAAACAATAAAAACTTCTGTAGGAGTAGCCTACACACTTGATTACTTTTTATAAAAAAATTTGACTCAAAATACATATTTTTTAATGGAAAATGTCATATTAATTTACGTTTTTATACACTTTTTTCTTTCTTCGAAATACATAAATAACAGAAACAACACTTCTATAAAAGTATCCAGATCAGCTATTTCTTTTAGAAATACATATTCTGAATCAACAAACTATCTTGCCTATGTTCATCTGAAATCGCACTTTATAGTTTAACTATTAATAATAAGTGTCCAAGACTATTATTTTGTTAAAAAGTGGCATCTGAAATATTTAAATATGCTTCAAAACATACAAAATTTCAGTACCTACTTAAGTACTTGATCATCACTTCACTGAATCTGCCATATTTCATGTGTCACAAACCAAACAGAACAATAATTTAAATAAGTACAAATTGGTTGTCTTGGCCTTTGTTAACAGATGAGCTAGTTATTTAAAAAATGTAGGTATTCTGTCTATTAGCTATGGCATGGCACATTGTAGTTTTATGTGAGCAAGAAAAAATCACTTCAAATATAAAAAAATTAAATATAAAATTCTTAAGGTAACAAATTTATTACAATTCTCTAGATTCGATTTTAATAATTAAAAATAACCACTGTTAAAAAATTCTTGTTCTGGTACCTCATCTCTACTGACTAGTGAAACATTTTTTTTGTTTTAAGAATCTGTTGTTAATATGGAATGTTCAGTTTAAAAAAAACATTTCATAATAATGTTAAAAAGGTTTAGCTTAGGGAATGATAAACATGATAACTTAAAATTTAAATGTCAGTCTTTTCAATTTTCCTAGTAAAATAATATTTCAATTTATTGAAATTGATTCAATATGTAGGGTATTTCATCCTTCTTAACATTCAAAAACCGTTTATTTAAGAAATAGCATTTTGTGGATTGCCATTTACCCCTTAAAAAATAAAAGTAATTTTTTTTAAATTAAATACATAGGTTCAAAATTTTGGAAATTCCCAAATTCATTCAAACATAAAGTAACTTCCAGTAGAGATTGTTTAATCTTAATTGACGAGGGGGTGGGTTAAGAGACTAAAACAGATAATTTTTTTTTCATCAACTCGACAAACTCAAATATAAAACAATAAGCATTTAACTTTTATAATAATTATTTTATAAATTAGTTTTAATATTTAAGAATCAATAAATACACTAATAATTGGTCTTTTTTTAAATGCAAAGTTAAAAAAAAATGTTTCACTTGCAGGAATTTTAATAAACTCATATGTCATAGTAACAAAACTGACTGGGACATCGAAACATTCACATTTTTCGTTCGTAATAGTATACAATAATTAAATTAAATGCAAAAAAAGTTTAGAAAAACTATTTGAAAATGTAAATTATGTACAAAATTCCTCTTAAAAACTAATTTAAATGCTATCACGATTTATTTAAGTCTTATAGCTTTTACAGCCCTTGACTGTAGTTACTTTATAAAAATCAGATCTCCACACCAGATAAAAACCTTAACTAAGTCAATATATCTCTCTTCATTAAATTAATCGTATACAAACAATATAAACAAAAAATGTACAGATTTGGTCTTTATTACAATATTTATATATATAATATATAGACTTAATTCATTTGACGGGACTTAAGGGTTGTTAAAACTGAAGAAGTAGGTAGATAGCTTTGAAAATAATTGTTAAAAAATCAACATGAAACACGTCTGTAATAAGTAGCGGTTTTAGCTTTGCATTGGCAGAAATTAGAATGGTGTAGGTAATTTTACAAATTACAGTATGTTTTAAAAAAAATTACTGTATTGCAATATTGCATAAGGTAACTTCTCGGTAACTGCCAAAATAAATTTCCAAATAACGTTTGTGTTTGTGTACAATAATAAGAATTGACAACTTTTTTATATTGAATTGAAAAGAACACTTGTGATTGAATCTTAATATGTACCTTATTAATCATCTCTGTATGTATATATTGTATATTATGGAGCAAAAAATAACTATTGTCATAGAAAAACACTGTTATAAAAAATATATTTTTCTGTACAAGCTATTTTACTAGTTTGATCTGTAGCTAAATTGGGAAGTTGTCAACTCTACGTAGGTACACTGATAAAAACTTAATCCCGTCAAATCCATATTTCTCAAAATTTACATTTAAGAGATCACATATTGATAAATTCTACCTACAACAATAATATATTATATTTATTAAAGTACTTTACTCTTAAACATATTGCCACTAAGTGAACAGGACACATTTCAATTAAGTTTTGAATAAGTTTACAAAGATTTTACGGGTACTAGCTCGAGTATATTCGCAAAGAAAATAATTCCTTTTCCTTTGCACCACAATCATACACTAGTCTTTCAGCACCATGTGAAAATCACTCAGCAAAATATCATAAGAGATATTTTCTAAAATCACCATTTAAAATTAATCTCGTTAATTTATTTGATACAAAGGATGTCAGACGATTTATATCATCAATAACTGTTATTTGATAACTTCTCCAACGATTCTTGTAAATTTTGGTATACATATGTAAGTGTAGTCTTAAATTCTTACCACTGGCAACGGTCAACCAATGCAAGGACCCAGTTGCCAGGAGGCGGTTAGTCACTGAGCCGGAAGCGGGTTGGGTGGCTTGAATTCCGGGTTGGCGGCCTGGAATTGAGCCACGCTAGTAGGAGGATTGAAACTAGACGTATAACACTGCGGGAAGTACAGCTCGGGCTTGACAACCGTCGTCGGAGTCAAACCCCTGGGCAGCATGCCGTTAGTGGGGGGATGTTTCATTTCCGGTCCGGCGGGATCCCGTCTCGTCTTGGAGGCGTGAGGATTCATGTGGTTGTCGATGTGTTTCTTCACTTCCGGCTCGGTGGCAAACCGTCGCCTGCAGTTCGGCATCGGGCAGCAGAAAGGTCGGTCGCCTTGATGAGTTCGGGTGTGCTGATCGAGGATGGCTTTCTGTCGAAAATCCTTCCCACACTGAGCACATTTGTAGGGTTTCTCACCGGTGTGTATTCTGAGATGTTGATTTAGGATGGTGCGTTGCCGGAAGTTTCTTCCGCAGTAGACACAACCGTAGGGTTTTTCGTTCGTATGGATTCGGAGGTGTTGAGTTAAATGAGATTGTTGCCTGAAGCGTTTACCACACTCAGGACAAGGGTAGGGTCGTGATTCGATATGTATACAACCGTGCTGTAGTAGAGTACTTTTTTGTTTGAATTCTTTCTGGCAAATCGGACATCTGACATAAAGCGGCATTCCTGCTGATCGACCATGCTGTATGACGTCTGATAAACCCTTCCCCATCTGACCTTGTTTTAGGTATTGTAGCGCACCAAAGTTAGGGCCCGGCCCGAAAACAGAGTGGTTCATGCCTTTGGCATCTTTGAAGTAAGCTGGATATTGCAAATTACCTACAACGCCGTTCGGGGAAAAGCAACTGGTTCTGTCTGATTGAGGGTTACCTTCACCGTCTCCATAAGTCGACTGCACCTCCTCTTTTCCCTCCTCAGGAAAAGGAACATCTTGGGGCCATAACGTCGGATTCACTCCATTCTTGAACACCAAGTGAGGACTGACATCTGAAAATTGAAAAGAAATCGTTAGTTTATCAGTTTACCTATCAAATTTCTGCACATATACCGTCAATTCATAAATTTGATCTTAAGTAAAATCACCTTCGATCATTAAATGCTCCATTTTTATTGTACTCCACAAAATTTTTTATAAAACAGCTAAATTTATAATTAAGACCTGAATTTGATTTAAAATATTAAGTGTCAATTCAATCAATTTTTGATTTTTTACCTAATTGTTCCAGCCAACCGGTTACTATCCATAAGTTTTTTGGAACTTAATAATCTTAATATAGATATTTTTGGTCATAAGATGGAGAGTTTATTAGGTATAATGACGTTTGAAGAATAATAAATGCTTCCACAAGATAATTGGCAAGGAGCTGCAAGGATACCACTGATACCAGTTAAACTACTTTTTTCCATTCTAACATGCATCCACCATTCTTCCATCCATGTGTGTGTGAAAATTTCATACTCTTATACTTAAACCGATATTGTCTTAATTTTTGTCCAAATAAGTAGTATAGATACCGCCGACTAACAGACAAAGCAACTTGACATTCTAACAGTTAAGTATAGCCAGTGATGTAGTCTAGAACCAACTGGCCATGCCAAAAGATCTCTTGGTCGAAATTAATAAGTTGCATTGTTCAAACTATGAATATTCATATAGTTACTATGAAGCACTTAAGAACCAAAATACAGAAAATAAGTCAGTACCTTTGGGTTCTCATCATAAAATTTTGAAGAATTTCCCAAATTAATCTCCAATAATAATCAAAATACCTACTGACACCCGGAAATGACAACTAAATCTGATGACTAGACCAAATGTGCAGAATGGGAGTTACAAAGAGATGGAGCTACTGTTCTTGAATTAGTGACTTTTGGTGTGACCATCTAGTGCTCAAACTAAGACCCCTGATAACAATTAAAGCCTTTATAATTACAATGCAAAAGGCTGCTATTTTCCTCACATAAAAAGCGAGATGTGACCATAAATTTCATTACAGAAAATTCTGTTGCAACTTTAGAATCTGCTTCTTTGACCCTTACTTGAGCACCTAGTTGGACACACTATATCTAGTGAAGGACTTATGAGATAAGGGAGTGCGGCAGGCCAACTCTAACCGCCCGTGCGGCCACCACAAGTCAGAGCCTAGGGCCGCGAGAGTGGCCGCCTGTTCACGGGGCGCTCGCCTTGGTGTGTGCGGACGTGCTGGTTGAGGATGGCCTTCTGGCGGAAGTGTTTCCCGCACTCCGGGCATTCGTATGGCTTCTCACCGGAATGGATGCGTAGGTGCTGGTTCAGGATCGCCCTTTGCCGAAACGTGCGCTCGCAGTACACGCACGCGTACGGCTTCTCGTTGGCATGGATGCGCAGATGCTGCGTCAGATGACTCTGCTGTCGGAACCGCTTCCCGCATTCTGGACATCCGTATGGTCGACTGTCTGTGTGAATCCTCTCGTGCTGAAGCAAGGTGGACTTCTGCTTGAAGTCCTTACCACAAGTCATGCATTTGAAGAGCCGCAGCTCGCCGCCCAGGTTACCACCACCGTTCTTTCCTTGGTGCTGCTTCAGTCCGGCTTGCTGCTGCTGGATCACGTCTGGAAGGGTAGCCGCCCTTAAATCATGCATCGTATTTGAATACTGGTCGAGTTGTGAGGCACCTTCTGGTGCCAGGCTGGTCAGCATCATCCCAGGTTGTTTCAGGTAGTGCAGAGCCGAGAAGCTCCCCGAGCCCAGCATGTGAGGCGGCATCGGGGGTGGTGCAGAGGGCGGAGGTGCCCTTGTATATTGTTGGTAAGCAGCAGCAGCTTGCTGTTGTTGCTGCTGTTGCTGCTGCTGTTGCTGTTGTTGTTGGATATCTGTGGGAAAACACTGAGAGGCCGGTCTGGGCTCCAAATCCAAAGAGGGAGGTTCCTGCTGGATTTCATCTTCCCGGGGAGGTTCTGCCTGAGTAGCGGGGTATGGCGATGGAGCCGGGGATGGTAAGCTCTGGTCTCGCGGGGGTACGGTATCGGCTTCAACCCCCAGCGGAACAGTAGGAGGTCCACATGATTGCTGAGGACTGCCTATGCCCACGGAGGCTTGCTGGGAGGTAAGGTAGTCTTGCGTATTCCATTGTCCTTGGGCTGCTGCTGCTCTATCCATGCCATCCTTGTATAGGACATAAGGTGCCGTGTCTGTAACAGAGAAAAACATTTATAAGAAAGTACTTGTACTGTGGTTGTCGTTTTAATGAAATACTAATAGCAAGTACTCGCGGCTACTCCTGCTTTTTTTGATACAACCGAAAGTTGTTTGTTAAATTATTTATTTGACAGCACAATGATTATTACAGTAGGTAGTATTATAATTGACTTGACACTGACAACAATAATTTAATTTACAGGGTCATCACGTGAAAGACTGGTCATAGTTCACAGGGTTAATGCATTGTAAACAACAAAGGACCCAGTAGAATCTTTACCGAAAGCGGCTCCCGGTCGAATTTGTTGAAACTTTAGGGATCGGTGGCATTTGCCGAGTAGATCAGAAGTCTCCATGGCTATAAATTCACAAAAACTAGTCTTATTGAGATATTTATCTTTCAAGATATTTTTTCTCTCATGAAAAATTTCTCTCGTGAAAAATTCAGATATTGAAATGTCCACTAGGGGCGAAGATATTGGGGAGTCGTCCCCTTACCCTATCTTTTACCCCCTTTAGGGTTAAACAAGTTTTTAGCTTTGTTCAGGGAATCATCTGTATAATTTATGGCACTAATCTACGAGGCACCCTGCATTTTTAAATGTCGCCCCCCATAATTGTTTTAGAGATAAATGTTAGTTTGTTGAGCTTCCGTAACTACATTTTACTTCAACTCGCATTTTTGCTTTACCAATTGAAAATTATAACAAACAAACACGTCAAAATTATAAAAATATACAATAATTTTTAAAGTCACAGCCAAATAATGCTTTTACAAAGATCACACCTCAAATGTTCCCTATTTTCTCGAAAATTACTCGACAATCTTAAAATGGAACTGCAGCAACCGAAGTAGCTTTTCAAACTTAACAAATGACCCATAGAAAATTTCTCTCTAAAACAATGATAAGGAAGAGGGGGCGACATTTAAAAGTGTATGGGTCATGAGAGAAAAAATCCATCTTCAGAAGTGCATATCTCGAGAACACTAGTTTTTGTTATGCCCAAGGAGACTTCTGATCTACTCATCGAATACTTTGACCGATCTCCAACGTTACAATAAATTAGACGTGCATGAGCCAATTCCCGTACGGATTCTGCGGGGTGCTTTGGCTTTCAATTACTCTGACATAGTAAGGTGAAAATGTGAAAATTCGAGTTTTTTTTTTGTCAAATGTCATACGTTTATTATTGTATCCATATAAATAGTAATAAGTTTAATCTGTGTCACCTATGCTTCTGCATGTTTATTCTATTCCGATAACTGCATCCTAATTTTAAACTAATCGATAGAACTGCACTATTCAGGCTGGGCACTTTTTAATTAAGTAGGTTTAGGTACACTGAGAATCCCTCGATATCACTTAAAGAAATGGCCTCAGGTGCCGGTTACTGTGACACTACACTATTTAAGTAAAAGGTATAGAATAGACACTACTTTTAAATTGTTATTAAAAAGCATTTAACAACATCATTCAATTTCCTATATTATTACTTCGCTTTATTTTCGCGTATAAATGCAAACAAAGACATCACAGAATGTTAATGTTACGGCACTTAGCAATAATGACTAATTTGATTAACTTACGGGGTGTTGGCACATAATACTGCAATGCTGTCTGCTCTTGTTACTTATTGGTGAGATCATAATAATTATAATGTATGTCTGGAGAAAATAAGGTCATCTGTATTATTATTGTCATGCGACATTCTTTACGAAGATATCGTACCAGATATATTATGCTTGTTTGGCAATAAATTTTAAAAATTGCTAATAATATTGATTATTAATTATTTATAAGCTCAAAGTAAAGTATTTTTAATACAACCTGATCAGTACTTAGATATTAAATCAGCTTCAGGATGTTGCCAAAATATCAACCAATAATGTTAATTATCAGGTACTAATTAATCAACTGAGATACAGGCACAAAGGGGACCGAATAATGTGACAAACAATTATATTTTGCAACAAGTAGGCACCTGCTTATGGAGGTATAAATAAGGTACGATAAATATAAATGTATGTTATAATAATAAAATGTATCATAACATACAAGATGTTTCAAAACATGTGTCACAAAATTAGATGTGGTTCCTTGGCGCATTCTGAGAAAAAAGTCTGTTTAAAAAAATAATTTTTTTTACTATACCTACTTATAGGCACTATAGCGTCAGAGATGAGTGCCTTAAATTATACAAAAGATACCTTGAACTAAAATAAGTCAAAAACTCCTAACAACTATTATGTTCTTAAATATGCATCTTTTTCAAGATAGAGGGTGTCAAACTATTATAACAAAATGTTAATTTGTTTTGTACTTTGGAAACCGCTCAAGACATTTTGATGCCATTTGGTATATAGACAGATGTTGATGTTCGAGCCACAGTACCTACGCGAAAAATTCAGAGACTGAAATATCTACCAGAGGCGAAGATCCAGAGGCGAAGATACTGCGTGACCGTCCCCTTCTGCCTCCTTATCTTATACGCCACTGGCTATTTTTCTAATTTTGTCAATTCTACGTTCAATTTAGGGGAGAAAAGCTACTCTTGCAAAATTTTGACTGGAGGCTGCGTTTTTGAGATATTGGAGTTAATGAAGATTAGGAAATTTTATTTTTTTAAGTAGATGCAGTTAGCTGCAAAAGTAAAAAATTCAAAATTCACCCCCCCCCCCCCAGCATCTTCGCCCCTGGTAAACATTTCAGTCTCTGAATTTTTCGCCCACTGTATCTCGACCCAACGTGCATCCATACCAAATGGCATTTAAATATCTTGAACGGTTTCCAAAATACAAAGCAAATTAACATTTTTTTAAAATAAAAGTTTGATGTCCTCTTCTATCTTTTAAATTTTAATACAGATTGAGGAAAATTATCAGATTTTTAATCACCCTGTATAAAAATTTCATCCACACAATAGGATACTACATGAAAAAAAATTAGGAAAAACTAGGGACACGTAAGTCGTTTTCCAATAGTTGGAGCCGTTTCCGATGGACACTGCTTTTAAAATGAGAAACTGCGATTTTCAGTTGTTATAACTCATAACCTACTCATTTTAGATTGCAACTGTAAAAACCATTCTTATTGGATTTTCTCGGAAAGTATGAAAAACAAAAATATACAGGGTGTCCTATTTATAAACAACCTTCACCTTCAAATGACCATGAAATTGGTCCACAAAGTCAAAGTCTCGGTCAAAGTCATCAATACAGTCAGATGACCCCCATCATTGTCTTGAACAACTTTTCCGGATATCCGGGTCCGAAGATTGAGATGACTCACCCTGTATAAAGAAGGGAAAAACTGGGACACCTGTATATCTCAGGAATAGTTCAAGAATAGTTCAAGGCTGCTGAGCTTTTGTACACCTCTTATCGTTAATATAATTTTCTTTTCGAGCGCTAGTTAATATTTTTTCATACGGCAGTGGTGGAGATTTTAGGCTTGGTTAGATTTTTTGTCCCGTATTTCCGAGCGTATTTCTATGACATGGTAAAATTGGCATTTTGAAAGCTGATTTTACACCGCCAATATTTCTTTCATAAAAAAGTACTGTTTGTCAAAAACTCCAATGTTGACCGTTTCCGAGAAAAAAGACATTTTATGATTAAAAAATATAAAATATTTCATATTTTTATTAAATATACCTACCGCTCAAAATGTGTGCGTACAGAAGTTGAATTCTATATCTCAAATGGTTGCTGAGATACCTATATCCGAGCCTATATCATCAAAAAACTGAAAAAAGCTTTTTTTCACATTTTATATCGCGAAAAAGGAGTGTTAATGGAAACTTTTTTCCGAGAATGAGACACCTTTTATTTTCCGACACAATGCTTGAAACCCCTGTATATTTTAATACGGAAAAATTCAACATTTTCGGTAGTTAATATTAAGACTTCTTTGTATCATTGACGGCTGACGGTACGATAGCTAGGTATATTGAAAAGTTATGTAAAAGCGTAAAAAATGTAGTCTAAAGGTGTGTATGCATGCGAGCTGCTTAGAGCTTCGAACGAACTGCTCGTGAACCGCTCGCAACGAGTCATCTCCAAAATGTAGGTTTTTCCGGTTTTGAGATTGAGACGGCAGTTTGTGAAGCCCCTTGCTCTTCTAATTCTCTATAGTTTTTTTTTTGCAGCCTTCGCTAATAAAGCATCACTCATCATTATTATAGTGTAGTTGTCATCTCATCGCGCGATGACATAATTGCAACTAAATAATAAAAAGATTGCTTTATGCATATTATAGGTGTCTAATTAAATTTTACATTGATGACTGCTGGTGGTTCACGGTTGGTTCATCCCTTTCCCATAGCTCGTTATGCGTTGTGAAAATAATTCCCAAGGAGCGGTTCGCAAACAAAATTACATTAAAAGACACTGCGTTTCGTTTATTACATTTGTTTGCTTCTTTCTCAAAACCTTAGTCGGAGTTTTAGCATTACTTCCAATATGAATGATTTCTGGTCAATTTCTACCTAATCTACGAATAGAAAACGGTATCATTAATGGTAAAATCGTTAATAACTAGCATACACTTCAAAATATATTACTAACAGCACTATATTCCCTCAACATTGATCACGCCATATTTATGTATTAATAATATATATTAATGCTTCTATAGGTAAGTTTCGAAAGACAAGAACACTTTTAATATAAAATATTACGGTTACAACATAAATATAATAATAAATATTATATTTTATATTGCTTTAAAATAATAAGGGTTGGGCCACAGTCCCAACTCTTATAGGTACTGGGTACTTGGTACAATCTACAAGGTGTTTCAGAGATATAGAGCCAAATTTAGAGAAGAAGTTCATCTCAAAAATATAATAATTTTTGGTTATAACTCTTGTAAACTTAAACCCATTTGGATGAAACTTGGCATGAACAATATACAAACTAAAACCTCTAATTATTTGACTATTTCAGGTTCTGTAGACGTCGTCCAGTGGCATAGATTCAGAGTTGGAGCCTCTTTTCCCTTCATATCTTTTACGCCACTGACTTTTTGCAATTGCAAAATCGTTATTCAACATGCCTATCCATTTTAGAACAAAAAAGTATTTTTTAATTTTTTTCATACAACGAACCGTATGTTTTTGAGATATTTGAAGTTTTCTCAGGTATTATTGGGCATTTTACATTGAAAAATTATTGATTTCATTAAAAGTAGGTATACCTACCTTACGGCCAGAATAACGTGCAGTAACTGACATTACTAAAAAAGCAATTTCGTGGAAACGACAAGCACAAACTTACGTTTTTTTTTTAGTTATTGCACGTTATTTCGATCCTGAGGTATAAGATACAAGAAAAACATTGCCTGAGGAAAGTTCAAATAGGTATCTCAAAAACGGTGCGCCGTATGAAAAAATCAAAGTATCCTTTTTTGTTATAACATGCACGTGCTTTTCAATAGCGTTTGTGTATTTGCAATAAAGTCAGTGACGTAAAAGATGGGTAGGGAAAATGGTCGCCAACCCTGAATATTAGCTGAATGACATTGCCTGAGGAACTTCAAATGTCTCATAAACAGTGCACCATATTCAAAAAATAAACCAACCTTTTTTGTTCTAAATTGCATGGGCTACTCGATAACGTTTTGGAATTTGCAATAAGTCAGTAGCGTAAAACATAGGGAGGCAAAAGAGGCGCCAACCCTGAATATCTATGCCACTGGAAGATATCTACAAATCCTGAAATAGCCAAGTTAAAAAGCTCTGTTTTGTTTGTTTATTGTTCATGCCAAGTTTCATTACAAAAACTGTTATATGTTTTTAAAAAACGAAACGTCATTTTCAGCTGCAATTTATTTTTTCAACTTATATTTATGAGGGGAACTACCGCTTTAAATTTGGCCCTAAAATCTCAAGAACACTCTGTATATTCATAATAATTAATTGATATACATACCGTGTGTCCCCGGATAGGTGAAACGACTCTTATAAAAGACAAAAATTTTTTGATTTTAATTTTAATTTTTTGGGCTTCAGCCCTGCTTGGCTAAAGAATAATTTCTAACAAAATTTTAGTTTTAAAAAATCAAGCATACCTTGGAAATTTCCAAGAAACCGGGTTGTTCAGAAGAAAAAGTTGTTCAGAATCAACATTTAGGTCCGTATACCAAATTTCAAAATCATAGGCCAACTTTGATCTTTTACATTTACTTTTATGTTTATTTCACAAATCAAGGAATTTCATTTGTAACAAAGACTGATATTGACAAATTGCTATTGCTATGGGTACAATTTGGTTTTTCCATGGCAGTCTTTGTTACAAAATGAAATTCTTTGATTTGTGAAATAAAACATAAAAATAAATGTAAAAAATAAAAGTTGACCTATGATTTTGAAATTTGGCATGGGGACCTAAATGTTGATTCTGAACAACTTTTTCAAATAACATTTTGTCGTTTTTGCCACATAAAAGGCACTTTACTCAACAGAAAAACCGGTTTCTTGGAAATTTCCAAGGCATGCTTGATTTTTCAAAACTAAAATTTTGTTAGAAATTATTCTTTAGCCAAGCAGGGCTGAACCCCAAAAAATTAAAATTAAAATCAAAAAATGTTTGTCTTTTATAAGAGTCGTTTCACCTATCCGGGGACACACGGTATAAGATGATTAAAATTATATTTTTTACGTTTCCTGACTTATGAAGCTATCTGGATTACATTCTTCATAAATTTAATTTGTGCACTTTCCACAGTGCTGCAATTCCTGAAGATATCCATTAACTTTTATTAATAGTTCCATTCCGAGATCATGTGAGCTCAATTTATTGTTCATACAGCCACTAACACCACACTTGCAGACGGTATCATTTATTAAGTCCCACGGAAAAATCGTCCTTTTGCATTAATTTGTAATAACTTGTGTAAATACGACTGAACACGAGGAACAGGACTTAATTATCTCAGAAAATTCAAGCCGTATTGACTACATATATACAGTGCTTCCCAAAAGTAACGGATAAATTCAATAAAATCGTATGAAGACGTTTTCTTTTGTTTTGCTCGGACACGTCAATCGTTATTTTTGATTTGTCATCCACGCATGTCTTTTTCGACCCCCCACCCTTAATCTCCCAAGGGGTAGCTACCCCAATTTTAAAAATTCAAATGGCAAGGTACCCCTTGCGATACCTTGATTGATAGGTTTTTTCATCCTGAATATAACAAGAAAATTTTTTTCAAATCGGTTCATAATTAACGAAAATATTCAGCAAAATGTCATCGAATAAGGCAATAAATAAGCGTATTAAAATTTAAACAAGTATTTGAGAAATTACACAAGAAAAGAAAATCATTTAAATTAAATGTTCAAAATGTTGTCCATTAACAGCAAGACAATGCCCTAATCTTGCGCTAAAGGCTTGTTGGACATTATGCATCATCTCTGGGGTGATTGAGCCGATTTCTTGACGAATTCTTTCCTGTAACGCCTCAATATTTGTAGGTCTGTTAACATAAACTTTAGATTTTAAGTAACCCCATAGGAAATAATCCAACGGGGTTAAATCTGGAGATCTTGCTGGCCATTCTATTGGTCCCCGTCTACCAATCCACCGATGAGGAAATACTTGATCGAGGTATTCCCGAACCAAACGCGCATAATGTGGAGGCGCACCGTCTTGTTGATACCAAATTCTGTGATCCGGTAAACGAGGATCTTCTCTGCTAGGAAACAATACCGCTAAGTCGGGAATTAGTTCATCTCGAAGGAAGTTCAGGTACCGCTCACCATTCAGCGTTCCATTGAAGAAGTATGGTCCAATAATTTGCGAACCTACTATGCCAGCCCATACATTAACCTTTTGGGGATACTGTGTATCCACCTCCATCATCCAATGCGGATTCTCATTTGCCCAGTAACGGCAATTTTGCTTATTAACGGCGCCATTCAAACAAAATGTTGCCTCGTCGGAAAATACAATATTGCCAATTAATAATGGATTTGCATTGGAGAGCTCCATCAATGTCTCACAAAATTGTACCCGATGATCAAAGTCAGCATCGGACAATTCCTGTACAAATTGCATTTTGTATGGGTGATAATTACACTTATGAAGAAGTCTTGAAACTGTATTTTTCGACGTATCTACCCGTGAAGCAGCTTCCGTGAGGGAAACATGCGGATTCTCCTGCACCGTCAAAAGGGTGTCTAATCTTCTGTTTTCATCTAAGGCTGGCGGACGTCCGACTCTTGATTTATCTCGTACATGTCCAAGTTCGCGAAATTTACTTTCAATTCGACTTACTGTTGATTGCGATATAGGAGGACGATTTGCGTGAGTTTCATTGAACAAAATACGAACTTCTTCATGCTTCCGACTTCTATCTCCAAAGCCAATCATCATTAAAACTTCAATTCTTTCGGTCTCAGTTAATCTCATTTTGCTATTAGTTTTTAAATCGCCTAAGGCACAGCTCAACAAAACCACTTGTTTGACAAGTAAAAATTTGCAACTGTTATGCTCGTATTCACAAACGATAATTTCCTAAATAATTACGTAATTATTTAAATGAGTGAGATGGAGATATGCAGTTTTTTTGCAATAGAATGAGATGGGGATAATTGATTACGTAATTATTCAGGAAATTATCGTTTGTGAATACGGGCAATAATGTGTCAGATAAGATTTCTCCAGTCATTGATAAGCCTACCCCACAGATTACAGAGAGAAAGATAGGAAAAAATTTTAATTAAATTTTAATTTAATTTTAATACGCTTATTTATTGCCTTATTCGATGACATTTTGCTGAATATTTTCGTTAATTATGAACCGATTTGAAAAAAAATTTCTTGTTATATTCAGGATGAAAAAACCTATCAATCAAGGTATCGCAAGGGGTACCTTGCCATTTGAATTTTTAAAATTGGGGTAGCTACCCCTTGGGAGATTAAGGTTGGGGGGTCGAAAAAGACATGCGTGGATGGCAAATCAAAAATAACGATTGACGTGTCCGAGAAAAACAAAAGAAAACGTCTTCATACGATTTTATTGAATTTATCCGTTACTTTTGGGAAGCACTGTATATCTGACAGATAACACATGTCTATAATTTGCTTCCAATTTATTTCAACTTGGTGGATATCCTCCAACCAATCACAACCAAAAATTGCGTTACTGGATAAATCTGTTAGGCACAATTTGAATTTAAATGATCGTGACATATTCCAAATGGGGTCTGACCAAGGAGTTAAAGAAGGATGTTAATACGTCACCTTGCGTGAAGTCGGAGCAGATGCGAATGCTAAAGATTTCATAAACCTGCTCCAATCTTATATTGAACTATATAAGGATGGGGCTCTTACTAAATTATTGTTCCGACACCATTCATTCCAGGTCCAGGTTTCCTTGCAGAGGATCGCAACCTTTCATTCATCAATACGAGAAATAAGGTGGGCCAAGGATCGAGCCCTGCGGAACACCACTAAGAATGGAATCTAATCTGGACTTATATATCAAAATTTCTACATATTACAGTCCTTCGCGCTCAAGTACCTGGCTGTTCGCAGTAAGAGTGAGAGATCCCCGGGTAAGTCAAAGCTTCGTTTTGAGAAGACACTACAGTTTCGAGACGATTGAAAGCTTTAGTGAGATAGTGAGATCCATGTAAATGACTCGACCAGCGTCGAGGGACTCTCAAAGAGGTGATCGTAACTAAGTTGGTGACAGTAGATCTATACCTTTAATGAAGCCATGTGCTCCGGAGATATTCTGTGGAAAATCAAATAGAAAATCAGGTCATGGCAAGCAAGGGTCGAGCAATTTTTAGAAATGGCTCAGAAAAGATATGGGACAATAATTGTAAAAATCGATTTGCTTACCCTTTTGGGTAATGGGCAGCACCCCGGAGATCTAATTTCGGGAGATTTGAAATCCTTCAAAATAAATTGCAAATATGAAGAACTAGTTTAATTAAAGCAGCAATGCCAATCTGTGAAACAAAGCCAGGAATTCCGTTGGGTCCAGAAGTTAGTGAAGGCATAATTTTTATAACCGCTTTTGCAATATCTTCGTCTATAATTATACTGTAAAATGGAAAACTAGCAGATCCTGTTGCTGCCGTTACAGACATTGCGGTCGGAGAAAAATTTATGCATAATTTAAAATTATCTTCAAAGTTATTAAAAATATTTCCCTGCGAAGCTACCAAGCCAACGTTAATTTTCATTTCGGATGGAATCACAGACATGCGTCGCTTTCCATTAATTTAGGACCAAAATCTCTTCAAATTCGAGTCGGATTTGACACTTTCTGTTCGTCTTCTGTTTTTTTTTTGTAGTTCAAAATCCTTTTCTTGAGAATCCTATTTCTTTGACTGTTCAGGTTCGTTATTGTATATCTTCGTTATTGTATATCAATATATTGTATATGAATCTTTCAATTCAACAAGTTTGTCCTACAACCATAATTGTATAAAAAATTAATCCATATGTAGTAGAATTTGTATTGTTGATGAAGTAGGCATGTATGTACCTCGGTATCTACCTGTACATCGTGTTAGTAAATAAGTGCGACAAACGTTAGGGGGTGATTCTGCATGAAAAAAAGGATTTTTAATTTAAAAATGTCAGTGGCGTACCGTTTTTTTCTTTAGAAAAAATGAAATTATTACCCATATGCGCGCCACTGATATGAACATAAAATTCTTAATTGCATGTCAAAAAATGTGCAATAACATCCGCCTAAAACCCACCAAATTTCATTTGCATATCTCAGGGTTTCTGAACACATAAATACCTAAGTCGTCATGATTTTTAAGAAAACCTATACATGTACCTATAACACCCCGTATCTGGAAAACGAAGCTTTCGCGCACATACATTTACATAGCAAACTGTCATTATTTTTTCATGTCGAATCATCCCCTGAAGTTTGTCGCACTTATTTACTAACACCCTGTAAACTTGTAATTTTAAAATAATAAAAGTGTTTTCTTTTTTCTTTATTAACATAACATTAAAAATAAAATAGTAATCAAAAAACCGTTACCTACTCCCGTTAAAACATAAACAAAGAAGAAAGGAATTTCCAGAAAAAGAAACAATATGCAATGTTGACAAACATTGCGCCGGCAGTAGAGCAATAAGCAGTAAGCACACTAATTTTCTCTGCTGGTTGTTTTGCTGAAGAGTTGAGTGAGAGGTAATGCGCGCAACGACACAAAACGAGCAAAAGGACGAGGGAAATAAGAAGGGTCGAGAGGTCAGCTTCGGATCTCCGTGTCTGGGAGACGACTCCAACGCCGACGAGATCTCGTCGCACTACAACAACTCGTAATAAATAAGTAACCATTTTTGAAAAGCCGCTTGTAATAAATAAACGTTTGTGAATTAGGGACGAAATTCCTGAGGAATGGTATGTAATTTTAAGTCACCTACTAGAGAGGAGAGGACGACAGGTAGGTCTACATAACCACTTTTAATATACTTACTTTTTATTTTTCTGGCACAGATATTGCCTGGTAGTAGAATAGATCGTGGTTCATATTTTACCTTCCATAAAGAGGTACATGAGGTGATTTTTCTCAATACATATTTTGAATTTAGTATTAGACATTATTAGGGGAATCACTTGCAACTGAAAGCTGAACATTTGGATTTTGTGACTTTTAAAAATGCTCTACACGACTAAAATAACTTTATTTTAGTCTGTTTACTTGAACATACGGACAAAAACGAAAGGGTTTTTTGAAAGTTAAATAGAAAAATAAAGAATTTTTTTATAAACAAAAGGAAGTAGATTTTTTGCATCATTATTTATACGATATAGGTACAGGGATCCGTAATTATGTTCCCATAAGTATGTATAAATAAGGCGAGAAATTTTTTTTTGAAAATTTGAAAACATTTAGGGTTTTGCTCAATAAACAAAAATATGGTCAAAATATGGACAAAAAAAAGCGGCTTCGCTCGCATAGAGTTACAGCCCCTTAAATGGGCCACTCTAAATTTGATTTTTCCTCTATTTCCGAAACGAGAAAAAATGTTTTAAATTTTTAAAATTTGCTTATCTAATCAAGCCGCTCTCTATAATATAGCTAAGGTACAGCGAAGAATCAATAATTCATATTTTATGAAGTAGTTTCGGAGACGAGTGGCGGTGAAGTTTCACCCTGACTTTTTAAAGGTTGCAATTGTTAGATATAATAAAATCCTATTAAATGAAAAGGTTCCCTAATTCTTTTCGATAAAATTTCCGTTTTCGAGATAATATTGAAGTTTTCTCAGGTAATGTCCGGCCATTTACTTAATTATTGTAAAGTGAATTTAATTATTTAAATTTTTAGTCTTCTTCGTAAATACGGCTTACTGTGACATCCCCTTCAAGGCGACGTATCTCAACAGGAGAGTGGGCGAATCGAGGGGCACATGAGGGGTGAATGGGGGCAAATGAATGAGGTAAGTATACGGGATGTGTTTTTAATGATGTGACCAATTCAATGGCACATCATTAAAAATCATCCTGTAAGTATTATTATACGTAAGTAAGTGGAGAAAATTTTCCATAAAAATGATTATTTCATTAACAACATGTAAGTAATTATTATTATTATTAAATTTTTCATGAACATTTTTCCAGGAAACAAAAACACAGGTGTCCCATAATTTCTTTATCAAGGGATATCCGAGTTATTTCAAAACAGAAAAAAAATAAATTTTGGAAATTTCCAATATACCCCTACGGTTTTGCGGCTACACCTTCAATACAAATTTACGCGGTTCAACCACAAGTAATCATCCCCTACCTAGTTGTTTTTTTTTTCAAATTACATCTCTAGTGTTTTCTTGCTCTGCGGGATGCGGGACCAATGACATGTGATTTTTGAAAAAATAAGCATAATAATAATTATAGCTTGGCAAAAACAGGGTTGAAAAGGAGTAAAATAGAACACAAGTTGAGGTCTCTTCAAAATGAAATCACGCTCTATTTATTGGGAACTTGCATGCTACTGTAGTTGTGAAAGTTCAAATATACCCCTAAAGCTTTGCGGTTGCACCCCCAATACACGCATTTACCCCTTTCAACCCCCCAAGTAACTATCCCCTACTTGTTTTGTTTTTTTCAAATTACACCTCGGTTTTTTTTCTCAGCAGGATTACTGACTTCATTCTGAATACAATGAAATTACATTCTAAACACTTTAATTGGATTAATTTTTAAAAACTACTGTCAAATTCAAATTATACCATGACAATTTTTTTTTTCAACCCGAAACGTGGCATTTCACTTTGGTATTGTTATTATTCATTACCACAGTTACGCTTTACTGTCGTCAAGTGTAACCAGGGAAATAAAAGTTTGGTAGCGACATACAATTTTTTCAACGGTTTTTCTCAGAATTTTTTTCCTCGATTACAGCGCCCTCTGTCATGAATCTAAAAAAATATTAAGACAAATCCTAAATACGTATTTTTAGGCATAAAATCCGAATCTGCTATAAAAAATAAGGATTGCTGACCAAAAATCAAATTTACCTTGCACCCCCCCCCCTCTTTTAAATTGGGGGAGGGGGGAAGTGGCAGCGATTTCCAAAATCCGAATCTGCAATAAAAAATAAGGGTTCCTATTTAAGATTCCAAAGTTACCCCCTTCTACCCCTAGGCAGTGGGGGTAGGGGAGACCAAGTTTAGTATTGTTGGATGTGCCCCTTCCAGACGAACAACTTTTCATGTGCGACTTGATTTGATCCGATGCCTAGTTTTGGATATATTCCCATGTCTCCAGATAAACTGAGCCCCCCTGTACATCGATGCTGGGAGCTGCCCGAATAATTTAATAATTGATTTATCTATTACATCGAAATTAAGCGCGAATATCGATGTTTTCAAAATATCGATGTTTTATGCCCATCTCTAGCTGATCTGTTGTCTACTGGTAGGCGTGATACTTCTCAACGGTAATGTTGATTGCACATACGTGGCATTTCAACGAAAAAAAGGTTAACAAAATGATTTTCCGACTGTCAGGAACCACAATTCATTTATTTTTTCATTAAAGTAAGTGTTAATCGAAGAAGAAGTTTGTGGTGCAAAATATCTGCTGTAGGTGGAAATAATATAGCTCATGACGATTTAGTAAATCTACAAAAAATAATTTAATAATTTCCAACAATAAAAAATATGAGGCTAAAATAAGAAGTCTCAATTTTTAAGTTTTTTTCAGGATAATAGGTCGGTAAAGAACGAAGTTAACCTAAATTTTATTTCTGATTTTTAATAATTCTGCAACTTTTCTCTAATTCAATAAGGACCTTGTAAGTCGAGCTATTTCGGAGTGCATGATACACTTAAAAAATATTTCCTGTAGATCTATTCTATCGAAAATTTAAGCAAAAATGTAGCCAATTCTATAGCAATTATTTTACTCTTAGCCGTTTGGCGAAAATATGACAAATAAGCGTTTGAAAATTAAAATAAAAAATAAAAAGCGTTCCCCGAATAATTTATGTAAAATTTCCGTTATTCAGTTACTGATATAATATAATATAACTGATAAATCCTAATTAGAATATCGATGTGCCCATCACAAGTCCGGGTGGGCCACATGACGTCACAACCTTCGTGAACCTTATTCCTGACGGGACAAATCAGAAAAAAAAATTTACTACGGCGTATTGATTGACCAGTATTCACTGAATAAATTATTTGACCATCATTTGTTTTTGTGCAATTGTAAAAATAAAAATTCCCTGCTGACTTCACAAAATGTCCAAATTGTGTTAATAGTAACGTTTTATTCCTCATTTGTTTTATCAGTTCCGGCTAACTTCACATCTTTCTGGAAGCGGAATGGTTAATTTCCGGGTGGAGAAAATTATACACCCCGTTAGAAAAAACTTGAGGGAAAATAATCATAACAAAGAATCTCGCTGCGCTGCTCCCGGGAAACTTTACAAAACCTTCAAAATTGTTTAGGTAAATAGTGACGTTTTTTTGCTAATTCCTTTATTAACCATCGTTTGACCACCTTTGACCACCAAATACTTTTGTAGTACAATCATTACTTCTTTAACCGGACATTTTTTACTCGCACTAATTATTTGGGCGAACAATTCCTTTGACCAGGATTTTCTCTTGATTCCATATAATACGAAGAGTTCACTTCACGTATGTCCACATGCAAGGAACTTATCCTAACCGATCAAACAAAAGCTCCCGTGCTTTCGGAACATTTAAGATTGTATTTGTAAACTCGTTTTATAAATTTATTAAAGCAGATATAAAGATATTCATAAATGACCTCAAAGTTCTCACAGGTTGCATGTAAATTTATTATAAAGCTTTAGTTAGATGCAAGTTGTAAGAACAAGAGCATGACAGAGAGCAGGTTTTGCAACTCGACGGTAAAAATAAAACCCAAGTCTAAATTTTTCTTGATAAATTCTCACCACAAGAAAGTGTAATTAATAATCCTGGAACTCGACCAAATCGAGAGAATGCTTTCTTAGCAAGAAAAGCAAAGCAATTCGTAGAAGCGAACAGCAGAGGTAGATAAATCCAGTAAGCGAATCTACATGTCTGGAAGCTTTTCTTGAAGTCCAAATACTATTGAACTATTTTAACTCATTTTAGTTGCTCAAGTGGTAACAAATAAAACAATGTCCAGGAGATCGGCATTCACTATTCACGTCAACAAAACTTTTTAAATACGCGAGAATAAATGTTTGAGAGCAAAAGCGAACTGGTTTAGCATAGTTAGCATAGAGCGGAAACAATAAAAACAATAAAATTAAAGGCTGGTAGAAAATTTATTTTATCAAAGAAAAAACTGTAGCTATGCAGACAACAATCCAATAACTTGAAATCCAGAGAGAAGAATCTCCATAATAAGAAGCGGAGGTCATCTATTATCAAATAATTTGTACACACCTACAATTTGAATTTAAGTCGCAAAATAGTTATTGTCACCTCAAACGTTAGAGCTAATTTAGATGCAGATGACTTAAAAATCAGAAAATCCTCCTAATTTTTAGATCAAAATATAACCAGGCGTTAACAAGGCTTAAAGAAATTTATCTTGGAACTTAACGATTGTGTTCTTCATATTATACCGAAGTTATAAACATAAAACTGACTTGAGCTTACTTAATTTTACAATTAGGAAATGAGAGTGAAAAATTATCAAACCCAAAAATTTGCTATTATAGGAGGGTAAACTTCCCATACAATTTTGGAAATCTTTATGCCACTTAATTGTTCTTTGCTTTAGGTATTTTGGATCTCAGACTATATGTATGGGCTAGATATAAAGAGCTAACATGGTGAAGAAATTTTCAAAGGAACTTGATTTCCAAGGAAATTTTCAAACCCACTAAATCAAGGAGGTTGGTACTACGGTTTGGTAAATAATTCCTAAAATCCTTGAATGTCTTGTGTTTTCGAATTTGAAAAGAATAATTGATTTACCAGGAGACTTCGTCAGAGACTCTTTTGCATTATTTGAACAATCAAACAATTGATAGGGCTCAAAACATCACAAGAATAAATGAATGGCAAATGAAATAAATCTTTGCGGCAGAATAGAACCCGCAGAAAAGATAATATAATAGAACTTGACCAGAATGGTAACCAGAATCAAATTGTTAACTTGAATTACCTAAACTCTCAAGACGCAAAAGATGGTCAGAAGAAAATCGAATCCAGCTGTGTAAGCACTGAATTTTGATAAAATTTTAAATTTCAACCTTAATTAATTTTTGAAGGTTTAAAAAACTGGTTTCGCACTGTAATGAAACAAAAGAAAAAAATCTCAACGCCCTTGAATTGAAATGACGACAAGCAGCAAGTGCGATTTAATAATCCGGGAACTTGACCACGAAGTTAATTTAATCCTTGAAAAAAAAGTAAATAAAATAAAGCAGAAAAGAGTGTCAGTGTCAGCGCATAGTGCATAGTGCATAGTGCATACCTTGCGAGATGCAGTACATTATCTGTCTGGGCATCTTGAGATTGGCGGCCAGACAGGCGGCGAAGGACGCCGAGAAGTTGATGGCCATTGTGCGTGGGCATGGGGTCTTGGGGTCGGGTCACCACTGCACCTGGAGCTCACCACCGACGAGACACTGTTCGGACTCGCGGCGCGCGATCGGGTGCACTTGCAGCATCCATCGGAGAGGAGGATGGACAGACAGAGCGCTACGCTAACGCGAGCGGCCGCATGCAGCGAGCAGACGCCGGTGGCGGGGATGCAGCCAGAGCCAGCCAGCCGACGACCTCATGGTGTACCGAGAGTTGGTCGGGACGCCGCTGCAACTCGGCGTCTACAACCTCGCCAAAGGAGGAAGAGTTATTGGGACAATGGATGAGGGAAATGCCCTCCAGGGCAAGGTTGGGTTTCAGTTATCACCACTTTGATCCTGGAATGTCGCCGAGTTCGAGTTACGTCTCTCAGTCAGATCCTCTGTCCGACTACTAGAACTAGGAAAGGCTTTGTTTTCATTTGAAGCTTTCTTGAATTTCGATTGATTGTGTTTACATAGGTACTTATGTGGTAACTTGTTTGGTAGTACCTATAGGTACATACTTCGTCTAGATTTTGTTTTTAGTTTTCAGTGGGATTCTAGAATCGAACTCCAAGTTGCTATTCTTAACCTTTATTTGTTAAGCTTGCACTTTCAAAAAATGACCTCCCTCCAACCCTCCAATCCTCCAATAGTCAAAATTATATTTTTTATAGTCTTGGAAGATTCGTTCAAAAATAAAAATGTATGTACATATCTCAATAATTTCAGACTAGAAAGAGTTAGTAGGTAGATACTCGCTGGTCGCTGGTACTACTTGCAGCAATTTTTTTTTATCATTTATTTATATTATTATAACAGAAGTAATTGCCAAAAATTATAATTAATCGAAAATTGTTAAGGGCTATAGGCAAAAATATTTTTTCTTAAAGTATAATCAAGTAAAAAAAGTAAAATCAACGTTTCGACCAAACAATTTGGGTCATCTTCTTGGGGAAAATTTAAATTTTTTTATTTCATTTAAATTACCAATGTTTCCAGACTTATTCAATTGGTCAAATTGTTGGAAATTGTCTTGAAAATGTGTAACTGCTATATCGTTAACTGTTTCCTTTTTAGAATCCCGAAGATGATCCAAATTGTTTGGTCGAAACGTTGATTTTATAATAAAGACCATACTTTAAGAAGATTTTTTTTGCCTATAGCCCTTAACAATTTTCAATTAATTACAGGGTTATATATATACTTTATCCACCATATACGAGATCCACCTTGCGGAAGGCAACGGCAAACCACCGCATAGTACCCTTGCCTAGTCAAACCTAACAAAATAATGCCATTCGGACACCGACGATAAAAATGGAGGTCCCATAATTATATGTCTGTGTGAACTGATAGCTCGCGCACCACAGACATATGCGAGACGTATAACCTACGCCCGAAATACGGGTATGGCACTTTAAGAAGAAGGGTTATATTAAATAGGTGCGAAAAATTTTAGGGGGTGCTTCCTTGGCTAATTCTAAGAAAAAAAGTTGGTAAAATAACAGCGGTCCGTCCGCACTTGTACCGTTTTTAAAACACAGGGTGTCGAAGAAAATTTTTTTCCTCAGATGAAACCTTATATATCAGCTACTTTTTTAATACTGACTATTTTTTATAGTGACGGAGATTTTGGTGTTGCGTTGGATTGTTTGTTCCTAAATTCTACGACATTGGTGAGATTGGTATTTTGAAAGCTAATTTTAAACCACCAATATTTTCTACAGAAAAAAAGTACTCTCGGTCAGGTAACGTGAACTGTTTTCGAGAAAAACGGCCATTGACAATGAAAAACTCGCTTTGGATGCTTCAAAACATGTGTCAGAACATAAGGGGCAAAAAACTTCGCTCGATTCTAAAATCTTCACCTATATGGCACCTGGAAAAAAATTAATTGGCATTTACAAAGGTAAGTAGCTAATATCGATGATTTGACATGTAGGTACAGTTTTCTGTTCAAATAAAACTGGGACAGTTTTATTTGAAGTTTAAATGTGGCTTTTTAATTGAATAATGTGGCCATAGTTTCCATCTGGTGTCCATGCTGTCGTTAAAGATGAAGTCTATTTTATTTGTAAAAAATTAAAACTTAAAAAAATAAAAATTACATTTTTTTCTCATTTTGAAGTTGATTCTTCAAGTTTAATAACTCTTGCATCTTCTTACGTCAATAAATTATAATAAATTTCTTTTTGTTGAGTATCGCCAAAAGATTCAACGAAATCAAGTTCCAGCACTATAACATAAAAAAGAAAACATCAAAATCCAGCACTAACATGCTGGAGAAGCCACAAACACATCACAACAAAACAGTTGTCCAAGTTTTATATGAACAAGTGGAATTGAGAGTTCCGTTAAAAAATTGTCCCAGTTTTATTTGAACAAAACTGTACCGGGTGTCCCAACACTAGTGTCCACCCCCTAAATAGAGCTTAATTTTAAAGAATAAAAATTGACTGGACACTGTCGTATTATGGAGTCATGAAAAAGGTGATTATTAAAAAGTTAAAAAGTTATTAAAATTTTTTTAATGAAACTAATTATGCCATTTCGTGGTCCTATATCAAGTACACAAATCCTCAAAATTTCAATTTTTTATCCTTAAATTAAGCTCTATTTAGGGGGTGGACACTAGTGTTGGGACACCCGGTACAAAAGCTGAGTTCTGTATCTGGAGACGGTTCTTAAGATATCTTCAAAAAACTGAAAAAATAATCTTTTTTACACCCGGTGTCTCAAAAAGGGCGCATTTCCGGACACACGTTGATGGGAAATTTTTTCCTTAGAATGAGCCAAGGAATCACCCACTAAACTTTTTAACACATTATAATTGTGATGTAGTTACTTAGTACCTTTTAGACACTGAAAACACTTTAATATACCCTCAGGGTGACTCATCAGCCCTTTTTGGTAGCTCTATTTCGGATTTTAACTCTGACAGATGTGCTCCACTATTTCTTGTGTTTGCTTTCATGGGATAATTTGCATGTGTATGCAAGGCTGTTCTGCAAATTAGTTTGGTATCCTTCTAAATTTGTATTTCTCGGATTCCTTTTCGAGGCCTGAAATTCTCTTATTTCGAACACTATGATTCTATGATCCGAGATTGACGGTTCATTTGACACTTTACATCATTTTATTAAAAATGTGCGTGCGTGAAAGCACCTTTATAATTAGGATTTTTAGCTTAGAAGAACTCTGAAAACGTCATTCCTCCACAAAGACGCGTCTTTTCTGAAAATATTTGCATCGATACAGGGTGATCTGTCTGCGAGAGCTCACCACCTATAGTCCTATAGAGGGGTAGATATACGTTCTGATTATAAATATACATACTTATTATGATTTTTTTTAAACTTGTCACCCTTCCCCCCTCCCCCCCCCCAATTTATAGAAGTGTGACCTGTTTCACATGGTATATAATATAATATATAAAATAATTATATATAATATAATAATATAAAAATCACATGGTATATGATATATTAAAAAAAAAATTGATAAGGGAAGGCCTGCAAAGTGGTCCTGAAATTCCTGCAAAATAGAATGTGGGGTACCATGCACATTCTACCATTTTAGAGATATTCATATAATTGTTTTCCAAAAAATGTCATCTGTATAATAATGGAAAATTAAAAAAAAATAGCATCTCTTTCCAAAATTAAGGTGACAAGTCATATATTTGTTATCTTAATTTTAAAACTGACATTAATGTAGGCAGGTACATATTACTTCTTAATCTTATTTTTAATTATTTTTAATCTTAATTTAATGTTTTAATAAAAAAATTTTCAACAATAATCATTAGGTACCATATTTTATCTCGACAATTATTAAAGATAGGTAAGTAAGGAAATTAAGAATACAAAAATAATAGAAAAATTAAAGATAAAAAAGGTATTGAGACTTGAAGATGGATCAGCCTGTATATAATTTTTTTTATATGTAAATAACTTACCTTAATATGAAAGTATTTCTGATCACAATGACAAAGACCAAGGGAATTCGTTCTTAAAGTCGCGTCAATGAAGCCTTTTTACTCGTAAATCATCAGGAACAGCACCAATTTTGATGATTTTGGTTTTTAAAAATTTGTCTTTTTATATTTTTTTAAAATCAGAAACCTCTTGGCGCGGGGACGACATTAGATGTATACAGGGTTGTACAGGGAGATACAGAGTTGGAGAAATTAGAGAAAAGTCTTACAATTTTATGCTTATTAAGAATCTGAAATAAACTTTTGGACAACTTCAGTCGTTCCTGAAATATGCTGAAAAAAAATGAAACTTCGAGATTTCTTATTTTTGGCATTATGTTTTTTACTATTGAAAATAACTTGATAATTTTCTGTAGGTTTACATAAGTCATCAAAAGCTATCCATTTAACGTTACAGAATTTTTTTTAAGCCGACTAGATCCTATAGAATTTTCGTAATTAACTTTTGTTTTTCTAATGGTTGCCATATTGTTTTTCATGTGATTAATTTGAGTTTCATTAATTTTCTTAATACCGAAGGACATGATTAAACAATATGACTGCATTGGAAAAACAAGTTGACTTTGACAGTTTTGGGATCTAGTCAGCTTAGAAGAATTTTGGGAAAATTTTTTGCGGCTTAGAAAAATTTTGTAACGGTAAATGGATCGCGTTTGCTTAGCTTTGTATATTAAGTTACGATAAATGATTTAGCTATTTTTAATAATAATAAAGCATAAAAACATCTTTATTTTTATAAGACATCTTGATTTTTCAGTTTTTTCAGAATATTTCAGGAACAACTGCAGATAACCTAATTTTTTTTCAGATCCTTATTAAACATAAATACAGGGTGTACCAGCTCGATTTAGACAACGGTAAGGGCCGTGTAGGTCTCGTCAAGACGAAACGTTGTTTTGTTTGAAGTTTTTGGATTTGGACCTTCGTTGCGGAAATATAGTCGACTTCCGGTTTTTAGTTTTTTGGCTCCAGTTTCGGCATTTTTAGGTTCTCATCCAAACTGAAACTAGTTTTGGAAACTCCTTAGCTTCAGTTACAACTTTCACATTGAAGTCAAGGTTCTATCTCTGTTGGATTCAAAATGGCGACATGCCCAAGACTTTAAATTTTAAGTCTTTGAATCAATTCAAATTGAATCAAATTGAAAAATTAAGATTTTGAATCCAACAGAGATGGAACCTTGACTTCAATATGAAAGTTGTAACTGAAGCTAAGGAGTTTCCAAAACTAGTTTCAGTTTGGGCGAGAACCTAAAAATGCCGAAACTGGAGCCAAAAAACTAAAAACCGGAAGTCGGCCATATTTCCGCAACGAAGGTCCAAATCCAAAAACTTCAAATAAAAAAACGTTTCGTCTTGACGAGACCTACACGGCCCTTACCGTTGTCTAAATCGAGCTGGTACACCCTGTATATTCAACTTTGATCTAATTTAACCGACTCTGTATCTCCTATGGTTCAGAAAATCCCAATGGTAAAAGTGAAAGTGACCACCCTGTATACATATAATGTCGTTCCCGCTCCAAGGGGTTTCTGATTTTAAATAATATAAAAATACTATATTTTAAAAATCAGAATCATCAAAATCAGTGCTGTTTCTGAGGACTTTGAACTATTGCCTGTTTTACGTATTTATTGACGCGACATTACACAGTACCTACCGCAAAAAAGTTAGCGGATACTATTGTATGGGAAATATTTTTTTTTATTTATTACAAAAAAAAAATTGCTATTGTTAAACCGTAAGTTAAAAACTTACGGAGTAAAAAGCGGTTTTTTTTAATTTTTATTTTATTTTATTTTTTTATTAATTTTTATAATTTTTTTTATACATTATCAGATACCCTAGTCAAGTTCTGCATCTACGCCAACGACCTCATAAACTACACTCGCGGTAAGAACACTAAATCCATTAAGAAGCACCTTCAAAATACAATAACCAATTTTGAAAAGTGGGCCCATGAAACTGGTTTCAAATTCTCAGCTCTGAAAAGCAAGTCCATACCTAGATACTATTCACCAGAAATAATCAAGAGGCTCTAATCAATCTTAAATTGCAAAATCCCTATTAAATACGTGCAGTCTAAAGATGCCAAAATCTTGCGACTCTAAACTAACATGGAAACCCCACATTCTTTCCCTTAAAACTGATTGCAGGAAAATCAGAAGCTTCATGCAAGTGATATCTCTTCACAACAACTGGGGACAACTTTACAATACAACTTAGGAATAGCACTCGTAGCCTATAAAACCAGCCCTATCCTATCCAGCATTAGATACATAACCATTGAGCCTCAGCTAAAAGTAAGAGGACTTCTGTTGACCCTAACATATTCCACCAAAATACTTCTCCAAACACCAAAACAACCCATTACACCCCAACTTCTCCCTGATTACTTCTACCAGATTCTAAACTCTCTATCAACATAAACGTCATATCGCTCTCTCTATTTCTGAAAAAGTAAGGCGCCTCCTGACATCCACCAAACTTAACATCTATCCTGTAGTAAAAACACATTTTTCCGAAATATCCTCCATGGCAAAATCAGCAAACCATAATAAATACAGAACTTTCCATGCTCCCCAAATCTACTACTTTCCCTAACATAATCAGCAATACATTCCAGAGCATCGCTTCCCTATAGGTACCATCTCTATACCTTTATATACCTACAGATGGCTCCAAATTAAACCACTCCTCCAGAGAGGCAGCCTCCCTTACCCCAGATACAAAATTCCAAGCTTGTCTCTGCCACACCAGCTCAATACTCATTGCAGAACTCTATGCCATCGGCAGGGCACTTCTCCATATAGCCAATCAGCCTTCACGCAAGTACGTCCTGTGTACCGATCCCCCCCAGCTCTCTCGCATCCATAAATAATATTATGTATCCTAAACACTCGTTAGTGATGGATATTAAAGATTCTATCAACTAGAGAACAACTGGAGAACAATGGATAAGATATAAGATTTAATTGTGGCTCACATTCAACAATTGCCAGAAAATTCGACTTCGTTTGCTTTAATAATGTGATCAAATAGATTTTGTTAACTTTAAGGGCCAATAATTATTAATAAAACTTAATATTCAAGATGATCTACAAACAAGTTGAAATGATTATTTTGGCTAGAGAATCTTTTAAATGTACTTATTCGTTTTATTAGGTACCTCTGGAATCGCGTTAATATCACTACTATCACCCCTCAATGTTCACGAAAAAATATTAAAACAAAAGGAAGAAAGGAAGTAGATACCTACTATGAAAAAATAATATATTTTTCTTATTTTAAATTAATAATAATAATAATAATTATTATTATTAATAGAAATGCAAAAAAATCTTAATTTTCTCATTAATCATGAACCTTTATTGGGTAACTAGGTATTGACCCTTAAAATTTTATATTTAAATCCAGTTTCGCTAGTGCGATTTTCCATCACCCAGAACAGGTACCTACATCGATTGATATGATAATACAGCTATTCCTTAATACTTTCTGCTCAAAAGTTCCAGTTCCTTCCTAGCATCCTTGCTGCATGAAATGCTGACCTTTCGCATCTACAGGCTTCGATCCTCCACAATCAGATTTCGGCTAGACGGCCATCGGGGGATCTCCGAAAGATGCAGAGCGGCGGTGCGGCGTTGCCATTGCACCGCCCCCGCCCTGATGCACGTGCACCGCGCCGGCCCGTTGCATCAGAATCAATATCACACGTTATCAGACCTGACCCGACTCGGCGCGGGCTTTGCACCTTGCCAGACGGGCCCGCCAGACGGCCGAAACCCCCGACCCGAATTGCACCCGGGGTTGCACCACTCGTCACCCCGCCGGAGGGGTTGCTGCTTGCGTGCAGGTGATTAGACCCTTGATGAGGCCCTAAAGGTTCACGGGCACGGGCTTTAAAATCCTGAGGGTCTAGGATATTGGGGTAAATAGATGGGAGTTGTCTAATCAGTATTATCAACTCTTATTTTGAGGAACTCCTTTTTTATAAACCCAAAAAACTTTACGATGTAGGTTACTAATAATACCAATAGTAAAAATTATGCTTGTAGAAATGTAGAGGGTTTATTATGTTTTCAAGTTTTGAGTTTTGGAGGGGAATTTGCCAATCAGCGTGATCATAATAATAATAATTGATCGCAATAAAGTTGAGAAGTTCCAAAGTAATTCCTTCCAGTTTCCAGTATTTACTATTTGTAACGCAAACAAGAATGCATCACTTAGGGGTAGTCTAATTGAAAAGTTTTGTGAAGTAACAAAGAATAGCAAACAGTGGCGTCCTAGAAGTTTTATAATACTCAGGGAGAGTGTGACATTTTTTACTGTTACATTGTTAAACCTTTTTATATCTTTGATTCTATAATAGTAATGAAAATTATCAACAAAATAAACTCCTGTTGCTGATTATGTTAAAAAAAAGATTGAAAATACTTAAAACTTTTTCTATTACGTATTTTTTATTTTTTATTTATTCTATTGTGAAATTTGAAGAAGAAATACCTAAACCATTAATTTGAGATATCGCTACAATCTCAAAAGTCTAGAACTTAAACACCCTTGCGTTAGGACCTTATTCCTAGCCATTACTCATCATAAAATTTTTCTATTAATTAATAACATAAAATAGCAGAGCGTTGAGTCCTCATTTGAAGGGATCCTTGGAGTAGACTCAAACAATAATTATTATCCTGTGACCCTGTGAGTTAAAATTCCGATTATAGATTTGAAATTTTAATATTCGACGCTCTGAATTTTTTCCTAGAGTTGGCCCGAAATTACAAAACGTTGTTTATGAAACTCCCCACAATATTAAATTTCCAAAATATTTATGTTGTATACTTTAAGTTCTGGTTTTTAAATGAACGTGTCTGGAAAATTTACCTAATAAAACATGAAAAAGTGTTTATTGAACCACACCACAAGATTATTGAGGTATCTAACTTCGTTCCAAAGGCCCCCGAAGAAACCTTATGGTTTGCTCCCCCGGTCAAACCTTTGAGGATCATTCGATGACTAGATCAGAAGTCTCCAAGAGCGTAAGTCCCGAAAAATTCCTGTTCTCGAGATATTCACCTCGGAAGATGATTTTTTTCTAACATAACAGACATCTGTGTTTACTCATAGGTAACTATATTTTTAAATATTAGCCGCCCTACTTGTTTTACAGAGAAATGTTAAATAGATCATTTGCTAAGATTGAAAAGCTGCTTCTATTGCTGTCAAAAAACAAAAACGTAAAAAATGATAAAAATATGCATCCAGTTTTGAAGTCACAGTCAAGGCTATTACAAAAATGACACTTTCATTATGGCTTTCAATTTAAGACAAATTGGATATATTTTCCCAATTTTCTGGTAAATAGCTCAAAAGACAACAGGGGCGGCCAATATTTAAAAATACATTTTTTAATCCAGAGGTTTTTTTTAATCTCAAGAACACGAATTTTTGAAGGCTTATGCCCATGGAGATTTCTGATCTACTCGTCGAATACTAGCGATCCTCAAGGTTACCAACAAATTTGACTGGGAGCAAATTTCCATTAGGATTCTGCCGGGTCCTTTCTGTTATGTTCTTGAAAAATTAAAATTTTTGAAAATGCAGCTGTAAAATACCTGATGCGCTAGAGCTAGAAATATATTTTTCTTTATGACAAAAATTGTATTCTATGCGTTTTTGCTAGATTTTGCTGATAAAATTCCATTGAAACAAATAAAATAAAATTATTATTATACCCTTAATAAATCTCTTATTGAGTGAGAAAGTTGGTGGTAGCGTCTTGACAAGTAAGTAACTTCTAAGATTTCATAAATCAGTTTTCCTCGGCTAAAACGTTAAGTTCAAAGATTACAACACCAGCTCTGCAGCTGAGTCGTCATACACTTTTATATTTTATGACAGATTTTTAGAATAAAATAAAGTTTCGATTCACTTCAACTTTTATTCGGATTTTCAAAATAAAATATCTCTCCTGCGTGTAATCTTGAAAGTTTTAGAAGCCCTTGTCGCCTAACGGTATAAAACGAAAAACATAATATTAGTAACCGAACCTGGTTTTATGAGGATTAAGCACTGAGTTGTTTTCACACCATTTATTATGTACTCGTATTTAGAAGCCAAAAGTGGTTTTCCTTGTTTGTGAATTCTGTCGCAAGTGTAGGTACCTACCGGAATAAATAAATAAATGTTGAAGTAAGTATTGATAGAATATTTACTTTGATTACAACTAATTTATCTAATCCAATTCTACGACACTATTATCTGCAACTGTAGGTCAAAAAAGCATTCCAAGAGGCAGGAATGGCGATCTCGGACGGAAGACATGCAATGCGGGTAGGTTATAGGTACATATTTTCATCTCATTATTTCTGTCTATTTTTTTATTTTATGTTAATTCATTATCATTAGTAATTTTTTTATGAAGCCAGATATGGAACACATATGAAGCGGGCAGTGACCTGAAAAGCTTTTATACATAATAATTTTTTTTGTTTGCCCGGCCTCTTGTTTGAAAGGTAACTAATACAACGATCTCTGAAATCTTACATATAAGAATACCATGAGAATACCCAAGGATTATGATTTTTGGTTGAACAGGGGGAGAAACCCTTGTCTTTCTTGGGAGGCTCACCCGATTAACAAAAGAATAGACATCTCATCCTCTTTTGATAATATAATAATGACAAAGATAACTTTTAGGCCCGTTTGCACGATTTTCTAAAGTCATGAATACCATAGTATTATACCACTTAATTAGGTCAGGAGTCAGGATTTAAAAATACAATTGACCTTTTGTTATTTGTTTTGTCTAAAATATATTTTGTCTACATTTATTAATGTTGCACGGATTTCCCCATAATATTGTGGTGGAAATATGCTTCATTGAACACTTTTTATAATCCATAAAAGTGGCCATGGTATACTCAAAAATTCAATAAAACAACAATCAGTAGGTCAATGAGTATATATTTTCTTTCAAAAATTTTTCAGGAATATCTTGTCGACCGGTTTCGGGTGTTAACCCATCTTCAGGACAATTGTCAGTTTACAAGAGTCGCGGTCCACACATAAAGGGTATACAATTCATGATTACAAAATATAGGCCCAGGCCTGATGTAAAAATGTAGGAACACGTGGTCTTAAGATCAGAAATTATCTAAGGTACTTCCAAAGAACAAACACACATATAAATAAAATCAAAAATTAAAATTATGTCATTACAGACTTGTTTAAACCCTTCCCGAGTGGAAGGGTGGCGTTAATTGACTTTAGGGGTTGAAATTGTAAAATTATTTAGTACAAGTAAAACGGTGAACCGACGTGAAGCGTCGATCCCCGGTAAATGATGATCTATCATTTATGATAGAGACATCATCATGAGATCATCATGAGATGACATCATCATTTACCGGGGATCGACGCTTCACGTCGGTTCACCGTTTTACTTGTACTAAATAATTTTACAATTTCAACCCCTAAAGTCAATTAACGCCACCCTTCCACTCGGGAAGGGTTTAAACAAGTCTGTAATGACATAATTTTAATTTTTGATTTTATTTATATGTGTGTTTGTTCTTTGGAAGTACCTTAGATAATTTCTGATCTTAAGACCACGTGTTCCTACATTTTTACATCAGGCCTGGGCCTATATTTTGTAATCATGAATTGTATACCCTTTATGTGTGGACCGCGACTCTTGTAAACTGACAATTGTCCTGAAGATGGGTTAACACCCGAAACCGGTCGACAAGATATTCCTGAAAAATTTTTGAAAGAAAATATATACTCATTGACCTACTGATTGTTGTTTTATTGACTTTTTATAATGTTTTTTATGTCATCACAAAAATTGACCAGTCTTAGATCTAACATCCGATGTAAAGTCACTGTAACGATCTTGGGTTGTCATGTTGTCATTGTATTTTTTTTTTATAGTGATTGTTCGCCTTTATTTGCATTACATTTTACAGTGATGTCAAATCTTTGGCGAAAAGTCTGCAATACCGTGCAATTTGATTTTTTTGACCTATTGATTTGACCTAATTATAGGAATGAACACTGAACATGCTTTTGCCTTACCTTTGTATGATTTAGGAAAAACCTCATCAGCCTATTTTGGTATTTAGTACATACTGCATAGGTGCTTCGTAAATTCTGTCATTTTACAGCAGGTGAGTCAAATATCGAATCTGAAAATTATCCGGCTACCAAATCTGCGTGTGTAAGACAAGGGCGGTATGCTATTATAATAATTCCGTTATTAGGACAAAGACATCTACATTGATAACTGTATTGAGAGGTCTCTAAATTATGTACCTCCACCTCCAACCTCTTTGCTTAATTCCAGCTTCAAACCTATCTCTCATTTCATTACATTCTCGACCAAAACCAAAGAAATTCTTAAGTATGACATATTATGGTTTACCTTTATTATTGTACATAACGAAAAAATCTAAATGTCCATAATAGGCACAACCACCTGCAAAAAATTATAAAACAAATTATAAAGAAAAAGGTCTTGCATGGTCCACCGGTTTTGAAAATTAAAACTCAATCCAATTTTGTCCTGGAGCTGCATAGTGAGATCTAATAAAATAGCAAACGTTCAAGTTCAAGTATAGATTTTTTAAAGCAGCAAGAACATGTCTATTATTGATCGCGTAAAACGTGTTGGTTGCTCTGTGGGTCATCTAATATTAGAGAAGCCTTGGAAGTAATGCATCTTGAACCAAGTTTGAGATAGGTAGTTAGAATGTTACCTATTATGAAATTGAAATTATTAATTAATTGAAAATCAATAATGCAGTTCAATCAAGTTGACGTTGGGTATATTTTAATCAATTGTATTTTTTTTTTCGAAAGTTATATTTTTAAAATTGTCAATAGGGACTTTAAAATATCATGCATCATTAAGAAGAGATAGGTGTTTTCAACACCAAGGCGTGGTTAAGAGAACGATTTATTTTCAACCAAGGATGTCTTAAAATTGTCTTAAAATTGTCGAGTTTCTCTTTACTATAAATACAGGGAGACAGTCGGATATCTGAAAAATGGAATGCAGGACAGGAATTTTTTACATTTTACATGTCCCAAGAATCCATAGTTCCTTCAGTGGTTGCAAAATACTTCGAGAAAACTATGAATTTAGCTTGAAATGTTCAAGACTTGATCATGTTTCGGAGTTGTCTTCAATTTTTAGCCTATTTTCGTCTCGAGTGTAAAATAATATAGCTACTTAAGTCGTTAGTTAGTATAAAATGCTATATTATACTCACTAGATGACCACCAAGAATAACAGTAGCCTGAGAAATGATCCTTGAGGTGGAGGATTTAACCATCCGTAATTGCGACGTTTCGGAGGAATTTTTTTTTTTTTTTTTTTGGCCTTAAAATGTTGATGCTTAATATTCTTTGTTTTATGATACAAATCCTGGAAGCATGCAATTTTTGAAAATAAAAATGACCAACTCCAAAACATTGTATATTTTAGAATATTTTTTACATAATTTTTGGAAATATGAAATGTTTCCAAAATATAAATTGCAATAATTATTATCCTTGATAGTCTCTACATTTGCATAATATTTTATTCTTTAACAAAGTCTCCGACATAATGAAACACCATGTGATCTTTATTAATATTGCGAAAAAATTCTAAAATAAACAAAAAGTTGCAAAAAGCAAATGCACCGTCTTCGAGATACTACCACTGTTGAGATAAAAAAGATATTATTTTGCCAATTTTTTGAAGATATCTCACCGGGGACATACTATTTCATCGGGAACCGTACAAGATACTTAATCTACTTAGCTTTTGTACAGATCTTCTGATTGATATTAACAACGCTAACTATTTTTTTTATTGCATAATTGCTTACGTAAGCCGTTTTCGAGAAAAATGGCTATTTACGATAAAAAAACTCGCCTTAATACATGTTTCAAGACATGTGTCGAAAAATGAAGGGCAAAAATAAACCATCGCTTAATCCTAAGATTAATTGCACATGAAAAAAACAGACTTGTTATTACATGTAAGTCCAAAAGCTGAGTTCTATGTATCTCAAACGTTCCCCAGATATTTTGAAAAAACTGGAAAATAATTTTTTATGACACCCTGTATCTCAAAAACGGTGCATTTTCGGATACACGTCAATAGAAAATTTTTTGTTTATTTTTGTGTTTAATCTTTTTTTTGTAATAGTAAAGATACATTATGTATGTATACAGTGTGATCCGCCCGGATAGGTGAAACGACTCTCGTAAAAAATAAAAAAAGAGAATTTTTTTAAATATTTTGGTGTTTAGTCCTGCTTGATTATACAGGGTGGTCCAACTTAAAACGTCAGCACTTTACCAAACGATAGATAACGTTAAAATAAAGCCAGTTTCTCTAATACACTTATAGCCGCGGGAAAGCTTCCTTTTCAAGAAGGCGTTGAAGTTTTGGGAAAAAATAATGTGATGTGAATATTCTCAAAAAGGCTGCTTTAAAAAAATTGAAATTTGGCACGCAGCATGAGCTAAGTATCTTTCATGATTTACGACTCATGGTGATAAATTGCGAAAACCAGCGGCGGAGAGTGTGCCATGGCCCCTTTTCAAAAAAAAAAAAAAATTGACGCCACTGACTATGGTTACTGACAATTATGACAATTATTACATTAGTTAGGTGTTGTTTATTTCTGTTATTTAATTATTTAAGTAAAACTTATTTGATTAGAATTTGTCTGTTATTCTTAAAATGGCCACGGATATTACCTAAGAAAACCTGAATTATCTCGGAAACGGTATACCTTGTGAAAAAATTACAGAGTAGTTTTTTGTTATAAAAAGCATGGGGCATTGAATAGTATTATTAAATTTGCCATAGAGACAGTGGCGTCAATTTTTTTTTTTTTGAAAAGGGGCGATGGCACATCCATATCTCCGCCACTGATTCTCGCAATTTATCACTATAAGCTGTAAATCATGAAAGATACTTAGCTCATACTGCGTGCCAAATTAAAATTTTTTTAAAGCAGCCGTTTTGACAATATTCACAAAACAATTTTTTTTTCCCAAAACTTCAACAATTTTTTTTTCCCAAAACTTTTCAAGTATATTGAAAAGGAAGCTTTCCCGGCTATAAGTGTATTAGAGAAATTGGCATTATTTTAACGTTATCTATCGTTTTAAGTTGGTCCACCCTGTATAAACACCACAAACATTATTTTAGTTTTAAAAAATCAACGGCCTTGAAAAATTTCACAAAGCTCATTTTTCTATAAAGTGCCTATTATAAGACAAAAATTTAATTGAAAAGCTGTTAAGATACCTTAACGTTGATTGTAAACAACTTTTTCAAAAACTTTTTGTAGTATTATATTTTATTCTACAGAACAATAGGTTTTTGATCACTTCTAAGGGAAACTTAATTTTTCTAAGCTAAAATTATGTTGGCAACTCCCTTGAACCAAGCAGGGTAAAACCCGCCCCCCCCCCCAAAAAAAATTAAAAATCGAGATTTTTATCTCTTACAACAGTCGTATCACCTATCTGGGAACACACTGTATATATGATTATTTTATAGATAATTATGTTACATAATGTACTCTCATAAGTCATCATTTTTGCTCAATACAATACAAAGTGTTATTGTATAAGAATAACTCAGTGGTAAGGTAAAGTTTTTTTTATCCGATCAAAATTTTCTCTTTTTACTGCTGTGCCACCAGTTAAAATCCTGATGACTTTATGGTATTCAACATAAGTACTATAATATAATCTTTGATTACATGATCATCCAAATTTATCCCAATCAATTCGTCACCTTAAAACAGAAGTAGCCCAAGTCCAAAAACTACATTTTTCAGGAAACGTTTTTTTTCTCTAGCTGCTTTAATTACACACATATTTTAATATAAATTTGTACAAGTATTTTAAATATGCCCAGTTTCAATTACAGCATGAATTAAATATGAAACGTATAAGTTAAAGAAAAAAAAATAAATAAATATCTTATGGCTGTGGTAAAGCCCAAGTGTCAGAAGTTTTCAAGTAGCCTCAAGGGCCTCTGACGTAACCTAACGACTGCTGTGAAGCAGCCGGGACCCCCTTTTTAACGTACCTCCCGGAGCACGATCAGACACGGAACTTTTTTTTTACCACTATCAAGTTTGGTCACCCATCCAAGTACTGACCAAACAAAGCCATGCTGCACTTTAGAGATCGTTTGACCGAAACTCTAACAGTATGGCTATGTGACTGATTTTGAAAGAAACTGCTTTCATTTTGAAAGCAGTGTACTGAGGAAACGGCTCAAAATATCGGAAAACGGCTTACATGTCCCTATCCTAATTTTCCATGTAGTATCCTCTGTGTGGTTTAAATTTTAATACACAGCGAAGAAAATTACCAGATTTATAATCACACAGTACAAAAATTTCAAGTACGCTGTAAAGTAACACATGAAAAATTAAGATAGGGTAATGTAAGCCGTTTTCCGATATTTTGAGCCGTTTCCCCATTACACTGCTTTCAAAATGAAAAATTGCGATTTTCATTTTTTTCTCAGCAAACATGAAAATACAAAAATATACAGTATGTCCTATTAAAAAAAATATGACCACAATGGTGGGGGTGAGAGCGTTGAAGATAAAAGTTCAAATTGAGGCTTAATAATTTTAAGTTGCGGTGTGTGAGCTTTTTTTCAAAAACGTTTTTTCTCTGAAAAGTGAATTTTATTCCATAAGTGCGTTTTACTCTGTTGCTAATTTCAGTTTAGGAATGATGTAGGTGCGTTCTAGCATGCCTGTGGTGGAAGTAACATTACGTCTGGATATTGGCCACTCAAAGATACTTGTCAGTTTCATTACGTTTGGGTAGGTACAGGCCAATCTGAGCTCAGCGCAGCGACGCCAGCGTTCAAGCCTTCATATCTAAGACAACCGGTCGCATGCTCCTCGGCGGTAAATTAAAACTAGAATTTTGTACGGTACACTCATTGAGCTTTTTATTTTATTTACGAGGACGCGTAGATTTCGCAGAAAGTGATTCTATCTGATTGCGTAATCGTAGATTCGATTGATTTTGTAAATAAAGTTATAATTACAAACCTAAGAAATATTGTATAGGTAGGTATTAGATAATAACTACATTTTAATTATTTTGGGTGGTAGGTAGGTAAGAGAGATGCAACGAAAATAGACGATCTCAAACTGGTGTTTATACACGGATAGCAAGGTCGTGACCTACGCACAAGTTTGACACAATTTTCTCCCCTTCTAATCCCGAGTCACCTTAGCCAGGGGTAACTGGGTCTGCATGAATGGAACGGCTGTTGCCAACTTTGTAAATGATTTGCTAAGTTGAGTTGGATTGTGCTCCCTTCATGCCATCGCTTATTCCCCTTTTACCCTTACCCAACTTGTAGGAGAATCCTCATACCTATTATTATGCTCGTATAAATCTTCATTGTACCTCACGCACCTTATTCTCTCCACTTATTTCTGTTTCTTATTCTTACCTATTATTATTTTACAATTATTTTTCAAATATTTTAATTTTATATACGGTAAAGGTAAATCTTAGATTACAATTAATTCTGTTTTTTACTTAAAAAGATAGGCACATAAAATATTTATTTTTTGAGTTCTGACTTCAGTCAGTGAAAAGCTTGCAAAATTCATTGAAATCTCAGGTTAACTTCAGGTCATATTATTTAAACTTTGATCATAGGTCAATAATTCAAATTGACAAAAATTTATTGATGATTGAAAATTTTTTAAGTTTTATCAGATCAACCGTTCATAAAATGTAAAATAATCATGTTTTATTACAAAAAGTCAAGGTATGACATGAATTAGTAAACTGCCCTTTGGAAATATAATTCTTTCTTATTGGCGATAAAACAATTCCTACTCAATTTCTTCAGAGAAACGTAAAGATCCATCTTTGGCTGCGAGGTCAGGCTAGTAGGCCAGTTTGTTGTAGTAAATGAAATCGAGAGTGCATTAGGTATAAATTCATCACAGTCTAGAGGAATTTCAGCTGCATATTAATGCATGGAGAAGTTGGTTTGGACCCGTGGCCGTTGCGCTGCGACGGACGAAAGCTCCGTGGTGTGTCGTATGTCAGGTCAGAGGCACTACGCAGTCCAGTATCTACGAATCGGAGGTAACAAATAATCTACTTTTTGTGTGGAAAATTATCTCTTGAACGTGCAACATATAAATTGGGCCCAAATAAATGCACGAGATACTTAAACCTAACTAATTGCTGAATGGAAAGTTTTCATCTTTCCAGAGTTTTTCCTTGTGGCATTGGTAATGGTGGGCTCAATTTGGCTTTTTCGATCATGTACTCGTTACTCGAATCTTCATGATTTTTTTATAAAAGCCAGAAGGTCTTTCCATGCGAAGAGTTCCGTTTCTTCCGCAATAAGTAAGTTATTCTTACTCAAAGATGTTGAGTCAAAAACGACCACAATATCGAAAATACGTATTTAGAGTCCTTAGGACTTGTTAGTTTATAAGTACTTTTTTGAACTGCATGCATGGAAATGAAGAGTTTGTTAATACATCGTTCTTTCAAAGTTATAGCTTATGATGTTTCTGTCTAATCAAATAATCTTCTAATGGTCTAATGATGAATTAATTAGACATGTAGCCGGTCTTACGCAAATTATGAAACACCGAAGTACCTATTGTCTTTCAAAGGCTGCCCCCTATGCTCTTTCATCTTGTTATTAATAGCATATCTTTCAAGACAAAATGAATTTCTCAAACTCATGTATAGGCATATAAAGTACATAATTTCCCTATGCAAACATTTCCATAATATACTGGTAAAAAATATGACGATTATGGTAAAGTGTCGTTCTGGGTATGGATGGAGCTTTGAATAATCTAAACACAGTGAAAACCGTATAAAGAATTGAATAATACCCAGCGCATTAATATCGACAATACATACCGGGAGGAAACCCCTAATATGGACAGAATTGGCCGAACCCTATGCACCTGCAGCATAGGGTTCAAATCCCTATGCTGAATAGAGACTTTGCCATTTCGAGAAAATCTACAAAGGACCCACAATAGAGACCACTGAATTTGCCACGAAATAATAAATTACTGCGCAAAATTATGGGAACATTTTTTGTGGTTCCCTTGCCGCCAAACCAGTCACCATAATATATTTTCAATATTTTACAACATTAATAAACTGCAGGGATATTCTTGAATTTCTCCCACTGTCAGGTTTGTGTATGTCTGAATTTGGAACGCACCGATGTACCAAAATCTATACTTTGCATGATTTCCAGTTGAAATTTTGAGCCTGCCGTATAACCATCAGAAGTTCAATGACCCTTCAACAGGCTTGATTGATTGATTCAAACTCCCTGAAGGCTTCTGTACCAAAGATTTGCCGATATCGACTCCCGTTGTGAAGAGACAGTTTATTCTTCGAAATCCTGCCAAAAGCCTCCACAAGATGTTCAAACGAGGCTCAAGTTTGAGACAAATAGATTTTTCTCACCACAAAAGAGGTGAGAATTGTTAAAAGCGTTTCTAAAGTCTTTGCAAGCTCTTCATCTTATAGGGAATTGGTCTTACCACTTCTTTTTTGTCCATTAGATGGTATTTAAAACATTTTACTGGCACATTCGTGTTCATTGGTGCCTCTGGTACCCGTTGAATATATTCGTTGAGCTCTAGCCCCTGTTAGATCTCCTGATATTTTTTTACCTCCTCCCTCCTGCAAGAATGACAAATAAACAGTTATTGCATGAAAACAGGTTAGCTCATACTTTGCGATGGTCTCAAATGATTCAGATGAAGAGGTTGCAAAGACTCTGAAAATGTTTCTAACAATAATTCACAATTGGGTGACCTCTTTTATGATAAAAAAATCGGTTTGCGTTTAACTTGAGCCATCTTTGAACTAGGCGTTTTTGCAGCATTTCGAACAAATCTCTTCACAACGAATGACGATATCGGCAAACATTTGGGGGGAGTTTGAATAAATCATTCAAGCCTGTTTAAGGGTCATTGAACTTTTGGTAGTTATAGGGCGGGCTAGATTTTGAAAAATCTAGTAGGTGATTTGTCGGCGAGAGACCACCAAATTTTTGTACTCGAATATTATCCCATCACTATACACACCAGAGTAGATTATGTTACGATTATTTGGCCAATAGCAAGTATTGTATTGTTCCTACTTCATAATAAGAAAACTCGAATTAAATTTCGATTTGACAATAATTGAGACAAGCTTCATTGTTGGTCGTTAAGACTTTACTTAAAATAACCGCCATACATGCACGAAGTAAAAATGGTTTGAAGTTAAACGCAAGGGATAATAAATACTAACTTCTTCTTTCAAAATTTGGGAAATAGGTACCCAATGATTAGGATGAAATCACTGCTATATAATTGATCATGTTGAACGCCCCTGCATTTGGTAATAAAAACTTAAGAGTTTGCACGATTCCACTAATTTGCATGAGTTTTATTCAGTCATCCATAATTGCTTAACCAGACAAAATCTGTATTTTGTTTGAATTTAAAAATAAACAAGAGTCCATCTAATCATTTAAAAGAATGTTCTTCCATTTAAGTTAAATTAATTCGTCAATCTAATTACATTTCTCAACGTTTTCTTTCTGAAATAACTTTTACAGTAATATTTTTTTCCTGCACTAACAAAAGAACGCGATAGAAATTGCAATCCCCAAAAACTAATAAAAATCATCGTTGTTGTATTACAGCAATTCCCAGAACCTTGTAAATATGGCTCATTTAAAACAGCGACTGACAAATTTATATTAATGACGATTTATGCATGGGAGATATAAAAATTTTCAAAGCAAAACCCAGCTGAGTTGTGCAATTAATATTAAAGTTTTGTAAAATTCATATTAAAGTTCGTTTGTTTTACAACCTTATTAGTATGTCACATTCCATAATTTTTAGAAATAATGGGCTAACTCCAACTAGCAGCAGCAATTTAATTGATAAATAACGAACATCCGGACATTTTTCACGGTGTTATACTATTATAAGCCGCTTTGGAATAAGGAAATCCTGGGGGTATTTGGGTGGATTTTTCCTCCAAGGATTGTAAGGATAGCCTAGCAAAAGGGTGATGTCCACATGATCATCTAAATAGGAGTTATATTTATTTATTTTTTAAATTTAAAGGATTGTTAGTTGATAATTACGTTTACTTTTAGTGTGGTTTTACAAGTATGCACAATTCTATGTTATATTCAATACGGATATCTTTTTCTTATTCTATTTTTTTATTTTCATCTATCTTAATATTTGGATCTCAAGAACTAGGAGATAGGTACAGGGTCGGTTAAACTATGAGGAAAAGTTCACAATTTTATTTTTATTAAGATTCTGAAACAAAGTTTAGTCGAATTTCAGTCGTTGATGAAATGTACGTCCTGGAAAACTGAAAAACGATCTTTCTTTTTTATTATTTGAAATCAATCAATAATTTTTTGTAACTTCGCCTAAGTCAACCCAATTATCCATCTGACATTTTTTTAAACTTTTCTATGACTTTCGGTAAAAAAAAAACGAAAAAGATGAATAAAATCAAGATTTTTTTTGCATATTTTTGGTTCCTTCGTTTATTTTTTCCTTTTTCCCTTTATATTTCCTTTATTTAGTTCCTTTTTTGTATCGAATGACGTGAATAAGCGATATGGCGGTCATAGGAAAGTTAAAGTTGACTATGAAAACCCTAATAAGATGCACGCCTCTACGGCTTTGAAGATTTTTGAAATGTCAGATGGGGAGCCCTTATCTACAAAACAGCTATTTGTGAAAGTTACAAAATAGCACGCGACGAAAATTGTCAAACAAGGCGGAAGGCCGAGTTGTTTTTTTATTAAGTCCCTAAGAAACTACAATTTATGATTTCTAAGTCTCCAAAAATAACAAAAGATAAACTCTAGAAATTGGTATTTTACATTGTCAAAGTGATTGGCTTCACGTAAACTTGCTTTAAATTGGCATTTATGTCCCTTTCATGCACAAGTGCGTAATAGTTATTTGCGTTCCAAGAGGGCGGGTAAGTGATCTTTTTTTATATGATTACATAATATATGAGGTGGTAGTTGATATGAGGTCCTTAAAGCCGCCGAAGATAAGGAATAAACTTACCAACGCGTAACGCATTACGTTTTTCTCACTACCACAACAACTACAATAGGTACCTACACCACAAAATAAAATAAAAAATAATGGAAAAAAAATTTGGACATTATTAATGACGTTTTAAACTATGAATTTATAATCTGGCGTCGCTAGATCTGCCTCCATTTCAATAATTTTGATTGTATGACGAACTTTGATATTGTTGCTACCATCCGCGGAAAGTGACCTTCTACGGTAAGTCGTTTTTTCTGTCCATAGTTACAGATTTCATTGCCTTTGCTTTAGCAACGTGCATGTTTTACTTTCCATTGCAGTCGACTTTGTAATAAAAATGTCAACTTACCAAAGTGGCAGGGACAAAAAATTATTTATTTATTTTTGATACTAAAAAAGGCATTCCTAAAATGAGAGACAAGTAAAAAATAAAATAGAATAATCCAGACCTTTTGGCGACGTTGAGTTAAACTTACCTATGGCTGAATACGTCTTGTTATTAGATGCCTAGAAAAAATATAAAAAATTTAATGATCTCTCAAGAAAGAAATTGATGGTAACCTGAAAATTATGTTTTCTTGCATTTTTATATTAGTTTCTCTCGGTTAAATTTTGAAGTGTTATGAAATAATCATTAAGGTTAGAACAAAAATATAAAATATGTGTAGTTTTTGACATTTGATTTATCTCGAGTTGAAAAAAAAAACTTTACTATGCTTATACTATGCTTACTATGCTACAGGACAGGATACACTTCTTATACTTACACGTCAGTAGACTGTGGGTGCGGTGCGCAGGCTACGTTCTGATCTTGTCGTTCTTCTAACGTCACGTGGCTCGATGACTACACATGAGATTGCTCGTATATTTTTTTCTTCAAACGTCAGTAAATCAGACATTACTCGACTCAGTAGCCGGTCTCAAAGTTTCACTTTTCCTCCGCCGGAGCTAAAGTGTTGCCAAGCAACACTTTACCTCCGCCGGAGCTAAAGTGGTGCCATAGCAACATCAACATACAAACACATAGCTACCTGTATTAAGAATCAACTATTGAAATTTTATTAATGTAGGCCCGTATATTCATCAATAAAATTCAACCTAAGATATGAAAACTCTCTAGTTTATTATTATCTAATAAGGTTAAAAGGAATTCGGTATTAATCAAACATAATCTTTGGAAAATCTACACCGAAACGAAGTAATTCTGTGAAACGTCATAATTATACCCGAAGCCGGACGGTCGACAGTCGGCTTCAGTCGAGTCGAGCTCGTGCTCGGCTCAGTCGGCTCAAACGTCAGAAAAAAAGTTGGGTTATTGCGAGGTAAACAAAAATAATTATTATTCCGTATTGAAATTTGAATATTGAACACAAGGATAATAATTATAACCATATACCTAGGTACATAAAGGAATCCAACATCTGACTGACTGGCATCATCATTAACAGAAAATGAAAAAATTGACCAAGCAGGGTCTAGCAAGAGGTAGGTAGATGTTATCATTAATTTTATAACTTACTTACAAACTTTTATAACGTTTTTAATTTTGATTTTGCGATGATTAGTAGTTTAGTTACATAATTATTATTTTATTATTTTTCTTTAATAATTTCAATAATAATTTCTCGATCGATGTTCACTGACGTTGATGACAGTGTCAATTTGACAGCGCCGCGTTTCTATAGAAGCAGCCCATACTCCATATACTCACCTACACCTACTTATACCAGTCCAAACCGTTTGAAAAGTCGCTTTCCTTCAATTAAAAATGATGTTCTTGCTTAAATTTGCCCACGTTTGAAGAAAAAATAGTATATTTTATTTGGAGGAAAAGTGACTTTTCATGGCTTGCTCTCTATTATCAGCCTCACTTCGTTCGGCTGATAAACACGAGCGCGCCATGAAAAGTGTCACTTTCCCTCCGTATAAAATAATATACTATTTTTATTACCAGTAATAAATAAATAATTTTTAGTACGCTTACATAAGTCGCCAACACCTATCCAGGCATTTAAAAATTTTTCAAAGGTGACTAGATCCCAGAGTTTTCATAGTCAACTTTTGTTATTTTAATGGCCGCCATATTGTTTTTTCATGTCATTCGGTATTAAAAAAATAACGGAAACTAAAAAAATCTATCACAAAAAAATATCTTCAATTTTATTTTATTCTTTTTTTTTAATACAGTTATGTTATGACATTCGGTTAAAGAATTTTTTTTTCGAAAAAGAAGAATAAAATTTTTAAGATATTGTTTTTAATGTGAGATATTTTTGGTTTTGCTTTAATTTATTAAAAGCGATTGACATGAAAATACGATTAAATTTTTTCATAAAATAAGAAATTCGATTTTCCAGCTATTCCAGGATATTTCAGCAACGCCTGAAGTTTCCATAAATTTTGTTTCAGATTCTTAATAAGCATGAAATTGTGCAACTTTTCTCTAAGATAACCGCTCCTGTATCTCTTACCGTTTTCGAGATAAAGTGAAGCGAACCGCATTACGTCATTACCAAAATAAGAAAAACTATTACATATTATGACTATGACATACAGTGTATTATGTGTATCGTGACTATGCCTGCCTTGTCAGAGCCTCACGAGATAATAATAGGCAACGCCGCTATTAGCATTCAGTCCAGAACATAGCAGGTTTTTTTAACTATTGATTGTAACTATTGATTTTGCTTTCATATAGTGTTGCAGTTAAAATACCTCATAATAATTCAATTTGCTGTTACCGTTTGACATGTCTGCTTATCCTTTACCTATTATAAGGTCTAATCGATTCAACGCAATTTCAATGCTTCTTCTTCCACTTACCTATTTTCCTATGGGTATATAATTCATTTCCCTCCCTAACCTGTTGCTCAAAAATAAAAGAGTTTCGAAGAGAGACAAACAAATTTAATCAAATTAGTTTTGTAGAGAACAATCTCATGTTAATACATATTTTAAACTTGGACCTAATTACGCATCTCCATCCTTTTCACTAAATTTTTGAATTAATTGAGTTTAGAAAAAAAAACTTCTAGTGTGAGTGTACCTACACTTATTACTCTAATAGAGGGACCCTTATAAAACAGATATTTTCTCAGAACTTGGACATCACGTGTATGGAAGTTTTCTTCCAACAGCTGACTTTGAATCGATGAAAATTCCCAGACAACGGAGTCTTTTGTTTCGGACTTTTTTTGTTTCACCTTGGATAATAATTATTGTTCCCCGGAGTTTTAGTGACCGAGCTACGCAGTTCAGTCGGCACGCCGGTCTGGCTGCCGGGCCCGAGATTGGGCAGGCAGGGCCGTCTGGGGGCGCGCGGGCGGAGGGGGTGGCGCGGGCAAGACCACGGAGAACTCGAGACCCTTGAGAAGGTCGCGGCTCGCACGCTGCAGTCCATGCACCGCCGTCGTCTCGCGGGCGATTCTGCATAAAATGCATGGGCTCTGCATCGGCTGCCTGGCGTAGCGCGTCGCAGCACTCGCAGCCTTCCGAAAGTTCCGTTGATCCGTGGTGCGCGTTTGGTGCTACTGGTTCTGGTACTGGCAATACTGCATAGACAAGGATTTGCCAACACGATCTGCAAGAATTTTTTAAATTTATTTAATTATTTAATTCAAGTCTTTTGACTTTGGCAGTTTAGAGGATATTATATGGAATGGACCATATTATAGAGAACTTAACTTCATTACGATGTTATTGGTGTTATAGTAATACGTACCAGATTTTAGGGCACTGTCCCTAAACTTGTTGTTTTGTTCTTGTAATTGTCCTGAAAAATTCTTGCCATTTTCTACCCGATTCTTCTCTTGCAGACAAAACCAAATTGACCAATTTAAAAAAAATGTAATTTAAACGGATTAAAATATTCAGCAGCAAACTACCATCATAAAATAGTAATCTTTAACTCTCTATTAGCGACTTATAGAGCGACTTATAGAAAGTCGCTCAATCCAAGAGAAATGTGGGTTTAAGGGTACAAGATAATAATGCTTTAAAAAAAATTGCCCATAAGTTTGAGATATGTAATGTCTCCAATCAATAAAAAAAGAGAAGTGGAAGAAAAAGAAGTGCGACCACCATTGACAATGCTCAACTGCTTTTTGGAAGAACCAACAAGATCTCAGGAACAGCTCTCACGGGAATTTGTCAACTCATTAGTACCAGATCTATCCAAAAAGTTATTAACGAAATTCGATCGACCAAAATTGGTCAAACTTACGTAGGTATTTCTTGGCAATTGAGTCAAGTTCATTCTTAAAACGAATATACAGATCGCAGAATTTAATTTTGCTAAAACTTCCGCGGGCATTATTGGCTATGAAGCTGACCCCAATTTTCTTCTAATTCTGATTTATTTTTTGGTCTGATGAAGCTAAATTTCATTCACCTATAAAAACGGCCGTGTTACAAAGTGTCTTTATTCCCATGTAAACCCATATGCGTGTTCAGAATCAGCAAGACGGTGGCCAGTTCCATTATGCTGTATCTACAAATTAAGTATGCTGTGTCTTCAAATTCTTCAATACAAATGACCTGCACTTTGCACGATCACGATCCATGCGATTTAACATGGATGGACTTCAGTACCTGTGATTTTGATCGTAATTGGGATAAGTTGACAATAATCTCCAGGATAAGTCCCCTCTAGAAAAGAATGCAATTATGCATGCAAAATTAGGGTGGTTGATTTGAGCACTTGATTTAAGATTTTTGGTTTTCTATCATAGATGTTTTCAGGAATTACATTAAGTTTATTGTAAAACATTTAAATGAAAATTTAGTTTTTTCTAGTTACTGTGGAAACGAATAAAAAAAGATATGGCAACCCTTACATTTCTGAAACCCGAAAATAAAAATACGTTACTGAATTAATCCATAGTCAAATATGGATCTCCCCCCCCCCCCCAAAAAAAATGAAGTCTAGCCTATAACTCGAAAATATAGTGCGCCATAATTTTAAAAATATTATTTTCCAAAGCTATATAAAACCTTCTACATTATTCCTTTTAAATTTTGATTCTAGCACAGGTGGCTGTGGAATTATTCAAGATTGAAAAAATCACTTCGTTGTTTTCAAAATATTTCAAAAATAGGAACTGTAGGTTAAATAATGTCTGATCGGATTTGAATTTGTCAAAAAATTCTGGCAAAATTGCTTATGTCACCTAATCTGTGTAACTCTTAAAATAACAACGTTAAGCCAGACGACGAGGGCAGATTGCTGACATCTTGAATATTTCAATATGGACTTTTTGGCATGACTGTAGATAACCTTTATTACTGCAAAATTTGGCAGAAGACCGCCTGTTATTACAATGTACAATATACTGATGTCTACTAGACGATACAAGGCAAGTATTGTGATAATAAACTAACATTTTTATCAAAAATGGCACCGATTTTGGTAAAATTTCAGAATTATAGTTCACAGAATCACAGACTCACGCATGAAATCCGTAATCAGTATCGTCACTGAAAATAAGGGATCAACTTGAATATTCCCAAGATTTTCCCGAAACTATGAGTAAACTAATGAGTAACCCATTCGGAGAAATTTCTTGGAATAAGGTGAGCCTTTCCATGGAAGATGGGTTGCAGTCCCTTGACTCATTAATTAAGTATTATGGTTTCTTTAAGTATGTATGTAGATAATTTTAGCCATGGTCTCACAAGTGGTTAGTTTAATGTGAACACGGTATATAGACTGCCGATTAAAAGATCCCGTTCGAAGCCGGACTGGTTTAATTTATAATTTTAATTTCGCAATTTAAACAGTAAGTATCGCAATGACAGTGGCAATTTTTTTCTTCATTCCCGCACGTGTGTGGATAAGATGTATATCCGCGCTGTCTAACGATCAAGGATCATTATTTTGCAGGGTTTCAGGTATATAAAGAGATGAACTTTTTTATAACATAAAAAAACGTAATTACCTACTAACTTGTATCGCAAGGAATGGTAACGATATGTACAAATAACATGCGATGCTCAGCAATGAGTTACTCTGTTAGTTGGAAAACGTTATAAGAAAATCAAAAACGTGTGAACTAGGAAAATTATGAAGATGAAGATATAAAAAGATGTCGAAGGAGCTGAAAGATGTTGAAATGAAAGTAAGAAGGTTATTTTAAGAGACTTAAAAATGTATGTAGAGCTCCTATTTCCTTCATAAAATAAAAACAAAATTACAATGCTAATTTTCAAATGCATTTGCAGGAACTTATTTACTGGAAAGCGAGAGGAAAGGGTGCCCTTTCTTTGAGTGCTTTTGAAGCGTTAACGGTATTATCGACGTATTAACTGGTGATAAAATTCCCTTATACATTTGTCTCCCTCTCCCATTTCTTATTTTTTAACGTTCGTTGGCTGCATAGACCTAGATATAATAAAAGGTCTAAAAAGGTTACAGTGGTATCTTGTATCTTGTTATTTGAAAATTTGCTAGTGAATCCATATTCGATCAAAAAATCTAATGAAGAAATTTTCCCATATTTCTGACAAGAAAATCAAAGAGAAGAGTTGTTAATAATATATTGTTAAAATTCTTAATAACCAATTTAAAATGAAATCCCTCCTAATGAAATTTAACTTTGCATAAGGTAACTATTTCTAATACATATTTCAATCACTCGGATGCAAAAAAGAATCGCAATTAATTCCCGGACATGCGGAAAACTGGAGAATTTCTTGAAATTAACAACTCTCTATTGATCAGGATAAAAATGACGAAATTAATAACTCGCTTTGAAACTGGAAATTTATAATAACAAGGCAGAAATCAGTGCTTTGCAAGTACAGCATCTTTGTCTTGACAGAGAGAGATCTTAAAATAAAAGTCATTAAAAGAGAAACTTGCTATAGAGGTAAGGTGATGTCAGTGTTCTGGGCGTCGCATCTCGCGAACACAAACTTAATTAATCATACGGTTGACAGCTCCTTCCATCCAGAGTGCATCATCTCTCATGCACATGCAGCGAGGCAGCCGAGAATAACCCCGCCAGTCCGGACCGGCACACCAATTATCTCCTGCTCTTTGTTAGCCGTCATTAGGCGAGCAACCGGCGAGAGTCCGCTTTTGCATCGGCGGAGATTCGGTGAGGAACGAAGGTACAAAAGGTACAAAAACCATCGCAAGAACTTACCATATACCTAGGTCAGTTTTGAAGAGAAATAATGAATCATGCACTGGGCCACATCTGGATTATCTGACCAATCTGATGGTCGAGATATCCATAAACTGGACCAAAACAATAATCTAATCGAACTCCCTCTGCAGCTTGTTGACTCAATATAAGATTTTTTTCTAAGAAGCACTTTGCATCGATGAAACGTTTGCACAACCTTCCAGGGTTAAGACATGCCAAAAAAGATTGTACCTCGCTAAAGAGTAAATAAAGCAGAGTATTTTATACGTATTTTGAAGCATTTCCTTATGGAATGAGGCAAAAGTTTTCTCAGACCATACTAAATAATAATTTGTGTGCAGCAATAACTGTTGCAACTACTGTACCAGTAGGTGGAGTTCCTGAGAAAAAGTATTGTAAGTTTTCCTGGCTTTAGACCTCGTGCCATAATACAAACTATAATTTTTTATTATCAACAGATGGCGTTCTAGTGAAACTAAGAAAAATTAAAATTAGTTCCTCCGTTCCTCAACCATTCCATTACAACGGGGTTTTCTTGAGTCAATCGCAGACCGATGGGATTTAAATGGGATTAAGCGAAACATTGAAGTTTCGGGCATCAACAAATGATCTGAAGTGGCTGTCGATTGGAGGAATCAATCGACATAAAACAAAAATAACACAACAAAGTTATCTTTTTTTACAAAATGTATTTAAATGAGTCCTTAACTCTTGTTTTTTATGAAATAAGTTAAATGGGTAACAGGAAGGTATTAGTCACTTTTTAACAATTTTACTTGAACTGGAATCCGAATTTGAGTTTTGAACTGATTTACATGTTTAAGATAAAATTTGAAAGAGTCGCAATGTCGGCCTGTCACTCAAACTGTCTGTGACCGCATCTGCAAACCAAAACATTGAATGGATTTATTTTATGCAAAATTGGCAAGAACGTGTAGTCACGACAGGTCGAAGCCGGATTGAAAAAGTTATGTTAAATTGAAATGATCTCTAAAAAATATAAAAGCTAAATTTGGATTTTTTTAAAAAAGCTCTCCGATTTTGAATTTTAGTTGAATCACAATCATACTACCTACTGCTGCATAAAATCCGATCAATTCGTAGTTTCATAAAAAAACTAAATTTTCTGGAAAAAATGGGGTGAGCTTAAATGTTCCCATGCAAGCTCATATTTCACTAAAACTGTTCGAGTGATTATGTATATGGAATTTTTGCGAGGTTATAATAATAGGAACCCCTCTAACTGAAACCCTTCAACAGTTTTGTTCGGAAAGTCACGTTTCTGTAAAAAATGAGCCTTTCCTGAGAAATCGGGATCAATAATCGTTTTGTTACTGGAGCAAAACCTTCATTAGCTTGTCAAATTTTATGTCTCCCTATATGTTATTTGAGTTATGCGTCGAAATTATCCATTGATGATTGACAGAGAAGCTGAAATTGTAATATTGTTCCAAAAACGCTTTTACCACTTTTGACGAATTTCGTGGTCTTCAAGAACCGAGTTTTAATAATAATAATAATAAATAAATGACAAGAGAAAGCTAGCAGTCCAAGAAGCACTTTTTTCCTTTTTTAGGTGCGGTAAAAAAGAAATATTTTGGCCAAGATCGTCTTAAGAGTCACCACCTTAGATGAAACTGTCTTTTATGGAAAAATCAAATTGATTTTTAATCCCTTTGTACCTACCTCTCTTAAAACTATTCGTGCCAAATTAATACTAAAGGCATATCTTCTTAAGAGCTGAGGGAGTAAAGTAGAGTAATTTGATTATAATTTTTCCTTGAGAAATACGCCGATAAATATTTTGCTGGCTTAGATTGGAAATATTATGATAGGCATTATTGATGCTGTTGGCTTGGATTTAAGATTCAAGGAGCACTGCTACTACAAAGTGCTTTACTACCAAAACAAATACATGGTTTTTTACCTTTTGCATTCGCACAGGTGGAACTTTGCAGCGCGCCTCTGAATTTCAGATCGGAGATTCGAGCAGTACCAGTTTGAGCAGAATCAGGCGTGTCGTCAGCAAAGGAAGGGTTGTATAGATCACTGATGCAGCTCGCTGTCTCGTATTTGGTATGCACAATTTCGACCCACCAATCCTGATTGCGTTAAGCATGGCAACACTGCGTTTTTTTTTTAATTTTCTCAGAGAGATACCGAGATGTTGAACCATGTTCGATGCATATGAGATCCACTGAAGTATTATTGATGTTATTCCATATGATAATGATTATTACCTATGAGGAACTTATTAATTAAAAATTGAAGATTTTTCGCTAAAATGCTGAAATAGCTTGTATAAATAATTATTTTGAGTCATTTCATTTTCCTTACACGTTAGAACTAGCTTTTTTTGCAAGACAAGACTGCGCCACGTAGGTACTTTAGGTACTTTCTATTTTTTTTTCAAATTAATTATATTTATATTTATGTACTTCCTAATTACTATAATAATAGTTACGATTACGAATAGATTCTACATAATCAGGATGAAATAATTAAATACGAGTATTATTATATCGATCAATTTAATAGGCTTTACATTTTAAATTCTTTCTTTTGAGCAAGATAAGAGGTTTTCTTAAGTACATATTTATTAGGTAAGTATACAGAGATGAGATAAGTTACTTTTCTTTGAAGTTTTACTCTTACTTTTTTTTCTTTTTTTTCTTTTCTTTTTTACTTTTTTCCAGCGAACCTGGAAGATAAGACTTTTTGAAATATTAAGAAGATATTTAAAATTTAAAATGTGTTAAAAAAATTCAATAGTAATGGATGCAGCAAAGAAACCTTGACTCTAAATGTTAAAAAAGACAGAATATAACATGATGAATTATAGAATGAAGTCTGCAAGTTTCAACTCCTCAGAATAATAATTGGCAACAGCTGACCATGCACCATGCTGATTCCAGATCGTAAAAAATATTGGAATCAAGTAATTATTGAGTATGAACTTACCTACTTATCTTTTCTACTATTAAGCGGTTTCATAAAGAATTCACTTTAAAACCGTTGATTGAAAGACTAAAAGGGAAAACCAAAAATAGAACGACGCGGCATAACCTTGCTGACTTCTAATTGAAAAGATTTTGAACATTTTGTAGCAACGCCTCAAAGGAGCAGATTTATAAGAAACACTTTTCGCGGCCTTCATGTTTCTCGCTTGAGGTTCACTGGATATTATATGAGCAATCTCTTTAAAATTATCATTCCCAATGTTTACGGTGCTTTGGTGCTCCAGAGACTTCTACCCACTGGAAAAATTTTGTCTTTGATTGTTGGAGCAGCAAGCACAACAGTCTACTTTTATCTAGTTGGGTCAAGTATTCATGTTACCATTTGTATTCATATTTGACTTCCAAAATATTGCTACTAGTACTAATAACATTCAAAATGAGTAACGAAATAGTTATAACCCTGTATATTAGCGGCCGAAATAGAACATTATCCGTGCATTTTATAATGAGCAAGCGGTTTTTATATACAGGATGATCCTAAATACCAGGTAAGTACCAAAGGAGGTCATTCTTTGACTTATTTTAAACCTAGAAGTTCATGTAAATATAGGTCCGCAACCGCTCCACTATCGATCTACAGGGTGTTGAAATTTTGAGATTTTTTATTTTTCTTCTATCTCCTTGAGATTAGTCAAACTCTAGTCGTCTAGTCGAACAGTTAGTCACACAGGGTCATCCCAGTTTTAATTTTTATAAAAAGCAGTGCCGACCAAACTGTTAAAATTAATGATGTGAACGATAAAATTATCAAAAAAAAGCTAGTGCCTTTTTTACCATTTGTAAATTTGAATTCCATCTAACGAATTAGAGGAAATTGTTTTTTTTTCTTAATAACGTTTCCAACCAAAATGTTTCAAAATAAATAAGAAAATTAATTTTGTATCTTAGAATCTATCAGCGGCGCATCGAAAAAAAAATTAAATGAGGGGAACGGGGGCGAAATCGGAGAAATTCAGGGAAAAATATCTCTCTGTAGATTCTCACAACCATTTGTCGTGCCCAATGTACTCTAAATTTGAGCTAAATATCTGAAAAACTGTGGGAGTTATAAAGAAAAAAACATTTTTTTTATTTCAACACCCTGTAGATCGGTAACGAAGCGATTGCGGACCTATGTTTGTATCAAATTTATCAAATTTTCGAAATAAAATAAGTCAAAGAATTACCCGTTTTTGTATATACTTGGTATTTAGGAAAACCCTGTAGGTACAGTATGGCTTTATACGTAGTATGAGTACTATGTAACATCCTTTTCCTATAGGAAACCGTATTTTCACCGAGACCGCTATACCTACCTGTTCTAGTAGGACTCACGAACTGGTGCAAGTTATTTTACACGTTGCATTATAATGAGATGTTTTCTGAGCAGTCCTAACAAACAACCGCGCAGTTTCCCAAAAAAAGCTGCTGATGGTGTTATGTGGTTGTTGGTGATTATAAATACATACCGGATGACTAAAAAGTCTAGAAACGGTAAATATCTCAAGAAACATACATTGGATCCAAAAAAGAAAACATGACCCAATTAATTTTAAACCCCCCACCCTTTAGGGAGAGCCAGGGGGCAACTGTAAAATCTTGAATAGGAATCCCTATTTTCTAACGCAGAATTTGATCTTACCCCTAAAAACTTATACGTCAAATTTGTCTGTAATGTCTTTCCGATCCGTGACAGATGGCGCTGTGATCACAATTTTTTTTTTCCTAATTTAAAAAGAAATCTACGAAAGAATGAAAAAGTACGAGTGCGCTTACTTAAAAATGGCAATTCAATTGTGTAAATTTAGCTCACCCTTCATCACCCTGTCGGGAGAAGTTGTGCATGAGCAATTTTAAAATGCTAGCCTCATTTTTCATTTTCGTAAAAATTTTTCAACAAAAAATATTGTTTTTCGTTAAAGGGAAGAAAAAAAAAATCATGCTAAAGGTAGGGGAGGGCATTAAATTATTATTTTTTAATTTTAAATTAACGTGTGTCACTGTGTCAACTCAAAGGTTATCACCTTTATTATAGATCACATTCAGATAAAATGTGACTTATCACTTATCACGAGGTGGCAGTGGCTACAGTATCCGCCTGTGGGAGGGTTTTCTAAACTCATATGATATAGCCGTGTGTTAGGCGGGTGTGCCCAATTCTAAGCATTTTTATAATAATTTGGTCCTTTTTGTCAGGGAAGGCATTTTGGTCGGCGTGACATGAGGCAGAATTGCAGAAAATTCTGTGTTACACATATTCCAGTGGCTTTCTCAGGCTGATGTTTTGTTGATCATTTTGTTGACCATTTGTTTGAGAACCTGTTTGAGGTCTTGGTGAAGTTGCATTTGCATTTTGAACAGCGCCGAATTCCGCTTGTGCTTGGAGGATGACGAAACATCAGCAAAACACATCCTATGCGAGTGCAGCCCTTTTGGAAGAACCATGCAGGCTACAAACCTTCGGAAGAAACGTCTTCACACCGGAGGACATGAATGCATTACCAATAGGCAAGATGGTCAGCTTCTCAAAGAGGCTGACTTGATAGGGTTTATGTAGCACGACTAGATGTGAGCCACAATAGACCTTCGGTCGCAGTGGAGGTGTCACGATGGCCCACTCACGATAAATCCAATCTAATCTAAGTTGGATTTTTCGAATGGGAGGTAGGATGAGGAACTGTTTGGCGGATCGGTTTGCTTTTTACAAAATATCGATGGGGTCGGGGGATAGAGCACTGATTCAAAAAATTTATCACTTTCAATTTCTTTATTAGCATGTTTTAGCATGTATCTTATTTAGCATATCTTAGTTAGCTTATATTCTTATGTTTTTTCATAACTTCCATCCGTAAACGAATAATGAAAGACATTAAAAAAATTAAAAGAAAAGCTTCTGGTGACAATTAAACGACTCGTTATATAAGTTGAAATTTTAATGGCGCAAGTTGCATAATACAACTTATAAATATTCTAAAAACTTAGCTCTCTCTCTCTCTTTCTCTCTTTCTTGGAGGGTAATAATCATTAATCTAACTACCTAGGTACGGTTTCATGTTATTACAGAATTTTAAACTTTGTTAAACTTCAAGGTGGAACCTAATCTTAGTAGGTAAGCTTATCAGTCTGCACTATGCCAAAACTCAATTTCTTTTTGCTCGTGTTTCTGTCATAGCCGGTCAGGTTATTATGTGTTAATTTCAGCATAATGACGGTTTGCAGCGTGCAAGAGTGGACTTGTAAACGTCCAATAAGCCGGTCTGGATGCACGCGACGTCGTTATATTTAGGACAAGGGGCAGTAACACGGCATGGCTTCGGTGAGGTCGACAGTACAGGAATACGCCGAGCCAACTATACGTTATCCTGTCACAAACTGCAATTATTAAGATTAAAGTCAGTGGAAATTGAAATGCACCGATCTGATCTAATTATACATTACCTGATGGCATGACAGAGACGCGAGACTACGCAAAGGTGCGCTACCATGGTGGAGTCTTCTGTCTTCTGCAACGACGATTTGCAATCCCTATTTCATTTAAATGCCTCAGTACGTGTCAACTCTGCTGGATTTATTCAGATATGATAATTTTAAAGAAGTCTTACCGAGTGGATTATGTCTGTGGTTACTTTGGCTTGATGTAGGTATACTTGTAGGATATTGTTGATAATATCTAAACAGGTAGTCATACACGTACAGATAATAACTACCGGCAGTTTAAGTCGTCTTTAATCTCGGCTAGCGAACCATGAAAGTTATTTTATAAACTAATGAAAGATTGAAGTTGTTATAGGTAGTTGATTGAAATTAAGACTGAAACCCAGATGGAAATTAAGATAGGTGTCTGAGAGGTATATAGTCTCTTTGAACATCACTTCTTTATAGTACCCTCAGATAGTCCCAAGTTATTATCATTTTTCAACGACTTGATAGGTAAGTAATTGGATGCCATAGACAATTTAAGCGAAACATTATTTCTAAACCGCTATGACCATCCTTTCAATTAACGAAAACAGTTGTGAACTGCCGCCTGACCTGACCTGATGAGGACCGTTTTTGAGGATTATCGACTTTTATAGATTTTTTATAGAGCGACCTGAGGAGTATTACCAGGATAGGTACCAATAGTAACAGAGAGGAAAAATTGAATTTATAACTCCGCAGGAATGGCCAAAAAAATATTGAATGGTGATCAGCGGCAATAATTTCTCAGGTTCAGTTGCGTCTTAATGATAGTATAGCAGTTGTCCTGCTAGAAGCTCTTCTGGAAGTACTTTTGTACAAGACATACTGTCAGGACTGCTGGCAGGACTTTGTTCCGCAGATAAATCTGTCCTTCCGAGATCGAGGATGACTTAAGTCTTCTCGCAGTATGAACAAAATGAACAAAGTGTGCGTGAAGCGAGAAATACAAAAATTTTGATGACTAACTTTTAATTGTCGTAACTTTTTTATACTAATAAAAGTAAAACGACGATTTAAAAATGCGCTGGTTCCTTGAAATATATAGAATCTATTGGTGTTTAAAACTTTCGTCTAAGCAGTACCTGAAGCACGCTATATCATTTGTAATGAACGTCCAGGACATTACAGAAGGATACAATTATGAACAGCAGGACATTTTATCCTGCTGGAAGGGGCTTGTTACGTTCTATCATTATAAATGTTCACTGAAACTTCTAATCGAGTCATGTAGCGGTGATCAAGAGCAATGGACCCTTTGAATTCGAACTCATGACCGCTGACTATGTCTCTCGTAGTTATTGCTAACGTTCGGAAGAAGTTTCACTGGACCATATATTAGAATGAACAAGTAGGAACTGCAGGGAAATCTGTATCACGCTCTCGGAGATGTATACATGAACAGGTATATCGTTCACATTGCTTTTGACTAAAGAGTCATAGCATATAAACCATATAAAGAGTCATATAGATCCTACACAAAGGTGTAGGATCTATAATATAAGACCATGTATAAGCAACTGAATGTGGCTTTTACCAGTCCCCACTATGTATTGTAACGGACTCTTCCTCGGGCAGTTGATTTAGGCATACAGTGTGACACATTTGTTCTTGAAACACCGTGTAGAATCTTAATTTATGGTGCGACTTTAAAGAAATTTCTTTTAAATCATAGAGCTTGATAAACTATATTTTGGGAGCAAAAAGCGTCTCATTCCTACAAAATCCAGGGCCTACTAGATCAGTGTTTACTTGTAAAATGTCAAAAATTCATATTAGCAATTTTTTTAGAAAAAAACTGGGCACGCCACGGGATTCACCAGCCCTCAAAACGGTACTGTACTAAATTTTATTGGAAATGTCAGAGTAAAAAGGATCTTGTAGTTATTTTAGAAATTCATAATAATACTCCGAATTTTCATAAATTAATTTGAAAAAGGTCAAAAGCTATCATAAGTAAAAATTAAAATTAAAAAAATTAAAAAAAAAGTAAAAAAAAATAAAAAAAATAAAAAAATAAAATAAAAATAAATAAAAAATTATAATTAAAAAATTAAAGTACCTACATTATCACCAACTAGACGTACAATTTCTATTTTGTCTCTCTTGACATCTCTTCATTAATAAATTAATTAAAATTCGGAGTTCTATTATGAATTTCTAAAATAACTGCAGGATCCTTATTACTCTGACATTTCCAATAAAATTTAGTACAGTACCGTTTTGAGGGCTGGTGAATCCAGTAGCGTGCACAGTTTTTTTCAAAAAAAAAATCGCTAATATGATTTTTTGAGATTTTACAAGTAAACACTGATCTAGTAGGCCTTGGATTTTGTAGGAATGAGACGCTTTTTGCTCCCAAAATATAGTTTATCAAGCTCTATGATTTAAAAGAAATTTCTTTAAAGTCGCACCATAAATTAAGATTCTACAGGGTGTTTCAAGAACAAATGGGTCACACTGTATAAATGTATAGGGAATCCAAGGTGGAAGAAAAATTCTAGACTCTTAGTCTAGAATTACCTATCTAATATCATTATTACGGTGAGTTGACTTACTCCTAGATTTCTAGGGACACATTAATGAACGTTATCTCCCACAATTCTGAGAAAGTTTCGGTACTCAGTATTCAGCTGCTTGCTTTTCTAAAACGCTGAATAATATAATCTACTTTGCCGTTTTTCTCAGCTTGAATCACTAGGAAGATTCGGAAATTCGCAGAATAGCAATTTAATAATCTAACGTAAACTTGTTCCATGTGGACGATTTTCGATACTTATAGGGTAAGTATGTCGTTTTCAAGATTCAAATTAAATTCAAACTGAAGTTACCCAGGGATTTAATGCTAAGCTAGGCTAGAACTATTATTCATAAAGTCTGCCTAATCTGATTGGTAACACTACAATTCTTATCTGTGAGGTGAAAAGGAGTTGTTTTGAAAGTTATTATTATCCCTTACATACACTGAAAGCAGAAAGCTTTGCAAACTTTGAAGAGTTTGTAAAGAAGTATTTTCATAACAATTATCATTTTTGTATCAGACTGAAACTAACTTATAGAACTGAGTTTCACTGAATTTTTCAATTCTAAAAGTATCAGTTCTATAGAACCGTTTGAGTCCCGGGTTAAAAAAAGGTTCCGACTATATCTGAGCAAGTAGACTATAGAAACAACAATGACATTTTTGGCTATATTCGATTTTACTTGGTTTGCCTATTATATTCGACTTTCCAGTAGGTAGGTAGGTACATTCGGAGGGTTTTGATTTGCCGAATCAAAAAAGAAAACGATTTGATTGGAAAATTGATTTAAAATCAATTTGTATCCCAACTAGCCTTCATTTGTGAGCAATTTAAGAATTCTCTTGTTGACACGAGATGGAAAATGTTGATAACAACAGCCAAATTACATCTGCACAATTTCAGGAGGAATCAGCGCTTTTTCTTACTTGACAATGGTAATGTCTATGTATAACCATCGGTACGAGAATTCTAACAATCGCTAGCTCGTTTCAGTCAAGTAGTGCATTTGTTACAATTTTCGTAACGATGGTTACGAACCATTCTCAGGTAAGAAAGACCACTAATACCTCCTGAAAACGTTCAGATGTAATTTGGCTGTTGTTTCAATATTTTTCATTTCGTCTCAGCAAGAGAGTTCTTAAAGTGTTCTCAAATGAAGGTTTGTTCGGAGGTAAGTTGATTTTAATCCAAGTTTCTTCCCAAAACCTGTTTCCAGAAGAAATTTAAATTTGAGTAATTTTATATCAAGTTCTTTGTTTTAAATGTTTATCCTGTGAGTTAATTTTTATCCCTGGATTTTCTTGCCTGAAGTTTTAGCTTCAATACGAGGCTTACATTTCCAAAAATCGGTTGGGGAGGAAAAAACTTATGTACTTCAAGGTTTTCAATTTGAAAACCGTTTGACAATCAAGGCCACTTGAGGCCCTTTGGCATTAAGGAATTTATGTGAAATTTACGACAAGAATGTGTGACAAATTTTAAAAAAATCTGAAACTAAATAAAGAAATTATAAGAATAATTAAAAATTTTTACTCTGGCACAACCTTTTCATCTGACTGGGTCCACAGCGTTCGACATAGATCGTATTAAGAGTGGACATCAGGTTTCACGGTCAGATTAGGGTCAATTTGGAGACATTTCAAGTAAAATTTAAAATACTGTCACGATATATTTTCTCTCCTGATCCTTGCTAAGAGGATTGCTATAAAGTGGAAAATTTGCCTGTTTTTCGATTCTTATTAAAGTGAATAATTCAATATCTTGAGGAAAAGGGTGAAAATAGTTGTAAATACGAATTTTAGCAAACTGGTACATACACATTTGTTAGATATACCGGATAAAGTTGTTCGTCTGGAAGAAACTCGACCCCCACTCCCCTTCCCCACCCAACTTTGAAATTTGGAATGAAAAGCGACTTTTTTTTATCAAAGATTCAAATTTTACGTGATGATTAACGAAAGTCTGAAAAATGTTTTTGTTCGTGAGAGGTGGCGCTGTAATCGATGAAAATCAAATTTGATAAAAGCCGTTTTAAAATGGGGATATCGCGAGAAATATCCACCACCCAGAGTAATAAAAACAGCTATGCTCGACATTTTTGCAAATGATATTGAATGATGCTATAATGACCTCGTAAACTTAGAATCTGCAATAAAAAAGGAGGGTTCTCATGTAAAATTTCACCGACAGATAAAATGGGCACCAGTAATTGAGTGCTCATTACTGTGAATTGTCTGCAAAATTCTTGACTATAGTAGTTGGTAAACCAAATTTCCTGATAATGATCTGAGCCAGACCGAATATTGATCGGACGGAAACTAGGAATTAGTAGGCCCTAATCACTTCAAAAATTTAAAATACACTTAGATTTTTTGAATTTTATGAATAATGTTCTAAAAAAGTCCTTATCTAGATAGCCTTTGTAGAGGGTGTTTTAAAAGGAATCCATTTGGAGTAGGCCCTGAGTCCCTGACAGCAAAGAGGTTTGTCTTGACTTAATCCACTTTTTACAACCGACAGTTCTTGATTTTGTTAGGTTAGGTCTATACCTAATTCTGTTATAATTACAGTTGTCAAAACATTAAAGAACGTTAATAAATAGGCACTCACTTCATCGAAATTTTTATAAAACACAAATAAAATCAACAAAATATTAATTTAAGAGATAAGCTTTCCACCCTCCTGGATACATTTTATTACGCAGTATCTCACTCCACTAAAGTAGGCACTTTGTAACAGTTCACCGGGTGTATCGTTTATCTCGATGAAATTTTCCTCTTGATTAAACTTCGTTAAACAGTCCCACAAATATGGAGTCCTTGATGTAAATGCATAAAAAATCTGGCTGGCTACGGTATGGGTGCATTACAAGTATTACGACTGATAAGTCGATCATCACAGATCTCTTTCAATAAATCGGGTGTTTCGGAAATTTTGATACAAACACATCCTGGTTCTGTAATTCTGGGAATTGTTATATACGATATTTGAGATATCCATGTGCGAGAAGCACTGTTTACGACCATTTGTCGCATATCTACTGCAGGATTCAGAGTTATGGATGAATTACCGATAATAAGATCAACAACCGGCAGTAAAATTATTATAGTTACTTTGAAAAAACCTATAAAAATAACCGGTACAGTTAGTAACCGTGACTATGTATCACAACTTAAGAATCGAATACGTCAATTTCTCGTATATTCGAGGTTTCGAAATTGTAGCGTTGCCGTTCCAAAGTGGGGTAAGTGCCAAAAGCAAGCTTCAAACATTGTGTGAAAAAAAAATTGTATTTTTTTTGGTTTTTTGAATTTTGATTCAGTGAAGTTTTTGATAATTTTATCAATACATGTGAAAGACGGTTATGGCGCTTTGGAACGGCAACGCTACAATTAAGTTCCGATATCCCGCACAGTTGAACCCAATATACAACTTATAATAATCCTTTAATAAGTTACATGGTATACCACAGGCTGAAGTAAAGCCATATTAAATAGTAAAATAAAACACACATTTTCAAGTAGAAAAAGAAACTATAAAAGGCCACGAGTTAATATTATGAGATCTAAATTTATTATCTGTAGAGTCTTCCTGAGAAAAAAAACGTCGTTTATCATAAAATAAAATAAATAAAATTTTTCTAATGATTGACTGTGGTGACAAGACGCTTACCTACTCAAGAAGAAAGTTCCTCAATTATTTAATACCTAACTAAATATCGAAACCGCAAACCTATTACCCGTTCAAGAGTGACTTAAATATTTTTTTTAGAGAAAGTGGATATGTAAGGGATCTTTAGAAAAGTGAATAGGTAATCAATTCCGTATAGGTTGGCATCATTTCATTTGGTTGTTCTTGAAATCAAGGCGTGTGATTTTGTGCAAATTTAAGTTTAGAATTATGTTAAAGTGAATAAAACGTGAGAAAAGGTGGAATAATGCTGATAAAAAAACTCTAATTTTTGATAAGAAAGAAGTAATTTACGACACTTTGAAAATTTAACAATTAAGAATGGAGAAAGTAGCAGCAAGAGCGCCACACTTAAAATCGCTTTCTTGAATATCGTAGCCTGTAGCTGAATTTAAGAAAAAAATAAGGGTCATTTCCGGTCGAACCGGAAGTAAAAACCAAGTGAATGTGTTATAAATTTTTTTTATACCCTTTCTGCCTTACAATTAAAAAAAAAGTGGTAAATAAACAAGTTGTTTAGCCGTTTCGGAACTTTTCTCTAAGCCTATACAGGGCCCAACGAAAACGTACCAAGCCTAATAACTTGTAAACTAAAGATGTACGCGAAAAACGCCGAAACAGGTCAATCTTGTTATTGAAACATCATCCAAGAACCCAAGTTTATCACCCTGGCAGAGGTAGCTACCCCTTTACTTATCATCATAGAGAACAGATATCGAGAATTACGTAGGCTAAATAAGCTGAGTAAATATAAAAGAGTATACAATAACGCTTATTGCGCTATTGTTGTAATAAGCATAATTCTCATCATGCACCGGCTGAACTGAGTAGACGGGCACTGTTTGATTTGTACTCGTCCGGAATAGACGCTCGTAATAATTATTCTCTTTAAATTAATTAAATACCTAATACTTAACAATTTTTGTAACTCCGGAACTAAATGTATTTTCACTCAGTCCGAAAAGTAATAAAGGTTCGAATAAGTGTTTTATAAATAAAAGTTTCTTTTTTAAAAACCAAATTTCGGTCCTGCTTTTCGTAAGTGGCGCAGTCAGAACGGATTTCGATATTTCCGATATTTATCGATAACGTCGCGAAAATCCGAATACCTACAAGTGCTAAAACCAAGGATTATTAATACTCTTCATAATTAATGTGCACCAGTGAAGTGTGTGAGAAGAGCGTATCCAAAGTTTATCAGCAAGAAGAAATTGTGAGCAGATACCTCCAAGGAGATTAATCAAGCAACAAGTCCCGGTAACATCGAGGTTTCCCTGAAACAGCGACAAGAAGCAACCCTGTATCACCAAGGTCTTCACGCACCGCAGAGGAACAACCCCGTTCACCTCCAGGTTCTCCAAGTCTTGATCCTTCAAAAGTGTGGTCAACTCCCAGTTCAACCAACTCTAGCAAACCAAAGTAACCAGAAAACTCCAGAACTCAAACTATACCTAAACGGTGAGTCCTATCAAAATAATCCTTAATTGCTATAATTGCATTACATGTTCTTTGAAACAATTTTTATGAATTTTTATGAATGATTTTAACCAAGGATTTATTATTTTGATTTTTATGCACTTATATAAAATATCTTATCGATACGAATTTTATTGAATTTTATTTCAACATAATTATTATTAAATAACAATAAGAATGAGAAATAATGACGAATGATCAATTACTTAATCAATGTTTAATTTATATAAATAAAATTAACTACTCATGAACAGTAGCTCATCTGACGACGAAGACGTCAGCTTAACATTTCATACCTTAGTTGAAACAACATCTGGTAGATGGTTTCAAACAATTCAAACTGATACTTCTGAAAATTCTAATATTTCTTTAAATTTAAATTCTCCAATAAGTAGTATTGCTAATACGACTTCAAGTAGTAATAGTAGTAGTCAAAACTTGACTAATCATCCCGATAGTCCAGTAAATAACTCATTGAACGATACTAATTTAGAAGTAGAAAATAACGTTAATTTAAATATGACTGAAAATTTAATAGCAGCAGCCAGAAATTATGGCGAAGTCATGCCTAAATTTGACGGCAGCCCAGCTAATTTAGAAGTGTTTACCAATCGAGTAGACAAATTTTATAACAAATACGGAAACAGTGAAGACGAAACTTTAAACGACTATACATTTTGTTTAATTGTTAGCAAATTGACAGGTCCAGCACAGACCTTCGCAACAACCAGACCCGATCTTACTAATTGGAACTTGCTAAAAGCAGCTTTAAAAATTAAATTTGGAGATCACGTAGATCGTCTCACATTGTCCCATCAATTTAAATTTTTAACTATGAATCATAGGGAAAATTTAGTCGATTTCGTTGAACGAATTAAACTATCGCAAACGCGATTAAATCTGAAAATTCAGTCAGATCCTAATCTGACAGAGGAGCAAAAGTTAGCGCACAACGAAATAAATGAACAGACAGCATTAGAAGTCTTGTACAATAACTGTCCACCGCTTTTAAGAACAATCTTAGAAGTGAAAAACTATGGAACACTGTCAGAAGCAGTTCCATCTGTCATTAATTTTGTTTCAAAACACCCAGAAACAAAGAAAGAAACACCTAATGTAAATAAAAATTATTTTAACATGAATAGTTCGAATAAACCAACAAATAATTTTCAATCAAATAAAAATCTACCTGGTCAACAGTCTAGATTTGCAATGAACGCCAATCCAAGACAATTCACAAACAACTACTCAGGTAATAATAGGCCGAATTACCAACACCCCTATTATTCTGTTCGACCCCAAAATCCAAATTATGTTCGCCAAACCACTCCAAGTCGACCCCAAAATATACAGCCAAATCAACCATCCAATTTTCAAACGCAAAATCATGGAGCAACAAGCTTCAGTGGCATTAACCGGATGCCACAAAGACCCAATAATCCAAACAGACCAAATTCCTCAAATTTTCAAGGTCAACAATTTCAGCAGTGGCGAAATCCACAAATTCACTTTAATGAAATAAATTACCCCCAAGTCGAAGAAGAACCAGAAATGTGTTCAGATGATCAATCTTATTTCTGTCAAGAAAATTTCCTTGCAACTGAGCCAAACTTAGAGGAAGAATCTTTTCCCGAAAATTCCGAAAATCAGGGAGAAACTGAAAATTTTCGTGTCTCAGCCTCGGAAACCAATACTTAATAGAAACAAATCATAACATTATAAATTCCAGTTTACCGTACTTGGAAGTAAATGGTCTAAAAATTCTGATAGATTCAGGAGCGACAAATTCATTAATTTCACCCAAAATTGCGAAACGTTATTTTTCAGACAAAATAATCAATGAAAAATTCACAATAAAGTCCATCCTAAATCAATCAACCCACAACCAAGTTCTTATAACTGATTTCTTTTGTCCAGACCAATTTTTAAAATTTTACGTTTTAAATTTTCACGAACATTTTGATGTCCTACTAGGTACTCAAACCTTAGAGGAACTTAATATGATTCTTGATTACAATAAAGGAATAGTCCAACTCAACGGCATTAATTATGATTTGCAGAGATATTTACCATCTTCAATTAAGTACTTTCATACAGAAATAGGTCCCCAACAAACACAAATAATCATGCCAGTAAACATTAGAAAAGGAACGGTTTTCATACCGGAACAAAAATTAGGTCACTATGAAATTCCAGGAAACATTAACACCGCGGAAAATTTCAGAGTAACAGTACCTATAGTATCACCCCAAAATAACAAGACGAATACGATAACATTAGAAGGACCCATTGAAGCCCACCATATTAATTTTAAAGAGACAGACGTATGTCATCTTAACAACAGACGTACCAACAACTTAGACCCTTGTTTTCTCGAGAAAATTACGCATGTCAATAATAACGATAAAGAAGGTATTTTGGAAATTCTCAGAGAATATTCCGATGTTTTCTATAAGGACAATGACCGATTGACATTCTCATCGATCACGAAACATAAAATTCCCCTTACTTCCGAAACACCGATTTTTACAAAATCTTATCGTTTCCCGCATTCTCAAAAATCAGAGTTAAATAAACAAGTTGAAGAATTGCTTCAAAATAATATCATAACCGAGAGTAGCTCACCCTACTCCGCACCTGTTTTCTTAGTCCCCAAAAAGGAGGATAAAAATGGGAAAAAACAATGGCGAATGGTGGTAGACTTTAGAAAATTAAATGAGATCACAGTAGAAGATAAATACCCGCTGCCTAACATCAGCAATATCTTAGACATTTTAGGAACGTCAAAAATATATTCTAAAATTGATTTAAAATCTGGATATCATCAGATTGAAATAGACGAGAAGGACCGCTATAAAACGGCATTCTCAACAGAAGAAGGACATTACGAGTTCTTGCGCATGCCATTTGGCTTACGCAATGCACCTGCATGTTTTGCTCGTGTAATGAACGAGGTATTAAAAGGTTTACTAAATAAAGTTTGTTTAGTATACCTAGACGACGTAATCATTCTAGGTGAATCAATAAATGATCATTTAAAAAATTTGAAACTTGTATTAGGAAGGTTACGACAACACCAATTTAAAATACAATTAGACAAGTCAGATTTCTTTTTGAAAGAAATTGAATATCTAGGGCATATCATCACCACAACCGGAATTAAACCAAATCCAAAATTGTTAGACAAAATTAAACGAGTCAAACCCCCTGCAACAACAAAGCAAATAAAAAGCTTTCTTGGACTTTCAGGTTATTATCGCAAGTTTGTAAAAAACTATGCGACCATAACAAAACCACTAACCGAATGCCTAAAGAAAGGAGCTAAAATAGAACACACACAAAGATTTTTACAAGCGTTCGACACAATAAAACAACTCCTTTGTAATGAACCAATTTTGGCATATCCTGATTTTAGTAAACCATTCATTGTAACCACTGACGCATCTAATATCGGTTTAGGCGCTATTTTATCTCAAGGGACTATTGGTTCCGATCGACCCATAGCCTATATTTCTAGAACATTGCACCCCAATGAAGTAGATTACACAACATCAGAAAAAGAATGCCTCGCAATCATTTGGGCATCGAGTCAATTCAGACCCTACTTATATGGAAACAAAGTCACCTTTGTAAGCGATCATAAACCCTTAGAATGGCTGTTTAGCTTTAAAGAGCCAAACTCGAAAATAGTTCGATGGCGGCTCAAACTAGCGGAATATGATTATAAAATTGTTTACAAGAAGGGAAAGTATAACACAAACGCAGATTTTCTATCACGATTAGAAGCGCATCCCATAAACATAGATCCGGAAACCGATGATCTGTTATCATTGTTTGCACAACCCGGTGACGTAAATGAGAGAAATCTAGACGAAATAGCTGATCTAGAAGAAACGAATAAATTAATAGGTTTACATACTCCAGCCGAGAATAAAATTAATATCATATCAGACGTGCAAGTTACACCACCAAAGGTAACCGACCTCTCGACAACCGATGTCACTAGACCAAGAATGACCCATTTCCCTGAAGTAGAGTGTAATAATAATCCACCTACACCGACTCAGACTCAGGACAATAACACCATTCATTCTCAACAAGACACCACCTCAGCAGAACTAACTATAACTGATAAGCCTTTGAACTTATTCAAGAAACAAATTATTTTCAATTTCAGTAAAGAACCCAAAATTAATCTACATAAAATTTTCAACAAAGACCGAATCGAGGTTCAAGTTACGAGAAATAATTATAAAAATGAAATTGTAAATATTTTAAAAGATCATGTTACCCCTCAGATAGTTACAGGAATATACTTTAAAGATGAAGAAATGTACGAGGAGTTAGCCTCGCTAGTAAATGAACATTTTACGAGTGATGTTAAACTAACTTTTACCCGAAAGATATTAAAAGATATAACCGATGAAAACCAACAGAAAGAAATTATTGAAAAATTCCATAAGATAAGTCATAGAGGTATTAGTGAATTAAAAACAGAAATTGATAGATTATATTATTGGCCAAACATTCTGAATGATTGTCAACGTCACATAAACAACTGCATTATTTGTCAACAAAGCAAATATGAAAGACGACCAATTAAATATAAACTTGAAACTACTTTTACCCCAATTGTCCCATTTCAAATAATTTACATGGATATCTTTACTTGTAACAAAAACAAATATTTAACTTGTATAGACAATTTTTCCAAATTTCTCATGTACGAAGAACTAGACTCCACAAACATGGTAGAAATTTCTCAGAAATTTATAAAACTATTTTCTCACTACAAGCTACCGAAAAATTTAGTAACTGATGGTCAATTCAATACCGATCTTTTTAGAGGATTATTGAAGGCATATAATATTGAACATCATATAACGACCCCATTACACCCGAATTCAAATAGTCCAGTAGAACGAGTTCACTCAACCATACTAGAGATAATGAGATCCCTTAGTCTAAATAATAACAAATCTCTTAAAAATAATCCCTTTGAAAATGCTGTAATAATTTATAATAGAACCATCCACAGCACGACAAAATTTAGACCGATTGAACTTTTATTTGGACACATTGATAATAAGGATATTTTAGAAATAGCCTCTAATCACCAATACAACGATTATCTCAATGACCTACAAAATAAAATTCAAGTGCTATACGGTAAAGCTTTCGAAAATATCAACGACACCAAGGAAAAATATATTGAGAAGGAAAATAAACAAAGAAAAGATCATTCACCAATTAATACGTTAGACGCTTTTCTATCCCTATCTCCTAGGAATAAGACTGACGTACCTTATAAACACGTAAAGGTGAAAAGAGATTTAGGAAATAAAATTATGACAACTAAGAGAAAACTATATAATAAGCAAGAACTGAAACCCACAAGAAAATATCAAGTGACACACCCCTTTGTTTCAGATGTTACTAAGAGCCCTAATTCTGTTCATCATAATGAACAAGAGCCTCAATCTAGCCCAAGTAGCAGCTCCTAAAATAGAGATAAAATCTCTAGACCATAATCCAGGCATCCTTCCATTAAAACTAGGACCAACTCGTGTGCAAAAATCACATCATACCTTTATACATAACTACCCCATACAAGAACTAGGTTCACGAGTAAAAGAATTAGGTAACCACATAAATGACTTCATAGAAAAAACCATGAATAAATTACCAATTGATCAAAAAATCGATCTAGACTATGTACATAACCAATTTAATAACTTAAGACTACTAGTAGGTACCCTGCATCCAAATCTTTTAGAAAATAATAATAGACCAAAACGTGGTATAATCAATGCCATAGGTTCAGTGTTTAAATTTATCTCAGGTAATTTAGACGCATCTGACGGAGCTCGATATGATAAAGCCATTAATGACATCAAAAACAATCAGGAAAACATGGTTAAACATTTTAATCAACAGCTCTCTTTAAATCATGAGTTAATTATTAACTATCGAGAAACAGTTAAAAACATGTCAGAGAATTTCAAAAGAATTGAAGAATTTGTCAGAATGATCAGGGCAGAAGATCAAAAATTCGTAAATACAATAACGTTGTTCAAAATTAGTCTTCTAGACTTAAACCAGATTGCAAATAAACTTTTAACAGCAATAAGTTTTGCATCCCTAGGTACCGTCCATTTATCGATCATAAATGAAGACGCAATAAACCAAATGAAAGCTGAATTATCAAAATTTCATGACGAAAATCTATATTATTCGTACGATAACGTATTATTTACGCGAACGATAACAGTAGAGTACTACATCAATGAAGAACACGTAGTGTTTTTATTGCATGTTCCTTTATTAGACCCTTTAAACTATGACCTCTATCATCTGTACTCCGTACCTACAAATCAATCCACAATTATTATCCCACCTACACCGTATGTGGCAATGTCTCAAGAATATACCTACTACCTGAAGAACAGATGTCAGCAAATCCAAAATGAGTTCTTTTGCAAGAGCTCTCACATCGAGAAAAACTACCAACAGGACACATGTATTCAGAATCTCCTTCGAGTTCAAGAAGATCCACGCTGTGTACAAATTCGAGTCGAAGCAACAGATATTCTCGTTGAAACCATCAGCGATCAGAAATACTTGCTCATCGCACCATTAGAAACCCTAGTCCACAGTAAGTGTGGTAGCGAAGAAGTTCATCGACTGAAGGGCGCATATTTGATAAACGTCCCTTACTCTTGTAAGTTCATAACTAAAGACTTCGAATACGCCAACCAAGAAGGAGCAGCCTTCGAAGAACCAGTATTCTTACCTCCATTAGTCCAGAACGTGTCCAGTGTTCAACCAATCCAGTTGAATCTAAAATCGTTTGATCTTGACCAATTGTCAAAACTAACTTTAGATGAAGTGAAAAGTGAACCCCTTTCCTTAACATCCAGTGAAACTCTTTGGTCTCACTCTAACTTACCATTATTTGTTCTCATAAGTCTGATAATAATAATTTTCACAATGTTTTATTATAGACTTCAGATTTTAAACAAATGTAAGACCATTCTAACGAAAAGTGACTATAAACCTAAAGATAATGACATTGAATTGCAACCAGCATTTCCAACCCCGACTAAGAGAATTTCATAATAATGTATATGTATAATTTTACCTTTAATATTAAGAATGTTACCTACTTAATCAATTTAAATTTAATTATTTTTAATTTAAGAATATCTACATTCTTTAATAGGTACTACACTATGGAACAAACATATTGTTTAGTTTGATAACTTTTGTAAAAGATAATTTTAATTTTAGTGCCATTTATTCCGTTCATGTAAACGTCAACTTTGTTCACCCAAAGTTTCCTCTTAAGGGTGGAGGAATTACGTAGGCTAAATAAGCTGAGTAAATATAAAAGAGTATACAATAACGCTTATTGCGCTATTGTTGTAATAAGCATAATTCTCATCATGCACCGGCTGAACTGAGTAGACGGGCACTGTTTGATTTGTACTCGTCCGGAATAGACGCTCGTAATAATTATTCTCTTTAAATTAATTAAATACCTAATACTTAACAATTTTTGTAACTCCGGAACTAAATGTATTTTCACTCAGTCCGAAAAGTAATAAAGGTTCGAATAAGTGTTTTATAAATAAAAGTTTCTTTTTTAAAAACCAAATTTCGGTCCTGCTTTTCGTAAGTCGAGTGCATGATACAACATTTGAAAGCTACTTAAATTCTTTTTACAACCAACGATATCTCACTTTTTGGGTATTGCCTAAATAAGTATTACAGGACGAATCGATAAAACAGATTTTCTTAACAATTGTTCCCTTTTCTTCGGAAATGTGCGGAGAGAATAATTTTATAATAAAATATCGCACTTCAGTGGTTATTATCATGGTAGCTAGTGAAGTGCTAGTCAAGTAGCTTTTCAAATGATGTATCACACGATATTTTATTCCCTATGATGATGATAAGCAAAGGCAAAGGGGTTACCCCTGCCAAGGGGATAAACTTGGGTAGTTAAATTTGTCATCCAAATGTGTCCCCCTCGATAGTAATATCCACCTGTTTCGGCGTTTTTCCGTACATCTTCAGTTTCCAAGTTATTACGCCTGGTACGTTTTCGTTGGACCACTCTGTACATGATAAGATAAGTAACATATTTGGTGGCAGTATTTCAGTGTCAAAATATCTTTTATTAAAGAATCTACAAGGATTTCTGTTATCAGTAGGACATCATAATAAGTCTTCGTCGTTCATAGGTACCTTCCAGATGTGATCTTCATCAATATATTAACTCAATACATAATTTCTTAGGATCCGTGCGTTTTGAAAAAGGGTTAATAAATGTTTTATAAAATACGTCTATACAGGATATTAGATATCTTTAACTGAGCTCGATATTACAGCTGATATCCCATTTCGAAAGGCCGTAAATCCCGAATGAGAGACGGCATCCAGGGCGAGAGCGCTTCTACTTTCCACGCTCCGGTGTAATTTTTCATCGACAGGAAGAACCGAATTTCCATCCCGGAGGCCTTCAGTGCAGCGCGCTGCGCTGCCGGAACTCAGGCAAGGATCGATTTTTCAGCGAGACTCCAAATACTGCGTCTGGTGTCGATATGCGAACACTGCAGCGCCAGACTCCTCCAGTCTGGCCCGGGCTGGCTGGTGCTGGTGCATCGCGACGGCTGGAGGGGAAGGAAGAGCGGGGCATGCACCTCTCCCCTCCCGGGCTCGGCGCCGCGACGTCACACGGCCCGCCGAACGTCGACGCTCATTCAATCCTTTGTCTCCTAAATCCTGCTAGCCTGACCCCGCTCATTACACGGACCACACACGACGTTCAGATGCAGGCTGCCGAAAATTCTCAATGCGAATATAACTGTCGGAAGTTTCGAAGTTTCATTGTTGTTTTGTAGTTTTAGGAGTTTCTGAAGTCGAGTGTTTAGTTAGATGATTAATGTACATTTTTTCTCTTTGTTTCTGTTTTGTTATTAAAGTTTCAGAAAGTAATAAAAACATAATTTTACACAGTTTTTCTCTAGTTTTGTGTGTAAACATAACCTTGAAGTATTCGTACTTAATTGCGAGGCTATTATTAAACAAAGGAATGTGTTAGAAGTTATTAAATATAGTACCTTTACTATAAAATAAGAATTGAGGTAGGTACTTATATGAAACAAGTTATCGATACAACACCTCAGTAGACAAAAAAATATCATCAACTTCTGAGTTTTATTTTACAATTTGACATATTCAGTATTAAAAAAAAAAAAACAGTACCTACTTGCACTTCAGTGAGGAGTAGTTGCAAAGTCTACCGATAGTGTTAACGGCTTAACACATGCCTTAAGACCTAATTCAAGATAAACGGACATGGTATATGCTTGAAATTTCATAGTCAATTAAATATGATTTCCAACGTTCCTACAGGGCTCAACACCCGTCATGATTCTCATAACTCTCTTCTGCTGAATAAGCACACTGCTATCATGTGACCGCGGTAACCCCAAATGTAGATTGCGTGAGCGAATAAACCTATTGGTAAAAACTCCTTGATCAGACAGATCATTTCTAATATTGTACTTCACTGACTACAACAGATGTTGCATGTGTATATCTGCACAAATCAATGTAAAATTCATATTGCTTTCTCAGTGGTCTTAATCTATCCAAATAAAATTTTGTTCGATTTTTTTTACATAACGATGAACTATACTTTTTCCTCGACAAATTTTTATCTCCTCATTAATCCTCCATGGATTTCAGACCATAAGACTTTGAAACTGCCTTGCTAGTTGTCACGGGCACCGTTTTATTAGAAATCGAATAAATAATATCAAAAATTACTGAACAAGACGTACATGTCAGCAATATCACTTTTAATTTTTTTACATTTAATTTTTACATTATTTGTCGCTTTTTTGTCGTAAAAACAAAAAATTTGTCGCACTTCAAGTTTTTTGGCTATGGGACAGCTACTGGTGTCTAAATGTTAACTTGGCGGTTACGTACGAGTAGCATTACAAGTTGAAAAAAGTAATTGCATTTTGGAAAAGTTGATTAAATGGAGTTTTTTGGTGTAATTTGACGTGCAAATAAAAATTTGTGGTACTTCATTTTTTTTTAATAACCCCTAGCAAAGCTAACTTGATGGTATGGTTAGCATTAGGTACCTACTATGTGAAAAATATATTAAATTCAAAGGTAAATAAATTTTGAAATTGCCAAGTAAAAGTAATTTTTTTTGTCGTATGTTTGTCGTGCTAAAAATTGTGTTTAATTTTTTTTTTAATTTAATCGACTATTTAAAAATGCATTTCAAACAGCCTGTATTATAAAGGCTCATTAAGTTAACACGCAGATTTCTGGGGCAATTTCTGAAGAAGGTTTCGGCCCTATGTGTAAAATGTAGCAATTTTTGGCATTTCTTTGGCAATTCTTGGCATGAAAAGGATTATAAAAATGTTAATGAAAGTTATTTGACATCGATATTAGCTTTAAAAATAGTCACAGAAATCTGCCCGTTAGCTTAATGGAGCTTTTATAATACTGGCTGTTAGAGTTTTTCATCTTGTAATGCTACGCAACCGTCAAGTTAAATTTCAGCAATACCTAGTTATTTCTTATTAAAAAAACGTGAAGCTCGATAATTTTTTTGGTTTTGCAACAAATTTACAACAAAAAACTCCATATACTTGACTATTTCAAAATGCATTTACCTCCGAATTTACCTACTGCATTTTCCACACGTAACGCTATTTGCCATAACTTGGCATAACTAAGGGGTTATCGTCAAGTTCCCCTTTAGCAGTCCATATTTTTTAGTTAGAAAACGTGAAGCGCAACAAAGTTTTTCTTTTCACGACAAATTAACGACAAAAAAGTACATGGAATCGACTGTATAAAATTCCCGTATAGTATACTACATTTTTCACAGGTGGTAATGCTAACTTGAGGGTCACGTTACCATTACCATATTTTTGAAAAATGAAGCGCGATAATTTTTTCGTTTTCACGACAAATTTACGAAAAAAAAAACTACATTTCTTGAATATTATTATAAAATACATTTATTATAATTTTTCAGCTTGTTGTAATCGTTGCAGAATCTTTGTCGACAAAAAAAAGATGCGAAATGGACTTTTAAAATGAAAAGCACGTACTTTATTTTACACAGGTGGTAACGCGAACGTGACAGTCAAGTTAACATTACTAGGGGTTATTTAAAAAAATTGAAGACAGCATTTTTGATTTCACGACAACTCCATAATAAAAAGCGAAATTTAATGCAAGTGTTAAATATAAAAAAATCGAAAGTGGTAGGTAATGCTAATTTTTTCTACGTCTGACCAAGCACCATTTGGATTTCAATATCTTATTATGTTAATGTGATGATAAAGTTTAGAACATAATTGAAAATTGCGTTATTAAAAAAAAAAGAAAAAAGTCTCTCGCACGCCGGTAAATTTTATTTTTCAAATACCTAGTTAACTTATGACGTAAAATATGACTGATGACTTCACCTATTTTTGACAGGATATTAACGTCGTCAGAACTTTTTTCAAATTACAACTACAGCGTTTTTTCTATTTTTAATGTTTTTGTTGTAATTTTCGACTGGTTGAAAGATAATGGAAAAATAATGGTAGGTACCTTACACAACCATTTTTTTAAAGAAAAAGCATGCTTACTTTAAAAAATGGAAGCGTAACTTTAATTGAAAAATTATTAAACCAAAAAAAACATATTTAGGCGAAAATGTTCAAATTTCCCTCCACCAACCATTTGGCACTGAATTTTTATGTTTTCAACCTTTACTTTGTAGAATCTCTAATTAATTAATTATCCATCATTTGGCATTGATCGATACGTTTGTAAGCACTTCATACACTGCGCTCAAAAATATCAGGACTAATTTGAATTAGGGCAATTTGAACATTTGCGCTTAAAAAAAATTGGCTGTGTAAGGTACCATTTTTTCCATCATCTTTTAAGTAGTAAGAAGATAAATGGAAAACTAAGAAAAAGTTGGGGTTGTCACTTGAAAAAAGCTATGATGACGTCACCTCTGCTGTCAAAAATAGGTTACCTTACCACTCATATTTTTATGTCATAAACTTTAAGTTGGCTATTTGAAAAATAAATTGACCTGTCCGAGCGGTTTTAATTTTTCTTATTATTATTTTTTTAATAACGCAATTATGAACTATGTTCCAAACTTTATCATCACCCTGTACAAGCAGGACATTTCATTAGAAGTCAGGAATTGAACTGCGGATAATGAAGATGGCGGTAGCTCAGCGGGTTAGAAGTGCAGACTAGTAATCCGTTGTAGCTGCCACCGCCTGGGTTCAAATCCTAATAGTGCCTTTGGTTGTTGTGTGCGTTATATGTATAACTATTAGTAATAAATAATATAATTAAAATTATTCTGTGGCTATATGAGATAAATCAAGTCAAAATTACCATAGTGGAGCGACTATATCTTTTCTAGATAGTAAGACCGATGTTCCCTCTTAAAAAAAAACTGCGGACAAGCAGAAGAAATGCGTTAGATATTCAGGTTCCTACAAATACACTCCAGAGTTATAAAAGTGCAGCTCAACTATCACTAAGAGCTTTCTTCCAATAACCGCTCTTTATACTGTGAAATTCGCTGCTCAGTGCTCAGTCATAAGTTCATTCGACTAACTCTCTTTAATATAAATAATTCAAGTTTAGAGTGAGACAACTTCTACTTAATCTACTTAGGGGCACCCCTCTCCCGCCCTCACAGTGTCTGTATTCATTTCAGTATCGGTTCAATAAAATAAGCACAAAAGAAAAAGTTTGTCATTAGTTGCAAAACGAACTCATATCGAAAAACTTTTGGATCATAGTTTTGTGAACATCCTGATTTGAACAATTTCTTGTGAAAATTACCATTATTAATAATTAGTACATAAATTGCGCCAGCTTGATATCGCATAATAATTATAAAACTCGCGACAAATTTAATGAGAAAATTTTCGCTTCAAGAGGAATATGAAAGATTCAAGAGGGTTTGAAGAATGTGATTGAGGAAAAGATTGAGGATGTTAAACATGTTTTATTATAGATTCATTTTCTCACTTGCAGGAAGCTCATCAAGAGTTTTAAGTCTAAATTACATGACAGGGATTTCACAGACAACTGATACTTTTGTCATCTTATCTATTTTTCAACATGGGACTATTTTAGAATTAATTACCTATCCCGGTTATTTAAAAGCGCATAATGCCAGTTAGTCTAGTGTTTCCGGCCACGCTGTCTACGAAATGACTCTGGATGCATTAGTTGACAAGTGAGACATTGTTTTTTGTCTGGAAAACTGATACATCCTCTTCCCTAAACGTATACGGGAAATTTAAATTTATCCATCACCCTTTGATCTAAGCAGGTTCACCTCACCATCGCAAACGCGCGTTACTGGAATGACAATTGCCTTACGCTCTTCCTTTAATAATTAAGTTAAGAAAGTAATGAACTGACTACATATCAGATTGAAAACATCACGCCGGCAATAAAACACTTCCGGGAACTTTTATAAAAAAGTTCTGAAAATAAAATTATACCTACCTTTATTTCTCTCCTCCGATTTTTAGAGTTTAGAGGCTCTTATTTCAGTTTTCAGTATCAATATATGTATACCTATAATTAATGAATCTGGGAAGATTGTAAATACGAGTAATTATAACTTCAGAGATTTGAAATATTAAAATTAGTAGATATTTTTGTTATAAACTATTTATATTTTGTTTTCTTTCAGTTACAGTAATTTTTTTCATCTCATAGTGTATTTATACCTTTTTTGTCAACAATCCGCAAAATTTTGTACGTTGTTCTTGGTTTTATTTTAAACTACATAAAAATAAAGCGGAAGAACGACCTAAACGTTTTATGTATGGCAATGTCACAAGAAAGCCCTTCTTAAAGGCAAAACGTCAATGTGTTGGCAAAAAGTAAATCAGCCACGATAAATATACGTACTGATCTCATTATTTATAAACGACAAAACGAAACCAAGAATGTTGCAGGTCGATTTAATGTAATGTTTTAGATAGTCCCCATTTTTACGCTGTGTTTAATTTTGCAACTTACTTTAATGTCTTTTTGGCGTTATGATGCATGTCATCGCATACAAAGTCCGTAAGTGTAGACCACCCAAACACATAGCATTTAATATCCCGTAAAGAATACTAGTTGTTACCAAATCTCCGCATTAGAAACATTGGCACGTGTTTTTGTTGGTGCATGAAGAGGAAAACAGAGAATTCTCTCTGAACTGATTCAAGTAACCCAGAACGAAAGCTTTCTTAACCCAAATAATTTCTGAGGCTAGAGAATTTCTGGTACCCATATGATAGTATGTTTCATCGATTACCAAAGAGCTTTCGACTGTGTCAGATGGAGGAAGCTTTACACTATTTTGAATAATATGGGCTCTCCCACTTATTTTGTAATCCATATAAAAAATCTCTCTGAATAAAACATAGCAACCGTTCGTGTAAAACCAAAGGTTCTCAAAACAATTTCGAGCGGAACGAGGAGTCAGGCAGGGTTGCATGATATTACCTGACCTTTTTAATATTGTAACGTCGAAGACCCGGGCCTCATTCTCTGTGGCGAAAAGCCACTGTGATCGTCTATTTACCTCTGGGTTTCCCCTAATTTGTGAAGGAAATTCCTTCGGAATATGCGCTTTGCCATCTACTAGTGAATTAGTTCGAAGAGAAGTTGCCAACTGCGAATATTGAGTTCGAGATGCGAATGAAGTATGTTTCACTGGGATTTCCCGGGATAGGTAAAGGAAACTCGACCGGAGTCCACTAAATGCCATCTCTGGTCAAATTTTATTAGGATTGTGATAAGAAATTGGCGTGAAACGATATTTTGCCCTTTTCGGGTTTTCAACTGGAATTTTTCCAAGGTAGATAAAGGAAATTCGACCGGAGTCCACTAAATGCCATCTCTGGTCGAATTTTCGGGTATAGATAAGGATTAGGTATCCCGGAGTCCCTATATGCCATCTCTGGGTACCGTATAAAGGGTTGGTAAGTCAGATTTCGTCTGAGAGCGAGCTGCTGTGAGACGTCTGCTTTTATAGAAGCGGTCGCCCGCTTTCTGAACACCACGCAACAATGCACCTTATTGGCACTGCCCTATACCGTGATTTATCTCTTAATCATATTCCCCTAATCTCGGGACTTAGCGATTTGACCTCGCGGCTACCTTACTGAATTGTCCTAAACCTGAACTACCTAAATTTTCCTTAAAATCGGCCGACGCGTTGTCGTCTTTTCCATTGTGTCTAGCTATTATAATTACACCGGTTCCATCTTCATTTTGCATTTTCACCTACTTACAGTTTCGGGACCGCAGCGAATTTTCGGCTATTGCAGTTTATTAATTCGCCCTATGGATTGATTAAAGTTTCATTACCGTGTGTGTGATACCTAACGAGTTACTATTGTCCTTGCAAGAGGTTATTGTTTTGATTCATGATTTCACATTCTTTCACCCGGTCTGTATCTAGGTCATCCTTTTCTCCGTCACGCGTTTCGAGAGTGTCCTTTACAATACCCTGCCTTACCATCTGGTCAACTTCTACCCTAGCTTCGCCGTCTCTTCGATGTTGTTAAAAGTGCTGGAACTCCACTAGCTAGAGCGCTTCTATTTTATGAATATTTAATGAGCGGACGGGGATCGTTTACTTGATGTAACGGCAGGTGTTTTTCCTAACAATTTTACCTTTATGTATTTACGTACCTATGTTCTCGCACTGTTTGCTTTTTCGATTTGGGCTGATTTAATGAGGGCGATAGAAATATTTTCCTCATCATCCTACCTAGGTGCGATCCATTTCAATATCTTTGGCGAGTTTATCATGAGAGAGTCCCTAGACGGATGGTCTTTATGGGGGTATAACAGTGACTAGGAAAATAATCTTAAGCTTCAGTTTTACTGACGTACCACTCCCATATCAGCAATGAAAGAAGAAATTATAGAACTTCTCAGGATCTCAGGCGACTTGAACACTAGAGAAACAAAATCGGTTGAAGAATTATTAACAAAAACGAGACAAAAATAATGATACCTAGTCGATAGATTCAACACCTTGCGACTGACTGATTGTCTAAACGAATACAAACTAGTAGACAGTTTCAAATACCGAGGCTCTACCATAACGCAACGACGGAAACTGCGAGACAGAGGTTCTACGGCGCATTGGAACGGCAAAAAGTGCCATGATAGAAAAGTGCCAAAAGATAAATCGACTTCCCAAAGAACAAAAATAAGACTTGTAAAAACTCTTGTCTTCTCCATTTTCTTATACGGTGCTCAAACTTGGACCCTCCGTGCTCGTGAACGTCAAAAGATTGACGCTTTCGAGATAGAGGCGAATGCTGGGAATACCTTGATAACCTGCAGAGACTAATCGTGTCTGAAAATGTTCCTGGAAAGAGAGCAAGAGGTAGATAGCCAACCAGATGGACTGATCAGGTGAAACAAAGTACGGGCCGCTCATTCAGTCAAGCTTTTCGAGATGCAGAGGACAGAACAAAGTGGAAACAGCTGGTCGAATATGTCGGGGGAAATTGCGATCCTCAGTAATGGGGGAGCGATTGTAGAGAGAGAGAGAGAGAGAGAGAGTGCGAGAGATAATACAGGGTGCTCATTTTATCTAAAGATGACATTTTTATACATTTATGTATGTACATTATATCCAAAATTACGTGTCGGAACAAAAAAATCTAGGTAAAGAAAAGTTGGTCATCTGGAAGGGAGATATCCAATGAAACCACACTCGACCAACCTACCCCCACCCTCTAGGGGTGGGGGCAGCAATTTTTAAGGATGGGGGGAAGATTCTGATCCTAGCCACCTGCAGAAAAATCACACTGAAATTTCTTTGTAGATAATTAAATTCTCTTTAAAAAGTTCTGGAGGCATTACATGAAAAATGTATGGTTTGTTCGGATCAAAATAGCAGTCAGCAACAAGAAAATTCTTAGTCCCTGGAGCGATGGTCACTGATGATTTACGGTTTTCAGATTATTCCATATTTGATGATTTTTGGAATAAGAAAAAACATTTTTTATATTAATATTTTTGCAAATAAAAACGTAATAGCATTGCTGATAAACTATATGAACAAGCCATAAACTTCTCATGTATGGCCTCGGAAGCTTTTTTATATAGAATTTAATTGTCTACAAAAAAGTTCCCCTGGTAATTTTCGACAGGATGCTTATTTTGTCTCCATTAAGACATTAAAGCCGGAAAACTTGATTTTTTTCTAAATTTTGGAACTTACTTTGTTGATAAATTAAAAATGCAGCAAATATGATGAACTCTATACAAGATAGAATAAATCATAATGGGACCTTAATTTATCGAATTTTAGTAGTTTTCAGTTTTAAATTATTGAGAATTTCACTATTGGAACTTGGCCAATTTGACTGGACTCTAAGCTTTCTGCATTTAAGAACAAATAAATTGAGAAAATGATAATTTTAAAGCAATCCAAGTACTTGGAGCCAAAATAATATTGTGACGTGCATGGAGTAACACAGGCAACTGGGCGAGCTTTCAGCATTCTCGTTTACGGTTTTGCTCCTCTTTGTTTCTTTTCAGTATTGGAGTTTTACAACTGCGATGTTGTTTTAGTTGCTTATTTTCACCTGAGTGTATGAATGGCCAGTTTTGATGCCTTTATTGCTACTATTACAAACAAAAGAAGTGCTCCAATAAGAATTCCAACACGATAAGTAAGTTCATCGCTGCCGCATTACGAGGCTCTGGTTGTCTTTTATTTTTATCTTTTCTCTTGATGTCGCTTGCATGGATCTGTCATGTCCCAAGGTCACTTTTTCAAGTGTGGACTTTACCGGTTGCCATATATCGAGCTTGTTGATAAACCATGACCCCAATTTCTCAATTCCCAGCCACTTTTATGAAAACATTTTTATATAATTTCCTAAATATAGGTACACATTAAATTGGTGAAATAATAATAGCATATACACGGTCTCCTGTTTAACGCAAATTATAACACTCCCTAAATCTTTGTCATCTTCCACTTTACCGGCATTTAAAGGTTACAGTAATTATACTGAAATTAACTGAAAATCTTCAAAACATCTAAGAATATTATTATTATTATGTTGAATAGCACTAGTTTCCTAATAAAAAAGTATTTTCAGCTTTATAAAAACAACTTTGATTTTATAGAATCTGTATATACAAAAGTAAACGAAAGCCGGAAAAACAAATTTATACATACCTACATACTAAATTGAAAGCATTTTTTGCTTATTAGGGTTGCAAGTGACTCGTCTCTTTGTGAAGAAAATCTTCCTGAATGTAGTTTTGGAAAATGTTTTATAGGTACCTTAATATAGGTATGGTGAGACTTTTCGTAGGTTACGAATGTTAAAAAGTTTTTTTTTGTATTATGATCACTAGAAATTATAAAAAATCCTTAAATATTACACAATATTACCTGCGTTAAAAATAACGATTCACTTTTTTGTTTACTTCTATTTTTGGATAAAATAAAAAAAATGCTTTGAATGTATACAAGTCAATAAGAATTCAAACAAAGCTTAGAGTAGTGACTTCTTGTGATACTTTTTACAGCCAGGCTGTAACATGTGTTCCACAAAAAATGCAATTATTTACGACCTACACTTGATACCTACAATAATAATTCTCTTTCCCGCATGTGTTCAGGGATCCGATAACCATGACGTCACTTACATTATTATTCTCCCTAGCCATATCATAAGAGCTCAGAAAAATTAAAAAGAAACTACTACACGACTCTAGAACCGCGTCACTACTGATGTATATCAATATCAAAACTCCTGAAATAAAATGTTAATTACATATCTTCAAATAGAATTATGCATTTATATGTGCACATATAAATTTCTTTTTTTTTCTTTTGATATTCTTCAATTAAGTTGAACATTTCCATGCCCAGTTGTTCCTATACATTTACATACTCGCCTTACATGAGCAATTTGCTCGCGAAACTACAGGTACAAGGCTATTTCAAAGTCATCTAAAGTACAACTGTAATTAAAGTTAAGCTCCAGAAAGTCAGTGAAGCGTTACTAAAGCTCTCGATGCTTTATTTTCAAAATTCTATACCATGCATGCCATGCCGTTTCATGCTACTAACGGTGAAGCGGATTGAAATGCCATCAACCTAGGCCAGTCACAAATCACGTTCCCTATGAACGTTCCATCAGAAATCAACGTCGTACAACTGAAATTATCGATCAATAAATCTCTTTGTACGACCCACAGATTTTCGATAAATGCATGGGGATGGGTAAAAAAAAAACTGATGTTTCCTGCGCTCTAAAACAATCCAGGATTCTAGTGATGAGTCTTAACTAGGGTGAAACCTATATTTTTACACATCAAATACCGAGTGAACCAATTTGAACTGAGCACCATTGCTAACCGAGTTACAATAATAGTTGAGCTAGAAAGTCGGTTAAATTATCAAAATGCTTTTTTTCTATTGTTTAAAATGCCATCAACAGAAAAATAACAGCATCGCTCTTAAGAGATATTCTAAAAAAAGTTTTTTTTTATGTCTCTATCTTAACTTTTCACATGGTACCTATCTTATTGTGTAGTTAAACGAAGTTGTGAACGAAACGCGGAACAGATCTCCAGGGACCACGGCAAAATATCCCGATATGAATTGTGATTTCAGCTGAAGACAACCGTGAAAGCCTACACACATGAATTAATATTTTCAAGGATAAGTTACACTCAACACACTTGGCTTTCTAAAAAAAAAAACGCAATTTTCGAACAGCTTATGCATCCTCCAGCATTTATGATCATATGGAGAAGGCCCTTCTGAGAGAACGCATACACCTACCACACGCGCTGAGACCTCGCATTAATGATGAAAATTTTCTACAATTACATTTTTTGGTTTTCAGTAAAACGCGAAAACGGACTGAGTTTTCGTAGACAGCAGTGCTGGCCAAAGGGGAAAATTTTGAGATCACAGCCTTCGCCATGCCAGTTGAGGACATAGTTGTCATACGGAAGCTACCACAAGACACTGCTGAGGAGATTTCTCACGAATGCTTGATTTCTTCGATTCGACAAAAAAAAAACGATTTTTTTAGCTAGCCAAGCTCCCAAAAGCAACATAGCCATCAGATGTGAAAGAGTTATGGATTCAGGAGTTTCAACACAAACAAAAAATAATTATTCCATCTTATTAGTGTATCATTATTATCTATCAAGATAAGGTAAATGCCATCGCTGTATTGAATTACAGAAACTACAAGGAGAAAATCAAAAACATCTTAACCCCTTAAACATACTGGAGATCCCACGAATTGCATCCTCCGAAAGACTAACTAGGTAATTAAATCCAATGCCTGATCAAGATAAATGGCAGATTATGAATTCCGGAGCCAGAGCACACCTGGACATTACGGTCTGTCAAAGATACAGAAACCTTAGAGTGCCTCTTCGTCCCGCATTGTCAGTGCCATTGATTTTCTGCCATTATTCTTTAGACAAACATCCGATGGATCAACTTGTAGACAGTCATATTATGTAGGATCAACAGAGTCCCAGATAAAAGACTCGGGTAACTTCATAGAAAAACTTGAATGAACTAGAATTTTCTTGATCCACCCAGTGACATCTCGTCGGTTTTGATGTCGTCTCCCTCTTCACCATCTTTTCTAGTGATATCACCTCTCTCCATCATGTGTTCACCACAACCTATTTTCAGTGTCCAATGGTGACTTCTACGAACTGGATAGAGTTGCTATGGGCATAATGGGCAACACTCTGAACCCTGTTGTTGCTAACTTCTACATGAGATTCTTGAAAACCTCGATATTAAATCTTCGACACTAAAAACCATCTTGTTGGTATCTATAAATGATCCTTGTATTTCTTCACCATATCAAGAGTATTCACCCGAAAATTCCTTTCTAGACGGGAATATCCATAATACCTATGCAAATCTTCTTATTTGAAACATATCTTGACAATATCATCCCTATATAGCAAACGGAGCAAACCGCAAAGCAACACCACTAAACCGCCTGAATCAGTTATGATTTCAGTTGACCCCGGCCGTGAAAGCTTACACACGTCAAATATCTTCACTAATATAATAATATTGAAGTGCTAGTGCCTCCTTTTATACCCCTATGGAGTAAAAACTGTTTAATTAAATGTTTCTGTCAAAAGTAAATATTCTGTACATCTACTGTACAAACCCTACCGTTTTGCCAGGAGTTCTGGAGTAACGATCTTGTATATATTTTTTTGCAGACCGTGAAACTGAAATTATATACCTTCGCTACGTATACTGATACTGAAATTTTAGCACTGAAGGAGAGAAGTATTTTTGGCACGAATTCAAGTTCTTGGTAGAGTAGTGAAAATAAGTTCGTGAAATGTGTTTTCCGAGAGACCAATGAAATGAAATAATGTTTGCTCTTAAAGCTAAGAGATAAATTGACTTGGTGTCGAAAGGCTTAGGTTTAGTCTAATATTTTTTTTTAATAAGAGAGATTTTATTGATCTTAATTTATCTTAACTTAGGTCACATTTTCTATGAAATGTACTTAAAGTTTGATCTTCTTTGTTTTATTATACAGAAATCTGACATCTCTCCCTACTCTCACAATCATGCAAATCAGGACGAAAGATCTTAAAGAACTCCTTGGCCTACGTCATGCTGTACAAAGTTATCAGTTATTTTCTTGGCAAGTAATGGGCGTTAAGATACCTATTTCCTTATAGACTGAGATAAAATTGCTACTGTGCGTGCTTGATTTATAATTCTCCTCCCCATTCGTAAAGGACATGTTAAATTTTATTTTATATTCATATAATCCTCTTTTAATTACATATATTATAGAGAACGACGTATGCCTTAATTATGGTACGTTATTAAGAAAACGTTCACAGATGGGTACCTATCTAAAGTCTATTTTTTATTTAAATGGACGATGGACTTGTCAAACAGCTGTAAAGTTGCCTCTGTGCAAACTTTGAAGAGTATTTTTTTTGGTTTCAGTAGTCGTCTTTTTTGTTGACCTTGAAAAATTACGTTGTGACAAGAATCACAACAACACTCCCGACTGTGGTATAGGCTTAGCAGTCTGGCGGTCTATGACGTCACCTGTGAAACACGTTCTCTTGTTGCTCTGTTATAAAATGCAGATTAAAAAAATTAGAATCAATTTTCACGGAAAAATTGGCGCCTAGAATCGCCTGAATTCAACACAGGTACGTGTCTGCAGAACCTGTACCAAGTTTTGAGGTGCACCGAGGTTTGGGAGGGTTTTTGAGAATCTTATCATTGTTATAAGTGTATATGCTTAACATAATTTTTAGGCACATCGTAAAGGAAAATTGTACCATTGATCTAATTATAAAATCTAAGATGATGCCGTATTTTGGTGGCTGCAAAGAAAGTGTGAACGTAAATGTGGCCGCCGTAGGTACATACTTACTTAAGTAGTTTTTATTGCTCGTCTGGTAACCTATTCGTGGCCGCGGTCCACTCATGGATGGCCTTGGACGGGATGCTGGATGCAGAGCTGAATCTGAAGCCAAACAACACGATGCTAAACAGACGGGCTGTGTTGCCACCATCATTCCTGAAGTGAAGACACTCCAGTTTACTCCATTGTCAATCACAGGTTTAGCATTTTAATAATTGTAAGTAAAGGAAACCGTAAATGAAGCAGCTAAATTTCGTAAAATGAGTTTGTAAAAATTTCCTCCCACTTGTCACTTCAGTTTATTCAAAAGTTTATTCCAGTTGCTTCCATAGTCGACTCACTGATTACTGATTTTACTATGTTCATTTACCTTCATTTAAATTTAAATCAAAATTCAGGGTGGGGGGAGGTCACAGCTCATAACAACATGATAGGATGTTCCTTTCGGAATAGTTTTCTAGAGAGCAAACCTAAATTCCATCAAATTGATTTCTTTATTTTGTGAAAAATAAAACAACTTTCAACTTTGAAAGTTCTTTGCTGCGACTTAAGAAAAGTACTGGTATTTTCACATTAAGTATCTACATAATATAAATCAATAACAGTTACAGTCAATAACCGTGACTGTATAAAATTAAAAAAAAGAGGTCCAGTTTATCTGTATCCACTAATCAGCAGGAAGAAGCAGATCAAGAAGGAATGAACCCCACTTGGTACTCCGCCACTGGGATGATTTCTGCTAGGAGCATCGGCAACACTGCCTAGCTGGCACCCTGGCCGGGCCAGACGGTTATGCAGGCTGCACCGATAATGAAGAACCACCGGCGATGCGGAGATTCATAGCAGCAGCAGCCGCTATTTCTCCATGTTAATAAAACCGCCTGGAGGTGCAGCTGCTCTCCTGCCGCTCCTCATAGACGGGAGAAGGAATAGCAATTGCGAATTTCCTTTGGAATTGGGTGACGGTACCATTTGAAGAGACAATGTGCTACGCTTCTTTAATAGATGAACACTATAAGGAGAATGGTCAGGACTCAGGACAAGAGAAAATTGATTTTTCACTATGACACTTTAATAATGACTTCAGGATGATTTTGAAATTTAAGTCATTGTAGACTTAGGAAGTCAAAATTACTTCAAAATTATGTATTAAGTCCCGTTTGAGTCTTCTCAAAAGAATAAATCATCAACAAATGGCAGTCCGAAAATATAAATCGCCGGTTTTGTTATTTTTTGATTGTTCAATTTTGAGTCTAAAAGACATATTTTGCATTACTCAAGTTGGGGCTTCCTAGGATAGCGGTTTCTTTACATTGTTGAAAAATTGATCAAATCAAATGTTAAAAGAGAGCTCTAGATAAAAAATTATTTAATTCACGTAAAAATTTGTCTGAACTAATAAGAAAATTTCCTCCACGCGAAGTTTTGTGCAGATGAAGTCCTAGTGTAACCGAAGATAAACAACTAATGGAAATCATTCAGCCAGTAATAGAAAATTCACAACAATCAACATCAGCAATAGCGCTGCCATGAGAGATAAGTACTACATACCACTGAAAATTTGAAGAAAAGTATACGAGTCGTACCATCCTTATAAAATGGAATTTTACATGAGCTGACAAAAGACGACCCTGATAGATGTATCCAGTTGAGTAAATTGAGAAAGCTCAGTGAAAATATTTGTTTTTCTGATGAATGTACTTTTTTCTTAACAGCGCAGTACTTGCACAGATAAAATGTTCGTTATTGGAGTTCACATTTAATTCTACGAGGGCCATGCAATCACAATATCCGCCAAAATAAACGTATGGGAAGGAATATTGGGGAATCACATTGCAGGACCATATTATTCATCGAAGGAAATCTAAACGGAACAATCTATTTGTATCTTCTGAAAAATCACATTACTCCCTTAAGAGCCGAAATAGTGGAAAATAATCCTCAAAAATTCGACGTAAATGATGTCATCGTGTTCCAACAAGACGGCGCTCCTTCACATTATGCTCTTGATGTAAGAAATTTTTTAAATTAACATTTTGCAGGAAATTGGATTGGACGACGCGGTCCAATTTACCTCCACGTTATCCTGGTTTGACACTTTTTCCTATGGAGCTACATAAAAGCAAAGGTTTTTGCTATACCTTGAGAGGATTAGATTATTTTCTGCCTACAGCAAAATGGAGCTCACTTTGAGCATTGAAAAATTTATTTAATTCAATTTTTCAAAAATGAACTGGTTATGCTCAATAATTGTTTGTGTATTATTGAATTGAAAATTTATTGCGTTTTTACGAAATTTTATTTTTCATGTTTGGGTTTATTTTCTTGAAATATGATCAATAAATGAAAAATCGCTATATACCATTAAATGCAGCTTTAAAATGCCTTCCATTTGAAGTATAACTCAACGCTCAGTTAAAAAAGTGGTGCCTTTGCTCTAGCGGTGACATCTTGAACTATCATGGGAAAAATGATATTCACAAGGTATTTTTGGTTGTATTATTTGAGGTTATTTTTGAATTTTTGAATTCGGGCTCATAAGCACGCACGCCTCTGGATCGAATTTGTGATTAGATGCAAGCCACATCACTCAAATGCCACCGCAGCACCCTTTCTTAATTAACTAAATTTGCGTACCTACCTGTCGTTATAGCAACAAGTAATAACGTCTTCCAGCATAAAATATTCTTATTTCTTGTACGAAAGATCAACTTCACAACTTACATACTCATACCTACTACTGAAGATGAGTAGGTTATACGTGTTCAATTTATTGACAAATTTTGGAGGGAATAACATAGTTTTCTTATATGAAGAGAATCATCATGTTGGAAGAATATAAGTTTAATTTATTCCAAACGAAAATCTATTAGGTATTCTCTTATGTACAAAATTATAAAAAAAGTATACTTACATACTTCAAAAGCAGGATAGTAATGAACAATGACGAACTTTGGACACTCTGTATATGTTTGATCATAAATATAATTTTTACATTTAAGTACCCGAATTTTTAGCCAAATAATCTGAAAAAAAATTCAACCCAAATATGTAAATTGTTAAAATAATCTGAAAATTAAAATTTTCTCCCTACATATTATTTATAATAATCATTGACAATCCCAATTACATTTTTCCTTTACGCACTGATTTTATAAACCGTTTGTTATCATCTTTTAACCAACTAACTAGGCTTACGCATACGTTAAATAAATTGTCTAGGTTATAGTCGGGAAAAACAAACAAGATAGTCTGGCGGAATAAATAAAGTGTGGATAAAAGCGAGTAAACCTCATAAATAACTCATTTTCCATACGACGTCGTTTTGCAATTATTATTGTCAATGAAGGTCACTTTCAAGTTTATGTCATGTTCTTCTTCAAACAGGATACCTTCAACACTTATAATCTTACGCCTATACTCACCTCAATACGATCGATGTCGACTAAATCGATCTTCGACTTAAGCATGTCGACATTATAATATATCAAAACTCGTGACAGAATCCAAAAAATCTGTTTTGAAATCTATATGCCAAGTTTCTGTAATTATTCGAAGAAAAAAGTACAATATCTAAGACAGTACTCAGCTCAAGAAATTCACCTTGCGTGATTTATGGAGCTCGTAGTAATTCTCCCGTTATATAAGAAACTTCTTGATTATCAAAGTCGTTTCAGTACCTGAGGACTTTTGACCGATCTCAAGTGGACCTATTTAGTAGAAGTCTTTCTATATTATGAAAAATTATGAAAAAATCAGAAAATGGTTGTGATTTTTTGACCAGATCCTATAGGTATTTGAGGTCTTATTAGGGGGCGACTTCTTCATGCATTCGTGACTGCATGCATTCTGCAACTACTTCTGATTCGTCATGACTTCATTGTTCACCTCAACTGTTTTGTCTCCTCTTGCTGTTGTGTAGCTGGAGAAGTTCTGCTCAGAACACAACTTGTACATTGCAAACACCAATTTTGAACACCATCCATGCAGCCTGTAAACATGGCTGCTGTCCTCAGACTGTAGAACACGCAGCCAGATCGACTAATGTTCTTGGGAGCTAGGTGGCGAACAGCGATCAGGGACGTAAAAACGTATCCCAGCTTAGACTGATGCGGGAGCGATCACAATACACTAATGGTAGCCAAAATATGCCCTAAACTACGAAAACCACAAAAGATCCAAGAGATGGCACCTAAAAAAACAATTCCCTATACATCACTACCGCAAAAGCAGGTCTGACTAAAATTAGCACAGAAGAAATACCCCACTCCAACTCTGACGAACTATGAAGCAGAGTGCAGATGGTCCTGGGTAAGGCAGCAGACAGCTGCAAACGGATGAGAGAACGACGAAAACCCCATATCTCTAAACAAACGTGGTCCCTCATAAAAAGCACGCCAGATCATCAAGCAGAGAGGACTAGACAATAATTACGACTCGAAAGCCAGATATCTGCCTAGAGAAATTAACCAGGCCACAAGGCCTGACAAGAATTCATACATACAGACCATTTGTAGGGAAATTGAACAACATTTTCAAAAGAACGGACCCCGAGATCGTTTCAAGAAAGTAAGAACCATGACCAGGAAATTTTAGCCACGCTTAATCTTCCTAAAAGATAAGACAGGTAAAATATGGACAACCAAACCTGCAATCAGTGAGAAATGGCGTTCGCATTGTCGGGAGTTTATAGCCTGAGGATGAAAATCAACAAACAACGAACCAACAGAAACACCCGGAACAATTGGAGCCACCGGTTCTGAAGGAAGAAATAGACAGCTATGCGAAGGCTTAGGTGTCAGAATTCCGCTGTGACTGATGACACGGTTACAGAATGCTACTCGCATTCTGGATCCGCATTAATCCTACACCAGATATGCAAGAAAATCTGGATGACAAGATCTGGCCGACACAATGGTCAGAATCAATATACATTACATTTCACAAAAAAGGAGCACGAAATCATGTGAAAACTATAGAACGATCGCACTGATTTTACAGGTTAGCAAAATAATAATAGATATACAAGAGCGATTGAAGCAGATTTTTTATCCTTGGGCGTGGCACAAGAGAAAACACACGAAAATAAGACAGATAATAGAGAAATGTACCGGCGCTTTTCTGCTTCCTGGACTACACGAAGGCCTTTGACGCTACCAGATGGACCTCTGGCCAATAATACTACACGAAATGGCAGTTTCGGAACAGCTCGTATGGCTAATTGAAAACCTGTATACACAGAACACCGCTCAGGATCTACAACCAGATGTCTTGGCAGATTTCGATCGGCAAGGGAGTGAGACAAGGCTGTGTTCTTTCCCCAATACTCTTTAACATATCTTCGGGGAGTGGATAATCACAAAGACAACGGAGGAATGGACCGGAGGCGTATATCCACAGCCGGAAAGAAAACATTCAACGTACGCTATGTAGTCGACACCACGATTCCAACATCTGAAAAAGAAATAGCTAACATCAATCACCGGATAGAGATGACCAGCGCCGAAGTAGGTCTAAAACTCATCCGTGCTAAACGCTCCCTGCTGATTGAAGACATGGCATCAGGCCTCTTGTCACCAAATCTAAACCTGATTGGGGTTTAGTTTGGAATTAGTTTCAGATCAACACAGAGATTATCTATCTCGGTGCTCGTGATTCAAACCGCGGAAACTGCGAGGGGTAAGTAAAGATATCGACACACAAACAAAGAGCAGGATAAGAGAAGAATACTGCAATCTGTTTTTTTTTACATATCAAACTTTGGGTTTGAAACGCAGATTCCGTAGACGGATCAAAGGATTTGACATGACATGATATAGGAACATGTTACGGATACTATGGATCGCCCATAGAACAAATGCCTCGATCCTAAGAGAAGTTAACATTAAAGACACCAACCGTTTACTGCCTACCATCCAGCGCAGAATCATATTCTTTGTGGGGCATGTCAGTTGATGAGATGGCATGGGAAAGCTGACCATCAAAGGAAAGGCAGGAGAAGAAGAGGCAAGTCGCCGAACAGATTTATTGACCAGGTTTCGAATATTATGAACCTGTCGGTGGCAGAAATAAGGAAGAATGCCGAAGACACTAAAGACAGGTAGCGATGATGCGACATCACTGACTCGGTGCCAGCGTCATCATGAGTCACGATGTTTGGATACGAACACCGACGATGAAGAAGAATAAGTTGTATAGCTGACGATAATAGGAAATCACTCTTATTCAGACGTACTGCTATAACCTTTGGTGAACAACAGCAAGAGGAGGATCACACTACTTATTCACCAGACATCTTGTACAACATGACCACAGATAACCTGCTTCATCCAAAATTTAACGTTGAATAAAAGTGTATTTTTATGTACGTATTTGTAAAAAACAAAACTGTTTAAACAATTTATCGTGGCAACAAAGATCTTGTCGTCGATTGCTTAACTAAAAACTTTCCTTTGTTTCCTTATTTTTCTTTCGATTTCTGTTTGGTGTGTAAGTTTTATTGTTAATTTGTTTCTATTTGGATTCCACCAACTCTTCCTATAATATACATGTTTTTGATCAATTATAGTTATAATCGTCCAACGAATCTGCAAAATTAGAAATTTACATATTTTGTGTACCTATAAAAGCCAAGAACAAACGGACTAGGAGAAAAAGTTCTCAAAAACAAAAAAAGAGGAAACTCAAAGAGAAAACTCTCAAAGACCTTTCAGGATTAGGGCCAAATTATTATTTGACAAATACAACCAAAAATGATTTGAAGTCTGCATCAAACTCGACAAAAACGGTTACCAGTGGAAAATACTTATCATCTTTAGAACCATTGAAACTCCCAAATGTCCTCCAATATCTGGAACTGTATGGGGTGCTATAATCGAATAGTCACCAGAAGGGGAAATGCAAAAGATCTGCTAGGTCTTAGAGTAGATACATTACCAGTAATGCAATATAAAACAATACAGTAATAATACTTACAAAATGCAAGTAAATGTAGTACAATGTACTTATGGTTGGAAAAATCCATAAAACTCAGGATTATATTATGTTTGATTTATAAGTGTCTTATATTCTTAATGGTTTTTTCACGAAAAATCTTGTAATAAATGGATTAAAAATGACAAGTAGCTAAAATTTAAACGTTATTTTCAATTGATTTCAATTGAACGTTTTGAAAACAACCTCCTCTCCAGAAACAAGATATTTGTGATCTAATGGTAGCATGTAACTGGCGTTATTGTCAACTTCTTAATTTGTGAATCTCTAATTCTATTAATTTTTAATTTACGTATTTTGATTCAGTTAAGCCTATTATTGAACTTGTATTTATGTATAAACTATTGAACAATATCGTAGACTGTCCGTCCTTTCTTGAACGGCTTAACTTCGTTGTTCCTCGGCCGGCCTCGCGACTTAATCAAATGTTTTACTTGCCTACACCGCATACTAATATACTAGCTTTTTCTCCACTTTACACCATGTGTAAACTTTGTAACGAAGCCTCAGATGCGCTTGATATACTGGGCTGCAGCCTTGGTCATCTAAAGCGTTCCGTTGTCCATTGATGCTCACTATGCATTCCGTTTGGTATTAACTATGTTATATTTTATATTTCATGCTGTTATTTTTCCTGTATTTTTTTTGGGCTTGTCCCGTTATACAGTGTAAACTAAAATAAAAATAAAAATTATTGCTCGTCCATGAAAAATTTAATACGGCTTTGAAGAATTTAAAAATTGACAAGTACCGCCCACAATGAGTTAAGGTATACCAACCAGTACGTATGTGCAGGTATTAATTAAAAGAGTCACTTCAATTGTTTAGCGACTCGAATCAAGTTTTTTTTAATCAAGCGCAATACAGAGTCCTTGAGACATAATGAATTGCATAAAAACCTGTTTATATTTTATTTCTTTAATTCGGCAATTACATTTTTCGTGCTTGCATAAAAACAAATTTGATGTCATTAATCTCAATTTAACTTTTAGCTTCTAAAATGGTGTATGATTCTGGGGCCAAATAATTTTAGACTCCATTTCTGAATGAATTTCAAGAGTCCATACATTCTTGACATTAATTTTGAAAACAAGATATTTTATTAGGCTCATGATAAAAAATAATCGCGTATGAAGATTTTTTCTCCAACTACCAAGAACTGCGAAAATTGGCTGGCTTTTGAAAATCGTACTCGAAATGATTATTTTTTTATGAGAGACAAAATGATGTGAAATTTATGAAAAAAAGTGATACAGATACGCCCCTGTGTGATAAGAAGTCTAGTTTTATATACATATACCTACTACATACTATATTAGATATTCATCCCGCGGCCGCCACGCTCGATTTGCGATATGGAGCTCGATCTTTAGGTGCGAATGAGAGCAAATATCACCTCTCGTTCATCCGCCTCTGCCTTTCCTGCAGAGCAGCTAACACTAATGTGGATTCCGTTTGTCGCCTCTGGCTCTTTACTTGGCTTCCGCCTCTTATTTGCATGCAGATATACCACTGGAAGTTGGAAAACATAATTTCCTAGGAAAATATTGGAATCTAATGATTGAGCTCTCATTCCAATGTAAACATTTCAGATGCAGAAAATAGGAAAAAGTACACGGTTCGCTGGCCGAGCTCTGCTCCGAGTTCCCAAAATCCCCCTTGCAGTTGAAAAACTTATCAATTTTTTTATTCCAGATCTAGACTCTTGAAGTTGGAATAAAGGTTATGTAAGTATATTGATGGTCCTGGTAAAAAAATATTATCAAAAATTTGAATTAACTTCTGAATGAAACTTATCTTTTATTTCTGAGTTCCCAAAGTGAAATTGTTCTCACTATATTGGTGTTTGAAAAAAATTGATACGTTGAAGATTCTTGACCAATTCAAGCACTGGCTGGTTAAAGAAGCATTTTGGATTTTTTTTTATATTTAGCAGCATTTTTGACCATCTTTTGACAAGATTGATGAAACATCAGAACTTGATTCCTCGAGACAACTTTTGGTAGTTCGTATTTGGAAAAGTAGGGAATTGATGGACAATAGAATGTTTCTGATGAAATAAATGTACTCGCTCAACATTTTTAAATCTGAGTCCATCTCGAAATCTATACCTGCCAAAATATGCCAACAAAGTAATCTTCATTTTCTCCTATTCTTTGTGACATGGACTGGGTCTCTTTCTTGGAATGAATGGTAATGGGGAGGAGTTCAACCATTTTAGATTTTTTTTCCATATACTTACGATATCTTCTAAATCCTCAGTTCTGAGGACATTTTCATTATACCATGCAGCAATCTTGAGTTTAGAGAAGTTACAAATGAGAGAAGAAGAAACAGGAAGATGACAGAAGGATAGACGTTGCTTTTTTCTGTAAAAATGTAGGGCACAAGAATGTTCTTGATCGAACGAAAAAAAAGATTTACATTTTCACATTCCCAATATTGCTGTATATACGTCATGCAACCTTGTTATTTTATGGAGGACACTCTGTATATTATTACATTTTCAGATTTTGTGAGAAAATTGAAAAATAACAGTTTTCACAGTTGACTTATTTAACAAGAACATTATTAGTTATAAACAAAAAATGAAAATCGCAATTTTCCATTTTCAAAGCAGCTTATATATTGAAAACAGTAGCTCAAGATATCGGAAAACGGCTTACATGCCCCTTTCTTAACTTTTAATGCGGTATGTTATCATGTAGCTGAAATTTTTATACAGGATAATGAAAATTAGCAGATCTTTCATCACCCTGTATAAAAATTTCATTCACACAATACGAGGATGCCGCATGAAAAGTTATAGGGGCATGTAAGCCGTTTTCCTATGTCTTGACCTACAGTTTTCAATTTCCCTTTCAAGCTGTTTTGAAAATGGAAAATCGCGATTTTCATTTTTTTATACCTCATAATGTTCTTGTTAAAAAAGTCAACTGTGAAAACTGTTCTTTTTCAATTTTCTCACAAAATCTGAAAATGTAATAATATACAGGATATCCTATTTAAAATAATAAAGTTGCATGACGTACAGCGATATTGGGTCACCCAATTTACCTGATAATAATTTCACAAACTGCACTTTTGGATTCCCGTTTGCAGGGCTTTTGTTTCTTTTCGATATCTTTTACGGAGTAGGTGTATTCGAGCTTACCATCTTAGGTTGCTCACCCTGTATAGGTACTTACAGATTTCCCTTTTTAATTCAGCATAGAAAACTAAAACTAATAATTTAGCATAGAAAACTAATTTCCAATGGATTATTAGAATATAAATGCTGATGAAGTTCTTATAAACTGAAGTTATAACGACCACATTTCAATAGCTTGTTTGCAGCCCATTACTAGTAATGTAGTTTAGTTGGCTTATACCCGCGTAGGCAAATAAAAAAAAAACTGCGCAACTACACATTATATCGTAGGAAGTCGTAAAACGTACTTAGATTATTATTAAGCTGGCGTATTCCACCTTGAAACGTTAATTTCCAGCGATATAGGTGTAAGGCGTAATTTTTCTATAGTGGAATATACTAAATTATTATCAATATTTTGATTAAAATTTGACCGTTAGAAAAAATTATGACCCCTCAGTTCATCTGATATTATCATTCATTACACCACAGTACCAATTCCTCTTACCACAGAAGATTTCTGAGATTTCTGACTCCGACTAAAGCATGTTGACACCATGCACAATCTACTAGACAAACGTCATAGTTTATTCACAGATCGGCAGATTTATGTACAATTATTTTGTGTTTTGTGTCGTTTAGTTACCTAAAATGGATACCATTGTAGATGATCCAATGAATGAAATTTCTCCTGCACCAGAAGAAATTATTTTTTAATCAAATGTGCATGGCTATACAAAATCTGTTACTTCAAAAATCTAAAGAACTTTTCGCTCTAATTTTAGTCACTCGTAGATAAAATTTTGTATGCAACATATGCATAAAGTGCATTTTTTCACTTCTGGGATTGACACACTCGCCTGCGGCTTGTGCGGCCAGACTTCCCCGTTCTGAAAAAAGTACCACTTTATGCACTTCTTGCATAGCTAACTATTAAAATGCCATGTTGTAACGTTTAACATATTATTATGATGTTATTGGTTGTTGACCACTGAGGTCATCATCATTTTTTTATACAGCAACCCCCTGTTTGTAATGCATCGTTGCAAAAGTCGTTTTAACGAGAATATTTCTCCGCTATATTAAATATTTTTTTCTCGAGAAAAAAGAATCCTCCACTGAAATGGTTAGAAAATTTCCTAGGCAGATTGTTCCTGATTTACATCAAGCATCACCAGCATTGGAAACAAAGTCGCTTTCATATACATTTGATGGTATAACAGAAATTTGCATTCATTTTTCCAGTTTCTAACCGTTTCTTTCAGTTTATTCTGGAGTGGAAGGTGAGTACCAAAGACTACTTAGAGTGATTTAATCATTTAGTAAGATTATGGAATCAATAAACCAAGCCTTGCGCTACAGAGCGGGTTAAATAGAAGATTCAGCTATAAAAGATTCACTTTATTTACACTGTAAAATATCATTTCTATAGGATTTAAAAAATTCCTTTTTTAGGGTGCCTTTTAAAATTATGTATCATTTAACCACTACTACTATACTGCTGTTATTCAAGAAAGATAAATCAGGCTGTTTCAGAAAATAAGTGTCGGTCTGTTGTTAATTTGAGATAATTTTTTTAAAGAATTCAAGTGAATTCAGTTATTTCTTGAGAATAGTGTCATCCTGACGTAATAAAAATCGATATTTTTATTTTTAGAAATCTACTTGTCATCATATCGGAGCTAGCGAATTGAATCATAACGACGTAAAAAAGTTGCTATTTAATTGCGCGTTAAATAGGAATTGAGGGAATTAACGTTACTTTGGTAAAAGACCTTTTCACATCCAGTGAGAGGAACGGAAGGAAAATTGAGAGTTCAGAGCTGTTCTTTGACGAGCACGTCCAGATATGGACGGCGGCTCATCAATACGTGTGCCTGCAACGCTTCAACAGATGAAGTTTACTAAATTTATACAAAAGGGTATTCCACTGGAAATTACTGAAATAAAATGTCACCTGCTATCTTACTTGCAAGTTTTATATTATTTAAAACTAGTGCATTGATTGATTGATTTGATCAATTATTTGATTTTATATTTAGGTAATTTCTCATTTTTATCCCACATTGAATAAAAAAAAACCTACGTGTATTTTGATAATGATGTTTAAAAAATAACATTTATTTTAAAGGTATAACTAAAGTAAAGGATATATGTATAAGCAAATAAATATATATATACATACCTATAAAAATATACTATTTATTAACATCATTCCCCCTCCCCACGCCGATGATACGCCTCGTGCCAGCTGAGATCAGATCAGATATTAAGGATTTCGAATAGCAGTTGACATTTTCCGTGTGGCAATAGATGTGAAAAACGATTGATGAATGGGCTGGTAATATTTTACACCCTAATCGATAAAACGCAGCAAATTTGACTTTTTTGCAGCAAATTATCAAAAATTGCAAATTTGCAACAAAATATACTTTTAAAGTGTGACTGCTCAAACCACGATGATAGATATTTGTGACACAAGCTGCAAAATCGGAGTGTTTTAAGCACATGACGAAAATTGTCAAATCGTCAAGTGCTTGAAACACTTCTTTTGCGAGGCATGTCACACCAGATTTTTTGTCAAGTCGCCAAGAAACTACAATTTACGACTTCTACGAAAACAACAAAACATGAATTCTAGAAATTGGTATTTTATATTAGGTATCAAAATGTAAGAGATGCTTATGAACTCTTGCATTTATTTGTCATTTTTACACTTTTAAGCACTTGTGCGTAAAAGAATGTCATTTCGAATCTGAGATGGCATTGAAAATGTGAACTTTATGGTGCGATTTAACAAATTTTTTACACGTTACGATTAATTTTGATATTAACGGTTATTGAATTTATTAGGACTTACGACTTTAGTATAGCTTATCCGTGTCGGATATTTATTGTATTACTGAAGTAAAAGTGAAAATGGACCGTCGGCGGGAATCGAGCCCCGGTATTCTGGATGCGCCCCAAAGATTCTAAAACCACTGAACTAACGGGCTTGCTGCTAATCAACTGCCATATATGGTAAAAGCCATAGCTCTTTATATCTTTCTGTCACCAGAGACGTTTTGATGGCATGTTGGCTTTTGATGTTATTAGTGCCCATATACCTACATGCAAGGTATATCAACTGACATCTTAACGAGGGTAAACAGTAAACAAAAAGACAATTTTTTTTTTATTTTTTAAAGATTCTCGTTGCTGGAATGTACCTAGCCGACTTGCATCAGTTTTTCGTTTTTTTTTGCTCCAGTTCCGGATTTATCAACGAGAAACGAAAGCTAGTTTTGGAAATTCCTAATCGTCAGTAACAACTCTTATCCTGGAATCCAATTTCTATCTCTGTTGGATCAAAAATAGCGGCATGTCAATTTTTTTTTGTTATTCGTGTTAGTTTAAATATTTTGTCTAGCCCTCTTTAGCATGCCGCGCGTCGTTTTGGATCCAACAAATATAGAAACTGAACTTCAAGCTGAAAGTTTTAACTGAAAATAAGGAGTACTCAAATCTAGCTTTCGTTCCAGCGAAAACTCAAGAATGCCGGAACAATAGAGCAAAATCCCTGTTGTATTAGTTAGACTGTGTGATACCCACTGCAATGATATTAATTACAATTCTGAGAGTCATAATAACAAGCAGAGTTTTGAATTAATGCTCATAATTAATAGTGATGGAGGTATTTTTTTATCCCCAGTAATATTTTTTTAGTTTTGAAGACGGAAGTCTTTATTATATCCCTCATACTGCTGCAATACTGCAGCCACAAGACCTTAAGTATCTGTATCCTATTATCGTGTTTATACTGGTATTATAGTAACGGTTAATTAAAATAAAATATTCAGATTGAGAGGAATCAATTAAGTATACTTACCTGCGTACATTTTCTGTAACATAGCCAGACATCATCCACATCCGCGATTTTTTATTTGTTTATTTCATTGTTTTCTACAAATAGATCACGTATTATTGATTCTCATTTCCTATGCTTAGATTCTCGTGCAGATGTAACGTCAACTGAGACATAAATCTCTTGCCTATTCACAAGGCTCTTCTCATTACCGATATTTACGTCAGATAAAATAAAGAGACCGTATATATGTACATATAAGTGGTGGAATAGTCAATCTAAAAAAAATGTACGTAGAGTCCTGTCTTCCATAGTGTGAAGAGAATGCCACCGGTAACAGTAAAATAATTTACCGGCAGTAACGAATTCGCTTGTTTTATTGCTCTTTGTCGGATTAATATCGTGTGTCAGGCTGTTTGAAATTTTGCATTTGCATTAAGAAATGCACTATACAATAATTACTATCCATTTTGGTTGTTTGAAGTGATAATTGGGTTCGTGCGATTTCGTATTGTCTACACAAACTATAAAATAAACGAAATTAATGATATTTGTCATTTTTAATTAATACTGAAAATGCACATAAAAAATGGTAACGCTACATCATAAAGTACCTACTTAATTTTATTCAGAAAAATTATTTATAACAAACGCGGAATACATTATTCACTTAACGATAGAAACTCAGACATTAAACGTACGATTAAGTTTAAAAAGTCATATGTATCGATTAAGAATACTCATCCTTCTGATAGTTCGATTTATTTTGTTTCATTTACGTGGTTCTCATAGAAACGTCAACTTTGTCTAAACACTACATCCCGCATAAATAAATATACGTCAACATTGATTTTCAATGAGAATTAAATGGACAACACAAAGGATAGAGTGTCATTACGTGAATAAATTTTATGTAGTTGTCACTTTGTCAGTGACTGTCAAACTGACTTAAACCGTTCAGTTCATTGTTTGAATGATACCTTTAATAGTTTACGCTCGTTCACACTTTGAAATTGAACTGTTTGACATTAGTATGACGTTACATATGACTTTTTAAACTTAATCGTACCATATTAGATTAAAAACGTCATCTGGAATTTTTATAAGGAACTTTATAATTGGTTGTAATATGGAAATGGAATACCTTAATGTAATAAAAAAAATGATAGATGTTGTTTCTTATGTCATTCAACTGACTTATCAGTTTGCAAGATATGTAAAATTGCAAAAAAAAGAAACAATAAATCTTAAGAAACTAAACCCATAGATTTTTCTTTAACCAGGATATTATACAGTGCGCGAGAAAAGTAAGGAATAAATTCGATAAAACGGAAAGCGCTCTTTTTTTGAATAGGTAAATAAAAAAACAGGTCGATTTTGTTTTTGAGTTCTTGAACTTTTAACATAATATTGGGGTATACAGGGTGCTGCGCGAAAAAGTGGTGACGTCATCGGTATTTTTTTTAAATGACAACCCTTATTTTTTATTCCATTTTTTGATACTTCATTTAATTGTCAATACGGTACTTAATGTAATCATTTTTTAACCTGAAACGACGAAATTTCTGTGAAAATAACTTAATTTGGAGAGATTCAATTTAATAGACAGATTTAATAGATTTAATTTAATTTAATTTAACAGATTTAATTTAATAGACAGATCTTATAAAATTACCATGGAAACAGTCATTTTTTTATTTTTTTAAATTTTTATTGTTAATGTTCCGATTTTTACATCAGTAAAAAATGCACAATTCCGACTCACAAGCTGTTTTGTCAGAAATTTCGTTATTTAAGGTTACAAATTGATTACATTACCATACTGGCAATTAACTGAAGTATTAAAAAATGGAATAAAAAATAAGGGTTGCTATTTAAAAATAATGCCGATGACGTCACCACTTTTTCGCGCATCACCCTGTATACCCCAATATTGTGTCAAAAGTTGAACAACTTAAAAACAAAATCGACCTGTTTTTTTATTTATTCAAAAAAACAGGGCTTTTCGTTTTATCGAATTTATTCCTTACTTTTCTCGCGCACTGTATACAAAATATGTAATGCCGTTATCTGTAGAAATGCATTTATTTATTAGAAATGCTAACTGGTTAATGTTAAGGATATCAAAAAGCGATAATCTTAAAAAAAATAAACCTTGGTTAATTTCCATTAAGAAACAGTCTTGTAAATGTTACCGCATAGTTTTCGAGAAAACCACTAGTACTGAAAAATAGAAAAATTTTAATTTCTCTTCGTAAAATTTTCGTTTGTTTGAAAAAATGGAATTGCTCTAAGACAACGCATGTAGGGTAGGGATAAAAATTACATGGGTGTCCGTTAAGTACCTCCTGATTTCTCGGGAGCATTCTAAGGTTCAAAAAAAATTCTAAGGTGTCCCTGGACGGAGATACAGAGCCCCAAAAGGGTACCCAACGATTTACTTTTTTGGCTCTAACGTTTGAACCGATATGTATAATTGGATGAAATTTTAATATTTTATACAGACCATAAAAAGTCATCGAGCCATATCAGAGTGGATGTTTGACGCCGTCAGGGAAGTCAGGAACGGACTTACAACCACACTCGTTCGGTCAAAGTTTTGACAGGTGTCATTTTACAGAGCTGAAAACTAATTTTTTAAATACACGGGTCAATCATCTTTAAAATAGGTTCTTTCAATTTATTTCAAAAAAGGACTAGAAAAATGACTAGAGAATTTAAAAAATTACTAGTCATTTCAAACTAGAGAATAAAAAAAAAAAGAGAATTAGAGAAAAAAAAAAGAAACGAGTGTGGTGGTAAGTCCATTCCTGACTTCCATGACGACGTCAAACATCTACTCTGATGTGACTTAATGGCTCCTTATGGCCTTTATAAACGATTTAAATTTCATCGAATTATACAGGTCGGTTCAAAAGTTAGAGCCAAGAAAGCAAATCGTTGGGTACCTACCTTTTCCAGGCTCTGTATCTCCGTTTAGGGACACTTTAAGAAATTTTTTTATACCATTTTTACACCATTAACAGGCCCAAAAAAAGATCGACTTTAATTATAAATAATGTAAGTAGAGCCGCTTGGTAAAAATACACTTTTTCAGTTTTTTGCCTATATCTCAGCAACTAACAAAGGTACTGATATGAAAAAATATAATAAATGAAAAATATGGTTTATTTAATTGTCTAGAAAAAAGGACTCAAACTTTTTTTGTCTAGCTCTAATATTATTGTAACTGTAAGCTGACAGAACGAGAATCGTTAAGAAAGTCTATTGAGCTTTAAAACTGTTGGGCAACTGGTTTTTTTGCAGCTTCATGTCTGAAAATATTATAAATAAATGACAAATCATTAAATTCATCAAAAATAGTGCTAATCTTTCTTATATTTGTAACAGTTCGTCTATATTCTTACCAATTAAAATCATTTAATTCCGTCACTCGTTCAGGTGTAACATTACCTGAAGCCCAATCGTTTAGTGCAAATAATTCATCAGCAATGGCATCGGGCATCATCGAAGTCATCGTACTCATGGATGTGCGTTGAAAAGTTCCCCCCTCTCAACAGAAACTCTCATCTTCGTGTAGTAATTTCTGTTAGCGCATTAGCCCATCTTTTCAACATCCGCACAAGATGCGGTATATCCTTTTTTACAATTACATGAGAGCAATGACAGCAGGGAATCTGGAGCGACAGCCTTCAGTGTCCGAGAAGGATCAAGGAAATCGTCCTTTCTCTAACCCTAACCCCACATTTCAGGTCGACAGGCACCTCCACATCTTTCTGCTTGAGTCTTTGATAGCGGAATGAATTGTGGACAGAGGACGAAATCGAGTGTCACGTTTCATTTTTACTCCCTTAAAATTTTCCCCAACAATATATTTGTTCTTTATTGTGACAATTTATTTCATCATTCCCAACTACTCCTGTGCTATGTGAAATGATTCTTTCGCAAGTATGAAATGGATCATGGCAAGCAAGCCAGTTTTTCTTTCGCTTCACGTATGTCGATCATCTCTTTCTGTTCGAGGTTCCCATGATGTGACGTTCTGTTCGATGAAGCTGCATGTACCAGAAACCAGAATATGGCTCCAAACATTAGCAGATTTGATGGGCAGCAGGCCTTGCTAAAATCTATTCAGAAGGAACACTATTACTCGAGTTGTAATGCCATCGTGCCACCGATAAACTTCATGCTCTGCATAAGATTTCCATGTGAGATAAGAGACTAAAGAATTAAGGCGGCAAGATACATGCATGTGCTATACAATATTCGTATCTCTCCTTTCTCTCTCTCTTTCTCTTTGTGTATGTCTGCCTCTGTCTCGCTCTTCTTGTAGTTTCAAGAAGTAAATTTCAAAAAATCTAGTTGACCAATTTTATACTGAAGCAAAAGAGGCAATTCGAGAATAAAAATTAAGTAATTTTGCTTTTCAACACCGAATCATGATAAAATATTGCAGATACTTACAAATAAATGCGGATTATGCTGTTTCACAGGCAATTTAATAAACTATATTTTTTTATTCGGACAATTTTTTCGTCCCAGTTACAGTTGCTGAGAAATAGGCAAAAAACCTAAATTTTGCACTACTTTTTTACAAAAACGCGGGTCGAGCGGGAAAAATTTTGACGGGGACTTTTAGTATGTTCAACGGGAAGCCGTAATAAGCATGTATACCAAAAATTCAGATTTCTACCGATTATTGTTTTTATTTGTCGAAAATTGGTTTAATTTTACTGGACTCCATGCTATTGAAATTTGCCAAATTCTGATGGCTAGTTTTTTATTTTTTGCGAAAATTGACTCAGGACAAACATTGTCACAATACAATCGCTTATAGCTTATTTCAGGCAAGTAGTGCATTGCTAGAATTTTCGTAACGATGGTTACGAACAATTTTCAGGTAAGAATTAGCTGATTCTTTCTGAAAACGTTGGCTGTTGCTTCGACATTTTTCATCTCGTGTCAGCAAGAGAATTCTTAAATTGTTCACAAATGGAGACAAGTTGATTTTCAGCGAATTTTCCTCCCAAAACGTGTTTTCAGGATAAATTTAAATTTGAGAACTCTTTATGCAATTTTTGTTTTTAATGTTTGACCTGAGTCCATTTTTGTCCCTGGATTTTATTTCCTGAAGTTTTAGCATCAATACAAGGGTTAAATTTCCAAAAATCAGTTGGCGAGGAAAAACTTGCATCACTTCAAGTGCAAACAATTGATCTCTTGAGATTAATGTAACCTAACCTGTAAATGCAGGTTTTAAATCGAAAATTTGAAAAACGTTTTGACGTGAGACATTATGACATTAAGCTTCAAAATTTCCTCATCAAAACTTACAAGAAAAATTTATTTCGAATACGGGGGTACGAAAACCGCGGAGTGATTTTGCACGCCTGCACATAATATGACCCTGTACAAAATTTTTTGACAGTTTTTTGAGCTTAGATCCAATAAAGCAGAAAAATAAAGGATAGGACTGCCGACATGCGAAAATAAATTCGAAATCCCTTGCGCATATCGAAGGTTATCTCCAATCAATCAAAATCAGGCGAAATTTTTGGGTGCGACACTTTCATTTTTGCATAGTGAAGTTTTCCGCTGAGAAGTTCTGACGGCATCCCAGTCCATTGTCTCAGATTTCAGTAGCAACATCAAGGTTGATGTTTAAGGATTTATTTTGGAATTCCTTCAAATCTTAATAATTCGTTGCCGAGATAAGTATAGTGGAGCTGGAGACTAGTTGTAGGTAGTTACAAACTAAACACTAAAGAAACTTTCCATAATGATCGCTTAAGAAGAGCATCAAAGCTGTACCTTCTTTAATTTTTGTCAAGATTCAATAAATTATTAAACTATGATTTAATATTATTAAAAATTTTTACTCACAAACAAAATGGTCGAATTCAGACTATGCGCTCATAACTCGTGGCACTATCGACTGTTTTAGCCCGTTTATAGCTTTTGATTTTTTTTAATATGACCGGTAAACTGCCCTACCTCATCACCCTAAATTCCGAATATCCATTGATATTTCACAGAGTGGTAGAATAAGCCGAAGTTATCTTTGAATGTCTCGCTGTAGTAAATGTAAGGTATCCATTAAAATGTTCTTAAATATTGAATATTGTTTGTTTATAATAGCTTTGTATAATATTATGTTTATAATATTTATAGCGTTAATTACCTAGAAGTGAGTTCTTGGAATATTTTGAATTATCACCAAAATAAATCTGCATGTTATCTTAACAGCAGGTACCTTAAATACCATAAAGGTATAATAAAGTTTATTAATTCGCCTCTTATAAGTAAATAGTTTGGCCTGAACAAGTTGTCTCTGAACGCGTTTTTCATATTTATAATGGAGCCAGTAATATTGATGAGATAGAGTCAATGTCTTGAGTGCAGCACACATCCTGTAACTAATTAGCTTATACCGATGCTGGTCTTGTCTTATCTTTATAAGGGGACGTTAAAGGATAATCTCTAATAAACTCAAATGACTAGGTACCTTCAGTTCAACTTTCATTCTACCTGCTTGCAACTTTCAATATGGATATTACGGTATTTTTGTTTTGTTTTGTATAAGGATGACGAATTATCATTAATACATATTATCTGTTTGATTGGAATTATTTAATATTTATGGGTATATCCACTAAAACTTTCATTTTGTAAGTCGTCTCGGATGCATATCATTTTTGCAAGATTAAATTTTTAAAAGACAGTGTAGGTACTTTTAGTCAAATAACCCTCACTTCGTAGTATAGTTTTGGCTTAATTTTTTTGCTCAATAGTAGTGCATTTCCAAAATTCTGTATAACTTTTAGTCATAAATTGACCAGAAACATAAATCTGGCTAGGTACTATTTTGGCTGGGTACTAAACTAATTTTTTGCGATGTTTCAATGTAAAAATATTAATTATTAATGACCGCTAAAATTCAGCCCCTCTTATTAATTATTCTCTCAAGCGTAATAGTGTGCTGCAGCTCCAATCCCGAATCCCATTTCAGGGGGTGTCAAAGAAGAACATGGCATTTCAGCAGCTTGGATTGGGATCCGCGGTCTACATGGCTACTCCAGTGAGGTTGATTAGAACCCCGCCGCCTCCACTGCCTCCCTGCATTCTGCATTAACACCTGCAGCTACGCGGACGCCCCGGGGCACCCATACAGGATCTGCTGCACTGGGTTGGCGATGTTGTCGCGCGTTACATAATGCCACTTTTTTGAACGGCTTCAGATTTACGGCAGCACGATTTGAGAGTTCCTGAAATTTGGGCAAAACTTACAGCATTGATGAAGAAATTTGTGAAATTTTTGATTTTTTTTCCGGATGAGCTCACTTCCACTTGGAGTTTTTGCATATTATGCGATTTTCCAGGCGGCATGTCGCATGCGGTAATTTCCGAAGTAATACGAGGTAACGAAAGCTGAGTTGTGAGTGAAGTTATCCACGCTAATCCAACTAAGCGCCTAAACTCTCCACTAGGAGGCACACTTTAGTGTGAGAAAGTCTACATTTTTCTGCTTCAGAATTTTATTAATTTTTGATTTAATTTAGTGTGTCAGTTTGACAACCACCTTATTTCTTGGCCAATGAACCAGATTAACTCTTCAATCAGTTAACAAAAGGTATTTTACCATCCTCCTCCGGTCTTCCAAACAGATACGATTTCAGTGCAGCTGCAGCATTTGGCTGGATTGATCGTGTGGATAACTTCACCCACAATTCAGCATGCGTAGTATTGCTCGGATACTTTGGAATTACCGGGTCGACATGTTGGACGAAATATCTCATTGTGTGCAAACGCTCTTACAGTTTATCCGTTGGCGATGTGTTTTCTTTTACCACAGTTTAACATTTTTGGCAGCCTATTGATGGTTTTTGTTTCACGCGGTTATCTTCTTTCACACTTTTTATTATTTCGTCTTCTCAATTTCCTGCAATCCATTTCTTGCCATAGTTTTTTGTATGAGCCTGTATAAGGTAATTACTAATTACATATTGAAATCTGTACCTTTTAGAAGAAAAATGATCTCCATTTTCGTTGTTTTGACGACTCAACCAATATTGACTGCAGGAACTTTAAGCTGGAAAATATTTACTCCAAAACGTCGTTTTGTGCACATACTGTTTGACCGAGAGTTCTATTGGATATTCGTTATACACATTACTTATTTTTTCAGGTAAAATTCGATGCGTAACGGCAACACTGAAAACTGAAACCAAGCTTTGCAAGAACCAGTCACTCATCTGATATTCCCTGCCCCTGGCGGCAGTTAGATCTCGCTTCGCGATTATTCAGTAAATTCTGACAGCAGTCACTCCAATCGGTTCGTTTGAATTCATTTCCATCTTGGACAAACACCAGGCTATGGACAACGCTATTTGCCGGGGAACAGCCGATGCAGTTCCTCATTATGACTATGGAAATGCAATTATCTCAGGACATGTCCGAGAGATCTCCTCCCAGTTCTCTCCTGCTGATAATTACTCGCTATCGCAACATTTCTGCATATATTTAATGAAGCCGTATACTGGGTGATCGGTTGCCAAGGATATGTACACACAGAAAATTATATTAAATCTATGATTACCTATGAAATTGTTTCTAAGCTCATTTTACGTTGTGTTGCAGCGGAATAAAAACTCTTGATCTAGCTGTTCAATTTGTGGATGTAAAAAACGGTAATATTTTTGATGAATAACCAGTTGAAAACGTGAACAACTTATTGTAAGTTTTTTCCACCTACATCCATTAACAGTTGCATGCTGTTGTAGTAAAATGCTAAGAAAAGTTTATTTGACTAAAACAGTTATTTATAAACATAGTTTATTTCATTTATCTCCATGAATCCTCTCACTAAGTGATCGAGATGGCACTGTGTGTTAGTATTGTACTGAAGAGTCCCAATTAGGACGAAACACGTGTCTACAAACTCACAACACGACACCAATGAATTGTTCTGCAATATGTCATTCATAGTTTGTCTAACAATGGAGAGGGTTGCGGTGGAGATTACCACCAACTCAATAGAACAGAATACAGAATACTGGATAAAGTAGATGGTACCTACGAGACGGTACCATTTATTAAAACTTATTGCAAGAATTTTGAAAGAAACTAAATAAATCAACCGGATTATCAACCTGCTAATCAGAAAATCAGCTTCCTGTGAATTTATTAATCTGGATTACGTGCTAACTGGTAAAATCCATTTTACCTCATGCATGTCATGTAAGTATGCAGGTGAGAAAATAAATACAATCCCCTTCTGATTACTGGGACTAAAAGCTATATTTTATTACATAATTTATATTAATTATATTATAATGCAGGCACGTGGAAGATTCTTCAGATTTGTGCAGTAGCAGTAGTCCCTTATTCTCAATTGAAACTTCTACATCCAGCTGTGGTACTGGTACTGGTACTTGTACTACTGGTACTGGTACTGCAAGGAGTTATATGGATTTACACAGATGTAATTAGGCTTCGGTTGGATGTACATTGAGAACTGAGAACTGAATAATGCTTCTTAGCTTCTACACATCTCTCTGTTAGAGGTCGCATTATTTATTAACTAGTCGCAGGATGCAGGCTCTATTACAAAAGCTGCGTTCAGATCACGTCCGCTCATACCGATTAAATTAGCAGGTGGCGTCGTTCTATTTATTTATTGATACCTTTGATATTAAATCAGCAACTGGTGTTCGTTATAACTTCGTCTATTCGAATGAATCAAGACTAGGTTAATAATTTTTGATGAAGTGGAAAAGAGGAGATTTTTCTTCTGTTCAAATTCCGGTAGAAATTAAAATAAGAGCCTTGAGCCCTTACCAGAGCTCCTCTTACCAGAGCTTGTCAAATGTCTGAGAGCTACAATATGTCAAAGTGTAGATCTTCTTCCACAGAATAGGGAATTTGAATCCCTTATCAAGCATAGATTTAGACGACATCAAATGACACATAACACTTCTGATATCAACTGAAACATGTCCAGCAGGCGATTATACCAAAGGAAATGAACGAATAAGAGACTTTTCGACCAAGTCATTAGAGTAAAGTAACAAAAAAGCGTTGCAGCCACCACTGTTCTTGTGGTAGGTACACCAGCACTGGAGATTTGGGTATCAGATGAAGCACCATTTGGTATCTATGTCATATTTCAACGACATCTTCTATTTGACAGAAAAACTGACATACAATTGCGCAAGCGAGGATGGGTAAAATTGTGCTGGATCTGCATCTGAAATATGAAAAGAGATCTTGAAATAAAATTGTCTAACTAATTTTTCTGAGGGCCACTGTGAAGATTCATAAGGAGAACTGACGGAAGTTTTAAACGGTAGAAGGGGACATCATGTTAGAGCCGGTGTTGGTGCTCGGCTCAGACCTGCTGAACTGTTTAATTGAGTAAGCGCTGGCATGATTCACGCGTATTCACTGATAAACGTGTGCTCTGTGTTCTAATTTTATTAAGATTTAACTGTTGGTGTGCCAATCAATGAAATACCCATGGTAGTTTCATACCATCAACTTCTACAATTAGGTACAACATTTTTTCTATCCATTTTTGATTATCATTTAATTAGAAAAAATAAAATAGAGTATCATGACATCCTGAAAGTGCCAATTGCCATGTGTAAGAGTAAGAGGTCAGGCCTGCATGCTCCGCCTTTCTCATACACTTATTATGAGGTTTTTGTCTTACGCGCACTGCTAAAATACAGCCTAAAATACAGCATCCGTTCGCTCACTTCATTATCTTATACCGTGTTAAATGCCAACACATCTTTCTGCCAATTGATATGAATCCCTCTAGGAAATTTCCAAGTTTCATTGTTGTGGTAGGTAAATACGCATGAAGATTACGTTAGACCTGCTAGTGTCACTTTTGGCTCAGACTCTCTCCCAGTCGGTCGCTTGTTTCAAGCATCGTGAGTTCGTGAAATGTCTGTCATCTTCCATTCGTCTCTATCCTCAGTTACCATTCTTATAGACTTGCCGGTGAGTTGTGTTATTAGATCTGTATATCTGGTTAATGATCTTCCGCGACTTTTTTTCCCTTGGACCATGCCCTCCACTTTCTTTCGAGTCCGTTTCTTCTGACAACATGGCCGAAAAACTTGGCGATATTTTCTGCTGCTGTTACGGTGTGCAATATTGTCTTTCAACTACCTCTCCAACCACCTTTGGGGTGCCGAAGAAGAAGTTCTCCTCAGGACATATAGAGCGCTGATCCGATCCAAGCTAGATTATGGCTGCATAGCATACTCCTATCAGCCAATCGCCAGCCAATCAGTTACAAAGGTTCTTAATGTAGTTCAAAACCAGGACTGAGAATCAGCTTAGGTGCTTTTAGAACGAGCCTAGTCGAAAGCATGTACATAGAAGCTGATGAGTCACCCTTGTGGATCAGACGACAACAGCTATCAATGAGATACGGAGCTAGAGTGTCAGCCCTCCCCCACCACCCCGTTTACAAACTCATGAATACCCCACAACAGCTACGATACAATCACTCCCTTCACACACTCCAATCAGCTCTCGAAATCACACACTCCTTGCCCGATCTCCAGGAAATAGACTTCACCAAAACCACATCGAATCACATACCAGCAGCACCTCCCTGGGAGTTGAAGTTGCCAACTATCAATCTGCTGATACAAAAGTCGGAGGTCTCGCCTCTCGTCCTCACACAGACCTTCAAAGGAATAATCAATCTAGCAGAATATGACGAGATTTTTTACACAGATGCCTCAAAAAGCTCTACTGGCGTTGGTTGCGGTGTTGCCCATTCAAGTGGTGAATACTCCTACCGCCTGCCAAGCAGCTGCAGCGTGCACACAGGAGAGCTCTACAGTATACTGCAAGCTATGTCTAATGTAAAACAAGACCTCCGGAAGGTAGCCATATGCACAGACTCGCTATCCTTAATCGACTCCCTTAAGAATATCTACACGAATCACCCAATAGCACAACGCACTTTAGAAACATATAACAAGCTATTAGCTCAAGGAACTTCGGTTACAGTCATCTGGGTCCCATCACATGTTGGCATTCAGGGCAACGAGTCAGGGCAACGAGAAAGCTGATAGAATAGCGAAGAATGCTTCTACCTTAGCAACGCCGATAACTGAAATGCAACTCTGCGGTGACCTGCAACTGACAATCAAACGCACAGCGAAAGAGGTCTGGGCAAGACATTGGAGCGCTCTTAACACAAAACTCCACGAAGTTACTCAAACAACTTCAAAAACCAAGACACTATCTCTGCCCAGAAGAGAAAAAGTAGTGTTTCGTAGACTACGAATTGGACACACGTCCCTAACCCACAGCTACCTTTAAGACACGAAAATCCACCACTCTGCGCTAACTGTAACACCAGACTAACTATAAAACACATATTAATAGAGTGCGAAAACTACAGGCAGAAACGACATCAACACAAGCTAGCCCATAGTCTCCATGAAATATTAAGCTCTCAGGACCAACAGCCAAAACTGTTCAAGTATCTGCAAGACATAAATCTACACCACCTAATATAAATGTATAATGTAAATATAATAATTATAATGTAAATATAAAATGTTCATCCAGTGTAATAAAGTGCACATGTCAATGACCCTAAGCTGTCGAGACACGTTAATATTAATAAAATTTTTGTTTATTTATTTGGATTTGTTGGAGCTTCGACAGATTCGTTATGTTCTCCGTCCAGGATACTCTCAGCATTCTGCGCCAGCGGTACATTTCAAAGGCTTCAAATTCTTGTCTGAAACTGTCTGTTTGTTACCCTGTCCAGCATTAAGATCCGTAAAGGAACACCACCAATGAGGCTCTTCTTCTTAGTTCGCCACTGAACCCGCCTTGGTTTGTTATTAGGGATCCTAGATAAAAGTTCTTCTTCAGAAGCGGCGATGAGGATGGTATCATCAGCGTACCGTAGGTTATTAATTTCTTACGGTTGATGGTCATTCCTCCTTCTCATTTCTCAAGAGCGTTCCTCATGATCCATTTGCCATATAAGGGGAAAACCATAGGACTTAATATGCAGCCTTGTCTAGCGTTTACTGACATGAAAACCCTCTGTAAGTTCACCTTCGACTCTGACCTGGCCGCTATTACTATCGTATAAGCTTTTTATTATGGATATCAAGTGATGAGGGATACCCATATCCTCCAGGAGGCTCCATAGTTTCTACCAACGCCCGCAGTTAAACGCCTTGGTATAGTCCATATAGCATTCATAGGTTGGTATAATAAGTTCTCGTACTTTTTATATTATCTATCTCAGCTTTGAAATCTGTTCTTTTGTGCCTCTACCAGGAACAAAGGCAACCTGATCTGTTGGCAATTTGTGGTAGTAGTAGTATGGTGGGTAGGGGTGGTACACCCCAAGCGACTAGGCCACCGAGGGCCCTTTTCGCCTTACCCGAACCATGGTGAAACTCCTACTCGAACCTCCCCGACCTTTTAATAAAGGCCAGAAGGTTGTTGTATGAGAGGAGTTTCATTTCTTCCTCTTGTAGCTCCTCAGACCCAAAGATGTTGAGCCTGAGGTTACTGTATACCTCGCATACGCCCACATAATGGTGGGAGTCCTCGTCATCCATTTCGCATTTAGGGCAGACCGGGTCCCGAGTGACCCCCATCACTTGCAGGTGTCTGTTCAGACTGCTGTGACCGGTGAGAACCCCGACTAGTAGTCTGAGTTCCTTCCGGTTCATTCTGGACATGCTGGTCCATCTGTTTCCGATCGGACCAGCCAGAAACAGCCTGGCCTGTCTGCAGCCTGGTGCTGTTTCCCAGTGGTTCTCTAAACCCTTGCGAGTCCATTCTTTTATAGATTCTTTGAGAAGATTTTTGGTCAGACCCAGGACGGGCTCCGGCCCACAAAAGGTTTCCCTGGTCCCGAGCTTCGCGTATTGATCTGCTAGCTCATTACCTGGTACACCTGAGTGTGCGGGAACCCACACGATATGCACCGATTTTCTGTCCGCCAGTCTGTTCAGCGCCTCGACACACTCCTGGACCAGTGGGGAGCTGGTTCCGTGTGTGCCCAGCGCTTTTGCGGCGGCCTGACTATCCGTGCATATGTATATCGTCAGTTCCCCGGCTTCTGTTATCTGCTCCAGTCTAGCTGCTTGCAGGATGGCATAAATCTCCGCCTGGAAGACGGTTGCGGTGGACCCAAGAGGGTAGGATCTTCCCAGTTTCCGTCCAGCTAGGTAGAGCCCCGCTCCTACGTGGCCATTTTTGTTCCTGGAGCCGTCTGTGAAACAGACTAGTCCTCCTGGTTCGAAGGCTACCTCCCTTTTTTCCCACTTTTCCTTTTCAGGAATTTGCAGGGTAAATTTCTTGTTTTCTCTGTTGTTTCTTGTTTTTGAGGTAGACATAAGGTTTGAGATTGGTATCTCCACCTCGGCAACCTTGGCTATCTCTGTGTGTCCTTTATAACCTCCGCCTTTCCATAGTCCCGAATCACGCATTCTTAGGTGGGCCGCCATGGCCTCCCCTTTTATCCAAATGGGAAGCGGTGGCAGCTCCAGAATGACATTCAGGGCTGCTGACGGGGTGGTTCTCATTGCACTTGTTATTAGCAAACTGGCGAGCCGTTGGAGTTTAGCTAGCCTGTTTGCAACGGTATTGCTTGTGGTTGTTTTCCACCAGACCACCGAACCATAACTGATTCTCGGTCTGATGATGGCCGTGTATAACCAGTGCATTATCTTCGGTTTTAGCCCCCACACCTTGCCTATTGTCCCTCTTAGCTGCCATAGAGATGACACAGTTTTTGTGACTGGCAATTTGTGGTAGTATGTAGTGTTTGAGTCGTTCCGCTATTATCGGACCTGCTGTTTTGTGGATCGGAACGTATATTGATTTGGTCCAGTCCTCAGCCAGGTCCCATTGTTTCAGATTAGATTACGTATTTGTGAAATATTTCGTGCCTGCTTCACCGGTCGCTGCCAGCATTTCCGCGACAATATTGTCTGATCCCGGCGATTTGTGTGTTTTCATCCCTCTCAGTGCTATGGTCACTTCTTCTTTTAGGCTCTTTGGAGCTGCGTTTTCCCTCATCAGATTCTCACAGTTGTTTTAGCGCTCTTTGATTGTTTAATAATGTTTTGTCCGTTACCAGAGTGCTATCCTCCAGTCTTATCTATGAATATCTTGGAGTGAATATCTTTGGTTCAGAGTATAGCCTCCCAAAAATATGGTAAAAAATAGTTTGCTGCCTGAAAGAGATTTTTGTGCAAAAAGTAGCGAAGTAGAATACAGGCATGTCAATCATTGAAAGTATATCTTATTGAGAGTAGGAATTTTTTTCTGGAAGCACTAGGATAATTATATTTACGCCATTCTTGGTCGTCACATTAGATTAACAATTTAACCATCAGTTCTTAATGATAATGTCAAGAACGGTTATTAGAGTGTCAAACGCTTAATTACCTATGTAATTTATATAAATGATAAAAAGGCGAATATATTTTTAATCACCATCCGGTTGTATTGAGGGAAAAATAAGGATTTAAAGTAAAATTAAAAGAGTTGGAAGAAAACTTGAATGTGCTTGTGTGGTTAATAGCAAAAAGAAATCCTCGATCTCACTTTGAGTACAAGATATTTGCTTATGATTTAATTCCTTTTCCAATGAAACTTATTTAAATTTAATAAGGCACGATCAAATTATTTTGCTGGAATTTTTGGCGATATTCGTCTTTCAGTTTAGTTAATAATTTGAGTGGCAAATTTGATGAAATGGCTGGAGTATTGATCCCTTGTTCTCTTGTTGTCTGATATAATGGAGAATAGTTAGGATGAGTTAGTTAATTGGTATTCCAGCATAATGGAGTTCCCCTGCATCACAGTTCATATAATATGTAATGTATCATCGTTCCAAATAATCGTTATTCTAATATTATTGTTAACAGTTCTCTAAACGTATCGCATTCAAAGTTACATAGAAGTATAATTTTCCGGCGAGAATTTTGTGGGAGCCAGATACTAAGAGGGATTATATCTACAGTAAATAAATAAAAAAAAAGAGATCGTTTCCTTTCCGACTGCTGAAATTTATTATCCAAGGCTTCTTGCAGATTTTCTTCGCTTTAAAGATGGATCAATCAACTTCGAAACCCAAAAAGCAAATACAACCCATCACAAATTTAAAAAGTAGAAATAGGTACCTAATGGAAGAGAGAACTGCAAAACTTTTCATTATCACATAACTAACGTTGATGTAGTGGATTAGAGATTCCCTACGTTACCTTAAGTAGTATTCTTTTGGAGTTCTCTTCACAAACTTCTGAAAACTCCTTCAAAACAAATAGTTATTTTCCTCTTGAGGTTATCATCTAGAACAAGTACCAGAGCATAATACAACGACGAGCTATTATTTAAGCATGTTGCAAAACTGACCTTTCCATATTCTAGCAGACGGTGTTTTGTCTGGGAATTTCTAACACTGTACGAGTGAACTAGACGGCCTTCAACTTGACCGAAACAACGTTTGTCTATTGAAATGCTAGATAATAATATATTCATCTGACCTATCTCAACAAGTACTTTATTAACCGCGACGTAGGTACCTATGCTAGTTTTTTACACTAGTACTGGTTATGCGTTTTAAATTGTCTCTATAAACAGGCGGAAATGCTACAACTGTAGCCGACTTTTTGCATTTATTAATAATGATTATAGTCATAAAAAAACTGTGATGCAGAAACCAACTATATTATATTAGAATTCAAGATTGTTATTGATAGTTACGTTTCGGACAGAAAACAAAAGTTTTAGCAGCACAGCGGCGAATATAACATTTTTTTTTAAATTACATTTTAAAGTACAAACTACTATTATTTTGGAAGAGAACAAATTTTATGTAAATGCAGAAATACAATAAAGTTCCATACCTGCTATCCTAGTTCTCATCGTTACCTGGGTTCGCATTGTTCCTATGTGGGGTGAGTGCGACATATTTTTAAGTCTCTTGGAGTTTTAATGTTAACTAAACTATTTTAGTGTTAATTTTATGTTATGTGTGTTAAATAAATAAAAAAATTAGAGGTAGATACCTATATGTATGTATAAAATGTGGACATCTAAATCTGATTTGCTCACTACCTACCAAGAACAATATAGCGGTAGACACTAATAGCTTTAAAAAGCTCATAAAAAGTAAGATCCTTCTCTAGGTCAGTGTCATTAGCTGCTTGATAAATATTCGTAATTAACTATAACCTTGGCTGCAGATTCTAAGTTCATGACTTTATATACTTACACAATTACCCACATTTTTTACCACAATTAGGAATGTTCAAAATACATGAATATTTGCAATAATAAATATAATTTATTAAGATATTTATTATGTAAATTATATTTACATACATTTATAAATATTTAAAAAAAATATTGAAATTAATTTATAAATAATATATCCTATGCACAATGTGATACACCTTATATACAATATTATGCTCAATATTCAGTGTCACACATAAGTGCACACACATGCATCATAATGGGAAATTTTGTTCCTAATCAGTTATGGAAAATTTTGATCGTCCTATTACTTTTTACACTTTAAAAAGATAGCCCAGTCATTATATCAAATTCTGTTGTTGATTTTTCTTATTCTACCCATTAGGGGAGATCATTGATGATCTTAAAAAATGGCGACAAGATCCGAGGTGCGTATTAGTCCGCAATTTTGAATTTTATGAAAAATAATTGTTTTTCTTGAATAACTCTGCCAGTTTACATTTATTCGTGAAAATTGTACAAACTTAACTTGTAGAAAATTCAACTTCCTCCAACTTTGCAAGCCTCAGTTTTTTTTTACGATCGATACTTTTCGAATTAAACATGATTGATACGAGTGTCATTTGAATAGTTTCATCAGGCTAATAGGCCAGTAGAATGGTATTTTGAGTTTGCGTTATCATGCACAAATTTTGTACTATACGAAATTCGATAGAGGATCATTAAGAAATGTTAAATCCAAATTTGCAGCACCGTGTGATTTTTTTTTACCGAGTTATGCAGAAAAGCGTTTTTTATTTCATTTCCACGAATATCTCGGCTTCTATCCATCGCACATAAGTAAATGACATATCATTCTCTTCGCTATGGAATTATCTACATTTTTTATACAAATATTATTTTTGTTACACTGATAATAAAAATAATATTGAGGTTTAAAGTTAAAAATTTGTCTTTTGAATAAGGTTTTTTGCAAATTACTTATTTTTTCTGCATTTTACCGCTGGAAAGCCCAAGTAGTTTTTTGAAGAACAGTCAATTACCTGTGCAGTGGTAGGTCAATCTTGAAAACCAATAATCCAGTCTCCGGCAATCTACGCGCAAACATGTGCATGTCGGCGATGTACAATTTTGAATTTTAACGAATACATTCGTCAACGACTCGAAAACTCGCATGAAAAATTGAGCATTTGTTTTTATTTACTTCAATGTGCTTCAATGTGCAACATTTCTACGTTTATTGTTCATAGATATTCAATATTTTAAATTACAAAACACAAAAGTTAATAACCTTTATTTTGAATACTTTCTTTATTGCATGCTTAGTTGCTAAATTTGAAGTAAAAAACATATGAGTGTATTTTTTTTAAGAAAAATAAAGTAATAATCAGTTAAACAAAGTACAATTATTATTAGTACGTTTTTGTTAAATCAAGGCAATACTGTGCTTTTACAAGAGTCAAGATTATAATTTCATTTTTTTTTCTAGCACGTTTCGATAGACCAGGTTCTTCCTCATTTTCTTTGTTTACTATTCCACAATAAATTTTGTCTGAATTCTTAGCTCGGCTATAATAGCGAGGCAGGGGAATCGTGGTTAGCAAATATATGTCTTCATCATCGCTGCTGTCGTCAGTGATTTCCGCGACGTTTAAACAACTTTGACCTGAGCAGTTCTTGCAAACTGCAGAGCATTTCAGTCCTGCTTTTCTGCAGCCACAAGCTGCCCCGCAATCTTTTGTGCATGCCCACGAAATAACCTTGAGATGTGAAGATGGAATTGGATCTTTAGTGCTCATTACGGGTTCTAATCCACATTTATGTCTCTTCCAGCCCCAGGTTTCCGCTTCCAAGATATTGCCAAGCTATGTTTGGATTTGGTAACATGTTCGAAATGAATGCTGCTGAGCAACTCACTCTGATGGTGGTAAAGAAGTAAGATCCGATTTTGTCTTTTGTCCCATGCGGAAGAAAAAGTTGAAATGAAATTCATCGTAGGATTTTTCGTTGTTTCCGCCATAGAGAGCGATAAAGACTTCTTTTCCTGTTGACTCAATCAGTTCGTGGTTCGGCTTTTTTGATTTAAAATATTACAACATTTGTTGCAGATGATTTTTTTCTGGTTGAAGAGTAGAACTCAGTTTTTTCTGACCCTTTTCCAAGTTTTATGAGAAAAACATTGGTGACGTGTTTTCCGAGTTAATATAAATTGACCGTTTAATTAGTCACGGTGACTATAGAAGTTTTCACGCAGCTAAGAACGCACGTGATAGCACCGGGAAAGCACACTGACAGATCCCAATATCTCACACAAAACTCACTTTCATGAATAAAATAGATACACACTACAATTCCACTCACAAAAGATAAAAAAATCAACGAAAAAAAAACCTGATAAAATACAAATTTTCGACATGCACAATTTCGCAGGTGGATTACCAGAGACTCGTTTATTGGATTTTCATGATTGACCAATCAACGTAACGGTAATTGACTGTTCTTCAAAAAACTAGTAGGGCTTTCCAGCGTTAAAATGAAAAAAAATAAGTAATTTGCAAAAAACCTTATTCGAAAGACAATTTTCTAACTTTAAACCTCAATATTGTTTTTATTATCAGTGTAACAAAAATAATATTTGTATAAAAAATGTAGGTAATTCCATAACGAAGAGAATTATATGTCATTTGCTTGTGTGCGATAGATAAGAACCGAGATATACGTAAAAATATAAAAAAAACGTTTTTTTTGCATAACTTGGTAAAAAAAAATCACACGGTGCTGCAAATTTGGATTTAACATCTCTTTAAGGTCCTCTATCGAATTTTGTATAGTATAGAATTTGTGCATGGTAACGCAAACTGAGGACATTTTTGAGGACGATTCTACTGGCCTATAATGGACAAAAAGTACTGATAAAATTATTTTCTTTCATTGACAAGCAGATTGTGTTGATTATGTGTTTCCTATAAAACTTTTTTTGTCAGTATTTGACAAATGCCATCATTGTTCCAAAGTTGACAAGTAACGTTTTTTGTCAAAAATGGATAAAATCAAGGGTTATTGTTTACATCCGCGGCTCCTAAGTTTCATCAATTTTTTCGGGACCGAGGAGCGAAATAAGGGTGCTGGGTGGGTAAGAAGCTAAAAACAGTCATTGCAAACTAATATTAAGGTCACAACTAAGGCCTCTTTGGCACTACGGTCGAATTTCTATTTTTTTTCACTTTCAGGGCAAGGAATATCTTCGAGATTAACAGAAGCACGGTTTTTATTTTGAAGTTTGCATTTATTTTGCATTTATATTCCAAAAATCATTGCATCAATCCCTGTGGACTGGACACGATATGTGAAAGCGGATATCACGCCAGTCCGGTACTGTAAGCTTCCAAGCGCTTGGCATTGTGTCGTGAAGTGGGTACATCCGTATTCGCGGTATCTAATCGACGCCTCTTGTTAGGACCGCACTCTCTCCGCACTCTCAAAACCGAGTTCTTAGGCCGTTTTTTTCTTTCCCTTCCATTTGCAAAGCAAATTAATGCCTTCCTGGTGTTACTATAGGTATGTTCTCCACCCCTATATAGGTGCCATAGTGAAACTTTAGGAGCCGCGGATGTAAATAATGACCCAAACTAATATTAAGGTCACAACTAAGGCCTCTTTGGCACTACGGTCGAATTTCTATTTTTTTCTTCACTTTCAGGGCAAGGAAAATCTTCGAGATTAACAGTAGCACGATTTTTGTATTCAAATTTGCATTTATTTTGCATGACCAAATTCAGTGTCGCTCGGTGATAAAGTTTCTTAGCCTCCTTTGAAAGGAAAAAAAAACTCAAGGGATAAAAGATGAGTTGGACTCAATTCGGTGAACCCTCTCCTTCATATACACCGTGTTTCTTGAATTTTCGGACACGGGGAATTCCCATGTTAAAATAAACTATTGTAAATATTGGCTCCCCTAATTATTTCACAGTAAAATGTCAAATGTAAAACTCCTTAAGGAAAGAAGTCTTATGCTATAATTGCATTTTCATTTTGTTCATCCGTTTTCGAGAAAATCAGGAAAAACTTAATATGATTTTTCGTAAGTTTTTCAAGGTTGCATTGCTTTTGACAGATATTTTGATAACTCGAATCTCTGATATTCTTAAGTGAATTGCTAGAGTAATGCCATTCAATAAATTTTACTTTTTCTTGTCAAAAGTAAAGCAACCTTGAAAAACTAAGTGTTGTAGTAGTCGAGTGACCCTCGTTTTTTATTCAACTATATCCGGATCTTAGGGATTAATACCCTGGTCCATTCTCCTTCGTGTCCTTGTGAGCACTAATTATTTTTCCATCTGGAGATCGCCGCTTCCCTGAGTTGCTGTGTGGATTTTCTGTCCCCGTGGCTTCTTTCGTTGAAGCTTTATGTTCTTGTGGATATCATCTCCTCAATAGGAAACACTCCGGCCACCACTTGCAGCACCTCCGTGGGCACGGTCCTCTATGCAGAAGTGATCCGAATTAGAGCCTGCCTCTGCAGGGCGCTTCTGCCCGTATCTCTTTATTTTTACCGTCGACTGCCATATTGGCGCCCCATAGAGTAGTGGTCTCCTAGAGAGAGAAGTCTCCTTTTCTTGGAGGTGGAGCCCAGAATCCGAGGCATAATACCTCCGAGAGTCGCCAGTGTTTCAGATGCCTTTTGGAGTTGGAAAAGATCATGACCTCTGGCTTTTCGGGGGCCAAGACAAGTCTTCGACTCTGTATTCAAAAGAGCCCTATTCTTTCGAGGGCGCCGTTTTCCCTCTCTATCAAACAACCATTGTCAGGTCATCCGCAAATGCCACCAGTTTAATTCCATGGGGCATCCTGCTCCTCCGGATTCTATCTTCATCGTATATAACGTTCCACAGTGTGAGGCCTACACTCAGTCGAGTTGCGCCCTGTGGAATTCCTCTTAAAATCTATAATTCTTTCCAGTTTTGTGGACTAATTTTCAGTCGAAAAAAGGAACATAATTATCAGCAATGTGTAATTGTTTCTATTTTTATTTAATTTTTCTAACGTTATTTTATTCTTGTGGATACCATAATTTTGGGCCACTTAGTATTTCTTCGACCAGTAATGTTTATGAAAGATATTCTGATCTCTGTTTATAGTACAAAAGCCTACCGCTGACAAAAGTGACACATCGTGCACTACAGACGCCGTCGGTGGGTGGATAATCGTCGGTTTTTTCGAGAAGGAATTCAAAAACTATGGCCCGCTTATATGTTACCCAAAACATCTAAAAGTATCAAGCTTGTTCTTTTGGCGAAAATAAGGATGATTTTTTTTTTTTTTTAATTCCTTTCTTCTTGAAAAATTCAACAAAAAACTAGAATTCATAGTTTTTATTAGTTTCGGGGTATGGGAAGCATTTGAGACAAAAACACATAAAGTGACATAAACACATAAATAAAGAATTCGTTTTAAGGATTATGGGCAGCCAGGTCAGACGTACTTATGATGCAATCCAGAGAGTTAAGAAATAATCAAGAAAAACTTGCAGCTGGCTAAATACACAGCCGTGTGAAGACCATTGAAAATTACTCAACTCAACTCAAACATTTTTTGCCTCATAGACTTTTTCTGCAAACTGTCTCTTGGAAATTTAAAAACAAAATAAAAGGTGCTCATTGTTTTCGATTTCTTCTCGAAGACCAGCGACCTTCTCTGACCAGCCACCGGGGTGAAATCGTAGCTATACATGCCTACAACATATCCGCCAAACGACGGCGGCATTTCAGAATTTTTTGGTTACATTTGGGTTCCCTAGTTTTGTTTCCCTCTCGAAGAAGCAGCGGTAAGATGACCTTCTTGGGTTGAATAGTAGCTACCATATTTTCAATTACATCTCCACCAGGCATTGTCTGTGCTGCACAATGCCCCTTTTGCCAGTGAGCTCTCTCGTGCTATTATTATAACATATCAAAATATACTTAAATTTTGGTAAAAAATCAATGAAAATATTGTTCTGAAATAACACTTATTAGTTTCGTAAGATAATTTTTGGTTCTTTTTTTTTCTGTGTAGATAGTGCCTACCTAGGTAGTTTGCATTTTTAGCGGTTTGGCTGCAGATTGTGCTCATTAATAATTAAGACCATTAGTATCTCATTGACTGAAACCAGTAAAGCAAGAGAGAAGAGATAGAAAAGTGGATCAGATGTAGGTACGAGTATGTAATATTTTTATATTTATGTTTAATTATAAAATACCAATTGATCAATTGGTTGTTCTTAATTTTCACATGGTAACTCGTTAAACTCAAGAAAATTTATTAACAATTTTTTCAAGTTACAATATTAGTTTTGCTGTTCAGAGAAAATTCTTATAAAACCCAAGTACTTATTAATTATTTATTTTTAAAATTGTACCCACTTTGTTCATATTTCTATGTTTTTAATTGTTATCATGACTGTGACCTCTCTTGGTGGAAATTTGATTAAAATTTGCATTCACTCTTATCGATTTGAGCATTTTTTTAAGCGCGATATGATATGAAGCGTAGACCGGTGGTAATATATCATTCCGCAGTGGCATTAGCCTCAAGCCTCTACATGGAATCAATTTTAGGGGCTCAGACTGACTCGACAAGGTTACCTGTACGAGTATAGTCGTCTTTGACCCCAAAGGTAAACACCTTGTGTCTGCATTATCCTGATACCCGTAAACTCGTTTCATCGATCTTACGTTTTACTGTTAAGTAATGTTGAATAAAATAAACTCAAGTGTTGGTGAACAACCGGCCATTATATCCATAATTTTTTCTCTGTAACTCTTCTTATCGATTATTATCGGTAAGGGGAAGTTTCGTTTTCGTATATGATTTTTCATGGATACTTATACTTGCATGGTTTGAGTTTTCCTGAGCTGGTCTTTGTATTAAGCTTAATACAAAGACACAGCAGCTTCTGCGTATATGTCTCTATAAGAATAAAGCGTTTACCTACTGAAAAATTAAATATCGTAGGATGTTAGAAATGTGATTCGTTTAAGATTAATAGGGAATTTTGTAAGAAGAAAACGGAATTTATCATGAGAAGTAACTAAAAAGTCACTATATTGAAGAGAGATATCCTATTCTCTTTCAGATTGCTAGCAATCGGAGAGAGAGGGAAGATTTGCTTCTTTACTCTTGATCATAATTTTATATCAAGGTACTCTAACTAGGGATATATTCACAACTCTCGTGTGTTAAATGCGTGTAGTTTTACAAAATCGTCAACCAATCAGAATTGTTAAATTTCGTATAAATCTACGAACTGTCATGATTTTGTAAAACTACATGCATTTTACGAGACTCGTGAATACCTCTACTATAGGCAAAACATTCATATTTCAGGCAGGCAATCAGAAACGTTGATTTTTGTGTAAAATCACGAACTGTCATTAACGTCCAGGAAATCCAGTGATCTCCATAGTCCATACTAGTTATTTGGTTCTATAATTTATTGACGAAGTCGTAAAAGTACGAAAGTATAAATGAAGCACCTCGTGATTACCCTTTTAAAACTTCGTAATTTTTATTGGGACTTGGGAGGTTGGGTAAAATTTAGTGGGAATAAATTTTGTATGGGGTTTTCTTGTAAACTTTTACTGAAATTCCAGGATAATCAAACTGTAAGAAGGGTTGTATTACCAACTTAGCTAAAGATACGATTTTTTATACGCAATGGTATTATCATCATCATGGAAAACACTTTCTACAACAAAGGAAAAGCAACAAAAATGTAAGATATTGTTACGAGTTTCTCAATAATAAATCCACCACGTAAAAGTCTTGCAAATTACTTTATTGATTAATCCAAGTTATAACCTCTAATTCTAATTCTAAATAATCAAACACACTAAACACAGCTTCTTTATAATTCGCTATGCTGTCACTACTGACTGGCTTCCTTACTTCACACTTTACTTCACTACTGCTCTGTTCAGCTTCCACTAGTTACTACTGCTCTGTCTTCACTTCTTCAGATTCACTCCACGCCCAAACTAAAACTGTCCCACGCAGTCGCGAGGCTGCTCTTATATAGTTCCCCCGGCGGGGCAGCGAAACAGTAGGTACCTTCTCGAACGTTGCACCGGCGCACCGGCCGTCGATTCGTGGATTCTGGAAATGTCGGATTGTTCGGCGAGCCCACTCCAGAAATCCATAGAACTAACGTCTGTCTGTCAATGTGTCACATGACATGTGACTGGAACTGTCGCGAACATGTCATTGACTAACTCAGAATAAAAAAAAGAATGTAAACAAACAAGCAAATGGTGGACTAGAATGTTAAAGGTTAGAGAAGCAATTACTAGAATTTTTCCAGAGCAGTCTCGTTATAATATGTTTCATTTCATAAGTTTAATTAGATTAGAACAAAAAAAAAAAACACTTTTTTGATGAAGATCAAATTTCAATATAAAATTCATACCCCAAAGTCAAGCCCAAAAATTTTTCAGATACCGCTTTTTTAAACATTATAGTGTTTTGTTTTCTTGTTAATATTAAAAAAAAATATCATGTTCATTGTAACAATTTGCATCATACTTTTTTCTAATCGGTTCAGATAAGTATGAAAAATGTGATTAACAAAATTTGTCAGTTTTTTTATTATTTTTTTTATCAGTTTTACCATTCCGGCATTCGTTAACACACTTCAGGACAATTTTTTATTATTTTTTTTTGTTATTATGTAGCGGATGATAAAGTTTGAAAATAAAATTATAAACGAAGTAGGTTAGCAGCGTTGTATGTAAACTACATTTCAGTAAACTACAAACTACGCCTCAGGAGTTTCAGATAGAGGAGTTTCAAACATGAATTTTTGTCAGAATTTGTCTCCCTGAAAATGAATATTGCTTTTTTTATCAAATAAATTTTCCTGATGTTCTTTAAATAAATAATGAAAATGAATTCAAATACATATGCATATTGTTTAAAATGTTAAGTAATAGTATAGTAGGTAAAGTAATCATTTTTCAATTTTATTGAATTATTTTGGTCAATGTATCACAAGTTAGGAAGTGATCTTGAGAAGACTGCAGTTTGCTGTGACACATAACGCGAATTCTCGCTATAAGAAGTACCAAAATAATTTCACCCTGTTTAAGAGTTCAAGGTATTGAATCAGCCGCCAACAAGAAAATAAATCGCATTAGATTCTTCTTTAGCCACAACGAAGGCATTGACCGTCTAAAAAGACAGAGATATGTCCTCTTAAATAGTGATAGTGATTCACTGTGAATTATAAATAAGTTGGCAACTGTTTTTGCTTTCAGGGGATGCTCGTGTTTCGTGAATCTTCTATTTCGGTATAGTTGGTTTGGTGTCGCTCTTGAATCACCTCTGAAATGCAAGAAACGTCCAACAATATTGTATTTGGAAAGCGTTCACTTTGTCATCGCTGCGAGTTTAGTTTCATAATTATTGTATTTTTTTTGTTAATCAAAATAAATTGTTACTTACCATTCTTCAGCTATGCATGTCTTCGTCTTATTATCTAATTCATAATTATCAAAAATATCATATCATAAAAGCTAAATGTGGATTTTAACGCAGTTATACTTTTACTTTTAATACATTTTCAGATATTTCTCCTCATTCTGAAATAGTCTACTTAGTCCGTGGCCATGTTGATAATTTTCTTCATCCACATGACCACAAAATATAGTGGCTTGTATCACCTGCTCGTCGACGTTTAGTTAGAGTTGAACCAGAGTTCTTGCACCTATGACATCGAAATGTTCCCGCTGATGATGTCTGCCGTAGTTGATAAAACGTGCAGAGGAAGTTACACTAAACATTAATAAATCGATTACAGGATTGTTTTTGGTTATAAGGACTAAAATAAAAAATTGTGGTTGAACAAGACCGAACCCGAAACTAGGAGTAGGTAATGTAACGATGACTGAAGTTTGTTACGGATTTATCTACCCTCACAATTCGACACTGACGCTGATAGTTGCCTGGCGATATCAATCTATCTGGGATTTGCGGAAGCACATAAAGTTGGTTGCAAAAAAAGAGAAAAGGGAAAAGCTATTAATCAGGTAGGTAGGGAGGGACATGAAACACATTTTTGTCTTTACCTATATTGACCTAACGTATAAAAATGCTATACACAGAATACAGTGAACCTACCTATTAAATAAACTAAATAAAGGGTGATACTTTCATATTGAGAAACATCATGCCTTGTCAAAAACTAAGGGGGAGTTTTACATAATATAAACTTATTTACAAAAACATCTCCAACCGGAGTAGTTTTCCAACACCCTCTCAAAGGGGTAGGATGAATGAATAGGGGTAAAAAATTAGGATTCTACTTATTTAATTAATCAGATTTGAAGAAACATGAATTAATAAAATTTTCCATCTAACTTTACATTATAAAAACCTTCTCAACATCAACCTCTCACCCTCAGAAGTGATTGAATATTGCAACGCTTGACGAATTTTCCATTGTACATTTTTGTGGAGTTGCAAAGCTGCAATTTGAAAAATGTCCATTAACAGCCTTGACTCTTTCATGTTTCTTAAAATCTGAAAAAATAAATAAAAACCTCATTTTATCTTTCCGCTTTGGAGGGGTGTAATTCCGACTGGGGACAATTTTGGAAATAAGTTTATATGAAAACCCTCTTTAGTTTTTGAGAAGGAATCGTTCCTTGAAATCAATCCTGTATATTATTTTTGTTAAGGCAATGTTGTAGGTACTTTTTCAAAACAATATACTCGTATTTAACTACTGAACAACACAACCAAATAACATGTTTCAAAATTATTTATAATTTTCAGTTAAGGCTCACAGGCTCAAATATATAATAATAATTATAAAGTCGTGCTATTTTTTGTTTTCAAATCGTCCTGTAATGTTTTTAGATCTGGCAGCGTCATCTAACGAATAGAAGTAGAATACAAATACTTATATTCTAACCATTCTTTACAGGATTGAAAATATTAAAGAATTCTAGAACATGAATAGGTGAATCAATAGACTTCTATGACTAATGTTTGTGTTTTTTTAGAGCTTGTAGTGTCATCTATCGATCGAATTACATTTTAAATTGTTTTGTACCGATTACACCTTTTGATTCAAAATTTGAGTATGGGGGATTAGATTTAGATTTAGACTTATCGTGAGTGAGCAATTGTGACACCTCCATTGCATCTAGTCGTGCTACATTAAACCCCATCAGGTCAGCCTCTTCAGGAAGCTGACCATCTCGACTATTGTTAATGTATCCAGGTCCACCGGTGTGAGAAAGTCTCTCCCGAAGGTTTTTGTAATCTGGTCCTTCCCAAAGCGGGACACTCACATAAGATGCGTTTTTGCTGTTTCGTCACCCTCCAAGCAGAGGCGGCATTGTTCGCTAAACCTTTCCTGTGCAGATAATGATTCAGCTTGCAGTGTCAAGTATATAGGCCTATTACGGCTTTCAGTTCTTTTCTGTTAAGCTACAATAGTTCGGTCCTTTTTTTTTAAAGTACCCTTTATAAAGGTCTTCGAATGGCCCAATCTTGGTAAGTATTGCTACTTCGTTTTGTTGTTTTGGCAATATCCGGCGATATGTCAAATACTGGTTCTGATTCGATAAATTCAGATTCGGCACCTTTCCTGGACAGAGAGTCGGCAAGTTCGTTCCCTCCATATCCAGCATGGCCCAGGAATCCAGATCAGAGTTACTTCGTTGCTCTTTGCTACAACATTCACGGTCAGTTGACAGTTCCAGACCAACTTGGACTTGCAGTAGCTGCAGAGTTAAGGACTTTTAGAGCCGTTTGGCTGTCAGAATTTTTTTTTATTTACTGCGTTGGCAGTGCCATTGGTAGTGCCATAAATATTGATTTACTGCAACTGCTCCTCTGTCTACTCGCCACTATTTGAGGGATGCCCTTGATATTGTCCTTGTCATTTAGTGCAGGTCGACAACAACTGTTAATTGATAGTTTATTTCATTTATTGATTATTTGAATGATAGGTAAACTTTACAGAGATGATATAGTTACTAGGACTGTAAAACGTGTCCTAAAAGTAAAATTAAATTTTGTATAACAATTAGGTAATGGCACATTAATGTTGAGTTGAATTGATTCGATTTGATCAATAAGAATTTAATATTTATTTGTCTTTTGAGCTTTAGGAAAGTAATAGCAAAATTGGTCTAAAAATGTCTCAAAAAATAATTATAGGTACAGTCGCGGCCACCCAAATATGATCGCATTTTTATTTGAAAAAATAGCTGAAAAAATTAAAAACTCGGTTTGGACTATCCTTAGAGGAATTATTTACTCTCCTAAATGAGTACTAACGAGGAGGAGGAGGCCCCACTTCCAGAAACCAGAAACTGGTCATACCAATCTCATCATGCGCCTCAATCGTTGGAGTGCTTGGAACTTATTTTGGAGATGAACGAATTTAGCTATATTATTGGAGGCAACCAAACATACACCAAATGTATCATTACGTAAAAGTAGCTAGATAATAATAATTAAAATTGGGGTCGGCATTCAAGACAATGCTTACTTAATAGGTACCAATACAAGTTTTACATTTATTTATAAAGAAAAATATACCTAAAAAATCATCTCTTACGAATCACTTATCTTATTAGTGGATTCTGTGAGTCGGAAAAAAACCGAAAAGTGCTCGGATATCAGAGTCAAACCGTTGTCTAACGAGACTAGCCCTCCCCCCGTTTCCGAGGATGGTGAATACTATGGTGGTATTTTAAACTCTCTCGAGTTGACCGAACCCCCTAAAACGGCCAAAAACCAACTTAGGTCATGTTAGCCCCAAAAGTTAGCCCCAAAATATTTCCACGTGCGCTTTGAATTAAAACACTTGTGGTACAGTCAAAACTTGAGAGAATGCCTTCTTGATGCTACGGAACTTCAGAATAAACTTCATTTAGACTTTTAAGTTTTTAGACAAAGAGCCGAAAGCCCTGTGGAACTTTTAAAAGGAGGATAAATCAATGTGACTAATATTGGTAAAATACACAAAAAATTCTTGGCACGCCCATGAACCCGGACAACGGGCTTGATCGTCACGGATGCATAGAACAGATCCCTCGGGACAACCAACTCGGATGACAGTGACAGTGGCGTCCCATATAGTTTTTTACAGAGGTAGCAACAAACTGACGAATAAGGTGAAATACATAAAAAATTCTTGGCACGCCCATGAACCCGGACAACGAGCTTTATGGCCACGGATGCATAGGACAGATCTCTCGGGACAACCAGCTCGGATGACAGTGACCGTGGCGTCACGGAGAGTTTTTTTTACACAGGTAGCAACAAACTGACAAATATAGGTGAAAACATAAAAAATTCTTGGGACGCCCATGAAACCGGACAACGGGCTTTATCGCCACGGATGCATAGGACAGATCCCTCGGGACAACCAGCTCGGATGACAGTGACAGTGGCGTTCCTGAGGAATTTTTTAGAAAGGTAGCAATAAAAGGACAAATATAGGAGAAATACACAAAAAATTCTTGGGACGCCCATGAACCCGGACAACGGGCTTTATCGTCACGGATGCATAGGACAGATCCCTCGGGACAACCAACTCGGATGACAGTGACAGTGGCGTCCCGGAGAGTTTTTTACAGAGGTAGCAACAAACTGACGAATATAGGTGAAAACATAAAAAATTCTTGGGACGCCCATGAAACCGGACAACGGGCTTTATCGCCACGGATGCATAGGACAGATCTCTCGGGACAACCAGCTTGGATGACAGTGACAGTGGCGTTCCTGAGGAATTTTTTAGAAAGGTAGCAATAAAAGGACAAATATAGGAGAAATACACAAAAAATTCTTGGGACGCCCATGAACCCGGACAACGGACTTTTTCTTCACAGGTGCATATGACAGATCTCTCGGCACAATCAACTCGAATGACAGTGGCAGTGGCGTCCCGGAGAGTTTTTTACAGGTAGCAAAAAATTTTCAAAAAAGAATAGAGAAAGCACAGGCCCTACGAACCATAACAGTACCTACTGTGGTGCCGCCTAATACCTAGTTGATTATTGTGCCTGATTTAAAATGGGACCTGCGCTCGTGGGTTTGGCTAATCTGTTTAATTATTTATTTGGATGTTGATTTGAAGAGAGATCTTCTCTAACTAATTTCTCAATGGATTTTCCCTAATTTGTGAAGGAAATTCCTTCAAGACAGGCGTTTTGCCATCTACTAGTGAATTGGTTCGAAGAAGCTTTGCCTATTGTGAGTATTGAGTCTGGTTAAGACGAGATTCGAATTTATTGTATCGCAACTGGAGTTTTCCTTGGATTTATGAAGGAAATTCACCCAGAGTCCACTTATCGTCATCTCCGGGCAAATGAGGTTAAGGAAATTTAGAATCGTGGGTTGAAGTTTGCTTGAACGAGATTTACCCTAGCAGGGTTTTTATTTGGAATTTTAATTAGGTAGATGAGGGAAATTAACTCAGAGTCCACTTATTGTCATCTCCGAGCCAATTAGGTTAAGGAAATTTAGAATGGTGTGCTGAAGCTCGCTTGAACGAGATTTACCCTCGCAAGGTTTTTATTTGGAATTTTAATTAGGTAGATGAGGGAAATTAACTCAAGAGTCCACTCAATCGTCATCTCCGAGCCAATTAGGTTAAGATTAGGATTGGGCGATCTAGAGTCCACTTATCGTCATCTCCAGACACGTCCAAAGGGTTAGGAAGTCAAAATTTATCTGAGAGCGACCTGCTGTGAGACGTCTGCTTTTATAGAAGCAGCCTTGTCGTGCCTTCCAAGCACGACAAGCAACAATACATCTTATTGGCACCGTTGGTTTCTTGTGTCTGTCCCTTATCATATCTGCTTAATCAAGAGACTTAGCGAGTTGACCTCGCGGCTACCTTTCTGAATTGTCCTGAACTTCAACTACCTAAATTTTCCTTCAAATCGGCCAACGCGTTCTCTACGTTTCCATTGTTCCTATCTATTATAATTACGCCGGCTTAACTTTCATCTCGGGTTTTCACCTGCTTGCCATCTAGGGATGATGATGAATTTTCGGCTGTTGTCCTTTATTAATTCGCTTTATCGATTGGTGTTATTTTTATTTTCGTAGGTTTAATACCTAACGAGTAACTATTGTCTTTGCAAGGGGTTATTGTTTGTTTCTGATTTCACATTCTTTCACCCGGTCTGTATCTAGGTCAGCTCAACCTTTCAATCGGCGCGGGGTGTATTCAGAGAGTCATCTGGCAATGATTTGCCCTCGCCGTTGCCGCTTTCTCGAAGGACTGAAATGTGACCAGCTAGAGCGATTCTATTTTTCTGAATATTTAATGAGCTGACGGGATCGTTTACTTGATGTAACGTCGGGTGGCTGCGCTTTTATTTCCTAACAATTAGGTATTTACGTACCTAATGCTTGCACTATTTGCTTTTTCGGTTTGGGCTGATTTAACGAGGGAGATGGAAATATTTTCCTTATCATGCTACCTAGGTGCGATCCATTTCAAATAATTTTAAAATTCTTGATTTATGTTTGTGCAACCGGCCCACAATGTGTCTACGGATGGAGTTATGAAGAGGAAATACTATCTTAATATCGATTTTACGAGAAAAAGTCATTCTTTATAAAAAGAACTCTGCTTCGCGAGAAACCTCAGAAATCACAATTAGATTTTCAATCGCATGAATACTGTAATTTTATGAATTTGGTCATCTGAAATTTTTCATTCAGTAGGTCATAACTAGCGTAGTTGCTTATCGTGAAAATTTCACTTCAATTTCCTCGAAAACGGGCTGTAAGTAGATATAGAAATGAGTCAATTTTCGCCCCATTTCCTAATACCTTGAAATGACAAAAACTACAAGAGCGTTTTGAAAACCGGAAACTTTGAAATTTTAGAGAAATAATAAGAAATATAATAACGAATATTAGTACAGCTACCTACTGCGAACAACTCAGTCCAATTTCTTCAAAAATGAGCTCATAAGTGATTTTAGAAATTAGCCATTTTTACTATTTTCCTACCCACGCCACTTGTTTAATAATAAATTTTTTTTTCATTATCGTTAATTTAAAAAATAATTCTTCCACCCCTGCTAATTTGGTTTCAAAATATTTTCTATCGTGCTTGTGCAAGGGTTCCAAAAATAGATGTTTTTCCGAAAATTCAAATGGCCGCTATTTTGAAACGGATCGGATTTAACAAGATTGCAAAATTTCGACAGATATTTTATTCAGAGTATTTAGCACAAAAAAGTTTATCAGAAGAAAGAGCAACGCCGCAAATGAACAAAATCAACCTTTGCTACCTTTTTTATACTTCGTTTTTATACCTTATACTTCGGGAAACACGCCCTTTGGAATGCTATACCAAAGTGATGCGGTTCTATACATAAAGGAAGTCTGAAATAGGGTGGTACGAGGTGTAGCGAGCTGAACCTGATACGGATGAGCGTCTGCGGCTCGGCGTGTATTTCTGCCTGGTCTTGATCTTGGTGGGATCAAGCGGGACACGTCTTTTGAACACTTTCCATTAAAATATCTGTAAAACAGACTCAGGTCAGCTACTCTTCTTCGATGTTCGAGAGTGTCTAAATTTTTTGTCAAATCTGGGTCCCCAATCAAGCGGATGGCTCTTTTCTGAATAGAATCGAGTAGTCTCAGGGTATGTTTAGGAGCTGAGCTCCAAATATGTGAGCAGTACTCCAAGGATGGTCGGATTTGAGCCTTGTATAAGAGGAGAAGCCGTTGTGGTGTATAAAATTTCTTCGTGCGGAAGAGTGTTCCAAGTTTTTGAGAAGCACTCTTCGCCAGACCTGCAACATGATCATGCCAAGACATGTTCGTCCAAGGCTCACTCCAAGTAAACGGAGAGATGACGCTGGGGTAAGAGAGTGTCCCGCCATCATCATATCTGGCTCCAAAACGTTGGTCTTTTTAGAGAAGATGACTGCTTGGGTTTTTCCAGCATTAAATTGGACTTGGTTTCTATCGCCCCAAGTTAGAATGTCTTGCAAGTCATTGTTAAGTATGGCAACTTCTTGCTCCCTGCGAGTCTGTGCGTCGATGGCAGATGTTCGCGCATCTAACGTATAAGAAGATATGAGGGTACTGTCATCGGCAAAACTGTATATTGGATTTTTTGTTGTTTCAAGCAAGTCGTTTATAAATATTAGAAAGAGAGTCGGAGATAAAATGGATCCCTGAGGCACACCGGCATTGATGGAAAAGGTCTCAGAAAGAACTCCATCGACTGCCACCTGCAATGAACGATCTCCGAGATAACTCGCAAGCCACAAGCAGAATTTCTCGGGCATGCCATAGGCCTGCAGTTTTGCCAACAGTCCATCATGCCAAACACGGTCGAAAGCTCTAGAAATATCAAGCGCAACCCCTCGAGACTACCCATGGTGCTCGATTGCGCTGTTTCACAGCTTGGTAACGTAGGTGAGAAGGTCACCAGTTGACCTCTGTTTGCGGAATCCGTATTGGCGGTCGCTGATCATATTAGCTACTTCCAAGTACTTTAAAAGATGTTGGTTAATAGCTTTCTCCATAATCTTGGATATTACTGAAAGCAGTGCCGCTGGTCGATAGTTACTTGGTATAGTCTTTTTGCCTTTCTTGGGAATAGGTTGGATCCGTGCACATTTCCAGCAAGAAGGAAATATTCCCTTTTTATACGACAAATTGAAAAGTCGGCAAAAAACAGATGACAGCTCGGTGGCGCATTTTTTTAGTACGATAACAGGTACGTCATCGGGCCCAGAAGCTTTGTTTGGGTCTAAGGCTAACATAATGCTCTTTATGACACGCTGTCGGAAAACAATGTCTGACATTTTGGTCTCCACGGAAGGGATTATTGGCGGAGTTCTTCCATGAAAGTCGACGGAAGAGTATGAAGAAAAGACTCCCGCCAACAAGTTCGCCTTCTCAGTAGCCGTGGATGCGATAGTCCCATCTGTCCGTGTAAGTGGTGGAATAGTGGATCTGGTGAAGTTCTGGCTGACTGCCGTAGTTACAGACCAAAAAGATTTCGAACCGTTAGGGCAGGAGAGAAGTTTATTCCTAATTCTTTGTTTGTGAGTTTCCTTGGTTTGATTTATTATTTCTTTGCACCTGTTTCGAGCAAGGATAAAATTGTGGTGGTTTATGCCGTCGGGGTTCTCTCGCCATTGGCGAAAAGCCAGTTGTTTGGAGGCGACAGCTTCCTTACATCTTTTGTTGAACCAAGGTTTGCTGGTTGAGGGCTGTTTGAAAAGGGAACGTAGGCTTCCATGCCTGTTAGGATGACTTGAGCAACTTCCCTAGCACAAACAGATGGATCATTAGAGCCGAAACAAACACTCCTCCATGGAAAATCTCGATAATATTCCCTGAGTTCTTCCCATTTAGCAGATCTATAGTGCCAGACTACACGAGGTTTACTTGCTTCTTTTCCGTGACGAAGAAGCCCGTTGTCCGGGTCCGTAGGCGTCCCAAGAATTTTTTATGTTTTCACCTATATTCGTCAGTTTGTAGCTACCTCTGTAAAAAACTCTCAGGGATGCCACTGTCACAGTCATCAAGTTGGTTGTCCCAAGGGATCTGTCCTATGTATCCGTGGCGATAAAGCCCGTTGTCCGGGTTCATGGGCGTGCCAAGAATTTTTTATGTATTTCACCTATATTCGTCAGTTTGTTGCTACCTCTGTAAAAAAAACTATATGGGACGCCACTATCACTGTCATTCGAGTTGCTTGTCCCGAGGGATCTGTCCTATGTATCCGTGGCGATAAAGCCCGTTGTCCGGGTTCATGGGCGTCCCAAGAATTTTTTATGTTTTCACCTATATTCGTCAGTTTGTTGTTACCTCTGTAAAAAACTCTCCGGGACGCCACTGTCACTGTCATTCGAGTTGGTTGTCCCGAGGGATCTGTTCTATGCATCGGTGGCAATAAAGCTCGTTGTCCGGGTTCATGGGCGTCCCAAGAATTTTTTATGTATTTCACCTATATTCGTCAGTTTGTTGCTACCTCTGTAAAAAACTCTCCGGAACGCCACTGTCACTGTCATCCGAGCTGGTTGTCCCGAGGGATCTGTTCTATGCATCAGTGGCCATAAAGCTCGTTGTACGGGTTCATGGGCGTGCCAAGAATTTTTTATGTATTTCACCTATAATCGTCAGTTTGTTGCTACCTCTGTAAAAAACTATATGGGACGCCACTGTCACTGTTATTCGAGTTGGTTGTCCCGAGGGATCTGTCCTATGCATCCGTGGCGATAAAGCTCGTTGTCCGGGTTCATGGGCGTCCCAAGAATTTTTTATGTTTTCATCTTTATTCGTCAGTTTGTTGCTACCTCTGTAAAAAACTCTCCGGGACGCCACTGTCACTGTCATCCGAGTTGGTTGTCCCGAGGGATCTGTCCTATGCATCCGTGACGATAAAGCCCGTTGTCCGGTTTCATGGGCGTCCCAAGAATTTTTTATGTTTTCACCTATATTCGTCAGTTTGTTGCTACCTCTGTAAAAAACTCTCCGGGACGCCACTGTCACTGTCATCCGAGTTGGTTGCCCCGAGGGATCTGTCCTATGCATCGGTGGCTACAAAGCTCGTTGTCCGGGTTCATGGGCGTCCCAAAATTTTTTTATGTATTTCACCTATATTCGTCAGTTTGTTGTTACCTCTGTAAAAAAACTCTCCGGAACGCCACTGTCACTGTCATCCGAGCTGGTAGTCCAGAGGGATCTGTCCAATGCATCCGTGGCCATAAAGCTCGTTGTCCGGGTTCATGCGCGTGCCAAGAATTTTTTGTGTATTTCACCTATATTCGTCAGTTTGTTGCTACCTCTGTAAAAAACTATATGGGACGCCACTGTCACTGTCATTCGAGTTGGTTGTCCCGAGGGATCTGTCCTATGCATCCGTGGCGATAAAGCTCGTTGTCCGGGTTCATGGGCGTCCCAAGAATTTTTTATGTTTTCACCTTTATTCGTCAGTTTGTTGCTACCTCCGTAAAAAACTCTCCGGGACGCCACTGTCACTGTCATCCGAGCTGGTTGTCCCGAGGGATCTGTCCTATGCATCCGTGGCGATAAAGCCCGTTGTCCGGTTTCATGGGCGTCCCAAGAATTTTTTATGTTTTCACCTATATTCGTCAGTTTGTTGCTACCTCTGTAAAAAACTCTCCGGGACGCCACTGTCACTGTCATCCAAGATGATTGTCCCGAGGGATCTGTCCTATGCATCCGTGACGATAAAGCCCGTTGTCCGGGTTCATGGGCGTGCCAAGAATTTTTTGTGTATTTCACCTATATTCGTCAGTTTGTTGCTACCTCTGTAAAAAACTATATGGGACGCCACTATCACTGTCATTCGAGTTGGTTGTCCCGAGGGATCTGTCCTATGTATCCGTGGCGATAAAGCCCGTTGTCCGGGTTCATGGGCGTCCCAAGAATTTTTTATGTTTTCACCTATATTCGTCAGTTTGTTGCTACCTCTGTAAAAAACTCTCCGGGACGCCACTGTCACTGTCATCCGAGTTGGTTGCCCCGAGGGATCTGTCCTATGCATCGGTGGCGATAAAGCTCGTTGTCCGGGTTCATGGGCGTCCCAAGAATTTTTTATGTATTTCACCTATATTCGTCAGTTTGTTGTTACCTCTGTAAAAAACTCTCCGGGACGCCACTGTCACTGTCATCCGAGCTGGTTGTCCCGAGGGATCTGTCCCATGCATCCGTGGCGATAAATCCCGTTGTCCGGTTTCATGGGCGTCCCAAGAATTTTTTATGTTTTCACCTATATTCGTCAGTTTGTTGCTACCTCTGTAAAAAACTCTCCGGGACGCCACTGTCACTGTCATCCGAGCTGGTTGTCCCGAGGGATCTGTCCTATGCATCAGTGGCCATAAAGCTTGTTGTACGGGTTCATGGGCGTGCCAAGAATTTTTTATGTATTTCACCTATATTCGTCAGTTTTTTGCTACCTTTCTAAAAAATCCCTCAGGAACGCCACTGTCACTGTCATCCAAGCTGGTTGTCCCAAGAGATCTGTCCTATGCATCCGTGGCGATAAAGCCCGTTGTCCGGTTTCATGGGCGTCCCAAGAATTTTTTATGTTTTCACCTATATTCGTCAGTTTGTTGCTACCTCTGTAAAAAAACTCTCCGGGACGCCACTGTCACTGTCATCCGAGTTGGTTGCCCCGAGGGATCTGTCCTATGCATCGGTGGCGACAAAGCTCGTTGTCCGGGTTCATGGGCGTCCCAAGAATTTTTTATGTATTTCACCTATATTCGTCAGTTTGTTGTTACCTCTGTAAAAAACTCTCCGGGACGCCACTGTCACTGTCATTCGAGTTGGTTGTCCCGAGGGATCTGTTCTATGCATCGGTGGCAATAAAGCTCGTTGTCCGGGTTCATGGGCGTCCCAAGAATTTTTTATGTATTTCACCTATATTCGTCAGTTTGTTGCTACCTCTGTAAAAAACTCTCCGGAACGCCACTGTCACTGTCATCCGAGCTGGTTGTCCCGAGGGATCTGTTCTATGCATCAGTGGCCATAAAGCTCGTTGTACGGGTTCATGGGCGTGCCAAGAATTTTTTATGTATTTCACCTATATTCGTCAGTTTGTTGCTACCTCTGTAAAAAACTATATGGGACGCCACTGTCACTGTTATTCGAGTTGGTTGTCCCGAGGGATCTGTCCTATGCATCCGTGGCGATAAAGCTCGTTGTCCGGGTTCATGGGCGTCCCAAGAATTTTTTATGTTTTCACCTTTATTCGTCAGTTTGTTGCTACCTCTGTAAAAAACTCTCCGGGACGCCACTGTCACTGTCATCCGAGTTGGTTGTCCCGAGGGATCTGTCCTATGCATCCGTGACGATAAAGCCCGTTGTCCGGTTTCATGGGCGTCCCAAGAATTTTTTATGTTTTCACCTATATTCGTCAGTTTGTTGCTACCTCTGTAAAAAACTCTCCGGGACGCCACTGTCACTGTCATCCGAGTTGGTTGCCCCGAGGGATCTGTCCTATGCATCGGTGGCTACAAAGCTCGTTGTCCGGGTTCATGGGCGTCCCAAGAATTTTTTATGTATTTCACCTATATTCGTCAGTTTGTTGTTACCTCTGTAAAAAAACTCTCCGGAACGCCACTGTCACTGTCATCCGAGCTGGTAGTCCAGAGGGATCTGTCCTATGCATCCGTGGCCATAAAGCTCGTTGTCCGGGTTCATGTGCGTGCCAAGAATTTTTTGTGTGTTTCACCTATATTCGTCAGTTTGTTGCTACCTCTGTAAAAAACTATATGGGACGCCACTGTCACTGTCATTCGAGTTGGTTGTCCCGAGGGATCTGTCCTATGCATCCGTGGCGATAAAGCTCGTTGTCCGGGTTCATGGGCGTCCCAAGAATTTTTTATGTTTTCACCTTTATTCGTCAGTTTGTTGCTACCTCCGTAAAAAACTCTCCGGGACGCCACTGTCACTGTCATCCGAGCTGGTTGTCCCGAGGGATCTGTCCTATGCATCCGTGGCGATAAAGCTCGTTGTCCGGGTTCATGGGCATCCCAAGAATTTTTTATGTTTTCACCTGTATTCGTCAGTTTGTTGCTACCTCTGTAAAAAACTCTCCGGGACGCCACTGTCACTGTCATTTGAGTTGGTTATCCCGAGGGATCTGTCCTATGCATCCGTGACGATAAAGCCCGTTGTCCGGGTTCGTAGGCGTCCCAAGAATTTTTTATGTATTTTACCAATATTAGTCACATTGATTTATCCTCCTTTTAAAAGTTCCACAGGGCTTTCGGCTCTTTGTCTAAAAACTTAAAAGTCTAAATGAAGTTTATTCTGAAGTTCCGTAGCATCAAGAAGGCATTCTCTCAAGTTTTGACTGTACCACAAGTGTTTTAATTCAAAGCGCACGTGGAAATATTTTGGGGCTAACTTTTGGGGCTAACATGACCTAAGTCAAAAACCACCCCTATGATGGGTAAATCACGGAACTTCTTTCTCTTGGCGGCCAAACTTGTGTCACCCCCCGTTTTCGAGGTCGCTGAACGCGATGCTGACGTCGAGGTCGGTTCTCGATGCCTGCCATCCCCTCTACGTGGCTAAGAACAACCCCCGGAAGGATGAAACGGGAGCTCGCCGCGTGAAATCGACGAAAATCCGTCCCCGCCGTTTTCGAGGTCGTTGAACGCGATGCTGACGTCGAGGTCGGTCCTCGACGCCCGCCAACCTCTCGGTCGGACGTAAATCAGAGCACGCTCTGCCCACCCCTTTTTATATTTTATTTGTTAATAAAAACAACCTTTATTAGAACCCTTACTCATGATTGTTTTATTTTTATAAAAAGTTCTCATGTTAACTTTTCACCCCTTCTGGGGGTTGTTCTTGGCCGCGTAGATGGATTGGCGGGCGTCGAGGACCCGACCTCGACGTCAGCATTGCGTTCAGCGACCTCGAAAACGGGCGGGGACGGACTTTCGTCGATTTCACGCGGCGAGTTCCCGTGTCACCCCTTCCGGGGGTTGTTCTTGGTCGCGTAGAGGGGTTAGCGGACGTCTAGGACCGACCTCAACGTCATCATCGCGTCCAGCGACCTCGAAAACGGGCAGGAACGGATTTTCGTGAATTTCACGCGGCTAGTTCCCGTTTCACCTTTCCGGGGGTTGTTCTTGACCACATAAAGGGGATGGTGGGCATCAAGAACCGACCTCGACGTCAGCATCGTGTTCAACGACCTCGAAAACGGGGAGTGACACAAGTTTGGCCGCCAAGAGAAAGAAGTTCCGTGATTTAGCCTTCATAGCGGTGGTTTTTGGCCGTTTTAGGGGATGCGATCAACTCGAAAACGGGGGGAAGGGCTAGTCTCGTTATACTCTGAAATCCGAGCACATTCGTCCGACTCACATCAGTATCCACTATGATGTAGGGTCTACTATACCTAATCCCTACATACACCGTGTTGCATAGAAAAGGTAACATAGAGAATACGTGTAAAGCATATTTCAACAATACTTTGAAAATAAATGACATCCTTCAAAAAATACAGTTTCCTTGGAAACTATTAGGTTTCCTAGACTATACAGTTTCCTAGCAAACTATCAGCTTTTAAACCAGAGTGGCTTGGATCCTTAATAATATTCACTGTAGTGTTTTCCCTATGTTACCTTTCCTATGCAGCACAGTGATTTCAACTCAAAGACTTTTGGTCTCGGCATACTCGCTTAGGAGCCAGCGATAATAGTGGAGTCAGTCAAATTAGCTCAAAAATTCATTTTTTCGGAATAATTAGCGAAAAGATGGATTTTTGAAATCACATTGAAATGTGTTATAACAATAAAAAGTTATAAACTCATAATTTGCCGCTAATCATTTTTTTTAAATAATAAAAAAGAAGCTTAGTCGCAATATGTTAAATAAATAAATCAAATTCAACACAATCTTATTCAAATTGATACATTAGAGGTTTTGAAGGTCGCTGAACAAGAATGCAATGTTAAAAAAATTATCATTTCATAATGGACGCCTTTAATTTTTTTAAAGTTACATATTCAATAAGGCTATAATAATAATAATACAAAGAAACTAAATTTTACAATATCTCGACATGAAATTCTCCCTGTCCTCTTACTTTTGGTTACGTATCCCAATCAATCTTGCCAATCAGGTATTCTTATATGCTATAGGTATCTCATTCTAACATTCAAACAATTTTTTTTCAATACCAATATCTATAACTATAACAATAGCAGGTAAACTGATATTCATAATTTCAGCATGAAAATATATTTTAGAAATGCATCTTTCGTAGAATTACTTAAAAAAATAAATTAGGACGGTCAAAATAAACTATTAATTAATTTAGGTATATTGTCAATTATTATTGAAAAACACATGAATTTTGAAAATTAAATTTATCTTAAAGCACAATATACAGGGTGTTGATTTTCAAAGCGGGCCATAGGGGATTAGCATTGCGAAAGTGGTTTTTGAGGATTCCTGCTCGCCGTTTAAACTGACAGAAATGGTTTTGGTATCAAAATGAAGCTAAAATTATTGCGCATAACGCTGGACATCAGAAATTAATTTAAGTTCACGTTGTTTTCTAAAATTCTTCAATAAAAATTCAATGACGTTTCTATGTTTTGACAATCCAATAATAAAACTTTATAAGTCAGTCGGTAATAATAAAGTCTGGTTCTATTTAAAAATGGGTTATACAAACCAAGAAAGAGTCTTTATGGTGAAAACCTACTACAGTGTAGCCAGTTACAGGAGGGTTCGCGATTTATTTGCCGTGATTTTTTTTAATAGACCAATGTTTTATTATTTGATTGTCAAAACGTAGAAACGTCATTATTGTTTAGGCAAGGCATGCTATTTTGTGATTAAACATTAACAATTACTTGAATTTTTACTGAAGAATTTTAGAAAACAACGTGAAATTAAATTAATTTCTGATGTCAAGCGTTATGCGCAATAGTTTTAGCTTCATTTTGATACCAAAACCATTTCTGTCAGTTTAAACGGCGAGCAGGAATCCTCAAAAATCACTTTCGCAATGCTAATCCCCTATGGCCCGCTTTGAAAATCAACACCCTGTATAATATTATAGCTGCAAGTGTGAGGATACTCCAGGATTTTTTCTCTGTCAAAAGACTGTCCGCATATTATGAGGGAACACATAAGGAAAAAATAGTTAAATTAGTAACACAAAATTGTTTCAACGTTTTATTATCATTGTTATTATAATTTTTGTAACATTATTATTATCTACTGCTAACTAACAAAAAATATGAGTAAAAACACTGATACTTCATTTTAATAATTGAGCAAGCATAAGTTAAAACATTTCGTCTAATTATGACAAACTACCAATTTTAATGATATGTAGGTACCTTAGTCACTTAGTTTAATTTTCTGCAAAAAAAAATACAATTTTACACACAAAAGAATTTCTGACCAAACCCAATTATTAATATGAGTTATTTACAGTCCTTACTAATTTAACCCCCTTAAAAATTTAAAACGTCCATTGGTTCTATGTGGTTTTTGAACAAGGAATACTTAGAAATCTTTTTTGATTGGAGCACCATGCAAACTCGTTCTTGATCGAATTTGTTTTTACCAAACACTGTAAAACTACAAATTTTCGTGATTATACCTATACAGGGTCCCGCAACAGTGTATAATTAATCTTACTATTACATTTATAAAGGACCTTATCTTTTAGAGATCGTCAATAAATATTCTTATGTTAGCGGAATATCGCCATTTCTTGAAGGAAATTTTGTTCTAATAAAAATGAACACCAGTCCTCCAAGAAGAAATGTAATTCCCAGTCCAATCACAAGGAATACATAGGAAATTGACGTGCTCTGCTTAATTTCACTACTAATATTATCCATTGATATTTGAATACCGGAAGACATTTCTCGACTTGTTTTAGTTTCGTCAATAAATTTTAATAAGTCTTCTCTTAAATGCTTAATTTCTAAAGGAGCTTCGTTGTTAACCGGGTTATTAAACTTCTGAGTAAATTCTTCAAGTATATCATTCATTTTATAACGATCATCATTTGAATCGTTCATAAACTTTAAATAAGTTTTCCTTAGGTTGATCAGTTCCAAAGTGTTGTTCAAATAAGTTTTCCTTAGATTGGTCAGTTCCAAAGTGTTGTTTTTTATAACTATTAGGTAATTTGAATTTTCAGTGGGAATATTCTGTTCTTTAGAATAATTATGGGGATTTAAATTTCGCAAGGGACCATCGCATGTGACACCTTTTATATTATGTCCAATAGGACGAGAGTAATTAACGCCAATACTTTTAGCTGATTCGATGTTTAACCTCTCTAACTGAATGTTCAGTTGGTAAAGTTTCTCACAATTCCAATAATTATTATGGATGTAAATTTTTTTCAGATTCTCCAAAATGGCAATGCCATCAATACTTGAGATACGATTACTTTTAATGTTCAGAATTTGAAGATTTTTCAATGTATGAAAATTTAATCTTTCGAAATGGGTAAGATTATTGTTGGAAATATTCAACACTTCCAAGTTTACAGTAGAGTCTAATAAACCATAGGGCAGAGCGATGATTTGATTAAAAGATAAATCTAAAAAATTCAAAGAAGCCAAATTTAAGAATAGACTGGAAGATAAGTTTGATAAATTATTGTGATGTAGATTCAACTCCCGCAATACTTCTAAAGAATCTAAAACTTCGTTCTCTATAACATGTAAATTATTGAAACTTAAGTCAAGATACGTCAAATTCTTCAATTCTATTAATGAACTAGAATTAATGCTTTCTAGGTGATTCTTACTCGCTGATAATGTTTTTAGCTTTTCCGTGTGGAAAATAAGAGTCTCTCCTTTTAGATTTACGTTATCTATCAATATTTCCTCAATGGATGTCAAATCAGTGATCACATAATCACTTAAAGAACGCATATTGCGATTATTTGAAATATTCAGAAAAATTAGCCTTTTCTGGTTTATAAACAAGTAATCTGGAAGTTCCTGTATGCAATTATCATTAAGAAGCAGCTCCTTGAGGTTTGGTAAGTCATTAAAGGTACTAGACGCAATTACCTCTATTTTATTAAAAGATAAATCTAAATGCTTCAGTACGCTTTGACCTGAAAATAAATTTTCGTTTATGGCGGTGATATAATTGTTACTCAAAAATAATTTTTCAATTGTAGGGGTTTCATTAATTAAGGGCAAGTAATTAAATTCAGATATCGAATTGAAAGACAGATCCAGTTCCACTATTTTCGTGAAATTCTTGAATAAATCTTTTGGAATTTCTCTAATACTGTTGTGAGCTAGAATAAGCACGTCAATATTGTCTGTTTGATAAAATGAATTGGGCTCTATATTAGATATCAAATTATGTGATAAGTTCAAAATCATTAATCCCTTCAACTTAATAAAATAGTGCTTTGTAATTTTGGAAATCCGATTGTGATGGAGATAGAGCTCCCGGAGGCTCACTAGTCCAAGCATAGAAAACTCATCAATGTCTATCATATTATATGACATATTCAACAACTTTGAATTATATAAATATCGAAGAAGATCGTCAGGAAAGTGAGTTAAGTTATTATGACTGATCTCTAAGTTTTCAATTTCACAATTTCTCTCACTTTCCGTAATTTTCAACATAGAGCTGTCGCTCAGACTAGCATTATTAATTTTTAAATCTCTCAAATGGGACCCAAATGGTATCTCAAAAACGTCTAAAGGGTTGTTTGACAAATCGATGATTGACAAAGGCGAATGTGCTGGAAATGACCAATTATAGAAAACGTTGCTGGAAATCATTTTAATATTGTTGGTGTACAAGAAAAGTTCCGTTAAATTTTTATTCTGATCAAAAGAATGTGGCTCAATTTCTGTTATCAGATTGTGAGATAAGTCAAGGTGCTCAAGGTCTACCAAACTACTAAAATATTTGCTTAGGATCTTTTTAAACTGGTTTCTTTTCAAGATGACTTTTTTCACAAAGTAAACGTTTGTAAATGCAATATTTTCTAATAGGGTGTCATGAATATCAATTGTATTACACCATATTTCAATAGCTTGATAGTTAATTTTCATTTGTATTTGCAAATCACGTATATCTGAATCGATAATTTTTATGCGTTCATACAGGATGCTGTATGTATATCGATTATTTCGTAGTCTTTGATGTACAGCATTATTAAGGTAGCCATAATTGTTAAATTCGTCTGAAGAAGATATGTTACTACAAGCGTAGAGGGAATAATCAGCAGAACATTTGCATTGCGGAAAATAATACTCGGATTTCGGTTTTAATGAGCATTCTTGAGAAGAATACGTTACAGCAATCAATATTAAGTAAGTAAGCGAAGGTACTTGCGACAATTTCTGAAACAAGAAAGAACAATATAAAAAGCAGCCAATAATTATATCGGCTTCGCCAAATTAGAACTACTTGCAATCGGCAAAGAAAGCTTTTTTACCTTTATTAAGATGACAAAGAAACAAAATACTTTTAATATCCAGTCATGCTTTAAGATACTATAATTTAGGACAGTCAAAATAAACTATTAATTAATTTTTATTGTCAATAATTATTATTATTGAAAAACACATGAATTTTGAAAGTTAAAGTTATCTGAAAGCACAATATAATATTATAGTAGCTGCAACTGTGAGGATATACTCCAGGATTTTTTCTCTGTCAAAAGAATGTCCGCATATTATCAGGGAACACATAAAGAAAAAATAGTTAAATTAGTAACACATAATAATTGTTTCAACGTTTTATTATCATTATTATTATAATTTTTGTAACATTATTATTACCTACTACTAATTATACAAAAAATGCGAGTAAAAACATTTTGTCTAATGACAAACCACCAATTTTATTGATATGTAGTAGGTACCTTTAGTCACTTAATTTTATTTTCTGCAAAATAAAAATACAATTTTACACACAAAAAGAATTTCTGACCAAACCCAATTATTAATATGAGTTATTTACAGTCCTTACTAATTTATAAAAATTTAAAACTTATTCCATTGGTTGTATGTGGTTTTTGAACAAGGATTACTCAGAAATTTTTTTTTAATGGAGCTCCATGCAAACTCGTGCTTGACCGTTTTTTTTTACCAAACACTGTAAAACTACAAATTTTCGTGAATCCAGGATTCGTGATATAGAGGGTCCTGAAACAGTGCGTTTTAACGTCATTCCTAGCGGCCTACCGTTAGAGAAAAAAATAAATATTTAACCAAAAGGTTGTATGGTTTGGGGCGACCTATAATCTAGAATTATATTTTCAGCTATACAGCTATCCCAATATCGCTGTACGCCATACAACTGAAATTTTAAATAGGATTTTTTTTAAATAGGACTTTAAATTTTAAATACTGCTGCGGTCGGGCTAATTAGATTAGGCTCTGGGCCAATTAAAATTCGATCGTTGTTGAAAAACAATTGCCGACTTACCTTCGTTGGGCCGAAGTATTAATTGATGCACCAAAATCTCATTCAGATTTCAAGCGACTGTAGTGGCATCAGCAGCATAAAGCGGTACGGTTTAATTACCCCTAAGATATAAGGTACTGGGATGCCAGATGACCTTTTAATTTTGAATAATAGATCTAAAGTAACCTGAACTATAAAGGCATCAAAATTCACTCAGGTTATGAGATGTTAATAATTTCTAACTACTGTATCTACCTACGGAATAATAAAGTTGATCTTTTAATGAAAAGTATATTTATGAATTCTGTTTACAAAATAAATGATTGAAATTCTATGGTTATGAAATTACTAATTAATTGATCATGAAGTTAATTGCAAAATATCTCATTTAACAGTTTAACTGGTAGAGAAAATAGATCTATTTTTTCCTTCACATAAAAAGTGACAAATTCATTCAATTATTACTTAAATAATAATGGTAATGATTGTATATCAGGTATTTCAAAGTTATTATTAATATAAGTTTTAATTAATAAAACATCAATCTCTCGATGAGATAAGGCAATAGAACGACACAAAAATCCTAACAGATTTCTCTGATATCACGCTGAGCAATAAAAGGTTATGTCACACTTGCTTACTGATACGACATTTTGCCTTCCTTTGAATGTCGTGCCGAGACTGGAGAGCGGGGCCCTGGACGAAATCTCAGGATAGGAGACCGTGGTCTCCCTCTGGGGTGGCAGAAAGACTGTTGGACGGCGTCGTGTCCCGTGGGAACACGTGCCTAACTCTGGTAGCGTGGTCGTCCTTCGAGGTTAGATGAAACTCGAAAATATGGGGCTACGAATGATGAGATCCAGTATTCATGGGCAGGTAGCAGCAAAACCTTCAGATAATGTAAGGGATTCCTTCCATAAAAGCGGATATTCAGATGTACCAGAAATGGAAACCAATATGGCGTCCGGGAAGACAGGTGGGGTTCTACTCCGTAGATAGGTTTTCCGACGAGATAAGATAGTACCCCGATTGATAGGGTAGGTAGAAAGAACTATAACAATATATAAACTCTATTAGAGAAAGTTTCAGATAGTTTGAACAATTTACTTACCCGATTTATTAATCGGTCCTTAGATAAAGAGAAAAGGTAGGGGTGCGACTTGTCGCTTCAAGCACCAAGATTGGAAGACGAACAAACTTGTCCAGAAAGTGCGGAGCACCTTTTCCGCGCAGCTCGAAGAAAGGGTTGTTGTATTTAAATTTGCGAAACTACATCACAGCGACATCTGTGTTTCTAATTTATCGAAAAGGAAGATTGTAAGAGAAGGAAGTTACAGATTGTACTAAAGGTAGGGATCTTGAACTTGCCTAGTTTAGTTAGTTTTACCACTCGGCAACAGGTGGCGATGTTAGTTCAAAATTCATATTTTCGGAACCTTAATAGCAAGGATTTAGAGAATGTGGTCCCATTTAATAATTTTAAATGGAGCCAATTAAAGAATAAAACCTTTAACGACGTTACAATACAGTATATTACGAGTACTACATTTTCACATTGTCTAAGATAATTCATTAAGAATGGTTTTAAAAGTTTAAGTTTGTAGCGAGTAATTTATGAGTTATAAACAAATGAAAATCGCTATTTTAATTTTTAAATCAGTTTACATTCCAAATAGCTATGGAAAACGGCTTACATGTCTCTATATTATACAGAGTGATGCAAATTATCAGATTTTTCATCAATTTTATCAGATTTATCAAAATTTATTATAGAAATTTCAAGTACACTATAAGGTAACAAACACATGAAAAGTGAGGATAGAGACATGTAAGTTCTAGTTTTCTGATATCTTGAGCCGTTTTAATTGTGAGCTTCTTTGAAAATGAAAAATCGCGATTTTCATTTATTTATAACTCATACTTACTCAATTTAATAGACTCCAACTATAAAAAACCATTCTTATTGAATTTTCTCAGACAAACTGAAAATCTGACAACAAATAACAAATAACAACAAATAACAAAGTTGTATGACGTACAGCGATATCGGGGCACCTGTAGCGGGAAATAATTTTAGGTTACAGGTCTCTTCAAACCATACAATTTTTTTTCACGTATATTTTGCTATCTCAAACGGTAAGGCAACTAGGGATGTCCGAAACACTGTTGCAGGACCCTGTAGAAGCATTTTTATTTCGGCCCTTCTGACTTTGAACAATGCCGCTTGATCTCTTTTATTTCGAGTGCGGGTGGAGTGGGGATGGAGGGCAACGTCTAAATTGTCATGGTAGTAAGATACATTTTCTCATGTATAATTACATACATGAGACATACCTCTATAATTATTACTTGCTTGCAGAAAATTCCCACTAATAAATCTTTTTCTATTTCCAGTGGTTTGTACAATGACGTAAGTTACATTGACAGATAGAAGTGATATAAAATTATTTTGTATTAGCCAGTCTTAACTTTAATAATTATTATGTCCTTCTTTGTTATGCATCAACATCACAACCAGATTTATATTTAAGTATTATAAGTAAAATACCTATACTTGATCTAATTTCTATAATTACATACAATGTTAATGATAATTGGCGGATGTATGGAAGAATAGATATAATATAAGTAAAAAAAAAGCGTGAAATGGGTAATTGCAAAAGGAATAATTATACAAAATGACTCTTTATTGTATGGGACAAGAGATTTTCCAGTTTTCCAGATCATATTCCTCAGAAGAAGCCACTTTAAATTTTCAATGAAAAAAACGAAGATGTCAACTTATAACAATTTTGAAATATAATTTTGACTTAGGTATACTTGTTTTCCCATACATCCGCCAATTATTCACAGTAATAGTCATTTACGTGGGTGTTATATGGATAATGAACAACAAAGTTTAATGAGTCAACTGAAAAAATAATTATCAACGCAACCAATTTAGGTAGACAATAATTTATGTACCGATGTGGAGGATTGGTGCGTGTGCCCAGGGTCCCAATTACTATTAGGCTGATTAGGCTACAGCGACAGCCTTTAATAGGGAGCAAGGATTTTAAGATAGCAGCCTTAGGCTTCATGTTTAAAAACTGGTGCGCCGATGGTGTGGCATTTTCGGAGGCTTCGTAGTACCGGCAGTCATTGTCACTAGTTTGACGTGAGAATATAGGAAACATAGCCTAGCGGAACCATAGACCAACTATGCCGGGGCCCTTTGTCAGGACTTTTGCGTCTGACCCGATATTTAACTGATAGAAGGATAGAAGACTGCAACATAAACTTAGAGATCTTAGGTTCCAATCCTCACTCCGGGAACATGTACCAGTCCTCCTCAGGAGTACTCTTGATTCAGTCAATAGAATTCCACAAAATATTTTTTATTTTTTTTATTAAAAACAGTAAAATAGTATTAATTAAATAAGTTTAAAATTACCCTCACTACATAGTAAAGGACCTTATATATTTTAGAGATAGTTAATAAAATTTCTTATGTTAGCGGGATGTCGCAATTTCTTGAAGAAAATTTCGTTCTAATAAAAATGAACAGCAGTCCTCCAAGAATAAATGTAATTCCTAAACCAATGACAAGGAATACATAAGAAATTGACGTACTCTGCTTAATTTCACTGCTAATTTTGTCCATTGATAATTGAATACCGGAGGACAATGAAGACATCGCTAACTGTTGTGACTGCAAAGTTCGCTGGAGCATTTCTTGATTTTTTTTAGTTTCGTCAATAAATTTTAAAAAGTCTTCTCTTAATTGCTTCATTTCTAAAGGCATTTCTTTGTTAACCGGATTATTAAAGTTTTGAGTAAATTTTTCTAGTATGTCATCCAATTTATGACGATCATTATTTGAATCGTTCATAAACTTTAAATAAGTTTTCCTTAAGTTGGTGAGTTCCAAAGTGTTGTTTTTTATAACTATTAGGTAATTTGAATTTTCGGTGGGAATATTCTGTTCTTTAGAATAATTATGGGAATTTAAATTTCGCAAGGGACCATCGCATGTGACACCTTTTATATTATGTCCAATAGGACGAGAGTAATTAACGCCAATACTTTTAGCTGATTCGATGTTTAAGCTCTCTAACTGAACGTTTAGTTGGTAAAGTTTCTCACAATTCCAATAATTATTATGAATGTAAATTTTTTTCAGATTCTCCAAAATGGTAATGCCATCAATTCTTGAGATACGATTACTTTCAATGTTCAGAATTTGAAGATTTTTTACTGTATGAAAATTTAATCTTTCGAAATGGGTAAGATTATTGCTGGAAATATTCAACACTTCCAAGTTTACAGTAGAGTCTAATAAACCATAGGGCAGAGAGTTGATTTGATTAAAAGATAAATCTAAAAAATTCAAAGAAGTCAAATTTAAGAATAGACTGGAAGATAAGTTTGATAAATTATTGTGATGTAGATTCAACTCCCGCAATACTTCTAAAGAGTCGAAAACTTCGTTCTCTATAACATGTAAATTATTGAAACTTAAGTCAAGATACTTCAAATTCTTCAATTCTGTGAATGAACTAGAATTAATGCTTTCTAGGTGATTCTTACTCGCTGATAATGTTTTTAACTTTTCCGTATGGAAAATAAGAGTTTCTCCTTTTAGATTTACGTTATCTATCAATATTTCCTCAATGGATGTTAAATCAGTGATCACATAATCACTTAAAGAACTCATATTGCGGTTATTAGAAATATTTAGAAAAATTAACCTCTTCTGGTTTATAAACAAGTAATCTGGAAGTTCCTGTATGTAATTATCATTAAGAAGCAGCTCCTTGAGGTTTGGTAAATCATTAAAGGTACCAGACTCAATTACCTCTATTTTATTAAAAGATAAATCTAAATGTTTCAGTACGCTTTGACCTGAAAATAAATTTTTGTTTATGACGGTGATATAATTGTTACTCAAAAATAATTTTTCAATTGTAGGAGTTTCATTAATTAAGGGCAAGTAAGTAAATTCAGATATCGAATTGAAAGACAGATCCAGTTCTACTATTTTCGTGAAATTTTTGAATAAATCTTTTGGAATTTCTCTAATACTGTTGTGAGCTAGAATAAGCACGTCAATATTGTCTGTTTGATAAAATGAATTGGGTTCTATATTGGATATCAAATTATGTGATAAGTTCAAAATCATTAATCCCTTCAACTTAATAAAATTGTGCTTTGTAATTTTGGAAATGTGATTGTGGTGGAGGTGTAGCTCCTGGAGGCTAACCTGCGCAAAAAAAGAAAACTCATCAATGTCTATCAGATTATATGACATATCCAACAACTTTAAATTGTATAAATGTCTAAAAAGATCATCAGGGAAGTGATTTAAATTATTATGACTGATCTCTAAGTTCTCAATTTCAAAACTTCTCCCACATTCCGCAAATTTTAACATAAAGCTGTCACTTAGACTAGCAGCATTCATTTTTAAATCTCTCAAATGGGACCCAAATGGTATCTCAAAAACATCTAAAGGGTTGTTTGACAAATCGATGATTGACAAAGGCGAATGTGCTGGAAATGACCAATTATGGAAAATGTTGCTGTAAATCACTTTAATATTGTTGGAGTACAAGATCAGTTCCGTTAAATTTTTATTTTTATCAAAAGAATGTGGCTCTATTTCCGTTATCAGATTGTGAGATAAGTCAAGGTGCTCAAGGTCTACCAAACTACTAAAATAATTTCTTAGTATCTTCTTAAACCGGTTTCTATTCAAGATGATTTTTTTCACGAAGTAAACGTTTGTAAATGTAATATTTTCTAATAGGGTGTCATGAATATCTATTGTATTACACCATATTTCAATACCGCGTTGGCGCGTGTTTTGAATTTTTATTTTCAAATCACGTACATTTGAATCGATTATTTTTATGCGTTCATACAGGACGCTGAATGTATATCGATTATTTCGTATTCTTCTATGAACAGCATTATCAGTGTAGCCATGATTGTTAAATTCGTCTGAAGAAGATATGTTACTACAAGCGTAGAGGGAATAATCAGCAGAACATTTGCATTGCGGAAAATAATACTCAGATTTCGGTTTTAATGAGCATTCTTGAGAAGAATACGTTACAGCAATCAATATTATGTAAGTAAGCGAAGGTACTTGCGACAATTTCTGAAACAAGAAAGAACAACAGATAAATGGCAGTGAATAATTATTTCGGTTTCGCCAAATCAGAACTGGTAATCGGCAAAGGCTTAAGCCATTTTACCTTTATTAGACGACAACGAAACAAAATATTTTTATACTTATTTTAAACATAATAGTTTATTAGGTACTTATCCAGGTGGAAAGTGTTTCAATTTAGTCGTGAGGTGAGGAAGTCAACTTAACTTGGATACAGAAATGAAACTTTTCACTTGGATGGCACTTGTGTTTAGTATTATTTAATTGTCAACTATTTGCCCTATACGAGGAAAATAAAAAATTATTTTAATATTTTGGCAAGCAGCAATGAAGAATATTAAAAAAAAGCACGTAAGCAAGTTTTCATGTTAGGCCATAAAAGAAATGCAATGCAAATCACAAGCAAACTTTCAGATTGCCTCTTCCCATTACGCCCTAAGAGGGCTTCAATGGTACCAATTAAAAGTGGAAGTACAGTCAGACCTCGCCGTTCGCGATTTTGATTTTACGCGGTACCATCCTGTGCTGCCCTTTTTTTGCCGTTCGCGTATGCCTCGTCATTCGCGGTTAAATATTTACGCATTTATTTTTCTCAATAAAGTTTTAGAACCGACCATTTTCGATATCTAGGTATGAAACGAATAGTGAAGAGGGAAGTCATAAATTCCATAAATTCTTGCCCGGCAACCCAATAATAATAATCATTTCCGGTGGACTCTGCATTTATGTAAACACTCGAATCATAAAAGTGTCATTACCGCTTAGTTTATTAAGAAACAAATTGTTATTATGTACATTACTTATGAATGCTCACATGCTCACATGTGATGCTCACAATTTCAGGAAAGGAAATCAGTCATTTTCGTCGTCTGGCGTATTCACACACTTAGAACCGGTTCTGTTTTCGAGTGGCTGTTTCTAAATTGCCGAAACGTAAAGCTCAAGCTCAAAGTAAATGTGGTAAATTTTTTTGTTTTATTTAAAAAAAAAATTTTTTTAATTTTTTTTTATTATTTTAATTGTCAAAAGTTGCTTTATAAATCCCTTTTATAAGTCCCTTTGCCAATATGAAATACCAATCTCTTGAGTTCATAAATTTATATTTGAATATTTATATTTGACAACTTAGAATTTATAAATTGTTGTTTATTTCCTTTTTAGCAAAAAATCTTTTTTGACAGACATTGCAAAAGAAGTGTTTAAGAACTTGACGACTGTCAAATTCGACCTTCGGGCTATTTGGAAATTTTCGTCCATGCTTAAAGCACTCCCGTTTTGAAACTCGTATCACAAATAGCTATTTTAGACAGCCGTCAAAAAATTTTGACATTTCTTCATCAATATCCAAATTGAAAATGATACAATATTTGGTAATTGTATACATCTGCGGCTCCTAAGTTTCATCAATTTTTTCGCGACCGAGGAGCGAAATAGGGGTGCTGGGTGGGTAAGAAGCTAAAAACAGCCATTGAAAACTAATATTAAGGTCACAACTAAGGCCTCTTTGACACTACGGTCGAATTTCTATTTTTTCTTCACTTTCAGGGCAAGGAAAATTTTCGAGATTAACATTAGCATGGTTTTTATTTTGAATGTTGCATTTATTTTGCATTTATATTCCAAAAATCATCGCATCAATCCCTGTGGACTGGACACGATATGTGAAAGCGGATATATCGCCCAGTCCGCCTCTGTAAGCTTCGACGCACTTGGCAATTATCGTGAAATGGTTGTATCCGGGATCGCGGCATCTAATCGGTGCCTCTTGTCAGGACCGCACTCTCTCCGCACTCTCAAAACCGTTTTTTTAGGCCGTTTTGTGTCTTTCCCTTTTATTTGCAAAGCAAATAAATACCTTCCGGGTGTTACTATAGGTATGTTCTCCACTCCTATATAGGTGCGATAGTGAAAGTGTAGGAGCCGCGGATGTATATAATGACCCAATATTTTTTCTGGTTACTCGGCAGCATGTGCGAAGTGTTCCTACAACTAAAATTATTTCGTGCATTGTAATAGAAATCTTGTATTTGTTTCCCTAGCAACAAAGCAACAATCAACTTAGAACTAAATAAAAAAATTCCTTGCGTCATTTTTAAGATTTTTATTTGGAATTTTTAGTTTAACTACTTGTACTAAATAAGGCCATGTTCCCAATTAACAAGGCCATGACCTGTTTTAGCTCAGTTTCCAACCTTTTTATTAAATATTGAATTTCACACAAAGGAGAATCTGTAAGAATTTTAGATACAAAAATATCTTGAAGCTTATTCGTCCACCCCTATAATAAAAACAGTCATTCATCCTTCACCCCTTGACATATTATAATTTTACAAGTTTTGAATTTTTATTATTATTTAGAATTATTTATTTTTTAGAATTTAGAATTATTATTTGTCAGTAGGTATCTACAGCAGATGTAAAAGATGGTGTACGTGGTAAGGAAACAGTGTTAAACTAGTTCAATATTCCTTAGGATCTTTTTTTTTTCAGAAAATGTTTATGTTCTCAATAAGGACAAATGACGTTGTGGCCTTATTACGACGTGGCACAAAGCGATTGTGCCACACTGGTCCAACAATTTTAGTATAGGCATTCCATCTAGATTTAAATTATGAAACTAGTCGGACATAAAACGTTAAAGGCACCATGGGCGTCATAAGGATGACTATGCCATCGGTCGACGTGAATCTCTCGGGCCAGTCGCGCGTTTTCATCCTAATAACGCCCTTGATACCTAAATTATATGCTGACCTATTCCTGACAGCAGCAAGTTGTCAAATGGGTAGGTACGAAAAATGATTCTCAATTCCTACAAAGTAAAATTTTTGAGACTCAGACAATGATAATATTGAGTTTATTTGCACATAGTATAGTGTAATAAAGAGTTTATGTTTCTTCTATTTTGAAAGTAAGTATGCAAAAAGGTACGTATACAGGATGTCCCAGCTTATTCGAAGCGGTCTCTGTTCTGTAGGCCAAACGATGGACCTTTTCAAAAATATTTTTGAAAATTCAAGTACAGAATCACAATCGCCATAATTTAAAAATATTTTGGAGTATACAGAGTGTCCCATATAAGAGTGGCATTTTTAGCTTGCATTTTTAGATTGCCTGTGAACAGAAAATAAGATTGGCTTTTACAGTTGGTGTTTAAATTCAGAAGTTTTTGAGTTATAAACAAGTGAAAATCGTCATTTTTCAAGTTCAAGGCCCTGTACAACGGAAACGGCTAAAGATAGAGAAAAACGGCTTACATGTCCCTATTTTAACTTTTTATGTACTATCCTATGGTATAGAAACATTTGTACTTTCTTTGATTTTTTTATTTGGCGACAAGTGGAGAAATCTCAGAATTTTTCAAATTTTTTATCACCCTGTATAAACATTTCATCCACATCATAGGATAGTACATGAAAAGTTAAAATAGGGACATGTAAGCCGTTTTTCTCTATCTTGAACCGTTTTCGTTGTACAGGGCCTTGAACTTGAAAAATGACGATTTTCACTTGTTTATAACTCCAAATCTTCTGAATTTAAACACCAACTGTAAAAACCAATCTTATTTTCTCTTTTCAGACAATCTAAAAATGCAATAACCTAGGAGCATTCCATTTAAAAAAAACATAACTTTGATATGCCACTGTCAAATGGGACACTATGTATACCCCAAAATAATTTAAATTTTGGCCATTGTGATCCTGTACTTGAATGTGCAAAAATTTTTTGGAAAAAATCCATCGTTTGGCCTACAGAGACCGCTTCGAATAAACTGAGACACCCTCTGTATACGTTCAGAAATAATTATCTTTTTGCAAAAACCAACGCCGCCTATGTGTCTAACAAAATACAAGGGGGAAACTTCCACGGGCCGCATCCCCAAGCTGTAGGTACAAACTTGTTCTGTTGATTATAAAATCAGGTATACCTCATGGCCGAAATAATGTGCAGTAACCGATATTACCAAAAAAAGCAATTTCGAAGCAGCGGTAAGCAGAAACTTAGTTTGGAGGAACATTTTCTTTTTTTTTTTTTTTTATTGGAAATGCACATGCACTGCAGTGAAATCCCTATGACGCTCTGGGAGCGGTGCATGAGCGGATATATCGATTCACGTTGGCCTTGAATCTCTGTAAGTTGTATACTTCGGGAAACACGCCCTTTGGAATGCTATTCCAAAGTGATGCGGTTCTGTACATAAAAGAAGTCTGAAATAGGGTGGTACGAGGTGTAACGAGCTGAACCTGATACGGATGAGCGTCAGCGGCTCGACGTGTATATCTGTCCGGTCTTGTTCTTGGTGGGATCAAGCGGGCCACGTCTTTTGAACACCTTCCATTAAAATATCTGTAAAACAGACTCAGGTCAGCTACTCTTCTTCGATGTTCGAGAGTGTCTAAATTTTTTGTCAAATCTGGGTCCCTAATCAAGCGGATGGCTCTTTTCTGAATAGAGTCGAGTAGTCTCAGCGTATGTTTGGGAGCTGAGCTCCAAACATGTGAGCAGTACTCCAAGGATGCTACTTTTCCGTCAGTGAAAATGTTCCTCCAAACGAAAATTTCTCCTTGCCCCTTCTCCAAAATTGCATTTTTAGTAATGTCAGTTAGTGCACATTATCCGAAATTGCATTTTTATTAATGTCAGTTACTGCACATTATTTCGGCCATGAGGTATAGTACTTGCACTGAAATCCTGTTGTACTAGCAGTATACTTTCCATCAAAATGGAAACTAAGTACTTAATATAAATTTTATAGTTTGAATTTTGCACACATATTTTTTATTTATTTATTTTAAATATTTTACGCATTTTACTTAATTGAGGTTTGTTATTATCCTTTTAGATCATTAGAATGATACCATCACTGGAAGTTATTTTGAAACTTTGGGAGTATGTGGCCTACCTAGGGATTAGTAATATTCACTTTTATTGAAGGTCAGGTCGACAGTAAATCTTTTTGTTTCGACTAAAGGCTAATAAAAATGAGAAAAGTCAGGTGACACTCTCTGTATAAAAGTGAATATCTATCTAAAACTTTAAGAACAATTATTTTTACCAGGGACGTGCTATTTCTAAAATTAATTTAATTGTAGTAATTTAATTGACACCTTTTCACATTTTCACAACTACCTACACATTTTACATGCATTTTTTTTGCGATGTGGTGTAATTCTCCTGCTGTGTAATAATTTCGATGTTGAGTAGTTATCAACAAAATCTTGAAAGTGATTTAAATTAAATTAGTCTAATTTGACTATTTATTTATTTATTTATTTACTGGCAAGCCCAAATAATGTATTGCAGTTACACAACACTTGCAGAAATCGAAGTTAATTAATTTGCGAAACAAAATCCCGTCACTGACTGATGCTCAGTAAATTTTCAGTGTCTCTAATAAGGCGCTGAAAAATATGTCCAAGCCAGGATAGCAAGTCATAAATAAAAGGGTTAAGCTTATCTGTTATTGGCGAAAAAAGCCATAATTAGTTTTGATTATACATATAATCCAACAAAGACAATAATCCAGCAAATTAGTGCAAATTTGACAATTAATTAGAATTTAATTTTTGATATTTCTACATTATTAGTGAAATGTTTTAACAGAAAGTAGGATCGGTAAATAGAAATGGTCACTGTAAAATATTATTTCCTTTAAAATTTTTCTCTAAATGTAAGCCTGGAGATATTATTTGCATATAATTGAATTTGTATGTTAAATTCCTATGACCCACTTACAAGTTTCCAGTCTGTAAACGCTAATTAATAGAGACAAAGGTAGTTTTTCGAGAATTATTATTGTTACTTATGATTATTCTTACATCAATGTTACTTACAATGGTTCATGCAGTACTTAAGTAGGTACTTAACATAAAAAATTTATGAACAAAAATACAGTTGATGAATAAAACACTAATGTCTTGAAATCCTACTTAATATTGATGGATTAGTAATCTGCATGTGCTTTGTGCTTAAAAAAAGAAAGCAGTGAACCACGTGTTACGTTGCTAATCCATCAATATAGAATTTTAAACATTAGTGTGATATATATCGTCACTGTGCAGAGATTCTAGAATGTTCGGGTTGAAAACACAAATTTTATGAACAAAAATATTAAAATTTTAGTTGAACAATTTTCTAAAAGAAATCAATAGACATCTTGCAATAACGAGTAAAAATTTGATGCAAATGTAATAATTTTTATTTTGATTTATTCACTAATTAATGTGATCTTAAAAATTATTTCTGCAGATTTTACTGATACATATATGTAAGTACAGCTTTTATTGCAGATGTTTCTTACGTCACATCTCTCTTACCAACATTGTGAAGAAATCGCTCATGAAATAAAACTCATAAGTCTAGTAAAATATTTGGTTTTATTTCTTTTAGGGCCGGTTGTTCGTACGTCAGTTAAAAATTTTGAGATAATTACTGATTTTAAAATGCCCTGTATTATCAAACCATTGGTCTGATATTTCTGAAAATGAATTCTGCTCGCTTTGAAAAGAGTTAATTACTGATTAAAAATACAAGATCATTCAAAATATTCACCCTATTTTCAAAATTTGAAATATAAAATCAGTACTTATCTCAAAATTTTTAACTAACGTACGAACAACCGGCCCTTAAAGAGAGAAAATAGAATCTTACCGCCACTTTTAGTCCGCATCCATATAACTGATGGGTACGTAAATTTTCTTTTCAGATGGAGAATCAAAAATACAATAAATGTTTCTCAGTTTGTCAATACCTTACTTTATTTATTAAATAAGAGACACTTTGGATATTATTTTAATAAAAGCCTTCAATAAAACTTAAGTAAGCGTCGAGTATTTCATATGAGTATAATACACTCGTATGATCAAATCATGAATTTCAATTCATAAGATTGAAACCATGCTACATTTTTCATTCACAAATTATTTTTAATGCCTGTATCTGCTCACTAATTGTAATGAATTGAAATATTTTTTATGATTCGATGGATTCACATTGCACATTTTCACATACGTAGGTACATGGGTAGGTACAAATTAATTTTGATATTATAAAATATAAATAAAGTTCTTAAAATTATGTCTACCTAACGCTTATCAAGTGTTAAAGTTAATATTACAGATCATGTTAACGGAATAGCACTATTATTCATTGAATGCAATTTCGTTCTCATAAAAATGAAAAGAAGTCCCCCAAGAATAGATATAATTCCTAAACCTAACACAAGGAATACGTAAGAAAATGTAGGCGAACTGGAATTATTGTAAGAAGAAGTAAATTTGTTTGTCATTGTTTGTTCATTGTTACTACTAAATTCAACCATGTATTTTCGAAATGCTTCTTGTTGCGATTGATATATTTGTTGGAGCTTTTCTGGACTCTCTTTTGTTTCTTCAGTAAATTTTAAAAACGCTTCTCTGAATTTTTTTATTTCTAATGTGTTTTCTTTAATAGCTGGTTCATCCAATTTTCTCGAAAGTTCTTTTAGTGCGTCATTTAAATGACGTTCATCATTAATTGATTGATTCATAAACATTAAAATAGCTCTCCTTAGACTAACCAATTCCGATGTGTTATTTTTTATTATTGCCGAGTAATCTGAATTTTGAAAAGTATTGTTTTTTAAGACAGCGATATTTTCAGAATATTTCTCAATTATATCATTTAAATGTTTTGAGTAATTTAAGCTTTCGGTACTTTGGCTCATGTTTCTGAATATTTTCAAAGTATCATTGAACCAGTATCGTAAATCGTATGCGGTTTTGTTTTGAATTTGGAGAGATCCTTCAAACTTTTTGTTGATAATGTTTATGATATTAGACAAGTTGTTTACCTGATTTCTTTCATTGGAAGAGTTCTGAAGAATCGAATATGATCCATCACATGAAACACCTTTTATATGATGAGCTGTGGGACGAGAGTAATTAGAGCCAATACTTTCAACAGATTCGATATTTAATTCTCTTAATTGCACAATGAACTGATAAAGTTTCTCACAGTTCCACCGGTTATTATGAATGTAAATTTTTTGCAGATTCTCCAAAGCGTTAATGCCATCAATGCTAGAGATCTGATTACTTTCAATGTTCAAAATTCGAAGATTTTTTAACGAATGAAAATTTAATTTTTCGAAACGAGTAAGATGATTGTTCGAAACATTTAACACTTTCAAGTTTACAGTCCAGTCTAGTAAGCCGTAGGGAAGAGTATCGATTTGATTGAACGACAAATCTAAATAAGTCAAAAAAGTCATATTTAAAAATATACTGGCAGAAAAATTTGATAACCTGTTGTGATGTAGATTCAAGACGCTTAAAGCTTGTAAACAATCAAAAGCTTCATTTTCAATAACATTTAAATTATTGAAACTCAAGTCAAGATACTTCAAATTTACTAATTCAATGAACGAGCTTGAATTTACCTTTTCGAGTTTATTTCTGGTTACCGATAAAGTGGTTAGGTTTTCTCCAGCGAAAATTAGAGTTTCTCCGCTTTGATTTACATTATCAATACATATTTCCTCAATGGATACAAATGCAGTGAAGATGTTATCACTTAAAGAATTTAAAGTAGGATTATTTGAAATGTTTATAAAAATTAACGCATTCTGATTTATAAACAAATTATCTGGAAGATCTTTTATGTTATTATCGTTAAGGTAGATCTTCTTAAGCATTTTCAAATCATTAAAGGCGTTAGGGTCGATTACTTCTATTTTATTATATGATAAATCCAAATGCTCTAATAAGATTTGACCGAAAAATAAATTTTCTTTTATGACCGTGATATGATTGTTACTCAAAAATAATTTTTCAATTGTAGGAGTTTCATTAAATAAAGGTACGTGATTGAGTTCAGATAATAAATTGTGAGACATGTCCAGTTCCCTAATTTTCGTGAAATTTTTGAATAAGTCTTGTGGAATTAAAGTAATTTTGTTATAACTTAAAATGAGTAAATAAATATTCTCGGTTTGGTAAAATGAATCTGATTCGATATGTGATATCAAATTATGTGACAAGTTCAAAATTTCCAGACTCCTAAACTTGATAAAGTTTTGTTTTTTAATCCTGGTAATCCGATTATGGTCGAGATATAATTCCTGAAGTCTTCCTAGTCCAAGTAGAGAAAATTCATCAATGTCAATCATGTTGTATGACATATTCAATATCTTTAAATTGTATAAAGATCTTAAAAAATCATCGGGAAAGTAACTTAAGTTATTATGACTCATTTCTAGGTTTTCGATTTTAAGACTTTGCCAGCTATCTCCAATTTTTGTCAAAAAGTTATCACTTACGCTTGCATTGTTAATTTTTAGGGTTTTCAAATGAGTTCCGGATGTAATCTCAAAAGCATCTAAAGGATTGTTTGACAAATCGATCAATGATAGAGACGAAAATGCGGAAACTGGAGTAGTGCTGATGAATATGTATGAAATTATTTTTATATTGTTGGAATACAAGATCAACTCCTTTAATTTGCAATTTTTATCAAAAGAATTTGGTTCAATTTCTGTTATCAGATTATGAGATAAGTCAAGATGCTCTAGATCTACCAAAGTACTGAAAACCTTTTGTAAAATTTTTTGAAATCGATTACTATTCAGGAGGACTTTTCTTACATAATAAACGTTAGTAAATGTAATATTTTCTAGTAATGTGTCATGAATTTCTATTGTATGGCACCATATTGAAATTTTTTCAGTTGAATATGATGTTTTCATTTCATAATCATAAGAATCAAAATATTGCTCCTCAATTTGACGATCCTGCGCCTTAATTTCCAAGTCACGTATATCTGAATTAATTACTTCAATTCGTTCAAGCAGAATTGCCTTTGAGTTTTCGGGACCATCATGCAAAATGTTCAAATTGTGATTGATTTCAAATTGACTAGACAATAGAATGCGACTGCAATTGTAGAGGGAATACTCGGCAAAACAAGCGCATTCCGGAAAATAGTCTTCAGATTTTGTCGTAAATGTGCAATCTTGAGAAGTATACTTCAGAGTGATCGATAAAAAATAAATAATTGTAGATACTTGCGAGAATCTCTGAAACAATGGAGAACAAAATAAATAAAATGGATAGAGAATACGTAATTGTATGTAGTGTTATTTCAAATATAAGGATAAAAACACAAAGTCTTGCCAATATTTTCGAATTCTTCATGAGAGAGTGGGTACTTACAGAGGTCAGATTTAAAATACGGCGTCCAGAAGAATAAATAAAATCGATCACCAAGATTTGGACATTTTAGTAATGCTAGTAAATTACCTGTACTTTAGTGAATCTCATTATAATACAAAATTTCATTAATGCCCTGGAAAAACTGGCCAATGGCAATAACTGCACAGTATATGGTATACTTTAGCGGATTTGACTCGATGCGAAATGGCAAGAAGGACGTGAATATCTAGTAATTGTGGTTTTTTATTAGTCTTCAACATTTTGAATTTCATGAAAACATGCTTTTCTCGAATATTTCAGCCGTTTTCAATTATTTAAGTAAAAGTGATAGGAAATAACCTGGTAGGAAATTGAATTTCCTAAAACTTTGTGAATCACAGTTATTTCTCTATGGCCCATACTTTTCGAAAAAAGCGGGGAAGTCAATTTCACAAATACCTGGTAGGTACCTACCTGTTAAAGTTGGATACCATCAATATCTTAGAAACTATTGGTCTTAGAGCGTAAAAAATTTTGTTTTTAACATAAATGACCAAGATGAAATTTCAAGAATAAATGTGTTGTTTTTTTTCATAACTTTTATACCAGACTTGTTTTTTTTTGTAAATTTAGGTACATACATACATTATTCGCATATAAAACGCATTTTCTGATAAACAACAATTTTTATGAAACATCCGAAACAGCCGGTTCGGAGTAGTATGTACGCGGATGATATTCTCATTTACCTTAAAGGAAAAAACACTAAATATATGCAAAAAACTCTCCAAACTGCCTTGTTCGATATGCAACAATGGAGCAACCAAACAGGGTTCAAATTCTCAGCTCTCAAGACACATTGTGTATGTTTCAGCAAGGGAAAAGTCGTAGAATCTCCTCTTCTTCGACTCAATGGTAGAAGCCTCGCGTTTTTAGATCAAATAAAATACCTCGGCGTTGTGTTTGACAGCAGATTAAACTGGAAGCGGCATGTTGATCAGATCAAGGTGGGTTGCAGTGGTGGCTTGAACCTGATCAGAGTCCTCTCTAGTCACTCCTGGGGGGCCGACAGCACCACACTGCTTTTAATATATGTACAAGAGTTTGATCAGATCTAGGATCGACTACGGAATTGCCTCCTATGCATCCGCCAGAAAATCATATCGAAAAGTGATTGAAACCATACAAACCACAGCTTTGAGAATTGCCACCGGGGCTTTCTGTACAACTCCAACTCAAAGTTTGTTCGCACTTACGGGCGAAATGCCTCTGGTTTATCGAGACAAACTTGCAACTCTAAATTATGCGGCGAATGCATCCCAATACCCCAAGAGTCGAAGCTACTCCCAATTACTCACTAGCAACTTCAAATCTCTCTTTGACTCAAACTCTAATATTACTCCTCCTATTTACGAAAGAATACGCAGCATGGAAATAGAATTACGTATCCGCATCCCAAGATCAAAAACACCTCCTCCTCACTCTCCACCCCCTTGGACGTTGAATAAACCACAAATAAACCTCTCGCTCACAAGATTCAATAAAGTCACAACTGGCCATCAATCGCTTACTGCACACTTCAAAAAACTTATCTCCCAATACCCTAGATATATAAAAATATACACAGATGGATCTAAATCTGATGGAAAAGTGTCCTGTGCTGTAATTACTCCTACAGAGGAATGGGGATATCGACTACCAAGCTCATGCAGTAGTTTCACAGCTGAGCTGTATGCTATCCTTAAAGCCATAGAAATCATAAATGCCTCTCCCGTACATCGTTACGTCATCTGCTCAGATTCATTGAGTTCACTCACGGCCTTAAAGCAGCTCTACCCCAAAAATCCACTGGTAAAACTCATAAAAGCTAGACTAGCAGAGAGCTCAAACAGAACTCTCTTTATTTTTTCTCCTTCACACGTTGGCATCGAGTGAAATGAGAGGGCAGACAGGCTAGCAAAGATAACAGCCGCGTCAGAACACCAACAAATTACCAATGTCCACTTTCCCAATGACCACAGATCACTCATCAAAACGGAAATCCAGGGACTGTGGCAAGACGAATGGAACAGAAGCCAATCTCACCTGAGGACAATCAAACCCTCTGTCACAAGTAAGTTACCCCTACTTGAACTCATACAGGTACGACCAGGTAAAACTGAGCAGAATAAGACTGGGCCACACAAGACTCACTCACGCCTTCTTACTATCCAGACAGAACCCTCCTACCTGTACCACATGCAACATTTCACTGACCATGCACCATATCATGTTCGCGTGTCCAGATCTGCAACCACTGAGAGACAGACACAGAATCGAGACTTCCAGCGAAATCCTAAACGACCCAGAACGTATCAGCGATCTTATAGACTTCCTAAAGGCAGCTAATGTCTACAACCTGATATAGAGAACGGATCCAGCTGCTAATAACCCACAGAGGTTGATGCAGCATAATTTAAGGAAAAAAAAAAACAATTTTTATTTTCACGAAAGATTTTCACTGGTGTTTTTTTTTTAATAAAAGTGATATGCTGCTGCTTTTTATTAAATGGAAATTATTTTTAAAATCCTCAGTCATCGCTCAACAAATATGGTCACATGGGTTTGTTTCGGACGGTGGATGGTTTTTGTTTACCTTGAATTTGGTCACAGCTTTAAAAAACACTTTGTATATTTATTTAATTTAATAAAGGCCAAAGAAAGTCTTTTTTGTCGGCTAAAGACTGACAAACATGAGAAAAGTCAGACGACACTCTCTGTATAAAAGTAAATATTCTATCTAAAACTTGAAGAACAATCATTTTTAGCAAATATTTTCAATCTAATTAATGTATGGTAGTTGACTTCTTTTCAATCCGCCACTGGCTGCTTGTGAGGCTTATATTTTCTACAAAATGTAATAGGCTATGTAAGAAAACGATATTACTCATGAAATTTTATTCATTATCTATATTATGTACACGAGTACTTTATCAAAACATGATAAGTAATCGAAATGCATATGCGAGAAACTTTGGAAATAAATAATTTTGTACAAAAATGTTTAACTTATTCTTATTTTTTGAGTTCTCCAATTACTCCTTAAAACTGGTGCCACGTATTATGAAACATCTTGTATATAGCATATAGCACCAAACTTGATGTGGCTAAACAAATGCCAATGAAATATTTTGTTCTGAAGGTTCGACGGAAAAAGATCATTTTTCTTTTTCATTACTTGACCATGCTTGACAGTGCTGACAGATTTTCACGTCTCTGTTGGTATTTTCTTACGACCCAACTTCATATTTTTTGAAAAACTGATTTCTCGGAAACTGATAATTTTTCAATTTAATTTCAAATCGACAAATAATAAAATCTCTTTTATAGAGTTTCGATTGACTCAGTTTCGATTGACTCGTAGCTTCAATATTTTTTCAGGCTTTCATTTTGTTACACCTGGCAGTGTCTGATTATTATAATAAGACAAGGTAGTTTTTTGTGAGATTATTATTATTCTTACATCAATATTACAATGATTCATGCAGCTCTTAAATAAAACAAAAGATTTATGAATACCTACTTAAAAATATTAAAATTTTAGTTGATAATTTTCTAAAAAAATATAGGGTGTTAAACTTTCCGACCTACTAACTTTTGATATGATTGAAATTAAAAACGAAAAACACGATTTTATATTCCACCCTCTCATTCCCAACCACCACTACTTTGGAATTTCAAAAATAGCACCCCTACCATATGGTACGTCATTTTAAAGTGATTTTCGGTAGAAATACAACAGTGCTTCGTGTGTTGAAATGGATTCATATTTCAGGAAGTTACAAGTGAACATCACAATTTTCCATTTCCTAAACAGCCTACCTTCCAAACTGCTGAATATATGATGGAAAACTGGCATACATGTCCTATCATTTTATCTTTACAATCGTCAACCTTTGTGAGGATATAATGTTATAAAGGGTAGTGAACATAATCAGATTTTCATCACCCTGCGTATAAACATTTAAACTACATAATTAAATTCAGTTAAGGGAGGAATATGTAAGTCGTTTTCCGATATCTGCCGTTTTCAAGATAAGCTCCTTTGAGGATGGAGAATTTCGAATTTCACTTGTTTATAATTTCCGTAAATAAAAATGAATCGATTTCACCACACGGAGCACCAGCGTAGTTCTACTGGAATTCCTCTTAAAATTAAGCAAAGGTAAGGGGAGACATTTGCAATTCTATAATAGGTTGGGGGTGAGAGGGTAAAACATGAAACTCGTTATACCATTTTTGAACTTTAACCTTGGTATCTAAATAGATACGTTAAGAAAAATTGAATCGCATCAAAATTATTAGGGAGGAAGTTTTAAAATGAACACCTGTAGAAAATTACGAGTCAAAATTTGATGCAAATGTTAATTTTGATATTGTTTATACAGGGTGGTCCAACTTAAAACGTCAGGACTTTACCAAACGATAGATAACTTTAAAATAATGCCAGTTTCTCTAATACATGCACTTATAGCCGGGAAAGCTTCCTTTTCAAGATACCTTCAAGGGCGTTGAAGTTTTGGTAAAGAAATGTTTTGTGAATATTGTCAAATGGGCTGGTTTAAAAAAATTGAAAATTGGCACGCAGCATAAGCTAAGTATCTTTCATGATTTACGGCTTATGGTCATAAATTGCGAAAACCAGCGGCGGAGATATCGGTGTGCCATCGCCCCTTTTCAAAAAAAAAAATATTAACGCCACTGACTCTATGGTTACTGACAATTGTTACATTAGTTAGGTGTTGTTTATTTCTGTTATTTAATTATTTATGTAAAAGTTATTTGATTAGAATTTGTCTGTTATTCTTGAATTGTCTGTCTTCTTATAAGAAAACCTGAATTATCTCGAAAAAGGTGTCCATTGTGAAAAAATATGAGAGTACTTTTTTGTTCTAAAAAGCATGTGGCATTGAATAGTAATATTAAATTTGCCATAGAGTCAGTGGAATCAATTTTTTTTTTGAAAAGGGGCGATGGCACACCCATATCTCCGCCGCTGGTTTTCGCAATTTATCACCATAAGCCGTAAATCATGAAAGATACTTAGCTCATGCTGCGTGCCAAATTTCAATTTTTTTAAAGCAGCCCTTTTGACAATATTCTCAAAACATTATTATTTTCCCATAACTTCAACTTGAAAAGGAAGCTTTCCCGGCTATAAGTGTATTAGAGAAACTGACATTATTTTAACGTTATTTATCGTTTGGTAAAGTCCTGACGTTTTAAGTTGCACCACCCTGTATATTAAAAACGTGACCTCAAAAATTAGTTCTGCAGATTTTCTACAGATACTCATGAGTACAAATTTTATTGCAGATATACATACCTACTGTATTTTTTTTATGTCTAATTTCTCGTACCTATATTGTGAAGAACTCTCTCATGGAATAAAACTCATAAGTCTTTCTATAAAAAATAAATTTCAGATTTTAGTTTCTTCTGTAACTTTCACTTGTAGAACTGATACGTATTTTTAAATGTGAAAGTCATATTTTGACTCGAAATTGGTAGTACAATAATAAGTGTTCCTCATTTTGGAAATACCTACTCGAACAAGAGACAATTTCGAATTTATTTTAATAAAAGCTTTGAATAAGACTTAGAGCCTTGAACATTTCTTATGAGTAAAAGATGATCAAATTATGAATTTAGATCCATGAGATTTTACTGCATTTTTCATTTATAGTTTAATTTCAATACCTTTATCTGCTCACTTATTGTAACTGAAGTGAAATAATATTTTTTCATGATTCGATAGATGTAGGTACATGGCACATTCTCACATACATACATAGTTACAAATTAATTTTGATATTATAAAATATAAATAAAGTTCTTAAATTAGGCCTACCTAATGCTAATTACGTGTTAAAGTTAATATTACAGATTATGTTAACGGAATAGCACTATTATTCATTGAATGCAATTTCGTTCTCATAAAAATGAAAAGAAGTCCCCCAAGAATAGACATAATTCCTATACCCAACACAAGGAATACGTAAGAAAATGTAGGCGAACTGGAATTATTGTAAGAAGAAGTAAATTTGTTTGCCATTGTTTGTTCAATGTCACTACTAAATTCAACCAAGTATTTTCGAAAACTTGCAGAAAATGAAGCTACTGTTTCTTGTTGCGATTGATAGATTTGTTGGAGCTTTTCCGGACTCTCTTTTGTTTCTTCAGTAAATTTTAAAAACGCTTCCCTTAGTTTTCTTATTTCTAATGTGCTTTCTTTTTCATCATTATTTGATTCATTCATAAACTTCAAAAAAGCTCTCTTTAGACTAATCATTTCCAATGTGTTATTTTTTATTATTGCTGAGTAATTTGGGTTTTTGTTACTTTGGCTCATGTTTCTGAATATTTTCAAAGTATCATTGAACCAGTATCGTAAATCGTATGCAGTTTTGTTTTGAATTTGGAGAGATCCTTCAAAACTTTTGTTGATAATATTCATGATATTAGACAAGTTGTTTACCTGATTTATTTCATTGGAAGAATTCTGAAGAATCGAATATGATCCATCACATGAAACACCTTTTATATGATGAGCTGTGGGACGCGAGTAATTAGAGCCAATACTTTCAACAGATTCGATATTTAATTCTCCTAATTGCACAATGAAGTGGTAAAGTTTCTCACAGTTCCACCGGTTATTTTGAATGTTAATTTTTTGCAGATTCACTAAAGCGTTAATGCCATCAATGCTAGAGATCTGATTACTTTCAATGTTCAGAATTCGAAGATTTTTTAACGAATGAAAATTTAATTTTTCGAAACGAGTAAGACGATTGTTCGAAACATTTAACACCTTCAAGTTTACAGTCCAGTCTAGTAAACCGTAGGGAAGAGTATCAATTTGATTGAACGACAAATCTAGATAAGTCAAAAATGTCATATTTAAAAATATACTGGCAGAAAAATTTGATAAACTGTTGTGATGTAGATTCAAGACGCTTAAAGTTTGTAAAGAATCAAAAGCTTCATTTTCAATAACATTTAAATTATTGAAACTTAAATCAAGTAACCTCAAATTTAGTAATTCAATGAACGAGCTGGAAGTTACCTTTTCGAGTTTATTTCTGGTTGCCGATAGAGTGGTTAAGTTTTCTCCAGCGAAAATTAGAGTTTCTCCGCTTTGATTTACATTATCAGTATATATTTCCTCAATGGATACAAATTCAGTGAAGATGTTATCACTTAAAGAATTTAAATTGGGATTATTTGAAATGTTTATAAAAATCAACGCATTCTGATTTATAAATAAATTATCTGGAAGAACTTTTATATTATTATCGTTAAGGTAGATCTTCTTAAGCATTTTCAAATCAATAAAGGCGTTAGGGTCGATTACTTCTATTTTATTATATGATAAATCTAAATGCTCTAATAAGCTTTGACCCAAAAATAAATTTTCTTTTATGACCGTGATATGATTGTTACTTAAAAATAATTTTTCTATTGTAGGAGTTTCATTAAATAAAGGTACATGATTGAATTCAGATAATAAATTGTGAGACATGTGCAGTTCCCTAATTTTCGTGAAATTTTTGAATAAGTCTTTTGGAATTTCAATAATTTTGTTATAACTTAAAATGAGCAATTCAATATTCTCGGTTTGGTAAAATGAATCTGATTCTATATGTGATATCAAATTATGTGACAAGTTCAAAATTTCCAGACTCCTAAACCTAATAAAGTTTTGTTTCGTAATCCTGGTAATACGATTGTGGTCGAGATATAGTTCCTGAAGACTGACTAGTCCAAGTAGAGAAAATTCATCAATATCTATCATGTTGTATGACATATTCAATATCTTTAAATTGTATAAAGATCTTAAAAAATCATCGGGAAAGTGACTTAAGCTATTATGACTCATTTCTAGGTTTTCGATTTTAAGACTTTGCCAGCTATCTCCAATTTTTGTCAAAAAGTTATCACTTACGCTTGCATTGTTAATTTTCAATGCTTTCAAATGAGTCCCGGATGTAATCTCAAAAACATCTAAGGGATTGTTTGATAAATCGATCATTGATAGAGACGAAAATGCGGAAACTGGAGCAGTGCTGAATATGTACGAAATTATATTTATATTGTTGGAATACAAGATCAACTCCTTTAATTTGCGATTCTTATCAAAAAAATTTGGTTCAATTGCTGTTATCAGATTATGAGATAAGTCAAGATGCTCTAGATCTACCAAAGTACTGAAAACGTTTTGTAGAATTTTTTGAAATCGGTTACTATTCAGGAGGACTTTTTTTACATAATAAACGTTAGTAAATGTAATATTTTCTAGTAATGTATCATGAATATCTATTGTATGGCACCATATTGAAATATTTTCAGTTGAATATGATGTTCTCATGTCATAATAATAAGGATCAAATGATATCTTCTGAATTTGACGATCCTGCGCCTTAATTTCCAAGTCACGTATATCTGAATTGATTACTTCAATACGTTCAATCAATATCGCCTTTGAGTTTTCGGGACCATCATGCAAAATGCTCAGATCTTGATTGATTTGAAATTGACTAGACAATAGAATGCGACTGCAATTGTAGAGGGAATAATCGGCAGAACAAGCGCATTCCGGAAAATAGTCTTCAGATTTTGTCGTAAATGTGCAACGTTGAGAAGTATACTTTAGAGTGATCAATAAAAAATAAATAATTGTAGATACTTTCGAGAATCTCTGAAACAATGGAGAACAAAATAAATAGAATGGATAGCGAATACGTAATTGTAGGTATGTAGTGTTATTCCAAATAGAAGATTTAAAACACAAAATATTGCCAATATTTAAAATTCTTCATGAGAAAGTGTGTACTTACACAGAGGTCAGATTTAAAATACGGCGTCCAGAAGAATAAATAAAATCGATCACCAAGATTTGGACATTTTAGTAATGCTAGTAAATTATCTGTACTTTAGTGAATCTCACTATAATACAAATTTTCATTAATGCCCTGGAAAAACTGATGGCCAATGGCATTTGGTATATCTCAGCGGATTTGACTCGGTGCGAAATGGCAAGAAGGACGTGAATAGTTCTGGTTTTTTGTCAGTCTCAGCCATTTTGAGTTTCACGAAAACATGCTTTTCTTGAAAAACCTAGCCGTTTTATATTATTTAAGTGAAAGTGATAGGAAATGAACTGCTAAGAAATTTAATTTCCTATAACTTTGTGAATTACAGCTACTTATTCTCTATGGCCGATACTTTTCGATCGAATTAAACCTGAAAAAAGAGGGGAGTCATTTGACAAATACCTGGTACCTAATAAAGTTGGCCACCGTCATTATCTTAGGAATTATTGGTCTATGAAAATATTTTCAAGATAAAATTTCAAGAATAGATGCGTTGTTTTTTCAAAATTTTTATACCAGACTTGTTATTTTTGTTAATTTTGGTGCCTACCTAGGTACATACATTATTCGCATAATAAAGATGCATTTTCTGATGAACAGCAATTTTTATTATTTCCACCAGTGACGTACGCGACAGATTTTCACTGATTGAAAAAAAATAAAAGTGATAAGCCACTGTTTTTGATTAAATAGAAATTATTTTTAAAATCCTCAGTCATCGCTCAAAAAACATGGTCACATGAGTTTGTTTCGGACGGTGGATTGTTTTTGCTTACCTTGAATTTGGTAACATCTTTAAAATGCATTTTGCGTATTTATTCATATTTAATAAAGGTCAAAGAATGTCTTTTTTGTCGGCTAAAGGCTGGCAAAAGGGAGAAAAGTCAGACGACACTCTCTGTTAAAAGTAAATATTCTATCTAAAACTTGAAGAACAATGGTAATTTTTACCAAGTTAAGTTTCAAAAAAATAATTTATTGCAAGGTAGTTGACTCGTTTTCAATCCACCACTGGGTGCTTGCGAGGCTAATCTTTTTCACAAAATGTGATAGCATAATGTAAGAAAATGATATTGCGCACGAAATTTTATTCATTGCAGTCTTTTTCTTTTGGTTTTCCCCTTTTGTCAATTGCTTTTCACAATTTGTCAAATGCTTTTCCCATTAATCAACGTCAGTGTGATTTTTCAATTGATATTCCTCTTTTACAAATGAGATTCCTTTTATATCAAATGCTTTTCCAATGTTTCCAATACTGTCACTGCACGTAAATAGGAAAAGCAATTGACAAAGTGAAACTGATTTGACATAAAAGGAAATTGATTGATAAATCAATGACTATAATCATTGATACATAGAAAAATAAGAAAATCATTTGACAAATAAGGAAAAGCTATTTGACAAAAGAGGAAAACCAAAAGCGAAAGACTGTATCTATGTATACGAGTACTTTATCGAAACATGAAAAGTAATCGAAATGCATATAGGTACTTTGGAAACTAATAATTTTGTACAAATGTTTAACTTATTCTTATTTTTTTAGTTCTCCAATTACTCCTTAAAACTGGTGCCACGTATTATGAAACATCTTGTATGTAGCATTTAGCAGCAAACTTGATGTGACTAAACAAATGCCAATGAAATATTTTGTTCTGAAGGTTCAAATACGACGGAAACAGATTGTTTTATTTTTCATTACTTGACCATGCTTGACAGTGTTGACAGATTTTCACGTCTCTGTTGGTATTTTCTTACGACCCAACTTTATATTTTTTGAAAAACTGATTTCTCGGAAACTGATAATTTTTCAATTTAATTTCAAATCGACAAATAATAAAAAAACTCTTTTAGAGTTTCGATTGACTCAGTTTCGATTGACTCGTACTTATAAGACAAGGTAGTTTTCTGAGATTATTATTATTCTTACATCAATATTACAATGATTCATGAAGCGCTTAAATAAAACAAAAGATTTATGAATACCTACTTAAAAATATTAAAATTTTAGTTGATCATTTTCTAAAAAAATATAGGGCGTTAAATTTTCCGACCTACTAACTTTTGATATGATTGAAATTAAAAACGAAAAACGCGATTTTATATTCCACCCTCGCATTCCCAACCACTACTACTTTGGAATTTCAAAAATTGCACCCCTACCATATGATATACGTCATTTTAAAGGGATTTCCGGTAGAAATACACTAGTGCTTCGTGTGTTGAAATGGATTCATATTTCAGGAAGTTACAAGTGAACATCACAATTTTCCATTTCCTGAACGGCCTACCTTCCAAACGGAAAGATATGATGGAAAACTGGCATACATGTCCTATCATTTTATCTTTACAATCGTCAACCTTTGTGAGGATTTAATGTTATACAGGGTAGTGAACATGATCAGATTTTCATCACCCTGCGTATAAACATTTAAACTACATAATAAAATTCAGTTAAGGGAGGATATGTAAGTCGTTTTCTGATATCTGTCGTTTTCAAGATAAACTCCTTTGAGGATGGAGAATTTCGAATTTCACTTGTTTATAATTTCCGTAAAAACGAATAGATTTCATCACACGGAGCACCAGCCTATTTCTACTGGAATTCCTTTTAAAATTATACGCAAGGTAAGGGGAGGCATTTGCAATTCTACAATAGGTTGGGGATGAGAGGATGAAACAAAACTCGTTATATAATTTTCGAACTTGCCCTTGATATCTAAATAGATACGTTAAGAAAAATTTAATCACATCAAAATTATTAGGGAGGAAGTTTTGAAGTGAGCACCTGTAGAAAATTTCTTGAAATAACTAGTCAAAATTTAATGCAAACGTTAATTTTGATAATAATTGTTTATATGTATATTAAAAACGTGACCTCAAAAATTAGTTCTGCAGATTTTCTACAGATACTCATGAGTACAAATTTTATTGCAGATATACATACCTACTGTATTTTTTTTATGTCTAATTTCTCGTACCTATATTGTGAAGAACTCTCTGATGGAATAAAACTCATAAGTCTTTCTATAAAAAATAAATTTCAGATTTTAGTTTCTTCTGAAAGAATCTTTATCCTTGCCACATCTACACTTCACTTGTAGAACTGATACGTATTTTTAAATGTGAAAGTCATATTTTCACCCGAAATTGGTAGTACAAATAAGTGTTCCTCATTTTGGCAATAACTACTCGAACAGGAGACAATTTCGAATTTTTTTTAATAAAAGCTTTGAATAAGACTTAGAGCCTTGAAAATTTCTTATGAGTAAAATATGATCAAATTATGGATTTAAATCCAGAAGATTTTACTGCATTTTTCATTTACAGTTTAATTTCAATACCTCTTTATCTGCTCACTTATTGTAACTGAAGTGAAATAATATTTTTTCATGATTCGATAGATGTAGGTACATTGCACATTCTCACTTACATACATAGTCACAAATTAATTTTGATATTATAAAATATAAATAAAGTTCTTAAATTACGCCTACCTACTGCTTAATCAGTGTTAAAGGTTAAAGTTAATATTACAGATCATGTTAACGGAATAGCACTATTATTCATTGAATGCAATTTCGTTCTCATAAAAATGAAAAGAAGTCCCCCAAGAATAGACATAATTCCTATACCCAACACAAGGAATACGTAAGAAAATGTAGGCGAACTGGAACTGTAAGAAGAAGTAAATTTGTTTGCCATTGTTTGTTCAATGTTACTACTAAATTCAACCAAGTATTTTCGAAAATTTGCAGAAAATGAAGTTACTGTTTCTTGTTGCGATTGATATATTTGTTGGAGCTTTTCTGGACTTTCTTTTGTTTCTTCAGTAAATTTTGAAAACGTTTCCCTTAGTTTCTTTATTTCTAATGTGTTTTCTTTTTCGTCATTATTTGTTTCATTCATAAACTTCAAAAAAGCTTTCTTCAGACTAATAATTTCCAATGTGTTGTTTTTTATTTCTAATGTGTTTTCTCTTTCATCATTATTTGTTTCATTCATAAACTTCAAAAAAGCTTTGTTCAGTCTAATCATTTCCAATGTGTTGTTTTTTATTATTGTTGAGTAATTTGGGTTTTTGTTACTTTGACTCATGTTTCTGAATATTTTCAAAGTATCATTGAACCAGTATCGTAAATCGTATGCAGTTTTGTTTTGAATTTGGAGAGATTCTTCAAAATTTTTGTTGATAATATTTATGATATTAGACAAGTTATTTACCTGATTTCTTTCATTGGAAGAGTTCTGAAGAATCGAATATGATCCATCACATGAAACACCTTTTATATGATGAGCTGTGGGTCGCGAGTAATTAGAGCCAATACTTTCAACACATTCGATATTTAATTCTCCTAATTGCACAATGAACTGGTACAGTTTCTCACAGTTCCACCGGTTATTTTTAATGTAAATTTTTTGCAGATTTTCCAAAGCGTTAATGCCATCAATGCTAGAGATCTGATTACTTTCAATGTTCAGAATTCGAAGATTTTTTAACGAATGAAAATTTAATTTTTCGAAACGAGTAAGACGATTGTTCGAAACATTTAACACCTTCAAGTTTACAGTCCAGTCTAGTAAACCGTAGGGAAGAGTATCAATTTGATTGAACGACAAATCTAGATAAGTCAAAAATGTCATATTTAAAAATATACTGGCAGAAAAATTTGATAAACTGTTGTGATGTAGATTCAAGACGCTTAAAGTTTGTAAAGAATCAAAAGCTTCATTTTCAATAACATTTAAATTATTGAAACTCAAGTCAAGATACTTCAAATTTACTAATTCAATGAACGAGCTTGCATTTACCTTTTCGAGTTTATTTCTGGTTGCCGATAAAGTGGTTAAGTTTTCTCCAGTGAAAATTAGAGTTTCTCCGCTTTGATTTATATTATCAATATATATTTCCTCAATGGATACAAATGCAGTGAAGATGTTATCACTTAAAGAATTTAAATTGGGATTACTCGAAATGTTTATAAAAATTAACGCATTCTGATTTATAAATAAATTATCTGGAAGTTCTTTTATGTTATTATCGTTAAGGTAGATCTTCTTAAGCATTTTCAAATCATTAAAGGCGTTAGGGTCGATTACTTCTATTTTATTATATGATACATCTAAATGCTCTAATAAGCTTTGACCGAAAAATAAATTTTCCTTCACGACCGTGATATGATTGTTACTCAAAAATAATTTTTTTATTGTAGGAGTTTCATTAAATAAAGGTACGTGATTTAGTTCAGATAATAAATTGTGAGACATGTCCAGTTCCCTAATTTTCGTGAAATTTTTGAATAAGTCTTGTGGAATTTCAATAATTTTGTTATAACTTAAAATGAGTAAATCAATATTCTCGGTTTGGTAAAATGAATCTGATTCGATACGTGATATTAAATTATGTGACAAGTTTAAAATTTCTAGACTCCTAAACTTAATAAAGTTTTGTTTCGTAATCCTGGTAATACGATTATGGTCGAGATATAATTCCTGAAGGCTCACTAGTCCAAGTAGAGAAAATTCATCAATGTCTATCATGTTGTATGACATATTTAATATTTTTAAATTATATAAAGATCTTAAAAAATCATCGGGAAAGTGACTTAAGTTATTATGACTCATTTCTAGGTTTTCGATTTTAAGACTTTGCCAGCTTTCTCCAATTTTTGTCAAAAAGTTATCACTTATACTTGCATTGTTAATTTTTAAGGCTTTCAAATGAGTCCCGGATGAAATCTCAAAAACATCTAAAGGATTGTTTGACAAATCGATCACTGATAGAGACGAAAATGCGGAAACTGGAGTAGTGCTGATGAATATGTACGAAATTATTTTTATATTGTTGGAATACAAGATCAACTCCTTTAATTTGCGATTCTTATCAAAAGAATTCGGTTCAATTTCTGCTATCAGATTATGAGATAAATCAAGGTGCTCTAGATCTACCAAAGTACTGAAAGTCTTTTGTAGAATTTTTTGAAATCGGTTACTATTCAGGAGGACTTTTTTTACATAATAAACGTTAGTAAATGTAATACTTTCTAGTAGTGTATCATGAATATCTATTGTATGGCACCATATTGAAATTTTTTCAGTTGAATATGATGTTCTCTGTTGATAGTAATAATTACCATAATATGACTTCTCAATTTGACGATCCTGCGCCTTAATTTCCAAGTCACGTATATCTGAATTGATTACTTCAATCCGTTCAAGCAATATTGCCTTTGAGTTTGCGGGACCATCGTGCAAAATTTTCAAATCTTGATTGATTTGAAATTGACTAGACAATAGAATGCGACTGCAATTGTAGAGGGAATAATCGGCAGAACATGCGCATTCCAGAAAAGTATATTCAGAAGTTGTCGTAAATTTCGTAAATGAGCAATCTTGAGAAGTATACTTTAGAGTAATCGATAAAAAATATATAAGTGTAGATACTTGCAAGAATTTCTGAAACAATGGAGAACATAATAAATAGAATGGATAGAGAATACTTAATTGCATACAGTTGGCAATAGAGTTGGAAATACAGTGGAAATAGAAGAAATTAAATCCCAATAATGCTAATATTTTCAAATTTATCAGGAGAAAGAAGGTACATACTTACAGAGTTTTGAACTATGGTGTCTAGAAAGACAAATAAAATTGACTACCCAACTTTTCATGTGGTTATTTATATTATACAGAGTGCACCATAATATCCTTCTTTATATTGCTATCTCGTAAATGCTATAAGACATACAGGGTCAGTTAATTAGGAGAAAAGATGGGCAATTTTGTGGCTATTTTCAAATCCATCTAGACATACAAGATATCTGTGACCGTTCCTGAAATATCCTGAAAAACAGAAAAATCGAGATTTCTTATTTTTGCCATATCTTTTTTAAATAATATTGGAGATTAATAAATAATTTTTTGTAGACATACATAAGTCGGCAAGAACTACCCATCTGCCGTTTCAAAATTTTTTAAAGCCGACTAGATCCCAGAGTTTTCATAATCAACTTTCGTTTTTCTTATGGCCCACATATTGTTTTTTATGTCCTTCGATATAAAAAACCTTGTATACAGGGTGTCCCGTATCGTTATGTTCAAATTTTGTGAGCATATAGTAGGCTTATTTCTAAGCCTAAAAAACCCAAAAGTGGCAGGTCTATCTGCATTCGTTACGAACTTACAGGCCTAAGAAAATACTGTCTAGTAAATACCAGATTTAACTTTGAAAACCACATAAAACTTATTTTATTGACCAAATCTTTAGTTTATCATGTGTTAAAAATGTCCTATTCCTTACTGAATACAAGCTTGTGCTCGGAGACCTATTGCAAAAGTAACAGTTTTCTCGTCTTTTTTCGCGTACCTATCTCTTGACCAGCTTGCTGAATACGATCAAATAATAATTTCTCTCTGGTGTATTTAGTTACAAACACCAATTCCGAAATATGAGGTGCCGCATCTATTTGAATCCTAATGCCATTTCGTATGAGCAGGGGAACCTCTACTCTCTACTAATGTTTATTTCGGTAACGTTTACTCATGTGTGGCAATTTTTGTGGCTTACAAAGTTGAATCTTGTTATTTACTAGTCATAATTTTCTTAGGCCTGTAACTTCGTAACGAATATAGACCTGTCACTTTTTGGTTTTTTGGGTTCAAAATTAAGCCTACTATATGCTCAAGAATTTTGAACATAACGATACGGGACACCCTGTATAAACAACTTTTTTTTCGCCGAAATACGGCAATATGCTGTCATACTGCTTGCCCTATGAGTTTTTTTATTTCTTTATGATATTCGGTCTAAAAAGTTGTCTTTTTTATACCTACAATAACAAAAATTTTTTAAATTAATTTTCCGAAGTTTATAAATTTTTAACACGTCAAATGAGGACCTACCTAGCTCTCCCCGATTTATGTAAGCCTACAAAAAATTATTTATTAATTGCCAAAGAAAGATATGGCAAAAATAAGAAATCTCGATTTCAATTATTTTTTTCAGGATATTGATGGAACAAAAATATTGAAGGATTCGAGATGGCCACAAAATTGCGCATCTTTTCTCCAATTTAACTGACCCTGTATCTCTTAGCGTTTACGAGATAGTAATATGTGCACCCTGGATGGTTTAAATTTTTATACACGATGATGAAAATTATCAAGTTTTTTCAGGTTTAGTTTAAAAAGTATTGATCGTAGAGAAAAAAAACTGTAATTTGAAGATTTGTAGGAAATTGAATTCCCTACAAGTTTTGTTGTAACAATTTTCACCACAATTTAAAATGGTCAAGTTGTTCAAGATAAATAATTATGTTTCATAAAATTCAAACAGGCGGACTGATTCTCATCTCGGATCTGGTCGCCATTTTGAATTTAGACTTACGCTAGTCCACTTAACGCGTAGAACAAGAAAGATCGACAACGGATGGTTTCTTGTTTATTTAAGGTCGATTTTTTGGATAACATGACATTCCGCTCATATTTTAAATACATTTTGACAGTTTAAGATTTTATATATTTTACTAAATGACAGATTGATAATTTATTGGCTGTAATTCGCTGTCAATGGTTTCATCCCTATAATATTTTTATAAGGTAGCAAAAAGGTAGCATATTTTTATCATTGGTGCCGTGATAAGTGAAAATATAGTATCTCTGGAAACTACAGCATCAAAGATTCATGAAAACTTGCTTTTAATTGTCACTTATGCCACTTTTAATCTTAAGTGAGGAAAAGTATGTCACCTATGCCTAAATGACTTGTAACACTTATGCCAGGCACTTGTGTCTAAAAGAATGTCACTTCGAAACTAAAAACCAATTTGTCAGATTTTGTACACATTTATCATTAATATTATTTTTTCTGCGACGGGAAAAAGGATTGACACTTATTCCTCTTTGTCAGGTATAAAAATGCCACTTTAATGAAACTGCTTTTTGCCGGGGAGAAAAGTAAATTATCAGGGAAAAAAAGTTACTTTTTTCCCCGATATCGACGCATAAGTATAGCTACTATTAATATACAGGGTTATTCACGGTATACGCCACGGAAGTTTATGGCCGTGTCTCTGGATTTTTGGATCTTTTTATTTTTGGAGTGGATAGAGACCCGACAGAGGTACGTTTTAAAATCATATTCATAATGTACAGGTGTCCCAAAAGCATGAAACATATCAAAGTAATAAAATTTATGTTTTCAACCCTTACTTCGTAGAATCTCTGCATATTTATTGATTATGAATAAAACACTAATGTTTTATAAAATTCTACTGTATATTTACGTCTGAAGATGCTACATGAAAAGTAGCGAAACACGTGTAACGTTTCTACCATCCATCAATATACAGTAGAATTTTATAAAACATTAGTGTTTTATTCATAATCAATAAATATCAAAGTTATGTTTTTTTAAATGGAATGCTCCTATGTTATTGCATTTTTAGATTGCCTGGGAAGAAAAAAAAAGATTGGCTTTTACAGTTGGTGTTTAAATTCAGAAGTTTTTGAGTAATAAAGAAGTGAAAATCGTCATTTTTCAAGTTCAAGGCCCTGTACAAGGAAAACGGCTGAAGATAGAGAAAAACGGCTTACATGTCCCTATTTTAACTTTCCATGTACTATCCAATGATGTAGATGAAATGTTTATACAGGGTGATAAAAAATTTGAAAAATTCTGCGATTTCTCTATAAAAAAAAAAAAAAATAAAAAAAAAATCAAAGAAAGTACAAATGTTTCTATACCATAGGATAGTACATGAAAAGTTAAAATAGGGACATGTAAGCCGTTTTTCTCTATCTTGAACCGTTTTCGTTGTACAGGGCCTTGAACTTCAAAAATGACGATTTTCACTTGTTTATAACTCAGAAACTTTTGAATTTAAACACCAACTGTAAAAACCAATCTTATTATTTCTTCTCAGGCAATCTAAAAATGCAATAACACAGGAGCATTCCATTTAAAAAAAAACATAACTTTGATATTACCTTGCAATTAAATGTACAATTTACTGGTGTTGAAATAAATTGAAATTGAATTGAATTGAATTGAATATTTTTCATGCTTTTGGGACACCCTGTACATTATGAATATAATTTTAAAACGTACCTCTGCCGGGTCTCCATCCACTCCAAAAATAAAAAGATCCTAAAATCCATAGACACGGCCATAATCTTCCGTGGCGTATACCGTGAATAACCCTGTATTCACATATCAATAAATTTATATGCAACACGAACACGAAATTTATACACATTATCCTTAACATAAAAATGACAGTAATTATTATTATTAAAGCCATTTTCATAATAATCACTATCCATATTATTTAATACACTCATCGAAAACTTTCAAGTATTTTTGCAAAACAAAAAAGTATCCGCTTCACGTAGGGAACGAAATTACATCTCAAGTCAAAAATATTAATATACTTTTTCCCTTGTATAATGAAAAACTAGTACTTTTTGAGCGCATATCAATTTTGTTTTGTTATTATATCAGTAAAACGGAGATTGTAGGATAGGGTGAAAAATGTTTGCCTTAATTTCTACGACACTGGGGAAATTGACATTTAGAAAGCGCATTTTTAGCCGCCAATGTTTTCTACATAACAAAGATTTTACTGGCCAGAAGCTCTAACATTAATCGTTTTCGAGAAAAACTTCCTTTTATGATGAAAAACATAAACATAGCAACATATTTTGTCGTGGACAAAATCATTATTTACTTATGATATTTTTTGTTTAATAATTTTTTTCACTGTCACATAAAGAATTTAATTAGCGCTCAAAATGTAGCTAGTATTAAATGATGAGTACAGAAGCTGAGTTCTGTATTTTACCTAAATGTTTTTTTTTTATGGAAATAGTCACAAAAGGGAATTTTTTTTCTGACATCCCGTATCGCGGAAACAGTTCGTTTGCAAACCTGAGTAATAGGAACTTTTTTGTTACAATGAGTCAAAAATTCAATTTTTCATTTTCTAAAAAAAAAATAAAGCAATATACTCTGTGTAAAAAATAGCTAAGAACGTTTAGCGGGCGATTTCAGGTAAGTTATTAGATTACCTAAATCTCTCCCTATTGAAATTTCCTCGTATCGCCTACAGAAACCGCGATCTCAATACAAGCATCATCAAATCGGGATACATTGTATACCTCCCATTATTGCGAAAATTGAATAAACATTGAGTTTGTTTAATGAATCAATAAAATGAAACCAGTTTTTCAATAGATTGTAAATAAATATAAACAAATTGTAGACAAAAATAAACAAATAATTTTACATAATACAAAATTTGTCAAAGATGGCACTATATTTTATGTGAATTACTTATTATGATTTTTGACTTTACTCTGCATTGCCTAACAAGAAGCTTGAATAGTTTTCCGGCAGTCGATGTCTGATGGTTTTGGAAAAAAGTAACGCTATCTACTAAGCAACTAAACTATAGTAAACTACAGTTCTTACAAATTGAATGGGGTTGTTAAAAGAAAATTTCACACATAATAAGAAGGTTGTAATGAAAATGAGAAAGATATTTAATTATTCTAAGGAGTTCGTATATTCACAACATATGCACTTCGGAAAATAAGTTAACCATAATGTTCTCATTAAAAAACTCCCTAATATAATAGCAATTACTCTAGAAAGCGCAAGCAAAACAAAAATTATATTATAGATATAATAGTATGTATATTCTTACCTTGAACATTTTGATAACTAAAAAGATTGTGCAGCTTCTAATGCTTTGATATTTCTTAAAATAGACAAAATATTGTATTTTGATAAAATAATATTAATATCTCATAACGATTTAACCATGCTACAAGGTCAGAATGAGTGAGAGAACCATGAGTGCGAAAAGTCAACTATTAAAGCTTATGAAGTTGAAATTATGTACCTACTTAGTTTGATGAAATATCTCTATGATGCATATTCCTGAAACTGAAAATTTAGCTGTCTGTTTTAGTAAGTGTTGTTATTTATTTTACGATAAGAAAAGAGTATATATGTACAAGTTTTGGGGAAGATATGTAATAAGTATGATTATTTATAATCTTATCGAAAATTAAATGAGCTTTTGTCACTGGGAGTGCTTCCTGTCGATTCTGCACATTATGATAACTTGTGATAAAACGTGTTCATTGTTTATTTATTAGTTAATACAATGTTTATTTATATAATTTTAATTACATTTTAATTATCACATATAATTAGTTATAAAGTTAGATAAAAGAGGTCACTGGTTCTATGAAATAAAACCTTCACTGGCTCTCCAGATTTTTATGCAATATTATTATACCTATTTATTACCATAATAATAAATAAAATAAAAGATAAAATGATAATCTTATTTTTTCATTAGCAACTCTACGCAACGTAATGTCCATGGTCGTATAATTTTGTTCCCTTTCAAAGCAAGCGATGTTTTTATTATTACATTCTCCAGGACCAAGAACTATGTTCGCTGAAACACTCACCGCCAACGTCACGTTGAATCCACTGGCAAACAAGGATCTAAGGAAGACCATCAAGGCCTCTTGCATCAATAGATTTAGTTTTGGTCCTAGTCTTATCGATCAAGTCTTGGTCTCGTTGACAAGACTCTTGCGATTTGCATTTCCACACTGATTAATAGGTACCGATAAATATTTTCGTTTTGTTGAAATTTATAAAGTCTGATGCTAAATTTTCATTTTAATATGTATTAAAGATAGGAAAATTTTATTAACTGACTACCTACTTACCTAAAGATACTAAACATGGAGAAGTAAAATGCTTTCCAGTCAGCAATTCTTGTAGCTCAGTCTTGTTCTTGCTGAAATCTTGCAAACACATCTTGGTCTTGTTTTGGGTCTTGTAACTCGTATAGTCTTGGTCTTGCTACTGCAGAGTATTGGTCTTATTGGTCTTGGTGTCGGTCTTGGATTTTCTGCAAGACCGAGACCAGGATTGCAAGACAAAGACCGATTCTGTTCATCACCGGATATTTAATCGCCTCTTAATGCCCTGTGTAAGATCCCAAATATTACATTTATGGCTAAAAACGTTCCCATAATTTCGTTACCTTTTGTAATTAGTATAACTTCTGGCATTGATTAAATTCGTATTTCTCTACTGAAAAACTGAACCTCGGCACTTGATTTACTTTTTACAAACTTGGTACGTACTTAAGCTTTCTAATTGTAAAGGAGTATTTCTGGACGGTTTGAAAACTGCTCGTCTACAACCGGTTTAATTACCAAAGTAGAATTTTAGGGTAATTTCATTTCTATTTGTAATCAGTTGTGGAAAAATCTAGCGACAACATATTGAATAACCAAATCAGAAATCTTCATTTTGACCTCATTTGGCATGATTAAGATGCCTAACTAACAACCGAAGTTGAAAACTTGAGTTTATTACATCAGATCTCGCAAATACTTGCAAAGACATTGTCACATTGGTTTGGAATAGTCTACTCGTATATCCGATCTTCCATTTTTTATATCTAGGTACTTCAATACAGTATATTCCTCCACGCTTCCTCCACAATTCATCAGCTTGCCAGACCATACAGTGCCACACTTTGAACCGAGGCTGCTCATTTATTTTATCGTTCAGCTTCGTTCATCCAGAATTGCTTTGATTACATCATTCCTAGAAACAGTTGTAAAAAGTTGCCAAGTTCGAAATGGAGCACGTATAATGGAGACAAATAATGGAGAATGAGTGGGAGAAAGACGCGCGAGGAAGTAAAGTGAAGTTGCATGACGTTTATATAAGGTACCGACCTCAATTCGATCTAGGAGTTGTTTAATGAAAAATAATGAAGAGCGTCTGAAGTGACCACTGAGGAATGATGAATATAATTGACGTTTTCATTTTAATAGAGTGAAATGAGGAAATTACTGTCATTTTGGGAATCTCAATTGAACTTGTACAAAATACTCTCTACAAAAATTTGGTACGAGACAATTATCTTTATAAGATGGGTGCCCACAGTTTTGCTCGTTGTTGTCAGGCAACGGAATCGCAAACAGGAGATCTTCCGAAAGAGAAATACTAAATAGTTTCTGCTTAGTTTCACCGCTATCGATGAAATGATACATGATATAAGATTGACCCAAACGAAACTGCTCGAAAGAAGGCGAAAGCTATTCCATCGGCTGGAATAATTATCATGGCTACCATTTTTGGGAGACTAGACTAGAAGCATCATTTTCGCTGATTAGGTATTTAGAGAAGTTAAGATCAATCCAGAGGAGGTACTGCGCTTACTAAAAGACCGATTCGACTTTGAATTAGAACAGAAAAAAAAACAAGAAAAACAGTCAGTACTCTTCACCATGACAACGCCACACCAAAATTATTCGCAATAGTCACAGAAAAGTAGGCTAAATTACGCACGTCATTCACCGTACTCACTAGATTTCGCCAACAAAGACGAAGAAATAATCAGTCAGACGTCGAAAAAGTGGATAATTTTGTTGAGTTGAGAAATAAATTTCTTCTTTAACATTGTTAGGCGCTTATCTTACAGTTCTTCAGGTTAACAAAAATAATTTGTTAAAAATAATTTGTGATGATGAATGTATAGAACTGTAGCCTTTTTGGAACAAAAACAGTTACGGTAGGGAGGTCGGTAGTTCCGAGGACTTATAGGACCCACGCTGTAGACAGGTCATGGGTTCAAAAGGAAATGGCCCTAGCAAAACTACTACTTAACTACTAATGTTCGCCCTTCGCGATTTTTATTTATTTTTTTCATACAAGAGAAGCTGCCATTCTTTGATTTAAATTTTATAAAATATATTTAGAATATATTTCTGAATATAAAATATAAAATTGGAAGAATATGCCAATTTTTGCCGCTCTAACGTTTATAATAGGTACGTTACAGAATTTGGTAATTTTTAATTTTTAGTAGTCTCTGAGATTATTCCTAGACAGTGTGGGCGATGCTCGATTCGACTAGCTGAAAATTCGAACAACCTATATAGACTCATCTAAAACTCTGATAATACTCAATAAATTACGAAATTAAGTTATTAAAATGAATCTTGGCTCGGATAATGAAGACACTTGGAAAATCCCAGAAAAACTTGGAAGAACTCGAATAACCGAGACTTTACGTTTGCATCTTTATTATTATTTCTTTTGAGAGCACCTGTTCCTTCACTTCTTTAGTTATTATGAGTAGGGATTTTATATTCAATGAAATAATGGGTGAGTAGAACGTTTTTTTGCAACCTTTATTACCAATTATACAATTTGACATTTCTGAGCGTTCACACTGTAAGAACTAGAAAAAAAATATATGGAAATTATACAGGGTGATTTTTAAGTTTAGTAATTTTTTTTGACACTTTGTGGAATTTATTAAAACAAACAACTTTTTCAAATAACTTTTCTTAATAAAGTAAAAAATAAAAGAGATACAGCCTTTGATAGTTAAAAAAAATGAAAGTCCAGCCCGTGATAAATTATGTATGAAGGTCTGAAGGAAATTCAAAATTTAGGTCTGATAAGAAGATTTTTTTAAACGTGTGTTTCAACAAATCACATTTTTAAGTATCAAAAATTCATAAATCTTCCTATCTTAGAGAAAATAGTTTCAGGGCAATGGGAAAAATAATAAGTGAAATAATTTGACTGAATTTTCTAGCCTTTGTTTTTATTTTATTTTGCTTACTTTTATTATTTCCTATTATTCTTTTCTTGTTTCCTGGGTAATCTTTGATAATGCAATTTTTGTTTTGTTTGATTGTTTACCTATGTTTAAATTAATTTAGTTACCTGAATTTATCACAGGGATGGACTTTCATTTTTTCAATCTATTAAAGGCTGTATCTCTTCTATTTTTGACTTAATAGAGAAAAGTTATTTGAAAAGGTTGTTTGCCTCAATGAATTCTACAGGGTGTTGAAAAAATAATCCAACTTTAAAATCACCCTGTATAATTCACTTTCATTGCTTATTAATTTACATCACTGCAGAGAAAATCATACATTATACATACAATATTGAAATATTAATAGGGAGTTTTTGCATTCTGTTAGCACAATGATACTAATGATAAAAAGTAGCTAAGCAATCAGGACAGCAATTCCCGTTTGTCAATACTATTTGCAAAAGCTCTCTTCAAACATTTTCTCTATAATAATGGAATTTCACAAATTCTCTGACTAAATTTCGTTCTTATAAAAACAAATAGGAATCCTCCAAGGAGGGAAATAACTGTCAAACCTAATATAACATATATATATGAAAACGCACTTGATTGAGGTGTATATAAAATGTCATTAAATTTTTTTGTAATGTCATAACTGGTTCTGTTTTGAATCTCAAGTAATTTTTTAAAGCCTTCATTCACTGATAGGACAAGTTGATTCATGTTTTCAGATATGTTTTTAAAATTGCTATTTTTATCAAGAGTAGACCCGGGAATACATTCTGTAAAGTTTAAATGGTGACCGCTAGGAAGTGAGTAATTGCTATAATTATTGGTGTTTGCTAGGTGGATTTCTCTCATTTTTGATATGCTCCTTAATTCTAAAAGATTGTCACAGTCCCATAAATTATTCTGAATATAAACTTCTTGAAGACTGGATAGATATTCCATTCCCTCAAAAGTTGATAGGCTGTTACTTTCAATATTAAGAATTTCAAGAGAATTCAGTGCATGAAAATTAAATTTATCTAAACGAATTAAACGATTGTTTGAAATATTTAGGACTCGCAGTTGAACAGCAGAGTCCAGCAAACCATAAGGGAGAACATCGATTTCATTGAAAGACAGATCTAAATAAGTTAAAGCATTCAATCGTGCAAATATACTCGAAGAGCATGCTGACAAATTATTGTGATGCAGTTTCAAAGTTTTTAAAGCTTGTAAAGTATCGAAAGCTTCATTTTTTATAAGCTCTATTTTATTAAAACTTAAGTCAAGATATTCCAAATTCAATAGTTGGTTAAAAGACTTTGAATGAAGAAATTCTATGTTATTTCCACTTAGTGATAAATATGTCAGATTTTTGTCGGGGTAAATGAAGTTTTCGAGACTTTGGTTTAAGTTATTCATATAAAGTGTTTGCAGGGAGTCTAAATCAGCTAATATATTATTACTAAAATTCGTAACAGGGTTGTTCGAAATACCTAAAACAATTAACTTCACTAGGTTTGTAAATAAATCACTCGACAATACCTTAATATTATTTTCATCAAGGCGAAGCATTTTAAGTGATGTTAGTTCCCTAAAGATGTCTGAATCCAGAATTTTTATTTTGTTAAATGATAAATCTAGATCTTCCAATATGGTTTGACCGGAAAATAATGTTGCATGTATGGCTACAATATGATTATTATTTAAAATTAATGTTTCAAGGGTTGGAGTACTATTAAATAAAGGTAAAGAATCAAATAATTGTTCTATTGAATTGTACGATATATCTAGCCTCTTTATTTTCGTAAAGTTTAAGAATAAATCTTTGGGAATTTCGATAATATTATTATGACGTAACATAAGGACCTCAATATTTTCTGTTTGATAAAACGAACCAGGATCTAGGTACTTTATAAAATTATTGGATAAATTTAATGTGGTTAATTTTTTCAACTTGACGAAATTATGCTTTGTAACTTTAGAAATGCGGTTGTTTTCCATGTATAATTCTTGTAGGTAATAATGCACTCTTAACAGAGAAAATTCATCCAGATCTATCAGATTGTTTGACATATTAAGTGATTTCAAACTATGGAAACGTCTTAAAAAATCATCAGGGAAAGCACTTAAATTATTATTACTAATATCTAAATCTTCCAGTAACTCCAAATTTCCCTTAATTGTTAGTAACTTAACATTACTGTCATTAAGGTTTATGTTTTTTAATTTCAACGTTTTTAAATGTATACCTGCAATCATGTTGGTATTGCTGACGGGCGGAATGGTTTTTACAGGGCTTAACGCGTGTAAATGTACACCTTCAAATGTATTAGTATTTCTGATTGTTGATTCTAAATTAATGGATTCTATAGGGTTACTTGACAGATCAATAATGGAAAGCAAAATGTTTGCTCCTGTAGTAATGGAAATGATTTTTATTTCGTTGGAATATAAAATTATATCTTTTAAATTTATATTAGAATCAAAAGCGTCAGATGCGACACTTTTTATAACATTACAAGATAAATCTAGATGCTCTAATTCTGTCAAAGTTCCTAATAAGCTTCGGGTAATTTCTTGCAGTCGGTTGTTATGGAGAAGCAATTTTCTGACACGATAAACTTGAGTAAACGTAATTTGTTCAACTTCAGTATCGTGGATATCAATAACTTGACACCATAAATCCTGGTTGTAGTAATTATTTTCATTGTCTGCTCCAGGAATCGGTGCGTAGATACGATCAAATTTGTCCGAAAATTTTGCACTTATTTCTATGTTATGAATATGTGAATTGATTATCTCAATACGTTCAGTCAAAACTGCTCCAGTATTAGGATCTACAGGTGTTGATAATTGGTTAAAAACTTTAAAAAATTCCATTTCCTTCAAGATATTAACACAAGAGATGTTAGTATTGGGAAAACTGTTACAAGTATTGGATGAAAAACTGTTACAGTCTTTGAAATACACTTTATCACTGGAGCCATGCTCTGAAAAGCATCTTTGGAGAGAATATTCTGGAAGAATTAATATTCCATAAATCATGGCAGCAACTGTTATTTTCATTTTCCAGGATATCTGAAATCAAAGAAGTAGGTATAATAGTTATTTATTGTGCAATCAGCTATGACGCAGTCGAAGTATACAATCATCACACTAGAGAAAACGTATTTGTAATTATTATTGAAAAACATTATTTTTTGACTCAATTGTTACTTAAACGTTTAAATGCAAAAACAGTCAAAGCCGAATTTGTCTGACTGAGACATTAATTTGAAAAATGACACAGCTACAACAACGCTATACCTTTGCCAGTTACAAACATCTATTCAAGTTTGTTGCAATTTTAATTTTTGCAAATACAGTGCGCGAGAAAAGTAAGGAGTAAATTCGATAAAACGAAAAGCGGTGTTTTTTTGAAAAAATAAAAAAGCAGGTCGATTTTGTTTTTGAGTTGTTCAACTTTTGACATAATATTGGGGTATACAGGGTGATGCGCGAAAAAGTGGTGACGTCATCGGCATTATTTTTAAATAGCAACCCTTATTTTTTATTCCATTTTTTGATACTTCATTTAATTGCCAGTATGGTAATGTAATCAATTTGTAACCTTAAATAAGGAAATTTCTGAGAAAACAGCTTGTGAGTCGAAATTGTGCACTTTTTACTGATGTGAAAATCGGTACATTAACAATAAAAATAAAAAAAAATAAAATAAAAATGACTGTTTCCATGGTACCTAATTTTATAAGATCTGTCTATTTAATTAAGTCTATTAAATTAAATCTGTTAAATTAAATTAAATTAAATCTATTAAATCTGTCTATTAAATTGAATCTCTCCAAATTAAGTTATTTTCACAGAAATTTCGTCGTTAAGGGTTACAAAATGATTACATTACCATACTGGCAATTAAATGAAGTATCCAAAAATGCAATAAAAATTAAGGGTTGCTATTTAAAAATAATGCCGATGACGTCACCACTTTTTCGCGCATCACCCTGTATACCCCAATATTATGTCAAAAGTTGAACAACTCAAAAACAAAATCGACCTGCTTTTTTATTTATTCAAAAAAACAGCCCTCTCCGTTTTATCGAATTTATTCCATACTTTTCTCGCGCACTGTATAATTAGTATATTATGCAACGAGCTTATAATGAAGGCTATTAATACGGTTAAGATACGAGCCGTAGGCGAGTGTCTTAACCATCATAAGAGCGTATTAATAGCCATTATCTGCGAGTTCCATACACTATTTTTTCTACGACCCTTTTTTATTTCATAGAAAAGATTGAAAAGTTATATATTTTAACAATGACCCGTGTACAATTGCGGATCATTGAGGTTAAGATAGGTTGCTTACGCATATTAGGTACCAAATTTTCTTTTCGTCGCTAAGATTATTCTGCTGAGACATGTTTTAGTATCAAGTTTAAGGGCACTACTCACTACTGCATAATTTTTATTATGCGAAGTTCGAATTCCGAATTTTACGCTTTGATTTTCAGTAATAATTTTAATAACATTGTCAGCCATCAATTACGATATTGCTTACCTGCGCACGCGACGGTCACGGTCGCAGCATTGCCGCTTTGAATACTATATCACGGACCGCTACGAATGATATAATACTTTATCTTCCCATCTTTTACACGATATACCTACCTATCAAATTAATTAAGGTAACATAAAATTTTGATAAATTTTCTTTGAATGTTACTTATGTTCTAAATTAAATAAACGTTCAGATTTTTTTTCAGAAATACAGAACTTATATCACAAGGCAATTTTTGTCGTGAGTATGACAACTCTGTGACTTCGGTTGGCTTGCCGACCCGATCGTGAGCGAAAACGAACCGATTCGATTGCAAATGCTCCTCTGCCATTGGATAGCTTGACCAGTGCTTTAATGAAAATTTGTATCTTAATGAGACCCATTAAAGCACTGGTGATTCATACTTAATATGCAGATTAAAGGTTGGGAGTAGAAAATAGTATATTATGCAACGAGCTTATAATGAAGGCTATTAATACGCGAGTATGATGGTTAAGATACGACGATACGAGCCGTAGGCGAGTGTCTTAACCATCATAAGAGCGTATTAATAGCCATTATCTGCGAGTTCCATACACTATTTTTTCTACGACCCTTTTTTATTTCATAGAAAAGATTAAAAAATTATATATTTTAACAATGACCCATGTACAATTGCGGATCATTGAGGGTAAGATAGGTTGCTATTTGCTTATGCATATTAGGTACCAAATTCTCTCTTCGTTGCTAAGATTATTCTGCTGAGACATGTTTTAGTATCAAGTTTAAAGGGCACTACTCACTACTGCGTAATTTTTATTATGCGAAGTTCGAATTCCGAATTTTACGCTTCGATTTTGAGATTAATTAATAATTTTAATAACTGACAGCCATTAATTACGATATTGTATGACTGCGCAACGCGGGTCGCAGCGTTGCCGCTTTGAATATTATATCACGGAGCGCTACGAATGATATAATACTTTATCTTCCCATCTTTTACACGATATACCTACTTATCAAATTAATTAAGGTAACATAAAATCTTGATAAATTTTCTTTGAATGTTACTTATGTTCTAAATTAAATAAACGTTCAGATTTTTTTTTCAGAAATACAGAACTTATATCACAAGGCAATTTTTGTCGTGAGTATGACAACTCTGTGACTTCGGTTGGCTTGCCGACCCGATTGTAAGCGAAAAGGAACCGATTCGATTGCAAATGCTCCTCTGCCATTGGATAGCTTGACCAGTGCTTTAATGAAAATTTGTATCTTAATGAGACCCATTAAAGCACTGATGATTCATATTTAATATGCATATTAAAGGTTGGGAGTAGAAAAAATATATTTTGAAACTAAACTGCTCAACAAATGAAACGTTTCATGATCAAATTTGCCCTAACTTTGGCACTGATAAAATTTGGATTGTTTCGAGCAATTCAATTTTTGTTTCGAGGGTTCACTAGTTCAATCTCTTGTTTATCAGTCCGTATGTTTGCAAGAACTTGGTACTTCACACAAAGTTTATATAGGGTGGTAGATAAAACAGTTCAACATCTCAGAAAGTTCAGCTTGCTCCCATTTGATCAAAGATTTTTCTTTTTAAATTTCAACACAAAGATCATGAAGATGGACCTCATATCTCGAAACGGTTTTCGAATTTTCCGATTATTTCTTTTATTTACAGGGTGATCTCAAAATAACTACTTTTTGGTGTGGCAATGATAACTTTGTTACCCGTGACGCGATTTTCAAAATGTAGGGCTCATTTTAAAGCTAAAGCTTCAAGCAAGAACACGCAAGATTGATAATCGCCTAAGGACAAAAATTGAAAATACAGGGTTGTATTAAAACTAACCCAAACCTGAATGGCTTCCGAAATCTGGTATTAAGGAAAATTTTAAATAAAGTCAAGTTGCTTTCAAACAAACCATTCATTCTGAATACTTCAAGATGTTCTTCGCTTGCATGAGTTAAGAATTGTTGACATAAGAACAAAATTACAACTTCGTGTTTTCGAAGTGAAAATCGTCATTTTTCAAGTTCAAGGCCCTGTACAACGAAAACGGCTGAAAATAGAGAAAAACGGCTTACATGTCCATATTTTACTTTTTCATGTACTATCCTATGGTATAGAAACATTTGTACTTTCTTTGATTTATTTATTTGGCGACGCGGGGAGAAATCTCAGAATTTTTCAAATTTTTTATCACCCTGTATAAACATTTCATCTACATCATTGGATAGTACATGAAAAATTAAAATAGGGACATGTAAGCCGGTTTTCTCTATCTTAAGCCGTTTTCCTTGTACAGGGCCTTGAACTTGAAAAATGACGATTTTCACTTGTTTATAACTCAAAAACTACTGAATTTAAACACCAACTGTAAAAGCCAATCTTATTTCCTCTTCTCAGATAATCTAAAACTGCAATAACATGGGAGCATTCCATTTAAAAAAACATAGCTTTGATATGTCACTGTCATATGGGACACTCTGTATACTCCAAAATAATTTTAAATTATGGCCATTGTGATTCTGTACTTGAATTTTCAAAAAGTTTTCTGATGGGTGCATCGTTTGGCCTACAAAGACCGCTTCGAATGAGCTGGGACACCCTGTATTTTGTCGGACCTCCCCTGCCTCTTTTATAACTGCCGTAACTCTTCTTGGCATTCCCTCCACCAGGTGATGTAAAAAATTCTGGGGAGTTGCTTCCCATTCTTCCTGTATAGCTATCACCAAATCATCCAAATTATCAATTTTTCCTTCCTTTTCTTTCGGATTTTTTTTTCATTCTGCTCCAAACATGCTCAAGCGGATTTATATATCCGGAGAAGGGTGGTCAATTGATTCTTACAATAAATAAAACAGTTTTATCAGCCGTCAAACAACAATCAATAATAGTGACATCCATATGATAAACAATAAGCCTAATAATAACAAAGCGGCTACCTCATTCGAAAACACGAAGTTGTAATTTTGTTCTTATGTCAACAATTCTTAACTCATGCAAGCCAAGAACATCTTGAAGTATTCAGAATTAATGGTTTGTTTGAAAGCAACTTAACTTTATTTAAAATTTTCCTTAATACCAGATTTCGGAAGCCATTCAGATTTGGGTTAGTTTTAATACAACCCTGTATTTTCAATTTAGTCCTGTCCTTAGGCGATTATCAATCTTGCGTGTTCTTGCTTGAAGCTTTAGCTTTAAAATGAGCCCTACATTTTGAAAATCGAGTCACGGGTAACAAAGTTATCATTACCACACCAAAAAGTAGTTATTTTGAGATCATCCTGTAAATAAAAGAAATAATCGGAAAATTCGAAAACCGTTTCGAGATATGAGGTCCATCTTCATGATCTTTGTGTTGAAATTTAAATAGAAAAATCTTTGATCAAATGGGAGCAAGCTGAACTTTCTGAGATTTTGAACTGTTTTATTTACCACCCTATATAAACTTTGTGTGAAGTACCAAGTTCTTGCAAACATACGGACTGATAAACAAGGGATTGAACTAGTGAACCCTCGAAACAAAAATTGAATTGCTCGAAACAATCCAAATTTTATCAGTGCCAAAGTTAGGGCAAATTTGGTCATGTAACGTTTCATTTGTTGAGTTTATATTGAAATGTAATAATTTTTAAATTATTTATATGATATAGTATATCATTATTTATTTATTTACTTATTTAATTGAGCATTGGTTGAAAAATGATTCCTAAAGGAATTATAGTCCTTGAAATCTTTTTCCTGAATATATTTTTTGTTAAGTGCCCCTGAACATGGTATAAAGGTTGAAAACATTTTTTTCACAATTCCTCCCGTTCTCTATGTAACATGATAGGGCTATAGTCCAATAAAGTCTAAAAAGTCATACGTATCGATTAAGAATACACATCCTTTTGATAGTTCGATTTATTTTGTTTCATGTACGTGGTTTTCATAGTAACCGTCCAGTTTGTCTAAACACTCCATCCCGCATAAATAAGTATACGTCAACATTGGTTTTGAATGAGAATTAAATGCACAACACAGAGGATAGAATGTCATTACGTGAATAAATTTTCTGTAGTTGTCAGTGGCTCTCAAACTGACGTAAGCGGTTCAATTCATTTTTTGAATGATTCCTTCAATTATTACGCTCGTTCACAACTTGACAATTAACTGTTTGACATTTTCTGGTGAAATTAAAAATATTAATTCGGACGGTTAGTAAGACGTCACATCTGACTTTTTAAAGTTAATCCTACTATAGACAATGTTATGTATTATCATTTTCAGATGATTCAGAGTGACTTTAATATTATAAATTTGAATGAAAAAATACATTTTTTACCAGACTGTCTTGTTAAGCAAAAATAATGCAGAAAATCGGTAGGCATATTTGTTAAATAACCCTCATCAGTTTTGAGAGATATTTTAAAGGATTTCTAAGGAGAAAATATTTCACGACTTATAACTTTTATTGGCAGCAGTTTTAATAATCGAATTCTGTAGGTATTTGAAGCGGCAAACAGTAATTTACATTCATGAATATTTTTTTTATTTTTGGACGTGTGAAGAGTTTTTTTTTTGTAATAGCGGAAATCGGATATTTCCGCTATTAAATGATTACAAATGTTTTGAAATTTCACGCCATCAATATTGAGCCAAGAGCCAATGTAGTACAAGCATTTCTTATCATTGTATTACCTTGTATTACCTGTGTATTTTTTCCAAACATTTTTTGCTGCTGGAGTAGGCTGGTGGAATTTTTTTGACATAATGAAAAATAGCAACATTATAAAAAATGTAACATGTTTACAATAAACCTGTCTTTCAAATAAAACTCGTAATGTTTTCTACATAATATGGACAGTAAAAACAAATCTTTCAATTTTGTTGCGAAATGTTCTTTCCAAACATCAATCGAAATCAAATTTTATCCTGATTTTTTTCGCTTTCATATATTTTAAGAAAATTATCCCGAGCCGAAGGCGACAAATAACATTTTCATTTGTTGTCACTTTTAATTATGTTAAAAAATTTCCACTATAATACCCTCCAGCTTACCCCAGCAACGAAAAAATGCACAGGTTGTCATGGCAACGCTAAGAACTGCTTATACTTTATTATACATTACCTATAATATTATAATCTACAGAGAGCAAAGAAATTAAGAAAACAACTTACTTCTTCCTTGCGAATATTTTCTAATGACCAATGTTTTCAATCTTCAATAGAAATATATTGGAATACTTATTTTAGCGAATAGTTAAGTGCTACTACTGCTCCTGTCTTCTGTAATTTATAAAATCTGATTTATATCAATTGATTTCAGAATAAGCAGAGAGCAACCAATGAGAGATGAAACAAAATTAATGGAACTTTATTCTTTACAAATACATTGCTGTTGATAAAATTTTTATCGGGTATTACGTATATTAATAAGATTGCGCTCATATTCTGCCATGTTGCTACAATAGTATCAAGAATTTTATCACTGTGTAAGTATAAAAAAGCTACTGTACTAATAGTTCAGTCGGTAAAGTAAAAAATATACCAAAAGTTCATTAAAAAACTCATCCAAGATTTTCCTTCAATAGATATCAGTGAAGAGGTTATGGAACATAAAAACACAAAAATCAGTTTTGGGAGTACAGGGCGTAGGTACCCCTAAAAACCACCACTTTGGTGAAAAAAGTATTTTTTTTTTTGTTAATAACTGGTTATCCTTTGGATATATCAAAAAATACTTATTAGAAAAAAGAAAGTTGGATGATTTACGAAAGAATGATATCAAAAAAAGAGGTCTAAATTCTTACCGAAAAGCGACTTAATATTTAATAACAGGGGTATAAAGTCACAGACAAGATCGTCCATAACTTATGGCCACCCCCGAAATAGAAGTTGATCTTAAAGATAAAAAATTGAAACTTTGGGAATTTATATAATTAATAATGGACCATAGAATGGCATAATCAGCTTGGCAGTTTTTCGTGATAAAACTGTAATTTGGTGTTGAAGTGACTAAAATAAATTCGATTTTTCTTGAAAGATATTTCGAAAGACAAATTAAAAAACTAATTACAATTTTTCAATTGAATAAAATACATAAAATAGGGAAATAACAGGACATTGTATTAATATATGGTAGTAATAAAAGTGACCAATAATCTGAAGAGGGTAGTTATCGACCATAAATCCTTAAGCAGCTTATGTATATACAGTCCCCAATGTAGTATGTTATTGAACTCGAATGAGCATCTTCTGTTTGCTTAGGATTCTTTGCTTAGGACTGTTTACTTAGGATTTATGGTAGATACCTACCTAATTTAGATTATTGGTACCTTTTATTACTCTTATACAGAGTTAGAACTATTTAAAGGGCCACTACAGGGATATCCAAAGCGATTGAAGATACGAGGTCGGTTAAATTAGAGAAAAGTTGCGCTATTTTGTGGCCATCTCGAATCTGTCAAAACATGCAAAATATCTGTGACCGTTCCTGAAATATCCTGAAAAAAACTGAAAATCACAATTGGAAATTAATAAATAAGTTTTCGTATAGGCTTACATAAGCCGTTATGAGCTATTCATCTGACGTTTCAAAAAATTTCATAGCCGACTATTATAGATCCCAGAGTTTTCATAGTCAACTTTAGTTTTTTTTTTATGGCCGCCATATTATTTTTTTATGTCGTTCGATAAGAAACAAAAGATGGAAACCAAAAATTAATAAACTTCAGAAAAAAAATTTGCAAAATTTTTCTTCTTCTTTTTTCAAAGAAAAACAGAACATTTTTCGCTGAAATAGGTCAATATGGAGTCATACTGCTTGCCTTATAGTTTTTCAATGTCTCTATGATATTCGGTCTAAAAAGTTGTCTTTTTTAAGAAAAAAAAGAACAAAAATTTTTGAAATTTATTTTTTGAAGTTTATTAGTTTTTGGTTTCTATAATTTTTTTTCATACCGAAAGAAATAAAAAAACAATATGCCGGCTATAAGAAAAACGAAAGTTGACTATGAAAACTCTGGGATCTAGTAGAGGCTTTGAAAATTTTTGAAACGTCAGATGAATAGCTCATAACGGCTCATGTAAGCCTACGAAAAATTATTTATTAATTTCCAATTGTAAGAAAGATATGACAAAAATAAGATTTCTCGATTTTTCAGTTTTCAGGATATTTCAGGAACGATCACAGATATCTTGCATGTTCCGACGGATTCGAGATGGCCACAAAATAGCGCAACTTTTCTCTAATTTAACCGACCTCGTATCTTCAATGGTTTAGGATATCCCTGTAGTGTCCCTTTAAATAGTTCTAACCCTGTATATTAATCATTTTACCTCTCCTATCATTTTCATATTTTATGTATTTTAATTAATTAAAACCTTGTAATTAGTTTTTTATACCGATGTATTAAAGAAAAATCTCTTTTTTATGGCCGAAAGAAAAAAAATTAATTAAACTGATTATGCCTTTCTATAGTCCTATATTAATTATACGAATCCTCAAAGTTGCAATTTTTGTCTGTAAAATTATTTTCGCGGCTGTAAGTGATGGACCACCCTGTACACTAAAATAAACAAAAATCTACCGACCCTCTTAGTGCAGGTAACTTACCTTTGGTACTGTCTATGAGTTTGGAACCCTTTTTTTGGGTGAGATCCAATCACACATTGAAAAATTAATTAATCAGACATTTCCAAACAAAACCGTTCTGGAAAGAATATACCAAAAGTCCATAAATTCCATTTTTGCGATTAGACCATTTTTCGTTTTTTATACAAATTTGATACATCTTAAAATACATTTATATATTTACCATAGAGTTTGTTTTATCTAAAAAATATTGCTACTTAAAGCAATGAAGTTCTATTTTAGCCAACTGACGTAGTGGTGACTATTTTGTCTTTATTATCTATTAAAAAATATAGTAAAAATAAGTAACCACTTGTTAATAAATTAATTTATTGGAACACGGACAGTAGTTAGGTTAGGTATCACATCAATTAAGTAATAAGTATTGCATAAAATGGTTTAATTTCATTACTGTACTTAAATCCGGATTGACACATTGCAAGTTGGTACAAGCATTTTTTTTTAATTTTCACTGAAACATTATGTTTCTGTCTTTGTTTCAATTTTCAATAAAATTTTTGAAACATAACTGCTTCGTCTGTTAAAAGTCTTCGGTGATGATCAGGCGACATTCCTCCGGCCTCCCCTACTTGCACTGTGTCAACCTCGGCTAATTATTGTATTGTAAATGTTGTGAACACAAATGATGGTAAATGTAACGGTTAACTAAGATACTAATTTTTCATTATATTTCATATACAGCATATAATACAAATTTTTGCACATTCCTGAACAGCGATCTTCAAATTTTAAATTCAATTCAATTTCTAGTTTCAAAAATAAAAATTAAATTAAAATTAACTATTTAAATTACAATTATAATTATTTATGTATAACAAGTATTCACAATATAACTTTAGAGGACTAATCTGGATGAAGAAGTTTTCGCATATCCTATTGTTAGCGAATGACAACGTGATAAGGTGACTTCTGTTTGAGTGTTTATAATTTTACACAATATGAAAATAAAATTTATTAATAAGTAACTAAAACAAAAGAAAAAAAGTTTCCAACACTCCTCAGTTATGATATTACTTTATAGGTGAGTCAAAAAGTACCTATATGTACTCTTATCTATGTTGAGGTGACTCCACTGAAGCTGCTTATGTATATGGATAGGAAGTTTTTACATGCGGTCAGTAAACGTAAACATATTTCTAAAATTTCAAAGATTATCATATACATATTTTGTAACTTATATGCAGAAACTTCCTTTTCTTGTAAAAGCTTTCCAAATTTACATGACAAGTTCAAAATCTGAAAAGATAATTTAACAACTTTTGAATTTATTTTATAATAATTTTGAATCGATGGCAAATCATATCATATAAACAAATCATAATATCAAGTTTATAAACTTTTGTTTTCACCCTGACATGATCCAGTCGCGCCTCCATTGGAAAAATGTAACGCAACAACTCTCTTATTCTAGGAGCTTTACTTGAGTAGATTAAGATTAGCAAAGTCTGTCCCTCAAAGTATTGCTAATAAGGTATGGAAGACTATTAAGATAACATTGATAATTTGTTTCAGGTCATAAAGTAACTACTTTGGAAAGCATAATATACAAAATAATATTATAAAAATCATCTATCTACATTAATACAACTTATTGATTAGTACCTTCCATTTTTATTTGAATGTTTTCCTGATACTTTACCAACAGAATATCTATCACTATATCGGTCATCTGCAAATTTTTCTTCCGATTTGTAGTGTATTTCTGGAGATCCTATGTTCTTCTGCCAATGGTGAGTCCAGTAAATGTCTTCTGGATGAATTTCTTTCGGTGTTTTTGCTTCTCTGAATATTACTACACAATAAATTAAGCTTCCTATCAACGTTATGAATCCGAATATAAGGAAAACTAATCCGAGTATCCTGTAACAATAAGTTATATTAGAAGCGTCAAGGTTTAGAGATTATTTCTACATTTTTGACACAAAAACTGTTGCAAGGAAAAATCTTTTATGTATTCTGAAAAATACGTGCATATTATTAAATCTCGATTTTGATAAATGTGATTGGAGCTTCATATACAGGGTGAGTTTTTTTCAATGTTTAGTACAGGGATCTCGTAAACTACTGCAGTTAGAGGAACAGTTAAATGGGGAAAGAAGTGCAGTTTTATGAGCTTAATTCGAAACAGCTTTTGTTTTTTTGAAAATCTCCATGGCTTCCTAGATATTTAGCAAAAAGTAAATTCCGCGGATTTTTTTACACCGAGATAGCAGTCTTGTTATTGGGATTAGAGAAAAATCGTAAAGGAAAACCTTTTAGACGATTTCATAAACAATAAAACGGCGTTACAATTTTTTTTATTTGTTGTGTCATTTTCGAGCTATGACGTAAACTTGTGTTTTTTTAAAAGTAAGTCATAGTTGGCTATGACATCATTCGATATGTCTTTTTTTTCTAAATACAACGATATAAAACTCGATATTGTTTTTTCGGGAAATAAAAAAGTTAGGACGGTTTTTAATTTCATTTCCTCAAATACGTGGTATAGGCGCTGAATTTAATAGTTAATTTTGAATTGAAAATCTCATAATGAATTAATAGTTCAACGGGATAGCTAGTTTTCGAGAACTTTAAAAAAAAATATTAATTTTAATTCTAATCTTTCAAAAATCTTGTAACAATACCTACCTACGCTGTAGAACAACTTTAGACTAAATATTCATATCAAAATGTGGCGGTTGCTTAGCAACAGCAACAGAAACAGTGAAACTATAAAATTTGACAGTTATTTTATTAGTTAGTTACAGTTAGTTACTTATTAGAGGTTTATAATTTCCATTGAACTTTAAGTACTTATGAACTCAGGTTTTGCAGAAGTTCTTAAATCGTATAACCTGCAAGGTGAATTACTAGTATGGAGTTTTCCAATAACCAAGAGAAGCGTGATATGATAGAATGTTATATTCAGTGTCAAAAGAATGCTGTCAGGGCTGCGGAACAATATTTTCGCAGATATTTTAATCGTCGTTAATCTTTTATATTCAAATGTTTCATAATATTTTCTAGAGTTACTAGATGGCTGATAGAAAATTTATAGTTAATTAAGTATAATAATTGTTTGCATAGAGGATTACAAATTATTCTGCAAAATTATCTATGTACCTATAATTTCAAATTCAACTGATTCTATCAGTTATGCTTACATGGCCGCCTAGTTAAGTTGAGGAAATAAAATTCAAAACCGTCCCAACTTTTTTATTTCCAGAAAAAACGATATCGAGTTTTATATCGTTGTATTTAGAAAAAAAAAGACATATCGAATGATGTCATAGCCAACTATGACTTACATTTAAAAAAACACAAGTTTACGTCATAGCTCGAAAATGACTCAACAAATAAAAAAAATTGTAACGCCGTTTTATTGTCTATAAAATCGTCTAAAAGGTTTTCCTTTACGATTTTTCTCTAATCCCAATAATAAGACTGCTATCTCGGTGTAAATAAATCCGCGGAATTTACTTTTTGCTAAATATCTAGGAAGCCATGGAGATTTTCAAAAAAACAAAAGCTGTTTCGAATTAAGCTCATAAAACTGCACTTCTTTTCCCATTTAACCGTTCCTCTAACTGCAGTAGTTTACGAGATCCCTGTACTAAACATTGAAAAAAACTCACCCTGTATAATTAACAGGTAGCAGTTAGTAAAGGTAAACGTACCATACGTAAAAGGGTTCGTAAAACTGCAGCACGATGACGAAACCGAGGGTGATCAGCACGATTGCTAAGTTTAGGAGTAGCATGAGGCAGCACATGCCGCGCACGCTGGGACAGAGAGGGTTGGGGGCGGCCATCGTCTCCACCATGAGGCCCCCCTTGCGGGAAGTGCGGGTGCTGGCGACTGACGGTGCAGCGCCGCTCCTGTATGACAGATGACTAGGAGCACGTACTCGAGAACCTCGACTAAAGAAAACAGATATATGTTTTAATGGATGTAATGAAAAATGGATGTATCGCAGAAAAAAAAATTGCAAATTAAAATTTTTCAAGTTCAATTCTTTGTTACCTCATTTCCGAAGGCGCCCTATAGGCGCCACTGGTGACGTAAATATCAGAGCCGTTATCGTAGCCGCTACCTCTACTTAAAACGGAGGGTGCAAGGTCGTCTTGATGATCAGAAACACGCCCGTTTTGCTGATGACGTTTGCTCCTTTGGTTATTCCTTTCGTTCACTACATGGTATGGCTGCAAAATATTAAAAATCCCAGGTCTTTATGACACAATAATTATTCTTGTACGCACCACTGAAGTATATTCTGATAAAGTCCTCTCGGAGGGTGCTCTTTGACTATCTTCTCCATCAGAATAAGCTGCACTTCTTGCGACATGAACTGGTGTTGGAGAATCATTGTGTCTTGGTTGGGCTATGTAATGGTTTTTCTTCACCCTCTTAGCCATGCCCATGATGGTGTTTCTGTGAAAATAAAAAATACATAATTAGATTCGTAGTTCCATGAAACGAGATAGGGATCTGTTAAAGATTAAGTGATGACACGCGTAAACTCGGAATGCCCTAGCTAAGGGAAGAATTCGTTTTTTGCTACCGAATTTGTCGATTTTTATCATAAAAAATAATCTCGTGCTCTCGGTATCAAAAAATAGTTTTGAAAAATCGACACTAAACACTTTTGCTCGAAAAATGATTTTTCACCCGTATATTATAGGCCGGTTCTCACTTGTACGACACCCGACGACAGCGGCAACGCGACAACACGCTATGTTGTCGGGTGTCGTACAAGTGCTAACCAGACTCAGGTCAGGGTGAAGTCCCCCCGCAATTTTGTTGTGTTGTCGCGTTGCCGCTGTCGTCGGGTTGTAAATAAATACGGTTTTGAACTTCTCACGATATTTATATCGTTAGAGAGGTGATCTTTAGAAAAATCGATGAGGAATTTTTTTTCGAAAAATGTGCACTCCCTATTAGTAATTTTCATGAAAAAATCAATGTCTTCATAATGGGACGTGACAAGTTGACGAGCATGTCAAGAATCGTTTTGAAACAACCGACACTAAAAACGTTGGCTCGAAAAATAACTTTTCTCTTGTGTGTATCTGGAAGACGAAGACAGCTAAAATCACCAATTCAACAATGCCATTATGGTAAAGTTATTTTCATTAGATAAACGTCTAAAAACACTTTGTTGATTTTAATAAAAATTAATTAAATAATATTCCTTAAAAATATTTATACTTAAAAACGAAATATGCGTATTATACCTACTGTGCTAGAAAGTACTAGAAAATATCTAGAAAAGAAGTTTAATTTTTTGATACTAAACGTGTTGCTGTTGCTTTCGAATCTGATATAATTTATTTACAATTTCCTTATATAATCGTAAACGATTTCAAATTGAGATCGGCATACATAAAAATGTCATATGTTAAATTCCATATTAATTATATATCAAATATATAGTATCGCTTACAATTCGAAAATCGAGATCACAACACCTGTTTAATGCGAAATGTTCTTAATCCAATAATAATAATATAATCGTGACCAATACAATTCGTCTTAATTAACATAAAAATCCATAAACGAAGAAAACATTGAAAGTGGTCCTTTATGTCTATATTAGTATTCATGGTATTCAAACCATATTCAAGGAAAACATAATAAACAGATGACGTCAGGTCTCAAATATGGTCATGTTTCATTCACTATAAAATACTGAACAGTACCAAATTAAGGTTATGTGCACAGACCAAAAGTCTTGGGCGTAATAGTACCAAAAGTCATGAGCACCATAATTTCAATTTCTCAAGAAAAATACTAATAGGACTTGATGAATTATTATCAAAAAGAAGCAGTCAGCTGGCATTTTTTTAACAGTTGTGTTTGTGCTACCATTGACATTCTACGTATGTTCATTTATTTATATAATCAGATAGAAGATTTAATAATAATTACTTACGGAATTTAATAATTAGGATACAGAGGCAGACTTCATGTGTTGAGTATTTTTTCCATGTTATTATTTCACCGAACACTCTCACTTTTATCGATGTCCATCCGAAATGGAAATGGTGTGTCTGTAATTAGGTGTCAGTTGGTTCTAACAAAGGCGTAGTGGTCTTGAGAACGGCATAGTTGGATGTGGGGAAAGCGGTACAAATTACGTCAGCCTGCACCAATAGTGAGTGAATCTCGGTAGATTTCACAGATGACACGGTGAGAACAAAATTGTTATTGTCTTTATGAACAGCCGACGCTAATCCCGTCGCGATGAAGATGATTCTTCCAACAAAAGAAACATGATTCGTTTCGTAAAACGGTCATAATTAATTGAGAACACTTTATTGGATTAAATTTGACGAATTGCTTAAGCAATGAGAGCATTTCCTTCCTACTGAAACGTTATACAAATGAATGAAGATTTCAACGATGAAGTAGACACGAAGTCCTGTAAAATTTACCTGAAACTGTTGGGACGGATTTAATATATCCACTTTCAGGGAAATTTGAGCAACCGAGGGATATAAATGTCGCATACATGAATTAAGAGAAATAAGTGTTTTGAGTACCTATTTAAACATAGTTAATGAACATTTGCGGATATTGTGCGACGTAATAATCTCGAGTGAATAATTATTTTTGTAGTAAAATTGTATACATTTTACATTATTTATTTACATACAAATAGGCTATTCTTTAATTTCTAACAATAAAAAAATATATATATATATACCGGGTGTCCCATTAGTGCGGGATTCTTCTCTGGCAGCTTCACTTTTGAAGCTATAAAAAAAGATGAGGGAGAAAAATTGTATGGTTTCAAGAGACCTTCAACCTAAAATAATTTTCAGCTACACAGGATGGCCCAATATCGCTGTACGCCGTACAACTTTGTTACTTTAAATAGGACACCCTATATATATTATTACATTTTCAGATTATCTGAAAAAAATCAGTAAGAATGGTTTTCACAGTTTCAGTATAATGTGAATAGTTTTTGAGTTATAAACAAGTGAAAATTGCCATTTTCCATTTTCAAAGCAGCTTACAATGAAAACGGCTCAAGACAGCAGAAAAAGGTTTACATGTCTCTATCTTAACTTTTTACAAGGTATCCTATGATGTGGATGAAATTGTTATACAGGGTGATGAAAAATCTGAAACTTTTCATCACCCTGTATAACAATTTAATCCACATCATAGGATACCTTGTGAAAAGTTAAGATAGGGACATGTAAACCTTTTTCTGCTGAAAAAAAAAAAAATTAACTTAAAGAAAATTAAATCGCTAAATATTAATTAAGTTCCAACGATTATTGTTTCTCGTGACAAATTAATTTCCGAATCTTCTGTCCAATTTATTATGGAGTTCTAACGAAAAATTTGCTATACAGGGTGCACCATGTATCCTTCTCTATATTGCCTATCTCCTAACGCTAACAGATACAGGATCGGTTAAACAAATCCAAAGGAGCGCAATTTTGTGGCCATCTCGATTCCGTTGAGACATACAAGATATATGTGACCGTTCCTGAAATATCCTGAAAAAACTGAAAAATCGAGATTTCTTATTTTTGCCATATCTTTTTTATTATTGGAGATTAATGAATAATTTTTTGTGGGCTCACATAAGTCGGCAAGAGCTACCCATCTGATATTTCAAAAATTTTCAAAGCCGACTAGATCCCAAAATTTTCATAGTCAACTTTTGTTTTTCTTATGGCCACTATAGTGTTTTTGTATGTTGTTCGGTATACAAAAAATTATAAAAACTAAAAATTGTTAAATTTGAAAAAATAAATAAAAAATTTTTTTCTTTCTCTTTTTTCTTTACAAAAAAGACATTTTTAGACCGAATTTCATAGATAAATTAAAAAACCATAAGGCAAGCACTATTTCGGCGTATTCTACAAATGTTGACGTTTTTCGACGATTTTTTATTAGGTTTTTCTTTGAAATATTAAGAATAAAAATTTTTTTTTTTTAAGTTTATTAATTTTTGGTTTCCATTATTTTTTTCATATCGAACGACATAAAAAAATAATATGACGGCCATAAGAAAAACGAAAGTTGACTGTGAAAACTCTTGGATCTAGTAGGCCTTGAAAATTTTTGAAATGTCAGATGGATAGCTCTTAACGGCTTATGTAAGCCTACAAAAAATTATTTATAAATTTCCAATAATAAAAAAGATATAAGGAAAATAAGAAATCTCGATTTTTCAGTTTTTTCAGGATATTTCAGGAACGGTCACAGATATCTTGCATGTTTCGACGAATTCGAGATGGCCACAAAACTGCGCATCTTTTTTCTAATTTAACCGACCCTGTATCTCTTAGCGTTCAGGAGATAGCAATATAGAGAAGGATACATGGTGCACCCTGTATACTCGTATATACATACCACGAAAACTTTTTTAAGAGGTTTATTATTGTAATCCAAAATCTTCTTTCTACTCTAAATGTGCAGTTCAGTGCTTTTTGTCCAAGTTTAAACACCGACTGAGCAGATATTGGGGAAAGACTGGGGATCGCCCCAATTATTTTTTCATATTCTATTATCATTTTAAATCATAGAAAAAATCACAGAAATCATAGTATTACACTACGAGCTGTAAGGGAATTTTTTCTCTAAACAACACGACGGATCTACCAAAAATGTGAAATTTCCATTAAAGTCAGTGACGTATAAAAAAAGCCTACTATACTTAGCCGTTGAACTGCCTAGGACTGAGTTCGATTCCCAGTCTTACTCTGCTTGTTTGTGTCGTCTATTCTACTATATGTATATTTATTTGGTTTACTTGAAGCTGGGTATATGAGCAAGTTTTCGCAGCCCATAATTAATAATATGTAGGTAAGATTTTGTCTTACCTACATAGTTAAGACCTATGATCCCTCCTTATTAAAAAATATCCCACCAGGTACATAATAATATACGTTCTACTGAATCTTTTCAGCTCATCAGTCTGCCATATCCACCAAGAACACTCCCGGAGAAGAGTGTATCGTCGAACAGAGAAAACGAACGACTTCTATAATTATTGTGGTTATGTAGTCACGGAAACATAGTGGCTTATATAGCGTAATGCCATCTAGCGATAAAGTCCTACTTTCTGAAAATAATCAGGTGGTCTCTGTTTTCACTAGACCATAATATTATGTTCCATCATTCTTTGTTGTTCAATAAAAGGATTTGTCATCACAATAATTATTCATTATTATATTAATTTGATTCTTTAAAATTAAGACATTTAAAATGACGTAAAAATGTCAAAATAAACTGCAATACATATTTCTATTCTTCATTTAATGCCTAGTCTTCAGATAACATTAGCTATTATATTGTAAGACTTAAACCTTATTAATGTGCACTCCTACATCAAATTCTATACTTAACACTTTTGGCAAAGAAGGAACAACATTCTATCCATATGAAGATAATGGAGGGTAAGATTGTACCTGCGATTAGTCAAAGTATAAAAATTAAAAGTTTCTTTTATCTGATTTATTAGGACCGTTGCGGCAATAGCGGGAGAAAATTTCGTAGTTATTGGTGCCGATAGTCGGCTAACTCATGGACATATAGTCCACTCAAGAAATCATTCAAGACTTTTTTCTTTATCAGAAGAGACAGTTTTCGGTACTTCGGGATGCTGGAGCGACTCTGCCACCCTACTGAAGATCGTTGAAGCAAAGATGAAGATATACAAACAGGTTTGTTTATAAAATGATGTTTCATAACAATATTTTAGGAAAATGGTTTTCTTTACGGTAGCATACATACCTAATCAATTCTGTTCGTGATTTGTGATGATACTCTTGATTGTGTATTATAGGGTATGAGCCAAATTTTTACCCTTTTAGTATTTTTTCATTCTTTTTGACGTAATTAAAAAAAACCTTACAAGTCGCCACCTTCATCATGTGAAACATCTCTCCACAACTTCATGGACTTTTGTGTTGGTCGGTCCCTATCTTGGGATCAGTCAACCAAAATTAAAGAGAATGTCTTCTTATCTTTATCCCCGATTCTAACTTCTGTTGTGGTTTCTTTGGGAATTCAAGAGAATCTGAACCTAATTCATTTTTTTTTTATTTGCTTCGATTACTTTTTGGACAGGAACGAGAACGGGGCGAAATGTTTTTATAGGTAGGTATGTTAAAATATTATTAATTTCAGATTCTTCTGAGACTTAGTTAATAAACACGGCCGATTTTTCTTTTTTGGTTTAAAATAGTTACTTATAAAGACATGGAAACTGAAATCATGGAGCGATTGTGTCTCTGTGCATCAAAAGCCGTGTATAGTCCTTGGAGATTTTCTCCAGGTTCGAGATACACCATAGCAAACAGTTTATCTTTTGCATTACAGAGGTGTTTCGTGCAGCTGCTATGAAATTTTGGATGTCGAATGTAGAAAATGCTGTTTACAATCCCCAATAAACGAAACCACTCTCCTCACCACGACGGCTTAATTTCACCGCTTGTTGGTTCGTACTCGCTCTCAAAGATCCCGTTCTTTGTGAGACATTCAGTCATCTGTCAACGAATGGATATCATTCCGAACTCTTTATTACATATTATACTTCCCTCAATTCTTGTAAATTCTTGATAGCTTCTAAAACCACACGTCTTAATTATTATAATTCAGCACCTCAATTTGGATTACAAACGCTCATGGAGATTTTTTTTATTTTTTTTATTGAAAATGCACATGTACTGCAGGGAAAGATCTATGACGCTCTGGGAGCGGTGCATGAGCGGAGATATCGATTCACGTTGGCCTTGAATCTCTGTAGGTTGTATACTTCGGGAAACACGCCCTTTGGAATGCTATTCCAAAGTGATGCGGTTCTAGACATAAAAGAAGTCTGAAATAGGGTGGTACGAGCTGTAACAAGCTGAACCTGATACGGATGAGCGTCTGCGGCTCGACGTGTATTTCTGCCCGGTCTTGTTCTTGGTGGGATCAAGCGGGCCACGTATTTTGAACACTTTCCATTAAAATATCTGTAAAACAGACTCAGGTCACCTACTCTTTTTCGATGTTCGAGAGTGTCTAAATTTTTTGTCAAATCTGGGTATCCAATCAAGCGGATGGCTCTTTTCTGAATAGAGTCGAGTAGTTTCAGCGTATGTTTAGGAGCTGAGCCCCAAATATGTGAGCAGTACTCCAAGGATGGTCGGATTTGAGCCTTGTATAAGAGGAGAAGCTGTTGTGGTGTATAAAATTTCGTGCGGAAGAGCGTTCCCAGGTTTTGAGAAGCACTCTTCGCCAGACCTGCAACATGATCATGCCAAGACATGTTCGCTCCGAGGCTAACTCCGAGTAAACGAAGAGATGACGCTGGGGTAAGAGAGTGTCCCGCCATCACCATATCTGGCTCCAAAACGTTGGTCTTTTTGGAGAAGATAACTGCTTGGGGTTTTTAAGCATTAAATTGGACTTGGTTTCTATCGCCCCAAGCTAGAATGTCCTGGAAGTCATTGTTAAGTATGGCAACTTCTTGCTCCCTGCGAGTCTCTGTGTCGATGGCAGATGTTCGCGCATCTAACGTATAAGATATGAGTGTACTGTCGTCAGCGAAACTGCATATTGGATTTTTTGTTGTTTCAAGCAAGTCGTTTATAAATATTAGAAAGAGAGTCGGAGATAAAATGGATCCCAGAGGCACACCGGCATTGATGGAAAAGGTCTCAGAAAGAACTACATCGACTACCACCTGCAATAAACGATCTCCGAGATAACTCGCAAGCCACAAGCAGAATTTCTCGGGCATGCCATAGGCCTGCAGTTTTGCCAACAGTCCATCATGCCAAACACGGTCGAAAGCTCTAGAAATATCAAGCGCAACCCCTCGAGACTCCCCATGGTGCTCGATTGCGCCGTTCCACATACGGAGATAAACTTATATTGATGTACGTCTAAAATTACTGCCCTAATTAATCGAATTTTTTGTATTCTTCTACTAGGAAAACAACAAGACCATGTCAACTGATGCTTGCGCCCAAATGATCTCGGTGTTACTGTATTATAAGCGCTTTTTCCCATATTTTACCAGCAACATCCTAGCAGGCATAGACAAGGAAGGCAAGGGCTGTGTGTTCGGATTTGATGTTATCGGACACTGTGAACGGGAAAATTACCGAGCCACCGGAACTGCAGAACCATTCATTCAACCTTTCCTCGACAATCAGGTTTGTATAAATTAGTGTGGAAGAAAAATTATTACTATTTCGTTATTTTGACAGATACTTTAATATTCAGCTTAAACAGCTCCTTAATGGGTGTTTCAGTGCCCCTTAGAATCAGGTTTACGCGCTTTTGTTTTCTACCATATACAGGTTGATCCATAAATGGAGCACACGGTTTGGTACTACAGGGTGTCTGCGTATAAGGCTGGCCACCGGCTATATCTCGGGAACTAATGGGCCTAGAACCTCAAAATAAAAATATTCCTGACATAAGTGATCACGAGAAGTTCAATGAAAAGCTAACATAAATTTGTTTTCTTGGTTAGGAACCCTTATTTTTCATTGCAGACTCAGATATTACGACTAAAAATATGTAGGAATGGTCTGTAAGATTTTTCTCGATTCATGATAGATGGGTGCTGTAATCCATTTTTCTTATAATATTGCTGAAATTGAACAAAAAAGATCCATAAAGGTCTATTCACATCTAACGACACGGTCACGGGCCGGGTATTCAACGCAGACGTGAATTTTTATTAATAAATGGATTTTAAAATGGCTGCATTTACATCTGACGGGGACAAGCTGACAACAAAACGTCGCTGCCAGATGTAAATGAAGCTAACCAAAATCCATTTATTAATATAAAATGCACGTTGAACACCCGGCCCGTGTCCGTGCCGTTAGATGTAAATAGACATTAAATCGTCAAAAAATTCCATTCCTGGTGTGCTTATTATTTGAGATATCTAAAAGTGGGTCGTGGTATACTCAAAAATTCAGTAAAACACTGGGATATGGTCAATGAGAGTATGGTCAATATTACCATTGAAAATATTATCTATCGATCGATTTCGGGCTACTAGCCCATCCTCAGAACACTTGTCAGTTTTACTGGTTCCGTAGTTGGAGTAAAAAAAATTCATCCAGGTGGTAAATTCAATTGAAATACAGGCGTTCAGATGTAAGATGTAAAAAAGAAACACTACAGACCATGACTGTAATTATTACATTTAAAAACAACAGCTGTAAAAGCACAAAACGAAAAATAAAATTTAAACTTTCACCTGGAGGATGGACGTTGAAAACCCTTTTGTCAAACCAACTAGGTGTTGGGATGACCGAAAATAAATTGAATTATATCAAAATAATTATTGAAAAAATGGTTAAAAAGGAGGACTTTATTCCGTTCCTCAGGGCAAAACTGTATTAAGTTCAATATTTTAACTTTTCATATTTTTCAGCCAATATAATTTAAATCTTCCCCTTCATCATATCTGCTCATACAGCTTAGGTATGTACAGGGTGGGCAGATAAGGATGCAAAGTGCTGTATCTCGGAAACTATTCGTCATAGAGACTTGCGTTAAAAAATGTTTAGATTAAAGTGGCCAAAAAAAAATCCTGGAAATTATTTTCAGGTTTCCAAGATTGCCGCCAGGCGGCGTAGCCGCGCTCTAAAACATTTAAAGTGATCTTTCACTGAAATCCACCCAGTAAATGTATCAAAAAAATATATGCGTTTTAAATCCAAGCTTTATTCGAGTAATTAATAATGGGGGGTGATTGAATGTTTTTGTAAATAAACAGCTATAACTCCTAAACAACTGAACGGATTTTAACAAACTTGGTCACATTGGAAAAAGCATTTATTACTCCATCAAGCCCATCTTACCCGGTATATGCCTGATTTTTAGTGATGCCGCTAGAGGGCGTTATTTGATATAATAACAGAAGATTGCAAAATTCTCTGAAAAGTTGAATGCAATAATATTACTATTTTTCCATAGAAATCTAGAGAAATGATACCTAAATAGGCTAGTGAAAACCGTATCTCGATATCTTATTCCTAGCCTAAAATATCGAAGAAAGAAAATTTTGTTATAATAAAATTTTAAAAAGACGCCATTACACCATTACACCGGTATTTATTCTTACTTATTTGTCTTTTTTCAAGAATCAGTAATGAAATTTAATATTTAAATTGAAATTTAAATAAAATTTTATAATTTTTAAATAATAAAAAAAACAAAAAAAGTGTAGGGGCATAATAAACAAAAAGGACCGATTTTGAAATAAAATACTTCTTATGAAAATTCATTAATTTTCCTGTGTTAGGAGAAAATAGTTTTCAGGGCAGTGGTGTTATTAGTAGCAATTTGATTGAATTTTCTAACCTTTGTTTTTTTTTTATTTAACTTACCTACATTAATTGAGTTACATATTTTAGTTAATTTCCTCGTTTATTTCCTTTTGTTTAATTTTGTTCTTGTTTCCTGGGTAACCTTTGATAAAATTTTTGTTTTATAGACGATAATTGCTACAAAAATCGTAGTTTACAGACGATAAGTCAGACGACAAATGTTGTTTTTTTCGGATGACAAGTTTATTTCAGACGATAGGAATTATAAAATTGTTATTTACAGACGATAACATAGAAACAGGATATAAAAAAATTAAATTTTATAGACAAGAGGCTAAAAATAACTGCAGACAAAACACGGAAAAGATATTAAGATGACAAATGCAAAAAATACAAATTAATAAGAATAAATGTAATGGTGTAATGGCGTCTTTTTAAAATTTTATTATAACAAAATTTTCTTTCTTCGATATTTTAGGCTAGGAATAAGATATCGAGATAAGGTTTTCACTAGCCTATTTAGGTATCATTTCTCTACATTTCTATGGAAAAATAGTTATATTATTGCATTTAACTTTTCAGAGAATTTTGCAATCTTCTGTTATTATATCAAAAAACGCCCTCTAGCGGCATCACTAAAAATCAGGCATATACTGGGTAAGATGGGCTTGATGGAGTAATAAATGCTTTTTCCAATGAGACCAAGTTTGTTAAAATCCGTTCAGTTGTTTAGGAGTTATAGCTGTTTATTTACAAAAACATTCAATCACCCCCCACCACTTCATTTTAGTAGATATTTCAAAAAGTGCTAGACAAAAATTACTCGAATAAAGCTTGGATTTAAAACGCATATATTTTTTTGATACATTTACTGGGTGGATTTCAGTGAAAGATCACTTTAAATGTTTTAGAGCGCGGCTACGCCGCCTGGCGGCAATCTTGGAAACCTGAAAATAATTTCCAGGATTTTTTTTTGGCCACTTTAATCTAAACATTTTTTAACGCAAGTCTCTATGACGAATAGTTTCCGAGATACAGCACTTTGCATTCTTATCTGCCCACCCTGTACTCTTCGGACACAAAACGCCTGAAATAGCATTCTAATATGAATAGTATTTAATTTAAAGCAGAACTATACCTATATCAGCTCTATTCCATAATGTATTAAGTTCAACATGGTACAATTATCTTTCAGAGCAAAACGATATTATCGAGAGAAAAAGTATTATGTCAGCTTATGTCCAATTCAATAATTTCACAAAGAGAATTAAGTGCATTGGTCATGCCATGCAGGTTCAGTGGCGTTTAATTTTCAGTGTTCTCTTTATTTTATAAGCGTACATCACTGTGCATTTATCATTTTTTGTCTTTTGCAGCTTATTGCACATACATACATGATACAAGTTGCAAACTGGGAGTGTCATAAGCACGGTAGGAAAATTGACAATCGTCAAAGTGCTTAAACACTCCTTTTGCAATGTGTATCAGACAAGATTTTTTGTTCGCCAATACACAACTATTTATGAATTCAAAGTCGTTAAGAAATATAAATTTGTGAATTCTAGAGAGACAATATGCATAAAAAAGCTTCATAAAATCTTGCATGTCACTTTTACGTATTCAGTGCCCAAAAGACGCTCAAGTGCATCTTTTACGTATTCAGTGTCTAGGCACTTGTATCAAAAGGAATGTTTTCATTTTGAAAATAAAATAAAAATCAAAATTGCAACTTTTTGAAACGATTTAACAAAAGTAGTTATTTATGCACCCAGTGTAATTTCTCATCACTACTAATAATTCCAATGGCATATTTTAAATAAAAAATTACAAGTAGGTACTGGTTTTATATAAAAACTACAAATTAAATAAAATGATTCTAAAAAATTATTATTTCGTTACTTAATACAGTTTTGCCCTGACGTACAAATATAGTTATTAGAAGTTTTTGCCTTATTTGTATTATTCTGGAAAATGAAAAGTTTTATTCGACAAAAAAATCAATAAGTATATTAAATTGTAGCATTTTTATCATCATTTGATGGAGATAATGTAGTCTTCTGTACTTAAATCAACAAAAACAATAGCTGTTTTGATTTTTAACAATTAATTGTTACCTATGTATGTTCACTTTTAAGTTAGAAATTATGTCATGTCAGGAGACACAGCTTAAAAAAGACGTGGACTGACACTCGATCGCGAAATGTTTTTACGCGCTCTATTAATTTTTTTCGCCACCATCGCAGTGTTCATCAACTTTAATTCTCGAGCATAAATATGAAATAAAAAAACAATATCATGTAACTGTAGTACAGGGTGTTAATTACCAACATTTCCAAAATAAAGGAGGTGATAAAACTACTTATGTCATGAAAAAAGTTCCTATTAACATGGACCCGCAAACGCACCATTTTCAAGATACTCTACTTTGTTAACTTAACAGTGTTCAAAGGAAATGTTTTTTCCTTACTTTTTAAGGCTACAGGCTCCAGCTTTTGTCCAGATTTTTAAATTAATAATAGCTACTTTTAGGGCTCTACTTCTTATGAATTAAGTACTTAATTTTGAAGATAACTTTCTTTTTTTGTATTGAATTTTGTACGTTTTTGATAATAAAATACCGCTTTACTCGAAAACAGCTTTTTACAGTGCCTCTTACAGCTTTTGACCAAGAATACTTTTTTGTGTAAAAAACATTGGCGCTTTGGATTTTGTTGTCAAAACTAAATCTGCACCACTGACATATCCCTGAACAATGGTTTAGAGTCTTAAAAGTAGCTCTTATCAATGTAAAAATTTGTACAAAAGCTGGAGGAGCCTGTACCCTTAACGGTTCTAGAGATATCGCAAAAAAGTGAGAAAAACCTTTTTTTTTATTATTTGTCTTGAAAACGGTTCGTTTTCGGACTCATGTTAATAGGTACTTTTGTCTTGAAATAAGTCGTTGAAAGTATAGGAATTTTATTGCATGAATAAAATTATTGTTTGCGTCTTCTGAAGAGAGATTGGTTCTAATAAACGAAATAAATAAATAGATAGTTTTAGGCTTCGGTTATTATCCGTGACTAATATCCTTACAATGAGGAATCAAGATCTTTAAGCTTTATGTAACTGTTCATTTTCCGGAATAAGACGATTTTGATTTCTCGGAAATCATCATGTTACCTATACTTACATCTTTTTAGCTTAAAATAAAAAAAGCTATTAATTTGGAAGTAATTACTTAAAAAATAAATCGTCCTTTACAGATCGGAATGAAAAACACGGATAAGGTTCCCAAGCTACCGACGCTCAAGCGAGCTGTCACTGTTTTGCTGGACGCCTTCACTTCCGGCGGTGAGAGGAGCATTTTGACTGGGGACTGTCTAAATGTAGCAGTAGTAAGTAAGGAAGGTGTCCGAAGGGAGCAGTTCAAACTGCGAAAGGATTAAGTTGATTAATTGGAACTTATTTTTATATGTTAAAATGTTGATCACTGTTGATCAAAAAAATGTGTGTTTGATAAGTTGAAAAAATCAATGTTCTTATGATTTTGTTGTTGATGCTATCTTGTTTAAAAGTTTATAGTAATTCAATAATTAAATGTTACGCTTTTGACATTATTCTAGTATTTTTTGACGCTCTCGTTTGTCTTTATTCTCATTCTGAAATGACTGGGGTAATAAGGCCAAGCAGGTAATAAGACATTGCCATTGCCAATTTTAAAAGAAAAAAGATTTAACGGTGACTGTAATGCTATCTCTCAGCGAGCCATGGTATGCATCCTACCAACAATCTACACCAATCCAGTCTGTTGTGCCAGAAATTCTGGTTACAGGGTATCAAGTTTTTCTGCTGTGTTTGTTGTCCACTTCTGGACATTAAGCCTCTCTCTGGACATTAAGCCTCTCTTAACCTACACCATTTTGCTCGGTCTTGGGCATCTTGCATCCAGTTTGAGTATATCCTCTTCAAATCGTGTGTCCATCGAGTTGGTGGTCGCCTCTCCTTATCCTGTGTGCTTCATCCCTGGGACGTCATTCTAGTATTCTCTTCGTCCATCTATTATTCGACATTCTTGCAATGTGGCTAGCCCACTTCCATTTTATAGGTGTGTAAGTTTTTCAATTGCATCGGCAACTTTTGCTCTTCTGTGTAGCTCTACATTTCGGATTTTATCTTGTAAAGTCACTCCCAACATGGACCTATCCATGGATCTTTGGGTTATTCTTATTTTATTGACAGTTTTTTGTGTTAATGTTTGTGTTTCCGAGCCATACCTCAATACCAGGAGGTCGCATTGGTCAAACACCTTTCATTTGAGATATATCGGTTTATCTGAGTTGAATACATGTCTCAGCCTGCCAAAGGCAGCGCAGGACAGTCCTTTCCTTCTCTTCAGTTCGCAGGTCTGATTGTCTCTTCAATATCTAATCTCCATTACAAAGTAAAAAAAAATTAAAAACAGATTATATAAGACCCAGGCCCTAATTTTTGTACTTTACAGCAGGTAAAAAGGTCTAGGCCCTATAATCTGCTGATATACTATTATTCATGTAAAACTGCCGCTTTTTCGTATCATAAACTTATTAGTTTATTAATTTTACTGATAAGAAAATGCCAGTTTTCAAGTAAGGAAGCGAAAATAAGGATTATAAGAGGAATATCCTACTATCTACAGGGTGTTACAAAAAAGGAGGTCAAGCTCTTGGCCACAGATTGCTGGGCCAAAAATAATGTCACTTTCCTTATGCCATTTTTCACATAGGCGTCCCATTTTCAAGATACAGGGTGTCAAACTTTAAATAAAAAAAAAGTTTTTTATCAATAACTCCGTTATTTTTTAAGATACTCATTTGAAAATTTGCATAGCTTTCTTTCTTATGCAGACACACATTTTTAGAAAAAAAAAATCAAAGAAAATCCAAGCGCGAGCGCACGAAAGGAGGTTTATGGCAAACCTTGGCCCCCCAACATTTTTCTGCGTACGCCTATGGCTCTGATGTATGGTTTTTTTGATTGAGCGTTTATTTGTTTTACTATCCTCACTCTTATATCATTTTGATTTAGGCCTTCGTTTACGAGATATATCAACATGTTTGGGTGTGTGTCATTGATCAACTTACTGATATTTAAATTTCCCAATTTCTTTTTAGAGCGGTGATTCGGTGGTGGCTGATTCGGATATGTTTCTGCATAACGTGTTCGTCTAATAGTCAAAGTATAATAGTTAATTTAGGATTAAAATGCTGACTGTAATTTATTTAAGACTTACTTAGACGGGACAACAGAATTAAAGCAGACCTTGAAAATAAAAACAAATGAGGCGTTTAGTTGTCAAAACAATAAAAATTTTGACAACTAAACGCCTCATTTGTTTTTATTTTCAAGGTCTGCTTAGAAAATTCTGTTGTCCCGTCTAAGTAAGTCTTAAATAAATTACAGTCAGCATTTTAATCCGAATTTACCTATTATACTTTGACTATTAGACGAACACGTTATGCAGAAACATATCCGAATCAGCCACCACCGAATCACCGCTCTAAAAAGAAATTGGGAAATTTAAATACATATCAGTAAGTTGATCAATGACACACACCCAAACATGTTGATATATCTCGTAAACGAAGGCCTAAATCAAAATGATATGAGGTGAGGATAGTAAAACAAATAAACGCTCAATCAAAAAAACCATACATCAGAGCCATAGGCGTACGCAGAAAAATGTTGGGGGGCCAAGGTCTGCCATAAACCCCCTTTCGTGCGCTCGCGGTTAGATTTTCTTTGATTTTTTTTCCTAAAAATGTGTGTCTGCATAAGAAAAAAGGCTATGCAAATTTTCAAGTGAGTATCTTAAAAAATAACGGAGTTATTGATAAAAAACTTTTTATTTATTTAAAGTTTGACACCCTGTATCTTGAAAATGGGACGCCTATGTGAAAAATGGCATAAGGAAAGTGTCATTATTTTTGGCCCAGCAATCTGTGGCCAAGAGCTTGACCTCCTTTTTTGTAACACCCTGTATATTATAAAGAACGAAATGTTTTATGCCACTTATTAGTTTTAGCATATTTTAGAGCATGGATCCTTTGGCAAAAGCGGCAGTTTTACGTGATTATTATTATATTCTAAGTGCGGAGAATGAAACACACGACTTATTGTAACCAGGAGTGCATACCTCAGACTGTCTGCAAGAAAAAATCATTTTTCAAATAATTCTAATTTTTTGAAGTAATTTTGTTATTTCTAATCATATTTTATTAATTTGAGTGAGGATTTGGGTTACCATTAGAGATCATTTTTTAGTCGATTTTTCAAGTGTAGGTACTAAGCCAATCATTTGTTATGGAAAAAATGGGCAATTTATACAAGCATATTTATCTACAAGCGACATATTAAGTTAGACTACTGTGTACGCAGATTTCTTAATGTATATCAAACATATTTTAACTGGTTTTGAAATGTCAAAATAGTTTTTTTCAATCTAAATTTGAGTAATGTTTCTATGCACTAAATGCTGGTCATAGAGTTTAATATTCATCGTAAGAGATCATTTTACAACTTTTCCCCTTCATAATAAACCTCTTTTCTTAGAGTTCATTGGTTTGAAATTCTGCACATACAGGTGTCTGCTTATGTTGGAACCATATGGAAAAAAATTTTATTATTGGTTTTATGAAAAAATGTATTCTTTACAAAAAGTTGTGCATGGTCCAAAACTTACAATGCAACCAACCATCAGATATCGATTTTTTAAAACCCTATACGAGGTGTGTCAAAAAATAAAAATTTAACGCAAGAGTAAAGTAACCTTTATTTTTGACAATATCAAAAATTGTTACTTAAAAAAGTTTATCAGCACTGAAAATGACATTCAAATATGCAATTCATCAAATATTTGTTTTATCAAAGAGATAGGATTTATCAGCAGAGGTTTAACTTTTATGCTGTTTTTTATTGGTTACGCAACTGCATGTTATTGCATATTTGAATGTTATTTGCAATTCTGATCAACTTTTTCGAATAACAATTTTTGATATTGTCGAAAATACAGGTACTTTACTCTTGCATTAAATTGATATTTTTTGACAAACCTCGTATACGGTTGAAAAATATCGATATCTGATGGCTGCATTTTAAGTTTTGGACCATGCACAACTTTTTATAAAGAATACTATTTTTCACAAAACCAACAATAAAAAAGTTTTCCATATGGTTCCAACTTAAGCAGACACACTGTATGTGGAAATTATGGTGAATGCTATTCAAAAGGCACATTCTAACACGATTGCACTGAATTGAATTCATCTACATAAAAAATATTAAATAATTTACAATAAAAAAAAAACATTTGACTAGTTCACAGAATAAATCATTTATCGTGTGAGCGTACAGAAGAGTCATACTAAACATAAGCAAAACAAAATAAAATTCCAGATTTTTTCAAAGTAGGTACAAATATAAGAAAAGAATAAGTAGGGTAAAAGTAAAATTAAGATATTAAAATTACTTTTATTCTAAAACGAAATAACAATCTTTTCATTGCATTATAATTAACAATGTCTATTTATGTATACTAAATAATATCTTAATAATAAAATATAATGGCGTTTTAAAACTTATTACTAGAAATAATATTAAAATAACAATTTAGCATTTTTTTGAACTATGATGTATGTACCAAAACGAAGACGCATGATTCGAAGCGATACCCTATTTTATGTGCGTTGATAATAGTAATTTAAGTCCACGATTACAGTTCTGACTTTTTATTTTCTTATGACCTTCATAGAAAAATGACTGTTACAACATTTAATTTAATAATAATTTTTTAAACTCAGAAAACCTTTGTGAACCGTTTAAAAAGGAACTTTCAAAGAGTTTTGTAAGCTACTTGTAAACTTTGGGATGGAAACGAGAACTTTCCAGTCTTTTTGCCCTAATTGATTATCATGTCGTATTTTTCATAGTGAATGTTCGAAAAGACGAAACTACTTCTGTCCTCATTTTTCATTACAATGTAAAAAAGACACATTAACATGAAAGAGCTGGTTACAGGGATTCAGTTAAAAGTTAACCTTACTTACATCATATAATAATAATTATTGTATAGTAACAAAATAAGTTGAATTAATTTTGTTACTATTAAGATTATTATAGTTCAAATACATCGTATTATTTTTTATTTTGGCATTGTTTCTAGCTAGAAAGCAAATTTTTTTCTAATATGTTATAAGTATATTACCTTTTTCTGATGCAAAATTGATGAACAACATCGTAGTTTTACCTTGTACAAGATTTTTTAATATCTGCTGCAAAATGTATCCAAAATAATTAATCATTTTATTAATCTGAAATTTCATTTCAGTTTCTTATACATTTTTATTTGCGTTGAATATTAAAAAAAAATCTCAATTTTTTATTAGTTGTAAAACTGAAATCAAATTAAACTAATTACAGAAAGTTCTCGATGTGTAACAAAATTGAAAGAATATTTTGCATGTATCTGAAACAATAACTCTTATTGTTTAAATTTAACTTCAAAGTCTATTTCTTAGATATTTAAGTTATAGATAAGTATAATTTTCAAATATTTGTACTTCTGTTGTCATCAAATTCGTACAGTAAATAGCGAACCGAGTATTCGGTGAGCTTTACTTTAATGTCTACGATAAGCAACTGTATGCTGCGTAAAATTAAACCACTTTTCTAAGGATTGAAGAACAGTATTGATTTGTATAGGATGATTTTTGGAAAATATTATAATGGAAGAAAATATTTTATTTAATTATTCTCGTATTAAAAAAAAACTAAAGCTCTAAGTTTGGCAGTGATGAAACATAATTAGTATTAAAAAAAATTCAAAAAATTATGAGTCAGGCTAAGCTATTTTAATGATCAGTACTAGAAGCTCGGTTGTTTCAATATAATCATACCAGCCTGGTCTTGGAGTTTGATTAATTCATTAATTAGTAATATTTATACCGTAATTTTTCATCTATTACTAATAGCTTTGGCTTCCTCATTACGTATACTTAATAAAACCACAACACGGTATATAGGTACGTATCTTTAGAAATTTATACAATAATGGCTTAACATTACTAAAACAAACATAAAAAGATTACGCAGTTATGACAATAAAACTGGATAAAATTGGAGACTTTGGGTCCTAAGTATCGGGGACCCATATTAAAAATAAAAATGATGAGTACCTAGAAGATTGGTATAGGTTGGTTTACCTTGTCCAATCAAGAAAAAAATTAAGAGTCCTTTGGACTTTGACTGTTATTTTCAAATAACGTCTGCATCAGGCCATAGAAGACAACAAAATGTTTATTTTTATTTTCTTCCTAATATATTTTTTAAATTAAGGTTTTTTACGGTAAACATTTAAATGATGTAATTTAAACAGAAATTTTTGCCACTTTGTTAACCTCGGGTAAAGTTTTTCTTAACCTTATATAAGGATTAAACGTAGATTAAATTGTTTGATACGAAATCTATAGTAACGATAACACATAACAAAACTAAAGGATACGTTGCATCATTTTGTATACGTCTTATGACAATTAATATAATATAAATACAATAATTAATTGTATATAATGGCAATATCAGAATTACTTCAGTAGAATAACAAGGGCATACCAACAATCAGACTTAATCCCGTTAAAAAGTTTCAAGGTCCCAGAACTTTTTGACCTTTCAAAAATCCCGCTCTGAAGGTCAGTCGATTTTAAAAATGTAATTTAAATTTTTGGTACTTTACTTAATAATCATTGCAGGAGTATAAGTACGGGAATTTTGTATCAAAATTTAAAGTATATGTAAATAGTTAGGTATCTTCTTCTATATTGATATAATTATCCAGAAAAAAAAAGTAAAACTAAAGCCTATTTTAACTGCCTTAAAATATAACTGAATAAAAAGTGAATAAATTAGTTAAAATAACTATAATTCCCTATCACTATTGTGATGTTATCGCTTCTTGATCCTCATTCTATGCTGAGCATCATTTCTAAACAAAATTGGAGTAAGTTTTCCTAAAAGAATCAAAGAATAAAGATGGAGAAGCCGCAGTCTTCCTGAGAAGATCTGACTTTCTAAAAAATCATTTCCAATTTCCAATTGAAAATTTCTTAGGAATAATATGTACACACTATAACATCACAATAGTATAATTTCGTTCTAGCACTTCAAAAATGTTTCCCACTATTGTGATTATTCTGCGAGAGTGCCGTTTTGAATCTTGAAGATGACTTCTGAGATAACACTGTAGCTGCCAGCCAAAAGCCCGACGACTCCGAAAATGATTAGCAGAATACCTTTAATGACTATCCAGTTATAAGGTCCCAGTTCATTGGGGTACTTTACACAAATCTCAATAAGAGCGGGGAAAGCAAGACCTAAGGCTGAGAGGCAGAAAGCTCCAAAAAGTGATATGAATAATCCCAATGCTGGGATTGTCACCGCCAGGACAACTGAAAAAAAATTGTATAATATTTAACTTATTTCAAGCAGTTAAGTATTTACATGTGACTAAAACAGCTGCTACTCGTAAAATATACTCGTAAAAGAGTTTCCTGGATTCACTGGTGCCACTTAGATGCTTTACAATATATGTTTTCCATAATATTTCAACTGGTACGTATCCTTGAAGTCCATACGAAATGAATATTGCTATTGAATATAAGATTCTGACAGCTTTTGCGGCACTGGAAATAAAGGAATTACAATCATTTCAATCTTAAACTGAGATTATTATCTTACTCATCTTGAGATGGGAAATTAAGTGTTATGGATCCTTTTGACTTCTCGCCATATTTCCAATATCCGATAAAACCCATTCCTACGTACAAAATAACGACGACAATCATTCCAATATTCAACACACCCCATCTTCCTACAAAATGTTTAGGGGTTTTCATATTATTTTCCAGTGCTATCACCTAAAATCGTAAGAAAAATAAGGAACCAGAAATTTGAATTATTTAAAGTGTTTATGAGGGTAGCGATAATTTTACTGGATACCCACCACTCCGACTGCTTCTAAAGCGAACAGCGTCGTCCCGAAGAATAACGGATATGTATAAGCACCTGCAGCAAGGGGTCTGCTACCAATATCGGGGAGCTCTTGGAACACGTAGTAACATACGATACCAAAGGAAGCCAGAGTGAGTAGATTGGCCAATGTGGAGAACGGCGCCAACCACTTCAGGTTTCTTATCAGGTTGATAGCGATAAAGGGCAGTAAAGTCATTAGCATGTAGAGTTTCAGGTCTAGCTCAGGCTTAATATACTCATCACAAACAGCTTTCAGGTTTGTACCTACGAATACGATGTATACGCAGCAGATTCCCAGCTGATAAGCTACCAGAAAGAAGTCTACGATCAGGCTGAAAAAATAATTTGTTCTTATGTCATAATAATAATTATAATGAGTAGAGACATATAAATGTTTTATAGAGTTTACTTGGTTATCGATCAGTGTACCAAACTTTTGAACTGTAAGTGGTGGCTGTATGACCAATGACAAATCTGTGACGCAAAATACTTCACGCTTCATGAGGAAGGGAATAAGTTAGAAAAAAATACGAAGTTTCCTAAAATATTCTTTAGTTCTGTAAGCTGTTATAATTGACATTTACCATTAAATTTTGCAGCTTATAGTAAACATTGTCTACTCAAAGTGAAATAATTTAGATACTTGAATGATAATTAGAGGATTAAGTATTCTGGGATGAACTTTATTTTGTTCAAGAGCAGACGGTTCATACATAAGTGCCATTTTACATTGACAGGTAACGACTGTGCTACATGGTTTGGTCGAATCTCTCAAACCACAAGTCTTGAAATGATCAGTAACCTAAACAAGAAAAAAAATAGATTTTTAATACTACACGTAGGTATAATTTTTGGCTGATGGCTAAATGGATTCACATATTCACCGAATTTCAGTCTGGCTCAGTATGCGTGTTTGTTTGATTGTCTGTGTTCACTTAGGTGTTTATATGAGCATGATTTTATTATTCTGGGAGACTTTAATTTGTCCCAGTATGTGGATCACCAGGGTTCAGATAGAGCGCCTGGCGTAGTTTTGGCCTTGGAGGAGTTTCTTCAGATGTTTCATTTGACACAGTGTAATCAGGTTAGGAATACGAATGGCCGAATTTTAGATCTTGTTTTATCCTCCAGTCTGCTTCAGGTTCGGACGCCTGTTGGGGCTCTGGTGGGGGAGGACAGTCATCATCCGGCACTTGTGGTTGAGGTACCTTTCCCCTCTCATCTTCGCATAGAGCCATGCGAGGGGGTGCAGTCCAATATACATGGAACTTTAAAAAAGATAACTTGCCCCTACTCTATGAGCTGCTCCAACATGAAGATTGGCAGATTCTGAATACATACAAGAGTGTAGATTCTGCTTGTGATTTTCTTTACAGTCGTCTGAGAATCTTATTTGACCTCATTGTACCCAGAACCCAACGAGCGAATCATGTGTATCCTACATGGTTCAATGGATCAATTATTAGAAAAATTCGAAATAGGAATAGACTTTGGAGGAGGTACAAGAGAAATAGAACAGACACTTCGGTACTGTCTGCTTATAAACATCTCAGGTCTTCAATAAAAAAGGAAATAAATGAGGCTCATTCTAGGTATCTGCAGCGTATTGAGGCAAATATATCCTCTGATCCTGCTAACTTTTGGAAATATTTAAGAGCTAAGAGATCTTCATCCGCCATTCCTCAGAGTTTTGATATGGATGGTGTGGTGATCTCGGATCGTCAAGTTATAGTTGATGCATTTGCGGGGTATTTTGAGAATTCGTACATTGCCTCTACCTCAAAGGTCGATGGTTCAGTTTTGCGTGCTCCCTTTGATGCACTACATATTCATGAGTTTACAGAGGAAGAGATTCTGATTTCTTTAAAAAAGCTTAAGAGCAAGCTGACTGCTGGTCCGGATTTGATTCCTTCTTTCCTATTGAGGGATTGCTGCTCAGTCTTTGTGAAGCCGCTAACATCGATTTTTAACCTTTGTTTGAAAACTAACACTTTTCCAAAGTCATGGAAATTATCTAAACTATGCCCTGTGCATAAAAAGGGCAGCAGGAATCTCTTGCAAAATTACAGACCCATTACAATAATAAATAATTTCAGTAAGGTTTTTGAAATGACCCTATATGAACATATTAATTCCTTTTTCAAAAAATATCTTGTGGAATGTCAGCATGGTTTTGTTAGAGGTCGCTCAACTGTAACCAACCTCTTCTGCATTAGTCAGTTTATTAGCCAGTCTATTGATAACAGAGAGCAATGTGATGTGATATATACAGATCTCTCTAAGGCCTTTGACCAGCTTGACCACTGCTCACCAAATTGGAGTCCTATGGCTTCTCCTCTGGCTTGGTGTCTTTGATGGAGTCATATCTAATGGACAGGAAACAGTTTGTTCTACTGGAAGGTTACAGATCCGAACCGATATCAGTGTCATCTGGGGTGCCTCAGGGTTCAGTGTGGGTCCACTTCTTTTTAACATTTTCATAAATGATCTGATACCGGTACTTGACAGCAATGTAAAAGGTCTTCTTTATGCTGATGATCTCAAATTGTATGTAAGTGTATCCTCAGATGAGGATTGTTCTCGTTTGCAGGAGAATCTAGACAGGGTTTTTACTTGGTGTCAGGAAAACAGATTAACTTTGAATACTCAAAAATGTTATGTCATGTCATTTTGGACTTGGTAGACATTTGGTTAAATATGGCTACTCCATCGATGGATCTCTCCTGCAGAGGCCCAACTCAGTCTGTGACCTCGGAGTTTTATTTGATCATAAGCTGTCATTTGTGGAGCATGTTAACAGTGTTGTCTCTGCTGCATATAGGTCTCTCGGCTTCATTGTAAGGAGCAGTTCTGGATTTCTAAATGGAGGGACACTCACTATGCTGTACGGTGCTTATGTTAGGTCAAAGCTTGAGTATGCTGTTGTTGTGTGGGAACCATCCTACAGATTGCACATTGACAGGCTGGAGGCAGTCCAACGTCGATTCTTAAAGAACTTGAATTTCAGAATAAATGGTGTTTATCCATGTATTGGCTTTCCACATGACGCATTACTTGATCTGCATGACTTTGAGTGCCCTTCTACACGCAGACAGAGCATTGTGTTTTTTACGCGGACTGTTGAATAGCGAGATTGATTGTCCCGAAATACTGCAGATGTTGCACTACGGTGCCCCACGATCCGCATCTAGGAGAGCATTATACTTCTACCTTCCGACTCCTCGCACCAATAGGCTGAAGTACTCTCCATTGTTTCGACTCTGTGATGCCAATAATGCAGTTTCTAATAAGATAAATATCAATAGCTGCACTGTTGCCTGTATAAAATCGCTGCAATTCAATTGTTCGTGAGTGATTGCTGGTATTGTTATCGTTCATTCTTACATCATGCATTTATATTGTCTGTGATAACTTTGTATTCTTTTTCTTGTTATGAAGCCTATTCTAATATGGGAATATAACCTGTTGAATAGTTGTAATCAAATAAAGAAATAAATAAATAAATAAATAAATATTGCCTCCTAGTCCATCTACCATTTGGAATTTAAGTAGTTCCCTGCTAAACGATTAATGAATACGTGGTGAACAATCGATTTTGCACTTTCGATACAAAGCATTTTGTGCTTTACAACATCCCATATTCTTTTCTGCTCTTCATGAAATACTTGTTGAATATGACTCCAAACCCTGCGCATAGGTAGGTATACACTTCTACGGGCCACGAATGATCTCATTTTTCACATTTTAAGCTGAAAACTCTGTGCATAATAGACTGATTACACAAATCCTCTACAACCTTTACACAAAAAGCGAGAGGGTATTACAATTATGAGGAATATATAATGGCTCTGAAGCAGTGACAGTAAATTTTTAAATATGTATATAGAAAACCCCCTTGTCCTCTTTGTCCTCCGGAGCATGTTGGATTATTTCTGATGATCAGCAGCAGTAACTCGCTCCCGAAGTTCGTCTTCGGTATTTACCGAAACTAATATAGGTAGGTACTTCGTATCATGACCCCAAACCATCAGATCCAAATCTAATGCAAAGTTCTCAACAATCAAAAATAATTATTGTGAAATGTTATCGTATCATTCATCAATGATGCTATTTCTAGCTCATCTTACATTTGTATGTTTTTATTCTGCCAAATCAGACTGTAAATTAATTTATTGGTACATAAACAATTTAAATCATAGGCTACGTTTTGCGGCCATTAACAACTCTCCATTAACGAATTATAAAATAGTATGCTATTATGATATTTTTAGACCAGTATTAGGTATGGGTCGTTTCAGTGAGCTGACCATGACGTCATTGATAACAAAACTGCAAGGCTGCCAGCTTTCAGGACAGGATGAAGAAGTACTCACATTAAATGCTAGGTCTGGTAATGAATGTAATCGAAAGAATGTAAAACGAGTAAAAACTAGCAAAAATTGAATTTTTTATACCTTTTAAAATAAAAAATGTGCAATTTTAGAGTCTTAGAACTTGGCAATTAATCTTTAAAGTCTAACAGCCAGTATTATAAAGGCTTATTAGGCTAACGGGCAGATATCTGTGCTCGTTTTTGAAGCTAATATCGACCTCAAATGACTTTTATTAACATTTTTGTAACTACTTCCATGTCAAAAATAGATAAATTTAAAAAATTTCCACTTAAATTCGATACCTTCTTCAGAAATTTTCACATGTAATACCACTAGAGGTCAAATTATTTCCGGAAATTTTTTCGAGCTCACGAATATTTTGAAAATTATCGCGAGCCGAAGGCGAGGGATAATTTTCTTAAAATATTCGTAAGCGAGAACAAAATTTCCTGGTATAATTTGATTTCGAGTGGTATTTGGAAAGAAAATTTCACAACAAAATTAGTTTTGAATAGAAAAATTACAATTTAATTGTTAAATAAAAATATGACATGGCGGCGTAACATAATCACGTGACAACGCCAAACTGACGTTTAATAACTGCGCCGCCATTATTAGCGCTGTCAAACACAAATTTTAGTTTCTAAACTTCACCAGCCGAGTGTGGTTTTTGATAATGATAAGTCGACAATTGCGGTACAATAGTAATTATGATTAGTATTGATTAGATGCCATTCTTTCCAAAGCGCAAGGATTTGCTCAGCAGATGGATTCTACCAACAAAAAGTGCCATACAATTAATTATAAAGATAAAGTGGTCGAACCCCCATGAATTCGCCGTGAGTTAATCCGAAAAATTATGTAAGTACCTACCTATTTCACATAGAATTACTAAATTAGGTAAATTAGGTTTCTTCAGATCATTTTTTCGATAGTGAATCCGTGATTTCATACGTGGTAATACGCGAAAACATCACTTTATTATTAAATTATAATAGAAACTTTAACAAAACGTATTGGTTGATTAATATTAATAACAGCAACAGTCAACAGTTGACATTTATAAAGATCCGGTTTGTCATTATTAAACGTCAAAAAAATTTCCACTATAATACTCTCCAGCTTACCCCTGCAGGAGAAAATTTCCGATATAATACACAAATAACCATGGCAACGGTAAGCAATGCTCGATCTTTATTGGCTGAAAATTGATGGCGTGAAATTTTCCCGTTAACTTAATGAGCCTTTATAATACCCGCTGTAAGAATAGTAGTTACACTCTGTTAGGAATAACCTAACCACTAATAAATAAAAATTATAACTTCTGCTAACCAACTTACGGTGAAGCAGGAGCAATGCATCTAAGCCATTTGGGACCTGATTCCAAAGCAATTTTCATAGATTCTGGATAAGTCAGCATTGGCACCCTCAGTCGCTGGCATAGAGTATATTGGGATTTTATCTGGAATTTATGTAAAAAAAATTATAACAGGAGAAAATGCAGGAGAAGGGCTTGAGAGTAAACTTACCAAAACATGAAGACAGTATGTACATATAAAACCTATGAAGAAGGTAGATATTATTCCATTTAGCATCCCAGCATTTTTGAAGGCTTCGGGCATAGCCAAAATACCAGTTCCAAGGCATCCTTTGAGCAAATGAATAAGGGTTTCTGAATCGCTGAAAAATATTTTGTGCGTTATTTTCAATAGATAGCTAAGAATGAATGTACAGAACCGGATCCCAGTTAAAGTTCCGTATTAAAGTATACCTTGTTGTCTGAATGATGCTAGGTATGTAGAAAATACACAGCAGAAGATAGCTATAATAGGGGTGATGCGCATTAAGAGAGGATGTAGAATCTGTATGTTGTTATATTGAGAAAGAAATTGGAGAAGCGACAACAATTTTCAACTTGTGCATCACGATTTGTGTAACGGCAAATTAAATAAAAATTGACAGGCTAGACAACATCGCTAGGCGATATATATATATCGCCTTCTCTTTTGCGTTCACAGTCTTCAGTGTACTTTCATCTCTCTTCACTCAAAAATCATATACCTAGTATCATTCATCCAACAAGGTATGCCTTGGTTCAAAAGTCAGTAATATCAAATACATTATCTAGTGTATTTGGTAATATTCAATCTACTTCAACTTACGTGGTTGGATTTTCAGTCTGTCTATGTAAATGAGGATCATAAAATTCGTCATTTGAAAGTGGACTAACTTCACCATCGTCGCTATGTGCATACCTGAAAAATATTTTTTTTTACTCTACTATGTTCATACCATTAATTTGATTCAATTTATTATTTCTCGTATGCATCAAATTTTAGATTTGCTTTGATTGATTCATTAATTAAATCAAAATAAAACAGTTTTACTTTTTTGCTTTGAAAAGTAATGTTCTTGATTCATCTGCATTTGTGTTAATTAGGCCAAAATATGAAAATATTTTAGTGAAAGTATTGCCAGAAACACGCATAAAAACCATTAATGAAGTCAGATATTTCAATACAATTCCTCAATAAGAAGCCAAACAAAAAGTAGACAAAAAACATATTTTGACAAAATATTAAAAGATGTCAAGAAAACCCAGATATTTTATATAAGTGCACTTCAGTCACTTTTCTGACAATTTAATAATAAATTTGGTTACAGGCAAGAAAATAATTGGTTACTTTTTTGGTTGCGACTATTGTCTGATTGCACCGCATTAGAAAAATCTTGCTTAAATTTTAGCAATGCTTAGTTTTATAATTGTTATACTTTTGTATAATTGATGAATAATAAGTTTTGCTTGAAAAATTGACCACAATAATTGACATCAAAATGTCTTTATAAAAAAATTAGCAACATGCCAGAAGAGCTCAGATAGTCCTAGATAGTCCCTCGATATAAGGATTCTAGTCTTTAGGGCGTTATGGAGACGATAGGTATTACCTACATGTACTTTTTCGACAATTGGTACCAAAGTGTTAAAACGTATAGAACAGTACTTAAATCTTTGAGAATTTAATGTGAATTACAAATATGAATATGTTGTCACTTCTGCTTGTAACATGTTTTTTTACCAGTGTAAATAGCTCGTGGTCTTTTCAAAAAAAGAATTTAATTTTTGAAACAGCTGGAATAATTTATTATACACATGTATAACTATAATAGGAAGAAGCGGTCGATGATCCGGCGTGTTACTGCATTAGTCGTTAAATTAATGACATGAATACTTGCGTTCGTCTAATTAAATTAATAATTATTATAAATATAAATTTTCCTATGCCTCAATGCGCTAATTTGCGAAGCCGAAAGTACATAGTGGAACAAAACTATAGTCTTATTTAGTGTCATCTTACGAAAAAATAAGTTTTAATGCATGTTTAACCATTGAAAGTTTGTATAATGTGGTCTTACAGCCGAAATCTTCACCTAAATAATTGACAGCGGTAAACAAACACCTCCGTTCAATTAAAGTTTCCCACACCCCTAATTACCTTCTATGAATAGCGTATATTAAAATGGTCAAGGCAGGAGGTATTAGTACATACTTACTTGTTAGAACTAACTTGTTTGAGTTTTATTGATTCGTTGGCCATGTTGTGTAGTTTTGGGGGGATTCAATAGGATTTTAATTATTTTTCTAACAACTCAAAGCATTAATATAAGCTTATTCCTATGCTCACTAAATTTTATCATCAGGTCGTTTTGCCTATTCTTATTGGTGAATCTGAAACAAACAAAACATTTAAATGAAGACATTTTCGTAACTTGAAATAACTGTTTACTTTTGTACTTAAAAATATGAATAAAAAACGGTCGAATAAAAAAAAACTCATTGAATTAATTTATTTGCAAGATACGGTTATCACCAGTATCGTCAATAAGAGCAATAAAGAATTGACCATCAGCGGCGGGTAAGTAAATTATCATACCTAATCATAAGCATAATTTCTAGCTATTTTTTTACGGCAAATATTTCTGCCTATACTCATTACTTGACTATACAATGCAGAGCAATGGTAAGTATCATAATGTGCCGTACAAAGATTCGAATGTGAGCTCTCAATGAACTTAGAGCTTCATGAGGTCCACGGACAAGACATGGGTGTGTCAAAGGCACGAACACCGGTGGCCTAGTTGATTTTTGATTATATCGTATGTCATCTGTTGTCGTTGGTAACGGTTGCAAAAACTCGTTGATGACCTAGGCCGCGCAATTAGAGTTCGCAGCTATTTACCAGTTCAAGATTTCATCAATTTTTGTTTCTATATGGATGTATATTTTAAAATACACAATTGTGTCGGAGTATCCATTATCTTGGAACTAGGAACCAGCTAATATTTTATTTTAAATAAAAGAAATATGTAAGTATACATATATGTGATAATATGTTATTGATTATGAATAAAAATAATAGTATGGGTCGTACCAGTTTGCAGTATGAAAGTTTTCCTTATACCTATCGACCTATATAAATTTGATATTTCATATAAAATTTGTGCTTGTAAGTTAAGGTAACACCAAAACGATTGAAAAATTTTGATTTTCTTCTCCTTAATTTTGGTCTCTATAATAACACTTTTTGTTTAAATGCTTCATTTTTGAAAAAAATTTCCGAGAAAACTAAAAAAAATAGAATTTTGTTTGAAAAATATCATATTATTCTGAATTTCTTTGTAATTAATTGAATATAAATAAAAATTAAGGAACTTCATAATTGATGAAATAAAATATAATTATTGGCAGGATATTAAATATTATAAGGGTGGTGCGGAAAGTTTCGCACAATATTCACAACTTTTTTATTTAACGTAATTCTTAAAATCCGGAAACAGGCCAATTTTTTTTTAATTAAAAAATGTGAATAATATTTTTATCAGACCACATTTTTGAGTTGTAGCTGTGACGTCATAATTTCTTTTTAATTAGCAGCCTTCCCTTTTTGTTTAAATTTATAAACGTGAAAAATGACACTTCATTATCAGGAAAAGATAAGTCCTAGTTTAAAATAGTGACTCAGTTGGAGTTATTTACCGTTCTACCTGTCGAAATTGTTCAAATTGTCGACCAAAAACTTCCTGGCACTGTCCGAAGCGAGTGTGATAGATTTGTATTACAAGCTGAATGACATCCGAAGCGATACTTTCCATTTTTATAAGAAATTGATGCTGTAAATCTTCAAAGTTGTTAGGCTTATTACTTATGTAAACCCTTGATTTTAAGTGCCCCCAAGAAAAAATCTAGGGGTGTCAATTGGGTGACCACGTAGATCATTCTATCGGTCCTCGTCGTCCTATTCAAGTGCCAAGGACTAAGTTATTGAGAAACAGCCCAATATCAACACCAAAATGTGGAAAACCTCCGTCTTGTTGAAACCAGTTCCTATCGTGGAGCATATCGTTATTGTAGTTGTTAGGAAAAGCCAGTGCTAAAGTGGAAGGAGTTCTTCCTGCAAAAAATGTAAATACCGCTCAGCAGTTAAATTTTCATGAAAAAAGTAGGGCCCTAGAAGCCGATCTCCAATTATTTTTTTAATAAAATAACAATGAAAATATTTTAATTAATAGGAATATCTGGTTGCTTACATTTTGACAATTTTTTTTTACATTTTGACTTGTTTTGTTTTTCTAACAAAACTTATCTAAACGTATCGTGTCCGCGGTTAGCAATAAAGAGGAGGAAATTTTGACAAAAAAATTGGGCTGCTATTTAAAAACAATATGATGACGTCTGAGCTCAAAATGTGGTCTTACTTTTTTGTAAGTAAAATTGATCTGTTTCGGGATTTTAAAACATACAAGGTGGTGGATTTTTGTGGTGTTAGTAATCAAAAAAAAATCTGAGCTGTCTTATTAGTTGTCAAAATATTGGAAAAAATACGAAATTTTGCAATTTTGGTTTCAATTATTTTTTAATGACCAACCGAGCTAGCGGTTTTTAACCTAAACATTATTAAGACAATAATTTTCAACAAGGAATCCAAAAATAATTTTAAAATCGTTTTAGCTTTCTAGATGGGGAAGCATCGATAGTCAACTTTTTTAGTCAAAACCTTTTTGGACGAAATTTATTGTTTTGATTACTGAGATGTATATAATACTTTTGCCCGGCTGCACGAACTAATTTACGTTCGTAATCAGTAAAATCTGTCAGATAATTACTAATTTTAAAATGGCCTGTATTACCAAAATATTGGTCCGATATTAATGAAAATTAATTCTACACCCTGTTGCAAGAGTTAGTTACCGATAAAAAATAAAACATAATCGAAAATATTCACCATATTCAAAATTTGAAATTTAAAATAAGTAATTATCTGATATATTTTTAATTATGTACGTGCAACCGGCCCTTTGTGTCATAATATTTTGGAAAAATACAATATGGCGTTCATAAGAAATAAAGGTAGCTATCGATTTTTCGTCATTTTGTGCTAGAGTGCTAGAGCGGTTTGAAAATTATTTTTGAATTCCTTGTTGAAAAGTGTCCTAATAATGTTTCGGTAAAATACAGCTAGCTTGATTAATCATTAAATAAAAAAATAAAAACAAAATTAGCAAATTTCGCGTTTAACAGCTTAATTTTTTTTAGACACTAATTAGCACAAAAATGCGTAACTTTGCTCCTATTTAACCTACTTCGTAACTACATATTAAGATAACTGAGATCAGTATACTTTACATTTTCTCTAAAAACGAACATCCTGTATAAACGCTAAATAACAAGTTACGATGCCGTGTATAATTAATGAATTAAAAGATTGATTTTTATAAAAATAATGTGTTCTAAATAATAGTTATTTATTATACAAGAGAAAAAAGTGATAGATTTTAGCTCGAGATTTTAGCTATTTCGTCCCCGACGCGTTTAGCGGAGGGGACAAACACATCGAGAGCTAACATCGCACTTTTTTCTCGTGTGTAATATACAATTTTTTTCTGCGAGAAGAAATATCAGTGTTAGAATGTCGAAAAACGTAGTTAGATAACTGAAAATTATGTCGGAAAAATAATTTATGTTAAACTTGGATTTTCAAACTGTCTTTTGTCGTAATCGACGTTGCCTGGGTAACGAAACGATTTAATTACATAAACGTCATATTAATGTAATTAAAATTGAAGACAGTTTTGCAAAGATTCTTGTTAATTTTCGATGAGTGAATTTAATAATATGGATAGTGATTATTATGAAAATTCCCTTAATAATTGCCATTTGGATAATAAGGTAACTTTCCTTTACGTATATTTGATATAAATTTAATGATATCTGAGTGTTAATAGTAGTTATACCTAAGCCGCCATTTCGGGGAAATAAGTACTCATTTATTTCCCTGCTAATTCATTTTTTTCCCCGATAAGATGCAGCTCATATAATGAGGTATTTTTCTACCTGTCAACGGGGAAAAAAGGTCGAAAAAAGGTGAAACTTTTAGCCCGTCGCAGAAAAAAAACTTTTAAGCCTTAGGGGAAATTTTTTAATTTTTGAGTTGCAATTTTTGTAAGTGTCAGTTCTATAAACGCCATAAAAAGTTCACGTGGTTTACCCAACTGTATCCATGAATTCTCTATCATATCTATGAAATGTATGTTAATGCAGTGACTAAATTTGAATAATTGATCCATTTGCTTTTAAAAAAAGTTTTGTTTTTTAGTTTAAAAAAGCCATTTTGGGACCATTAAAAAATCATGACCATAATTTATGTTCTAAACGTTTCAACTGTTGAACTACACAGGATTAAATGTTACCACAAAAATCATGACTACTGTGATACAAACCTACATTATATTTGTGTAATTTGATATAGGACTACATTTGCTATGTATGAAGAATGGGAAGTATGAGGAACAAGCAGTGGCGTAACATTTTATTTAAAAATACATATTACATTCAGTGGAAATCCTTCACAAACGCTAATGGTAGAAAGGAAAAAAGTGCAATATAATAGTTATTTACCTACGGATTCCACGTATACTGTACACAATTTTTTCTACGATCAAGAAAAATTAATTAATTTGATTATCATGAATAACCATACAACAAACTTACAATATAAGTATTCCAGACTTGAGTTGTCTATGGATGAATACAATAGTTACCGCGTAACTAAGAACGCGTTGGGTGACAGCAAGTTTATTAATCAAAACAATGAGCAAAAATAAAGTCATGTTCGCGTCAGATATTTCATATTATTCAGGGCCGTCGCTAGATATTCGGCGCCCATCGTCTGTTAAAAATAATGCGCCCCCCCTTTATTAGAAAATACACAGGTTGGCGAGCTGGAGTTGGCAGTGGCAACTTTGTGAATTGCAAAATTAGTACAGCGTAGATTCTAAACTTCACACTAACAAAGCCTCAAATGGGAGGAGGGGCATTTTCAATGTTCAAGGTCACTCAATTTTAAGGTCAAACATCAATTTTTTCGGGACCGAGAAGCGAATTAGGGGTGCTGGGTAGGTAAGACGCTAAAAAAGCATTGCAAACTAATATTAAGATCACAACTAAGGTCTCTTTGACACTACAGTGGAATTTCAATTTTTTTTCTTCACTTTCAGGGCAAGGAAAATCTTCGAGAATAACGGTAGCACGATTTTTATTTTCAAATTTGCATTTATTTTGCATTTATATTCCAAAACTCGTAACATCAAATTCTGTGTTCTGGTCACGATATGAGAAAGCGGTTATATTGGGAGTCCGCGTCTGTATACGTTTGGAAGCGGTTCCCATTGTTATAAGTGGTTTCATCCGTTACATCCGAGACTAGTGGTATTTCTCGGCGCTTGTGTCAGGACCGTACTTTCGTTGCACTCCCAAAATCAATTTTTAAAGTCGTTTTGTGGCCTTCCCTTTTATTTGCAAAGCTAATGAATACCTTCATGGTGTTACTATAGGTATGTTCTCCACCTCTATATAGGTGCCATAGTGAAACTGTAGGAGCCGCGGATGTAAATAATGACCAAAATTGCCATAGGCAAAAAGGTGCCATGGGGGCTAAGGATTGCTAGAGTAGCAGGCCTAGAAAAAGTGTCAGAATTGAAAAATGTCATTTTATAATCACACATTACACTAAGCAAAACATAATATAAAATTAATACAAAAAAAGAACATAAAATTAATACAAAATTGCAGACAAAGGTCTTTCGTCTCCGCAACTTAAAAAAACGTGCAGAGTTAGGGTATTATAGACAATGTACACTCAATTTTCGAGTTTATTACTTTTCTTAAACTAAGTTCCGCGGTAGATCACTTTTCTTTATTTCTTTAATAGGTAATATATGTAATTAAAATGAAGGAATTTCAGATGAAAATGCTGGAAAGATTAAGATTTTTTCATATAAAAGAGTGAGCATCGGTCTTAACTCTGTGTAGATTAGACATAGTCGCTCCACTCTGGTAATTGGCTTTACGATCGAGCTCTTATAGCCAGACACAAATTTTCAATTTATAAATAGTTAAATTAGCAAGCACAAACCACCGCGCCGAGCTGGGAGTTGAACTCAGACGGTGTTAAAAGTCAAAAATTATTCTGATATCTCTTCGGTCATCTCTTTTACTTGATAATGAGTAACATACGAGTTGACGTATGGCAGATACGAGAAATGATGTGCCGAGAAAAAATGTAAATATTGTTGCTAATGAAAGGGCCATGTTAGTGTATTTTAGCGAGGTGTTTCTTAACCAACTAGTGCGTTAATAGATTTCTTAGCGTACTAGTGCGGTAATATGGAATATTACCTAACTTAAATGGGTGAGATAAGAAGTGCTCTTCATCTAATGATTGTAGATAAAGCACCTCCGACGCATGTATGGTTAAGGTATACATTTTACAATACTTATTTACGTTTGTATCTTTCAAAGTTACCAATAAGGTTCTATTTTTTTTTAATTATTTCAAAATTTAAGCAACTTGTTGAACCAAGTTGAGGAACGTGCAATAGCAGAAATCCTAACTGCAACTCTGTAAAAGGTACTTAGTATATTTTGGATTGAATTATTTATGTGTTTTTTGTTTATTTATCTTTTGATTATTTAGTACATGATCGCAACGGCTAATGATCAATATAAAAGAAGAGAAAAGCGCATACATCATACATAACTACATGAATACAAAAATTATAAAAACTTAACAAAGAAAAATTTTATTGTAAATAGGTAGGTTTCTTACTAGGTAGGTACCTTTCATATAGGTAATACGTTGTTAAAATTTAAATACACCCACAAATTATGGGTTTAATAATTCGTTTAATGTCTTCAATAAAACTTTCGTTTCTAATTTAACTTAATTGTAGACAAACCGTTAATGAGTGCTGCATGAATACAAAGATAATAATACTGCCGCACAAAAAACTCATAAAAACATTGAGAATGACTTGTCATTACAAGTCCATTTACTTTTTTCATTTACTGCTTGACTAATGTTGGATGCCTAGTAAATATAAACTTCTCTCGTTCATATAAATTCTCAAACTTGATCTATGTATTATACAATTTTTATTGAAATATAATATTGCGTTAATAAATCTGGTAGGTTTATTATTTAATAAAAATAATCATTTTCTCAGAAACGTATATAATCTGAAACAATGAACTTATTTTGATTCTAAAATAGACACGTGAACTTAGGGTATATGCTATATAGGTAATAATGGGGGACTAAAAATATTTAGACAGCTTAAACTTTGGCGAGGAAATTTATAGAACGTGGCATAAATATTAATATACTCTTGCGCAAATTTACTGCCATATAATATTTTAAATTAAAACTTGAGAATAATTAAACATACTTATAAGAATAATTAATAATTGGAGCAATGATTTGATAAGTCAATAACCTTCTGTTATAACACTAGACCTAGACGTTATTATTAAAATGCATTATTTCATTGCCAATGCAATAATAAAGCAATGAGATATAAGAAAACCGTTATGAGTAGGTAGGTACTTACAAAAAGATCACTTTATTCACTAATATCACATCAAGAATTGCGGGAACAGCAGTTTACGTAATCACAGGATGTCAAGGAAAGCGACCCTGTGATAGACTGATTGCTTGTTAACGAATATAGAACCCATAAACATTTGATTTAATTAATCTGTTCGTTTCATCTGGCCTATCGTACACGGAACAATCGCCCAAGATTTATTTATATTGAGGATCGAGGATGCAGTTCGATTTGCGACAGGCCACTCGCGAGACGCGCAACTTGGTCGCACGGAGTTTCAACTTGGTAATAACTCGGCCCTCGTTCAGTTTCAAACGTTCGTTGATGAAGACAGAGGTGGATTTAGCGAAGCGTTGATAAGAAATGATGACCATGCAAACGTGTATGAAATTTAAGGCGTTAATTCGACTCGATTTGGGCGACTGAATTGTTATAATATTATCATTATAATGCTGCCAAGAATCTACTGAAATAAAGCGCATCGAATGAGGTTTGAACTCTGGTTAGCCACGCTTTGTTTACGAACATATCTCGGTTTACCAGAGCGTTTAATGTGAAATAAGGAATAAATTTTTATGAAGAAAATAAATATTTGATCATGTAAACAATACGCGTAAATGTTTAGTTCCTTAAATTTCTATACCTTTTGTTGGGAAAAAATGTAATGATAAAATAACGGTATAATTTTTGAAAGTTGTCAAACTAAACAAAATATTATAGTTCCATTCATAAAAATAATTTCAATAGTAGCTATTTATGTAACAATTTCATAATGTATGACTTTACTGGACGTGTATTTTTATGGAAGAGCGAGCTTATGACGAGGCCGATAAATTGATGATAAAGCTCTGGGTTCAACTGTTCCGCTCTGCAGAAGATTTTCTTTTGTTTGAATAGTACCAGCATAAAATGCTGTTGGATAAAATGGAAGGTTCAACTAAATTAGTTCATAAATTGACATACTTTGCAGTGAATCCACCGGTGAATTTTCAAAGCCTCAACTAAACAATCACTTGTTTGATTTCTGCATAAAGTCCGAAATTTAGACGGTCAGGTTTGACCGTTTTAAATGAAAAGACATTCCTCGACCACTTGTTTGATTTCTGTGATTCACTCTTTAACCGATTAACTCAAACGTATTTTTCCGCATTCAACTTCAAGCTCGTAAAAAAACAAGTTGAAAAAAAAATTGCAAGCTGCATGTTTATGGGTGTAGGTACTGAATTTTGTCAAAAAATTAATCACAACGTAGGTTATTGACACTTCTGAGCTTTGTATTATTTTCATGCATTATTAAGTGCCCACATTAGTTTATAACTTAATAGTAGTATTTTAATGCTCTGTAATGGATGGAGATATATAGGTTATATGCATTAGAATGAGATGGAGATATGTATATGATTACATAATTATTTAGGGAATTATCGTTTGTAAATACGGGGCTAAGAGTTTCTTAAATACCCATTCAAGTTTGTGCTCTATAATTTGTGTCAAATTATGATTTTTGACAAATGACAAACGTATTACAAATAGATCGGAAACGGATCCAAATATCGAAAACCGGCTCACATGTGGCTATCTTAACCTTAACTTTTCATGTGGATAAAATTGTTATACTAGGCTATGAAAAAATTTGTAATTTTGGAAAAAATATAACAAATTTTCAAAAACATTTCTACAGGCTATTTCAAAATATGTGTCGGAAAACTAAAGATGTCATCGCTTGTTGCGTTCAAAGAAAAAAAAGTTTGTATTATAACATGGGTCCGCAAACGAACCGTTTTCGAGATACAGGGGTGCCAAAAAAAGATTTTTATTTCATTTATGTGACGATATCTCAAGAACCGTTTGAGATACCTACATATTTCAGATTTTGTACCTCTCTTATCATTATATGTAATTACTTTTTGAGCGTATATTAAATTTATTTTAATATATCTGTAGCTAGCGGAGACTTTCTTAAGGCTACTTGAAATTTTTTGTCCCTTATTTACACGACACTGAGAAAATTGACATTTTTTAAAACATATCATTTAAAACCGCCATTTTCTTCTATATAAAAGGTGCTTCTGAGAAAAAGCTCTAAGCAGGACCTGTTTTCCAGAAAAACAGCATTTTGCAACAACATGATGAAAAACACCAAAAATAGCAACAGGTTTTGTTGTGAATAACAACTTTTTTTATTATGATAATTTTTTTTATAATACTGTCAAATACAACAAAAAAATAATTAGCGCTCAAAAAGTAGCTAATTCTAAAAGATACGATGTTGGGTTCTCTATTTCAAAAATAGTTCCTGAGATATCGTCAAAAAACTGAATTTTTTTTACACCCTGTAGGTAGTGCAAAAAAGTGTAATCGCGGACCCAAGTTGATAGGAACTTTTTAGGAGCATGCTTTGAAACAACCTTTATAGAGTACTTAAGATATGGACATGCTAGGTGTCTTCCAGTTTTTAGCCGTTTTTAGTATGAGCTTTGAACATTGAAAATTACAATAATTTTCATTTGCTTATAAGTCATAAATTACTCGTTACCTACAAACTTCAACTAGGTATCAAAACCATTTTTATTGGATATTCTCAAACAATCTGAAAATGTATAATAAATAATATTTTTTAATAATATTTTTACATATTTTTTACAATTATTTATGAGTGAACAAGAGACCAATCGGTCTCGAAACGTTTCATTTTTATAAAAATATTTTTGAAAAATAATATTTTAATATCGAACGTAAAACCCAAAACAAAGAAGAACATTTAACAACTAATAATGTAGAGTGTCCCATTTAAAATAAAAAAAACGTGATGGCTACTTCAGGTTTAAACGGACGTGCATGGAGTTGTAAATATTTTAGTTCAGTTCGTCGGTAGCCTAGTCATTTTAGATTTTTCCCAAAAGGTAATAATTACCGGCGAAAATTTTTTGATGCAGTTTTGTTCTTTCCGTCTCGGGGATGCTTGAAGTGCAAGATAATTATAAATTACAACCGGGCGATGTCCGCCATATTGAATTTAGGGGAATTTATTTTTCCTTATTATTTCTATAAATAGTTTTGAAGTTTTTGAAAACTTCTTTTCCAATTTTGTGGGGAATTTATTTCCCTATATTTAATGTTCTATTTATATTTTTTTAATATTCCATTGTTTATAACAAATATTACGCAAAATAAATTTACACACAGAATAAAAATACCTGTAGTTAATTAGTTAAACTACATTGAAAATATAAAAAAGTGGCATAGAGAATTTGTAGAGAATTTTTTGCCCGTAAAGTAATGTATTACACTTTTTATTAACTTTCGATAAGAAGTTAATTAACGAAACCAGAATTAGGGCCTTTCCACAAGGGGTAGGAGGTCGCTTTTTTTTATTTAGACTCAGCATCAACCACCCAACACCCACACAAAATTCCGTTTCTCCCGCTTTGATTGCATAATGAAATCCTAATTTTACCGGACTAATTAAAGTATAGTACGCTGTTGAACGTATTTCACGACTGCCAGAATTTTGTCGCGTTCCCTGATGAAAAGAGTTGATAAACAATTCATAAAATTTGTTGCAAATTGTGTAAGGAAAAACTTTCCCACATGACTAATTTTTTGCGAGGAAAATAGTCAAAAAGTGCAGAAGTTGTATTATAACCCCTTCGCTTGGGCTTATTCTGCATAATATATTATTATTAAAACCAACAAGAATATCAGACAAACTATACGAAACTCAAAAAACTCAAAAAATACTGAAATAATGAGGAAAATCAAACCCCCTAAATTCAAGATGTCGGACAACGCCTGGGGTTAATTTGCAACAATTTTGCACTTTTAGCGTTTCTGAGAAGAGGGGAACAAAACTGAATCAAAGAATTTCTGCCGGCAATTAAATTTTTGATATACCTTTTATTCGTCTTATGGGCTACGAAATTGAAATCAGATTTTGTACCTCCTAGTTTTTTCGATTTAAAAATGACCTAAGGTTGCCTTTTTGCCTTTTTAGATATACATTTTTTTTTTTATTTTTTTTTTATATAATATCTTGAAGCTTCATTCAGTATTGGAGCTTTGTGTGTTTATCATAGCACGCACAGCAAGTTTAAAGGGACACCAGGCTTACCGATCATACCAAGTAACTAAGAGTCATCAAAATTGAACTTAATAATTGGCTAAAACTTTGAAATCGATTCGCTCATGATACAAAATGAAGAAATTTACTCAAGAACAATTAATTATTACATTACATAATAAATAATATGTACATAAATTTATGGAAATAATGTTAAGTTCGCTTTAGGCGTAACGTTTTATTTTAAACGTGTTTTATATGATTGAAGTGAGTGAACGCGGTGTAATATTAGCTTTTATTTCAAAAAGAACGACCATACAAAGTGGAGAAGCAAAGCAGAGCTTGTCAACCTTCGGAAGTATCGTACTTTGAAATTTTACATAAATATGTTATGGCTCTGCCGTGTAGGTAATTATTCTGTAGTTGATAAATATTGCATACTGATTACTCCTGTCTCTAATAAGGTATCTTTTAACAATAATTGGCATTTCCCACACAGTATTTACTCGTATGTATGGGATAGATAATTGAAAAGAAGGAAACCTATTTCCATTACTACTTATTGGCGAATTAAAACTATGTATTAGACATGCGCAAAGCAAAAAAAATAATAACTTCCTGGATTACAATGAAATGCTCTGATAATAATATAGTGCAAAGAAAACCATTAAAGGAAGGAATTATTTTTACTGATAAGAGTTACGGCTACGGGTAACAAACTTGCTAATGGTTAAACGGTATTGGAAATCGTTTTTATATATAGGTAGGTATTTTATATTATATTACATTAAGAATTTCAAGTCCAATCTTCTAATGGGGTCATTAAAAAAGTTGCTAGCCTATTCGAGTCTTTATTGATATTGTTATTTAGGCATAAATATTAGAAGATAGGGTCATAAAAATTTAATTCAATCAAGGGTCACTGTTTAATGAATTGTTTATATATAAAGAAATTATAAAAAAATATAAAAGTATTTTTTAAAAGCAGAAGTTAAGTCTTAAAATTGTTTAATCGAGCGATGTAAGTTTTTGTAAATTTAATGAAAATTTTTCATGTAATAAAAACATAAACATAGGTAAATTGAATTAGAGGAAAATTGCACTATTATTGAAAGCTACTAAAAATAGAACATCTTCATTGCTTCTCAATTACTTGATTAGAGCATTACGTAAACATCGAACAACACTACGTATCAAACGACCTTAATTTGAATGATATTGAAAATTTAACAAATTCCTTACCGTAAACAGGATAAAATATGGCTACTTCGCCCGAAAACACTTCTTGTTGTTTTCGCTTCAAAATAAAGAGACCTTACAGTTAATTAAATTGTCCTGTTTTTGTTTGTGTAACTGAAACTTATACTTACTCAGGCTACGATGATTGATTGTAGCTTTTTCTTATAATGGAGTTTTTGAATTCATGCCAAATGAAGACACAAGAGGAATACGATTTTGGTAAACTTGCTATTATTTTACACTATAAATAGTTGTTTAATAAATATGGAATTAATAGATTCACTCTAAGTAGATAATTATAAACTTCTATTATGTGAGAAGCCAGGAATTGTATTTTGCTTGAAATATTACTTGTTATCAGAAATTGATTACAAGATCATCTAGGTGAAACAAGGTCCACTTTGCTTGCAAATAAAATTCTGGAATCATTATCGGGAATGAAGGTGAATATTCTTGGAATATGTTTTTTTTGTTTAAATGCAATTCAAAGACCAAATTCTAGTTTAATATGGCAACTATTATTGATAAGCCGTTAGAATAACATACTTATTTGCAGTATTTCTGTGCTTTAAATAATCAAGTCAGGTCAAAACTCAAAACTTTTGTGTTTTGAACATGACTTTAGTTCTCGTAATATAACGTAAATATCTTTTCAACGATTTCTAATGGAAATAATTTTGTAGTATCAATAGACTTCGGTACATAGTTCTATCTATGATAAACAAAACTCAGAAATTAATTTGTAGTCGAAATACCATGGAAAGAAGATTATACAGGGTGTTTTATACTCTTTGTAAGAAAAAATTTCTATTAACGTGGTTCTTCAACATTTTCGCAATACACCTTGCGAAAATAAAAGTCATGGAAGATAAATGTGTGCAGTAAGGAGACTGGCAGGATAGAAACAGGTGGAGACTTGGATGAGAGGGTGGTAGACGATAGACCAGGGTGTCAAAAAATGTGTTTTTTGTTATTTTTTGACGATTTTTCAGAAACTATTTGATAAACAGAACTCGTTCAGCTTCTGTTACATACATCTCATAATTTAGTATTAGCTACGTTTTGAGTCCTAAATATATATTTTAGTGTATTTTTTAATAAAAAAATACACTATTGAGGACGACATCACTTTTCGAAAATCACCCAAACTCATCAAATGTCCACCGATCATGACCCCCAGATCACGAAAAAGTGGTTTTCCAAAATTCACCTGCCCACGATATATATATATATATTTATATATATATTTATATATATATATATTTATATATACTTGGCCAACTATCAAAGCTAGGACCAACTGTTCTACCCATCAAGTGAGGACCACCAGAAGAAAGCATTCTACAGGCATAGTAAATGTTCTGATTGTTAAATATTGAGATGGGCGATAGATGGCTGGAGAGTATACGCAGGGAAAACAGAACAGAGCCAAGTTATAATTTTCATGTATATAGGAACATAGTGAGGACAGTTTGCGTGAATATCAAAGTGAGGTCGGTATATTTATTTATGCTCTCCGCATTTAATGAGGTCCGTATATTACATGATTCGTAGAAAGTGAGACCCAGCACTGTTGCCAGATGCCAAGCATAGCGCTTTAGTATGATACACTGAAACACAGTATGACCTGCCGCAGCAGGTTGGCTCCGCATCGGCAGAACCGTGATGTCACTTGTTCTAAAAAATCATCTACGAATCTAATGTAAATAACGTCTGCTTTATCACAAAATACCCAGAGGTGGGTTACTATTTTGAATAAATCTATTTTAAATACCTACTTAAGATAGAATCAACCTATTTGAAATAAATCTATTTAAAATGAAAATAACACAAACATAATCATCAGCGATAGTGCACAAGAGAGTCAAATCTTACAGTCTTTTTCTTTTGATATTCGTCTTTTGTTTTTCCTAATTTGTGAAATGCTTTTCCCATTTATCAAACGTCAGTGCGTGATGTTTCAATTGAAACTCCAAACCAGAAGTCTTAACTTTTGAGATACAAGGTGGTGAAGTTTATGAAAAATAAATAATTTTTTACATAATATCTGTAATACCGCTCTCTAGATATATTATTCAAATTTCGTATACTGGTATTACGCTTCAAGAGGCATTTTTTCGTGTACCACATTTCATTTTATTTCTACTGGTGACAATCGGTTTTTTTTATTTATTTTTTTCATCAAAGCATTTTTAACGATAATCTTGCGACCATGGAGAGAAATAGATTTTATTTTTTTAGGCGGAAAGCGTGCATCGATCTGAAAAAATCAAGTAATCAAATTTGCTTAGAAATGAATGGGCATTTCAAAAATGAATCTATAAAAAAAAAATCAGTGGCGTATGGCGTATGTACCATCAATGTTTATCAATGTCTGCCAAATTATGCAGGTAAAATTCTGCACGAACGTCACTGCTGGAAATAAAATGAAATGGAGGACATGAAAAAGTGCCTCTTGATGCATAATACCTACCTGCATGTATACGAAATTTCATTGAAATATCTAGAGCGGTAGGTATTAAAGATATAAAAAAATTTATTATTTTTCATAAACTTTACCACTATAAAAAAAATTGAGAGATAACTTCCTTAACTCTCAAAAGTTAAGACTTTTGAGACACACGTTCTCATGAAGTTTTTTTTTTTTATTTACCAAAAAAAATACCCCCTTAAACATTAAAATTTAATTAGGGAACACCGTATATACAGGGTGTTCGGTAATGGGCCAGCCAAAATTAAACATCATGTATAAAATCGTGTTTTAAACATAAGAAAAGAATAACGTTTTTTTCAGGAATCGGGCTTCGTTGGGAAATATTTCCAAAAGATGTAAAACTAAGGCAGCTCGGAAATTTAGAAATTTAAAATAAATCATCCCGATCTGAAAAACGTTTTTCTTTTTTATGTTTCAAATACGATTTTATACATGACGTTTGGTCTGGACTGGGCCGTTACCGAACACCCTGTAAATAATATTTATTTCTGGATAACATAATGGTCTTATATCTTTAGTGAAATTTGACTTGTGTAACCATGCACGAGCGGGTCATTAATAAAATAAATAACAGAGTTAACTAGTTGTATTTCGTCTAATAAGTAATTATTACAGTGATAAATGGAAAAGGTGCACTTATGTAAATAACAATAATAAGGGAAAGTCCGTACATGGCGATACAATGGATAATTGCCAATAGGTACTATGGACAATTTCCAATAACGGAGGAGACAAATGCAGGCCGCGGGGTAAAAACTAGAAAACCCCGATGCGTCAGACTGCTTAGAAATCTCATGGAACATGGAATACTTCATAACTACGGATACGGCTACGGTAACTTACTACTACACTACGGGACGGGTGGTTCGACTGGTCTTGGCTTGGGCCCTAGTAGTAGAGTGATCGGCGCTTCGAAAGACGCTTAAAAATGACTTCTGTGGGGGTCTCGGGGTTACAACTTGAAACCTTTACCAAACGAAAGTTTATATTTTGACATTCCAAAATCCAAAAGCTGTCAAAAATTGGCCCGTGAAGAAAGGCACTATAATCAAAATTTGAGTTATTAGCGTACTGTATAGAAGAGAACGTGGAAAATTTTTTGATGCCAAATTCGTAAATAGTTTTGTGGAATTGAATTTTTTATGAATTTTCGAAAATCACCCAATGCACGAGGTCTTATGCATAAAAATAACTTAAATCCCCGATATCTCGATTCTTACCACTGCAAAATTTCTAATTAAAATTATTTTTTTTCGCTTAACTTGCCTGTATATGGAAACGCGGCGTGATATCGAAAAATTGCATTCTTTAAAAAAGTTTACTCTGTCTATGTAGATTCCGAAAAAGTAAGAATTATAATTTTTAATTGTTTTGTAAACGAGATATACAATTAAATGTGACGACAAGTTAAAAATGTAATAACTTGGACCGTCCGAGCTCCGCGTCCCCACTTCGCCTAGTGTATCTTGCGTCTCTAGATTCCCCGTAGATCCCTTTCACTCGCACTCTAAGAAGCGTTCTCGTTCTGTCCGGATACAAATTAGGAACATTTGATATTATTATAAAATACCTAATGAGACTATACATTTTTAATCGTATACTAGCATATCAATGTTTTATATAACTTCTACAATTTACTATGAATGGTAGGTATCTACAGTACGCGAGAAAAGTAAGGAATAAATTCGATAAAACGGAAAGCGCTGTTTTTTTGAATAAATAAAAAAACAGGACGATTTTGTTTTTGAGTTCTTGAACTTTTGACATAATTTTGGGGTATACAGGGTGATGCGCGAAAAAGTGGTGACGTCATCGGTATTTTCTTTAAATGACAACCCTTATTTTTTATTCCATTTTTTGATACTTCATTCAATTGCCAATACGGTAATGTAATCATTTTGTAACTTTAAACGACGAAATTTCTGTGAAAATAACTTACAGTCTTTTGCTTTTGGTTTTCCTCTTTTGTCAATTGCTTTTCCTTATATGTCAAATCAGTTTCACTTTAAGTCAATTGCTTTTCCCATTTACTTGCAGTGACAGTGTCATAATATTGGAAAAGCATTTGATAAAAAAGGAATCTCATTTGACAAAAGAGGAATTTCAATTGAAAAATCACGCACTGACGTTTGATAAATGGGAAAAGCATTTGACAAATCAGGAAAAGCAATTGACAAAAGACGAAAACCAAAAGAAAAAGACTGTAATTTGGATAGATTCAATTTAATAGACAGATTTAATAGATTTAATTTCATTTAATTTAACAGATTTAATTCAATAGACAAAATTTAATAGACAGATCTTATAAAATTGGGCGATACCGAATTGGGCGAAGGATTTTGTTATTCACTAATCCCAGGGGTCGATTGGGCGACAAACGAGAAACTAGGGGATTATAAGAGATAACTGGACAGACAAGAAATAGATGTGCGGCCTTTCCCATATATATAGCAGTGTTGCCAGATTTATTTAGTGGTGCTTTTAGTAGATCGGATAGGTATACCTAATCAATTTATTATTAATAATTGAAGTCGAGTAGGTAGTGAGTAACCTACCTATGGCTATGTTGCACTTTAGCGTGATCGGTAAGTCAGATCTTTGGTCAGGTGGAAAAAGAAATGAAAAAAAAAAACCTACCCTGACCAAAGACCTGACTTACCGGTGAGTTTTAGTGCGGAAAAAAAATAATAATACCCATCGCATAAATAAACAGCTCCCTTTATGGTTGCTTATAGTTGTTTTGAAACTGGGGCAACATGTTTTTTGAAATATAACTATAATTATAATGTGTATCGCCATATTAATTATTATATCCCTTTTCTATTGATGTTTCATGTTTCTGCTGTAGGTTTAGTATAAAATAATTGTAAATGCACTAAGGGCTTGATGATGTATTTGATAGAACTTAAAAAAATAATGCATCAAGTATTAATATTATTTATTTATTTTTTTCAATTTTATTTAATGTAGAAAATCGGAATTTCTGTAAAATCTGACAACGTAGCCATACAAGAGCATGCAAATACCCCATCGGTATTTAGAAATTCCTTCGCCCAATTGAGCTGTAGGATTATAACGACCCCCGTCGTGTCGAAGGGTCACCTTATTCAAGGTTACAAATTGATTACATTACCATACTGGCAATTAAATGAAGCATCAAAAAATGGAATCAAAAATAAGGGTTTCTATTTAAAAAAAATACCGATGACGTCACCACTTTTTCGCGCATCACCCTGTATACCCCAAAATTATGTCAAAAGTTCAAGAACTCAAAAACAAAATCGTCCTGTTTTTTTATTTATTCAAAAAAACAGCGCTTTCCGTTTTATCGAATTTATTCCTTACTTTTCTCGCGTACTGTAGATTACCTACCATTCATAGTAAATTGTAGAAGTTATATAAAACATTGATATGCTAGTATACGATTAAAAATGTATAGTCTCATTAGGTATTTTATAATAATATCAAATGTTCCTAATTTGTATCCGGACAGAACGAGAACGCTTCTTAGAGTGCGAGTGAAAGGGATCTACGGGGAATCTAGAGACGCAAGATACACTAGGCGAAGTGGGGACGCGGAGCTCGGACGGTCCAAGTTATTACATTTTTAACTTGTCGTCACATTTAATTGTATATCTCGTTTACAAAACAATTAAAAATTATAATTCTTACTTTTTCGGAATCTACATAGACAGAGTAAACTTTTTTAAAGAATGCAATTTTTCGATATCACGCCGCGTTTCCATATACAGGCAAGTTAAGCAAAAAAAAATAATTTTAATTAGAAATTTTGCAGTGGTAAGAATCGAGATATCGGAGATTTAAGTTATTTTTATGCATAAGACCTCGTGCATTGGGTGATTTTCGAAAATTCATAAAAAATTCAATTCCAAAACTATTTACGAATTTGGCATCAAAAAATTTTCCACGTTCTCTTCTATACAGTACGCTAATAACTCAAATTTTGATTATAGTGCCTTTCTGCACGGGCCAATTTTTGACAGCTTTTGGATTTTGGAATGTCAAAATATAAACTTTCGTTTGGTAAAGGTTTTAAGTTGTAACCCCGAGACCCCCACAGAAGTCATTTTACGGGGCGCCGATCCCTCTACTATAGTCGGTGGGGCAGCGGCGTGAAGTGTCTGGCACTACCGATCGATGAAATCAGGAGTGAATGAATACCAGCTGGTAGTGTCGTTAATATTTTATACTTGTCATATTCTCAATAGCCAATGTCCTACTGTCTAATGTTTCAACCTTATACTATTAAATAAAATATTATCATAATAAATAAATAAATATTCATTATATTGTCTAAGGTTTCAACAAACTGTTACTAGAAATTAATTGGAAATAAATATGGCGGAATTGGCGGGAGCAGCATTCTACTCTGTAGCATCTACACTGTACAATGAAAATTTATTAAATTAAATTTAAGTTATTTCTACTACATTAACTTGGATATAATAGAAAAATAATCTATAAAAAAAAAATTGAGAGATAACTTCCTTAATTCGGGTTGAGTTTGTAGAAAAAATCGTCTCCATCAAGATAAAACTAAACACAATTTTTCGGGTTTTATTTTATTATTGAAATTAGGTACAATAATTTTCAGTTTTTATTTTTCTTACTATGTTGCTTAAAAATAATCAATAATTATTGTTTGGTAGAAGATTATTACATCCACTTTTAATTTGTTATGTTTTGTATTTATTTGTAAATTCTTTTGGTAAGATACCTATTAAACTTCATTTACTATAAGTATTTCTAATTTATTAACTTTTTTTGTAAAAGAGTTAAGAGTTATATTTTTTAGTAAAATATTAAACTTAAATTTATTGTTTCTTATTTGTGTATTTATAATAAACTGTTTTGCTATACCTATGCTTGCTTTTATTCATCTGTTTATTGTACCTACGAATCCACTAACGAAGGACAGGACCATTTTCCATTTTATATTTCAATTTCAAATACCAATGTTCTTTTTTGTATCGTAAAATTGGAAAATGGTCCTGTCCTTCGTTAGTGGATTCGTAGGTACAATAAACAGATGAATAAAAGCAAGCATAGGTATAGCAAAACAGTTTATTATAAATACACAAATAAGAAACAGTAAATTTAAGTTTAATATTTTACTAAAAAATTAAAATGATAAACAATCAGATAAGAAAATCCACTAACGAAGGACATGACCATTTTCCATTTTATATTTCAATTTCAAATACCTATTTTCTTTTTTGTATCGTAAAATTGGAAAATCTGAAAGTATTTTGTATTTTCCATTTTAAATAGTTTATCAGAAAGCATTTTGTTCTTTCTATTTTAAATACATTTTGAAAGCCATTTTACCCATCTCTGAAAATACCATCAACATAAAAGATGAAATTCTGAAAATTTTACAAGTTTGGGTTTAGGCTGCTACGATATTTAACTGCAATAATTAATTATACATTTCCAGATAATATTGCCCAATTTTGGTCACAGAAAATAAGAAACAACCTGGACTGATCATTTCTATAAAATGTGGTTTTAAAGCTCGCCTAAATTCAATAAAAGTAAAATGGACGACATTTGAGGCTAATCCAAACCCGTCGATTTTTGTTTTCAGATTATAATTTTTTACAGGGGTAGTTGTTACCCCTCTGTAATTTTGAAACATTAAGGGGGTATTTTTTGGGTAATTTTAGCAATTTCAAGATATACTTAGTTTTTATCGCTCTGATAACAAGAACAAAAAATTAAATCTTCCTTCAGTTCCTTGTCTGCCTCATCCTGGCTTCTACTAAAATCATATTTATTCGAATAAAGTTTTCTCATGTTAAATTTCGTTTTCGTTTCTAAGGAAACGAGTGATCTCGTGTCTGTTCTAGATTAACTTATAATAAATTGATCAAATTGTTGACTGATTAATTAAATATGTAGATTAATTATTTGGAACAGCAGTCGATAATGAAATTACTATTTTTTCTCAAAACCCAAGCTTTCAAACTTTATTTTAGTTCTTCTTCAGGGGTAGGAAAGTGCATGAGGTCTAATAACTTGTTAATAATGATGGACATTTTTTGAATAAACAATAGCTGTTACAAATCTTCTCTGTTCCTGTATAAACCATATATAATAAAACATTTCAAAGGTTTTTCTAAAAGTTTAAAAAAAAAATCCAAATCTATTTTACGTTTTAATTATTTTTTCCTAATCTTTTTTTTTGGGAAAATATATAAGAACGTAAAATAGATTTGGAATTGTTTTAAAAACTTAGGCTGCCATTTAATAAAAATCAAGATGGTGGCCTTAGACAAACGCCAGTCTCACAAAACAAACGAAACTCAAATCAACGTATGGGTATTTATGTGTAATTCAACATCAACCCTACCAAATGTCAAATCTAAATGTCAAACCCCCTCTGCGTAATCACGCTTGGTGCAATACTTTTTACGCATCCTGCATAGGTAAACAATGATTGGTTTGTTCATGCAGGCTGTTTTTTTTTTAAATATTGTTCAGTATTCTGTAGAATTATATTCTTATGGCAGTTTTACTTCATAAAAATCGAAACTCCCAATTATTATGAAAGTTTCAAAATGGGCCGTGTAAGTGTAATTTCAAAATTTCTTTAGCATCTAATTTTTTCACATCTTTGAAAAATCTCATAAAAAAACTATGAAAAGAAAATATATTTTTATCTCAATAAAATCAATATTATTATTATTATTAACTATCGATTCGTGGGTATAGGTATCGTATATGTGGTGGTGTGAGTCTTACAGCCAGTATTATAAAGGCTCATTAAGTTAACGGGAAGATTTCTGGAGCCGGTTCTAGAAAAAGTAGCCATTGGCCATAGGTGGAAAATATAGCAATTCAGTGACTCTTGGCATGAAAGGGATTACAAAAATGTTAATAAAAGTAATTTGACGTCGATATTAGCGTTGTATCAGAAATGTTCCCGTTAGTTTAATGGGCCTTTAGAATACTGATGGCTGCGCCAGAGTCTGGCATAAATTCAGTATTTGTAAAATAATTAACTTTCGAGACAAATCCAAATTTCGAAAGTACGGAAAACACTCGATTTTAGTTTTAAATTGTCGTCACCTTTTTTCATACAACCCCCTCAACATGGGTGATTACCCCTCTTAAACTTTCAAACAAGAAAACAACCTGAACAGAAACCATGAAATTCTTGGATTTTGAAGGTCAATTTTCATAATTTCTTTGCAAAATGAAAATTTTAATTACAAAGGCTACATTACCTGCATGCATACTGATACGAACGAGAATCGTATATTATTAGCCTTATAAAATAATATATTTCCGTGATAAATTTCATTTATCATACCTATCATGCAGGTTATAATGTAACCTTTTGTAGTAGATATTTAAATTTTACAACTAAAGCTCTCGCATAAAAGTAAATACAAAAATATAAATATTGCTGAATAGAGCATTTAATTACGTATCAAATGACATATCCACATATAAACCGACCCCGTTTAGGTACATTTGAAAATTCCAGAGGGGATAAACTACCCCTTCTAAGGGGTGCAAGATTAATAGGAGGGGGCTGCAAAAAAAATTGAAAACAATAATAGAGGATTTAGAGTCACATTTTATAAAAATGATTAGCCCAAGTTGTATCTTATTTTTTGTCACTAATATGTAAAATATGTAAAATTTTCAGATTTTAATATTTTAAGTTGCGGTATTCTGTGATAAAGCAGATGGTATTCTGTGGTTTCAGTGTACCGTGACTCGTGACTATGAATATTACTTGAAAGATTACAAATAAATAGTAGGTACCTATGATGTAAGTCTACCTATTTTCTTCATTTCTCAATAGAATCTCTTTCAATTGGCAATATTATTTAAAGAAAATTTGGTTCCAAATGAAAAAAGAGGCAGAGAAAGCCTCTTAAGGTTCCCTCTAAAAGGACCTTTGTTTTTATAAATTTCTTTTATCAGTCAAATATTTAATAATTGAGTTCCAGCTACCTACTTATCGCATCAACAAGCACGCGCAAATCTTCCTAGCCTTTACATCTTTCAATAGATAAGTTTCAGTATTATAAGTAAAAAATAGGTAGGTACATACTTACACTTAAAATGTCTACAAAAATCTTACAATCTTTTTGTTTATTACCTTTTGTTAGCTTTCAGATTGATTTTTTATTCAGATACTGAAATGAAAGCCCGGCAATAATTGTACAGATCTAATAATGATATTTTTGACAGTTCAATTATTCGGCTTAACTTAATTTTAGTGAGTAATTTAGATGGATGTTCCGTGTGTATTTTAAGTTCCAGTTCATTATGTTTCACTTATACATACCTAAAAGTCCAATTTTTTTTAATACTCATTTCATTACGTTACCTTAAGCCGTAAGCAGGTACCCTAAACATACTAAATAATGAAAGGTTGACTTACATTTTGGAATAGTTTTCTTCAAAATTTTTTATTTCATTGTAATTTTGTTGGGAATTAATATACGAAATTGACTACATTTAGATAGGTATGTTTATCTGTGCATATTTATTTAAAATTTTACTAGGGACGGTTTAAAGAATGTTTTATCTCGTGTCTAACTCATCGAAAGAGAGAACATATTAATTTATTACGCGAATAATTAAATGTATAGATAGGTAGGTAGGTACACATAAATTAATAAACCACCAATAAAAAATTGTAGGTACCTACTTATTCTACTTGGGTATTATGATTTTACGTTGCAACGCTTGATAATAATTATTGTACCTACTAAAGAATTTAAAAAGTAAAGAAAACGCGTATAGGTAGATAGGAGAGGTAAGTATGCCTACCTATTAAAATAATGTACTTTTAATTGTTTCCAGTTATTCTATAAGTAAGTATTAATAATTGAAAAAAAGATTTCACATTTTGGCTTGATTTGAGCATAGTTCACGTTATGTTTTATAATTTTTTCTGTGATTTAACAATAGTAATTTAAAAACAACTAAAATTATTTAAAAATAGTATGGTTAAAAAGTAAAAATGATTCAAGGAATACAATATCATTATAGTCATGAAACTGCTCGTCAAAAAACATCGTACAACTCTTCGTCAAAAAGCGAGAGAATAAGCTACCTATAGTTGTCTAGACCGCCGGGGGAAGCTCCGGAGGAACGATTCCTACGAACTCGAGAACGCCAAGGTCAAATATGGATTTATTGAATCCCAGCGATATACGTTATGATGGTTGTACGCAGAGCAATAAGTGAGGACCAGCTGCGTTGCCGAGTCTCCGGTCCTCACTTCTACTGTAGTCCGTTTAACGACTATACACGTATTCAGAATATACATCTTACCGGCACGCCACCCACGGTCCTCCTCTGAACTAAAATATACAAATTTTACCGTATCATTCATCAAGTGAGGTCCAGTCAATTATGTCTAATTTGCATTTTACAGACCAGTAACAGTCACTGTGGAAGATCTGAAGGCGTTTACAAAGTGGGGTCCGTATATTGGACCTCACTTTGTCGCGGACCTCACTTCAACCGTATTTTTTGTATGGATGGAGCTCACAGTGATAGAAAGGAATATATATATATATATTTATATATATATATATTTATATATATATTTATATATATATATATTTCTCCAAAATCGCGAAATTTCGATTTTAAAAACGCTCCTGTAGCTTTATCTTTCAAGATTAGTGAATGAAATTTTGGATCCTTGTAAAGCCTTGGAACGACGTTAGATTTTCGTTGAAAAAAATTCCTAAAGTCGCGTTACTTCTACAGGGTGTCCTTTCAAAATTCCCCATATCCCGTTTTTGTCATCTCATTTCAGGTCGCAGTTTTCAATCTAGGGGACTGAAATTTTTGTGGGAGTAAGATATATATAAGAACTGGTCTGGTATTGTACTTGAGCAAAATCGATCGAGCCGTTTCAAAATGGCGGCCATTTTAATTTTTGGAAAAAGGACTATTTTTTGAACCCCTGTATAAGCTAGATAGAAAAAGAGTTTTATATCAAATTCACAATATTGGAAGTAAATGACTTGAAATTTTTTTTCATGCAACAAAATTTGCATTTTTTCTATTAATAAGCCAGTGGCGTGGGTAGGAAAAGGGTAAAAATGGCTAAATTTCTCCAACAATTTATGAGCACATTTTTGAAGTAATTAAACTGAAATTTTTACAGTAGACAACTATACTAATAGACTTCAACCCTTGAGAATTTCAAAAAGTAAATAAGAAAAATGGCGGAGATATTCGATTTTTTTTACATGATGTTTTTTTTAAATTAATTTCTCTAAATTTTTAAAAACGCTCCTGTAGCTTCATCTTTCAAGATTAATGAACGAAATTTTTTACTCTTATAAACCTTAGGGCTGACGTTTGATTTTCGTAAAAAACATTTTCCTAGAGTTGTGTTACTTCTACAGGATGTCCCTCCGAATTTCAGAAAAAAAACCGTCCGTGAGGCACGGTTTCTGGTCGAAGTTTTCAATCTAGAGCGCTGTAATTTTTTTGGTAGTAAGATACCCTCAAGTAGTCGTCTGGTACTGTATTTGAGTAAAATAGGTAAAGACATTCCAAAATGGCGGCCTTTTCAATTTTTGGAAAATGGCTAGATTTTGAACCCCTAAATAGGCAAGATCAAAAACTTTTAAACAAAATTAACAAGATTGGAATAAACTTATTTGAAATTTGAGCTAATGCAATACAATTTGCATCATTTCTATTAATAAGCCAGAGGCGTGGGTAGGAAAAGGGTAAAAATGTCTACATTTCTATAAACATTCATGAGCTTATTTTTGAAGGAATAGAACGGAAATTTTGATAGTAGACAACTATACTAATAGCATTTAACCTTCAAAAATTTCAAGAAGCAAATATAAAAATGGCGGAGATATATTCGAATATTTTTAAATGATGTTTATTCCTCTAAAATTTCAAACTTTCGGTTTTCAAAACTCTCCTTTCAGTTTTTTCCGAATTTATTAAAGGTAGTGTAAAAAATAGTATTTTTCAAGTAAAGTTAGCCAGTGGCGGGCATAGGAAAAGGGACAAAATTGTAAAATTTTGCCAATTTTTTTGATTTTTAAATTTAAAAATCCATTCTAAGGCACGTGTTGAAACGAAATGAAATGAAATTATCACAGAAAATTTTTCACATTAAAGCACTACGCTAACATGACATGACTATGGAAAATTTCAGAAAGCCAATAATTTAAAAAGCGGTGAAAATATTCATAATTGAATCGCATAAAAATACACTATTTCTGCGATTGATGCGCAAGAAGGTTTTTTTGTATATGCCAGAGAAATTAAAAACAAAAATCATAAATAGATAAGTAATGTTTTTATCCACAACGAAACATCTTGCTGTTTTTATGTTTTCCATTTCAAAATGCTATTTTTCTCGAAAGCAGCTGACGTTAGAGGTTTTTTCAAGATGCATTTTTTAATGTAGAAAAGAATGGCGGTTTAGGGAACAAAATAGGGACAAAAAAAATTCACGCAACCGTAAAGTCTCCGCTACTGACATAGGTATAAGAAGGAATTTAATAGGCGCTAAAAACGGAAATAATATTGATGACAAGATGTGTACAAAATCTGAAATACAATCTCAAACTCTTCCTGATGTTCAAATAACTAAAAAATTGAAATCCTGTATCCCTGTATCTTGAAAGTTCGTTCCCGGACTCATGTTCATGTTAATATAGGATTTTTTTTCTTAGAACGAGACAAGCAGCTACACCTCTCATTTTCCGACATATGTTTTCATACAACATTATTTATGGTCTGTTATCCCGGTTTATAAAGTACCTGCATCAAGGAACGAAAAGTAGGCATGATAATATATGAATGGAGGTTGCTGCCGGAAGTTTCATCGCAATGTTATGCTCAGCGGCATCAAGTTTCAAGGCGAAGTTTCCAAAACAATTTACCTTTTTTTAAATCGATTCACCCTTATATCCAAAATATCTGTCGTCATACATATTCCGTATATATGAATTGTTATCTATAATTTCATTTATGGGGACTAGAACGGTTTGCAGAATATAAGAATGAGTTATTGACAAGGTGAAGAGCCGATCTAGGAAAACCCCACAAAAACCTAGACATGCCATTCTATTCATATTGGTTTAACACTGTAACCAATCTATTGCATTAGTAGTAAGGCATGGAAACCGTCAATAAATTTAGTAGTTGTACACTCTTTCACAATATGAGTATTTGTTTCCCAAACTTCGGCACAGGTAAGCTAATTTGAACTTGGAACTGACATCCATTTGAATATAACATTGAGTTACAGCGTTCATGGCCAGTTCTTAAAGGGTATAGTTTCCTCTCCAGAGTTTTCTTGATAGGTTGAATCCAGGAATTTTCTTGGTTGAATATTGGATAAGATTGGTTGAAAACATTCTAAACTCTCCATTCAAACTTCCAAGAATCCGGCGGGGAAAAGATGTCATGATTTTGTTACCAAAATGGATTCCAAGATTTCAGTCCTGTAGGAGGAGGATTCTAAAGATCTTGACAGATTGGAAATTCGGGTGTGCATTTCTTGAATTCTCGTTAAACCTCTATTTGTATTCTGATTCTTGGTGGCATATTTGTTTGAAATTACTGGAAGTCAAGGTGTTGGAGTTGACTTAATACAGCCAGTAATAACTCAAATGGTGGTGTTCAGTTCAGCATCAATTTTATGGGCATGAGAGCTATTCATCCAGATAGGGCAACAAAATTCATCCGTAGAATACACGAGAAATCCCTGCAGTTCTTAATAATGTGTCTGCATGAGCCGATCTGAACCGGCAAGTTTATGTAAAACTTGTTTCTTGTTTTGTGTTTCTTGTGCAGCGCAATACATTGTCCATCGAGACTTGTAGGTTTTTATGTGCTCTCGTGGTTGCGATGGAAAAAAGATTGTTTTCTTGTTATTGGGGCAAATACGCCATTTCTTGAAGTAGTCTACCATGATTTGAATGTCTTTATTTAATACATCTTTTTTTCCCTCAAAACGTTTATGTTGATAGGAAAGAGCTAAATCATCAACATATTATACAAATTTTCTACAAGTACTGATCCTTGAGGCAGTGCATTATTGAGGTACTTGACTTTACTGTTTTTTTCATTAACGAAAACTCTAAATTTATGGTTTGATAGCATATTATCAATTAAGGTGACAACTCTTCCACAATTAATGGTTTGTATAATTTGTGAAGAAGACCATCTTTCCAAACTGTATCATATGTTTGGATAGGTACAAAGGATTGTGATATATTTTGTCATTTATTGTTAAGTGTCTCACTGTCACCCGATGTCTGAATTATTTATTTTTATGTAGTTTTTTATTTTGTATTGCATGTTGTTTTCCTTCCATTTATCATTATATTTGTCTCGTAAATGGATTTGTATCTGTTGGGCAGTGCTAAGCAAAAAAAAAGACTTAAATTACCTATAATATTTTCTTTTCAAATAAATTAGATCAAATTAAATTGAATTGAATTAACTTGAAGTGAACTGACTTGACTTGACTTGAATTTAATTGAATTGAATTAAGTTATTTTTTGTATACATTTTGCATAATATTTTGAATTTTTGCAATAATTAACAACTTTCCTTTTCTTGGTTTCTTAGCAAGAAAAAAAAAGAAAACATAAACTCGTCTGAAAACAAAATCGTGTGCTAACTATAAATTCGAGTATTTTCAGAGGCGTCGATAACCAATTTAATGAAACTGGCCATATATGATTGTCGAAGCCATTATTAAGGTTTAAGAAGAAGACAATTGAAAAATTTGTTATTTTACTCTCATAATATTTAAAAGATATAAGTATACAATAGGTACCCACTTAAAATGGTGTAATTATTTATGTCACACGTTTTGTTATTTTGAAATTCTAGAGTATTCAATCGCGGAAAGAGGTGAAGGTGCATATATTATGGCAATGTGGACGGAAATCCAATACACGGAGGCAAGATGAATACCCATGCCCCATGCCCATGAAAGGTTACCAGATAGACAAATACCATGTGATAAGAATACATATTAGTGAAAGATATAAATCATGCAGGAGAAGTGGTTATAATTTGTGCCGCGGGTGTGTTATAATATTTTGATGACAATATTGAATTTGTAAATAAACCATTTTCGACCAATTTTTATTAACGTTTTTTTATTAATGTAAAATTAAGTCAAGGATCAGTCTTTGAAGTTTTCGATTTAACATAGACCATTTAATTTATCAAATTTATGCCAAACTTTATAAAATAATAAAAATTTTTTAATTGTAAACCTTTAAAATGGCAAAAATATTTTGTGACTTCCTAAGTTTAAGACCCCAACATACACTGTGTTTTTCTGAGGTATGATTTTTATTGTCATTTGTCCTGGTTTGAGTTAATACGGTCCTGTAAAGTTCTCGGGCAATCTACTTGTACACCTCGTGGACGTGTAGGATCAGTGGGACGTTTAACTGGAAATAATTGCATAATTATAGTTGGCACGCATCTGCAAAAATACCTCCTGTATTATTAACGAAATACAATCCGAACTGCACAGTGATATTTTTTGCCGCTAGGAAATTTTAAATTTTAAAAGTTCTCCAAGACAGTCATTATTTCTTTTTGGAAAAAATAAATGCTACTCAACGGCAAGGGTCACGTAACTGAGAGAACATCTGCCTGAGAAGGAAATCAAGATTATGTGATATTAGACGTTGCGAACTCTTGAATTTTATTTGTTTTTGTGAACAATTATTATTTTCCAATAATGGACAAATGATAAATTGATTCTTTTAAAAATGACAGAATTATCTCTATAAACTATTAAGTTGACAATTTTTCTTTTTTTCAACATTTGTGACGCATCGTTACGACGAATTTTGCACTTGTCTGTTACAAATTTATACCTAGGAGTTCGGGAGTTATTAAAATATTGCGATACGCTGGCTCCCACGATTTTCAACGAAAAAATATTGTGAGTTGTAAATGATGAATGAACTTTATTCAACGTATTTTTATGTTAGATGAAGCGCATTTTCATTCGAATGAATAATATGTCAACAAACTAAATAGTCGCTCGTTGAGTGATAAAAACTCAAGCGAGTTGCATGAAAAGTCATTACATACATAAGTACATTATATACATAAGTAAGTTACGCAGGTCAACCTGTGTTCTTTCAATTATTTCAAAAATTGGGCCATTATTTTCCAAAGGTAGGAAAGGAAACGTCACAACCGTTAATTCAGATGACTACAAACATTAAAAAGTAAGGTATCCGAAAATTAGTTTCTCTAGTAGGATGGGGCCACAACTCATATGGTGGTGGTTTAAGATAACTCTTCCCAAACGGACTCATGCATATCAAATCATGTCAACATATATATTCTTGCATGACAAATTGCCAGATTTGACCACACTCGACTTTTTCCTTTGAGGGTCTTTAAAATTGAACTTTATTTAGAATCCGGAATTAAAAATGAATATCAGTAAAGAAATTGTACGATTAGAAGAATTTTTGCACATAACTGGCTCTCATTTGAACATTTTAGTATTTAAAAAAATTAAAGTGACATACTTTACTACATCCAACTCTCCTAAAATTCTGTTATTTGATGAAAATACTTGATATCTTTTATTTTATTAGTCACTGGCGGATCCTGTGGTATATAAAAATATGTATCAAGGTGGAGAAGTGTATAACATTCCCGGACGAGAGTGCAACAGCTGAAAACAGCAACCCGGAGTTTTTATTGGAGTTTTTTTTATCGGAAATCGAAATTTCTTCTTCTTTCTCTCTGTTTTCCCACTTCATTACATTGTGAAATCGACGTTCCTAACCAACAGTATCAACAATGCCTAACCCTGGGATTCTTGGCGTGTCAAATACTTTTCTTTGAGGCTATTCTCTATCTTATCTATCCATCCATCTTCGCGTGACCTAGCTCTACCTCTCATTCATATCTTATTTTGACATCACGCTTATAATTTTTTTTTCATTAAATACATATTACGAAATTTTTAATTATTAATTAACGAGTTTACATTTTTTTTTATATGATCAACATTGTATGTCTATAGTTACTTATGTCGTATTTGTTATTTATGTCTACTATTTTTTGAAGTAGAATAGAAATGAAATATAAAATGTAAAAACGTTTTGAAAATATACCGCAAAAAAAAACTACAAATCATGTGGGTACTCATAAAAACAGTCCCTTATACACACATCGACACAGTACACAAGAGATTTTAACTCATGATTGACTCTTGCCATAATTATTAGCAATCGATAGAAATTAGTTGACCGTGTAAACAAATATTTTCTGCTCAAGTTGTAACCCCATAGGAAAAATAAATTGACCTTGCAGCGATTAATTAGGAATTTATCATAATAGACCTTGATTGCTTATGTAATGTTTCATCCTCAATAATAGACCCACGATTTGGGTCAGGAGTCAACATCATGTTTCATTCAATTAATGAACTTTTGACACTTTATAAGGCCATTTACACGTGGATGATTCTGAATCAGAATATTTTTGATTAAACATAATGGCTTCTATGTATAATAATTTCAACGATTTTATTTGTGACTATTATAAATCACTTTATTATTGATGCTTTGAATAATAGAATTTTATTACTACGTATGTTAAATGTGTTGGGCAGAAAGAGTCTAGATACCTACCTAGTCCTACCTAGAGTCCCTCGATATACAAGAGTCTGGTCATACGGTCTCCGGCAGCCATGTTTATCCTGTTTCACCGAAAAAATGCATTGATGAGATAGGCGCTTAGCACTAAAACAATTAAAATACGCGTTATTTTGCATATTATTTATACAGTGATTTTTTTGATGGTGACTATGGGAATGTTAAAGGATCTTGTAAAATCGTTTCCACATTATCTCTTGTTTTACCTTGATTTACTGCGTATTCTTCAAAACAATGTTAAATGTAGTCAAGTTCAAAAGTGAGGTTTTTCATTTATTAACCAAGCAACATTAACAATAAATATCCCTCAATACGAAAATGTAAATAGATATTTTATATAATATTATACGATATTAAAAAAAATATAGTTTTTATTACGTAAATAAGTACCTACGTAAGTTTTAAAGCTTGCAGTAATAAATTTCAATATAATTGGACTCAAGGACTAAAAATCTTAGAGGGTAATATACTGAAGGGTTATAAATATAGTTTTTAGAAGTGAAGCGGTCAGGCTTGTTCTTTATTAGACAGGTTCTATGTAATTCGAGCATCCCAATAATACTAAACCACAGTCTAAAATCTATTCAACTTCGCATTTCATTATTTTATAAATGATTCAGTAAAATGTTCATTATTATTCTTTCTAACTTTTGATAAAATATATCTGGAAGTATTAGATTAAAGCGAGTTTCTTTAATTTTATATTGAATTTTAAAGGGTAATTTAATTTTTTTTTTCACTATTGCAACAATAACTAATTGCACAACGACCAGGCATTATTTATAACCTTATAGGTATATGCAATTCGATGAAAAAAATTAATTAGTAGTCATTTTCGAGACCGGCTAATGCTAATCTTATGGCACTCGTCGGAGCTAAAAGGATAAAAATGGCCGCCGAGGCGGCTAACCAATCAGAAAGATGACCGCGTATGGCCAGACTCTTATATATCGAGGGACTCTAGTCCTACCTACTAGCAAGTAATCGATTATTGATAATGTTCCATAGAAATATTCTTTTAGGTATGGGTCTTTTAAGCTAAGCTGACCATGACGTCATGAATGACATCAACGTTATAAAAATCTTATTTATACAAAGCACGTACCGCCCTGCTTTATGGATCTATAATATCTGGTTTATTTAAATCAACATTAGTTTGAAGATGTACTTAGGAGAGATGATTGATGAAACACATACACAGATTCCGGCAAAAAAACCTCCACGATTTTTAAAGATGATTGGTTGGTTTGGGACCTCAGAACAGATGTGGGAAGAGTCTGTTGACAGCGGGAAGCCATTTTTATTTAGTTATCACTAGATCTCGGATTATATGCAAAATGCATATTTTTGCATATTTTGCATTTTTCGCACGAACGGAATTTTTTTAGAAAACTTACATATCCTGCATATTTTGTTATTTTTACCATAATAAACACCTTTTTTTAAGACAATAATCATTGGCGAAGGTACATACAAAAATAAAAAAATATAAAACCAAGGATTTTTCAATTAAGTGTTAATTATTCAGATTTTGATTCATGGACGACACCAAATTTCTTGAACCCCATTTAGGACTTCTTGAATAGGAAGTCGTCCTGATATTGTAGAGGAGAGGCCTATCTTTTAACTTTTTGAAGTTTTGGTCACATGTGAAAGTGATTGTGGGAAATAAAACTTGAGTATGTTCTTGATTGTAAATAAAGTTCTTATCCCTTGTCAGTTCATTTTTATTAAATTTTCAATGAAAAATAAGCTTGTAAAGAGCTCTTCTCGTATACCCATTTAATATTTATTAATATATTTAGATGTCTTGAGGGAGGTATGACTGGCCTGAGTAAATATTAGGGATGAGTGCCGCTAAGTTAACTAAAAATGAACCGTTCCTGGAATTCTATGGATGCAAGGTTTAAACTTAATGATGGCTTGTTGAAGTCATAAAATGTGGCTATTAAGAAGTATAATAAGAAGTACCTTTTCTTATCTCTTGGTGAACATTTTGTTTAATAATTGACAGAAATGGCATGAAAACTTCGCCTCAAATTCGCCTGTAAATTCACTTCTCTTCAATAGTTTCCGCATTGAACAGTTAGAATAAGTTTGGGCAAACTCTGTGATATAAAAAAGGGTCATTATAGTAATAATAAGTAAGAATATTTTTTGGATATGTTAATATTTGATTTTTTTGCAACATTTTATTGCATATTTCGTTGAAAAACCCTGCATATAGTGCGCATATTTTAGTAATTTTTCTTGCATATAATCCGAGCTCAAGTTATCCCATGGCTTGCGTTGGACAGCATCGATGGTTCGTTGTTGAGGATTAAAAAAATAATAATAATAAAAAATATATATTAGCAAAAATCGAATCTTGGATTCCTTGACCTGACTCGTGGGTGCCATACAACAGAAGTTACAATTTACGGGTTGTTACTTGACTGGCATAATTTTTAAAACTCATTAATTTATAATAGCATCACACCTAAAGTATAATATTGTGAAAAAGATTGTATCGCACCAACTTGGTTTGCATTTTATTAGTCTTTGACATCGAGAAGATCTTTTTCTCACATCTACTGCACCCATGCACCATTACTGCTTTTGCCAGAACTGAAAAAATCTCAGAATTTTGTTGATTTAATTGCCTAAGTGAATTTTAATTTTAAAAGTTCAAAATAAAATGGATGCCGAATTTCAAACGTTTTATGTTTAACTAAACACAATCTAATCAGTACCAAAATTTCATACAGCAATCAAAAATAATTATACTTACTAATATAAATAACTGAAAAATGGACTGTTCCCTTTGGCAGCGTAAAAGCAAATAGGATAGAAAAATCGACAATGATTGTCCCCCACTACAAATGGGAGGAGGGAGGACACTTTGATATAATGCTTGACTTTCCGTCTTGACATTCAAAAAAATTCAAACTTCCTAATACATTGAATGACTGTTGAGAAAAAGACTTCAGCTTACTCCAGCTAATTCGGTATGAAATTTAAGATTAGAAATCAGCAGCTTTTTATTTGCGCAGTTTGACGCAAATTGTTTAGATTAATTTAGTAAAAAATCGAATAAAGATTACTCAGTTCATTGTATCTCGTTCTGTCAAATTTCCTCATTTATTAGCCTTTATGCACAGATGATATACCTACCCGGTTTTTAAAAGGTGCTTTATTAACTAGAATTTTCTAAATATATTTAGTTTTCTATAACTAGACTATAGTAAACTTTTGCTACTGTGATTAATGCCTCAAATTCAATGCTTTTTGATACATACTTGGAAAATAAAAATGTATCAAAATAATGATTAAGTATAGAAATAAATATAAAAATAAATAATAATAATAAGCAATAATAATAATAAAAAATAATAAAAAAATATTTGCATAAATTTTAAGATTGTTTATTTCATAAATTAAGACTTGATAAGTAATTTTTTTCATAGTCAAAGTGAGTGGTCACCCATTTAAAAATTATTAGCAGTAAAACATGATTTTTCATCAACCCTACTACTTGATAATCATACATTCCGCTTCTAAAGTGGTTACTCTCTCACGGGCATAAACATCTACATAATGTCCTTGGTATTATATAACAACTGCGCTTGCAAGTTATATGTAACAAACACTATTTCGTTCTAGTTTTATCTTACGAGACGTCTCAGTCATTTATCACCTGACCAGATGTACGGATCGGCCGCCAGGTAATTTGGAAAAAAATAACTATTAATAATGCCATTGAAATGTCACGGTTCTGCCTTATTTTTAGACGGACAAAATAGGAGTATATTATGTCACGTATGCATAGTTATAGAATTCCACGTGAACCCCTATGTACAGTATTTTATTATATAAATAGCGATCGATTTACGCTAGGTCGAAGACCCTCACGTCCTGTTACGTCATAGGAACTACAATGCTTTAGCTGTGTTGGAAAATTATAAAAATTTCCCTTTTATGCAGGTAGCTACCAACAAGATAATAAAAAATAAATAAAAGAGCTAAATTTCGAACAAAATATTAGAAAATTTCCCATTGTGATGTTTATCACAAAAAGGAAGGTCATACGCTACTCGATAATTTTGACAAGACGTTCCATTCTGAATATCTTCTGGATGTCTTTTCCCGGGCTTTTTCTGTTATTAAACATTGAAATAGAATTAGGAAAGTTTTCGTACGAATTGCGAATGCATCTACCTACCTATTTCTTTTTTTTATAGCAAACTTCCTTGTCAATAGTTTTATTAATAAATTTTAGATATTTTCAATCACCGTCGTAAACTCATCTATTTGAAAGAAAAAAAAAAAAATTATGACCTACCTTTTATGCTCAATCAAAATAAGTAGGTACACATATACTCCATTATTCATACTAACTATATTATTAGTAATATATTCATTTATTTTTATATTACGGGTCTGTAAGGGTCGGTTATATGGGTCGGTTAACAAAGCCTGTAAGCTTTTTATTTACTTATTTTGTTACAATTAAATATTTTTACCTATTTTTCGCTTAACAGCTCTAAGACATTGGTGAGTTGTTGCAGTAATAAAGCTCACGCGTTAATGTTATGGAAAAAATTATTGAGATATTTCAACAATAATTGCGTAAGAAAAACCACCAAGAATAACAGCTGTGTTTTTCTTAAATATGATTCTAATTATTCTCAAATTTTACCATTTATATACTTTAAAATTTTCGTTGATCACATACCTAACATAACTAATCAGACCTCTTATTGAAAAATCAAATACAATTCTCAACTCTTTATCATTAAAAGTATGATGTTTTTTCCGCATTAAAGATTAATACAGTTCCACTTCTAACTTTTTAAGCGAATAAATACTGGCAACGCTGGCTATCCGCGAACTATAACCTTTTAAGTGGTTGTTCTAAAGAACGCGATTAGGCTAGGCAGAATTTCAACGGCAATTTCAATATTCCTAAACTACAAGTACAAGTGCAGGGGTAGCAATCAGATGCGAACTTACCACGACATGCTCGCATTCTAACCAACTTATTTGACACGCTCGAATTAAAACGACGCGACATGGACTCCCTGGCAAAGCTGTTCAAGCTCTGCGGAAGCTCACGCCATGTTATTTTGGTCGGCATGTATTTCTCAGCTTACTGCCGACCGACTGAAACACTCAGCGCTCTCTGCCGGTTTCAGGAGATAATTCTCTGTTGCAGGAATTGATTTCAGGAGATACTGAACTTGATGAATACATGCAACATGTTGCTAGTTTGTGTTGCTGCTACAAAAATGCAAGGTAGGGTAAATGTGCCCAAGTCCAGCCAGGTCTAGTAGTCAGCCACTTGTAGTTAAAAAGCATTGTAATAGAGTACCCACTTAATAATTTGTTTATTAGTGTATTTTTTTATAAAAAAATACACTATTGAGGACGACATCACTTTTCGAAAATCACCCAAACTCATCAAATGTCCACCGATCCTGACCCCCAGATCACGAAAAAGTGGTTTTCCAAAATTCACCTGCCCACGATATATATATATATATATATTTATTTCTCCAAAATCACGAAATTTTTATTTTAAAAACGCTCCTGTTGCTTTATCTTTCAAGATTAGTGAACGAAATTTTGCACTCTTATCAAGCTTTAGGAACAATTTCGATTTCCATTAAAAAATTTTCCAAAAGTCGCGTCACTTCTACAGGGTGTCTCTTCAAAATTCGGCAAATCCGGTTTTTGTCACCTCATTTCAGGTCGCAGTTTTCAATCTAGGAGACTGAAATTTTTGTGGAAGTAAGATATCCACAAGGAGTGGTCTGGTATTGCACTTGAGCAAAATCGGCTGAGCCGTTTCAAAATGGCGGCCATTTGAATTTTTGGAAAAAGGACTATTTTTTGAACTCCTGTATAAGCTAGATAGAAACAGAGCTTTATATCAAGTTCACAAGATTGGAAGTATATGACTTGAAATTTAATTTAATGCAATAAAATTTGCATTTTTTCTAATAATAAGCCAGTGGCGTGGGTAGGAAAAGGGTAAAAATGGCTAAATTTCTCCAACAATTTATGAGCACATTTTTGAAGTAATTAAACTGAAAATTTTACAGTAGACAACTATACTAATAGACTTCAATCCTTGAGCATTTCAAAAAGTAAATAAGAAAAATGGCGGAGATATTCGATTTTTTTTACATGATGTTTATTTCTCTTAAATTTTAAAAACGCTCCTGTAGCTTCATGTTTCAAGATTAATGAACGAAATTTTTTATTCTTATAAACCTTAGGGCTGACGTTTGATTTTCGTAAAAAACATTTTCCTAGAGTTGTGTTACTTCTACAGGATGTCCCTCCGAATTTCAGAAAAAAAATCGTCCGTGAGACGCGTGTTCTGGTCGAAGTTTTCAATCTAGAGCGCTGAAATTTTTTTGGTAGTAAGATATCCTCAAGTAGTCGTCTGGTACTTTATTTGAGTAAAATAGGTAAAGACGTTCCAAAATGGCGGCATTTTCAATTTTAGGAAAATGGCTAGATTTTGAACCCCTAAATAGGCAAGTTAGAATCAAAAACTTTTAAACGAAATTAACAAGATTGGAATAAACTTATTTGAAATTTGAGCTAATGCAATACAATTTGCATCATTTCTATTAATAAGCCAGAGGCGTGGGTAGGAAAAGGGTAAAAACCTTCTTGCGCATCAATCGCAGAGATAGTGTATTTTTATGCGATTCAATTATGAATATTTTCACCGCTTTTTAAATTATTGGCTCTCTGAAATTTTCCATAGTCATGTCATGTTAGCGTAGTGCTTTACTGTGAAAAATTTTCTGTGATAATTTCGTTTCATTTCGTTTGAGCACGTGCCTTAGAATGGATTTTTAAATTTAAAAATCAAAAAAATTGGCAAAATTTAACAATTTTGTCCCGTTTCCTATGCCCGCCACTGGCTAACTTTACTTGAAAAATACTATTTTTTACACTACCTTTAATAAATTCGGAAAAAACTGAAAGGAGAGTTTTGAAAACCGAAAATTTGAAATTTTAGAGAAATAAACATCATGTAAAAATATTCGAATATCTCCGCCATTTTTATATTTGCTTCTTGAAATTTTTGAAGGTTAAATGATATTAGTATAGTTGTCTACTACCAAAATTTCCGTTCTAGTCCTTCAAAAATAAGCTCATGAATGTTTATAGAAATGTAGACATTTTTACCCTTTTCCTACCCACGCCTCTGGCTTATTAATAGAAATGATGCAAATTGTATTGTATTAGCTCAAATTTATAATAAGTTTATTCCAATCTTGTTAATTTCGTTTAAAAGTTTTTGATTCTAACGTGCCTATTTTTAGGGGTTCAAAATCTAGCCATTTTCCTAAAATTGAAAATGCCGCCATTTTGTAACGTCTTTACCTATTTTACTCAAGTACCAGACGACTACTTGAGGATATCTTACTACCAAAAAAATTTCAGCGCTCTAGATTGAAAACTTCGACCAGAACCCGCGTCTCACGGACGGTTTTTTTTCTGAAATTCGGAGGGACATCCTGTAGAAGTAACACAACTCTAGGAAAATGTTTTTTACGAAAATCAAACGTCAGCCCTAAGGTTTATAAGAATAAAAAATTTCGTTCATTAATCTTGAAAGATGAAGCTACAGGGAGCGTTTTTAAAATTTTAGAGAAATAAACATCATGTAAAAAAAATCGAATATCTCCGCCATTTTTCTTATTTACTTTTTGAAATGCTCAAGGGTTGAAGTCTATTAGTATAGTTGTCTACTGTAAAATTTTCAGTTTAATTACTTCAAAAATGTGCTCATAAATTGTTGGAGAAATTTAGCCATTTTTACCCTTTTCCTACCCACGCCACTGGCTTATTATTAGAAAAAATGCAAATTTTATTGCATTAAATTAAATTTCAAGTCATATACTTCCAATATTGTGAACTTGATATAAAACTCTGTTTCTATCTAGCTTATACAGGGGTTCAAAAAATAGTCCTTTTTCCAAAAATTCAAATAGCCGCCATTTTGAAACGGCTCAGCCGATTTTGCTCAAGTGCAATACCAGATCACTCCTTGTAGATATCTTACTTCCACAAAAATTTCAGTCTCCTAGATTGAAAACTGCGACCTGAAATGAGGTGACAAAAACCGGATTTGCCGAATTTTGAAGGGACACCCTGTAGAAGTGACGCGACTTTTGGAAAATTTTTTAATGGAAATCGAAATTGTTCCTAAAGCTTGATAAGAGTGCAAAATTTCGTTCACTAATCTTGAAAGATAAAGCAACAGGAGCGTTTTTAAAATAAAAATTTCGTGATTTTGGAGAAATAAATATATATATATATATATATCGTGGGCAGGTGAATTTTGGAAAACCACTTTTTCGTGATCTGGGGGTCATGATCGGTGGACATTTGATGAGTTTGGGTGATTTTCGAAAAGTGATGTCGTCCTCAATAGTGTATTTTTTATTAAAAAATACACTAAAATGTCTACATTTCTATAACATTCATGAGCTTATTTTTGAAGGACTAGAACGGAAATTTTGATAGTAGACAACTATACTAATATCATTTAACCTTCAAAAATTTCAAGAAGCAAATATAAAAATGGCGGAGATATTCGAATATTTTTACATGATGTTTATTTCTCTAAAATTTCAAATTTTCGGTTTTCAAAACTCTCCTTTCAGTTTTTTCCGAATTTATTAAAGGTAGTGTAAAAAATAGTATCTTTCAAGTAAAGTGAGCCAGTGGCGGGCATAGGAAAAGGGACAAAATTGTTAAATTTTGCCAATTTTTTTGATTTTTAAATTTAAAAATCCATTCTAAGGCACGTGCTCAAACAAAATGAAACGAAATTATCACAGAAAATTTTTCACAGTAAAGCACTACGCTAACATGACATGACTATGGAAAATTTCAGAGAGCCAATAATTTAAAAAGCGGTGAAAATATTCATAATTGAATCGCATAAAAATACACTATTTACGCGATTGATGCGCAAGAAGGTTTTATTTGCTTGTATAATATTCAGCCACATTTCCCGCCATATCTTTAAAATTTTACGTATTATATCCTAAAAAGTTTACTTTGTGTGAACTTGTTAGTGTGCTGCCTTACAGTGGCTGAGATTTAGTACGAGAAATCTTGTTATTTGGCTTGAGTTCAGACTATTTAATAATAAGTCAGGAAAAAGTTATTATATATCCCTGTGATAAAATAAGTGTTTTCTAACATTAATTATATATTATACTACCTTTTTTTTGCAAGTTATTGAGGTTAAAATAGTTTGTTTCCATGTATTTGTGGTGGCTGAGAAAAGGTTGCACAAACCATCAAAATACCAATTGCCAGCCAGATGGCTGACTACTGGGTAAGTCACCAAATATTCAATTTTAAACCATATTTACTCTGAAATTAGAGACGTTTATGCACTTGCTTTTCACACACAAGAAATGGTGGTTATAGCTTATTTATCCAGTAGTCAGCCACCTTTTATTGAAAGCTTGCTTAACTGGCTGACATCAGGACAGAATACGTTTAGTAGTCAGCCACCTTAGACAGTGTAGTATTTTCAGGTGGCTGACTTTATGACACCGCACATTCAGTATTCAGCCGTCCTAAGTGTAATTTATTTAAGTTTTAAGGATAATGGACGCTCAAGAGTCCTGCAGTTCATAAGTATCCCGAAGAAGCACTTTCTAAAGCCTTGCAAGCAATACCTGAAGATAACATGGGCATCAGGGAAGCAAGCCGGACATACGGTGTACCGCGTGGTACCATACAAGATAGTCTTCATGGTCGCGTTAAGGAGGCCCCCAGTAAAATGGGCCCTGATACAATTTTGTCAACCAGTGAAGAATCTGATATGGAAAAACGGTTAATTGATTTGGCAAAATGTGGGTTTCCACAGAAGAAAAATAATTTATTTAATAGTGTTCAAAAAATACTTGCAGCAAAAGGCAAGACAACTCCATTTAAACACAACTTAAACTCCATTTAATGCCTTCAGGCAGCATCTGCAACAAAAATTGGAGATCAAACAGAAAGCTGAAAGAGAAAAAGAAAACAGAAAACAAAAGAGGCCAGAACGTGCTAAGCAAAAAAAATCAAACTGCTTCAAAGAAGAAAAGAACAGCGAAACGTCATGCTGCTAATCAGAATGTTGCGACCACTTCATCAGCTTCAAGTAAGCGGGAAAAACCTTGTGAAGATAAACAAGAAAACTATGAAAACAAGCTTTTTGACAGCAATATAGCACCAAAAGTACACCTACTATGGATGAGCAGTTGAAAGTCAGTAAACTGAAGGAAATATGTGTAGCCTGTAATTTTTATCTGGATAGCGACACACAGAAGATAATAACTTAAAAATTATAGGATGTGACACTACTTGTTCTAAATGGTACCATTTAGAATGTTCAAGCTTTCAAGGATGTAATTACGATGACATTCTGGAGGAAGAATTTGTTTGCTCGGCTTGTGTAAGGAACAAGAACGAGAAAAAAAATATCTAATGTAATGTCATGTACCTAGAGGTATTGATATTGATTGCTTGAATATTTTAATAAATGTTTCACTTTACCTATTAATAAAAAGTTCTTGAAAAACGTTTTATATCTAAGCGGGTAGGTTGATACGAATTTATTGCTTAACCTACCTAGGTAGGTACGTATTTTCCAACTAACTACCTACTTTCTTGAGTTGTGGCTGACAACCAGATCAGTGCTGGCTGACATAAGGTTTTTGGTGGCTGAATATAGGACTTTTAGGGATTTTTCTATAAATTTGTTTATTGTGTTTACACATTTAAACCTACATTGTAAAATTGTTGAAAATTCAAAAAATAAATGAGTAAGGTCATACTTCAAAATAAAATTGCTCTTACATTTACAATCCTAGTTTTATTAACTTAACGCCGAAATTAAATTATACTGAAAGTGGCTGACTACTGGCGCATTTACCCTATCCCATTTTTGAATTTCCCATCTATCGGTGAAACGATCAAGCAGCATGAAATGATGCTGATTTATGTAGGTAGGTGTAATAAATATGTCAATAGAATTATAATAATTAACCATGATAGTTTTAATAGTAATAAACTTGAAATTTCTCACCAGGAACATTTTATGTTTTGTAGGGTGATGCCCCGACTCATTGATTTGGCATCTTTACTAATTTGTTGTAACTTTACAAAATTATGGAAAAAAGTTAGGATGTTCCAATTATTTTCAATTTATATGAGTTTTAAGCAGGCTATAATTGGAATTTTCCATTTTCAGCGCACTTTATATTAAAAACCGCTCACAATATCAAATTACAGCCACTTCAAGTATATCTATAAGAATGATTAGCACCTCAAATTTTTCCCCATTCAACCGACCCTACCATCTCTCATAGTTTACAAGATTCTGGTGTTGTTCCGATTTTCTTAATTTGTGAGTTATAAGCAGACGAAAATAGCCATTTTCCATTTTCATAGCACTTTACGATTTTCATAGCAAAGACAATTTTTGTATTTCGGTGTGAACAGTATAATTTCATTTTTTAATTTTTTCTCATTGTAATTCAGTATAATTTCGCTTAAAAATAGCTAGCTTGACTGGGTTTTCAATAAAAAACCGAAAATAGCAAATTTCAGTAAATAAAGAAAACATCTTTTTATTTTCAAATTATTACCCAAAATTTGCCACTTTTTCCCCATTCAACCAACCCGCTGCCATCCCTCATAGCTTACAATATCCCAATGCTGTGGATTCTTATCCTTGGACACGCTGCATATCTTCTTGAAAAATTTAAGGAAAAGAGGATGAATAGAAAATTTGGCACTATAAGTTACAGGAAGAGAAAAATACTCACATAAAAAAGAATGCATTTGAACTATGTGAGCTAAACTGAACGACTATTTTGAAATCATCTGGGATTTCAGATAATTTAAGATTAAAGTTAAAAAAGGGGTAGGTACCTAATCTTACTTTTAGGTGCCAGGACGGACAAGTATAGAAGGCAACGAACAAATCGACGACCTAGCAAAGCAAGGAGCAAGAACGTCGTTCATAGGGCTAGAATCTTTCTAGGACTGGGACTAGGAGAAAATGTTTTCAAATGCAAAATACATAAAGAATAGGTAATCCAAAGAAAAAATGATGATCTGAAGAGATCTGACAGGATTAAGACAGGCCAAATTAGTGCTTGGAAAATACAACCAAAAAAGATTTAAAGCCTGCATCAAATTCAGCAAAAACGGAGAAAGTGCTCTTACCTGGGTCAATGCGGATTGTGTCAAATATCCCAGTGGTTTCTCTGATTCTTGTACTTTCCCTCTTAATCGAAGAAGGCTCGAAGGAGTTTCTAACAGTAACATTTCTGTATAAGGTGGGGGTCAATATATTTTAGTCTCCTCTCAAAGGTTGGGTGTTGAGCAGAATCAATGCAAAATTATATACCTTCCTCGAGGTCTTAATGACGATGGGTTAGCTTACCACATGGAAATGTGGCTTCTCTCCCGGTAGAGTAGAGTAGAGCTCCCGGCAGGGTTTGATTGAGCTAGCTTTTGACTGTCGTTTGCTTAACTTGGGTCTTGATGTAACTTTAATACGATTATGTTTCCTTTGGTGTTGCAATTTGATCTAGTGGTAGTGGTTTGATACTATTTAGAGACTCCTTGTTAAACTTGGTCATGGTTGTTGGGAAGGATCTATTTTCTATATATGTCTCTATTTTTAAACTTTCGTCAAAATGATGTTATTAGTATTAAGGATATCGTTTGACAGATCATCATGTTAAGAGTCAGTTCGGGTCCTCGCTTTACAGCCAGCATTTGGTATGTAGCCTTGTGAGATCCGTCATCCTTTCTCCATAGCGGTGGATTGACATCTTCGTATATTGGCGATGTCAGGAATTTCATGTACTGGACAAGAATTTTTTTCGCTGCTTTTATTTATTCTGCGAGTGCCTGCTAGGCGCTGAATATATGTAGTGCTGGAAGGGAATAGTCAAAGGGGGAAAAGACAAAGAACCGAACCTAATAGATGTGTAATGTAGGCTTCGGTGTTCTAAGTTTATAAGTTTATGGTGGTTTGGTGTGAATTTTGGCGCTGTTCAACTTGTTATAGTTTGGTGTGTTATGTGGACTGATAACTGTTCCCATCTTCCCAACTAATTGTCCTTGTGTTTATCTCTCCCCCTGCCTAATGAACCTACAGGTTATCCCTCATCTACTATCGATTACTTCCTGGTTTCAGCACCAACTGAAACGGTCTTACCTCGGTAAACGCAGATTGTGTCAAATGTTCCTGTAGTTTCCCTAATTTCTGTATTTGCCATCTCAATCCGACTCGAAGGAGTTTGAGTCGGATTGAGTCGAAAAAAATGTATATAGGGCTGAGGTCAATAAATACTTCAACGGTTTGAGAATACAGGTTTTATCACAGGCCATTGTAAACTCGTAGCTCACCTTAGAAAGATTGGTTAACAAAATGACCAAACCTGTAGATTCTGCATGGAGGGGGAGGAAACCTCAATAAATCTCTTAATCGAGTGCCATATGCAGTACAACAAAGAAGATTTCGCTGTTTAAGTGTTTCTCAAACAGTGTAAACATACTTATCATCTTTCGAACCATCTTCTCCAAAAAATAGAATTGTATACCATATATCCTTCTCTATATTGCTATCTCCTGAACGCTAAGAGATACAGGATCGGTTAAACTATAGAAAAGATGCGCAATGTTGTGGCCATCCCGAATCCGTCAAAACGTGCGAGATATCTGTGACCGTTCCTGAAATATCCTGAAAAAACTGAAAAATCGAGATTTTTTATTTTTGTCCTATCTTTCTTATTATTGGAAATTAAAAAATAATTTTTTGTAGGCTTAGATAAGTCGCCAAGAGCTATCCATCTGTCATTACAAGAATTTTCACGGCCGACTAGATCCAAGAGTTTTCACAGTCAACTTTCGTTTTTCTTATGGCCGCTATATCATGTTTTTATGTCGTTCGATATGAAAAAAATAATGGAAACCAAAAATTAATATTACTCAAAAAAAAATTCTAGAATTTTTATTCTTCTTTTTTAAAGAGAAAGTTAAAAAAAATCGTCGAAATACGGCAATATTGTTAAAATACGTCGAAATAGTGCTTGTCTTATGGTTTTTTTAATTTCTATGAAATTCGATCTAAAAAGTTGTTTTTTTGTAAAGAAAAAAGAAGAATAAAAATTTTTTAAATTCATTTTTTGAAGTCTTACAATTTTTGGTTTTTGTTATATTTTTTATACCACACAACATAAAAAAAAACAATATGGCGGTCATAAAAAAAAAACGAAAGTTGACTATGAAAATTCTGAGATCTAGTCGGCTTTGAAAATTTTTGAAATGTCAGATAAGCCCACAACAAATTTGTTTGATGATGGTAGGATTTCTAGATATTTGTTATTTAAATGATAATTAATTGATTGATATTAGAAATAAAATTATATGATTGTTATGAAAAAAAATACTTTTAATGCTGCTCGCGATTAACCACGTAATGTCATTAATTATGTTGCTATGGTTACATTTTGTCACAGAAACAATAACATAAGAAACAAATTCGAATTAAAAAAAATTTACAATATTAGCATAAACATGCCGCCCCCCTTGAAACTATCAGTTTCAAGAAAAAGATAAATTTAAACATATATATACATAAAAATCAATTCACACCCGAATCTACATCATTATAGATCGGTAAAAGACATATTTTTGAAGTTGATCGCCTTGTTTCGCCAGTGGGAGTTTTTAAAGATACCACTCGCACTACACCATCACTCCCTGGAAAGACTTCCAAAATGCGTCCCATTTTCCAGTTCATTGGAGGACTGAGAGGGTCTTTGATAAGTACCAACAGACCAGGTTTCAGCATCTCTTGATTCTTGATCTTCCATTTGGTGCGTTGCTGAAGTTCTGTTAAGTATTCGGTTGACCAACGTGACCAGAATGATTGTAGCGTCCTAGTTAGCCGTTGATACTCGTTAAGATGATTGATTGGGGTATTCAGGTTATAATAGTTTGGTTCAGGAATAGAAGTAAGAGGAGAAAGGATCAAAAAATGACCAGGTGTGAGAGCTGATATATCATTGGGATCTGTTGAAATAGGAGTGAGCGGTCTGGAATTCATACAAGCCTCAATTTGAATTATTATAGTGTTAAGATTTTCATAAGTTAAACTTTGATTACCGACTACACGTAGTAAATGAAATTTTGCAGATTTTACTGCAGCTTCCCAGATTCCACCCATATGAGGAGATCTCGCTGGGATAAACTTCCAGGATATTGACTCTGAAGTCGTGAAATCAATGATTTTGGACTGAACATTTGGTTGATTTATATAAGATACAAATTCTTGGAGTGAATTATCAGCTCCTCTAAAATTGGTTGCATTGTCTGAATATAGCTTGATTGGTTTACCACGTCTGCCTATGAATCGCTTGAGACAGTTCAGAAATGCTTCCGTCGACAGGTCGACAACTAACTCTAAATGACTTGCCTTAGTGCTGAAACACACAAATATGCACAGATATACTTTCATAATTTTTGCATTTCTTAGTTTACTAGTTTTCATGCTAAATGGGCCAGCGTAATCAATTCCTGTATGTAGAAATGGACGTGAAGGAGTGACACGTTCTTCAGGTAAGTCTCCCATAAAAGGTTTTAGTTCGTTTGGTTTTGTCCGAAAAGATACAATACACTTTCTTAACACGCCCTTGATCATATTTTTGCCAGAAATAATCCAATATCTGGTACGCAAAGATGATAATAATGCTTGTGTGCCTGCATGTAATTGTCTATAATGTTCATTCCGTATGATAAGTTCGGTTAGTATATGCCTTTTTGGTAATATAATAGGGTGTTTTTGTGAAAATGTTATGTTAGCTGGATGTTTCACTCTACCCCCAACCCTCAAAACTTCGTTTTTGTCTAAGAATGGGTTCAACGATATGATGTTACTGTTATGCTTCAAAGTTTTGTTTTTCATTAGGATAGCAATTTCCATACAGAAAACATCTTTTTGAGCAATTTTGATCAGGCAAATTAGAGCCTTATCTAATTCTTGAACAGTTAAATTGTTTGTTAACTTTGGAGTATTTTTTAAAGCGTTATGTTTAAATCGAAATATATATGCTACTATGCGTTGTAGCCTTTTGATTGATGAGGTAATATGAAAAATGTTTGATTGTGTTGAAAATTCTGATAAAACAATTACTTTCTTTGCTTCTGGCACATTTCCCTGTATTGTTTGTTTGCTTTCAGGACAATTTGTTTGTTTAGTGATACTCCCGTATCTGATTTTGCAGACGCATCATAAACGACTCTCAATTTTGTTGTGGAACTGTCTTCCTTGAGAACGCCATGATGTGGTAAATAGAATGATTGGTGATTATCAAGCTGATCTGCTTCGATTATTGACATGTGTCCCAATGACACATATTCTTCCATGAATGATTTGTATTGTTTAGAAAATGTATTGTTATTGTTTAATTTTTTCTCTAAAATTAGAAATCTCTTTAATGCTGAACTATATGATTCTCCGATATTCTTTTCATTTTGCTTGATGAGTAATGGTACGATGAAACGTCCATCATGAGTTTTTCTAGTTTCTTTTGTAAATATTGTTTCACAGTCTTCTTCTTCTCTGCTATACGCTTTGCCCTGGTTACAATTTTCAATTTCCCAGAACTGCTGTAGCTGTTCCTGAATTTCTACAAAGTTGCAGATTGTTCTTTTTTCATTATACTTTACTGGTATTTTTCCTGATATCACCCAACCAAACTTGGTTTTCTGAAATATTGGCTGATTGTGTTTTAATTTAATTTGACCGATGCACAATAAATCATAGAACACCGATGCGCCTAGAAGTATGTCAATTTTGGCTGGTATGTTAAAATTTGAGTCTGCCAGAATGATATTTTCCGGGATAATAATGTCCTCTGAATTTAGTTTTGTTACGGGCAATTTTTCTGTAATGTTGTCTAGCAACAAGAAAGAAGATGTGAATTGGAAAGAATTTACCTTTGACTTAATTGTGGCATTAGTCAAGTAGTTAATCATTATTTCCTTCTGATTTATGCCTGACAAAGGTATATTGATTTTTTCCTTGTTTAAATGGAGTTTGTTACAAAGATCGGTTGTTATAAAATTAGATTGAGAGCCTGAATCTAGTAAAACCCTGGCCTCATGCGGGTTACCAAATTGGTCATAAATATCAACTATTGCTGTTGATAGTAAAATTTCTGTTTGATTGATTTTTGATGATGTGAGAGAAAAAGATCTCGGATTTTGATTTTCAGTTGATTGAACTTGGTAATATTGCATGTTTGGTTGATTGGTGCTTGATTGATTAGTATTTGATTGATTAGTATTTGATTGATTAGTATTTGATTGATTAGTATTTGTTTGATTGGTATTTGATTGATTGGTGTTTGTTTGATTGGTATTTGTTTGATTGGTATTTGATTGATTAAATAGGAATTGATTGTTTGGTTGAATGTTTGTTTGTTCTGTATTTGTATCGCGGGCATCATGCAATAAAGAATTGTGTCTTTTTCCACACGTTCTACAGCCTCTTATTGAAAAGCAATTACCGGTTGAATGGTTGTTTCTAAAGCAATTAACACATAATTTGAGTTTTTTGATTTCCTGGTATCTAGATTTGATTGGTAAAGCTAAGAATTTCTGACAATAAAATATCAAATGATTTTCATTACAATAGAAACATTTGAATTGTGTGCTTGATATGTTTGATGTGACTAAAGATCGTGTATTATATTGAAATTTGTTGAAACGCGGTCTGATTTGAGATTCCGAGGTGTTTTTGTAACTTTCCCTGTTGGTTTGAAGAGCCTCTAATAACTGACATCTTTTCTTTAAAAAATCCAGAAATTTAGTGAAGTCTGGTACTTGATTTGAAATGTTATCTGTTTCCCATTCCCGCTTGGTGGAATTGTCTAATTTTGTTGATATTAAATATATTAATAACGTAGACCATGAATCAGTTGGCTGCTTGAATGATTTTAAAACGCGTATGTTCCTGTTAATGTCGTCCAAAAGCCTTCTCAATAGTTGAGGTGCTTCCTTTGTTATGATTGGTAACTCAAATAATGCTCGTACATGAGTTTGAATGATAAGCCTATCATTTTGAAACCGTTCCTTTAGAAGTTCCCACGCGATGTCATAATTTTCACATGTTATTTCTAAAGAACCTATTACCGCTTCAGCATCGTCCTTTAAACAAGATTTCAGGTAATAAAATTTCTGAACTTTGCTAAGGTTATTATTGCTGTTAATTAATGATTCGAAAGTTTCATAAAACGATAGCCACTTTTCTGGTGAACCAGAAAATACAGGTAAGTTGATTACGGGTAATTTTACTGCTTGGGATTGAGCATGTTGAGTTACATCTGAGAATATCTGTACATTATTTTGCGCTTCTTGTGCTACTTGTGATTGATTCACTGTTTCAGGCGATACATTTGCAACTGATGGAATATATTGAGATGACGTTGCCAATGTCTGATAATATGTATTTTCAAATAACTCCAGTTCTGATAGATATTCAGCTGTATGTTCCTCGTCTAGTTCTATAATTCGCAAGGAATTTGAATTATATTTCCCTAATAAAACTTGAACATTAGTGATTCTTGCATTTAATTGGTCTTTTTTCGATGGATCATCAGCTAAATTTGATAAAAATGTTTGGAATCTGGCAAGTGACGCTTCGATGATTGATCTTTCATTTTTTAAGTTTTTTATTCTTGCTTCAATTTGTTTTGACATGATTGAATTAATTAGGATTGTTTGAATTTAAATGTTGATTCAAATATTTACCTACAGAACCTGAAATAGGTACCTAAGTACTGTATTTTGATATTAAATTACTATTCATTAAATAATCTTGCGAAATAATTCAAATTGTAGCTGTTGAACAAGGATATAAAAATAGCTAGGTTATGATAGAAAAGGGAAGGACTTATCTGGGTTATTTAAATCTGAATTTGATTGATTTGACTGCGTAGTACTTTTGTAGTCGTAGTCCGATGTCTGACTTCTGGTTCTGAGTTCTGACTGCAGGCTGCAGTCACAGGTTTGTTTTTCTGTGAAGGACTCTGCCGGTCGCCCTTGCCGTCTCCGTGCTCTGGCCGTTCCGTGTTCCGATCAGTCTCGTAGCGTAGATAGGCAGGACAAAATGCCGGGTAGATTTCTGATTTCTGATTCACTTGATATTATTATGTTTCACTGATTGTTCTTAATCTGCACTCGAAGGACCAAATATGTTTGATGATGGTAGGATTTCTAGATATTTGTTATTTAAATGATAATTAATTGATTGATATTAGAAATAAAATTATATGATTGTTATGAAAAAAAATACTTTTAATGCTGCTCGCGATTAACCACGTAATGTCATTAATTATGTTGCTATGGTTACATTTTGTCACAGAAACAATAACATAAGAAACAAATTCGAATTAAAAAAAATTTACAATATTAGCATAAACAAAATTATTCATTAATCTCCAATAATAAAAAAGATATGGAAAAAATAAGAAATCTTGATTTTTCAGTTTTTTCAGGATATTTCAGGAACTGCTACAGATATTTTGTATGTCTTGACTGATTCGAGATGGCCACAAAATTGCGCTTCTTTAGATTTGTCTAACCGACCCTGTATCTGTTAGCGTTAGGAGATATGGAGATATGGAGATATTAGGAGGATATACAGTGTGTGTCACAAGCATGGTACACCCCCTTTTTTTTCTTTATTTTTTGAGATAATTTTTTTAAATTTGGTACATCGCATATTCTCGATAGAGCGCACTTTTTAGCAGAAAAAATAATTTTTTCCCACATCCGGTTTTTCCGGAAATGTTACCGACTTTTTATTTTTAAATGGCACACCCTATATATTATTATATTTTTGAATTCTATATACATTTGTACGAATCCAACAATACCACATAAGTACCATTTTAAATGTCAAATTTGTTTTTATTTAATTTTTTATTTCTCAATTATTCTAGTGTCTCATGACTTCAGTTGTGTTCGTCACAGATGCAAAATGGGTACAACAAAATGTTCCTTATTAAGACACGTATCCACCAAAGCAACAAAGGGGAACATTTATGTTTCTGTTCCAAATTTCCGAAATGTTTACGAATGTTCCTAGTACGTTGCTCAATGTTCCGTAATGTTGCTAGTAGAAGTTGTTGCTTGTTGTATGTTGCCATTTGTTTGCACGCAATATTTTGCACTTGTTTCTCGAAGTTCCTAAAATTTCGAACAAAAAGCAACAAATGGAAACAAAATGTTCCAGTGTGTTGCTTTGGTGGAGAGGCACCTTTAAGAGTACTAGTAGATGGTACCTCGGTACCAATATGGTACCATTTGAAAAAAATGAATCCAGCTCAAAAAATCATTCCGGTGCGCATAATTTATCCATAAATCACTTACTTTAGTACTTTGAACAAAAATTCGATTTTTCTAGCATTAGATGATCCAATTGGAGTAAAACGAAATAGTCATGGCACACAATAATTGAGAAATAAAAAAATAAATAAAAACAAATTTGACATTTAAAATGGTACTTATGTGGTATTGTTGGATTCGTACAAATGTATAGAATCCAAAAATATAATAATATATAGGGTGTCCCATTTAAAAATAAAAAGTTTGTAACATTTCCGGAAAAACCGGATGTGGGAAAAAAATCAATTTTCTGCTAAAAAGTGCACTCTATCGAGAATATGCGACGTACCAAATTTCAAAAAATTATCTCAAAAAATAAAGAAAAAAAAGGGGGTGTACCATGCCTGTGACACACACTGTATGGTGCAGTCTGTAGTTTATCATAATCGAATAGTCACCAAAGGGGAGACACAGAAGATCTTTTAAGATCGACTGTAGACACATTCCCATGAATACAAATATGCATTACAATACATGGTAAAGTAGGTACCTATAACTCACGCTCGAAATAGTTTACAGTTACTAACATTACTAAAAAAGCAATAATTTCGAAGAAAAGGAACATTTTTACTGATATAAGTTTCTGCTTGCCGTTTCTCCGGAATTGCTGTTTTAAAAATGTCAGTTACTGCACGTTATTTCGGCCGTGAGGTATACTCGCTTCGAGAGTTCAGGCAATAAATGACCCAATAAATAAATGAGTTTCCGGTTGGCACAATAATATTGATAATTATTATTGTTCTACCAAATTTTACTAACTAGAGAATCTAGGGAGATCCTATAAATAGTAAATAAAGTAAAACAAATGTTATTATAATTACGAATACCAGATAATGAAGAAATATTGACAACCTATAATAACTATATTATATGAAAAACACAGCCCTAATATAAGCAAATTTTGGAAATTAAAATTTCAGCTATAAATATATAGACAAAAAATACAAAATATTGTGAACATACTTTGCCTTAACTATGGGCTCATAGATTAAAAAGAATCATGACCGATCAATCATGGCCAAGATGTATTATAAATAAAAAAAAATAATTTATACCAAAAAATTTATTCAACGATTATCTATAGCTATTTTACAAGTTCTTATATTTTAATAAATAATATAAAATCAACAATTATTATAAGAAGTATAGACATACTTAAAAAGCATTCATTAAAGCTATACCCAATTATCTAAAAAAAAAATTAATTATTCTAAAAAGTAAACAATAATTGGTTTCGTATTTCTTAACGTTATTCTAAATAGTATGAAGCAATTCCATTAGAAAGTCATTGCATAATAATTTTCGTTAAAAACAACAGAAAATGATAAAAACACATAACAATCACGACAATTTTTTATATAAGAATACAAGAATAGATAAAATGGAGGAATAACCATTACAATAACAAGTGGATGTACTCATGGTTATACATTATATAGTATATAGTAGATATTAAATAGCCTTATTCGTTTGTTACCATCTTTAATAAAACGTAATGTCTTTTTTAAAACTATTTACAGATTTAAAACATAGTATCTGTACACATATGTCTCCATTTTTATTTAATAAACACATAACGATTGAAACGAAGGTAACTACACTTGAAAAAAACATCACTTACACACAATATATTGCAATCTACCTGAGATTACGGTTTTCTTTTGTCAAGGTATTATATTATATTATATTATAATATACCTAAGTGTAATGTTTTATTATGTTCCTAAAACTAAATAATATTGTTTAACTCTTCCTTCGTTAATTATTATTAATAATAATTAATTAAATAATTCACAAAACATTTAAAAGTTTAATTTAAACTTAAACCAATTGAGACGACTAGATGGTTTGCATCTGTATGTTAAAAATTCTTAAGGCAACTATGTGATTCGCCAATAAAACAATCTAATAATATTTACAAAAATAAACATTAAAAATAAAATAGGGGAGGCTCAAATCTAATAGCTGTAAAAAATGGGGTATAAAAAGCTTCCAGGTGATTTCTATCTCCTTTGATTTTCCCCTTCAAAATGTATAAAATGTAGACCTGAATTCTCCGTAGGTATTCGTAATACATAGACAATAATTGGAACTAATTTGGTGTATATGTATTCATAAAATTCATAAATATTTAATATAAATATATCATAAAATGTAGGAACTCAAAAATTCCGTGAGGAATTATAAATAATATTATAATAATGAAACAACTAAATATATAAATACTCACGTTACTACAACTTAACTCTCTACTCTGCTATATTTTTACTTCATTCAAAAAATATATTCATGCTATATTTTTTTCAATGATTATTATCACTCTCGTTTATAAAATAAATAGGTAACTAATCCAAGTTAGATCACTTTTTATATAATACTTTCATAAGGCTAATAAATTTACAGCGATGTATCTATTCGATTATTTTGAGAGTGGAACTTTTAAATTTAACGGAAACTTTCGATGATCTTCTTCATGCTGATGAAGGTTCCAATCACGAGACCTGTAAAACCAAAGATGCAAAGCAAAAAGTTTTTCGTATGCATCAAATAAAACTTCATTCCGGTGTAAGTGTACCAGTGCGTACTCGAGTCTATAAGGGCTGGTATCGCCATACCCAGGGCTGACAAGCAAAGAGCTCCGAAGAGTGAGATAAAAAGTTCCAGTTTTGGCACAGCCACCGCAAGTGCAACTAAAAACAGAATGATGAATTAGTAATTTGACATGTGACTTCAAATTAAAACACTTACAAGTAATTAGGACTAGGAAAGTTCTGCAAACATACTCCCAGAAAACTTTGTGGTTTAGTTTTTCCAGTCTAGGAGTCAAATATTCACCCCATACGATGTCGATTCCCACGTACATCTGCAATGCATGGGTGATGTAAATGGCGATGGATAACATAATTTTTGCAACTTGAGCTGGTCTGGAAAAACATAAATAAAAATTAACTTTCTTATACTCACAATAATGTATTGAGAAGACAATGAACAAACAGATTTTCATTTGTCAGGTGTTCAGATGTCCATAATTATTATTATGGAAATATTTAGAGAAACTGATTTAGAGAACGTCGAATGCAATGGTCAGGATCAACGACGGCGACAGCTTGGAAGACTTGGAGAATTCCGATCGAGATCTTTGGAAAATGAAGCTTTTTTAGTCTTGTTGGGTCTCAACAGCTTTTTTTAAACTTGGATATTGTAACAAATTTTAAAACCTCGAGACTCAGGTAGGATCAGTAATATAATAATTAAATAATCAATTATGGGCACAAATCCTAATGCATCTGTTTGCATAGTCGAACTTAGAAGATCGTCAAACTTTCAGTTAAGGCTTTTCATTCGCGTGAAAAACTTTTAGTATCTAGTAGGTATTACCTACCCTATTTGGTAACAATAGTAAGCAGGGCATCAAAGCAGCAGCGTCAAGTAAACTTGACTTGACACTTTTTTACAGAATTGAACGATCTATTTAAAGACCTGCTGCATTATAGGAATATATTAGATATTTTCTATGACAGGAAACAACTGTTCTAGAGCTGAGATGATACACTCTCAATGCAATCCTAATCAAAGTATTGGGAAAGGAATACAATCCAGCAGAAATCTATTACATCTTACAGCTAGGCAACAAATAATACACGTACAGTAAATGTGCTGATTTCAAAAGAGAAATTTGAGATAACCAGTACCTACAGCAATGTCGTAGAAAAAATGAAGTGAAAATTCATTTTTAAAAAGTTGAAAGTCTTTTGAAACATAGAATATGTTAAAGTTTATACAGGATGTTCTACAATATACAACTATAATCACCAATATTACTTAAGGTTAATTGACTGCTCTTTTTCTAATGTTCCTTTTATGGAAGGCGGTAATTACTATATTTAGGTAGTAGGTAATTGAAATTAATTTCCTCCGCCCAATACCGGAAACAATATCCGGTGATTCATCATTAAATCTCAGATCTTGGTCAGAAGTGATACATTTACATTTTATTTTTTGTTATGGTGCGGAATAAATATATGGGCAGATTAAAGAATGCATTCATGAAGCGGCGAAAGAAGCTTTGGGCTACACAGAGGATCAACATAAGGAAAATCCAGGGTGGCATTAGCAAAAGACGAATCAACAAGAAAAAACAGCTTGTAAAACCTGGTAAAAAAAAGTACAGGTAGAGGAGAAGATCGAAGAACGTACGCCAGATGGAATAGAGAGGTTAAAAAGGAAGTAAGAAAGAGTAAGAACGAAATGTGGGAACGAAGGTGTGAAGAGGTAGACAGATACATGGGAGGAACAAGAGTGGCCGAAGCCTGGAGAACTATAAGATATTTAAGAAAGGAAGGAAAACGAAATAGTAGGTTGAACATGATAGACGTGAGACAGTGGGTAGACTACTTATAAAACACTTCTGACGGAAAATATAGAAGAATTCAAAGTAATGAACATAGACATCAAAGCAGTGAGAAATCAAGAAGTGACCCAAATAACGATAGAAGAAATAAAGAATGCTTTGAAAAAATTAAAAAACGGTAAGACTGCAAGACCTGGAAACATCCCCATTGAGCTAATCAAACATGGACCGGACACGCTATTAGAAGCTACGGCACACCTATTTAATAGATGCTTGGTTAACGGCGATAGTATCCCAGAAGCCTGGAATATAGCATACATTAGCTCCATTTACAAAAGGGGCGATAAAAAGACATGCAAAAATTATAGGGGATAAGTGTAATGGGCACAATGGGGAGGTTGTACGGCAGAATATTAAAAGATAGAATTGAAAGATAAAAAGATATAGAAGAAAAGTCAGGATTCCTTGCAGGGCGATCATGTACCGATAACATATTTGTATTGCAACAGATAATAGAGAAACGAATGTCACGTAATATGTCTACTCACCTCGTATTTATTGATCTAGAGAAGGCCTATGATACGGTGCCCCTAAAGACACTTTTCCAAACATTGACGAGGTTTGGCCTGAGTAATAATTATACCTATGTTTGGAACTTTTATTTGGAACGCTATTTGGAACATGTATAAAGACGCAAAGAGTTTGGTGAGAGTGGGAGAATACCTTTTCAGAATTGTTTTCCACCACGAAAGGGTTTCGACAGGGATGCAGCTTATCACCTACACTATTCAAAATATATATTCAAGAAGCCATCAACAACTGTAGAAGGGAAACATCAGGACGAATGGGGATACAAATAGATGTACAGTGCTTGACAACTCTGCTGTTTGCCGACGACCAGGTAATCATAGCGTGTGAAGAATACGATGCGAACTATATGTTTATGAAATTAAAGGAAGAGTATGAGAAATGGGGTCTAAATATAAACATCGATAAAACAGAATATCTAAAGATAAGAGACACACAAAAAGAAGACCCAGACTTACAAATACATATACTCAAGAAATGTAACAAGTTTAAATACCTGGGAAGTATTATTCCAGAGGACGGAACAACAAGAAGTGATATCAAAAGACACAGCAAGGGAGGAAGGTTATGCGTTTACTAAACTCAGTACTATGGTCAAACAAGATGAAGCTCCAAACTAAAATGACAATCTTCACAACCATTGTAGAGCCAATTTTAACTTACGGATGTGAATGCTGGCAACTTCTAGAAAAAGAGAAAAAGATGATACAGACTGTAGAGATGGACTTCTTAAGGAGATCGTGTAATATTTCTAGAATGCAGCACATTTAAACGAAGATATAAGAAGGAAAACTGGGTGTATATTTACAACAGCAGAAAATTAGAATCCAGACAACTTATATGGTATGGTCACGTTATGAGGATGGACGAGACGAGGTGGCCAAAGGGAGCCTTGGTGTACACACCACAAAAGAGAAGAAGAAGAGGAAGACCGACAACACAATAGAGAGAAGGGATCGAAAAATGTATGAGAGATCGAGCTCTTAAGGACGATGACTGGAAGGATAGGGACAAATGGCGATCGAAATGCGGGATGCGGGATGCGGCACAGGCTGTAGGATCCCTGCTTATTATTATATTATTTTCTTGAGAGCTTTTTAGGCAGCATGAGGAGACGGTTAGTTAAGGGAGACTATTTAGGGACCTTTATTGTTTTTCCCACAGAGGCCCAAATGTATTTATTTTTCCAACTACTTGGGGGAGCCCCAAGTAGGTGTGCGAAATAACTAACAGGTTATTGCCCCATATCTTGTTCTTAGAATAACTTTTGCGGAAACTTCATGAATATACCGTGTGTTTTATATTTCATCTTAAGTTCTGAAATTTTCTTGAGGAATCTAGGACTCCTTTTGATATTATGATGATATGATGATTGCACTTCCGTAAATAACCGGAAGTGACATCAACTTTACATTTTCAAATAGAACATCCTGTAAATAATCAGAATTTTCAGATTGTTTGCGAAAATTGAATAACAATGGCTTTTACAGTTAAGGTTTAAAATGGATAGTTATGAGTTATAAACAAACGAAAATCGCACTTTTAATTTTGAAAGCAGTGTACATTCGGAAATTGCTCCAAATATCGGAAAAGGGCTTACATGCCCCTATCTTAACTTTTCAAGTATTATTTTACAGTATACTTGGAATTTTTATACAGGGTGATAAAAAATTTGATAATTTTCATCACCCATTAAGTACAGCAGTTTACGCTACATTGTAGGATAACACGTGAAAACTTAAGATTAGGACATTTAAGCCGTTTTTCGATATTTAGAGCCGTTTTGGATATACACTGCTTTCAAAATTAATAAAGTGGCCATATTCATTAGCACCTATACAGGGTGCACCATGTATCCTTCTCTATATTGCTATCTCCTAACGCTAACAGATACAGGGTCGGTTAAACAAGTCCAAAGGAGCGCAATTTTGTGGCCATCTCGATTCCGTCGAGACATACAAGATATCTGTGACCGTTCCTGAAATATCCTGAAAAAACTGAGAAATCGAGATTTCTTATTTTTTCAATATTTTTTTTTATTATTGGAGATTAATGAATAATTTTGTGTGGGCTTACATAAGTCGGCAAGAGCCACCCATCTGACATTTCAAAAATTTTCAAAGCCGACTAGATCCCAGAATTTTCATAGTCAACTTTCGTTTTTCTTATGGCTGCCATATTGTATTTTTATGTTGTTCGATATAAAAAAAATCATAAAAACTAAAAATTGTAAAACTTCAAAAAATAAATTAAAAAATTTTTTATTCTTCTTTTTTCTTTACAACAAAGACACATTTTTTTTGACAGAATTTTATAGATAAATTAAAAAAACCATAGGGCAAGCACTATTTCGGCGTATTTTACAAATGTTGACGTTTTTCGGCGACCTTTTATTAGGTTTATCTTTGAAAAATTGAGAATAAAAATTTAAATTTTTATTTTTTTTTGAAGTTTATTAATTTTTGGTTTCCATTATTTTTTTCATATCGAACGACATAAAAAAATAACATGGCGGCCATAAGAAAAACGAAAGTTGACTGTGAAAACTCTTGGATCTAGTAGGCCTTGAACATTTTTGAAACGTCAGATGGATAGCTCTTGCCGGCTTATGTAAGCCTACAAAAAATTATTTATTAATTTCAAATAATAAAAAAGATATGAGGAAAATAAGAAATCTCGATTTTTCAGTTTTTTCAGGATATTTCAGGAACGGTCACAGATATCTTGTATGTTTTGACGGATTCGAGATGGCCACAAAACTGCGCATCTTTTCTCTAATTTAACCGACCCTGTATCTCTTAGCGTTCAGGAGATAGCAATATAGAGAAGGATACATGGTGCACCCTGTACATATACCTAAGTAACTCATAATCTACTCATTTTAAACTTAAACTGTAAAAACCATTGTTATTAAATTCTCTCCGACAATCTGAAAATCTGATAAAATACAACTTGCATTTGAAAATGAAAAGTTGATCTCGCTTCCGGTTACTTCCGGAAGTGCAGATAGGTCTACGTTAGATGCAAATGATGTCAAAAGCAGTCCTAAATATCCCATGATAATTTCAGAACTGAAAATGAAATTGGAAATAAGTAATAGGCTGAGACGGTTTTCGAAAAACACACGATATGTATGTGTCTTATTATTTATCGTAAACATGATTTTTTTCAATGATGGCTTGCAGAATAAATGCCAATATCTGTATAAACTTACATGTCATTTCCAATATTAAGGGTTATGGTACCAGCAACCCGAGCTCCATATGCCAGATAACCAAGCAAGCCCATGCCTACATACAAGAATATGATGGTACCCATTCCCATATTCAGCACTCCGACCATTCCACCAAATGCTTTGGGCGTCTTCATTTCGTTCTCCAAAGGCATTATCTGAAAAATATAATTAGTACATAAGTCGTTTATCAGCGATTAATATTCAGGAAACCTACCACACCAATAGCTTCAAGAGCAAACAACACGGTTCCGAAATACAAGGGAAAATCTTCTATAGCCCCACTGGGCTCTCGATCTTCAAAAGAAATATCGGCTCTCACTAAATAGTATAAAATGATACCAAAACTGACGACTGTCGTTAGGTTGGCAAGGGTTGAAAACGGAGCTAGGAATTTCAGGTTCCTGATGTAATTAATGAGGATTAGAGGTAGTAGTATCATCAACATGTAGATTTTCACATCATGCTCTCCTATGTACTGATCGATAACGTCTTTTATATTGTCGGCTATAAAAACTGTATAAACACAGCATGTCCCTAGTTGGTAGATTAATAGAAATACGTTCACAATGTGCCTGGAACAAAAAATGCATAATTAGGTACTTTGCTGTTAATAATTAAAATCTGTTAAAAATAATTATTGTCTAATTTAAACCCATATTAAGTTAGGTAACACAATACCTCCACCGTCGTTGACCTTTTCATGGCTGCTTTTTTATTTTTAGTTAGCAGTAGATAAGTAAATAGTTGCACAGTATATTCTGTCAATATCAAAAAGTTGAATTTTGTTGTGTAAATCTAAATTTTATAAACAAAAGTACCAAAATTGAACGCAATGTTGAATTTAATATGATGGTAATGTAATACGCAACGTAAATGCCAATTCAATAGATCAGAGCAACAGAAATTCCACAAAATATGTTATCAATCCGACTCAGAAAAAGTTAAATTTGTGTTTAGAAAGTTTATTTTACATTCTACTTCAAACAAATGAAAACTATTAGAAATGATATCCTGTTTCGAATACCTAATTCATTGTTCAGATCGGAACAAACTACGTGAGTCTGAGGATATCACCGTGTCGCCCTTATTGAGGCTCGTTAGACATAAGGATAGATATATCATCAGGGCAGATTCATACGCATATTCTGCTTTTACGGATTTCACGTGACTTACATTAGGTACGTAACTCAATGCCATCCAACCGATGGTAGTATTGCTAAACTAAGCAATTCACAACTAGATTTTCATCTTTTTTGGTATGTTTCATCTCTTTTTTAAAAAATAAGGAAGTACTGAGCTGGAGTTAATTGAAAATGAGAATCGATTGCATAGGTTCAAGTGAATGAATATTTCCATGTGTGAAAATAATTAGATGTTCCAATGAAATTTATGTCTGTGTTTGTTTTATCAATTGCTGATAAAAATACCTGAAATTCTGATGTAATTTTTTTTCGTGTATATACTTATGTAAATCGACCACAATTTAAATGAAAGTGAAACAGCAAATAAACTTCTTTGTTACTTTATTGAGTATTAAATTGAATAAACACTTACTGAGGTATTGTTAACTGTGGAATAATAGTCGGTTTATGTTACGTTAAGCGACAAATGTGGTTATAAATAGTGAACCATTTAAATTTGCCAATTAAATTAATTTTCGAATATACGTCAATAATAATTGTTGTTTCTGTATACGCAAAACAAAATTCATTGAATGGCTTTGGTGCGTTCAATGCCTGCGACTTATTCTATTAAAAGCACACCCGAGTTGAAAAAGTAATGTATTAAAAAAGTAAACATGATGATTGTTTTGTAGTATTTTCGAGGTTAGGAATTTGTACCATTTTTAGCTAAATAATTGAATTGTTTCAACTATCCCGGTATGACTCGATGACTGCAACTATTCTCATGATCTTTCATCTTTGAAAAATTATTTTTTGTCGTCTTTAAGAAATATTATATAAACAAAAAAAAGACAATAAATAATAAAGGAAGATGTTAAAAAATCTACTCGAATTGCTTCAAAAAAAGAATCGAAATTTAATTTCCTGGTGATTCGTCCCCAACTTTTCGCACCTCTACCACAAAACAATCAATAATAATTTGAATAGGTAACTGAAATATGTGGGGAAAGGCAATTTTCATAATTGTGGTAAAAGTCAAATAGAAAAAGCTTTGGTTAGACTTGAGAAAATCTGCAGTGACAGGACAGACCAGAGAGTGGCAGACAAAGTAAACATTAAGGTTCTTTTAGGAAAACCCAAAATAATATTTTTTGAAATATCGGAATTGACTTAATTTATTGAAATTATTTAGTTGATCTAAAAATTGAATTCAAGGAACATTTTAGAAATAAATAAAGCTATAAGAATTTTTAGTTTTCCATCCAATTTTTACCTATACCTAGGATCTAAATAAAGGCTCTAATTCCCAAGAACTTAAATAGATAAATAGGTATACATCTATTGTTTTCATTCTGGGATAGAACAACATATTTAAAAAAATTGCTTACACTGAGTATGGAGCTATATTCCTGAGCAACTGTGGCCCCTCCAGGAAGGCAGCCTCGGCGGTAGCCGGATAAGTGAGACTGGGGATGCGTCTTCTTTTGCAGAGCTCGTATTCGGCTTTGATCAGCAGATGAATGCAATATGTGCACAGGCAGCCGATTATCAGGGTGGCGATGACGCCCACAACATACCCCGAGTGTTTGAACGCCATCGGCATCGAAAGAATCCCCGTTCCCAAACTGCCTTTGAGCAGGTGAAGCAGCGTCTCGATGTTCCTAAAACGGAAAATTGTATGCTTAGCTTAAGTAACACAAAAGGAATCCTCATTCAAATTGTATTCTTTACCAAAATTCTTTACCAAAGTGTTTCAACCATAATTATTATTGTGACTTGGATTCTAGAATGCAAGGGCAGACAACATACCTACCTGTATACTTTTTAAGAAATGAAAAATGATATTTATGACTGTGATCATTAATTATAATTTCCTCTGTTTGTTTAAAAAAAATATCATTCACAGAATGTAGATTAAATTTTTTTCTAGTCAAACAAAGCTTTTTTGACAAAATTATTCCTGATTGATCCTCCCGGAGGCATATTTCAGGGAGGCCGTTGATAATGCTATAAAAACTTTGAAAAAATGTGTGAGATGATGAGATGATGACGATGTTCTTTTTTTATTTTTTACCCAGACTTTTGACTTGCCTCATAGACAAAAAGTAAGTTTTATGGAGCCTCTAGAGTGGTCAGTAACTTTAATAGAAATGAGCACCTCGTTAACACGCTTAAAATGGATATGCAGAATGAAACAACGTCAGTATCGGGTTGCTTTGAACAGCACAATAAGAAATAGTGTTTCTTGCTGTTTTGGGGCAAAGTCTCAAGATAAAGGTAAACTTTTAGCTTTTAGACAGGAAAAAGTTTTGAACTGATAACATCACAATATGGATGCAGGATTATAACATATTTTTTTCGAGTACCTTCAACCATTTCAAGATAAGTTTCGAGTCCTAAAGTACCCAGCCTCAAATGAGATGAAGAGAGCTGGGAGAGAACGAAAGGGATAGAAACGCAATTAGGAGACACAATCACTATCACTAATGCAATTTAGTCATTCCAGCTAGAGTTTGTCTGCTGAAACTCATTTCTTTATAGAGGAAAGATCAGGAGAGAGACATCGAGGACAATGTAAGCTTTTTGCTCATAGAGCTAACGACACGTCATCTTTTAATGTAAGTTCTTCTCCTGATGCATTTGATATCCACAAGATTCTCATTAAATTATGTTTCAGTAGACACCAATGTCAGTGTCAAAGAATCCTCAATATCACTTGCAGGTCACATAAGTCATGCTAACATGAAAAGAGCAGTACAATAATTTTCTGTCGCTCTTCTTGGGCACTTCTTATAAATTGGAAATTTTAGTTAGAGCCCTAATTTTTTATTGCAGATTCGGATTCTATCCAAAGTATGATAAAAATGGTCTAAAAATTTTCTCTCGATTCATATATCTTTTTCGTTAAATTTCAGCAAAACAATAAATCGAGGAAAATCACCTTTGTTGATTACAGAAACATTTATGATGAACGAAAAAAAAATTACTTAAAAATTCAACGCGTTTTTAGTATTAAAACCCGAATCTGCAAGAATGATTCATAACTTAAATTGAAGATTTGCCTATGTTCCACCTACAAGGAGGAGGGAGGGTGGAGAAGGGAGCAATTTTCTACATATTCTAACAGTAAAATGCGGATCTGCGATAAAAATAAGGATTCATTGCTATTTAAGATTTCATAGTTGCCCCCTCCCATCCCTAAAGAGTGACAGTGGATGGTTGAATTTGGTATCATCGGATAATCCCCTTCCAGATAAAATGATAAAAAATATTTTTAATTTTAGTGATAGTGCAGTATTATAATCGTTTCGACATTGCGGATTGTTATCTTAGAGGAAGAAGCCTGAATGTTCAAATTTATTTATCTACGTCACATTGTGGAGTGTTTTTTTGAAAAGTCATAAGATCAGTGCGTCTGATAAATAAATAGAAAGGTATGCACACAGCGTCATGTTCGTCTCAATAAGTAGTCAACAATATAATCTGTCGTCCATCAGGATACATGAACTTGGATAGCCACATGTCATAGGAATCCAGGAGTATAATACGAGTATAAGTTCTATAGGAAGGATGCCAAATTATCATTGACATCTTGAAAGTAAAAATACTGTTAATAAATATATATTTGTCACTCAGTAGTACTTACGTCTGACCTCTTACCTACGTACATCATTTTAATGCCAAATGAGCATCCTAAATCGATGATAATGAATATAAATAGTAAATAAATATGCCACGTGTACAAATATGTCTATGTACAGTTTGCGGTCAACAAAATCTGGGAAGCAGATTCGCGATAATATTATTGTGAATATTAGTATGCATAAGTGAATAAGTGCAACATATAATTATATGAATGAGTATTTTTTCATCATTCATCCGAAATTCTACGTCGAAGTCTTTCAAAGCAAATCGTAACGATCAGAGGGGTCTAGGCTCTGGCATCATCCCTATATAGGTACTGACTTGAATAATAAAAAATATTTTTAAAGTTTTTTTTTCAAATTTCAAATCACTCATAAGAAATTTTCTATACCTATGCAACAGGAAAAAGTAGGTATAGGTATTATGCCTTTCCAGATATTTTAAAATTAAAGTTGCCTGAGAGTTTTTCTTAAAGTTGCAAACCCTGGACAGTCGATTTGAGTTAAGGTGGTCCAAATAACTTTCACTTGCTCATATGCCATTAGGAGTAATTTTTCTTTATTACACAAAGTAAATATTTTTGAAGTACCTATGAAAACAATAAATTAATTTAATAACATGTTGTTTTTGTTGCCACGGTTTAGTAACAATATCCAATCAACTATTAACCTTCCAGTTTATAGTTTAAACCTATTTCAAAAAATTCTAAAATATTTTCATTACCTGTCGATCGTTTTAAAATTACATACACTGCTGGACGAAAAAACCGAAGACCTCAACTTTTTACAAATAAATTTAGAGCCTGAAAAACAGTCGATTGTCTTAAGATGAATCTAAATAAGCGACCTTACTTCATTCTACAATAAAAAGAAATTGAATACACCTTTACTAAACAAAGAATGCACAATTGAATGTACCTAGGTGAAATTAACAGTCAGGAGAACATAACACAAAATTGAATTTAATCACGAGTGTTACCACCATGAGCCCCAATAACCACCCGCAAACGACCTGGCATGCTTTGAATGAGGGTACGAATATATTTTTGTACTATTTGATCCCATTCTTGTTGCAGTGCTACAGCCCTAGTTTATTCAAGGTCCCCGGTCGGAGTTGGCGGCGTCTGACTCGTTTTCCGTGAAAATCCCTCACGTGTTCTATTGGGTTCAAGTCGGGACTGATAGTTGGCCATGGAAGGCGTTGTACACCAAACTCGTGTCGTGTGTAAGTACTTATATATCTCTCATAATATGCGGGCGGTCGTTTTCGTCCATAAAAGCAGAATTTTCGCCCATAAATGGCATGAAGGGGACTACATTATTATGTGGTTCCAAACACTAAAATATACCTACCAATCAGCTGTTATTGCACCGTTCTCGATTAAGACTAACTACTCAGTGTGAGCTTCTAAAGAGATGCCAGTAGCCCATACCATAATACTGCCTCCTTTGATCATGTTCTAGGAGATATGCAACATTGACTGTATCGCTCTCCTGGTCTTCGCCATACCCGTTCACGTCCATCTGGTGATCTCTGACTCAACCTAAACTGATCTGTGAAGAGCACGTTTCTCCATGCGTTGTCATCCAAGTGCATGAACTGATGTGCAAAAGTGCAAAAGCAAGTCGTGCTTTTCGATGTCCCACGTTTAATAGAGAACATGTAGTTCGATTTCTCCAAGACAAACCTTTGTTCATGAAGTCTCCCTTCGAATTTTTCTGGCTGAAATCTGTACTCCACGAACATCAGATAATCGTTCAGCAAGATTAATTGATGGCAATCCTCGATCTCGCAGTACAGAAATTCGAAGAAAGCGATTATCCCGATCATTTGTTGACCATTTTCGACCAGATCCAGCCCTTCTGATTAATTCACGTGTTTCACGAAACCGAGAGAGGGCATCTTGAACAGTATGGGGATAAATTAAGGTGTAGTGCAATATACCGTACACTTCGGTCATCATTGTTCAAAGCAACAATTTTAAGACGCATAGCCGACAAACAAATAAAATGAAGTAAATGTCAAAGAAAAAGATAGCTACCAGCAAAAAGATTTTGATGTTTCAGGAATAATACATTTTGCATTTGGCAGAGTTGGAGCTTGGAATGTGTTAAGGAGTGTCAATTATAATTTTGATTACACTATTTTATTGGATAGCATAATTGTTTATTATACTTCGATGATCACGTCCTCAATATCACCCTGTAGTGACGTTCACGAGCTCCAATAGTGCGTAATGTTTTCAGTTTTTTAAAATCCCCAGGTAGGTACCTATTACTCACCCGCACGTCCGGCCGTTATCTGCTGTAGATAGCTCATTATCGTTCTTACGCTCGATACGTGCGCTAGTGTTTAAGAGAGTGTTGCTGGAAAATTACTGTAAAATGCCGAAACAACTAAAAAGCAAAACACGAAGGAAGTTAGAAAAAATTAAGAAAAATGGATAAACAGCTAAACCTTTCAAGTAAGTACAATAACTTAAAAGTTTTTATTTTTTTTCTTAATTGAGAGACATAAATAGCCTTTCTGTCACTCTCTGTCAGTAAATCCTCTCTGTCAGGTTATCATGCTCACTGTAATAGGTGTGGATGATTAGAACCTCACTTAATGTAATAGTTAAGTGCACTTAAAGGGTGGACAGCAGTCCTAACATGGACCGGTTAGGGACTAATACCCTTAATCGAGTTATGGGGATGAGAAAAGGTCAAAATAAGTATACTTATAGTGATGAAAAATACATAGGAATAATTCGAATAAAGTAATTCTCTCTGTCAGTAATCCTCTCTGTCAGGTTATCATGCTCACTGTAATAGGTGTGGATGATTAGAACCTCACTTAATGTAATAGTTAAGTGCACTTAAAGGGTGGACAGCAGTCCTAACATGGACCGGTTACAGGGATTAATACCCTTAATCGAGTTATGGGGATGAGAAAAGGTCAAAATAAGTATACTTATAGTGATGAAAAATACATAGGAATAATTCGAATAAAGTAATTCTCTCTGTCAGTAATCCTCTCTGTCAGGTTATCATGCTCACTGTAATAGGTGTGGATGATTAGAACCTCACTTAATGTAATAGTTAAGTGCACTTAAAGGGTGGACAGCAGTCCTAACATGGACCGGTTAGGGACTAATACCCTTAATCGAGTTATGGGGATGAGAAAAGGTAAAAATAAGTATACTTATAGTGATGAAAAATACATAGTAATAATTCGAATAAAGTAATTCTCTCTGTCAGTAATCCTCTCTGTCAGGTTATCATGCTCACTGTAATAGGTGTGGATGATTAGAACCTCACTTAATGTAATAGTTAAGTGCACTTAAAGGGTGGACAGCAGTCCTAACATGGACCGGTTAGGGACTAATACCCTTAATCGAGTTATGGGGATGAGAAAAGGTCAAAATAACTATACTATCGCCGTATTCACAAACGATAATTTCCTAAATAATTATTTTCGAGATATTACAGGACAGAAACGCTTTGTGAATACGGGCCTAAGAGTGATGAAAAAATACATAGTAATAATCCGAATATATTAATAATCATATCAATAGTGATGACTTATAACAAAGAATCATATTAATAATGGTTACTAGTGCATAAAAGTACTAACAACACGACCGAAGCATTAATAGCTAATACAAAATTTAAGTACCTTGATCAACAGGCAGGTGACTCGTGTGATATCACTGATATCACTAGCGAGGAATAACAGCCAGATATAGTGAATCAGCTCACTCAGTGAGATCTTCGCTCACGCAACCCCCTGTAACGATGATTGAGGAACAAGGTGATTCTATCACAGCAATTTTGGACGAAAATCTAAATCAAGTAGCTGAATCAGGGCCGAATACCTATTGCTGAAGAATTGTTGGACAGATGTCAGAATTATTTATCACCATAGCTCGACCGCGAAACTAGACAACAGCTAGTTAAAGAGTGGAATATTCCTGGGAACTGTCAAACTCTCAGGGAACCAAGACTCAATACGGAGGTGCAAACACTTTTGTCACAGGCCGAATTGAACTATACAGCAATCCGATTGTTGTAATCGTTAAACATCAATCGTTCAGTAAGCATTATTAACGATACGTTTCTACAAAAACGTTATCAAATAACGGAAACATTGACTAGTGGACCACATCTGCAACAGTGGATGCTGGAAAGATTCTGACAGACATGCATCACACAGTATCTACGCACAGAAAATTCAAATTAAATCATGATGTCAATGCCGCAGTTCAAAAAATATCAGTACAATAAAAGGCGGACACGTTGCTTTTTGTAATAACGAAAAGGGCGACCGAACAAGCTGAACCAGGAAAAAACCTAACAAGGGAAAGTTCCTATACAAAAATCATCTTCTGAATTATTTCAGTCTATTATAGAACTTAGGGAAATTGGAGCTATTGAGCTCCATTGTTATAAAACCCAATGGGAATTATAGGTTCATAAAAATAAATAAATATCATATGGCTGTGGTAAAGCCCAAGTGTCAGAAGTTTTCAAGTAGCCACAATAAGGGCCTCTGACATAACTTAACGACTGCAGTGAAGCAGCCGGGACCCCCTTTTTAGGACCTCCCGGAGCAGAAAATAAATCTCAAGGAACTGTCCACATTTTAAACTTGAGGATTTCAGAACTGTAAAAAACCTAATAAATGAAGGATGCTATATGAGTACCTACGGTTGATCTCAAGAATGCATATTTTTTCAAATTCAAATACGATAACCACCTTTTTGGGTTTACGTGCCTTCCAAATAGTCTTTCGACAGCACCATATGTTTTTACAAAAAATTTTTGAACCTATCGTGAATCGCTTGAGATCTATGGGTCATGTTTCAATAATATACCTTGACCCATATGATATTGATGATATTGATTGATAGAAAAAATAAATAAATAAATAAAAATAAATAAAAATAAAAATAACATCTCTAGATTTTATTATAAATTATGAGAAAAGTTGCCCAAATCACAGTAAAAATATAACATTTCTATAGGATTTGTTTCCAATAGTCAGGAGATGATAATGTCAATTCCAAATGAAAAACAAAAAATTGTCTCACAGTTACCAATGTTCTTGAAAATTAATAACTCTTGTCGCAGCTATGCTGTAACTACTGTTGGGTGCATGTGAAACAATTTGAAAGGGAAAATATCTAGGACTTAAAAAATAAAATTCAAATTATGATAAGAAGATAATTATTCTGAATTATCTCTTAATAGATATCGATTCGTAGTCGAAAAGCTTGAAAAATGCGAAAATGAGCAATAAATAAACAAACAATATTTTACTATAATCTGCACCGATGCATCCAATTCAGAATGGGGTGCAACAAACTCCCGAGGGGTTTGGAGCTTACAGGAGAGTGCTTATCATATCAATCAGCTGGAACTCATGGATGTGTTCAATTTTAAAAGGCTTTGCGAAAAAATAAATAAATAAATAAATAAATAAAATAAAATAAAATATATATATTATAACAGGCATACCCTCTTAAGATAAGCTAATATTACAGCCATAGCCTACATAAATCGCATAGGCGGCGTCAAGCATGGGCCATTGAACAAAATAAGGCGACAAATTTGGAAATGTTGTTTCTGAACTGGGCCTACCAAACGTAAATTTATTTGCCTCCCACCTTAATAATAAATGCAAAACTTTGTATTTTGGCGTCCAGATCCATAATCAGCAACAGTAGATGCTTTCACATTATCATGGACTAATACTTATAAAATTTTACGCAGTTCCGCCCTCCCCGCTCCGATCCACGGTGATAAATAAATTTTTGATTGATAAGGCAAAATATATTGTTGTTTTTCCACCATGGAAAACACAGCCATGGTGTCCTGCATTGAAAAATTTGATTGTTTCTGCGAGTTGCCAATTTTGCACACTAATAAAACTTTACTCTCATCTTATTTGAGACAACCTCATCCTCTATGGGAAAGCCTTACCCGGAGAGCAGCACGGTTTTCCGGGAAGCGTACATCTTAAAAAATGTTCCTGGAACGGCTTTAAAAACCATATGATCTCTTAGCGAAAAGACGTTGAAGCAATATAGCTCCACGTACAAAAAATTGTGGCTTTGTGAAAGGGTGGAAGTATTTAATTCAGACCCAAATAAAATAATTAAATTTTTATAGGAAGAATATAATAAGGGGGAAAAGTACAGTACCCTTAACAGACATAGGTCTGCCTTGAATACATTATTACAACCAACCGATCAGACCATATTAATGAGATTCTTGAAAGGGGCTTTTAGAACAGGACCAAAATTCCCAAGGTACAACTAGATATGAGATCTGCACCCTATACTAGTGTATCTTGAGCCTCTAAATCCTGAGCTAAATTCATTGGAATCACTGTCTTTGCAACTGATTATTATAAACTTACTCTTCTTCTAGCATTATTATCGGCACAAAGAGTACAAAAATTAGCAAAGATCAAGTTATCAAACATAATCCATAATCAATGATGAAAAAGTTGAAGTTGTGATAACGGATCTAATGAAAACTTCCACATCTAACAAATGCCAACCAAAAATAACATTACCCTATTTTAGAGAAAGGTCAAACCAATGCGCTTCGTCAGTACTCATATTTTACATAGACTCAACAAAAGAATTCAGAGGAGAGATAGATCAATTATTACTTACCTTCAAAAAGCTATATCATCCAGCGACTATTCAAACAATCAGTCGTTGCATTAAGGCTGGCCCAAAAGCCAGAATAAATACCAGAAAATTCAAATCGCATAGAACGCGACATGCAACTACTTCCGCTGCTGCAATGAAAGGCCTCAGTGTTGAAAGCATTTTACAAAAACAGCACTGGGGTGGACAGAAAACTCAAAGGTAAATAAATATTATAATCGACCTGTAATGAAGTATCAGGCAAGTTGCGTCAAATCAAAAATTTTAGGTCAGTTATTTGCACCTAGGCAAATAAGTTCATTTACTTGAATTGGTAATTATTATTTACATACTCTTCGTCTGGTTGAAACATAGTTTTACATCAGTGTTATTATTGGTTTTAAATTCTGTGAAAAAAGTATGTAACTTTGATAACGGAAATAAATATTACTCTGCATGGTTAGTAGGTATGCTTCCTAATTTTATTCGCCATAATATTCCAGCAAGCAACACCTACCAGGAAACAGGATATTTTTTAGATCGGTTGTGCTTTAAACATCTACAGGGTGATATTGAGGACGTGATCATCGAAGTATAATTAGAGGTTAAACGACTTACCTGGTAAGGAAGTTCAATCCTCAATTATACGAGATGATCACGTCCGAAAATATCACAACCCACCCGCACCCTATACCCAACTGATAACGATCTAAAAAATTGAAAAAGCTCAGAACGATAATGAGCTATCTACAGCAGATAACGGCCGGACGTGCGGGTGAGTAATAGGTACCTACCTGGGGATTTTAAAAAACTGAAAACATTACGCACTATTGGAGCTCGTGAACGTCACTACAGGGTGATATTTTCGGACGTGATCATCTCGTATAATTGAGGATTGAACTTCCTTACCAGGTAAGTCGTTTAACCTCTAATTATACATTTAAACGCATAGGTACTTTTGATTCAAATTATTTTAACATAAGCTTTCAATAACCCAGTTTTCAGCAACGATTTTCCTATTTGATGAAAAGTAACTTTGATCCCGCTGTACTATTTTCCCTCTTTTTCCCGCTGTGCTATTTCATCTTTGCAGCACGATGTTACGTTTTACCGTATTTGAATAACACATAGTCAGATTAGTTGTATGATTCTGAAGAAATTAAAATTGTGCCTCATCACAATTCCCATATTAGTCATATTACAATAGAATAGTTTAAAGCCGGTGTATTGAGAAAATTTCTGGGTATGAACATACATAACACATACATACCTAGAGCAATACAGAAATATGTGTTTTAAAACTTGCTATAAATATCCTTTTTGTTTATAAACACACATAAACGTGCTTGTTTTATAATACCGGCATTGTAAGTGAAATGTGAAAAGGTTTGTCTTTACGACCGTTTCCCATTTAGCTTCCATTTCATAACGTGCAAAGTAATAATAAATTTAAGCATCATGCACGCCATTCCAGAGATAATTTTACGAGAAATAATCATAGGATAGGTAATGCAGTCAGAAAAAGTTTTTGTCCTTTGGAAAACTCATTAAATGCAGTTTTTGAATAGAAAGCTTACAAACTTATTTGAGTAAAATATTTATTTAGGAACATTTAGACCTTTAAATTCCTTTTATTGTCCTTTTGCGAAATATACTTTTAACTTCATTAATATTAGTTGCCACCATTTTTCACATCCACCTTTTCTGAACTTTCATTATTACAAACTGATAGATAGTATTCAGATTACTGACAAACGAGAGGTAAATTTTTTCGGAGGCCTTAGCAAAATTTTAGGACGAGGATCGAAGACATCTTTCAATTCATTATTTTAAGACCCATGAACTCATCAGCACAAAAAGAATGTCAGAACGGCTGCCATAAATGTTGCTGAAAGTTTTGCTCAGAGTTGCTTCAGAGCACAAAAAGTTTATTCTCCAGACAAATGTAACCTTGTTTTAACCTTCGAATTAATGACTCGTTCCCATTGCAAGGAATCCAGGGTATTAGGGAAAGAGGGATGTGCGGCGTCTCAAGCTGATGTAGAGTTTGTTGGGCACACTTATTACAAAGATCAAATATCGTAACGTCACTTTACGGATATACCTATAATACCTGTTACTCTTTTGGCTAAAAACATATAAGGATCTACATTTTGTATTCCCCTACATGCGCTATACAGGGTGTCTTGCTAAGGTTGGCCACCGGTCATATCTCGGAAACTAATGGGCCTATAACTTCAAAATAAAAAATTTCCAGACATAAGTGATCACGAGAAATTCAATGAAAATATTTTCAAGATGGCCACACTTCCGGAAATACCGGAAGTTGACACCTACTTCGTTATTTTAACGGAAACACCATGTAAATTATTACATTTTTTAAATGTCTGAAGAAATCGAATACAGGTGGTTTTCACCATTGGAATTTAGATTGAGCGGTTTATGAGTTATAAACAAGTGAAAATCGAAAATTTTCAACTTTAAAGCAGTGTACAACTAGAATGACTCAAGATATCTAAAAACGGTTTACATGTCCCTATCGTAACTTTTAATGTTTCATCCCACTATGTGGAGGAAATTTTAATACAGGGTGATGAAAATTATCCGATTTTTCATCACCCTGTATTTAAATTTAAACCACATAGTAGGATACTATGTGATAAGTTAAGATAGGGACATGTAAACCGTTTTTAGATATCTTGAGCCGTTTCCGTTGTACAGGGCCTTGAATTTGAAAAATGACGATTATCACTTGTTTATAACTCCTAAACCGCTCAATCTAAATTCCAATGGTGCAAACCACCTGTATTTGATTTCTGCAGGCATTTAAAAAATATAATATTTTACAGGGTGTTCCCGTTAAAATAACGAAGTAGGTGTCAACTTCCGGTATTTCCGGAAGTGCGGCCATCTTGAAAATATTTTCATTGAATTTATCGCCATCACTTATGTCTGGAAATTTTTTATTTTGAGGTTCTAGGCCCATTAGTTTCCGAGATATAGCCGGTGGCCAGCCTTAAGCAGACACCCTGTACAATTACCAAAATAATTATTATGTTTATGTAGCAACAACCGCATGTAATAAATAGGCTGTCATATTATTCATTCATCAAAAATGAGCAATAAGATGTAGGAGGTATGTAGGTAACGAAGGTAATTAATCTGGCAGATGTTTCTGATATTTAGAGGGTTGTAAAGTGAATCAGTGAAAACAAACCAACCAGTGACACTGACGAGTAAACAAATTCCGGTTTAATTACCCGATCTTGATTAAGTAACGTAACCTTGCCAAGTGTTGTGGGTACACACAGCACCACAGGTGATGACTCTCGACCAGCGTCTCTCAACCAGCGGCTCATTTTAGGAGCGCTTTTTTACTACCTTATGCAAAACGTGACTTTTTAAAGCAATTTTAAACTTATTTACAGTGAGTACCTATTTATAGAAAGTACTAAATACTAACAGAAAGTATTTTAATTACTAGTTCAAGTGAGAAATTACTACTGATATAAGACGATCAATAAGTAGTACCCATGTATAAATTCGTCAAGACTCGAAAAATAAAAGCTTAAGTATGGTCTTCAGAAAGACAAGCTTGTAAGTCTGGGGAATCCAAATTCGAATCCAAAGAAGCTTTTACTTAAGAATATACACTAAGTTGAATTAGGGTAACTGGGGGAGAGATTGACCACTGGAAGAGAAGCACTTTCAGGTTTAAAACCATGCTATAGCGCTGTCTAATTTATGTGGAGCTCACTATAAGTAATGTTAACAATTATTGTAGGTTTGAAAGACGCATATTAAAATCTCATCGTCTTTTAGAAAAATAGATTTTATTGTGAAAAAGTTTCAATAAGAATTTATCTTGAGTACAATCCAGAAGTGCAAAAAATCGATCCAGGTAACTTTAAACATAATATCTTGGAATATTTTATGTAAACGTAAGTACTGGAATGTTTTAACCTTACAACCGGCTTCTCTTTGAGTCGGTCTAACGAAAGTTGAGAGATCCGTCTTTCCTCTGCATTTAGGATAGATGGACATCTCATTTTAAGAAGGAATGAACCAGACATTATTGTTTTTATTTTATTACAGACATGCCTACAGTTTACATCCGGAAGAAAAATACTACGAATAGAGAGACGTGGAGCGCCCAAAATCTGCAAAATGCTATAACCGCATTCCAAGCGAATAATATGGGAATTAATGGAGCAGCTAGGATTTGGGAATTGCTAAAACATTGCCAATCATCTTACTTTAGAAGGTAATTTAGCCAAACGGAGAGAGCTTGAAACAAGAAAATTCACCACAAAAAGAAACTTCAAACTATAATACAAGGCTAATAATAATTTATAAAGCAAAAGGTAAGAAAATTTTGATATCAAAGTGCAACAAAGATTAATATATGATGCACTTGATCCAGTCTTCTCTTTTCTTGGTCGTGTAGTCTTCTTTATAGTCCGCACATTCATTTTCATAGTCCTCAGCTTCTGCCGCGTCTCCATCATCCTCTGAATTTTTTAACATCATATTTTCCTCAGATGCCGTTGTAGAAGAAGAAGTTCTTAGAAAAATATTTTGACTTTAAAATTGGATATTTTTCAATTTTTTACGTTTTTGTTTGTTTTAATTTTTTGTTTGTTAAAGTCAATGCAATTACGAAAATGATAACACAAAATGAAAACTTTTTCCTGTTTTTTCCCAAAATGGCTCAACAGATCTAAAATGTACCTACATAGTTGAACAGAAACAGATTTTCAATCTTAACAAAAGATCCAACTAATATTTATCTCTAAAACAATTACGGGGACTAAATAACATTTGAAAATAAATGCAAAACTGTCATGTGAGTAAAAATCAACCTTCAGAGGTGAATATCTCGAGAACAGGAGTGTTATGACGATGGAGAGTTCTGATTGAAGTCTCTTTTCCCTTATTGTCATTTACGCTACTGACTTGATTGCAATTACAAAATCTTTTTTCAATTGCCCATATTAAAGAATAATTTTTTTTCATACTCCACACTTTTTGTGAGAAATTTTAAGTTACCTCAGGCAACGTCACTAATTAAATATTCAGGGTTGGCGCCTCTTTTCTCTCCCTAACTTTTACGCCACTAACTTTATTGAGGTTACAAAAAAATACCTATAGCCCCTGTATTTCAGAACAAAAAAGTATTCCTAATTTTTTCATAGTTGTTCATAGAAGTTTCCTCAGGTAATGTCACTAATTATTAATAATAATATTTTGCACAAAAATTCATAGAGTTAAATAAGCTTTATGAAATCAATAATTTTGCAATGTAATTGGCCCAATAATACCTGAGAAAACTTAAAATATCTCAAAAACCGTGCAGCATTTGAAAAAAAAAAAACTAAAAAACACTTTTTGTTTTGAAATCCATGGACTAATAAATAACGTTTTTGTATTTGCAATAAAGTCAGTGGCCTAAAGTATAGGAAGGGAAAAGTGTTGCCAACCATAAATATCCGCGCCACTGACTTTGAAAAAACGCCTACAAAAACTGAAACATATAAATTAAAGGGCTTTACTTACTTATTGTTCACGCCAATAAGTTTAATTGAAATCATTTTAAATTTACAGGAGTTATACCCAAAAATTGTTATATTTTTTAAAACTTAGACACCCTGTATCTTTTAAACAAAACGTCACTTTGAGCTGAGATTTGTTTTTAAGTATTTTTATGAGAAGAATTATCCCTTTTAAATTTGGCCCTATATCTCTGAAACACCCTGTGTATTTCAATTTCTAAAGTCAGATTTTTGGTTAAGGAATACAGAAAGCAGTTGTTATTAACATATTGTTACACAAGCAGTTATGGTTTGTAGACAAATTTTTGAAAAATTTGTTTAAAATCTTTTTTTTTCAAACAATTTATTTACTGTCTAGTGCCTAGTTAGACATTGGTAGTAGACATTGTTTCATTCGGTAATGCTTCTAATTAAGTTTTTATTAATAAATTAATTCAATAATTTATTTAACATAAATCTATTCAAAAGCTTTAGCCAAATAAATGTAAATTAAACATACAGGATAAATGGAGGGAATACTTGTCAGATTAATATTTAAGTCAGGGTGTAAATTCACCGCATTCGGAAATCTTTATTATCCTTTGATTTGCTAGGTTTATCCTGAGCTCTTCCAGCATGCATGGAACGCATTTTAATACCAGCAAAGGATGACGACTGCAAAGGACTGCAGGAATTCGACATATTCAAAGAAGTTGCCATCGCGAGGCCAAGGACTATTTTTGGCATCGATCTATAATCCACATAGGTTAGATCTCAGATTGTCTCGAGTACCTATATTCAATTTTAAGATTACCATGTAAACTCTTGTAAACTATAATGCCTTTTATGGAGACATTTTGACGTGAAAACTGCTCTGATATGCTGTCAATGCCAATATTTATGTTAGTTTATAAATAGAGATTTTCATCAACATGTTGAGAACGTCTGGGCTTATAACATGCAATTATTTTCTTTGTGTATATTTGTTTATTTTATAACTCAGTGTAAAAAGTTTCCATATTTTTTTACGGTCACGAATGGTTCTGAAAGGTTCTGTTGAAAAATGTCAGGAATTTATCATAAAATTTTGTAGAACGAGTGACCTTAAAAATTTATAAATTCTGCCACTTTATAATAAATTTTAGGTATATAATTATGACCCAACTTTTTGAATTCTACGCATAATTTTAGATTTGTTCGAAATTTCCTATTCCTAAATAAATACTTTTCGAATATAATGTTTTTATCTTTATTTTGATAAAAAACATGGTCCGGTGAAAAATCCTCAATAATGATTTTTTATTACACTGAATAGCCTTCGATCACATAAGTTGCTGATGACAAATTGTAATTTCGAAGGAATTAAAAATTCAAATTCGTAAATAAAATCTGCCACCAAAAGATATCATTAGGACTGGAAAACTTCCTCTCAATCACTGGAGAGTCTTCGCCTAGTTGTCTTCACGAAATCGCTGAGCTCAACTTCACCTCTCGATACTTGCAAGACATCTTTCAAGTGGTGACCCAGAACCAAGGCTGTCAGAGTTAAATTGGAGTCTTTTTGTGGTTCACCTAATGCAAGGGTGTTTATTTCTATTACTTTTATTACTCTCGTGGATCTTGGATTCGACTCAAAGTCGACAAAAAATATAAATTAAATATATCACAATGTTGATCTTCGTTAAAGGAGGTGATTGAGATGTAACACTGCGCATATCTCAGAGATTTCGTAAACTAGCTGGCAACAAAATCTGAATCATATTGCTTTGATATAAAAGAGCTCCACTAATCGATACGCGATACGACGAAAGTGATTTATAAATAGAAGAGGAATCTTTGATCTGTCAATTTACATTTGAATCATTTTTCCAATCGGTACTTACACCTACCAACAAATTTTTGTAATTTTAATTTAAAAATTTCTAGTTATAATTATGTTTTCTTTCTAATAATCCTGTAATATTGTTCTTAATTATTTAAAAATTTTGCATAGTAATTATTATAATTTTCAACCATATATCTGAGTACGTGGGTATTAAAGGTACTTAACTATTACATAAATTTAAACGTGTTTAATGCAAATTCACATGTTAGTATTGAAAATATTTAAAATTAATTAAGATACCGCATTATTGCAATTTATAATTATTAGTATAGTTATATTTAGAGTAATACTGTATAAAATTATATTACGTAAATTTATGCCAAGAAAGAGGCGTACCTATAATACAATGTGTTGTAGGTGTGTGCTTTATATTATGTATGTATAATACATACCTTCAAATACTTACTTACTTGCAGTAAGTACATGTTACATGCAAACCACATAAAGATATTTATTACAATATACAAGGTGATTTGCATAAGAACCGACACAGAGCAGGGGCGTGTAGGGAAAACCAAAATAGGGTAATTTATTATATAACATATTATAGGGTAAGTTATAGGCCTTGAAATAGGGGTTTCAAATTTCAAAAAAATTCAATATCTCAGTTTATATCTCACCCTTAATATGTTACCTACATATTTTTTTAACCCGTTGGGCGATTTAAGAAATTTTAAATTGTGTTATTTAAAATCATGTAAAATTCAAAAGTTACTTTTTAAATGAAATGTCAAACTTGACGGATCAGGAAGAAAAGTTGAAACGACAAAGAATTTTGGAAAACAACAGGAGAAAAATAAGTTTCATGGTTAAATTTAGGGGTTGATAAGGTAATATGCACCCTAAAATATTAGGTACACAATTTTTTATCCCGTTGGCCGACTTCAAAAATTATTACTTTATCTTATGGCGATATTTCAAGAAAACTTTGTCGTTTTCTATAAAAACCCAAATAACAAAAAAAAGTATTTCAATTATGTTATTTAAAATCATGGAAAATTCAAAAGTTGTTTTTTATTACATGTCAAACTTGACTGATCAGGAAGAAAGTTGAAAACGACAAAGATTTTTTAAAAATAACAAGAGAAAAATAAGTTTTTTTTTTTTTTTTTTTTTTCCTCAAAATTACCCGCATCAACCTCTAAGGGTTATTAGCGGGGGTTTCTGTGGATTTTTCCGTTTCCTACTATCCATCTTCTAATCCGTCACATAAAGGGTCAAACAGGCAAACATATACACATCCGCCACATAATCATATTTTGTTGTATAAACTTGCCGCATTTACTAGACTGAGTAGTTTACTGTTTTGGTCCGGATCACTAATATGTGTCTGGTTATTAGACCTTGCATTCTCTAGTAACTCGCATTCTTCAATAATGTGTTTCATAGTGAGGCGAACATGACAGTTTTCGCATTGTGGGGGGCGATCCTTGGTTATTATGTGTCTGTGTGTCAAGTTGGAGTGGCCCAGCTTAATTCTATTCAAGACAATCTGGTCCCTTCTTTTGGGAGGGACCACGAGTAATCCCCTGACTGACGGTTTAAATTGTCTCAAATATGTGTCATTTTGCTCCCAGTCTACCTGCCATACTCGAAATATCTGTGATCTAATAAACGCTTTTAAATCACTTGGTATGGACAGCTCTGTTATTCCAATGTGGTGGTCGCCAGTAGCTAGCTTTGCTACTGCGTCTGCCCTTTCGTTCCCCTTAATACCGACATGGGAAGGTGTGTATATGAAGGAAACTCTGTATTTTAGTCGGTGTATTTTCTCCTTAATCTTTATTATCAAAGGGTTTTGAGGGTAGGTTTGTTTGAGTGACACCACAGCACTAAGGGAGTCTGTGCATATTGTGAAATGACTATCAGGGGATCTTTCGGCATATTCCAGAGCCTGGACAATTGCGAAAAGTTCCGCGGAGTATATGCTAGTAGATGGGGGCAATCGATAATTTAGTTCTGATGTCGGTGTTATGACAGAGCAAGCGGCGTTGTTATCCATCTTTGATCCGTCGGTGTAGATGAGTTTTCTGTTTGGTGGGAGTTTTCCTATGACATTCGCAAATGCGTTTCGGATGATTTGTGGGTTTGTTTCCGTTTTTTGGTGTAGTGTTAGTTCTGTGTTGCATTTAGGGGTGTGGATTATCCAAGGGGGAATTGTTGTGCATTCCCACGAAAGGGGTTTATGGAGTTGGAAGTTAATATCTGTCTGTAGGGTGTTGAGTCTTTCATGAAAAGGTGGGGTAATATTAATATTGGCTCTGTATATATTACTGTATCTATCAGTTAGAAAATATTGGGTGTTGAAATGGTTACTTTTAGCAAGGCAGTTCACTCCGAAGTTGAGAGCCAACATTTTGCACCTCAAATGGAAGGGGAGTTCACCATACAGGCACAATAGACTCTTGTTCGGGCTAGTGCAAAAAGCACCTGATATGATTCGAAGGGAAATTGTTTGGATGGACTTTATTGGTTTTAGGTAGGATTCTCGGGCTGTAGAATACGCGATGGCCCCGTAGTCGAGCTTTGACCTAATAAGATTTTGGTATATATGGAGTAAGGTGGTACTATCCGCTCCCCAGTGATGGTGAGATAGGACTTTTAATATTTTCATTGAACTGAAACATGATTTCTTAAGGTAATCTAGATGTGGCTTCCAGGAAAGTTTGGTGTCAAATAATATTCCAAGATATTTAACTGAAATTTCAAATTTTAATGATTTATGGTGTAATCTGAGGAGCGGAGTATATTTATCTGTTCTTTTGTTGAAGAGAATGCATTTGGTTTTATCGAGGGAAAAGCGAAATCCCGATTTTTCTGTCCACTTTGCTATGCTATTTATGGTCTTTTGAGTCAAATTTACCATCGAGCTATTCTCTCTACCCTTTACAAAAATTACCAGATCGTCGGCGTATAGACAACTTTTTACTGGTGACTGAATTGACTCCAAGCAACTGTTAATAGAGATTAAAAAAAGCGTTACGCTTAAAACACTACCTTGTGGTAGGCCATTTTCTAATTGTTTATTTGTTGACTGTACGCCGTTACAGACAACTCTCATTTTTCTATTACTAACAAAGTTTCGGACAAAACTCAAAATGTAACCTGAAATATTCCAGTCATGAAGTGTATGTAAAATAGGAGTGATCCAGGTCATGTCATATGCCTTCTCAATATCAAAGAAAACCGCTAGTAATTTCTGCTTATTAGCAAATGCTTCGTGTATTTGAGATTCAAGAAAGACGATATTGTCGTTTACGGAGCAGTGTTTTCTGAAGCCGTTCTGGGCAGGGTGGAGGAGTTTATTAGTTTCTAAGATCCAGGTTAGTCTATTGTTTATAATTTTTTCCATGAGTTTGCACATAGTGTTCGTGAGTGATATTGGCCTATAGGATGAGGGGGAGTTTACCGGTTTATCAGGTTTCAGGGCAGGGATGACTAGAGACATTCGCCAAGAGTTTGGAAATGACTGGGAACTATATATGATGTTGAAAATTTTTAACAAGTGTCTAAGAGAACTATCAGAGAGGTTCTTCAGAAAAGAGTTTGGAATATTATCAGGGCCCGGGCTTGAGTCTTTAGTGCTTTGAAGGCAATTTTTTAGTTCTTCAAGTGTTAGGGGAGAGTTGATAGGTAGAGAATTGTTGTTTTCGGGGTCTCTAGGAATTTGACTTTCGACCTGCTGTTTATAGTCGAGGAACTTTTTGCTATGGTTTTTGTTTGAAGCGTTTTCTTTGAACTTGTCGGCTAGCATCTCGGCTATAGATATTGGGCTGGAGACAGTTTCGTTTTCGTTGGAGAGGGATATAATGGATTTTGCTTGGTGGATACCTTTAATTTTTTTTATTTTGTTCCAGATCTCCGTTGGAGAGGTGGCTGAGTTTATACTAGACACAAATTTCCTCCAAGATTCTTTTTTGCTTTTTTTAAATATAAATCTGACTTTGGCTCGGAGTTCCTTGAAGTTTAAAAGATTTTCTTGGGTTTTGTGTCTTTTGTATCGGTTGAAAGCGTTTTTGCTCGCTTTCAGTGCTGAGGCGCAATCATTATTCCACCAGGGGACCGGAGGGTGTTTTTTAGGAAGGAAATGTTTACCAACATGGTTTGTAGCAGATGATATCAGTGATTTTTCGAATTGTTCGACTATATCATCTACGTCATCTATCTCTGAAATCTGCGACCCTGAGAGTATTGAGTCTACTTCTCTGGAATAACCATCCCAGTTTGCTTGCGACAGATTCCACTTTGTTATATTATGCGAGATGTAAGTATTATCCATGAGGTTTTGGATTTTAATTGGGAAGTGATCGCTTCCATACAGGTAGGTGGAGGATTCCCATGTTAGGAAAGGGGCTAGGAGTGGGTCACACATTGTTAGGTCTATTGCCGAAACGCTTCCGTTATAAGAATTGAAACGAGTGGGAGTTCCTGTATTAAGTAAAATTAAATTTGATGAAATAATGATATTCTCTATAATTTTGCCCCTTGGATTGTTAGATTCGGAGCCCCAAATAGTATTGTGGCTATTGAAATCTCCCAGAATTATGTTGGGTGTAGGAATTTGTTTTATCAGGTCGAGAATTTCCCTGTGACTGACGTCTCTACTTGTTGGTAGGTAGATATTGCATACGGTTATTTTCTTTTTTAGATGTATTGTAAAGGCGACCGCTTCTAAATCTGTCGTTAGGTTTATGTTGGTTGAGTAGACTTTATCACTCACGAAAGATATAACCCCTCCACTAGCCCAGTCATTTTGGATCCGGTGTTTTGAAAAACAGTTATATCCCCTAAGGGTGGGGTCGGCTTTGAGGTGGGATTCTTGAAGGCATATAACTAATGGGTTATTCTTTGAGATTAGGAGTTTCAATTTTTCTAAACGGGTAAAAAATCCGTTACAGTTCCACTGCAAGATGAACATTAGTTATGTTTTAGAGGGTGTGTTGGGGGAGAAATTCCCTCTCATTGCGGAATGCAATGAGAGGGAGGTGTTAGTAGGATTTCTGAGAACAATCATCAGAGTCTGACTCAACTGCTGTTAACAGTAGTTGATTCTTTATTTTTTTCTTGAGTCGGGTACAGCGGGATTTTATACTTCTGTGTGTAAGGTAGGGGTAGATTTCTGAAATGATAGTTATCATATCTACTGGGTTTGTTATATACTCTCTAGCGACACTGAGAGGGTCTGGTGATCCGGTAACATTTTCAAAAAAATCCTTAAGTTGATCATATGTTATCATAGAAGAGAATTTTTGCTCGACAATAGATTTGGCTGGTTTTATTAGATCTTCCAAAGGGGTTAAACTTTCTGTAGAGTCTGACTTATGTAATGACAGATCACTTTGTGAGACAGAAATACCTTCTGCTTGGGTTCCTGCCTTGAATTTTTTGTTTCTGTTTCTTGGAGCGGTTTGTGTAGGGGTTGGAAAAAAATGGGGCTCGTCAACAATTTCAGCACTAAGGGGCAATGATTCGGTCTCATTATGTCCCGTAGATACCGTGGTGGAAGTAGAGGCTGGTCTTTTTTTGTTAACAGTTTCAGTGGCAGTGATAGGTGGGTTCGTGTTTTCTGGTTGGTTGTTAGTTGAGTGGGAGGGGGTGGGGTCCGGTAGAAATGATTGTTCCTCCTTGTTTGGGCAAGAGTCTGCCCGGTGGCCGACTTGTTTACATGAGAAGCATGTCAGTTCACCGCTACTTATGAAAATTCGGTATTCAGTATCTTCAAACTTTATTAAAAGAGTTGGGGGAAGTTGAAGATTTTCATCGGGCTGGACAAATATTTGCCTCCGGAAACTGAGTATGTGTGCACATTCTTCACCTTCAAGTCCGGCTCTGAGGGTGGACATAGTGGAAACTGCCCTGCATCCCAGCTGACTCAGGGCATTTTCAAGATATTCGTGGGGTATCGTTGGGCATACATTAGACAATATCAGCCTTTTTGCCGGTGTAATTAACCGTCGGACATTGACCAATCTATCGTTAATTGGGACTGTACTGTGTTTGTTAATTAAATCGTTAACTATTTGCAAGCTTGCGAGATAGATGCATACACGGTTTCGGGATATTCTTGATGCATGAGTTATGTTTTTAAAACCAACAATCTTTCCGATAGGAGAAACATAATGAGACAATTTTAAATTTTCAGATTCGGCCAAATCCATGACAATTGCCAGGTCTTTTTTTGGAAAAAGTGATGTTTTGGCAGCACTAGCATATGATGAAACACTGGTCGTCGACTGGCCGTTTTGTTGGGAAGAGACTGTTATTATGGGATCCATTTTATTATTATTTTTTTTTTCCTCAGAAAAGACCCCTGTAGTCAGAAGTCTTTAATGAGTTCAATGAAAAGGTGTTATTAGAATTTATTTACGGATAGAGATATGGGTTAAAATCCATTTAAATTGATGTTTTTAAAGACTATACACTCCAATCTATATCAGTTGATATAAAAAGGAGTGCAGATAGCCGACAACGGGCAGCTAAGCGACAGAATTTACGGCAATTATTTTAAATTAGTTTACCGTGCTATTTCTATATACTTATCTTCGTTTCCAATGCTGGCCTGGTCCTATTCTTGCGTTAAGACCCCTCCGAGCTTATAGATACTGTAGGTACGTTGGTAACTAATTACGAAAATTCACTTTGATTTGTGAGATCACAGTGGGAAACACCTCGTTTCGCGGGACAACTGCTACCGGCACGTCCGGTACACTCGGCTGTCTTCATGAAACTCAGAAAAATAAGTTTGATAATCAAGTTCGCCATTAAATAAAATCATAATTTCTTTTTCCAACTTTTTTTTCTCTTGTTATTTTTCAAAAAACTTTGTCATCTTCAAGTTCCTTCCTGAGCGTAAAGTTTGACATTTAAATTGAAAGCTAAGTTTTGAATTTTTGATGATTTTAAGTAACAAAATTGCAATATCTTTTTTTTGTTATTCGGGTTCCTGTGGAAAATTACAAGGTTTTTTCAAAAATAATAAGAAAAGTAAAAGTTTGAGATTTAAATTCTCCATAACATAAAGTAACAATTTTTTTAATTGGCCAACGGGTTAAAGAACTATTAACATTCTAAGGGTGCATAATCTTTATCAACCCTTTCAAATCCTACGCAATTCAACTCGCAATTCCGATTTGGTGCTCTTGGTACACAAATGTAGCAAATTAAGGGTTTCTAAGTTCAAGTATAGCTGAGATATTAATTTTTTTCGGAATTTGTAGCACCTATTTCAAGGCCTATAACTTCTCAGGAGTGCAATTTTGTATAGATATAAGTTGCGTGAAATCATCCTCCTTTGGGTTTCCCTACACGCCCCTGCTATGTGTGTCGGTTCTTAAGCGAAGCACCCTGTATAACAATTTGAGGATCATGGTATAATATACTAAAATACAGGTACTCACATTATCTCACCTTCAAATTCTGAAAAATTAAAGGTGAGGTAGTTTAAGAAACACAAGTTCATTTATAATCATAATTACGAGTATGTCCGATTTTAATTAGGTAGGGATAGTAAGCGGACTACGAAGTTTCCTGCATAAAGAGTCAATTTGAAGATTTATATAACTTTACTTTGGTTTTACCTGTTAAAATAATGCACTTTATTTAACAAGTAGTATAATCAAAATAAAGTTACATAAACATTCAAAGTGACTCCTTATACAGGAAACTTTAAGGTCCTGTAGCTCCTTAAATAATTAAAATCGTATACATACACTGTGTTGCATAGTAAAGGTAACATAGGGAAAACACCACAGTGAATATTATTAAGTATCCAAGCCACTCTGGTTTAAAAGCTGATAGTTTCCTAGGAAACTGCATAGTATCCTAGGAAACTTGGTAGTTTCCAAGGGAGCTGTATTTTTTGAAGGATGTCATTTATTTTCAAAGTATTGTTGAAATATGCCTTACACGTATTCCCTAATGTTACCTTTTCTATGCAACACAGTGTATACGATTCTATGAAGTTTTTATTTTTTTATAAACTACCTCACTTTTCATTTGTCACAATTTGATGGTGAGCTAATAAATCACCCTGTATATACATATAACTAATTTTTTATTTTTTAATTTTATTTACTCTGATCTTGATCAAGTGGATGTACTATTAAGTTGAAAAATATACTTAAATGTCTTTTTAGGGTTAAATTTCAGAATAGAAGGGGGTGAACGAATTTACATTGAAAGTCCTCGCAGATTTAGGTTAAATCATCTTGGAGTTCTTGAGGGTAGGAACAACTTCATATAGAAGCAACCATCGAAAAAAAAAACAAGATCATTCATCAAGCGGCGATGAACAAAGAATATGTAGAAAAATTTCGTTCCCATGATAGTGACCGACAGATAGCCATTTCCTGGAAACAACCGGAAATGCAACCGCGAACCCGGAAGGCTCGATTCGTATTTGGCTATTGATATTGATTGGAATGTTCAGTTAATTTTGAGTTTAATAAGATTTATAATAATTTATCTTTAGTTGATTGACACCTTTTCCCACTGGAACCGTAACTGTAACAGAGGATTCCAACCCATCCCAGGTTTATTCTTATTAATCGGAACAAATAAGTCTGACATGAAGCCTTTAACCTTGAACGATAATTTGGAACCCTTCATGCAGATGCTGTGTTGACTCACTGGACGTAAGCTGTAGATATATTTTAGCTTTGATAAGAAAATTTAATTTGAAATAGAGAAGTAATTCATTAAATTTCTTTTTAGCAGTAAGTATGGGCTTCTCAAAAGTCTTACCCTTGTACACTTGAATAAACATAACCCGTTTATGTATAAAGAAACATAAAAATTGATAACGAAACAAAATAATAGTAAACGGCTTATTAAGTTATGTTATCATAGTAGATTAGCGATCATAACTTTTTGTTCTAATATAATTACGCTTACAAAAAAAAAATAAACAATTACTTACGTGGTTGGGTGATCCACTTCTCTATACAGGAAGGGGTCATATTCTTCGTCGGCTTCTTGAGACTTATTTTTCAAATCCTTTAATTCTAATATGTAGGAGCTATCCGGAGTTTTTCCATCTACGGCTGGAGAGAAACTAGAACAAAATCATTCGTTTCAAAATAAATAAAGGGTCTCTTGGTCATTCAATTTATTGTTATAATTAAAAACATAATCGACAAATATTATTACCATCTGACTTCATCCATTATTGAGAACCTTAAGAAGAATTTTAAAATAGGACTAAATTAGTCATTACAGTCCGGATGCATGTATAATATGTGTAATGCAAACTCAAATCATTATTTACTATAAAAATAAAAAAAAATTTAACTATGACTTTCATTTCCAAATAATTAGCGAATATATTACTAATGGTTTGCTCGTAACAGTTATTATCATTTATTTCTCAAGTAAAATACGATCGTAGATAACGGTGTCTATTACCTACATTTTATATTTACCTTTCTTTGGAATCAAGTTTTTCTTTCTTTCTCTTAGATCAATAATATAATCAATCCATCATGAATAGCTGGAAAATCATCTAAACCTGTTTTCTTTTACAATGGCGTTCAATAAACAGCCATTTCATCATGTGAATGAAACTAAGTTTCTCTATGACTATTATCGAATAAAGAGTTCGTTATTACCTACTGTTTTTAATTAAGGAATGATCTTAATTCTACATACTGCATGAAAATGAGCTTTTTTATATGTTTCAACGTCTGTTGGAGTAGGAGAAATTGGATTTCGCTAGGCCGACCGTGCAGGGTACTCATTGTACGGCCATACTTCATAGAAGGATTTAATTTATAACGATAAGAAAAACTCTCCCAGGATTATCCATTAAACACCCTCCTTCTGCATCGGAGGTGAGTAACTGTAATTCATTCCACTACGACACCTATTCTAGCAAATATAGCAATAATAATAACAAATGATAATTTATAAAAAACTATTACATTCATATGAAAAAGCTCTACATGGTTTCAACCGCCTGTGTCTTAGAATTTAATCTTGGGTATAGAAAAAATATAATAGAAGACTGTGAGTAATCCAATCTTTTTCATTTAAAATACGCGTCCTTTGAAAAGTGTCAGACCTCTTCAAGATAAACACAGATTTTGAGCCAAGACGAAATTTAGTTCAGGACACAGTCTCCTCGTAACCCAATACGTTTGGTCAAACGCTTTTCCCGACTCTTAACCGCCAGAAAAAGATTATTTGGGTGAACCCAAAAAATACCGTTCTAAAACGCTTTCTACCTTGGCGTTAGGTCCATATTTTTCCCTCCAAGAATTTTTTTCAAATTTTGAGAAAAAAATATCACCGCGGAAGCTAGATCGGGTGAATTGAGTAAGTACGGAAGCAATTAGAATTTTGGTTCGTGCAATTTTTCCATTGCGTAGTTCGGGCTATTGCACGTATGCGGCCGAGCGTTGTTCCGGAGAAACAGCTCTACTTTCTTCTTGGCCAAATGTGATCGTTTTTCATGATTTTTTCGTTCAAGCAATCCAGAAACGCGGCGTTTCAAAAACTGTTGCAAATGCTTTTCATGCATAAAGAACGACTTTCGCCTTCTTCGGAATTTGTTCTCCCACCTCGATCCACTGAATTGACTGTTGTTTGGTCTCAGGAGTATGGTGAGAACCCATGTTTTGTCGAAAGTTATTAAAAGTCGCAAAAATTCTGTTGGATTTTTTTAAACAGCTAATGACACTCGCTCAACATTTCAAGCCGTACCCATTTTTGGTCGATTTTTTTGATACCCGTTTTTTGGTCAACAAACGCGGCACCCAACGCGCGGATATTTTTTTTTACCCAAATCTTCGTGTAAAAACTTGTGTACCCGTTCACCTGATTCCCACAAGATTCAGCAATATCCCTTACTGTCAATCGGCGATTTTACATCACAGTTGCATGCATTAAATTGACGGCTTCAGTAGTTGAAACAGTTTTTGGCCGCCAAGAACGTTCATCATGAAAAGTGGTGGTACGACCGCGTTTGTACTCGGTCACCCAATGTCTCATGACTCTACATGAAGGAGATGATTCAGCGACACTGAGTCCAACTCATCTTTAATTTCTTGAGTTTTTTTCGATTCAAATGAAGAAACTTGAAACATGAAGAAAATCACCGGGCGATACTCGATTCCATCTATTGTTGACAAAAATTGTTGCTTGTCAATTTTGTAACAATAACATTAGCTAAATACTCACCTGAATGACTTGAAATTTTTAAAGGATACACATATCAATACCGTCTATCGGAGAGTGAAAGAAAAAAATTTTTTGCCCATAAGGCTGATACTATTCAAATGACACTTACTATGACTATTCAAATGAGTCATAAGTAAATTACAATGGCATTAACCTTTCTTATTGACCTAAAGTTCCTAGGGATGGAATTAAAGATATCTTTAGGCCAATTAAATATCCAAAAATATAATTTAACAAGTAAAATGCTGTCGATTTTTCTCTGTGGATATGGCCATTGTTATTGCAATTTCGACAATATTTTTTTAACGTCAAGATTTCTAGCAATTTAGTTTTTCTATAAGCAATGAAAGAGTATACAAAAACAGGACATTATAGTTAATTAATTTGATTGTAAATTAACACGGAATTTAAACCATAAGCATGACCAACCTGTTAAGAGACAATAAATATCTCTCTTTACCTATAATAGTGTATTATCGTACAAAAAACCTCCAACCTTGAGTAACTTTTAAACCCATTTATACTCTCAAATTAATCAAATTACGTTTTATTTAGTGTTAAGTGGCGGGTGATTCAGTATGCATTAGGTAAATAATTTTTCAAATAGACCACCAAGTCTATTATTTCAGGGTCGTTTGGTATTATTCTAAATATCTTTGGTTTTATAGGAATTTCGCAACCACTGATGTCGAACATAAAATTTTGAAATAGAGAAAGATGTTTTTTAAAAGAACAAAACGAGAATTAGCTTCATTATAGAAAAGATTATAATTATTGTTCCGTTCTAGTAATTTTGTTTATATGCATAAGAGAATACTATTTTCGATTTCGAATATCTATTCATTTGTAGAACGTTTGTAGTATCAGATATGTTCAAAATAATTGCTCAATTAATACAATCTCCATAAAAGACAACACCCGTGTGGTTGAGGTAGTACCCATCGGGCGAGACCCAGTTGACGAAGAGTTGCCCTCCAATGAACGACACTTAGGTTATCACTTAGCAGTTCGTCGCATAGAACTCGTTGGATGTAAAACTCTAAGTCTAGACTGGTTGTGGTAGCTTGAAAAACTCTGCTACGAACCACCTCCCCTGGACGCAGTTGTCGTATGGTGACTGAAATTCGGCACTTGGGGTAACGGCGCCGGAGAACATACGACGATACGACTGTGAACTCTCCAATCAACCGTATCACTCTATGCAGACAAAGAGATCTGGTGGTCTGGAGACTGGAGATCTCGACTAAGTCGCCTGAAACTCGACCTCACAAACCTAAATCTTAAAGTGGAAATCCAGGCTGATGGGATTATTGACTGGATAGAAAACCTGATATTTCATATAAGGGGTTATTTATGGCTTATGATGGCACACTATTGTTTACTTCTCCCATTACACCATTTACAAAATGGAAACCAAAGTAATTAAAACAACTTGCTAGGGACTCTCAGAAGAAAAACCCGAGAAAGTCTGCACAGGCTCAGCTGCAAAGGGCGATTATCAAGGTCGCACCACCTCAAAACCAATGCAAGTTGAATGTTAAACTGTGATACATCCAGATACACAACCGAGCAGGGAAGCAGTAGCGTTGCAAGCCCTGTAAGTAAAACCTAAAACTGTACTAGGGAGGAGGAGTGACTCGGCTGGATCTGCTGCAGCCATCGGGTAAACCAGCCCCAAAGATCTGCCGACAAGATACTCCTTGGCATCAACTGTTGAATCGATGAGATTTTAGGCTACCAAAATACCTTTCCCTCCCTAGACGCTTTTTAGGCCCCAGTATTGCTTTTTGTCTATATGCAAGACTAAATCGTTAACCACAACTGCAACAGATTTGCTTGACAAAAAAATTCATAACCAGATAGTGGATATAAAGACAGGGGCTCACTCTCTTTCTGGGATGAAAAAAATATTTTTTTGCTACAATACGGCTGCTTGGACGACAAACAATATTTAGTATATTGTCGCAATCGGAAACAAAATATCTGTTCCTCGAAAATAGATCGCGCGACGACCCTATCAGAAATCTGGTACTAGGTGTGCTTATTGAGCAGTTAAAGTTGAATTACATCTATAGTTGTACAGTGGTTGTTTCTCTTATGGCTTATTTTGATAATTTTTATCTCAAGGACGTGCCGTTACTACGATATACTGCAAGAGAGTGATATAAGAATACATTTCATTCCAAATTCTGCTAGTTGTGGGGTACTGAAATAACGAGTTAAACAGTAACTGTAGCCACCGTGTGTTACACTGATAAGGCATCTCATCTAAAGAGGAAATTGCAGTGAAAATTACTATTTCAAATTTCTCTGCTCCCAGTAATGAACTATTTTCAGAATCATTAATTTTGAATTATCAAGCTGTTGAATTGTTCATAATGTAATGCATACAAACGTTGCATGGTGTTGCAACTCTTGGAAAGGGTGTCGCTCGTCTTGAAAACTTATTTAACAGTAGTTATTCATAAACTAATAAAACTCTCAATGTTGAATATAATGAAGAAATGGAAGGTGATAGTGATATTATTTTATAATATATGAGTAAGAGACACTTTACTTGACAAGGATAAAATGTACTCCAAGCCAAGGATGGAATACGACTAGGAGGAGAATCCTTATAAGGCAATTGAAAAATATATTGATAAGATCATGACTAATATGCAGAGAGGGTTGAGATCAAGTTTATGAAAAACAGCAAAAAATTATAATTTATTTTCCTTTTTTTTATGGAAATTTAGGGGTAACGTTTCTTTTCACAAAAACATGTAAAGGGGAAGATTTTCCATCTCTATCAGTATAATGTTCCATTGTCGATTCCCATCATCTTTGTTTTACTTCTGATTAACAGCTATTTGGCCGTGTTTCCAAGTTTACACTGTATCTTGAAGCATTTGTGCATTAAAGCAAGTGGCAAGTCTGTGCTGCCACTGAACATATACAGGGTGATTCTTTTAAAGCGCCCATTAGAAAAAGTTCGACTTCTAGTTGATCTAGAAATCTGAAATTTGGAATTTAGGCAACATACATAATAACGAGTCGAAATGAAATATTACCAAGATGGCGGCACATTTAAAAATGGGGAAAGAAAGTGTCATCTTTGTTTTTTTAAATGGGACACCCCATACATTACTGAATTTTCAGATTATCTGAGAAAATGTGATAACAATGGTACTTATAGTTTCAGTTTAAATTGAGTAGGCTATGAGTTATAAACAAGTGAAAATCACGATTTTCCAACTTTAAAGCCATTTCCAACAAAAACGGCTCAACTATATTTTTTTTAATTATGAATATTCGTATACAAGCATTGTGAATACTTGGTACGTTTGTATTTTCATGCCTTACTTTTTCTTTTTATATTATGACCAATAATTGTGTTATTATATCGTTTCAATTTAGTTTATTTTTTTTTTTTAGATCAAAGATATGAAAAAATTGGAATTGTCAGGTAAATTGTGAAACTTGTCGATCATGTCTTATATTAAGTCTATTCCGGTTTTCTCAAGAAGTATCAACCCGAAAAAGAATTTTTTTAACCTTTTATAGTAAATTCTTTGTGAATACGAATAGAATAATAAATCCTGATTACAATCCGACCGTGTACGTATATAATTTCCATTACAAATCCAAGTATAATCAAGATTGGAGGCTTGTATTTTTGTTATTCAGTGCGATAATATGCAAAAGATTTATCGATTCTAAAGTCGTTAACACTATAATGTCCAATCTTTACAGACTAAAGAAATGAAAATCGATTCAGAAGATTATATTTTCTTGTTAATTATTCCCAAAGTTATTAATCAAGGACGCTCTTTAACCGTGACCTCCAGTCCTAATGCAGGAGCTTTCCGTCGTTCTTTAAATGGCCGCAAGCTTTTAATTTGGCTTTACGACTCGTTATAACTTCCTTGTAACTTGTTAAAGTTAGAGTTAATTATTTATGGTGAAAACAAGTTCCATACATGATATTTCCTGAGTGTTCCATGGAGTGTTATGATACAAATTAACCTTATTTTGATGTGTTTTTATGGTTATAAATATTTATGGTGAGGGAAAAAGAATCAGATAAGCCCATAAAAGTGTCGTGCTTTGAAACATATATGTCAAACGTCCTTTGAAAATAAAATTTGTATGATATTATCTTCGTTTTTATAAATTTTCCAGATTTATTAATTTAAATTAAATAATCAACATTTTATCAGACAGAAGGCTTTTTTGAAGAGACAACTTTTTCAAAATTTTTTCCAATTAATTCAGTGGTAGTTCTCAGAAACTGAACTACCTATTTATATTATTATTATTATTAAACAATTACACTTTAAAGCAACAAGCGCAAGTAATGTGAAAATTGCTACCTATTTATAAAAGTAAATTGAAATGTATCTACAAAAAAATTTAGGAGGTGATTCCCTGTTGAAAATTAGCTGGTTTTTTGATTATTCGAAATCCATCCCCAAAATTTTTTTCACCTGTTTTATTCACAGGATTCTGGCAAGACTGTCATGATTCACAAGCAGGACTCAACTGGACAAGAAAGGAGCAGAATAGAGAAAAGTGGAAACATATGAAGGGCGCATATGTTCGGAAATGGACTGTAGAAAAAGGCGATTGAGACTATCCACATTTTGTATGCCTACTTATGAAAAAATTTTCGACCGGGTGATTAGGTCTTATTGCATGGTAAAATCTGTAAATTTTTACTGATATCAATAAAACATTCCTAAAATTTCGCCTCACATTGACATATGAATTGCTTTTACTGCCAAAATCGCAAGAAATATTTCGAAATTTTAATGAAACTTTCAGACAAAGATACAATTTTTATTGTGTAACCAAAAATCGGTTAATTGGATTGATAGATTTATCAAAACAAATCCTAAAACAGTGAGTTTAATTGTAAACGTTTACTTTTCTTGTAAATTTACCTACATATATTAAAAAAAAAAATTAAATCGAAAATAAACCTTATTTAAAACTATGCAGGTAAAAATTGTTGGTTTCAGCTCTTAATCGATTAAAAACCTTCAATTGTTTCGAAGAAAAAAAAACAGAACACGTATGGTCGCATAACCAACCAAATATCATTAAATAAGTAGTTACGGGTATATTACAGGGTGTCCCATAATTAGCGTGCAATACTGAAACAGCAGATTCTATTTTCAAAAATATGAAAAAAGTTCCTATAAAAATAGGTCGAGAAATGCTTCCTAAGGGGGCTACAGCCCCCGAAAGGGGAGCCCATGAAGATGGTTTTTATTTAATACCTCCGAACCCGTTCAAGATAGAAAAGTGAAATTTTGTGAATTTATCAAACTTTTTATGGCCAATAAGATGCAATTACAAAAATTAAAAAATTTTCATCATCAGGGGGGGGGTCAGAAAGGTGAAGAGTGAGGTTAAAATCACCCTAACTTTTTTTGTATGTACCTCGTGCCAGGATTTGAGATCAGATTATGAAATGTTGAAGTTTTTTACACAAAAAAGGTCGTCTTGCTGAATTTCGATAACATGCACCGTTTTCGCTTAAAATCGATTTGAAAATTACCTTACACGGCATAAAAATTCATATTGAAACACAACTAGAGAAAAATATTCAACGTAGGCCATGGATCACGGGATGTAATAAGTAACAGTTTGTTTGAAAATTGTGTTTCACGCTAATTAAGTAGAAGAAAAAAAAATTTATTGAGTACTGTTTTGTAAAAATGGAAAAAATCACTAACCAAGAGCTGGCTGAAATGCACTTCGTATATGGATTCTGCAATGGTCGTGATCTGGCGGCTGAGTATGAATACCGACGACGATTTTCAAACCGAAGAGCTCCTACACGTCAAATGTTCACCCGCATACGTCAACGTTTACCGGAAAATGGCAATTTTTGACGTGCTCGCGGTCAGGGGAGACTCCATCATAGGAATCATGCTGTTGAAAATTTTTGCCATTTTTTTGCTCAATAAATTTTCTTTTTCTTCTACTTAATTAGCGTGAAACACAATTTTCAAACAAACTGTTACTTATTACATCCCGTGATCCATGGCCTACGTTGAATATTTTTCTCTAGTTGTGTTTCAATATGAATTTTTATGCCATGTAAGGTAATTTTCAAATCGATTTTAAGCGAAAACGGTGCATGTTATCGAAATTCAGCAAGACCACCTTTTTTGTGTAAAAAACTTCAACATTTCATAATCTGATCTCAAATCCTGGCACGAGGTACATAAAAAAAAAGTTAGGGTGATTTTAACCTCACTCTTCACCTATCTGACCCCCCCTGATGAAAATTTTTTAATTTTTGTAATTGCATCTTATTGGCCATAAAAAGTTTGATAAATTCCCAAAATTTCACTTTTCTATCTTGAACGGGTTCGGAGGTATTGAATAAAAACCATCTTCATGGGCTCCCCTTTCGGGGGCTGTAGCCCCCTTAGGAAGCATTTCTCGACCTATTTTTATAGAAACTTTTTTTCATATTTTTGAAAATACAATCTGCTGTTTCATTATTGCAAGCTAATTACGGGACACCCTGTATATCAAAATCTAAAAATTTGTATTCATTCAAAATAAAACATGTTGACGTCATAAAATGTAACAGCTCCTAATTAAATACTCGTCTCGAGATACCCGGTATAGAGTTTTCGTGGACATTTAGAATTATAACGCTTCTTGTTAAAAACTGTCCTACCTCTATTGTGACAAATACATTCTTTGTCTAGGAGCTAATAAAAAGTATTACGTCAAAGTTTGCATTATATATTTACATTAAAAATAAGTAGTTAGGTATACAATATAACAAAAGGGAGAGAAATGCATGAAAGGTGTATTTTGATGCAACGCAAAAATAGAAACGATTCTCTCGCATGAGGAGACAATATAATATTTTTTCCTCAATGAGGCTAGTTTTCCTCCAATGAAGGTAAATGGAATTTAATTTCGGTTATAGGATCATAATAACTTGGAATAATTAAAATTTATGTCACATGCTTCTTTGCTTTACTAGCATAGATACATGACAAAACAACAATAACTTATAGACTGGCGTTGCTATAATCATGGGAGTTTTCTAAAAATATTTCCGCATTTTGAGTGATAACGTAGAAAATTATATATTTATATAATTTGCTCTGTTTTTTTAATTATATACATTCAAGGAGTGAAACTTAATTAACGTGGGATATTTATCTTTTACGCATCTTCGCACAAATTAGGTTGATCCAGATCAATGAGGAATTAAGAAATGTCTTGAAAGTCAATCGCGGGGTCACATTAACATGGGAGAAGATGTGATTGAGTAATTTTGGAAACATAGGCCATTAAAATTTCTCTTTTAGAATTTTTAAAATTTGAATTACTTATTTGATGGAAAAGTATTCATCAAAATGAGTACCAAACTCAAGAACGAGTCAATGAATCAAATAAAAAATTTATGAATTCAACAATGCACTTGGAACACCCAAACGTTCCAGAAAATTGGGGCCTTTTAAAGCAAATAACCCTAAATGGGCAATTGAATTAAATAATATATCCTGTCAATTCTATTTCTTAAACTTTAATTGGATATCTAAGAAGAACGTCGTGTAATAAGCTGCACTTTAAAACTTAAAAGTTTATAGCGTCCGGAGCGGTAGGTAGACATTTTTCAAGGTCAGATTGCAGCGCTGCAGTAACAGTTCAAACAACTTTTTTTGTTTTTATAGATTCGTTTATAATATCTCATAAGTTTTCACCAAACACATGGTTTTATTTTTAAATTGCATAAACTCACGCGCTTCTTATTGCATATATTAGCCAAATTAAGTATTATTAGATACCCATTAAAGAAAAAACTGATCCACGTGACTGTATATTTTTAAAAACACAATCAATGAAAAATCGAATGGCCTCATAAATTTGATTTATCTCATCATTTTATTATTCAACATAACATTTCAACTAAACAATCTATATTTACAACTTCAAATTCTATTTATAAACTTAAGTTTTTCAGAGTAAAGGCTTAGCAAATATACCTACGTAGGTAGGTACATGCACAGGAGGATTAATATTCCGATTTCACTTTTATTTCAGTGGTAAAAGATCGAAATAGATTTCGAGAAATGAGATTAGAAAGAGTCCTGCATATCGGGGTTGAGTATTTTAAATATACAACGAGTTATTTTTAAATGTCACAATTCGCAATCACTATACTACTGCATAATGAATTCGTTAAATTAATCTTTCTATACAGAAAATGGGACAAAAGTAAATTGAATATTTCGCTCATTTATTTAATATTTTAGATCGTGGTAGCATTATTTCACAGAAAGATTAACTTTTATATAATATTACACAGGCATACCAAAAAAATTATGTATTTATAGGCGATTATTGATCTTTAAAATAACATGAAATATTTGTGTTAACACTCTAGTGAGGCAATCGGCAATGAGGCTTTGAAACTATCATGGGAAATTTTGCATAATTTTTTAATCGATTATTTAGATTTTTTAATTCGCAAAGTTGTTTATCCTGCACCGAATTATCCAAATTAAATCGACCCAGAAAAGTTAAATATATGAATAAACAACAATCAAAACTATCAATAAGTTTAATTTTTATCAACATGTTTATCAGTAATTTTTTTTAAATTGCACTTACAAAATTAGGTCAATCGCACCTTTTATTACGAATGCAGATGTTTGTTAGAAAAAATATCAACTAACCTGTCTAGCCTCTCTAGCCTCTCTAGTCTATGTTTTCTCAAATCACTGGGCAGTGATCTCCTCCTTGGTCTGATTGGAGCGTAGAAAGACATTTTCGCGAAAAAAAATCGTAAGACTGGAGTCACTAACTTACTTAATGCGATACACTCACAATATCAACTAACACAATGTGAAATAATTACATCGCACACCTAAATTTAGCGGAAAATTTATTAACGATGAGCAATTTACAATTTATAAACAAATTGTGTAATATAATTATAAAACTCCTTTAAAAATTTTCGCGTGTGATCGGTATAGTCTCCTTACTCAAACTCAGTCACTAAATATTTATAAATAGTACACCAGTACACGCGATGAAAATTTATTTCGAGACAGATGATAATTTAAGAAGGAGATTAAAAAAGGATGAAGGATACTCACCATGTTTTTCCTTCATCATTGACAAATGCGGGATTCACCTTTTCGCCGCTCATTCTGATTCATAAGCGTCCCACCAGGAGTCGGCCTGAAACAACACAACGGATCTTTTCAGGGGCGCTAGTATCGGGGACACTATGTATGTTCTTTGACAGGAGTCGCTCAGTCAGGAGAGTCCTGGCTGTACAGCCGACAGGAATCAACTGAGAGTAAACATTTCCAGTCTTGAATCTAGTTGCACTACGCCGAGAAAAAATTTATTGGTTTTATTATTAGATGAATAGACTAATCTAGGACACGTTCAAGATAATAATTCACCAATCATTTCTTCGTGCGAATCTGGCTACTTCACTTCCAGCGCCGATGTCTCCCTCCGGCAGCGATATCCTTGCAAATAGCAAAGACAAGATGAAGAATCTAACGAACAGAAGCCAAATGTTTTCCATCAGGTGCCTACTAGTACTGTGATAATAATAATAATGCTCATTCTACCTAGTCGAAGTGCTATTAGAGTCTGATTTTGCAATAATCCATATTACTGCTTTTATAATACAGGGTCACCAACTAACTCTATACCGGGTGTCCCAGACTTAATTGACCAGGCCATATCTCATATACAGGTTGAGATAATCGAGCCGAATAAAAAGCATATTATTATAATTCTTCAAGCTGTATAACTTGACAGCATGAAAACAACCCTCACTCCAACATCCCCTAAGGTACAGCGCCCACCCTTAAAAAAATGAATAGCACCCTGTATATATTTTTGTATATTCAAAACCAGTATTCGATTGTCTATTCAGATGATTTTTCAGATTCAAAATTGGTTGAGAAATAACCAAGAAAAGGTTCATCAAGGTGGTCATGATTTTTTATCTGAACTTTCTCTGAATGACTTTAGCTGTCAAAATTTATCAATATTTAAGTAGTCATAGTTTTTAACAGGCAGGTGATAGTTATTATTATAATTAAAGTCCAAACAATTTATTTAATAATTCTGATTTATTGGGAAATTTAAAAAAATAAAACAAGAGACAAAGCACTTTATCATGAACCTTAATGATGACTGTGACCTGCTTAAAAACTATGAGCAAAATATTGATAAATTTTGACAGCTAAAGTCATTCAGACAAAGTTCAGATAAAAAGTCATGACCACCTTGATGAACCTTTTCTTGGTTATTTCTCAACCAATTTTGAATCTGAAAAATCATCTGAATAGACAATCGAATACTGGTTTTGAATATACAAAAATATATACAGGGTGCTATTCATTTTTTTAAGGGTGGGCGCTGTAACTTAGGGGATGTTGGAGTGGGGATTGTTTTCATGCTGTCATGTTATACAGCTTGAAAAATTATAATAATATGCCTTTTAATCGGCTCGATTATCTCAACCTGTATATGAGATATGGCCTGGTCAATTAAGTCTGGGACACCCGGTATATGCTAAGGTATCAATGCATCATCTTTCACAACTTATTTTAAATGTGTGTCCTGATTAGCTTGCGAAGCAGCAACTTAATTAAAATGCAATAGCTTTGAATACTAATTTTTTAAAGAAATAATATTTAAAGCTAAAAGTGCTTAAAAGGTGATAGAAAATATATTAAAGCTACAACTATTGATGAATATTTTTCAAAGTAGATTTGTTGAAATTGGAGTCAATGCAATAACAATAATTTGTACGAGCTTTATGATCTTTCAAGTTTTGCTTGTCATGGAAAATCAATCATTTTTCTAGATAGAAAAAAAATTCCTTTATCCCGATATCCATATAAATAGTATATTACACTGACTTTAAAAGGAATGACCAATGATTGATCTATTGTGAAACCTTGACCTATACAGGGTTATTCACGGTATACGCCACGGAAGATTATGGCTGTGTCTCTGGATTTTAGGATCTTTTTATTTTTGGAGTGGATAGAGACCCGGCAGAGGTGCGTTTTAAAATTATATTCATAATGTACAGGGTGTCCCAAAAGCATAAAACATATCAAAGTTATGTTTTTTTAAATGGAATGCTCCTATGTTATTGCATTTTTAGATTGTCTGAGAAGAGGAAATAATATTGGTTTTTACAGTTGGTGTTTAAATTCAGAAGTTTTTGAGTTATAAATAAGTGAAAATCGTAATTTTTCAAGTTCAAGGCCCTGTACAACGAAAACGGTTCAAGATAGAGAAAAAAGGCTTACATGTCCCTATTTTAACTTTTCATGTACTATCCTATGGTATAGAAACATTTGTACATTCTTTGATTTATTTATTTGTCGACGCGTGGAGAAATCTCAGAATTTTTCAATATTTTTATCACCCTGTATAAACATTTCATCTACATCATTGGATAGTGCATGAAAAGTTAAAATAGGGACATGTAAGCCGTTTTTCTCTATCTTGAGCCGTTTTCCTTGTACAGGGCCTTGAACTTGAAAAATGACGATTTTCACTTGTTTATAACTCACAAACTTCTGAATTTAAACACCAACTGTAAAAGCCAATCTTCTTTTTTCTTCCTAGGCAATCTGAAAATGCAATAATATAGGAGCATTCCATTTAAAAAAACATAACTTTGATACGTTTAATGCTTTTGGGACATCCTGTACATTATGAATATAATTTTAAAACGTACCTCTGCCGGGTCTCTATCCACTCCAAAAATAAAAAGATCCTAAAATCCAGAGACACGGCCTTAAACTTCCGTGGCGTATACCGTGAATAACCCTGTATAGTAGGTAGCAGTTAGTAAGTTTAGGTACCCATACAATTCAGTTCTTTCTATTAAGAATGTATCCTCAAAAGCTAACGTGTCTCTATGGTCCTCCAGTTTATGAAACGTTAATTTCATTTAAAAGACTCAAAATATTTCCTTAAAGTAAATAAAAACTGTATGTATACAGGGTATCCGTAAATTAATGGGACATATAGCTCAGCTACAGCTTTGCGACCTCAAGGAAAAGCGATTAAACGAAACGTATCTCAGTACAAAAGTGCTTCCTCAAGAAGTTATGGCACCTCGAAGAAGAAAATTTGAAATTTTAAATTTTGTATATTTCGGTAACCAAAGTAGCGATCAAGGTGAAAATTGGTATACATCACTTTCAGAGACAGTCAAACGATATTAGTTTCAAAGTTTTGTAGCACAATGCAGAGGGCGCTGTCGGCAGAATTTTTCCGTGTGTCTTTTATTATATTTTTTTATTATGAATAATTTTGGTTACTATTGGTAAACTTTATGGAGCGTACGTTATTTTTACATAAAAAAGTTATACTTATTTCGTGTCGAGAAAATGTATCGTTTTCAAGGAAAACGCATCTAAGCGTTTCTAAGCATTTTCAAGAATTATGATATTTTGATATCTGTCTCTTAATTATTCGTTTTCATTTTTCATGAATCTATGCAAACGTTGTTAGAAATGCATCGAAGCCAATGGTTGAAATCAATTGAAGCCAATTGAAACCATTTTGAAAATCTTTTGTAAATAAACCGAGTTTTTGATAAAAAAAACTTTATCTTTGAAAAATTTGAGAATAATTTTATAGAAATATTTTCAAAATAACAATAATAAACTACTCCATCAGTTTTAACTGACAGATGACAAATTGAAAAAAGTAACAACATGCTTAATGATTGCTGTTTGAAGTTTAACTGAATAAAATATCATAATTCTTGAAAATGCTTAGAAACGCATAGATGCGTTTTCCTTGAAAACGATACATTTTCTCGACATGAAATAAGTATAACGTTTTTATGTAAAAATAACGTACGCTCCATAAAGTTTACCAACTTACTTTCGATGAATGCTTTTGGTACAATCAAAACATGTACCAAATTTAGGTTTGCTAAGTTCAAGTAGGTAATAATTATATCTGAAATATTGAATTTTTTCGAAATTTGCTACCCTATTTCTAGGCCCATAACTTCTCAGGGGTGCAACTAAGTATAGATATAAGTTGCGTTAAATCACCCTATTTTGGGTTCCTCTATACGCTCTGCTCTGTGACGGTTCTTATCCGAATCACCCAGTATATTTGATTTTTTATGGTTTGTGTTGCAAGAATTGTTTTTTAGTTTGTGAGAATTTAATTTTGTTTATTGTTTGTAATAAAATATTAGTTTACCTTATTAATTTAAGCTAAGAAATTCAAACAATCATAACTCAATATTTTTCAAACACATTCTCATAATTTTTTTCGTGATATCATGCAAAATTGAATTCTTCAATTTGGAATTGTGAAATTGTGATTATTGTGGAGATAAGAAATATTAAAACTTAGATTTATTAGAAACAACGTAAAACTCGGTTAACTTGGATATCCAAAGCGTTGATATCACAGCAAAAGGTTTAAAAACGGTTATAGTAATCAGTTTTAAGCTGGACGGTGTAAATCAAAAATTTGCAGAAAAATTCAAATTCCATATCGGGAAATCTGCATAAAAAATACATCATTTCATTCCAAATAACGAAGTCAATAAATGCAACTTCCGGTTTAACCGGAAATATGTACGACTATTTTGGAAGTATTTTATCTAAGTGGGAAACAAGCGACTATAGGTACCTATGCCAAAATGCAAATTTTCATAACAAAAAACCGACTAGAATTGCATAAACTTTTAATGATCCAGTTCCATGAAAGACCTTGTATATTATAACATTGTTCAGCTAAATGCTTGCTAAGATAATATTTACCTAAAAAATATAACTATGAAAAAAATAAAGACTATTCCCATAAGAAAAAGTTAATTTATGAGACCCTTTTACGGAAGAAATTATTATCAAAGTAAAATGATGAAAAAGTGTTGTATATTCAACAATGAAAAGTCTTACGTAGGTATGTAAATTCTAGTAATTTTAAAAATATCAAAAAACTGCTTTTAACTATACGTTAAAGACACCTAAAAAAATTTCTGCCTTGGCTAGTGATGCTACAAAATATATTATTATTTTGCTAATCTCAATATAAAAATCTTAGTTGCAGTCCGATTGGACGAGTAATCAAGAAGAAGTATCGATTTTCTTTCGAAACTAAGAAAGCTTCGCATTCCTTCTTAGCGCCGGTGAGATGGCTACGTAAATATAAATACGTACAATGAATTTAGTTGAATCACGATTCTTCGCCAGGCGATAGTATGAGGGGGATAAAGGAAAGGTATAAATTTGTACGTAATAAGGGTTTACGAAGGGTGAGATAATGCAGACGTTTAATGACTTGTAATATAAATTAACTGAATAAAGGGAATCTAGGTGTCCTAAATAAGTGTCCCCTCTAAAGGGAATCTATGATGTCCTAAAATAGCGGAAAAGCTCTGCAGTACGTTGTGGGAAAGCATCATCGGAGGCAGAAAAAATAATGATAAAAAATCCAAGTCGTTAATTGACTGTGATATGAAGAGGCAAATTTGTGAACGGGTCGAAGTAGGTACTGTTAAAATGTGCTTCAACAATGATCAAACTGTCAATGAAAAATCGTCAAATTTTATGCTATTTTCCTAATATAAACGAGAAAATTGTACACGAATCATGATTATACATTATGTTGTTAATCTTGAGTGAATGCCATGGGAATACACAAGACCGCGACGGTCTACGTCCAAAGATTTCCAATTTGCAGACATCCAAATGGTAACGTTATCAGAAGATTGCGAGTGCTGGTCATCTAATTCCAATTGGAGGTGTAGACCGCGGTCGTTCACGTTCTGCATTGACCAACCGTTCTGCGTACGAACTCCACACCATTCACCAATTTTTATTCACGTTGCCCAATTAACGATTTAGTTTTTGTCTAATAAGCTGCGTACTCATTAGAGCATTTGCCCCGAACGAGCGCGCCGAACAGAGCAGAGCCGAGCATTCGGGGCGTTTATATTTTTCACCCGAGCCCCGAACGAGCATTCGGTTCGGCCGTTCGGCACTGATCCAGTTGTTCGTAGATACTTAGTTTGGCAGTAGAGCTGGTTAATCCCGTCCAGACTGAACGCGAACATCCTTTGATGTACCGACAGAGCTCGGATCGGTCTGAGCACGTTCGCCGAACAACTTGAGCGTGCTTGGCTCTGTTCGGATGCTCGTCCACATCTGGAGCGGTTCAGCTCTGTTCGGGGCGCTCGTTCGGGGCTCGTGCTCTAGTGAGTACGCAGCTTAATAAGCTCAACAAAAAGCATATTTTTTCATTATTTTTTCTGGCCTCCGATGATGTTTCCCAATAACGTATTCTGCAGAGCTTTTTAAGCAATTTTTAGGACGTACCGTATATTCCTAGATTGATTAGCGTAATCAAGTTTCAATGCCTCATAATACTCTACAGGGTGTTAAGAAAATGACGGATAAACTCTTCAGTACATTGTAGGGTACACTCAGTACGGGAAAAATAATTTAAAAAATTCTGGTCTTCAATTTGGTGAGATAAAAAATGCCAAAGTTAACATTTTACTATCTTTGTTTTTCGGTATTTGCAAAAACTAGATGATTTTACAGATATAAAAAAGGGTACTTTAATCGTTATCAATTAAAAAGATTGCTTAAGATGTAGTACTGGCTTGGAAAATTTAATAAGTTTTTTTTTTCTTTTCTAAGATGCTGAAAAAAAAGCATTTGGCAACAACGGTTTTGATACCTTGACTACCTACATTGTTAGAAATTAGACGAAATTACCAAATAGCAACTGTTATTGTGTTAAACGTTGCCAAATTTATTGTTCAATATTTTGCTTATATCTTTTAAAATGTAGCTCTGGAATTTTTTTAATTATTTTTCCCGTACTTTACTGTGTGTCCCCTACAATGTACTGAAGAGTTTATCCGTCATTTTCTTAACACCCTGTATAACACATCTACTAGTATTATGTTATTTTTAAAATTTAATTATTGTATTACATAAGGTCCATATTATTGTTATTAGGTCCTGCTGCGTAAATGAGAGTATGACAAATCCATAAAATTCAATTTAATCATTTCTATTCAATGTTTTGTAATTTTGTTAAATGAATGAGCACGTACAATAGAATATTTGAATGACGTTATTTATTTACCAGCACCACGTGCTTTCATTAAATGGTAGGTAACTTCGTTTTTAACGTCTTTCAATTTAACAAACGCATTCGTCTGCTATTATGATTATTAAAGGACTATGAATATAAGATTGTAAATGAAACCCTAATTCAGGATATCTACATTTACCTATTCAATTCATACTAAGTGCAAGATTCATAATACAAATTTGTCATTGAAATTGATTTTGAAACCTTGGCTGGCAATATAGCAGCTGTTGAAAGGTCTTTGTCATGTAAACAAAGGGAGTTCTTATCCTTACAGACTATAGACTGTTGACAACGGAGTTCGTCGTACCTAGTTAAATAATTGAAGAAGAGTTCAGCGAATTTCCCACTCATGTATATCGACGTCGAGACACGAATAATCTAAACCAATAGAAAAATAAAAATAATGCAATGACGTAGTAAGACAATAAAGCATAAATGAAACGTTCTGCGTTCTTATTCATTACGTGAATAGACACTTTAAATTATTATCATGTTTTTATTTTTAAGCTGTTACTGACAATAAATGGATGTGAAATTCTGTTTAATTTTTTACTATCATTTTTTTAACAATTCATTTCATAGGAGTATTATAGCTTTATCACTGACAATTTATTCAACTCATCTCTCCATAAACCAATAGGATAACAGTTTTTCAAAAATTACGACCAATCAAATCACGATTTAGGTGGAAATTTTCGGAGTAGCAAAAGTTCCGAAAAAACACAACTGACAACAACGGACGGCAACGGTCAGAAATGTACCAACTTAGTGGGAGGCTGTTTCTGGTATATCAACCAAAAATAGGCAGGCGATATTGAAAATGTACATAGATTTTGCAATTTTATGATAAAAAACTTTGTTTGCGTATGGCCCGGGCGCATTTTTGAAAAGGTCAAAAAATTTAGCCGAACTGTATTATAGCAGCCTAGTTCGATTATTTTTTACTACTTGTATAGCTGCCGAGATGATTGTTTTCAGACATTTTTGATGTCACCTCTAATCTCAAAAACGAAAGGAACGTTCCGAAGTCGCCCGTTAAACGCGCCGGCGCTTATTAAGCTCCCACTTGATCGCGATCTGGAAAGTGATTTCGATACCGACGATCATGACCAAAATATATTTACTTTTTTTTATGAGTGACATTGACTAAAAACACACTCACATCTAAGATGTGAGATACTTTCCAATAAACAGTTTTTTTTAACTTTATCGGGTTTCGGGTATATAAGCTTTTATATCATCATCAGTTAATTTAGGGGTAGCAACTTATTCATTGGCTTGTAACATAGACTTCAATAATACGCTTCAGTACGATTTCTAAATCTTTTCGGAGTATCGAAAAGTTATCTGCATGATTACTTTGACATTTTTGAAAATTTGATCAAGTCAGATGCTACAATAACGTAAAATGTCTAGTACTGCGATTTTCGGGTTGAGGATAATCGAATTTATCAATTTGATGCGGATTTAGTCGTATTACTATGAGACAAAAATTTCGGTCGTGGGCTCTCGTACTATACCTAAGATAAATTCAACCACGAGTCGTATTTTATTAGACTATTTCACGAACAAACAGAAAGGCCAAAAAACAACTCGTACTTTCTCGATTCTGGAATGACCAATCGCGCTATCTACAGTTCCAAAATTGAACGAAACTAAACCTACTAGTTGTATTAGGTACTATTGAAAATTGCATTTTTATCTACGTTGTGTTGATTTTATCCCTAATAAATGTTGCAATTATTCACCTACATTCATCTTTGGTATTTTTCTAATTTATCTAATTTATCTTGTATCATGGTGTTTTTAAGATGATACTTTTTTGTATAAAATTCATCAAGGCAAACAACTTTCTCAAAAATTTTTTCCTAAAAAAGTCAAAAATAAACGAGAGTTTTGGAAGTTGAAAAAAAAATAGTCCAGCCCTGTGATAATTTCAACTAACCAAACTGATTTCAAAATTGTTTGAAGTTCTCGCCATTGTTTACTGGTAGATATTTTATCAGATCTTCATGCACTTTTATCACAGATCTGGACTTTAAAAATTTAGAAATTCCCAAAGACTGTATCTCGTTTTTTTTTAATTTTTAAGAATGGTTATTTGAAAAAGTTTTCAAAATAAAAATCCTTTTTCTTCCGACATACCTACCTAGTGGTTGTAGGAAATATTTTCTTTGTTATTAGTTACTATGTTTCCTTTTTATTGCATTTATTAATAGCAGTTGCACTATTTTAGGTGATTTTATTTATTTATAAGCTTTTTATTTATAATAAAATATTTTGTAGCAAAGATAGATAAAACAGCACACAATCGTTCTAGAAAAATAGCAGCTACATTAGAGATACTCCACTAGTCCCGCCAAGATACTTCTTCAGCGGTAACTCATGCTTTCGTTTATGGAACTTCGTATTATGGGCACTCGTAAATTTTCGAAGAAACTGCACATTTATTTAGCTGTTAGGATTATTTGAGCACATTCTAACTAGATGAAGAAATAAAAAATAAAAAAAGTGAGACTGAGCTATAGTTCTTTAGATTTGTAACGAAATGGGTGATATATCACTTTATTTGTCTCAATCCCCCCAATCCTTTGAAATGCACCGTTCTTATTTCTTTGGTTAAAATTATTAAATAATATTTCAGTACAAGTTTCTGTACAATTGATTATTGTCAGTTTAAAATAAATTTCGTCTGTCAACAATGACTAAACAATAATAATTACCAATAAATTCCTCGAGGCGTTCTCCTGACTACTTATTCTTCAACTTTATATTAATTAGCCTATTGTAAAATATTAACACAAGATCACAATCTCACCTGCTATAACAGATTCTTGATTAAAGTTGAATATTAAATTGATCCCTTATTACCGGTTGATAAAATCACAAAAAAAAAAAAAACTATAATCTACTTTACCACAAACAACCCCTATGGTAGTCCAGTTACTGTTACAGATACAGATGACTGTTATGTCGCTACTGTATAAATCTATACTCGATAAGCACATTAATGGCAATGAAATGACAAGTTCCCGCTCAGATACCTTTTATATAATCAATTAGATTGTTGACAAATTATGACGATTTTGTGTATAATAATTACATAAAAATCAGTAGACCTTACGGATATAATGAAGTTAACACTTACGGAATTCTCCATTGTTATCATATAGCCCACTTAGTAAGTTTATCTTAACCCGTCAAGTCCTTCGAAAAAATCGCTCAGAAAATGAACTAGAATCAGACAATGATATATTAAAATTTTAATAATATCTCAAGATTATTATATTATTAATACAATACTTTCCACTTAGCGGGAACTCATAATAATTAGGTACATTCCTATTCCTATTTACAATTAATAAACATATTCATAATAATGCAAAAAGTATATAGGTAATTATTACCTATGTACTCATACGTAAATCTAGTTCAGGTGGTAACTCACATAAAAATTATACATCGAAGATGGATTAACATGGATTCGTGTAATATAATTAAGAAGATATAAAGAATAATACATAATATTATGATCACATGGTTCTCAAGATTATGATGGTTAATGGTCTAGGTGAGTAAATTATTAGCCAAATAATTAGTTAAATTTTTTATATATTTTTTTAACTAACTGAACCTTCAAAAAAAGAACCTTTAATTTTTGCCAGCTAACTGGACCTTCCAAGAACCTTTTTTTGGGTTGAGTTAACCTTCTGAACAATATTTTTTATTAAGCTGTTGGGGTCTTCTGAAAACTCGAGTGTCAGAGCTAACCGGTCCTTTTAATAATAATTTTTGGGCTAACCGGACTGCAGTTATTTTGGGCTAACCAAACCGTCAAAAATTAGCTTTTGCTCTATTTACTAACCTTCAAACTATTGGACAGAAATACTTTTTATTCTTATCGATGACAAATAATTTTGGCGAAACTTTCAAGACTTCTCTGCCTTGTAGGACAATAAATTATTCTGCTACAATGTCGTCAAAAAACTATTTGACTGCAACAAACTATCTTGATGACTTCTGTTACAACAGAAGATTATAGAAATTTTGATCGAATTGACACATTTCTATAGTGATAAGTCGTATATAGATAACTACTATTTAAGCCATTTATTTTCTTATAATCGGTCATGACGGCTCTATAGAAGTAATTGAAAAATTATTTGACATCCTCTTTCCTACCTATCTCTTATTTTTCTGTCATGATTGCACTTCGAAGAGCTATCTCTGTTCTTTTTTTTAACTTTTCTGTTCTTCTTTTAAATATTATTGAAAAAAAAATTAAGTAAAGAAGAGCATAATAAATTTGAATGACTATAAAATCAATGTGTCTATTGAAAGTATCATTTTTTCAATATTCGAATTTGTTTTATTGTTGTTAGTATATCCATACTTAGTCAATCCATAGGTCAAAGTAATAAGAAATTCTATTATTTTAATGATCTTCTTTTCTACCTATTTATTTTATTTCATTGAAGTATTTTTCTATAAATTACAGGTATAATATCACATAAACTTCGTACTTCTATTATAGAACTGGATCAATAAACCAAAGTTTCACAATTGGCTGATAGGTATGTACATACCTGTACATAATTATTTATTATCGTCCTTCTCAACAAAAGATTAATATTCGTTTGGCATTTATACATTTTTCAAATTTTCAGGTAATTACAAATGTTGCTTAGAATAATACTACTAGAGGAAAGCTTGTATAGATTTATAATTTATTTATTGTCAATAAAAAGTTGAACAAATCAAGTTAGCCAAGCGTCAGCCTGCCAGGATTCTGGCCAGGACTGTTTTGTAATGGGCCTGCAGCGCACCCCCTAACAACGCTTTAGAAATTGAAAGTGGTATGGGTGAGGTAACCGTTTCAAACCAATAATTGTGATCGATTACTTATGCAAAAACAAACCTTTAGTTGATTTTACCGAAGATTTACACATTGGAACATATAAAAAATCAACAGTTTTAAATATTTTTGCCGCGGGCCCTTTCAATGGAATTTCGACTTTAACTCGTTATATCTCCGGTAGTAAAGCAGCAATTGATTTTAAATTTTTCCACAACAAGCTATCAAAAATTTTGAGAAAAATAAGCGCAAGTGGAGCTCTTAATTTTATTTACGAACAAAATGGCAATTTCTCAAATTGAGAATCTGGGTTGAATTTGCAAAGAAGTTTTTTGGAAAGCTGCAAGTTCTAGACGTAACGGTTCAAAAGTTATTGCAATTTACAACTGACGGGCGGTAGTCATACCAGCGCCGCGTCCACACGGCCTAAGTGGGTAAGAATATCATTTATAATATACAGGGTGTTCCAGTTCGTATGTTCATAGCTCCGGCAAAATATATTTATATAATTGTATGTTAGAACACATAAAAATAATTGTACTTTTATATATAAAGTTTTGCTCCAAATCCCTTTATTTTCGAGTTACACGGTGTTAATCCAAGGGAAACGAAAAACTTAATTTTATTGAATATCTTCTAAACTATTGAAGATATTTTCCTCAATTTTGGTATAAGTTAATATTAATAGAGGGGTAAAATTGTGAATTGAAAAAACTTCTCAGGCGATACCAGTGTCGTACTTATGTGAGTTTTTTTTCTTTTAAGTCGCAAAACTTCTACGCCACTGGAGAAAATCAATTTTTTTAAACTTATTTTTTGATAAATTCAAAATTTAAGAGAAAAGGAGGTAAGTGTTCGTAGATATCACTATTTTGTATCTGTAACCGTCGACAGTTGCTAGACAGTATTGGAGTATAAAAGTCACTATCTTCTTTTGGATTTTTCGTTATTTACTCGACTCTACCTATCTTTAATGGCTAAGAGGTCCCAACCCAATAATGAGATAGTTAACAACACTACCCTGTATAAAAACCTTTCAGAATAATTCAAAAATTAGTAAATACCGAAAACACACTTTACTTAAATGTTCATTAACGACTTAACGAGAAAAATATTAATAATTTTTTTTCAAGAAGAATCTACGTGGCCTGAAAGCAATGGTAACGTTACACTCTTTTCACATCAATCGTAAAGACTTTTCGTCATTTACAAAAAATATTCATGACATGAAAAGTACTTAGATTATTTTCAAACATCGACAGAATTTTCCTTTCACTGCAAACTACAAGCATTCATTTATTTGCTCCGTTGGTGAATTTTATTTAATATACGTGTCGGCTTTCTTCAAACCATTTTTGATTAAGATCTTATTCAATTCGATCACTTAATAGGATAATTGAAGCCAGAATATGAGTTCAATGTATTCCAATGGCAGGTAATTAAGCCTCAAAAAGTATTCTCTACAGATCTAATAATTTTATTGAATGAACGATTTGATGTTCAAATCGTTTTCTTTCTCTAACATTGTAATGAATAAAAGTCACAGGAAGAGCATTCTACCTTTAAATTTAATGATGGTATAATAAAAATCTTTACTGAATTGGCTTAAAACATTCCAGATTCATATTGCCCTAAATACACCTAAAGCTTTTATTATGACACGATAAAAAATACTGCAGGTGGAAGAAAAAAAAAGTTGACTATGACAACCCTGGGATCTAGTCGGCTTTAAAAATTTTCATAACATTTTCAAACGACTGAAATTATCCTAAATTTTGTTCATACTATAAACGCCCATTCACGTGATCGCTCTGTATATATCTTATTTAGAGAATATTGTTTTGTCAGATTTGATTTCTATCGAATAGGTGGAGTTGAGCAACTTAAATATTGTCTTATTATTTTTTACGATCAACAGTTTTCTCCTCAATGCATTTTGCAATAAACAATATCAAATCAATGGAGTATCCTCTCGAAATTCAATAATTATTTAGTAATTACTGGGATTCCACTTTGTGCAAAGTTCAATTAAAAAGATTGTGATCAGAATAACTGCTCTCAGATCACTCAGATAAATGGAGATCAAAGACTTGTTACCTCCTTGGTTTCTAAAATTCGGTATTATCAGGAACGGTAAAGGAAAATTATCAACAACAGTGTTATAGAGTTTTTTCAATTATTATGTTTTCTCGTGTTTTAAATAATGAAGGGAACATGTAAAATTGATAACAAGTGCAATAATAATGCTGCGGTCGGGCTAATTTGATTGGGCTCTGGGCCAATTAAAATGATTCTTGGCCAATTAAAATTCGATCGTTGTTGAAATAATTGCCGACTTACCTTCGTTGGGCCGAAGTATTAATTGATGCACCAAAATCTCACCCAGATTTCGTGCGACTGTGGTAACATCAGCAGCATAAAGCGGTACGGTTTAATTTCCTCTAAGATAAAAGATAGTGGGATGCCAGTGCCTTATGGTTTTTGAATAATTGATCTAAAGTAACCTGAACTATAAAGGCATCAAAATTCACTCAGGTTATGAGATGTTAACTATTTCTAACTACTGTAGTATCTACCTACTGAATAATAGGGTTGATCTTTTAATGAAAAGTATATTTATGAATTCTGTTTACAAAATAACTTATTGAAATTCTATGGTTATGAAATTACTAATTAATTGATCATGAAGTTAATTGCAAAATATCTCATTTAACAGTTTAACTGGTAGAGAAAATAGATCTATTTTTCCTTCACATAAAAAGTGACAAATTCATTTCAAGTATTACTTGAATAATAATGGTGATTATAAGTATTAATTAATAAAACATCATCAATTTCTTGACGAGATAAGGCAATAAAAATACATAAAACTCCTAATAGATTTCTCTGATATCACTCTGAGCAATAAAAGGTTATGTCACACTTGCTTACGGATACGACATTTTGCCTTCCTTGGAATGTCGTGCCGAGACTGGAGAGCGGGGCCCTGGACGAAATCTCAGGATAGGAGACCGTGGTCTCCCTCTGGGGTGGCAGAAAGACTGGTGGACGGTGTCGCGTCCCGTGGGAACACGTGCCTAACACTGGTAGCGTGGTCGTCCTTCGAGGTTAGATGAAACTCGAAAATATGGGGCTACGAATGATGAGATCCAGTATTCATGGGCAGGTAGTAGCAAAACCTTCAGATAATGTAAGGGATTCCTTCCATAAAAGCGGATATTCGGATGCAGTAAATATTGAAAATCAATATGGCGTCCGTGAAGACAGGTGGGGTTCAACTTCGTAGATAGGTTTTCCGATGGGATAAGATAGTACCCCGATTGATAGGGTAGGTAGAAAGAACTATAACAATATATAAACTCTATTAGAGAAAGTTTCAGATAGTTTGAACAATTTACTTACCCGATTTATTAATCGGTCCTTAGATAAAGAGAAAAGGTAGGGGTGCGACTTGTCGCTTCAAGCACCAAGATTGAAAGATGGCCGAGCCTGTTCCAGACTCGCGAAAAGGACCAATCCTTTTGCGCAACTCAAAAGGGTGTTAGTTCATCTTCCGAAACTACATCACAGCGACATCTGTGTTTCTAGTTAATCGAAAAGGAAGATTGTAAGAGAAGGAAGTTACAGATTGTACTACAAGGTAGGGATCTTGAACTTGCCTAGTTTAGTTAGTTTTACCACTCGGCAACAGGTGGCGATGTTGGATCGAAATTCATGTTTCAATCAAATAAAGTGGCTAGGCGGACACCTTTATAGTAGGGATTTAGACAATGATATCTTATTTAATAATATTAAATGGAGCTAATTAAAGAATAAAACCTTTAACGACGTTACACACCTCTCTTTACCGGGGTAAGGAAAGGATTAAAGATAAACCAACTGGAAAAAGCACAGGCGTATTTCAAGTTGTTACTATACCCGAAGAAGGGTATGTTTGCGGGACAACTAGGTGACGATAAGTTTAGAGAATATGATTCAGAAATCACGTTCATAAATAACATGAACCTTTCGAAGAAATAAGATAACAATTCTGAACGAACAAACTGTCAACGACATCATTAATCTGTTTCATTGAATGAATAAAATTTCTCTTATATATGCTTACTAAGGTAACATGCAACTTTCAAAGGGAATAGCGTTAGGTTTACTAAAATTACATGCAACTTAAATATTAAGCACTAGGTAATAATTATTCATAAGGTATAAAAATAAAATATTCATGCTTCTTTGCAAAGGCAACAAAATAAAAGATATGCTAGTAACGGTAGTAATAAGATAATTAAGATAACTTTCTTAAACGGTAATTGTTCTCGCCGAACAATGTCGATAAACATAGGAATAATTTCTAAATAACTAGATACGATGATACGATAAGGTATGGTTAGATAATATAAGATAAGATAGATAATATAAGATAAGATACATACTAAGATAAAATTAGATCTCCTGAGGTGGGCACGGTTTCCTCCTTTGCCTTTAGATGGTGTTTCCTTGACCAATGACAACCCTGCATTCTGATTTGGAGCATGCACCGCCACTGAAACAGTGGGGCGCGGAAAAATCTGGAATGAGACTGTCGAGGTCAAGTAGCAAGTCTAACTAAGGAAAAGTGAAACACGATCCTCAAGGGGGTTGATGCTGTCCAAACTTGGGCATCAAAACATCTATGTACAGGGAAAGATAAATTTTTGGAGTCCACAAGGGTAATCCATGAGAAAGATTTTTCATCTTTGAACCAGTCAAAATTTGACTATGTCGTCGTCTATGCGACTCCATAATAAATGGTTAAGAGAAAGGAAGTTTACAGATAATCATTGCGTAGCTTATCAAATAGCGTAATTGCAATAATCACTTCGATAAATCATCAAATAATCGCACAGATGAACATTCGATAATTGCACAGAGAAAACATCAATAATCGCCTGGATTATTAGATAAACATTTAGGTAACGGTAAGATAAATTATTTCACTCGGTAAGATAAGAAAAATGGAACAACCATTTTCATCGCTAAGGTAGGGGGCATTCGATATCCATGTTCAAATTCATTTACGTTAACACTGAATATCAAAATTCATCTTTGTAAATTCGTAGCTCGAATTCACATAGATTTTTATTTTCCATTTTGGAAAATATTCGCAGAGAAGATAAGTATTAGCTACCATTCTATTATGGTACTAACAGGTACAGATAAGGTAAGATAAGGTAATTCCTTTTCTTTGAAAAGAAATTTAAGATAAGAAAGGCACGAAGCTTTGACTAAAGCTTACGCCTGTCATTTTTATCAAGAAGAAAATTTGCTAATTCAATTTTCGTTTTCTTGAAAGATAGGTAAGATAAGGTAGAGATATTCTGTTGTCTTCCGTTGAGACAACAGAGGGATTTTTCACTTTAGCCATGCAGGGCGGAAAATCTTAAAGCACCCAATCTTGGAAAGATGGTAGATAAGATAAAAGAGATCTGCTGTCATCTGATTGGACTAGCAGAGCAGTTTTCACTTTAGCACATAGCAGGGCGGAAACTGTCGGGAAAGCACCCGTCTAAAACTAGACGGTAGATAAGATAAAGGTAAAAGATAAGATAAGGTAGATACAACGGCAAGATAGCATTTTCTTTAGTTCATTGAACATAAGAAAATTTAAAAGATAACATTAGACCTGTAAACGTGGTCAGACAAGATAGGCGAATAGTTACTTTTCAAGGTAATGATTTCAGATAACCAGAAAGATATGGCTTCTCAAAATTTGAGCGATAAAATAAAATGAGAGCCTGAGGATAGCAGATACCGATCCCAAAATTAGCAACATTCACACTTAGCGCTACTTTCACACTACTAGTTTCGAGATCCTTGAGAAACGCTTTGAAAGATACGGTATTCATTCTGCATACATTCTTCATTCATTCTAAGATACAACTAGAAACGGAGCTTTCTCAATTCTCGTATTGCTAGGCCTCATTTTCTAAACGGATTTTTGTCAATTACAAAAAGAGAGATAAAGATAGGTAGGGGAAACAAAGTTAAAGAGAAGATATTACAAGGAACTATTCGTCACTTTTCGGCGGGTCTTCGCCTCGATAAGCCTTCAAATCTTTAGAATGCCAGCGACCTAGGGGATTGCCTTCTTGGTCTTGTAATTCGTACACTAATTTAGACACTACTTTAGATATCCGGCATAGTACGAATTTTGGGGCCAATTTAGCAGCAAAATTCTTTGCGGCATTCGAAAGTGGGTAGGTATGTTTCCAGACGAGGTCACCCTCGGTGAAAACATCGGGGCGCTTGCGTAAGTCGTAATGTTTCTTACTTACTTCGTAAGCTTTCTTAAGTCTATCGCGTATATCACTGAAGATAGGAGGTAATTTAGATATGTCTTGTTCTCGATGAACATAAGACAGATCATCAGGTAATTCTAGATAATTATCTGAGACTGGACCGTAAAAGGTTCCGTCTACAGGGACATTTCTAGCGAAGAGTAGGAAAGCTGGAGCGTGTTTAGTAACTTCGCTCACCGATAAGTTAATTGCTTGTGCAATTTTATAAACATTTTTATCCCAATCTTTATGATTGTCACGGATGTAAGACGAGATGGCTGTAAGGATGGTACGATTCGTTCTCTCGGTCGGATTCACCTGAGATAAATGCCTGGCGCTATACCACAAATTAACTTCGTAGTTTTTCAGCAAATTAGTAAATAGACTGCTTTTAAAGATTTGAGCGTTGTCACAAAGCAGAATTTGAGGCACACCGAAAATTAAGAACACTTGGTTCTCAAGAAATTTTGTAACGGCAGCTGCTGTAGCATTAGGCATTGGTTTAACCAAAACGAATTTCGAAAACCAATCAGTGACGACTAAAAGTTGGGTGTTTCTAGCCTTGGATCGAGGGAAAGGTCCCATGAAGTCAATAGAGAGAAACTGGAAGGGAAAATTGATTTTCTTATAATTACCCATGAGTCCTACACGAGCAGTGTTTGGGGCTTTGTGTGCACCACAAACCTGGCAGTTTCTCACGTACTTTTTGACTGAGATAATCATTTTGGGCCAATAATAAACTTCAGATATTCTTGCCAAAGTTTTGCTTACTCCAAAATGCGCAGAAGTTGGAGGGTCATGAAATTGAGCAATTATTTCCTCCCGATTAGGAGTAGGGACAACAATTTTCCAATCAGATAGGTTAGACACGACTTCCACTCGAGGCTTAACATGTTTATAAAGAATATTGTCTTTGATGGTAAAGTCAGGGTATTTCTCAGGAAACTCGGTAACTTTGGAGACCATGTCTTTATACCAATCATCAGGTACAAAGTTTTGGAGAGAGATAGAAGAAATAGAACGGGAAAGATAGTCTGCAGGGACATTGCAAGTGCCTTTTCGATGTTTAATGTCGAAATCAAACTGGCTGAGGCGTAAACACCATCTAGCTACACGACCCATAGGATCTTTTAACGTGCGAAGCCAGAGAAGAGAGGCGTGATCGGTGTAAACTGTAAAATTTGCACCTTCGACATAAGGGCGAAAATATTCTATACCAAAGAGGACACCTAAACATTCTCTTTCGGTAACGGTGTATTTCTTCTCGGCTTTCGAGAGCATTCGACTAGCAAAAGCAATGGGGTGTTCAAAATCTCCCTCCAGTTGAAAGAGCACTGCACCTAACCCGAAATCACTTGCATCCGTCTGTATGCAAAAGGGCTTCGAGAAATCTGGGCTAGCTAGAACGGGAGCTGTAGTTAGTCGTTCCTTGAGAAGTTTAAAAGCTTGATCAGCTTCTGAGTTCCAAGCTATCGACTGTCCCTTTTTTCGGTTATGCAGCAGAGCTGAGATAGGAGCACTGATTGTAGAAAAATCCTTTATGAAACGCCTATAATATTGTAAGATACCTAGGACGTGTCTTACTCCAGTGGTATTATAAGGAACAGGGGACTCAATAATCGATTTAACTTTCTCTTCACTAACTCGCAATCCGTTTCTATCGATAATAAAACCCAAAAAGGAGAGAGAATCTCGACAGAAGTGACATTTGTCGAAGTTGACAGTAAGATTAGCGTCTTTTAAACGCTCGTATACTTCCCTTAAAATTTCCAGGTGTTTCTCGAAACTATTGGTAGCGATAATTATATCGTCAAGATAGACGAAAACAAATGGCTCCAAAGCTGGACCTAAAATTGTGTCCATAAGACGTTGTTGGGTTTGAGCACTGTTTCTCAGTCCGAAAGGCATTCGTCGGAATTGGAATAAACCTCTCCCGGGAACTACAAAAGCGGTCTTTGGGCGGGATTCTTCGTCCAAAGGAACTTGAAAGAAAGCCTGCTTTAAATCGATGGAGGTAAGATAATTAGCGTCTTTGAGCTTGCTCAAGATAGTATCGATTCTAGGCAGGGGATATGAGTCATGTGTGGTGATCTCGTTTAGCTTTCGACCATCAAAACACATACGGTATGTTTTGTCTTTCTTGCGGACCAAAAGAACAGGGGACACCCAAGGAGAATTACTTTTTTCGACAATTTCCAACTTAAGTAATTTATCTACCTCTTCATTTAGATATTGTTGAAGGGTTGGAGATAATGGATATTGTCTCTGTCTAAAAGGCTTAGCGTCTTTTGTTTCTATGGAATGGCATAGCACATTGGTTTCAGGGAGTATATCAACACGGGCCAAACTTTTGAATTTGTCTATCGTCGATTCAAGTCTAGACAGGTCGGTAGGAGGTAAACAAGAGATATCCTGAATCTTATTGATAGCGCAAACCGTAAGTTCATTAGGTAAGATAGGAGATAATGAAGACGAAGGATCACCGGGATGAACTTCGAAGGATTCATTTACGAAATTAATCGTCATGTTGAAAATACGAGCTACGTCTATTCCCAAGATAATTTGTGGTGAGATGGAAGATACCACATGGAATTGGACTTTCTTTGTGACGTCATCTATGGTCAGGTCAAGTTCAATTATGTCGATAACAGATAGAGGGGAACCATCGGCATTTTTCAGGGAACACAACAAATCCGAATTTTTGGAAGGGATGGGTAGTTCACCCAGAACTTCCTGCATGGTTTCCAAATCACAAACAGAGATATTGGCGCCGGTGTCAAAGAGGGCTGTATAAGGTACGTCACACATTTTGACAGCTATAAATGGTCTATTGTCAACAGGGTTAGATAATAAGATTGGAGCTATAACAGGTATTAAAGAGTCAGCACTTGGTTTAGGTATGTCCTTTTTAGGAGGTATTCGAAAAGATTCGAAAAAGTTTGCAACTTTTTGCAACCATGATTTCCACTGTTCCTTTTGGATAGTGAAATCAACAAGATAACTGGAAGATACTAGTGCTGGTCTTTTGGAGAGGGAGGAGACTGATCGTCCTTTGACTTCAAGCTCTTTTCTACAAGGGCTTGCTTTGGGCGGCTTGTCTCTTGTTGTCGCACTGCACCCTGTTGTGCAACTTCGTCGTTTTTTGAACGAGAAGTGACTTTGAGAGAGTTCAGGAAATCTGCCGAACATGAGGGACATTTAGACTTGTAGACATTTTTATGGCCACAGCCATAACAAAAAACTTTTCTAGGGAGATTACACCTTACATAGGTATGACCTTTGTTGGAACAATTCCAACAGGTGACTGCAGAAAGGTTAGTAACAGGGATCTTGGTGTTACTAGGTGTAGGTGCACCTTTAGTTGGTGTGCCTCTGGCTTTACGAGAAGAGAAAGAAGCTGGTTCTCCAGAACATGCTAGGTCTGAATTTAAGAGACTTTGAACCTTCTTAGAGGGAGGGGGACGATATTGTTGGATAATAGTCCTATTATCTTCTAACTTCTTTCCAATGGAAATTATGTCCTGAATGTTGTTTACCTCAACAAGGGCAAGATGATTTTGGAAATAGGGATGAAGATTTTTCTTGATTATTTTAAATTGTTCCACTTCTGATGGAGGAGTAGACAATCTCTTAAATAAGCCTTGCATCGAGGCAACATAGATAGCAACTAACTCAAATTCACCATGAGTCCTTTGTTTGATTTCCTCTAATAGGTCATCATCGTAAGAGAGGGGGAGAAAAGTAATTTTCAATTTATTCTTGAGATCTTCCCAAGAAATAATTGAGCTTGCAACACTGCGGAACCAAATCAGGGCCTTGTCTTCAAAAAGATCCATTGCAGAATCGAAAAGATCGCGGTCTGAGACATTTCTCGACCTTTGAAGTTCTTTGACCTTTTCTAGAAATTGGATCAAATTATCCTTAGAAGAACCAGAAAATTTAATATTCCATTTATAAACTGGAACACTAGGTCTAGAATGAGTGGATACAGTAGAGCTTGAAGCACTCTGGGAATTGGATGAGTTATCAGTTTGGTCTAGGGACTGGTCGTTTTTCAGAAGCCATTGACCTTCTAATTCTAAAGCCTCAGAAAATAAATCATCAGCTAAAGCTTTTGCTTCAGGATCTTGATCAAGTTTGAATCTATTGATTCTAGAGATCACATGATTCAGGCGACATTGAATTCTTTGACAGATAGGGTCATTAAGAGACAAGGGAGCGTCCTGTATTTTGATTTTCAAATCTGCAAGAGTCTTTTTCACCTCTGCAGAATCTTTGTCAAAGGGGTAGACAGATTCGGAAATAGAAAGAGAATTTTCTTCCCTATTTAACAGGGCACGAAATTGAATTCGTCTTTTCTCCTGTGTACTAAATGGGACTTGTTTTCTAATCGCTATTTCATAAGCGAGTTCTTCACTTAATAAAGCTTGAACGGGATTCATGATTGAAATCTACTAAAGTCGGTAAGGTAGGGATCGAAAAAGCTATGTGACGCTATGATGTATCTTTACACGTAAAGAATTCGTTTTCTACGTTTGACGTAAAGAATGCAAGGGATACGTCGCAACACTGCTCGTAGCTTTAGCGCTCGTCGGCACTATTATCAACAGCTGACTGGAGAGTCAAAGATTAATGGAAACCTAACCTAACTTAATGAGAAAATGGTAAGGTAATTTTCAGGGAAAGATTTTTGGATACAGTTTTCAAAGACAGCTTAACTACAGAGCTCTCGTATCGAGTATCCTCTCTGTACGGAATTAAGCTTCTCTAAAACATGCTCGAGACATCACGACGGTATAATCAACCACTCCGTAAAGCTCCCTGACGGGTTACCCTTTAGCGGCAGTGTAGCGGTAAGAAAAAGTAGGTATTTTCGCGGCACGGCACTTTGCACAAAGATAATTAGGTAGGTACACATATATTAGGAAACAATAACACTTAAAACTAAGTCATGCAAAAGCTTTCAATAAATAATACATGCAGTAAGCAACAAGAGAAATTTATATAAATATCAAGTGATATCGCAGACAAATCGTAAAGTTCAAATAGTTATGAGATTTATTTTATGAAAATCCTAGATACATAAAAGCCAAATAAGATAAAGATAAATTGGATTTCTAATTCAAAGAAGTAATCGTTCCACACCGGGGAGTGCCAATTGCTGCGGTCGGGCTAATTTGATTGGGCTCTGGGCCAATTAAAATGATTCTTGGCCAATTAAAATTCGATCGTTGTTGAAATAATTGCCGACTTACCTTCGTTGGGCCGAAGTATTAATTGATGCACCAAAATCTCACCCAGATTTCGTGCGACTGTGGTAACATCAGCAGCATAAAGCGGTACGGTTTAATTTCCTCTAAGATAAAAGATAGTGGGATGCCAGTGCCTTATGGTTTTTGAATAATTGATCTAAAGTAACCTGAACTATAAAGGCATCAAAATTCACTCAGGTTATGAGATGTTAACTATTTCTAACTACTGTAGTATCTACCTACTGAATAATAGGGTTGATCTTTTAATGAAAAGTATATTTATGAATTCTGTTTACAAAATAACTTATTGAAATTCTATGGTTATGAAATTACTAATTAATTGATCATGAAGTTAATTGCAAAATATCTCATTTAACAGTTTAACTGGTAGAGAAAATAGATCTATTTTTCCTTCACATAAAAAGTGACAAATTCATTTCAAGTATTACTTGAATAATAATGGTGATTATAAGTATTAATTAATAAAACATCATCAATTTCTTGACGAGATAAGGCAATAAAAATACATAAAACTCCTAATAGATTTCTCTGATATCACTCTGAGCAATAAAAGGTTATGTCACACTTGCTTACGGATACGACATTTTGCCTTCCTTGGAATGTCGTGCCGAGACTGGAGAGCGGGGCCCTGGACGAAATCTCAGGATAGGAGACCGTGGTCTCCCTCTGGGGTGGCAGAAAGACTGGTGGACGGTGTCGCGTCCCGTGGGAACACGTGCCTAACACTGGTAGCGTGGTCGTCCTTCGAGGTTAGATGAAACTCGAAAATATGGGGCTACGAATGATGAGATCCAGTATTCATGGGCAGGTAGTAGCAAAACCTTCAGATAATGTAAGGGATTCCTTCCATAAAAGCGGATATTCGGATGCAGTAAATATTGAAAATCAATATGGCGTCCGTGAAGACAGGTGGGGTTCAACTTCGTAGATAGGTTTTCCGATGGGATAAGATAGTACCCCGATTGATAGGGTAGGTAGAAAGAACTATAACAATATATAAACTCTATTAGAGAAAGTTTCAGATAGTTTGAACAATTTACTTACCCGATTTATTAATCGGTCCTTAGATAAAGAGAAAAGGTAGGGGTGCGACTTGTCGCTTCAAGCACCAAGATTGAAAGATGGCCGAGCCTGTTCCAGACTCGCGAAAAGGACCAATCCTTTTGCGCAACTCAAAAGGGTGTTAGTTCATCTTCCGAAACTACATCACAGCGACATCTGTGTTTCTAGTTAATCGAAAAGGAAGATTGTAAGAGAAGGAAGTTACAGATTGTACTACAAGGTAGGGATCTTGAACTTGCCTAGTTTAGTTAGTTTTACCACTCGGCAACAGGTGGCGATGTTGGATCGAAATTCATGTTTCAATCAAATAAAGTGGCTAGGCGGACACCTTTATAGTAGGGATTTAGACAATGATATCTTATTTAATAATATTAAATGGAGCTAATTAAAGAATAAAACCTTTAACGACGTTACAATAATAATTATTATTATTTTTATTAAAAATGTGCATGCACTGCAGGGAAATCCCTATGACGCTTTGGTAGCGGTGCATTAGCGTGAATTCACGTTGACTTTGAATCGATGCAGGTTGTATTCATCAGGGAACTAGAATGCTATCTTGGAATACTTCTAATAGTGATGCGATTCTACAGGGTGAGTCCCCTAAGATGGAAAGCTCGATTCCTACTACACCATTAAAGATATCGAAATGAACCAAAAAGTGCTGTAAATGGGAGGGTAAAGTGCAGTTTGTAAAATTATTTTCAGATACACAGGGTGTCCCAATATCGCTGTACGCCTTATAACTTTCTTATTTTAAATAGGACACCCTCTATATTATTACATTTGCATATTGTTAAAAAGGTCAAAAAGAATTGTTTGTAAAGTTGTAAAGTTTGTAACGAGTGATTTATGAGTAGTTATAAACAAATGAAAATCACGATTTTCCATTTTCAAAGCAGCTTATTTTAAAAACGGCTCGAGATATAGGAAAACGGCTTACATGTCCCTATCTTAAATTTTCATCCGGTGTCCTATTGGATGGATGAAATTTTTATACAAAGTGGTAAAAAATTTGATTATTTTTATCACCCGGTATAAAAATTTCAGCTACATGATAGGATACCAAATGAAAAATTAAGATAGGAACATGTAAGCCGTTTTCCTCTATCTTGAGCTGTTTTTAAGATACGCTGCTTTGAAAATGGAAAATCGCGAATTTCATTTGTTTATAATTATAACTCATAAATCACTCGTTACAAACTTTAACTTTACAAACCATTCATTTTTACTTTCTTCAAATAATCTGAAGATGTAATAATATAGAAGGTGTCCTATTTAAAATAACAAAGTTGTATGGCGTACAGCGATATTGGGCCATCCTGTGTATCTGAAAATAATTTTACAAACTGCACTTTACCTCCCATTTACAGCACTTTTTGGTTCATTTCGATATCTTTAACGGTGTAGGTGTAATCGAGCTTTTCATCTTAGGGGACTCACCCTGTGTAGTGTACTTCTTGTAAGTGTTCCCATAGGAACTTACACCCGATGTTAACTTATGTTGTGTGGCAACTTATTAGTCGTTTTTACTTTTAAATAATAGTACATGTCGTCTACTTCACAATACAACCAGTCACAAAAACCGGACCTTATTCAACTTGAATATACAGGGTCTTAACTATTTCATGGCTAATTTCAGGGTTGATTATATTACGAAAAATGTGCACAATTTGATAGTGATTAAGAATCAGAAATCAAATTTGGGATAACTTGAGTATTTCCTGAAATATGCTGAGGAAACTGAAAACTCCGTATTTCTTATTTTATCGATATTTTTTTATTGTTGAAAAAAAATCAATAATTTTCTGTAGGTTCACATAAGTCGCGTCATGAGCTATCTGTTTGACGTTTGAGAAATTTTTAAAACCGATTAGATCGCAGAGCCTTCATAGTCAAGTTTTGTTCTTCTTATGGCCACCGTATGTTTTTTATGTCATTCGGTATAACAAAAAACAAAGAAGCCATAAATCTCTTACATTTGGGAAATGAAAATAAAAAATATTATTCTTCTCTTTCAGCAAAAAAATTCTGTGAAATAGGTAAATCATTTTTGCGAACAAAGAAATATTTTTTTTTATTTTTATTACGGATAGATACACTAATTATTAGTGGGTTAAATTAGGGTAAAGTTGCATAATTTTAACCATATTAATAATCTGAAAAAAAAATAAGAAAACTTTAGGCGTTCCTGAAAAATCCTGAAAAAACTGAAAATTAGAGATTTATTATTTTTGCCATATCTTTTTTATTATTGGAAATTAATGAATAATTTGTGTAGGCTTGCCTAAGTCATCCAGAGCTATCCATCTGACATGTAAAAATGTTTAAAGCCGACTAGATCTCAGAGTTTTCATAGTTAACTTTTGGTAAAATGTAATTTTGATTTTCACTTACGTGATTTTTGTTATACCTAGGATAATTCTGGAATGTAGGTTGTCTTAATTTAATTACACCTTGTAATTTTATACAATACAATATTATCTGTTTCTATCTTACAAGAGTAAAATAATGTCTACTTATCTAGTTTCAATATTGATTAGGTTAGCATGTTTTCACTTGATGCATTTTGTAATTGATTAACAATGCTCTCATTTAGATCACGTTACTAACTTTCGCATTGTTGAAAAGTTTAGAGTGGGTTACACTCATAAAAGAGTTGTCGAATATTAAACAGAATCAATATTATTGACAACCAACCCGTAGTGTTTGAGATATCCATCCCTTCTTAATTCAGTAATCGCCGGTATAGTCTTTTTTTATAATCTTTTAATTGACTCTAAGCTATGTCGAGTGAAATTTCTGGTTTGGTGCGAAAATATTAAAAAAAAAACAACTTCAACCTCGAGTGAGAAATCATATCCATCTCTAATGATTGTTATGTATCTTAACCACGATGTATGTCTTCTTTTTCCTGCCATTCTTTATATATTGAGTGTTTTATTTCTAACTTGTCTCAGTTTTCAAGTTATTCGAGGTATCCTCATTCCGAAAGCTCACAATTGAACTTACTTTTTCACCGAGCTTACTTCTAAGGTCTCTATAGCTACTGCAACATAACAGAGAAGAGAATTGCTTAAATGTTAATATTTTTTAGAAATATCGTCCACGTTACCGATCTTATAGGAATACCGCAGTAGTGGTAGGCGAAATGTTCGTAGCTAATCTCCAAATAATATACGCTTCTTAAAGGAAGTAAAGATGTTGTGCGCACTTGACCTAGGGCGACTCTGTTGTTGCAGTCGATTTAATAGCTCCCAAAACGACTTTAAAAATTTTGAATTGATTGCAGTTAACTTCGAGTAAGTGGCAGTTTGCATCAGAATCATTTCAACTCCCTTTTTAAACGGCCCTATTATTTAATCAGTTCAAGGCGTTCAAGGCGTGCGAATCATTCGCTCTTGCTCCAAAGAAACATGACAAAATTTTCCTTCATAAATTAATTTTATGATTATTTGAATTGGTTGTAATTTTACCTGGCGTGTGATCTTGTCTGATACATCTGAATGCTCCGCTGGGCCCATCCTCTAGTTACTCATTTGACTTGCAGAAGTTAGACCGTTGCATACTCTGATCTGTTTTATTTTTAGCTATGATCAATCAACTACCTGAAACAATTAAATAAAATAATAACATCCAGTGATGACTTTTACACTATTAATGCTGATGACATAGCAGTGCTTCTCTTTATGCGCTCTTCTAACAAGATGAAAACATACAATTTTTAAAATCGGCTCACTCTTACTAAATATGAACGAACTAGATCTGTATACAAGAAAAAAAAACCAAAGAATATTCAACACTCTTCCCATTTTTTATGATCTATCTCTACTGCCATCTCAGTGCACAAGGTATATAGTGCGGAACAGAGAGATGGAATAAATTCATTATTTCAGTAATTGAACATACTTAAAGAAAATCCCGAAGCACGTCGATTTTGGATTATAAAATGACATCCTGCAGCGTACAAATTTCATCCCTAAAGTCAACTGCCTTCGAGTGGCAGTTATGATCCCTAAATCATTAAATTGGGAGGGATTGTGACACCCATTTTAATAGTCTACATTATCTACACAAAAAATGATATGGTTTTAAAATTTTAAATTTATATTAAAAAAAATTTCAAAAAAATTTCAAAAATTGCAGCGTTACCAAAACGTTCAAAGCGAACCTCTAAAAAAGGCTAAATTCGTAAAAGCTTGATGTAGTTATGGTTTTTATATGTTGTATGGACCAGTTAGGGTGGTGTGAATTCAAATTTGCAACTTCGAAAAACTTGTACTCTTTGCGGACCATGCGAAATTTTGTGACTCTTTCACTTTTTGCTCAAATAATTATTATAAGCTATGCGTCTTTCGACAAACAAAATTCAGTACTTTTTGGAGTTAATTAAATTTGTAACAACGTATAAGTCCAACCCCAGCTCTATAAATCTTTAATATTTCATATACCAAGCTATGACCCTTCAAAGATGGTTCAAGTTTCTCGAAAATTGTCAATTTAAGTTTTGCTTCCGCCCGGAGCAAAATATTGCTAAAAGTTCTTAGAACAAAAGTCATAAAAAATAAAGTTTCTCAGGCTCGTCAAGTTTTTCAGGTTCGTGTACTTCTTCAGCTTCATCAGGATCGGACTCATCTTCGTCTGTCGAAATTGAGACGACTTTATCGCATGATTTTCCGGAACAGCACAAGCGTATAGCCGAGCATTTGAACCCAGCTTTCAGGAAAGCTTGGTTTCACGCCCCTTCGCATCCAAACTGTGGTGGGGCTGGCTCTTGTGAGTTGTTAGTGGGATGAGGCCGCAGGAGCTCATTCCCAAACCCTCTTGTTTGGGACCGTCTCTACCCTCAGCAACTTTTGCACTTGGTGGTAAGTGCGGAACGCATGGAAAGAGGCAGCCACGGTGGTTGGGGGTACACGTTCCAGATTAACATTACCTACTCTTTTGCAGACTGTCTTCACGAAGAGCTGAATCCTCAGGTCGGGCAGTCTCTAAGTAGCTGGTACACTTCCGTAAAACGCCAAGAGATACTTTTCGCCAGCTTCCGCAGTAATCTCATGCGTTGCATCTGTTAAGAAAAAGATGGCAGCCAAATTTACTAGGTCCTGCCTGTTCTGACATTGACCCCGCCATTTCCTTTTTTCCTGCCAGAAAATATCAGAGATAGTGTCACATCGAGTAAAAGCGTGAAGAAACAATTTAAATCCACTGGTCACTTCAACTTTCCCTCAGTTGAACGCACGCACTGGTGTTATACTGAATACACCATGCGCCACTTCTGCCACATCCACATTTCTGGAAGCGCAAGTTGTGGAACCCAACAGCTGTAGAACCCAACCCACAGAGGAGAAGAAGCAGGCGCATGTCCTCAACAACCATAATCACATGATGGTAGCTGGTTTTCTACAATGCAATCAGAAAGATATTGCGATCTTTTATATAATCTGTCTTCGTTTCAACCCTTTCGAGAGAGAATGCAGAGCATAGATGTTGAATGAGGCGTTCTTTGATTCGGGAACTCGACAAAATCTTCTCCTGGGGTACTGTAATGATCGTAGAGGAGTCAAAAGCAATCTCGCTGGAAGAAGCAGTATATCGTCTCAACCACTATGCAGATTTTGTACTCCAAAAATGGGCCATTTTTGAAGGGTCATAGCTTGGTCTCTATAGGATTTATAAAGCTGCGGTTATGCTATGTTATGCGGTGTTTGTCGAAAAGCGCATAGTTTATGACTTTTAGAGCTAAAAGTAAAAGAAATGATGCAAGGGGGCGTGGATTGCTTTAAAGCTGGGCTCAATAATGCTCTATGCTTGAGCTGTTCAGGAAAAACACGCGATGACGTCACCTTTAGGCGCCTTCGGCGATAGACGAAAACGAGGATGATCCTGAGGAAGCTGAGGAAGAACACGAACCTGAGGAACTTTATTTTTGATGACTTTTGTCATAAAAATTTTGATCAATATTTTGCTCTGGACGGGAGCAAGAACTTGAATTGTAAATTTTCGAGAAAAGTGAACCATCTTTGAAGGGTCACAGATTGGTATATTATATAGTTCATACGCTGCCAAGGACTTACGTCGGTACAAATTTAATTAACTTCAAAAAGTACTGAATTTTGTTTGTCCAAAGACGCATAGTTTATGGCTTTTAGAGCGAAAATAAGTTGAAGAAGTACAAAAGTTTTGGAGTTTTTCGCCTGGTATGCAGCAAGCACAATATTTTCGAAGCTGCAAATTTGGATTCACACCATCCTAACTGGTTCATACAACATACTAAAAACTAGAACGATATTAAGTTTGGCGATTTTAACGTTAATTTCTACCGGGCTATAAAGTTTGTGGTGTATTTGTAGCGAATTTACAAAATCAGATGAATTTAAATAATTTTTATTGTTCATTTTCAATAAATTTGAAAACAATATCATTTTTGTGTAGGGAGTGAAAGTGCCTTCCAAAGAAGGTGTCACAAACCGTTACCTCCCATTAAGAAATTTAGGGATCGCAACTGTCACTCAAAGGGAGTTGACTTAGGGATGAAATTTGTACGCTGCGGAATTTCATACATATTGTAATCTTATATTGACGTGTTTCGGGATTTTTTTAAAGGCCTAAGCATAATTACTGAAATAATGAATTTATTCCATCTCGCTGTTCCACATTGTATAAAATTTCCTTGGTTAATCATCATAAACAGCTGCAGATCAGCTGCAGATCAACTAGCCAAGAAAGGCGCTGGGATGAACTACACTGGGCCCGGACCAGTGTTTGGCATCCCAAGGAACACTGTACGCGGGGCGGTGGCTCAGTGGGTAAGAACCAAACATAGAGCACACTGGAACCGTATAACAGGAAACAAACATGGTAAGGTGATGATCAAGGAGCCCTCTCAAAACCTTGCCAGACAGATACTGCAACTAAACAGATTGCAGATCAGAACGGTGGTGGGTCTTCTCACAGGACACTGCCACCTAAGAGTACACCTACATAAACTGGGGATATACAGAGAAGAACCAGTTTGTAGACTCTGCAATGAAGAAGACGAGACAGCTTCCTCATGTGATATTCGAGTGTCCAGCACTCGCAAGAACGCGCTATGTGGTCCTGGGACCAATCAGTCCCGGGAGCCATCTGGCGGAAAAAAACCTTGGTTAGCGGACTGCTGAACCTTGTCAAAGGAAGGAGCTCTTCTAATCAAGGAAAATCTAAATGTGAGAAATACAATAAGCCCGCTTGCTTCAGTGTTTGGGACCACATAAACCATCTCTCACATTTAGTTAAAATACCAATACCAATACCAATACCAATCATAAACAGCTCAACTTCATAAAATGATGTTCATCTTGCTTTTCTCCCCGTAAACATAAATTATTTGATTCACATTATAAACGGGTGTCTCAACAAGAGCGCAGGATTTATAATTTGCCGCCATTTTGTTTGTACGCGTAGTATGGTGGATATTTGTACAGACCACACGATTAGAAGTGTGAAGAAGTATTCAAAGAAGCAACGTTTTTTTATCGTAAAAACGCACTAAAAAATTGGGAAAGTTTTGCGGAAACAATTCGAAAATCACGTACAATTTTTTCTTTCAATAATCCGCCAAATAAAACGACAGTTAGCCTTTTAATTAAAAAATTTGAGACAAACTTCACTGTGTTGAATGAGAAGACCACTGTTCATTGCCACCCTGGTCGGTCTCTCGAAAACATAACCACAGTGAGGGAAAGTGTGACCGAGAATCCAGGCACTTCCATTTGGCATCATGGTCAGGAGAATTGAACATTACCAGACCCACTCTACAACGAATTTTGATAAGAGATATGTTGGCACGCGTACCAGGTTCAATTGGCGCAAGAACTCAAGCCAAGGGACTACGGAACTTGATGTATAGATATGTTTTCCAACAACACGGTGCCACCTGCCACACAGCGCGCGAAACAATGGAGTTACTGAAGGCCAAGTTTTCAGATCTTGTCTGATGGATCTCTCAATTTGGCGATCAAAATTGGTCAGCAAGATCGTGTGATCTAACGCTTCATTCATTGGTGCTACGTGAAGGAAAAGGTGTATGCGATCAAGCCAGGAATGCGTTCTGGCGAGTCACAGTTACACGGAAACGTTATCCAAAATTTTGGGAAAAGAATTACCCTGTGCCGGAGGTCTCGTGGTATCCATTTGCCAGATGTCATATTACATCTTTAATTCCTCTTCACGTTGACATAAAAATTTTTTCTTTGTTTTGAAAAAAAAGTGTTCCTTGGAAATTAAATCCAGCGCTCTTGTTAAGACACCCTTATACTTGTCTTTGGGTTCATCGTGATTTTTTGTTTCCCATTTCACTTGTAGAATTATTTCAGAGGACTCTGCTTTTGAGAGAAATTAGAGATCCTAACTTGGAAATGATCTAACCGGTCATGTTCTGGTCAGATCTGAACATCTTCACTTGTAAAAATCAATGTAAAATTGGCTGCAGCTTATATTAGCTTCAAATGAGCTATTTCGCTAGACACTTTTTGAGTGCAGATAGTTCAGTTTGTGCTTATACATATAAGCATATCTGACTCCACACTCACTCATAAAAAAAGAATAAGTGGCTCCTACCTTTCCTTGTTTTATTAGCTTAGTACTCTACTTTCTAAATCCTTCGTTTCTTAGAAAAGGTATTCCATATGACCTTATAGTCACCTACAGTCCCAAAAGCATCCCAAGTTATACAATAACAAAAATAATCGTTAGGTAATATTCTATTAAAATTTAACAATAATTAATATAATAATTTTCACATTTTTTAATGATCATTACGTTTTGTTTTGAAGTAAAACAGTGGGTGAAATTTGCGATTAGAAAGTTATAATCAAATTTATTTAAGAACATTCTGGTTATTTGTTCCAATGTCATAATTTTATAAAATGTACTTAGTTCACCTTAAATAATGCATTTGTGCATGTAAGTTTTTTGAAACTGTAGCTATTGGCTAGTATTATTGGAAATGAAATGGTATGCTGAGCCATACCTAGTCCCTGACTGAATGCGATTCGAAGGCGAATTTACCACTTCTCTTTTTACGGCTCACTCGGTGAATCGGTGACAAGGTCCTCGCATATGCAGTTCTCTATTTTGATTGGCAAAGTAATTTATAATATCTGCTTATCGTTACAAAATTTGAATAATAATAATTCAAAATTGAATGAATAATTCTTAGTGCCCATCTTCGTTTTCCTACTGATCTACATTTTCGTTGGCTATATTACTGTAAGTGCTGTTATTATACTTTATATTATTTCACTTTTACGTAAGTTCAGAAAATTTAAATTTACTGGAGACTATATTAACTTGTTTTTAGAAAGTATTTCATAAGATAACGAAGTTATTTCACTTACTACTAATTTTTCTTGACTTCTAAAAAAGTTTCTTTATCTCCTAAATAAGTATAATATGTACCCATTTCAAAATGTCAATAAACAAATTCATAAAATGTAAATAAAAAACATTAAATCATTAATCATTTAGATGTAAATATAAGTCTTGCTTATAGTAATTGAATTGAATTTAAGTAAAAATATAATGTAAAAAATTTGAAGCTTCTTAAAATTCGTAGGTAGTATAAAACTCTGTTATTCTCAATTCTTTATCATTAGGTATAACAATGCGTAAAATAACGATTTCGGTGACGTCATAGGGAATCCAGAATCTCCGGGCCGTCATGAGCCAAATTTTCATTTAAAACATGTTTGATAAAGAACAGGTTTGTCTTCAATTTTGCAATTATTATTACTTATAATATGTATATTTAAGCCTTCCATGAAACTGCAATATTGTTTTATTCCTTATAAAGTTCGATACGAGAAAGTTGTTTCGCAATTCAGAAAATCAATTAAATGGTACAATTTTATGGGCTTCGGCTGATTTTTCCAATACATATTATAACTAGATATAGTATGAAGGAAATAATTAAATAATTAATCAATTTGTTTCAATGGATTAAGACGTTTTAACGTCCCCACTGACATATATACAGTCAGAATAGAAAACTAACATATTATTCTTCGTATACAGGGTGTTGACAAAAAATTACGGATAAACTCTTTAGTATGTAGCGGACACTTAGTAGAATACGGGAAAAATAACTAATAAAAAATGCCAAAGTTAACATTTTACTATCTTTAGTTTTTCGGTATTTGCCAAAACTAGATGATTTTACAGATATAAAAAAGGGTACCTAAATCGTTATCAATTAAAAAAAATTGCCTGAGATGTATTACTGGCTTGGAAAATTTAATAAGATTTTTTTTCTTTTCCAAGATTCTGAAAAAAGCATTTGGCAACAACGGTTTTGATACCTTAACATACCTACATTGTTAGAAATTAGACGAAATTACCAAATACCAACAGTTATCGTGTTAAACGTTGCCAAATTTATTGTTCCATTTTTTGCTTTAATGTTATATCTTTTAAAATGTAGCTCTGAATTTTTTTAAGTTATTTTTCCCGTGTTCTACTGAGTGTCCCCTACAATTTACTAAAGAGTTTATCCGTCATTTTCCTAACACCCTGTAGATAAGTAATCAAAGTACCTATAGAATGAAACCTCATTCTCAAATATAAAAAATCTCAAATATAATAAAGGGGGGAGGGTATATGAAACCCATATACCCTCCCCCCTTTATTATATTTGAGATTTTGAAGTTGACAGGGTCTGGAGTTTTTGATATTTGACACATTAGTTTTACATCAAAAGATAATTAAATAATAATTGATGTTATCATTGAATTTATGGTTTCTACCAAAATTCTATCTCACTCAGTTCAAAATTTAAAGAGGGAGGGACATATTATGAAACTTTCTCACTGAAGAATTCACAAGCAGGAGTTCCATCAAGCAGAAGCTGATTTGAATTCATTAAATTGAGAGGACTTTTAAATCTGGAGATACCTACTTGTAAAATATTTAGTGATTTGATATACAGGGTGTTTCAAAACATGATGGAAAATGGAAGGAGTTATTCCTTGGCAAATTCTGAGAAAAAAAATCCATTAACATGGAACGTAGGTACTGTTTTCGACATACAGGGGTCAAAAATACATATTTTTTCAGTTGTTTGTCGATGTCTCAGGAACCGTTTGAGATATTTTGCTTTTGGTTTTCCTCTTTTGTCAATTGCTTTTCCTTATTTGTCAAATAAGTTTCTTATTTTTATATCTATTAATTGTTATAGTCATTGATTTATCAATCAATTTCCTTTTATGTCAAATCAGTTTCACTTTGTGTCAATTGCTTTTCCCATTTATGTATAGTGTCATTATAATAATCATTGGAAAAGCATTTGATATAAAAGGAATCTCATTTGACAAAAGAGGAATTTGAATTGAAAAATCACGCACTGACGTTTGATAAATGGGAAAAGCATTTGATAAATTAGGAAAAGTAATTGACAAAAGAGGAAAACCAAAAGCAAAACACTGTAAGATCAGGTTTCGTACACATCTTATTAATAATATTATTTTACTTTTTTGAGCGCTTATATTTTTTATCATAGGACAACGGCGGAGATGTTAGGTTGATTTTTAAAACGCTGCGAAAATTAGCATTTTGAAAGCACACTTGAAGCCGCCAGGATTTTCTACATAGAAAAGTTTCTCCTGGTCAAAAGTCCTATCGTGAACTTTTTTTGAAAAAAAAACCGGAATTATCATGTGATGAAAAACATAAAAGTATGGTAACTACCATCATTATTTGACTACCATATGAAAAAAAAATTAATTAGAGCTGAAAAGTATAGAAAATATTGTTGATAAGATACACATGCATCCCGTGACTCGATGTTCATAGCTTAAAGCATATTCTTTGACAATTTTAAGTCGAAAGTGCCTTAAACACTTTTGCCCACAACTCAAAAGTTATGAGCAATTTTAAATTTAACAGTAGACCGATCTGGTACGCAGAGAGTTTTTTTTTATATCGTTTTACTTAGTGTTATGCAAAAGTGTATAGGACACTTTCGACTTAATTGGCCATGCAAAGAATACGCTCTCAAGCTACACTACTGAGACCGCCTGTATAGAAAAGCTGAGTTGTGTATTTCAACTGTTCCTAATATGGGTCAAAAAACTGCAACTGTGTTTTGCGGATCCATGTTATAGAAAGTTTTTTTCTTAGAATGAGCCGAGGAATCACACCTTTTATTTTCCGACACATTTTAAGCAAGTAATGTCATCTTAGTAACTCAGAAAACAATTAACTTTAGAGGTCGATTTAAAAATTTTGCAGTTTGACCTTATAACTCATCGTTTCTCTTGGTCACTCATGTAGCTTATTGAAAAAGGGAGTTATTTCTAAATAAAAACAGCTCTTTTAGGTAGATCTCTTCGACGTCAATGAAAGAAAGTATTTAAGCGTTCCAGAGTTGGTTGTACGAACGACGACTAATGTTATTAATGAGTATGCGCATAGCCTCTTCAGCAGAGCGAAGATACGAAACGGGAGTTCAAAGAAAGTCTGTTCAAACTGTCAACATTACAATATTAGAAAACAGTATTCATTTCGTAAATGGAAATGCGTTTTTCTAGCGATTTTTTTTTAATAGTAGAACATTATTTAATTCAATGCTGGCGAAGAACAAAATGTGTACGAAGAAAAGCTTTAGTCCTATAAACTGATAAATAAGAAAATATAAATCAGAATAGATTTTCTTGTAGAGATTCCTCCTTCGCCAACAGAAACGACAGAGCAGTCATTTATATGCGCACCCTGCCTTTCAAGCGGCGCTTTAAATAAATGTCTATACCAATTATAGCAAGAAACTTTAACTCAACTATTATACGCAGCAAACAAATGTGTGAAATTTTTTGAAATGTTACAGGTATAGAATCTTAACAGACAATCCGGACAATTCTTATAAAATAACGAGACTGGATTAAAATCAAACTTCAATAAGAGCTTACTTAGATCCCTGTGTAGAGGCATTATGCATTTTCTTGAGGAAATCACGGAGGTTGAGTGTTCCTAGCAATCTTGCTATAACCAAGGTTCCTCAGATCTGGTCAGATTCCACCATTTGTAAGAGTACGGCATTGACATTGAATATGGACAAGATGATTTGCGTAAAATAACTGCAGGATCTATGTACCTATGAGATAACACTGCTTTGTCTGCAGCCTGCAGCCTGCTTTCTACATTCCGACCTTCCCTAAGGAAAAGTAGGTAACTGAGGTCAGGACAAATTTCAAAGTAAAGTAAAAATGTAAAGTCTTCGAAAAATTTTATTCCGCATTTCTTGCAAATATTATCTTAGCACATAAAAAATGGTGTAAAATTGCCAAGTTTTCAGAATTTTAACATCAGTGAAGGACAAACGTTAACTACGAAATTACCATTTTTACGCTAACATTTAACAATTTGTGTATCGATTTGTTCTGGGCACTTATTTCCATTTTACACTTATTAAGATTTAAGATTTGATCTAACATTCCTGACATATTACATAACAATAAATAACAAACGAGTTCTGCGGTTGTTTATGGAGAGGTGAGACTTAAATTAATAAGTATCGAAATTAATTCAGTTTAACAAGTATAGTACCAGTCTATTGCGTAAATTGTAGTGAACTAGTGATTGCTTCGCTAATTTCGTCCTTTGGTATGTTTTTATTGCTATTATGTATTATAAGATTAACATTAATTAGGCTATAAGTACTATAATCAAAAACTTGGTAAATACCGTTTCCCCTATCGGGGCCTAAAAAGTTCAAACATTTTAAATACTTATTTTAATGCTTTTTTCCATAAATTCTTATAGTTTTAAAGCCGCTATACTGTTCAACTAAAGAATAAAATAGCTGAAACTTTATGGTATAGGTACAACTTACAGTATACAATGGATTTTTCTATCCCCCTACACAGGTGTCCCAAAATTTCTTTATCAAGGGATATTCGTGTTATTTTAAAACAGAAACAAATGAAAATTGAGAAAGTTCAAGTAGACTCAACCCTACAAGGCTTTGCGGCTGCACCCCTGCACCACTGCACCATATATACCCATTTAGGCCTTTCAACCTCCTAATTAATCATAACAACTATTATTACATTAACAATTTTAATTTATTCGCAAATAAGAATTAAAGATTTTGGGGGAAAGGCGTAAAGTTTTATTGAGGATGCAGCAAAAAAAAAATATTTGAAATTTCACGAATTTCATTTGTTTTTGTATTCAAATAAGGCAGACATTCCTTGATAAAGAAATGTTGAGACACTCTGTGTATGAGATCTAATTTATACCCCGGTGTTCTGAGATAAATTTCAAGATCGAATTCACCTCCAATAATAAAAGTCTCCTACTATGAATTATTATATCGTTTAGGCTAGGAAAAGGTTACCTGAAACACACCTAAGATGCTTGTTTAGGTAACAAGTTTGCTAAGCCTGAATTGCTGAGCTTCCAGGAGTGTAAATTTTGCAAATTCCCATTTCTGTCTTCTGAGTGACAAAGCGTAGACAAAGTGACAAGGTAACAAATTATTACTTCTCCTACAAGCAGAAAATTACTAAAGTAGGTACACCTATCAAATAATATTAATTGGAAAACCTAATCTAAAGTGCTTCATTCTATTAAGCATGCATTGTTCATTATTATACTTCGATGATCACGTCCTCAATATCACCCTGTAGTGACGTTCACGAGCTCCAATAGTGCGTAATGTTTTCAGTTTTTTAAAATCCCCAGGTAGGTACCTATTACTCACCCGCACGTCCGGCCGTTATCTGCTGTAGATAGCTCATTATCGTTCTTACGCTCGATACGTGCGCTAGTGTTTAAGAGAGTGTTGCTGGAAAATTACTGTAAAATACCGAAAGAACTAAAAAGCAAAACACGAAGGAAGTTAGAAAAAATTAAGAAAAATGGATAAACAGCTAAACCTTTCAAGTAAGTACAATAACTTAAAAGTTTTTATTTTTTTCCTTAATTGAGGGACATAAATACCCTTTCTGTCACTCTCTGTCAGTAAATCCTCTCTGTCAGGTTATCATGCTCACTGTAATAGGGGGATGATTAGAACCTCACTTAATGTAATAGTTAAGTGCACTTAAAGAGTGGACAGCAGTCCTAACATGGACCGGTTAGGGACTAATACCCTTAATCGAGTTATGGGGATGAGAAAAGGTCAAAATAAGTATACTTATAGTGATGAAAAATACACAGTAATAATTCGAATAAAGTAATTCTCTCTGTCAGTAATCCTCTCTGTCAGGTTATCATGCTCACTGTAATATAGGTGTGGATGATTAGAACCTCACTTAATGTAATAGTTAAGTGCACTTAAAGGGTGGACAGCAGTCCTAACATGGACCGGTTACAGGGATTAATACCCTTAATCGAGTTATGGGGATGAGAAAAGGTCAAAATAAGTATACTTATAGTGATGAAAAATACATAAGTAGTAATAATTCGAATAAAGTAATTCTCTCTGTCAGTAATCCTCTCTGTCAGGTTATCATGCTCACTGTAATAGGTGTGGATGATTAGAACCTCACTTAATGTAATAGTTAAGTGCACTTAAAGGGTGGACAGCAGTCCTAACATGGACCGGTTACAGGGATTAATACCCTTAATCGAGTTATGGGGATGAGAAAAGGTCAAAATAAGTATACTTATAGTGATGAAAAATACATAAGTAGTCATAATTCGAATAAAGTAATTTTCTCTGTCAGTAATCCTCTCTGTCAGGTTATCATGCTCACTGTAATAGGTGTGGATGATTAGAACCTCACTTAATGTAATAGTTAAGTGCACTTAAATGGTGGACAGCCGTCCTAACATGGACCGATTAGGGACTAATACCCTTAATCGAGATATGGGGAGAAAAGGTCAAAATAACTATACTATTAAGAGTGATGGAAAAATACATAGTAATAATCCGAATATATTAATAATCATACCAATAGTGATGACTTATAACAAAGAATCATATTAATAATGGTTACTAGTGCATAAATAAAGTACTAACAACACGACCGAAGCATTAATAGCTAATACAAAATTTAAGTACCTTGATCAACAGGCAGGTGACTCGTGTGATATCACTGATATCACTAGCGAAGAATAACAGCCAGCTAGTTAAAGAGTGGAATATTCCTGGGAACTGTCAAACTCTCAGGGAACCAAGACTCAATACGGAGGTGCAAACAACTTTGTCACAGGCCGAATTGAACTATACAGCAATCCGATTGTTGTAATCGTTAAACATCAATCGTTCAGTAAGCATTATTAACGATACGTTTCTAAAAAAACGTTATCAAATAACGGAAACATTGACTAGTGGACCACATCTGCAACAGTGGATGCTGGAAAGATTCTGACAGACATGCATCACACAGTATCTACGCACAGAAAATTCAAATTAAATCATGATGTCAATGCCGCAGTTCAAAAAATATCAGTACAATAAAAGGCGGACACGTTGCTTTTTGTAATAACGAAAAGGGCGACCGAGCAAGCTGAACCAGGAAAAAACCTAACAAGGGAAAGTTCCTATACAAAAATCATCTTCTGAATTATTTCAGTCTATTATAGAACTTAGGGAAATTGGAGCTATTGAGCTCCATTGTTATAAAACCCAATGGGAATTATAGGTTCATAAAAATAAATAAATATCATATGGCTGTGGTAAAGCCCAAGTGTCAGAAGTTTTCAAGTAGCCACAATAAGGGCCTCTGACATAACTTAACGACTGCAGTGAAGCAGCCGGGACCCCCTTTTTAGGACCTCCCGGAGCACAAAATAAATCTCAAAGAACTAAATAATTATCTGAACTGTCCACATTTTAAACTTGAGGATTTCAGAACTGTAAAAAACCTAATAAATGAAGGATGCTATATGAGTACCTACGGTTGATCTCAAGAATGCATATTTTTTCAAATTCAAATACGATAACCACCTTTTTTGGGTTTACGTGCCTTCCAAATAGTCTTTCGACAGCACCATATGTTTTTACAAAAAATTTTAAACCTATCGTGAATCGCTTGAGATCTATGGGTCATGTTTCAATAATATACCTTGACCCATATGATATTGATGATATTGATTGATAGAAAATAAATAAATAAATAAATAAAAATAAATAAATAAAAATTAAAATAACATCTCTAGATTTTATTATAAATTATGAGAAAAGTTGCCCAAATCACAGTAAAAATATAACATTTCTATAGGATCGCAGCTATGCTGTAACTACCGTTGGGTGCATGTGAAACAATTTGAAAGGGAAAATATCTAGGACTTAAAAAATAAAATTCAAATTATGATAAGAAGATAATTATTCTGAATTATCTCTTAATAGATATCGATTCGTAGTCGAAAAGCTTGAAAAATGCGAAAATGAGCAATAAATAAACAAACAATATTTTACTATAATCTGCACCGATGCATCCAATTCAGAATGGGGTGCAACAAACTCCCGAGGGGTTTGGAGCTTACAGGAGAGTGCTTATCATATCAATCAGCTGGAACTCATGGATGTGTTCAATGGAATGTGTTCAATTAAAAGGCTTTGCGGAAAAAAAAAAAATTAAAATAAATAAATAAAATAAAATAAATAAATAAATAAAATAAAATATATATATTATAACAGGCATACCCTCTTAAGATAAGCTAATATTACAGCCATAGCCTACATAAATCGTATAGGCGGCGTCAAGCATGGGCCATTGAAAAACATAAGGCGATAAATTTGGAAATGTTGTTTCTGAACTGGGCCTATCAAACGTAAATTTAACTGCCTCCCACCTTAATAATAAATGCAAAACTTTGTATCTTGGCGTCCAGATCCATAATCAGCAACAGTGGATGCTTTCACATTATCATGGACTAATACTTATAAATTTTTACGCAGTTCCGCCCTCCCCGCTCCGATCCACGGTGATAAATAAATTTTTGATTGATAAGGCAAAATATATTGTTGTTTTTCCACCATGGAAAACACAGCCATGGTGTCCTGCATTGAAAAATTTGATTGTTTCTGCGAGTTGCCAATTTTGCACACTAATAAAACTTTACTCTCATCTTATTTGAGACAACCTCATCCTCTATGGGAAAGCCTTACCCGGAGAGCAGCACGGTTTTCCGGGAAGCGTACATCTTAAAAAATGTTCCTGGAACTGCTTTAAAAACCATATGATACCATCTCTTAGCGAAAAGATGTTGAAGCAATATAGCTCCACGTACAAAAAATTGTGGCTTTGTGAAAGGGTGGAAGTATTTAATTCAGACCCAAATAAAATAATTAAATTTTTATAGGAAGAATATAATAAGGGGGAAAAGTACAGTACCCTTAACAGACATAGGTCTGCCTTGAATACATTATTACAACCAACCGATCAGACCATATTAATGAGATTCTTGAAAGGGGCTTTTAGAACAGGACCAAAATTCCCAAGGTACAACGAGATATGAGATCTGCACCCTATACTAGTGTATCTTGAGCCTCTAAATCCTGAGCTAAATTCATTGGAATCACTGTCTTTGCAACTGATTATTATAAACTTACTCTTCTTCTAGCATTATCATCGGCACCAAGAGTACAAAAATTAGCAAAGATCAAGTTATCAAACATAATCCATAATCAATGATGATAAAGTTGAAGTTGTGATAACGGATCTAATGAAAACTTCCACATCTAACAAATGCCAACCAAAAATAACATTACCCTATTTTAGAGAAAGGTCAAACCAATGCGCTTCGTCAGTACTCATATTTTACATAGACTCAACAAAAGAATTCAGAGGAGAGATAGATCAATTATTACTTACCTTCAAAAAGCTATATCATCCAGCGACTATTCAAACAATCAGTCGTTGCATTAAGGCTGGCCCAAAAGCCAGAATAAATACCAGAAAATTCAAATCGCATAGAACGCGACATGCAACTACTTCCGCTGCTGCAACGAAAGGCCTCAGTGTTGAAAGCATTTTACAAAAACAGCACTGGGGTGGACAGAAAACTCAAAGGTAAATAAATATTATAATCGACCTGTAATGAAGGATCTGGCAAGTTTCGTCAAATCAATAATTTTAGGTCAGTTATTTGCACTTAGGCAAATAAGTTCATTTACTTGAATTGGTAATTAATATTTACATAATCTTCGTCTGGTTGGAACATAGTTTTACATAAGTGTTATTATTGGTTTTAAATTCTGTGAAAAAAGTATGTAACCTTGATAACGGAAATAAATATTACTCTGCATGGTTAGTAGGTATGCTTCCTAATTTTATTCGCCATAATATTCCAGCAAGCAACACCTACCAGGAAACAGGATATTTTTTAGATCGGTTGTGCTTTAAACATCTACAGGGTGATATTGAGGACGTGATCATCGAAGTATAATTAGAGGTTAAACGACTTACCTGGTAAGGAAGTTCAATCCTCAATTATACGAGATGATCACGTCCGAAAATATCACAACCCACCCGCACCCTATACCCAACTGATAACGATCTAAAAAATTGAAAAAGCTCAGAACGATAATGAGCTATCTACAGCAGATAACGGCCGGACGTGCGGGTGAGTAATAGGTACCTACCTGGGGATTTTAAAAAACTGAAAACATTACGCACTATTGGAGCTCGTGAACGTCACTACAGGGTGATATTTTCGGACGTGATCATCTCGTATAATTGAGGATTGAACTTCCTTACCAGGTAAGTCGTTTAACCTCTAATTATCTTTGAAATTCCTCGGGCATAAACTTTTGTTCCCGAAAAGCAGGCGAAAGTTCTTGACGTAAAAAGCTGCAAATAGGTTAGGGTATTTTCTTTCCTGAGGTTTCCACTTCAAGATAAACCCGTTTATTTGCAATACCACTGAAAAACCAAGAAGATGTGATTATTCCATCATCCTGTAAATAAGAAAGATGATCGCAAAGTCATACCAAAGTTAGGTGGGATCCAACCTCGATCTTTGGGTCAGTGGGAAAATTTCCGGCAATATTTTCTTTCAATTACCGTCTTCACATTTATCATATTTCTCACCACCACCACTTACTTAGGTATAGCGGCCTGAATACCAGATTTAGAGAACTTCTGAAAAATGCGGTTAGCAGCCCATGATAGTGCCAGAAATTATCTAAATGATACAGAAAAAAATGAAAATACCCTAATTTTTTTCTTGAAGATGTGAATCTAAAAACTCCACACTATTAGTAGGTACCATCATATTAACCCGGAAAAAAAATTTAAAAACCTCTTGCGTATATTTTCATCCCATCTATTTAATTATTTTCAATCTATATAACTGGGTCGTAAAGCTTGCAAATACACGGTAAAGTTGATTAAAAATGATTAATAGTGTGAAAATATAATACTAAATATTATTGTAATAGGTACAGCTTTGAAGAAGACCGAGTCCTTGATTGGTCGCATTTTACATAAGCATTTGGTAATTATTGCCAAAAAAATACCAATTTTTATGCGCAAGTGAATTTAATTATTCAGCTAAAATATAATGTGTTACAGCTGTAATATGATCCATAGCATTATTATGTTAATACCTATATACCGTATCAATGGCCCCTTATATCAAGGCCATATCAATAGACAGTTGACCTTATCCTCGTATGTTTGGCGGAAAATCCAATTTACGGAATTACCAATCGAAATTCTAATATAAGGGTAGGTAAGTTATAAAGTACTTACTTATACTTACCCACAAAATTTTTATGTTCCGCCACTGGTCAAAAGTTTTTTCGGATAGAAAAATAGTAACAATTGCCTGGAAACGTTCTGGCAACTCATTTATTTTTGCATTTCATCATCGTCAAAAAGAAATAACACGTCACTAGAAAAATATGAATGTAAAAAGTAAATTTTAAGTACCTGCTCGTAAAAAAATAATTAATTCAAAGCTAAGGTCTGGTAATTTCCAGTTTTGTAGTCACGAGTTTGTAGTCACAATTTTACCATTCTTGGGGTCAAAATGAATGAATCTATTATTACTAAATAATGCATAAATAACTATAAAAAGTGAAAAAAAAAGTTCCTAAGATCGTAATCTGAATTATATTCCTTTTTATTAGCTTCGTCCTTTATCCTTCTCAATTTATTCATTATATTAACGGGTCGGCAGCTAGCTTTACAAGTGAGAGTATAAAGTGTTGCCTGACGTTCAAAATCTCGTTTAATTTTTATACTGCTCCTCTTTGACCGCTAATTTAGATTGCTACACTACGTAGGCAACTGACTATACCAAAGCTACGTATGGAGGTTGCCGAAAATATGTAAGGGATTACGAAAATATTGGAATGGTTGAAAAAATATCAAAATTCCGTTTATTTAGTTATTTTGTTTCTCATGAATTCGCTCTGACCGTAAATTTAATTTTTTATCTTTTATTTATCTTTTTTTTTATTTAATGATACACCACTGCACCACCCTACATATCAGGAGGGTGAAATGTACACAATAAGAAGATTAACAGAAAACTATTTTTTTTATACAGTCTTTTGCTTTTGGTTTTCCTCTTTTGTCAATTGCTTTTCCTTATTTGTCAAATGAGTTTCTTATTTTTCTATCTATCATATGATTATAGTCATTGATTTATCAATTTCCTTATATGTCAAATCAGTTTCACTTTATGTCAATTATTGCTTTTCTCATTTACGTACAGTGACATTATAATAAACATTGGAAAAGCATTTGATATATAGTCCAATAAAGTCTAAAAAGTCATACGTATCGATTAAGAATACACGTCCTTTTGATAGTTCGATTTATTTTGTTTCATGTACGTGTTTTTATAGTAACCGTCCAGTTTGTCTAAACACTCCATCCCGCATAAATAAGTGTACGTCAACATTGGTTTTGAATGAGAATTAAATGCACAACACAGAGGATAGAATGTCATTACGTGAATAAATTTTATGTAGTTGTCAGTGGCTCTCAAACTGACGTAAGCGGTTCAATTCATTTTTTGAATTATTCCTTCAATAATTACGCTCGTTCACAACTTGACAATTAACTGTTTGACATTTTCTGGTGAAATTAAAAATATTAATTCGGATGGTTAGTAAGACGTCACATCTGACTTTTTAAAGTTAATCCTACTATAAAAGGAATCTCATTTGACGAAAGAGGAATTTCAATAATTGAAAAAACACATTGACGTTTGCAATAAATGGGAAAAGCATTTATTTTGACAAATTAGGAAAAGCAATTGACAAAAAAGGAAAACCAAAAGCAAAAGACTGTAAGTACCTACGAGTATAACACATGTAGTTGTTGCAGTCCATACAATATTATGACGCATTAAGCAAAAAGCATAGTAAACTTTTGAAGTTTTGTTTTCTCACTTTCTCACAATCTCTTAATTCCTTTTAAAGTGAGAATGTCTTCATCTTAATTTGCATATTAATGACGTCATTCTCAATGTTTAACAATATAGCTATAATAGGTATGTTACCATCCTTTTTTTTATTTTCGGTTGGGCTGGCTCACTTACTTCGCTATTAAAAAAAAAAGACAAAACGTGAATATTGATACCTGTTATCAAATAATAATAAATTTTTCAAAAATAGACAATAAGGTCTAGTATACACATTATTTCAAACTTGAAAAATTAAGAATTTTAATTCAAGTATCGTTTTTTAACGTAGTAGATGTGAAGCACACCTGAACGCATATCTGAGCCAAAAATGTTCTGTAGGTATCATTTTAATGATCTATGCTGAATTCTCTATGTTGCTGAAAAAGATTCTCAGGTCTGTTGACTCTTGATTCAAAGTACCTTCGGTAAAAGAAAATCGTCAGAGTAGGAGTCAGAGACAAATGATAAGGAGAGCTTGATGGCCAGTCATTATGGAGTCATTCTTCTTTAAAAACTTCTTGAAAATTTAATTTTATAGGGATACATTTTTTGAGTTTTGAGTTACATATTTATAGCTATTAAATGGTGAAAAAATCGTGATAAATCAAGCATTTTTTATTTACGAATAAGTAATTTTTTATAGCTCTTCACGATAGGATGATTTTACCATTTAGATATTTTTGATACTATTTACGGAAAATGAGCTCAATGATCTACTCTCGTAAGCTGAAGTACGCAAAATCTTCGGGACCGAATGGTGTTCCTTTCTTTTGTTGCGGGAGGTGATTCATTGTATCATTCCTCTTCAGAGTCATCTAATCCATTTATATTTTTCTACGGGTAGGTACCTTTCCCGGAACAATAAAAACTTGAAAAGTTGTACCACTTTGCTAGAAAAAGGGTGGTTCATGTTCGTGGAAGGATTATAGACCGATTACTGTTTCCTTTTCTTTCAGTATCCCACTTTTTGAGTATCCCTTTATATCACCTTCTTCCTAAACATAATATTCTTATGAAACAGCAACGCGGTTTTCGTTATGGATATTCAACATTTACTGTTCTAAGTGAGTTTTGCAGGGAGACGGTGAGATTCATTTGAGGAGGGCGAGTGTCCTCTTGAGATTTTTTGTGATCTCAGCTTACTGGGTATTCGACTACGTACCTATGCCATGAGAGATTGTCGTCTATTTTGTATGATTGTGGTGTTAGGGGTGTTTCCTTGGATTGAATTTCATCATTTTAAATAGCAAGAAGGTAATATATTATGTGACAGTATTTTGGATGATAGTAGAACAGAGTATGTATCGGTCGTCTGTTAAAACTTTAAATACAGAAGTGACCCAAGGATCAATCCTGTGACCAATACTTTTTATTTTATATGTAAATAATTTAAGAAATGCCTTGGAAAACAAATTTTTAACTTTGTATGCTGATTATTTATCTATCGTCACAGAAGATGTGACATTTTTCCTCTGAGATTTGAATTGAAGATTTGAAAATCCTCTTGAGATTTGAAGATTTGAAAATTCACCTCTGAGGGTGTGAAGTTCCTAGGCGTTCACATGGATGAGAGATTCACCTGGAGGCTGCATTGTGAAAACTTGGTCACCAAATTGTCTTCTCTAAAGTATTTGCTTCTTTTTTGAGAACAATAGTAACTACGCCACAGCTTGCTTGGTCTCTACTAGTTCTACTACCCTTTGGCAATTGGCTGAATCACGACGACTCGGAATACTCGGATCTGGAATCTGTTGCCGGCTTGGATCAGCTTGGTTCGGGCGGTGAATTTTTTACCCAAAAGCAAATATTGCGACCGATAGTGGGAGTAACCAGTCTGCATTCGTGCAGAGATATTGTTGTTAATCTTGGCATTTTAATCATCCAGTTCTTTTCTGTTAAGCTCAAAAAGTTTTTGGTCCATTCTTCGAAGTACACTTTAGAAAGGCCTTATTCGAATGGTCCAATCATGGTAAGTTTTGCCAGTGCTGGAGGGCTTACCTCTTCAGCTCGGTTGCTTATTGGTAATATTCGGTGATATTCCAAATGCTGGTTCTGGTTCAATAAATTCGGATTAATACGAAACACTAAGTATATTGGTTTGAAATTAGAAGGTTTTTGTAATTCAACAATTTTATAAACGTAGGTAGGTAATTTACATTGTTATTTTATACATAATATTACCTTAGCTATTTCTGCATTGCATATTATCTCTGAATATGAAAGTCCATATTTTAATCTATAACATTGAAGCCTTTAAGGCCCTTATTGTGGTCCTTTCATACCAAGACATCTCTTACATGGTAATTAAACTGTACATGTATAGAAAGTCCTAAGTGCATTGTAGACTTTACATGTCAATTACAAACAGTTACCTGTACACCAGGTATAAAAGCGTCTATTATTCAGTTATTTAAATTTAAGCTCAAAATGATAAGAACTTCCATATTTCCAAGTTAAATGTCAAATTATTCAACTTCTGTTCTTTAATTTCTTATTCAACCTTCAGGACTGGCATAATAATTAGATGTTCACCTGACTTGAATCATCATCCTACGTGAAGTGTTCACAGGTGTATGTTATATGTTACATACCAACAATTTTAGATTTTGCACCGCAGAACTCTGTTGATAACAGTAATTTGTAAAGTATGGATTTGAATTCTAGCCGGACTAAACCGGATTTTCTGCGACGTTGATGATGATAGAATAATTTTATTTATAGAGAGCAGAAATTTGACACCTATTAATGAACTGCTGTTTAATTATTAATACGAACATGACACATAATGTAATTGCAACCCACGTACCTACATAAGTTATAGCTCAACTTGGTGACGAACTGATTATTTTGCTGATATTAACTTATGAATGAAATAATCAAATGTTTATATTATTTATTTACATAGTCTGTTTTATGGTAGTAGTTAGTTGCTCTTAGCTCTTAATAAAGTCAGCCGATGTTATGACTATTACAGCTTTTAGAAATAGGTGGAAAGTGTAATTTAAGGTTCATTTACCTGTTTTTATTAGGCTGCTGAACATAAATAGCTTTAAAAAAAAATATTTGTGTTCTAAAATCTACAATATAAGCAATTACCATTATTAATGAAAATAAATTATACGTAAGTGTGCCGCTGCTTATCTACCTATACAGAGTGTCCTAAAAATGGCGGAAAAGCTCTTCAGTACGTTGTGGGGTAGCATCATTAGAGGCCAGAAAAAATGAAACAATTAATCTATACCTATGCTTTTTTTCGAGCTTATTAGCCAGAAAATAAATCGTAAATTTGGCAATGTGAATAAAATAGATGCATAGATTGGTGAATGATGTGGAGTTCGTTGTAAAATTAATTTCCGTGGAAACCTTCGATAATTAAATGATGACCTGCAAAGATATTGGTTTATTTTCTTTACGAAAGGATGAAAACCCTACGAGAGAAATAATAATAAATGTCTCAATGACAGGGAGAAGTTAATGATATAAATTAGCTTATATGCCTATCAAAGCACCATTGATAAGCAAGCAGTCCAATCCATCTTAGGAATCATCTCGATTGGGATAATAAAACTATTTGAGAACCTGAAACTTTGGAATATCTCGAGAAATGCGACTAGAATAATATTCGTTCTTGACGTAGTTTTGTTGTCAAACAGGAACTCTTATTTTTATTTTAGATTCAAATTGTACGGCTAAAAGTACTTAGGAAACTACATGTACCCCCTTCCAGCTCATAAAACTACATGCATCCTCTCCCAATGATTTGAAAATAGAACGGGGAGGTAACATTTTTCTCGATTCATGAATTTTTTCATCCAATCGAGTAAAGATAATTTTAAGTTTACCTATTACGTTATAAAATTGCACCTAATGTCCATTCATTGATAGGTGGTCATTCACTGGTATATTCTCCCTATACATATGATAGTGGAGACAAATAAACGTCATTATCAGTATGCGGAATTTTCTCCGCACCCTGTATAACAAATGCAGTAATGTAAGAAATATGTAATGAACAATTTTGCACAGTCTACAAAAACTGCTATGAGGCTCGTGCACAAGTACTTAACGTTTCTGGTTTCCATCTGGCACGTACCAATATCAATGTCAGCTTAATGTCATATACCTATATAGTTTTTATTTTAGTTCATTACAGAGGGCTTGGATATTTCTATATCTACTGCTTACTGTATTACATTTATTTATTTATTTATCTACTTATTTATTTACCTATTTATTTATTTATTTATTTATTTGCCCAACAGAACAAGTTCACTCAAAGGAAAACTAATATAAGTTGAATACAGAATTCGTAATAATATAACAAACAAACAAACAAGCAAACAATTACCCTACCTGCTGCTTGAAAAACTGTATCGTTATGGAGTCAGGGGAATTCCACTACAGCTTATTGGTTCTTATTTGTCTCATAGAAAGCAGTGTGTTTCTTTAAATTATGCATCTAGATCAAGCATCAAAATAGTTTAAAGTGGGGTACCCCAGGGATCCGTCCTTGGTCCCTTACTGTTCATCATATATATAAATGATTTATGCTATCACTTGAGACCGAATAAATGCGTATTGTATGCTGATGATACATCATTGGTTTGCGGTGGGGTTGATGTGTCGTTGCTTGTGAGGGCATTGGATGACGTTGAGCGCCGGGCTGAGGAATGGTTCTCTAGTAATCTGCTGAAGCTCAATAGAGATAAGACTCAGAGACTTGTGTTTTCTGGTCGGACGTCCCTACATGGTGGGAAATCCGCGACTACTCTGGGCATAACTCTGGATGAGTCTCTGAACTGGTCTCTTCATGTGACCTCACTGGAGAGGAAGTTATCTTATGTGACCTTCGTTATCAGGAGACTTAAAATACATCTGAATCCTTCTGCACTTCTTACGGTATATTTCTCGCTATTCCACTCTCTTATTTGCTACGGTGTTGTTCTGTGGGGGAATTCAAGCTCCGCCTCTCGTATCTTCAAGATACAGAAAAGGGTTGTCAGGGTGTTGACGGGCTCGGCATATTCTGCTCATTGTAGACCTCTTTTCATAGATTTGAGAATCATGTCTGTTCCTTCTCTTTACATATACATATTATCAGTTACTTGAGATACACGAGAATAAAAATGTGATGAACACTCATAGTGATTTTCATGATTATAGTACTAGAGGTCGTGACCTTCTGCGTGTTCCTCGCTATCGTTTGACAAAGTCGTCCAGAAATACTTTGGACCTACATCTTTACAATGCCCTGCATAGGAGCCTCACCGACCTGAGTTCTATTAAATTTAAGACTGCAGTGAGGTCATATCTGCTCTGTCAGTGTTTTTATACGGTGCAGGAGTTTTTACATGCTTGTGAGACCCGCCATGACTCTTTGTGATGGTTTTTGATGGGCGTTTGTTTTGTGTATTTTGATTCTTGTATTTAAATTTTCCATATTGTGTGTTTATTTTTATATGTCTTGACGTACTACAATTGTTCCTCACAAAACGTAGCTAATAAATTGTCTATCTATCTATCTATCTACCATAATCAAGCCTCTACTCGCAGTTTGCTCTATAAAATTAAGGAAGTCACTCTCACCCCATTCTAAAGACTGCACATACAATTTATTGGAGAGTTTTGCAACATGACAGTCCGGGCCTTTGAACTGTGAAAAGTTGTATATTTATGGATCTCCTTCCTGGGAACCAACAAGCTGAGGCTCTCTAGCAGAAACGGACAATCAATGTTATATGAAACAATATTACAAAAAAAATTAAAGATTTATTTTTGTCCGCCTGGTGGAAAAAGCCTTACATTCTAAGTTACATAATACTTTCAGAGGATCATATCCGCTAACAGAGTAGACTCCGTACTTTTTAAAATATTAAGTACTCCAGAATCCGCCTATATGGACACCCTCAAGCATATCCCTCAAGCATATCATATGGCGAATATGCGGGATCCAAAACAACAACGTCATATTCCCATGTGGATCTCACAAATGCAGCAAAAAGACTTTGAATGGCTTTCAGTTTTATAAAGGTATTTCTAATGATGAAGCCTAGAATTCTATTTGCCCCATTTGCGACACTTATACAATACATATAATCATCAAATCTGAGCTTGCTGTCGATGGGAAATCGACCCCAATTTTGCACCTATGTATACCAATCTGGTCTATCGAATAATGGTGATCAAAGACATTGAAAAAATTAGTAAAAATGATGCCGACTTGACCAGTATCATCCAAGACCTCCCAACAAAACTGTGTAAGGCAGCAAAGATTTGTGGTCGACAACTTTTCTATAAATCCATGTGGAAATTTTGAAATCATTGGCTTAACCTGAAAATACATTTCCTTAGATATGCAGTTCCTGGCCAAAAAAACTGGGAATCTAGTCTGGACCTTGAGTTCTTTTTTATTGCGGCTACATACAACTCACGCTCACAAATGCTTCAAATACCATGGGCATCGTGGGGATAAAATCAGGATTGTGGTCAGCACATCTTGATGTAATGTTATTGCATTTGGCTTATTGTGGTATTTATTCTCATAGTTCATATCGTGTCCTGCTATTCGAGTGTTTCTTTTGTCATCCCTGATGAACCCCCAGAAGCTTTTGGGATCTTTTTTAAAATTGTTAGAAGTGTTGGCTACATAATTATATATTCACTGTAGGATTGTGCTTTAATAAAAATGTTTTATTTACTTTTTTAAATCGATAATTTGGGCGCATTATAGCTATCTTGGTTTTTTCTTTTTGAGTTTATACACTCGTTCTTTCATTTTTATTAGAGAATAATTTCTCCAGTAAACCATGGGGGATATTTTCGAGCACAAGATATAAATTCATAACATGGAGCACTTTTTTCAAAGACTGAGTAGACTATTGTAGTATAGTGTATAGAACAAACTGCAAGCTAAATCTAAGTACATTTTTAACAGTTTTACAAGAAAATCACAGTTTCTATCTAGTAAATCCCTGTGCAAAATAACATAATTATTTCTCTTGTGATTACAAACCTTATGCTGGTAGGATGCCGGAAAGTTCATTGCCCTTAACAGTAAAAGACACATGAATGAACAAAAGGGGATGAAATTTGACAAATGGCGAGACAGACCTATATCTAGTTTGTATTGTATGTTAGCAAAACAAGATCCAATTATGCTCATTTAAATTATCCACTGTAAAAATTTAAATGAATTTAACTTGATTCGGGGAAGTACAAGTGCCACCTCGCTAGCAACACATTTTTTACACATGTTTTTAATATAGGTTAGGTGAAATGTCAAGGATAAGCAACGCTATGAATAAAACAGTGAAATAAATTATGTACCTACCTATATGTATATGTATAAAGTTACGAAAAAAAAAAGATCATTACATAGGTAAAAGTGCCTGAATCATTAATATTCGCCAATTAATTATTATGAATAATAAAAGCACACATTTTATGACGTAAATTTATTGTTAGTTATTTCAGGTATTAAAAAATATGCTGATTATAATTATTACAGCCAGTATTATTGTTAAGGCTCATCAAGTTTCTAGAAAAGGTATGGACCATATAGGTAGAAAATAGAAGAACATTTTAGTGATTCTTGTCATGAAAGGGATTACAAAAATGTTAATAAAAGTTATTTGACATCGATATTAAGCTTTAAAAATGGTATCTGAAATATTCCCGTTAGCTTATTGTCTGTTCTTACATCTACCATCGTGCATTATCCTCCAAGAAAACAGTAGAATCCCAAGTAGGGACCCAAAAATTCCAGCTGGATGACTATTGACTACTGTTTGGTTCAAATCGTTTTGATTCAAAGATTGTGATTAATTTTTACAGTTATGTTTATTTCTGCTTATTTAATTATGCAGCTTTAAATTATGCAAATTCTCTGGATAACCGTAGGTATTTTGAGTCATCTGATTGGAGGGAAAGTAACTTGGTAGTGCGTTAGGTGACATTTAAAAAAAATTCTATTATAGAATAACGGTCGTACGCCACTGGACAACGTTCCTCACGACCCCGAAATGGAATGGAAAATTCCATTCGACCAAATGCACAATTTGTGATTGCGAATCGCGAATCGCGAACCGCTTGTTGTAGGAAAAGTATTTGTGCAAGACGCGATAACCTACCACACATGCACGGTTATATGAGACGTATTGGAAATTATTCTATTCTAAATGTAGGTATGTTGTACATAATATGTACATATTATAATATGTACATACTGGGATATACATATTATGTATATCCCAGTACCACTATTGTGTATTATGACGTTTTATACCTACTCATAATAATTATTATAGTGGACTACAGCTCAATAGCTCTAAACTACAGGCTGATCAGTTATTAAGGGTATAAGTACTGAGTATATCTCGGGAAATATTAAGCCTATAAAGCTATTAAATAAAAAGCTTAAGACATACCTACGTAATAACGGAGAAGTCGATGAAAATGTTCAAGATTGTCGCACCTACGCAAAAAATACTGGAAGTTGACACCTACTTCGTTATTTTAAAGGGAACACTCTGTGCATTATCGGGACAAGATATTTTTTCTAACATGTTTCGAATTGCATATCAACATACCTTACAGAATACATAACTTATCGTCAATTTATTTTTTGTTATTAAATTTTCATAACTGCTAATAATCCTATACTGACATTTCAGAGCTGAAGTGTTATTTTTGTTTATTTTTTGCAGTTTTTATCTTTTTAGTGTTAGTGATATTATTAATTATGATGTTGTGAAAATTTCAGAACATTTGTCTCAAATTTAAAAATTGATACTTAATTAATCTGAATTCTATTGCGAGTTCGGTCCTGCGCTACCTCACTAGACTTTGCGTTGGGCGCACCTTCCGCCTCTTTCATAATCCGTCTCTTAGAGCCTATTATATCTTAGGCTACAGCCAGCAGATGATCTGCAGTCTACCTTCAACTTGGTCAAAGTTGTCTATGAACTTTCTTATAACTAGAGAAACTGAAATTAACAACAAGTAGGTACCCATGTAACAGCAATAAAAATGCACAGCAGTTTATTTATATTTGTGGATTGCGTTGATTTATTAACGCTAGGTACCTATTTATTATTTAATTAACGATTTATTAACGCTACGTATGGGTATTAAATATTAATTATGTTTCTTTATTTATATTTTTTATTTCGAAGTAACAAAATGATTATTCCGAAGTGAATTCAACTACCAAGCAATTATTAGATATCTATTAATTTCCGCCTTACCACTTTGGTATAAAAATAAAATTCATGCTAATTTTGCACAGCGTATTTCTTCAGTTCATCATAAGGTTCAAATAAATTGACTTAATTTGAATATTTTCTATTTATAGGCTCACACCGAGCCGTTAGCCTTTATGATAAATAATCCATTTGTCTGCCTATGACAAGAGGACTTGTATGTAAAATTTTCCACTAATTGATTTTAGTCCGATTAATTTGCCTAATTTGAAATCATTCCTTATTCACGAAAAAAGTTTTTAGAAATTATGATTTAATACGAAATGTTGTTAAACTCCTCACGGTTTACCTTGAAACTTAATTTGGTAAAAAATAGCACATACAATTAAAATGGATTTTGAAGGTCAAACATCATGTCCAAAGCCAATAACATACACATTTTGTTGAAAATTTCTATCAGGAACTCATCTACTTTTGAAATGGCCACTGAGAACATTGAGGCCACTGAGAATATTCAATTAGTAACTAGGTACTAAATGGGAAATAAATCTTGACAATCTTTTTTTTTATTGCCATAAAGGGAGTTCAAAATTCACGTTATAGAGGTTAGAGGTAATAAGCTGGTCGACAATCCAGCATACTCCTGGCAGAATAATACTTTTATGACAACTAAATAACGTTGATTAATTAGGCTACCTAGCCAGCTACGAAATTTGCAAAATAAAAACATTTAAAATAATTCTATATAAAATTTTTGACTTCTGAAATCAAAATTTCTGTCATAGTTCAAAGAACACACACGTAAATCTCAAAAATAACCAATTGAAGTCTTCAATTTAAAGACAAGAAGTTAGATCGTTCACTGATGAGGCATTTTTATGTTGTATTTTTTGCATTATTTGTTTGTGAATTTCCCATACCGATCGCTCAAATTGATTTTAAAACACAATTATTATGTTTTCATGCAGGAATATGAAGTCATATTTTGAGCACCGCTTACATTAATTTATTAGTTTCTCCTGTTTAATTAAGGTACAAACAAAGTTAACAAGTATCTCAAAGTTTTTTTTTCAAAATTTTAAACTTTTATAACGATTTGAAATCGCTATTGAAGCTATGAGTTTCCCTGCACTTTCAGTAAAATGATGAATTTTGCACGTAAACCAACTTAAAAGGCCATCATGACACGTTTATAGAATGACCTTTCATGAAACAACAGCCTCAAATCAATGCATGCGTAAATGGCATGTTGCTGAAAAGAGACTGAAACGTTTGCTTTTACTTCACGTTGAAGATATCAGCGTTGATTGAAGAAGTAGGAATCAACGATATCAGTTTGTAAATTTTTTGTAGAATAGATCTTTACGCGTTTATAAAAAATGTCAAATATGGCGCATAGTCTAGGTATTTCCCAACCTTTTCATTTTGTATCCAATACTTTTTACAATTTTGAGCCTAAAAAATTTAAAAAAATATTTAGTTCCTTTTCGCCCACAACTTCTGTATACATCCCTATGGATTTATAAGATATTGGTATCGTCGGTAATTTCCCTGAAGTTTTCTCAGGAATATATAGGATTATAACTATTTCGTTACTCACTAAAGATGTAGGGTTGCAATTAGCAAAAATTGTTAATTGTTATCTTGATATGTTGTTAAGAACAAATTTACAATATCGCTGCCAGTTCATGAAATAACCGCAAAAGACTGAAATTGTCTATTTGTTGTTTTTGGTTATAACTTTTTGGTTATCGAGACCTTTTTCTCGAGAAATTTTTTTCTTGAGCATAACAGGACTAGTTTTGCTAAATAGCGTCATCCGTTTTTATTTACTTTGTTTCGTTTTTGAGATGCGACTGTCAACTTTTTTTTCTTTATGAACGTCATATTATGTCGAATTTTAATTTTATAAAAAGCAAAAAAAAAATCACAAATCCAACGTTATCAACTATCACACTTGCATAAGACGAAAGATCTCATTTAATCCACTTTTATCTAGTTGGCTATAAAGTATTAGTTCGATTCAAACTACCTAATCCATTTTATCCATTTTAATCCAATTAGAAGCAATATTACGAAGTTGAATAGGTATTAATACAGTTGGTCGAATTGGTAAATTAATCGTGTAGCCAATTTAATAAAAGTAGATTAAATGGGATCTGCAATTTTATGCTAGTGTGATAGGTATAACGTTGGAATTGTGATTTTTTTTTTTTGATTTGTGATCTTTATTCTCTTCTCAATATATTTATTAAAAGTAAATATAGGTACAAAATGTCACAGTAATTTCAATAGGTATATAAATACAATAATAATAATAAAATTATAGCCATAAAGAAACTCCAGCTCCATCTTCAAACCCAAATGATTTGACCGCACTTTTTACTTTCTGCCTCAAGCCTCGTATCCCTGATCCTACACATGCTGCTTGCGCTAAGTATTACAGCCATCGATATTTTGTAATAATTTATATTATTTTTGATTTTTATTTGCGTTTTATAAAATGAAAATTAAAATATTATAGTGTCTATAAAAAAGTTGACAGTTGCATCTCAAAAACTGAACAAAATAAATAAAAGCAAATAAACCAAATTTCAGAAAAACATCTCCAAAAACAAAAGAGCTACGAGCAAATACAAAAACTTATCTTTTTTATTTTTTTTTGCAGTTATTTTATGAACTAGCTACGATATTTCAGATCTTGTGCACCGTCATATTAAGAAGAAAATCTAGCAACTTTTGCTAATGTACCTAATCGACCCTGTATCTTATACGGTTTCCGATAATCCTGTAGTGGAGCAACGAAATAGCTATAACCCTGTATTGTCATAGCTCTTCAACTATACAGGGTGTTAAGAAAATGACGGATAAACTCTTCAGTATACATTGTAGAGGACACTCAGTAAAGTACGGAAAAAATAATTTAAAAAAATTCAGAGCTACATTTTAAAAGATATAAGCAAAATATTGAACAATAAATTTGGCAACGTTTAACACGATAACAGTTGGTATTTGGTAATTTCGTATAATTTCTAACAATGTATGTAGTTAAGGTATCAAAACCATTGTTGCCAAATGCTTTTTTTTTCAGCATCTTAGAAAAGAAAAAAAATTCTTATTAAATTTTCCAAGCCAGTAATACATCTTAAGCAATTTTTTTAACTGATAACGATTTAAGTACCCTTTTTATATCTGTAAAATCATTTATTTTTTGCAAATACTGAAAAACAAAGATAGTAAAATGTTAACTTTGGCATTTTTTGTCTCACCAAATTGAAGACCAGAATTTTTTAAATTATTTTTCCCGTACTCTACTGGGTGCCCCCTACAATGTACTGAAGAGTTTATCCCTCATTTTCTTAACACCCTGTATAATTCCCTATAATTTTCAAGTAAATATAGTCGGAACTACTTCATCACTTCATCTATTATCACACAAAATCGGAATTTATTCCGATAATCAAAATTAGAACCGTTGTGTTCAATGCAGTGCTGACCCATCCGTCGTCTTAGCAGAGCAAGGTCATCCAAAATTAATATTTTAGATACTGGAACTATGTGCCATTTATGTCCCAATTACATTTTTTGTGCTCTCTCAGTTTACTCCAAAATCAATATTTTCTAATGATCTGTAGAATGAGGTCATCGTAGTAGAACATCGCCTAAATATGCAAAAAATTAAAAAAAATCAGACATTGTAATTATGTGCTTTTATGTATTAATTATATGTGAAATTCATAATTTTTGTGCTCTCTTAGTTTACTCAAAAATTAACATTTATGATGCTCTGCTAGCGTGACATCACGCTAGCAGAGCACGGCCTAGATATGCGAAAAATAAAAAAATCAGATACTAGAATTATGTCCTATTTATGTGCTAAAGGCGCAATTCATAAATGTTTATGCTGGCTTAGTTTATTCAAAAATTAACGTTACAATATTATGAGAATCTTCTTTTTTATGATTTACCAAATTTCCATTAATATATTTTTATTAGTTCACGACATAAACATTAATAATTAATACCTTTTGGTAGTAGCATTAGCATTAGATACTTATAACTGAAATACTAATTATATTTATTATTATTTTATTCGTTTAGTTTCCAAACTCCTCCTATATTTAATCCCTTCAGTAGGCGAGGTTTTTCACCCTTCTAATCTCAAAAGCAGGGAGAGTTTTCCTGCCATAAAAATTAACCAAGTTTAAGAACAAAAAATTTAATATACATTTCTTTGGGGATTTGAGGGGTTAAAAATTTTGAGTTTCGGTGCCGCACCGAAAAAGTTGAATCGACATAAATTTTTTCAATGTTCAGGGTTACAAAATTTCCCTGTAGTCGAAAATTTACTGAGAAGTAAAAATAAAAAAAATAATTATATATGTTTTTCATATTTAGGCGATGCTCTGCTGGTTTGACGTCGTGCTACCAGACCATTGGAAAATGTTAATTATTGAGGAAACTATATAGAGCCAAAAATTGTGAAATACACACATACTTAATTAGCGCATAAATAGCACATAATTCCATGCAGTGTCTATCTGAAATATTAATTTTGGGTGACCTTACTCTGCTAGGATGACGGAGGTAGCTCTCACCGATGTTGAATGGGACGTTTCGGGCAGAGAAAATGTGCAGGTACTCTAATTTAATCACAAATAAGTTACGCCCTTGTTTCGACAAGAGTCTCATGAATCTTTCTTTAGTTACCATAAGAAAACCTTGGTAAAGTTGAAAGAGTTTAAAGAAAAGGTAAAGCCTGCTTTAGATCGACTACTTTATTTATGAACTTTGAATGCCCTATGGTTTCGACTTAAATGACATTTTCAGGGGCTTAGGTACTAACCAACTGCAGCGAGAAAGAACCATATCATGTATGTACCGTAATAAACATTCTAATCGGTACGTGGTGAGAAAATTTTAAAAAAATTTAAAAATAAAAAATTTCCCCTCCCACCTAAACTGAATCGTGTAAGCCGAAATAAAACTAGGCCAAATTGCCGAGAAGGGAAAAACACATCATTTATATCTTTCAGAAACAAAACCCGATGGGATAGTACGGGCACTTTGATACTGGATCTAAATTTCGGTAAGTGGGTGCTACAAATTTTGATATTAAAAAGATGTTAAGTAACCTCTCTTCTCACGTATATAGATTAAAATTATCAATGATCCTAATTTTAAAGATGACAATAAAAATAAATATCCACTTAGATTATTCAAAGAAAATGTAATTAGTAGATATTGTTCTTGATATTACATGTATTTGCTTGCTATTGCATCATCCTTGGATCTTTGAATAATAACTAATGTCATCATTTTTGGTGACCATATAGGTACTATTACTTATATAACTTGAAAATATAATTAAGAAACTGCATACTTTGCACGCTTTTCAAGTTGCGGTTATTAAGCATCAAATTTTACACCATTTATTCATACAATTTCTGCTTACATTAAAGATTTAAGTAGTAATGACATATTATTTGTCACCATTGGATAAACACATAAAGACAACCAGTTGCGAAATATTAAATAATAGCGAATCTAGTGACCGACCAGCGTAAACCGGTGTGAAGTTAGCAGCCAGTTCTCCAGCAGCCAATATGGCGGTATGCCATTCCACATCGCTATGCACGATCATCGAACGGTTACCATAATAATACATAGAAGATTTTATATTTCTAATAAATGAGGAATGTTTATTAATACTTATACTTTGAGTTACTGTAGAATCGAATGCTGAACCGAACCATTAAAATAAAAACATGTATGTCGTGTATAGATTCGCAGTTATTAACTAGGTTAGGTATACCTACCAGTTTGATATAACAGCAAATATAGTCGATTTTTGCCCCGAAGGCATTCGAAGGCTGGGTTTTGACATCACTAAAAAGGGTTGGTTTTTTGTTGCCAACAATCGAGCGAAAACGAAAATTCCTTCGGCCCCTCTCTTGGGGGTCAAAATGCCCCCCAAAGTCTTAAAAATGCGTTTTTGCCCCGAAGGCATTCGAAGGCTGGGTTTTGACATAACTAAAAAGGATTGGTTTTTTGTTGCCAACAATCGAGCGAAAACGAAAATTCCTTCGGCCCCTCTCTTGGGAGTCAAAATGCCCCCCAAAGTCTTAAAAATGCATTTTTGCCCCGAAGGCATTCGCAGGCTGGGTTTTCACATCACTAAAAAGGGTTGGTTTTTTATTGCCAACAATCGAGCGAAAACGAAAATTCCTTCGGCCCCTCTCTTGGGGGTCAAAATGCCCCCCAAAGTCTTAAAAATGCATTTTTGCCCCGAAGGCATTCGAAGGCTGGGTTTTCACATCACTAAAAAGGGTTGGTTTTTTATTGCCAACAATCGATCGAAAATGAAAATTCCTTCGGCCCCTCTATTGGGGGTCAAAATGCCCCCCAAAGTCTTAAAAATGCGTTTTTGCTCCGAAGGCATTCGAAGGCTGGGTTTTGACATCACTAAAAAGGGTTGGTTTTTTATTGCCAACAATCGAGCGAAAACGAAAATTCCTTCGGCCCCTCTCTTGGGGGTCAAAATGCCCCCCAAAGTCTTAAAAATGCGTTTTTACCCAGAAGGCATTCGAAGGCTGGGTTTTGACATAACTAAAAAGGGTTGGTTTTTTGTTGCCAACAATCGAGCGAAAACGAAAATTCCTTCGGCCCCTCTCTTGGGGGTCAAAATGCCCCCCAAAGTCTTAAAAATGCATTTTTGCCCCGAAGGCATTCGAGATAATAACCAGCATTTTGGCAATTAAACATTTTTCACTTTGACATATTAAAAAAGCAAACAAATGAACCATATTCACCTAAATTCCTATACAGATTCTGAAATAGTCGATTACCAGGTTGCAGCACAGAGTCTGTTTGGATATCGTGGCAGGTATTCTCGTTTCGCAGCTTGCCCATTGAAGTTTTGTTTACAATAAAGAGAAATCATATCTCTCTTATCTGAATTTGAAAAATTATTATGTCTCGGCATTTTTTAATTTTCCAACTACTAGCAGTAAGCAAAAAATTCTGAACAGTATCAGTAGAGAAAATCATTAACTGTCAATTATCTCGAAAACCACTAACTTTTGAGACTGACAACCGGTATACCTTTTTTTCTCATCAATGATGTAGTTTTGATATTTCACAATAAAATGCGCGATATCCTGAAGGATAAAAAAGTTATGTGTTCATTTACGTCGTCAACATGACCTAAGTGGCGCCCTCTGTAAAATACATCGACACGGATATCAAATTATGATTTCTCATACCGTAAAACATCTATCCCCAAGTTTTCACGTTCGTACCTGTACAATTTTTCGAGATATTTTGAAAAGAAAATTTTTAAATCTCAACTTTGCCACCCTGTATATTATTGATTGAAAGTCAATAGTTGCAAAGACGTTTATTGGTTTATTATTAAGATCACCAACATAGGTAAAACACGTGACAGACATTTATTTGTCGTCATCGTTTTATGTCCCGTGGCCCGCAGCCTGTGGTGTGGCGCTTGGCGCTCAGCAAACGTCAGCATGCCCATGAAGGGAACCGTAACGCCGTAACCCTGTTGTCGGATTGTACAGAATCTCTCATAAACAAAAATAAAAAAATCTTTAATAAAGGAGGGTATTTACATTATTAAGATCAGAAAAAAAACTTCGGTAATCATCAAGTCATTCTAAAAGTAAAATACAGGGTGATCCGGAATTTGTGAATTCTAAGGTCATTTTCGATTTTCTCTGGAATACCTTCTCTAATAAGTTCTGTTTTGTGCTTAAAAGTGACAACACTGCACTGGATACATTTCATCAGGAAGAAGAGTGCCTGTAGGAAGAGGCTTTGGGGGGCATTTTGACCCCCAAGAGAGGGGCCGAAGGAATTTTCGTTTTCGCTCGATTGTTGGCAATAAAAAACCAACCCTTTTTAGTGATGTGAAAACCCAGCCTTCGAATGCCTTCGGGGCAAAAATGCATTTTTAAGACTTTGGGGGGCATTTTGACCCCCAAGAGAGGGGCCGAAGGAATTTTCGTTTTCGCTCGATTGTTGGCAATAAAAAACCAACCCTTTTTAGTGATGTCAAAACCCAGCCTTCGAATGCCTTCGGGGCAAAAATGCATTTTTAAGACTTTGGGGGGCATTTTGACCCCCAAGAGAGGGGCCGAAGGAATTTTCGTTTTCGCTCGATTGTTGGCAATAAAAAACCAACCCTTTTTAGTGATGTGAAAACCCAGCCTTCGAATGCCTTCGGGGAAAAAATGCATTTTTAAGACTTTGGGGGGCATTTTGACCCCCAAGAGAGGGGCCGAAGGAATTTTCGTTTTCGCTCGATTGTTGGCAATAAAAAACCAACCCTTTTTAGTGATGTCAAAACCCAGCCTTCGAATGCCTTCGGGGCAAAAACGCATTTTTAAGACTTTGGGGGTCATTTTGACCCCCAAGAGAGGGGCCGAAGGAATTTTCGTTTTCGCTCGATTGTTGGCAATAAAAAACCAATCCTTTTTATTGATGTCAAAACCCAGCCTTCGAATGCCTTCGGGGCAAAAATGCATTTTTAAGACTTTGGGGGGCATTTTGACCCCCAAGAGAGGGGCCGAAGGAATTTTCGTTTTCGCTCGATTGTTGGCAATAAAAAACCAACCCTTTTTAGTGATGTCAAAACCCAGCCTTCGAATGCCTTCGGGGCAAAAACGCATTTTTAAGACTTTGGGGGTCATTTTGACCCCCAAGAGAGGGGCCGAAGGAATTTTCGTTTTCGCTCGATTGTTGGCAACAAAAAACCAACCCTTTTTAGTTATGTCAAAACCCAGCCTTCGAATGCCTTCGGGGCAAAAATGCATTTTTAAGACTTTGGGGGGCATTTTGACCCCCAAGAGAGGGGCCGAAGGAATTTTCGTTTTCGCTCCATTGTTGGCAATAAAAAACCAACCCTTTTTAGTGATGTGAAAACCCAGCCTTCGAATGCCTTCGGGGCAAAAATGCATTTTTAAGACTTTGGGGGGCATTTTGACCCCCAAGAGAGGGGCCGAAGGAATTTTCGTTTTCGATCGATTGTTGGCAATAAAAAACCAACCCTTTTTAGTGATGTCAAAACCCAGCCTTCGAATGCCTTCGGGGCAAAAACGCATTTTTAAGACTTTGGGGGGCATTTTGACCCCCAAGAGAGGGGCCGAAGGAATTTTCGTTTTCGCTCGATTGTTGGCAATAAAAAACCAACCCTTTTTAGTGATGTCAAAACCCAGCCTTCGAATGCCTTCGGGGCAAAAATGCATTTTTGAGACTTTGGGGGGCATTTTGACCCCCAAGAGAGGGGCCGAAGGAATTTTCGTTTTCGCTCGATTGTTGGCAATAAAAAACCAACCCTTTTTAGTGATGTCCAAACCCAGCCTTCGAATGCCTTCGGGGTAAAAATGCATTTTTAAGACTTTGGGGGGCATTTTGACCCCCAAGAGAGGGGCCGAAGGAATTTTCGTTTCCGCTCGATTGTTGGCAATAAAAAACCAACCCTTTTTAGTGATGTGAAAACCCAGCCTTCGAATGCCTTCAGGGCAAAAATGCATTTTTAAGACTTTGGGGGGCATTTTGACCCCCAAGAGAGGGGCCGAAGGAATTTTCGTTTTCGCTCGATTGTTGGCAACAAAAAACCAACCCTTTTTAGTTATGTCAAAACCCAGCCTTCGAATGCCTTCGGGGCAAAAATGCATTTTTAAGACTTTGGGGGGCATTTTGACCCCCAAGACAGGGGCCGAAGGAATTTTCGTTTTCGCTCGATTGTTGGCAATAAAAAACCAACCCTTTTTAGTGATGTGAAAACCCAGCCTTCGAATGCCTTCGGGGCAAAAATGCATTTTTAAGACTTTGGGGGGCATTTTGACCCCCAAGAGAGGGGCCGAAGGAATTTTCGTTTTCGCTCGATTGTTGGCAATAAAAAACCAACCCTTTTTAGTGATGTGAAAACCCAGCCTTCGAATGCCTTCGGGGCAAAAATGCATTTTTAAGACTTTGGGGGGCATTTTGACCCCCAAGAGAGGGGCCGAAGGAATTTTCGTTTTCGCTCGATTGTTGGCAATAAAAAACCAACCCTTTTTAGTGATGTGAAAACCCAGCCTTCGAATGCCTTCAGGGCAAAAATGCATTTTTAAGACTTTGGGGGGCATTTTGACCCCCAAGAGAGGGGCCGAAGGAATTTTCGTTTTCGCTCGATTGTTGGCAACAAAAAACCAACCCTTTTTAGTTATGTCAAAACCCAGCCTTCGAATGCCTTCGGGGCAAAAATGCATTTTTAAGACTTTGGGGGGCATTTTGACCCCCAAGAGAGGGGCCGAAGGAATTTTCGTTTTCGCTCCATTGTTGGCAATAAAAAACCAACCCTTTTTAGTGATGTCCAAACCCAGCCTTCGAATGCCTTCGGGGCAAAAATGCATTTTTAAGACTTTGGGGGGCATTTTGACCCCCAAGAGAGGGGCCGAAGGAATTTTCGTTTTCGCTCGATTGTTGGCAACAAAAAACCAACCCTTTTTAGTTATGTCAAAACCCAGCATTCGAATGCCTTCGGGGCAAAAATGCATTTTTAAGACTTTGGGGGGCATTTTGACCCCCAAGAGAGGGGCCGAAGGAATTTTCGTTTCCGCTCGATTGTTGGCAATAAAAAACCAACCCTTTTTAGTGATGTGAAAACCCAGCCTTCGAATGCCTTCAGGGCAAAAATGCATTTTTAAGACTTTGGGGGGCATTTTGACCCCCAAGAGAGGGGCCGAAGGAATTTTCGTTTTCGCTCGATTGTTGGCAACAAAAAACCAACCCTTTTTAGTTATGTCAAAACCCAGCCTTCGAATGCCTTCGGGGCAAAAATGCATTTTTAAAACTTTGGGGGGCATTTTGACCCCCAAGACAGGGGCCGAAGGAATTTTCGTTTTCGCTCGATTGTTGGCAATAAAAAACCAACCCTTTTTAGTGATGTGAAAACCCAGCCTTCGAATGCCTTCGGGGCAAAAATGCATTTTTAAGACTTTGGGGGGCATTTTGACCCCCAAGAGAGGGGCCGAAGGAATTTTCGTTTTCGCTCGATTGTTGGCAATAAAAAACCAACCCTTTTTAGTGATGTGAAAACCCAGCCTTCGAATGCCTTCAGGGCAAAAATGCATTTTTAAGACTTTGGGGGGCATTTTGACCCCCAAGAGAGGGGCCGAAGGAATTTTCGTTTTCGCTCGATTGTTGGCAACAAAAAACCAACCCTTTTTAGTTATGTCAAAACCCAGCCTTCGAATGCCTTCGGGGCAAAAATCGACTATATTTGCTGTTATATCAAACTGGTAGGTATACCTAACCTAGTTAATAACTGCGAATCTATACACGACATACATATTTTTATTTTAATGGTTCGGTTCAGCATTCGATTCTACAGTAACTCAAAGTATAAGTATTAATAAACATTGCTCATTTATTAGAAATATAAAATCTTCTATGTATTATTATGGTAACCGTTCGATGATCGTGCATAGCGATGTGGAATGACATACCGCCATATTGGCTGCTGGAGAACTGGCTGCTAAGTTCACACCGGTCCAGCGTAAGTCAATCTTTTTCTCAAGGTTACTCTCTCGCGAATACCTCAATCGTGCACCATTTGTTATACAATCGTGTTTTCCTTCCTACCATATGCAAATACCAACATTCAACCGTAATTTAAATTTCGCGTTTTGCAGCCCGTATGCTATCGACTCCTATCGACCCATATATGGCAGACAATAGCTTAGACAGGTCCCAACTCGTCAATTCGTAAGAACCTGAAGAACGCGGAGGGAGCCAATAAGAGCTAAGAGCCAGAAAGACGAGAAGAATAAGCAGCTTTTTAAAGCTTTTTCAAACAGCAGATGAATGAATAGTGTTTTGTATAGGTATACGCAATTTATTAATAAGATAATTTAGAGCTTTGCTTTGTTATTATAATGCGAAGTTAGGGACAAAGCCTCATAACTATTCGTTTAAAAGCTTCATACAACAATCATGACGGCTGTTATGTCACCGTTTCGCCTTAAAATATCTAAGGGGTACTTACTATTACTAACAATAATTATTATAAGACGAATATAGAAAGTATTTCCTTAGATGGATGTGTTCATCTCGATAGAACTTTTATTGGTCATAAATGGATACAAATGACCACACCACATTATTGAAATAACCTGATAACTATTTATGTGAGAAGTTCTTCATCTGTGATGTTATTTGAGGAATGTATTGATGGAAGTGCGAGCTTGTAGGCTGGTCAATAATTTTATGAAGTCGGTATGTTGTATGTAAAGCTCTTTTTATTTGACTGGTGCACTGCAGAAAATTTTCATTTAATTTATTTGAACTTATCTTATTGTTCCTTACAATTTTGTAAGAAAACATTACTCGAAAATTTGTGGTTTTAGGGGAAAAAAAACAAAAAAATTGTGGTTTATTAGGAACCCCTCCCCAATCAAGCAAGTTTTGTATCACCTGAAAGGTCTTCATGTTACGTAATGTATAGGGAGCAAAAAAAAAAAGAATTTCATTCTTACATGCTGAGAGATAAGATAAATTTTATTTTTATATTGTCCGGAATACGGACACAACCTAAAATAGACTTCAAGAATCGCACATTTCACTTGGTCTTATTATTAAATACCTGCTTGTAAATTTTATTAAACGCGAAGGAAATTGTAACTTTCATCTTCAAATAAATATTTCCAAAAATTTATATTAATATGGTGAATTATTTTCGAAAAGTTTCGGATTTCAGCCTATTATCCTTCTTATTTGTTACCTGCATGAATTTAATAGTTAGTCAGAAGATTTCAACCAATTTATCTCTGAAAATAACAATATGTAATTCCACTTCCGTTTTGTTGCAAGCCATATCCAGTTTCCAATCGTTCTTCCTGTTGATCTTGAATTTGACTTACAATTCAAGCTGAACCGCAAGGTGATCTGGTGAAGTTACTAAAAATGCATATCATTTTTCTTTCCTTGCCTTGCAACAAATGGTATTGCATTTATAATGCCTTCCATCATAAAGGGTAAAAGTTAATCAAATAGCTGTCACTTTATTCATTATTGTAAAATTGATTTTCTATTTATTTACTTATACTCCGATAAAGTTTAAAAAGTCATATGTATCGATTAACAATACACATCCTTCTGATAAAAATAGTTAGATTTATTTTGTTTCATTTACGTGGTTTTCATAGTAACCGTCCAGTTTGTCTAAACACTCCATACCGCAAAAATGAGTATACGTCAACATTGGTTTTGAATGAGAATTAAATGAACAGCACAAAGGATAGACTGTCATTACGTGAATAAATTTTCTGTAGTTGACTCAGTGGCTCTCAAACTTACGTAAGCGGTTCAATTCATGTTTGAATGATTCCTTCAATATTTTATGCTGGTTCACAACCTGACATTTAACTGTTTTAACTGTTTGACATTTTCTGGTGAAATTAAAAATATTAATTCGGAGGGTTAGTGTGACGTCACATCTGACTTTTTAAACTTTATCGGAGCATACTAGGTATAATATGTTATACCATTTCCTATCTACGAATGCTTAGGGTAGTATTAAATAGGAGTTATTAAAAATAATTATAAAACAATGAAGAAGACTTCTGATTTACTGATTTGATAAAAACTTGTCAAAAAAATTTGTTCAACACAAATATATAACTTCAATATAAAAGTTGTAAAAAATAAGGTTTTACAAAACAAAACAAAAAACTATTACTATCGTTTGGGCGAAAATCTAGCAACGTTGGTCCAAATCTAAAAATTTGAAATGAAACATCTTCATGCCATTTTTATCGTTGCCTAAATCGAATTGATAAACCATTTTTTGTCATGCAAGTATTTTTTGAAAAAAATTGTTATTTATAAAGGTTGAGTCGGGGTTAAACCATGCATTTGATTTCGAGCAGAAAAGTTCATAATGTATAAACATGTTCCTATCAAAAATGCTTCCTAAGAACGCTACAAAGATTAGCAGGCTTTGAAAAAACTTTTGAAAAAAATTATTAAAAGAAGTTTTGACAACAAAAACTTTTTAGTTAATTACAGCAAACAGAAGACTCCAGTTAAACGGATGTCTTGCTCATTACACTCTACCAGCCCAACGATGCCGCACCACAATTTTCCGGAAAAATGGATTGGTCACGGTCAAGACTGCCCCCGTTCTGGTCCTGTTTTTTTCCTAATAAATTTGTTATTGTCGAAATTTTTTTAATTTAATTTTTTTATATCAAAGCCTACTAAACGTTATTACAGCGTTCTTAGAAAGCATTTTTAACTACATGTTTATATGAACTTTTTGCTCGAAATTCGATTCTTAAGGTGACTTAACCTCGAATCGTCTTATAGTAGGATAAGAATAGTATTATTTTATAAAGAATAAAAGTGATACTTTTTTGTCAAGTGTCAAAAATTTCCTGAAAATTGGTAATAGAGTAAATATAACTACAAAGAGGCAACTTTTACAGCAAATAAAACATGTTATTTTTTCTTTAAGAGTCTCAGTTATAAAGCCAGATCATACTTTAATTATTATATTCCAAAATATGATATTCATAGTACGCGTTACGCTCATAAGTCCCATAAGTTAATAAGTTCCAGATTTACATGATAACAACATAACGACAGGCATGTTTTTATGTAATCACTATGACATCAAGACTGTCAACTTCACTTTTATACCAGCTTTACTTTAAATAAATAATTTATTGTGTTGTTGTATTGCTATAAATATTTGATTTTTTTTATCAAAAAAATTTCTGACCTAATATCCTTCTAACATTGACAAATGCCTCATAATTTCATGTCAATTTTCTCAGACCGGTTTGCTGGTAACAGTACTTCGCTTTCGAAGTTATTTATGCAAGAAAAAATAGGATATCATTGACGTTTGAAAGTCACGTGAATGGGTTTATTATAAATGAATAAATAAACGAATGAATTAATGAATTAATGAAAGTTTATTAATTTAGAGCGTCTTATATTTGTCGGAGATTATACCTTTTTGTGTAGACCTTTCAAAAACATCCTGTGTACAAAGTAGATCTACACCAACCTATACTTGTTTCATTTTTACTTAGCATGCTCAAAATTTTTTTCTTAAAAATATCTTTTATGGCTTCAAGAGAAAAAAAAAGAAAAGTACATCAAAACCTTCACCATTTTCAAACCGATAGGTAACGTATACCTAAACTTACCTATGGACGACTAGAAATAACCAGAAGCTAATATTGCTGGTATATTTTCTTATCTTAACAATTTTACTGTTTATTGTTTTACACTCTTGGTAAGTAAGTTGCAGAAAACTAAGTTCAAGTAGTATAAAATAATATAATCCATTGTCACACATCATTAGCGGAAAAATTTACAAATGACTCACTTCGAAGGTATTTCATTGTGTAATAGACTGATAAAAAATTCCAAAGAAAAGTTTAAGATGTGGGTGAAGGAAACAATGCATAACTTTGTTATTAGTTGATGATGTCACGGTTATGCTATTGCTCCAAAAACGAATACCTTGAAGATCACAAACAGAAAAGTTATCTAATAAATTACTGGAATTGTATTATTTTTACAAAAAAAAACCCTGTAAAGTTTTATGTAACTGAGTAATAATACGTTGTTACAAAGGCCTACTTCTTGGGTAACATAAACGCAGTTAGAAAAAAGAGTTAAATAAGATAAAAATTGTCTTAAATTTCCTAACAATGATATAAAACATATTATATAGGGAGGAAACTTGTAAGCGGGTCATGGGGATTTAGCATGCAAATTCAGTTTTGTGCAAATAATATCCCCACGTTTAGATTTAGAGAAAATGTTATTTAGATAACTTCGGCCAATGGCTTAGATGTACCTAATTAGCTAATTTTTACTTCGAATAGGTTAATATTAATGCAGAAAAATAAAAAATAGAAAGTTAATTTTTTTCAAACAAACCTACCTAATAGGCCCTACCTAGAAATTCAGTGCATTTTATTGTGATATGGTACTATTCTTCTGATGTGTATAATAATAATTATACCTACATTTCAATATTGAGTAGTTTTCAACAAAATCTTGAAATTAATTTAAATTAAATTTGTCTGATTTTACTTAAATGTCATTATTACAATAAAACCGGAAAATGAGTGTAAATTTGAAAATTGATTAGAATTTCCTTTTGCATATTTCTACATTATTTGTGAAGCGTTTTAACTGAAAATAGACTGGTTAAATAGAAATCGTCGTTGTCAAAAATTATTTCCTCTCATCATTTTTCTTTAAATCTTAACCTGGAGATATTATTTGCACAAAGCTGAATTGGCATTTTTAACGCCTATAACCCATTTACAATTAATTATTCAGTAAATTTATATTCTGTAGGTATTTGGAACAAATTCGAATGAAAATTAATTCAATAGACAGTAGGAATCTACGTTTCAAAATCAGCACATTTTCATACAGAGCAAATAGAGAGATACAATGGGGTGTATTCCAGGGAGAATCCCTGAGCCCACATTATTTTCTGTTTCGCGCAAAATAGGTTAATTGAAAGACTCACTACTGCAAATTATGGATTCAACTGCTGAAACACTTGGTGGAGTATAAAAATTTATATGTGCTCAACATTCGTGAAAATTGCACACAGTAGGTAGGTATAGAAATACGCACAATAATTAATAATAAGAATTATAAATAAATAAATGGGCCTAACAAATAAAAATAAATACACAAAATAAATATAAAAGAAGAGTTAAAATAAAGATGGGCTTTGTGAAATTAAATTCAATAGGTACGGTACGTGTCATCATAATGACTCGACGACCGACTAGATCGTTAAAGTTCTAGTAAATTGAAATTAAAAATTAAAACAGGCAACAGCCTTGAAGAGCCTGTGAAAACCTCAATAAGGGGCGCGATCTGGGTGCGCTGCCGAAGGAGCCTAATTAAATTGTTCCGAAGAGCGCGTTTGCAGTGAAAAATCGAAAATTTAACTTACTGTTTATTCCTCATAATCGACACAGATTGAGTACACGCCCGTCAGTCATATAACACTTTTGTTTAACCAAAATTAATGCCAGTAACGACACAAAACTTCAAAATACCAACGGTAAGCAATAAAAACTTAGGTGCGATAAGCCCGAATATCGCTGTCGCGGCGCAATCGCTGACAAGTCTGGCTACTAATAATACAAATATAAAAATTTAACAACATACAAGATGACCCAAATAATCCATGTACCAAATAATTTACTACAGGGGTACTTGCAGGTAAGACCTGGGGATATAACCAGGGTACACTGCGATGGAAGTACACCATGATAGTGAGAAATATAATCACTTACGGAGCTGTGTCTTGGGCAGACCGAACTATCAAGAAGACTGCGTGGAATATCTTTGCAAAAATACGGAGACTTGCATACGTATGCATAACAGGATGCAGGAGAACAGGGAGGTAATTTTAAACCTCAAATCACTCCACCTAGTGATGAAAATTGTCGCAAAAAGAGCTTATCATAGAATGACTAGAGAAGAAAGAGGATTATCCATTGGGAAAAAGGAACAACACTACCTACCTAATGAGGAGAAAACACATTACAGTTCAGTAGAAAAGGAATGGACAAATGAGTCCAACAAGTACAACCTCAAACAGCATACCATAAAGTGGAACACAGACGGATCAAAAACCATCGTAGGAACACGTGCAGGAGTCTTTGGACCTGGGATGAAATATTTTGAGCTTTTGAGCTGATGGGAATGTAAACCAGCATATTTCAAGCGGAAAGCCATGCGCTTAGATTAATACATATAGAAATTATAAACAGCTAATTGTTATCATAAAGTATAGCCAAGCTGCCATTAAAGCACTGAGTTCTTACTTCATCAGCACAAAAATGGCGTGAGAATGTCTAACGAAGCTAAATAAATTAGGAAAAGATAACACAGCATCTCTCCATTGGCTGTCAGGACACCTAGGTCGAAAAAGCTGTCAACCTAATAGCAAAGCGAGGATTAAGAACGACGATCGTAGAGTCAAAACCATTTTTCGGACTACGAGAAAATGTTCTCAGAGATAAAATGAACAAAGCAGAGGAAACCCAACCATAAACCTCTAGAAAGATCTCCCTGGATTAAGACAGGCCAAATTAAGACTCGAGAAATACAACCAAATAAGATTTGAAGCTTATATCAAACTCAACAAAAATAGTTCAAGAATGCTTAAAACAGGTTTTCTCACGATATTGCAAACACGGCATTGCACACCTTAGCAAGACAGGTCTGCGAAATGACTAGACCTGTAGATTCTGCATGGAGGGTGAGGTAACCCCAATACATCTCGTGGTCGAGTGCCGTATAGTAGAACAAAGAAGATTCTGATTTCTAGGTCTATACCAACCAGCAGAAAAATACCTATCATGCTTAGAACCATCATCGAAACTCCTAAGTCTCCTCCGAGACTCCGAGACCATCCCTTGGACCTGGATGGGTGGCTGTAATCGAACAGTCACCAGAAAGGGAGACATAAAATATCTTCTAGGTCGTAGTGTAGATACATCCCCCTTATTACAATGAAATACCAAAGGAGTACTCGAGATGACTCCAAAACTCTCCTGTTCTCACATACTCTCCTGTGCCTCCCTTTCTACTACCAACTATATAGTGACACCAAAGTCGATCTTATGTAAATGCCGCTAAATCAACCCCAACATGACATCCCGAATGACATCAAAACTACCCACAGATTATATTAGATCAGTATTATATCATCCATACAAACAGAAATAATAATCCGAAAAAGATATGATTTTTCTTTCAGAATATTAAATAATTAAACTCTTCAAAAAATAATTAAAATCTTCAACTAAACTAGTTAACAAACTACTTGCCTACATCACAAAGTACTGAACATTTATGAAACTGAATTAATTACCTTCCCATTCGAAGACTGGCAACGCCGTCCAAAAGTAAAATCTTATAGTGACATATTGTATGTCCATCCATTCCACAGAACTTGCTAGAAGAAGAATCCAATTTTTGTTTGCCCTATCCCAGTTTGTCCTATCCCATGGCGGGAATAACTGGCAAATAATTCGGTCACAAGGGAGTGACAATGCATTAATACAACACAGCCAAGGTGTAAGGTATATCTTCTCTAACAACAAGCTTCTTGTTCAACATTCCTAACTTCAACATTCCCACGGTTAAGCAAATGAAAGGCGTAATAATTCAAACAAAGCAACGGAAAACTACCACTAAAGGTAACAAACTACTAAAAAATTGGAAAATACAAACTTACTACGAAAAAATCCAGCTCCCCGGAAAAACTCTTCTACCAAACGTTCCTAGAATTTTTACAGAAATGTAGTCGCAATATCAAGAAAAATATGTCAGTTTTTTGGTCTCTCTCAATTCTCTCATTGTATAATTAAAACCGCCATGGAAAACACATAAGGCCTTTAACAGAACACAACAAATTACAGAAAATATTGGCGATTTATGAAAACCTTATTAAAGCTCATTCAGCCATTTATCATAGATGGATCGCTATAAAAAAAACAGAAAAACAGAATAATTAAAAAAATCGAAATTCTTGCAGAAGACCGTGCACAAGAGACGTCGAGCCAAATCTCCAAATCATCCAACAATATACAACCCTTCGAAGAAAATCATAACGATGACGTATCTGTTCAATCTTACTGAAAATTTTACTCTCTACGATCTATCTCTCTCTTTTATACTGCACTGGAATCCAAATGAATTGAAGATATTAAAGGTACAAAAATATATGTAAATATGAAATAGTATCATCTTGACGGTGAACTTCCTCAAAATCTTTTTCCCTTCATTATCCTTCATTTTCCGACACATGTTTTGAAACATCCAAGGCGAGTTTTTCATCGTAAAATGGTCATTTGCAAGTCCCAAGTTCATGGGAAATTTTTTCTTTATTTTTCACCAAAGAATCTGTCATTAACTTTTTTCGGAATATTAAAGATGCACCCTGTTCATATGAAAAAAAAATCCTATACCAGTAATAACTCGAAAATTATCGAATAAATGGGATGGGGAGATACAATTTATATGCATTAAAATGAGAGAGGGATGTATGATTACGTAATCGTTTTGAAAAGAAAATTCTGAGAAAGCGCGCCGGGCATAACGTCCATTTAAAATTGGATTTTATAGTATAAAAATTCCATATCTGCATATGAAACCAAAGTCAATTTATTTAGGGGGGGAGGAGGGATAAAATGTTAAAACCACCTTATTCAGATTCAGATTTATTTGTGAAAAAGTTCCAACAATAAAATTATAACTAGTAAATATTGCATCATCTAATAAATTCGAGGCAGTTAACCATTTGGCACTAATTTTATAACAATCATAACCTGAATTCGATTAATATGCAGAGATGAAACGGTAATAAACTCAACATCCTTGAGATAATCATAAACTTCAATAGAATAATCATCTAGCAAATGATTTAGTCCTGCACATAAAAAAACTCATAAACAAGGTAGGGTAAGGCCAGTCTCCTAAATGGAAAAAATCGCGCTTCGCTAGATGATCACTTTTTGATTATTTATTATGTAATAATAATTGAGGCAGACGCACGCATTAATAGTTTAAATTTGAAGAAGTTTACGTTTCAAATAAATTTACAGTTCAATAAATTTTATAAGTTATTTATACCTACCTACGTCGTCCGTAAACAAGAGAGAGATAGACAGCTAAAGGAAAGAGAGAAATGATTTATCAAATAATCAGGATAACAGTTATTTTCCCTTGTCATTTGGTCAGTGACTGGCCTACCAGATTAGTATAATAGCCTTTCCTACTGTGATAGAACAGCAAATTGCGGACGAGATTTAGCTCATAGAAAATAATGAAAATAGAATTAATGGCGGTCTCCAGTACGTGTCCCTGAATACGTTAGGAGGAGCTGCTAGTTTGGAGCGAGACTAGACGATCCTCCAGTGATCCTAGTGGTTTCTCTCAATTATTGTGTAATCTCTTATTATTGTTTTGTTAATCCTTTGAGATAGGTTATGGTTTAGCTTTTATTTACGTAAAGCCGGAAGTTACTTTCGGATTAGCTCATCATGGAAATGAAAAATTTATCAAAAGCAAAATGTAAGGTAAGGTTATCTCATTCTAATATACTTAGTTTTATTATGAAAAATATTGATCATGGAGATTGTTGAACTGTTGAACCTAAGTTCAGCCAATTTTAATTGGATACATTACAAAAATTGAATTTTTAGTGCGTCGTCTTATTTATTTAGGTGCATACATAAATAAATACTTACCTTCCGTAATCCTTTGAGAACTTCTCTACTACTTTTTATTAGACTTAAGTAGTTCGACGTAAGCACGCTATACATATTTACCTTGTTTATATATTTTGTTCATCATACCCAGGAGAAATAAACTTTTATTACTCTCGTCAGTTTAGTAAACATAATTATTTTCGTAATTTTCAAACCGTTTATTTAATTTTTATTCTGTTTTGTTTTAACGCTTAAATCTATTTAACGCTTGTATCAGAGAAAGTGTCTCAATTTCTGCCTTTTAATGAAAGTAGTTAAAGATTATTTCTCCATCTCAGCTCAACTAGATGACGTTTCGTTTGTCTATTTATCTACCCTCGTTCTAATTTCACTCAGTATAGTTACAAGTTGCAGACTTCTGTGTCGAGAGATCCTTTTTATTGTCTGTGATATGATTCTTCGCAAAAATGGTTGTTATGTTGCCTTACCTTTGAGTTTCTAAATTTCTGATTATCCATGCATCTTTTATAGTATATCATATATCTTTTTATCGTAATATAATAAAAAAATAAAACAATAATTAACAAAAGTGAGCCGAGCGTATAGTTTGTGGTGCACTTACACTTAATGCATCAGTGCGTCTAGGCCTAAGCGCAATGAAACAAAAAGCCAAAACTCTTCTTTTTCACCTAGGAAAAACCGTCTCATCTTCACAGTTTAGCTCACTCTTATATTTTTATGATTTTCTTTAGGGTAACTAAATAAAGAATCCCTTATATTTTTCGCACGTTTTGATATATGAACTCCAACAAAAGTTTTGAACATCAACTAATAAGTAATATAGAAAGGTTAAAAAATCGGCCATCACATCCTTTTATTCTTTTCATCGGATTAGAAAAATTTAAAAGCCCTGTTCAATGGCTCAAAACCGGCTACAAAGTGGCTGCAAATGCCGTTTTGTTGATCAAAATAAAGATCGTTCGTTGTTTTCCGTTGTTCCGAATAACGATTGTCAGTTGTTTTTCTTTAAATTAAATTTAATTTAATTGAAAATTATATAAAAATTAATTTTTCTTACTCTTATTAAATTATATTCCAATAATTAGTGCTTTTTGGATGAATTCTGAAAGTTATTATACGTAGGTATTGAATAATAGTTCAAATTACCTGGCTCTTATCCAATCACAACTACTAGCAATTCATAATACCCGCTCGTGGACCAATCAAAAGCTGTAATAGTTATTTATGTATCAAGGGAGTTATGAGGATGTTAATTACAGAGGGCAACATATTGCAATCCCGAGGGACGTTAGTCCCGAGGGATTGTTAAGTTGCCCGAGGTTATTAACATCTAATAACTCCCGTGATACATAATCTATTTTATTTTATACTAAATGAAATATAAAAACGAAATCTGTTGGTTTTTAAAATTAAACGAATGTTTTTAATAATTGAGTAACCATGATTATTGATTACCATGGATATATCAACTGAAAAGTTTGTAGAAAATGACGTATGAAATCCAAATATGCAACCAACAATGCAATAACAAAAGCAACATCCAATGGTTACCAGAATTAAACCAATAGTAATATTAGAATTAGAGGGAGTTATGGATTCGTAACAGTCCCAAGGGAGTTATGAGTATGTTTATAGTTACGGTAACCAAGCGTTTATCTAGTTATAATGTATTAGTATGAAATAAATTTAATAAACAGAGCAAAGCTGTGAATAGGAACGATAACTGCCATTTCTCATAAAAAAAATTGGTTTTTTTAATATAAAAGAGTAGAAAAAGCATAGTATCGCGATTCGCGATTATGGCCACTATTCACTTCATGATGACAACGCCACTCGCTAAAGCTCGTAGCATTATTAACATCTTGTGAATATGGCTTCATAATTATTGCTGATATAATAATTATGCTAATTTTATTCAGGACTTAGAACAAAAAAGAATTTGCTTGGGAAGCAAACAAAATTATTAACATTGTCAAAGCTCTTGTTGTCAAAATAAAGACACGAATCCTCTAAATGAACATAGAGCGAGTTCTTTCGTTCTTTCGTTTTTCTGTCGCTTGATTACAGAAATGCTACAGAAAGTTCCCCCATGTTCCTCGTTGTAACCAATCATGAACAAAAATTAAAAAGTTACTTTATGTGGCATGTTTCCTTTGGGAGCTGTACACATCAAAGAAAAAGTGGTAAATTGCGTGGTAACACATTGGGTGGCAAGTTTGAGTCTAGACGTCCATAGAGATGAGCTGTCACTGTCGCAGTTTGTCTGTAATTGGTGTAGCATTTGGATATAATTGGTTCAATACGGACAACACACCATTCTAGATCGGTAGGTATACTCTATATCCGTAAAAAATTTTAACATGGCCAATGGTGATTTTTCCTACCATTAGATCATCTCAACTTAGGGAGTCTAGAATTGGCAATCCGCCATGTTGATTCCTGTCTTGAAGGTTGGAGAGTATCCAAAATTAACGCTTTCTTTTTTGTCTTAGATTTTTTTTGCTGAAAATAATGCTCGTGTGCTATACTCGCGTAATATTTTCTTCTTCGGATTCTTCTTCATATAGCGCCGTCTTTTATAAATCGAAGATTAGTCCAATCTCTGATATTACTCAGCCCAGATTGCTTTTTTCTTCATATGTCCTTTCTCCCTTCTATTCTTTCCTGCACGATTACGTGCAAGAAGGAATATTTCATATGGAGTATATGGCTCTTTTTCTTCTAAAAAAAAATTGCACTTCTTCGGATCCGATCGAAGTACGAAAATACATATTGAAACTTGTGGCGGAATACATAAACAAATGAGTTGCTCAATGTTGCTTTGGTGGATGCGCACCTGTGAGAAAAAAAATATCCATGTAAATTACGTCTGACTTTAGCTATATTTTCAAAACTAATTAATATCCTTATAGTATTTTTGCATATTTGTGAACAGAAGAAATCGTATAAACAAGAAAAACAAATAGTCCAGTAAGGAAGTAGCAGTAGTATGCTTTGAACAGGTAAAACCTAAGCGATTCCTTCAGACAGAAACTTGTTCAAGGTGCTTAGGGTGTTAATTTACCAAAAGTTCTGACGTCTAGGTGGTGATCCGGGGGTGGGGAGGAGGAGGGAGGGTGGAAATATGCCTATTATAAATAAAAGCTCATTAGATTGTCTGAAACTTTTAACCCATTCGTTTTGTCCTAATTTTCAACCGTTTTAGAGCTATACGCTCGGAAAGAGTTGAAATTTTCGAAAAATTATCAAATTAGGTACCTCATATTTTCCATCAAATGTTCCTTTATGTCGCCTAAAATATCCATCAGAGAAATAAATTTATTTAAAAGAAATTGAAATTCTCTTTTAGAATATTATTTATACACACATGCAAATTGATTTCCAACTAGTCAACTTTACAACAATTTTAAGTTTTTCGTAAAATGTTGCCGTTTTCAGAAAAAGCCTCGGAAAATGCTGTTTTTATCATATTTCTGACACATAACTTTTGTTTTTGACAAATATAAGTACAATGTGACCACTAGTAAGTGCGTGTCTTGAGGACATGGTTAAAGAAAATAACAGCTTTTCTGAAAATGACAACATTTTACGAAGAAACTTAAAATTGCTGGTAAATGTTGACTTGTGGGAGATTAATTTGCATATGTATATAACTATTCTAAAAAGGAATTAAATTCTATACAAATTCTTTAAAATGAATTTATTTCTATGACGAATATTTTAGACGATATGGAGGAATGTTTGATGAAAAATATGAGGTAAAATGATTTGTTTCTAAAATTTCAATTTATTGCGAAGCGCGTCTAACTCAAAAACGGTAGAGTAAAAAAAACCTATGGGTTAAAAGTTTTTGACAATTCTATGAGCTTTTATTTGTTATAAGAAAGTTTTCCGAACGTCGCATTGTTTTTGAGATATAACCGTAAACCCCAAAAATGTGACCTTCCATTATAGGGCGATTCGTTGATTGGACTAAAATAAGAAACCATGACTGCCATTTAAAGAAAAACAATTAACAATCGTTACTCATCGGAACTATTTAGATCAAATATTTTCAGCCGACTTTGAACTACTTATATTAAACTCCTGTTTTAAAAAAATGTTTTGAATGGCATTCCTTAATAACGATTCACTAATCATGTGACTGCTGATAAAAGGAATAAAAATATTATTGTGTGTAAATATATTTTGTAGAGGAATTTCTCCCTTAAATAAACATATAAATGTAAATATAAACATATATTGTTGCTTATATTATGTATACTTTTTATAATTTCATTTTATATAAATTATATAATTTTATTATATTATTTATATTATTTTATTATTATAATTATAATAGTTTTGATATAGACTTGATTAATTATTAATTAATCTAATAATAATTAATTTATAATTATTAATTATACAGGGTGATTCAAAATACAGTGCAAATAATTTAAGGGCGTATTTACCAGCCAAAAATAAGAAAATTTTTCCATATAATTGTATGTCTTAGGCCCGTATTCATCAAACTTCAAAATATAATCCTGGGGTTAAATTTTGAATTTTCTGACAGCTGATTGGTCTAATGCTCAATCCCTACGAACGCTACGAATTTTGAACCAATGACATGTTCCAAAATATAACCCCAGGGGTTATATTTATTGATGAATACGGGCCTTAAAGTGCTTCGTTTTCTAGATACAATGTGTAAAATTTTGAAAAAAAAATCGTTTTTTTATTAATTACTCAAAAACCTTTCAGCCGATTTAAATAAAATTTGGTAGGCTTATTTGTCGTTATAAGGAACTTCCTTTGATGGGAATAACATGAATTTATTAATTCCAGTGGCGTCTCAGGGGGCTACCTACTTGAAACTTATAGGTAAAATTATGGTACGCCACTGCTCTTTTGACAATTTATATTTTTTTTTTAGATTAAGCGGTCAATAATGTAACTTTTTTGCCTCCTGGCTTTACTCGTATCTAGCTTTGTTTCCAAGAAAAAAATCAAAATCTGTGCCAGGCCCTATTAAAACAAGTGATAAATTTACATCGATTATTGAGATTCATTTAATTTAATTCAGGTAGTCCCCTGAGACGTCACTGGAATTAATAAATTCATGTTATTACCACCAAAGGCCTTTATGACAACAAATAAGCCTATAAAATTTTATTTAAATTGGCTGAGAGGTTTTTGAGAAATTAAGAAAAAATTAGAAATTAGAAAAAATCGATTTTTTTTTCAAAATTTTACCCCCTGTATCTAGAAAACGAAGCAAGTTAGGACATACGATTATATGAAAAACTTCTTATTTTTGGCTGGTAAATACGCCCTTAAAATCTTTGCACTGAATTTTGAATCACCCTGTATAATTAATATAAAATATAATTAATTAATTAGTAATTAATTATTAATTACTATTGTCCTTGTTTATTTATTATTTCTATACAATATTAATTTACAAATAATGTTTAGAGACTAAAGATTTAGTTTAAATCATTTTTCTCCTATCAAAACTAAAAAAAATTGAATAAACTAAATCAAATGAATTTACTAATGTATCTAAGTTAATACAAGGATTAGAAAACAAAACCAAATTAATTATGCAATGACAGAAGCAGATTCACTCAAATAAACGCAGATAAATAATCTTATCAGACTTGACTTTTTGATTGTTTATCACGCCTTTACTACTAAACTCTGTATATCTTTTATTTTTGGCTTAATTAAGAAAAGTTATTTGAAAAAGTTGTTTGCTTTAATGAGGCCTCTAAAATATTGATAGCTAGAATGTTTTTACTTAAAAACACCCTTTATACTAAATAATTTTTTTGCAAATAGCAGGCTCAATTGAAGAGAAAACTAATAAAATTGACATCTAACAATTACTTCGGGTCTGATAGAACTCTTAGAGCGGGTATTATAAAGGAGATTTCTGGGGCCATTTCTGAAGAAGGTATCGGGTCTATGTGGAATTTTTTTAATTTATCCATTCTTGACCTGAAAGTAATTACAAAAATGTTAATAAAAGTAATTTTCGTGAAATCTGCCCGTTAGCCTAATGAGCCTTTATAATATTGGCTGTTAGACAAATTAAAAAAAAAAAAGACAATAGTTGCATATAAATTAGGGATAATAGTCGATATTTATGTAGAACAGAACATAATTATTAGAAAATTATCTGATTGAAATACTTTCCTTGTCACAATAATGAGTACAGTAATTACACTCTCAGAGTCCTAGACTACAAAATTATAATCTTTATAACAAAGATATACTTTGTTCTTCGAGTATGCATTGTATTTAGTTCGCTCGCTCATTATCGGGTGATCTATTTTTTCTGAAATATTTTAGTTTGTTTCCAGCCTGTATCGTAGTATATTGTGCACCTACTTACATGAACAGTTTCTACTTTAACTTGCATCTTTTAGTTTGAAATTTTGTTGTGAAAAATTAATTCCTTGTGAATCCACAAGAAGTATAAGGAAAATTTTTACAGGTAAGATTTTTTTAGCAAATTACCTTTACAATAACTTAACTCTATAGGCTTTTATTGACAAAAAAATTCATTACTCAAACTATACTTATATCAATATACAAGCTATAACATACAGGAGGATTTTTAAGTTGAGTCGTGTCTTTTAACACCCTGTAGAATTCATTAACATAAATAACTTTTTGAAATAACTTTTGTCAATCAAGTTAAAAATAAAAGAGGTACAGCCTTTGATAGTTGAAAAAATGGGAGCCCTGTTATAAATTATGCATGAAGGTCTTACAAAAATCCAAAAGTTGAGTCTGATTAGAAGATTTTTTTAAATACTTTGTTTCAATAGATCACATTCATGAAAATTCGTAAATTTCCTGAAGTTAGGAGACAATAGTTTTCAGGACATCAGTGATGTTGTTATTAAGTGCAATTTACCTAGCCTTTGTTTTTTTATTTAACGTTTAAATATTTATTACCTTTATCATTTCATCGGTACCTTTCATCATTTTAAAGTTTACCACTTAACAAAATACCTATGCCTAAAACAGATTTTCTATTTATAATGCTTTATCAATTATATTCTCGTCTTCAAATTAGCACATACGAGTGTCATAAAGAAAATTTAAGGGGTATTTGTATTTGTATTTGTATTTGTACATTGAGGGTGACCTAGTTACTGCGACCTAAAAAGATCTATTGTATCCCCTCTACTGTGCTTCGCCTGGTGTGGAATCCCTTTAGTGAAGCACCCTCTCCAGGTCCGTTTCCTTGAGAAACTTCAGGATTTTGAGAGGATCAAGGTCGGGTAAGTTCCCGGCCTCTAACTGGTGGTGGCCCAGAACATTACTTCTTTTGAGTTCTAACGCATCGCAGTTGAGCAGTAGGTGACGTGGTGTCTCGTCTCCTTTCCCGCAGAATCTGCAGACGCCATTCTCTTCTATGCCTAACTTCCTCAGGTGTTCCTTGAGCTTACAATGTCCCGTTAGGAATCCCGTCAGCGTTCTGAGACGTTCCTTGTTGAGGTTGAAGAGTATCTTCGACCTTTCTCGGTTAAAATTCCCGAGAAGTTCTTTGGCTTGTCTCAACCCTGAGAGGTTCCTCCAATGGGTTTCTCTCAGTTTTTCTTCTTCCTTTTGGAGTTCTGCTTTGAAAAAAGTGTCTTCGAAGCCACAGAATGGTTCTGGTCCTATGAAGGGTGTCGACGCTCCTTTTCTTGCCAATAAATGGGCACGTTCGTTTCCCTCGATTCCGGAATGACCCGGTATCCACTTGAGGTGAATTCTATTTTTCTTGCCTAATTCGTTAAGTTTTCCTAGGCATTCCCAAGCCATTTTGGAGCTGATGATCGGAGAGCTCAGCGTTTTTATGGCTGCTTGACTATCCGTCAATATTTCTATTTCTTTGTTTTTGTAGTTTCTGTCGAGGTTTATTTGGGTGCATACTTCTATTGCGTGTAATTCCGCTTGAAGTATGGTTGGGGATTTTCCCATTGGTTTGGAGTACATGGTGCGTGGCCCATAGATTCCTGCCCCGGTTCCCTCGACGGTTTTAGAGCCGTCTGTGTACCATTTGATCGTACCTTCTTTGAGAGTGCAGTTGGAGTTGTTCCATTCCTCTTTCGTAGACAATTTCGTGATGAAGTTTCTCTCGAAACTAAATTTCTTAACAGTTCTGTCTTTTGGTAGTGTTAGGAGCCCCTCACAGCCACCCAAGGGTCGATCCTCAGTGGCTCGCCGTACACTCCTGATTCCTACTTTTGACATCCTAAGTAAAGCATCTCCAGCTCTTCTTTCTATCACCAAATGTAGTGGTGTCAGATCCAGGATTACTTCCAACGCAGCGGTTGGGCAGGTTCTCATTGCTCCTGTAATGCAGAGACACGCAAGTCTCTGGATCTTCTCAAGCCTTTTCTTTGCTGTTACTAGCTTAGTTCTTTCGTACCAAGCAACCGCTCCGTATGTGATGATAGGTCTCACGAGCATGGTGTACATCCAGCGCAGAATGTGTGGGTTACAGCCCCATGTTCTGCTAGCCATTCTCCTGCACACCATGAGAACGGTAGTGGCCTTACTTACCTGTTTTGTCCAGGTGCTGGTTCCACAGTAGCTTTTTGTTTAGTGTTACTCCTAGAAATTTAACTTCTTCCTTCCATTCTAAATCCACTTTGCTCAAGCGTATAGCTTTGAGTTTTGGAAGCTTCAGTCTTCTTGTGAATGGTACAAGTGTTGTTTTTGTAGGGTTGATGTTTAGTCCTACTTCCTGGCACCATTTCAGGGTTATATTTAACCCTCTCTGTATAATTTCGCAGAGAGTACTTTCAAATTTACCTCTGGCTATTATGACGATGTCATCGGCATACCCAATGCAGGTAATGCCGTTCTCGGTGAGTAGCCCGAGGAGTTCGTCAACGACTAGGCTCCACAGAAGGGGGGATAGCACTCCTCCTTGTGGGCATCCTTTAGTTGTATTTACCTGGATGGTGTTCTTGCTCACATTGGTTTCAACTGTTCTTGTAGACAACATGTTCTGAATCCATTTGGATGTTGTGTTGTCTACTCCTCTTTTTGCCAAGGCTTTCTTGACAGCATCGTGTTTTGTATTGTCGAATGCTCCTTCTATATCAAGGAAGGTGCAGATAGCGATTTCCTTGTACTCCAGAGTGTCCTGAATCTTTTCAGTCAGCTCGTACAGCGCGGTCTCTGTCGACCTGCCCGCTCTGTACGCATGCTGACTTGGGTGTAGAGGCACCCTGTTCAGTGTTTCTGTTCTTATATAGTTGTCGACGACTTTCTCCATTGTCTTTAACAGGAATGATGTAAGACAGATGGGTCTGAATGACTTCGGAAGGGTGATGTCCTTTTTTCCCACTTTGGGAATAAAGGTGACTCGTGCTCTTCTCCAGGCTTGTGGTATATATCCCATTGCCAGGCTGCTTCTGAAGATTCTAACCAGGTGTGGTATGAGATTAAGGGGTATTTGCGAGGTGCTTCGTACTTTGACGTAATCATGACAGTTCGTAGTTTTATACAAAATTTAACAAATCTGATTGGTTATCTAAAACACGAAGTGATGAATTCGTAAAGTACGAAAGTACGAAGCACCTCGCGAATAATACCCCTTTTAACTTATTATTAGTCTGCTAAAAAGATAGTCGTGTGTCATCTACTTCTTGCTTAAAAACGATACGATAGACTAACCACAGGTAGAAAAACATAAGATGACCAGCCACATAATGACATCATTAACTGCGGTTTTTCGCAATCTACAGGATAGATTTGAAATTCAAACTGGAAAAATTTGAAATTTGTAGATCGGGGAAACGGCAGCATTACCAATAGATGGGAAATTACATTCCTACTTAATTATAGTTTAGACCTGACTTGCGGCCACATAAAAATTTACATCAAAACTGTTGAATGACACAAATAATAATAGACTCAGATTGGAAATTTACTTACTAAGCAGACCTACTAGTAGTAGTAGTATGGTGGGTAGGGGTGGTACACCCCAAGCGACTAGGCCACCGAGGGCCCTTTTCGCCTTACCCGAACCATGGTGAAACTCCTACTCGAACCTCCCCGACCTTTTAATAAAGGCCAGAAGGTTGTTGTATGAGAGGAGTTTCATTTCTTCCTCTTGTAGCTCCTCAGACCCAAAGATGTTGAGCCTGAGGTTACTGTATACCTCGCATACGCCCACATAATGGTGGGAGTCCTCGTCATCCATTCCGCATTTAGGGCAGACCGGGTCCCGAGTGACCCCCATCACTTGCAGGTGTCTGTTCAGACTGCTGTGACCGGTGAGAACCCCGACTAGTAGTCTGAGTTCCTTCCGGTTCATTCTGGACATGCTGGTCCATCTGTTTCCGATCGGACCAGCCAGAAACAGCCTGGCCTGTCTGCAGCCTGGTGCTGTTTCCCAGTGGTTCTCTAAACCCTTGCGAGTCCATTCTTTTATAGATTCTTTGAGAAGATTTTTGGTCAGACCCAGGACGGGCTCCGGCCCACAAAAGGTTTCCCTGGTCCCGAGCTTCGCGTATTGATCTGCTAGCTCATTACCTGGTACACCTGAGTGTGCGGGAACCCACACGATATGCACCGATTTTCTGTCCGCCAGTCTGTTCAGCGCCTCGACACACTCCTGGACCAGTGGGGAGCTGGTTCCGTGTGTGCCCAGCGCTTTTGCGGCGGCCTGACTATCCGTGCATATGTATATCGTCAGTTCCCCGGCTTCTGTTATCTGCTCCAGTCTAGCAAGCAGACCTACTAAATTGTTGTATCACTATTTTAATTTATTACGATGTATAAATAAAGGTAATGTTCACTTATTGTTTCATTTGATTCGGTAACTCAATGATAGGAAGTAATTCCGTGGGGTGGTCAGAGATTTGAAGTAAATTGAAATAGGTGACTAGATACCCAAAGGACCTCTCAAATCCCAAAGTAAGAAAACTATTCCACAAGAGAACCTGTTTGACAAGAACTTTAGGATAAAGACAGGGAAAATGTTTTTTTTTTGGTATTCACTCGAGCTCAAAATTTTCTACAACTAAGGCTACTCTAATAAACTAAATTAGTTTAAGCAGTATTGCCCATATTCACAAAGCGTTGTGGTCCTGTAATATCTCGATAATAATTAAATGAATGAGATGGAGCTATACAGTTTATTTGCATTAAAATGCGATGGAGATAACTGATTACGTAATTATTTGGTAATTATCGTTTGTGAATACGGTCATGAGAATCATAAGTTTGCCTAGAACATACCTCTAAATAGACTGTCTAAATTTCAGCTAAAGAATGATTTCAGTATGACGTCATATTAGATTAGATTTAGATTCCCCGTCCTCCGGTGTGAGAAAGTCTCTCCCGAATCCAGCATGGCCCGGAATCCAGAGCAGAGTTACTTCGTGGCTCTTTGCTAGAGCATTCAAGGTTAGTTGACAGTATCAGATCAACTTACACTTGCAGTGGTTGGGGCTAAGGGCTTTTAGAGCTGCTTGGCTGTCTGAAAATATCTTTATTGATCTGCATTGGCAGTGCATCTTTTTCTGAAACTACGCACAGAGCTCTATGGCATAGATTTCGGCCTGGGAAGTGATTGAGTGAAGGCCCAGGCTTCAGAAGATTCTCCTCTTCGAGGAAGCGCTACAAACCCCAGCTCCGGTTCCTGTGGATGTCTTATATCCATCGGTGAACCAGCCGAAATCTGCTGTCAGGAGTTATTTCTGTTGTCCTCCCAGGCGTCTATTCCCGGGAGAAGGACCTTATATTAAGCAGAGCGGTTCGTGTTTGGCTTAGGCACACCCAGTGGACTGTGAGTTTCTATGTCATCCAGTAAACTGCTACAAGTTATAAGTCTTTGTCAAGATTCTTGCCATGTGTAGCATTCTATACATTCTATCTGATCTATTTGACCTCTTTCTACAAATAAAAATGGACAGGTGGTGACGGTAAGTTCAGTTGGATCTTCATAGCCACCGACGGTGTGGTGTTAAAAGCACCACAGATCGCCAGACAAGCTTGTCTCTGTAAAGGCTGGAGAGCTTTACTTTGGCTATGGCCTGCTGGCCTTTTGACCACCAAGCGGTACTGACGTCATATGATCCCCCCTTTATGTTTCAAAAAAAGTTTCAATAAAGTTTTTTTTGCAATTTTGTTACACCGAATGACGTGAGAAACAATATCGCAGCTGTAAGGAAAACAAAAGATAGCTAATGACGATTAATGTTAACGTTCAAAGCATAATTTATTTATTTTCAGTAACACAAAAAAAAATGGCCCAAATGAGTATGAAAACTTATTGAAAAGTAGCACGTCTACCGGTTTCGGGGTTTAACCCATCAACAGTACGGCTGCAAAGTAAGGTTAATAAATAATGATTCATAAGAAAATACAGTTGTTACAATATAAACCTTGGTCATAAGAAAAAGTGCGCTCACTTGTCAGCTTCATAGTCTCCGTGATACTCGGATGAACAAACATAAGATAAAGTTGGTGATAACGTTAATACCTAGTCCGCAAAATGATTTTGTACACCCGAGTATTATGGAGACTATGAAGCTGATAAGTGAGCGCACTTTTTCTTAAGATCAAAGTTCATATTATAATTTCTTATGAACCATTATAATTTATTAAACTCACTTGCAGCCGTCGTGATGATGGGTTAAAGCCCAAAACCGGTAGACGAGCTACTTTTCAATAATTTTTTTTACTAATTCGAGCCAAATCGTTGTTTTATTAACAAGTTAAGTACCTATACCATAGCCCAATCCAACTAAAAAGATATTGGTAAAATAATATGAGATTTGATATTTCATTTTTTTAGCGTATTTCAGGAACGAGTGAAGTTATCTCAAATTTTATTTCAGATACTTAATGAGTATAATTATTCACTTTTTTGTAATTTAACTATACCATTTATTAGGGTTTCCGATATTCCTGTAGTAAACCACGAAATAGTAGTTATGACCCTACATAATTAATTGAAACACGGCCGGTTTTTTTTTTCTGCCAGGTTGCATTGTGAGGTAGATGACAACATATTGCACATATTATTCAAAATTTAAAACGACGTCTAGGAGTTGGCGGTTTCTGTCATAAAAAATAAATTGTAGATTGTAGGGTCAAGAACGGAAGATCCAATTCAGATAAACTATTACATCAAACGACCTTACTTTAATTTATCTATTAATTCTGATATCATTTTTTATCTAATATATATATATGTATATTTCATCATATATATATGTATCAATTATTACATTTTAAATTAGAAGGATGATGTGGATATATGATTTATAAGTACAATATTGTAAAATTTTCATCATTGTGGGGGGTAGAACGGTTTGTAGAATATAAGGATGAGTTGTTGATATCATGGTGAAGCATTCGCTTTTCCAGCCAGTCTAGGGAAAAACCCCATAAAAAACCTAGACACACCATTCAGTTCATATTGGTTTTAGATTTTGTAACCAATTTATTGCATCTGGAGTAAGGCGGTGGATGTCATTGAAACCGCCAAGAAATTTAGTTTCTGGACACTCTTCTACAATATGAGTAATTGTTTCCTCAACTTCGCCACAAGTGAGACAATTTGGACTTGGAACTGCCATCCATTTGAATAAAATTGAGTTACAGCGTCCATGGCCAGTTCTTAAACGATTCAGTTTACTCCAGAGCTTTCTCGGTAGGTCGAATCCGGGAACTGCCTTTGTTGGATCTTGGATAAGGTGATGATTGAAAACATTCTGAACTCTCCATTCAGACTTCCAAGAATCCAGTGGGGAAAAGATCTCATGATTTTGTTGCCAAAATGGATTTCGAGATTTCAGTCTTGTTGTAGGAGGATTCTGAAGATCATGCCAGATTGGAAATTCCGGTGTGCATTTGTCGAATTCTCGCTTAGCCGCTATTTGTCTTCTGATTCTTGGTGGTGTAATATTTGAAATTACCGGCAGCCAAGGTGTTGGAGTTGACTTAATACAACCAGTAATAACTCGCATGGTGGTGTTCAATTCAGAATCAATTTTATGGACATGAGCGCTATTCATCCAGATTGGGCAACAATATTCTGCCGTAGAATACACAAGTGAGATGCTTGCAACTCTTAATGTGTCTGCATGAGCTCCCCAATCCGAACCGGCAAGTTTATGTAAAAGGTTGTTTCTTGTTTTAAGTTTCTTGCGCAATTTGTCAATATGCGGCTTGTAGGTTAATGAAGTATCAAAAGTTACTCCAAGGTATACTGGATTGAAATTGTGTTTCAAGATTACATTGTCCATCGATACTTGTAATTTTCGATGTTTTTCGTGGTTGTTCAGGTGGAAACAAGATACTTCGGTTTTGTTGGGATTGGGGCAAAGACGCCATTTCTTGAAGTAGTCTACCATTATTTGGATGTCTTCATTTAGTACATTTTCGATTTCTTCAAAACGTTTATGTTGATAAGAAAGAGCCAAATCATCAGCGTATATGAATTTTCTGCAGGTAGTCTCTGGTAAGTCACTGGTATATAAGTTGAACAATAATGGCGCTAATACTGATCCTTGAGGAAGTCCATTATTCAGGTATTTGACTTTGCTGCTTTTTTCATTAATGAAAACTCGAAGTTTCCGGTTTGATAGCATATTATCAATTAAGGTGACAACTCTTCTGCAGTTAATGGTTTTGTATAATTTGTGAAGAAGGCCATCTTTCCAAACAGTATCATATGCGGATGTTAGATCAATTAAGGCAATTCCTGTTTTCAGCTGTTTTTGAAAACCTGTTTCGATGTGAGTAGTGAGTGATAATACTTGATCACAACAGTTTCTGTTTGGACGAAAACCAGCTTGTTCTTGGGGAAGCATATCATTTATATCAAAGGAGAAATTCTGTTGTAAATCATCCTCTCCATCACCTTATAACATACACTTAGCAATGATATAGGCCTATAATAATTACTTGGATCATCTGCTATTCTCCCTGGTTTCAAGATTGCAATAACCTTTGACTGTTTAAACTCGGCAGGTATCTAATAATCAAATCTAATTCAGAATAGGTACATTTTTATCTATCGTATTAAACTGATTTAAAAGGAGATTGGCGCCTACTTTTATTTCCCGTTGTTTTTATATTATGACACAATCCTATAACATTGTTAAAACATAAAATTCTGATGAAATTTTACTTGAAATTAATTTTACAATTTCATTTTTTTAATCAAAAAGCATATATTATAAAATAAATTGTATGCTACTATTTTTTTCCACATAGAGAATAACTTTAAAAAGCTTTAAACTTTACTGCTTTACTTCAAACTTTGCTATTTCCAGCAGGTTCGGAGTTCTCGAAGTCTGCTTCCACCGAAATTCAAAGCGTGTTGTTGATAATGAAGGAAATATTCGGGATGTTTAATATGTACCATATATCGGAATGTAGGAAATTAAATATTCTCGTATTCCATTTGTTTAGTTTCCTTTAGTTTCATAGTTTTCAAGCGAAATAAAAATAGCATTTTAGTCAGGAAAGCGACAGGTATTATTATGTTCGTAAGATATAATTAAGAATAGTCCGTAAGAATTTTTGTACACAAACGTAGGCTTGCTTATAGTAAACATTAGCTTTAAAAATAACATATCAATAGGATGTTTTTACTTATAAGTTATAACACGCTAAGTCATCAGTGTTAATAAGTTATTGCTGCCCATGTTTTTGGTCCGAATTTTCATTGATACCTTTTGATGCTATAAGAATTTTCAATGTATTTAATAATTTATTATCTTACTGTACATATTGATAAAAATGGTTCTTAGAGGACCGTAGGTACGCCCAAGTCGGGTTGGTATACAAGGAAAACAAAAAACTCAGTTTATTAATTCATTACTTTTTTCTTTATGGTAGTAGGTTGAAAAGTAGTTTTAAAATAAGGAAATTGCACATGTGATTTGTTCGGACGGAGGGATTAATTGTGATATTTCTTTATTTTTTGTAAATTAATGTTAATGACAGAGTTGTCTTTTTACGAGTTTCATTCCGAGATCTTTTATGAAAAATACTTTACCATAATAAATGGAGAGCACAGAAGTAAAACCGGATAAGTGATTTTTAGTGATTTTGAGTTTAAAAGGCCATCTCATAGCTTTTTTTCCTAATAATTTTTTTTACATTTTGAATTTTTTCTTTTTTTGACAACACAGCAACGACGATCAAAACTTTTATTCCTTTAACTACTCAAATGAATGGATACAAAGCATATTAAACATCAAAAAATTCAAAATGGTTATAATTTTTCTAACACTAATATTAATGAATAATAATTATATACAGGGTGTCCCGTATCGTTATGTTCAAATTTTGTGAGCATATAGTAGGCTTATTTCTAAGCCTAAAAAACCCAAAAGTGGCAGGTCTATCTGCATTCGTTACGAAGTTACAGGCCTAAGAAAATAATGTCTAGTAAATACCAGATTTAACTTTGAAAACCACATAAAACTTATTTTATTGACCAAATCTTTAGTTTATCATGTGTTAAAAATGTCCTATTCCTTACTGAATACAAGCTTGTGCTCGGAGACCTATTGCAAAAGTAACAGTTTTCTCGTCTTTTTTCGCGTACCTATCTCTTGACCAGCTTGCTGAATACGATCAAATAATAATTTCTCTCTGGTGTATTTAGTTACAAGCACCAATTCCGAAATATGCTGGTGCCGCATCTATTTGAATCCTAATGCCATTTCGTATGAGCAGGGGAACCTCTACTCTCTACTAATGTTTATTTCGGTGACGTTTACTGATGTGTGGCAATTTTTGTGGCTTACAAAGTTGAATCTTGTTATTTACTAGTCATAATTTTCTTAGGCCTGTAACTTCGTAACGGATAAAGATAGACCTGTCACTTTTGGGTTTTTTGAGCTCAAAATTAAGCCTACTATATGCTCAAGAATTTTGAACATAACGATACGGGACACCCTGTATTTATACAACAAAATTACATCTGGATAATTTCGATGGAAGTAGGAAAGTATGCATCCAAATCATCTGATTGTTTGACTCACCATCAGTTGGTTATACCGTGAGATTACAAAAATATTGCTTATAAATATTACTCTGTGAGATAATATACCTACATGATCTCCGCGCACTACATATTATTCAAATGATTGACGTATTTTGGAATATGCCGATCAATATTTTTCGTTATCAATCCTGATAGAATGTTTGCGTGGAGGAGGCTTTTTAGTAATTTGGCACGGTTGTTTGCATGAGCATAACATAGCTCGTGCAACAATAATTACCTACACAGGATTCATAGTCGATATTAGGAATTTAGATTTAGAATCACGAGATTGAATCGTAGGAGTGCAATAATAATGACGTAAGATAGGGTTAAAATTGTCTCTACTGGCGTCTGAACGATTTGGATGTTGGCCAATTTTCTGTTTGTAAGCTAGACACCTCCAGTTTGCTCGCTATTTTTAAGATAGAGGTCGTGCTGAATGATGAGGTTTCAGTGTCATTTTCAAGAAAATACGTAAATAATGAGTTGGTTGTTCTCAAATTGATTTTAAAAAATCGATGTTTTCGTGTTATTTATTTTTATTATTATTAGTTCTATATACTTTTGCTGCTCTTTCTCTGCTAGGAGGAAGAGACCTTATGTGTTTGAAGTTGGTCCCCATTAAGAATGACTCATGGTGAGGGAAAATAGTTACTCGCACCAACAAACAATGGGAGAAAGTAAAAGTTTGTGACTTCAGAGGAAGAAAGAAGTTTTGCGACAGAAAGATTTTATTATACAAAGTAACTTTGAAGCTGCTAGTAGTATGTTTTAAGATCACGCAAAGTTCATAACATACGTGCAATCATAAGAATTATGCTACACAAACCATAATAAACTCTTTACAAATACTTACACTCGACCCATATATATTTTATAGGGAACAATTAATATTTTTTTATTATTATTACAGTTAGAGCAAATCTTATAAAGTCTCATTAGGCTAACAGGCAGATTTCTGTGCTCGTTTTTGAAGCTAATATCGACGTCAAATGACTTTTATTAACATTTTTGTAAGTAGGTACTTCCATGTCAAGAATAGATAAATTTAAAAAATTTCCACTTAGACTCGATACCTTCTTCAGAAATAGCCACAGAAATCTGCCCGTTAACTTAATGAGCCTTTATAATACCCGCTGTTAGACTTTAGAACTCGGATTTCAAGAAATATGGGGTCTGTAGCACGAACGTAAATAAAAATCTGTCAGATAATGATTACAGATTTAAAATGTGGCGAATATGGCGAATTTTAAAGTTTAAAACCAGTGAGATCGTGTGCCAGATTTTTATTTACTTTTGTGCAGCGCCTGTCCATGATTTCATTCCATGACAGACATTCTAAGTCAACGATGATAAAACTCATCAACACCCTCCCAACCTCGGTGCGCCACAAAACATGGCACGTGCTCTCCAGAGTCCCGACACGCATCTCTGTCGAATACGTCCACTTCAGACCGCAACGTTCGTCGATGTTGCGATAAAAATTTCAACCATAAAACCAAAAGAGTAGACAGGAAGGCACTTGAACTCGCTGGATTTCCCTAGATCTGCGGAAATTTAAGCCCCCAACTTAATCTGGGGAACTTTTAAGCCCTGTCTTATAGGAGATTAACATGGGTGCAAGTCCCCTTCGTAAATTTAAAGAAATTTTTAAGTCCTGCCTTATGAGAGATTAACATTATAGATGTAAGCCCTCTAACAAAATCTAAGTAAATTGTCAATATATAGCCAAATTAGACAGTGTGGATACTTCATATAGGTAAAAAACGCAGAGTGCTATACTTTTAACTAGCCAGTTTCAACTGCCAGCTGTCATGCGCAGTAGAAAACACCAACGCCATCTATCTATGCATGAATAGGTAGTTGGAAGCTCTAAAACATGAGATTCGTGGTCAAATTAATTATTATTACTCTCTGTATGGTGACAAAAATGCCTTGTATACCCCCAAAATGGAAGAAAAGCCGTTGTTTCTTAGTTCGAGTCCCCTTATCAAAATCGGTCTTTTCAAGTAGGGTTTTAGCCCTTTCTAGCATAGGGTCTTTTGCCCAGATTTGGCAAAATTTCCCCCAAATTGAGGGGAAAATATTTTCTTCCAATTGCTCTTTGCCGTAATCTCCAGTAGGTACAATTAAACAGACACAAATCCATTTATCTTTGGAAACTTGTTATTTGGCTTTGCAAACTAACACATGGATCAATTTTTTTTTTCTATTTTCTCGTACACAAATTCGACTTCCCTATATTTTTTTTCATTTTTTGGAACTCCCGGAAGAGATCTTTGCAAGAATCAAATTGGAAGAAAATAATTTCCCTTAATTGGAGGGCTGCCTAGATGCCCCCCAGTGATTTTCTTCCAAACTGTAGATACTTTTTGAAATCGTTCTTTTTTTATAAGCTTTTTTGGTATAGAATAAGCCCTACGAACGAGAGGTTTGCCCTGTGCTTACTAGTAGAAGTAAGATGACCCGTCCCTAACCATGCTATGTATTTTTTATGCAAATAAGACACTTGAGAGCCACTAATCATCAATGGGGCCTCTTGACAGGCTCTTGAGTCGTCTGGCTATAATAATAAACCTGTCAAGTTATTGGTATTTTTTGTCCTGCCAAGACAAGGGTACTGAAAATTTCCAAAATGTTCGTTAAGGATGAAAAAGTCATTAATTGTTATGCAGATAAGATCCAAGCACCCACCAAGGTGCGTCCAAATGACATTTATTCAAGGGAATGGTAACAAAAAATTGTCAAAAGGGTTACAAAATTTTTCTAGCCCAATTGTCTAATAAACCGTTTGCATAGAAAAACTATTAACATCCCCTTACTTTTAATGCACCGACCATTTTTTCCATTAACTTGACAGGACATAAAGTACCATTAACTTGACATATCTATTATTGGTCTAGAATAATTTATAACCCTTTCGAAAGTGTTTATAACCATTTTCTCGAATATTGCAGGTGTGTCATGTTAATCTCTCATATAGGGGGGTGGGGGCTTAAAATTTCCATGATTTAGATGGGGATCTAAATTTCCCTAGATCCAGAAAAATTCGGCGCGTCTAAGTGCCCTCCTATCTACTGCTCACGAGTGTTCTCGTGATTCGATGAACATTCTAAGTTGATAACAATAATAATTGTTATAAGGTTCAAAGAAATCCTTCCAACCTTGGTGCGTCACCTTGGTCGGGGCTCTCCAGACAGGTCTTTGTGATGAATACAGCCGATTGCAGGCCACACCGTACTTAGGTGTTGCTATAAAATCATAGAAACCCTAAAACCACGAGCCCAAGGATTGTCATTCCAAGTTACCAATGATAAAAATGCTTTAGACTATTTGATATTAATTGCTAAAGTGAAAGGAAGGACAATAAGTGTAACAAATTTGTTAGAAGAGTTAATATTAATAATAAACTTATTTTCCATATTATGACAAATATCGGGTTTGTATAGAAAGTTCCGTATTATAAGATCCTAGAAACGTTGGGCAACATAGTTTGGTTACATTTCTAAGGCCAAGACCTCTATAAATGAAAAAAGCACTAATTCTGCATCTGGAGTATCTGGATGATGCTGTCGGATGAACGGAAGCCGGCCCCTCTTAAGCTAAGAATTTTTTTAGAATTCTAAGAGCTAAGCAAGAATTCTTAGCTTAAGAGGGGCCGGCTTCCGTTCATCCGACAGCATCCTCCAGACACTCCGATGCAGCACACTGATGAGTTCCAGTAGAACGAAACACGTGTCTGTGCTTAATTTGGTACTCTGGAAGGCTCTGCTGTTGGATATTGGAAGCTCCTCTCGATTGGAGTTTCAGGCACTGCCAGCATGACAACTGTTATGGGCGATGGAGTAATTCTCCGAACCCACCTAGCAGGCTAGTAAAATGCACTGTATGTGCTTTATACTCAAGCGACCTACTTTTGTTATTTATTATTATTAACGATCAATTTTGTTAACTGTAATATAATATTCCCAATTCAGGATAGCCTACTGCTTTGTTATTATATGGCTGAATTTATAAGTGAATATAGGGAGGAAGATCTTCGTTCTTCGAAGAAAAACTTTGTTCTTCGCAAAAACCAATATTCCAATATTGGTTTCTGCAATATCTCACTTTGCTACCTGTTAGTTCTATTAAAACTACCATTTGATCCGAGATAACCACTGCAGGTTACCCATAAAGTTTATTACAATAATTACAAACTTGATGAAGGATTTCGGGTTTCTAGTTTCTAGTTTAGAACACAGTAGTAGTCGTATCTTCTTTTCTTATATAAGTTGGTCAACTACAAAATTATTGTCTCTTCAGATTTATTAATGAAACTCCGTATAACTGTTCCCAGACTAAGAGCTAGACACTCTTTTACATTTCACCTTCAATTTCACCTTCAAACAGCAAACAGAGCTCGTATGTTTGCTTGTCGTAATGTGCGAAAGCTGTTCTTTGTAACAATGCTCTTTTTGATATTTATTATGCATTGAAAATTTTTCTGAATTTCAACTACCTACCTAAAAGACATTTTTGATTTTTATAACCATTATAATTCGTGTGCACGTGTTTTATTCCTAGGTACTCTATTTACATTAAATATTGAAGATATTTTTCATAATTTTCATCTTCAGACCATTTTTATTGGTCTGGTATGGTGAAAACTTATAATTGGTAAAAAAATAAAATATTATGTACACTATTTGAAAAGTCAATCCTGACTTAAAATTGGAGGAACAACTACCTTTTAGTCGAATAAATTTTGTTTTTCATATCTTGTAAGATAAATTTACTTTTAATTATTGCATAAAGAAATTTGTTCAGCACCAAAGCAAATTTCAACTAAGAGATCTGCAAATAAGCATTCGTACATGGGGAAGTCTTTCTTATCCGGTATTAATTAGCTGCCAAATATGACCAATTGCTTCCTTTTTAACTCTCTATTTACCTTACTAAACTGGCGATTCGGTCAAGTAAAAATTTTGGGACTTTTGATCAAAATGAAAAAATCGACGACAAAATTTACATGGGCTAAATGCTATAAGTCAAATTTATAACTGGAGCGTATGGTTTTTTAGATCCGCACCCTGGCTGTTTTAAAATGTATATTATTCTAAACAAGTTTAGAAGTTATTCCATGCAATTGAATTTGGCTATTTCTTGAGCTATATGTGGATCGACTGCTTGTGTATTCCTCATTTACCATCATCTATCATCATTTACTTTTTATATTGAAAAAATCAGTCGGATTATACTTAGTCTCTGTTGCAGTATAAATAAAAGTTTATTCAAAAATACTCAATCTATCTATTTCCTGGGTGATTCATTTTTATCCTCCCAGTTGAATATTTGTGACCACCACTTTAAAAAATCAGTCAAACATTGTTTGATATGAAGGGACATCGGTTGGACACAAAAATTATTCCCCACCCCAGTGCATCGTGAAGGGTGGGTTCAAAATTTCAAACTCACCCCCGACTTTTTGAAATTTTGAACAGGAAACTGCCATTTTTTATCGCGGATTATGATTTTGTGTGAGACAAACTATTGAATAATCCCTTTTACGCCCCCCCCCCCCCTGCAGTTGATTATTTCTGATCATCAGTGTTTAAAAAAAAAATCAGTCAAACGATAATTATTGGTTTGGGAGGAAGGCATCAGATGAAAATATGTATCAGGCAAGAGTTGGATACTCTTTCATACAAAATCATAATTATTCGCGTTAAAAAATTTCAATTCCTATTCAAAATTTCAATGTCACTTTCATTCCCTCGTGATTAGGTGGTGTGGGGGTGATTATGGGGGGGAAGTGAAACGATGTTCCCCTCCAAAACAAACAATTAATATTTGACTGATTTTTTTTAGCACTGGTAGGTATAAATAAGCAACTGGGAAGATTAAAATGAATCAACCTGTATTACACCAGGTATCCACTGGTGAGTCACTTAATATGCATTACCCTGTTTATACGAGGTAATATCTTGCATGAGGTCTACAATTTAAAAATTACCAAAAAACGATTTAATTCACCGCAAACAACGAGAACATTCGGGGAACTTGGAGGTCTCCAATTAGACGTTCAGATCAAAGTGTAGAGTCCGATACGGTGTAATTAATCAAGAATTTCGACAAATTGTTTTGCGTATACTTATACTGAAATATGATTGTATACTCTATTACATTATTTACCTTAGCAAAGTGGTGAGATTCGCTAAACTAAGTTTATCATTCTCTTTTCGATGTGGGTTCAAACGCGATCAAATCGAAAAATAAACAATACATATTTCATAGTCCACTCAAATTAGGATTCTGTGACGCATTTAATCCTTGTAGTTCCGCAATAATAACACCTAATTAATTCCATCGATGTCAGGCGCGCTGGGAGAAAGTGGGGGGAAGCTGGTCTGAAAGGTGAATTTTTTCAGTCTTTGCGCATATCCTGAAAACTTTTGCAGACATTCAGATTTTTTTTTAATTTCATAATTAAAACTAATTAAATTCATAAAATGGTACATATATTCACATGTTCCCTACGTGATTCGGTTTCCTAAATATCAGCCGGCGAAAATGATAAATATGGAAAAAAAACTGTGTCAGTTTGACAATAAATATCAAGCGCCCAAGATAATTGTGTTGCAAAATGTTCCTTTTTCACCAGCTCATGTCTCGCAGACGGTGACATAATATAGCGATAAGTATGTCCCCCGTGACGCTAGAAATCTCTAAGGCCTTGTTAAGCGTTGTTCATGGGATTGGCCTGTACATATTTCTGAAACTTTTGGAACTCTATGATTTAATGCAGCAAATCCAGTGGTTTTGGTCAAATTTGACTGTCCAGGGAAATTATACAACGTCAGTAATTGTGTTTTAAAACGGGAAAAGAAATCGCTCACCGGCTGCAATAGTGGCACAACTCAAAAATAGTAATATTGGAGATATTATTATTTTGAGTTTAAAGATTTATAAATAAATAAATTTATATCAAATAATAAAACTCGTACTATACCGGCACAAATCAAAAGTGTCACTATTGTACGTACACAACAAGACATCCTCCTACAAAGTCAGTGGCATACTGAAAATGTGCATTGGTCCGACTTAGAAGCACAAATTGTTATAATGCTTTAGTGACAAATTCGCCATATCGGGAAATCTATGATACCTAATTTTGTGCCAGTCTTGTTGCAAGGAAGAGTATTAAATTTAACATTTGATGCAACAGTTAGTGCGATTTTAAGGATTTTTGAGTTGTGCCACTATTGCAGCCGGTGAGCGAAATGTACAGCTGAAATCGGTTCATTTTGTGCCTCTTTTCAATTTACTATTCTTCCCCCCCCCCTTCCGTAACCGCCGCCATTTTAGTGGAATGGTAACAAAAAATGTTTTTTCGCTAAAATCTACGTTCTTAGTGGTGGTTTTATGGCAAAAAGGTTTTCATTCATGAAATATTCATGAAAATGAATAAAATATAATGCACAGTGGAATTCCAATCACACTGGGGGGCACTGCACTCAGTTTTGGCATGCATTTTGGCTGCCTTATATTTTATTCAATTTTATCAATAATTCCTCTCACTAAGGTTAAGTAGTCAAGGTTGTGCTGTGTGTTAGTAAGATACATTGTAATGAAGAGTCCCAATTAGGACGAAACACGTGTCTACCATTTCCACCCCTGACTCACAGCGCGAAATAAATGAATTACTTATTGTTTTGCAATATGCCATTCATCTCTTGTATAAAAAAGTTCATGTCAAACTTGAAGAACACAAAATTTCCTATCGAAAAGGTTGTGCACATTTTTTTTGTAAGAAAAATATTTTCAGAGTTACAGTCAAGATAAATCAGGGAGGTATCTTGTCAAATTCACGCAAACCACTGCCGCTATCCTGCAATAATTTTGCTTTACGCTCGTAGTATAGAAATATGACAAAAATTGGCATTTACTTCATTTCAATTAAAGGCATAAGTATCTCCAATTATTATTGGTCAAATCTACTACCGTGATTATAGGTTGTTTTGAAGTTGAAGAATTCAATAGAATTTGAAGATGTGCGGTCAGGGGTACCTATACGAAACAAAAAATTACCTTCGATCAGATGCGTCTTTATAAAATGTTGAGGAAAACCTTTTTGTTACGCTTTGACAAAATGGGAACTGTTTCGAGGGGGGGAATATTAATAGATATATCCAAAAGAGGCATAAACTAAACCGATTTCAGCTGTAAATTTCTTTTCCTGATTTAAAACCAAATCAAAATCCCTGCCGCCTGGGCTATGGACTGTTAGGCTCATAAAAAAATTTGTTTATTAAAACTTTTTTAATTCAATCTTTTTTAATTCAAAATACAAATAAATTCTGAGGGATGATGATTTTTCACAATGATATTCCGGGGCACTGACACATCATCCCAGTTAGGGTAAGCTTGCACATGAATGAGGGCTTTACCCTCATGGAAAACTTTCATTGTGTCGAATTTTTGCTGCCGATATTTTGTTGTGCAGCCTCAACAGGGAAGTAGAGCGGAAGGTAAAAGATCTAAGGAGATCTCGTGAAGAAAAAGCCTTGAAAAACTCGTAGAAAGTAAACAGAGTAACTATGATGGAGTTCAATGAAAATGACTAGTCCTAAGCTGTGGAAACAGCACTCGAGAATACCATCAGCTGGCTAGATGAACTCTAGAAAAGCCTCTAAGTGTGCTATAATTATTATGTGACCGCTGAATTACTGCAAAGAAAAACTGATTGGTGTGTAAGACCGTAGTTAGGCCGGCATTGATTAACGGAGCAAAAGATTGACAGAAGAAGAAGAAGAAGAAGAAGGAAAATTGACAGAAAAGTTGAAACATTTAAAGTTACAGAAATGAGAATATTAGGGTGGCATATCTGTGGGATAATCGGAAAAAAAATAAATGATAAGAGAGACTAGCTAGATTATCATAGCGGAAATTACTAAAAAAATGCAACAAAAACAATTAGGCACAAATAATGGTGGAATGGGGATACCTACACTTTAGAAATAGGGATACACATAGGAAAATATGGGATGGATGGGACTGAGAATAAGTTAAATGAAAATGGATTGGCAGGAGAAAAATAATTATAGGAGTGGATATTGCGAGATGGTTAGTCAGAAATATCGATTCGCCATGTTAAAATGGAGATAAAAAAGAAGAAATCGACAACTTCTGAAATCTGAAAACCTGAAAACAGAAAGCACACCAATTCATCGAAAGCTCGTTTTATAAGTATTTTGTATTACTACAATAATAATAATAATAATAAGTATTGTCACTTAACATGGTCCAGTTCGAAATTATACCTCGTACCTATATTATACACCGCCTTCAACCTTTTTTGATAAGTCATGATGATATGAGTCATGCTCATGATATGATGTTAATTCATCAAAAGGAATTACCTACCACTTTCTTTAAGGATATTACTCAAGTGACGTTTATATTCAAAAAATTGTCCATTTTAATTTAGGCAAAATTATACGTAAGTATAATAAAAAAAAACAGTTTAATTGGTTCAAATCAAACTATAAAACAGTAAACTCCTAGCATGAATATTAAGAGCTCTCCAATTAAGCTCGCTGATCAAAGTCCGGAGTCTGGATCGAGAATTGCGACAAATTAGTTTGGGTTGCGCTAACTTACCTCACTACTACTAGAAGTGCCGATTCCATTGAACCGCTGAAATTCATCATTTTTATTATTATTATTATCCTTCTATTCCGGGCTCCGGCACTTAGAACAAACCGAACGAAAGCCATAAGACCGCGGCGCGGCAGAGCTTATTCCCCCTCCAGCGACAAATATCATGTACGGGGACTCGACCTAACCAGAAAGCAGACCGTCGACGAACGAGACTCGAGAGAGCAGCCCATAGCTTATTCGCCATATTCTTCTACCTTCATTTCAGCGTTTACCGGCGAAGCGGGAAACACACGTGTGACAGTGTTGTGAATTTTTTCTTCAATTCTCACTCCTCCAGTCAATCAACTGCCAGAGAATCGAGAAAAGGAAACAAGATGTCGCATAAGAGCAATGGAACTGTACCACTTCATAAGGGCTATAAGGTAAATATGGCATCATTGACTTATACTGTATTGAATTTTGAATTTAATTATTGAATTGTAAAAGAGAAATAGGATAGGAATTGCATTCATGGAGCATTACAGACAGACAACACTGCTAGAATTCGTTTAAATTAATTTATTAATTTTTAAAATTTGAATAAAAAAATTCTCACAGCGGGAGTAGGTATTTTGGTAGATATTATTTAACAAACGCGTTCAAATTTGTTAATTTTACTCTATCGCAATCTGAAGATTCAAGCTTCCTATATAATCTATTTTTAATTTCCTGGTCTTGTTCCCATTTTGCTGAAATGTTTCAGTAGGCGCTTTATATATTTATAAATCATCGGTGTACCATTTTTTCTTATTGCATTTCAAATAGTTTTTTTACTGCACCCCTTCTATTTTATTGATATTCGCTTACAGATCCAGAAATATCAATAGGAAACATAATATGCTTATTACATCATTCTTGGCATTTCGATTTCTTTTTGCATGTTTTCAAAAAAAATGTAACCTGTTTGGGATTTGTGTAAGTTCAATAAATAAAAATTTTGTCGGTAGAACTGCCTTTCGGGGTAGACAGACCGCGTGCGTGACGTCATGGAAAGTTACCGCGACAAGCGCAACTTGCAATCACTTGCATTCTATAATCGCTGTATTACAAAAAACACCTCGTACAGTTAAAAAAGCACGTTTGCTGTTTTGTTTACGTGCTTTGATAGTGTCTTGATATGTTTATATATTTTTAATATCGATTAATTGTTTGTATAAATAAAATATCAAACCGGGTGTTTCACTCTACTTAATATAAACTCTTGGGGCAACTACTATTATTATTATTGCCTGACTAGATTCGCATTAGCTAGATGCTATAAAAGCATTTTGACGGATCGATGCTCCTCTTGATTAAGTATAATCAATACGACCTAACCGTTCCTTTTTTTTTAGTCAGCTAAAATTAATATTTTGTTATGCTGACAAAATATGCGAAATACTTCTTACATTATGTAGATTGTATACCTATCTATACCTATGTACATCATTAATGACTTCAATACTCATTCATTTGGCATCAATTATAATTTATTTTGCGTTAAATCAGTCTTAGGTTAGTAGTTACACACACCTAATAGGTAGGAATTAGGTAGGTATACGAAGTGAACTTCGTACTTTATCTACTTATTTGAATTACAAACCATGATGATAATAATAATACATAACTCCTAGTCCTAGAGGTCGCGATACCAATACTGTTAAAATCGTTTATATTTCAAGTTCTTGCCTACTTTTTGCTATATACATACATATGTACATAAATTCTATTTCTATCACCGGTAGTATACGCGATAAGCAAAAGGATATCCATCTGGATAACAATTCAAGCTTAAAACAAGCAGTTTTGCGTTTTCGCAAGTTTTTTCAAATGATAAGAAACCGCTACTTCCGCCTTGAAAAATAAAATTCGGCTAACAGTACTTTTGCATGTCGTTTATTAATGAACTTTTGCATAGGTAACACACCTTTAGACCGGCTAGACTAAAATATTAATGAAGCTATTATTGATTAGCTTGTTTTATGTGGAGAATTTTACAACAGCCTTGAATCACGTGGCTGCCTCAGGGAAGGATATAATTTGAACACTCAGTAGCGTAGAACATGACACTTATTTCGAATCCACATGCCCCTGTCTCGGTTGGTATCGAATTGCTATAACTATTAATACATGCATAATTATAAATCGCAATAATTAAGTATATAGTTATGGATTAAGTATATATTATCAGGGTATTTATAATAATATGTGCTACCTATTAATACAGGGTGTTCTTCTCTGCCTCGTTCTTAGAAAAAAGTTCCTTAACGCTACAAAAGCACATTAACAAGGGCCCGCAAACGTACCATTTTCGAGATAGGGTGTAAAAAAAATTTCAGTTTTTTGACGATATTACAGGAACTATTTGAGATACAGAACCCAGCTTTCGTACACATCTTGTCATTAATATTATCTAAATTAAGAGGGTCAATTAAAAAAAAATGTGGCAGTGAAAGAAATCATAAAAAAAATATCAAAAACGACAACAAAACATATATACCTACTACTTTTATGTTTTTCATCATAAAATGCTGTTTTTCTCGGAAACATTTCACATTAGAGCTTTTGACTAAGGGCACTTTTTTATGTAGAAAAAATTGACAGTTTCAGTTTAAAAAGCGCATCCACAATTCCAATTCTCACAGTTATAGGGACAAAAAAATTTCAATAAACCCCAAAATCTCCGCCACAGCCATGTGAAATGAATTTAATAAGAGCTCTAAAAGTAAATAATTTTAATGATAAAAGGTGTTCAAAAATTCAGTTTTTTATCTGAAATAATTCCCGAGATATATCCTCAAATAACTAAAAAAAAAATTTTTTTTACACCTTGTATCTCGAAATCTCAAAATCTCGAATGTCTCAAGGAATCACGCCTTATATTTTCCGATACATGTTTTGAAACGCCTGTATTAAATCCTCGCGTTTGAATATAGATAAACGAGAATTGTTCTTGTCATTTTAGGTGAGCTCAAATTATTTTATTATAACAAGTTAAAATCGCTTTGGTAGGAATCCGGAAATTCCGGAATTACCCAGTAGAGAATTAAAAATTCTTCAAAAAAACTTCTACCTTCCTTGACCAATTATTATTGGTTGATTTCTGTCAAATTTATGTAACCTCATTCTCGTAGTGTGTACCTACAGTTTGTGAAGAACTTTTACGCCCTTTTATTAAAAATAACGCAAAAAAGCCTAAAATTAAGATGAGTGTCAAGAAATAGATTTGAAGAAGCCGAAAAATATTCATCCCGATGAAAACATCATTCTCGGACATCTCGAAGATAGACAGTTTTGAGCACCACACACGTCTATATAGAGATTTTCAATAAAATCGTAAAGTCAGAATTTCGTACAAAATTTTATTAAATTACGTCTGATTTTCTTCAAAAAAACAATCTCTTTAGATTGGGACCATTTATCATAATGAATGATAAGGCACTTTAGTGGTTTAGGCATCTAGAAATAGAAATCTTCCAATCATTTTCATCTAGAAATAGCCCACATAAGCTACACACTATTTTTCTCTGACTTCTGAAAAAAATTCATGAGAAATACAAAATATTTTTTCTTTCCTTCGTTGTAATTTTCACCTCTCTTTGGTCAGAATGTAATCTACAAATTTGTTGTTTCCATTGCATTACCCCTGTGGCTATAGTATTGAAAATGGTGACCCTGTATTATACCATTAACACAGCATGCCCATTGCCCATGTAGACAAAAAAAAATCACACAAGTTGCTTCCAACCAACAATAATGATGTTATGTACATTGTTATTAAAGAAGATATTTTTCTGGAAACAAATAATACAACTTTTAGTTTCTTGCTAGTATAATTGCTTCAAATTTTCTCAAATTTTTGTCTTAGGTTACTAATGAAACAATTGCATTTAGATGTTTTGATTGCATGCATGAATTGACACTTTTTTTACATTTAACATGTGGCTATTCAGTGTTAGAAAACATGTGTGTTTATATTAGTTTGGATACCAAATTATTAATAGAATTGCAAAATTAACTATACATATACCATAGGTACCTATAATTTAGATAATGCACAGGAATATAAATTCTGTGGTACATACCAAACCTACTCATTTCAGTAAAAAAAAATTGTTTTGCTTTATTATTAAAGCTTGGGCTAACTGCAAAATAAACATTGGATTCAAATTATTTTATTTGTTGCGCAATTCAAAATCCAACTTCTATCAAAGCTCAAAAAATGTCATCATTAATGTCCAAGTCGCGTTTCTAAAGTTTAATGTCAAACACAACCGTTTCAACTCTTTAATTTAAAGATGTGAGCTTCGATTACTTTAAGATAAGTCATTCATAAACTTTGACATTTGCATGGAATATCACTTTGACTTATGCGTTAACTTAAAATGAAAGCAATTGCCTTAACATTAAAGTAAAAAAGTCCTGGTAATTACTTTTTTTAAGCGTCAAAAATTACGTCAATGACACTTCTCAAAATTTGCCTATAATAATGCACCCGCAGCCTTTGCTAATTAAAATTACATGTTGAAGTTTTGATTAAATACATAACTTATTATTGATTTCATCAGGTGAGCATTTGCTCATCAAATTTTTTTACCACTGAAATCTACCACTCAATATGTGCGATCATTAATTTTTTATTCTATTCTGATTACTCATACTTACGGCGGAAATTCGACTCAATCGATTGAATTATTTAAATTAAAGACGAGAGATTTGTTCGCTTTACGATTAGTCAATCCCTGTTGTAGTTGTATTATTTTCATATCCGTGAAATCGACCATAGTATACTCAACAATACAATAAAACAATACAGTGAGAGGTCAATGAGTATACAGGGTGTCTACGTAAGTTGGAACCTTAATGAAAACTTTTTTTAATATACCTACATTTTAGGTGGATGATAAAAAATAAAACAATACTGTTTTAAAAAATTCTACTGTATACTGATGGATATTATAAATGTTACACGTAGGTATTTCGCTACTTTTAAAGTAGCATCTTCAGACATATGTAAATAAATAAAATTATTGATAAATCATTTATGTCTGAGATGCTACTTCAAAAGTAGCGAAACACCTGTAGCATTGATAATATTCATCATTATACCTACAGTAGAATTTTTTTATACAGTAGATAATCAAATAGGTATTTGTTTTGAAAATACGAAGTATATACAGGGTGCTATTAATTTTTTTAAGGGTGAGGGCTATAACTTCGGCGATGTTTAAGTGGGGGTTGTTTTCATTCTGTAATGTAGCTTTAAAAATTATAATAAAATCCCCTTTATTTGGTAAGATTATATCAACCTGTATATGAGATATGGTCTGGTCAATTAAGTCTGGAACACCTTGTATTGACCTCTCACTGTATTGTTTTATTTTTAATATTTTTAGCCCAGTGCGCTAATTTTTAGACAATACATCAAAGAAAAGCAATTAGAATCGACCGGATATCTTGTGAAATATGATCGGTATGATGAATATTTTTGGTAGTTTTTATCAGCTAAATAGATATACGATTCATTCATAGTTTCAAATTATTCAGATACCAACCGACACCTTCTGGTTAAGATAAGATAAAAATTTCCGATTCAGAATATTCAGTAGGTAGGTCCGATTCAGCGTTTATTTTATTTATTACAACTGATGGTATTGTTATACAGGGTGTTCTACAAGCTCTATGACAAACTTTGACAGATGGTAGGTTGCTTGATTTTAAACATATTTTTTTTAATAAACATGGGTCCGATTCGTTTTTGTTTAGAAGTTACAAGCATTTAACCTTTATTAACAATCAACAATAAAAATTTAAATTAAATGATAATCACAAAACTTAAGACTATAAAAATTGTTCGAAATGTCCACCCTCAGCTTGAATGCAAGCCTCACATCGACGAACTAAAGATTCGGTCACTCGAAGAATGAGATTTGGATCATTTCTTATTTGGTTAGCTGCATCTTGAATTCTTTCAAGTAACTGCTGATGGGTAGCGATTTCAACATGGTAGACCAGCTGCTTCATGTGTCCCCATAAATAAAAATCCAGAGGATTCAGATCGGGAGAACGAGGTGGCCATGATATTGGACCTCCTTGACCTATCCATTTATTCGGGAAATGTTCATTTAGCCAAGCAGCAACTTGTCTTCCTCTATGTGGTGGTGCACCGTCATGCTGATACCACATATTTTGAATAATATTGAGTTGCACGTCATCAATAAACTCGTTCGTGTTTATAAAAGTTCGTGTTCTAAGAATGCTTGTAACTTCTAAACAAAAACGAATCGGACCCATGTTTATTAAAAAAAATATGTTTAAAATCAAGCAACCTACCATCTGTCAAAGTTTGTCATAAAGCTTGTAGAACACCCTGTATGTACCAGTTTCATGTCGCCGAGCTACGCACGCATTTCTGTGATTAAATATTTAAAATCAAAGATTTAGAAACTAAACTGACGTAGGTACGAGTATTTTGATACATCGCATATTTACACATTCCTGTTCTTTTTTTTTCAATGGTTATGGATGCGTTTTTTTGTCATGTCAACCTCAGTGTTTGTAAATAAAACTTCCCATGCGATGTGTTTTCAAAGTTGCATGGGACTGACATTGCCTACTTGTCCAAAAATTATCCATAATTTATTGTTAATGGCATAGCAAAATTATCTATTTAATCATGTTCTAGAAACTGGTTTATATTATAAAAATGCTCTCGATCGTTCTAATTTATTATTTCTAAAATCGCAAAGATACTAATATAATAATTATATAAGGATTCCCTATTAGATTTATTTTATTTCGTATGACAACCAATCTGTTGTGAAATTTTAGTACCTACCTACTCCTAGTAGTGTTTTCCTAAATTTCATCTATGAAGAAATCAAAATTAACTTGAAATACCTAATAAAATTTTCAATAGAGTTGTGTCATTACTCATTATAACCGGAGAAAAAGATTGGGTCCTTATGTGTTTAATTATATTTATATGAAAATGAGTGAATTTGTATGCCAAATGACTTCGGGAAACATAATTAAATTTTATTCAACGTTTTACTTTACATGGGTTTATTCTGAGTTAGTGTTTCAATTTCAAATTAGCTCAATGAAAAAACATAGCAGTAAAAAACCCAGAAGTTGGTATAAATATAAAGCAAACTTAGTTTTCCTACGAAAATTGACGTCTGGAAAGTGGGCTATATCCTAGGCAGGTAGAGTTCTAAAACTTTACGTTTTTTAACTGTATACATACATACAACGAATCCCTTGAAGTGAAATGGCTTAATTATTTAAGGTATCGGAAATCTGGACACTGAAACCATAATATTATATGAACAAGATTAAAGTTTTTTTTACGGGCTTAATTTTTTTTTTATTGCCAGCCAAATTCAAAACATTGTTTGCCACTAATTATTATGTGTTCAATTTAACAAGAAGTTTGGCAATAGGGATTTCTTTGGCACTATTCTTTGAGTAGAAATATACAGGCTGTACCAGCTCGATTTAGACAACGGTAAGGGCCGTGTAGGTCTCGTCAAGACGAAACGTTTTTTATTTGAAGTTTTTGGAATTGGACCTTCGTTATTTGCGGAAATATGGCCGACTTCCGGTTTTTAGTTTTTTGGCTCCAGTTTCGGCATTTTTAGGTTCTCGCCAAAACTGAAACTAGTTTTGGAAACTCCTTAGCTTCAGTTACAACTTTCATATTGAAGTCAAGGTTCTATCTCTGTTGGATTCAAAATCTTAATTTTTCAATTTGATTCAATTTGAATTGATTCAAAGACATAAAATTTAAAGTCTTGGGCATGTCGCCATTTTGAATCCAACAGAGATAGAACCTTGACTTCAATATGTAAGTTGTAACTGAAGCTAAGGAGTTTCCAAAACTAGTTTCAGTTTTGGCGAGAACCTAAAAATGCCGAAACTGGAGCCTAAAAACTAAAATAAAAATAAAAGTAAAATAAAAAGGCAAAATAAAAAGTTTTTGTCTAAAAACTAAAAACCGGAAGTCGGCCATATTTCCGCAACGAAGGTCCAAATTCAAAAACTTCAAATAAAAAAACGTTTTGTCTTGACGAGACCTACACGCCCCTTACCGTCGTCTAAATCGAGCTGGTACACCCTGTATATTTGAATTGAGCTAAAATTCTTAGTGGCTATCAAAAATTGTCTACATTTTGTTGTTTAAACTTTTATTATGCTTTTATGATGCATGTATTTAGTTTCGACCAATTATATGAAGCATGTTTCATGTTGTTAGCGTTTTCAAAAAATCTGATACAACACCTAACTAGTTTGGATTATTCTGAAATGAGGACGAAGATGATCTCTTCTCTGTATGATGCAGTAAGCTTTGGGTAGCTCTAATAATTCTCAGGACAAAGTTTCGAATGGAGTCAAAATTTTAAGCTGATGTTCTGCTGCTACCGCTCCATAATCTAACCTGTAAAATATAATTTTATTTACTAGGTACTTACAAACAAAATCTGGTATGGGCTTTCATAAACTTTTCTACTCAAAATAATCTAACCTATAACGAGTTGTCATTTGGCATACATGTATTACGTCATAAGATACTCTGTATCTTATGATCTTATTACATCTTATCTCTATCTTACTGCTGACAGAAATCATTTGCAGTTTTGTACGCAGAATTGCTCATGTTGTTTCCTAAAATGTCTTAATATTTTAGGGTAAAGTAGCCCAGATTATTTTTATTTTATTTTTTATGTTCGCACCTCCACGAAGGCGAGCCTATAAGCACTCACTTCTAATTTATTATATTTTACACACGTCGCATTTTCTTTAAATTTTATCGTTTTAATTTTTGCTTAATTAACGAATTCGCTAAACTACTTATTCCGTACGTGCTTGTAAATAGCCTAGTTTGCCTATACAGTGTGTTGAGGAATGTTTAGAAAGAAATATTTAATTAATAATTTGTTAAGATTGCTGCTTCTATTGTCATACTAATTGCATTTTAAATCTGTTAAGCCGTTTCTGAGAAAATTGAGGAAGAAGTTCCAATATGTCCTATTTATTTTGACTTGAACAATAAAAAATGCGTAGATGACGAAAATTACGTCACAGCAAAATGATAACAATGCCAATGGCGTCACATAATGCAAACTTTTACCCGATTTTCCCAAAAATTACTTAACGAATTCATAATATAAGTACAGCAACAGAAGCAGCTTTACAATCTTAACAAATTCTTAGTTTAACATTTTTCTCTAAAACATTTAGGGAAACCAAAAATCGCAATTTTTTAATTTTCCATTTAAATCCCAATGTTGAGTTTGCCAATGCACCAGCACCACCCGGTATATTTTGTGATCTATTTGTAATATTATAATAGTTTGTTTTTTTCTTTCTACGTTTTTATACCAAGTATTTCAACCGAATTCGCTTGTGAAAATTTCGTAGTTTCACCTGATATTCCGAGTTGTTATTTCCTACTTACCTAATTGAGGAGTTTATAAAATAACGTCCAATACATAACGTGCATGTATTCTGAATTTGAAAATTTAAACCAGAAAGTAGGCATCAATGTCAGAAGTAACATTGCTTATAATCATTATAATGATTTTATTTTATCGTATTTACAACATGTGGTGATATAAATTCCATTCTGAAAACGTTTGAACTTATATTATTACCTATAGCCTATAGGTACAGTGAGTGTATCGAAAAAAAGGAAGGAAGGGATTATTCTATGGTATTCGGTGTAAAAAGTTATCTTTTTTCTAAAAAAGGTTTCTTCGATTATCTTAATGGCAAATGACATGAAGACACAATATACCTAACAGCCATAAGAAAAACAAAAGTCGATTATGAATTCTCTGCGGTCTATTCGGTTTTGAAATTTTTTTAAATGTCAGATTAATAGCTCTTGACTACTTATGTAAATCCTTAAAAAAAGCATCAATAATTTTTTTATAATAAGACAGATACGACTAGAATAAGAAATTTCAACTTTTCAGTATTCGGAGGATATTTCAGCAAAGTCTGAGGGTTTCCTAAATTTTAATTAAGATTCTAAATAAGTTTAAAACTTTTCTCTAATTTAACCGACCATAATACTCGTATCTCTCAGCGTTTACAATATTCCTTCCTTATCTTGGACACACTCTATACGTGAGGACAGTGACATAACTACCACATCAATGTGGGTGAAACCTGGTCCAATAACTTTGTAAATTTGGAACGATTCCCAGGACTGCTTTGTTTATTCCCGTTTATTTACTCAAAAATTTAGGTTCCATTTTTATCCCATATTTTCTTAATTTTTAACTCATTTATTTCTTTATTAAAGTTAATAAATGTATCCTTTCCTAATCCTAAATTGATTGATTTATTAAGGTCACAGATATAATTATTCTTATTTGACATTTTTTTTAAGACCGTTTTATTCAATTTTTTATTATGGGCCAAAATTACATCAATTAACAGTAGTTATCATAATCATTTTGCTAGAGGCGATATAAATAACTGTTTATGGTCAGTAACGTTTTATTAAATTTTATGGTAGCCCCATTAAAAAAAGCTCATCAAGCAAATTGTGACTTACACCAGTTATAGTAACTGATAAAGTGATCCAAAAATATTCTTGCGTGTATATTTTCGTTTGCGTTGGCAAATAAAAAGGTTTTTTTAACATATGTATGTCAATGAAAAAAGGAGTATTTTTGGCTCTCATAGCAATAAACATTCACATCACATTATTTAAAATAAGTGTATACAACAAAAAATGAAAATAGAGAAGAGTGCATTCCACCCAATTGGCTATGCTTTGAACACAGCAATTTATCACGTTTAATCTGAACTCAGAAATATGGTAGGTAGTTATCGTGATCTTTCATATGCAAAACACGTACGAGTTTTTATGGTAGTTACCGAGGTAGTTACATATATTAATTATGTTATTATTTTTGTCCTGATACTGGCGCTGAAAATAATTCTGAAAACTGCATCCTGATATTACATTAAATGAGGCTCCACCCTCAAGTTTGAAATTTACTTATTTTTTGGGTTTAATTGAATCATTGAATAGCTATTTACTTTTCAAACGTTCTCACAAGAAACGTAGTTTTTGTTTAATTTGCATAAAATATTGTTCCACTACTTAAACTTTCCTACACTATTAAGAGATACGAAGTTGGTTGATTTTGGGCCTACTTTGTGCTGAAGTAAACTGGTAGAAATTCAGTAATCGCTTTCGTCGTTACTGAAATACGCTGAAAAAAACTGAAAATTGGAGATTTCTTATTTTAGTAATATTTTTTAAAGTACCTACATATTGACAATAAATAAGGTTTAGCTAGCTCCATCTCTGATTGGTTTACTGAGATTTTTCAGTGAACTGTCAGCGTTGGTACTGAAAAATTGCAGATTTCTCTGGGAGAATCTCTAATTGACACATTGAAAGTTGTACTTTTCAGTCATCAGATGGCATTTGCCATGCAAGTCACTATGTTTCCGACAAATCATTTTGCTTAAAGCTTTTGATTTTCTTTCTGATCGGCACACTTCTCTAGTGGTGGTGATGTGACAGACTGATGAGATGGAAATAACCATTGAAACATCGATGTCTCTGTCTTCACCATACCGTTGGAGTAAGTGTGTCGTTCAGAAAGCATTATTGTTTGACAATAAATAAATTATTTTTTGTAGTTAACATAAGTCAAGATTTGTCTCTTTGACATTGCAAACAATTTCAAAGCTGACTAGATCCCAGAGTTTAGAGTCATTTTTTATTTTTCTTGTATTCGGTTTGAAAAAATCAAAGAAAATAATTTATCACATAAAAATTAAAAAAAAATTGTTTATTATTATTTGGGAAAAGGATTTTTTCATGGTTGAAAATAACTTTTTTTGATTTTTCAGTTTTGTTTAATATATTTCAGCAACGACTGAAATTATTCTAAATATATTCAAATTACAAATCAGCAAGAAAATGCGGAAATTCCCAATTTAACGTATTCCGTATCACTTACTTCAGGTAACCGAGATCTATTTGTCTCTAAAAACGACACTCTTTATAAAGTTGATGGTTATATTTTCAATACCCATTAATTTATGAACGTTACATAAGCAGTAATTAGTTTTTTTATGTACTATTCCTCAATAACTAATTTAAAATGTACATAATAATAATAATAAGTTATGATCATAAAATTTCATACTATTATAAAAAAATCTTACAAAATAGTTGAAAGAAAACTGGAATCTGTCCTCTGGTTATTAGTGACCAGTACACTTACCTATATTTCATAATTATTATCGCTTCGCAAAACTTCTTGTTTGATAATTATTAGTAAGATTATTAATGGATTTTGCTAATACATGCAAAAAATACAGGAATACTCAAATGGGAGTAACTATATAATATTCGTATGGTGAATCCGCTCATATAAGTTATTTGCAATGTTTCTGCTAAGTAGATATATTTCATCTTTATAAGAATGATATGGCAAGAATAATTGACTGGTGTTACGTAAATTAATCCTCGAATAAAAATTACATACATGATTCATTCATGATTCCCAGAAAAGAAGACTTGGTGAAAATTGATACTACTTTGTAACGCATTTTTTCTTATAAATGGTAAAACGTAATGTATAATTTTCCGTTATTAAAGTAATAATTACGAGTGAAACAATATATCTTCTCTTTTATTTTCAAACAGCTCAAGTAACCATTTTACTTCGACTTATTATAACAATTATAAGCGTATTTAATTTTCGCTTTTCAGCCATAAAAATGATGACCAATTGCATATTTTTACTTAACAATGTTTTGATGATTAGCAAAAATAATTCATTGACGTACAGAACCTCGTAAGTCTCAACAAAATGTTCGTTTTTCGATACCTATCATTCTTTAACATCTATTATTATATACCTATTATAAGTGTTTAAAATCATTTTCATTTGAAACAACAGTGAAAATAAAAACAATTTTTATTATTTTCATTATTTTATTACCCTCTGTATAAAAAGAGACAACTTTTCATGGAATTTTTATGATAAGTGAAATTATTACCGAAAGTCGGAGTTACCCATCCCAGTCTAGATCGATTATACCTATTAACCTATTATATGAAGCTTACATGAATATAAATTTATAACATTTTATAAGTGTTTTTTATTATACATTTTTTACTTTTTTCTAATCTTATGAAATCTGCTGAATATACCATAGCAAAAGCAAGGCCAAAACGTTTCGAAACAACTAACAAGGAATAATATAATAAGTAGTGTCGTTACAACATTATTATTTAATTGATCATTGAATCATTTGTTTTGTCATTATTCTGGTTGTTTGAAAAGCAGCTCCACCGCACTTACATTTACTGGAGCATGCATATTATAAATACCGAATGTCGAAGATTTCTGTCCTGCCAAGTTATTTTAAAACAATGAAGGTCATAATAATGCTTCGCCTTGAAACATTTTTATGAAATGTTATGGTTCTTAATTTCTAAACGCAAGATTGGCTGGACGCTTCTATCAAAACTCCATGAATATTCTACTAATGCATACTTACATGCATCCACTGGAATTTGAAATATTATACAAACAAATAATATATTAATTTAATTAGTTGTTAGTAGATTTTTATGTTTGTATTCTGGACATCAACAATATCTCACTTTGTTATCATATTTTAATCAAATAATATTTGAAAGAAAAAAAAAGTAAGATTCGCTAAAAAATGATGAAAATATGTCAAAAACTATTGCAGGGGTTTTTAAGTGGCTAGTTTTTGAAGAACCTATGTCTTCGGGTCTATTTCGGTTGATAACCGTATTTTAAGATATCCAAGATTTTTCAGAAACCTAACACTAAGCAGAAAAATCATTTGAAATTTCCAAAAAATTATCATATCCAAACAGCCTCGACCTTTTTGCTTCAAATCTGAACCATCTAGCATTGACCCCAATCAAGAAGAAACCAAAAATCTATAAAATAAGCCCAATATCAATAAAAACAGTTCAAAATCCTTCTTTTACTCCAAGAGACTGAAAAATATTTCTGCACCACCTGATGGCTTTTCGTATTTCGAAAAATTCATAAAACAGGATATACAATTCACAAACCGCAAAATTGTATTTAACTTTGGCTCAACTAGAGATAATCACCCTAAAAATCACCGTATCATCACAAAAAAGGTATAAAGACACTATACATTTTTATTCAGCTAAGAAATCGGACGCACCAAAAACCAAGCAAAAATCACTGAATGTTACCGCAAATTTTCTTAGAAAATTAATTATCTTCATAGAAACCTATTTGTTGACACCATTCTGGTCACCTTATTAAACGGCAAATAAAAACCAATTTAAATTGTTAACAGAGACGAAAATTTTCAGTTTAAGACAAGATTTTTGAGAATTATTCTTACACTGAGACGTCCCTATGTTTCTCCTTATTCTGCAGTGGGAGACTTCTGTTTGGTAAGCCATGAATCTAAATATTTCTAAGAACAGATTTACAAAATTATTATTATCAATTTGATAATATTCAGAAGGTGAACGAAAAAGGGACACGCCTGAATTTTTATTAAAGAGGCGATTCGGAAAAGGTTAATTTTAAGTCCTCATATCATCAGAATCAAGTTTATTACTACATAAATCATTTTTGAGAAGCAAAATTATAGTATAAAACTGAAATTTTTGTGCATAACTAAAAATATCAGTATTTTCTCTTTTTGCAACCTCATTAGTCTAGGTACCTACCATATAAATATTTATAGTGCATGAACATTTGTGTTTTTGATAATCAGGATCGCTTTAAAAAATAATTTCCATTTGAGCAAGGTCATATTTTTAATAATTTTCTTCAGTAAGTCACAGTAATAGGCCAAGCGTATGAGGTGTATGGTTTTCAGTAGTCTGTAATAAAAAAAAAACAGCGTACATAAATAAGGTCAGGCATTAACAATCGAGTGGCACTTGTACGTACAGATACATGAAAGCAAGTTTAATTGATACTAATCGATAAAACCAAGAAAGCAAATGAACAGGAGAGTCTTGTATATTCTAAACTGATCACATTCTTGTGGCGGAATCTACTAAAACTATTCGAATTTCAAACTAGATAAGTGTCTACATATTATTTAGGTGAATGACCCCAAGTACACAAGTAGAACTTTGCTGTGCCCGAGTCAAATCAATATTTGCAGTAAATTTGCATCTTTAATTTAGAGGTGTCCGAGTCTTGTATGTTTGTTTTTAAAGTCGAGTAATCTTGTGAATCGCTCATGTAATAATTTAATAACGCCGTTTGAAGCATTAGAATTATTATTTACATAATTTTTTGATCGGATTATTATTGGTTATCAAAATTTTGCTTAGTTTAGGTTTTATTAATTTTTTTGTCTTGAAAAATAATTTCTAATAACTTATCTAATAGTTAATAAGATTTAATCATAAGCGGAAGTTCGTAGTTTGATTTTGGATTTATTTTGAAAGCATGACTCAAAATGTATCCTGCTATAGGTGTTCTAATTCCAAATTGTTAATCACATACCTAGGTATTAGTAGATACCTACCAATCTGATAACAATTCAAAATATTAGATAACATATCATGGTAGTGATGATTACAATGAGGATGTGGGACATTAAGAAATATGAATTCAAAGAATTGAAAAATAAATCAGTTTACATATACACATAGTGTGAAATTTAGAAAATAAAGTTTTTGAAATCTCTTTTTAATTAAATTATGTATCATATTTTTTGTATTGATGATAGGAATGCTTTATCAGATTACTCAAGGGTAAATAGAAAATTATTTTGCAATATGCTTTTGTTTTCAAATACCTATCTGACAAACCAATCTTTTGATTACCTATTTTTTTCTTACCTAACTTTTATATTTCAAGAGAACAATTAAATTGCAATAATAATCAAATTGTATTCCTATTTTTATATTATACCACCAGTCGATTTAAGGTACGTAAACAAGTTTACCTAACTTCCTAAAAAATAACAACCGTCATCTAATTGTAAGTTTTTAAATCCGGTGTGCTATTGAAAAAATTGATAGTGAATTACATTTTTTTTAAATGAATATTCAAGATATTTTTATATATGTACGTAAAGCGCTTACGCATTCAATTTACTGTTGGTGTGTAAATAAAATTTGCATATGTTTCGAATATTTTACTATACACGCACCTACAATAGTTTGTCTTTTTTTCACTTATTTCAACGATCATGATCCTCATGACAATTTTTGTGTAGAGTATAGGTAACGGGAAAAAAAAATTGGCACGATTTTATTTTTTTCATTTTTGGTTTTCAGTGTTTGTTAAACAGATTTTTTCAGGTCATGTTGCTATGGAGACAAATATTTATATCAAAACGTCTTTTCCGAAAGTTAAGTTCCAAAACACCATTGCTCTTCTTATTGATGTTATAAAAAATTATCTCAGCTATAATACTTACGCTATAAAAAAGTCTCAATTGCGTACAAATTGAGGCAAGCAAGGCCAACAAATCATAAGTAAATTGAAAAACTCTGACCTTCGAAGTGGTTTCGTAGAAAGCTTACTTTCTGGGATATTTTGGTTGGTCGCAACTTCTGCTAGAGTTTTTGTTCTTCTCTGCTAAAAGAAGATGGTATCCAGAATCCGTAAACATAAAACGTTATCGCCAATATTTGTAAAAATCTCTTTTTTGCCTTATTCGAAAAGCAAAATACCCAAAATTGCAAAAGTTTTTTAGAAAAAAACATGGCAACAAGTCACATGCATCTCGATATCTATTTTTTTGTGAATATGTGTTTTAATTTTTAGTTTGCGATTTGTATTATAATATAATCTGATTGTTATCTATTGTTTCAGCCTCAACTCCTACAAGTTGACCCGAAGAAGGGTGGTGTCAACCCCGTGATAATGAATAAGTAAGTAGTAAAGTTTCGATTTCCAAAAATAAAACAAATCATTCACCGACATCAAGGTATCGAATATCAGTCAGAATTACCTACTTATATACTAGTTCCTAACATTAGTGCTGGTGATTGGAACATTTAAATTTTGTATTGAAAAACCATGTATTTTTGCATACGTACGTTTCGTGTTTGTTTATGGTGATGTGCTACATAGTAAGACCATTTTCACGTCAGAATTCAATTATTTCTCAAATTATGTGCTTAATCACTGATATTAACGATTCGTTAATAACAACAATAGTCGTGGTTATAGAAGGTGGCAGTTGTTAAAATCGGTATACATCGTATTATAAACACTTTTGTTTGCATTGTAATGTATTACGGTCTTATCTAAATCAAACTGAAAGTAATGGTTATTGCAAATGTTTATTTTAGGTAAAATGACGCTGGCTTATATTAAAAATGGATCAAATTAGGTTGTCGAATATTTTTCGTTTATGTAGGTATAATCTCATAGAGCAAGGTTATATTTTCACCTACCTACATACATATACAGTATGTCTCAAACATATCATCAGTTTTGATTTTGAACGCTGTGAAATTACTAAATTGAACATGTTTTTGCTGGGAAGATATTACTATAAACACATCAAAATAATCTAGGAACCAATCTCCAATTGAAATATATTCAGAATCATCACATTTTTTTTACTTATCAGTAAATTTTAAAAAATTAGAGATCGTCAAAATCTTTATTTTTTATGAAATGAAATGAAAATTAACATGTCAGTAATGTCACGTCTATTAGTAATTATTATTATTAAAGTTCTGTTATCATTTTTTTATGTAAAAACATTCCCCTTAATTTACTCTTTCAGTTACTGCAAGGTAGGTACTTTGTTACTTAGTATTGAGTTTGAAAGTAACACTCTCCACTAAATGGGACTTACCAACTCCAAGCACATTCCATATTTTGGTACGATTGGATTTAAATTTAAATGGGGTGACTGTATAATCCATTGCAAGTGATTACATTTTATATTATATTTACATTTCCATGAATCAGCTAATTGAGAAGTTTGATCAGAAGCTGGATATTAATCACGGATTATTTGATATAGGTTACCTATCTCCATGATTGACAGTTCTAATACGTCACTTATAAAATTCCATTGAAATTGCATCTCGCAAAAACTGCATAGTTGTGTATACGTCCCCCGATTTTTATCCTCTCACAGCATCACCACTCCTCCGTGCTTTCTGTTTAATTCCATGGATTCTTGCATTATTAGGTAGATTAGACTTTCATTGTTGTGTAGTCTCTGGAAAAACCTAAAGCGAAATTAATGGGTAATAAACTGGGGCAAAATAAGTATTATCGGTAGAAATGTACTTTTTTCTGCTTCCCCCGTGATTCCCTCCGCTATTACCCCCCCCCCTCCCTCAAAATATTGCTAATATTTCCAAAAATCTGATGTATGATTTTATATCTTCTCCGTTATCTTTTTTTCATCAGATGCAGTTACGCTATTCGATATTGGGACACTTTGTGAGCAATTTAAATATTTTTCAAAATTTTTGTATTTTAAGGCAATCCTAGTTGGAAAATTATTGTGTTTGCTTGATCTTGTTGCTGTTTCAAACAGTGATAAATGTCATATTTAGCAAAAATCGCTCGTCAATTCTATTTCAGTATTTCGTTCGCGTAATTATAGGTTTCAACAGTTGTAATTTTAAAACAATAGTGTGGTCTTATAAAATGTTCTTAGTAAAATGTTATTTTCCATAAAATTTTTTATTAGATAATAATAACCGGTAATTTAGGAGTCTGCTGTATGAATCATTATTTAGACTCGATTCAAATTTTCCATCTGTAATAATAATAGATCTGCACAGTTTGATAGTAATTAAACAAATCCAATAACTTCGGAGATCGTCACGCATTGCTTCAAAAAAGCATTCAATAAAACTATTCTACTTAATTCTATGTCGCATCGAATAAGCGCTATCAGATACTATTTTAATCATCTCTTTTAATGATATAACGCATTAGTCGCATAACCGAGGTCTTGCACGCATAAATGGCAGAAGTAGGCGAATATGTTGCCAAATTTTTATGTTGCCATTAGATCAATAAAAATGTATGACTCCCTGCAGGATATCGTTATAGAAAAGCAATTAAAATTGTTACAGGGATCAACAATAATAATGTTACGACTCCACTGATTATATTCTTTATCCTCATTTGCATCACTTGGTTATAATTTCGTATATCTAAGTTTGGAGCATAAAATTAATAAATTAAATAATTATTAAAATAAATATTGTGAACCCCTGCATGCGTTTACAGCTAAGATTGGTGACATTTTCAAAGACAATAATAATTTCCGGATAAAGATTGTGAATTAAAAGTCTTTAAAAAGAATAGTTCGTCGTTTCTTTAAATCTCGTGCAATCAAATATAAGTCAACTTAAATTCTCCAAAGTTGCAATAATTGAAGTGGGAGCGTGTTCCTAATTGAGTTGTTTATTGTTTTCCAAGTAATTCTCAATCATCAAAATTGTTAGGTACTTGTAAACTAAAAACAAACCGCGAAATTATATTTTTCTGACTGTCGCAAAATTTGAAATAAATGCGATTTTACTTAGCTTTCCATTAAATCTTCTTTATTCTAAAACCCGTTTAAGTCCCTTTTATACCAATTTGATTTCCGCATTGGCTACAAAAAGAATCTTCAGTAGATATGCGGCATTGCGACGGTGCAGATGAGCATAATTTTGTTCAGTAATTCAAGCAAATACATAAACAACTTTCCCCTTAGTTATAGGAGAAAAAAAATTCTATTCTATTAAAATTCATTTTATCGTTGGAGGGTGTTTTATGCTTTAATAAGAAGTAATTTATGATGCAATATTAAATTTGATTGATACGAATCACATTATTATGGTACAAATTTTCATTAAAGCATGCCCAATGGGCGAATAGCGGTGCGCAGTATTTAGTACTTCATATCAAATTGAGAAATTACATGAAAGACGTGAATGTCGTTAAAATTTGGGGTAATGTGCATTCAGCAAGTAACAATATACATATGGGTTTTTAAATAATTCAAATTTATCGCAGAAAAAACAATTATCTATCTTAATTATCATACTCGTGTACTAATCACCTTCATTATCAGCTTGTTGCATAAAATACTGTTTATGGTGACAGTTTAGTATAAATTTGTCTATTAGATATCCAGCCCGTCAATAATTTACGTAAGTCTGTTCATGATAATTTTAAGGTACGAAAATTTCAATTGTCCAGCTTTTAGTTATTTCGCACAATGGCTGTTACTAGGATCAACCTAGACGAAACAAAAAAAAAAAACACATTTTTAAGAAACACCTGTTACCATAATGATTCTTCCTAATACGTATTAAAATTGACGAAACTCGGTAATTTGATTTTAAGGAAATTTAATAGGTTACATAATATATTGATAATTAGCGCATTTTGCTTTGTATTCAGCAAAGACAAAAAGTTGCAATGCAGCATTTTTTTAAGTCGTAGCAGTCACCAATGAGAATGAGAATTAAAATTTGGTTAGTAAGGTGTTGAGCATAGCCCGAAAAATTTTTTTTTGTTTCTCAATAATCCCACTCATTACAAATTATTGTAAATACATATATACATTTATAAAATATCAATAAATATACTTACTTGTAGGCATTTTATTGTCGAAAAATTTCTTTTGTTGATTTTTTAATTACAGTTTACCGTTGAACGCATAAAAATTACTCGAGAAAATTTGCTAATAACATTTTTCTTCCAGCTTAATCAAAATGCATAGGTATGAAAAAAAGAGGAGAAAAAAAATTATAAGCCACAATTCTCGCACGATATTTGATTTCCCAATCTTTCGACTTGCTTTTCGACTTGCTTTTTGAAATCATTGGTGATTGGCGATACTAAGTGGCACATAATTTGTGTGTTTATAATCCGCTATCAAATCAATTCAGAATTACAATGTGGCTGTCTAAAAAATAATAAGTCCGGTGAGTTTGGCATAGGGTTACCTTTTGCAATTATACATGGTTTAACGCAGTGTTGTTTTGATTATATTTTCTAAGTTTTGTAAGATTTCTTGCACATACCGGAGCTGCTAGAAGTGCTGCTACCGCACCTGTTGCGCTGTGGTTGCGCTGAGAGCTACGGAGGAATGTGGCAACAACGGTACAAATACAATTTAAATTTTAACTCGACAAAAGTCCTACGACTTTTGTTCAGAACTTAATTAGTTCAAATTCTCAAGTTCTAATCCCTTCGTCGGTTCCAAAACGTAATTATAATATTTTTTACTATTTTTCTCATAGTCATTTAGATCAATAATGTAAGAGATTCCTTTGCTCGTTTTAGTAGACTTGCATTAGACACTTTATTTCCTGATTTCACAATAAAATAAAATGAAAAGTTATATCTCCATCCCCAATAATTTTTCTATAAATAATTAATAAAGTTTTCTTAATGTAATCGTTAGGTTTAAAAATTATATACCTAATTAATGGGTTGAGAGAAGGATTGATTAAATTTGTTTTAGAAAAAATGTCTACAAAAACTTACAAGGAATCCGTTTTTCCAATTTGTTGACCTTTTTGCACTAAATTGAAAAAATTAACAACAATAACTTCTTAACAAAACGTCAGCTAATTTATGATTCACAGAAACACTCTCTAATTAAGAAATATTACAGCTACAAATCTGAAAAGAATGAAGTACCTACTAATAGTGTTGGTAATGGATCTACATCACCATTGGTTAATCAACAAATCACTGATGAAGAAGGACCCTATAATCCTTTCGAGCACAGGAAGCTGGATCATCCAACCTCGTAAGTTTTTCTTTGTTTTTTTTTTACCTTATAGTTTCTAATACATGTTATAAGTATTGATAGAATTCATAATAGCATCAGTGTAGATTATTTGTTATTTTGTTGCCGTGAAAAAATTAACTGTTCTTTTGTAAACACCGTAGGTAGAATTGTCAATAGATAGGGCATTACTAGCTTCTGGTCTTTCCGGCTTTCCGTCTAGCAAAAATATCTTCATTATGGAAATTGCTGGTCCTCATTTTCTTCCCTTATCAAATGTTTCTCGCTCTTTCTGTATAACTCAAGAAACGAAATAAATATTAATATCTTTTAATCTTAAAAGGTAAGAATTGTATGTTGATCCAATTAACTATTGCTTTAATTTTTTTATATAAATAAGCTTCTTATAGGTACCTATTTTCCTTAAACTTATATTTTTTATTTTATTTTGTTATACTTGTCACTGCATGCAAGAAAAGTACCTATAGATCTAGACTGTGCAAGAATTTCTTTACAACATTCATTAAAAAAAATCAGTTTTCTGAAAATCTGAGTCATGGCTTTTACTTGCAGCTTTAAGAAACCATTATTTTATAATCCAAGCATTATGTTTTGTGGAATTCATCAAGAAATAAAAAAAATCTATATAATTATGTTTAGAAATATTAGATTTGTTTTGGCTGTAGGTAATTATAAAATATTGAAAAATATTAGAAAACCAGCGTTTTTAATTGGCTGCTATCCCAACATAATTATCAATATTTTATAATTATGTTTAAATACATTTTATGTGATTCTCAAAGTCACGAGAAATTTCAATTCGGTATTATTACCACCGTGATTTAACCAAAACTTCTTTTTGAATCCTGCATGTATTTTTTTTAAGTATGGAATAAAATTTTCAAAAAACTTTTATGAACAACGTATAATCCGATTAATTTTGGAAACATTGAAGCAGAAAATAAATTTGTCTCGGGTCAATCTTGGTTATTTTAATTATAAATTGTAAAATTACCTTTTTCATACCCTTTTATTAATCAAAGTAGGTATAATATTTCTTATCACAGTATTCCAAAATCGCTTACCTACCTGCTAACGTTATTATTTATGATTTGCAACTATTTATGATTTTTGATATTTACTTACCTTTTTTTACATAATTTTTATTTTTTTAATTTCAGGGACATCGATACATTCATACATCTGCTGAAAGGAAGTTTAGGGAGTGGTATATTGGCGATGCCTCTGGCTTTTTCCAATGCTGGTTTGGCATTAGGTCTAGTTTCTACCATCTTGATAGGTGTGATATGCACTTATTGCGTTCATATTCTCGTAAAAAGCGCCCATGCCTTGTGCCATCGTAACAGAGTACCTTCTTTAGGATATGCCGAAGTTGCTGAGACTTGTTTTCTAACCGGCCCCAAATCAGTTCGCCCATGGTCGAAATTTGCCAAAGCCACGATAAATCTCTTCCTTGTTATCGATTTATTAGGCTGTTGTTGCGTATACGTAGTCTTCGTTGCCAAAAATATTAAGCAAGTTGTTGATATTTATACTCCACCCGAGTATCATCAAGATATCAGATTATATATGGTAGCTCTCTTACCAATTTTGATTGCAATCTGCCTAATAAGAAACCTAAAGTATCTCTCTCCATTGTCCATGATAGCCAATCTTTTGGTTGCTGTAGGAATGGGCATTACTTTTTATTATATTTTCGTTGATCTACCAGCTTTTAACTCTCAGCCGTTATACGTGTCGGTTACTAAGTTACCCAAATTCTTCGGGACAGCTATATTCGCCCTGGAAGGCATTGGCGTAGTTATGCCTTTAGAAAACAATATGAGAACCCCTACTCACTTTATTGGATGCCCCGGTGTTTTGAATTTCGGTATGTTCTTTGTAGTCGCGCTTTATGCTTCAACTGGATTTTTCGGGTTTTTGAAATATGGAGAAGCTACAAGTGAGGGAAGCATCACTCTGAATCTACCTCCAAAAGACATGTAAGTGAATTTTATTTAACTTTCGCCCTCTTTCTCTGTAACGCTTGTTATAAAATTGGTTTAATTCTTCGTTTATATCAAGTGGCTATATATATTTCAAGTTTTATTTCAATGTCAGAAAAGTGATCTAAAACCGTACTTTCTAAAAACTGCAATTACCTCATCCAGTTTTCTTCTGTGCTGGATGAAAACTGGTATGGTCTGTATTATTTAAAAAAAATTATTTTATCCAAATAACGCATAATATAATTCAACAAGGAAATTTGAACTTTTATAGTCACTTGGTTAAATTAGAAATAAGATTAACTGTGTTTTTGCATCTTCTTCATGAATAACATTTGACATATTCCAGATGATCAGATTCACAAAATATTGTCCCTAAAATGAAGTGCAAGCTTGATAGTTTAAAGACAAATTGGATTGCGTAACCTTGCGATAAGTTTTTGTCTATAATAATTATTAATATTACAACTTCCATAAAAATTGTTTGTCGAGTTCAACTTTTTCAAAAAATTCTATAAAATTATCCAATCGATCCTTGGCTACCAAACTGCATGATTATATTATATTATACTGGGTGATTTTTTAATATTGCGAAAAACAAGGACCTATCAAAAATTAAAGGGGGTTTTTATAAAAACTTAATTCCATAAGCTCCTCCAATCAGAGTTATCCAATCGGAGTGTCCTTCAAAGGGGTGGGGAAATGTCAATGTCAAATTATTTTTGAGAGATAAATGAGATTATTTGATACGAGTTCAGCACATTATGTATTCATGTCAAAAAAAATGTAACATAATTATTTTTTCAATATTTTTCATTCTCAAGGCACAGTATTCTAAGGTTTAGTTCTCACATGACTTTACCAATGGATCTGTTACAGGCTCAAACTTGCTGTGGTGGTTATTGGACATGTCTGTTCGGTGACCTTTTTTTCTTTAATAAAAAACATATAAATAAACTTACCTACCCACGGAATGCAACATATTTATTGTGTTTTTATTAATGACCTTTGTTTACCAATTGTAAGGTTACCGTTCCAAAGGAAGGGGATAAGTGATAATATCAAAATCATATTTCAGAGATATTGATAAAATTGCCAAAACAATAATTACTCTGGAGATACCGCCAGCGCCATAATGTTTGACTCTAACTAAACATTTTGGGATAAATGCAAGACACTTGCCACCTTTATAGAAACACGCGGATCTACAAGCTAAGCAAAAACTTTTTTCACATTTTGGCACTTAATCCCTTTGGAACGGATACACTGTTAATTTGCTTAATTCAACTCACTAACTTCAATATGCTTAATTATTAGGGACTAATCATCGAGTTTCATCCAACTCACAGGACCCCTACAGAAGGTTCACTTACCAGGAACATCAATTTTAAATTACCTTTTTTATTGTTACAGACTAGCTCAATCAGTGAAACTAATGATTGCGGTAGCAGTTTTCTTTACTTACGCCCTCCAGTTTTACGTCCCTATGGAAATTATTTGGAAATCCTTTAAACAACAGTTCAGCACGAGACAACGACTGGCCGAGTATGGGATGCGCGTGGGACTCGTTACTCTCACTGTTATCTTGGCTATCCTTATTCCCAACCTGGGCGGATTTATTTCATTAGTGGGAGCCATTTGTCTTTCAATGTTGGGCCTCATATTCCCGGCCATAATAGATTTAATTACGTTCTCCTCAGATCCTGGACTGGGTAGGCTGAAATGGAGATTGTGGAAGAACTTATTCCTCATCATTTTCGGTCTAATAGGATTCTTCACAGGAACCTATACTAGCATTATAGAAATTATGGAATCATGAGGTATCATTAAATTAAGCGTTTATATGTGTGCCCTCTCAGTTCTCATGTATGATTGAACAGCGTAAGTAATACGAAATTTTTTGTTAACTTGGTATATTGGCTGAAACCCTATATACACATACATGTATTATAACCACGCTTTCAATCCTATGAATATGAGGTGTTTCTGGATATGTATTAATAAAGTTAATAAATAGAGAACATAGTGCAACTAACAATTGGCGGTAATTTTCAATCCGAATTCTAATATTTTTAATTCCACTGAAAAATCACGAGGTGATATTGTTATCACGCAAATATTCCATCAAATTAACATAAAATATAATTTTTATTTACAAATTGAGTTATTACAGCCAAGCGAAGAAGTTGTTTTGTAATTTTACATGTCAGAAATATGGTCAACTTTAAAAACTCTCAGAGATGCATATAAGCGCTTATGTAAGTTAAGTTTTAAGTAGCTGTATTTGTAGACTGCTTGTTCTGTCTGTTATTTTTTTGAGCAGAGAGAGCAATAGTGGTAGTTTTTTTTTATTTTTGATGAAAGGGTGTAGTGTTTGAGCTTATTATTTTCAAGTTATTTTATTATAAATAGTATTTAAACATAGTGTTTGAGTTATCTGTGAAAAGATTATTTTCACTTCTTTAATAATTGTTAGTTAGTTACTCTTTCTTAGGGTAAACTACAGTTCGTGATTATAAATTTGTGATAATATATTCAGTCAGTAAAATTAGACAGATACATTTTTATTCATTTATTATAAATTGACAAATCTAAAGGATTTTTACCTTTCCGTTTAAATAATCCAGTGAACATAAACAGTTTAAGTGATTTTTATAAATTCTGGACCATTTAGAAACCATTGTTTTTTGATGAGAAAGATCAAGTGCAAGTTGGTTTTAATTTTTTTAAAAAAGACATGACAATAAGTAATTATGTTTATTATTTTTTAACTGCTACCTCTACTTATACAAGTATGTTTCCACATAACTTTCCGAACAAAATGTGGCAAAAAAATGTTAATAAAATACTTGTGGAAGTATTACTGACACTAATTATTTGACACAATCTATTAGTAGCGACAAAATGTTTTTTAAACATTTATTGCATGGAAGTAGTTCAGAAATAATTTATATTGTATTAAGAGTTCAATTAAAAGACTTACTAAATAAATTCATAGTAGCTCTATGATTGATAAATTAAAGTTTTCCTTGCAAATAAATCATCTTGCATGCTTACTAAAGTAGATATTTTTATTATTATTTGAAAATTTATGTTCATATCTTCCAAATTATTAAAAAAATGCTCATTAATCCGATTCAAACACTGATTCTTAGCATCTTTTATAGCATATCATAATATTTGTTATACAAGGTAGTTCATTAGTTTATTCATCGATACATCTCCTTTCCCAATTTTAATTTTGCAGTGAGAAATTCAATTTTATTGATTGTGATTTCCTAGTTGATAAGTACCTAGTTTAATATTTATAAATTAATATATAGGTAAGCTCAGCGTGTCTCATGTTAAGGTTCCTATATCTATTTCTCTTTATTAATTATTTTCCTATGCATATTGACTTAATATATTTTCATGTTGTGTTTATGTTTCTAGTTTTGTTACAGCAAAAGTAGACAAAATCTTCGGTATCGGAAACTCATTTAGGAACTCATAATATGGACACCGTTCTGGAAACAGTATTTAGTTCCAATGGAACTGTGACTTTGTGCCTTCTATGTGTTTACCTTTGCTCTAGTCTGAACATTTTCAGGCAAAAGCAAAATAAATTAAAAATAAGCTAGCTACTATGACCGGAAACAGTGTTTTCCTCTATACATTTTTAAATATTTCATATACCTACAGACTTTCAAATTTTTAATATCGATACTTAAGTCCTTTAAATCGAGTCAGTCGTCTGTGTGTTTTGATAAAAATATTGTTTTTTACGAAATTTTTATATTATCTCGATCGTTGTTTTAATTAAAATGAAGGTTAACCAAATTCATATACTGGGCACACCATTAAAAGTATTCCTTCTATATGGATAAGGCTAATTAATGGAAGTTAAGTCAGAAGTTCCATATTTTTACTGATATTATTGTCGAATTATATAAAAATTATTGAAAAAATAAAGATTTTAGTACATGTTCTTTTTTAATAATTTACCCTCATTTTACTTCTGCAGAAATCTGAAATCTAATAAAGCAAATAGTAAACACTGAAAAAAATCATTCCACAGTTTTGGAAAAAAAAAATTTTCGAACATCCTTATAAAGTGTAAATACTTGCCTTATGGCCTTGGCTATACACAGTGAAAAACTATTTTGTTTTCAAAAATGGAATGACACGTTCCCGTTTTTTTTTTATTTATTAAATTTTTGATTATCTTGATTTTTTCAAATCGCATTACATAAAAAAACAATTAAAAAAAAAATAGTGAAACAGAAAACCATGTACCTAGGTAGGTATATAGGGCTGTAAGATTTCCCATCTATTAAAAGTTAGATAATGACGTTAATATGTTTAACGACTATTTTTATTTTCAACATATGATTTCCCGTTCATTAAGTAGTTAGATAGCGTCATTAGTGATAAAATTCATTACACTTTGACAGTTGAAAATGCCAGAATAAAACTAATCAATTAGGTAGGTACTTGGTTAACGAAAGGGAAATCATATATTTAAATAAGGGAAAGGCCCATACCAAGTGATAAGTGACGCATGAATCAACTTAATGAAAAAACAATCCGACGGAAAACAAAATTTGCTATGAAAAATGATTTAGTAGGCTCTAAAAATGTTTGAAATGTCATATGATGACTTGAATGTCAGATGATGGTTTATATGTGAACCTTAAAAAAATTAATTATGTATTTTCAACAATAAAAAGATATGACTAAAGATAAGTAAATGAACTTCTTGAGCAAAATATTAAATGAATAATAAAGAAAATTGTGGGTTCTTGGACTCATATGCTCATCACTAATCTAATGTGAAAGACAGAGAAGAATACTACTAAAGACATTTCCATTTCGCTCTTGTTGGAGCTAATCGGCATGTCACATCAGCAAGTATAACTCCCTACCTTTTGCATAAATAAAAAAAAATCTTCTGCATAAAATCAGTTTATAACTTATTCAGAAAATTCATATTGAACTCCGGATTCTATAAACAGTAGTGACACCTGTGTTGGTGACCGTAACTACCAATAACACTATACATAATTATACATAGAGACGCTATTACCCTAGAGAGACAAGACTTCTCGTGAAGTTGAACTGATGATCATTTAGAACCAGAGCTGGGAGTATCTTAAAGAAAAAATTATTTTCAGTATCTAAGATACATGATATCTTATTGTATATGTATATATCTTGTATCTAGTATCTTGTACTTTCCTTCTACCCATAGGTATTTTCACGACTGGAAAGTTTGACCACTTGGAAAGAGCCGCAGGCAAGCGCGTCAATCTGAGAAGTGAAAAAAGGCACTTTATACATGTGTTGCATATAAAATTTTCTCTACGAGTGACTTAAAAAAAGAACGAAAAGTTAGGTATTAAAAAAACCACCTTATATGCATTTATAAGTGTTACCTATAGTGTTTCTGTGAAGCTATTAACGCCTCTTTCATCACGCAAGTTGATAAAGGTGGCATATATTTCTTGATATTTTTCTTGATATTATACACTTCTTTAGATTTTTGAGGTAACGGATTTTGTGTAGCCACATTTTATTAAAAAATAATTTTTTCTGGGATAGAAGATTTATTTCATTCATTGAATGGATCTACAATGGTATCCATTTTAGGTAACTATAAATGATACCAAGCAGAGAATTGTACATAGATCTGCCGATCTGCGAATAAACGATGACGTTTCTCTAATTGGTAATGCATTCAGCATCAAGCTTTAGGGAGCGGTCGACGTCGGACTACCTATGTAAAGTCTGTACACTGAGAGTTGTCTGTTGTGATAACTAAGGATACATCATCTCGTTATGTTTCTTACTCCTTCTATTGCATTGCTTGACTATGCGAGTTAAAATGGGACGTATTGTCAGAAATACGTTTGAATCGTCTGCAATTCTAAAAAGATGAGCGAGAGTGAGACGGAAGTATCGACTCGCGTCTTGGTACGCTTAGATTGATACGATATTACGATAAGATTGTCGTCGCTACTATCAGTAGTGTCAGTGTCAGCGGTAAATATACTAATAAGGTTTGTCTTGTGATTTGAAACGTTTTTAATACGAAATTAGCAGAATTACCTGTGTCCTGTGTTAATTGTCCTGTGATAAACTATGAGTAACTTATTATAATTGCTCGAATGCCTAAAAATCTATTTCCTAGCTTTGCCTGGGAAACGATTGAACTCCCTAGTACGTGGTCTTGTGGTTAAATTGCTGGAATATTTTACTTGCAAATAAGAAAACGGAGGTGTTATTCTTTCTTTTAAACGGCAACCAGCAGGTAGGTGACATGATATTTCTATCATGATGATAACAATAATTATTATGATTCTTATTTACTTGCATTATATAATATTTGTTATCAAAAAGTTGCAAGGCACTACTTCGTCAATAACTTGTCGAAATAATATATTTGTAGGATATTCATTATTCCTCAACACACGCCACTGACACGAACTGCGATACCACATCTGGTTCGACTTAGAAATAAGCGTACGATTCAAATCGAATTAAATGAAATTGTTTAGTCAGAATCAGTGTGGCATGACAACGGACAACTCTCAGTGTACAGAGAGTATGTAGTTCAGTGTCGAACTATGTATACCTACATCAGCCATTCGCGCTGGACTTCGCGTTAAGCCTCCGTAAGGGTAAGACGTGCGATTTGATAGAGCAGTTGCGATAGTTTCAAACATCCAATATCTTTATTACAATTTAATATACATTCTTTTGAATTGAAAGATTATAATCCGGTATAATTATAGTGCAAAATAAGTCATGTAAAAATAAATGTGATAGGAGTGGTAGGTACTAATCCATCCTCTGTCAGTTTAAACCCATCTCTCTGATTTTCTTCCAAGGTAAGATTAATCTAATTTTCATTCAGTAAGACAGTTCCATAAATAATGCCTGACCCCCCGGGGGGGGGGGGTCCCCCACCAGGAGAGGGTAGAAGCAATAACGAGGGTGAAGCAAAATCTGAAAGAAAGACTCTAAAATATGAAGCAACTGATAAAGGTCCTTATCAAGTTATGATTGAATCTGACAAGGTTCTTAAAGATAAAAATAATCAACAAAGTGGTAATTTAAATTTGAGAAATTTAAGTCATTTAAGTATAGCGAAAAAAATTTTAGAAATGAAATTAGATTCTGTTGGTAAATTAGAAAAAAAGGGGAGAAACAGGCTTTGCATTACTTTCAAAACAGCTGCTGCTGCTAATAATTTTATAAATAATGAATCTTTGCGAAACCAGGGCTTTTCTATGTTTATTCCTGCGAATCTGGTATCATGTAAGGGCATTGTTAGATACGTAGACAAGACGATAGGAGATGAAGAGCTGTTGCAGTACTCTAGCGCAGGTAATGTTAAAATTATTAGTGTTAGGCGATTCAATCGCCGTACGGCTGTTGAGGGTAAAGAAGGAGAATTTGAATATAAGCCTACAACTACAGTTCTATTTACCTTTTCAGGGCAAAGTATACCTCGATTTGTGGAAATATATAGACTTCCAATGCCAGTGGAGACATATATGATTCCAGTGGTACAGTGTTATAATTGTTTCCTATACGGTCACGTGAAAAAGAATTGCAATGGCAAAGAAAAATGTAAGGTATGCGGACTCACCGAGCCACACGACAACAAAGTCTGTGAGACGAGGTGCATACATTGCTCTTCAAAGACACACCAGTCGATAAGTAAGGCATGTCCCGAGTTGAACCGACAAAAACTTATTAGGGAAATAATGTCCCTGCAAAATTTATCACTCTTCGACGCCACTCAAAGAGTCCCAAAAAACACAAAAAATCCCCCGCTAATTAGCAAACCTGAAGACTTTCCCTTGATATCTGGTCAACGACCAGATGGACTTATATCTGTCTCACAGAGACGGAATTACTTAACTAACCCCGAGAATACATACAGTAAGTTGGTGAGTAAGCGCAAGGCGATCTCTCCAATTGATCTCGAACCCAGCTCAAGTGCCAGAATATCACCTGGTTATGACAGGAGGTCACATAATGAGTGCCTCTATTACCCTAACTCTAGACCGGCCCCAGGACCTACTTCATTAAAGATGACCATACCTAAACCAAGAGAGTCATTACATGCAAATAAGAATGAAGAAACCACAGAGGAGGTTCAAAAACTCCTCAGTATGTTTAATAATTTGACCGTACCTCAGAAACAATTTGTTTTGTCCAACATAAGTTACATTAATACCACTAGTAGGCCCATTGAATCGAATGACGCAAAAAACACGGATGCAGAAATGTCCTGTGAATCCGATATTTCGTACTAACACCCTTTCTTACACCCCTCATATAAAAGTACTGCAGTGGAATATTTCCAGCTGCAGAAGTAAGAAAGATCACTTAATTTGGTTAATTAATGAACATCAACCTGATTTAATATTTTTAAATGAAACTTGGTTAAAACCCACGGATAATTTTACGGTGAGTGGCTTTAATTGTCTGAGACAAGATCGCGTCGATGGGTATGGTGGTATAATCACAATGATTAAAAAGAGGCAACCATTTAAGGTCATTACTACTAACAACGCACATCAACCTGGTCGTTGGCAGTCTATCGCAATACAGACACATGGTATTACCTTTGTTAACATCTACAACCCCCCTGATACCAGACTAACATCCCAATTTTGGGAAAGTTATGTAAGATCTTGTGGAACCTCAGTTGTTGTGATGGGAGACCTGAATGCGCATCACCCTTTGTGGGACACCACCCCTATAAACAGAAGTGGCAGGATTATTCAGTCCTCACTTGAGGAACTGGAGTTGGTTGTATTGAATGATGGAAGACCTACATTGGTTAGATCACCTGCATCCCAACACATAAGTGCAATAGATTTATCGATTGTTACCTCCAATCTGGCAACCACGGCATCATGGACGGTGTGTGATGACCCAAGCACTAGCAACCACTATCCCACCCTATGTACAATAAATACATTTAACCAGCCGACACCCCCAAATCCATATACACCTAGGAGAATATTTAAAAAAGCCAACTGGGAACTATATATGGACACTGTGTTAGAGAGGCTAACGGGAGAATCATCAGTAACATATGATTACCTGATGTCAGTCATTAATGATGGTGCAGAAATTGCAATTCCAAAATCGAAACCTCCCAAAAAGCCTAGAAGGATACCCGTTCCTTGGTGGGATGACGAATGCACTAGTGCTATGACGGAACGTAAGAACGCCATTAACAACTTTAAAATCAACTGTTCTATGGAGAATTTTTTGACAATGAAAAACACCATAGCAAGAACCCATAAATTCCTCAAGAACAAAAAAAGAGATAAGTATAGAACTTTTTGTGCCACCCTAAATAGGGAAACTGGACTAACAAAAGCATGGAAATTTCTCAAAGCAATGTCAAGAGCTAGAAATAATTGTAGCGTTGTTCTACCATCGGCTCAGGTAGCTGTTGATATTCTAAATGCAATCTCAGTGTGCAATATACTACCAGACTTCCGACTTAAGCCGCGAACGGAGAACTATGAGCCATTTAACATGAATGAGCTACAAATGGCATTAAATGGGAAAAAAGATACTGCAACTGGGATGGATCAGGTTTCCTACTCCATGCTAAGAAACCTCCCTGAAGCAGCGATGAATTCTCTCCTTTCTCTCTACAATCGTTACTTAGAAGGTAACGCTATTCCTCAAGAATGGAAAACTTACTTGATACACCCCATACTGAAAGCTGACAAAGATCCAAGCGCGGCTGATAGCTACAGACCAATAGCAATGTCTTCCTGCATAGGTAAGACACTGCAGTCAATGATAAAAAACAGAGTGGAATGGCAGATGGAAAACACTGGTATCTTACCGCAACTGCAGTCCGCTTTCCGTAAAGGTAGGTCGGTCACAGATAATGTACTATATCTAACCACATATGTTCATCTGAGCTTCAGCAGGAATATGCACACGCTTGCAGTCTTCTTGGATTTAAAATCAGCTTTTGACAATGTAAACATTTTCACATTGTACGAAATTCTCGTTGACGCAGGCTTCCCAATCTCACTCACCAACTTAATATTGAATTTGCTGACTGACAGACAGGTATATGTAAAGGATAATCAGGGCAATATCCATGGACCCGAAATTGCTACCCAAGGACTCCCGCAAGGATCATCGTTGAGTCCAATTCTATTTAATATATATTTAAATATAATAAGAGACTTCCTACCTCAGGACGTTAGCATAGTGCAGTATGCGGATGATATATTGCTGCTATTTCGTGGTCAGAAGATCGCTGAAACAGTAGAAAGGATTAATGGAGCTTTGATATTGTTAGAAGATTGGCTACAATCATTGAATTTAACGGTTTCACCATCTAAATCGGTAGCTGTGCTATTTACGAACAAGAGAGCACGTAATACCGCTGGATATACAATCACAATGGCAGGAAGTATTATACCTTGGAAGGAACATGTCAGATATCTCGGAGTCATCTTTCAGGGTGACCTGTCCTGGTCAAGACATGTCGAACATATAAGCGGTAAAGCAGTCAGAGGGCTAAACCTTCTGAGAGCTTCGGCTGGAGTTTGGTGGGGAGCTGATCCCGTTATCCTGAAAACTATATATTGTGGCCTGGTGAGGTCGCATATAGATTATTGCTGCCAGATATTGAAACCAATCACTAAGCAACTGAGTAATAAACTGGACAGAATCCAGTATCAAGCATTGCGAATTGTTCTGGGATGCATGAGATCGACTCCGACTAATGCACTGCTTTCTGAGGCTTCGGAACCCTCACTTGAACACAGACGGAGGTGGCTAGCAATGAAATACACCATTGGACTGAGGAAAATAATCAACCACCCACTTCATCAATTGATTTCTGACTTGGAAAAATATTGCGCTGAAGGACTAGGATATTGGAGGAGAAGAGATCATCCTTATATTGTACATGCTTCCAGAGCTCTGAAAAGATACGAGCCACATTTAGTTCAGACTTCCACACCTGCCTGTTTCCTGATAGAGCTAGACATACAGTTGGAGAGATTACACTTCTACGAACCGGATTTTAGGAAAGACGAAGACAATGCGAAGGCTTTCCTGGAATACATCAACACTAATTGGCAAAATCACACAGCAATTTACACTGATGCTTCATTAAACCCAGAAGCAAAAAAAGTAGGCGTCGGCGTATGGATTCCCGAGATAGGATATAAATTAAAATTAAGATTGTCCTCCTTTACCCAGATATATACCGCGGAAATAATTGCCATAAACATTGCAGTTGAATATGCACTTAAAAATAACATAAACAATGCTATCATATGCTCAGACTCTAGGAGTGCCCTACAGATGATATGTCAACAGAGTTATAAAAGTTCAACCTGTCAATTGTCGTTACTCACCAAGCGACTGATCATTGAGTCGCGGCAAGCTGGACTGGGCATAGAACTGGTCTGGGTTCCAAGTCATACAAATATACAGGGCAATGAAATGGCTGATCAACTCGCTAAAGAGAGCTTGTCTCTCACCTCCTACGAAAAAATTAAAATAGATCCGGTCAACATTAACCCAATAGTCAGGCAATTGCTACAGTCTCAGTGGGAAAATGAATGGAGAGAGTCATTTAATTTGAAGGGCAAATGGTATTATTCCATTCAGGAATATTTTCCTGAAAAAATGTGGTTTAAAAAATTTCCTTTTGTAAACCGCAGGCATATCAGCACAATTATACGAATGAGAACTAGCCATTGTCTAACTGGAAAACATAAACACAGAATTGGGGTGGCCGAGAATCCATATTGTGAATGTGGACAGATCGAGGATCTGGATCACATTTTCTTTGCTTGTCCTATTAACTTTCTGCAGGATTTTGATATATACAGAGAACTTGTTTCTTGTGGCATACCCTCTCCACTAAATATTAATACTGTCTTAGGATGTCTCACTTTTCAGACGTCAAGTATTTTAACAAGGTTTCTCCAAATTAATCATATCTTCTTATAATAATAGCAAATTATCCCTACTTTCAGATTTAACCCGTCCCAAATCCTGGGTGTTATCCGGAGGCAACTTTCGGGTGTGTAATGCTCTGCTGTTGCCCCAGAGAGAGAAGAGTCTATCCTGTGTTGTGTTGTCCATGTACTAACTCCTCTCAGATAATTGCAAATGGCACAAGACATCACTAATCGCAACACAAAAATGTCAAGTCAAGTTAGCACTTGACAGAGTGATACTTACTAGAAGCTGGCTATATGCACAAGGGTGCCCAAGCCATTAAAGAAGAAGAAGAAGAAGAAGCCATTCGCGCTCACGCCGCTCTCTAGAACTTGCACTTTTATTGACTAGGTGGCATGCAGTGACGAGTTGCACCTATTTTACGTCTCTGTCGTCATGTTCAATAATTATTGTTTTTGTATGTGATTTCATGATTGGACTATTGAAATCAATCGATACATTTTAGGTTATTATGACTAAAGAGAAATGAGTGTAATAATGAACCGCTACGACGCGGACTAAAAAACGTGTAAAAAAGTGCATTTTATGAATCAGTCGTATAGTTAGTTTGTATAGACAGTTTTTGAATGTATTAGATAGTTTTAGAACTTTTAGAAGCATCTTGTATCAAGATACTTTAGATACTTATTGTTAAATTTTTCTCTAATTTAGTGACCCTGCATCTCTGCTATAGTTCTTGGGATCTCAATGGTGAATCGAGATAAAAATGGCTCCATATAAAAACTATAGTTTGTTGCTATTTAAATGAAAGCAGTTGATAATGGTTAACTCCGGAAATGTCTATTTTGGTAACGAGTATTTTATTAGATGGGTTTATAAGCTTTTGAATTTTACAAAGCGGACGAAAAATAAAGATGTTACAGGGTCGGCCTTTTTATTGCCTTGCCACATTGAAAGTGTTTTCAATTTACTATAACTGTACAGAGTGTCACCTTTTTTAGAGCTCATTAGTAATGGGTAGGTTACCTATCTCGTAAAAGCTATAAGAGATACAGAGCTGATTAAATTAGTGAAAAGATGAGCTATTTTGTGATCATCTCGAATCCGTGAACACCTGCAAGATATCTGTGACCGATCCCGAAAAAAGTGAAAAATAGAGATTTTTATTTTCATCATATCTTTTTTATTACCTATTAGAAATAAATAGATAATTTTAGTAGGCTAACAAAAAGTGGTCAAATGCTATATTCATCTGACATTTCAAAAATTTTCAAAACCGACTAGATCCCAGAGTTTTTATATTCAACTTTTGTTTTTCTTATTGTGGTCGCCACAATATTTTTTATGTCGTCCGATATGAAAAGTCTGGAAACGAATAAAAATTAATAACATTAAAAAAGAATAAAAACCATAAGGTAAATATAATGTGACTTCATATTTTGACGTCATCCGCGGTGATAAAATATTTTTTTGTCGAAAAATGAAAAATAATATTATTTTAAAATTTTTTTAAATAATTTTATAAGTTTTTGATTTCCATGACTTTTTTATACCGATTGACATAACAATTAATATGGCCGGGCTAAGGAAAACAGAACTTGACGATGAAAAACTCTGCGATCTGGTCGGCTTTGGACAATATTGAAGTGTCAGATGCTCAGATGGATAGCTCTTGACGACTTATGTTAGCCTACTTTTTCCATAATAATAAAATAGATATGATGAAAATAAGAAATTCCTATTTTTCAATTTTTTTCGGGATATTTCAGGAGCGGTCACAGAAATTTTGTAGATTATGCTTCACGGATTCGATTCCAAATGACCACAAAATAACGCAATAACTTAATACAAGATGGATCACAATAGCGACAAACTTTTAGACGTCAAAACAAACTTCTTTTTTTCTCATAAACATTTTATCTAAAAACGCTTCGTTTTCGAGATACAGAGGGTGTTAAAATTTACAAAATCACAGTTTATTGGTTATAACTGGTGTGAATTTTAACCGATTTTGATTAAACTTTTGGCATGAACAATACACAAAGATATTTATTGAGAAAAAAATTTTTTTTAACCCTTAAAAATTTGTCGGTATATTTTTATGATACAGCCTATGATAGGTAGATATCGGTATAATACGATATAATAGGTAGCGTGTAGACCAGAAAAATAATGTTCAAGTATTTGAATAATTTTATTGATAAATTGTAAAAAAGTATTAACAAAACTAAACGATCAATTTTTGCAATTTGCTAATAAGTTCCATAAATTGACCGAATTTGACTTCTTTTAAATTTTTTTTTTCATCAACTATTTATTTACAATAATCATCGCATACATACACGGAAATTGAAACAATAAAAAATCTGTACATGTTATTAAAACTGTGGATCTGTTTGCCTAAAACATGATTTTACCACGCCACTGACTGATATAATAACTATGAAAACTGTGTTTTACCTGTTTTTACCTAACATCATTATATTATTTATTTACCGTAACCTTATTAAAAATATATTTAGTTACATATGGTAGGTACGTGAGTATTATATCGCATAATATACATATTTTCATAATGTAATTACAATAAACTAAATTAATAAATTATAACAAAGAGACATTTTAAAACAAATGTTATTTTTTTATATACATTAGTGCAATCCTATATTCACTTGAATTATCAATGAAGACAGAATAAGGCTCTGATGAACAATGATCCAAAAATAACTGACTGGAGAGCAAAAAGTCCTATAAAGCCATATTTCAAACCATCTATCAACTGAACTTTATTGAAGTATTCATCGTTAAGCTCATCCACATATTTTTGAGGAAGTTCAATTCCCTGGAAAAAAAATATGACTTATTTTGAATCTTCCAAAAATAAACTAATAAAATGAACTCACTTCATCCAACCAGAGTAGAGGTAATATAACACGAGGAAAATTGGTTGTCTTTTCAATTTTATTGGTGTATCTCAAAACTGCGTTAAGCTGGACCCTCTTGTGACCTTGCAAAGGAATTCCTGTATTCTTTAAATAAAAAAAAAATTATTTCATCTTGCTAATTTTGAACTTAATTAGCTTTAATTTAACAGTTTAGGCATGAAGGGATGGATGGAAGATGCTGATTTATTGAGGTGCGGTTTTAATCTTATTTTTGAAATTTATCTTTAATTTTATAATTATTTCTATAGGCATTACTCACTGGTTCAACATTTAACATTATCCCATGTTTATCCTCATCTGGAGGTTCAATTCCCTCGATTCCATTGATATATTTTTCATCTGCATACAAGAAATGTGGAAATGACAACAGAACAGAAGCTCCTGAAAAATGTTGGGAATTAATCAGCTGCAAATCATATTTTTTCTAAATACAAGATGATACGCCTGCATGAGCGTCGAATATTATGCTGATGTAGGTTTTCACTGAACTAACAAACACGATAAATAATATTTTTGTCTTTTGTGTGATCAATGTAACAATGAACTACTGGAAAGTCACGAAAATATAAATTTTATTTAAATCAGAACAATATTTATTTACTATCCATGGTCTTATAATTTTTGAATGAAATTCGGTTAGAACTTTTTTTTCAAAAAATAGTTTTTAAAATGTGTTGGTTTATTAAAAAAGATAGATTTTTGGTTTTCTAGATTTTTTTATTAATGGCACGAAATAGGTACTAATACGGCACTCATAAGAGATAAAAAAAAGTTGACTATCGCTCCGCAAAGTTATTAGTTAGACCTAGAGAAGTTCTGATAACTAATATAACACAAACCTCTCACAGGTCCCTAATTTAAGGATGACACATTTTTAAAGAATAAATATTTTTTAAAACTGATGACGAGAGATTTTCGAGCTATTTTCGAGCTGCCTCTAGCTTTCACCGTTTTCCGGAAAATCGCAAATTTTTTTTTGTAATGCTTACATTACAGGTGACTTTTTTAATTCAATCTGTGGAGAAACCCAAACAGCACAGGAATTTCGAGCTACTATTGAGCTACTCGATGAGATTTTTGGAGCTGTTCCTAGCTCTCGTGATTTTCCGGAAAAACTTAAAAAAACGCTTTTTAGTGCTTGGATTTGACCTCAATTTGGAAAGTACGTACTCCCGGAAAAAACGAAAAGTTTTGATTGCTGAATTGATTTAAGTCACTGAGTATTACCTCAGTGTTAATTGGTGTCAAGTGAGGTCAATCCTAGCACGAAAAAGCGGTTTTGTTCGTTTTTCCGGAAAATTACGAGAGCTTGGAACAGCTTGAAAATCTCATTGAATAGCTCGAAAATAGCTCGAAATTCCTGTGCTTTTTGTTGTTTTCCGGGAGTAGGTTCTTACTTACTAAATTAAGGTCAAATCCTAGCACGAAAAAGCGTTGTTTTTTGTTTTTCCGGAAAATTACAAGAGCTAGAAACAGCTCGAAAATCTCATTGAGTAGCTCGAAAATAGCTCGAAATTCCTGTGCTTTTCGGTTTTTCCGGGAGTACGTGCTTTTCAAATTGAGGCCAAATCCTAGCACTAAAAAGCGTTTTTTTTTTCGTTTTTCCGGAAAATTACGAGAGCTAGGAACAGCTCGAAAATCTCATCGAGTAGCTCGAAAATAGCTCGAAATTCCTGTGCTTTTCGATTTTTCCGGGAGCACGTACTTTCTAAATTGAGGTCAAATCCTAGCATGAAAAAGCGGATTTGTTCGTTTTTCCGGAAAATTATTACGAGAGCTAGGAACAGCTCGAAAATTTCATCGAGTAGCTCGAAAATTGCTCGAAATTCTTGTGCTCTTCGGTTTTTCCGGGAGCACGTACTTTCCAAATTGAGGTCAAATCCTAGCACGAAAAAGCGTTTTTTTTTCGTTTTTCCGGAAAATGACGAGCGCTAGGAGGAACAGCTCGAAAATCTCATTGAATATATAGCTCGAAAATAGCTCGAAATTCCTGTGCTGTTTGGGTTTCTCCACAGATTGAATTAAAAAAAGTCAAGTGTAATGTATAAGCATTACAAAAAAAGCGATTTTCCGAAAAACGGTGAAAGATAGAGACCGCTCGAAAATACCACTGAAGGCTCGAAAATAGCTCGAAAATCCCTCGTCATCAGTTTTTTTTTAATATATTTTTTTTAAATGTGTCATGCTTAAATTAGGGACCTCCACCTCACCTGATGTGGGATGGTATAGCATATATGAGGGCCGCAGCGTAGCATAAAAGCTTCGGACGGGTATCTTGTCAATTAAAAAAGTTATTCAAAAAAAAAATTGAAAATGGCAGTTTCTATTATATTATTATTGCTAATATCTAGTGACCTATGAAGTTTTATTAAAATCTGAAAAGGGCTTGGGTACTTATTAGGTATGCACACTTGTCCTCACCCAACTGAACTATTTTGATCTAACTTGACTGACTTTCGTAACTCTTATTAGGTATTTACAGTTTCCGTGATTCTCCTAATGTAGTTCATTTTATATGGGGCCGTCTGTGTAAGAATAATTTAACATACACCCCTTTACTTAGGTATTATTTATAATATCACACGCGTGTAAACATTTTGAATTACTTACCAATACAAGGTCGTACATCTATTATTCCATCCAAGTAACATTCTCTTTCTTTATTTGCATTATAAGTTTCTTTTGCGCAAAAACAGCTATGTTGTGGATCTGATGAATATAATGTTGTATTGAGGATCCCGTACTGGTAACCTTTTAACCCTTTATAGGTGTGTTCTTTTTGAAAATATATATCCACAGATCTGAAATGGTAATTGTATACGTTTAAATATTAAAATATTAATTCAGTCAATAATAATTATTACTTATTCAAGATAATAATATACCTACGTAAGTCCCCGGATCGACTGTAAAAGAGGAAAAACTTTTTTGTTTTTGATTTCTCCGAAAATTTCACTCTTGATGATCTGGCCTGCTTGATTTCAAATCCCCAAAACAAAAGTTACTTTTTAGGTAACTCGAACGGTTCTTGAGATAATATAATTTTTCTTCAATAATTGGACTTAATTTTTTTCTCGTAATTTTTAGACGTAAGCTTGGTAAGATGATTTCATTGAAAAACAACACTGATGACAGCAGTTGTCAAATCTAACAAATCAATTGAACTGCAAATTAATCTACTGTATGCTATAATGTTGACTTTACAATAAAGAATTTATCTAATTCAATGTTACGGAACTGGGAAAGCTCGCATTGAAATCTGTGCAGAAAAAGGAGGAGCATTATTCGAATAGAAAATTAATAGTTGTCCTTTTTGAGAATTTCATTTCATGTTACGATTATTTGAATTTCTTCAGAAAAAATTAAATTACATATGAAAAAAATTCCAATTATTAAAGAAAAATTATATTATCTCAAGAACAAGAACCGTTCGAGTTACCTAAAAAGTAACTTTTGTTTTGGGGATTTGAAATCAAGCAGGCCAGATCATCAAGAGTGAAATTGTCTGAGAAACCAAAAACAAAAAAATTTTTCATCTTTTAAAGTCAATCCGGGGACAATGACATACTGTATAAAGGTGTGTCCAAAAATCTCGGGCTCAAAATGGGCCGGGGTATTCTACACAAGAAATTAAGGCCACAAGTACATATACCGTGTGAGAACATTCAAAGCGGGACATAGAGGAATAACTTGGGAAATGACATACTTGCAGTTTGCCACTCACCAGTTTTTCCTCTAAAAAAAAAATAGGTAATGGTGTCTATCGAAAGGGCATTCTTTCCTGAACGCTCTGCTACCAAACACTTCCTAAATTATTACTGTTTTATTAATAATTATTGAATTAATAATTTAAATATTTTCGAACTGAAACATATCAGTATAGCCATGACATGCCAAATTCGAATAATTTTGTTACTGTCAAATAAAATTCCAATTTTGACAATAATAATAATTTAGCATGTCACGGCTACTGATATGTTTTATTTTGATAATATTTAAATTATTTTTTAAATAATAAAAAAAACCGTAATTTTGGAAGTGCGTTTGGTAGCAGAGCGTTCAGGAAAGGATGCCGTTTCGATAGACACCATTACCGTTTTTGTAGACGAACTGCGGCGAGCGACAAATTGCAATTATGTGAATTCCCATGTTATTCCTCTCTAATGTCTCGCTTTGAAAGTTGTCACACGGTATACTTATGTAACATTATAATGTTCTAAAACTCAAAACTAGTAAATACATAAACGTCAAATTTAACTTTTTCAAAACTAATTTTTTCTTAGGTATAAAAAAACAGACTCTCTATATATTGGATATCTCAACATCGCAGTTATAAAGTCGAAAGCTTATATTAGATTCAAAACCTCGCTCGATCAAAATATCTAAAACGCAGCCTATTTTGTCAGCTGACAGGCTAACACCTAACCCTAAAGCATCAAACTTTGTCAATATCATTCTGTCACTTCATTTTTGCTAGAGGCTGCGCGCTAAAGATTTTAGCGAAACTTCGCGCATATCAAAAATACAAAATTTGCTATTTCTTAAATATCGAATAACTATACGGAAAAATTACAAGACATCTTTTTTTTCGAAATCACTCATATGGTTTCTTTTATTTTTCATGTGGTTTCATAAGTATATTTTTGATATATTCAACGGATAACCAGTTATTAGCAAAAAATACTTTTTTCACAAAAGAGGTGGCTTTTTAGGGGTGCACCCTCAAAACTGATTTTTGTGGATTTATGCTCTATAATCTCTTCACGAACAATTATTGAAGGAAAATCAGACAAGATTTTCTTATGAACTTTTGGTACATTTTTTACTTTATCGATCGGACTAATATAAAGTTGAGATAAATTTATTTCAATGGCAATTAAAATTCAATTTATTGAATTACAGTAAGTAATTCAATAAATATCCCAGATAATCCCAGAGATGTCTCAGATAATAGTAACTATACTCTCTGTACACTGAGAGTTGTCCGTTGTCATGCCACACTGATTCTGACTAAACAATTTCATTTAATTCGATTTGAATCGTACACTTATTTCTAAGTCGAACCAGATGTGGTATCGCAGTTCGTGTCAGTGGCGTGTGTTGAGAAATAATGAATATCCTATAAATATATTATTTCGACAAGTTATTGACGAAGTAGTGCCTTGCAACTTTTTAATAACAAATATTATATAATGCAAGTAAATAAGAATGATAATGATTATTGTTATCATCATCATGATAGAAATATCATGTCACCTACCTGCTGGTTGCCGTTTAAAAGAAAGAATAACACCTCCGTTTTCTTATTTGCAAGTAAAATATTCCAGCAATTTAACCACAAGTCCACGTACATACTAGGGAGTTCAATCGTTTCCCGCAGGCAAAACAAGGAAATAGATTTTTAGGCATTCGCGAAGTTAAGTTGCTCATAGTTTATCACACCGTACAATATAACACAGGAATTCTGCTAATTTCGCATTAAAAACGTTTCAAATAACAAATCTCATCAATATATTTAGCGCTGTCACTGTCAACTGACAGTAGCCGATGAGCTGGACGACAATCTTATCGTATCAATCTAAGCGTATCAAGACGCGAGTCGATACTTCCGTCTCACTCTCGCTCATCTTTTTAGAATTGCTGACGATTCAAACGTATTTCTGACAATACGTCCCATTTTAACTCGATTGACTATGCAATGCAATAGAAGGAGTAAGAAACATAACGAGATGATGTATTCTTAGTTATCACAACAGACAACTCTCAGTGTACAGACTTTACATGGGGATTTCGGAAACGGTAACAGATACAGGGTCGGTTGAATTAGAGAAAAGTTGCACAATTTTATGCTTAATAAGAATTTGATTTCTTTTTTTGAATATTTTCAGTATCAGTAGTTGTTGAAATATCCTGAAAAAACTGAAAAATCAAAATTTCTTATTTTACCCATATCTTTTTTATTATTGGAAATTAATTAATTATTTTTTGTAGGCTTACATAAGTTGTCAAAAGTCAAAAGCTATCCGTTTGACATTACAAAAATTTTTAAAGCCGAGACTAGATCCCAAAGTTTTCATAGCCAACTTTTGTTTTTCTTATGGCCACCATATTATTGTTTTTCTGTGTCATTCGGGATGAAAAAAATAATGGAAACCAAAAACTAATAAACTTCAAAAAATAAATTTCAAAAATTTTTATTCTTCCTTTTTCCTTAAAAAATACAACTTTTTAGATAGAATATCATAGAGAAATTAAAAAAACATGAGGCAAACATTATGACTTCATATTTTGACGTATTTCAGCGAAATTGTTTTGATATTTTCGAAAAAAAAAAAAAAAATTTGAAATTTTATTTTTTGAAGTTTATTAGTTTTTGGTTTCCATTATTTTTTTCGTACCGAATGACATATAAAAACAATATGGCGGCCATAAGAAAAACAAAAGGTGGCTATGAAAACTTTAGGATCTAGTCGGCTTTGAAAATTTTTGTGATGTCAAACGGATAGCTTTTGAGTTTTGACGACTTATGTAAGCCTACAAAAAATAATTAATTAACTTCAAAATTTCTTATTTTATCCATATCGTTTTTATTATTGGATTTTTTAGTTATTTCAAGATATTTGAGCAACTACTGAAAATATTCAAAAAAAGAAATTAAATTCTTATTAAGCATCAAATTGTGCAACTTTTCTCTATTTTAACCGACCCTGTATCTGTTACCGTTTCCGAAATCCTCATGTAGTTACTATTATCTGGGACACCGGTATACCCTAGTAGTACTGCCCAAAATATAATTTTCACTTATTAATAGGTCGAACACCAAAGAATTCAACAATAAATTGACGTTAGTATTTTAATAGTCACTGCAGTGACGTCATGACAGTGCGCGTGAGCCCAATATCCAATACCTATCTTATAAATAGTGGTATTATTATGAACTACTGAACTAAGTACCCGTCCGTAATTCACGATCACGACTCACGATCACAAGTAGTATTAATTGAGTAGTTGAAATTGTACTTACTCGTACGAGTAATAAGTATTTTTGATGGAAAGTACTTATGAGTAAAAAATTACGTGTATTTTTTTTTAATCATAACAAAAATACGCGTAAAGTACTCGAGTACATAGCCAGCTCTGGATGCAAGTTGCAACGCTGGTATTCATGCGCAGTTTACAGAGTATGGCTGAAATTAGGAAGTTTACAGATAAGAACTGAATTCTGTTCTGTCTCTGACTTCGGTAAGCTCGGTAACGGTACGTAAATAATTTTTTTATTATTATCAATCCAAGCCAAGAAGTTAGAGGCGGGAAGCGGGAACGTGAAAGATAAAAAAGCAACGTCATTAAAAAATTATTATAGAATATAGAAGAGTTATAAAGCGTTCACAAGCAAGAATCCCTAGAGTATACCTTGAAACATAATTCAAATAGTGTTAAAAGTACTGAAAGTCTAGTTTAATCTATACGGTTTAAGAATAGGCGCCAAAGATAATACAATCCAAGACTGAGGTTTGCCGAGATAAAAAGTGCAGGAATTGTTTAAAATGTAAGTATAAAGTTAAAGTTACCTACATGTCTAACAAATTTTACAAAAAAACTTATCGCTCGTAACCGATTAATCGTTTTGTGTAGATTCCGGTGACGAAATGCCTCCGAAGCGAGTCAAACGTAAAGCAGTTAAAGAAGATGCAGCTCAAAGTACTGAGACTGACCCTGAAGTGCCAGTGCCAGAATTAGATCAGGATCCACCAAATAATGGCGACACGGAAGAAGTGCACCAAGAACCGGCTACCAAACGTGGTAAACGCAAAGCAGTTGACAAGGAAAAAATGGCACAAAAGAGCGATGATGGAGAAAAAAGGGTTACCCGAAGCAGCAAGGCAGTTCAACCAAACAAGGAAGCCAAACCTGAACCGCAAAAGGAAGAAAAGGCTGTTACCAAACGCAAGAAGAATAAGAAAGACACTGTGGAAGTAGTGAAGGAAGAAGATGAGGAAAATGGTGATGACGTAGTCGAAACCAAACCGTCGAAAAGAGGTCCTAAGAGCAAGGCAAAAGTTGAAAAGAAAACTGACGTAGCTGATAGGGAAGAAGATAAGATGGAAAATGGTAACGATGACGACATCGATTCAAATGCTTGGAAATCTAAGGATTCAATTTATGATTTCAAAGCCAAGAATCTTGACGGTGAGGAAATTTCTTTATCCGATTATAAAGGTCACGTATGCATCATAGTTAATGTAGCATCTAAATGTGGGCATACAAAAAGCAACTATGAACAATTTGTTGAACTTTTTGATAAATACTCTGATGAAAAGGGCTTAAAAATTCTTGCATTCCCCTGTAATCAGTTCAGTAATCAAGAACCAGGAGATTCTAATAAAATAGCTGAGTTCGTTAAGAAGCGAAACGTTAAGTTTGATGTTTTTGAAAAGGTTGAGGTCAATGGTGAAAACGCACATGACTTATGGAAGTTTCTTCAAGAGAAATTGGCTGGGCCCAAAGGTAAACCGATCTCATGGAACTTCACGAAGTTTATCATAGATCGTGAAGGAAAGCCAGTAGAAAGACACCAGCCGACTGTGAAGCCATTAAAGCTGATCGAGTCATTAGAAAAACTTTGGTAATTGATGCTATATGTGCCTTTTCTTATATTTTTTCACTATATAAGCTCAGTGATACTGTAAAAATAAAATTTTCTTCCAACAAGTTAGTATCGATCACAAAAAAATATTTCTAATTTTGTATTGCAGTATTTTAAAAACATTAGATATTGACAATGTTTATAAAATTGAACGATTATTTTTTGAAGAGTTTCTAATTCCAAGTGTTTTTGTAAGCATGTATGACATAATCTAAGTAAAATATTTTGGATCAGACTTATGGTCTAGGGACTTTGTCATTAATGCTTTATTCCTTGTTTATGATTTTTAGTTAGGTTTGATGGCCTTTTTCTATAATAGGCTAATTAGTAGTTGTAGAATTATTATTGCAGTACATTGTGATTTTTTTCGTTGATGAGTTTTTGTTTTGTTTCGTTTGATGAGTAATTAATTGTTATTACGTTTTGATAAATGCAGTTTGTACCCTTTCAAATAAAAATTTGTAAAATTGACTCAGCAACACTTTTAATTTAGCACATACTTTCCTGGGGTTTATTTTAACAAGTTTAATGTTGAATGAAAACAATGGTCATTGGTAGACCATTATGGGCAATAATAAAACTGCTATTAAATTTTGATGGCGCGATAATCAAAAAGTCAGCTTTCGTTGATTTACAATATGACCTGGTTGTGCATGAGTAGGTAAATGGACATGGCTTCAGGCAGGCACTCTTGCTAGTCTTGTAGAAAAATTATATTTGAATTGCAAAACTAATATGACGCAATTTTTTAATTTTCTGTTTTCACCAGGGACTTTCCAGATAATCTACAAGTTTTTTTCACATTATATTATAGGGGTATTCACGAGGTTCGTAAAATGCGTGTAGTTTTACGAAATCATCACTTCGTACATGGGAAAACCAATCAGAATTGTTAAAATTTGTGTAAAACTACTTTGAGTTATGGCTAACATTACTTAACTTCAGGCAGTAATTTCTTCTAATTGAAATTGAAAAGGCATTTTTGTTGGTAGTTTTTACAGTGTTGGTAGTTAATATGATTACATTTGAAGATATTTGGGGGGGGATCAATAATATACAGGCTGATCTTTTTTTTTATTTTTTTGTTTTTACCGGGTGTCCCTTAAGGTCGGCCACCTAAAGTGGCCATATTTCGTAAACTAACGGGCCTTGAGCCTCAAAATAAAAAGACAAGTGACCACGAGAAATTCAATGAAAACATTTTCAAGATTCACATGTCCGGAAATAGCAGAAGGTATTTTATACTTTATTTTTTACTTTATTTAATACTTCGTTATTTTAACGGGAATACCTTGTAAATTATTATATTTTTTAATTGTCTTAGGACATCGAATAAAGATTGTTTTCACCATTGGAATTTAGATTTAGTGGTTTATGAGTTATAAACCACTAACTCATCGAAATCGAAATTTCCCAACTTTAAAGCTGTATACAAGTGATCAGTAAATCGCGCACTCCGAATATAGGGCGATATGGAGCCCATTAAAATTAAGGATATTCTGCAAAAAAAATTTAATCCAATGGCTGGTTTTCAAGTTACAGAGTTTCCCTCATCCGAGTTTGAAGGTAATCTTTTCAATAACCGTGATAAAAATTAATGAAAAATTCAGGTTACTGTAATGTCTGGTCTGGAATGGATACCATATAATTTATCAATTTTTTTTTCACAAAACCTCTTTACAGAGCTCTTTCCAGAGGAATTGAGAATCTTGGAAATTGATACTATACCTAAATCTGAACGAAATTTGAAGTTTGGCAAGCGCCTAAACTCAACTTAGAATAATTATATAATATTCAAATGCCTTCGTTGCTATGGAAATAAAAATAATAACAATAGAACAATACCATCTAACCCGAACTTATTCACATGTTCAGTGCAGTGTTGCCACCTTTTTTTTAACAAAAAATGGTCATATCTTTGGAAGAAAAGAACTTACAACACTGCAATAAGAAAATTTACCACGCTTTAAAAAGTGAAGTTTACCGCAGCTTGCTCTGATTGCGCGAGTTACTGATCACCCTGTAGAACGAGAACGACTCAAGATATCGAAAAGCGGCTTGCGGCTTACATGTCCCTATCTTAACTTTTCACTTGGTATCCTACTATGTGGTTTAAATTTTAATACAGGCCATCATCAGATTTTCATCACCCTGTATTAAAATTTACTCCACATATATAGTGGGATGAAATATGAAAAGTTAGGATAGAGACATGCAAACTGTTTTTAGATATCTTAAGTCGTTCTATAGTTCTACACTGCTTTGGAGTTAGAAAATTTAGATTTTTATTTGTTTATAACTCATAAACTACTTTTATTATACAGGGTTAGAATTATTTAAAGGGCCACTACAGGGATATCTTAAACCATTGAAGATACGAGTTCGGTTAAATTAGAGAAAAGATGCGCAATTTTGTGGCCATCTCGAATCCGTCAAAACATGCAAGATATCTGCGACCGTTCCTGAAATATCCTGAAAAAAACTGAAAAATCGAGATTTCTTATTTTCGTCATATCTTTTTTATTATTGGAAATTAATAAATAATTTTTTGTAGGCTTGCATAAGTCGGCAAGACTCACCCATCTGACGTTTTAAAAATTTTCAAAGCCGACAAGATCTTGGAGTTTTCATAGTCAACTTTCGTTTTTCTGATGGCCGCCATATTGTTTTTTTTTATTTCGTTCGGTATGAAAAAAATAATGGAAACCAAAAACTTAAAAAAAAATAAATTTCAAAAAAAAATTTTCTTTTTTCTTTATAAAAAAACAACTTTTCAGACCGAATATCATAGAGAAATTAACAAACTATAAGGCAAGCAGTATGACTTCATATTGACCTATTTCAGCGAAAAATTTTCTGTTTTTCTTTGAAAAAAGAAGAATAAAAATTTTGGAATTTTTTTTAATTTATAATAGAGTTAATTAATTTTTGGTTTCCATTATTTTTTTCATATCGAACGACATAAAAAAATAATATGGTGGCCATAAGAAAAACGAAAGTTGACTATGAAAACTCTGGGATCTAGTCGGCTTTGAAAATTTTTGAAACTTCAGATGGGTAGCTCTTGGCGACTTATGTAGTAAGCCTACGAAAAATTATTTATTAATTTCCAATAATTATAAGAGAGATATGACAAAAATAAGATTTCTTAATTTTTCAGTTTTTTCAGTATATTTCCGGAAATACTGGAGATAATTCAAATTTCATTTTCGCAAAATACTTATCTAAAAATAGCGCAACTTTTCTCTAATTTATGCGAACTCGTATCTTCTCTTCAACGGTTTAAGATATCCCTGTAGTGGCCCTTTAAATAGTTCTAACCCTAAAATTTATGTTTTCAACCCTTACTTCGTAGAATCTCTGCATACTTATTGATTATGAATAAAACACTAATGTTTTATGAAATTCTACTGTATATTGATCGATGATAGAAACGTTACACGTGTTTCGCTACTTTTCATGTAGCATCTTCAGACGTAAATAAAATTATTGATACAGTAACATAGCAACAGTATTACCTAAGTGATCATAAAACAAGTAACTAGATTTAAATGAATTTTTAAGAGAGCTAACTTCGGATAGCGCTTATCTAAAAGGGACCAAGCGCCAAATCGCGTTTATTGAGATAATGGTGCCAACCGCCCTAAAAACTTGTATTCTAGCTAATATAAAAAGTTCCAAACCACAAAGAACTCCTAGCGACCTTTATTGATAGAGTTACTTTTTTTATTGAGACAGTGTTTGGACCGTACAGTTAAAATTATCGACTGATTTTTGGAAACTATGAAATGGTGCTTGGTCCCTTTTAGATAAGCGCTATCCCAATATACAGTAGAATTTTATAAAATATTAGTGTTGTATTCATAATCAATAAGTTCTAACCCTGTAATATATTTTAATATTTTAATCAGTTCATTTACACCCTGTAGAATTCATTAAGGCAAACAACTTTTTCAAATAACTTTTCTCAATCAAATCAAAAATAAAAGAGAGACAGCCTTTATTGGTAGTTCTTAACAATCTAAATCCATCCCTGCAATCAATTTCACATGAATAAAGTCTGATAGTTAATACAAAAGTTGAGTCCCATAAGATTTTCTTACGAACTTCTGTTTCAGTAAATCACACCTCTGTAAATTGATAAATTTTCCTGTTTTGAGAAAATGGTTTTGAGTACATTAACATTATGTTAAGTTCAATTGGCCTGAATTTTATAGCCTTTGTTTTTTCATTTAACCTACCTACATTAGTTATTGAGTTATTGAGCTTATTTCCCGTCTGTTTTAGTCTGTTTCCTTGGTAACCTTACATAAGGCAATTTTTATTGGTCTGGCTCTCATTCTTTTTAACTATACTATAAAGACTGTATCTCTTTTATTTTTTACTTATTTAAGAAAAGTTACTTTAAAAAGTTTTTTACCTTCATGAATTCTGCAGGTTACTAAAAGAAATGATTCAACTTAAAAATCACCCTGTATAAAAAAAATAATTCTGTTGATTATGACTACAATAATAACCAACAGTTACTTATAATGTAGAAAAAAAATGAAATAGTGAATGAATTTATTTATTTTATTTATTTATTTATTTTTTGGTACATTCTCTAACATAATTATCATAATTTTGGGAGGGTCAAATATAAAAAATTAAACGTTTGCATAGTTGCGTACTGGGCACTTTTTAAACATGTTTTAAATTTACATCCAAAAATGTGTGGTTTTCAAGTACGTGCATGTATTTTTTATTGTAAAAATAAAAACATTTTCAGGCAAACTATTTTCTCATGTCTGCAGTAGCATTTTTCAACATGTAATTATTACTAACCCTTCGTAATTTTTTACTTATTATTAGTAATTTAGTATTAATATCTTAGGGTCATTATAAATGTAATTTTTTGCACATTTTAAAATAGTTTAATTTTGTGTCCAAGTTGTCATGTTTTATACCTACAGGGTTTAAAATAGTAGCTCTTCATCAAATTATAAAGGTAAAATAGTATCAGTTTTTAAATGCACTTATATCCGGGAAATCTCCCTTATACAGGGTGTTTGATGGTAAGTGGACAGACAAATCGAACGTCATGTATTAAGTCGTATTTTAATTTTAAAAGAGAGAACAACTTTTCTCAAGATCAGAGTCCTCGTTCAGGAAAATTTCCAAAAATGTAAAACTAAGGCCGGTGCAAGTAACTGAACAACAATTTGTGAAATATTTCCTAAACTAGGCCTGATCTTGAAAAAAGTTATTCTTTGTTTTCAGCTTAAAATATGATTTTATACATGACGTTTCATTTTGGCAGTGCAGTTACCAAACATCCTGTATAATAATAGTAGTACAGGGTGTTGAAATTGTAGAAAAAAGTATTATTTTGAATATTGACAAAACGGCTGCCTAGAAAAATTGTATATTTTAGAAAATTGTACATATTTTATAACACAAAATATGAGCTAAGGATCCGTCATGATATAAGGTTTATGGTGATAATTAACATTATCACATTACAAGAACCAGCGGTTAATCGGAAGTAATCGGGTGCCATCACTCCTGTTCTAAAAAAAAACTTACGCTACTGACTATTACAAATACAATAATGGTCCATAGAGAATAACTTAAAATATTTGTCAAATGATGCTTAGTATTAAAGTATTAACTATTAAAAAAATTTAAAAATACTACTTCAGAAGATTTCTAGCATATTCTATTTTTTGGTTAAGATTACTTTTCAAAGTAAAAATCCAAAAAAACTAATTTTTGGTAACTTCGTCGCCTTCTATCTTTTTGGGAACGAACTACCTTGAGTTTGACCTCTGTACTCTAAAAGCAATTGTTGCAAAAGTAGGAGTTCAACATTTTTTGTTCTTACACCTTTTTGTGGTTTTTGATAAAAATTCAGGGCGATTCATAAGCAAATAAGTACTTTTTTTAACATTGTAACATTTTCGCTTATGTAAGCGAAAACAGAAAGAAACATATCAACACAAAAATGTTGGAAAGAAAAACTACAATTCAGTGCAGATAAAGTTCAAACGCAGACCGCCATATTTTTTTGATATTTTTCATTCTGTTTAGCTTATCTACTTATTTTTTTATATGTCAATGTATTAAATTGTGTTACTTATACGCTTATCTGATTGGTATTGTCATTAAAATTACCATTTCTTCTTTCAGTTGTTTTTCTTGTTAAAACTTATTTTTAGCGCGAAAATATCTAGACCGGTCCCTAATCTTGGCTAAATTTGTAGATCAAACAAATTAATTTGAAATAACTACCAAATAGGTAGGCAAGTTTTGAAAAATCACATTTCGAAAATTATTTACAATCATGAATTGAAATCCTGAAAATTTTTATTTGATTCTCGATTCATTTTAATGGCGCCAGATAATTTTTTACCGCAATTGTAACATTTTTTAATGTAGTTTTAGAAAATGGTACTAAACTTTGAATAAAATGCATACAGGGTGAACTTTTTGACAAAACCGATAGATACCTGAAAAATTAAGTACGGCTCTACAGTTTTCGAATTGGAGAAAAATGCAAGGTATTATAAGTGTCATTGGTAGAGCATATCTACCAAATTTTATTAAAATCCAGCAATTCGTTCAAAGATATTGCTCATCAACAATTTCTGCGAAATGCATTGAAACGAAGGGCCTCAGAAAAATTTAAAAACTAGATCCTGAATCGCCTTGAAAAACTACACCTACTCTTAAGTTGTGTCGGTCTGCTAATGAAACATACATAGCTGTACGATAATCTGGCATACCCGGTAGTCCGGCGTTTTTTACACTCTTGTCCCTCTATAATCCGGCTATTTTTAACAAGAATCGTTTGTCTACCTGCGCTCTTGGTAATCCCACCCTAAGTAACCAATTTTTTATATCATATAGCATATATCATATTCTATATAATAGACCTATATTATAGACCCTTACCCTTGATAATCTTGCGGTGAAGGTATACATTTATATACTTTAATGTCGGATTAGCGCGATTATACTGTAGGTATTGATTTTGACTGGCGAGATATACTAGGCAACCGTAGATACAAAAAAGGTGAATTGCGTCCAATATTACCAGCTTATTTCGAGAATCATTGATTGCTGATTCGTCACTGTGTACTTAGTTTAAAATAGCGAATGTTTATAAATTCTATTATTACATAATAACGTTTATCTCGCGTAGCAGAAAATGTAAGCAATCTAAAATGACTTATAAACCATCTACTCCAATAATAATAATTCTTTCATTATCTTATCATCTAATAGTTACCTACTACTATAGCTAGGTCGGTAGGTATTTACACTTATTAGGACATTTATTAAGGACATTTTGTTTTCATCTATAAAGTAGACCGTGTTTAATGAAAATGTGTGATAGGTGTAAATATTGTGTGGTTATTTTGTTGGTAACGAGTTTTTCATCTTATATAGAAGAGGCAAACAGTGCTAACATACTTGGTATTATACCTTCTCCGTTTTATGCCCATCAAGCAACTTTTATGCCATTATGGGAAAAATTGTCTTCAAGAGGCCATCAAGTTACAGTTGCAACTACTCTCCCAGTAAATAAATCATCAGAAAATCCGAAATATATTGATATCAGTGAGGCAGCAAAGGTTTTCAAAAAGTATAAAGTTTTTGAACTATTTAATGATAAAAACACATCTCTTTTTAAAATTGGTGAAATTCTTAAGAATGTATTGAAGGAAAGTGTTGATGTTTTATACCAGACTCCTTCTATACAAAATCTTATCCACAACGAAAGTGTTCATTTTGATCTCGTAATATTTGAAGATATATTTCCTTTGTGTGTTCCTTTGGCCTGGCATTTCAAATGCCCTTATATAGGGATAACATCCCTAGATCCTCCGTTTCCTATCCATTATGATTTAAATAATCCAACACATCCCGTATTGTTTCCCGACAATACCCTTCCTTATGATGATTTCGAAAATTTATCCTTCAAAGACAGAGTAATCCAAACGGTCATTACTTCATTCTATGTAGTTTATTTGGAAACTTATTTCTATAGTGACATTCAGACAATACTTCATAAATATTTTGGTCCCGAATTACCACCAATTCGAGATTTACATAAGAACATGAGCATGTTATTTACCAATACAAATCCTGTTTTGACGTTGATACGACCACTGAATCCAAATACGATATCAATTGGGGATGGTATTCACATACAACCTCCCAAGAATCTTCCTGAGGTACGATTACACATATTTAACTTTCCGAAATTACTCATTTATCCTTATTAAAGTCTTACCATTATTATTTATAGGAACTTAAAAATTTTCTTGATGAAGCGACGGATGGCGTGATTTATTTCAGTTTAGGAACGAATGTGAAGAGTACTTTTCTAGGCGATGATAATACGGTAATGGAAATATTAAGGGCTTTAGAAGAGCTTCCGTATAAGGTATTGTGGAAATGTGATATCCTCAACATGTCTTATATACCTTCAAATATAAAAGTAAAGAAATGGTTTCCCCAACAGGATATTTTAAGTAAGTTTCATCGTAGTCTTCTGATGAGTGAAAAGTCGCAATTAGTTCACAATAATTATTTATAATAATAATAATTGAATAACATAATAGGTTTGAAATTCTAGGACACCCCAACATTAAACTTTTTATAACTCAAGGCGGTCTACAATCTTTAGAAGAAGCTCTTACTTTCGGGGTTCCAGTTCTTGGAATTCCATTCTTTGGCGATCAATATTATAATGTTAAAAGGATAGTTAAACGAGGCGTTGGAATTGAATTAAAAAAAGATAATATAAGTAAGGAAAGTTTAACGGCGGGCATTAAGGAGGTCATTAATAGTCCCAAGTAAGTCCTCGAATTTTTTTATAAATATTAGGGAAACTCAAAGGGAGCTAATTTCAATTCTATCAATTTATTATTTATAGATATAAGGAAAATTCTATAAAAATGGGTAAACTTATGCACGATAGACCAATGACTGGAATCGACGAGGCAGTCTGGTGGACTGAATATGTCATCAGAAATAAAGGAGCAGAACATCTGAAGAATCCTAGCCAAAATATTCCACTGTATCAGTTTTTCTTATTAGATGTCATTGCATTTCTATTTTTAATGGTTATGCTTATTTTATGTCTTTTGTATATTTTTATAAAATTACTGATTAAGTTAGTATTCTTTGTAATTGGATTCAAGAGATCAAAAGAGAAGAATGAGTAAATAAATAGGTCCTTGCTTCCACATTGGAAATACTTATTACTGCTCACCTTTTATAATAACAATTTCAAAATATTATAAAATATTGATCTACCATACGAAGACTGGTATAACTCCTATTTTATGGTTTTGAATAAAATCATAAAAGATGCTGCCTTAAGATCTCAAGGCAGCATTAGTTAAGCCCATTTTTAAAAAGGGTGTCATCAAAAATCCCGAAAACTATCGACCTATTAGTCTGCTATCGGTCTGCTATTTGATAAAATTCTTGAATCCCTTGTCTCGTCTCATCTTTTTGACTTCCTAGACAAGACAGAAGATCCTTTCCCGCTCCCTATATGGTTTTCTTAAAAACAGATCTACCCAGACGGCTCTTGTGCGGAGCTTACACAATAGCTACCCATCTGACGTTTTAAAAATTCCCAAAGCCGACTAGATCTTGGAGTTTTCATAGTCAACTTTCGTTTTTCTTATGGCCGCCATATTGTTTTTTTTTCGTTCAGTATGAAAAAAAATAATGGAAACCAAAAACTAATTAACTTCAAAAAATAAATTTCAAAAATCTTTGTCTTCTTTTTTCTGTAGAAAAAAAGACAACTTTTTAGACCGAATATCATAGAGAAACTAAAAAACTATAAGGCAAGCAGTATGACTGCATATTGACCCATTTCAGAGAAAAATTTTCTGTTTTTCTTTGAAAAAATAAGAATAAATTTTTTTTTTTTTTTGATTTATTATTTAAGTTTATTAATTTTTGGTTTCCATTATTTTTTCTTATCGAGCGACATAAAAACAATATGGCGGCCATAAGAAAAACTAAAGTTGACTATGAAAACTCGGGGATCTAGTCGGCTTTGAAAATTTTTGAAACGTCAGGTGAGTAGCTCTTGGCGACTTATGTAAGCCTACGAAAAATTATTTATTAATTTCCAAATATAAGAAAGATATGACAAAAATATGATTTCTCTATTTTTCAGTTTTTTTCAGGATATTTCCGGAAATATTGGGGATAATTCAAATTTGATTTTCGAAAAATACTCCTCTAAAAATAGAGCAACTGTTCTCTAATTTAACCGAACTCGTATCTTCAATGGTTTAAGATATCCCTGTAGTGGCCCTTTAAATAGTTCTTACCCAATCAAATCAAAAATAAAAGAGAGACAGCCTTTATTGGTAGTTCTTAACAATCTAAATCCATCCCTGCAATCAATTTCACATGAATAAAGTCTGATAGTTAATACAAAAGTTGAGTCTCATAAGATTTTCTTACGAACTTCTGTTTCAATAAATCACACTTCTGTAAATTCATAAATTTTCCTGTTTTGAGAAAACGGTTTTGAGTACATTAACATTGATGGATGATTAATAAAACACTAATGTTTTAAAAAATTATACTATACAGACAGGATGTCCCGTATCGTTATGTTCAAATCTTGTGAGCATATAGTAGTAGGCTTATTTCTAAGCCTAAAAAACTCAAAAGTGGCGTGTATATCTGCATTCGTTACGAAATTAGAGGCCTAAGAAAATGATGTCTAGTAAATACCAGATTAAACTTTTTAAACCACATAAAGCTTATTTTATTGACCAAAATCTTTAGTTTATCGTGTGTTAAAAATGCCCTATTTCTTGCTGAATACAAACTTGTGCTCGGAAGCATATTGCAGAAGTAACAGTTCTAATTTCTCATTTTTTCGCGACCGATCTCTTGACCAGCATGCTGAATACGATCCAATAATAATTGCTTTGTGGAATTTAGTTACAAACGCCAATTCCGAAATATGCTGGTGCCCCATATATTTGAATCCAAATGCCATTTTGTATGAGCAGGAGAACCTCTTCTAATGTTTTTTCGGTGACATTTACTCATGTCGCTACCATAACAATAAATTATTAGCCTAAACCACAACACATGTGGTTGTGTGGTTTTCAAAGTTGAATCTTTGTTATTTACTAGTCATAATTTTCTTAGGCCTGTAACTTCGTAACGAGTAAAGATAGACCTGCCACTTTTGGGTTTTTTGGGCTCAAAATTAAGCCCTTATATGCTCAAAAAATTTGTACATAACGATACGGGACACCCTGTTTATTGATGGAAATAAAAACGTTACACGTGTTTATTTATACAGTAGAATTTTTTAAAACATTAGTGTTTTATTAATCATCCGCAGATCAGTATGCAGAGATTCTACAAAGTAAGGGTTGAAAACATAAATTTTACATTAACATTATTTTAAGTTCAATTGCCTGAATTTTATAGCCTTTGTTTTTTCATAAACCTACCTACATTAATTATTATTATTGAGTTATTGAGCTTATTTCCCGTTATTTTAGTCTGTTTCCTTGGTAACCTTACATAAGGCAATTTTTTATTGGACTGGCTCTCATTCTTTTTAACTATACTATAAAGGCTGTATCTCTTTTATTTTTCACTTAATACAGAAAAGTTACTTTAAAAAGTTTTTTGCCTTCATGAATTCTTCAGGTTTTTAAAGAAAATGACTCAATTTAAAAATCATCCTGTAAAAAAAATAAAAATAATTCTGTTGATTATGACTTAACAACAATAACCAACAGTTATAATGTAGAAAGATAATGAAATAATGAATGAAAATGGCTGCTTAGAAACACTGTACATATTTAATAACACACACTATGAGCTAAGGATCCGTCATGATATAAGGTTTACGGTGATAATGACATTATCAGTTATCATATTACAAGAACCAGCGGCGTAATGGGGTGCCATCACTCCTTTTCGAAAAAAAATTGCTGTACTGACTATTACAAATACAATAATGTTATTCAATGGTCCATAGAGAAAACTTAAAATATCTGTAAAGTGGTGCTTTCTGAATCAGAAGATTTCTGGCATTATCCATTTTTAGATTAAGATTACTTTTTCAAAGTAAAAATCCAGAAAACTAATTTTTGGTAACTTCATCGCCCTCTATCTTTTTGGGAACGAATTACCGTGAGTTTGATCTCTAGACTGTAAAAAAAATTGTTGCAAAATTAGGAGCTCTACATTTTTTGTTCGTACAGCTTTTTGTGGTTTTTGATAAAAATTCAAACCTTCCCAATATTTTCAGCCTAACACCTTTAGAACCTAATTCGCACGTACATATTTGTTTTATTACAGCTGTTTTCAAATTGCATTTTGGCGAACTCGATTAATTCTAGATAAGAAAGCTATCTTAAACTTTTTAGTAAATTTATTGATTTTCGATAAAAAAAATCAATAATTATTACCTAATATAGCCGGATTTAAATATAGGTACGGTAGAAGTTTTGGAGAAAAATTTTAATTACTTTTCTTATGCTCGAAGACCCCAGATGCCAGATGAAGATGCCATTTACGAAAAAATTACGAGACCCCTTTAAGTACTAGAATACATTTTAGAACGCCGGTAAGGCTGTAAGAAAAAAAATTTAGAACTAATTTTTGACTCCTTCAGGAGTCGTATCTTGGCAGGACATGCAGGGGCGACTGATTTCTTTTCATGTGAAAACCCTGCTTAATTTTTAACAAGGAATTGCCCCCTAAATTTTTTTGCACCTATTCACTTACATTTTTGTGGATGAGAATCGACCCTTACTTTCAAAACATATTGAAGAGTAATCGCGCCTAATGTTTAATTTAATGGTGCTAATATACAGGGTGTTTCATCAGCAGACCGACATAGGTTAAGGGTAGGTGTAGTTTTTCAAGGCGAGTCAGGATCTGGTTTTGAAATTTTTCTGATGCCCTTCGTTTCAATGTTACCGGATGATTCATGAATTTTGCAGAAATTTTTTATGGGCAGTATCTTTTGAACGAATTGATGGAAGTTAATGAAATTTGGTAGATTATGCTCTACCAATGACACTTACTTAATACATCGCATTTTTCGCGGATTCGAAAACTGCAGGGCCGTACTTAATTTTTCAGGTACTATCGGTTTTATTAAAAAGTTCATCCTATATGGATTTTCTTCAAAGTTTAGTACCAATAGTACCATTTTCTAAAACTACTTGAAAAATGCTACAATTGCTATAAAGAAAATTACTTGACACCGTTAAACTGAATCGAGAATCAAATAAAATCGAGAATCATTAAAATCCATGAATTCGTTCAAAAGATACTGCTCATCAAAAATTTCTGCAAAATGCATGAATCACCCTGTAACATTGAAGCGAAGGACATCAGAAAAATTTAAAAACCAGATCCGAATCGCCTTGAAAAACTATATCTACCCTTAAGCTGCTATGTCGGTCTGCTGATGAAGCAGCCTGTATAATAGCTCTACGATAATCTTGCATACTCGGTAGTCCCGCGTTTTCTACACTCTTAATAAATTGTTTCTCTATACAGGGTGTCCCGTATCGTTATGTTCAAATTTTGTGAGCATATAGTAGGCTTATTTCTAAGCCTAAAAAACCTAAAAGTGGCAGGTCTATCGGCAATCGTTAAGAAGTTACAGGCCTAAGAAAATAATGTCTAGTAATTGCCAGATTTAACTTTGAAAACCACATAAAACTTATTTTATTGACCAAATCTTTAGTTTATCATGTGTTAAAAATGTCCTATTCCTTGCTGAATACAAGCTTGTGCTCGGAGGCCTATTGCAAAAGTAACAGTTTTCTCGTCTTTTTCGCGTACCTATCTCTTGACCAGCTTGCCGAATACGATCAAATAATAAATTTCTCTCTGGTATTTAGTTACAAACACCAATTCCGAAATATGTTGGTGCCGTATCTATTTGAATCATAATGCCATTTCGTATGAGCAGGGGAACCTCTACTAATGTTTATTTCGGTGACGTTTACTCATGTGTGGCAATTTGTGTGGCTTACAAAGTTGAATTTTGTTATTTACTAGTCATAATTTTCTTAGGCCTGTAACTTCGTAACGAATAAAGATAGACCTGTCACTTTTGGGTGTTTTGGGCTCAAAATTAAGCCTACTATATGCTCAAGAATTTTGAACATAACGATACGGGACACCCTGTATAATCCATTTTTGACAAGAATCGTTTTGTCTACCTTTTTTTGCGCTCTTGGTAATCCCACCCTAAGTAACCAATTTTTTTTTATATCATATAGGTACCTATATAGACCTATATTATAGACTCTTACCCTTGATAATCTGGCGGTGAAGATATACATTTATATTCTTTAATGTCGAATTAGCGCGAGGTATTGGAGTATTGTTATCGATACTGTAGCACCCGTATTCACAAACGATAATTTCCTAAATAATTACGTAATCAATTATACCCATTTCACTCTAACGCATAAAAACTGCATATCTCCATCCCATTTATTTAATTATTTTCGAGATGTTACAGGACAGAAACGCTTTGTGAATACAGGCCTGGGTATTGATTTTGACTGGCGCGATATGCTAGGTAACCATAGATACAACAAAGTTGAATAGGGTCCAATGTTAGCAGCTTACTTCGAGAATCATTGATTGCTGATTCATCACTGTGCAGTTTAAAATAGCGAATGTTTAGCTGAAATGACTAAAACATCTACTCAATAATTATCCTTTCATTATCTTATCATCTAATAGTTACTATAGCTAGGTACGTAGGTATGTATACTTATTAGGGCATTTATTAAGGACATTTTGTTTTCATCTAGAAGTAGAACGTGTTTAATGAAAATGTGTGATAGGTGTAAATATTGTGTGGTTATTTTGTTGGTAACGAGTTTTTCATCTTATATAGAAGAGGCAAACAGTGCTAACATACTTGGTATTATACCTTCTCCGTTTTATGCCCATCAAGCAACTTTTATGCCGTTATGGGAAAAATTGTCTTCAAGAGGCCATCAAGTTACAGTTGCAACTACTCTCCCAGTAAATAAATCATCAGAAAATCCGAAATATATTGATATCAGTGAGACAGCAAAGGGTTTCAAAAAGTCTAAAGTTTTTGAACTAATTAACAATAAAAACACAAATATTTTTAAAACTAGTAAAATTCTTAAGAATGTATTCAAGGAAAGTGTTGATGTTTTATACCAGACTCCTTCTATACAAAATCTTATCCACAACGAAAGTGTACATTTTGATCTCGTAATATTTGAAGATATATTTCCTTTGTGTGTTCCTTTGGCCTGGCATTTTAAATGCCCTTCTATAGGGATAACATCCCTAGATCCTCCATTTACTATCCATTATGATTTAAATAATCCAATACATCCCGTATTGTTTCCCGACATTACTCTTCCTTATGATGATTTAGAAAATTTATCCTTCAAAGACAGAGTAATCCAAACGGTCATTACTTCAATCTATGTAGTTTATTTAGAAACTAATTATTTCTATAGTGACATTCAGACAATACTTCATAAATATTTTGGTCCCGAATTACCACCAATTCGAGATTTACATAAGAATATGAGTATGCTATTTACCAATACAAATCCTGTTTTGACGTTGATACGACCACTGAATCCAAATACGATATCAATTGGGGATGGTATTCACATACAACCTCCCAAGAATCTTCCTGAGGTACGATTACACATATTTAACTTTCCTAAATTACTCATTCATCGTTATTAAAGTCTTACCATTATTATTTATAGGAACTTAAAAATTTTCTTGATGAAGCGACGGATGGCGTGATTTACTTCAGTTTAGGAACGAATGTGAAGTGTCCTTTTTCATGCGGTATTACGGTATTGAAAATATTATGGACTTTCAAAGAGCTTCCGTATAAGGTTTTGTGGAAATGTGATGTCCACGAAATGTCTTATTGTGACATACCTTCAAATATAAAAGTAAAGAAATGGTTTCCCCAACAGGACATTTTAAGTAAGTTTCATCACAGTCTACTGATGAGTGAAAAGCCGCAATTAGTTCACAATAATTATTTTTAATAATAATAATTAAATAACATAATAGGTTTGAAATTCTAGGACACCCCAACATTAAACTTTTTATAACTCAAGGCGGTCTACAATCTTTAGAAGAAGCTCTTACTTTCGGGGTTCCAGTTCTTGGAATTCCATTCTCTGGCGATCAACATTATTATGTTAAAAGGATAGTTAAACGAGGCGTTGGAATTGAATTAAATAAAGATAATATAAGTAAGGAAAGTTTAACGGAGGGCATTAAGGAGGTCATCAATAATCCCAAGTAAGTCCTCGAAGTTTTTTATATTAGGGAAACTCAAAGGGAGCTAATTTCTATTCTATCAATTTATTATTTATAGATATAAGGAAAATTCTATAAAAATGGGCAAACTTTTGCACGATAGACCAATGACTGGAATCGACGAGGCAGTCTGGTGGACTGAATATGTTATCAGAAATAAAGGAGCAGAACATCTAAAGAATCCTAGCCAAAATATTCCACTGTATCAGTTTTTCTTATTAGATGTCATTGCATTTCTATTTTTTATGGTTATGCTTATTTTTTGTCTTTTGTATTTTTTTATAAAATTTCTGGTTAAGTTTCTGGTTAAGTGCTTTGTAATTGGATTCAAGAGATCAAAAGAGAAGAATGAGTAAATAAATAGGTCCTTGCTTCCACATTGGAAATACTTATCACTGATCACCTTTTAATAACAAAGGGTGGCGTCAAAAATCCTGAAAACTACCGACCTATTAGTCTGCTATCGGTATTTGATAAAATTCTTGAATCCCTTGTCTCGTCTCTTTTTGACTTCCTAGACAAGACAGAGATCCTTTCCCGCTCCCAGCATGTTTTTCTTAAAAACAGATCAGTTTGGAGGAGGGAATGCGCACTGTGGGGTGGCTTTTGGATCTCTCCAAGGCCTTCAACAGTGTGTGCCACCAGCGCCTCCTTCGGAAACTGGAGAATGTCGGAGTTCGTGCATAGCCCCTTTATTGGTTTACCAACTACCTACAGGGAAGAACATGCACAGGCGGTTCAGATTACTGGGTCTGATGGCCGAGCTGTGTGATCACCTTTGGTCAAATCTCCTCTGGGGTGCCACAGGGTATTGTTCTCGGTCCACTTCTTTTCCTTTATCTTCATTAACGACCTGGACCCAAAATTACCTCCCCTAATTCACTCTGTGTTAACTATGCTGATGATACAACAATTCTCATTAGGATAAAACCAGGCGCTCTTCCTAGTCTGGTAGAATTTCCATTGAAAACAGCATCTTTATGGCTCAGGGGCAATAAACTAAAACTCAACTTGGAGAAAACTGAGATGATTGATTTTCAATCTAGCCGTTCATGTCTTCCCCCTTTACCCTCCATTCCCATCGACGGTGCCTGGATCGAGCCGAAGGGTGTCGTAAAGTTTTTAGGCTTATCATTTATGCCGTCGCCTTGCTAGTGTCTGCTTCCTTCTCATACGCCTTCGGCACACGGTGTCACATGAGGATCTTCTCTATGCTTATTATGGGCATTTGATCAGCCACGTGACCTATGGGCTGGCCGTCTGGGGTGGATCTGAGAGACCTCTCCGAAGGATTTTTCTTCTTCAAAAGAGAGCGATTAGGATCCTGGCAGGATTGTCCGTGCAGCTTCTCTTCTCTTCGCTCTACTCAAACTGATCCACAAAAATAAGGATAAACTTTTACCTTTTCGATTCATCTATCACTACAGTACCAGGTTCAATTTGTTCCAACCTCCTACACACCATCTATCGTCTTTAGAAAGAACATTCACGTACGCATCTATCAAATACCTGGACCAGTTCAAAATAGATCTTGCAACTGGTGGGTTCTCAGCGTACAGGGCATATCTCCGGAACCGTCTCACGGAGTTGGAACCATACACTACCTGCTCTGATATACTGTCCTTCCACCCCCCATCCCTACCTACAGACTGATATTAAAATACCTAAAACCCTCAGCTTTGATCCATCCTTATCATATAGTTGGAACCATACCTCAATAATTGAGACCTGATGTCTTTAGTGTCTCTGCATGGCGCCTCGACTCTCATTGTTGCCGGTGTTATGTGTTTATGTGTTTGACTTGATGTGCGTTTTTTTTTGTCTTTGTATTTTTTTTTTGATTTCTGTAATAACGCTGTGTACTAAGCAATGAATGTTGTAATTCAAGTATGTACAATAAAGGAATTTGTATTGTATTGTATTGTATTGTATACAGGGTGTATTGTAACGTCCGCATAATATTAGCACCACGTGATTCTACATCAAAAACAGAACATAAAGTTTCAATACCGTTTAGCTCTTAGACCTCAAATAACGAAGTTATCGACCATTGTAGTTTAAATTTGAAGTTTTTTAATACTCAAAAATATTGCTTAATATTATTAAAAAATTCTTAAGTAAGAAGTAAAATAGCCAAATTATCCAAACTTTTAGATTTTTTTTGGTAAAAATGGTTTTAATTAACATTTCAAAACTAGGAATTATTTGATTTCCTGAGTTCCAATACTTCCAATCAATATTGCAACTGCGCGTTTTAATTGTTGAATAAAAAATTGAAAAAATAAAAAATCTTAAAAAAATTGCAACATTGACACGTCGCAGCATGACATTTGTCTTGTTGCACCTTTTTTCGATTACATAGCAACGGCACACTATACCAGTGAGGTGACTTCACGTCTAATAAGTTATCTTAAGGCCGGCTCCACACATGGGGGCCAGTGTTGGCACCAATGTTGGCCCGTGATTAGCGATATTTTTGTAGAACATCCTCACATTGGTAGTGATTGGCGCCAAACTCAGTTACTCCCAAGTAGAGCCAACGTGAACATGTCGGACATAAAAGTACCGTGGGTGCGTTTACTGTACTAAGCACTGCCTATTATAATATTTTATTGCAAACACAAAAAAAACGTCCGCGCAGAAGAAGATGTAAAACTGTTTACTAATAGGAAATGAATAATTAATAAATTATTAAAAAAAAAAAAAAAATTACTTATACCTCTCTGTTTATTGAATAGGTATTCATTTTGTTATAAACTGGTCCAAGAAAACTATCCATAAATTCGTAAGCAAACCAAAGTTGTCTTATATATTTCGTCTCTGGATGCTCCGGAACGAGTTGAGTCTTTAATTTTCTTTTTGTACAGCCTATAAGTGGTCATTAAAGATTCTCGTTTTTTTTTTCAAATCGGCCACTGCATGTTTCAGATCCAGACTGATCTGGATACGTTACCATGCATCAGCAATAGCATTTCTATTTTTATGTTATTGTTTAGCTATTGGGTTCCATAAAACTGGTTCGGCTTGATAGAGCTCCAAAAACTCTAGAACGGTTTCATTAGACCATACTTCCTGCGGGCCATTATTTTATAGAAAGACAAGATGCTTACGTGTACACACTAGACAGGCCGACTGAGAAATGAGATAACTTTAGATTAGAAGATCATTTCCGCGATAATTTCTAAACCTTACACGCACGTTGACTGTAATTATTATTATTTCATATGTCCCCAGTTAGCAGTCTTAATTATTATTTTTCTTTATTATGGATCCTTAAAAAAAATACTTGTCGCTTGATTTCTGTAATTTCGAGTCTTAATATTATAGATAAGATAAGATAAGCGGCGTTTTAAACGACCAATGTGTGGCCGGCAACGCCAACATTGGGAGAAATCTCTTTGATGTGTCTTCGAAAAACCGACACAAAACGGGTACCGTCCAACGTTGGCGCGAACATTGCCGCCAACACTAAATTCCCGATCCACACATTGGGTGAATGTTATTGGCGCCAATATTGGCCCCAATGTGTGGAGCCGGCGTAATTTTTATACCAGCGCCAGTGTTGCAAAATTTAAGAACGTTAAATTGTCCATATCTTAAAATCTGTGTACATCAAGAAAAAACTGTTGAGGACTTTTGGTTCTGTTTTTGATGTAGAATCGCGTGGTGCTAATATTATGCGGACGTTACAATACACCCTGTATATATACTGGCTGATCCCGAAATGGCGGACACGGAATACAGGGTGTTGTAGAGGATGTTCAGAAAGACTGTAAATTTAAAACAAAAATGTGTTCCTCGGCTTCGTTACCGAGATATAGGGTGTCCTTTTTCTAAACTTTAAATCGAAATGGCGGTCAAATTTAAACAACCTCCACTGGCAAAACACATGATTTGACATAACTATAGCGATAGTGTTTGCTTTTTATTATTTTATTATCCCGATATATACAGGGTGTATCTAAATAACACCGAAAAAAATTAAGGGGTGATTCTGTGATGAAAATTAAGGGGGGTATTTGGTATAGAATTTTTCGAAAAAACTCTCCCCGAAAAAGTTACACCCCTCCGAAGAATTTGAAAAAAAATTGTTTTTATTTTTTATTTTCCCTGTATATCAAGCTAAAGACACGAAAATTGGTAAATATTAATTGTCAATGAAACTACATATTTTGAATTTTTTTCAACCCTGAAGTATGCTTAGAAGGGATTGAAATAGTCAACCCCTAAGATATTTTACCTTACAATTTTTTTAGATTAAAATTTTTCTTAAAAAAAAACACGACTGAATAGCTCAATTAATCTACAAACTTTTTTATCTCCATAAGTTTTTTCTGAACCATGCGCACTTAAGTGAAAAAAATAAATGTATGGCAAGCTCATGTTATAAATAGTGTTTTATTGAACAATAATAGCCAACCAAAAAATTAGGCAAAGATTATTACAACTAAAACAATAGTAAACAAAGAATGAAAAAAGAAACTGTCGAAGGTCAACAATACAATAATAATGCTATCAGTATTATTGTTTTTATGAATATCACTGCAAAAGACAGACCACTAGACCTTAAGGCAAAATATCCTCGCGTTAGCTCATCTTTGTGAAAATGCATATTTCATTTATTTTTTTTTCTCGTAAATGCTCAAGTTTTCGAAACAACTTGTGAAGATATAAAAGTTTGTAGATTCATTGAGCTATTCAACCGTGTTTTTTTAGAAAAAATTTTTAATCTAAAAAAAAAAAAATTGTATGGTAAAATATCTTAGGGGTTGACTATTTCAATCCCTTCCAAGCATACTTCAGGGTTGAAAAAAATTCAAAATATGTAGTTTCATTGACAATTAATGTTTACCAATTTTCGTGTCTTTAGCTCAATATACAGGGAAAATAAAAAATAAAAACCATTTTTTTTTATTCTTCGGAGGGGTGTAACTTTTTCGGGGAGAGTTTTTTCGAAAAATTCTATACCAAATACCCCCCTTAATTTTCATCACAGAATCACCCCTTAATTTACCCCTTTTTTATAACACCCCTTAAAATTTTCGGTGTTATTTAGATACACCCTGTATATTATCGGGAACGGAATTACAGGCATTCGAAGTTTACCTATTCCCTGTGGTCGACAAAATTTTTCTATGTGGCATCGTTGTTCGAATTCGAGATTTTGGATAATAATATTATCGAATATGTCGTGTCCGCGCAACGATTATTGTTTTAAACTTTGTTGTGTTTCCATTTCATATGTTTCCATGGTAACATCTATCTGGGTATTGTAGACCTACACATTATTTTTCTGCCTGAAGAATGGTATCCAGTGCAGTGTTGTGACTTTATTTTCTACAAAAATGGTCATTTCTTCTTAAGGGGGCCATACTGGAGAAAACAGTAAATAAAACTTAGAATCTTTAATCCACAATAGATGCTGTGGTGCTGTCCGTGTCCGCCATTTCGGGATCACCCTGTATAATCAGAAAATACCCATTCACCAATATATGGTGTAGGGCTCGTATTATACACCTCTATTAATCAGTAAACAAGTACATTATATAAATCACATCTCATTTAACTACTGTGTGTTAGTTGTATTCTAAGTATAAATAAAGTCCTTCCATATGTTCCTGTATTGTATTGTATTGTATTAAATAAACGCGAGTTTATTATTCCAACTTTCCAACTGAAATAAAATTTCATGAGATATTGTTGATATTTTTCATTGATTTAATCTTACTTTAATGGAAGAGATTCTTTATTTTTGTTATATCCTTTATTATTTCAACTCCTTTTATACAGGATGTCCCGGTATTTCGCGCAAAATTTATATTTATTAAAATTTATTTCTATGTAAAAAAAATTTCTATAAATTTAGTTTCTTTTTAATTTTTTTAAATTATTCTTATTTTTATTGTTTTATTTAATTTTTTTTTAACTTACCATTTGTTGAATCTCTTACTATTTGAACACCAGCAAATGTCACTTACTGCTAAGGAAACACACACGATATAAAAAGTTAAAAATTACCGATCGTGTTAAAATGTTTACTCGTACCTTTGTAAAGTTTACTTACTATACAAGGTGTTTCTAAATGGAGTACCATAAATTGGAGGACTTGTAGATAAAGTTAAAAAAATACGAAAATGTAGGAAATTTTTTTTCGAAAAGGCTTTATTGATGAGATACAGGGTGTTAAAGAGTCGATCGACAGACCACTCTTTTGTTAATATTTGTTGAAACAATAACCCAACTGAGACAATTTTTTGTGTGTAACAACAAGTTATAAAGAGCAATAATCAGACAAATTTTCGGTTTATTTCAATAAGTCAGTGGCGTAGAAACAGGGGTCGTTTGACACTTTTCACTCTTTAAAAAAGTAAGGGCTAGGTTTTTTGATGTCTTATTACTTTTTTCTGAATCAACGGTCTTTTTACAATAAAAAAGCCATACTTGTTTAATTTGCCCAGAGGCGTCCGTTTTTGAGATATTTGCAATTGTTTTTTTTTGCAATTAAAAAATTTCATTTATTAAAACTGTGAAGGTAGCTTTGAAATTTAAATAAACTAATTTTTGGACTTACTTGTCAGTTTGACATTTCATATCCGAAGTGAAAATTAAAAACCTTCTTGCGCATCAATCGCAGAAACAGTGTATTTTTATGCGATTCAACTATGAAAATTTTTGCCGCCTTTTAAATTGGCTTTCTGAATTTTTCAATAGTCAGGTCGAATTTGCGTAGTGGTTTACTATGTGAAAATTTCATTTCATTTCGTTTGAAAGCGTGCCATAAAATAGATTTTTACATAATAAACCAAAAAAAAATTGGCAAAATTTAACAATTTCGTCTCTTGTCCTATATACCCGCCACTGACTAACTTTAAAAAGTTACAGGCGAGTTCTGAAAACCGAACATTTGAAATTTTAGAGAAATAAAAATCATGTAAAAAAATTCGAAAAACTCCGCCATTTCTCTTATTTGCTTCTTTAAATTTTGGAGAGTTACAAGCTATTAGTGTAGTTGTCTACTCCGAAAATTTCAGGTAAATTCCCTCAAAAATGTGCTCATAATCAATTAAAGAAATTTAGCCATTTTTACCATTTTCTTATCCACGCCACTAGCTTACTAATGAAAATAATAAAAATTTTATTGCATTAATTCAAATTTCAAATCATTTTAATCCAATCTTGTTAATACAGGTTTTTAGGAGTTTTTATTTTCTGCAATTGGGGTTGGCAGGAGCAGTCATATCTGCATGGGTGGTTCCGCCCTAGCCGAGCGCGATGAAAACGGTGCGCTGGTCTGGTGCTGGTGCTGGTTTTAAATCAAGCAGTCCCGGGTCTGAATATTACATTCAATCGTTAAGTTATTAAACAAGCCTTTAATTGTCATCCTCATTATTTTGTTGTGAAAAGTTTTCTTTCTATATTGCTTATACAGGGACTAAAAAATAGCCTTTTTCCCTAAAATTCAAAAAGCCGCCATTTTGAAACGGCTCGATCGATTTTGCTCAAAAATGCAATACCAGACCACTACTTGTGGATAATATCTTCCTCCCATAAAAATTTCAGCCTCCTAGATTGAAAACTGCTACCAGAAAACCGTGCCACAGGACCGGATGTTTCGAAATTTTAAAGGACACCCTGTAGAAGTAACGCGACTTTTGAAAAATTTTTCAACGAAAATTTAACGTCATCCCAAAGTTTCACAAGAGTAAAAAATTTCTTCCACTAATCTTGAAAGATGAAGCTACTAGAGCGTTTTTAAAATTTTAGAGAAATTTACATCATGTAAAATAAATTTAAATATCTCCGCCATTTTTTTTATTTGATCCTTGAAATTTTTGAAGATTAAAGAGTATTAGTATAGTTGTCTACTGTAAAAATTTTAGTTCAATTCCTTCAAAAATGTGCTCAAAAACTGTTATAGAAATTAAGCCATTTTCACTCTTTTCCTACCCACGCCACTGGCTTATTAATGGAAAAAATTCAAATTTTTTTGCATTAACTCAAATTTCAATTAATTTTCTTTCAATCCTGTTAAATTGATGTGAAAGTTTTTTTTGCCATCTTGCTCATACAGTGATTCAAAAAATAGTAAATTTTCCGAAAATTCAAATGGTCGCCATTTTGAAACGGCTCGGCCGATTTTGCTCAAGTGCAATACCAGACCACTCCTTGGAGACATCTTACTCTCACAAAAATTTCAGCCCCCTAGATTGAAAACTGCGGCCAGAAACCGTGCCTCAAGGACCGGATTCTTGGAACTTTGAAAGGACACCCTGTAGAAGTAACGTGACTTTTGGAAATTTTTTCAACGAAAATCTAAAGTCATTCCTCAGCTTTACAAGAATCCAAAATTTCGTTCACTAATCTTGAAAGATAAAGCTACAGGAGCGTTTTGAAAATCGAAAAATCGTGATTTTGGAGAAATATATATATATATATAAATTCAAAATAAAATTTAACGGGCATATCGCTCTAACCTAGGGCTTCCTGAGGCAGACCTGACACACAGAGCCATCCAGTCATCTCGAAGCTGCAGACAACGTTGTTTCGGTCTCTTAGACCTCATCAGTACAGCACATCGAGAAATAACTAGAGGATGCATGCCAGGCCAGCACAGGAAGCCAACTATATGAATAAAGAGGTGACACGGAACTCCGTGACCTCAATAGTTGGTTGCCATCTACCGACGGAGACAAGAACTAAACGGCAGCACGCTACCAGCTTTGTGTCCATCAGGAATAGGCAGCCCACAATTCGGGGCATTACCATCCGTCGGGCGGTGCTGGTTAGCTACCGATAGATGTCTCTCGCCAAAGCCCATGGTTATTACAATAATAATGATGATGTTAATGAGCGCAAAGAATTAAAAATTCAAAATAAAATTTAACGGGCATATCGCTCTAACCTAGGGCTTCCTGAGGCAGACCTGACACACAGAGCCATCCAGTCATCTCGAAGCTGCAGACAACGTTGTTTCGGTCTCTTAGACCTCATCAGTACAGCACATCGAGAAATAACTAGAGGATGCATGCCAGGCCAGCACAGGAAGCCAACTATATGAATAAAGAGGTGACACGGAACTCCGTGACCTCAATAGTTGGTTGCCATCTACCGACGGAGACAAGAACTAAACGGCAGCACGCTACCAGCTTTGTGTCCATCAGGAATAGGCAGCCCACAATTCGGGGCATTACCATCCGTCGGGCGGTGCTGGTTAGCTACCGATAGATGTCTCTCGCCAAAGCCCATGGTTATTACAATAATAATGATGATGTTAATGAGCGCAAAGAATTAAAAATTCAAAATAAAATTTAACGGGCATATCGCTCTAACCTAGGGCTTCCTGAGGCAGACCTGACACACAGAGCCATCCAGTCATCTCGAAGCTGCAGACAACGTTGTTTCGGTCTCTTAGACCTCATCAGTACAGCACATCGAGAAATAACTAGAGGATGCATGCCAGGCCAGCACAGGAAGCCAACTATATGAATAAAGAGGTGACACGGAACTCCGTGACCTCAATAGTTGGTTGCCATCTACCGACGGAGACAAGAACTAAACGGCAGCACGCTACCAGCTTTGTGTCCATCAGGAATAGGCAGCCCACAATTCGGGGCATTACCATCCGTCGGGCGGTGCTGGTTAGCTACCGATAGATGTCTCTCGCCAAAGCCCATGGTTATTACAATAATAATGATGATGTTAATGAGCGCAAAGAATTAAAAATTCAAAATAAAATTTAACGGGCATATCGCTCTAACCTAGGGCTTCCTGAGGCAGACCTGACACACAGAGCCATCCAGTCATCTCGAAGCTGCAGACAACGTTGTTTCGGTCTCTTAGACCTCATCAGTACAGCACATCGAGAAATAACTAGAGGATGCATGCCAGGCCAGCACAGGAAGCCAACTATATGAATAAAGAGGTGACACGGAACTCCGTGACCTCAATAGTTGGTTGCCATCTACCGACGGAGACAAGAACTAAACGGCAGCACGCTACCAGCTTTGTGTCCATCAGGAATAGGCAGCCCACAATTCGGGGCATTACCATCCGTCGGGCGGTGCTGGTTAGCTACCGATAGATGTCTCTCGCCAAAGCCCATGGTTATTACAATAATAATGATGATGTTAATGAGCGCAAAGAATTAAAAATTCAAAATAAAATTTAACGGGCATATCGCTCTAACCTAGGGCTTCCTGAGGCAGACCTGACACACAGAGCCATCCAGTCATCTCGAAGCTGCAGACAACGTTGTTTCGGTCTCTTAGACCTCATCAGTACAGCACATCGAGAAATAACTAGAGGATGCATGCCAGGCCAGCACAGGAAGCCAACTATATGAATAAAGAGGTGACACGGAACTCCGTGACCTCAATAGTTGGTTGCCATCTACCGACGGAGACAAGAACTAAACGGCAGCACGCTACCAGCTTTGTGTCCATCAGGAATAGGCAGCCCACAATTCGGGGCATTACCATCCGTCGGGCGGTGCTGGTTAGCTACCGATAGATGTCTCTCGCCAAAGCCCATGGTTATTACAATAATAATGATGATGTTAATGAGCGCAAAGAATTAAAAATTCAAAATAAAATTTAACGGGCATATCGCTCTAACCTAGGGCTTCCTGAGGCAGACCTGACACACAGAGCCATCCAGTCATCTCGAAGCTGCAGACAACGTTGTTTCGGTCTCTTAGACCTCATCAGTACAGCACATCGAGAAATAACTAGAGGATGCATGCCAGGCCAGCACAGGAAGCCAACTATATGAATAAAGAGGTGACACGGAACTCCGTGACCTCAATAGTTGGTTGCCATCTACCGACGGAGACAAGAACTAAACGGCAGCACGCTACCAGCTTTGTGTCCATCAGGAATAGGCAGCCCACAATTCGGGGCATTACCATCCGTCGGGCGGTGCTGGTTAGCTACCGATAGATGTCTCTCGCCAAAGCCCATGGTTATTACAATAATAATGATGATGTTAATGAGCGCAAAGAATTAAAAATTCAAAATAAAATTTAACGGGCATATCGCTCTAACCTAGGGCTTCCTGAGGCAGACCTGACACACAGAGCCATCCAGTCATCTCGAAGCTGCAGACAACGTTGTTTCGGTCTCTTAGACCTCATCAGTACAGCACATCGAGAAATAACTAGAGGATGCATGCCAGGCCAGCACAGGAAGCCAACTATATGAATAAAGAGGTGACACGGAACTCCGTGACCTCAATAGTTGGTTGCCATCTACCGACGGAGACAAGAACTAAACGGCAGCACGCTACCAGCTTTGTGTCCATCAGGAATAGGCAGCCCACAATTCGGGGCATTACCATCCGTCGGGCGGTGCTGGTTAGCTACCGATAGATGTCTCTCGCCAAAGCCCATGGTTATTACAATAATAATGATGATGTTAATGAGCGCAAAGAATTAAAAATTCAAAATAAAATTTAACGGGCATATCGCTCTAACCTAGGGCTTCCTGAGGCAGACCTGACACACAGAGCCATCCAGTCATCTCGAAGCTGCAGACAACGTTGTTTCGGTCTCTTAGACCTCATCAGTACAGCACATCGAGAAATAACTAGAGGATGCATGCCAGGCCAGCACAGGAAGCCAACTATATGAATAAAGAGGTGACACGGAACTCCGTGACCTCAATAGTTGGTTGCCATCTACCGACGGAGACAAGAACTAAACGGCAGCACGCTACCAGCTTTGTGTCCATCAGGAATAGGCAGCCCACAATTCGGGGCATTACCATCCGTCGGGCGGTGCTGGTTAGCTACCGATAGATGTCTCTCGCCAAAGCCCATGGTTATTACAATAATAATGATGATGTTAATGAGCGCAAAGAATTAAAAATTCAAAATAAAATTTAACGGGCATATCGCTCTAACCTAGGGCTTCCTGAGGCAGACCAGACACACAGAGCCATCCAGTCATCTCGAAGCTGCAGACAACGTTGTTTCGGTCTCTTAGACCTCATCAGTACAGCACATCGAGAAATAACTAGAGGATGCATGCCAGGCCAGCACAGGAAGCCAACTATATGAATAAAGAGGTGACACGGAACTCCGTGACCTCAATAGTTGGTTGCCATCTACCGACGGAGACAAGAACTAAACGGCAGCACGCTACCAGCTTTGTGTCCATCAGGAATAGGCAGCCCACAATTCGGGGCATTACCATCCGTCGGGCGGTGCTGGTTAGCTACCGATAGATGTCTCTCGCCAAAGCCCATGGTTATTACAATAATAATGATGATGTTAATGAGCGCAAAGAATTAAAAATTCAAAATAAAATTTAACGGGCATATCGCTCTAACCTAGGGCTTCCTGAGGCAGACCTGACACACAGAGCCATCCAGTCATCTCGAAGCTGCAGACAACGTTGTTTCGGTCTCTTAGACCTCATCAGTACAGCACATCGAGAAATAACTAGAGGATGCATGCCAGGCCAGCACAGGAAGCCAACTATATGAATAAAGAGGTGACACGGAACTCCGTGACCTCAATAGTTGGTTGCCATCTACCGACGGAGACAAGAACTAAACGGCAGCACGCTACCAGCTTTGTGTCCATCAGGAATAGGCAGCCCACAATTCGGGGCATTACCATCCGTCGGGTGGTGCTGGTTAGCTACCGATAGATGTCTCTCGCCAAAGCCCATGGTTATTACAATAATAATGATGATGTTAATGAGCGCAAAGAATTAAAAATTCAAAATAAAATTTAACGGGCATATCGCTCTAACCTAGGGCTTCCTGAGGCAGACCTGACACACAGAGCCATCCAGTCATCTCGAAGCTGCAGACAACGTTGTTTCGGTCTCTTAGACCTCATCAGTACAGCACATCGAGAAATAACTAGAGGATGCATGCCAGGCCAGCACAGGAAGCCAACTATATGAATAAAGAGGTGACACGGAACTCCGTGACCTCAATAGTTGGTTGCCATCTACCGACGGAGACAAGAACTAAACGGCAGCACGCTACCAGCTTTGTGTCCATCAGGAATAGGCAGCCCACAATTCGGGGCATTACCATCCGTCGGGCGGTGCTGGTTAGCTACCGATAGATGTCTCTCGCCAAAGCCCATGGTTATTACAATAATAATGATGATGTTAATGAGCGCAAAGAATTAAAAATTCAAAATAAAATTTAACGGGCATATCGCTCTAACCTAGGGCTTCCTGAGGCAGACCTGACACACAGAGCCATCCAGTCATCTCGAAGCTGCAGACAACGTTGTTTCGGTCTCTTAGACCTCATCAGTACAGCACATCGAGAAATAACTAGAGGATGCATGCCAGGCCAGCACAGGAAGCCAACTATATGAATAAAGAGGTGACACGGAACTCCGTGACCTCAATAGTTGGTTGCCATCTACCGACGGAGACAAGAACTAAACGGCAGCACGCTACCAGCTTTGTGTCCATCAGGAATAGGCAGCCCACAATTCGGGGCATTACCATCCGTCGGGCGGTGCTGGTTAGCTACCGATAGATGTCTCTCGCCAAAGCCCATGGTTATTACAATAATAATGATGATGTTAATGAGCGCAAAGAATTAAAAATTCAAAATAAAATTTAACGGGCATATCGCTCTAACCTAGGGCTTCCTGAGGCAGACCTGACACACAGAGCCATCCAGTCATCTCGAAGCTGCAGACAACGTTGTTTCGGTCTCTTAGACCTCATCAGTACAGCACATCGAGAAATAACTAGAGGATGCATGCCAGGCCAGCACAGGAAGCCAACTATATGAATAAAGAGGTGACACGGAACTCCGTGACCTCAATAGTTGGTTGCCATCTACCGACGGAGACAAGAACTAAACGGCAGCACGCTACCAGCTTTGTGTCCATCAGGAATAGGCAGCCCACAATTCGGGGCATTACCATCCGTCGGGCGGTGCTGGTTAGCTACCGATAGATGTCTCTCGCCAAAGCCCATGGTTATTACAATAATAATGATGATGTTAATGAGCGCAAAGAATTAAAAATTCAAAATAAAATTTAACGGGCATATCGCTCTAACCTAGGGCTTCCTGAGGCAGACCTGACACACAGAGCCATCCAGTCATCTCGAAGCTGCAGACAACGTTGTTTCGGTCTCTTAGACCTCATCAGTACAGCACATCGAGAAATAACTAGAGGATGCATGCCAGGCCAGCACAGGAAGCCAACTATATGAATAAAGAGGTGACACGGAACTCCGTGACCTCAATAGTTGGTTGCCATCTACCGACGGAGACAAGAACTAAACGGCAGCACGCTACCAGCTTTGTGTCCATCAGGAATAGGCAGCCCACAATTCGGGGCATTACCATCCGTCGGGCGGTGCTGGTTAGCTACCGATAGATGTCTCTCGCCAAAGCCCATGGTTATTACAATAATAATGATGATGTTAATGAGCGCAAAGAATTAAAAATTCAAAATAAAATTTAACGGGCATATCGCTCTAACCTAGGGCTTCCTGAGGCAGACCTGACACACAGAGCCATCCAGTCATCTCGAAGCTGCAGACAACGTTGTTTCGGTCTCTTAGACCTCATCAGTACAGCACATCGAGAAATAACTAGAGGATGCATGCCAGGCCAGCACAGGAAGCCAACTATATGAATAAAGAGGTGACACGGAACTCCGTGACCTCAATAGTTGGTTGCCATCTACCGACGGAGACAAGAACTAAACGGCAGCACGCTACCAGCTTTGTGTCCATCAGGAATAGGCAGCCCACAATTCGGGGCATTACCATCCGTCGGGCGGTGCTGGTTAGCTACCGATAGATGTCTCTCGCCAAAGCCCATGGTTATTACAATAATAATGATGATGTTAATGAGCGCAAAGAATTAAAAATTCAAAATAAAATTTAACGGGCATATCGCTCTAACCTAGGGCTTCCTGAGGCAGACCTGACACACAGAGCCATCCAGTCATCTCGAAGCTGCAGACAACGTTGTTTCGGTCTCTTAGACCTCATCAGTACAGCACATCGAGAAATAACTAGAGGATGCATGCCAGGCCAGCACAGGAAGCCAACTATATGAATAAAGAGGTGACACGGAACTCCGTGACCTCAATAGTTGGTTGCCATCTACCGACGGAGACAAGAACTAAACGGCAGCACGCTACCAGCTTTGTGTCCATCAGGAATAGGCAGCCCACAATTCGGGGCATTACCATCCGTCGGGCGGTGCTGGTTAGCTACCGATAGATGTCTCTCGCCAAAGCCCATGGTTATTACAATAATAATGATGATGTTAATGAGCGCAAAGAATTAAAAATTCAAAATAAAATTTAACGGGCATATCGCTCTAACCTAGGGCTTCCTGAGGCAGACCTGACACACAGAGCCATCCAGTCATCTCGAAGCTGCAGACAACGTTGTTTCGGTCTCTTAGACCTCATCAGTACAGCACATCGAGAAATAACTAGAGGATGCATGCCAGGCCAGCACAGGAAGCCAACTATATGAATAAAGAGGTGACACGGAACTCCGTGACCTCAATAGTTGGTTGCCATCTACCGACGGAGACAAGAACTAAACGGCAGCACGCTACCAGCTTTGTGTCCATCAGGAATAGGCAGCCCACAATTCGGGGCATTACCATCCGTCGGGCGGTGCTGGTTAGCTACCGATAGATGTCTCTCGCCAAAGCCCATGGTTATTACAATAATAATGATGATGTTAATGAGCGCAAAGAATTAAAAATTCAAAATAAAATTTAACGGGCATATCGCTCTAACCTAGGGCTTCCTGAGGCAGACCTGACACACAGAGCCATCCAGTCATCTCGAAGCTGCAGACAACGTTGTTTCGGTCTCTTAGACCTCATCAGTACAGCACATCGAGAAATAACTAGAGGATGCATGCCAGGCCAGCACAGGAAGCCAACTATATGAATAAAGAGGTGACACGGAACTCCGTGACCTCAATAGTTGGTTGCCATCTACCGACGGAGACAAGAACTAAACGGCAGCACGCTACCAGCTTTGTGTCCATCAGGAATAGGCAGCCCACAATTCGGGGCATTACCATCCGTCGGGCGGTGCTGGTTAGCTACCGATAGATGTCTCTCGCCAAAGCCCATGGTTATTACAATAATAATGATGATGTTAATGAGCGCAAAGAATTAAAAATTCAAAATAAAATTTAACGGGCATATCGCTCTAACCTAGGGCTTCCTGAGGCAGACCTGACACACAGAGCCATCCAGTCATCTCGAAGCTGCAGACAACGTTGTTTCGGTCTCTTAGACCTCATCAGTACAGCACATCGAGAAATAACTAGAGGATGCATGCCAGGCCAGCACAGGAAGCCAACTATATGAATAAAGAGGTGACACGGAACTCCGTGACCTCAATAGTTGGTTGCCATCTACCGACGGAGACAAGAACTAAACGGCAGCACGCTACCAGCTTTGTGTCCATCAGGAATAGGCAGCCCACAATTCGGGGCATTACCATCCGTCGGGCGGTGCTGGTTAGCTACCGATAGATGTCTCTCGCCAAAGCCCATGGTTATTACAATAATAATGATGATGTTAATGAGCGCAAAGAATTAAAAATTCAAAATAAAATTTAACGGGCATATCGCTCTAACCTAGGGCTTCCTGAGGCAGACCTGACACACAGAGCCATCCAGTCATCTCGAAGCTGCAGACAACGTTGTTTCGGTCTCTTAGACCTCATCAGTACAGCACATCGAGAAATAACTAGAGGATGCATGCCAGGCCAGCACAGGAAGCCAACTATATGAATAAAGAGGTGACACGGAACTCCGTGACCTCAATAGTTGGTTGCCATCTACCGACGGAGACAAGAACTAAACGGCAGCACGCTACCAGCTTTGTGTCCATCAGGAATAGGCAGCCCACAATTCGGGGCATTACCATCCGTCGGGCGGTGCTGGTTAGCTACCGATAGATGTCTCTCGCCAAAGCCCATGGTTATTACAATAATAATGATGATGTTAATGAGCGCAAAGAATTAAAAATTCAAAATAAAATTTAACGGGCATATCGCTCTAACCTAGGGCTTCCTGAGGCAGACCTGACACACAGAGCCATCCAGTCATCTCGAAGCTGCAGACAACGTTGTTTCGGTCTCTTAGACCTCATCAGTACAGCACATCGAGAAATAACTAGAGGATGCATGCCAGGCCAGCACAGGAAGCCAACTATATGAATAAAGAGGTGACACGGAACTCCGTGACCTCAATAGTTGGTTGCCATCTACCGACGGAGACAAGAACTAAACGGCAGCACGCTACCAGCTTTGTGTCCATCAGGAATAGGCAGCCCACAATTCGGGGCATTACCATCCGTCGGGCGGTGCTGGTTAGCTACCGATAGATGTCTCTCGCCAAAGCCCATGGTTATTACAATAATAATGATGATGTTAATGAGCGCAAAGAATTAAAAATTCAAAATAAAATTTAACGGGCATATCGCTCTAACCTAGGGCTTCCTGAGGCAGACCTGACACACAGAGCCATCCAGTCATCTCGAAGCTGCAGACAACGTTGTTTCGGTCTCTTAGACCTCATCAGTACAGCACATCGAGAAATAACTAGAGGATGCATGCCAGGCCAGCACAGGAAGCCAACTATATGAATAAAGAGGTGACACGGAACTCCGTGACCTCAATAGTTGGTTTCCTGTGCTGGCCTGGCATGCATCCTCTAGTTATTTCTCGATGTGCTGTACTGATGAGGTCTAAGAGACCGAAACAACGTTGTCTGCAGCTTCGAGATGACTGGATGGCTCTGTGTGTCAGGTCTGCCTCAGGAAGCCCTAGGTTAGAGCGATATGCCCGTTAAATTTTATTTTGAATTTTTAATTCTTTGCGCTCATTAACATCATCATTATTATTGTAATAACCATGGGCTTTGGCGAGAGACATCTATCGGTAGCTAACCAGCACCGCCCGACGGATGGTAATGCCCCGAATTGTGGGCTGCCTATTCCTGATGGACACAAAGCTGGTAGCGTGCTGCCGTTTAGTTCTTGTCTCCGTCGGTAGATGGCAACCAACTATTGAGGTCACGGAGTTCCGTGTCACCTCTTTATTCATATAGTTGGCTTCCTGTGCTGGCCTGGCATGCATCCTCTAGTTATTTCTCGATGTGCTGTACTGATGAGGTCTAAGAGACCGAAACAACGTTGTCTGCAGCTTCGAGATGACTGGATGGCTCTGTGTGTCAGGTCTGCCTCAGGAAGCCCTAGGTTAGAGCGATATGCCCGTTAAATTTTATTTTGAATTTTTAATTCTTTGCGCTCATTAACATCATCATTATTATTGTAATAACCATGGGCTTTGGCGAGAGACATCTATCGGTAGCTAACCAGCACCGCCCGACGGATGGTAATGCCCCGAATTGTGGGCTGCCTATTCCTGATGGACACAAAGCTGGTAGCGTGCTGCCGTTTAGTTCTTGTCTCCGTCGGTAGATGGCAACCAACTATTGAGGTCACGGAGTTCCGTGTCACCTCTTTATTCATATAGTTGGCTTCCTGTGCTGGCCTGGCATGCATCCTCTAGTTATTTCTCGATGTGCTGTACTGATGAGGTCTAAGAGACCGAAACAACGTTGTCTGCAGCTTCGAGATGACTGGATGGCTCTGTGTGTCAGGTCTGCCTCAGGAAGCCCTAGGTTAGAGCGATATGCCCGTTAAATTTTATTTTGAATTTTTAATTCTTTGCGCTCATTAACATCATCATTATTATTGTAATAACCATGGGCTTTGGCGAGAGACATCTATCGGTAGCTAACCAGCACCGCCCGACGGATGGTAATGCCCCGAATTGTGGGCTGCCTATTCCTGATGGACACAAAGCTGGTAGCGTGCTGCCGTTTAGTTCTTGTCTCCGTCGGTAGATGGCAACCAACTATTGAGGTCACGGAGTTCCGTGTCACCTCTTTATTCATATAGTTGGCTTCCTGTGCTGGCCTGGCATGCATCCTCTAGTTATTTCTCGATGTGCTGTACTGATGAGGTCTAAGAGACCGAAACAACGTTGTCTGCAGCTTCGAGATGACTGGATGGCTCTGTGTGTCAGGTCTGCCTCAGGAAGCCCTAGGTTAGAGCGATATGCCCGTTAAATTTTATTTTGAATTTTTAATTCTTTGCGCTCATTAACATCATCATTATTATTGTAATAACCATGGGCTTTGGCGAGAGACATCTATCGGTAGCTAACCAGCACCGCCCGACGGATGGTAATGCCCCGAATTGTGGGCTGCCTATTCCTGATGGACACAAAGCTGGTAGCGTGCTGCCGTTTAGTTCTTGTCTCCGTCGGTAGATGGCAACCAACTATTGAGGTCACGGAGTTCCGTGTCACCTCTTTATTCATATAGTTGGCTTCCTGTGCTGGCCTGGCATGCATCCTCTAGTTATTTCTCGATGTGCTGTACTGATGAGGTCTAAGAGACCGAAACAACGTTGTCTGCAGCTTCGAGATGACTGGATGGCTCTGTGTGTCAGGTCTGCCTCAGGAAGCCCTAGGTTAGAGCGATATGCCCGTTAAATTTTATTTTGAATTTTTAATTCTTTGCGCTCATTAACATCATCATTATTATTGTAATAACCATGGGCTTTGGCGAGAGACATCTATCGGTAGCTAACCAGCACCGCCCGACGGATGGTAATGCCCCGAATTGTGGGCTGCCTATTCCTGATGGACACAAAGCTGGTAGCGTGCTGCCGTTTAGTTCTTGTCTCCGTCGGTAGATGGCAACCAACTATTGAGGTCACGGAGTTCCGTGTCACCTCTTTATTCATATAGTTGGCTTCCTGTGCTGGCCTGGCATGCATCCTCTAGTTATTTCTCGATGTGCTGTACTGATGAGGTCTAAGAGACCGAAACAACGTTGTCTGCAGCTTCGAGATGACTGGATGGCTCTGTGTGTCAGGTCTGCCTCAGGAAGCCCTAGGTTAGAGCGATATGCCCGTTAAATTTTATTTTGAATTTTTAATTCTTTGCGCTCATTAACATCATCATTATTATTGTAATAACCATGGGCTTTGGCGAGAGACATCTATCGGTAGCTAACCAGCACCGCCCGACGGATGGTAATGCCCCGAATTGTGGGCTGCCTATTCCTGATGGACACAAAGCTGGTAGCGTGCTGCCGTTTAGTTCTTGTCTCCGTCGGTAGATGGCAACCAACTATTGAGGTCACGGAGTTCCGTGTCACCTCTTTATTCATATAGTTGGCTTCCTGTGCTGGCCTGGCATGCATCCTCTAGTTATTTCTCGATGTGCTGTACTGATGAGGTCTAAGAGACCGAAACAACGTTGTCTGCAGCTTCGAGATGACTGGATGGCTCTGTGTGTCAGGTCTGCCTCAGGAAGCCCTAGGTTAGAGCGATATGCCCGTTAAATTTTATTTTGAATTTTTAATTCTTTGCGCTCATTAACATCATCATTATTATTGTAATAACCATGGGCTTTGGCGAGAGACATCTATCGGTAGCTAACCAGCACCGCCCGACGGATGGTAATGCCCCGAATTGTGGGCTGCCTATTCCTGATGGACACAAAGCTGGTAGCGTGCTGCCGTTTAGTTCTTGTCTCCGTCGGTAGATGGCAACCAACTATTGAGGTCACGGAGTTCCGTGTCACCTCTTTATTCATATAGTTGGCTTCCTGTGCTGGCCTGGCATGCATCCTCTAGTTATTTCTCGATGTGCTGTACTGATGAGGTCTAAGAGACCGAAACAACGTTGTCTGCAGCTTCGAGATGACTGGATGGCTCTGTGTGTCAGGTCTGCCTCAGGAAGCCCTAGGTTAGAGCGATATGCCCGTTAAATTTTATTTTGAATTTTTAATTCTTTGCGCTCATTAACATCATCATTATTATTGTAATAACCATGGGCTTTGGCGAGAGACATCTATCGGTAGCTAACCAGCACCGCCCGACGGATGGTAATGCCCCGAATTGTGGGCTGCCTATTCCTGATGGACACAAAGCTGGTAGCGTGCTGCCGTTTAGTTCTTGTCTCCGTCGGTAGATGGCAACCAACTATTGAGGTCACGGAGTTCCGTGTCACCTCTTTATTCATATAGTTGGCTTCCTGTGCTGGCCTGGCATGCATCCTCTAGTTATTTCTCGATGTGCTGTACTGATGAGGTCTAAGAGACCGAAACAACGTTGTCTGCAGCTTCGAGATGACTGGATGGCTCTGTGTGTCAGGTCTGCCTCAGGAAGCCCTAGGTTAGAGCGATATGCCCGTTAAATTTTATTTTGAATTTTTAATTCTTTGCGCTCATTAACATCATCATTATTATTGTAATAACCATGGGCTTTGGCGAGAGACATCTATCGGTAGCTAACCAGCACCGCCCGACGGATGGTAATGCCCCGAATTGTGGGCTGCCTATTCCTGATGGACACAAAGCTGGTAGCGTGCTGCCGTTTAGTTCTTGTCTCCGTCGGTAGATGGCAACCAACTATTGAGGTCACGGAGTTCCGTGTCACCTCTTTATTCATATAGTTGGCTTCCTGTGCTGGCCTGGCATGCATCCTCTAGTTATTTCTCGATGTGCTGTACTGATGAGGTCTAAGAGACCGAAACAACGTTGTCTGCAGCTTCGAGATGACTGGATGGCTCTGTGTGTCAGGTCTGCCTCAGGAAGCCCTAGGTTAGAGCGATATGCCCGTTAAATTTTATTTTGAATTTTTAATTCTTTGCGCTCATTAACATCATCATTATTATTGTAATAACCATGGGCTTTGGCGAGAGACATCTATCGGTAGCTAACCAGCACCGCCCGACGGATGGTAATGCCCCGAATTGTGGGCTGCCTATTCCTGATGGACACAAAGCTGGTAGCGTGCTGCCGTTTAGTTCTTGTCTCCGTCGGTAGATGGCAACCAACTATTGAGGTCACGGAGTTCCGTGTCACCTCTTTATTCATATAGTTGGCTTCCTGTGCTGGCCTGGCATGCATCCTCTAGTTATTTCTCGATGTGCTGTACTGATGAGGTCTAAGAGACCGAAACAACGTTGTCTGCAGCTTCGAGATGACTGGATGGCTCTGTGTGTCAGGTCTGCCTCAGGAAGCCCTAGGTTAGAGCGATATGCCCGTTAAATTTTATTTTGAATTTTTAATTCTTTGCGCTCATTAACATCATCATTATTATTGTAATAACCATGGGCTTTGGCGAGAGACATCTATCGGTAGCTAACCAGCACCGCCCGACGGATGGTAATGCCCCGAATTGTGGGCTGCCTATTCCTGATGGACACAAAGCTGGTAGCGTGCTGCCGTTTAGTTCTTGTCTCCGTCGGTAGATGGCAACCAACTATTGAGGTCACGGAGTTCCGTGTCACCTCTTTATTCATATAGTTGGCTTCCTGTGCTGGCCTGGCATGCATCCTCTAGTTATTTCTCGATGTGCTGTACTGATGAGGTCTAAGAGACCGAAACAACGTTGTCTGCAGCTTCGAGATGACTGGATGGCTCTGTGTGTCAGGTCTGCCTCAGGAAGCCCTAGGTTAGAGCGATATGCCCGTTAAATTTTATTTTGAATTTTTAATTCTTTGCGCTCATTAACATCATCATTATTATTGTAATAACCATGGGCTTTGGCGAGAGACATCTATCGGTAGCTAACCAGCACCGCCCGACGGATGGTAATGCCCCGAATTGTGGGCTGCCTATTCCTGATGGACACAAAGCTGGTAGCGTGCTGCCGTTTAGTTCTTGTCTCCGTCGGTAGATGGCAACCAACTATTGAGGTCACGGAGTTCCGTGTCACCTCTTTATTCATATAGTTGGCTTCCTGTGCTGGCCTGGCATGCATCCTCTAGTTATTTCTCGATGTGCTGTACTGATGAGGTCTAAGAGACCGAAACAACGTTGTCTGCAGCTTCGAGATGACTGGATGGCTCTGTGTGTCAGGTCTGCCTCAGGAAGCCCTAGGTTAGAGCGATATGCCCGTTAAATTTTATTTTGAATTTTTAATTCTTTGCGCTCATTAACATCATCATTATTATTGTAATAACCATGGGCTTTGGCGAGAGACATCTATCGGTAGCTAACCAGCACCGCCCGACGGATGGTAATGCCCCGAATTGTGGGCTGCCTATTCCTGATGGACACAAAGCTGGTAGCGTGCTGCCGTTTAGTTCTTGTCTCCGTCGGTAGATGGCAACCAACTATTGAGGTCACGGAGTTCCGTGTCACCTCTTTATTCATATAGTTGGCTTCCTGTGCTGGCCTGGCATGCATCCTCTAGTTATTTCTCGATGTGCTGTACTGATGAGGTCTAAGAGACCGAAACAACGTTGTCTGCAGCTTCGAGATGACTGGATGGCTCTGTGTGTCAGGTCTGCCTCAGGAAGCCCTAGGTTAGAGCGATATGCCCGTTAAATTTTATTTTGAATTTTTAATTCTTTGCGCTCATTAACATCATCATTATTATTGTAATAACCATGGGCTTTGGCGAGAGACATCTATCGGTAGCTAACCAGCACCGCCCGACGGATGGTAATGCCCCGAATTGTGGGCTGCCTATTCCTGATGGACACAAAGCTGGTAGCGTGCTGCCGTTTAGTTCTTGTCTCCGTCGGTAGATGGCAACCAACTATTGAGGTCACGGAGTTCCGTGTCACCTCTTTATTCATATAGTTGGCTTCCTGTGCTGGCCTGGCATGCATCCTCTAGTTATTTCTCGATGTGCTGTACTGATGAGGTCTAAGAGACCGAAACAACGTTGTCTGCAGCTTCGAGATGACTGGATGGCTCTGTGTGTCAGGTCTGCCTCAGGAAGCCCTAGGTTAGAGCGATATGCCCGTTAAATTTTATTTTGAATTTTTAATTCTTTGCGCTCATTAACATCATCATTATTATTGTAATAACCATGGGCTTTGGCGAGAGACATCTATCGGTAGCTAACCAGCACCGCCCGACGGATGGTAATGCCCCGAATTGTGGGCTGCCTATTCCTGATGGACACAAAGCTGGTAGCGTGCTGCCGTTTAGTTCTTGTCTCCGTCGGTAGATGGCAACCAACTATTGAGGTCACGGAGTTCCGTGTCACCTCTTTATTCATATAGTTGGCTTCCTGTGCTGGCCTGGCATGCATCCTCTAGTTATTTCTCGATGTGCTGTACTGATGAGGTCTAAGAGACCGAAACAACGTTGTCTGCAGCTTCGAGATGACTGGATGGCTCTGTGTGTCAGGTCTGCCTCAGGAAGCCCTAGGTTAGAGCGATATGCCCGTTAAATTTTATTTTGAATTTTTAATTCTTTGCGCTCATTAACATCATCATTATTATTGTAATAACCATGGGCTTTGGCGAGAGACATCTATCGGTAGCTAACCAGCACCGCCCGACGGATGGTAATGCCCCGAATTGTGGGCTGCCTATTCCTGATGGACACAAAGCTGGTAGCGTGCTGCCGTTTAGTTCTTGTCTCCGTCGGTAGATGGCAACCAACTATTGAGGTCACGGAGTTCCGTGTCACCTCTTTATTCATATAGTTGGCTTCCTGTGCTGGCCTGGCATGCATCCTCTAGTTATTTCTCGATGTGCTGTACTGATGAGGTCTAAGAGACCGAAACAACGTTGTCTGCAGCTTCGAGATGACTGGATGGCTCTGTGTGTCAGGTCTGCCTCAGGAAGCCCTAGGTTAGAGCGATATGCCCGTTAAATTTTATTTTGAATTTTTAATTCTTTGCGCTCATTAACATCATCATTATTATTGTAATAACCATGGGCTTTGGCGAGAGACATCTATCGGTAGCTAACCAGCACCGCCCGACGGATGGTAATGCCCCGAATTGTGGGCTGCCTATTCCTGATGGACACAAAGCTGGTAGCGTGCTGCCGTTTAGTTCTTGTCTCCGTCGGTAGATGGCAACCAACTATTGAGGTCACGGAGTTCCGTGTCACCTCTTTATTCATATAGTTGGCTTCCTGTGCTGGCCTGGCATGCATCCTCTAGTTATTTCTCGATGTGCTGTACTGATGAGGTCTAAGAGACCGAAACAACGTTGTCTGCAGCTTCGAGATGACTGGATGGCTCTGTGTGTCAGGTCTGCCTCAGGAAGCCCTAGGTTAGAGCGATATGCCCGTTAAATTTTATTTTGAATTTTTAATTCTTTGCGCTCATTAACATCATCATTATTATTGTAATAACCATGGGCTTTGGCGAGAGACATCTATCGGTAGCTAACCAGCACCGCCCGACGGATGGTAATGCCCCGAATTGTGGGCTGCCTATTCCTGATGGACACAAAGCTGGTAGCGTGCTGCCGTTTAGTTCTTGTCTCCGTCGGTAGATGGCAACCAACTATTGAGGTCACGGAGTTCCGTGTCACCTCTTTATTCATATAGTTGGCTTCCTGTGCTGGCCTGGCATGCATCCTCTAGTTATTTCTCGATGTGCTGTACTGATGAGGTCTAAGAGACCGAAACAACGTTGTCTGCAGCTTCGAGATGACTGGATGGCTCTGTGTGTCAGGTCTGCCTCAGGAAGCCCTAGGTTAGAGCGATATGCCCGTTAAATTTTATTTTGAATTTTTAATTCTTTGCGCTCATTAACATCATCATTATTATTGTAATAACCATGGGCTTTGGCGAGAGACATCTATCGGTAGCTAACCAGCACCGCCCGACGGATGGTAATGCCCCGAATTGTGGGCTGCCTATTCCTGATGGACACAAAGCTGGTAGCGTGCTGCCGTTTAGTTCTTGTCTCCGTCGGTAGATGGCAACCAACTATTGAGGTCACGGAGTTCCGTGTCACCTCTTTATTCATATAGTTGGCTTCCTGTGCTGGCCTGGCATGCATCCTCTAGTTATTTCTCGATGTGCTGTACTGATGAGGTCTAAGAGACCGAAACAACGTTGTCTGCAGCTTCGAGATGACTGGATGGCTCTGTGTGTCAGGTCTGCCTCAGGAAGCCCTAGGTTAGAGCGATATGCCCGTTAAATTTTATTTTGAATTTTTAATTCTTTGCGCTCATTAACATCATCATTATTATTGTAATAACCATGGGCTTTGGCGAGAGACATCTATCGGTAGCTAACCAGCACCGCCCGACGGATGGTAATGCCCCGAACTGTGGGCTGCCTATTCCTGATGGACACAAAGCTGGTAGCGTGCTGCCGTTTAGTTCTTGTCTCCGTCGGTAGATGGCAACCAACTATTGAGGTCACGGAGTTCCGTGTCACCTCTTTATTCATATAGTTGGCTTCCTGTGCTGGCCTGGCATGCATCCTCTAGTTATTTCTCGATGTGCTGTACTGATGAGGTCTAAGAGACCGAAACAACGTTGTCTGCAGCTTCGAGATGACTGGATGGCTCTGTGTGTCAGGTCTGCCTCAGGAAGCCCTAGGTTAGAGCGATATGCCCGTTAAATTTTATTTTGAATTTTTAATTCTTTGCGCTCATTAACATCATCATTATATATATATATATATATATATATATCGTGGGCAGGTGAATTTTGGAAAACCACTTTTTCGTGATCTGGGGGTCATGATCGGTGGACATTTGATGAGTTTGGGTGATTTTCGAAAAGTGATGTCGTCCTCGATAGTGTATTTTTTTGTTAAAAAATACACTAATAATATTTATTGTCAAGAAAACTATTCAACACATAACAAAACATAATTGAACAAAACATACCTAACATAAAATTACCTAATGATTATCTAATATTGCTCGAAGTGTCCTCCGTTTGCACGTACACATGCATTTAAACGCTGCTCCAACGAAAACATTATTTTTGGTTGATTTGATAATCGTTCAAATGCGTTTTTTTTTCTTTTACACAATATTGCAAATATCTCAAAAACGGACGCCTCTGGGCAAATTAAACAAGTATGGCTTTTTTATTGTAAAAAGACCGTTGATTCAGAAAAAAGTAATGAGACATCAAAAAACCTAGCCCTTACTTTTTTAAAGAGTGAAAAGTGTCAAACGACCCCTGTTTCTACGCCACTGGCTTATTGAAATAAACCGAAAATTTGTCTGATTATTGCTCTTTATAACTTGTTGTTACACACAAAAAATTGTCTCAGTTGGGTTATTGTTTCAACAAATATTAACAAAAGAGTGGTCTGTCGGTCTACTCTTTAACACCCTGTATCTCATCAATAAAGCCTTTTCGAAAAAAAATTTTCCTACATTTTCGTATTTTTTTAACTTTATCTACAAGTCCTCCAATTTATGGTACTCCATTTAGAAACACCTTGTATAAGAACAGCTGTAACATGTTTAGGAGTTGAAAAAATACTAATTTTATAGAAACTTTTTACTCAGAAGAAAATTTACTATCTAAATATTAATTTTGCTGACAAAAAACTGGGACACCTGTATATTATTATAATATTTGTTTGGCCAGTCTTTGTTTATTTACTTATTTCGATTGTTTTGAGTTAGGTACCTATTATAGCGATACTTACCTACCTATATTTGTACTTAAAAAATTTAAATTAAAAACAAAATTTTTATGACTCATGTAATAGTTTTCCTGTAAATTAAATCTACCTCAATCTCTAGTACCTAATTTCTGGTGCAATATCTCTGCATGAAAGTAGAAAACTTTTTTTTAAACGATGTTGATATCCATACATAAGAGAAACCGTTTCCAATGAATGAAATGATTCATATCTATCTTTCAACTTTAGAAAAAATTGAAATTTCAGTAGATTTCATGAAATATTCTATCGTATCTCAAGTTTTTTTTTTTTATTTAGATTCAATATAGTTTTGGAAATAAAATAGAAATGAAAATTTTCTCGAAATGTGATGCGTGAGCAGCTGTAAAACTAAAAATCATATGATTTTTTTGTAATCAAGAGAAGCGCTTTCAAATGATTTCTGAGATTAGGTAAGGAGAATAAAATAATAATAATGTTTCTACTTGAGAAAAAAGTATTTTTCTCCAGCAGCACAAGTTTTTCAAAATTTTAGCTTCATCAATTTCCTAAATAAAAGGGGCCAATGTGCGTTTTTAAACATTTTCTGCAAACCTACAGAATTAATAAAATATTATTATATTTTTGATGAAAGTCAATTTCGAGGCTACCTATTAATACATATTTTTTGGAAGTTTTAGCTTCCACTGGTTTCGTAAATATAGCTGGCAAATTTTTTAACACTTTCTTTTTTTTTAAACTGCAAAATTGGAGCTTTAATTTGTACGAAGATAAACCCTTTCTACATGTCAAGAGAAGAAAAAACCTTCTTGCGCATCAATCGCAGAAATAGTGTATTTTTATGCGATTCAATAATAAATATTTTCTTCCTATTTTTTTTTTATAATGAATTTAATGAAAAATAATCCGATTTTTTTTTGGGAAAACTCCACCTACCTACAAAAAAAAAAGAATGATCCTCTCGTGGATGCGAACCCGCTCCAACAGTTAGCTAGTCAAGGATGTAACAAACTGAGCCACACGGTGCGTTTCGAATTTGTAGTGATGATGGGGTAGATATATGTAGTACGTCAGGTACCTACATCTACTCATTTTATTTTTTAAACTGGTCATATCTTAGTTATTAAAAAACCAATTTGAATACTTTTTTCACCTGCATGTAGGTGATTTAATTGTCGTTGCGATTGCTCTTCTAATTTTCAGAACCATTCATAATTGAATGTGAAAAAAAATAAAAAAGAAATTGCGAACCATTTCATCGATTTAATAATTTTATATAAGTGTAAGCTAATTTTGCACAAGCGAAAAACTTTTTTATCTTTCGTTTAAAGTGCTACATTAATTGGGGCGAATTGAAGCTAAGACATCAAATTATATGTTAAAGCAAAAAAAAATGGAAAATTTCGGTTCAACTTCTTCAAAAATGGACTCATAAACGGTTATAGAATTGACACATTTTCACCCTTTTTCCTACCCACGACACTGGCTTATTAATGGAAAATATGCTAATTTTATTGCATTAACTCAAACTTCCAATAATTTTCTTCAAATCCTGTTAATTTGATTTCAAAGTTTTTTTGCCATCTTGCTCATACAATGGTTCAAAAAATTGTCAATTTTCCGTTAATGTTCCAAAAATTCAAATGGCCGCCATTTTGAAACGGCTCGGCCGATTTTGCTCAAGTGCAATACCAGACCACTCCTTGTGGACATCTTACTCTCACAAAAATTTCAGCCCCCTAGATTGAAAACTGCGGCCAGAAACCGTGCCTCAAGGACCGGATTTGGGGAACTTTGAAAGGACACCCTGTAGAAGTAACGTGACTTTTGGATTTTTTTTCAACGAAAATCTAAAGTCATTCCCAAGCTTTACAAGAATCCAAAATTTCGTTCACTAATCTTGAAAGATAAAGCTACAGGAGCGTTTTTAAAATCGAAAAATCGTGATTTTGGAGAAATAAATAAATATATATATAAATATATATATAAATATATATATATATATCGTGGGCAGGTGAATTTTGGAAAACCACTTTTTCGTGATCTGGGGGTCATGATCGGTGGACATTTGATGAGTTTGGGTGATTTTCGAAAAGTGATGTCGTCCTCAATAGTGTATTTTTTTGTTAAAAAATACACTAATAAATAAACAAACTGTTATCTTCAACTTTTAGTTGAACTTAACACATTTACAACCAAAAAAATATCTTGAAAGCGAAAGTCAACCCATAAAAAATAAAAAATTTTAAAATCCAAACTAAATTCTTTTTAAATGATGACATGCAACTGTAAGCCCTATTTTGTAAGTATAAAACTATGAGTCACCAAGATGCAAAAAAAAAATTATTGAACATAATTTCTTGAAACATAATAATGTAGAATAAACAGTTCATGAGATAGGTATTGTAAAAAACGCACTTTTTTAAACAGGAAGCTCTGAATATACATTTTAAGATTGTCATTTAAAATTGGCGTTGATGTACGATTCCCATTTAAAATCAGTAGAGAAAACGGAGGGCAGAACTAAAGTAAATTTTAGGTCAAAATATGGAAACGTACAATAATTAATCAAGTGAAATGATAAACAAGTCACAATGAAATAGTTATACTTTATTTAACATTTTACATAATTAACACAATAATTGAAACTGTTACCAATATTTCTCAAGAAATTCGACGAGCTCCTTGGGGCTTACATTCGGCCCATGTCTCTCCACAGGCTGACCATTTTTATCGATAATAAACTTAGTGAAGTTCCATTTAATGAAATCACCCAGGACTCCTCCTTGCTTTAATTTTAAAAACTTATACAACGGATGACTATCACTCCCGTTAACATTGACTTTCTCAAATACGTCAAATGCGACTTTTCTACCGACGACAAATTGGCAAATTTCCTCGTTCGATCCAGGTTCTTGACCAGCAAACTGGTTGCAAGGAAAAGCCAATATTCTCAAACCCTTTGTTTCCGCATAATCTTTATACAATGCGTTTAATTCCTCGTAATTTGAGTCGGTAAAACCGCAATTTGAAGCCACGTTTACAATTATGCATACATGGCCTCTGTAATTTTCCATCGGAACTAAATTGCCTTTAATATCTTTCGCACTGAATTCGTAAATTGATTTTGCGTCCTTATAATTTTCTGGGTTCCCCATATTTGAATAATCTCTTCGCGAACAGGGCCAGGTCAAGAATACCTATATATTATCTAATGCACTTCTGAGCGTCTAGACTACTGCTAAGTTACTAAACGTTGGTTGAAGTCGGAAAACGCCTAGCCCTTGCGTACATATTGGTTCTAAGTATTCTTATTAAAAATTTATGAAAACATGCCGTAAAAACATTATTAGATATCGACTGAACCATTATTAAGGTCAATTTCTTGATGGAGCACGAGTAAAAGGTATAAAGTAGCCCGATGAGTATTGAATACAAACAAAGTACAAGGAGACATCTAATGGCATCCAGGAAATCCTCATAATAATGATTATGAAAGTAGGTACATTTTAAGGTATACAGTGTGTTTTTTGAAGGAATAAATTAAATTGCTTGGAAAAAGAATAACGCTTTAGTAGATACTTGCCAAGGGTATATATCTGGACGCTATAATTTTGACTTTTTTTTTAATATACCCACCACTTGGTCAACCTCAATTGATTTCTTTGTTTTTTGAATTTAAAAATCAATATCTTAGGTTCGCCATTTTTCTTATAACCCCTAGTAATTTTAAAGGACATCAAGATTCTAGATAATAAGAGCATAATGTAGATATTATCTGTTATAAACCTTTTGCTTTATAATTGATAATAAGGTATACCTACTAACATTATTAAAAAAATCATTATTTGAATTGAAAATATATTAATTTGTACGGTATATGAAACAAGTTGTTTTTTCCGTATCTGTAGAGATACGGATATCGATGTTTCTCCTATTTTTGTACTCATCAGCACACTACAATGCTATCTTTTTATTCACATAGGTACTATACAAAAGAATTTATTATTTGAATATAGGTAGTATGTGAAGTGAAGTAAAAATCCGTAATGACGGGTAGATATACCTACTTCAAACGAAAAAAGTAGAGTTTAGAGTTTAGGTACCTATATATACTTGAGTAATTTACCGAATAAAACGAAACTATATAAAAGTCAATAATTATGTCCTCATTTTTGTACAAACTTAATGATATCTAATAAATTATAGATAGTAGAAACATCACCCACACGTTATCGTAGAAATATCGCTCACCTGCAAATATCTGTAGCATAAATAGTGAAAACTGTGTCTTTAGATATCCTCGGCGGATAAAGGGTTGCATCTGTTCCTCTAACGTGGTCACATACTGTTATTTGATCGGTCGCGTTTTTAACCCAAAAATTCGTATCTGTTACATCGTTCCAACGGGTTATGCTTCCTAGTGTCTTTATATCATCGCGACCTCTTTTTACCCTGTACAAACCATCATCCACATTGTTTTTCTGTAAAACATAATAAGTAATAGTTAAAAAAAGTAATTTTTTGTTTCTTGTAGAATGTAATACTACTTTTGGAAAAAATTACATGACCACGGGAGTTCAAGAATATGCAGGATGCAGGGCAGCAGTCAATTCTTTAGGGGACCAAGAAATACACAGTCGGTGATCTCTAAAGTTTAACGCCCTGTATATAAATATAAAATCGTACCCCCAGTGGACAATGGATAAATAGTATGAGTCGGATACTTCTCATACTCATTAACAAGGCGGAGACCTAATGTAGGTCGCCTTATCGATTCCCTAAAGATAAACGAATCAATGACTGCATTACTAAAAAATTTGATGTTTTTTATATTGACGGAAAGTAAGGGAAACCCTATTTTACCTAATATGAAATGATAACGGAAAATTCCTAAATTAAGGGCATAGAAATAATATAATAATAAATTGCAAATAATGAAGTGGACCATTGGCTAAAAACTATTTTGACTTGGCTTGACTTGGCTATTTTTTTTAACTATAATGAGGATTTCTGGAACAAAAATTTGTTTTTTTATATTAAAAGCTATTATCTTTGATAACCGGATTGTTGACCTTATGTTGAAAATATAGGGTGATAATGTAAAAATTAGGACAATGGAAAAACTAGCAGGCACCTGCAAGGACCCGTTTTGAGAAAACTAAAGTCGCAGTATTTTTTTCTAGATCATCTTGTTACGTCAATATACCGAAACGATTTATATTTTCCAAACGACTCCTAAATCTATTCTGTTTTTTCAAATAAAGATTTTTTTATTATTTTTTGGTTGGTGCAGACTCTATTGGCGGTCTGCTTAGCTGACTATTGAAATTCTATTGTCGTGAATTGGGTAATATGTACCTAATAAGAAAGAACTAGTTGCTGGACATGAACCCACCATGCAGTCATGGAGCAAACCAACCCCAGAGATCTGCCGGATAGAAAATCCGAGGGTAACAAACTGTTGAACCTTGTAAAAGGTATTGAATTGTTGGACTAGTCACGGGCAGGTTACGATCAAGGATAACGACAGTGGCGTTCGTATTTAGTTACAGAAAAAAACACTTCAAAAAAGAGGAATCGAATAATAATTGTGATTGACCTCTTTTTTGAGTTTCAACGGTCCTCTTCGGCACACTCAGTAAAAATGATTGCACTCTCGGAGGTATGAAACTTTTGGTAGCAAAACTAATATAATTCCAGCTTTCTGCGCCACTCCATTGCAAGTTTCTCATAAGCAAATGTAGTGGAATATGATAAAAAAATTGAAAGATATTTCTACAAAATCAAGAGGAACATATAGCGATGGTAAAGACAGGGCAACATCTTAAACCGAAAATAGTTTTCGAGAAAAAATGTTTTCCATACAGATAACAGCTCGAATGAGATTTATTTGCTTGAAGCATTCTCTCGGAGGCATTTCTTCGTCCTCCAAGAATGAAAATTTGAAAATTCCGAATTTAATTCCGACAGGGTCAAAACTGACCCCTCATTTTTTTCATGGTATAGAATGTTTGCTACACGTTATTCAACCTTGAAAAATGTATGTATAGTATAGTGTGTACGACACTTTTGAGATTAGCCCAGAAAAAACACATTCGTAACATAAAATAGGACTAAGAAAAAAGTGAAAAATAGACATTTCTGAAATCAACAATATCTCGTGGAAAACATACATTTCTCCTAATCTTTTGTATAGATTTTGTATTTAATGGTATTCCATCTTGGAAATTCTATGAAAAAATCACATATTTTATATAAATACAGGGTTATTCACGGTATACGCCACGGAAAATTATGGCCGTGTCTCTTGATTTTAGGATATTTTTATTTTTGGAGTGGATAGAGACCCGGCAGAGGTACGTTTTAAAATTATATTCATAAGGTACAGGTGTCCCAAAAGCATGAAACATATCAAAGTTATCTTTTTTTAAATGGAATGCTCCTATGTTATTGCATTTTTAGATTGCCTGGGAAGAAAAAAGAAGATTGGCTTTTACAGTTGGTGTTTAAATTCAGAAGTTTTTGAGTTATAAACAAGTGAAAATCGTCATTTTTCAAGTTCAAGGCCCTGTACAACGAAAACGGTTCAAGATAGAGAAAAACGGCTTACATGTCCCTATTTTAACTTTTCATGTACTATCCTATAGTATAGAAACATTTGTACTTTCTTTGATTTTTTTATTTGTCGACGCGTGGAGAAATCTCAGAAATTTTCAAATTTTTTATCGCCCTGTATAAATATTTTATCTACATCATTGGATAGTACATGAAAAGTTAAAATAGGGACATGTAAGCCGTTTTTCTCTATCTTAAGCCGTTTTCCTTGTACAGGGCCTTGAACTTGAAAAATGACGATTTTCACTTGTTTATAAACTCACAAACTTCTGAATTTAAAAACCAACTGTAAAAGCCAATCTTCTTTTTTCTTCCCAGGCAATCTAAAAATGCAATAACATAGGAGCATTCCATTTAAAAAAACATAACTTTGATATGTTTTATGCTTTTGGGATAGCCTGTACATTATGAATATAATTTTAAAACGTACCTCTGCCGGGTCTCTATCCACTCCAAAAATAAAAAGATCTTAAAATCAAGAGACACGGCCATAATCTTCCGTAGCGTATACCGTGAATAACCCTGTATAAAGAAAAAAAAATACTGGAAACCTTTTGCTACCTCTGCTTCTTCGCAATTTTGGCATGTATTGTCAAGATGTTAGTTTTTCAGATGTACTGATTGCAATTACTACACAAAAGCGTTTCGTTTTTCTATGACTGTAGACAGATGAAACATCTTCCTCTTTCAAGCCCTTGAAACACACCCTCAAACTTATATGTTTTTTTTTCATTTTCACAAGACTGTTAAAAATGACCCTTAAGCTGCTGTTTACAATACACCAAAATACCAGAGAATCACCAAATTTTATGCATAATATGCCTATTCAACTAGAGAATACAGGGAAGCACAGATGGTGCCCTCTATACAGGGTGATTCAGGTTTTACCTACTTAACTCTAGGGAACGATAGAGAATCGAAAAATAATATGAGTTTGCTTCATGAACTATATTCGTGAAATACTTCGTTAAGAAAATACAGGGTGTTAAAGTTTTAAGAAAAAATTCGTATTTTTGAAATATAAAAAAATTGGCTGATTGAAATAGTTTGAAATTTTGAACAGTAGTTGTGCTAATTGAAGTACATGATGTGATACTTCCGATGAAAAATTCTTCACTCTAGTGGCAGAGATCTGGGTGTGTTGTTACCTTTTTTATTAAATAATTTCTACGCCACTGACTTTAATGCAAATTGGTTATTTATGGTAGATACCTTGTTTTGTTTAGAGGAGAAAACTCATCCTACGTTTTTGTTGTAGAACACACTGTTTTCAAAATATTCCACAATGTTGGCACTCATGCAAGCTTTTTGTAATGCAATAAGTACGGTTCAATAACGATCACAAAAATGATAACTTCTGGAAAAACTCAATAGCATTGATTTTTATGATATTTTACCTCGTACGGGTTCCTACATTATGAAGTATATCTCGGAAATAGTGCGTCCTATATATATAACTTTTCTTCTCTAAACAACATGAGGTATCTAACAAAAATAACAAATTTTCATTAAAGTCAGTGGAGTGCAATTTTTTTATTAAAAAAGGTAAGAACAATAAGCCCAGATCTCCGCCACTGGATTGAAGAATTTTTCATCGGAAGTATCAAATCATATAGGTACTTCAATTAGCACAACTACTGTTCAAAATTTCAAATTATTTTAATCAGCCAATTTTTTTACATTTCAAAAATACGAATTTTTTCTTAAAACTTTAACTTCCTGCATTTTCTTAACGAAGCATTTCACGAATATAGTTCATGAAGCAAACTCATATTATTTTTCGATTCTCTATCGTTCCCTAGAGTTAAGTCGGTAAAACATGAATCACCCTGTACTTACATATCGTATCAACAACTTGAATTCCTGTAAAGTCAAAATGGACCCCGCCATATACTACTTAAGAGTAAAAGTAAGTGTAATAAAGTAATTAAGAGTAAGAGTAAGAGCAAAACTGAAAGTTCAATGATTAAAAAAAATTACAAAAAGGAAAATGCAGGTCAAAAATTCTCGCAACAAGAATTCCACAACCAATAATAGAAGTTACCTATTAAAAAAAAAAGAAAAAGGAAAACGAATAACAAACTATACAATGTGTCCCAGATTCGCGTCTCTATACAGGGATCTCGGCTCCTATTACACTTACAGCAAAGGTTAAATGGGGAAAGTTTTAGGGAAAACTTTGTGTATTCGATAACCGGTTTCAGATTTACGATCGGTCAAATGGTTTTGGAAATATCGGCCAAAAACCGAAAATGGCGGATTTTGTTTTTCGCAAGTAAGTCCGAAACGGTTAATTTGACAGCTGTCAAAATGTGACATTATCCGGACACTTGTTTAAGACACATAAGATAGCGTGTATGACAGGTGTCAATCGTCTTTTGTTATTCCGCAAACCGCCTCAACTTTCGTTTTTCTTATGACCGCCATGTTGGATTTTTCCTTTTTTGAACGCAATTTATTTTTCTCATTACTAAGATGTATAACACTACGAGTGATAATATTTTTTTTAAATCCAATATGGCGTCCATAAGAAGAAAAGATAGCTATCGATTTTTCGCCATCTTAATTATTAGAATACTTTTCAACAAGGCATACAAAAGCAATTTTCGAGTCTCTAGCATTTTAAGACGGCGAAAAATCGTTAGTTCTTACCTTTTCATCTTATGGACGCCATATTGGATTTAAAAAAAATTATAACTCGTAGTGTAGTAATCAGAAAAATAAATTGAGTTCAAAAACGGAAAAATCCAACATGGCGGTCATAAGAAAAACGAAAATTGAGGCGGGTTGCGGAATAACAAAAGACGATTGACACCTGTCATACATGCTATCTTATGCGTCTTAAAAAAGTGTCCGGATAATGTCACATTTTGACAGCTGTCAAATTAACCGTTTGGGACTTACTTGCGAAAAACAAAATCCGCCATTTTCGGTTTTTGGCCGATATTTCCAAAACCATTTGACCGATCGTAAATCTGAAACCGGTTATCGAATGCACAAAGCTTCCCCTAAAACTTTCCTCATTCAACCTTTGCTGTAAGTGTAATAGGAGCCGAGATCCCTGTATAGAGACGCGAATCTGGGACACATTGTATTCGTCTTGTGTGTTGTCTTAATACTTACATATCTAAAATATGAGAATATCATGCCTCCATCTCCTAAATCTTCCACATTTTTAAGATGTTTGTCCCTGATTTGACCACAAACAATGTTGCATACAAAGCCAGCGTCACCCTTGCAAAAATTGATTCCATCAAAGAGAAATTCTCTGACTGGTCCAGTAATGAATATGCCACGAGGAAACAATTTGTCAAGGCATCCACTTATAGCTCCTTGAGTGAAGTTATTATCTTCGTTATCTTGTATTATTGCCTGAAGCATAAAAAGACATTAAATCACATGCTATATACTTACTTAAAACTCAAGTAAAATGCTAAATTTGGATCTGAAGATCTGAAGGTGAGATTATTAAAATAGTTATCGGCTAATTATTGTTCTTATAAGTCTAGTTGATTAACTGATACACGATTAATTGTTTCTATTTGTTAGCTATTATTAAAACTTACCCAATAAGCAACATTTAACATAGTTATGTTATCAGTGTCTTTTAGTGGATAGGAAGCTTCTCCGTCGAATTCAAAATGTTCTATTTGTTTGTATGATACCGTGTCATCGTTATCGTCCATTCCATACAGATTCTTTTTTCTCGATTGTCTAAAAAAAGAAATTCAGCAGTCAAAACGACAATAATAAAACTAGCAATAACTATTGTAACTGACAAGAAATAAATACCTGTAAACATATGGACCTCGTTCTTGAAGTTGTGGCTTTGCACCATTTGATATTTCTTCTGGATTTTCAATTTCAAACAAATAGACACTAAAACTCAAGGGAAAAGGTAGATTAAGGAATCTGTCCCACTGTTCGTTGCCCTCATCAAGCCGGACAATCTGGATTTAAAAAATTGCATAGTATTAGTTTCACGATACGTAACTGATTTTCGGATGTCGTTTTTGATTGAGTTGTTAAACGAATAACTTTGGACAGACATAACTATTCGCCTATTAAAAGTTTTTATGGAATTAATTCTACACTATAATGAGAGTTACAGCCAATATTATAAAGGCTCATTAAGTTAACGGGCAGATTTCTGTGGCCGTTTCTGAAGAAGGTATCGAGTCGAAGTGGAAATTTTTTTAATTTATCCATTCTTGACATGAAAGTAATAACAAAAATGTGAATAAAAGTCATTTGACGTCGATATTAGCTTCAAAAACGAGCACAGAAATCTGCCCGTTAGCCTAATGAGCCTTTATAATATTGGCTGTTAGACTTAAGTATGTATTGTGATCTTTGATTATGAATTTTCCTTAGTCACAACGTCGACACTCTATTTTTGTAAACGTTATTTAGTCTTGGGTGTGATTTTAAAGAACAAATCCCAGCATTGCCCAAAATGCATGCATAATTAATCAAGAAGAACAGTTCGAATGCTAGAGACAACAGAAACAGTTGGCAAATATAAACTCTGCAGTAATAAAATTTAAGTGTAGAACGGTAGTACCTATTAGACTTAAATAATGTTAGAGATCAGAATTTTCCGGAACAAGCTGAAATTTTGGGGGTTGTCAGGAAACAATAAAGGATAAAGTGTCTCAAACTTTCGAGCTATCACTCCTTGTGCATTTCCCACGCTATCCTGATTTCGGGGGTGAGTTAGTTTTTGAAGTTTTCCTAGCCTAATGTTAAAAATAGCGGCATATGAGTGAGGAATGCTTTCTTGTAGAGCGTGACAACAATATAAAAATTATATAAATAAACAAATCCGGGGATTGTTTTTAACAAAAGGTTTCGTGAAAAATCTTTCGAGCAAAAGATCTGGAGAACTAGTTTTTACATAAAAAATTTTTGGCCCTACAATACCGAATTGAAAAATCAGTCTCGAAGGTAAGAATTTTCCGAATCAAAACAAAGAAATTTTGAGGGTTGTTAGAAGACTTTTAGAGGATGAAATTTCCCAAAAGTTTTCGACCTTCAAATATTGTGCGTTTTTCGTCGTCTCTATTTTGGCGAGTGAGTTAGTTTTTTAAGTTTTCTCAGGTTATTTTCGAAAATAGAGCGAGGTCTCTAACGATAAGACCCCATGTGGTTAAATGAAACAATATTTTTAACAAAAGAGTAAGGGAAAATTTTTTCCCTCGTATATCTCGGAAACTGTCACTGTTTTTTCATTTGTCAAACTATACAGGGTGGCCCAGCGAAAAGGTACCGGGCCTAATAACTTGAAAACTGAAGATGTACGCGAAAAACGCCGAAACAGGTCGATTTTGTTAGCGAGGGGGACATATTTTCGTGACAAATTTAACTACTCAAGTTCGCCCCCTTGGCAGGTGTAGCTACGACCCCTTTGCTTATCATCATAGGGAACAGATATCGGGTGATACATCATTTGAAAGCCACTCAAATTCTCTTTACAACGATATCCAAAATTTTGGGTTTCGCTCACATACAGGGTGGCCCAACGACAAATGACAAATTTAATCACCCAAATTCACCCCCTTTGCTTATCATCATGGGGAACTAACAGCTATTGAGTGATGCATCATTTGAAAGCTATTTAAATTCTCTTTACAACGATATCCAACATTTTGGGTTTCACTTACATACAGGGTGGCCCAAAAAAATGTTTTCGTTGGGCCAGCCTGTATGTAAGCGAAAACCAAAATGTTGGATACCGTTGTAAAGAGAATTCAAGGAGCTTTCAAATAATGTATCACTCGATATCTGTTCCCTATGATGATAAGCAAAGGGGGTGATAAGCAAAGCACCCATGCCAAGGGGGTGAACTTGGGTGGTTAAATTTATTACGAAAATCGAAAATATATCCCCCTCGATACAAAATCGACCTGTTTCGGCGTTTTTCGCGTACATCTTCAGTTGTCAAGTTATTAGGCCTGGTACCTTTTCGCTGGGCCACCCTGTATAAGCAACATTGTTCTTCTTCTTCATACAGTGCCATACACAAAAATGGGCGTAGGCTACCTTTCGCATATGTCTGTGGTACGCGAGCTATCAGTTTACACAGAGATATACCTATTTATGGTACCTCCTTTTTTATCGCCGAAGTCCGAACTGCACTAATTGAGAGGTTTTACTAGGCAAGGTACTCTGCGGTGGTTTTCCATTGCCTTCCGCAAGGTGGATCCCGATCTTGGTTCAAAAAGCACAAAATAATTTTTTTTCTGCGACGGGCTAAAAGTTTGACTTTTTTTCCCCGTTGACAGGTAGAAAAATGCCTCATTATATGAGCTGCATCTTATCGGGGAAAAAATGAATTAACAGGGAAAAAAATGAGTACTTTTTTCCCCGAAATGGCGGCTTAGGTATAGCTACTATTAACACTCAGATAATCATTAAATTTATATCAAATACGTAAAGGAAAGTTACCTTATTATCCAAATGGCAATTATTAAGGGAATTTTCATAATAATCACTATCCATATTATTAAATTCACTCATCGAAAACTAACAAGAATCTTTGCAAAACTGTCTTCAATTTTAATTACATTAATACCTATGACGTTTATGTAATTAAATCGTTTCGTTACCCAGGCAACGTCAATTACGATAAAAGACAGTTTGAAAATCCAAGTTTAACATAAATCATTTTTCCGGCGTAATTTTCAGTTATTCTAACTACGTTTTTTGACATTCTAACACTGATATTTCTTCTCGCAGAAAAAAATTGTATATTACACACAAGAAAAAAGTATGCGATGTTAGCTCTCGATGTGTTTGTCCCTTAGACTATATGTATAGTCTAAGATTTGTCCCCCTATCACTTTTTTCTCTTGTATAATAAATAACTATTGTTGGCTGCTGAGAAGTTCGAACCAAGGTCTAACGACTGGCGGACCAACTCACTACACCACGGGACCCACAGCGACATCGTTAGGAAAATTTGAAATAAGCTGAAACTTCGAAAACTGAATCACCCCCAAAAAGTTCGATGACGGTAAAAGCACAAGGTGTTGGAGGTCGAAAATTATTACCTTCGGGACTAGTTTTTCAACGAGACGCTGTAATTTTCTCGTTGATTTAATCGGCTCCATTTAAAAAATAATATGAAAAATTTCTTTCATCGCCTATTATGTGAAAACTGATTCACCAGAACGTTTGTTTCGAAAAATTTTCACGAAACTAGGCGTTTTCTCAGATATTCGGTAGAAAAACATTTTTCCCTAACTTTTTTTATTCTTATTTCAAGTCATAATATCGTTTTTTCAAAAATAAGTTGCGAAAACTTATAAAACAAATCACCCCTCAAAATGAACAAGGCGGAAAATGCACAAGGGGTCGGAGGTCGACAACTTTCGAATAATGTAAATTTCGATTTTATGTTCAACCTAGTTGAAAAAAGTTGCCGATGCAGCTTTTCTTGGAAATTTTTGAACTGCTATTACTATAGACGAAAGCCAATCCTTTTGGCGTAGGTACCTACATCACCCATGCTTTAACTGTCATTTCCGAGAATAATGTTAAAATGTTGCAACGATGTTCCAAAGGATTAGAGTTCACATGGCTCCAGCAGGATGAAGCAACTATACAGATACTGAATGACGAAGAATTAATATCAATTATTGTAGCAATAAGACAGTTGAATAAAAAAATGTTGACAACCTTGTATAAAAAGTTAAATAACGGTAAATCTTGCTGAATTTTGAAAAGTAGTTTTTCCAATTTCTAGATGCAATCTTCTAAGGTTGAAACAATTATAGGAAACTGTGATTAAAATGGCTGGTAATCACCTCATATCAACTAGATAAGCTTTGTAAAATAAATCCGATATATCTTATTGTAATATAATAATACCTACTCACAAAAACAATGGCTATATTAATATATTTATTAAAATAAATCATTATTTACGAAGCTTATAGAAACATCTGTATAATCATAGGTGTGTTTATGCCACTTTCGTTGTATCTTTGCAAATTTTTATGAGAGTTCGGAATAGTTGTGCATAAATCACTCATTGAATCTGATAAAGGTGGTGTTATGTTGGGTAATTGTAATTATTACACAGTAATATTAAATGATAATTCATCAAAATACAAAGATAATAATAAACTGTACTACATTTTATGCAATAATAATACCAAAAAAAATTATTAATACTAAAAAGGACCTTCACATGTTGTGATATTATATTTATGGCTGAGTAAATAAGATATAAATAGAAGAAAGATCGAGATCAAATATTTCATTGCTCTTCAGACAGGACTAGAAGACAATGTTTCAAAATATAGGGGATTTTGTGTCAAACAAAAATTGCGTTTGACGACAATTCTTTCAAGCTTAGATTGAATAGGAGAAAAATTCGATTTCGATAACTTTTCTCACCCAAGATGAGAAGAGAATAAACGGCGGCCCAAGAAATTTGCTCAAGAAGTTTATTTGCCTTTTATAGTTACAATTATTATTTCTTTTGAGGCAGAATGGCGTAACAGTCTCAGCTAAAACTGCATCTTAAAAGTTAGAATTTTTTTCAGAGTACTTGTTTAGACCAACCTCGTCTTCTGCCAATACAAGTCTCAGGATCGTTGCTACATCATTTCTCTCATATACAGGGTGGTCCAACTTAAAACGTCAGGACTTTACCAAACGATAGATAACGTTAAAATAATGCCAGTTTCTCTAATACACTTATAGTCGGGAAAGCTTCTTTTTCAAGATACAGGGTGACAAAGTTTTGGGAAAAAAATAATGTTTTGAGAATATCGTCAAAACGGCTGCTTTAAAAAAATTGAAATTTGGCACGCAGCATGAGCTAAGTATCTTTCATGATTTACGGCTTATGGTGATAAATTGCAAAAACCAGTGGCGGAGATATGGGTGTGTAATCGTCCTTTTCAAAAAAAAAATTGACGCCACTGACTCTATGGCATATTTAATAATTCTATTCAATGCCCCATGCTTTTTAGAACAAATAGTACTCTATAATTTTTTTCACAAGGCGCACCGTTTTCGAGATAATTCAGGTTTTCTTAGGTAATATCTGTAGCCATTTTAAGAACAGACAAATTCTAATCAAATAACTTTTACTTAAGTAATTAAATAACAGGAATAAACAACACCTAACTAATGTAACAATTGTTCGAAATAACCATTCTGTTGAATGCATAACTGGCAACGTCTTCTGATGGAGTTGTTTAGCACGTCGTGATTAAATATCTGCACAAGCGTTCCGAATCCTAAGCAAGAGTTCCTCTCTATGGGGCACCGGAGTTGCATAAACGATTTCTTTCAGATGACCCCAAAGATAGAAATCCAGGGGGGTTAAATCTGGAGACCGTGCAGGCCATGCAACTGGACCACTGCGACCAATCCATCGACCTTCAAAGTGTGTGTTCATAGCCAATTACGAACGTTTGCACCAAAATATGCCGGACACCCATCTAGTTGGAACCAGCCTTGTCTTCACATATCGACTGGAATGTCATCCCACATATTGGCATTCTCAGTCTCCAACAACTCAAGGAAATTTTCAGAATTCAGTCGCTGTGGGAGTTTATAAGGGCCAAAGAGGTTACCATTGTAGATTCCTATCCAAATGTTGACACTAAATTCGTGTTGAAACTTTCGTGGTCTAATTTCGTGAGGATTGTCATGAGCCCACACATGTTGGTTGTGAAAATTTACAATCCCACGTCGAGTAAAATACGATTCATCTGTCCATAGAATATTTCTTAAGAAATTGTTATTCTGGTCCAGAAGCTACCTACAAAACACCATCCTGCGTTCTTCATCTCCTGGTTGTAAACCATGAACAGGTTGGAGATGAAAAGGATGTCGATGATCCCGTTTTAACACTCTTAAAATTGTGCTTTTAGAATTTCAAGTGGTTCGACTCACTCTTCTTTGACTTGTCCTCGGGTTTCTGGTAAATTCATGTAGTATGCGGTTGTTTCTTCTTACGGTATCAACATTTAGACGATTAGGATTTCTAATGATGGGCCTTATTCCTCTCTCAACGAATTGATTATGTACCTTTGAAAAAACATTATGTTGTGGCTGTCGTCTGTTGGGAAATCGTCTGCGGTATTCTAGAGCTGCTTCTGCCGCATTTCCATCACAAAATCTATAGATAACATGCATATCAGCATATTCTTGATTAGAAAATCGGAAAGGCATCGTAATGTTTGAAAATAAAACCAATAGTTTGTTGTAAAGAGGTTTAGTGACACTTATTATAACAAGCAGATATTAAATTGGTTAAAACGTCAAACCTTGGTCATAGTCTACTTCGTGAAATTTAAATTAGTTTTGTAATGTGAAGAGCCTAGCATTACCTAAGAAAATCTTAATTATATCGAAAAATGTGCACCTTGTGAAAAAAATTAGAGAGTACATGGGGCATTGAATAGAATTATTAAATTTGCCATAGAGTCAGTGGCGTCAATTTTTTTTTTGAAAAAGGGCGATTGCACACCCATATCTCCGCCACTGGTTTTTGCAATTTATCACCATAAGCCGTAAATCATGAAAGATACTTAGCTCATGCTGCGTGCCAAATTTCAATGTTTTTAAAGCAGCCGTTTTGACAATATTCTCAAAACATTATTTTTTTCCAAAAACTTTAACACCCTGTATCTTGAAAAGGAAGCTTTCCCGGCTATAAGTGTATTAGAGAAACTGGCATTATTTTAACGTTATCTATCGTTTGGTAAAGTCCTGACGTTTTAAGTTGGACCACCCTGTATGTATAAAATAAATCGACGCCCAGGTAATTTAAATAACTTCGCTTTCTCAGGAGATTATTATACATAATGCCAGATAACAATTTTAATTCTCGATTAAAACTGAAGTTTCTTATCCTGGAGAGAAGTCTAAGCTTCTTGTTCTTGTATCTTATATACGTTTTCTTATATAAGTCTGTGACTTCTCTTCTAGTTCTCCAGTACTCAACACGCCAACGTTTCTTAACATATCTCCTATGATGTGGTATTTGGTATCATTCCTTCTTTTTAAATAATTCTAAAAACACCATATTATTTAAAAATATTCTTACCACGCCTATATGACATTACGCTTGAGTTATTTGCAGTAGTGTGCCTTCCGTCTTGGTCGGAGACAACATGAAATGAGTTTCATTCTGAATATTAATTGAGTTCAATAAGTTTTAAATTTTTGTCCTCAACCTTTACAAATATCCCTCTTCAAGCTTGCTCCCCTGTTTTTTTTTAAGTACTGGCAGTGGCCACTTCCACTATGATTTTTTTACTTCTCCGTAAATGTCAACAGGTTGCTTTCATTTTCTTTACAAAAGGAATTTTTACTTCTAGTAAAACCATGAGTAAATTATAAACCTTGGGAAAATTTGCGGATTTTTCTGCGTTGATATTCATAATTAACCTTACCTTATCAACTTCATTATCAATGACTACTGGGAAATAATAAATTCCCAGAAACAGAACTGTGAACATCAGAAGTAACGAGCCGATGAAGAGAATCCCCATCATCAGCTTACTCCTCAAAATTGGAATTTCGATCATTTTGGCTACTGAATTTTAAAACAACACACGCACACAACCACACCACACACACGCTTCTATTGTTATTTTCCAAGTGTGACTGAAAACAATAACTATATCAGCTTATATTGGAAATATGATGATAATGTCAGTATAGGCACTTGACTCCTTAACTTTATCAACCTGATGATTTAAACTATCTATTAAAAAAAATATCTCAGATATGTGATAAACACTCTACCAAAATCCTGGACCAATAGGATGGTGGATGACTTTATCTCATCTTATGGGGGAAGGTTATAAGTGGTACTAACTGGTTATTATAAATTATAGCTACGATACAATGTGCAAGTAATGCATTATCATGTTAGCAATGAAAATAAATATAAACAAATGCGCTAATATTAATTAATATTACAAGTTGCTACTAATAATTCACCTGATATGAAGTGTTTTGTATATTTTTACCACATTTATGAGTATGTCCTAAGCGTGGCCTATCTATTATAAAACTTTAGATAGACTTGCATGCATCGTATTTTTATGCTTTAGAAAAAAAGCTATTATATTATGAAAGAGAAAAGTAATAACTGTAACAATAATCGTTACCTGGGAAATTTAAATATGGCATAGATTTCGTAAGTATAGGTATTCATGTGCTTAGATTGTTCAAGCATTTTATACCTCCATCTGAATAGTTGAGTTTGAGTTGATGTTGAAAAATGCTATGATTTGCAGAATCATACGTGCATATAGGGACCAAGCTCTTCTTTAACAACATTCAACTGAATTTGGTTCCCTCGCCGACCAATTTTTGTCCCACACAAGCGAGAAAGTTCTTATTGACAAGTTCACGATAAATGTCTCACTAATGAACACCTCTATTTTTGAGAATTTTTCCCAAACAAAATTTTGAAGATGTTTCAGAATTAAGTAGTCACTTTTAAAGTCAAATTTTGTTTGCGATCATTCCTAATCTGGGACTTTCTTCAGTGAGGTTTCAGCTTCAAGACATTTTCTACTGAAAATCCCGTCGGCGGCTATGGAACTGCTACAGCACTTATCACCTCTGAGAGAGGCCAGATGGACTACATATACAGTGCTACTGATGGCAAGAATAAGCTATTGCCAAATACATTTAACTTGGAGCGAACCAGGTTACTGAATGACATAGAAAATCACAGTCTACTGAGTATATCCTCGGATATAATGCCTAAGACCATCATGAATCGCTCTGCTTACAGAGTCCTTCTACCGGGATGAAGAGACGTGTTGGAGGACAATAGAAATGAACTCTTAACAGCCGATTTCAAATGGTTCACCGACTGATCCAAAAGATCCACAGGAACTGCAGCTGGGGTGTGTAGCGCTGGCTCGAAGTTAATTGAATTAATTGAATGCCCTAGCAAAGAACAATGAAGTAACTCTGATCTAGATTCCGGGCCACGCTGTATACGGAGAGACCGAAGTTATTTTGACTCTCTGGCCAGGAAAGTTACCAAATCCGAACTTATTGGACCAGAACTAGCATTTGGCATATCACCTAACATTGCCAAAACGACAATAGGCAACTGGACTGAGAGGGAAGTCCTCTATCACTGGCGTAACTTATCAAGATTAAAGCATTCGAAGACGTTTATACAGGACTTCGAAAAAAGGACCAAAAAAACTATTGGAACTTAACAGGAAAGAACTGAAAGCCGTAATCGACCTATACAGGGTGTCCCAATATTTCTTTATCAAGGGATATTCACGTTATTTCAAAAAATAAACAAATGAAATTCAGAAAACTTCAACCATACCCCTAAGGCTTTTGCACCTGCACCCTCAATGCCCCTTTACGCCTTTCCACCCCAAAGTAATCATCCTCTACTTTTTTTTCAAATGACACCCCCATATTTTTTTTGCCCAACAGGATTGTTGACTTCTTTCTGAATACAATGTCACACAATTTTTTATATCGAGACATATCTAGCACGCCGAAAACAATATAATATCATAACAGCGAGGGTTGTCAAGGAATAACAATTAACATTTAATATGACATTAAAATCACAGAAGCAATTATTATTATTAACCCCTATACCATTAACATCGGTATTACTAGTTAGGGTGGTTGGAGGAAACATTAACACAAAAAACAAGCAATTACAACTCCTTGACAACCCTCGTTTGTTATGATATTATATTGTTTTCGGCGTGCTAGATATGTCTCGATTTAAAAAAATCGGGTGACATTGTATTCAGAAAGAAGTCAACAATCCTGTTGGTAAAAAAAAATATGGGGGTGTCATTTGAAAAAAAAAAGTAGGGGATGATTACTTAGGGGTAGAAAGGCGTAAAGGGGCATTGAGGGTGCCGCTGCAAAGCCTTAGGGGTATGGTTGATTTTCCCGAATTTCATTTGTTTATTTTTTGAAATAACGCGGATATCCCTTGATAAAGAAATCTTGAGACACCTGTATACTGGGCATTGCAAGCTGAACCATCGTCTGCACAAGATGTTTTAGCGAACAGCGCTGAATGGCCCCTGTGCTTGAAGGATGATGAAACAGCAAAACACATCCTACGCTAATGTCTCGCTTTGGGAAGAACCAGATTAAAAATCTTCGGGAGAGATTTCCTCAAACCGGAGGGCATGGATACATTAACAATAGTCAAGATGGTCACCTTCCTCAAAGAGGCTGACCTGATGGGGTTAATGTAGCACGACTAGAATATGTTAGCCACAATATAGATCTTCGGTCACAGAAGAGGTGTCATAATGTTAATTTAATCTAATCTACCACTGTAAAACCAAGAAAGTGCATCTGTCTTCGACTTCAATACTCTTAAATCAAAATATGTGGTATTCATAATTACTGAACTAAAAGAATTTTCAGGTGTTTCCTCCATGATACTAATCAATACAACATTATGTATTGTTTGATATCGACAGGATAAATCAGATTAAAAACTTATTTAAAAAAATAATAACTTCCAAGTACCTACTGAATCATGTTTTTATATTTATTATAATCATTAAAAGACACGAGCAACCAAAATTAGCTTAGGTAAATGAATCCAAAATTAAAATTATCTCATATCTAATTATTAAAAGAATTTTTTACATATGCATAGGTATTAAAAACATGAGTATAATTCCTAAACCTACATACCTATACTAAAATAAGAATGGATACCTACTTCAAAATATATTTCTCTTACATAATTATCTCACAAGAATTTGAAGTATTGACAAATTAAATTGAATAAATAATGAAAAGTGAATCAGAGAACGATCCAATTTTCTTCAATGAAGAGGTAATCAAACATTGGAAACAAGTTCGCCGTTAAAGTGTAACGAATTTTTAGAATTCTAAGCATAAGTTGCGACTAGACGTTTCTTTTCTAATATTAGAATACCTCTTTAATTGCTAATGGATTTTAAATCAATAAAAGTTCCAGTATGTATTATTATTACTTCTAGGGTAGGTTCAAAGCCCTTGTACTGAAGCTTGCGCTTATTGTACCCCTTTGGATAATTATCTCATCGGTCCCATCTCCCGAAAGTATTTCAGTATAAGTCCAATGGGTGCTTGTTCTATTTCTTTTGGTTCTGCCATTTCGGTCCCAAATACTAGAAGTCTAGTTCCCTCTAGTGCTGGGCATTCACATATTAGGTGGTATGGGGTTTCCTCCCCCTCCCCGCATCTCCTGTAATCCGGGATATTTTTCACTCCTATTATTGAGAGGTGTAATTAGTGGGCAGTGTCCTGTTAGAAGTCCAATTGCCCATCTCAGCTGGTGCTTACTCAGCTTTTTCAGTTACATCTTCTCTGCTCCCTCTACCCTTTTCCCACCTAGTCGCTTGAACAGCACCCCAGTTAGGCCTAGGTAAGGTCTGCATTGAAGTTGCTCTATTTTCTCCCTTAGGTTTTTCCCATGAGAAAAATTAGTTATTGGCCTTTTGTGTCAGGTTTCCTGTCCAAAAGGATCCACGTTTTATTAGTGGGCAGTGTCCTGTTAGAAGTCCAACTGCCCATCTCAGTCGGTGTTTACTCAGCTTTTTCAGTTACATCTTCTCTGCTCCCTCTGCCCTTTTCCCACCTAGTCGCTTGAACAGCACCCCAGTTAGGCCTAGGTAAGGTTTGCATTGAAGTTGCTCTATTTTCTCCCTTAGGTTTTTTCCCATGAGGAAAATTAGTTATTGGCCTTTTACGTCAGGTTTTCTGTCCAAAAGGATCCACGTTTTATTAGTGGGCAGTGTCCTGTTAGAAGTCCAACTGCCCATCTCAGCCGGTGTTTACTCAGCTTTTTCAGTTACATCTTCTCTGCTCCCTCTGCCCTTTTCCCACCTAGTCGCTTGAACAGCACCCCAGTTACGCCTAGGTAAGGTCTGCATTGAAGTTGCTCTATTTTCTCTCTTAGGTTTTTCCCATGAGGAAAATTAGTTATTGGCCTTTTGTGTCAGGTTTTCTGTCCAAAAGGATCCACGTTTTATTAGTGGGCAGTGTCCTGTTAGAAGTCCAACTGCCCATCTCAGCCGGTGTTTACTCAGCTTTTTCAGTTACATCTTCTCTGCTCCCTCTTCCCTTTTCCCACCTAGTCGCTTGAACAGCACCCCAGTTAGGCCTAGGTAAGGTCTGCATTGAAGTTGCTCTATTTTCTCTCTTAGGTTTTTCCCATGAGGAAAATTAGTTATTGGCCTTTTGTGTCAGGTTTTCTGTCCAAAAGGATCCACGTTTTATTAGTGGGCAGTGTCCTGTTAGAAGTCCAACTGCCCATCTCAGCCGGTGTTTACTCAGCTTTTTCAGTTACATCTTCTCTGCTCCCTCTGCCCTTTTCCCACCTAGTCGCTTGAACAGCACCCCAGTTAGGTTTAGGTAAGGTCTGCATTGAATTAGGTGTGTCTTGGTCCATATGGCCCACGAGTAATGGAGCTATTAAAGAAATACCATACGCAGAGCTCCATACGTATGGTAGGCATTTATTTTCGAAGGTGCGCCACTTCTTCGAGGTTGAATCCAGAAGGGACTGATCTACTATTTTGGTCCAGGCGGTAAAGCCTAGACCCCCGTATTCCTCTGTTCGCGAGATATAACCTCGACAACAGAGTTTTACGGTCTTTCGGAGAGTCCACGTTCGGACGTTCTCCGGCATCGTTATAACCCCTGTGCAGACCTTTAGTCACGACACGACAACTAGGTTGGGGGAAGTGGTCCGCGGCAGGGCTTTGAGCTACCAGTCTGGAATTTTACCTCCGACAAGCTTTATCACCACTGCTAACCTTACTCACTTACGCTCATTGTAAGGCCTTCCCCCTATCCGCCACCTGGGGACGCGCCCGATGGGTACTCAACCGCACGGGTCCAGTATGTAGGTACAGCAGCTTTCATTTTCAAGATTTCCATGTTCTTAATTTTTTAATTCTCTTTGTTAAATAATTTCTACGTAACAATACAATCAAAAATTATATTATTAGACAGTCGTCAAATAATGTCGAAATTTTTTTATCGATATTCCAATGAAAAATGGCAACGTAGAACTAAATAAAAAAATTCCTTCCCTCACTTTATTGATTTTTATTTCAATTGTTTCATTTGTTTTAGTAGATCTCGCTAAAAAAAAGGTTGTATGCATCTCGAGCGCGAAATTATGGTGCTTTCGAGTCAGTTTTTGTCTCGGCTTTCACGCCATGACAAAAAAGCTCTCATTCTTAAACGCCAATAAAGTTCAGTTTCGCACCCTAGATACATTATAGGTTTGTGATACAAGTTCCAAAATGGGAGTGTTGTAAGCACTTTTAAGCACAAGTGCGTAAAAGTATGTCACTTTTAGACACTTGTGCCTAAAAAAATTTCACTTCGAAACTAAAATGACAATCAAAATGGCAACTTTATGAAACGATTTAACAAAAATAACTATTACTTATTGGTTAAAATAACATTTTTTTTAAATAACATCAATTTAGAGAATGAGCTAAAGACGGGTCATTGGAAACAAAAACAAGACGAAATAGGCTTAAACAATGACTGCCATGTGACGTATACATGTTCAGGGTAATCAAATATTATGAAAATAATTACTGGACTCAACCTTCCCTTAATTTTCACACAGAATACAGAAGCTGATTCGCATGAACTGGACAACTAAAATCAACAGCTTTATCGTGCGCACCCATTACGCTATAAGTACTGAACTTAAAACAAACATGACACCCAAAGACACAAAACAGAGAATAGATGACCAAAGAAGTACTCCAGTCACCAAAACCAGAATAAAACCAGTTCAATTAAGGAAGGGAACGTGGATACAAATTAACCTCCTACCCCTTACCCCCCTTCCCAGGAGAAAAACAAGCATTCAAGATATGCTGCACCTATTGAACACCATATTCTGTGAAAGAAAAGTGTTAGTTATTTGACCAATTGAACCTAGTAACTGACCTAAAAAGTTATTGGACGGGGGACTAAGAGAACTAGAAGGTATATGTTGCACTTTACGAAGGGGATGTTTAGAGCGTTTGAGAATTCCTTTACTGCTTATGGTGGATACCTAAAAAGGGAAAAATAATCCCCTCAACTGGGGGTATCAACAACTTGAGAGACTTTCTGATAATTCGCAATTCCCAACCATAAATGACAAACCATGATATTCAGATAAATTGAATTAAATCTCCCCAATTTTGATAAAAGTGCATTATATACCCATATGACTATACCTATAGGAGAAAATCATGGACGGAGAGCATGTAGTGTTCATATCGAAACAAATAGGCACTCAGGTGCATTCAACCTCCCAGCAATACCGACCCACTTGCCGCGATGTTATCCCTGTTAGGGGAAGTTGCATCGGTTTGCCAAGATGCATAGCTGACCCAGTTCATGAATCCAACGAGGGTAGTTAGGGTATACTGATGCCCTTCGGAATAATGGATTATAGAATTATGTAATTATGGATACAAGAAATAATTGGTATTAACAATAAAGTTTTCAGTTTTGCTTATTCCTCCAATTCACGAAAAGGTCTCAAAAATTGGATACTCTTTAAGTACCATCATTAAACCATTAAACTCATTCGGCACGAATGGGCAAAAAAAGGTCAATAGTCAGTAAATATTATATCGCCCGCTAATCAATGAGAATACAGAATAGACAGAATACAGTATTAGTTACAATGTTAATAATAGGTAATAATAATAAAAACTCAAGGTAGTTACGTATATATTTTTAGTTTATTTGTTGATTAAAGTAGGTAGGTACCTAACTCTAATGACTTTTTATCAATAATCTTGTTACAAAATAAATAATTTTAAAATACCTACCATGATAACTTAAACAATAATTTAAGCTAGGAATCACATCAAGCACCTGTCTATCTACTTAATAATCCCCAAGATAAAGATGGATTGGTATAATATCTTATCAGAAATATAATATATAATAGCAGGTAAATTGATTAAATAGATTTGACCAGACAGGGTCATGACACTTTGAATATTGCCCTTTAATGTAATTAAGTTATCCTTGAAGTGGGGAATTCAACGGAAACCTTGAAGTGTGAAATCAAAGTACATTCTTATTGTGATTTTTATCTTTCATTGTTGGATATTTTTCTCTGATAAATAAAATCGATTTATTTCAATCAAGCGCCAGGCATAGAAGGTTTAATTATTTTTTGGAACCCGAAACTATTGGTCAGAATATGTCTTTGGCTTTAAAATTGTCAATTATTAGTGTTTAGGAAGCCCAAGACCTTTAAAAAAATATCAGTCATATCTATGTAGGTCATGGGTACCATTTATACATTGTGTTGAGAGGAAAGTAAACATAGGGAAAACGTTACAGTGAATATTTAAAGCATCCAAGTCACTCTGGATTAAAAGCCTATATTTTCCTAGGGAACTGTATATAGTATCCAAGAAAAGTTGGTAGTTTCCAAGGGAACTGTATTTTTGAAAGGAAATGTATTTTTATAAGGATGTCATTTATTGTCAAAGTATTGATTAAATATCCTTTTCACGTATTCCCTTTGCTACCTTTTCTATTAAACACGGTGAACAAATTTGAAGGCGGATTCTTTGGTAAAAAATAGATAGGTACAGGGTGTAAAAAAAATTATACAAGGGAAAAAAGTGATAGATTTTTTCGCACTTTTTTCTTGTCTATAATATACATTTTTTTCAAAATCCCAGTGTTAAGACATCGAAAAAAGTAATTAGATAACTGAAAAAAATGTCGGAACGTTGATCTATGTTGAATATGAATTTTTAAACTTGTTTGTCGACTTTTGTAGTAATTAACGTTACCTGGTAACAAACCGATTTGATTTGATATATGTCATAAATTTTTGCAAAGATGCTTTGTAAGTTTTCTTTGAGAAATTTAATAATATCGATGGTGATTATAATCAAAATTCCCTTAATAATTGCCATTTGTATAGTTGGACTAGTTGGACCACAGATATAACGAAACGACTTCTGTCATTTTATAAATTTTTGAATTATTGAAATATTATTGAAGTCATAAAATATGACAGTTTAACTATTATTAGATTTTTTCGTTATATCTCTTGGTTGACTATACATGTAATATAATATATAACTTTCGTGTAAGTATTAATAATGTAAATTTGATAATACCCTAGATTAGTAGTAGCTATACCTACATGGGCATATCGGGGAAAAAAGTACTCATTTTTTCCCTGCTAATTAATTTTTCCCCTATAAAAAGCAGTTCATATAAAGAGGCATTTTTATACCTGCCAAAGGGGATAAAATGTCATATTTTTTGCCCGTCGCAGAATAAATAATTATTTAGAAAATCTGTGATTTTGTATGGCTAAATATATGGTAGGAGGAAGTTTACACTCAATTTATTTAAAAACTATGAGGAATTTCGATATTCATAACAATACCTTTTTTGTAAGAAATCTCCAGGGAATCCAACGCTGATAAGTAAGGTCTTGTAAATTCATGGGCGTAGAAATTGTAAAGCGAAAAAGGGGTAATATACCCTATACCCGCGCCACTGATGAATTTTTTCACCCGTGTTTTTCTACTTTTTGCGTGCTCTAATTTGTAATAAATAACCTCTTGGTGTAAAATTAAAATATTGAGAAATGTCCAAGTTATTCCTCCAAGTAACACCCTGTATCTTTTTTCTAAGCTTTTCCAGACATAAGTTTATGGAAACTTGTATTCCTTAAAACAGGTCTTCTGTGAATTGGTGACGTCATGCTACAAAAAACTGATTCATCCTGTAAATTTTCAAAAAGTTATGAAAAGCAACATAATATTCGTTTTCAAAAAGTTATAAAAGTCAACCAAATATAATTTTTTAATGGGTACAACTACTAGGTATAGCAGAGAAACAACATCCTAAATAATTTTATTCGTATTCTCTTTTTTAGCTTTTTTATTAGCTTCTTCCTGTGGCAAGTTTTTATAGAAATCATGATAATCTTTGTCCATTACAGTACTATAATTTCAAGTAGCTGCTTGTACTTTTCAAGAGAAATCTTGGGTTTTGAAGTGTATAATTTGTTTATAATTTATATAAGGGTTCATACTGCTCCTACTTTCCTTCTCAGAGGGGCATAGTCGTCATCAAAATCATCAAAATTTGGCTATATCTCCAATGTATTTTTTTTTTTGATAATTTATCAATATCTCTGAAAGGTGATATTGGTACTTACTCCCTTTGGAACGGCAATGCTTTATTTATAGGACATAAAGCGACTTCTGAGTCATTCCGACTATAATAGCCATCCCTCGTCAACTTACCACTCATAAGGCCGACTACCTACCTCGTATACCGACACCCAAGTACCATAGATCATTACAGCTTAAATTTTCTAAGCCCAGTATCCACATTACATTCAAAAATTGAAACAGTAAAGGGTGTTTGGTACCTCCTCCGTAGCGGACAGAGTGAATATAGAAAACTAGTAATTTATAAGACTTTATTTTGTGATTATATCGAGTAACAATTTTTTTAACAAATCCAATAATACATCAGTCACTTCAATAATTAATATAACATTAAAAATTAGTTATCATTTGAAATTAAATTTAGTTCCTCTTTGGAGAATATCTGTCAGATGATGTAGTTCGTGTCGGTAAGGAATTATTGTGATTTTGATGTTCAAAAACATTTGATGTAACAGACTCGGTATTTTGATTATTTACGTCTTGTTGAGATTCATTTTTTTCGTTTGAATCTGCTGGCTGACTTCTTAAAAACAATGGTTTCAAGGCTTGCGTTATGGGAGGCAATTCAACATCCCATTGAGCAAACAAGTCGATAGCAAATCTTAAAACCCTTCTGATAATTTTCACTCCACTAGATACAAAACTGAAGAGCCTGGTGAACTTCTTAACACCGTATTTAAAAACATCAGAAATCAAATACTTGTGATCCAAATAAGCGCTATATATTTTAGATGAAATTTCTGATTGGAGAGTCAAGAACATGTCCAGCAAGTCTGCTAACTTCAGTGGTAGTTTCAGAACACTTTCTTCGCTTTCAATAATTTCGTTTTGCATTTCGTAAGGAATCTTGGCTTCTTCTACGTATTCTTCTCTTTCGGTCTTCATGATATCATCTTGTATAAAATCCTCGAGCCATCCGCGGCGAGATGGAAAAGGTTCAGGACTTTTGGGAATTGGCGTGGGAGAGGTAATGTGGCCAGGTTTAAGTTCCCTGGATCCTGGAAAAATGATTCTATCTTCCATGGGCATCGGTACGATGTAAGCAGATACATCTTCATAATTATACGAAATCTGAAACATGTAAAATCATAATGTTAAAGAAAATTTATGTTGGTACCTGGTACATTTGTGTGGAATGTTTCAAGGGCGGAATATCATAACATAACTCTTGATATGCCATATTCTAGCGCTGCTAGTTTATACGATGGTAATTCCAAACTGTACAGGGTGAGGCGCGAGAACCTTAGGGCATTTTTATATGGAGAAGTCCTGGGAGTAGAAGTCTAAAAATTTGTACGTGTAAAATTTCGACTTTGACGAGCTGAACTAAAATATTTACCTCACCATTTCCGGTTATACCGGAAGTTGACATCAACTTTCTTATTTTAAATGGGACACCCTGTATATTATTACATTTTCAGATTGCCTGAAAAAATGTAATAAAAATGATGTTTATAGTTCAAAATTCGAACGAGTGGTTTATTAGTTATAAACAAATGAAAATCGCAATTTTCCATTTTCAAAGCAGCTTAGGTCGAAAACGGGTCAAGATATATGAAAACGGCTTACATGTCCCTATCTTAACTTTTCACGTAGTATCCTATGGTGCTGACGAAATTTGTATACGAAGTGATTAAAAATCAGCGAGTTTCAAAAAAAAATTAATAAAAAATATTTTCTTTTTGTGGGTACTCCAGCGTAGTATACAAAAAGTTAGGATAGGGACATGTAAGCCGTTTTCCGATATCTTGACCCGTTTTCAAGCTAAGCTGCTTTGAAAATGGAAAATTGCAATTTTCAATTGTTTATAACTCATTAATTGGTCGTTACAAATTTGAACTGTAAACATTATTTTTATTACTGTTTTTCAGGCAATCTGAAAATGTAATAATATACAGGGTGTACCATTTAAAAAAAGAAAAATATGGCAACTTCCGGTATAACCGGAAGTGGTGTGGGGTTGTAAATATTTTAGTTCAGCTCATCAAAATCGAAATTATACACATACAAATTTTTAGACTTCTACTCCCAGGACTTCTCCATATAAAAATGCCCTAAGGTTCTCACGTCTCACCCTGTATATTTTGAACGTTTTTAGGGGGCGTTTGCGTAAAAATGACGACTTATGTAAACGTATGAAAAAATAAATATTTATTTATCGTAAATGATAAAAAGACATGGATATAAAAAGGAATCGCGATTTTCAGCTTTTTCAGGATGTTTCAGCAACGACTGATGTTATTCCAAAGTTATTGTTTCAGATTCCTAATAAGTATAAAATTGTGCAACTTTGTTCTAATTTTGCCCATTACAAAGAGTTTTCAGTCCTCTTTCGATTGCATTTTACGAATTTTTCATTTTGTTACCACCGTAACCACTAAAGGGCGTCGTATGACAGGTTAGAAAATATCGCGATTTTACATAGTGAAAGACAGAATAAAATTTTTAATGTGCCATTGAAAAATCACACCTGGATAAATTTCGCCCAACTGTAGACATCTGGCCGGCAAAGTTGATTAGGTATATGATATTTCATGTTTGACCCCTCATGGATCAAATGGAGATCATCCCTCCGGTAAAATTGCTGAAATTAAAAAATATTTACGGCGATCAAAAGTTTCCATGGGCGTAAAGTGAATATGTATACATATAGGATGATGAAACATCACCTATTTTCTTTTTTTGTTCTGTTCACTGTTGGTAACTTCGTTATGACTGGAGCTATCATGACGGTTCAAATAGCAAACGAGAAGAATTTTTGTCGCTTATTACAGTGGTCAAAACAGAAAAAACAATTGAAAATTCATGAGGTATTCCAAACACGCAATTTTTGATATAAGATCAGGAATATCTCATGACATGAACTTCACCACTTCTTGTTTCGACAAATATTTTTCATGTTGCTAATTTGAACTGACTTCATACTTGTAGCTACAATAATAACGAAGTTATCAAAAGTGAACAGAAAAAAATAGTATACAGCCGAATTTTCGTCACCATGTGTACATAATCACTTCACGCCCATGGACCCTTTTGATCACCATAAATATATTTGAATTTCAGCAACTTTAACCGAGGACGATTTCCATTTGATCTGTGCAGGATCCAAACTCTGAAAATTCATAAAATCAACTTTGCTGGCAGATATCTACAGTTGGACGGAAGTTATCCAGATGCGGTTTTCAGTGACACCTTAAGAATTTGATTCTATTTTTCACTATGTAAAATTAAATATAATATACCATTTATTTTTTTAGGAAAATCGCGATATTTCCTTACATGTCAGATAAGGCCCTCTAGAGGTTGCGGTGGTAACACTGGTAACAAAATAAAAAATTCATAAAATGCAAACTAAACTAATATTAAAAACTTCAGTTTTTAACGGGAATAATCGACACTTGAATAAACTGAGATTTGATATTTTGATCATTTGAATATACCCTAATTTTGACAAATATTGAGAAAATGCCGATTCTTTATTTGGTCCTGGTTGTTACACCCCTTGCGCTCATTTTAGAAGCTCAAAACTAATTTCCAACGATTTTTTAGGGCCACTTTCCTTAAGAAGAAAATTTGCCTGAGGCTATACGACGCTTAGAATTTCTGAGATATTCCTGGAGATCATTCCTTATAATTATTAGTGTTACAATAAATTTAAAACTCTGTCAAACAGCATAGGGTAAATATTATGTTGTTTTTCAGATTTATTTCCCAGTGGTACTAGATTTTTATATAGCAGTCTCGTAATTCTTGATAAATCAATTTCAATTCATCCGCCATTGAGAAGTGGTTTCAAGTTAACAGAGTAATTTCGATAAAACTTTTTTTATGAACATCGGATATCATGACACATTTTGAAACGATTGTAACGACTTTATTAGTTACATGCTTATAAGATTTTCTAACTGCTACAGCAAGTAGTAGTTAGGTAGGTAATAATTGTTTTTTAATATTTATATAATTTAAAATGAAATAGGTTTTGAAGCGTTTAAGTCATACAATAATAAAAATAAACACTCTGTGAGCTCTCAATGCGTTGCCTAAATTTTTTGAACTTAACTTTCAGTACTAACGGTTTGCAATGACTCAAATAAAACACAACCCTGTTTTTGACTCACTCTGCATCTACTTAAAAAAGGGATAAACATATTTTGTTAGTGTCTCAACGTCTACTGTGTGAAACAAAATTTTAACCGTTATGGTATTTTTTAATCTTTCGTCAAGTTTAATGCAATGTTTCACAAAAAAATCTATTCCTTTTAGCTGCAAGAAGATCTCTATAGCCTTTATCTATAGGAAAAAATCAAATTTTATACTTATTGAGTCTAACCTAGCGTCGCTTATTATTCGAATATTTAAAATTTTTATGTCGTAATAAGACAAATGCCACAAAAATCCAAGGTTGATTTGAAAACTAAAACTACAGGACTGTCAAATTCACACTATTATTACTTATTGTTTTATTTTTATTAGTATAACCTTCTTAACCGCAGGCTATTCTAAAGATAGCTCAACGAGCTAATAATAGTTTATATTTTCTAAGCTTAATTTTTTTTAAATATTCCGTCATGCAAACATTTTCAAATAGATAACCTTCTCAAGAAAAATATAGGAAATAAATCGTAAAGAATATTATTCAGGATCTTTTAAACGAGATTTTACAATTTTCCATTATACATATTATCTTTCTGGAAATAAGAATAGGTTCCTTACTTAATAACGTTACGAACATTAGAAAGAAATCAATATTGTGATATTATCTTTATGACCAGAACACTCAGCCAAAATTGGGGCGGAAAATAAATATGATTGCTTGCACAAATTTAGTTAATTCAACATGTTAGAAACATGGTTCTCAAATTACAAAAAATAGTAAAAAAAAAAAATCTTATTCAAAATACTAAGTCTGCGTCAATATAAGGTTAAACCGGAAGTTATTTTATAATGTTACATAAAGCTTCCCCAAAGTCATAATATTTTTTAAAACTTTGGTGAAGCGATTTCAAAATATTTTACTAGAGACATTTAATATAATGGGTACTTACCAAGATAAGTAACAAAGGTACTGCAAACATGATTACAAAAAATTATATTAAAAAATCACTGCTTAAAAATGTTCGAAGAGGTAAGAGAGGTAAGAGTAAGCACTGGTGAATTTCTTTGGGAACTAAAATAAATAGCTATATTTTATATACGCATGTATCCTCCTATTTAGGACATCACTGAATTCTTTAATTGACTATTAATGGTTCAAAAATACCCTGGGTTACACTCTTTTGTGCAGGTATCGTTTAGTTCAACTAATGGAAATATACCAATGGTATTTTAGATAGTTTAGTATAGGGTTTTTGATAATGACTATAGCGTTACTAATATTAATAGGAATTAATTCCTAATCATCTAGATTTCCTCCATTAACATGGAACATTAGACCGTTAACTGTTTTATGGTTAATTATTCTATTATTGTATGAATTGCAAGATTTTGATTGAAAAAAATCAATTCTTAGTTGTTTAAAATGTTTGGTTTGATGCGTAAGGTGTCAGTTTTTATGGAAAAGCTCCCCAATTAGAGGAAGGTTAACGTATAACCATAAGCTTTGTTACGTTTGCAGAAAAAACCTTTCACTCAATAATTATTGAATTCAATTATTACACATGCATTTATTAATAAAATTAAAAGGGTCAATTAAAAATCAAAATACATCGGGCCTTTCAGGCGACACTTCTGTTGCTTCACTGAGTTTCTTTAAAATTACGAATTTGAGAGAGATTTGTGTAATTTTTCTCTAATGCACACCACTCCTATTATTGAATAGTTTCTAGGTTTTCGACTGAGAATGTTCGGAAACAAAGAAGGGGACAGGAATTTTGAGAACATTTGAAATAATATCTCAAAAATTGTGCGTCATAAAAACAAACTGAGATTTCTGAATCTATGAAAATAAGGGACATTTGTCTTGCTTGACTGAGAAGAAAAATAATTCGACCCCAGTTTTTCCACCCCATAACAGACAATATTATCAATCTTAACAAAATTAAATATTTACTCATTTTTCTCTTTAGATCTCTTGATCCCAGTCACAAAGAATACTAACTTAACCAGTAATTTTATAAAAAAGTACAAAAGACATAAAATAAGCATTGCCACTAAAAATAAAAATGTAATGACATCTAATAAAAGGTACTGGTATAGTGGAATATCTGCGTTAGGATTCTTGAGATATTTTGCTCCTTTATTTCTGATGACGTATTCAGTCCACCAGACTGCTTCGTCGATTCCAGTCATGGGTCTGTCATGCAAAATTTTCCCCATTTGTATTGATGTTTCTTTATATCTAAAAAATAAAGTAATGTAGGAACAATAAAATCACTTGTTTTTTTTTTTAGAATTCACTTATATCAACCGAAACTGAGGACATACTTGGGATTATTAATGACCTCAAGAATACCCTGTGTCAAACTTTCTTTATTTAAGTTTTCTCTTTTTAATTCGATGCCAATGCCTCGTTTAGCCATCCTTTTAACATTGTAATATTGATCACCAAAGAAAGGAATTCCAAGAACAGGAACTCCGAAAGTGATAGCTTCTTCTAAGGATTGCAGACCTCCTTGAGTTATAAAAAGTTTAATATTGGGGTGTCCTAAAATTTGAAAGCTCTGTTATATGTACAATAATATTACAGCTTTGTAAATAATAATTGTCAGTTTTCTCTTCTTAATTAAGTCTTACACGTACTTAAAATGTCTTGTTGAGGAAACCAATTCATTATTTTAATATTCGAAGGTATATCCGACATGTTTTGGATATCATATTTCCACAACACTCTATATGGAAGATCACCTAAAGTTTTTAGCAATTCCATTGTCATATTAGACCCTAGGAAGTCACTTTTCACATTCGATCCCAAACTAAAATATATTGCTCCATTCGTTGCTTCATCAAGAAATTCTTTTAGGTCCTATAATTATTGAATCGTTTTAATATTAAAATAAAAAATTAAACAAGCATGAATAATAAATCATACCTCAGGAAGATTCTTGGGAGGCTGTATGAGAATACCGCTCCCAATCGGTATCGTATTTGGATTAAGTGGTCTTATCATACTTAAAACAGGATTTGTATTGGTAAATAACATACTCATGTTCTTATGTAAATCCCGAACTGGTGGTAATTCAGGACCAAAATGTTTATGAAATATTGCTTGAAGGTCACCATAGAAATTGCTTTCCAAATAAAACATATACATTGAAGTGATTAATATTTGAAGCAGTCTATCTTTGAAGGATAAATTTTCAAAATCGTCGTAGGGAATGTTGTAGTCAGGAATTAGTATCGGATGTGTTGGATTATTTAAGTCATAATGGATATGAAATGGAGCTTCTAGGGATGTTACCCCTATATAGGGGCATTTGAAGTGCCATGCCAAAGGAAGAGAAACTGGAAAAAGATCTTCAGATATTATAAGATCAAAATGAATACTTTCGTTGTGTATAAGATTTTGGATGGATGGAGTTTTATATATTTCCTCAAGAGTTTCCTTAAGAAGATTCATAAATATTTCACCCTTTTCGTAAAAATGTTTTGTATTATCACTTAATAATTCACGCACTTTATACTTTTCGAAAATCTCTTCTACGATACTGATATCAATATATTTCGGATTTGATGATGAGTTGTTTATTGGAAGAGTGGTTGCCACTGTAACTTGATGGCCTCTTGAAGACAATTTTTCCCATAACGGGGTAAAAGTGGCTTGATGTGTATAAAACGGAGACGGTACAATCCCAAATATATGAGCACTGTTTGTCTCTTTTATATAAAAGGAAAAACTTATGAACAACAGAATAATCACACAATGTCGACACATTTTACACATTTTCATATGTCACAATCTAGCTTTTCTCTAAATGAAAATAAAATATCGTTCAACTACCTACTTATGTGATAAGATAATGTAAGAACTGAAAACGTTGCCATATATTCAATTAAAATTAATTGTTGACGCTTTCTGTGAACACAGATAAATAATAATATAATAATTATGTAAACCACCACATCAGAGTAACAATGCATCAGCATGAGTTGACAGTTCCTTGACTTCATTTTAGGATAAATTTAAAAAAAATTCTTGAAAGAAACTACAAAACTGTAATATGTTTAACAAATACGATATATCAATCCCTACTTGATATTATTGTTTAGATAAATGCAAGTTGTATCCTTTTTCACAAATACATAGATATATACAGGATGAGTTATTTTCATTTCAAAATACAGTAGTAGCCCACAAAAAAATTTTATTAAAAAAAAGATGACAAAATTAAAAAATTTCGATTTTTCAGTTTTTGAATGATATTTCAACGCACGATGTTTCCCTAAATTTTGTTTTAATAATAATAATAATAATAATAATAATATTTATTAACGCCAGAAGCAATTTACACAATTTATAAACAATAGATATCTAAAACAAAATGTTCTTAACTATCCTTTTAAATCTAGCCACCGGGTCAGACAGGTCCAATTCAGTTTCAATTGAATTGTAATAAATAGCACATCTATCCACTGGACAGTTTTGTCCATAAAGAGTTCTATGAAACCCTACATGCGCCAAGTTAGGACGCCTTACCGTATGTGCAGGAACTCGTAGTGAAAACAAGTTAAGTAACATCTCACAGTTCGATTTTCCACTCATTACCTTATGAAAGAAACAAACGCAGAAAAAAATATGCCGTTTTCTGATCCTCACAAGGTTGAAGTATGATAAATACATGTCATACAAATCATGTGAGAAGCGCAGCCCAGATTTGAAACAGAGATATTTTATGAAGGATCTTTGAACCATCTCTATTCTCTCAATAGGTGTAATGAAGAAAGGATACCAGACAATACAGCAGTAATCGAAGATGCTTCTCACCAGAGAGGAAAATACTCTTGTTATAGCTGCAGTACTACGGAAATCCGTAGTAATTCTTTTCACAAAACCCAGCATTTTTCTTGATCTAGAAATCACAGAGTCGACCTGAAGACTGAAAGTAAGACGCGAATCAAAAACTACTCCCAAATCTCTTATATTATTGACATTTTCCAGAATTTTACCGTCTATTCGATATTTAAATAATTTATCTTCGGGGTTTTTTCTACTGAAACGTATAGCCTTGCATTTTTCGATATTTAATTTTAAGCCATTAACTTTGCACCAATTGCAAATTCTATCAAGATCAGATTGCAGCTTTAGTGAGTCTTCAGTAGAGTTCACTACCCTAAATAGTTTCAAGTCATCTGCCAATAATAAAAATCTGGAATGCATAATATTGTAATTAATATCATTTATAAAAATTAGAAATAATACTGGTCCCAAGTGAGATCCTTGAGGAACGCCTGAAGTTACTTTGAATGAGTCAGAAATAAAACCTTTCACCTTAACTGCTTGAACTCGATTAGTCAGATAGGATGAAAGCCAGGAAAGAAGAGGCTCACCCATTCCATAACACTTAAGCTTGTGTAGAAGTCTTGTATGATCGACACTATCGAACGCCTTACTAAAGTCAGTATATATGGCATCTACAGCAACACCCGATTCCAATGAGTTGGCAATAAAATTAGTGTATACAAAGAGGTTAGTCGTAGTTGATTTACCAGATAGAAACCCATGTTGTTCATCGATGATCATATTGCGTAGTAAATGAGTTATATTAACAGTTATTATTTTATCAAAAATTTTCGGGAAGCAAGACTGAACACATATGGGTCTATAAATTTTGTTTTAGATGCTTTGTAGACATAAAATTGTGCTTTCTCTAATTTAACCGTCCCTTTATCTCTGCTAGTTCTAAAAATTCCAATTGTGAGGGAAATTAAAAGGAAATACATATGAAAAAATATGGCTAAAATAAAAATTCTAGATTTTTCAGCAGCGCTCGATATTTCTCTAAATTTTGTTTCAGATTCTTAGTAAACATAAAATTGTGTTTTTCTCTAAATTAATCGTCACTTTATCTCTGCTACTTTTTGAGAGGGAAATGAAAACGAAATCTGTTTAAACGAGAAATAAATAGAGATTTTCTAATGTCGATGCAGACATGACGCCATTCTCGAATAGACTTGAAGCTTTCAGTTAGCAAAATTCATGCAAAATTACACAATTCAAAGAAACTATGCTTATATAACTTTCAGCAAGAAAAAATATTTTAACCTTCCTGTTCATTTTCAGTTAGATACCTATACTTGCAAATTACTTAAGTACTTTAATAATTATTACTTATACCTAAAAGTATACTATAAGAATTACCTAATTAAATTCGGTTTGGAGAAAGGGTATAAGAAAGACAAAGTTCAAATACTGTATCTTTTATTCGGGTAGATATATTATAATTATTATGTTATTACATTTATTTTTGGTTGACATAAAATATGCGAAAATCTTGAAAAAATTTCAGAAAACTTGGTGCTCAGTGAATTCTTATTAATTCTATGCTTATCACAATTTGAAGAATATCATAAATATAATATAGTAATCAAACTTTATTTAGGTACTTTAAAAGATGAATATAGTTTTTCATAAAATCTAGACAAAAAACTCAAGGTTTAGTTCTTCACAACTTATTCTATCTAGGTATGTACAGTTCTGTTCGAATAAATCAGGTGCAACTCTTAGGTATAATGGAAAGCCACAATAGACTTTCTGGCGCAATGGAAGGGTCACAATGGCCCACTCACGATGAATCTAATGAATCTACTTAGGTACATTTATACCTAATGCAACTGTCAATTCCACTTGTTGATATAAATCTGGGACAACAACTTATTTGTTGTGTTGTATTTGTGGCTTTCAGCATTTTGTTGTTACTTGCTTCATTAAATATTTTCCTATAGTCCAATAAAGTCTAAAAAGTCATACGTATCGATTAAGAATACATCTCCATTTGATAGTTCGATTTATTTTGTTTCATATACGTGGTTTTTATAGTAACCGTCCAGTTTGTCTAAACACTCCATCCCGCATAAATAAGTATACGTCAACATTGGTTTTGAATGAGAATTAAATGCACAACACAGAGGATAGAATGTCATTACGTGAATAAATTTTATGTAGTTGTCAGTGGCTCTCAAACTGACGTAAGCGCTTCAATTCATTGTTTGAATGATTCCTTCAATAATTTACGCTCGTTCACAACTTGACAATTAACTGTTTGACATTTTCTGGTGAAATTAAAAATATTAATTCGGACGGTTAGTGTAACGTCACATCTGACTTTTTAAAGTTAATCCTACTATAATACTTAATTTAAAAATGGGAAATTAATTTTCCATTTTTTTTAAGTTTTTGCTTTTTTGACCAATAAAATAGATAATTGCTGACAGCATGGAAAACATTTTTCAATTTTTTAACAAAAATTGTCCCACATTTATTGGAACAGAATTGTACCTATCATAAAATTAGGAACTTTAGCTTTTAATTTTCATTACAATATCACTTTGTTTTATCCCTTGAATAGTAAAATTAGTGCTGAGAGTGCTGTAAATATCCCTAAAATTATCATTCCCCATTTCAGATACCATAAAATCGTTAATTTATCTAGAAGTTCGTGTTTGATCATATTTGTTAAGTCGTCTGGTAAATCTACAGTCTGAAATAAAAAAAATAATAAACTATTAACTAGGTATATTATAATAAAAAAGAATAAATTGAAAATATCTCTTATTGAAGAAAATGTTATGCAGGATCATTAGGTTGAATATTAATTTTACTGTCTATGAAGGTAGTAACTGAATCATCAAAGACGCATTTAATTTATAATAGTAAGGTTTGTAAAGATTAAAGTTGATGTCGACTATACCTGGGTATTGCTTGTGTAGTCGCTTTTCGATTTGAAAACGTATAAGGTGTTAATAACTACTCATGCATCAATAATACTTGTTCAATTAATAATTCAGTACCCCAGGTTTATCGTCTTTTAAAATATCGTCGATTAAAATTATTTCATACTTTTTAGTCCGCGTTAAAAACGTGAAAGGTATAAAAAATTGTTTAAAGAATTATTTTCAGCTTTTTTGTTTTGTATGTGTGTGAAAGTTTGCAATCAATTTTAAACATCTTGCTGAGGCTGATGACTATGACAGCAGGCTCTCTCACAACGGCCCGGGGATTTTCCAAAATTTTTCCCGAACCGACAAGCAAGAAAGCGAGTTAATATTGCATCGTCATCCAGTTCTGATCTAAGTTTCATGACTCTAGCTTTTCTGGAAGTTAGTTCCAAATCGATTGTCAGATTTGTATACAGGCAGACAGACAGACATTAAAGCGAGGTAATAGAAACGTGGTAAAAATGATTTGTAATACAAAATTACTCGTTCATGGAATTGCAGTTCCCCTACTTACAATTCTGGTTATGAAATATAAACTAATTATCTAAAATAATTATTGTTATCGCTAGTTTAAATTATAAATCGCCACAGATATTACCAGCAGCAATAACCAATCGATAATAATTATTGATTTGATGTTCCAAGAACAAAATACATATAGAAGTGTCAAAGATACCCATTCCAAAATTTCAAACATTAACCACAACTGTAAAGCGATTATTAAACGTAGGTATCGTTTATGTGGAAATATAGTTTCCACTTTCTTAATGTTAAAAATTTCTTTCAATTATATTGAAAGTAGTTCCTTTAATAATACGTTTCACTAAAAATTTATCTCTAATGTGAAACTAAGTACCTACCTATGTAAGTATTATTAAAAATTAAAAGATGTAAAGTTTTTATTGCCCAACATAAAGAATAATTTATGGTTTCACTGCAATAAATCTCCTAATGGGAAATGACTAATTTTTCATATACGTACAAAATATACGAATATTCATATAGGAAAAACCAATTATATTTTAGTAGGTATGTTATCGGTATTTGAAATAATAGGTATATGAATTTTAGGTTATCGAATTCAAACAATTTTTAAAAAGTAGTCTTTCTGGACTGTGTCTCACGTACCGGGTGAATCTTGCTTGATTAAGAATAGTCACCGGGAATATCTCTGGAACCAAGCGTCGTACAATAAGCCCATGAGGCTGAGGTGCTTCCGGCGATCCTGAATCTGACGGCCCTCGAAGAAAAAAAGAAGCGTCGTTGACAAAGTGTTTTCTTGCTTCTGTCGATTGCATTTTACGAATTTTTCATTTTGTTACCACCGCAACCGCTAGAGGGCGTTATCTGACATGTTAGAGAATATCGCGATTTTTTCTAGAAAAAATTAATGGGAATGGTATATTTATTTTTATACAGTGAAGAAGGTAATTAAATTCTTAAGGTGGCAACCACAGCTATATAACTTTCGCCCACTTGTAGATATCTGCCAGCATAGTTGATTTTACGAATTTTCAGAGTTTGGACCCCGCACGAATCAAATGGAAATCATCCCTCGGTTAATTTCGCTGAAATTCAAATATGTTTGTAACGATCAAAATTATTCATGGCAGTGAAGTGAATATGTATACAGGGTGATGACAAATCTGCTATTTTAAATTTTTGCTGTTCACCGTTGGTAACTGAATTACTATTGGAGCTATGAAGTCAATTACAAACTAGAAGAGTTTTTGTCGCTTATTACAGTGGTACCTATAAACAGAAAAACAATAATTGTAAGTTCACATCATGAGATATTCCTATTTTTATATTCAAACATTGCGTTTTTAGGAATATCTCATGACGTGCACTTTCAATAGTTTTTCTGTTTTCCCCACTGTAATAAGCAACAAAATTCTTTTGTTTTGTTTGCTAATTGAGCCGACTTCATAGCTCCAATAATAACGAAGTTACCAACGGTGAACAGAAAAGCATAGAATATCAGATTTTTCATCACCCTGCATACATATTCATTTCAGCCCATGGAGACTTTTTATCACCATAAAAATATTTGAATTTCAGCAATTTTAACTGAGAAATGAGTCTAAACTCTGAAAATTTATAAAATCAATTTTGCTGGGCGAACAGTTGGGCCTACAGTTGGGCGAAACTTAGCCAGCTTCAGTGGTTTTCAATAGAACTTTAATAATTGATTTCTGTTTTCACGATGTGAAAATAAAGATACCATTCTATTTCATTTTTTTTTAGAAACATCGCGATTGTTAATTTCATGTCCGATAACGTCCTCTAGCGGTGTGGTAAAATGAAAAATTCGTAACATTCAACCGACAATAATAATTCGACAGAAGAAGAAAACGAGACTAATTTTGTTAAATTCAGTTGAGGTTAGCCGGAATAATCGAAATTTAAATAAAGAATTGTTTTGACTCCACTTATTTATGGAGTTATTAAAAAAAACTGCAAGACAAAAAAAATGGAGGTTGTTTGATTATCACATTCTTGATTTTTTGAATATATGTTTTAATTTTGGAAAATAATGAGAAAGTTCCAATTTTTTTTTGTCATGGCTGTTACGACCCTAGCAGTCATTTTAGAAGTTCAAAACTATTTTCCAACACTTTTTTAGGGTCACTTTCTTTAGAAAAAATTTTTTGCTTGAGGCTGTACGACGCTTAGTTTCTGAGCTATTCTCGGTGTGACCATTCTTAATGACTCGCTCGGTAGTTCCGGTACACAAGTTTTTCAGCTTAAGTATGAATTTATTTTAGTAAATCCTTTATAAACTCATTAACATATTGCTCAAAAATCAAAAAGTATTTTTTCCTCAAAAATAACGTCCTGTATATTTTTATTTCCTTTGATTAAAAAAATAATGCTTCTGTACGCATTCTGTTAAGAACTACGTATACAGTGGGTTGTGAATAATAAAAAAAAATTGCTAGTGAAAATAATACAACATTGACATTTGGATACAAGCTATCAACTTTAATTAAAATCTATTAGATATTATTTTGATAATTTGGGCTTTAGGTTCTGGCTTAGTATTTTCGATTTGTAACTTCGAAAATGAAAATAGTAAGCCAGAACCTAAAGCACAAATTATCAAAATAATACCTAATATACTTCAATGGCGTCAATTTGGTTCAATATTTACAATTTTCTAATTTTTAATTAAAATCTAATTTATTTTTAATATTTTGTCGCTTGATGTTAACATATTCTTCGAAAAATTGGTCAATTTTCATTTTTGAGTTTTTAGCGTAGCTGATAAAAACTTTGACAATAACTACTACGTCAATTTACATCACGGAGAGTGTAAACATGTAAAACTTGCTGCGATTTGAAAAAAAATTTTCAAATAAATTTTTTTGAAAAACAAAATTTTGAAAAAGAAGTTCTCAAAGTAAAACTGCAGGAAATAATAGTAATTTACACGATAATAAGTGATTAATTCGACATTCATTAGGTATCTACGAGTAGATAAATATATTTAAGAAAAATTTGAAATTTGTAAACTTTAATACCCACGTCAGTATATTTCCATTATTCACCAATATTTCTGGAGAAACTCGATCAATTCCTTAGGGCTGACATTCGGGCCGTGTCTCTCTACAGGTTGACCACTCTTATCTATGATAAAAGTAGTGAAATTCCACTTAATAAAGTCACCAAACACTCCTTTTTGAGCGTGCTTCAAATATTTGAATAAAGGATGTGCTTCAGTTCCGTTGACTTCAACTTTCTCATAAACGTCGAACTCGACTTTCCGCGATTCGATCATTTGTGCTATTTCAACGTTAGATCCTGGCTCGCCACTTCCAAATTGATTGCAGGGAAATGCGAGAATCCTGAGGCCTCTTAAGTTGCTGTAATCGTTGTACAATTCAGCCAATTCCATGTAGTTGGCTTCAGTGAGGAAGCAATCTGAAGCTACGTTTGTTATTATGCATACGTGTCCTTTATACTTCTCTAAGGATACTGTATTGCCTTTAATGTCCTTGGCGCTGAATTCATAAATGGATTTAGCTTCTTTATAATTTTTAGGATTACTCATTTTAAGAAGGAAATTTCAAAGTGAAAAATCTTACTGTTTCGTTCCAACAACTGATACTGAAAGGAGTATTTAATATAACCTGGTATAAACAATTTTGGTTCAGTATAATTAAGCAACGAGGTGATTAATGAAAAATTCATCATACCGACTATACACAGAAAATTGATTATGGCCATGATCTATTTAGGATATCTTGATGAGTCTTTATACCTAAGCAAGTTACCTATAAAAACAAAATGAACTATACAGGGGCGGCTTTAACATAATATTAATTTTCATGGATCATAAAAATTTCGTTAATTAGAATTTTTCGCTTTGTGCGGAATAACGGGAATATTTTGAAAACAAAGTCTTTTTAAAATTTACAGTTTTTTTCTCGTTTTTGTGTCCAAAGCTGAATGAAAAAAATAGATGCAGTCAGTAATATGAATCATGATAAGATTCGAAAAAATAATTCTTCTGTACATTTCGAAATTGAATGTGTCAATTAATTTTTCTTTTTTTTTTCTTTGAAATTTTCTCTTTCTATTTTTTAGAAATCTTTAATTCCACAAATATAAAACTACCCTTGATATTAACGATATACCTACGTGGAGGTCATCTGCTTAGTATTTATTTTCAGTAATTAGTTTTGTGATGAACTAATGGATAAACTTGATCACTCATACTTAAGAAGTTTATTAATATTTATAACTAAATGTCTGGAAAACTTACCTCCTCAAGCCATAGGATTGGAATTAGGGCACGAGATATGTTTTCTAAATGAGTAATGTCTTCAATTGGTTTCACGAACATATTAAATTGTATTCGCTTTGCTCCTTTTAGTGGTGCTCCAGTATTCTAAAATGTACAAAGTGAAAAACTATTGTGAGATTGATTAAAAATCTATATCGAGATTTATACTATACAGTAAAGATTAATAGAATGCCAGAATATTTCACTTCCTAAAAAATCATAAAAATGAAAAAACAAATGCACTGCTGGATTACTGATGCAATTTCCTTTCAAACGAGGTATCACAAGGTGGTTCATTCGTTTAAGATTTTTTAGGGGTAGTTGATGGGAGCGAGGAGGTGAACAATGCATATGTCAGTGTAAGCCAAAAGTGCCAAAAAAAAAATTCGATTGTTGCTAAAAGAAATTTTCGATTGTTGTTTTTTCAGAGATATTTACGCTGTTATCTTTTTATTTCAATTAACAGTTAATACCCTGTATATTTTTTATGATTTATTGGTAATAATAATAATTAAAATACTACTAATATTTTTATTACTGCTATATACTTAATTGCCAAATGATGACCTTGAATGTTTCAATCTTCATATTTACATTCATAATTATTGGTAATAATAATTAATTACATGCTAAAATAAATGGAGGTCACAATAAAATAACGCAAAAGTTACATGACTCTGTTTTTCCTATTTAAAATTTTGATATTTCATTTCGGGATTTATCTGTGAATCGGATGATGCCACTCGTTCACCTCTAGACACCTCTCATATACACTTGTGAGTGATTGTTTACAAGTATCATTTTACAAAAAAATTAAAAAATATAGCTGGTCACATAAAACTGCAAATCATGTCAACTTACGGGCTCCAAAATGACGTAGTTCTGATGAATGCTCTCATTGGGTGCGAATCCTTTCACTGAATTCAAATACACTTTATCTGCATATAATAAATGTGGGAAGGAAGCCAATACAGGTGCACCTTGAAAATTTAATTTATTTAATCAAATAAATCGATAATAAATACATTAATATATGTTAAAGAAATTAACTCCTAATAAGCCTAAAACCATTACTGCTTGAAAAAAATGAATATTGTTTTTTATCGGAATCAATGAATGTTTGCATAAGTCTTTGACCTGAACTAGAATTCTCACTGGGTGACGCTTTTGTTGATGTAACTGCATCTTTAATAATTATTCTTGTTGTAACTGTCGAAACTTTTTTCGGTTGCACTCTCTTCTCGAAACCTTGTAAGGTAATTTTTCTCGATGTACTGACTAACGTTGGCCTAGTAACTTCCACGGAATGTTTACTTTCTCCTTTCTTTCCAGAGAAACTTGTTGTAGAGCTGGAACGCCTATGAGAATTTTCTTTCAAATTGTTTGTTGTTCTAGAGATGCTTACTGTTTTTAAGCTACCCAAGGAACTTGTATCTTTCTTATTAAGCGCCAAGGTTGTTTTCGGAGAGAAAATAGTCGAAGATGACCCTTTTTTCTTATTTTCAGACTTGAGTGTTGGTAAGACCGGAAACTGAACATACCCAAATTTATCCGCATTTTCAGAAATACTGGGTGATGATGGCAATTTTACATTTTTCTTTCCATCGGGGCTGAAAGTAGGTAAAGGAGGAAACTCCACATACCCAAATTCATCTTCTGGGTTTTCGATCGTAGTCTCTGGAGTCGTAACTTGGGTAACTTCGTTAATATCACTGAAGCAATCAGCGATGTATTTCTGAACGTTTCCTTTACAGTAAATGGGGTACACAGTCCAGGCGTTGAAACCGTTCCCAGAAATTTTCTGATGTTCTTTGAAGATCCTCTTGATGCAAGTCACGTCGTCAGTAATGTCGTCGTCTTCGAAGGAAGAGCAGGGCTGGTTACAGGCGTTTCCTGAACCAGAAACCGAGCACCAGTAAATATCACTGATTTGAAATAGGCCATGATCACCGCTGCCGTGATTTATCGCACTGGTATTGTAAGTCGATTCATGTTTAGCTATGCAAACCCAGGTTGGTATTTGATCTTCTGGTAATTTGTGTTTTGTCTTCAGTTCACGTGCGAGGTCGCATCGCTTGTAGATTTTAGCAGTAGTTAAGGAAAATGAGATTATGATTAGCAGATACAAGTAATCAGTGACTGGAGTCATTGTATACTAACGAGTTGAAGGTAAACTTCTGTATATCATTAGCTTGATACACAGCTTGACTGTAGTTTGATGTCAACTATTCAGCAAGTAGTGCTCTTGGGCAGGTATATCTTAAAACTCGTTTTCATGTTTCATATAAGTCAATAAAGATTTGTTATAGATGAAAAATTTGATTCTTATATCTATTATTTTTTATGCTCTGTATCTTAGGCATGAAAAAATATGTAAAAAAACTGTTCGTATCAATCAATCATCAAGTTGCGAAAGGTTAATGAATTATTAAAAATACAACAGCAAGTAACAAGATTTTCCGACCTTTAGAGCTATAATTGGAGCCATATAGAGATACATTTTATCTAATAGGTTATGGCGCATTTGCAGAAATATTTATTATACCAGTGTTGAAGAACTTTAAGCGCTTATTAACCGCAGACATCCGTTCGGTTAAGATATTCTAAAACGCTTCATTCATATATTTTGCCAAATTTTTTTATGATCAATGTCTTTTTAACGAATTAATGCAATTTAATGAAATTCGGTGGGTATGCTCTACCAATTACCCTCTACCAGACTCCGCATTTTCCGCCAATTCGAAAACTGCAGGGCCCTACTTAATTTATCTGGTCTCTTTCGGTTTTGCTAAAAAATTCACTGAATGCATTTTCTTCAAAGTTTAGTGCCATTTTCGAACACTATATGAAAAATGCTACCATTGCGACAAAAAATTGCTTGGCATCGTTAAAGTGAATCGAGAAGAAATGAAGACTATTTTCAAATTGGATGTACAGATTTAGCCAGGATTAGGGACCCCACTAGATTTTTTCGAACTCAACATAAGTTTTAGTAATAAAAACAACTCAAAGAAAATATGATAATTTTTATAGCAACCAAATACATAAGCGACAACCAAATACATATAAACGAAACAGAAAGTAACCTATCAATACAAAATAAATGTTGGGAAGAAAAATGACAATTCAGTGCAGATGTTCAAACAGGCCGCCATAAAACTTGACACATTTCCTTGAAGTTTTAAATAAATTTTCCTTGCGTTTTTGTCAGCTACCCTGCGCATCACTTCACGATTTCCGCTTATTTGATTGGCTGCCGCGATAATTCTGTGTCTCAGCAGAAATAGGAAACTTAAATTAAAGGGGATTGTTCTTCCAACACGATGGAGCGCGGTCTCATTTTTGCTTAGCTGTCCGAAACCATGTTGACATGATGTATCCCAACCGGTGGATATGTCGTGGAGGTCCCTAATATGCTTGCCCCCCCCCTGGTCGCCTATTCACCTAACCTAACGCCACTAGATTATTTCTTGTGGGTGTATAAGTAACTACATGAAAACCATCACCAAGATGAAGGTGAAGTGGACACAGCTCAGGAGCTGAGACGCAAAGTTATCGCAGCAGACGAAATATATGAATACAAAAAAAAGACATAATAACAAAAAAAAATACATGAATCACACCGTAGCATCGAAACCAAGGGCCTCAGAAAAATTTCCAAACCAGATCCTGAATCGCCTTAAAAAACTACACCTACCCTTAAGCCATGTCCGAGTCTCCCTTACTGATTCACTTACTGATAACATAATGGTCGATAAAAGATTAATAACTTACCCATACAAGTTGTCATATCCATGACACCATTCTTTAAACAACCGACGCTTCCATCCATATCTCTTGACTTGTTCACACAATAGCAATATCTGTCCGTATTTACCATAGGAGCGTTTAGGGAATCGTTTCTGGCTGCAAATTTATATCCCTCAATGTCTTTCACTGTGACCGTTTCTACATAATTTAATGTCATGAACCTACAAATTAAAATTAATGTTAAGTGAGTATATTCGCATACCTAATTTAAGTCACTATACTAAGTAATGTTTTTTTTTAGTAATATTCAAAAGGATCGGAGAATGAAGGAATTGGAGAAGAGGCACCCAACATTTTTATAGGGTGTCAGGAAAAAATCCTGCAAAAATTTCAGAATTAAAGTAAAATCAATTTGTTTAAAAAAAAATTAAATAATCGCAAAATACCATTTTGACCATAAAATGATGAAGACATAATTAGGAGTGAACAAGAGACCAATCGACCTCGAAACGTTTCAATAAAAGAAATCTTAACAGCTAATTTTTAATCAAGAACCTCAATCCCAATAAACAATAAATTAAAAAGTCATTTGAATAGATATAAAGAGATAAAGCCTTTTATTATTTAAAGAAAAGCTCAGTCCAGCTCTTAGTGAAATTTAGAAAACAAAATAAATTCAAACAGATAAACAATAATTTTAAAAATATATGAAAAGCTCTATTAAGCTATTTAGAAAAACAAATAAAAATAAAATAAACTAGTCATCTAAGTTAATGTAAGTTAAATAAAAAAATGTTTTACTATGATCATTATATCACGTTTTGGTATTAATTTAACTTTTAAATGCTCAACAGACTTCCCTGGATCACAATCACAAATTTGTACTTTATTTATTTATTTTTAATCATTAATGTAGACCAGGTGTCTGGAAAATTAAGCACTTTAAGCATCTTAAGCGTCTTTTGAAAGTTTTCCCCCTCCTCTAGAACTCCCCCCCCCTCCCCGGAACAGAGGCGGAAAACTTAGTAACAAAGTATATTCAAAAGAGACATAAAATGAACAGATTCTAGATGTAAATTTCTTTTCCCAATTTAAAATCAAATCAAAGCCCCTGTTGTCTGGGCTATAAAGGCTTCATCTTTACTTTTTACGCTTTACACCTTCTATCTCAACACTTTTATGTTGAGTAGATTTCAGACAATAACCAAGTAAAATTAAGTCCCCCTTCTCATTCAGTCAGAAGATTTTTAACAATTACTTCATAAGAAACTTCTATTAATTTTTTTGGAAAATTTAGATTCATTGTTTGCTTATGTATTTAAAATACTATACCCACTGATTTGTTAAAAAAGAACACAAATTAATAAAATTAATCAATAATAAAAGATGAGGATAAATTAATACTTAGCTAAGCAAATAGATTATTTTGTAGGTACCTAAATCATAAAAATATATTTCCTGTTCACATTTCCACTCATTAAATCCTCATTCTAACACAAAAGTAAATAGTTATTATCATTATTTGTTTAAAGTTAATCGTGCAGGTCCGGATGCAAGATTATTAAGTATTTCAATTTTCAAGCATTGTTTCCCTTGCTTTTGTTATTATTTAATAATGCCATGATAATTTTATACCTTTATATTTATATACATATTTATTTATTATTTATTAGTGTATTTTTTAACAAAAAAATACACTATTGAGGACGACATCACTTTTCGAAAATCACCCAAACTCATCAAATGTCCACCGATCATGACCCCCAGATCACGAAAAAGTGGTTTTCCAAAATTCACCTGCCCACGATATATATATATATATATATTTATATATATATTTATATATATATTTATTTATTTCTCCAAAATCACGATTTTTCGATTTTAAAAACGCTCCTGTAGCTTTATCTTTCAAGATTAGTGAACGAAATTTTGGATTCTTGTAAAGCTTGGGAATGAGTTTAGATTTTTGTTGAAAAAAAATCCAAAAGTCACGTTATTTCTACAGGGTGTCCTTTCAAAGTTCCCCAAATGCGGTCCTTGAGGCACGGTTTCTGGCCGCAGTTTTCAATCTAGGGGGCTGAAACTTTTGTGAGAGTAAGATGTCCACAAGGAGTGGTCTGGTATTGCACTTGAGCCAAATCGGCCGAGCCGTTTCAAAATGGCGGCCATTTGAATTTTTTGAACATTAACGGAAAATTGACAATTTTTTGAACCATTGTATGAGCAAGATGGCAAAAAAACTTTGAAATCAAATTAACAGGATTTGAAGAAAATTATTGGAAATTTGAGTTAATGCAATAAAATTAGCATATTTTCCATTAATAAGCCAGTGTCGTGGGTAGGAAAAAGGGTGAAAATGTGTCAATTCTATAACCGTTTATGAGTCCATTTTTGAAGAAGTTGAACCGAAATTTTCCATTTTTTTTGCTTTAACATATAATTTGATGTCTTAGCTTCAATTCGCCTCGATTAATGTAGCACTTTAAACGAAAGATAAAAAAGTTTTTCGCTTGTGCAAAATTAGCTTACACTTATATAAAATTATTAAATCGATGAAATGGTTCGCAATTTCTTTTTTATTTTTTTTCACATTCAATTATGAATGGTTCTGAAAATTAGAAGAGCAATCGCAACGACAATTAAATCACCTACATGCAGGTGAAAAAAGTATTCAAATTGGTTTTTTAATAACTAAGATATGACCAGTTTAAAAAATAAAATGAGTAGATGTAGCTACCTGACGTACTACATAATATATTAACCCCATCATCACTACAAATTCGAAACGCACCGTGTGGCTCAGTTTGTTACATCCTTGACTAGCTAACTGTTGGAGCGGGTTAGCATCCACGAGAGGATCATTCTTTTTTTTTTTTGTAGGTAGGTGGAGTTTTCCCAAAAAAAAATCGGATTATTTTTCATTAAATTCATTATAAAGAAAAATAGGAAGAAAATATTTATTATTGAATCGCATAAAAATACACTATTTCTGCGATTGATGCGCAAGAAGGTTTTTTACCTTTATAGTTAGCGGGATTTTCCCATTTTCCCAAAGGACACAGTTTCCCATCCATACACAGGGACAAGAAGTGATGAACGAGATATTACAACAGTTCTTTTCTCTCCGGGAGTAATGCAGAATTGTTGCAGGAAACTCTCCCCAATCTTAATAAGTGAAAAACGTGAAAAAAGCTAAAGACTGTGGCTTTATCCACTAACAGAACTGGATAGAAGCTAAATAGAAAAACGAATAATAATAGCCATTTTCCGCGAGAAGAAGAAGCTATTTGCTTTACGGCTTTATAAAGAAAATCATGGTATACAGCTTTAAAAATCTTAATTAATTGGAGGTTTTTTATAATTAATTAATAAACGAATTATTAATTAATTAAATATTGGGTTAATCAATACTACACCACGTTATTAGGACACTAATAAGAATTAGAGAGACTAATAATAATAATTAAAATTCTAATTATTTTGCCTATTGGTTATGGCGATAAATGGCGCTCTACACCGTCATACTCCACACTCTGCTCTCGCGCTCTTAAATGATTGATATTAGTCATGCATGTCGTGAATTCCGGAACCAGACTATCTGTGATTGGCTCTTGGTGGTGATTTTTAGTTTATTATTTTGCATGCTGAACTGTGATTGACTTGACTGCGTGAACGTGCGTCTACTATCTTATTACGGCATGATTATAAAACTGAAATCAGCAAATGGCAACTGTAATGTCTATAATTATGCCTCAAGCAACCACGAGTAAGAAATTTTTATTTTATCATTATTTTCCACGTACGGACTAAATTGCATTATTTTAATCATCCTCATAGGTGTTATTATGTTATTAAGATTAAAACATGTAAATATACGTCTTGGTATGCTGGCGTTTTATATACTTTTCCTGATGTTAATTTGCATAATTTTAAAACCAGCCAAGGAACTGGTTAAGTAGGTGTTAAATGCTATGTTTACCTAGTGAGCTATTTCCTATGTTTTGTTATGCTTTGCATTATCTTTTTATATTTGCCTTGTAATTATAATAACTTCATTATTTATTACCGCATATGTCTAAGAGAAGAATAGATCGGATTGTCTTTTGCTTTTCGTAACTTCGACCTTGAAAATTTTTACAATTTGTTAGATTTGTTGGTTAAGTTGCCTGGTTTTGGAGTTTTTTATTTATTTTATAAGCAAGCTTCGTTCTTGACAAAAGTTAATCCGCACATCGTAAACATTGCTACTATTACTACCAAGAATTTTTGCAAAATTATTAACCTAGGGTCAATTTGGGTCTTCATTACCTATCACACACAAGAGTTAGTAAATGAGTTGTATAGAATTAGATAATAATTAAAGAGGAGACTATTTACGAAATTTTTTTTCTTCAATTTACTAGTCTCTAAATTAATCTTACATGCAAATATCTTCACCAAAACTATCAAATTCCATGTCTTTAGTGATAAATGGGGGGAAACTTATCGTTCCTCTAACTTTATTGCATAAGGAAAATTCACCCTTCCAGTTGTCCAAATAAGTTTTATTTTCATATCTAATTATATGGGCAAGTTCTTCTTTTTCTTTAAGCCCAGATTTAATGCTGAATCTTCCAAGATGTGTATAATTTTTCTAAAAAAAATTGTTCTAATATTTTATCATTTTTTTTTAATATACTCCGGTGGTAAACTTACGTAGTGCAACTGAGCAAATAAAATCGTATTATCGACTACTCTCATTGGTTTATTGGCAGCAGATTTTTCTTTTACTTGCTTGCATATCATTTTAGTTGCAAAGCTGCCCCCTTCACCACCATTTATACAAATAGGGAGACCGTTGAATAGCAGGTCTCCCACTTTAACCGTCATGAATATTTCGGGATTCTTATTAAATATTCCTTCCAGTTCTTCATTTATGGTTCCTAGAGCATCTGGTGCTGTTTCTTCCACAGTCAGAAGGAAAGCCTACAATAATTTCGATAAGCAAATTACTGTCTTGCAATATAACTTATTAACAGGATTAAACTTACCAAGAGCGCAGAGTTGAGTACTGTAACTGTATCACTTTCTCTGAGTGCTCCCGAAGAGGACTGGTCGAATTCAAATCTCATATATTCATAAAAAGAAATTTCGTCTTCATGTTCCCAAGATACGTCAGATTTCCATCGGTATGCTCTTCGAATATATGAAATATAAATAGAGAGTGAAAAAAATTAAAAGTCACGTGATCAGATATTTCAACTGAAAGATCTGGTCTCGTTTGGAGACTCGAGTCTGATGAGGCTAGAGGTTGAAGAACTCGAGTCCCGTTTGGGGGTGCATAAATTTAAAATTTCAGTACTGTTTGGTACCTAATTGTGTCAAGCCAAACCTTCTGAAAACTTCTATTGTCAGGCGATTTTTTTATTCTTGGATATTGAGCAAATAGAACGACGAATATTTAGAGATAAAATTTTATTTTCTTATACAAGATTAATTGCAGTTATTATTGTTATAGTTGAATTTGGTAAGTTTAACAGCTTTCATTAATAATTAAGCAAAACAATATACATAGCGACATTTCACTTACTTGTAAACATAGGGTCCTTTTTCTAATACTATCGGTTGCGCTCCTTGCATAACATCTGCAGCATTTTCTACATTAAAAAAATAAATTTTATAGTAAAAAGGAAAAGGTATTTTCATGAAGTTATCCCACTGCTTTGTGTTTTCCTTCAGAACAGATTGCTAAAAATAATAAAATTATTAACTTAGATTAAAGACGTAATTATCGGTGCTAGAATATCACCTCCCATATTTTTTCCTCGACAAACGTTGGAAAAACTTTATAGCCCAAAACAAGTCCCGCTACAACCAATAAGACACCGCCTATCAAGCAACATATCAGAAAATTCCTGTTCAACACCAGACGCATTGCCTCTTTTCAGGTGTCGCACGTAATACAATAAAGCAATGGAACTGCTATCGTAATTGAAAGTACCGGATATGGAATAGCTAAATTACACCATCATCACAGTCACATCAGTCCGAATTATCTGACCATGATCACTTAAATGAATAAACAACATAGGTAGACATCATCATTAACGTATTAAATATGAGGATCAATTCCTGATCAAATTGAAGATTTTTATCTTTGTCAAATTAACCTTGAAGTACTTTAGGGTTGATTTGTGGTAGCAAATTATGTATTTGTAATTTATTATCTTTTATGATAAATTGATTATCATCATTTTTTTTATTATATTTATTTTGGATTAATGTCTTTGTAAATGTTTAGTTGTATGCATTAAAAACAATGAAGTTGTGTTTTGTGAGCATTGATTTAACACGGAATGCTACTAGTAATATTTAAAAACAAATTTTAAAATTGTCTCAATGAGAATTTATAGTTAATAATGGTCCCTATTATTCGCAGCCAACCAACTTCTGTATTAAAAAATAGCAAAGAAAATAGCAGTCAATGCAATATAAAAAAACAGACAGTGGCCTGATATTTTTCTCCCCTACTTCATAAAAGGCAACCTAATGCAGCATAATCACTTAATAAAGAACATTCACAGCATTCTCCATTCAGTCAAATAACGCTATTATTCCATATTATTATCTGGATTTTACAGAATATCCTGTTCCTGTCCCGTCTTATACAGGATTTGTAATTTTTTAATCAATCGCTTGGCCCACAGAGGCCGACTCGAATGAGCTGGAACAACCTTATATTGGAGCCATCAAACGAAGCGTGAACACCAGCATGACTGAACACAAGAGGAACAAATAAAAAGAAGAAAGACAATAATGATGAAGAGTAAAGTTTTATTTTATATTCATCCAACGTTACCATTCAGATAACCGACCATATCTTAGATATTAGAAACATCCTCTGGTGAATGACGCAACGTTACCAGTACAGAGCTTCTTGTATGCTACCCAAGCCGAGAATCCTTAATTTTCTTAGCACAAGTCACGTCATCAGCGATGTTGTTATCTCGAAACGCCGAGCAAGGCTTACCACAACCCTTGCCTCTTCCTGGAGGGGAGCACCACCACCTTTGATTTATCTGGAAGATACCATGGTCACCACTTCTACGATTGTATGCTGCCGTATTGTATCTGGACTCATGGTATGCAATGCACACCCACTTCGCTACATCCCTGGCTGGAAATTTGTATTTATACCTTAATTCTTTAGCAAGTTGACAACGGTTGTAAATTTTCGCGTTGACTACTACGATTAACATAACTATTATGTCCCCGGATCGACTTTAAAAGAAGAAAAACTTTTTTGTTTTTGATTTCTCAGAAAATTTCACTTTTGATGATCTGACCTGCTTGATTTCAAATCCCCAAAACAAAAGTTACGGTAATTATTTACATCCGCGGCTCCTAAGTTTCATCAATTTTTTCGGGACCGAGGAGCGAAATAGGGGTGCTGGGTGGGTAAGAAGCTAAAAACAGCCAGGGCAAACTAATATCAAGGTCACCACTAAGGCCTCTTTGGCACTACGGTCGAATTTCTATTTTTTTCACTTTCAGGGCAAGGAATATCTTCGAGAATAACGGTAGCACAATTTTTATTTTCAAATTTGCATTTATTTTGCATTTATACTCCAAAAATACGCGACATCGCTCGCTATTATATTCCGACTACGTTTGCATGCCGTGTATGTTGCGTCTGTTACCAGACCGGCTCTGTGGTGTTGTTTACGAGTTTCCGCCGTCCTCTCGACACTCTGAACTTGCATGTTTATTATGATATTCGCTGTTCTAAACAGGCCCGCACTCTGGAAGACCTTCTTTTGATGCCGTTTTGTTCGCTTATCTTTCATTTGCCCAGCAAATTAATACCTTCCTGGTGTTACTATAGGTATGTCCTCCACCCCTATATAGGTGCCATAGTGAAACTGTAGGAGCCGCGGATGTAAATAATGACCAAAGTTACTTTTTAGGTAACTCGAACGGTTCTTGAGATATTATACTTTTTCTTTAATAATTGGAATTTTTTCATACCTATGTAATTTAATTTTTTCTGAAGAAATTCAAATAATCGTAACATGAAATGAAATTCTCAAAAATGACAATTATTATTAATTTTCTATTCGAATAATGCTCCTCCTTTTTCTGCACACATTTCAATGCGAGCTTTCCCAGTTCCGTAACATTGAATTAGATAAATTATTTATTGTAAAGTCAACATTATAACATACAGTAGATTAATTTGCACTTCAAGTGATTTGTTAGATTTGACAACTGCTGTCAGTGTTGTTTTTCAATTAATCATCTTACCAATAAGCTTACGTCTAAAAATTACGAAAAAAAAATTATTCAATTATTGAAAATCCAATTATATAAGAAAAATTATATTATCTCAAGAACCGTTCGAGTTACCTAAAAAGTAACTTTTGTTTTTGGGGATTTGAAATCAAGCAGGCCAGATCATCAAGAGTGAAATTTTCTGAAAAATCAAAATCAAAAAAGTTTTTCCTCTTTTAAAGTCGATCCGGGGAACTGTATAGCAACATCAATATTTTAACTTGAAATCTCATTATGTTCATTTGAATAGGAAGGTCTGTTATTACTTCGAGTTTTAAATCTTTATTGAATTTATACTGTTAAGCTTTTATAGTAAGTCTTGTACAAAAATAATCCATCCAACTTGTAAAATATAAAATAACTTTAATCCAGAAAAGCAGGGATAATAAAATCATTATTTACTTGATTACAGTATTTTTTGATTTCATTGATCAACACAAATAAAGCATACCTATATAGTAAAATATACTGAGTGATGATTCATTGTTCTGACCATGTCTAATGAATTTAAGTAAGAAACCGGAAGAGTTGAAAATATAAAATTACATAATAAGCTTTATGCATGATAATGATAATATACTGTTGTCAGTTCTACAACATCCAATAATCCAAATCATTTTTGCGTAGGTAAGCATAATAATTATTATTATTGTATGCATAAGCATATCTTGTGATGTGTAAGACTTTTGTATGTAGTTTGGGAGATCAATTTAAAAAATTTATTGTAGTAATTTCCTGAAATTTTAGCTAATCTTATTTTTGTTATATATACATATATACTGCACAATTTCAAGTAAAATTTATTACAATATTTATGTTCAACCTTTTTGTACCTGTGTCAATGACCAAAGTAGTCGAGACACGTTAATATAAATAAATAATAATAAATAAATAAATAAATTATTTTTGTTAAAATGGAGCACAATAATAGGGAAACACTTGATAAGAACTCAAGTACTCATGTAATAAAACTCTTCATCTTAATTATCGTTATTGTTGTGGAAGTAAAACTTAATTAGATAATTATACTGACAATGACAAAACAATTAAGTACTTACGCTTCGTAAGACGCTTATTCATTTGAGTACGAACTCGAATGAGCACAAGTCGTCCAGAACGAGCATTCTGGTATAGACGAACACGAAAAAAAAATGTAAAACGTGCTCAGACTTTTCGGATATGCTCATCTACACCAGAATTTCTATGCCTCGTTCTGCGCGACTTGTGCTCATTCGAGTTTGTGCTCAAATAAATACACATAGTTCTTCGTCGAGTTGAGATTTCAGACCCCTCAACAGGAAAAATTCCGAAATATCTGCCGCAAAACTTTTTAGGTGAAGGTATCGAATTGAATCAATCTAAACTAATGCCTCAATGTTCCTATTGCTCATAATACGAAAAAAACCAATAGCTCAAGGTGATAACCTAACAACAAAACAATAACCTTGAGTTTTTGTTTAAAATTTTTCCACAAAAACACAAAATCATTGTGGAAGTTAGTTCACTTATTAAAGGGCAAGTTAACTACACACCATAGGTATGCTCAGCTAATTCGCTGTAGACAACAATAAAGAATATCGATACGTTAATAGCGCAAATTCGTCAACGACTTCCTACGAATCATGACCAAGTTCACTAATAAAAGAGCATATTTCGAAAATAAATAAAATAAAACGATAAACGCGCGGCCATAAGGAAAACGAAAGTTGACTATGAAAACTCTGGGATCTAGTCGGCTTTGAAAATTTGTGAAAATGAGTGAATTTCCAATAATAAGAAAGATATGGTAAAAATAAGAAATATCGAATTTTCAGTTTTTCAACATATTTCATGAACGATCACAGATATCTGAATAAGAGGACACCGAAGTGGTTCTAGAAAACCCAAGGTTGATGGGTATCACGCCCTGAGTAATAGATACAAGGTGTTTTATGGATATCGCCAATTTCTTTCAAGGCCATAAATAACGAACCACCCTGTTTAATTTTTTGAAATTTGGTTTAAAAGTTTCCATTTCCCTGCACAAACGTTTGACATAATAATAGCCGAAAGAAAAATCCAGGTCCGGACCTACAAAAAATTAATAAATGTTCGTTAAACAACACCCTGTATAACAGAATTTTCAAAGTTTGTTTTGGCATTTTGAATGAGCAGAAAATATTGAATTAAACAATGTACTTTTTGTAGTTCAGCATCCGATTCTACGAGTGGCATTTTGATCTAGATGTTAGATTTTTGCTTAAACATCTCAGACAATAATATTATAGCGTCGTCGCTGCTCTCCTTTTCCAAACAATTGTCTTCGATTGGTAAAAACTTTTCTACTGTTCTTAAATGGTAACTTACTTATTAGTATATACTATTCAAAATAATATTATCAGCCAGTACATCTGGAATCGTTTTTGTCAGGACAACCTTTTTTGTTAGACTCAGGACTCAGATCCCTGTCAAATCGATTTTTGTATTTTTTAATTTTCCCACAAAATTTCGGCCTTGATTTTCCTGATTTCAGGCTTTAATCGTAACGTGTATTATACCGGGTATAAAAACCAGACTAGCTTGTCTGAAAACTACCTTACACCTCGAAATGAAAGATGATAATATTTTTAGTAAGTAGGAAATACAAAAAAATGGGTTTAAGAAATAAGGCTAATCTTAACTTTATTGTAGGTAGGTACCTACTATACAGGTTGATCCATTTTAATTTTTTTTTTTTTTGAAATCATTGAGAAGGGATATCATTTCCGGAAAAAAAGTTTCAGAGACAAGTTATTCATTTTGGAGCCAAAAACCACCCCCACCCTTAACCCCCTTCCTAGGGATGAGGTGATTTCGACGTCTTAAATAGGACCCCCATTTTTTATTACGGATTATGATTTTGTGTGGAACAAAACTAAACTTTTGTCTGAAGCAATTATTTCACGCGATTCAACCCTGATCCCTTAAAATGTAATCCATAATAACCGATTTTTCGATATCCATTTACTTTCTTATGACTAAAAAACGATCTCCAGGGGAAAATTGCAAGAGGCATTAATTTGGAAAGGACAATTATTTGGGCATAAAAACTACCCCCCACCCCCAATAAAAATATCAAAGTCAGCCCTAAATATTGGGGGTAAGGGTGAATTGGGGGGGGGGGGGTACTTTTTGTATCCAACCGAATACCCTTTCCAAACCAACAAGTAAAAGAATAGCAAAAAATCCATTTTTTGATTACATTTTAAGGGATAAATTTTACATCGCATGAAAAAATGCTTCAGACAGAAATTTCTTATTTTTCACACAAAATCATAAGCCGCAATAAAAAATAGGGGTTTCTATTTAATAAGTTGAAGTCGTAGGCTTAAGTAGGGCGGCTTAAAGATGGGGGTTAGTTTTTGGCTCCAAACGATGTCCCCCTCAAAACTGGATAACTTGTGTCTAAAACTTTTTTCGAAAATGATGCCCATTCTCAATGATAAAAAAAACGATTAAAATGGATCAGCCTATATAATAATGAGTACATATCTAAAGATGCGTTCGAAACGATAGTAGCCAAACTTAAAGTTATTTTGTTATCCCAACCAATTTTTGATCACACACTTTCAAATATTATTTTTATTATGGTAAATGTTGAAATCGAGACAAACATAAAAGCGAAAGGTATGCCGTCTAGGTATATGTGTATTAAAATTTTTCTCTCAAGTTTCGACCTCAATCAGATGACATCCGAACTGCCTCGGGTCGTGCGTCGTACAGCCACACGCAGTTTGCTGCGCCTCCGTAACATGTCCAGTATGCTCGTTCAGCCGCGCTTTGCCTCGTTCCCGTTCGTGCTTAGATGAGTACGCGACTTTAGAAAGGCACCGCACCAAATCAATGAGTTATTACTTATGCTGATACAAGAAGTAGATCTGATATGATGAACTGATATTAATAATAATAACTGATATTAATAATATGTCTGGTCACCAAACTTAATTGGGTGATTAGATGCTTATAAGATAGTTGAATGAATTATAAATTAATAAACATTATACCTATATAGGGAAGAAAATGACGGATAAACTCTTCAGTAAATTGTAGGGGACACTCAGTAAAGTACGGGAAAAATAATTTTAAAAAATCCAGAGCTACATTTTAAAAGATATAAGTAAGCAAAATATTGAACAATAAATTTGGCAACGTTTAACACGATAACAGTTGGTATTTGGTAATTTCGTCTAATATCTAACAATGTAGGTAGTCAAGGTATCAAAACCGTTGTTGCCAAATGCTTTTTTTTCAGCATCTTAGAAAAGAAAAAAAAATCTTATTAAACTTTCCAAGCCAGTAATACATCTTAAGCAATTTTTTTAGTTGATAACGATTAAAGTACCCTTTTTATATCTGTAAAATCATTTATTTTTTGCAAATACTGAAAAACAACGATAGTAAAATGTTAACTTTGACATTTTTTATCTCACCAAATTGAAGGCCAGAATATTTTTAATTATTTTTCCCGTACTCTACTGAGTGTCCCCTACAATGTACTGAAGAGTTTATCCGTCATTTTCTTAACACCCTGTATAATTAATTTTCTATGCGATCGATTTGAAACAATCTAAACTAATGCCTTAATTTACTTTTGCTTTTGCTCGTGGTACAAAAAAAAAACATTATATAAAAAAAAAACTGAATGTGATCCAGTTTGAAAATTTTAATTATTATTGGTTCCGAAAAGAGGTACCTTCTTCAGAACATCACAATGGAAGTAGTTCACTTGTTAAATGGCATAATTACTTATCATTTACTCAACTATTTCGCAGTAGACAACAATAAATAATATCAATACGTTATACGTTAATAGCACAAATTCGTCAACGGCTTCCTTCGAATAATCATGATCAAGTTCGCCAATAAAAGAGGTAATTTCAAAAAGAAATCGTTTATTGTTACAACATTACTCTTATAATATAATACTTAAAATAATTGTAAAATACGCATATTTTCCGAATTTAATCGTTTAAAAGCAACCTTTTGTGAAAGAATCAACATTTCCAGTGCAGTACTTATTGTATGCCACCCAAGCAGAGAATCCTTGTTTGGCCTTAATTGTCTTAGCACATTCCACATCGTCAGCGATATTATCATCTTCGAAAGCAGAGCAAGGCTTACCGCAACCCTTTCCTTTTCCTGGTGGAGAGCACCACCAAAGTTGGCTAATTTGGAAAATCCCATGGTCACCACTGTTGCGGTTTACTGCTGCTGTGTTGTATCTGGACTCATGGTAAGCAATGCACACCCATTTCGCTATGTCTTTGGCAGGTAGTTTGTATTTATTTCTCAATTCTTTAGCAAGTTCGCAACGTTTATATACTTTGGCGTTGATCGCAGCGATTATAACAAATAGCAGAAAGATTTTAACAATTAGTGTCATCTTGGTTTGTTAAGTTAACTAAATAAATGATACTATTGCTTCTGCAATAAGTTTAGACTGACTCTTCAATGCAAAAGTTCCCAACCTTTATACTAAATTCTGTGGAAAAATGGGTCATCGTTCTGGCAATAAAAGTGAACGAAACCGAATATTATGTTGCAATAATAATAATTGTTATCAAGAAAACAGGTAAGTTTTGTATTTACTTGAAAGATAATTTCAAAATGCGTTAATTAAAAATGGAGTTAAAAATATATGATAATTATTATTGTTACTTTAAAGACGTTACTGCTATAACATGTTGTTATCTAGGATAATATACTTTACAAGGATTATCGGTTACAAAAGTACGTGTACTTCAATTTGGTAAACACCTCGGATCTGAGTTAAAAATAGATCAATCCTCGGATAGTATTAAGAAATATTCAAAGCAATAATAAGAACATGAAAGACTTCCAGGTGAATGATGTTCTTTAGGTTTTGATATTCATTTTAAGATACATTACGACCTGCAGGCGGTATTGACCTGCAGGTGGTTAGCTTGACCAAGATAGAAATATTCAAACCAATTTTCTTTACTTTTCTATATGTGGTGTTTAAAAAAATTAAAAGCGTGGTTCCCTGCCTCCTTCTAAGAAAAAAGTTCCTGTTAACATGGATCCGCAAATGTACCGTTCTCAAGATACCAAAAATAAAATTTCAGTTTGATTTTCAATATTTTTCAGTTTGATATCTCAGAAACCGTTTGAGATATAAAACTAAACTTTTGTACACGTCTTATTAATAGTACCGTTACATTTGATAATTTTTATATTGAGCCTTCCTAGAAATTTTTTATTGATTATTTATTGTTTGGTATTTCGGTTTTTGGTTGAAATAAATTATTTGAAGATATTTTTAATTTAGTTTTTAAACGTTTCGGGAAAGAACCGAAATCCCAAACGGTAAATTAAAAATTAATAGTACCTACCTACGTTTTAAAGGCCTAATTATTTTTTTTTTATGACAGTGACACAAATCATAAAATTTTTTATCAAAAACAAGAGTTATGTTTTTAACCACAACAAAAAATGTTGCTACTTTTATGTTTTTCATCACAAAATGCTGTTTTTCGCGAAAACAACCAAGAGTACCTTTTTTATGTAGAAATCATTATCAGTTTAAAATGTAGGTACTTTCATAATGTCATTTTTCAGGAAATTTATTTTAGTAGCGCTAAAAAAGTCAATAATATTGAAGATAAGACGTTTACAAGAGTTCAGTTTTTTTATATATCAAACAGTTCCTGAGGTATCGTCGAAAAACTAAAAAAAAAAAAAATATATTTTTTTTTAGTATCTCGAAAACGGTTGGTTTGTAGGCCCATATTATTGGGAACTTTTTTCTCAGAAGTGGCCAAGGAATGACACCTTTCATTTTCCGACACATGTTTTGAAACACCTGTAAGTATATGGTATCAATAAAGGCGTTTCAGACTACTTGCTTGACTACTTCACTGCTTGACTGAGAAAAAAAGAACATTTCCAGTCTCCTAACCAAAAAAACAACATTATTCATTTTTACAACTTAAATAGCTTGTATCGATAATTGGAACGCTTTGGAAAAATATAAGCCGCGATGGACAGACAGATAAGACAACCAAGTCTCTGCTCATTCATAAGAGTTTCTTTTTGAACTTGTAACGACCTCTAAAATGGATAATGTTACGAGTATAAAACCATATTTCAGCGTTATATCTTTATTGAGCTCAAAGAAAATCAATGTAATTTGTGATGGCAAATGTGTGATCCAATAAAATTTCAGTTTTCTTCTTTAACACACGGCGAAACGCTCAAATATTTAAATTTAATTAATTTATTACATAGGTAGGTACTAAAACTACACACTGTATAAGTAATTTTTATATCCTAATATTTATCGAGTTCAAAATTCTATTTAAGAATTTTGTGAACAGGTAAATAAAATTGTCTAAAATTTCTTAATGCTTAATTGCTTAATAAATATTGTAAATATTTGTCTAAAGTAGATAGGCATATATTTAACAATAAACATCAAATAAAAAGGTAAAAGAACTACTCCTATCAATTCTATTATACCGCCAAATTATATTTCCTTATTTATTTATCCAGGTTTTCCCACGTAAGTATGTGGATACACACAAAAACAGACGCCGGAGAATGTTCTATCTCTACCTATTATTACTCTAATAGTATTTTGCATAACATCTTAGGTGATTACAAAGACAGCTTAAAAAAGGGCAATGGTACAAAATATTTCTACTTTTTTCCGAAAAAAATACGTGTTTACATAATAATTACAATTATTGTCCTAATTCCTTAAATTTTATAGATAGGTACCTAGTGATTATTTTTGCCTATTCCAAGTATTCAAGGGTGGATATAACAGCTTCATTCATTATTCTTCTATAAAATCTTTTGATAGACATTGCAAAAGATAATATTTTGAGCAAAAGAAAATTCTTGAATTCTTTTAAAACTAGACATTTCTTCTTCTTCGTCTTAAAATATCTGTTATGATGCTTATGGAACAGAATTTCAGCAACGAGAATCAAACCTAAAAAACACATCAATGCTATAAATTAAAAGTTATTGCAAAAGTTATCATAACTTTTTATGATACTTCCAGCCTATTAAAATTAAATATATATCAATTTTAAAGTTGAACAGTCCCAATTATTTAACCAAATTTTTAATTTTGTAATTAGTTTTTATGTACCTAGTTATTTGCGGAATTTTATCTGTGTTATACCTACTTCTAAACTAATAACAAAGAAAAACGGTAAACAAAACTCAAAAATGACTATGACTCAGGTAGATGACCTAGCAAATATTTTTTTTCGAGAAACTAATCATTACGTTCGCTCCTCTCAAATTATATCCCATGCAGGATTGTCCTGAAAATGGCGGTAAAACTCTGCAGTACGTTGTGGGGAAGCATGGATTCTGGAAGACCATAAAAAATAATGAAAAAAATCCAAGTCATCAATTGACTGCGAAATGAAGAGGCAAAGTTGAAGACTCGACTTCTTAATTTTTGAGTACTGAGTAAAAATAATCATGTACCTATACAAATAATTAAGCATCTTTAATGGTTATATGATTAGAAAATTGCTCAAACGTTTACATTTTCTCTTAAATTTTGTTTCAAATATCTGATTTTTTATCAAGATGCTGTGAAAATTTATTTGGAAAGATGTTTTCGAACCGTGAACAAGTGGTTCGCGAGAATTTGTAAACGGGTCAAAATGGTACTCTTAAAATGTGCTTCAACAATGATCAAAACTGTCGATGAAAAATCGTCAAGTTTTATGTCATTTTCCTAACATTGACGAACAAAATGTACACAAATCGTGATTACACAGATATAATAATAATAATAATAAAGAGCCTTTATTTGTTTGTGTACTGTACCTACATTTTACAATACAAAATTAAACTGGGAGGCGAAGTCTAGCCTGGGCTACTCTACTTAACCTCCCGCCAATGAAATTAACAACATATTTACTTAAACCAATAAAACAATAACTTCACAACCGCTGCTGAATTTCCAGTAAATAAATTTTATAATGTTTTTTCAAAAAATTTAGGGTACGTGTTCTCATAAAGCTAGGTATAGCATTAAATATTTTAACCGCATTGTACGTGAAACATCTCTGAGACCCAGCAAGACGGAATTTGGGTAGCATTAATGTATCTGTATATCTAATAAGGCGATGATGCATGTCACCTCTTAGCAACAATTTCTCTTTGAGGTATGGAGGTGTCGATGTATATAAGATTTTGTACACTAACGAGCTCATATGATATTTGAAAAGGTTTTCCATTCTCAACCATTCCAGCTCATTTATTTTAGCTGATACTCTGTCATATTTTCGGAGACCAAATACAAATCTGCAACACGCATTTTGCACTTTTTGAAGGCGATATTTAGTTGATTGGTACAGACATGGAAAATAAAGAACCAGACCATAATTTAGAATAGAAAGCACCAGACTCTCGCATAATACCTTTCTCAACCGAAAGCCAAGCAAGTGTCTGTTTCTGTACAACTGCCTCAAAACTAAGTAAGACTTCTTAAGCAGAATGGAGACCTGCTCATTGAACCGCAGTCTACAATCAAAAATTATACCGAGATTTTTTTGACACCTTACACTCCTCAATGGCTGGTTCCCAACAATCAGCTGTAAGTCCTCCACATCCGGGCTCGAACCAAATGTCATAACGCTACATTTTTCGGGATTTAGCCTGAGCCCGTGGGCATCAGAAAAGGCTACCAAAGATGCAATATCACTATTCATGCGATTTGAAGCAAACTCCACCATCTGGGGGCCATACGAGAAATAGAGCTGGGTGTCATCCGCAAATGACTGGATACTAACATGTTGTATTGTTCTTGGACAATCTGCTACATAGATCAGGTAAAGGACCGGTCCCAAGACAGAGCCTTGGGGAACTCCAGATGTAACCGGAGCAAAATCAGAGGAAGAAGTATCATCGAAAATAACCTTCTGGAAGCGATCTTCCAGATAATGACTAAAAAAACCACATGAGATGTCATCGAAGCCAAAGTACCGTAGTTTTGCACATAAAAGTCTATGGTCAAGGGTATCAAAGGCCTTTGAATAGTCCAACTGAACCACTGATGTGGCAAGCCCGAGGTCCAGCGACCTAATGATGTGATCTGTCAGGTTCAACATCGAGGTTGTTGTGCTGTAGCCCTTACGGAATCCCGACTGACTAGTTGGAATTAATTCGGAGTCGACCACGAATTGATAAATTTGTTTAGACACTACCTTTTCAAGTACTTTAGACAACGAAGGAAGAATACTAACTGGGCGCAGGTCGGAAAAACTCTCAGGATTAGAGACTTTGGGCAGGGGTTTAATCAGGGAATATTTCCACTGTTGCGGGAAATATCCGGATTCCAAGCAGCAGTTGATGATATGAGTCAGATAAGGAGCGATCACATGTAAGGATAGCTTTAACATTCTGGAGGAGATATCATCAGATCCGATTGCATTTGATCTAAGACCTGTCACTATGTCTTTTATTTCTTCAATTGTCGATAAGCGAATCGAGAAACTCTGGTCTGTGTTATATCTATTTGTTAAGTAATAGGCTGTTGTATCAGGACAGTTATTTTTCGGTGTGAATACCGATAAGAAATACTCATTCAATTCACAAGGCCTTTTCAGATTAGCAGGAAGCTCCACTGATCGCTTACCCTTTATATTTAATGACTTCAATGCATTCCAAAGTTGTCTGCTATCATCACCCTTAGAACGACTCGAGAGATAAGCAACCTTTTCTCGCCTTATTGCACTAACAACTGTATTCCTTAATTGTTGAAAATATTTGTAATCTAGAATATTTTTAGTTCGCTTGTATCTAGATAAGGCACTGTCTCGGGACCTCATGATGCAACGAATATTGTAAGTCAACCACGGCGCGAAAGGCTTGGTCACCCTAGACGTGATCAATGGAGCATGTACGTCGAATAACCTCAAAAGTTGATCTGTCAAATACTTAACTTTGTGATCAATATTTTCGAAATATAGTAAACGATCCCACTGGATCTCTGACAAGTCTTTATTAAATTTGTCAACGTCGAATGCACGAAAATCTCTGTAGGTAATAAGTTTAGGTTTAGGACGAGAATGCTTTAGATTAAGAGTACAAAAAATCGCCCGATGATCAGAGATCTGATGAACCAATACACCTGCCTCAAGGACCAAATCACTTTTGTTCGTAAAAATCACATCCAGGAGTGTCTGAGAGTTTCCCCGTATACGAGTAGGTTCATCAATTAGCTGCGTAAAATCATAAGAGGCCACGCATTGCATAATGGACCGATCAGTAAACTGATCTTGATTGATATCACCCATAATGACGATGTTATCATATTGTGGAACAATAAACGAAAGTAAGTTATCCAGGTATTCGATAAAATTAATTAAATTACATGCAGCAGTACGGTAAATAACTCCAACCAATAGTACAACCCCACCAACCTCCATCGAGATCCACAATTGTTCCACCCCCGGAATACAAACGAAATCCTCCAACACGACAGAGTACTCAAAGCTTTCACGTATGTATACCGCTACACCACCACCTCGACCTCCGCGATCCCTCCGAGCAATGCGAAAGCCCTCCACAAATAATGAATCATCACTTACCCCATCATCAAGCCAGGTCTCAGTTATACCCACGACATCGAATTGATTTACATATATCGAGGATGTGAATAAGTCAAGTTTAGGGAACAGAGAACACGTATTGTAATGCCCAAGTTTCAGAATTTTAGTTATATTGAATTTTATTTTTGTGGGCTTGGATTTTCTCCAAATAATACCAGCACTTGACACTACTTGCAGCATGATCGGTGTTGACGTTCTGCCTAGTGGTTCTTTTGTTTAGAGCAGTACAATTTACACAACATAATTTATCCTGACTGCAGTCTTTCCTCTCATGACCCCCAGCACAGTTTGGACACACTGTAACTCCACTCCGGCAATCCTTCTTGAGGTGACCAATTTTACAACATTTGAAACATCTTACTACGTTGAAATGTTCCCCAACACCACATCTTGCCCATCCCACATATAAGTAGCCCTTTGCCATAATCTCCTTGAAAACACTGGGCTCTGTCTCTAGTACAACATTATAACAGTTTTTAAACCTAATTTTGGTAATAAATTTAATATCTTCAACCCTTACATTAAGATGATTAGATGTAATAAGGTTTTCAACAAAATCCTGATCATCCAAGGTGCCAGGTTCCACGTTATAAATGATTATACGAGGATTGAACTTCTTTGGCACAGATATTGCGTAAGCACTACCAAACTTGTGGTCAAGAGCCTGTTTGAGGCCATCTCTAGAATTAGCATCCTTACAGTTTATAAGTATGCCGTCTTTGATGAGCTTAGTTCCTGTAACAGTTCCGCCGAGAGCTGAAGGGTTGAATTTGGACTTGATATTATCGGCTAATTCTACATTTGTGATGTTTTGATTTGTTTTTTTAACCAACAGAACAGCTGTTTCTTTATTTACATTAACTACTGACGAATAAGTTCTAATCGGAGTGTTATCTACAGGTGATAAGTCGCCATCCTGTTTGCGAGGAATCGCATTAATGAACTTATTATTTTTTAACAAACCATTTGAAAATTCCAGCTCATTTACATACTTCATTAGAATCTCTTTTTCTCGCTTCAAGCATTCAACTTCTTTCAATAATATTTCCATCGTTACTGTGACACCATCACCACTCGTACACGACTTGCTATCTTCCTGACAACCACGACATTTGAATAAATTTTTATCCACCTTGATGACCCGTGATACAGCATCCCAGCACTTCACATGTACCGCAGAATCACATTGAGGATTGCAACACTTCAAATCACTTCCTGACGTAAATTTGCTACAAAATTTGCACTTCCTATCAATATACTTCCCGGTCTCATCGGAGACCGAACCACCAGCCATGCTGCCTCGACAGCGAATATGGTGTTGATCTTGGGTGAATGCCATGGGAATGCACATGAGGCCGCAAGGGTCTACGCACAAATATTTCCAATTCGCAGACATCCAAAATGGTAACTTCATCAGGAAATTGGAAGGAAGTTTGCAAAAGCCTGGTCATTTTATTCAAAATGGAGGTGTAGACCGCGGTCGCCCACATTCTGCGTTGATGCCTCAGATAGAGAAAGAAGTGTTGTAAATTTTGCAAGAGGATTCAACACGAAGTTTACGGAGTATAGAGGCGGAAGTAAGGGTATCACGTTATTAGTTTATTCTGTGCCTCTACTCAAAAGTTTATCGCTGGTGAGGGCTGTCACCCTTACCACTACACCAAGGTACAGGCTCTTTTACCCAACGATTTTGAACCGCGAGGCAACTAGTGCTGTTGGTTGTAGCGACCAGTAGAATCAGAGCACGCCTTCACTTCTCGTGTGTTATGGACCAACGAAGCAAATTTTTCTCAGGATGGCTGCTTTAATCAGCACAATAATCATCGTTATGCTTTGGAAAACCTGTTCTTGGTTATTTCTGAACCAATTTTGAATACTTACGAAAAAAAACTGATAGAGAATCTAATGCTTGTGGGTGGGGGCTGTAACTTAGGGTTTGTAGAAGTGGGGGTTGCTTTCATGCCGTTATGTTATGGAGCTTTAAAAATAATTATAATAATATCCCCTTTATTTGGCTCGATTATTTTTCAACCTATCTATGAGATGAGGTCTGGTCAATTATGTCTGGGACACCTGTAGTATTTTATTTAGTTTATATTCGATTATTTTCCCAGAAACAGTGTCAAGATTTTTGTCAAATCTGCAAACTTATTATGGTACATTAGCTAATAGCAGACATTATACCGGGTGGCTGACCATACCTCTGTACATAGGACATTGCCTAATAATACAAAACATGTTAACGAAATTAATAATTGTTACCTTTTGTTGTCAAAGTATTTTGACGTCTTGATAATAATTGTTATTATTATTAGGCAAGGTTCTATATACAGAGACGTATGGTCAGCCACCCTAAGAATGAATAATAATTTATTATTATTTATTGTAGTGTTGAAGAATTTACCTGAAAATCCATTTCCAATACACAATAGGTAGAAAGCCCCCTGAAGCATCTTTAAACTAATCGGTTGTAATTTATCATTATCGCCGTTTCCTTTAACATTTCTTCTGTTATCTTTTTGAATTTTAGTATCAACACCTTCAACATTTTCAGCCGCTGTTGCTTTCTGTTTTCCTAATTTCTCGTATTCCATTTCTGTCATTTTTGTTATGATCCCAGCTTCAAAAATTGCCATTAAACTGAAAGAACCTACATTATCAAACGATTTTTACTTCAGCTCATCCTACCTACATATTGTTGATTTCTTCGATATATGGGCAACCGAGCTGAAAAGCGATGGCAGAATACGCTGTGTTTAATTTCTCACTTAGATGAAAATAACTTGGTCCTTAAAAAGTTGAGATAATTAGGATTATTTTAATCAAACTTTCGATTATCATTTACCAAATCGTTGTATGTCGAAAAATAGTGTTTCTCGACCTGCTATAACAGCATTAGTAGTTGAATCCCTTACTGTGATAACGCCATTCTCCACGGAATCTACCAAATATTTTGCTTGCTTCTTCGTCATCAATTCCCATAGTCTGTTATAAATTCCTGTTCCATTCTATTATATATAGCAAAATTATTAGTGTTTTTTTTTTTAACAACATCACAAAAAATTTACCTCTAATAAACTATAGGACGAACTATGACGTTCCACAAACAAGTTGTAGCCACGACTCAGCATCGCTTGTTCCAATTGATATAAATTATTAATTGCTTTTTCTGGGAAACAAATCATACAATTATCAATATTGTGTTATGTTATGTACCGACCATGAAACTTTAATTTTGAAAAAATGGATTTTAGATACCTCTGCCTGGTCTGGCAAGTAGTGAAGTCAAATTAGCCGAATACATATCGCTAATAACATACGTAGCGGATATGGAAAGAAGAACAATAAAAAATCTTGCCTTATGGCTTGAACTAGGTTCACGACCAGCTAAAACATAATTAAATTATTACTCGAATTCTTTACCGAAAATATAACTCTGCTCTTATTATAATTTGTTAAATTTCGTATTTGGATACTTTGATGGTGGTGCGTGGTGGTCGTGGAGAATGACCTCGGAGTTTTAACAGGCCTAAGACTTACTTTTAGAATGCAAAATCTGACAATGACGCCGAGGATGTCACTTAACATATTATTGTACCTATACGGGAGCAAACATCACACAACAAACCTCATCCTACCCTTTTCATCACGGTTTTTTCCTCCTCTCCTTTCTTTTTTTTTTCTAATTTTTTTCCGTTCTCATATTTTTATTTTATTATTTTTTAATTTATATTTTTATTGTTTTTCAACTTAAAATTTTTATTCTTTATTGGCCAAATATTAACTTTAGCTTCAACCGTTGGTACTTTTATCCCATTGCAATCATATCAGAATACGAAACTCAACAAATAAAATTATTAAGAAGAAGATTAACTTACTCTGTTTAAGAAGAATTGTGACTGTGAACCATGTACAATCAAAAAATAAGCGAATATGTGATCTGACCCTAAACCTAGGTTGCCATATGTTGGGTAATGCTATAACTGCGTAGAGAACTGGACCTACCACTATAAATGTTAAACCAATCGCTGGCCATACCTAGAACCAATAAAAAAATGGAGCGCATCAAAATGCTACAAAGGTTTACGAAAGTATACTTAAGTCCTTACTTATCCTTATGGTTTGACATTATAGTTTTTTATAAAATATTTTTAGTTTTGTGTATGGTTTAAGTTGAAAATAATTTTGACAAGTGAAAAAAGATTTAAGCGTTTTACTTAAATTTAAATTTAAACATTACTACAACAAAAGTGGTTACTATGCAGTAACAGATATCTTAGCTATAAAGCCTCTTAAGCTTCTTCATATCCTTTACACGACCTTCTCATAATCCTTTTATTGAAATATATCAAATCTGTAATAACCAATTAAAACTAACGATTTATTTTTTTTTGTAACATAATATTACAATAATTTAAAATATTTGAATCGAAAAAAGTATTTTCACCAAATGGTATGGTATCTGGCAGTTATCGCTTCCTTTTGCAGGTCTGGCATATCCTGGCGACTAGCATCGACGAAGAAGATCGACATCATGGTAGCTGTCACGGTGCAGATGAACGCGAATGGGCTGAATATAACTTTATACTCGTCAGTGATACCCTCAAGATGTGCATAGAAGTAAACCGAAATTAACTGACTTATTCCGTAAACAGTGGAACAGATTCCAACTGTGGTGGCCCTGTGCATTATGGGGAACGTCTCCATGACTGTGTAAATGACAAGTTGGATAGTAGCTTCTCCTACCCCAACTTGCAGACTGGAGTATATCGCGATTATGAAAGGCACATTGGAGTAGTAAAGAAGGTTCACGGAGCTCACCACGCAAAGGAATATGCATAATAATATGAATACTTTTTTCCGGTTCAGGAAAATCGTTTGTATATGAATAACCAACATAGCAACTAAGTTCACTATTACAACGCAGTAAAGATAAAGTTGTGGAAGAGAAGCATATTTAAAATATAGCAAAGTCTTTTCTTCCGTTTGGATGGATGCAGCTAACACCATTATCACGGCAATTGCTCTTAACATTCTTATACGATAAATGTACTGAATGTATATGCTAAAATGCTCTTTCAGAGAGATTTTAGGTGATTCATCTTCAGCAGCACCGAGTTCAAATTCGGATCCAAATACCATCACCCAAGCTTTTTTCTTTTCCCCTTTAAAATACAGCCATCTTGGAGACTCGGGTATATACCAGATAAGATAGACAATACTAAGTTGAAAAACTAAGCCTGAAAAAGCTTTCAATGGAAAGTACGTCTGACCGAAAAACCCGTAATGAACAAAATAACTTAGTGGTTCTGCGGTCCACGGTAGGAAGCCCAAGTATCTTCTAGTCTCGACGCTGGATCTCTCTAGAAAGAGTATTATTATAATTTTCGACCCAATTTTCATTGCGCCAACAGTGTTCCCAATTATTGATCCATACGTATGTGGTATCAGAGCCACAAGTAATCCTGTGAATATAAAAATGTTAGAGATGATAATCCCTGGCTTACGTCCATAATAGTCTGATATTACACCGATCGGAAGGGAAAACAATGATAAGCCGATTGAATGTGCACGCATCTGATAATCGTGGGAAGCACAACCGAATCTATAGTAATCGAAGTATTTTAGAATAGTCTCATTGGTCAATACACAAGGGTAAGTCATATTGTGAATCAAGTTGAAATGATGTACATTTTTTACACAACGTCTTTCTGAAGAGTTAGTTGTTGGTACTCCATCCCCAGGCTCATTTTGTTTGTACGCAGCGTTTTTCTTTGATGATGAAAAGTAATTTCCTTTAATTCTTAATTCTGACAAGTTATCGCAATTTCTTGGAGTGTCGTCATCAGTCATGATACCAAAATCCATACAGAATATTATCCAAAATACCATGATAAAATAAACTGCTGTTTCAAAATCCAGTTTCCCATTCGTCAACAATTGTTGAACAAATTTATTGTCGATACTGGTCTTTCTCTGAACTGAATGTGAAATTTGATGCCCTAGTGGTAAATCGGAATAGAGGACTTGTTCCATTTTGTCGAAGAAAAAGTTTACTAACGCAATTGCATTTCAATAAAAGTATTACACTTATGTCAGAATGATCTGAAAACCAAATTTTAGATTGATTCATTGTCATTTTTATAACAATTAAGTGTCAGTTGAGACGTTTTTCTTTCGGATCGGTGATTAAATTAGGGTACCTATGTATTACCGATACTGACGTAGTATATTACCGATACTGACGTGGCATATTACCGATGCTGACATATATAGTACCTATATTACCGATACCGACGTAGTATAACGTCAGTGTCAGTAAAGGAGGTATACTAGGTGGAAGGAATATTTGAAGGCCCGGAGGCTATGTACCTAGCGACACAAAGAGTATTAAAGCGTAACATCGTAAAGACATTATTGCAAGCAATATGCTATAAGACCTTTTTCTGCAGGGTAGTATTCCAACAATATTCATTTTATCTTCAGGAAAAAATGTGTTTTTCATGCATGGGTCAATTTTTATGAAATTATCAATTAAGTACCTACATATTACATTGACAAGGATTTATGAGTGGAAATTAATACCCTGCTTTAAGGCAAGCGCCTATTAGGTACATAAAATATAAATCAAGTTAAGTTTTTTCTTACAGTTTCTAAATTTTAAATTATACCTAGATACGGTCCTGGTCGGACACCTGTCTTTATTTACTTTTCAATGTTGGTTGTCCCTTAATCTCTTAAGTAAACATTGCAAGAAGAGTTACGAGAGTTCAAATATTGTTTCCATCTAGTATACCTTACTTTAAACCAATGTTCTCTTCGTTTCCAAAAAATGAAAAACTTAAAAAAAACATCTCTCTCACTGGATAACTAAAAAAATTACTGTTATGATTTTGAAAGCTAATGGTTTACTACAGTTTTTTCTTACAAAAAAGTTAAGAGAAATGTTCATTTGATTTTTTTATACCGCATTTTTTAGAATTGAGAAATAAGTACCTACCTATAATATTAATTAAGTACTATATTATAATTATTACTATTATACCTACCTGCCAGTTAAACGGGCGAAGTAGTGCTAAAGCTTCGTTAAGTTTACTTGGAGCATGAGTAACGAATGCCCCACTGTCAGCTAAAGTAATAAAAGAAAACTCAACGAAATTAATTCTTTCATATGTTATTGCCACATCCCCTATAAAAAATTCTGCTTGCTGAAAAATGATTGAAAACTTAAAGATTATACCTACAACAACAACTCTGAGTATTTTCATTATTACCTACCCTTTTCCAAATTAACCCCAACACACCCCCTATTGTTGCGTTCTCTGCAGAAGCAGTACCTTGAATACGTTCTGGAGGATCAAAATATTGATACCTAAAATGAAAATCAATAATTATTTCTTCAACTTAAAAAAATATCTGTAACTAATTTAGATTTTTTCTAGGATAATCGTTTTCTAATAAGTACCTACTAAGTGCTTACGAACCTGAAATTTAGTTTTCGAGAAAGCACTTTCATTATGCGATGGTCTCTGCCTCCCAAAACTTCCAAACTATCATTGTCATACTTAACGAAATACCAAGGAGGTTTCTAAAAGGGCGCAATAATTAAACATTTATATTAATACCAATGACTCCTTTACTTACATGTATAACCGGAATGTTGAAGACTTTGCCATTAAAATCTTTATAGATTGATTTCTTATTAGGAAACGTTGGATGATGGAACAGGCCAATGCCCTGTTGCCACCAGTTCACTTTTTCCAAATAATGGTTTTTATGTGACGTTGCTTGATTGTAAAATAAACGAAACCTTCGGAAACAATTATTTTGTACTAATGGTTTTAGTTTTAAATCACTGACTTACGTGTCATTTCTTGGATTTGTTATGACGTAAACTTTCATAAATTCATAAATATTCGTTATAAAGTATCTGTTGAAAGGTGTTCTGTCCCAATTAAAGATGTAGATAATATTCCTTCTTATTAAGTTACGCTCTCGTATCTTAAATTGGTCAAAAATTCTAAGTTTTAAAATTTCGCTACTACAGCAAGGCGTTGAAAAAAGCTCTAACGATAGATACAGTTACTACAGGTACAGAATGATTCACAATTTGTAACTTTCCTTCGTAAAATTTTAATAAATCAATGTCCATATAATAAATCATAACAAACAAAAAATGATCAAAATTCGTTTTTTCCTACAATTGGTCGATTTTTGTCATAAACAATAATCTCATGCTCCGGGAATAACCTGTTAAAAATATCATTCCAAACCAGGACGCGAAAAAATAACGCAAAAGAGACCTCAAGCTAACGTTTATTACATGAGCTGATTTTTTTAAATAATATTAGGTATGTATCTATAACTTACCTCGAGTAATATGTGTTCATACATCTTGTGCTTGCAGAAAAATAGAGAATACGCCGGTAGGTGATTTTCGACGCGATATTTCAAGAAATCGAAGTACTGAAATGAAATGAGAAAATATTTCAAATATAGCAGAGTGCCCGCCAAAAACTTTGCTCCATATGGAAAAAAAAATTATTTCCATCTTTTTTGAAAAAAAAAAAACAAATTGTGATTTTAGCTTTTGGTTTTTAAATTAAAAGATTAAATTTGAGCACACTATAATAGATGGTGTGAATTTTAGTTCCAGAGAAAATTTTGTTCATCTAAACCTCAAAAATACAAAAAAAAAAACACCTATTTCGAAAACTAAAAGCGTTTTGGGGGAAATGTAGTAAAATTTGTCAGAAATTGGTGGATTAATTATTAAGGCAGGGCAAGTTTGTAAATTGATTTTAATATTTCCTTTAGCTTTTATGGAGCTACATAGTTCATTGTCTATGAAACTTTTCCAAGAGAGTGCCCCTAGTCAGAAATTTACTAAACAGAGGTTAACGGTAAAAGCCGTGGTAAAAGTGGACCACCCACAAATAAACCAACTCAGTTTCAAAATATTCCATTAGGTTGCTCCCAATATTATACTTCTCTAGATTTTGTTTGCTAAAAGGACTCGGCATGTTTACAAAAATTTAAAAACAACAAAACCTATGCACTTAGCAAAATATGTAAGAAATGAGACAATACTATCAGTTTTGCATTTAATATTTAAATTAATTTGGAATCTTTGAATATAAAACATCATGAGTAAGGACTATGTATAAACGAAGAATAAAGATCAACCCTATCATTCCCCCGTAAAAACTCGTCTTGTCCGAGCCAAGAACGACCACCGTGATTTTTTTGAAATTCCGAATTCGCATATTGAGGTGTTAGAATTTTCGATTTTGAGCTATAAAAACTGCCCTTTATGCATTGCTGGGGTTTTTATTTCTCAAAACGAAGGATAAAGATCAACCCCATCATGCTCTCGTGAAAACTCGTCTTGTCCGGGCCCAGAACGGCCACTGCGCGTGATTTTTTGAAATCACAAATCCCCATATTCAGGTGTTGTAATTTTCGATTTTGGGCTATATAAAAACTGCCTTTCGTGCGTCGCTGGGGTTATTATTTTTCCAAACGAAAGAGAAAGATCAACCCTATCATGCCCTCGTGAAAATTCTTCTTGTCCGAGCCCAGAACGGCCACCATGAATTTGGAATTTCAGATTTCCAGTTGTAAAAATGATCTTGGATTACAATAACTGTCCATTATGAGTGGCTAGGATTCTTATTTTTACATGCAATTGTTCTTAAGGTTTGTCCAGTGAGTGTTGTTCAGTGAGATGCCACACTGATCCTGACTATAAACAATTTGATTTTATACGTTTTAATTCGTACTAATTACTAATTATTATAATGTACGAATCGAATCAATTATTGTATTATAATAATTATATTAAATAATAATAAATATTATAATTATTATTACATAAATCAATTATTATAATTGTACGAATTAAATCTCATAAAATAAAATCGTTTACAGTCAGGATCAGTGCGGAATCTCACCGGACAACACTCACTGGACAAACCATACATGACTTCATGAAATGGCATTTCATTGTCGTTCAAGCAATAATAGCAGATTTATGTGATTAAATTATCATCGTACCGGAGCCGGATGTTTAGCCACCGTTACTAAGTTTTCGTTGCTAACTTCACCCGAGTAAATAGTTTGACTGCTATTATAATCTCTACCGTGTGTCCCCGGATATGTGAAACAACTCTTACATAAAAGACAAAAAATTTTTGATCTTAATTTTCATTTTTTAGGGTTTGGCCCTGCTTAGTTAAAAAGTAATTTCTAACAAAATTTTAGTTTTGAAAAATCAAGCTATATGCCTTGGAAATAAAACAAAAAACATTTTTGCTGTGGAGTAAAGTGCCATTTATGTGGCAAATACGAAAAAATGTTATTTGAAAAAGTTGTTAAGAATCAACATTTAGGTCCGTATACCAAATTTCAAAATCATATGGGTCAACTTTTATTTTTTACATTTATTTTTATGTTTTATTTCACAAATCAAAGAATTTTATTTTGTAACAAAGACTGCCATGGAAAAACCAAATTGTATCCATAGCAATAATATCTGTCAATATCAGTCTTTATTGTTACAAATGAAATTCTTTGATTTGTGAAATAAACATAAAAGTATAAATGTAAAAGATCAAAGTTGGCCTATGATTTTGAAATTTGTTATACGGACCTAAATGTTGATTCTTAACAACTTTTTCAAATAACATTTTTTCGTATTGGCCACATAAAAGGCATTTTACTCCACAGAAAAAATGTTTTTTTTTTAATTTCCAAGGCATATGCTTGATTTTTCAAAATTAAAATTTTGTTAGAAATTACTCTTTAACCAAGCAGAGCTGAACCCCAAAAAAATGAAAATAAAAATCAAAAATTTTTTGTTTTTTATAAGAGTCGTTTCACCTATCCGGGGACATACACGGTATATGTATACATACTAATAAGTTGCACCCTTGAGAAGTTATACCTATGCCTTTAAATTAGGGGTTTCAATTTTCGAGTAAAATCAATATCTCACTTATACCTACTATTCAACTAGAGAAACCAAATTTGGTACACGTTGGAGTGTACCTAAAGCATTCAGAGACAGTATAAGTACCTAGAATTAAATTTTATTGGAAACTTAATTCTAAAACTTTTATTTCTCTTTATTATTTTTCAAAAAACTTGAAAAAAAAACAGAAAAACTAAAAAAAATTTGCATTGTTAATAATAATTGTTATTTAAAATTATCTAAAATTCAAAAATTGGTTTTTAAATTAAATGTTAAAGTTGACGATCAGCAGGAAGAAATTTGAAATAAAGACAAAGATTTTTGAAAAATAACACGAGAAAAAACTTTGAGAAAAAAAACCTTTGAATTTTTGATGATTAGATTAGATACATAACTGCAAAATTTTGTTAGTTATTCAGGTTTTTGTTGAAAACATAATAAGAGAAATAAAAGTTTGAGAATTAAATTTCCCATAAGAATAAAGTAACAATTTTTTTTAAATCGGCCAACGGGTAAAAAAATTATGTAAAATTTTTAGGGTGCATGCGTCATCCCTTATAAACCCTTTAAAATGATTCAATTTAACTCTGCTTACTGTCAATTAATGCTCTTGGTACACTCACAATGTGTACCAAATTTGGTTCTTCTAAGTTCAAGTATAACTGCATGAGATTGATTTTTTTCGAAATTTGTAACCCCTATTTCAAGGTCTATAACTTCTTAGGAGTGCAATTCAATATAGAGATGAGTTGCGTTAAATAACCGTATTGGGGTTCCCCTACACGCCCCTGATCTGTATCAGTTCTTATGCGTACCTAACACACCCTGCATGCATAGATAAACACCATTTCCTCTGGAACTAAACAACCTGACAATTTTTAACCACAAAAATAAATAATTTTTAATTGAAATATTCCGAATAATAAGATAATCTATAGAATGTTTTTTTCTATCTCATATACTCTATCTAATAAGGGCGCTATAGTCGACACACTGATGACCTAGGTATATGTATGTACATACAATATAATAAATAATCTAAATATCTACTTGTTTTTTTAATTACTTACCTTTTCTTGAATTTCAATGGCGGTCAAGTTAAATAATCTAACAGATATATAATTTTTTTGTAAAAATTTTGTAAGAAGGTAGATGAAATCGTTTTCTAAAAGGTAAGACACAATGACCAAAATTCATGAACTGTTGTTAAGGCTGCTTTACTGTATTTACCTGTAGCATTGTCAAAGCAGATTGATATTTCATCAGCGGGAAATCCCTCTACAATTTCAAATACGGCTCTCACGATGTCGCCTCCATAATCGTTTCTTAAATTTTGTATTCCATCTAAAAACGTAATAAATCGGTTAAATGGACAGTATTATTAGAGCACATGAACACCTACAGGAGCTAAATAGAAAATAATTTTTTTCCCTGGAAAAATTATGAACTAAATGTGGACATAAAAGTACAAGAAATATAATTAACCTAATGAGATACATTATGTTGGAGAACTGTAGACTCTTTGAATGATGGATTTCGCTTCTAAGTTTTCAAATACCTATTATGAAGTTCGAAATATACCTAATATAAACTTTGTTCAAGACATCACTTTACCTGACTTGATGGATCACGCAAAATATTATGTTTAATATTTAATTTACTCTGACCTTAATAAAATGCCAATGCCCCTTCAACAGAGACCCTATTGATATGATTAGGTATATCTAAATAAACCATTCTTTGAAATCATATTTCCGGTTTGTCATAAATAATACAAACCAGTTAACGTGAAAATTATATAAATCATATTATACAGTGTGTTCCAAAATGAATGGGAAAATGGTATCTTCGTTGACAAATACGGATAGATTCCTTGACCCATAATAGAATGACTGAGCTTAGTATAAATATGGCTTAATAAAGGATCCAGGACCTTATACAGGGTCCTGGTTTATAGATCTTGCCATACCTCAGATACATACATCAGATGGCATATCATCAAAATTCCCTATTTTAGTCATATATTTTTTTATTGAAAACAAATTAATATTTTTCAAAATAATTGAATTTTCCTTGTTTAAAAAAATATTTTTAATGAATGTCAAAAAACCATTAGGCAAGCAATAGGTAATTTAAGCATTAGGTCATTCTGTGAAACATATCTTGTTTTATAAAATGAAATAAATTTTGAAAATTAAAATTTCTTGTATAATGCGATTAATTTTTGGTTTCCTTGTTTTTTTTCCATACCGAATGATATAAAAAATAATTTTCCTAAAGAAAACAAAAATTGACTATGAAAATAGAAGTTTCTAATCAGACATGATTGTTATTTAGGTAAATAAATACAAAAATCACTCGGTAGAAATAAATGTTTTTATTTAACTGCTTTAAATATAACATTATCATCACTTTTATGTCTAGTTGCCCTATAAACATCACGCTCCACATCCGGGAATTTAGTAGGTAAAATAGGAGAATGAACATTAACTTTAGCGTGGTACCTGAAAAAAGTATAACTTAGAACTTAACGTCATGATTCTCAACTTCAGAAAGCAAACCTTATTCCGGAAATATCAACTTCATAATCGCCACTTAAAACATAATCATTCGTTACTGGTTGTGGGACCCCGTTTTCATCAAGATTTTCAATAAAACCCAAACAAATCTACAAGCAGCAATTTTTATTAACATACCAACTACCTGAATATATCTCAAATATTACCTGTTTTTTAAAGGTATAACCGTATCCTGCAGTGGTACTTGTACCCACATATTTACCATTTCTATAAATTGGTTCACCACCCCAAGGCCATAAATCTGTTTCGTGACAATGATCATCCAGAATTAATTGAACATACATTTTTTTAATGCCTTCTTGTTTCTGCTTCAGAAGAGCATCTCGTCCTATAAAATCCACCTTTTTCTAAAAATGATCATAAGATTACTAACCGGGGTTACAGATTTTTTTAATGCACTCACATCAAATTTCACTCTCCATACTCTTCCGCATTCTAGAGGGGTCGTCCTGGTATCTAAATCCTGTCCCCAAAAGGCGTAAAATTTTTCAACTCGCAACGCTCTAGTCGCGTAATATCCGGCATGTTTTATCTTGTACTTTTCGCCCGCTTGAATTAAACTCGAATACACGTGAAGAGCAAACTGAAAATATTAACAAGTCAACCATTTTGAAAAGTTATTTGACATTCAAGTCAAGCGTTACTTCGTTAGGTATGTACATGACGTATCCTATTTCGCCAGTGTGTGTTATATTCATTGTTCTGATACCATTAGCTAGTCCTACGTCTAACATTTTGTAAGTAAAAAATGGGAAATTTCTTGGACTCAGATCTGTGTCGGTTAATTCGGACAATAGTGTCCTGGTAAATGGGCCCATGATACAAAGGGAGGTAAACATGCTCGTAACATCTGATATGGCAACACTGGGTGGTAGATGCTTTTGCAACCACACTTTGCACCTGGTTTGTTGTATCGTTGGAGCAATCATCATGTAACTGTAATGAAAAATCTGTTTGATTAAAAAGTCAATGAGGATTTGGAAACTTACTGATTTTTTGATAACCTAGCTAATGAGCAATCATTTTCGTAGCCGCCATATTTGTTCTGCATGCCGGTATGTATTATACTGCCGACAGGTACATCTACATCGTTGGAACACACAAACTGCAGTGCATCTACTACTTCATTGCCTTTTGACTAGAAGAAGAATTGAGTAACGTATTATATTTGGGTATAAATACAATGGATGTCCCAGAAGTGGTACATAAATCTCCAGTATTCCATAAATAGACCTTGGATAACCCCAGAATAATTATTGCAATAAAATTGTGTGACTAATTATTATCCTTTATGGATGCAGAGGTAAATTTGTTACTTTATCTTTGCATTTCTAGGAATTTTAAAACGTTTCCTTTAAAGGAACAAACTTGGTAAAACAGCACTACAAAAATCTGTAATTAATGCTATTGATTATTGCTATTTATGATATAAGGAAGCAAAATTATTTTCTCCTTTGTTTGTTTCTTTAAAAATCGCAAATATTGTTAACTGATGGGACTAATTTTACCAGAGAATAAACTTTAAAAATGTAATCCTAGAAATTTCAGTTTTATGGAGTTGGCTAGATTATAAGTTTGGGTACCGCTGGTCTTGACCACCAGCATGAAATTTTTTTTCCAGGATCACATCAAGTCTCTAATATATGTAACTCCCCTCCATGCAGACACTTGATGGCTAATTTCAATTTTACAGGTGCTCCATCACGTATGTCCAGCAGCAAAAAGGTGGTTCATTTCTTAGATTAAATTAAACTTTATAGAACAATAAAAAAGGCGTATTCAGCATAAGTTTTTTTAGAGGAGCTAAAACAATAAAAACTGTACTTTGATAATAAAGTGGCGAAAGAAAAACTAATTTTTGTAACGAAAGTGTAAAAATAAATACTTAAAATCACAATTATTGTAAAAAACAAATGTTTCAAAATTGTCATTAAAAAAAAAAATGTAATACTGGGATGGTTGATTTATGCCATCCAAGCTGTCCATAAAATTGAGAGGGTGGAATAAAATTTATGGTTCTCATTATGGCATCTTTGAATGAATTGGTACATCAGGTTACCTAATGTAGATTATGAAAAATGCAAACTGTTTAAAAATACTATAACGAAAGAACACTTGCTAAGTATTAAAAGAACTGGCTAAGAGAACCACGACCGGCATGTATATAAGTGAAGCAGTAGCTACAGTTAGTTTCGATTGGAAGACAGTTCATATTGGAAGTCAGTTCCACAGAGTAAAGAATAGAGTGAAGTGATTGTGACAGTTTGAGTGGATATTGGAAATAGTATGTAGATGTGAAAATCATAGTTGTGTTTAATATTGTGTGTAAATAAGAAGAACTTATTATTTAGATTTTGGAGGTTATTATTGATTTGTGTTGTGACTGATTGAAGTAAAGACTAATTATAAACTATGTCTTTTAATTTGAGACAATAAAGAGTAAGAACGTTTCAATGTATTATTCAACTACAGGCTTATAACATTTTTTTAAATGTTTTATTTTTGATCTTAATTGAATAATCAATTTATACACTTGATCGAACAAAAAACGATTTTTTGTTTGATAACCAAAACGAGTTGACCACCATTTTCAAGTGGTGGTCAAAGTTGAATGGTGCCTGTTTCCATATCGAAAACATTTAATATTAATAATAACATCCTGGAGATTTAATGCACCATTCCTGGGATACCCGTAACTTCTTACCCATAAATCAACTTTAGTAAATGAAGAATAATCACTGATGGCAACACCTTCCCGACAAGCTGCATACTCTTCAGCTACCTGTTCGAACCAAGGAGGCTTTCCAAACGTATTCGTAAAAGCTACTCTATAAGGAGTCGACCAGTCTCTTGATTCTTCTGTAGTGTTTGAAATTAGGAAAACTTCTTTAGTGCTATACTTTAATAATTAATAAATTAAATTAATATAATATGAGTTTAGTGATTATGCTAAAAGTTCCTTAAATAGGGAGAAATATCTCTTACAACCGAGTTAATTTGTGGATAAAAACTACCTTCAAAACTTTTCTTGTAGCCATTTAAAAATTTAGATGCCAAAAATCGGTTACTTACTAAAATATTGTAACTAAATTACAGGCCTAGGGTCGTATGCTAGAAAATATCATTTGGCGTTGTTAACGTAACACCGATGTCAATCTGACGTTGTTGTTAAAATCGATTCGGTATGCTAGAAAGAAATATTCATGATTTGACACTGCTGTTAGGTAACATCATCATGTTAAAAATGTAACATGAACAATAGCGGCAACGTTGTATATTAGCTGATTACAGGCTAAGAACAATTCACGAGCTAGATCGAACCCGAACCGAAGTTCCATTTCGTAATCAATCGGCGATCCGAGATGGTCGTGGTTGATTTTGGTCTCGCGTTGTTAGATGTTGGCTAGTGCCTACTGAACGCATGCGTATGAGCTAGATAAAGTACACAAAACTCGTCTACGGTCGACCGTCAACGAACGTCATTGCCATCCGATCCTATCATTCGCCATTATTGTTATTGTTGTGTTGTAACAAATAATAACAAACGTAAACGTTTCAGTTTTCTTTGAGTGAATTAATTTGGTTTACTGTAAAAGTATAAATGGAAATTGTCGTGAAATCAAGCAAGAACTTCTCTGAAGTTGAGAGGCAGATTTTGCTAGAAATAATCAACAGGTAAGTTATCAATTACCTAATTATTATGTATCTTATTGCAGAGTGTAGAATACCTAACCCAATAGTCGGTTGTGAATTTTATGAAGAGGGAGAAGTTTTTAAAGATTATGTTCACAATGTTCTGTTTTACAACCCCTTCAGATTGCCAGAGGTGTTGCAGACAACATTAATTTCCTTAATTAAAAATTATTTTTTTATTTGTTCTGGTTTGGCTCTGCCCATGGTTATACAATAATTATTATTTTATTGAGTGTAATATTATCAAATAAATTATTTATTTTACACAAATATGTCTTATGTTGTTTAACTTATTTTATTTTATTGTCACCTACCCTATTTATACCGTCCATGGTTATATAATTATGTTATTAAATATAAATATAAATTAATAAAACAAATTTTGTTTTATTTATTCTGAATCTAAATGAAGAAAATCTAGGTAAGTAGTAAGTAGAACATCAAGCAGAAGACCTACATTAAAACAAATATCAACTCCACTCCACCTACCCTTATGTCTCTGACCATGATGACCTGTTATATTTTTTTTGCTTAATTTCATTTTTTATATCCAAATGAAAAATACACATCAAGCAGAAAAAATAATTTTCTCTATTTACTCCGCCCATGATATAGTTAACTATTATATAATTTTTTGAATCTAAATGCGTCCCTGCTGTGTTTCTGTAGTTAGGACTACTAACTTTCTTGAAGAAAAATTTTGGAAATAAATTATAGTATAAAAATACTTGGTACTACTTTTGGTAAATTTTTAACTTATGGAACAAGATTGTTGATATTTAGTTGTAATTGCACTGTAAATAAACATAGAAAAAACACTTCACTTAGGAATAATACGGGATTTATTAAAAATCTTCCTAAAATTTGACAGCTAATAATAATTAATCGATCCATACCCTGTGATTATTGTAACATGGCCATTTAGCATTGACATTCAACTGTTCCTACTCGATTTTCCTTTCTAGCATACCAAATCGGGTGATTTCAGCTTTAACGCCGTTGTCAACATGAAATTTGACATGGCGATGTTAAAGCATTTAACATGGTCACGTGACCATGTCAAAGTGATTTTTAACAACAGTGCCGTTGTTAACAGCGCTGTCAAAGGCGAAATTTAGTTTCTAGCATACCACCCCTAGTGTAGCAAGATTTTAATCATGAGTAAAATAATAAAATCAAATCATTTAAGTAATAATTTAGAAGACAAAAGTTTTAAAAAAATCCACTTCATCAGAGTGGTTCTTAGATATAATTCCTCTTCATTATACCAAATTTTGCCTTGATGGAGGGCTTCTCAGTCTAAAATTAATGTGATCGAATGTACTAAAACAGGTTAGGTTAGAGGGTGATCTCATCATTCTGTCTCTTCTCTTTAGACTCACATTTTCCCCAAAAAAGAGTATTTTCGTCTCGAAATTAAAGTGAAAACCAGTATGATTAATAATAAATAAACATTGAAGAGAAAAAAAGTTGTTGATAATTTCATTAACATTTCTAGGATTATTATTATTATTATTATTACTTACTTACCATCTCCTTCAGGAACATGTTCAAACCAAGTTGGTCTTTCATATCCCATAATTTGGCCGAAAACGGCCCCAGCTTCCCTAAGTTTCGGATAAACCGGGGACATTCTGAGATTTCTTCCAGTCATAAATTCATGAAAAGGATAATTTATGGCATAATGCATTCCGGGCACTTCTTTCACACGGTCCCGTAAAAATTTCCTGTTGTTATGTAAACCGAGAAACCTGGACACTTCTAACTCGTACATATCGAAAGACGTCTCTCCGGACACAATCAGTTCGGCCGTAGCTTTTCCCACGCCACCAGCTGCAGAAATTCCAACAGTTTTCATTCCAGCAGCGACTAGGTAATTTTTTATCTAATTAAATGATATAATAATCATGGATAAGTTATGGAAATAATTGAATTATATACTACATAATATACCTCTGGTGCTTCTCCCACGATCCATTTACAATCAGGGCTAAATGCCTCGGGACCATTACATAATCTATCTAAAACAGCAGAACCTAAACTGGGAATTCGATGTAATAGTTGCTCTAATAATATATGGAAATGGTCCCAGTCTTCCGGTAAAGATCTTTCTTTGCTGTTTGCTAGAATAGGAAAAAAATCAATTCCATTAACTGGGAAAGATGTAGATTTTTACCTGGAATTTTTCCATCTTCAAAAGCCGGTTTCGCGATCGGCTCGAATCCGCCCGCTAATAATCTTCCCTGATTTTCTCGGAAATAAACATAACCGTCCTGGTCCCTAACGACTAAAATAATGATAATACTAAACTGGAGTTGATATAATTAAGTTTACATTCAACCTACCAGGTGTCATGGGATCAAGACCTGGGATTGGTTTTGTATGGAGATAGTAATGCTCGACAGCGTGAAGAGGAACTTTCACGAATGGTTCAGAAGATTGTCCAACACCTCTCGCCCAGAAACCGGCACAGTTGACAAAATATTCGCAATCTACAGATCCCAAATCAGTAGTCACGCCAGACACTTTTCCTCCTTTTTGATAAATTTTTTGTATGGTGCAGTTTTCAACAACTCTAACTCCTAAATTTAGAAGGGAGCTCAATCAATTAGAAATAATAGTTGTAATGAACTGAAGCAGTGCTTACCCATTGATTTAGCTTCACTAACAAGGGACGAGCATATTTCATAAGGGTCACCTACACCATCCCCCGGAATCCATAAACCTCCGACAATGTCGTCTATATTCAGTAATGAGCATTTGGCTTTGCACTGTTGAGGAGTTAACAGTTCACAGTCGACATTCCAAGACCTAAAAATAAAATTCTGAGAAACTCTTTTCCAATTTGCTTCAATGGTGATCTTACACAGACTGAGCTTTCATTCTCCTGAATATAGTCATTCGATCTCTGGTACGAGCGACATTAAGACTTCCGCACTTTTTCCAACCTGTTGATAAACCTTTGGATTCCAGTGTTTCGTATAATTGCACACTTGATTTTGTTAATTTTACCTGAGAGAGAGTTGGCTTGAAAACTCCTATCAGACCGGAAGAATGCCACGTTGTACCTCCTCCGATTCTGTAAACACAATATCCAGAATCAATCAGACAAATTATTCTTCCCCAATTTTTGGACACACCCAGTATAACTATCCACAGTTTACTCTAATCTCACTTACATCGTTCTTATAAAACTTTTAACAAGGGGTTAAAGTTAAAACCAACACTGAAAAAATTGTTAATCTAAACAGGGAAAATATATTGAGAAATCTTACAGGTCAAGTCAACAAACTTCAACTTGTCTGATAATTCTTCCGATAAAAGTTTTATAAGACCAGGACCTCATTCCACAGTAAAAACTTTGCAGATTTATATCCCAAAGTGCTCAGTTAAGCTGGTTATGAAACTCAATAATGTTCTGCTTTGCATAAAAAATATTTAAAAGGGATAAATGAAAAGCTGGAAAGTTTTATGTTAAATAACTCATCTTAAACATGGTTAAGAAGCTCGTTAAAAATTTAATATTTATTTTAAGATCAACTAATCGATCTTTATACACGTAACATGAACATGTAGTTAGAGGTACCTTATTGCATTTTTTTTTTTTCTCAAAGCACTAAAAACAGCAGCTTGGCAATAATTATCTTTCTCATTTGCAAACAATAGGCTTTGAGGAGTAAGGGAAGATTTGTATGTAAACTGCTCAACTATTTTGACGTCATGCAAACACAAAGCAAACATCGGAAATGTGTCAAACTGATAAGAATGGAATGTAATGAAGAACGGGATGTCCCAACAGCAGTCTAGGTAGGTACCAATTACCAATTATTACCACTTTTGGATATCGATTTAACCTTACCTGTTTTGTTCTATGAGAACAGTTTCAGGGCCCCATCCTAGCTGGGCCAAATTATATGCTACAGAGGCGCCCATAACTCCTCCACCACAAACCACAACCTTGGCCTGTCTTGGTGGGATTACGGTTTCGACATTTTTAAATACATGTCGATGTCTTTTATGTATTGACACTGGTAAGATACGAGAGTATTTCGACAACATGTTGATTGTTGGAGAATATTGTGGATTCAAAAAAATTTTATTAGTGGTTTATTCTTCATCTGATCATTGAACATAAATGATGAAGGTTATAAAATGATATAACCTTGGGCACTGGCATAATGCCCAGCAAAATATTAAAAGCTGGTCTGAACAATGACCATGCATGAAATAAAATACAAACTTCTAATTCAAAAGACAATAATAAGTAAATTTCACATTTTTAAAAATACCTAATTATTATAAAAAATAACAGATTAGAAGAGCTGAAGAGCATAACTTTGCAAGAATTATTATGATTTTGAATTGACTGATAGAAATCATATGACTTCTCAAATATCATATATACAAGTGACGTTTGACGTTTGACATTCAAACAGTTTGAGTTTATAAATATCGCTTTAATTTTGTGACTGCGCTTGTCTGTAGCAATTCACTGACAGTCATAAAGTAAAGGGCCCCGCACGGATCAAATGGAAATCAGTAAATCAGGCCTCACTTAAAATTGCTGAAATTGATGTTATTCAATTGTTGTTATTGTTGTTACTGATGAGTTTTTATATTATTTATTAACCATTGACTTTTATTCTAAAGAAAATACAAACGTAAAACGTACATGATTCTACAATTATTCAGCAGCCATTCCATTTCATTAACTTAAAAAATTATGTTCTGACCATTATTATTATGTCAACTGTCCACGTCAAATTAAACTTCTAAAATATAAACATAATTCTGTTCTGTGTTTCTGCTTCACAGTTTACATTAATACACCTAACCTTAAAATTTCCAGCTGTTTTTCTCAACACCTTCTCCAAATTTCAAGGTTCGGTTTTACTTTTACAAAATATAACAATAAACTGAACTTATGGATCACAAATTAAATTTTTCAAATCTTTTGAAATATACCGACCCCTAGCCTCTACAGAAAATTTTTTTTGATCATTTCCTTCTATTCGAAGTCCATGATAACATGAATCAAGTATTGAAATGTATATATACCTAAACTAATTACGTGTGGAGATTTACAGAATTAAATAAATAAAAGTAATTTCACAGACTGTCGAGGCTGAAACAGGAAGCATGAAATATAAACATTTCTAAATTATAATATGAATGGCACGAGATCGACCTCTAGGAGTATCGAGTAAAAACTAAAATCGTTAATATAGAGTTATTGAAATGTGAAATGTGAATTACTGTATTAGGATACAGGGAAAGAAAGGGAAAGATTTTACAACTAGATGGCTACAGCTATATCAGAACAAACTTATTCCCGACATACGCAAAATGAAGAATAGTGGGGATAAGTTCCGGAAAAGGAATGAGTGAAGGCGTCTGGAAGGCAAAATGCGCAATTGGAAACTCACTTGGTATTAGGCTGTAAATGGAGCTAGACGTGGTCTATTTTTAGTTCCTGAAATATTATCGAATAAGTATAAGCGATTGCAATAATAAGATACAATAATTAAATGAAAGTACTTGTGTCATATCTAAATACAGGAATTTATTGGGTCATAATAGCTTAGTCAGTGTCGAAAGTTATGATAAGTCACTCAAAGTTGATGTGGGAACATTTTGAAGAGAGTCCGCAGTACTAAAGTCAAAGAATTAAGTACCTACGGCGAACGACGCTGGATATATACAAGGTCAGATCTTTTCAATTTAAGTGAGAACTTTATTTTCCAACTCCAGTCCAAATTGGAAAACGAATCAAACTATTTAATTTACAGAAAGTGTTGTAAAATCCAAAATTTGAATATTAAATACTAATACAATTACTAATAAATAGAATTTTCCTAAAATAGCTAACATGAAATAAATGACAGTTGGAAGAAAAGTTACCACAAAATTATTATTTACTCTGTGAATAATTTGAACTGTTTATTTTATTTATTACTATAAACGGTATGATCTTAAATGTTGTGTGGATTTGATGGGCTTATAGATTTGAACTTTCATAATCAGATCAGTGTATAATTATGCAATTAGAAATTATTACTACAAAATTATATTCTGAAGGAGAGAGGCTTGCAAACAAATACATTAACTAATCTTATTACTCATTGGTGCTGCATAAAATTGTCACATATAAAATTTTATTACAAATTCTGTCTATTGAAAAGACAAACTTAATTAATATTCTTTTGATTATCAAATAACAATAAAATAACTAATAAAGTGCCTTATGAAATTTGTCTACATGACATTTAAGCATGCATTAAAATGAAATAAGCTTTAAGCTTTTATGAATAAACATTATGATGATAGAATGCACATGGGTACAGGGTGGGGCCTGTATGCTATGCCTGCATCTCTATCTTTACAAAATAAATATAACGACCTAGTTTTCCCAAGATAAAAGTCAGATATGTGATTTTTCTCTCATAGAAATCGCGACTGGGAGTTTGGCTTAATTGGTCAGCAATCATCATCACTAAAGACAAAACTCCTATGAACGTATGTGTCTTTGTATATGACGCCAGGGGCTTTTCGCAAAGCAATTTGTGAAGAGCGTGTGTATAAAAAAGCCAATGATTGGAAAACCATAAACTATAAATTAGAAATAGTTAGTTAAGATAAGAATAGGTAGGTAAAGTGTGACTGTGTGGCAGTGAATGTAAAACACCTGTCCATATATGAAAAATATACGTTCTCGAAATGTTAGAAAATGATATTAATGGGTTATTTTTGGTCTTCTGCATTTTGAAGGTTGTACAGTCAGATTTGTTGGAAACAAAGAGCCTCTGATTGACTTGGATAGTTTGTCGCAAGTGCCGTAAGCATATTGCTGGGAACCTAGTGACTGGGTGAAAGGCCTCATTTCTTGAAATAAGTAAAACAATCAAATACTTAACGAATATTTTATGAATTATTTAATCTTTAACTTCAAAGAAAACACAGAATGATAGATAATCTCGATTACAATGTAAAATACGTCGAAAATGGTTTATCATGTATTGAAACCAACCAGCCTACATCATAGAGACGTTCGCCTCAGGGCACAATGACGTCATTACTCATGTCAACTTTTTCAGTCTCTAATGAGCTTTAAAATAAGCATCAAACAACTTCTATTATAATTTCTAATACAGATCTAATACAGATCTACGATTTATTTGTCACTTGACAAGAACAAAACTTAATAAATAAATAGAAATACACTTTTCTAAGTCCAAAAGGATTATTAGTGAAATAAATTGCTTTTCTTGAACTTCTATAATTCTTTCAAAACTTTCTGAACTGTTATTTCAACAATAGAATGAGTCACTCTTGACTTGCCACTTCCAATATGACAATTTCTACTTTTCTACTCCCAGAGAAATTAGGACAAATATATTATAATTCCCGACCTTGTCATTTCTGCTAGCTGACAGTCCACGGAGTCCTGTTCTGAAAGACTTTTTCTAGGATGAGGATGAAACCTGAGCATTAGCCCTAGACGCTTTTGCTTTTGGATAGCTCGGGTCCGCTTAGACTAGCTCTACGGCTCTCTAGGCGTGTAGCAGAGTCGTTATCTCCGAGAAAAACAATGTCTGTAGAAGGGCTGAGCGCCGTGGATCAGGCAGGTTTCAGAAAGGCAACGTCATAAACTCAGTTCAGAATTACAAAAACCTTCTAGTAAGAAAGTAACATGCTACGAAGTGCGTAGAAACTTTTTAGCGTGCTCTCGTCTTTCCGTTGTTGGGATTCTAGGCCCCAGCAGCGTGTGGAATTCGAGTCTTTCTTCCGAGTAACCTATATCTTAGTGTTTTCCTAGATTAAATCGTCATCAAGCTCCAACATAATTTAGGTATACCGCCGGCGAGCGAAGTGTTACTGTGCCTTCGTGGGGAAGTAACAATATATAAAAAAAAAACAAACAAATAAATAAATAAAATAAATTGATATACAAATAAATAAAATACCGCCGGCGAGCGATGGTCTGGTTTGCTGTGCCCTCGTGGGGAGCAAAAATATAATAAAAAATTGTAATAAATAATATTCCGTTGACGAACGATGCCGCAAAGCGATGCCGCTGACGAGCGAAGTTATACAAATTGTTCGAATTGGTTGAATTGGTCTTATTTGGGGAATTACGCCGTTGTGCGTATCTATAACTTGGTAAATAAAACAGTAACCCATTAATATATCAAAGAGAGAAGGGAAAACTCGGCGTTGATAAAGTTAACAAAGTAAAAGAATCAAAATCCTAAATATTAAAGGCAGTCTCAAAACTTGTCCAAAGGTGACACAAGCCCAAAATGGCAACATATTATAAATAATAATAAAATATGTCCAAAGGTGACACAAGCCAAAAAGGCCACATATTATAAACAATCATAAAATTTGTCCAAAGGTGACACAAGCCCAAAATGGCAACATATTATAAATAATAATAAAACTTGTCCAAAGGTGACACAAGCCAAAATGGCCACATATTATAAACAAACAATAAATTTGTCCAAAGGTGACATCAGTAAAAAAAACTGGCATAAACAAAAATTAAACAAGTCCAAAGGTGACAAAAGTTAAACCGACCAACATTAGCTGAAACTGGCAATATCATATGAGCAAATAAAAGCTAAGTCAAAATTGACAACCAATACATAAATAATTTTAATTGATCAAATAACGCCGGTGAGCGTATAATTATGGCATTGACCTATAAACGCCGGCGAGCGTATTGTAACAAGTTATTAAATTTGCCCAAACTGGCAACACTTATTATGTCAGGAAATCTGACAAATTATAATAAAACAATCAAATGAAATAAATTAATGAATTCAACCAAAATAAACGAGATTAGCCTAAAAGTGTGAAAATGAATATGACTAAATACTAAATTAATCCGAAAGCCATTTATTGAGAAATGTGCCATAAAGTTTATTAAATCAGTAACAATCAAATTTTATATGCAGTCATCAACATAAATATGTTCATGAATCAAATAAGCAAGTTTATCTATTTCAGAATGTGTACTTACAACGAAATGAAACTTTTATAAAATTTCTAAACAACCAGAGATAGACAAAGTATTTTAAATTGAGAGTCTTTAAAGTAACAATTTTGGAAGCCGAAAATTGTTTTTGTTAATTAAGTGTATAATGAGCACTTGCATATAAAGACTTAGATACTGTCTAATTTCGTAATTTCGTGTTTCTCTAGAAACTGAGGAGAATTGGTAAAGGTCATTATACCACAAAGGACTCCAGATCAAGGGATAAATCGAACCAACCCGGAGATTCAGATGAATTATTTTTATAAATAAAGCCTAAAGTACCGCGAGAACTCATTAAAAATTTCATATAAGATCTAGCAAAACACAGTTGACAGGAAAATTAGTACATTTCTGAAAGAATAGCAAATTGTAAATTTCTGATAAACAATCAAAGTCAAAACTGTGTAATTCAGTCTAATCGAATAATATGAGCTGACAATTAAATAATTAATAAATAAATAAAAGTATAATAATAATTCCAAACGAACCAGATTTTAAAAAATGAAACTGTTAGTTTCTGTAAAATTATGTAGCCACGGGAAAATATAATTTCATAAAGACTAGATGAATAACTGTTGCTGTTGTAAAAATTCCGGTCCTTCAAGAATAAAACAATTTAAATCTCAGGCAGAGAGTTTTGTAGTTTATGATCAATGCCTTCATTTCATAATATGTCGAAATCGACCAGACAAGTGCGTAATACGCCGCAGCCCTGAAAAAGGATACATTAATTCCTCTGGAATGTTTATTGAACTATAATAATACGATACAATACCGTCTACATTCTTGGATGTGTAAATAACTAGACTGACGAAATATCGACGGAAGGAAATTTATTTGAATTATAATAAAAAAACTGAGATCTTTATTTTGCTCCAATACAAGCTATCTTTTTATTTATAATTTACCCACAGTTTCGTTAAGTAAAATCGAAACAAGACTGGGATTCTGTCTAATAAAATGCAAAAGCATTTTAGCTTCAAACAAAGGCATTCTTGGAATGTAAAATACAGTTGAAAAATTAAACTATCTGGTTATTATTTATACCAGGAGCGTCCACAAAGTTTTATACATCTGAAACAAACTGATGTATGATTATTAATAAATAAATTGCAGTTAAATTACATTCATAATTTGAAAAAGTAGATAATTTTATTCTCAATCAAGGACTTGGTCAGCAAAATAGATACATGATACTAATGGTATAAAACCAAGTTATCGCCATGTAAAGGCAGAAACTTAGATAAATGAGTTCTCTAGGTAACAAAGGTACAAACAGGGAATATGCAAACTCAAACAAAAGATTCGTATATGAACGAATTCTCTTAGTTAAAATGTTTTGTAAATAATTAAGCCCAGAAACGATTCTACAAGGTGAAGGCTCCTCTTTCTAGTCAATTAAATAGCATTAAGGCGAATTGTAAGTAATACCAACTTGATGTAAAATGTATAAAACTGATAATATTGCCCACACCTTGCTAGACAATGTAAATATTCAAATAAATAAGGGCTAAGGAAAATTATTTTGTCTCATTGGTATAGTATCTCCTCCCATACAAAATTTTCCATCGTTCCGGACTATGAGACCGACTACAGAAATCAGGGAATCACAGGAATATTTAACACAATCTGCAGGGACCCAGGTAAGCACCGTTACACTTTCTTACATATAATCAAATAAACATCACACTAGTTCTTCTTTTCTACCAACAGATCTTTAAACTTCTGGAATTTCACGTTTCCAAGCGGTTTTGTGAAAATATCTGCTATTTGATTTTCCGTTGCACAATATTTTATATTAATCAGTCCTTCATTGACCTTTTCATTAATAAAATGAAAGCGAACATCAATATGCTTACTACGCCGGTTGAACTGTCCATTTTTAATTAATGTTATTGCACTCTGATTATCGATTAATAAATCAATTTTAATATCACCTCCAGTAAGTTCGTCTATCATAGTCTTCAAAAACAAAACTTCTTTCACACATTCTGCAGCTGCTATGTACTCTGATTCAGTGCTTGACAACGAAACTATTGGTTGCTTCCTTGAGCACCATGAGATAGGTCCGCCACAGAAAAATATTACATATCCAGTAGTACTTCGTCGACTTTCACTGTCACCAGCGAAATCTGCATCACAATAGGCTTTCAGATCTTCGCTCTTGGTATCGTATTTCAAACCTTCACTTTTTGTTGCGACTAGATATCGAAATATTCTCTTTACATTTACTATATCTTGTTCAGTCGGATTTTCCAACTTTCTGCTACAGTAGTTCACAGAATAGGATAAATCTGGTCTACATTTGTTAGTTAAATAAAGTAAACTTCCAATTGCTTCTCTATAAGGATATTTACCTTTTGTCGAGTTCGTCTTTGGGTTGCTTTCTTGCAAGGTTATTGGCGTTTTTACTGATTTTGCATCTTGCATTCTGAACTTTTCGAGTATTCTTTTTGCATAATCTTCTTGATTCACAAATATTTTTCCGAGTTGTTTCTTGATTCGCATTCCTAGGAATATCTCTGGGTTTTCCTCAACTGTCATTTCAAATTCAGCTTTAAGTCTTCGAATCAATTTATCTAGTTCCTTTTTACTTTCACTAATTATTAAACCATCATCGACATAAATAGCTAGATGAAGAGTCTTATTTTTATTCGTAAACATACACTGATCACTTTTTAGTGCATAAAGTTCATTTTCTTTCAAGAAATTAGAAAATCTCTGATTCCACTTCAAAGGAGCTTGCTTAAGTCCGTATAATGATTTTGATAACTTACACACTTTGTTGTTCTTATTTTCTTCGGTTTCATAACCTTCAGGAATTTGCATGTAAATATCTTCATTTAGATTTCCATATAGGAAAGCAGTTTTGATGTCAAATTTTGTTATTTGCATATTATTTTTCAGTGCTAGTGCAAGTAGCACTCGTATGGAACTGGAGTTCACGACCGGGCTGAATGTTTCGGAGTAATCTATTCCACTTCTCTGTTGGCAGCCTCTGATTACTAACCTGGCCTTGTACCTCCCGTCATCTTTTATTTTGAATACCCATTTGCTGGTAATAATATTCTTGCCTTTAGTTTCATTTACATCAACATATTTCCACGTTTGATTCTTATTTAGTGATTCTTTCTCTTCTTGTATTGCAGTAATCCATTTATCTTTTTCTTCTCCATTTATGGCTTCTTGGTATGTCAACAATGCTTCATCTGTTAAACTTAGGTTAAGATCATAATCTTTAAATTTTTCTGGTATCTTTATTTCTCTTCCACTTCTGGTCTTCTGTCTGCCTTCTCCCAATTCTTGCACTATATTTTCTTCACGTTCTTTATCATTTACATCATCGCTGACGGTACTCATTTCGCTCTCTGCATTTTCATAGTTTTCTTGATCAGTTGATTCAGATTCGAGTTCATAATTTTCTTCTAACTTTTCATTCTCATTTTCATTTTCAGTATCTTCATGTATTTCTTGATCATTTAAATTTATTTTAATATTAGAGTCTTCTTTTAATTTTAGATCCATCTGCTTCGCAAAAATCACATCTCTCGAAACTATGACTTTTTGTCTCCGTTCGCAAAAAAGTCTATATCCGTTTAATCCATAGCCTATAAATATATATTTTTCACTTCTCTTGTCCAATTTCTTCAAATATCCCAGCTCTTTCGCATACGCTACACTGCCAAACAATTGCATTCTCGACAAATCTGGTTTTTCATTAGTCCACATCTCTAGTGGTGTTTTATCTGTTGACAATGTTTCAGTAGGGCTACGATTTATTATATATGTTCCAACTCTTGCTGCTTCGCCCCAAAATTTCTTGTCCAAATTGCTGTCAAACAATAGTGACCTCGTTTTCTCTAGTAAAGTTCTGTTCAGCCTCTCTGCCTTGCCATTTAATTGGGGGGTGTATGGTATAGTTTTGTCCATCACAATTCCCTTCTGTTTACAATATTTTATGAGGTTATCATTTATATATTCGCCACCGTTGTCACATCTCAACTTTGATACCTTAATATTTTTGTTTGCTTCCATTTCAGATACATATTGTTTAATATAATCTGTGACTTCACTTTTATTTTCAAGTAAATAAATGACACAGTAATGGGTGTAATCATCCAGAACAGTTAGAATATACCTTTTTCCATCCCATGTTGTCGGCTCTACTGGACCACATAAGTCTGAGTGAATTATTTCTAATGGCCTTTTAGCTCTCGTTCTTATTGACGAAAAAGGAAAACGTACTTGTTTTGCTTCTAAGCACGTCTTACAGTTTTTATCTAGATTATCGCACATACTTTTCTTAATATTCATACCGTTAGAAATATCAATTAATTTTTTCATATTTGGTATACTTAAATGTCCCAGTTTTTTATGCCATTCTTCTGCCTTTTGATTAGTTTCAGTGAGCAAGCTTTCATTTGGTTGTGTTTCAAAATTAATGACATAGAGACCATTTTCATGTTTTTCACCCGTCAGTATTATTTCATTGTCTTTCATTACAAACACTTTGTTTTTTGTAAAGTTCACCTCTCCTCCGCTGTTTGTTATAGCATTTACTGACAATAAATTCTTTGAGAGTTCGGGTACATATGTAACATTATTCAATACACATTTTTCTCCTATTATTTGTCCTTTTCCTTCGGCTGTCATTTTCTCATTCTTTTTAGCCACCAAGATCTCACTTTTTTCATTATTAAATGAACTGAAGAGGCCTTTTTTATTTGTCATATGTGATGAAGATCCGGAATCTACAACGAAGCCGGTAGAGTTTTGGTGGTCAGCATGTGTCAAAAATGCCACTTTCCTTGCTTCATTTTTATTTCTTGAAGTTCCTTCTTCCTTTTTTCTAAAAAAACAGTTTTCTTCTCGATGATTAGTTTTTTTACAGATTTTACATGGAATCACTTTTGATTTGCAATCTCTTGCTAAATGATTCGGCTTTCCACAGTTGTAACATTTTCTTTCAATATTTTTATCTGAATTTCTATATTTATCTCTTATCTCTTGTGTTTTAAAGGCTACACTTCCCATATTATCTGTGGTTTTCAATCTTATTTCTTCTGCAAGTAGACGACTGGTTAGATTGGTCAAAGTTCTTTCTGTTTTTGGACTCGATTCCCATGCAGTACAGAAATGCTTAAAATTTTCTGGTAATGTTGTCAAAATTTTCGAAATTAGCATTTCGTCGTCTATAGTCTGATTCATTGCTTTAAGTCGGTATTGCAGATTTTCAAGTTTGCTGATATGCAGGCTCATATCAGATCCTTTTTCATACGAGGAATTAAAGAACTCTTGTAATAAATTGCATTTTTGCTGTTCGGATTCTTTTTCGAATATCTTACAAAGCCTTTCGTACATATCATGCGCTGTGTTGCATGTAAGAAGGTGCGTCATCAACTTTTTGTCAATGCTCATTATTATCATTTTCTGTGCTCTGGCATCTTTCCTTTTCCAATCTGCTTTCTTCTCATCTTGAGTTAGGTCATCCAGTTTTATTTCACCGTTTACAATTTCCCATTGTGCACCAGCTTTAAATATTATTTTTATCTGGAACTTCCAAATCTCGAAGGATTCGTTGTTAACTAGCTTGTCTATGATGACAAGATCATTATCTGAATTGGCCATTTTTACTTTTTACAACACGCGGTTTTTATTTTGCACGTTTTACACTTACACACACTATTTTATTTTATTTTTACCATGTATTTTCTTTTACAAGCGTAGACCTGGGCCATAACCTGATGAGTTTTTATATTATTTATTAACCATTGTTTTTAAAAGACTTTTATTCTAAAGAAAATACAAACGTAAAACGTACATGATTCTACAATTATTCAGCAGCCATTCCATTTCATTAACTTAAAAAATTATGTTCTGACCATTATTATTATGTCAACTGTCCACGTCAAATTAAACTTCTAAAATATAAACATAATTCTGTTCTGTGTTTCTGCTTCACAGTTTACATTAATACACCTAACCTTAAAATTTCCAGCTGTTTTTCTCAACAGTTACAATGTTATTCAATTGTTTATAGTGAACAAAAGTCTCCATGGGCATGAAGTGAATTATGTATACAGGGTGCACCATGTATCCTTCTCTATATTGCTATCTCCTGAACGCTAAGAGATACAGGGTCGGTTAAATTAGAGAAAAGATGCGCAGATTTGTGGCCATCTCGAATTCGTCAAAACATGCAAGATATCTGTGACCGTTCCTGAAATATCCTGAAAAAACTGAAAAATCGAAATTTCTTATTTTCGTCATATCTTTTTTATTATTGGAAATTAATAAATAATTTTTTGTATAGTCCAATAAAGTCTAAAAAGTCATACGTATCGATTAAGAATACACATCCTTTTGATAGTTCGATTTATTTTGTTTCATATACGTGGTTTTTATAGTAACCGTCCAGTTTGTCTAAACACTCCATCCCGCATAAATAAGTATACGTCAACATTGGTTTTGAATGAGAATTAAATGCACAACACAGATGCCCGTATTCACAAACGATAATTTCCTAAATAATTACGTAATCAATTATCCCCATCTCATTCTATTGCAAAAAAACTGCATACCTCCATCTCACTCATTTAAATAATTACGTAATTATTTAGGAAATTATCGTTTGTGAATACGGGCAAGAGAATAGAATGTCATTACGTGAATAAATTTTATGTAGTTGTCAGTGGCTCTCAAACTGACGTAAGCGTTTCAATTCATTGTTTGAATGATTCCTTCAATAATGTACGCTCGTTCACAACTTGACACTTAACTGTTTGACATTTTCTGGTGAAATTAAAAATATTAATTCGGACGGTTAGTGTGACGTCACATCTGACTTTTTAAAGTTAATCCTACTATAGGCTTACATAAGCCGTTAAGAGCTATCCATCTGATATTTCAAAAATTTTCAAGGCCTACTAGATCCAAGAATTTTCACAGTCAACTTTCGTTTTTCTTATGGCCGCCATATTGTTTTTTTATGTCGTTCGATATGAAAAAAAAAAATTGGAAACCAAAAATTAATTAACTTCAAACACATTTTTTTTTAAATTTGTATTCTTCTTTTTTCAAAGAAAAACCAAAAAAAAATCGTCGAAAAACGTCAACATTTGTAAAACACACCGAAATAGTGCTTGCCTTATGGTTTTTTTAATTTATCTATGAAATTCGGTCTAAAAATGTGTCTTTTTTGTAAAGAAAAAAGAAGAATAAACATTTTCATTTTTTGAAGTTTAACAATTTTTAGTTTTTATGATTTTTTTATACCGAACAACATAAAAAAACACTATGGTGGCCATAAGAAAAACGAAAGTTGACTATGAAAATTCTGGGATCTAGTCGGCTTTGAAAATTTTTGAAATGTCAGATGGGTAGCTCTTGCCGACTTATGTAAGCCCACAAAAAATTATTTATTAATCTCCAATAATAAAAAAGATATGGCAAAAATAAGAAATCTCGATTTTTCAGTTTTTTCGGGATATTTAAGGAACGGTCACAGATATCTTGTATGTCTCGACGGAATCGAGATGGCCACAAAATTGCGCTCCTTTGGATTTGTTTAACCGACCCTGTATCTATTAGCGTTAGGAGATAGCAATATAGAGAAGGATACATGGTGCAGCCTGTATATACAGGGGGTGTCCCAGCTTATTCGAAGCGGTCTCTGTAGGCCAAACGATGGACTTTTTCAAAAAACTTTTTGAAAATTCAAGTACAGAATCACAATGGCCATAATTTAAAATTATTTTGGAGTATACAGAGTGTCCCATATGACAGTGGCATATCAAAGTTATGTTTTTTAAAATGGAATGCTCCTATATGTTATTGCATTTTTAGATTGTCTGAGAAGAGAAAATAAGATTGGTTTTTACAGTTGGTGTTTAAATTCAGAAGTTTTTGAGTTATAAACAAGTGAAAATCGTCATTTTTGAAGTTCAAGGCCCTGTACAACGAAAACGGCTAAAGATAGAGAAAAACGGCTTACATGTCCCTATTTTAACTTTTTATGTACTATCCTATGGTATAGAAATATTTGTACTTTCTTTGATTTTTTTATTTGGCGACACACGTGGAGAAATCTCAGAATTTTTCAAATTTTTTATCACCCTGTATAAACATTTCAATTTTGACACTTCATAAATATTACGTAAAAGTGAAGTTTTAATGACAGTATTCGAAAATAGATATTTTCTATACTTACATGCTAAATGTGTAAATAGTAAGTTGTAATTTTTTTGTCATTAGGCTAGATCTTTAAATTGGCTGTAATATGGTGGTTTCAGAGCGGTGAATTTTTATATAGTTCGCGTCGCCTTCTCAAAATCCGTCTTCTCAGAAACTAAGCATCGTACATCCTCAAGCAAAGCAAAAAAATTGCCCGAGGATGTACGACGCTTTAGTTTCTGAGATATTCCCAGTGACCATATTAATTACTCGACCGCGGGTACTGGATGTTAACGCAAGGTGCAAATTGGAAGAAAATGTTCTTCCCTCAATTGGAGGAATTGTCCAGATGCCCCCCAGTAATTTTCTTCCATATAATGGTAGATACTTTTTGAAATCGCTCGGGTAAATCTGGGCAAAAGGCAATTAGCCGCGACCGGTGTGAATCTAGCAGCCATTTTTCAGCAGCCAAATTTCCGAATATTCCCGAGCGCGGACCTTACTTCATTCAACATGTCTTTACACTGTCTCTAAAAATTTGTCATCAAATTTATATATCTATATTAAATATCCTATATATCTATATCTATAATCTAAAATAACAAAATACAGGTGTTAAACCTACCTACTGATGGGTCATTTCGGGCGTTAACTCAAAATATAACTCAATATATAAGTATGTATTTTTATAATTCACGTTCTAAGCTTGACTTCTTTAAATTATTAAGCAATATTTATCTTATATAATGTAAGACGACAAACGCAACGCAACTAAAAAATAGCTTATATAAGATCATAGCGAAATACTCTTGGCGAAATTCAATGGAGTTGCGAACCGCCCCCGAATGTTAAGAAAATTCATTTCGACAAGAACGCAACGGAAGATTGGGTTCTAACTAGGCTCAAACGATTCTGCTGTGAATTTTGCTTCGGAAAATGATGTCCAAAGTCTCTTAACGAATTTCAGAGGGGTGGAGAACCGCCCCCGAATGTTAAGAAAATTCATTTCGACCAGAACGCAACGGAAGATTGGGTTCTAACTAGGCTCAAACGATTCTGCTGTGGATTTTACTTCGGAAAATGATGTCCAAAGTCTCTTAGCGAATTTCAGAGGGGTGGAGAACCGCCCCCGAAAGTTAAGAAAATTCATTTCGACAAGAACGCAACGGAAGATTGGGTTCTAACTAGGCTCAAACGATTCTGCTGTGAATTTTGCTTCGGAAAATGATGTCCAAAGTCTCTTAGCGAATTTCAGAGGGGTGGAGAACCGCCCCCGAATGTTAAGAAAATTCATTTCGACGAGAACGCAACGGAAGATTGGGTTCTAACTACGCTCAAACGATTCTGCTGTGATTTCTGCTTCAGAAAATGATGTCCAAAGTCTCTTAGCGAATTTCAGAGGGGTGGAGAACCGCCCCCGAATGTTAAGAAAATTCATTTCGACAAGAACGCAACGGAAGATTGGGTTCTAACTAGGCTCAAACGATTCTGCTGTGAATTTTGCTTCGGAAAATGATGTCCAAAGTCTCTTAGCGAATTTCAGATGGGTGGAGAACCGCCCCCGAATGTTAAGAAAATTCATTTCGACCAGAACGCAACGGAAGATTGGGTTCTAACTAGGCTCAAACGATTCTGCTGTGAATTTTGCTTCGGAAAATGATGTCCAAAGTCTCTTAGCGAATTTCAGAGGGGTGGAGAACCGCCCCCGAATGTTAAGAAAATTCATTTCGACAAGAACGCAACGGAAGATTGGGTTCTAAATAGGCTCAAACGATTTTGCTGTGAATTTTGCTTCGGAAAATGATGTCCAAAGTCTCTTAGCGAATTTCAGAGGGGTGGAGAACCGCCCCCGAATGTTAAGAAAATTCATTTCGACAAGAACGCAACGGAAGATTGGGTTCTAACTAGGCTCAAACGATTCTGCTGTGAATTTTGCTTCGGAAAATGATGTCCAAAGTCTCTTAGCGAATTTCAGAGGGGTGGAGAACCGCCCCCGAATGTTAAGAAAATTCATTTCGACCAGAACGCAACGGAAGATTGGGTTCTAACTAGGCTCAAACGATTCTGCTGTGAATTTTGCTTCGGAAAATGATGTCCAAAGTCTCTTAGCGAATTTCAGAGGGGTGGAGAACCGCCCCCGAATGTTAAGAAAATTCATTTCGACCAGAACGCAACGGAAGATTGGGTTCTAACTAGGCTCAAACGATTCTGCTGTGGATTTTACTTCGGAAAATGATGTCCAAAGTCTCTTAGCGAATTTCAGAGGGGTGGAGAACCGCCCCCGAATGTTAAGAAAATTCATTTCGACCAGAACGCAACGGAAGATTGGGTTCTAACTAGGCTCAAACGATTCTGCTGTGGATTTTACTTCGGAAAATGATGTCCAAAGTCTCTTAGCGAATTTCAGAGGGGTGGAGAACCGCCCCCGAATGTTAAGAAAATTCATTTCGACAAGAACGCAACGGAAGATTGGGTTCTAACTAGGCTCAAACGATTCTGCTGTGAATTTTGCTTCGGAAAATGATGTCCAAAGTCTCTTAGCGAATTTCAGAGGGGTGGAGAACCGCCCCCGAATGTTAAGAAAATTCATTTCGACAAGAACGCAACGGAAGATTGGGTTCTAACTAGGCCAAACGATTCTGCTGTGAATTTTGCTTCGGAAAATGATGTCCAAAGTCTCTTAGCGAATTTCAGAGGGGTGGAGAACCGCCCCCGAATGTTAAGAAAATTCATTTCGACAAGAACGCAACGGAAGATTGGGTTCTAACTAGGCTCAAACGATTCTGCTGTGAATTTTGCTTCGGAAAATGATGTTCAAAGTCTCTTAGCGAATTTCAGAGGGGTGGAGAACCGCCCCCGAATGTTAAGAAAATTCATTTCGACAAGAACGCAACGGAAGATTGGGTTCTAACTAGGCTCAAACGATTCTGCTGTGAATTTTGCTTCGGAAAATGATGTCCAAAGTCTCTTAGCGAATTTCAGAGGGGTGGAGAACCGCCCCCGAATGTTAAGAAAATTCATTTCGACCAGAACGCAACGGAAGATTGGGTTCTAACTAGGCTCAAACGATTCTGCTGTGAATTTTGCTTCGGAAAATGATGTCCAAAGTCTCTTAGCGAATTTCAGAGGGGTGGAGAACCGCCCCCGAATGTTAAGAAAATTCATTTCGACAAGAACGCAACGGAAGATTGGGTTCTAACTACGCTCAAACGATTCTGTTGTGAATTTTGCTTCGGAAAATGATGTCCAAAGTCTCTTAGCGAATTTCAGAGGGGTGGAGAACCGCCCCCGAATGTTAAGAAAATTCATTTCGACCAGAACGCAACGGAAGATTGGGTTCTTACTAGGCTCAAACGATTCTGCTGTGGATTTTACTTCTGAAAATGATGTCCAAAGTCTCTTAGCGAATTTCAGAGGGGTGGAGAACCGCCCCCGAAAGTTAAGAAAATTCATTTCGACAAGAACGCAACGGAAGATTGGGTTCTAACTAGGCTCAAACGATTCTGCTGTGAATTTTGCTTCGGAAAATGATGTCCAAAGTCTCTTAGCGAATTTCAGAGGGGTGTAGAACCGCCCCCGAATGTTAAGAAAATTCATTTCGACAAGAACGCAACGGAAGATTGGGTTCTAACTACGCTCAAACGATTCTGCTGTGAATTTTGCTTCGGAAAATGATGTCCAAAGTCTCTTAGCGAATTTCAGAGGGGTGGAGAACCGCCCCCGAATGTTAAGAAAATTCATTTCGACCAGAACGCAACGGAAGATTGGGTTCTTACTAGGCTCAAACGATTCTGCTGTGAATTTTGCTTCGGAAAATGATGTCCAAAGTCTCTTAGCGAATTTCAGAGGGGTGGATGAAGTAAAATCCACAGCAGAATCGTTTGAGCCTAGTTAGAACCCAATCTTCCGTTGCGTTCTGGTCGAAATGAATTTTCTTAACATTCGGGGGCGGTTCTCCACCCCTCTGAAATTCGCTAAGAGACTTTGGACATCATTTTCCGAAGCAAAATTCACAGCAGAATCGTTTGAGCCTAGTTAGAACCCAATCTTCCGTTGCGTTCTTGTCGAAATGAATTTTCTTAACTTTCGGGGGCGGTTCTCCACCCCTCTGAAATTCGCTAAGAGACTTTGGACATCATTTTCCGAAGTATAATCCACAGCAGAATCGTTTGAGCCTAGTTAGAACCCAATCTTCCGTTGCGTTCTGGTCGAAATGAATTTTCTTAACATTCGGGGGCGGTTCTCCACCCCTCTGAAATTCGCTAAGAGACTTTGGGCATCATTTTCCGAAGTAAAATTCACAGCAGAATCGTTTGAGCCTAGTTAGAACACAATCTTCCGTTGCGTTCTGGTCGAAATGAATTTTCTTAACATTCGGGGGCGGTTCTCCACCCCTCTGAAATTCGCTAAGAGACTTTGGACATCATTTTCCGAAGCAAAATTCACAGCAGAATCGTTTGAGCCTAGTTAGAACCCAATCTTCCGTTGCGTTCTTGTCGAAATGAATTTTCTTAACTTTCGGGGGCGGTTCTCCACCCCTCTGAAATTCGCTAAGAGACTTTGGACATCATTTTCCGAAGTAAAATCCACAGCAGAATCGTTTGAGCCTAGTTAGAACCCAATCTTCCGTTGCGTTCTGGTCGAAATGAATTTTCTTAACATTCGGGGGCGGTTCTCCACCCCTCTGAAATTCGCTAAGAGACTTTGGACATCATTTTCCGAAGCAAAATTCACAGCAGAATCGTTTGAGCCTAGTTAGAACCCAATCTTCCGTTGCGTTCTGGTCGAAATGAATTTTCTTAACATTCGGGGGCGGTTCTCCACCCCTCTGAAATTCGCTAAGAGACTTTGGACATCATTTTCCGAAGCAAAATTCACAGCAGAATCGTTTGAGCCTAGTTAGAACCCAATCTTCCGTTGCGTTCTGGTCGAAATGAATTTTCTTAACATTCGGGGGCGGTTCTCCACCCCTCTGAAATTCGCTAAGAGACTTTAGACATCATTTTCCGAAGCAAAATTTACAGCAGAATCGTTTGAGCCTAGTTAGAACCCAATCTTCCGTTGCGTTCTTGTCGAAATGAATTTTCTTAACATTCGGGGGCGGTTCTCCACCCCTCTGAAATTCGCTAAGAGACTTTGGGCATCATTTTCCGAAGTAAAATCCACAGCAGAATCGTTTGAGCCTAGTTAGAAACCAATCTTCCGTTGCGTTCTTGTCGAAATGAATTTTCTTAACATTCGGGGGCGGTTCTCCACCCCTCTGAAATTCGCTAAGAGACTTTGGACATCATTTTCCGAAGCAAAATTCACAGCAGAATCGTTTGAGCCTAGTTAGAACACAATCTTCCGTTGCGTTCTGGTCGAAATGAATTTTCTTAACATTCGGGGGCGGTTCTCCACCCCTCTGAAATTCGCTAAGAGACTTTAGACATCATTTTCCGAAGCAAAATTCACAGCAGAATCGTTTGAGCCTAGTTAGAACCCAATCTTCCGTTGCGTTCTTGTCGAAATGAATTTTCTTAACATTCGGGGGCGGTTCTCCACCCCTCTGAAATTCGCTAAGAGACTTTGGGCATCATTTTCCGAAGTAAAATCCACAGCAGAATCGTTTGAGCCTAGTTAGAAACCAATCTTCCGTTGCGTTCTTGTCGAAATGAATTTTCTTAACATTCGGGGGCGGTTCTCCACCCCTCTGAAATTCGCTAAGAGACTTTGGACATCATTTTCCGAAGCAAAATTCACAGCAGAATCGTTTGAGCCTAGTTAGAACACAATCTTCCGTTGCGTTCTGGTCGAAATGAATTTTCTTAACATTCGGGGGCGGTTCTCCACCCCTCTGAAATTCGCTAAGAGACTTTGGACATCATTTTCCGAAGCAAAATTCACAGCAGAATCGTTTGAGCCTAGTTAGAACCCAATCTTCCGTTGCGTTCTTGTCGAAATGAATTTTCTTAACTTTCGGGGGCGGTTCTCCACCCCTCTGAAATTCGCTAAGAGACTTTGGACATCCTTTTCCGAAGTAAAATCCACAGCAGAATCGTTTGAGCCTAGTTAGAACCCAATCTTCCGTTGCGTTCTGGTCGAAATGAATTTTCTTAACATTCGGGGGCGGTTCTCCACCCCTCTGAAATTCGCTAAGAGACTTTGGACATCATTTTCCGAAGCAAAATTCACAGCAGAATCGTTTGAGCCTAGTTAGAACCCAATCTTCCGTTGCGTTCTGGTCGAAATGAATTTTCTTAACATTCGGGGGCGGTTCTCCACCCCTCTGAAATTCGCTAAGAGACTTTGGACATCATTTTCCGAAGCAAAATTCACAGCAGAATCGTTTGAGCCTAGTTAGAACACAATCTTCCGTTGCGTTCTGGTCGAAATGAATTTTCTTAACATTCGGGGGCGGTTCTCCACCCCTCTGAAATTCGCTAAGAGACTTTAGACATCATTTTCCGAAGCAAAATTCACAGCAAAATCGTTTGAGCCTAGTTAGAACCCAATCTTCCGTTGCGTTCTTGTCGAAATGAATTTTCTTAACATTCGGGGGCGGTTCTCCACCCCTCTGAAATTCGCTAAGAGACTTTGGGCATCATTTTCCGAAGTAAAATCCACAGCAGAATCGTTTGAGCCTAGTTAGAAACCAATCTTCCGTTGCGTTCTTGTCGAAATGAATTTTCTTAACATTCGGGGGCGGTTCTCCACCCCTCTGAAATTCGCTAAGAGACTTTGGACATCATTTTCCGAAGCAAAATTCACAGCAGAATCGTTTGAGCCTAGTTAGAACACAATCTTCCGTTGCGTTCTGGTCGAAATGAATTTTCTTAACATTCGGGGGCGGTTCTCCACCCCTCTGAAATTCGCTAAGAGACTTTAGACATCATTTTCCGAAGCAAAATTCACAGCAGAATCGTTTGAGCCTAGTTAGAACCCAATCTTCCGTTGCGTTCTTGTCGAAATGAATTTTCTTAACATTCGGGGGCGGTTCGCAACTCCATTGAATTTCGCCAAGAGTATTTCGCTATGATCTTATATAAGCTATTTTTTAGTTGCGTTGCGTTTGTCGTCTTACATTATATAAGATAAATATTGCTTAATAATTTAAAGAAGTCAAGCTTAGAACGTGAATTATAAAAATACATACTTATATATTGAGTTATATTTTGAGTTAACGCCCGAAATGACCCATCAGTAGGTAGGTTTAACACCTGTATTTTGTTATTTTAGATTATAGATATAGATATATAGGATATTTAATATAGATATATAAATTTGATGACAAATTTTTAGAGACAGTGTAAAGACATGTTGAATGAAGTAAGGTCCGCGCTCGGGAATATTCGGAAATTTGGCTGCTGAAAAATGGCTGCTAGATTCACACCGGTTTAGCCGCGCAACGCAACGCACTAGACCCCTACTTGACATGACGGATTTTCAAAAGGGGACTCGAACTATAATATAAAAGCCTGCTTTTCGTCCATTTGGGAGATTCAAGGCATTTTTGTCACCATCTCCGTAACTAAAATTGTGTTGACCAGAAATTTAATAATATTATTGTTTGTTTTCATTCTTATATGTAATGGAATAAAGTTGTTATACCTTCGGGGTTTGCAGATATACATAATTTGGCGTTAAGAAAAAAACTCAAGTATTGGTGATGAGATGTCATTATAACTGTATACTTTATACACCAAACATTTTATTAACTTACTTACCGGAGTAGCAATTACCGGAGTAGCAAAAAGTTCTTGTAACATAGTATGCATTGAAAAATATGAAATGCTTTTTTGTAAAATTTAAAGGGCTTTAGCTTACTGATCGTTAATAAATAAACAAACATTTTGTTTATCAATAAATTAATTTCTCACTTGTCAAAAGCAAGTTATCCCTAAAATAAGGTTAGGCAACCCATAATATACAGTGTGTAAAAGTGTAAGTGGCAGTACATGGAGATCTTGGAAACGGCAAGATATACACGGTCGGTTAAATTAGAGAAAAGTTGCACAATTTAATGCTTAAATTTCCAGTCATTGCTGAAATATCCTCAAAAAACTGAAAAATAAAAATTTCTTATTTTAGCCATATCTTTTTTATTATTGGGAAATAATGAATTATTTTTTGTAGGCTTACATAAGTCGTCAAAAGCTATCCACTTGACATTACAAAAATTTTCAAAGCCGACTAGATCTCAGAGTTTTCATAGCCAACTTTTGTTTTTCTTATAGCCGCCATATTGGTTTTTTATGTCGTTCGGTATAAAATAAATCAAGGAAACCAAAAATTATTAACATTCGAAAAAATAAAATTTTCAAAAATTGTGTTTTTTGCGGAAAAAAACAAAAAAAATTTCACCCAATTACATTAATATGAAGTCATATTATTTGCTGTATGGTTTTTTACTTTTCATAATTATGATATTCGGTATAAAGTTTTTTTTTTCGAAAAAATAATAAAATTTTTGAATTTTTTTTTATGTTATTAATTTTGAGTTTCCTTGATTTATTTCATACCGAACGACATAAAAAACCAATATGCATTAAACTACCGCCAAACGGCTCGAACTCCATGGAAACCTAGAATATGATTTGGTTCAATTCAATTGATGGCGATCGCAGGCCAATGTATGAAAACAACCTCAATAGGTCAAACTTCAGGACCACGTGAACTTAAAACTTCAACTAAATCCTAAATCACGACAACTGACAACAATGGCCACGTGAACGGTTTGTTTACTTGGAACCGCTTACGCTTAGCCCAACTTAGTGACGTCACACTGACGGCAGATAAGTAGTGAGCTACAAGACTTTAGTTATCCTGAGGCTTACCTCATCTAAGATTCTCTCACTGTAGCTTTATTCGGGTTTCATTTCTTGAATCGTTCAAGAACCGTCCTGGGATTGCGCAGAACTAGTTGCGCAATCGTGCAGTTCTAGGAACCGTTCTCGGATTGTCCTGGAAGTGTCCGCGACTTCACAAAACTCGAACAATTCCGAACTGTTATAAATCTTGTAAATAGAAATCTTTAAAACAAGAAGAACTTAGAACCTAACCCTACTTTTCAATATGTAAAATTCAAATAAAAAACGCAAAGCAAAGCTTATACTGCTCAACTTTTCTTTTAGTGAGAAAAGCGCTTTTGTTTGCGACACGCAAAACACAGTTTATTTATGTCTTTGTTTATAATTTTTTGAATTTACTCAATTTTCTGATAACCCAACCAGTACCTAGGTAGGTACTTAATAATGGAAAGTTCATCTTGAATTGAAAAGGATATTTTGTATGTAGTCATCCAGTATTACCTAGGTATGCCTATTACCAATTACTTATCTAATAATTAACTTGATCAATAATAGTAAAAACAAAACAACAAGTCCAAGATCAACAAACGCCAGCGAGTACCGTCCTACCGTCGTCGTGTATCGTGTAAAATGAAAATGGGCATGCGTGAATTGACAATCCGAAATCAGTTCTTACTCCAGAGCGAGGACTGGTTTGGACGGTTCTTGAACGGTTCTAAAACGGTCCTGAGTTAAACCAAAACAGAGAACTTCTGTCTCAGAACTAGTTCAGGATTAGTTCTACAAAACCCGAACGCATGAATTTCGACTGCGCAAACTCCTGACAGTCCTAGAACAGTAATAGCAAAAACCCGAATAAAGCTTGTATGAGCACTCGTAGGTGCTCGTAGCAACTTTCGTAGCAGCAACCAGCCGCCGTGTTTTTTCCCAGCGTAGACGACGTCTATTTATAGAGATAGATGACGTTTTCTTGAAGCGGAATCTCGCTGCTGTATTACTTGTGTTTGTGTAGTCATTTTGAGACATATATTGTATAAGTTGGTAGTTACAGTTACAGAATAGAAAAACTTCTTCTTTTTAGTCCTAAAACAAGAAGGAAATAAGGAATAATGACCATAATGGTAATTGTTTACACCCGCGGCTCCTAAGTTTCATCAATTTTTTCGGGACCGAGGAGCGAAATAGGGGTGCTGGGTGGGTAAGAAAGTAAAAACAGCCATGGCAAACTAATATTAAGGTCACAACTAAGGCCTCTTTGGCACTACGGTCGAATTTCTATTTTTTTTTTCACTTTCAGGGCAAGGAAAATCTTCGAAAATAACAGTACCACGATTTTTATTTTGAATTTTGCATTTATTTTGAATTTATAATCCTAAAATCATTGCATCAATCCCTGTGCGGACTGAACACGTAATGAAAGCGGATATATCGCTCAGTCCGCCTCTGTGAACCTCTAACACAGAATAGAATGCTTGGCAATTATGGTGAAGTGGTTTTATCCGGGATCGCGGCATCTAATCGGTGCCTCTTGTCAGGACCGCACTCCCTCCGCACTCTCAAAACCATTTTTTTACACCGTTTTGTGGCTTTCCCTTTCATTTGCCCAGCAAATGAATACCTTCCTGGTGTTACTATAGGTATGTTCTCCACCCCTATATAAGTTCCATAGTGAAACTGTAGGAGCCGCAGATGTAAATAATGACCATAATAACAATCAAGGTTGGTCATGACATGAGTCACGAATTAAGGTGATGATGCACTTTTTGATAAGTTGTTTTATAAACTTTCAACTAAATTTCTTGAGTAAATATTAATTTAATATTGGTAACAATCATCTTGTTTTAATGTGCCCAGAACATAATAACATTAATAACCAATCCACTCGCTAATCAAAGAATAGGGCTGTTTTGAGGACAATTTTTTACTACAAAAAATCGACCCCTCTCCTGTTCATTCTTGTTGGATAGAAAGAGATATCAGAAAACGTCAAATGTCAGTAATGTCACTGTCGATATTGAACACACCAAGTTCCAACTCATCACCAAGTTACAAGAACTTCCTAAAAATCACAGTCCAACCAGGGGATGGAACATCTCAGACACTCTTCAAGGAGTACCCTGGTGGATCAGCATAACAAAGAAGAATAATGTGCTGGCCAAATAGCTGGTAAAAGCTAAAGGCCATAAACCCTAAAGAAGAAGAAGAAGTAAATTGGGGTCTTTTCTTTATTTCTTTTTTAATCCAGCAAGCAACAATTCAACAAGCAACAGCCGCATTTTCATTTCAAAGAAAAGTGTAACTTTATTATAATAGTAATAGTAATAAATAGTTAACATCATGAGCTTAAGTGAGGGCAATAATTATTATCGTCCCGTTCAACATCAGGAGGCGGAGAAAATGATCATCAAAACGGAAGCCTCAGATGAGTCAGATGATGATGATGATGATCAGTTCATGGAGTCCGAGGAGGAGCAGGACTTCTTGCTACTCAACTCGGCGAAGTTGAAGTGTGAAGATGAAGAAAACGAGGACGCTGGTTGCGGGGAGGCACCTCTTCTTATAAAACGAGAACCCGAAGGCTCATCGACGTCGGCCTTGAAAGACGAGATCGAAATCGAAGACCACAAACTGGAATGGGAACTGTTGACCGGGAGTCGTGATAGCCGTGGAATTGTTAAGGGTGGACTCGATCAGTGCGAGCCTGTTCAAGAAAGTGGGGCACTTCAGGCACGATCTTCTGAAAGCAAGAGCGGAGGAGAGTTTAAGTATAACTGTGCGCATTGCGCGTGTAAAACAAAAAATAAATCTAATTTCATTGTGCATTATAAACGCAAACATTCTAAAGATGCTGAACTGTTCAACTGTCAGGAATGTGCTTACAAAACAAAATGTAAAAGTGATTTGACTCGACATTTTAAACATAAACATTCCAAAGATGCTGAACTGTTCAACTGTCAGGAATGTTCTTACAAAACAAAAATTAGACAAAATTTGTCTCAACATCACAAATATAAACATTCCAAATATGCTGAACTGTTCAACTGTCAGGAATGTTCTTACGAAACAAAATATAAAGGTGATTTGACCATACATAAACGGAAACATTCCAAAGATCCAGAAATGTACAACTGTCAGGAATGTTCTTACAAAACAAAATCAAAAAGTGATTTGAACAGACATCATAAACGTAAACATTCCAAAGATGCTGAAGTGTTCAACTGTCAGGAATGTTCTTACAAAACAAATGTTAAATATCGTTTGACTGAACATTTTAAACGTAAACATTCCAAAGATGCTGAAGTGTTCAACTGTCAGGAATGTTCTTACAAAACAAAAATTAGAGGAAATTTCACTAAACATCACAAATATAAACATTCCAAAGATGCTGAAGTGTTCAACTGTCAGGAATGCTCTTACAAAACAAAAATTAGAGGAAATTTCACTCAACATCACAAACAAAAACATTCCAAAGATGCTGAACTGTTCAACTGTCAGGAGTGTTCTTACAAAACAAAATGGAAACGTTGTTTGACTGTACATCATAAAGGTAAACATTCCAAAGATGCTGAACTGTTCAACTCTTAGGAGTGTTCTTATGAGACGACATGTAAACGTTATTTGACTAAACATAAACATTCCAAAGATGCTGAACTGTTCAACTGTCAGGAATGTTCTTACAAAATAAAATATAAACAGTATTTGACTCGACATTTTAAATGTAAACATTTCAAAGATGTGTAAGTGCACATGTCGTGTCCTAAATGTCAGTATGAAACGAACATTACAATGGACTTCTTCCAACATTTGCAGTCCGTTCACTCAATCAGAATGAGCTAATGGATACCAAGACCGAGATACAGCATGCAAATGCAAAGTGTGATGGAAAGTGCTAAGCAATAGATCTTTAGTTTTAATAGCTCTGTTAATTTACAAAGTTTAAATTTAATTTCAATAGCCAAACTGTTAGAGTTTCGGTCAAACGATCTCTAAAGTGCAGCATTGCTTTGTTTGGTCAGTACTTAGATGGGTGACCAAAATTATAGTGGTAAAAAAAAAATGTGACCGATCGTGCTCCGGGAGGTACGTTAAAAAGGGGGTCCCGGCTGCTTCACAGCAGTCGTTAGGTTACGTCAGAGGCCCTTGAGGCTACTTGAAAACTTCTGACACTTGGGCTTTACCACAGCCATACAATATTTATTTATTTTTTTTATTTACAAAGTTCATCGATGTCTTTAAAGCGTTTTATGAAACAAAAGTTGCTGATGAGGTAATTTGAGTTCACAAGTCGAGTACGTTCACATTTCCTCTATTGCAGAAACTACTGTATGTTTGCTTTTTATTGTTTTTATTATCGATAACCGAATCACAGCCATTCAAAGTTTACCTATTCCCTCAGTTCAACAAAATTTTTCAACGTGGCATTGTTATGTGAATCTCAACTCAACAATGCAACTAAATAGTTATTTACATTACAAGCTACGAAAGTTCACTTTTAGGTGTGAGGAGTATTTGAATGGCCGAGGCGAAGCGTAGCGTAGCCGAGGATATTTAAAAACTCCGAGCACCTGAAAGAGCTTTCGTAGCGTGTAATAAATGTATTAAACTTTTCATTCTCCCCTTGCCATATTGAACCACGGATTAAGAAGAAATGAGTAAAATAATACGATTCAGTGATAACAATGGAATTATTATAAGGTGCCATGTTTTTAACATTACCATAGTAACTATAGTTTTAAATTATTAATTTATGACACTGTCAAGTTTAAAACTCTGTACCGCTATAATTTTAGAATCTTTGATCGTATAGTTTAGTTCAAAATGAATTTCATTCAAGAAGCGGCAAATTCCAGTAAATCTTTCTGGAACATACAATAATAATTATTTGTATGTTCCAGAAAGATTTACTGGAATTTTTTTTGTAGTTTTACATTCAATTTTCCATCTAAATAAACGTTAATCAAACTGACATTTCTATTTTTTTGTCCAGGGCACGAAAGTTTTTCATAGCTATTATACACCGTTCACATATTAAAAAAGAACTAGGTGGCCATGAACTTTTGTTTTTAGGTTTGCAAAAATGAAAACTCCCTAGATCTCGATTGACAATATCAGCTGATCGAGATATTAAAGGTTAAGTATAGACTGACATTTGTCAAATCACTCAAAATGTCTCAGCTGATTAACAGCCATGTTGTCAAATTGAAGTTTTAGTAGTAGGATATCTATCTAGGATGATTTTTTACTCTGATCAATTTTTCTCAAACTGACAAATAAAATTATTAAATTTTTGACATTTTAAATTTCAAAAGAGCAAAATGACGAAAATAATATCTCTAAGATGAATAAATCCGCATTAAGAAAGCATTTCAATGATTAAGATCCAGAAAGTCCAAACTTGAGCAAACATTTAAGTCATTCAGAAGGTGAAATATGTTTGGAATGTAAGTATTGAGTATGTGTATCTGTATCTGCTAAATTGCTGGTAATTACTGTCTCTTATAGTAGTCAGACCGTGGCATTAGCAAGTATTATTAGACAAGACAAATTTGATATTACACCCTTGGGCAGCCCACATAAAACAGGCACTGATTATGAAATTTTTGTGTTTCCGGAAGATTTGCAATAATCTATTTCCAATACAACCCAATCGAAATGACATGGGGGTATTGTAAACTTTACTATACAAGCACGTAAATTAGCAGCTTCCCTCTAAGGATAAAGTAAAGAATGTATGTCTTGAAGAGCTTTCAAAATGTACGTACACCTGACATGTGACAAAATTAATATAATCATTGTGAAAAACTTATTTCGGAGGACTGGACGAAACAAATGGACATGGTGAAAATCTTATTAAAATCAGAGAGCTGAAGATGATTCTGATTCTAAGCAGGATGCAGTAGCGGTTATTGATAATGGGGGATAATTTTGGGCCAGAAGCCAGAAGTCCAGAATCTTTGGCTGGTTTCCGACACACTACTACGATACCGAATAACCGACGAATTGACGAAAAATATTTTTCATTTACGTACCTATATTTTAATATTTTAATAAACGTACTGATATATTTTAATTACCTGCTATGTATTTATTAAAAGTAAATTAATATAATTGATTCAAGTTTTTTATTTTATATTCAAAAAGTACATTTGTGTATTTTCCTAACTTGGCAAAATTACATGATAACCTTTTTCTCAAACTCTTATGAAAAGCTTTAAGATTTTAAGATCTTATAGATCCAGCGACATTGCGTTCTAGTTAAAGATTGCAATATGTGACTAAATGATTCAAAATAAAAAGCCCCCAAAGATGTAAATATAAATATAATAAGAAGAATACCAAAAATATCAAAAATCCATCTGGCAACTATGTCCTGTTCCTTGCCATAAAACTTCAACCTCATAAAAAAGAGACATAACCAAACTCCAGCCAATGATTGACAGCGGTTATACCCAGTGATTTCTATCACCCTACACCATAACCCAATTCTTTTATAATAAGTGAACGGTGTATAGCAACCTATCACCTAGGATGTTTTACTTTCGCTTTCGGTTGTCTTATCAAGACAGAAAGTTACAATTTCGTAAAGGGGAGAATGAAAATAGATTTTGATTAGTTAATATCGTGTGATCCACAAAATTTTACATCAACTATTGCCTTGAATAAAATGAAGCATGTCAAACAATTGGACGATTAAACTACTCCAATCAGTGATCTACACAATACATGACTACTTGACTTGCATAATGAACTTTGTTACAGTAAAAAAACTAATTAACCTGGAACAGTGAAGACATATCTCTGCTGAGTACGTCTTGTGCAGAGTTTATTATCAATTTCAACTTGGTATTAGTTAGTTGTATTCCAAGGCAGATGAACAAAAAGTTAGCTTTTCCCATCGAATTAGCAAAATACGTTGAAATACAAGAGAACCTTCAAAAACTCAAGTGCTTGGATTTCTGTTGGAACCTGTTATTACAAGTTTCTTAGAAAAGGTACTCGCTTTTGTTCTTATTCGGTGATATAGCAGTGGAAGTCTATCTACTAATGCCCGTATTCACAAACGATAATTTCCTAAATAATTACGTAATTATTTAAATGAGTGAGATGGAGATATGCAGTTTTTTTGCAATAGAATGAGATGGGGATAATTGATTACGTAATTATTTAGGAAATTATCGTTTGTGAATACGGGCATAAGGCAGGTAAATTTTGTTTTATTATTACGTCCCAAAACTTACAGTTTTAACCAAGGTATATGTGTATCGTGGTGTGACATGTCGAGAACATCGACAGTCCGTATTTTGAAATTTCAGGGGAATTAAGAATTCAGCTGGGTAAAAGAAAAATATCCAGAAGTAAGGAGTGATTTGCATTTAAAAATAGAGCTCAGGTCTTTCTCTGTTAAGAATATTATAATCAATGATACATGTATAATAGTTATAGTCTGGAGGTTGGCCTTCTCAGAAGGCTCGCATAACTGAAATCCATGAGAAACGGACGACATGAACAAGGGTCAGTTTGTAACAGGCGGCAAAAATAGCGAGTAGAAAATTCAATTACGTCTAGACACTGGATAATGATTTTAATCAGGTGACGGAGACGATTAAGCAGGTAGACACGAGAGTAATCGCAGAGTAGTTGAGTGAATAGGACGCAAGTCGGTAACGTAAAAAGCTGAGGCAGTGACGCTTAGACTAGACCTAGGGGGTTGAAAATCGGGAAAAAGACAACACCGGGTGTCAGGGAAGTAAGTCGCATAGAGTCTGCGGTGAAGGTAGAGAGTTGATCGTATAGATAGGTACTCACGGAGTACGCGGAAATAAATAAATCGAAACGACAATAGAGTTAAGCGTTGGTCGCGAGGGAGTGAGATAGGATAGGAACTCGGTTACGTGGGGACTCAACGAGCGTGAATCGTCGACCGTATGTGCTCTGAGGGCGCGAGAGAATTTATGGAAATATAGGAAATTAATTATTACTGCGGTACGGGGTACCGGGAGAAATTAATCGCACGGGGTGCGCGGATTAATTAAAATAGGAAGACGAGGGTAGTGGTATTTCATCCACATCATAGGATAGTACATGAAAAGTTAAAATAGGGACATGCAAGCCGTTTTTCTCTATCTTTAGCCGTTTTCGTTGTACAGGGCCTTGAACTTCAAAAATGACGATTTTCACTTGTTTATAACTCAAAACTTCTGAATTTAAACACCAACTGTAAAAGCCAATCTTATTTTCTCTTCTCAGACAATCTAAAAATGCAATAACATATTAGGAGCATTCCATTTAAAAAAACATAACTTTGATATGTCACTGTCATATGGGACACTCTGTATACTCCAAAGTAATTTTAAATTATGGCCATTGTGATTCTGTACTTGAATTTTCAAAAAGTTTTTTGAAAAAGTCCATCGTTTGGCCTACAGAGACCGCTGCGAATAAGCTGGGACACCTGTATACAGGGTGTTACAAAAAAGGAGGTCAAGCTCTTGGCCACAGATTGTTGGGCCAAAAATAATGACACTTTCCTTATGCCATTTTTCACATAGGCGTCCCATTTTCAAGATAAAGGGTGTCAAACTTTAAATAAAAAAAAAGTTTTTTATCAATAACTCCGTTATTTTTTAAGATACTCACTTGAAAATTTGCATAGCCTTCTTTCTTATGCAGACACACATTTTTATGAAAAAAAATCAAAGAATATCCAAGCGCGAGCGCACGAAAGGGGGTTTATGGCGGACCTTGGCCCCCTAACATTTTTCTGCGTACGCCTATGGCTCTGATGTATGTTTTTTTTTGATTGAGCGTTTATTTGTTTTACTATCCTCACTCATATCATTTTGATTTAGGCCTTCGTTTACGAGATATATCAACATGTTTGAGTGTGTGTCATTGATCAACTTACTGATATTTAAATTTCCCAATTTCTTTTTTATTTTCAATAATTAAACATGGCGGTGTATTAAATTACCTTTCCTCACTACCACCTCGGTAAGTTGTCTTTTCTGCCCTTAGTTACAGTTTTTATTGTATTATCCTACATTTGTTTCACTTACCATTACAGTCGACTTTTTAACAATGAAACGTCATAATATCCTGAAAAAACTGTAAAATCCAAATTTCTTATTTTACCCATATCTTTTTTATTATTGGAAATTAATTAATCATTTGTTGTAGGCTTACATAAGTCATCAAAAGCTATCCGTTTGATATTACAAACATTTTCAAAGCCGAAAAACAAAAAAATTTCTCTGAAATACGTCAATACATGAAGTCATACTGCTTCCCTCATGGTTTTTTCAATTTCTCTATGATGTTATTGATGTTCTATCTAAAAAGTTGTCCTTTTTTTAGGAAAAAGAAGAATACAAATTTTTGAAATTTATTTTTTGAAGTTTATTAGTTTTTGGTTTCCATTATTTTTTTCATACCGAACGACATAGAAAAACAATATGGCGGCCATAAGAAAAACAAAAGTTGGCTATGAAAACTTTGGGATCTAGTCGGCTTTGAAAATTTTTGTAATGTCAAACGGATAGCTTTTGATGACTTATGTAAGCCTACAAAAAATAAATAATTAATTTCCAATAATAAAAAAGATATAGGTAAAATAAGAAATTTTGATTTTTCAGTTTTTTTCAGGATATTCAGGAACGACTGAAAAAAAATCAAATTCTTATTAAGCATCAAATTTTGCAACTTTTGTCTAATTTAACCGACCTGTATCTCTTGCCGTTTCCAATATACCCATGTACTGCATTTTTAACTGGACACCTTTATAATACCAACTGCGCATGGTAAAATCGAAACCTTGGAGTCGAAACTATCTGAGAAACGCACCCTTCAGTTGTTTATTTGTCAGCTTTCAAGTACAAAACTACAGTCCTGTCACTGTCATGTCATACAACGGATTTGACTGTGGGCTGTAGGAAACAGGTTAAACTTCACTTTTCTTTAGGTAGGGGCGCGATACACATAATACACGGTATGCCGATTGCTGTTACTATTTTGTTTATTACTGCGCAAATGACGTCATGTGGTTTTATTTTGACTTAAAGTATTAATCGCGGCAAGGTTGTTTATAAAATAATTGTCAAATTATATTGATTTCATCCTTTTTGCTTGTGTTTTTCTTTGTGCTAGATCTATTATAGAAAAATCGTTAATTTTTTTTCGAAAAAAGTAAAATTAAATTTTTACAATTTTTTTAATGTTATTGATTTTTGATTTTCATGATTTTTTCGTACCAAACGACATAAAAAACAATATGGCGGCTATAAGAAAAACAAAAGTTGACTATGAAAACTCTGGGATTTAGTTGGCCTTGAAAATTTTTAAAACGTCAACACATTCGCTGCCATGGCGGACTATTATTATAATTAGTTATTTGATTTGGGGGGATTGAGATTCATTTAATTATTATTGTTTCTGAGATTCTTCACGCTTTAAAATAAAATAATGATACAGCTTAAAATATAAGAGGAAAATATCATCAGCACCACACCTGGTTCACATCAATTATTGTTAAAATGTATCCTGGGGGAATCTCTGAGACACGGTCCTTTCAATCTTTTATAATCCGATTTCGTTTTGATTTCACTATTTGGGGAAAACTTTAATCATGACGTTAATTATTTAAAACACTTATTTGCTGCAGTAAGTAATTAAAGAAAAGTTGCACAATTTCATGCTTATTAAGAATCTGAAACAAAATAAGTTATGAAAACTTCACACGCTGCTGGAATATCCTGAAAAACTTGGAAAATCGAGATATCTTATTTTATGATAGAAATTATATTGTTTTTTCATGTCATTCGTTTTTAGAAAATTAAGGAAACCAAAAATCTATCACATTCAAAAAAAATTCAAAATTAATTTTTTTTTAATAACCTTTCTTTAACCGAAAGTCATAAAATAACCATAAGGCAAGCAATGTGATGTCATATTGTGACGTCACATATATGACGTCGTTAAGGTTATGAACATTTCTTTTTCGAAAAAATCAGAATTAAATTTTTGCAAATTTTTGTTAATGTTATTCATTTTTGACTTCCATGATTTTTTTTTAACCTAAATGACAAAAAAACCAATATGACGGCCATAAGAAAAACAAAAGTTGACTACGAAAACTCTCGGATTAAGTTGGTCGTGAGAATATTTGAAAAGTCGAATGGATAGCTGTTGACAACTTATGCAAGCCTACAAAAAATTATTTATTTATTTCTGACAATAAAAAAGATAATGAGCTACTTATCTCATGTGTAGTTATTCAAACACGTGACGTCACTAAACTGGAACGCGGCCTGCGCAATCACAGTCTGTTGACACTTGACGTACCGTGTATTTGTGTTCCAATCACCATGCGATCATGCGATGTGATGTGATGATTGTGATGTGATGTGTGAATTGTGATGGTCATGTCATAATCACTAGCAAAATGAGTGTATGTAATTTAGAATTTACTAATAATTTAATCAAAGAAAATTAAAAAGGTGTAAAATTAATAGAATTGCTTAGGCTAGACACACAAGCACCAGATGTAAATTTCCGTGTATCTAAAGTCTAAACCTTAACTTTTAGTTTCCATTATCAATTATCAAAGTTTATCACACCATTCACACCACATATTTTTCTTATGTGGGGGTGAAGGAGTTATTTTTCATAAACATGTTATGGTGCAAAACTGTAAACAAATAATTAAATGCAACCGTCATTCTCGTCGCATTATTAATAATTAATCATTTCTCCAATAGTGACAATACTGTAGACATGTTAATCTAAAGACTGATCTCTCCAAAAGTTCAGACAGACATTTTATTTAAATGTTTATAAATAAATCTCATTGCTAATTACAGTAAATAAATTTTCCATTATTCGTAATGGCGCGACACAGAGATGTTAGAAACATGGATTTCTCCGATGGTAAGTTGTTATGTTTTATTGCTTCGAGATGTGTTTATTAAGCGCTTATTCTCGTTCTGCAGATTATGCTGGATATGAGGATGTTTACGGTCATTCAGTTGACGATGATTATTATATATCGCCTGCTGATCATCAGTACATTTACAATCGAGATGGCGCTCAAGAACAAACCAGGATTTCAGAATTTATCCAGACTGAGAAACGTATAACTGAAGATGACAATGGAGAAATTGAGCAAGCAGTAAGACATTCATTAGATTGCTTATTATCACTTTTACAAACACTGATACAATAAAGTGGTACTCCAGACCTTCTGTATATTCACCCAAAAACTTGAGCCCGGTTGCAGCAACTTAACAGATTTGGTACTGATTTTGAATTGAATACTTTGAAAATATGTTTTTTTCTGCAACGGGCTAAAAGTTTGACATTTTTTTCCTTTGGCAGGTATAAGAATGTCACTTATATGAAATTGCTTTTTACCAGGGAAAAAAGATAATTAGCAGGGAAAAAATGAGTATTTACATCTTTGGGGGCTTTTTATTTTGAATCATTTAGTCACATATTGCAATTTTTAACTAAAGTTCAAATCCAAAATAGTAGTCACTAACTGACATTACTAAAAGAGCAATTTCAGAGAAGCGGCACGCAGAAACTGATGTTTAGAGGAAAATTTTCTGTTTGCCGCTTATCCAAAATAGTTTTTTTTAGTAATGTCAGTGACTACTATTTTGGATCTGAGCTATAGAACGCAATGTCGCTGAATCTAAGATCTTAAAATCTTAAGCTTTTTATAAAAGTTTGAGAAAAAGGTTATCATGTAATTTTGCCAAGTTAGGAAAATAAACAAATGTACTTTTTGAATATAAAATAAAAAACTTGAGTCAATTATATTATATTATTAATTTACTTTTAAAAAATACATAGCAGGTAGTTAAAATATATTGGTATACTATACAGTCTTGGCAAAGTATATCTAATGGTGGTATGTCGAAAGATGCAAGAAATCGTCATCGTCAATTTATTAAGATAAAGCCCATCGCTTTATCTTAATTATATTAAAATATAGAAACACACATTTTGGTTTTTGGATTACTTTCTCAAGTATACAAACAAATATAGGTACGTAAATGAAAAATATTTTTCGCCAATTCGTCGGTTATTCGGTATCGTATAGTAGTGTGTCAGAAACCAGCCAAAGGTTCTGGATTTGAGAATGTTTTACACAAGATACTTTTCAGTTTTCGCTTCTGGACCAAAATTATCCTTCATTATCAATAACCGCTATTGCATCCTGCTTAGAATCAGAATCATCTTCAGCGCTCTGATTTTAATAAGATTTTAACCATGTCCATTTGTTTCGTCCAGTCCTTCGAAATGAGTTTTTCACAATATGATTATATTAATTTTGCAACATGTCAGGTGTACTTACATTTTGAAAGCTCTTCAAGACATAACATTCCTTACTTTATCCTTAGAGGGAAGCTGCTAATTTACGTGCTTGTATAGTGAAGTTTACAATACCCCCATGTCATTTTGGTTGCGTTGTATTGGAAATAGATAATTGCAAATCTTTCGGAAACACAAAAAATTCATAATCAGTGCCTGTTTTATGTGGGCTGCCCAAAAGTATAATTTCAAATTTGTCCTGTCTAATAATACTTGCTAATGCATGGTCCGACTACGGCGACTACTATAAGAGACAGCATTACTAGTAATTTAGCAGATACACATACTCAATACTTACTTACATTCCAAATATATTTCACCTTCAGAATGACTTAAATGTTTGCTCAAGTTTGAACTTTCTGGATCTTAATAATTGAAATGCTTTCTTAATGCGGATTTATTCATCTTAAAGATATTATTTTTGTCATTTTGCTCTTTTGAAATTTAAAATGTCAAAAATTTAATAATTTTATTTGTCAGTTTGAGAAAAAATGATCAGAGTAAAAAATTATCCTAGATATCCCCTGCTACTAAAACTTCAATTAGACAACAAGGCTGTTAATCAGCTGAGACAATTTGAGTGATTTGACAAATGTCAATGTTTACTTAACCTTTAATATCTCGATCAGCTGATATTGTCAATCGAGATTTAGGGAGTTTTAATTTTTGTAAACCTAAAAACAAAAGTTCATGGCCACCTAGTGCGTTTTTAATATGTGAACGGTGTATAATACACTGTGTCTCTTGAATTTCTGGACATAGGGAATTCCCATGTTAAAATAAACTATTGTAAATATTGGCTCCCCTAATTATTTTATAGTAAAATGTCAAAGGTAAAACTTCTTAAGGAAAAAAAGCTGCTTCTTATGCTACAATTGCTTTTTTTTTGTTCATCCGTTTTCGACAAAATCAGGAAAAACTTAATGGTTTTTCGTAGTTTTCAAAGTTGCTTTGCTTTTGACAGATAATCCTAAAAATTATAAATTGTCAATAACTGATTGTTCAAACGTAATTCATTCATCATTAAAACTTTAAAAGTGGCAAAGTATTACTTTTTAAAGAAAAACTTGTTTATAAAAATGAATTATTATTACACCATTGAAAAAAAAGTAAAATTTATTGAATGATATTACTCTGGAATTCACTTAGAAATATTAGAGATTTGTTATTATCTTATAAGCATTATCTGTCAAAAGCAAAGCAACCTTGAAAAACTACAAAAAACCGTTCAGTTTTTCCTGATTTTCTCGAAAACGAATGAACCAAATGAAAATCCAATTATAGCATAAGAAGCAGCTTTTTTTCCTTAAGAAGTTTTATATTTGACATTTTACTGTAAAGTAATTAGGGGAGCCAATATTTACAATAGTTTATTTTAACATGGGAATTCCCTATGTCCATAAATTCAAGAGACACGGTGTATAAGGGAGAGAAATGCGTTATTTTGGCAGGGGTGCAATTTGAAGCCTACAATGCTACAAGGCTATAATGCACGAGGACAAAATAGCATCTCTCCCGAATGGTATATACTATTTGTTTCACGGTCTCATTAACTTGAAAACACATATTTTGTCATTATGACGTAAGTAGTACCAGAATTATTGTATTCGGATTTGAGCATTTATTTAGTAGTCGTTGAGTTATTTTGATAACTACGAGATAAATAATAACTACGTTCTCCATAATGTAAACTCCCTTGGGAGCATTATACTCCCTTGAGAATAATCGACTACTTCTGTTTTAATTTTGATGTCATAGAAACTGATTTCTACTCCCGACCATGGAAAAACGTCATTACATTCTGAGTTATTTTAGTTTATTTCCTTTTTTTCTTGTTTCCTTGGTAACCTTGCCTAATGCAATTTTTGTTTTGTTTGATTGTTTATCTGTTCAAATTAGTTTAGCTACCTGAATTTATCATAAGGCTAGACTGTAATTTTATACTATGAAAGGATGTATCTCGTTTTTTTGTAGTTATTTAGGAAAAGTAATTTAAAAAGTTGTTTGCCTTAATGAATTTTACAGGGTGTTAGAAGAATAATTTTCTCAACTTGAAAATCAACCTGTGTATTGGAATAAAGCTTTCTTTGAAATCAGATCATTAAAGTAATGAAATTCGCGATTACTTCACAAAATTTTGAAAAAAAAAACAATTTAGAACTCAATTTTTAAGATCTATAGTTTTTATCCTTTGACTTTTTTCGCCGTTGCGTACTAGGACTGGTTAAGGGAGGTTTTATGAGCATATTTTTAGGGTATTTTTTCCATAATGGTACTGTCAAGGGTAGGTACTGTAATGTAAATTTACTCATCTTTTTATCCCTGAATCTGCTTTTCATGCATGGGTTCAGATATTTTATAACTAACATTTGTTTCGCTCTCCCTAAACAATATCTAATTTTTTTTTTGATGAGTTTATACTACTTAACTTATATTTACTGGAATATTCTATAAGGGTTATAATAATATTTTTCAGGTATCTGAATTATCAGATGTTGATAAAGCCAGATTACTGTCATGTTTAGATCAAGTTAAAGAAACTTTGGGCTCGACGAATATTTCACCTAATGAAATGATAAAAACTTTATTGGCATGCAATTTCAACATAGAGAAAACCATCAACAGCCTCCTGAAAAATGAATTTCCTGCAAAAGATCTCTACAACGAAGGCAAAGGTGATTTGATTATTACATATGTACTTATTTAATGTGGCTAGTAAAATGTAAAAGGTTGTTACTTTTATTTGGTGGTCTCGCAAAAGGGAAGTTTAAAAATTATCATAAAAACCATCAATAATAAGTTGCAATCTTTTATAGCCATCTTTGATATTATTATTTGTTTTTTTTTTAACTTTGGTATTTTCTTTTTCATGTCCTTTCTAAATTTGATTTTCCTGCAAGGTAAGATTTTGCACCTAAATTGGAAAATAATTTTAATAACTTGCGAATCTCGTCATTAAAAGACAAACCTTCCGCTACCTCAAAAATTAATATAAAAAGACACCCTGATACTGAAAAACAAAAGATCAGGAATTTTGTAATTCCCAAGTTAAATTTATTAAAATCTAATACTGGTACAGTAGAGGCAAAGAAATTTTCAATTCCAAAATTTGGAACGTTTCAATCAAGCAATGAAAGTAAAATTAATCTTTCATCAGATCATAGTACAGAGTATGCCAGTCTGGCAGAACTGGTTAATGACCATTTAAAAGTGAGCTCTTTACACTCTAATAACAATACTAATAATACTCCCGGCATTCACCAAAAGAATATACTCGGTGTCAGTGATATTCAAGATTCGAAAAATACTTTTAATCATAAAGGGAATTTACATGAAGATTTGAAAAATAATTATGTCAGTGTTAGTGTTGGTTCAAAGTCAACGAGTTCATTCTTTGACAGACATGACGTCAGACAAGATAGTGCCCATAAAAATAATGTCGATATTGATTTAACAGCGGCCTTAAAGGTTACAACTAGTGCTCCGATAGTTTTATCACAAACACCGCCCCAAGTAGAGAATTTCGATATACCTTTCATTGATTGCGAATCAGAACAGCCAGAAGTGAAGAATAGGCTGCTGTGTACTCTGGACGTGAACAATATTCTCGATGCGGTGTCTGTCAACTCGAAACTTATCTCCGCATTCGGGAAAGTATTGTGCAGTAATTTTAAAAGGAAAGTGAAACCAGTGAAGAGACTTGACGATTCGTTTGTTCGAAACGTTCCTCGATTTACTTTCGATTGCTTATCGCCTGATCAGATTGTTTTTAAGAAGCGGTTTCGGTAGAGATTTTCTATTTTAAGTTTTATCGAGTAAATTTTTAGTGACTTATTATTATGAATATTATAGAACCAATAATTATGTTTTTTGAAATTCAGGATAATAATAATTTTTTTAGATCTCATTGTTAAAGTGTTAGTAAAAACTTATTGCTCAGAAATTTAGTCTAAATAGGTTGTCTAATGCTCAATTCTTATACTTCTTATACAGGGTGTTAAGAAAGTGACGGATAAACTCTTTCGTATATTGAAGGGGACACTCAGTAAAGTACGGGGAAAATAATTTGAAAAATTCTGGTCTTCAATTTGGTGAGATAAAAAGAAAAAAAACAAAGTTAACATTTTACTATCTTTGTTTTTCGGTATTTGCAAAACTAGATGATTTTACAGATATAAAAATGGGTACTTTAATCGTTATCAATTGAAAAAATTGCTTAAGATGTATTACTGGCTTGGAAAATTTAATAAGAGTTTTCTTTTTCTTTTCTAAGATGCTGAAAAAAGCATTTGGCAACAACGGTTTTGAGACCGTAACTACCTACATTCTTATAAATTAGATGAAATTACCAAATACCAGCAAGTTATCGTGTTAAACGTTGCCAAATTTATTGTTCAATATTATGCTTATATCTTTTAAATGTAGCTCTGGAGTTTTAAAAATTATTTTTCCCCGTACTCTACTGAGTGTCCCCTCGAATGTACTAAAGAGTTTATCCGTCATTTTCTTAACACCCTGTATACTTATAATTTATTCGCAATTCACCTCAAATTCGGAAAAAAAATCAAATTTTAATTAGTCGCATCAAAGTATCATATTTCATTGAATTATGTGACTCTCAGTAATATATTATAAAGTAAAAGATTAAAAGAGAAAGAAGAAATTAGGATGGTTAAAAGTTTTTATTAAGTTTTACTTCTGTTATGACAAGAAAACAATAATTTACATTTTCTTAAAAGTCTCGACAATAAAAAATTCTAGCTTCTTCTTGGAAGAATTTCTCTTAATAAGAGGGAAATGATTCGTAGCATTTCATTCTAAATATTAAATTGGTGGTATTAGTTTTTGGTTGGTAAAAAAGTATTAAAAAATTTATGTTTTCAACCCTTACTTCGTAGAATCTCTGCATATTTATTGATTATGAATAAAACACTAATGTTTTATAAAATTCTACTGTATATTGATGGATGGTAGAAACGTTACACGTGTTTCGCTACTTTTCATGTAGCATCTTCAGACGTAAATAATTTTAATAATTTTATTTACGTCTGAAGATGCTACATGAAAAGTAGCGAAACACGTGTAACGTTTCTACCATCCATCAATATACAGTAGAATTTTATAAAACATTAGTGTTTTATTCATAATCAATAAAAAAAAGTATTAAATTTAATTTAATACTCTCCACTTGAGGTAAAAAGTTGTGACAATTACATTTGAATTTTTATATTTATCCTTCGTTACAAGGTCATAATCTTATTATTTTTAATCATGTGACAATCAGGTAAATCTTCTAACATATCATTAAATTAAAATAGTATCCAAGTTAGCTATAAAAGCAAAAATAGACCGATCTATGAAGCATGTTTTGAAAGTGGGAAAACAAAAAATTAACATTCTTATAAAAAAAAAAACAGAATAAAAAATCGAGTTCCTTATGAGTACTGCTGCAGAGTATGAAAATGATCAGAAAAGTTTATTGAATTTTTTCTCTAAAGCCAAAAAGAACATTAAATTTTATATGGCAGTCGAAAGAAAGTAAATTTTGTACAAGCTGGCAATTTCAAGCTTTTCACGAAAGCTTAAGATGGAAATTATCAACTAAATTATTGATTTTTTGAACTCGATGAAACTGCACTCAGGCAGTTTTGTTTTTTAAGAAAATAATTTTGATCAGATAAAAAAAATTGATGAAATTTTCTCATTATTTAGGCCTCTGTATAGTTGTACTCAAGAGGATGAATGTATTTCTTGATGCAGCATACTCTGGGTAAGGCAAATTAATTAAAACCAGAATTATCAGGAAGGATTATCAGAAAACCTGGGTAGTTGCTGAAGGCTGAATTATTACATACATTAATTAGAATTATAATTAGAACACTCTTTCACCGCCAAAAAATCCAAACTATATTTTATAATAATAACTAATTGTTATTGAGATTCAGTATTATTACTGATCTAAAAAAAATCCTTGCTTATAGTATGATAGAAAATTTGAGAATACTGAATTAAGTAAAGTACAAAAAAATACTACAATTTTACTATTAGTACTAAACTGTTCCTAAAATCAGTTTGCTAGAAATTAAAATTGACTATTTTATCTCGATATTACAGAGTTTTTAAGATTATTCACAGGGACAACTCAATTGATTTCAAGTGATTCAAATTTCAGCAGGAACAGTGTTCTATAATTTTATTAAAAATTACTTTTATTTTTTATTTATAATTATATTATTAATTAATTAATATTGATAGGGTGATTATAAATTATTATCTGCTCTCAGAAGTTACAATAATAACAAACTTATTATTGCTTACAATAAAAAGTAGACCGATTTAGAGCTATTTTAGAACTGGGCTGCTCAGGGAGACAGCCAAAGTCTCCCTGTCCCCAGGTGACAGTTATCGGCCCTTCAATCAAGTGATCAGGGGGCCCGGTTGCCCTGGTACCTTATTTTATGAAATTTATTCTACTTTTGAGTATTTTTTATGGAAACTTCTCGTTTTAGCAATAAATAATAGTTCCTAAGTAGTTATTTATAAGTATAGATCTTTAAAAACTCTTTATATTTATACTAATGGAATCAGATTGTCTTTTAATGAAAATCAGTAAAATCACTACACAAATAAATATCATATTATTATTTTACAATTTTCAATGTATTATTTCTTGCATCAAAAATACATAACATATTATTTCTCTGTTACGACTCATGTTTTTCTTTAATGTTAAGTAATTACTCAACCACCACCGACACATTTAGCGAATCAACCTGCCGTTACGAGCAGTCCGGTTCCGATTTCAACGGGAAAACACACTCTCCCGGATCATCCGAGTATCGGTATCGCAAAGGACATGAACCGCCTCAATACTTCCAGATCTAATTCGCCGTCGTCCGGACGAGTCACTCCCGTGACAAACGTTCTCGGCGAATTGTCAACAGACGAACGAAGCTTGAAGAAGGACAAAAAATTCGATCCGGTCGAGCAGTACAAGAGCGAAAGAGGCGGTTCTAAGGAGCTGATACACATGATCGTTATTGGTCACGTTGATGCAGGAAAATCTACCCTGATGGGACATTTATTGTGGTCATTAGGTCAAGTAAGTTCACACAGTTCAAATAATAATAATAATTATCAATACAATTTTCATTTTTATAGTTTTAATTTATTATTTTATAGATTTTTATAGTTTTAAATTTATTTATCTATTTTGTACATAGGCATATTTCCCTCAGAATGTTTAAGACCAGAAACTTATAAGAGGATTATTGTCCCAGTCTTAATCAAACTCACAATTATTGAATGATACTTATGCAATTTTACTATTTTATTGAACATGTAAATAAATAAAGTTTTAATGTCAACAGGTGAATAAGAAAACAATGCACAAATATGAACAAGAAAGTAAGAAATTAGGAAAACAAAGCTTCATGTATGCATGGATATTGGATGAGACCGGTGAAGAACGTAATCGTGGCATTACCATGGATGTGGGAAGGTTTCAGTTTGAAACAAAAACAAAACTGGTAAGTCTTTCTTTGATTTTTTTAAGCATATAGAATATAATATTTAAATTGCAGGTCACTTTACTGGATGCGCCTGGTCATAAGGATTTCATACCGAATATGATTTGCGGGGCTGGCCAAGCTGATGTAGCCTTGCTAGTCGTGGATGCGACCAGAGGGGAGTTTGAGACAGGGTTCGAATTAGGCGGACAAACTAGAGAGCACGCTTTACTGGTCAGGTCTTTAGGTGTCTCTCAGCTGGCTATAGCGGTCAATAAACTGGATACCGTGTCTTGGTCTCAAGAGAGATTCAGTGAAATCGTTCAGAAACTGAAAGTTTTCTTGAAACAAGCCGGTTTTAGAGATAGAGATGTTACATTTGTTCCTTGCAGCGGATTGACTGGGCAAAACTTGACACAGATACCCACAGAAAATGGACTTTTATCCTGGTATAATGGACCTACATTGATTGATGTCATTGGTATGTAAATAGCATTGAAATGTGTTAAAAATATCAGTAAAATTAGTAGGTAATGTGAACTCTTTCTTTTCAGATAATTTTCAAGCACCTGTTCGTCCTGTTTCCAAGCCATTTCGGCTTTCAATCAATGATATTTTCAAGGTAAATTTAAATTATTGCACTTGTAACAAATGCGCCAGGAACTTCCGAATCTTACAAATTAATCACATTGATTTCATTGTAAAGAAAATGAAAATGTTAATAAGGTTCATATGATTTGTTTAAAAATATAATTTTTGGGGCTTTCATGCCTCCTGGTGAAAATTTTTGAGTTCAATCAATAATGGTTATTGAAAATTGGACACAACAACAATAACTATCAAATCCTTTATGTTGTGCATTGGTATGCATAATTATTAACTCACTGTGTAAACTGCATTGAATGATTATTGCTTGCTGAGATTACAAAATTTTATTTTGCACATTTTCACTATTCTAGAACAGCCTCGAATATTTTAGAACATTCTCGCTCGCACATGCCCAATATTAATGAAAAATCAAAAGAACTATTTTCTTGAAATTTATATCACCTTTTCAATAATAAATAATAAACTTTTAGGGAACTGGAACCTCATTTTGTGTGTCTGGTAGAGTCGAAACGGGCACACTTCGTACTGGAGAACGTGTAATGGTGTGCCCTAATAAAGAACTGGCAGCGGTTAAATCTCTCTCAATTGACGAATTTTCGCAGAATGTGGTATTTTCTGGAGATCAAGTGATTGCAGCATTGTCTGGCATTGAAATGCAAAACGTTTCTGTTGGGAACATACTGTGTGATCCACAATTTCCTGTGCCAATAACCACAAAATTTCAAGCAAGACTTGTTGTTTTCAGTGTTGCAGTGCCAATCACGAAAGGATATCCGGTAAGTTTTTGTTCATATTTAGCCTTAGTTTTTTAATGCTTTCCATTCCTAATGGTATAAAGCCTATAATATATTCTAAGGTTAAAATATGTAATTATGTTTTTGTTACAGGTAATTCTCCATCATCAGTCACTTGTAGAGCCTGCTAATATAAGCAAGTTGGTGTCCGAGCTTAACAAAAGCACTGGTGAGGTTGTAAAGAAACATCCCAGGTACATTGGCAACAACAGTAGCGCAATTGTGGAAATTAACGTGAATAGACCTATTGCAATTGAACTATACAGTGACTATAAGGAATTGGGAAGAATAACTCTGAGAGTTGGTGGTGTAACTATTGCAGCTGGACTGATTATAAAAATTTATCCAATGTAAAGTATATGGTATGTAATATATTTTGTTTTTTAGTTTGCAATACATACTATTTTTTTTCCATTTTCCATTATTCTATAGATCTTTCTACCTAATCTTACAACCAAGATTAATTAATTAACTTGCTGTGTTAAGTACTATTTACACAAATAGACCAAGCAAATAGAGTTTTTTTCGTGACAAAAATAGTAACGGGATACCGCTGGTGTCATCACATGTGGAATAGCCCCCAGATCCTAACTACATAGTTTACACACCAATTTCTTTTTTTTTTAACATTTAGTGCAAAAAATTGCATTGGTTTTTACAATAGAAAAACAGATGAGGCGATCTAGCTGGGTGCAATGGACGAATTGTAGAGAATGAAAATACCAGAAAATGAGATCTGATAATTACCCCAAGGTCGATTTAAATTAAAGATACATATTCATCAAGTTTGATGATATACATTATTCATCAATGATCGTAGATTCTCCAAACAAATAAAATGAAAATCACCTGTAGATTTATGTAGAAATCAGCTCATTTATAGTTATTTATATGTATCAAGGGAGTTATGAGGATGTTAATTACAGAGGGCAACATAGTCCCGAGGGATTGTTAAGTTGCCCGAGGTTATTAACATCCAATAACTCACGTGATACATAATTTATTTTATTTCATACAAAATGAAATATAAAAACCAAATCTGTTGGTTTTTAAAATCAAACGAATGTTTTTAATAATTGAGTAAGCATGATTACCATGGATGTATCAACTGAAAAGTTTATAGAAAATGACATATAACAATATGAATATGACATATGAAAATAACACGAAAAAACAATATGGCGGCCATAAGAAAAACAAAAGTTGACTATGAAAACTCTGGGATCTAGTAGTCCTTGAAAATTTTGGAAATGACAGATGATACCTTTTGATGACTTATATAAACCTACACAAATATTTTAATTTCTTTTCGATAATAAAAAAGATATGATTGAAATAAGAAATCCCTATTTTTAAGTTTTTTCAGGATATTTCAGCAACGCTTGAAGTTTCCGTCAATTTTCTTTCAGTTTCTTAATAAGCATAAAATTGTGCAACTTTTCTCCAATTTAACCCACTCTGTTATATTGTACCGTTTCCGAGATCCCAATGGTGAGCATCGAATTGTTAACCACCCTGTATACAGGGTGTTAAGAAAATGACGGATAAACTCTTCAGTATACATTGTAGAGGACACTCAGTAAAGTACGGAAAAAATAATTTAAAAAATTCAGAGCTACATTTTAAAAGATATTACAAGCAAAATATTGAACAATAAATTTGGCAACGTTTAACACGATAACAGTTGGTGTTTGGCTCGGTATTTGGTAATTTCGTCTAATTTCTAACAATGTATCAAAACCGTTGTTGCCAAATGCTTTTTTTTTCAGCAACTTAGAAAAGAAAAAAAATCTTATTAAATTTTCCAAGCCAGTAATACATTTTAAGCATTTTTTTTTTAATTGATAACGATTAAAGTACCCTTTTTCTATCTGTAAAATCATAAAGTGTTTGCAAATACCGAAAAACAAAGATGGTAAAATGTCAACTTTGGCATTTTTTATCTCATCAAATTGAAGACCAGAATTTTTTTAATTATTTTTCCCGTACTCTACTAAGTGTTCCCTACCCCTACAATGTACTGAAGAGTTTATCCGTCATTTTCTTAACACCCAGTATAAAGCTTTCAAATTTTTATTTAAAATTCTAAATGAGTGCGTAATGTGTTTGTGGATAAAATGTTGCGATTGTCTGATTGGAATTCGCGTCTTGTAGGCAAATAAGACACTCATCATCCGGAAATTTGGGAACACTGGCACTGGCGAGTCGCGGGACCTGTATGTAGGTACGGTCTCCGGTCTCGTGTCTGAATTTTACTCTCGTAAGTATGGCTTTATTTGCCCAATTAAAAAACAATTATACAATAAATAGCTATATTATATTTTATTAAAATAATACAATAAACAGTTTATTACTAAAGTAGATGTAAAATAAAAAAATAAAAAATACAATAACCGAAAATAATAAGTGTAGCGTATAAGTATAAATGCATACAATACGAATGTTCAGTTCGTAAGAACATATAACTATAGTAAAACAGTAAACTAGCAATTAAAAATAAATTTCAATGCATATTCATAGAAATAGTATTCAAAAGCCCAAAACTTTCTCCACCAAATCCACGGGAATCATCGGTGTCAACCGACCAAATGAAAACTCCAGCTAAATTTCGGTCCTTAGCAAATCTAACCTATAAGAATTTGTTTATTTAAAATCTGCGTATAATTTTCAAACTACATAGTTAGGTACTAAAAAGTTGATTTAATTTTGATAGTCATACCTTTTCAGCCACAGATCTTGGATTGTCATATCCCACCCACAAATCACCGTCGTGCAAATATGGCACCTTCTGTTCATTGTCCCAGCAAACCATTGCATTATTGCGGAATCTATAACACAACTATAAATCGAAATATGATTATAATTTTTATTTAAAATAATTTCATAACTCAAGGAAATGCACGGACATTTTAGAGTGAAAAGCTTGGCTCACCTCATTGTACCCCAGAGTTCCTGCGTTATTAGTAAATGGTCCTGGATCAGCAGGTCCTCTAGTAGGTGATCTTGGACTAAAAGATATCTCCATAAAAGGCGATACCTAGAGTAAGTTTCTGTCGGCTAGCTCCTGCCCGGATCCAGTTGTTGATAGAGGAATTACAATTTAAGTTGTTCTGCTGCCACTCTCCTTCGTAACGAGAAGCATATAATGGAGAGTTCTGAGATGCAGTATTTTCAGTGGATAAGTGGAAGTCGTATGTCATTACATGGATCATATCTAGAACACTTGAAAAAGTGGAATTCAGATTAAAAATGTTCAATTAATCAAATCTTTACCCAGACCACTTATTATTATTTATAAATTTTATTTATGGAAATTTTTAGAGGACATCCGGAAAAAGGACAAAATTCATATTTATGTATATTTTCCCATTTGATCCCGAAGATAAGATGTTGCCTATTTAAAATTTATATCAATATACATATTATACCAATACGGAGAAAATTGCTTGAGATATGAACATGAAGACTTGTTGTAGAAACTTCTTTCTTTGGTCTTATAAAACAGGCAATTAACCTTCGTGAAGAACCATTTAAAGAAGTGATTGCCATATAATAATTATGAGATTCTTAATATAATTTGGTTTCAGTAAAATGATTCATCAGCATCACTAAATCTTCCTTGTTCAGAATCATTATTTTAGTAAAACTTACTTTGTCATGGAACGGACATCGTAAGAACCACCTGTTGGTATAGCAGAGACTGCCGCTGTTACAATGTATCCATTAGGTTTTAAGACATCTCTAAGATCTTTCAAAAGTAAGATGTAGTTAACCTGAAAATCACTTTAAATAGTATGGTCTCCTAGTAAATGCTTCAATAATCAGCATCAGAAATTATATAAAAGTGTATTTTTCTGAAAGTATTTAATCAGAAAAAAACTGAATCATACTCGATCTCCCTCCTGAGGATATTCCCAGTCTATATCGACACCATCATAGTTGTATGTCTTACAGAATTCTTCGGCGCTTTTTGCCAAATTAGCCCGCTTCCTAGGATCAGAGGAAATTTCAGTGAAAATGGCTGTTCCTACTGTATAACCTCCAATACTGAATATTGTTTTAAGTCTCGGGTTTTTCTTCTTTAAAGCACTCACTTTACGAATGTTACCTGAAAAATTCAAAACAAATGTTAGGTACCTCTATATTAGATTTGACTTTTTTCAAATGTGCCAGGATTTGATCAGTGATCAGTAACTCGCGCACTCGGAGCATGCTGCGGTAAACTTCACTTTTTAAGAGTGGTAAATTTTCTTACTGCAGTGTTGTAAGTTCTTTTTGTCCATAGATAAGATCGTTTCTAAAAAAAATAAAAGTGGCATCACTGCACTGAACATGTGAACAAGTTCGGGTTAGATATGGTATTGTTATTATTTTTTTATCCTACCCCATAAGAAAATTGAACTTTCTCGACTGCATGCCCCCGGAGAAAGTGCCACTTTTCCTGCCTAGGCGGTAAAATTATTTTTATATTTTCACGCTAGAGGGCCACCCAATTGCAATTGAATGCTATTTCCAGAGGGAACCAATAGCAGGCAAGCTTATAGCTGTATGTCAATCTGTCAATGTCAATATAGACCAGCAAGACCCAGCAAATTAAATACTAATAGTGAGGTACTGATGTCAAATTTATCCAAACAAGGAATTTCTTTCAATAATAATTATTGTAATATTCAAAATCCAACGTTCACTATTAATGTTATCCATAAATAAATAAATAAATTACTGATTGTAATCTAACTAATCTACGCTTACTGATAGTAATGTATTAAGCAAACATCATATGTAGGTATTCAATAAATTTTCTTTCAAAAGAAATTTTTTTCAAAAAAAAAAAATTATTATTATTATTGTGTAGGATAAAAAATTATGTGTAAACCACGGCGGTAAAGTGTCTTTTCAGGCCTCAAGAAGTGGCCAGCCTCGGCTGCGCCTCGCCTGGCCATATCTTCTTGAGGCCTGAAAAGTGCCACTTTACCGCCTAGGTATACAATATACTATTATTTGCATAGCAACGAAGTCATTTGAATATTTTATATTCTCAGTTGAGTTTAGGCGGTTGCCAAACTTCAAATTTCGTTCAAATTTAGGTATGCTATCAATTTCCAACATTCTCAATTCCTCTGTAAAAAGGTTTTGTGGAAAAAATTTATGAATTATATGCATGGTATCCGTTCCAGGCATTACATTAAACTGAATTTTTCATTAATCTTTATCACGGTTATTGAAAAAATTACCTTTATATTCGGATGAGGGAAACTCTGTAACTTGAAAACCAACCGTTGGATTCAATTTTTTTTTCGCTCTGTATTTGGAGTGCGGGAGTTACTGATCATCCTGTATAGTTTTTAGAAAATGCATCATTTAGTTGCTTCAAAATATCTCAAAATCTAAAGTAGGCATGACCGTTGGTGCACGATTTCAGGAAAGTCATAAAATTCTCTAAAATATTCCCCATTTAAACCCTCTGCTCGTGTATCTCCCACAGCAACCGATATCTCAAATATAGGTACGCATGTACCGGCAATCTGGGAGACACTAATAATTAATAGATATACTTTATCTACGAGTGATTCATAAAATGCACTTTTTTAGACGTTTCTTAGTTCATAAAATGTATGATTATATTGAAGAGTTAAATAAAGTAGTTTGGGTGTAATAAAGTGTCGTAGCGGTTCATTATTTAACGCTAAATCTGACACGTTAATGCATGCACGCTCGCCTAGTGGAAGTTCTAGTGAACGCTAGCGGCTCGGCTCAGTTGGCTCGACCGGGGCGTTCGCACTGCAATACGAGAGAGACGCTGAACGCTGAATTACATAGTATCCCGATGCCAACCGCTCCAAATGCTTGTTGACATCAACCTATACTAGAGAAACGTCGCAGTTTATTAGCAGTGCGCCAGATCTATGCACCTACAATTAATATTTTGTGTTTTGCGTCGCTTAGTTACCTAAAATGGATACCATTGTAGATGATTCAATGAATGAAATATCTTCTACCCCAGAAGAAATTATTTTTCAATCAAATGTGGCTATACAGGGTGTCTGCTTAAGGCTGGCCACCGGCTATATCTCGGAAACTAATGGGCCTATAACCTCAAAATAAAAAATTTCCAGACATAAGTGATCAAGAGAAATTCAATGAAAATATTTTCAAGAAGGCCGCACTTCCGGAAATACCGGAAGTTGACACCTACTTCGTTATTTTAACGGAAACACCCTGTATATTATTATATTTTTTAAATGTCTGAAAAAATCGAATACAGGTGGTTTTCACAATTGGAATTTAGATTGAGCGGTTTATGAGTTATAAACAAGTGAAAATCGAAAATTTTCAACTTCAAAGCAGTCTAGAACTAGAACGGCTCAAGATATCTAAAAACGGTTTACATGTCCCTATCTTAACTTTTCACATATTATCCTACTATGTGGTTTAAATTTTAATACAGGGTGATGAAAAATCGGATAATTTTCATCACCCTGTATGAAATTTACTCCGCATACTGGGATAAAACGTGCAAAGTTAGGATAGGGACATGTAAACCGTTTTTGGATATCTTGAGCCGTTCTAGTTCTAGACTGCTTTGAAGTTGAAAATTTTCGATTTTCACTTGTTTATAACTCATAAACCGCTCAATCTAAATTCCAATTGTGAAAACCACCTGTATTAGATTTCTTCAGACATTTAAAAAATATAATAATATACAGGTTGTTCCTGTTAAAATAACGAAGTAGGTGTCAACTTCCGGTATTTCCGGAAGCGCGGCCATCTTGAAAATATTTTCATTGAATTTCTCGTGATCACTTATGTCTGGAAATTTTTTATTTTGAGGTTCTAGGCCCATTAGTTTCCGAGATATAGCCGGTGGCCAGCCTTAAGCAGACACCCTGTATAATTGACATATTTTATGTTTACATTTTAATCATAAATGAAATATCTTCCGCACTAGAAGAAATTATTATTCAATCAAATATGGCTGCACAAAATCTGTTAGGTACCTACCTCAAAAATCTAAAGAAGCAATATGTCACCTTTATGAACTGACGTGATGAAAAAAACCTTAATAGCTTCAAAGAAACACTTACATAAGATATGAATGCATTGGAAAGATTTTATTTTATAATAATAACTTTTAGTTCTAATTTAAGTCACTCGTAGATAAAATTTTGTATGCAACATATGCATAAAGTGCCTTTTTTTCACTTCTGGGATTGCCGCATTCGCCTGCGGCTCATGCGGTCAATCTTCCCAGTCGTGAAAAAAAGTACCACTTTATGCACTTGTTGCATAAATAACTATTATAATATTATCTTAGTTATTATTTTACGAACCTTTAGTAATATCTCCATATTCGTCCAAAATTTTTAAAGTACCATTGCTGTTCAGTCCCAAAAATGCATAGTTTACATGTGTGCAGAGATTGGCTGGAATGTTTTCGGGGTTAAATGTCCCAAGGGCCGGTCTGTATATGCTCCAACTTTGGAAGTAGCATATTACTTTATCTAGGTACATATAAAGAAAGATAAATTTTATTTCATTTTAAAAAGAACTCGAAAAGAATTTTTACCTACCTGTTGCCATCGTTATGAATTTGATGACTTCAACTAAAGTATGTATTAGAAATTTGTTAGTTCGAGTCCGAATATTGTAGGTTGTTAGGTATTATACCTACCTATGTGTATTCTATGAGTCGTTTAAAAAGGAAGCCCATAAATAACCCAATATATATTCAGAGCGAAGTGAGCAATATATGACTATAATAATAGTTAATCAATGTAAATAAATAATTTAATCACCAAAACAATAAGATAACACTAGAAATGTGTTTATCATAGGCGCGTCGATCTCTTAATGGTTTTCGCAATATTATGAGATGCGAAGGCGAGGAATTAAATGTTATACGGAAAGCCTGTTTATTCTTATTAGAATTAATAAACAATAATATCAGATTCCCGGTATTTACTAATCTAAATAATATACCCGGGTAATATATTATCCGGATATCAGCTCGACCAAAATACCTCGCTGTGCTTTAATCCCATGGGTCAGCTCGACCAAGCACCTACTTACCTGACAATTCTTAGACCAGTTGCATTGTTGCCAGACTGAACAAAATATCTTTAGCAGTGTTTTTGTTTTATAGACTGGTTAATTCCTGTAACACTTCTATAGCTAATGATTAGAATATTTGTGTCGTATACAGGGTGTCCCGTAACGTTATGTTCAAATTTTGTGAGCATATAGTAGGCTTATTTCTAAGTCTAAAAAACCTAAAAGTGGCGGGTCTATCTGCATTCGTTACGAAGTTACAGGCCTAAGAAAATAATGTCTAGTAAATACCAGATTTGACTTTGAAAACCACATAAAACTTATTTTATTGACCAAATCTTTAGTTTATCATGTGTTAAACATGTTCTATTCCTTGCTGAATACATGCAAGCTTGTGCTCGGAGGCCTATTGCAAAAGTAACAGTTTTCTCGTCTTTTTTCGCGTACCTATCTCTTGACCAGCTTGCTGAATACGATCAAATAATAATTTCTCTCTGGTATTTAGTTACAAACACCAATTCCGAAATATGCTGGTGCCGCATCTATTTCTAATGCTAATCCTAATGCCATTTCGTATGAGCAGGGGAACCTCTACTCTCTACTAATGTTTATTTCGGTGACGTTTACTCATGTGTGGCAATTTGTATGGCTTACAAAGTTGAATCTTGTTATTTACTAGTCATAATTTTCTTAGGCCTGTAACTTCGTAACGAATAAAGATAGACCTGTCACTTTTGGGTTTTTTGGGCTCAAAGTTAAGCCTACTATATGCTCAAGAATTTTGAACATAACGATACGGGACACCCTGTATATCTTTCAGAAATCGCCCGATCGCATGACTAATAATCAGAGTTATTTCGACACCATATACTACGCCATCGACTAATAATTTACGATATACAGTGCCCGCCAAAAATTTCGCACCATATGGAATTTTTTTTTGCGGGAAATTTCGTCAAAATTCGTTTGATATTCACCAAATGTAATGTCAGTTATGATTGAGCAAAAAGTTGAAATTCCAATAATTGCAACTTTTTGGTCACCAATATAAAAAATTTAATCTATCATTATAATTATAAAATTAAAATAAAATTATAAATAAGAATTATTGCATACTTTGAATTTGAAGTAACAAATTTATATTTAAGTAGGTACCAGGACGTGTTATTTTATATCTTGTGACTGACACAAATATTCATACCTTCTTATTAAAGGTCAGTTTGGCAACAACTATGGAATAAAAGTGTAAGGTAAGCAGTTCATAATTTCGGGAAATTCTCCAATTTCGTGTTTTATGACCGGAACGAATGTTAATAATCCTTTGAGTTCGACGTTAAGAGATTAAAATTGGGTATCTTGGTCGAGCTCGCATTACGCCCATATTATGTATATGGGCCCATATATGTATATTATGTATACTGGGAACCGATGCCGATCGTTGATTTATTAGGGGCTTTATTAGCAAAAAAAATCCACCAAAACCCTGAGAGTTTTCTAATTGAAGACTTTTTTCCTATTGAAAGTGTTCTTATACATATGAAATAAAAGAAATGAACGCTAGATTGAAAAAATATTGGAGAGGGGGGGCGTCATTGCGTTCATATTAAGTAACCCGCGTTTCCTCGGGTCTCGTTTCAGTTCTCTTTGAATGAGCAAATTCCGCAAAAAGTGCGCCGGCATAACAAAAAGAAGTTTTTGTACAACTGCCATTAAAAGTCACACTTTTAACGACAGCTGACAGTGTTAAAAGTGATTGTTTACATGGAAGCGTGTTAAAAATACTTTTAACACTAGTGTTAAAAATATTTTTAACACTAGTGTTAAAAGTAATTCTATCTACTTTCTCTGTACTTACATTCTCTTAACTACATTTTCTCATGATGAAATCAGACAAAATTATAGGTGATAAGATTTTTTCATATTCTCTCTATTACTGGCAAACATATTAATAAAAAATAAGTACCTAATAGTCGAGAATTCCAGACAATAATAATTGTTCAGAAATTGCAATTAATAATAATTATTTTGACGTCTCTTATATTTGTATGCACGCATTTGTTAGTAACCATAGCGTCGGCAACGGTTGCTATGCATAGTACACTCGTATACTTATCTGTAATATTTTAAAATACAATTTGATTTGAAGTTGAGTGTCATTCTAAATTCATCAATTTTATTATCAAAATAGAGCAGTTTTACAAAAACCATTGTATGATATTCGTCTTAAAAGTGATTTTATCATTTCGTGAAATTTGTTCCATTCGCTCCGCTACGCTTCGCTCATTTCACAAACCTTTTCACTCAGAAATAAAACTTCACTTTTAACACTAATATCATAAATAGCTAATAGGTATGTATGTACAATTTCAACCGAATATCTCAAGAAACAACGAAGTTATTAATAAAATATTTTTTTAAATTTCAACTTATACGCCCTTGAACATGTGTGACGCCTATGTGAAAAATGGAAATGGTATAAGGAAAGTCCCATTTTGTTCTCCAAACAATCTGTTATTATAGTCCGATAAAGTTTAATAGTATATTGTATACCTAGGCGGTAAAGTGGCACTTTTCAGGCCTCAAGAAGATATGGCCAGGCGAGGCGCAGCCGAGGCTGGCCACTTCTTGAGGCCTGAAAAGACACTTTACCGCCGTGGTTTACACATAATTTTTTATCCTACACAATAATAATAATAATTTTTTTTTTTTTTTTTTAATTTGGTTTGAAAGAAAATTTATTGAATACCTACATATGATGTTTGCTTAATACATTACTATCAGTAAGCGTAGATTAGTTAAATTACAATCAGTAATTTATTTATTTATTTATGGATAACATTAATAGTGAACGTTGGATTTTGAATATTACAATAATTATTATTGAAAGAAATTCCTTGTTTGGATAAATTTGACATCAGTACCTCACTATTAGTATTTAATTTGCTGGGTCTTGCTGGTCTATTGACATTGAAAGATTGACATACAGCTATTTATAGCTTGCTTGCTATTGGTTCCCTCTGGAAATAGCATTCAATTGCAATTGGGTGACCCTCTAGCGTGAAAATATAAAAATAATTTTACCGCCTAGGCAGGAAAAGTGGCACTTTCTCCGGGGGCATCCAGTCGAGAAAGTTCAATTTTCTTATGGGGTAGGATAAAAAAAGTCATACGTATCGATTAAGAATATACACATCCTTTATCCTTTTGATAGTTCGATTTATTTTGTTTCATATACGTGGTTCACATAGTAACCGTTCAGTTTGTCTAAACACTCCATCCCGCATAAATTAGTATACGTCACCATTGGTTTTGAATGAGAAATAAATTAACAGCACAAAGGATAGAGTGTCATTTCGTGAATAAATTTTCTGTAGTTGTCAGTGGCTCTCAAACTGACGCAAGCGGTTCAATTCATTGTTTGAATGCTTCCTTCAATAATTTACGCTCGTTCACAACTTGACATTTAACTGTTTGACATTTTCTGGTGAAATTAAAAATATTAATTCGGACGGTTAGTGTGACGTCACATCTGACTTTTTAAACTTGATCGTACCATAACCATAGTTATTTTATAAAAGCTGCAAAGATTATGTGCGCCTGTCCCCAACAAAGGTATAGTAGCGTGTGTGAGTCGGAAAAAAACCCGAAAATTGTAAATATTTTGAGCCGGAACAAGATTACTTCCCCCCACCCCCCGTTTTCGAAGATGCTGAACACGATGCCGTTGTCAGAATTTCTCTTTGGGGTTGCGCAACCCCTCAAAACGGCCAAAAACCACCCCCTAGAGAGATAAACCGCGCTTCAATCCATTTCCCTGCAAAAAAAACCTTCCCCCCGTTTTCGAGGATGCTGAGCACAATGGAGGTGCTGGACATCGCGTGCGACCCCGACCAACCCCTCCACCGGCCAATACTCACCCCCGAAATGGGTGATTTTTTTTATGTATATGTAGGGCAAACGATGGACTTTTTCGAAAAACTTTTTGAAAATTCAAGTACAGAATCACAATGGCCATAATTTAAAATTATTTTGGAGTATAAAGAGTGTCCCATATGACAGTGACATATCAAAGTTATGGTTTTTTAAATGGAATGCTCCTATGTTATTGCATTTTTAGATTGTCTGAGAAGAGGAAATAAGATTGGCTTTTACGACTCTATACTGTGCTTTTACAGTTGGTGTTTAAATTCAGAAGTTTTTGAGTTATAAACAAGTGAAAATCGTCATTTTTCGAGTTCAAGGCCCTGTACAACGAAAACGGCTAAAGATAGAGAAAAACGACTTAAATGTCCTTATTTTAACTTTTCATGTACTATCCTATGATGTAGATGAATTGTTTATAAAGGGTGATAAAAAATTTGAAAAAATCTGAGATTTCTCCACGCGTCGCCAAATAAAAAAATCAAAGAAAGTAATTATAATACAATAATACAATAATACTAATACAATTTTAGATCGAAATAGTTTATTTAAAAAAATAGAAAAAAATTCTTGCGTCTAAAATATTTAAAAAAGTAATTTAGTAAAGGCAAAGAAACAAAAATTTTTTCTTTTCTATTTTATTTGCATATAACTTTTTTCTGGGAGAGACAGGCATTGCTTCACACAAAAACAAGTACCTACCTAGTTTAAATTTCCTTCAAAAAGGTCGATTAAAGAAGAATTTTGGGTGAAAGCTGACTGAGGTATTTTTGTTCCTATTTTTTACAAGAAAATAGATTTTTACAAATACTATTCTGTTAATTTGTTAATAACAATCAATATTTGTACGAATTTATGAAAGCTGTAATCGATTTTAATCGGCACAACTATAATCATTCTTAGAAATTGATTCTTATCTAAAGTAGGTATAACTGATTTATCTGAAATAATATTTGTATAAAAAGGCGGAAAATTACTTCTATTATTAGCCTTAAATACCACCTAACTTGTTATTTGTATAAATAGGTATATTGGAAATTTATGTAATAAAAAGTCAGTTAATTAACTTAACCCTAATAGTTACTTACCTATTGTTTTTTTATCGGTCACAATAGCCAAACTGCTAGAGTTTCGGTCAAACGATCTTTAAAGTGCAGCATGACTTTGTTTGGTCAGTACTTGGATGGGTGACCAAACTTGATAGTGGTAAATAAAAAAGTTCCGTGACCGATCGTGCTCCGGGAGGTACGTTAAAAAGGGAGCCCCGGCTGCTTCACAGCAGTCGTTAGGTTATGTCAGAGGCCCTTGAGGCTACTTGAAAACTTCTGACACTTGGGCTTTACCACAGCCATAAGATATTTATTTATTTATTTACCTATTGTTTTTTATCCACCTAAAATATTAGGCTAGGCAAACTTATATTAGGAATAAAATGAGGGTTCAGAGAAAAGTTTACTTTAGTTTCTGTTTTTTCACCCTCTTTTTTTTTGGGTTGCTTAATACGAATTTTAAATTTGCTGGTAAAAATTTGGTTCGGAAACTTATTTTGCACTTTTTGTCAAAATTTTTGTACTTTTTTCAGTTTTTGATTTAAATCTCAGAAATAAAACATTTTTTCGACAAGTCCATCCTAAACAAAATTAAAGTACTACATTTCTGATAAAGTAACTACATTTCTGATAAATAACGTTTTTTTTTTTGGGAGACTAACTGTTCGGCCGGTAAAGCGCTCATGTTTTTTTTTTGGCGCGCTCTACCGGCGGAAAACAACAAAAATAATTTCTTTATAATTAGATATAAATTTTTTTAAATATGCATAAATCGAAACAAAAAGTTAATAGGAATATGTTTTTATTTAAATCATAATAAATATATAAAAATACAATAAATAATAATCAATTATTCAAACCATGTTACAAGTATTGGTGGATGACATTAAATAAAGGATTTAAATGCCACTACGCATTTTAATGTTTCATTGAAATTTTATAAATATAATAAAATGATTATGATGAATAATACTGTCGAAAAATAACAGCGACTGTAAACACAACAGGATAGGTAGTTCTAGTTCATATAGTGATAGTGATACGTAACTTGAATTATTCTAACACAGAGAATCAATAAAAATAAATCTAAATATGAGAATAAGGAATAAGCACCATTAAAACAAACTCTACAGTGGGGATTGTAAGGGTACACATTGTTCCTTAACATCTATTAGTAAAGGGTTTCAAAAAAGGTGATTAATAATATGGGTCTTAGCTGCTAAATTTGTTCAAAATTTCAACTGCCTTGTTCTACATGAGTTGTCAAATACATGTGAAAATCTACAGCATATGTCCTGAATTTACCGACAAGTAGACGTATATAGTTCGTTGTATTTACTTACAATATGTATAGCTTTAAGTAGCTATCATGTAATTAAAAACTCTGAGTCGAATCATGTATGATAGTGTAAGTGTAACTAGATTCAACTCCCAACTGCACCCTCTAGCAACATTGTCAATTTCCTGGGGTATAGGTACTTGTCTTGTAAGCTGGAAAGATAACTCAAAAGGGTAAATATTTAAAAAATATATATATGTATGTATATGCAGTGAGCAGCAAAAGTAAGGAATAAATTCGATAAAACGGAAAGTGCTGTTTTTTGAAAAAATAAAAAAACAGGTCGATTTTGTTTTTAAGTTGTTCAACTTTTGGCATAATATTCGGGTATACAGGGTGATGCGCGAAAAAGTGGTGACATCATCAGCATTTTTTTTTTTTTTAATAACCCTTATTTTTTATCCCATTTTTTGATGCTGCATTCAATTGCCAGTATGGTGATGTAATCAATTTGTAACCTTAAATAAGGAAATTTTTGAGAAAACAGCTTGTGAAGTCGAAAGTGTGTTCTTTTTAGTAATGTGAAAATCGGAACATTAACGATAAAAATAAACGATACCAAATAAAAATTACTGTTTCCATGGTAATTTTATATTAAATTAAATCTGTTAAATTAAATTAAATTAAATCTATTTAATCTGTCTACATTAAGTTTTTTTCTCAGAAATTTCCTCATTTAAGGTTACGAAATTACCATATTGGCAATTGAATGAAGTATCAAAAAATGGAATAAAAAATAAGGGTTGCCATTAAAAAAATGCCGATGACGTCACCACTTTTTCGCGCATCACCCTACCCTACATACCCGAATATTACCTATGTCAAAAGTTGAATAACTTAAAAACAGAATCGACCTGAGTTTTATTTTTTCAGAAAAACAGCGCTTTCCATTTTATCGAATTTATTCCTTACTTTTGCTGTCACTGTATAGGTAATTCTTAGTTCACTTATCTTTTGCTTTGTATACAAATTTAGTTTTCGAATATGTGAGTCGCGAGGTATGGGACACTTATATTCTTATAATGGATTTTAAAAGAACCTGCAACAAGAAGAACGTCTTGACTTATACATATATCTTATTGAAAGTTCTATATTTATAGAACTTTGTAAAGAAACTGCTTATATAAATTAAAAAAAATTGTATGTCAATCAATAGTTTTGTCTTTTTGCTGCCCTAGTTTATATGAATTTGAAACCTGAGCCTGTAAAGTTCTTTTACCAGTAGTTTGACATAAAAATAACAAGACAATTGAAATATATTATTATGTAAAGACGGGATCCTGATTTTAAGCGCTTTCACATTATTGGAACAGTTCCGTCACCAACGTTATATTTAATATCAATTAAATAGTCAGATCAAATTAAATTAAACTAAAATCGGTTCATATTGGATTTTCGCTGACAACTTACATTATGTTTTTCGATTCAATTATTATGAGTTTTTAGTATTATTGATTAAGTACCTAGTCAAAATATAAAAATGTAAAAATGTGAGATATATAGTCAATCTGAAAAATTAGTATTCGTATTAAAGTTTGAAATTTAATCTTAGCTAAAAGATATACCTAATTAAAAATTGAGCTAATTTTTTGAGCCGGTAGGTATAACCTCCAGGCGTTCAAATATTTCTTCCACCTAGTTTACCTGATTGCTACTTTGAATTAGAGACATGAATGTTTCAAGAAATGAAGATCGTTTAAATTTTTTGTTAATTTCAGTAGCTCCTGAAGTAGACAGAAATCTTGTATTTAACTTAGAGATTAAATCCAGATTTTTATTATAATTATAATGGTTTTTAAACTCAAAGTTTTCAGGAGTTCTAATTACGAAATTATATTCTATGAATTATTCTAAAACCCAGTATTAAGCTAACGGGCAGATTTCTGATATCATTTTTAATATCCGCACCTTAAATCACTTATATTAATATTTTTGCAATCCCTTTAATTTCACCTACAGTCGACACCTTTTCTAGAAACGGCCCCAGAAATCTGCCCGTTAACTTAATGAGCCTTAAATACTGGCTGTAAGTCTCGTTAAATAAAAATTAAAATGAGACGATAAATCCAATGCAAACTGATTTTAGTATTTATTTTTTGCTTAATGTAAATAATAATCAGCGATTTTGCGAAGGGACTATACAAACGAGGGTACTGACTATTGATAAAATTTGATTCTGTATATACATACATACATTAACCCATTTAAAAATTCCATATTCTTAGGAACATCAGATATATAATCAAATCTCTCTAGCAAATTAACTAGCACATAAATGTAACAATCAATTTATTCAAGTTAATTAACGACATATGTACCCACTGTAGGTAAATCTAACTACTGGGCATATTATTTATTTACATTTTCCTCGAGAAACTCCTGTTTTTCTGAGCAATTTATGTACAGTAGCATTTATGTCTCAAAATTCGTGGAATAACCCTATACATACTTTAGTATTTTTCTACATATATTTCCAAAAATTCTTTATCCTATAACTTACATAATATTTAATTTATTATTTTTATATCTAAAGGGTCCTAATTATTGATTTGAACTACTGAAAACTGAAAAATATTATCATTGTTTAAAACTTAACTTCATTATTAATGCAACAAAAACATAGTAGGTAGGATTCATTCCACTCTGGTAATTTTCGCTTCGAAAAATAGAGTTCTTTAGCAACAGAATAATTTTCGAATATGTTATAATAACAGAAGTGGGATTCAAAATCACGTAGCGGTAGCCCCACGCCGTACTTTCATTACTGAAGCCCTAGTTTGCGGCAGTAATGCCGTATATTTTGCCTTTCTTTTTAATAATATAAAATACTGTGGGACTTTTATTGCGTTAATAAATCAGAACATTTTAATATTAATTAGTTAAAATTAGTGATAAGCTGCGTCAAAATGTTAAATTCCAAATATATAGGTTAGTGTCTGGGAAAACGAAATTGATCCATTACCTGTAATTAATTTAAGACTACATATACAGAATAAAAAAAAAAAAACAATAATTTTTAAGTTTAATTTACAAATACAGATATCTGAAATCTAAAAATGTATATCGAGCTATTCCACGCTTTGAAGACATTTTGGATGACATATTCCATCAAAGGTTTAAGTGTTGATTCAGTCAATATTTATGTGCGTACTGCAGGTAAGTATACAAAACATTTAATAGAAATATTTAAAAACACAACTCTGGATATATAATATATTGTATACATATAATATAAAGTATTTGGGTATTAATTAATGAAGACTTGGCGCATTTACCTGAATTAACAACCCTTGCAAAATTTGTATTATCTCATCTTTTTCACAACCAATAATTATTACATTTTCTAAATACTCACCTCAATAATTGTTATTGTGTTTCCTCTACATAGAACACTTTTATTTGCCATTTTCTTGCCATCTCTCATGATATTGTTGAAAATTGAAGACCAATTTTTTTTAACAAAATAATCATAAATTTTCCTATACCTCACATTTATTATTAGATAGTTACCTAATTAAAAATTTAAGAAACATCTACCCTGTTGGCCTAATAATCAAGCAAGAATTCTTGGCATCACAAATAAAGAAAAGAGTAACTATACAAATCGGTTTTATAGCTTATGTAAGTATATATTCTTATAAAAAAAACCATTGACTACAAATAACTTTTTAAGTATGTGTGATGTTTGCAGTGAATGTAATCGTTATACTTATTTATACATATTATAATTAATTATTATGATCATTTTTTAAAAATTACTCGGTATAAGTAATTAATAAAAATTACTTATTTCATGAATAAAATATACTCTTAATTATTAATTTAATAAATTTTGTAAACTTAACAATTTATCTCAGAATTTGTCAATAATTTATTTGCAGATGCTGATTTTAAAAATGAGTTTGAAACGGAATATGAAGGATTCATAGAATCTCCAGAAAATACATTGGAGTATTTATTTTGCGGCTTTGTAGATTTCTTAATCAATTCACTTGCATCCAAAGACACTCCAACTTTGGTGGACTCGGACTTTCTACTCCTCTTTTCATATGGACTGGAGTTTAAATCCTTTGAAGGACGCAGTACAGAATTCGAATTCACCTGGAAATAGAACAAATTAAAGTTTGCTCAAAATTATTGCGAAGGTACTTTAAGAGTTAGAAAAAAATAGATGAGTGATTGTTATAATGTGAGTAAACCAGTTCACTTTTTGTTTTAAGATGATGAGACCTCAAATTACCGATCACAAAGATGGCAGTAAAACTTTTTAAAGTTCTTAAATAATTAAACTATGAGGGTATTTAAAAATGAAGCAATTCGCATACCCAATGACAATCAATTATGTGATAGGCTGTAATAATTTACAATAATTAATAGTTTAATTTAGTAGCAAAAATGTACCTCGTTATTTATAATTTAGGTATACAATAAGATGTGATAAAAAATATTAATAATAATTATTATTAACTAATTCATGCTGGTCTTTTATGGAGTTCAGTATTATTATTTTTCTTTTAGTAAATAATGATGATGATATGAAAAATACTGCTTACCTTTAGAACTTTTGAGAAAACATATTTTAGTCAGAGTATTTTTTATATTAGCTTCCACCAAACTTCCTAGCACTTTATGGACTAATGAGAATTTTTGTTGATAAAAACAAATTGCATTAATTAATTAATCAATTTTAATTTTTAGAAAACTGGTCATATAGGAAGGTACTTGACAGGTACAAGATATGAAAAATTTATATTTTCATATATAAATGAAATTATACTAATAACCTCTAACAGATCCACAAAATTATACCTTAGTTCTATTTTATTCACTTAATGTAGGTACACCGAATGCGAAATGAAAACAACATGTACGTCACAGATTCCCAGAAACGCTAATCGGTAACAACCAGTCCTGAAGCAATTCGCGTTCGGTGTACCTACCTACATATATTGTAAGCTATGTAGATGTTACCGATAGATTGTCAATATAATAAAAAGCAACATTGATCAAGACATAAATTTAATTAGCATTTTGACTTCGATAACTAGCTGATCAAGCTACAGAATAATTTTAAATTTATAAATAGTTAAATAGACAAACACAAACATCCATGACGTGACTGGGATTCGAACCTATTCGGTGGTAGGCACAACGAGTTAGTCGCAAACACGTGACCCGCCGCGCTACTGACCAATCCAAGCCACTGATGCAATTATTGTGGTTACCGTTTTTTATCAGTGTTTCTATTCAACGATCAGGTCAGGGTGTACGATTTTTTCTGTCAATGTCAACTAATTCTGGCCCAACCACTGGTGGTTGAAAGTTACTGATCGTGATCAGTGATTTACCTGATGCCGTATGGATGGATCTACTGAATAAATTGAATTCGGAATTTAGAGTGGTGGCAATGTTAATTAATTTTTTTCCATGTTTCATAAATTTAACGTTATTTTAACCTGAAGAGGATTTTCATTTAATGAACCTTCCCAAGCAAAGCAGTTGTAGGTGTTTACACTTACACTGCTTAATGCGTCCTGCTTAATTTTGAAATGCAGATTGACCTGCGTTGAAAAGTTTTTGCCATACAACCTCTCATGAAGAAATATGCCACCACTAAAGATTGAATTTCTTTAAAAAAATCTCCATTTAAACACTATTGACCCAAGAGGAAATGTTCTACTTCCAGAATCTCATTGTGCTGCTAATTTTGGTAAAAGCTTAATTTTTAAGTAGCTCTAAACATCAATATAATGCAGTTTTTATTTTGTTATCGACAACTTACCGGTATACATACAATAAAAATAGATAACAAAAATATATTATGTACATTCTACAAAGTATAATACAAATCGTACTATTAAATTAAAAAAAGAAACCGTTCCTTACCGTGGAATTTTCATTGTCATCAGGAGTGTCATTTTCTTTTGAGTTGGAAAATTGCATTAGACAAGTTTCCCAACCGTCTGAATTTTCCGGGAGAAGTTTTTCCACGGATGATGTGGTTTCTGGTAACGTGGACCCTGTGTGGTTGGGAATTAAATAATCTGAAGACTGTGAAACCTGTAAGAAGATATAATTATCATTTAGTAAGAAAAATAGACCATAATAATTGCTATTAGTTAGTTAAGGGTGAAAACGAGCACAGTTTTATCATAGTTTTAGCAAAGATACAATAAGTATTGATTTTTAGAGAAGTAGGTACCAAGGTTTCTGATAACGAGGCACCGGATTATTAGATAAAAATCTTAAAGACACTCAAATGGTCTCCTAAATGGGAAACTATATTTATAGCTATTTTTCAAATAAAAATACATTACCTGTAAGCAATTATCATCCGTCATTGTCGGTCTTACAAGAGTGTTTTCTTTTTCATGCGAAGGTGGTCTGGAAAACATAGGAAGTGGAGCGTTTACCACTTGCTGATCTTGCAAGCAATATCCTAATCGTTCCAGAATTGTTGCAAATGTCGGTCGTTGTTCTGGTATGGGGTGCCAGCATTGCGTCATTATACCATAGATCGCTCCTAGAGAAAAATTTAAGACAATTGATATCTTTATCACCATTTAGAAAAAGGTAGCAGACCTGGGCAGTTTGTTGGAGGATCGAGTCTTCCTCCGCTGGTGACAAGATGCATGACTTCTCTATTAGCACACCCAGTGTAAGGCATATAACCCAGGGACAATATTTCCCAAAGGAGTACACCGTATGACCAAACGTCAGTCTTGGTGGTGAAGATGCCATCTAAGAATGCTTCAGGAGGCATCCATTTTATTGGAAGCATTGCCTTACCACCTTTCCTGTAGTAATCAGATCTAAATAGCAAAAAAGTTGTAATGTTATTTATTTTGACTTTTTTGGGAAAAACATTAGAAAACATACCTGTAAACGTCCCTTGACATACCAAAATCTGCTATTTTAACCACTCTTCCGGGACCTTTCGTTGTCAGTAAGCAATTGCGAGCCGCAATATCTCTGTGAATAAATCTATTGTCTTCCAAATACTTACAGCCTTTCGCAATATCGACAGCAATCAGAATTAAATCTTTCATGTTCAAACTCGTTGATCCTCTTTCCTAAAAGGAATGCAAATTTTGGAAAATCAGTTTTTTTCAATCAATTTTTTTATTAGTCCAAATATCCAAATTTATGCCGATCACAACAAAACAAAAAAGCTCAATTTGACGGTGCTTTATCTTCATTTCTACTTTGCTACTTACCGGTCTTGGTCGAGATTCCCGAAGAAAGTTCTTCAAATCTCCACCAGCTAGCAATTCCAATATGATGAACCTGGGATGCTTGTCAAAACAAACTCCAATGAAGTGAACAATATTCGGATGGTTAAATTTCGACATTATAAGAGCTTCCATAAGAAAATCCATTTCTGCTTGCGATGTGGACATTTCTGGTAAAGTCTTAACTGCAACTGGCATTTCGACGGTGTCGCAAGGCCGTTGCCTGTAAAAACCTTGGTAGACTTCTCCAAATGCTCCTTGACCAAGAGCCCTGCAGAAAAAATGCAGACATAAGAATCTGACAACACATAATACGTGCAAGCTAAATGGATGCAGAACATATTCTTTCGAGGTAATAACCATTAGCACCTGCTGTCAAGTGTTAATCAGGAGTTAAAGTCAGTTAATCAATTTTCCAGGTACTTACTTGACCAATCGTAACTGTTCTCTTGGGATGTCTTTTAAATCTCTCAGAGTATAAACAACGCCACCAAATTCATAATTTGGATTGTATTCAGTCATCATACTGTCACTGGTAAAACGCAGCCTGTCTAATTGGAGATCGCCGAGTAGGATTTTCTTCTTTAATATACCAGAAGCTTTTTGTTGGTACCTGTTATCTAGAAGAAAAAGTTGACATTAAAATCGATACTGCCATGTGTCTATTAACGGCTGTTATGTCGTTCTATTGAGGTTGGTAGTATTTAATAACAAAGAGTTTAAGTTTTCCCGTTAAACTGCGAACATCAATAGTTTGTTACTTAGTTAACAAAAATGTAATTCACTTACATAAAACGAAGCAAACAAATCCAAATGCAATGGTCATACATATAATTGTTACAATCAGTCCCATAACAAACCATGGAGGGTATGACGTTACGACACTATGTTCTGGACAGGCTGAAAAGATTATAAAATATTAACACTGATCTTAGTTAGATAATCGGAAAATTAACACTAACGTGTGCAGGTTTTTCCATCACTTTCTAGTTTCCACCGTTCAGGGCAGATGCACATAACTTCACTCCTTCTAATGTCTAGCGCCACGCATTTAAAATCACAGTCACAGCCTTCAATTGCTGGCACAACCATCAAGGATCCAGGGCCTAGGTTGTACCCAGGATGGATTTCCGATAATTCTGATACCGTCCTGGCTATGTCCACGAATGAATAACCTCCTCTGCCATTTCTTGATTCTGTAAATATAATTAATATCGTTCGGTGTTCATAGATTTTTATTGTTGTGATAAAAAAGCATTATAGTGCCGAGAGAAAAAAAATCATCAAAAAGATGATGAATAATTGAACATTTGATGATCTAGAAACATAGTTTATTCCGGCACAGCCAGATTAATATCCAGAAGTAGTTACACCTGGTAACCAAAAGCTGAACCTAGTTTAGTATCAATTTTGCGCAGGCGATCTGGGCACCAAGTAGGTTGAAAAGATCTCAAAGGATCTCGACAAAAAACGTCCTGAAATAGATCCTCGAAGACCTTCAACATTCACACGCAGATTTTGCGTCGGGCATTTTCCCTGCAATTGAACTAGACTGGACACCTCATGGTTCATGAATGACGTGATTAATGATTACGTGAAGGATGTTACAAATATTGCTTATGTTGTGGCGCCTAAAGTCTTGTGAAATGCTCAAAATATCGAGATTTTTGTTGAGAAATAACAACGGAAGACTGAACAAACACTAATACTTACTATGATCCAATACTCCATCTCCTCCAGCATATCCTCCGCCACTACCCCCATTGGTACAGCCGCCTCCACCGCCACCATAACCACCGTCTCCTCGATTGTCGGTCGAATTATAACAGGCCCTGCCTCCCATAGCACCGTCCATCAATGCACCTCCCAACCTTTCTTTCACGGTTTGATCCATCCATTTGGGAAGCGTGGAATTTCTCCAGCCGCCTCCCGCGCCAGCGGCACTGTAAAAGTTTCAATGACCATAGCATGATTAAATTATGCTGCTGGAATGTTTACTTTCCCTTAGAATGTTGTTTTTAAATACGAGTACCTAGTTTATTAATTAAAAGCACCACTCAGTCTTTTTGACTTATTTTTATTTACGTTTATTTATCTAGTAGTTATAGTGCCTAACCACAGAATAATAAAACAAGTAACCTTTTCTCAAACAATGAGTTTTTTCCTGTGTCTCGAAGATGGGAAAATACTGCAAAAAAGATTAAAGTTTTATTATTTATAAAACCTTAAAAGATTTTCACAAGAATCGTAAATAATAAAATTTTTGAAAAATTTTCACTGACAATTTTTATCAAAAAATCGATGTCAACAGAAACGGTTTTGTATGACCACGACAGACTACCGAATCAGGAATACAATTCAGTTGAACGAAAAAATTGCTCGTTTTATCAAAAAACGTCGCGGAAAAAATTTTGACTCCTTCCTATACCTATCTCAAGATTGAAAATTTGCTCAACAAAGACGATTCCAGTTCCCGTTCTCGAATGTCCATGATCCCATGCAGCATGGAACGAATTTACAAAAGAACTATCAAAATATTAAATTTTCCAGTAATTTGCATTGTTCGACTCAGGGCATCGTTCGGGAATAGCTTTCGACGTCATAACATGGAAAGATAATGGAAAAGAGGCCTATTAAAGTAGACCGTGTTAAAAATTTGCGTTTGTTAACATTCACGTTCACTATTTAAGAGAATTATTTTATTTTCAGTCTTGATGGTCAAACAATAATACATATATCGAAATACTGCTGGCTCTGTATAAGTACTTAAAAGTATTATATTCATAAAAGTGATCTTTACTCTCTCAATACTACTTCTAACACTCACTTTTTGTTGTACATTTTTCCCGATACAGGAGCTATACTTTCATTAAATCCTCGACCATGTTGGATTCCATCATCTGTAAACGGGAAACCCAATCCTCCACCACCAGCTGCTACCGCTAGTGGGGTGAAATAACTCTCATTGTTTCGCTGAAAATAAAGTTTAATCCGTTTAGTTCATAAATATTATTTATTACCATCGTTAGTACTTACCAGAAAAACGTATGTAGCACCTCCGCCACCACCTGCTCCGTTAGTTATGACAAGTCCTCTAACTTCGCGTACTCCTCCCGTTTTTACTGTACTATTTTTGATTAAATGAAATGTTTCTTCAAAACATGTTGATTTTTTGTTATCACTCAACGTCTAGAATAAAAAACCGTTTTTCAGTGGGTTATTTTCTTCAAATTTGACATTTACCATAGAATATATCTTGCATAGTTTCAACAAAGTAATATTTTATTACTTTTTTTAAAAGTATGATTTATTAAAAGTATGTAAAATATGATCCGTAATAGATATGGTCATTGCTATTTCGCCCTTTTATGGAATCATCAGCACGTCATACTGAAATCTACCTCGAATCTACCACATAAATCACACAAAAGATCTTGGAGAGCTGTCACAATTTTTGTTCCGGAACTCATCAACTTGCAAGAAGTGCCAACATCTAAGAGAGATCAAATAGAAAATAGAAAATAGACTTCCATATTTCATGCGAACTTCAAACAGAAAATAATTTCTTATTTTTTTCAATTAAAATGCTTTGACTTAAATATTTAAGTAATCTATCATAGATATATGTATAACTCTACCCAGGTAGCAAAATTGGTCGTTTTTATGAAGGTCAAGTAATTCTTCAAAAAAAAGTATTTTAGTCAAAACTACTTATATTTACCTGAACTTTCGACTTGCAAGGATTTTATGAAGAAATATTTTGGGTGCACCATGTATCCTTCTCTATATTGCTATCTCCTGAACGCTAAGAGATACAGGGTCGGTTAAATTAGAGAAAAGATGCGCAGTTTTGTGGCCATGTCGAATCCGTCAAGCCATGCAAGATATCTGTGACTGCTCCTGAAATATCCTGAAAAAACTAAAAAATCGAGATTTCTTATTTTTGCCATATCTTTCTTATTATTGGATATTAATAAATAATTTCTTGTACGCTTACATAAGCCGTTAAGAGCTGTCCATCTGATATTTCAAAAATTTTCAAGGCCGACTAGATCCAAGAGTTTTCACAGTCAACTTTCGTTTTTTTTAAGGCCGCCATATTATTTTTTTATGTCATTCGATATGAAAAAAATAATGGAAACCAAAAACTAATAAACTTCGAAAAAATTTTTTTTTAATAATTTATTCTTCTTTTTTCAAAGAAAAAACAAAAAAAAATCGTCGAAAAACGTCAACATTTGTAAAATACGCCGAAATAGTGCTTGCCTTATATGGTTTTTTAATTTATCTATGAAATTCGGTCTAAAAAGTTGTATTTTTTTAAAGAAAAAAGAAGAACAAAAAATTTTTTAATTTATTTTTTGAAGTTTAACAATTTTTAGTTTTTATGATTTTTTTTTATACCGAACAACATAAAAAAACAATATGGTGGCTATAAGAAAAACGAAAGTTGACTATGAAAATCCTGGGATCTAGTCGGCTTTGAAAATTTTTGAAATATCAGATGGGTAGCTCTTGACGACTTATGTAAGCCCGCAAAAAATTATTTATTAACCTCCAATAATAAAAAAGATATGGCAAAAATAAGAAATCTCGATTTTTCTGTTTTTTCAGGATATTTCAGGAACGGTCACAGATATTTTGCATGTCTTGACTGATTCGAGATGGCCAGAAAATTGCGCTTCCTTGGACTTGTTTAACCGACCCTGTATCTGTTAGCGTTAAGAGATAGCAATATAGAGAAGGATACATGGTGCACCCTGTATACCGGGCAAGATTGTTGTTTACCACCTATAATGAAAAGTTTATCCCAACATACTACATACATTGGAAAGAAAGTTTCACAACTCATCAAGGCACTCTTTGTTAGGTAGGTACTTCTAAGTATAGCAACCAAGTATAGCATGTGCATTTGAAAATTCCCAAATTTGATGACAAATCACATAATTCCTACTTTCACTTTGACCTTCGGTACGTAAATTAGAGGTAAATTTTACGTAATGTAGGTTACGGAAATATAATTATGTATTATTTTTGACCTAATTTACGTCGAATTAAGGTAATTTAACATACAATACTAGTAATACTACTTGGGTAGGACAAGAATTCAAACAATGTTGAAAGTGATACGATTATATCCCGGCCAGGAAGGGTATCAAACTGTTATTAAATGAGAGAACTCGTGTCTTTTGTACTATTTGGAAATTATGTTTATGGTGGTCTGACTTAGAATGTTAGATGACAATGAAATGAAGTAATTAAGGAAACTCTGCTCGTTGCTTAATTCAATGACTTACCTTAAAACAAGCGTCTCTACCTTCTTGACCAATCACAATGAAAAGTGGCTCTCCTTTTCTCAAATATGCCACTGTAATAACTTCTGCGCCTCTAGATTGTCCTAATCCTTCTCCTCCCTTACCGCCTCCAGCACCGCTCAGAAGTAAGCTGCGTACAATTTTATTTATTTACTCAATTTATAATCATTTTTAATAGCAAAGCGGAATTTAATTTGACATATTGACGAGTTTCAGAAAACGAAATAATATTTTAGCGATTCTTATGCAGAAAATACTTACGTATAGAAATTATCTTCAGGTACGAGCCACTTTTGAATGCCTGTAATGTGATCGTTTTGCAAAACATCGATCTCTATGTTAGTGTTATCGTAGGCTGCCTGACAGTCTATCTTTGTAGGGCCAAATCGGCCGGTGACATTACAAGAAGTAAATTCATAATCTAAAAAGAATTATAATATGTATTTCGATCACCATTTTGAAATTATAAAATAAATAATTTAAGATTTTTCTAGTTGTTTTAAGAATTTTTATATTTCATAATACTTATAACTTACATGTTCCATTTTCGAAAGAGTTATGAATTGGTTTTTCAGGTATAGTTTCAAATAATGGATTCCAGTAATCATAACCGTTCAATTCTTCTTCAGGAATATTCAAACCAAAACATTGCGGAGTTAAGGATATATCGTCAATAGCAATGTCACTTACGTAACTAAAAGCTTTCTTAGCAATAATCCGAATAAAATATCTGAAACATGACGATTGAAAATGACATTTTGGTTATGAAAAAAGGGTGCCCCAAAATTTACTTTTTTGGCTCTAACTTTTGAACCAACCTGTATAAAATACTCAATGGTGAGATTTATTTACAATTCTTGCAGCAAAATTTGATGAATTTATTGGAAGACGTACCTCTTGATAGAAGAATGCAAATGTGGTACATACATGATGGTGCTTCACCTCATTTTAACCGCATAGCACGTCAACACTTGACGAACGTTTTTGGCCCCCGATGGATAGGCCGACCTCAATCCCTTAGATTTTTACTTCTGGGGACATCTAAAAGAACTAGTTTATTCAACACCAGTAAATACCAGAGAAGAACTACTAGTGAGAATAACACAGCATTCGAACGAAATGCGTAATAATCCCGGAACATTATTTGCAGTGCAGCGGGAAAATATTCGAAGACTAAGAAAATGTATTGAAGTACGTGGAGCCCATATTGAACATTTACCAAAATAACATTTTAACGTTTACATTATTTTTATACTTTAATAACATTGTAAGTTAATTAAGTTCCGATCAACCTTCAAAGGTTTTTTGGATTTGACAATGTCTGAGTTGGAAATCTTTCACCATAAAGTCTTGTGCCTTCGAAGATTTGGATAGCACTTCACAAAAAATTGAATGCATATCAGCATCATAGCCTACGTAGTTTTTTCAACCTGTTTGCTTTTAGAATTAGTGACTTTTGAGTGTTTCGCATAAAAACCGATTTATCTCGAAAACCGTCAGTTTTACCGAAATAACTTAAGAGCACTTTTTTTAAAGACGAAGTATTAGACTAGTTTTTAGCTCTGTAAAGTGACACCTGTCAAAATTTTGACTCAACGAGTATGATGGTAAGTCCGTTCCTGACTTCCCTGACGACGTCAAACATCGACTTTAATATGACCTGATGTGGCCAAAAAAGTAACTTGCGGGGCACCCTTTTAGGGCTCCATATCTCCGTTTGGGGACACTTTAGGAATTTTTTTTTAAGACAGACTAGGTTTTTTTGAACACCCCTGTATGCTCCCGAGAGATTAGGAGGTACTTACCGGACAACCTGTATAATACTTAAGTATCTTGAAGTTATGAATTAGTCGTAAAGTTTTGTGAATACTGGCATCAGTTATAAGTTATAACAAAGACTCTAAACTATAGTGCATTTAAAATTTACTACGTTCCATTTTGGAATATTTTTGAAGAAAAAAAGCTTGGGAAGTATGACATTTTTCGAATTAAATGCCCTAGACTGTTCCCAGTTCTGCGACCAGGACATTTTATTATCAACGAAGAGTACTTACTTATAACTAATGTTCTTCGGTAAAGTTATCAACTGTCGAATCCATTCATCTTCAGTCGATCCCCTAAAATACCACTTAATTGTTGTAGCAAAATTATCATCTGGCCTTAGTTCGATTATCTGCACTTCCAAACCCAATTTAGCTGCTCCTGTTTGATGATAGAAAAAACGAATCTAAAAGACACAAAATTAATCCATCATCAAAATCATGATACCGTAATACTCACTTTGCAAGTTTTTTGGTAAATCGAGGAATCATTGCTGTGAACTTTCGGAGGTGGATTAAATATGACACTTTCTAGGGTCCCTATATTTCCAATTTTTGTGTTCATCTTCAGCGCATTTATATACAAATAATGCCCGGATTTATTTTTGTACGTATGGTCGAACTGAGGTCCCTGAAATTCTGACCCACTAAGTCTAACCCATTCCAGAGGCTTGTTATCGACATTGTACCAACCGCACCAGTCTTCTTCAAATGAACAACGTGAACCGAATGGCATTAAGGCTAAGAATAAGTAAAAAAATCACATTAACATAAGCCAAAACAAAATATTTTTTAATAAGATAACAGGATAACAGATTTACAAAAGTAAAAAGTTTCGACAATAAATTCCACTTACTGCAATTTTGCTGCTCGTCATCTCCTTCTATACAATTTTGTTGGATATCACAAACTTTAGTGTAGCTAACGCAGCAATTGCCGTTTGTATTGGGACAAGTATAATGTGGATTCATTTCGCAACTGTCAACATCTTCATCATAACAGTCACTGAAGAAAATATTGTCAAGACCTATTAAGGCTCCCGAACTTGGAGCTCTTGGATGTATCACCTCCAGGAGAATGATAAATAGCTCTGACTGTGCGCCAATCATTATTTTGTGATTAGTCCATCTAAAAATTAAAAGAACATTGAAAAGTACATCAAAATCTTAGAGATTTACTAATAATTGACTTACGACATGTTATCTGTGCCCATTATATCGTTTAGTATCCACTGCTGAATGCTGCCACTCGTTGTTACTAGGTCAGTTTGGTTTCGGGACGTGTTTTTACTACCAACATTTTTGTTTTTGCTGTCGTTTTTGGAAGAAGACGTACTCTTCTTCTTTTCTCCGACTAAACGAATAAGAGTCCTATTTAGATTTTTTTGATAAATGGACAAGCTTAAGTAACATGTGGCCAAAGTTGGTCCAAATTTAGGACTCTTCAGAGGGTATTTAGTCGAACTAAACGTCACTTCTTGCACCAGAAAGCTACCTGTAAAAAATATTGTCATTAAAGCAATACGTTTGGAACTGATAATAGTATTGCTATTGTCGCGATAAAATCTGTTTAAATAAAGGGAGAGGATGTCCTATTCAGGTACCGACAACCATTTCTCATGGGGTCCCATAAGGCTCCGCGCTCGAACTAGTTTTGTTTTTGGTATACCTATACATATAATAAACCATATAGCTATAAGTTCTATCTACCCTTTGGTCTGTTATTCGTGGCTTATGTTATACTACAAATAACCCTAACCGATATCGAAGCTGCTTTCTGTGGCGTTCAGTCTAGTTCTCCTAACTAGTTCTCTACTAACAAAATAGGCTTAAATTCCTCTAAGACCCAAAACTTTAGTTTTGCCCTTCGGAATATCATCCCTAGCTTACAATAACATCTAAAAATGTAAAATTTATGTCGGTGCGTTTGGGCCCCACAATAATTTGTCATAACAGAAGCATGTCGCGCACCTAGTGACCAAACTGGCCAGTGCCGTTTATGCTGCTGAGGTTTTTGGTGTCAAGCGGAGGTGCGTTTGGCTGATGGCGACCTTACAAAAAAATCAAACTAGAAAAAGGCGAACGTGAAATGTTTTTTTCGAAATTCTTGAATTAGGTTTTTGCCAAAGAGTTTTTTGCGTCGTTATTTTCTTCTTGACTTTTTTGTAAAAATATTTGTAACAAATGTTGGTGATTTTAAACTGATATGTTTGGATAATACGTAGAATATTTGCAATGATCTTAATGTTTAATCGGTAATCAACTCTTCTAAAAGGGCGTAGAGTTTATTTCCAGCAATATCGGACCAATATTTTGATAATACAGCGCATTTTAGTCAGTAATTATCTGACAGATTACGTTTGTGAAACCGGACTTAAGTCTTTCCGGTCCAGTTTTTTTGGGTTTCGAGAATTACCTATAGTTCCTATCCAGTCACAAGTTAATTATATAAATACTTGAATAGAAAAAGACAAACATCCATGGCGGGGCTGTGATTCGAACCAATACGGTGGCACTCCCAACGGCTCAGTAGACTGCACTCTAGCCCGCCATGCTACCACCCGCTCCTCAGATAATTTTTTTTTTCTACGAATAATAAAAATACGGAAGTCTACAAAAATAGGTCGATAATTCAAAAAAATTATTAAAAAAGTATAATTTGAGAAAGATTTTAGTCTTGTTATTGAGACATATAAACTCCCATCACCATGTCCACTTTTAGTAGAAACACCATGTATATGAACTATTTAATTAATTTCAAATTAAAAGTATGATTTCGTTTTAAGATTTCATTATTTACGCAGGTTTAATAGGAATTTTATTGTTTTTTTTTTTTTTTGTAGGTATACAGGATGTCCCAGAAGGCATGGATCAAACAAAACCCAGTGGTAGGGAAGGGGGGGATCATAAAAAATTGAAAACAACTAAAAAAAAGGTTGTTAACGGTATTCGAGTTATTCGTCATTTTATGGTTTTAGAAAAAATGATTACATGCGATGATAAAAAAAATTGTTCTTTGCACGTTATAAATGTTAGAGGCCACTTTTCTTCGATTTTAATGTTTAAAAATATCATCATAATTGAGTGACAAAAAAAAAATTAACACACCTTAATTAGTAATGGCATAAACGTAGAAGTTTTTCTGAGTAATGTTCACGTTTTCTGTTAGTAATTTTTTTATAGTCACTCAATTATTACAATGTTTTTTTTTTTGAACACTAAAATCGAAGAAAAATATAGCCTCTAACATTTATACGCAAAGAATAATTCCAACATAACAACTGTAAGAATGAGGCGTTATTCTTAAACATTTTTAGAGTAGAAGTTTATTAACCAAAAAGAAACAAACGTTTAAAAAAAATTCTTATCGAATGTACCTAACAATTTTTTCAAAAACCACAAAATGGTGCATAGCTCGAAAACCGTAAGCAATCGAACCACTGCTTATGAGAATTTTTTTGTTTCAAATTACCACCCCCTCCTACCACAGGGTTTTGTTTGATCCATCACTTCTGGGACAAACTGTATAATTTGGCTTTAAAAGCCAACAATGTTATTTTTTAGGAAAATTAGATGTTGCCAGGTTTCAGGAAAGCGAAAAGGACTTCAATGTTGAAAGCAGCCCCACAAAATATAAAGTTACAATTATTGTCACTTTGGGAACAATAATTCACTTCTTGATGAGAATTTAGGCAAATATTTGCAAAGGACTTACAGTTAATTCCTTTATATGTCGTGCTGTAGTGGCGTCTCGTAATTTCTCCAGACAAATGGCGTTTTCCACATGGCGCAAGCCATTTCAATAAACCATAATTATTCAAATCAAACACCTTTTAAGTATAAGTATCATTGGTAGCAAGCCTATTATTCAATCACTTACTTGCTTCTCGTCCTTGCATACAAGGAGAGAAAATTAAAAAAGTTACTTAAAATGGTTCAAACACTTCAAACAAACCAAAGTCGTTTTTGTGTGTATAACTTTTAGTTGAATCATAGAAAGATGGTGTACGGAGATTCTTTTCCTGACAACAACCATCGACACGACAATTTCGTATATTCAAAATTTGGACGAATTATGGCCAGCTATTAGCAGAGCTGGGCAAAGTACTCGCTAAAAGTACTTCAAGTATCAAGTACTAAGTACTTTCGGAAACGAAAAGTACTTCAAGTACCAAGTACTTTCGGAAACGAAAAGTACTTCAAGTATCAAGTACCTTCATTCAGTACTTGCAATTTCGGGTGCAAGTATTACTTTAGTTGAATGAAAAGTACTAGACGTACATTTAGTTACTTCAAGTACTTTTAGTTTAGTGCTTTTATATCAAGATTTTATAGCAAATCACACACAAGTATAAAATCTTTTCAACAGTTTCCATAGGTAAAATTTTTAATATTGTTAGCGATAGCAGAAGAAGACATGCAGTAACCATTAATTCTACATTTATTGATAAAAACGTACTTTAGTAGGTAGGTATGTATGGCGACTGCCCTTGAACTAACAGAATATTTTCAAGCAATTATTAAAACTTTTTTTCCATCATTATATTTTATCTGTGTATCTTTTTACCTTAACTATCGACATCGACCAATCCCCTTCTTGAGTGTTAACTACATTACCCTATCATCTCTCATGATAATATAATAGACTACTCTGTTCTGCCTTCTGGCTCTATAAACGGAATTCATAAATAAAATTTTTGGATATTCTTTTCTCTATTGCTAATAATTGCTCTAATTATAATATTTACTTAATAAATATTGCATTACATTACCTAGTTACATAAGAAATGTTCACTTAAGTACCAAGGACCAATGAAGAATGACATTACTTGTTTCCAGCTACCAACTACATTTAAAGCAGTTAGATTTGGAAGTACTTGAAGTACTTTTGAAAGTACTTCAAGTGAGAAATGTACTTCAAGTATTTTTGTAAGTACTTCAAGTAACATTATTGAGCAACAAGTACTAATTCCAAGTACTATTTCTTATAGACCTGCAAGTATCAAGTACCAAGTACCATTTCTCGGAGGTACTTGAAGTAAAGTACTTGAAGTACAAAATTGTACTTGGAGTACTTTCCAAGTACTTTTACTTGAAGTACTGCCCAGCTCTGGCTATTAGGTATGATTTATTACAAAGGGTCTTTTTAAAGAGGGGATATCGACAAAAAGATCAGAATTGGAGCACTTGGAATTTCTTGAAAAATTCTCAAAGCTCAGTTTTAATAACAAAAACACCAACAATTACCTATTTTATTATAATTTCAAATTTCACGATTTCTATAGAAAAAAAGCTGTTAAAGTTTTAATTATTTTTATACTTTCCAATCGTTGATTGAATTTTTTTTACTTATTGTCAAAAAATAATAAAAAATATAAAATCAGTGTATTGATTTCATAGCTTATTTACACCTGTGATATATTATGATCTTAAGAAATAATTCCGCCATGTTAAAATTTTAATAGTTTAGAAATTGATTTAGATATACCTACCTACCTATCTATAGACAAGCGTATTATAAACATCATTCGAGTCTATCTAGGTCTATAAAGAGTTCTTTAAAAAAGAAAAATTGATTTTGAAGTTGCCGAAGCAGATAAATAGGGAGCTTTCTCCCTCTGTGACAGTTTAAGTTAAGAGCGGAGATAATACACTCCAGCATTGGATCTTTTCAGACATTTCAGAGGGATGCAAGTTGCAAGCAATGCTATATCTTTGATAATTACGGGAGAGTGAGCATTTATCTTTTATTTTCTCTTTGGTTCATCATCATTTGTTCATTGTTTCCATCTGTCGGTTCCAAACCACTTGCAAAAAACTCCTTCTTCAAGAAAATAATAATCACGAGGATGGGAATCCTTAAACAAATTTGACTTGAAGCGAGTGAGCTGTAACTCAATATCTTAATTATTTGGTACAGTGCGTCCGGAGTAATTATGAAATTGGGCCGTAGAGCTAATTTAACGACGTAAAGGTAAACTGTGCAAAAATAATTTTGAATTTGTGTCGCTAAATTTACTACCTGGAAATGTTTCTCTTGAAATGGAAGTTTGAAAGATATGTTCATGAAACAGATTTAGTTGAAAGATTAACTAAATTTATTAATTATACATATCTACATTACCTAAAGATCTATTAAACTTTTTTTACGAAAAAGAGACAAAAGCTTTTCAAAATTTTCTCGGGAATGGCTTAAACGTCATTTTGCAAAATACTTCAGCTTTCCTCACAAACTATTAATTGAACATTTTCTGTATAAAGCAATTAGAAGAGTCAATATTTTCCAAAGTTCCATTTTGCATACGATTTCCCTTTCTTCAAAATCCAAAACAGATTTACTCTTTGAGGTAGGGAAATCAAATAAATTTATACGGAATTATGGGCCCCACTTTGCCAAAGGAAGTGTTTTTATTAGAATGTTAACATGATGAGTAGATTTTTTGTTTACATACGTAACTTATTTCTCTCTCTAACGATCACCGGAAATGACGGAATATCTAAAATATTTTAAGCAACGAGCTGGCATGTAAGATGGCACACACGTCTGTTTTTCCGTATGTATATATATATAGTTAATATCAACCATCCTACTTATTTGTAAGAGGCTGTACTTATCCAGGGTCCATTATTCTGGATTTATTACGATTACTAAATGATTACCGACGAGAAGAAATTTTGAATTATACGCTGTGTTTGAAACATTTCAGGGAAATACTTGCGTCAATTTACGACCACGAGAAAACGATTCGGCTGACAACGATTGCGAAAATATGATTTAATAGCCTGGTACGGTTGAAAAATTCATTCACAAAAAGTTCGTCAAATATTCTTTTAATAACTCAGACTCTACAGGTGATTACAAATAATCCATTATACCGAGTGACTGACTATAAATAGTTATGACGCTGTATTGGTTAATAATTCGTTCAGAGCTTTACCGTAATACTAATTTTATACTCGACAGCATGTTCGTATTCAGAAAGAAATTGCGATGACCTTTGACCGGTTAAATTTTGTATTCTGTTACTTATCTGATTAGCTGAACGTAATTAGGGATGGAATTAAAGTCAACGGTCAGAAACTCTGCTAAGATCTTCGCCACTGAATTTGATAATCACTGCAAGAACTAAATTGTAAAACTTTATTTTTCTGTAAAATTAGCATCCATACTGTAAAAATTTTTTTGTTAAACGTAGGTATTATCCAAATATTATGTCAGTATTATTTTTTTATTTTTTATTTAACATTATCTAGAAAATTTAGGCTCTGAAGACATATCAAGAGCTTTCTGTCATTTTTTCATCAACAAGGTTGTCTGAGCAGTGTGAACCATCTAGTGCAGCAAGCAGCAGCATCATTGGTGAATGATTAGAAAAATCAGTTCTGTCAGAATATTATTTGGAAACTTCTACCAATCTCAAGAAATCCGTAATAACTCTGCAGCTCGAAATATTTTTATAACTGGATTACTTTATCCAGTTTGCTTCTATTCACTCTTAATGATGAATATTAGGGTAAAAAAGAAAGGAAATTTTTGCTTCAATATTCAAGAGTTATACATACAAAATTCCGTTATTATAAAGATGGATGGGGTTAATTTATTTAATGCCCGGCAGGTCACGATCTATTTAATGAAAATATTTTCAAGATTCTCTCTCGCCAGATATCACTCTCGCTGGTAATCCCAGTTCACATCATCTTTCTAATCAACTCACTCCTACTTAAACGTTATGTTCCATTTTTGATTGCCTATCTCAATTCTACCGTCGTCAATATAGGAGGACGAAACATTGTGCCATGAGAAAAAAAGTTAATAATGTCTCACGTCTCAATGCTTTCAATTTTAATTAGCTATCACGAAAACAAAGCCCGCTCAAATTCTTTCTCACATAACTGTAGATGTTGAAAGCTTAGATATGGTGGATATTCTTGGAAAATGCGTCTCGCTTCGGGCTAAGAATAATGAACATTCGCGGTTTTTCGTAAAATACGAAAACAGAAAATAACAAGTCAGTCGATGGATATTAATTCATTTTTCCGAAAGTATTGATAATAATATCGCTTCTTATTGTTAAAGTGACATAATGCAGAAAAATGAACTGGAATTGCTTCCGATTACGCCCGAAGAACATTTAATGTTGCCAGACAGGAACAGTCATCTTGACTTTTGAAAGACATTGTCACTGGAAATCAAATGCTGCAATCGATAGGTTAAGTCGATTAATATTATGTTATAAATGAATAACAATAAACAAAATATCGTCATATCAACAGTTACAGCCAGTTTATAGTTATTTATGTATCAAGGGGAGTTATGAGGATGTTAATTACAGAGGGCAACATATTGCAATCCCGAGGAACGTAAGTCCCGAGGGATTTGTTCAGTTGCCCGAGGTTATTAACATACAATAACTCACGTTTTATATAAATAATTTTATTTCATACAAAATTAAATATAAAAACCAAATCTGTTGGTTTTTAAAATTAAACGAATAATAATGCTTTCTGATTATTAAACGAATGTTTTTAATAATTGAGTAAGCATGATTACTATGGATATATCAACTGAAAAGTTTATAGAAAATGACATATGAAATCGAAATATTGTTGGTTACCAGAATTAAACAAATAGTAATAATAGAGGGAGTTAAGGAGTAATAACAGCCCAGTATAACTCCCAAGGGAGTTAGGATATGTTTATAGTTTCGGTAACCAAGAGTTTATCTAGTTATAATGTATTAGTATGAAATAAAATATATGTATAATGGGTTTAAGACTGCACAATAATAAGCAAGTATACAGGGTGCACCATATATCCTTTTCAATATTGCTATCTCGTAAACGCTAAGAGATACAGGGTCGGTTAAATTAGAGAAAAGATGCGCAATTTTATGGCCATCTCGAATCCGTCAAGACATACGAGATTCGATAAATTTTCAACAGCTATAACTCGAGAACGGTGCGTCGCACGGTGTAAGATATAGATATATCTTACACCGTGGTGCGTCGTAAACGGGTCGGGTTTGCGGATTTATCCGTTTCCGAAGTTTTCCGATGAAATACGAGCGGTTCCGATTTTTTCCGAGCTTTTCCGAACTCCGAAGCGAAGCCCGCCGTAGGCGGCACCGACTCGACGAAGCGAAATCAACTACGCAACCGTGTCCGCGAAAGATGAGGCAAAAAACGCGAAGCGTAAAATTTGACATTTCTGACAGATGTCGAAAGTGGGACAGCGGAGCCGCGCGTTAGCGCGCAACGATTCTCGCACGTGCGGCCATTTTGGAAGCGTCTCGACGTCGGAAACGCGATTCGGCAAAAAAAATTTAGAAAAATATACAGGGTGTCCCGTAAATGTCGAAAAACCGCCCAGACAAAATGGCCGCCGTGTTTTTCACGAGACCCGCACCGATCGATCGCATTCGACGGCGCGAAAAAAATTGGCGAGAAAAAAACGCGAAAATCTTGCGCGCGACTTGAGAAAACGCGAAAAACGCGTTTTAAACGCGATTTTGCCGTAACGCGATTTTCGAAAAATCGCGTGAAACGGACAATGCTTCCGATCGGATTTTTTCTCGCAGATTCGGAAAGGTCTCCGTTATTAGAGTCCCCGATAGGTTACCCGACGTTTCTCCGACCGTCCGTGTAGACAAAATGGCGGTCGGCGCGAAAACGTTTGCAGAAATTTTTTTTCGCGTAGAGCAAGTCGGGGGGGCTATCTCCTTTGAAGATACCGGACGACGAGACTGGCGGTTACCGGGCTCGCATAGTCGACACATGTGAGCAGTCCGTAGGCTATATTTGATATTGATATCTTCAAAAATGGCCGCTTTCGAGCAATTTGAAAATGGCCGACGAAAAAAAAAAGAAAAGTCAACTTTGACTGTTTGCAAATGACAGACGGTGACATCAATAGAGACCAAACTCGGTGTGAATGTTTACACATATCTTGGCTATCCGACGGTATCACAACGAAACCTTTCCGATAATTTTTGCAAAAGTTATTATTGATCGTTTTCCGGAAAACACTCGGAAATTTGCGAAAATCGCGAAAATTGCATTTTTTGACGACCGGATAATTTCAAGATGTCGCGGGAAAGTTAGTGAGAGAAATTTTTCTAAAAAAGTACTAGTAATTGTATGTGACCGTTCATGATATGTCCTGGAAAAACAAAAAAATCGAGATTTCTTATTTTTGTCATATCTTTCTCATTATTGAAAATTAATGAATAATTTTTTGTAGACTTACATAAGTCGGAACGAGCTACCAATCTACTGTTTCAAAAATTTTCAAAGTCCACTAGATTCCAGAGTTTTCATAGTTTTTTCTTATGACCGTCATATTATTTTTGTATGTCGTGGTATGAAAAAAATAATAAAACCAAAAATTAATAAACTCCGAAAACAAAATCGAAAATTTTTTTTCTTCCATTTTCAAAGAAAAACAAAAAAAATTTATTGCAATACGTCAATATGAAGTCATACTGCTTGCCTTATAGGTTTTTATTTTCTCTATGATTAAAAACTTGTATTTTTTTTTTAAATAAAAAGAAACAAAAATTTTTTGAAACTTATTTTTTGAATTTTATTAATTTTTGGTTTCCATTATTTTTTTCATACCGAACGACATAGAAAAACAATAGGGCGGCCTTAAGGAAAACTAAAGTTGACTATGAAAACTCTGGGATCTAGTCGGCCTTGAAAATTTTTGAAACATCCGATAGATAGCTCTTGCCGACTTATGATAGCCTACAAAAAATTATTTATAAATTTCAAATAATAAGAAAGATATGACAAAAATAAGAAATCTCGTTTATTAGTTTTTTTTTCAGGATATTTCAGGAACGGTGGCAGATATGTTATATGCCCTGACGGATTCGAAATGGCCACAAAATTGTGCATCTTTTCTTTAATTTAACCGACCCTGTACTCTTAGCGTTTACGAGATAGCAATACAAAGAAGGATATATGGTGCTCCCTGTATTATGCAATAATAAGTTCATAATCATGGCTATTATCCACGAAGACGAAAATTGAAAAACCACATTAGCGACGGCGCCAACAACCTCCCCACGAGACTATTAGGTAATACAAGATCTAAGTATTGTATTTCTTAACTATACCGTCTCGAGCTAACAATGTATATGACGTAGTCTTCAGTCCGGTTGCAGAAACCAAATCAATTCATGTGACAAGAGATTATGAAACAGAAACAGAGCCAAAAATTTGGAAGGATCGTACGAGGAAGGGCTCAGCGTCTGGATCTACTTCTGGACACCTAGGAAGAAAATAATGCATCCGGCAGATTGGGACATGAAGGTATTGTGAATTATAGTTTCTGAGGTCTGTGAGTGAGATATAAACAAATGGGTGTGAAAATAGGTAAATTATGTGCATATGATTTATATAAATAGCTAAGGCTCTGGACTATTTGAAAATTTTTAAATACTGATTTTGATTCGAATCGTTCGTTGTTTGTTTTCAGCAGATTTTTATCTTAGTTTGGACTTTCGCGGCCGGACTTGGAGCTCTTTATTGTTTATTGCTTTATTCTTTATTGTTTTATTGCTTGTGTTTATGTTTGTGTTTGTATTATTTTATCTGTAAAACACAGGTGGATACTTCCCCCATGAAATGTGCTATATTGGTTGTTATATTATGGATTTTTTGTATTTTTATTACTTATTGATCCGTGTGATTGAGAGGTTTTACTGAGTGTTTATTGGTAATCACCATATTATAATGTATGATGTCTGGTGGTGTGATGTGGAGGGCGGTGAATTGTACATTGGTGTGAATGTGTTGCTTTTCGGGCTCTGTATTTGATGTTTGGTTTGATTGCACTGAACCGTTGATATGGATGGGTATATAAGAGATTTTAGAGTTGAGGATATAAAGACTGAGATACTACAGACAGGATGGGAAAATGATGCAGTCTATGAAGTAAATAATGGACATAAGAACTTCAAACTATGCCACTTAAATATCAGAAGTATACAAAAAAATTTAGATGAATTGAAGATCTTTCTCACTCAATATAAAACTGATTTTGAGTGTGTTATATTGTCTGAGACATTCGATATAGCTGACAGGGATATAGCGTTATATGAAATGGATAACTATAAGCTTCTATATAGTTATGGACAACTGAACAGAAACGATGGAGTCATAGTGTATTTGAGGAAAAATTTAGATTTTACACATAGAGTTGTCAAACTTTCTGAAGGTGTTACGGGGCTCGAAGTAAACGTTACAAATTACGGGGGTCAAAATATAAAAATTGCTGCTGTCTACAGATCTCCATCCTTGGAAGCGGACGGATTTTTGTGTGGTCTAAATGATTATTTAGCCGGGTGTTGTAGAAACAGTGACTGTAACATAATGGTTGGAGACATAAATATTGATATTTTGACAGAAACTGAGGACAGTCAGGAGTACTTAAATATCCTACGTGAGCAAGGATACTCCTCTCTGATAAACGAGGCCACCAGAGTTGAAAACAACACAAGTTCCTGCCTGGATCACATTTTTATGAAGAGTAAACACCCCTTCGAAGACCTGACTATTCCTGTAGTGGTTAAAACTAAGATAACAGATCACTACTTCATAGCACTGCAACTGATTCTACACACCGATGATGACAAAAAAGTAGATAGTGGTAAAACTAGGGTCATCTCCTATATAAACTACAAATTGCTAGAAAAAAAATTGCAGCAACTGAAGAACATTGTAATAGAGAACGAACGTGTTCAGGTTGCAACGGATAAATTTATTGGTATTATGGAGAGGGCAATCAATGAGTGTACTGTGTATAAATACATTAGACATAAATACAGGAAGAGGAAGAAATGGATAACAAGGGGTTTGATTGTTGCTCTAAATGAGAGAGATAAACTTTATGGACAACTCAGGAGAGCTCCAGAAGATATCACTCTAAGATCGAAGTATATTGCTTATAGAAATAAATTAAAGAGTATGATAAGAAAGACAAAGGACGATTATTATAGGCAACAAATTAGACATAGAAAAAACGATGCCAAAAGTTTATGGCGGGTGGTATCCGACTTGACATATAAAAAAGATCATAAAGTGAGAGTAAATCAAATAAGAGATGAAAAGACCGATGTTATTATGACCGAACCTGAGGCCATGGCGAGCGCATTTAACATGTACTACGCCGGAGTCGCAGAGAGACTAGCAAATGAAATACCGAAAAATGATGATCGGATCTATGAAACTCGTATAGATAACTCTATATTCTTGCTACCGACCGATAGGCATGAAATTGAGAAGACTATCATGACATTGAAGGATGGAAAATCACCTGGACTTGACAATACAAATACTATTACTTTAAAAAAAATCAGGAAACTCATTTCTGAACCTTTATCAGAGATTTTTAATAAGATCTTAAAAACGGGAGAATATCCGATCCAGTTTAAGCGCTCTATAGTTGTGCCTATATATAAGTCCGGTGATCCTTTAAATGTTTCAAATTATCGCCCTATTGCGTTGGTCGACACTTATTCGAAAATTTTTGAGAAAATTTTGAAGAAGCGTATTTGCAGTTTCTTGAATAGAAATCGAGTATTGTCAGATCGACAGTTTGGTTTTAGGGAAAAGATGTCAACCGAGGACGCAATAACCTCATTGACAAATCAGGTCTGTAAAGGGCTGGATAAAGGAGATCGGTGCCTTGCAGTCTTTATCGATCTATCGAGGGCATTTGACACGGTAGATCAGTCTAAATTGCTTTGTGTTTTGGAAAATTACGGCTTTAGGGGCGTCGCATTGGAACTAATGAAGAGTTACTTACAAGACAGAGAGCAGTGTGTACGTATTGGAAACGCCCACAGTGGTTTTGCATGCATGAAGTTTGGAGTTCCTCAGGGAAGTGTATTGGGACCGATTTTATACACACTGTACACAAACTCAATATTCAACGTGCCGATGGCAGGTAGTGTGAGCTCATATGCGGATGACACAGTTATATTTTATAACGACACTGCTTGGAATAAGTTAAGGCAGATGATAGAGACAGATTTGCCAGATATAAAAAGATGGTTCGACAGCAAGGGACTAACTATGAACATGAAAAAAACCAAAATTTTGCCTTTTGCCATCTACAAGAGTACACTGCCGGACTTCGATAATGTAAACATCGACGGTATAAATGTTCCTTTGTCTGAGGATGTAAGGTATCTGGGTATTGAATTGGATAAACACCTTAGATGGGACAGACATATAAACGCAATCACAAAAAAATTAAGATGTGTACTACATAGGTTTAAGGTTTTGGCTACCTTCCTGGATCTGAAGGAGTTAAAGATGGTATACACGGCACTAGTAGAGTCTCACCTAAGATATGGCATCTTGGCCTGGGGCGGGGCACTTAACTGTCATCTAGCAAATTTAGCAAATGTAAAAAAAAAGATCCTGAAGATTATGATGAACAAAAGCTATAGGTATCCGACCAGTGAGCTATATAATGAGACGAGAATACTAGACATAAAACAGCTTTTCTACCAGAGAATACTAAATTATAGTAGGAAATTAAATGGGAATACAGAGGTTCGGACAGACAGACTACCGGAAACTAGAGGCATGCTATCAGTGCCGGTGCCACATATGAATAGGAATTTTGGACAAAGATGTATCACATTTTTGGCTCCGAGAGCATTTAATAACTTAAACCAAAAATAAAAGTCCAACTTCGCTTTTTAAATTTGAGACTTTATTCAAAACTTTAGTGGTGGTGACATGTTTCGGCTTTCGCCATCATCAGACCAACTTCACAACTGTAAGTAAAATTCAGATGTAAGTATAAACTTAGTCGGACCATCTGGGTGTTCAAAAATAGTAAAAGTATTATAAAAGTTGACAAATTTATTATTTACTCACAGTAGTCTCCTTAACCATGACAACAGTGTCCTCCAATAAGCATTGAAGCAATCACAACAAGCAACAGTCACTCCAACAGAGCTGAGGGCCCCCTCGAACCAGTTTGAGCACGTGTTAATTAAGAGGTAGAAAATTATCCGGTCTCATTTTCTACCTCTTAATTAACACGTGCTCAAACTGGTTCGAGGGGGCCCTCAGCTCTGTTGGAGTGACTGTTGCTTGTTGTGATTGCTTCAATGCTTATTGGAGGACACTGTTGTCATGGTTAAGGAGACTACTGTGAGTAAATAATAAATTTGTCAACTTTTATAATACTTTTACTATTTTTGAACACCCAGATGGTCCGACTAAGTTTATACTTACATCTGAATTTTACTTACAGTTGTGAAGTTGGTCTGATGATGGCGAAAGCCGAAACATGTCACCACCACTAAAGTTTTGAATAAAGTCTCAAATTTAAAAAGCGAAGTTGGACTTTTATTTTTGGTTTACTACTTCTCTTCGCAATGGGTCTTCGAGAGTATTTAATAACTTACCGCGAGACATCAAAGATATAAGAAATGATAGAGCTTTTGCAAGAGCCGCGTGAAAGAATTTATTCTTGAGAAGGGCCGTAAATTTGTAGAGAGGCAGCTTGATCTGAGGGATTCATAGGTCTGGAAGTATGATGCTGAGCACTCAGAGCGGATGCATGAGTGGTTTAGTCTTGTTGCGTTGTTTTTTGCGTGTGATTGTGATTTAATTCGCGTGTGAGTGATCATACCGATTGATGTGAAAGTTGTGCGATTGATGTGGAAATGTTATGTTTGGTTTTGTTGTATTTTAGATATATACGTATTATTGTTTTATTGTATTTTTGTATTTATTGTACTTTGTATTTGTGTATAAATCACAGACGGGCGTCTTACGCCTATGTGACAAATATGTTTGTTAATTTAAGTTAGTTTAGATATTAAGTGTTACTGTTGTTGATGGTGAATATTGTCATCGCTTGGAACTGCTGTTAATAAACATTATTATTATTATTATTATTATTATTATTATCTGCTCTAACAACTTGTCAGGGGAAAATGTGACCAGTCGTCACAAATGTATAGTAAGTCGTCAGGAATGTGACAAGTCGTCGTGAAAATTCGTTGTCAGATCATAATTTGGGTTGCACATGAATCATGTCTCTGACAACTTGTCACATTTGTTGTCAGAATAATTAGAAGATTGAAGCAAATACACTAGACTATTAATACGTCCAACTTCGACTGAAAACCGTAAAAAAATAGTCTAGTGTATTTGATTGAAGATTAGAAAATTGGGTGATTACGAGATTTGACGAGCTGTTTTTCTAACTTATTTCCTTATTATCAGATCTATTATAGTTTAGTCATTTTATAAAAATAGAAGGTAAGAAAAATTAATAAAATTTGACATTAATTTTTATTTAATAATGTTTTATTTCAACTGTTAAATTCAGAAAATGAAGAAAAAAATTACCATCCTCTAGAACTCAAATATGCATTATTGCAGATTATTAAAAGTTTTCAGTAGAAAATACAATTTTGTCGTCAAGTACTGATTCTGAACAGCATGGACATAAAAAAATATATTAAAGTCCGGGCAAACTTATTTGAATTATTATTGGATGATATAATTTTTAAAGCAAGATTCCGCTTTTTTAAAGCATCGGTCTAAAAATTCTAGAAAATTTTGGCAATGGAACTGAAGATATCACTATTTTCCATCTTCCCTAAATAATAAACCATGCACAGAAATAATACGTAATTATGAACGGGAACGATAGTTAATTAAATAACTACTAAATAACGTCACTTATTTACTGTTTCTCGTTCTTGCTTGTTATCATTTGTGTTCTTGTATTATATTGTTTGTTATTGTTTGATTTAATTCATTTTTTAATTATCGATTTAGAAGATTTTGAGGTGATAGACAAGACAGTCCAGATGGACTATAAAAATTGCGAGTTTGTTCTAATATCTTGATATGTTGTCACATTGTAAACCCATTTAAACGTTGATTAGCTGACAAGCTAGTGAAATGCACTTTATTCAGTTTGTGCAACGCAACCAAATGTAACAAGTTGTAACATTTATACAGTGATTATCCAACAACTTGTCAGAGCTATATTTGTGCAACCGGGCTTTATAGTGAAATCCATATTTTCATGAAGATCCTAGGAAGACCGTAAGAAGATCCTTTGAAGAGAGAACCTGCCACCTAGACAACACCCTACCAGAAATGCTCAGAGCAGATCCAGATACAGATCCAGCAAAGCACAACCAGTCATTAACTACTTAAAATCCACCAACCTGCTTAACACCATATAACACTAGATCACGGTTTTCCAATACTTGAAATATGACCTTGTACGATAATCTGTATAGCTTTGTATATCTAATGAATGTACCGGTGCCAATGACAAAATTTCAAGGCGCCTTAATTAATTGAACAAAAAAATACCTATTGAAACAAAAATAAAGAAAACTGTGGCTAGTCATAAATAGCGACTGGAAATGCGAAAAACCAACTTAGGAAGACCGAAGAATAAACAAACTGGGATCAAAGAATTCTATTAACTGTGAGTTGGTTACTTAGACGATGGACAGCCTTCCAAAAAATCTACTTTTCAGTTTTCACTCTCAACTTTCGACAAAATATCTATACTTCTCACTCCAAATCAAAATGTTGCTAGGCGTTAATTACAGAACGTTAGCCAGAGGGAGGGATGGGGAGGGCGGCTCACAGAATAGATGATCAATTGAAAAAAAAGTCACTGAGGTTTACAGCTAAATTGGACTTAAGAAAAACACATGTGAGCTTTTTGATGTAATTGTAACCTTACACAGAAACGCAGTCTGCGAATCTTCATTTTCCTCAGTCTCAGTAGTAGAGAGTCAATGGAGCATTATAGAATTGGCTGACTTGATATATAGGGCTTTTGACAAAAAATATTTTGAATTATTTTGACTTTGTAAGTCCATAACAAAACCCAAAAAATCATTAAAAAACAGCCCTTTTTTCATAAATAATGAGCATTTTTCGCTAGAAACGTGATTGAATCCAGAATTTCAAACTATTTTGCAAATAATTTCCGTGAGAAGATCCCTAAATCCTCCGGTTGGACCCCATTTTCGAACTGCTTAATTCTTATGTCTAGTAGCCGTCCCTGAATCTATCAGCCATCAGAATCTTCGAGTATGGTGCTTAATAAAAAACAGATGAGTGTTTCTTATATTTTATAGATACTTTCAGGAAAAATACATAAGTAACAGTCCTGAAATCTTACGTAGATCATATAGATTACTCCTCACATAATATGGCGGGTACCTTTACCACCCCAAAATATACTCCTAGGACCTAGACCACTTGACGCATTACAAAAGCACGCAATTAAGCTCATAACAATCCCCAAACTAACAAATAATCTTCCCAGTCCCAGTCTAATAATTACTACTATCTCGATAATGGATTTGATTCCGGCTTGTCGCTACTTAATTAACAACTGCTCTTCTGAAGCCGAACCATCATGCATGATTCCACTATTACAAATACGTTCCTCAAACACTAGACAATCTAGATCGTCTCCGGTTTTGTGTAGGTACGATTCGACCGAAACCTTCCGTCTGGCTTTCAGATATCATTCATTCCCGAAATCCCGAACTTCATAGCTTTGGTAAGTAAACAACATTCAAATTTTCAAATCCTTAGTCAACAAATGCCTTTTAGCGTGAGTAAACTTTCAACTCCTGCATGTTACGTGGTAGACGTGGAAGATGACCGAAAAAATATGGAGAAAAAGGAGAAAAATTATATTTGTTGTCTTATACCTGTTATTGGTTAAATTTAGATTGTAAATTGAAGAAGAAATATACAGGGTGCTGCGCGAGAACCTATAAGGGCATTCATAAATGGAAAAATTATTGGAACAGAGCACTGAAAATTTGTTCATTTATGTTTTCAGATTATACCGGAAGTAGTCATCCGCTTTCATATTTTAAATGGGACATCCTATATATTATTACATTTTCAAATTCTCTGAGAAAATTTAATATAATTTTCACAGTTTAAGTTTGTAGCCAGTACCTAATGTACAGGGTGGGCAAATTTGGATGTTTCTATAGGAGATCTCGGTAACTATAAGAGCTATGGAAAAATGGATGGCACATTCTCGATCGATTTTTTTGAGAGGAACTCAATGGTGAAAACCGGAACTCGCTATCTTCTTTTGTTTTCGAGCTATAATGAAAAATACGATTTTTCACGATATCGATAAATGTCGATATCTTTCTTGGTTTTCAAGTTAGAGAAAAGATATTTGCACATTCTTGAGGCACTTTTTTGAGTAGAATGGAATGGCCTCAACAGATTTTGAATATCTTTTCTCATTTTTCGGTTATAACATAAAGTTGTATTTTTTTAAATGGAAGTCATAGTGGGCCATGGACTAATTAAATAGAGTATTTTTTTTTCTTTGCAACTATATATAACATGTGTGTTAAAAATTTATGAAAAGTTACATTTTTCAAAATAAGCTTAATTTATCATGGTACCTTAGAAATTCGTTTCAACTATTTAACTAGTAGGCGTGAATGTCATTTAGAAAATTGTCGAAACTCCTGTCAAAGCCAGTTTACGCAGTTTTTGAGTTAGAAAGTGCTCGTTTCACTTGCAAAATCACAAATTTGGTTTATGAAAACTACGAAAAGTGTTAGAATGCTTTATTCAAAGTATGTAACAGCAATTCTGATATTGCATCCGAAACATACTTCAATCGTTATCCAGAGAGTAGACAACCCCACAAATCTATTTTTGAGAGGTTGAAGGCCACCACGGTCACTTGTAACGGCCACGGCCATACCATATTGTTATATTTATTTGTTGACATTGATTTGTGGATTTGTCTCTCTTTCTGAATATCAGATGATATAAATATCAGAATTGTAACTATTTTGCATAAAGCAATCTAACATAACATATAAAAAGTTTCATTGGTCAACAGCCAAATTTTACTTTTTCAAAGCGGCGGAACAGTCACTTTCTAACTCAAAAATAATGTAAGAGAACTGGCTTTGACAGGCGTCTTCATATACTATTCTAAATGACATTCACGCCCACTAGGTGACTAGTCAAAATAAAAATAAAAAAATCTCAGGTAGCTAGATAAATTCAATTTATTTTGAAAAATGTAACTTTTCATAAATTTTTAACACACATGTTATATATCGTTGCAAAGAGAAAAAAATACTCTATTTAATTAGTCCATGGCCCACTATGACTTCCATTTAAAAAAATACAACTTTATGTTATAACATAACGGAAAAATGAAAAAAGATATTCAAAATCTGTTGAGACCGTTCTATTCTACTCAAAAAAGTGCCTGAAGAATGTGCAAATATCTTTTCTCTAACTTGAAAACCAAGAAAGATATCGACATTTATCGATATCGTGAAAAATCGTATTTTTCATTATAGCTCGAAAACAAAAGAAGATAGCGAGTTCCGGTTTTCACCATTGAGTTCCTCTCAAAAAAAGCGATCGAGAATGTGCCATCCATTTTTCCATAGCTCTTATAGTTACCGAGATCTCCTATAGAAACATCCAAATTTGCCCACCCTGTATAATGATAATGTATGAAATTTGATGCCTAATTCCGGTTTAACCGGAAGTGGAATGGGGTTATATGAATGGTTTAGTTTAGTTCGTCCAAATTGAAATCATTCACGTATAAATTTTCAGGCTTCTAGTTCATTCATGAGCGACCTTTATGAATGACCTTTCAAAAGGAAGGTTCTCGCGCCTCACCCATACCTGTAAACAAAACATATTGGAACCTGTTAAAATTTATTCACAATGTTATGTTTGGTTAATTATACCGCAAGCATTAAATGGAAAACTCATATGAACGTTGATTATGTTGTAGATGCCCAAATCTTCGTTATCGGGTGGTTTCGATTCATATCGATGGGCTTCGATAATTACTTCCTTTATGTATGTTTGTGTGATTTTTAATTAGCTTCGACATAGCCATTAAAACTCAGAGGACGAGGGATTAAAGATGAACTTTCGGTTCAGATAAAGATTGCATTTTGTCTGGTAAAGATCTGTCAACGACGCCGATCTTATTTAAATGGCAAGGAAAGCGTACTTCGTTCAGTTTCAAGCAGGCATATCACGATGTTAGAGTAGGTATTTAGTTACGGAAAATCTATTACACACATAAAGTATGTCTCGTAGGGTCGTTAGTATGTGGAATGAATGAGGTTCCTTGATGAACCTATAAATTTCCCCTCTGGATTTCGTGACTCCTCTCAACTGAAAACAAGAATGATCCGCCGGAGAGAGTGATCTCCTTGTGAATGATCTCAGTCTGTGGTGAAATTGTCAGTAATATCGTTTCTCGTATAGAGTGTGTCATTTGAGCCATATGAGCAAGTTGCTCTAATTTGAGTGTTTAATTTGAAATATTGTTAGAAATAATTTTGTTTTTTACTGGAGAACTTTGTCTAAATCTGAGATACTCATACACCCCGGTGATGTAGATAATGTCATTTTAATGCTTCATTGATGAAAAAATCTCCAATGTTCCGATTGTTCATATTCAGCATGAAAGTGAAAAGTATGAACCTTTTCTGGTATGTTTCATCGTATAAAACGTTCTGATTTCGAGCCATCTACTTATACAGGGTCCTGCAACAGTGCGTCCGTCTTTCCTAGCGCCTTTCCCGTGGTGGATAAAAAAAAATGTTTCCCACAAAAATTATTGGTTTGGAAATCTTCATGCCATAAAATTGTTTTACACTATACAGGATGTCCCATTTTTGAGGTATTCCAACAACAAACATTTTTTTAAATGGAAAGCCCTGTATTTATTTTTTTTTTTCGATGTCATTTTTTACCATCTACATTGTTGTCTATTTACTATTTGATTATATTACAGTGTTGCCGACTTACAAATTTTTTCCCAAAATTCTTGTATAAAACAAGCTGAAGTTTAAAAACTGGTAGCGACCCCGTTTTTCAGAAGGTAAATTATTATTCTTAGCAATAACTTCAGTGCGGTTACTAAGCAACATTGTGATAATGAGAAATATGAACTTAGTAAAATAGGGTGTTCAGAAAAAAATGCCAAACTTAGCAAACTTCAAAGTAGTTTAACTATTTTTTTTCAAATGGAATGCCCCTATTTTTATATCACCATTCGATAGGCCTTTTTCTTCTCTTCAATTTTATGGTGCATGTTGTATGTCTAAACCCCATAGTTATTGACATGATCAATATTTTCCACAAAAGTTACCATTTAATTACATTTCTATGCACCGAAATAGGCCGCAATGAAGCAAAACAACTGTCAAAATGTAAGTATCCAAGTGTCAACTAATGAAGTTAGGAATAAAAACCGATAATCCATATTTTATCTAAAAAAGATTAATTATTTCATTCAAAAACATGCAAATGTAACAAAATTGAACATACAAATGACAAACTATTATAATAAATGTTCAAAATGTCTCCCATTTTCATTCAGGCATAAATCAATTCTCTGCTGAAAAGAACTTTGCACTCTCCGTAGCATTTCAGGTGAAATGCTTGCAAAAGCTTCCACAATTCTTTGTTGCATATTGATTATTGTCGTCGGCGGTTCGTTAAAAACAATTCCCTTCATGTATCCCCACAAGAAAAAATCAATTTTTGTCAGATCCGGAGATCTAGCAGGCCATCTGATAGGTCCATTCCTACCAATGCACTGGTTGGAGAAAATACCATCAAGATATACCCTGACGTTTCGCGAAAAATGCGCTGGTGCCCCGTCTTGTTGATACACGTTGAGGCACGTTAACTAATAGTCCGGGTAAAACATTTTGCAAAAAATTCAAGTACATGGCCCCATTTGAGAGGACCATCGAAGAAATGTGGACCTAACACATACGCTCCAACAATTCCACCCCAGACATTCAAAGACCATCTATGCTGATTGTCAATGTGTCTCATAACATGAGGATTTTCAGTTGAATAGACATGAAAATTGTGCCTGTTTACTGATCATTACAGTTGTTTTGCTTCATTGCGGCCTACTTCGGTGCATAGAAATGTAATTAAATGGTAACTTTTGTGGAAAATATTGATCATGTCAATAACTATGGGGTTTAGACATACAACATGCACCATAAAATTGAAGAGAAGAAAAAGGCCTATCGAATGGTGATATAAAAATAGGGGCATTCCATTTGAAAAAAAATAGTTAAACTACTTTGAAGTTTGCAAAGTTTGGCATTTTTTTCTGAACACCCTATTTTACTAAGTTCATTTTTCTCATTATCACAATGTTGCTTAGTAACCGCACTGAAGTTATTGCTAAGAATAATTTTTACCTTCTGAAAAACGAGGTCACTACCATTTTTTAAACTTCACCTTGTTTTGTACAAGAATTTTGGGAAAAAATTTGTAAGTCGGCAACACTGTAATATAATCAAATAGTAAATAGACAACAATGTAGATGGTAAAAAATGACATCGAAAAAATAGAATAAATACAGGGCTTTCTATTTAAAAAAATGTTTGTTGTTGGAATACCTCAAAAATGGGACACCCTGTATAGTGTAAAACAATTTTATGGCATGAAGATTTCCAAACCAATAATTTTTTGTAGGAAACATTTTTTTTTATCCACCACGGGAAAGGCGCTAGGAAAGACGGACGCACTGTTGCAGGACCCTGTATAAATGACATTCTGAAATTAAGCGTAAAACCCCTTTATCAAACTAAAACAAATTTTCATACAGTACTGGAATTTAGTCAAAGTATGTTGAGAGGGAATCCTGTTATTGAAAGGAGTATAAATAAGAGTGCTTCAGAGAGCTGGTAGTCAAAGTCAAGTAGTATAAAATGTTGAGATGATTGTTTTTTATACATATATAAGATACTTATACAGGGTGATTCATGAGTTTCCTTACATAGACCAAAGTGATAAGCGGACTTCAAGGCGAGTCGAAAACCACAAAATAATTTTTTTTGTGATTGGTTTCGAAGTTACAGGGTGTTTTATATCTCAAGTACAAAACTTTGATAGGCGATATTTATGAAACGGTTGAAGACATTTTGTCGAAATTTACTAGGGATGGTGCATTCCGGAAACTTATCAAAACCGCCTTCTGAGTTAATTAAAAATCCAGGACTGGACTTGAAAATGTTTGCCCCATGGTCTTTGTTGAAAAAATTTCTATGGGAAAAATGTTTGACAGAAGGCCAAGCTTTATTAGTGGGAAATCGGGTGTCAACTACAAAATTTTCAGACTTCACTAATAATCACAAATCATTTCACTAATAACGAATACGCAGACATTATGTTTGTGTATGGTTTCTGCAATGGAAATTAAATTCAAGAGCAGCTGCGAGAGAATACCATAGAAGATTCCCCAATCGAAGAACACCGGCCCATGTAACGTTCACGTCTGTCTTCCAATTTTCTCGAAACCACGGCAGATTTCCCGGAGTTGAAGAAATGCTGAGCCTCAATTGGTAAATGTCTCCATCAAAACATCGTGGAGATGGTGGCAGTAAATCCAAGTACAAGTACACGAAGAATTAGGCAAGCACTGGGTATTTCTCAATCAAGAGTATGGCAAACCTTGAAAAAAGAAGAGCGGATGCATCCCTATCACTTACAAAGTGTTCAGAGGCTTCAACCATTCGATGAAGTTTCACGTCCCATTTTCTGTCGGTGGATTTTGGAGCACCCAAGAACACTGGGTAGAATTTTGTTTACTGATGAAGCTCAGTTCACACGGGATGGTGTAACGAATAGAGAAACTCCCACCTATGGGCACATGAAAATCCGCGCCCTGTTGTTCAAAAGAACTCGCAACATAGATTTTCTATAAATGTGTGGTGTGGCGTTGCAAATAATACCCTAATAGGACCCCATTTTTTTGCATGGCGGCTTACACGGGGGAAATTTATTTACATTTCCTACAAGTCATTTTCCCGGCTCGCTTGGCAGAGGCAAACGTGAACAGGCGTGGTCTTTACTTCCAGCAGGATGGGGCACCACCGCATTTTACTCGACAAGTCAGAGAGCATCTAGACAATGAGTACCCCAATCGTTGGTTCGGGCGCGGCAGCCCTCATTCCTGGCCACCGAGGTTCCCCGACTTCACTCTGTTTTATACTATTAGCTATGGGGCCATATGAAGCAGGAAGTCTACAAAACGGAAGTAAATACCAGCTGGAGCTCAGGGTACTAACTGACATTTTCCCCACAGAAACAAGTCAAAAAATTAATTTGAATAAAGAATTCAGACGAACATTAAGTAAAATATGTCTGCCCGAAAACAATAGTCTACTGAGAGTTTTACTTTGACTTTTTTTTTCGAGACAGTTTTGGTGTGCCGTTCAAATTGAGGAATGATTTTCATAGAGTTTTTTCTTAACTTTTCAAATTCGATGACAGTTTTCCAGAAGCATTGTCAGAAAATTAACTTTTTCAACAAAGACCATGGGGGCAAAAATTTTCAAGTCCGGTCCTGGATTTTTAATTAACTTCGAAGTCGGCTTTGATAAGTTTCCGGAAGGCACCATCCCTAGTAAATTTCGACAAAATATTTTTAACCGTTTCATAAATATCGCCTATCAAAGTTTTGTACTTGAGACATAAAACACCCTGTGACTTCATAACCAATCACAAAAAAATTTCCTTCGTGGTTTTCGACCCGCCTTGAAGTCTGCTTATCACCATTGGTCTATGTAAGAATCACCCTGTATAAATGTCATCATATAATAGACATCATCACATGCAGGTTGTTCAAACCACAATGATTCTTGAAATTTTATTTTATTAACTCCTGAACTCATAAATAATAATTCACTCTATAGAGCAAAAATAAGGTAAGAATTGATGCAATCATTATCCAAAAATACCATCCATTTTTTAAATTTTCAAGAAATTAAATTGAAGAATGGTTCGATATTCTACCTCGACCATATTTATTCATGTCTGGAAAAATATAAATAAAATTAAGATTTTTTTAGGTCAAAAACAATAAAAATTTTATCTATCTAAAAAAAATTCTCGAGTCAACTACCTACCTACTATCATCTGAAATGCCACTCACAAATAAAAATACATTTGCACGAGGGTGTTTCATAACATTCATTCTCATCGACATTATATTATGTAGGCACCTTTCATGAAAAAAAAAGTACATGAAAACTTGAAAGTATATACCTTGTATACCTTCAAAGTATAACTTGGAAGAAAAAAGTATATGAAAGCTTGAAACACATTGCCTTAAATGTGTCTGCTCATATCCGTAAAATAAAAACAAGAGCATAGTTAATCCACGAAGAGTTTTGTTTCAACTTCAAATTTACTAATTACGTTACGTAGAGAAACGTTGATCTTAAGCTTAAACCAACCATGGAGTTGTTCCCAAGTAAGAAAGAACTAAGAAAACTGTCTTTTTGTGTAGCTATGTTTTCCTGCATGTTTTATAATTAAATAACTTTTTTAATGGGCGACTTCTCGCCCCCACACGAGACAAAATTTGTTCGTCAATGCAAACGAATGCAAACGTTCGTCAGATGAGTGACCGGATTTAGATAAACCATGTTAAAATTGGTGCTTACGATTATTGCCCTGTCTTAAACCCCTAGCGTTTGTGGACGACTATATTAGAGGTCTTATTTATTTGAAAGACAAAAAGAAGGTCTCAGTGTTAATCTGAAAAGTTGTACCTACTTATTCTTAAAGCTGCAAAACAGTTATTAGCTAATCTGACTATTCAACTTTGGCATTTATTTTAAGTACTAGAGTGTTTAGGTTTTTTTTTTCTTCGTGGCAAAACATATCTATAACAACCAGTTTTAACAGTAACCTCGAAATTTAGCAGGCCCGATCAAATTAAATAGCGAGGATCATAATAATTATACGACTGATGAAATTCATCAAAGCTATGACATATTTTTTATAATCGTCCCCGAATAAGTAATTTGGCATCTACTGCGATGGCATTATTTAACTATAAAAAAATACCCTCAATGAATACAAAATTTAGATTTCTTCAGATTATAATATTCAGGATCACCAAATTATGAAAAGAATTGTTCGGGTTATCTTGATAGGTAGGTACTTATGTTCTATTTTACACCTGTATGGTGATGAACGGATTTAAAACCTCCTCCTCCTGTATAAAACAAGGAGCTTATTAATAAGCATAAAATTTTAATTCTCCACTAAATTCTTCGATGCTATCATGCGGCATTGCCTAAATTCAAAATTTGAATTTGAGCACTGTGCGTTTTTTAAATTTTCCAAATTTATTTTGTGAAACAGGCATTTGCATTTTTTGTCCTCCATAACAAATAATTTGTTTTACTATACTCAAAAATCAAATAAAATAATTCACTCTAAAGCCCACTTACCATATTTATTATCACTGGCGTCAAATTTTGGTCCACTGATGTTCCTTTCCTCTAGTGATTGTGCAGTTGCCAGGAAAAAACTTTCCTGATCAGAGCCCCATTCCCAGTTACACTTATTTTCAAAATCGCAATTTTGTGGTGCGATGATCGTGTTTTTCTTCATATTTTGCAAGACGACATTGGTCGAGCATGAAGAATTTCTGAAACTTGTCGTGTTTTCTCCAACGCCCTCGGAAGGTATAGGTGATAACGCGATTTCGCCAGTCGCTCCTCTTTTCACACGATTGTTGACATTTTCAATTTTAAAATAATTATACTTCTGTATTTCGTCTTCCAATTTCTCGGACAAATATTCCACAGCGTTCGTGTATCCTGTCTGACAGCGTTCAGTCTTCCCATCAAGATCACCATTTGAATTATCACAACCTGAATTTTTCTCTCCCTCGTCACAACAGATCAACAGAAATTTCTGATGAATTAAAAACAACCATAAAATATTAAAGGATCTTGTTATATGCATGCTGATTTTTTTACATTAGAGGCATTTGAACCGCGTACTATTTATACACCAAGTCATTCCTTGTCGTCGTATCAAGTATGTTTCAACTTCTTCTATTTTATTACCTAAAAATAACGTACATAAAAAGCATCTCTCTTAATAAATAAACATCGATATCGTTACAAGAAGGTAGAAAATGTTTACTTACCCTTCATAAATTCTTTGAAAAATTACATATTCACGTCAATAAATGAACAGAAGGGATCTTTGCGACATTATTATTAACCGAAATACACGCAAACTTGGACTGCGTCCTCTGTATATAAATAACCGATGTGTCTGCGTTGTTTTTCAAATACACATTCGTGTTTTAACGATTTCCATCGTCTAAGAGATAATTTAGATTCTCTATGATGTCTACCTTAATTGAATCGAAAAACATTTGAGTATGTGGGATGTTAGGGGCTCTTGTACTGCTTCTGAGAAGGAGCGAGCCGGAATTATTGATTTTTAGGGATATCATTACGGGATAAAACACAGAGACACCTCGTGGGATGCTGGAGGACTTGGTGATAATAGGTAGCTCACTATAGGTTGACGAAAATAACAAATTATTTTTTCTGATTTTTAGTTACTAAATCGATTTCTAACGCAATAAGTAATATCACGTAGGTACACTTCTGTCTTTTAAAATAATAATTATTAATTCTAAGAGGCTTCATTCTTAAAAGTTTTATGTAAAAAATTTAGTTTTAATCATCAAAAATAATATGACTATCTTAATTAGATTACCTTATAAATTTACATAAATATAGTATATACCTACGTAGTTGGTATATTATTCGACTGTTTATTTATTTTTAAACTCGTGCATCTATTTTTATCGTCTCATTCAATAATGGTGCTTGAAATTACAACTTCATTTAGGTATTTATGAAAAAATGCGTTTAGTATTCCATTGATGACTATGTAATTTATTTAAATTTTTTATTACTTAAGATTATTAAATAAATTAATAGATCATTAATAATAAAATTATACCTACTTATTCAACTTTCATAAGAGTCAATTTACCTTCCGCGTAGATAACCAAACGTCAAGGTAAGGTAAGTTCATCTCACCAGATGCGACCATCCATCTGGTGAATAATAATTATTATTACTTTACTTAATTCGAGTAAGTAATGGGCCATGCAGTATACTGTAGCTAACAGATGAAGAAAAACCGATAGCTGAGGTCATAGTTCAGCTACAGCATGTTTCTAAAATGATTCGAAATATTTTTCTAAACATAAACAGAACTCTGCTAGCACCCTATATAGCTTTGTAAAATTCGGTATTTATGCATGAAACACTTTTCGTACTGAAACTCTTTTCAAATTGGCCTCTTAATTTTCTTTCGCGTGCAAGGTTTTCTCATAAATAAAACCGTAAAGTCACCATCTGATGGTTTTGAGCAGAAATCTGCTTTTTGAGAGGGTGATAAAAAATCTGGTAATCTCTTAATTCTCATCACCTTATACTATACCTCAGTCGGCCAAAAGATATAGTAATAAAAGTGCGCGGTAAGTTTATGGTCCAGAAGGTTTGGCAGACCTTATGACCTTATGCACAATAGAATGCCCTCCTAATACGTATTGGTTTACTGGAACCAGGTAACCAATAAATAAGGCATTATAGGGCGTGAAAATAAATAAAGCATATCATTTTATCCATAGAATAGGACAGCACTTAAAAAGTAATGTTATAGGGGCTATGTAAGCCGGTTTCCGTTATCTTGAGCCATTTTCGGTGTAAATTTTGCTTTAAAAATCGATAAATGGCGATTTTCACTTTGTTTATTATACTTAACTCAAAAATAGAGCTCGGGTTATACGCAAAATAGCAAAAATTAGATCTTTACCCATTCTTATTGGACTTGATAATTTTAATCTATTTATAGTAGAGAGGGTCTAACTTCCGAACCGCCTTGGACTCGAGAATTTTTTTTTATTTTTTTTTTCCTAAAGTTGAACCCCCTCTTCATTTTGGTGGCATTTTCAAAAATTTAATCGACGCCCTGGCGGAGAAATGTGCATGCGAAGACATCGGCAATGGGTTTTTTGCACATAGCTCGCTTAATTCAACTCTGAGCATAGTATAAATATCCTGTCGAAAAATGAAGGCTCTCGAAGAAGCGTAATTTGAACTTTGACTGGTCCAAATCGGTCAAACGGTTCTCGAGATATCGCATTTTCAATTTTAAGCCCCTTTCTTCAGGGTTCCGCCGCGGTGCGAATACACCGCCGTCCGTGTTCGCGTGTTTTGCATGGAAAAAATCGACTTAGGGACTTATTTTTTTTTTTTCATCGACAGACAGCTGCAGTGTCCTCAATGATGCCTGAAATTTTGAAGTCGCTATCTCGATTAGATGGGGAGGGGGAGGGGAAATCATAATTAAAATTCAAATTGCTATAACTTTCGCTAATATTGGGGGCCTCGGGCCCAACCAATGGGAGATGACACTTTGAAATGCCTACTTTGAATGGTATTTTTTTTTTTCGATTCCGCCAATATTGGCAAGATGCCCGCAGAAAAAACGATTTCCCTCCCCCTTTTTTTTCTTAAAACTGTTTTTTGCCATGAAAGAAGGGAGTGGGGGTAAAACATTTTTCGTCACCAGACGGGAATTTTTAGACCCCAGTAGACCTCGATCGGACCATTATTAAGGTCACAGGGTCACCAAACGCGTTTGGTCCTGTAGAATGGCAAGGATTAGGGTTAGCGGGTTCCGCTACCCGGCATTTTTTAGGGCTAAGTGTCCCCTTTCAAGATTTTCTCACCCCATGTCGCTATCTCAATTAGGGCCTGCACGCGGACGTGATATGTAAACCAATTAATCTAGCGTGTGTGTCTGTGAGAGAAGAGAGAAAGGAGAGGGAGCGCTAGGCTCCGCCCCCGGCTCTCGCTGCTCCGCGGCTAGATTAATTGGTTTACATATCACGTCCGCGTGCAGGCCCTAATTGAGATAGCGACATGGGGTAAGAAAATCTTGAAAGGGGACACTTAGCCCTAAAAAAATGCCGGGTAGCGGAACCCGCTAACCCTAATCCTTGCCATTCTACAGGACCAAACGCGTTTGGTGACCCTGTGACCTTAATAATGGTCCGATCGAGGTCTACTGGGGCTCAAATCAAAGATAAAAAAAATTCCCGTCTGATGACGAAATTTTTTTTACCCCCACTCCTTTCTTTCATGGCAAAAAAACAGTTTTAAGAAAAAAAAAAAGGGGGGAGGGAAATCGTTTTTTCTGCGGGCATCTTGCCAATATTGGCGGAATCGAAAAAAATAAATACCATTCAAAGTAGGCATTTCAAAGTGTCATCTCCCATTGGTTGGGCCCGAGGCCCCCAATATTAGCGAAAGTTATAGCAATTTGAATTTTAATTATGATTTCCCCTCCCCCTCCCCCTCTAATCGAGATAGCGACTTCAGGCATCATTGAGGACACTGCTGTCTGTCGATGAAAAAAAAAATTAAGTCCCTAAGTCGATTTTTTCCATACAAAACACGCGAACACGGACGGCGGTGTATTCGCACCGCGGCGGAACCCTGAAGAAAGGGCCTTAAAATTGAAAATGCGATATCTCGAGAACCGTTTGACCGATTTGGACCAGTCAAAGTTCAAATTACGCTTCTTCGAGAGCCTTCATTTTTCGACAGGATATTTACTATGCTCAGAGTTGAATTAGGCGAGCTATGTGCAAAAAACCCATTGCCGATGTCTTCGCATGCACATTTCTCCGCCAGGGCGTCGATTAAATTTTTGAAAATGCCACCAAAATGAAGAGGGGGTCCAACTTTATGAAAAAAAAAATCAAAAAAAATTCTCGAGTCCACGGCGGATGGAGCCTTTTTTTTTACAGACCCTCTCCACTATTAGGGCTAAATGACCCCTTACTACGGCAAATGAAACTGCCAAATTTCAACAATATTGGGTATCTTATTACCTTGAAAGCTTAGGAAGGTATCCTTGAAATGATATACCTTGAAAGCTCAGTTGTCATATTGTACATAATAATTATGCGAGCCTAGCGAGCGCCGAGTCTGCACCGCGAGCTGTTCCCGAGTAGGAATTGTTCGTTTTTATGTGCTTTGCTCTGCATCTATGATTTCGGTTTTGTCATAATTGAATTGGTGTCCAGTTGTCTGTTTGTGTTTGTTTAGGGCGGTATTTGCTCTTTTGGAGTATTTATGGACATTGAGGCGTTGTTGTAGGTGTTGTTTGATTTGGCCTATGTATTGTTTTTCGTAGTACTACAGGGAATTTTATAAACACATGGGTTTTTTACGTGGGGAGGTTTTTAATTTGGTTGTCGCTTTTGTGGGCTAATTTGGTGTTGGATTGTTTGAATATTTTTTTCTATTTTTGCCAATAGATGTGGTAGGTACGTAAGGTACGGCTGTGTATGTGTTGTTTGACGTTGTTTGTGTATCGTTTGTATTGTTATGTGTGATATTTATTTTACTGTTATAGTTAAAATGGATTCTTCTAATAATTTTGAATTGGTTTATTAAGTGTATGGGTTAGGTATTATTTAAAAGTATTATTTATACTTTTTGGATGGTTTTAGGTCTATCAGGTTTTAGGTTTGTCAGTTTTATGGCTCTGTCTATCAGAGCTGTTTTTTTCTGGCTCATGTAGTGATGTTCTGAGTGGAAGTTGAGATATCTGCCTAATGAGGTTTGTTTTGCGTACCATTTGGTAATTATTGTGTTGGATTGTCTTATCAATGTCATGCCGAGAATGTCGACTGGTTTTTGTTTTCTAATTCTATTGTAAATTGTATAGTTTGGGGTGGGGTGGAAGGAATTCAATGTGTTTAGGATGAGGTCTTTGTCATGAGGTGATATGGCAATTAAGCAGAACGAAGAATGCAACAACGAATTTTTACTAAAATAAAATTTTTACTAAAATACGTCTCAAAACGTATCTTCAAGTCCAATAATTTTGTGAATTTTTAACCCATGAACCCAAAACCCAAGAAAAGCAATCAAATTAGTAGTTATTGTTATTATTATACAGGCCAGTATGTTTGCTGTTTCCTCTTTTTTTGCACAAAGTGGCCATTCTCTAATAGGTCATCAGTCATCATTATTGTAGTATAGTTTTCATTCCGCGAGGATATTATTGCAAGTAATAAATAACAAAAAAAAAAAGGAATAGATGTGTAGTATTTAAATGTTATACTACCTTATTACTTCTGGCGGTTCGCGATCGGTTCGTCCCTTTTCCGAGGTTCGTTAATTTGAGGTCCGTTATGATGAAAAAATTTTTAAAGAACGGTTCGCGAGCAGCTTGCGTCCCGCTTGGTTAGCATAATATAATATTATGTAGCTTAAAATATTTGCCTAAAGCACTATATAGACGATAAAAACGCGACCATAAAAGTAGAATTGGCATCGCTGAGGATTTCACCACTTTTCAGTTTCACTTCTGTACTTAAGTTTTATATGAGAAAAGCGATAAATATCGGGTAATATCGCACTGCCTGCAGTAACCTCAGTAACTTGCAGTAACGAATAAATAATATGGATGTATACAATGTAATAATAATCACTAATAAAGGCTGCCTACACTCCGAGTAAGTGGCACTCATTATTGTATGTGCTATTACATAAAATACATCTTTAAAATTGACTATAGTTTCAGTATTTTCAACTTTTCAATAGGTATAGTTGAAATAAGAAAATACAGGGTGTTCTACAAGCTCTATGACAAACTTTGACAGATGGTAGGTTGCTTGATTTTAAACATATTTTTTTTAATAAACATAGGTCCGATTCGTTTTTGTTTAGAAGTTACAAGCATTTAAAGACATTTAAAGACATTTCTTAGAACACTACCTTTTAGAGTTTATTGATGACGTGCAACTCAATATTATTCAAAATATGTGGTATCAGCATGACGGTGCACCACCACATAGAGGAAGACAAGTTGCTGCTTGGCTAAATGAACATTTCCCGAATAAATGGATAGGTCAAGGAGGTCCAATATCATGGCCACCTCGTTCTCCCGATCTGAATCCTCTGGATTTTTATTTATGGGGACACATGAAGCAGCTGGTCTGCCATGTTGAAATCGCTACCCATCAGCAGTTACTTGAAAGAATTCAAGATGCAGCTAACCAAATAAGAAATGATCCAAATCTCATTCTTCGAGTGACCGAATCTCAGTTCGTCGATATGAGGCTTGCATTCAAGCTGAGGGTGGACATTTCGAACAATTTTTATAGTCTTAAGTTTTGTGATTATCATTTAATTTAAATTTTTATTGTTGATTGTTAATAAAGGTTAAATGCTTGTAACTTCTAAACAAAAACGAATCGGACCCATGTTTATTAAAGAAAATATGTTTAAAATCAAGCAACCTACCATCTGTCAAAGTTTGTCATAGAGCTTGTAGAACACCCTGTATAATCAAACAATAGGTACATATTCCGGTGGAAAATGTCTTGTTTTGTAGAGAGATTAGGAAGGTAACTGAGACGCGGGGCGTCGAAGTTGACTTTATTTGGAACATACCTAAATAAAACTTTTCCCATGCATGTATAATATTTTACTTTCGAACACCTATACATTGTTACATAGAAAAAATAACATCGGGAATATATGTACAGAATAGTTCAACAATACTTTGTCAATAAATTATATCCTTTCAAAAATACAGTTCCCCTGGAAAATTACCAGGTTTCTTAGGATAAGTACTATGCAGTTTCATAGGAAACTATCAGCTTTTCAGCCAGAGTGGCTTGGATCCTTGTTAATATTCCCTGTAGAGTTTTCCCTGTGTTGCCTTTCCTATGCAACTCAGTGTATAAAGACTGCCCGTTTTTAGAGAAAATGGATAGGGCTGAAGAGGACACATTAGTCCTATAGCAGCCCGCGATAGGGACATAGGTATTTAAGAAAAAAAATCAAACAAGAAACAATAAACGTTGTTGAAGTTGAAGTTGAAGAGAAAATGAATGGGGGATCTAGGTCATATTTAAAGATACGAAGTAGGTTGAATTTAGTCAAAAAAAAGAGATGTTTGTGCTGATTTGTAGCATGAAAAGAATTCAGGATAGCTTTCGTCGTTGCTGACATATGAAAATAATAAAATGAGAAATGAAAAATCTAAATTTCTACTTATTGTAGGCATATCTTTTTTCTTACCTATTGAAAATAAATAATTTTTTTAGTGAACTCTCTTGACATTCTAGGCTTGTGTCGTTTGAGTCTTTTGACTTAGATCGTTTAGGCATTTTGTTAAGTGTAGGCTGCGACAAGGGTTTTTTGGTAGAATTTGGGCAAGTGGATGCTGTATGACCGATTTTAGTGTATTTTTTAATAAAAAAATACACTATTGAGGACGACATCACTTTTCGAAAATCACCCAAACTCATCAAATGTCCACCGATCATGACCCCCAGATCACGAAAAAGTGGTTTTCCAAAATTCACCTGCCCACGATATATATATATTTATATATATATTTATATATTTCTCCAAAAACGCGAAATTTCGATTTTCAAAACGCTCCTGTAGCTTTATCTTTAAAGATTAGTGAACGAAATTTTGGATCCTTTCAAAACGTTGGAATGATGTTAGATTTTCGTTGAAAAAATTTCCAAAAGTCGAGTCACTTCTACAGGGTGTCCCTTCAAAATTCCCGCAAGCCGGTTCTTGTGGTATCATTTCAGGTCGCAGTTTTCAATCTAGGAGGCTGAAATTTTTGTGGGAGTAAGATATCCACAAGGAGTGGTCTGGTATTGCACTTGAGCAAAATCGGCCAAGCCGTTTCAAAATGGCAGCCATTTGAATTTTTTGAAAATTTGCTATTTTTTGAGCCCCTGTATGAGCAAGATGGCAATAAAACTTTGAAATAAAATTAACAAGATTGGAAGAAAACTATTTGAAATTTGAATTAAAGCAATAAAATTGGCATTATTTATATTAATAAGCCAGTGGCGTGGGTAGGAAAAGGGTAAAAATGTCTAAATTTCTATAACCGTTTATGAGTTCATTTTTAAAGAAATTGAACTGAAATTTTCACAGTAGGTAAGTACACTAATATCCTTTAACCCTTAAAAGTTTCAAGAAGTAAATAAGAAAAATGACGGAGATATAAATATTTTTTTTCATATGATGTTTATTTCTTTAAAATTTTAAAACCGCTGCTGTAGCATCATATTTAAGGATTAGTGAACGAAATTTTTTACCCTTGTGAAACTTCGAAATGACATTTGATTTTCGTAAAAAAATTTTCCTAAAGCTGCGTTACTTCTACAGGGTGTCCCTCCAAATTAAAAACAAAAACCGTCTATGAGGCACGGTTTCTGGTCGCAGTTTTCATTCTAGGGGGCTGAAATTTTTTTATGAGATAGCCGCAAGGAGCGTCTGGTTCTGTATTTGAGTAAAATCGAGCCGTTTCAAAATGGCGGCCTTTTCAATTTTAGAAAAAATTGCCAAAATTTGAACCCCTATACCTACCTACCTATAAGCAAGTTAGAAAAACAAATTAACACGATTGGAAGAAAATTATTTTAAATTTGAGTTAATGCAGTAAAATTTGCATATTTTTCATTAATAAGCCAGTGGCGTGGGTAGGAAAAGGGTAAAAATGGCTAAATTTCTATAACCGTTTATTAGCCTTTTTTGAAGGAATTGAGCTGAAGTTTTTCCAGTAGACAGTTTTAACATGATGTTTATTCCTCTAAAATTTCAAATTTTCGGTTTTCAAAATTCCCCTTTCACTTTTTGCGAATTTATTAAAGGCAGTGTAAAGAATAGTATTTTTTAAGTAAAGTTAGCCAGTGGCGGACACAGGAAAAGGAAAAAAAATTAAATTTGCCAATTTTTTTTTATTTTGTTAAATTTAAAAATCCATTCTAAGGGACGTTTTCAAACTAAATGAAATGAAATTTTCTCAGTAAACCACTACGCTAATATGACCTGACTATGGAAAATTTCAGAAATCCCATTTAAAAAGCGGTGAAAATATTCATAATTGAATCGCATAAAAATACACTATTTCTGCGATTGATGCGCAAGAAGGTTTTTTTACATATAAAGCATTAAATTTTAACTTCGAAAACTGAGAATATGACTGTATTCGTCGTCAGGACATCCTGCTCTTTATTACGCAAGTGGGTGAGGCTAACTGTAAGTCTACCGATTTTATTGAGCTTTCTACAAGCTCATGTGGGATAGATGAAGACACATTTGATATTAAGGTTAGTTTTATTGGAGATTATATTGATCTTCGAATAGATATATCTTAGGTGTCCAACTTGCAACATAGGGTGAGATGATGATTTTATCCAATACATCTTTATTGCTCAGGCATAAATTAAAAAATAAGAAAAATTACAGATAAGGAAAAACGTTAATTTAATAAATTATTGTTATAGTAGGCCGCAATATAAGATTGCAAACTCCTGTCAAATTTACTAGAATCAACAAGAATAAACAATGTTATTATTGTGGACAATAATAATAACACTAGCCCAATTTCAAGTCCCTTTGATAATTTTTGTTGATTCAAGAAAAGCCCGATCCAGACTTATAATAACATTGCTATACAGTGTGCTACGAAAAAGGATGTCAAGCTCTTGGTCACAGATTATTTGGCCAAAAATAATGACACTTTCCTTATGCCATTTTTCACATAGGCGCCCCATTTTAAAGATATGGGTGTCAAACTTTAAAATAAAAAAAGTTTTTTATCAATAACTCCGTTGTTTTTCAAGATAATAACTTGAAGTTTTGCATAATAAGTTTCTTTCTTATGCAGAGCACCATTTTGAAAAAAAAATCAAAGAGAATCCAAGCGCGAACACGCGAAAGGGGATTTTATGTCAGACCTTATTGCCCCCCCCCCCCCACAACATTTTTCTGTGTACGCCTATGGCTCAGATGTATGGTTTTTTCACAACAAACCGTAGGTAGGTAGGTCTTAATGAGTATAAAGACAAATCAATAGCCTGTCGTATTGGAGTCGGGTTTTAACCCATCGTCCTGACAGTTGTCAAGTCTGGAGCGCCGAGCGCCCGAGAACCCAAATAAAGAGTTTCAGACTCAGGCAGCAACACACATCCAACCAGACTACCAAAAGCACGGACGGCCGTTTCGGTCTCATTAGACCTCGTCAGCGTGCTATATTGGAGAGTCCGGAAGGATATGAATCGCTGCATGAATCGAAAACCCTATATGGAATCTCATTCAACCGGTTACCAGTGACCTCGAGACAGAGCGACATCTATCAAGAGAAACAACAGGCTCCCAGCAAAATAAAACTCCAGTGTGTATCATGGGTTGCAGACACTCCAGGGGCTACAAGACTGACATCAAATATGCATATTAAAAAGCCGAAGTATACTCAAACTCAAAAGTCACAACAAACCGTAGGTAGGTAGGTCTTAATGAGTATAAAGACAAATCAATAGCCTGTCGTATTGGAGTCGGGTTTTAACCCATCGTCCTGACAGTTGTCAAGTCTGGAGCGCCCGAGAACCCAAATAAAGAGTTTCAGACTCAGGCAGCAACACACATCCAATCAGACTACCAAAAGCACGGACGGCCGTTTCGGTCTCATTAGACCTCGTCAGCGTGCTATATTGGAGAGTCCGGAAGGATATGAATCGCTGCATGAATCGAAAACCCTATATGGAATCTCATTCAACCGGTTACCAGTGACCTCGAGACAGAGCGACATCTATCAAGAGAAACAACAGGCTCCCAGCAAAATAAAACTCCAGTGTGTATCATGGGTTGAATGTATTGATTTGTCTTTATACTCATTAAGACCTACCTACCTACGGTTTGTTGTGACTTTTGAGTATACTTCGGCTTTTTAATATGTATGGTTTTTTGACTGAGCGTTTATTTTTTTTAATACTATTCTCACTCTTATAACACTTTGACTTTAGGCCTTCGTTTACGAGATATAGCAACTTATTTCGGTGTGTATAATTAAAATAACTTACTGATATTTAAATTTACCAATTTCTTTTTTATTTCCCATAAATAAACATCGCGGTGTAATAAATTACCTTTTCTTATTTCACACTGAGAAAAATTTTTCATTGGCGGAAGTAAATTTGCAATTCCGCCAACTAAATTATTTAATTGATAACGAGCAACTAAATATTTAGTTGCGTCAACTAAATTATTTAGTTCCAGAATTTGAGATATCCAACCAAGAATTAGTTGCCATAAGATACTGTATAAAAGTGATTGCAAATAAAACTTTCTGCTGTGAACTAAATAATAATTCAGTGAACCACACTAAGCTTTCTTATGTCAATTTAATGAAACTGCGCAGAACTATTATCAGGTTCTCTCAATATTACTTTGAGTTCTCTCAACTAAATGAAACTCTTCTCCGAATCCAATCTTAGTTTGGATTTTTCCTACCTACCTTATCTAACCTACACCTAACCTAAAAATTTGGTAATATTTTATTGAACTTTTCGTTTTGAAATTTTTTATTTATTGGTTGGGATTTCGGTTCTTGGTGAAATAATAATATTATCAAGAACCGAAATCCCAAGCAATAAATAAAAAATTTCTACCCAATAAAGGTACACAATGCGCAGTGCCACGGCTCTCCTCACCCCGATCAACAATATACATAACAATAAAAATTATCTGCACATTTTGCTATCCATATTAATCATCCATTTGTCCATAGTAATGTTAAATATATAAATTACCTTTAATTATTGTTATATACGCGTAGACCGGGGCGAGTCAAAACTGTACCATTTATTGGTTTGGTTTGTCTGAAATCCATTTGTACCTATACCAAGCTAACAGTAATGACGGCTTTCTGTGATTTGAACTTCACGATTTGTTAGATTTATACAAACAAAGCTGCAAAAGAATATCAAAAATAAAACCGAATTATTTATTTACATTAAATAAGCAAGAAAAGTTTACTTAGATAAATTATTAGCAACAACCACGTTTGACGAACGCAGCTACATCATGATGGCGTCTATAGTGGCGACTGATGTGTTTTTATCTGAGGTTGCACAGTTAGATGAATCTATTACAGTAAATAAAGAAATATTTATTGCCATAATTCTAGTATAATTCCTTCAATACAAACGTTCTATTATTGAACCCTCTCAGTACACTACGCAAGAAATTTTTACTTGACACAATCATACCATAGTTGGAATAATGAAAATCTGATATATTTCACGCAATTATGTTTGGAGTATTCTGTTAAACATTTATTCCTACCTCCGGCAAGAAAAACCTATTTGTCTCACAAATTTCTAACTTCTAAGAATCTTTGATTTCTTCAAACAAGATAACTTTATATGTTTAGTTGCTGGAATTAAATTATGTTCTAGTACAGATTCTTAGATTGTTAGCTATGAGTAATATTATTATGCCAATATGGAAAATACTTCGTTACACAAAATGAGCTTCAATTAAATTATTTAATTCAATCAATTGCTCAATTTTAGTGAATCCAACTAAGATTTGGTACTGTAAATGATAAAGTTGTTCTTATAACTAAATAAATTCTCTGGAGGAAATACCTCCAGCCTTTAGTTCTTTCAAGAATAATATTTCTCTCAGTGCATGTTACGTTGACTAACAATGACGAAATAAAAATATAAAAGTTGAAACTAAACACAATAATTGAATATTGATGATGATTAATTTAAATTAAATGTTCAACAATGTTTTTTTTGTTTTTAATTTAAAGTTTGACACCCTGTATCTTGACAATGGGCTTTAGGAAACTTTATCAACTAAAATTCAAAGTCCTCTATAAATTTCGTGTACTTATCTTGAAAGATAAAGCTACATAGGGATGTTCTGATTATGGAAAATATGGAATTTTAGAGAAATAAATATCATATAAACATTTTGAATACCTCTGTCATACTTAATATTCGCTTCTTGAAATTTTTCAAGGTTAAAAGTTAAGAGTATTGTCTACTCTAAAAATTTTAGATCGATTCCTTTAAAAATATACTCGTGAATTGTTTAGAAATTTAGCCATTTTGATGAGACACGAAAGATGAATTTAAACCCGAGATCGTAGGTTGAGTAAGTATTCCAATGTTTCTGGAGAGTTTTATTTGTCAATAAGACACGAATTCAATGCAAAATACAACACCTATTCTATTTTTTTTTTTAATTTAATATCGATGACTTCAATATTGATAATTAATAATTTTATTGCTAACTTTCTTAATACATGTACTTACGTACAGTATGTCGCATTTAAGATGAATAATAAAAAAAAAAATAAAAAAAAATAATAAAATACACACCCCTGTATTTTCATTATTTAAAGGACTCATGGTTTGAAATTTTATACAGTCGCACAGAGTAATGAGACACATTTAGACAATAATTTTAAAATATTTTATACGAATCCAAAATAGTTAAAAAAAATCAAATGCGAATTTTGTCATGAAACTCGGTATCCGATGTTAGAATACAGTTATTTAGAACAATTTTTTCCATTAACTTTTCTCGATATCTCTAACACGAAGCAAAATATACATGTATATGTAAAATGTGTGGAGCACCAGTCTGTATCAGTCTGTACAAAATTGCAAACCCCGAATCCTTCAAATAAGGAAAATACAGTAGAGTATTCATTTTAAATGCAGCACCCTGTATAAAAATGTTAACTTACATAATTAGAAATCAATATAATATAAATAATCAATTCCACTGGCATATACTTCTTCCAAAATCATCTTCAAAATGGATCTCATATCATCCGAATAAGCTTTCTGTGTAAGAACTTTGGCTTCTTTCAAGCTCTCTTCATCTAATTTAACCTCCAAATTCTCCTTCATAAAGTCACCGATAATTTTAATATTGTCTTGTTTACCGATATATGCAATAGGTAACTCTTCGACAAGGTATTCAAGTGTAAGAGCTATGAATTCATGAGAGCTGGAAGTTTCCAAAGCCACTTGCTTCAATACTTCTTTTATAATTTCTCTTGCACATTGATTGATGTCGCCTTCACTTACTTCAGGCTCTTCAATGCTATATAACTTTTCAGCTGATGCTTCTAATATACTTAGCTTTTCTTCTGATAAATCTTTCTCGGGGAGATGACGAATTATCTCCTTAACGATCTTAGCTATACTTGCTCGCTCCATAATGATTTGCAAAATGTCTTGTACCAAGTTTTCAGAAGAACTTCTGGTAAGTAACGTGCCTAGTCGCTCAAGTAATTCATTAATTATTGTTTTTATGATTTCTTCAGTTTCCGATAAAATAAACCTACGTTCATCGAATTCTTCAGAAGTTTTTGGTTCAGGTGTTGCTTGTTTCTTAAGCTTTTGCAAATAAAGTTTAGATTTGAGGTATTCATCATAGTCCATCCATGTTATGGATTCTTCGTCCTCCTCTGCTTCTATTTTCTTAATTTTCGCGCGTTTCTCTGCAGGTGTTAATCCTTTAGTACGTAAAATTTTTATTTCTTCTTTCAGTTGTTGAATTTGTTTCTTTTGATCTTCCACAATTTTTGTTAGTTTCTCGTTTTCTTTAATCCAGCTTTCAGCCTTATCTATCATTTGGTCCATTACCAGTTTTTTCTCTTTTTGATGTTGGACTGACTGGGATAAATGCAATTTTTCTTCACTCAATAAGGTAAGCAATTCCAGTTTTGCAGTGTTTTCTTTATACTTCTTGGTGAGTTCTATTTCCGCATTTTTCAGTTTTTTCTTCCAAAGCATTGTTTCGTTCTCGTACATTTCTCTCACATTAATTAATGATATTCTTAGTTCATAGACTAGTTTTTTCAGTACAACTTCGGTCAAATCTGTTATGTCATCTTTTCCAAACGTTCTTTTTATCATAGCTTCTTCAACTTCCAGTATATCTACGACTTTGCCAAATTTAAGTTGCATGGCTTTCACCACTTCCGCTTTCAGCAGGTCAATCTTCCTTACCATGTATTTACAATCTGTGCTCATTCTAGCCAAATGCTTGATATTTTTCGTGTGGATGCCTCGTTGCATTTCAGTTTCTTTATTTAATTCAGTCACTCGCTTGTATAGATTACTCAATGTAATCTTAGAAAATATGAGAGAATCTTCAATGGTAGCATGTGTGAAATTGTCATCTGTGAAGTTTTGTATCTGGGATAGTTGAATTATTACAGTGTATTTAATTTTATTCAATCTTTGCTGCTTCTCTCTCTGAAAATCTGCAAGATCATCCTTGCTAACTTTCAAACTCTGCTGTAATATCTTGATTTTCTTCGTGGATATTTCCACATCCTTCTTCGTTAATTCAACTTCTTTCGTTATTCCTCGTTGAGCAATCTCCACTTCATGTCTTTCCGATCTTAATTTGACCGTCAAGTTGTAAATAGCTGGATCGCAACCTTTAGGGCACACGTTCAGGTCTTGTTTTATAATTCCAAAATCTCTGGAGTCTACACTTCCTTGATCGTCGTCTTCAGTTTCATCGGAGCTAGAAGAAGATGAAGAGTTCGAACTATCGTCATCTTTTTTAATTTTTGGTGGTCTATATTTTTTTCTAAAAACTTTCTTTAGAAAGTCGTAAAATTTATTTTCTGAAGCTGCTTGTATAAAAGTGTCTTGTATTTTAGAGGCTATGTCATTCAGTGAAGAATTTTCTACTTTGAAGTGGTCTAGTTTTGTATTCAACCCATCTATATTATCTTGCATATCTAAAACAGCAGACAACCGTTCGTTTACATTTTCTTGGAGGCCAGTTTCCACAGATTCGAATTCTTTCAATATTATTAATTCTTGATGCAAGAATAAAACATGTAAGTCCATGAGGGAGCATTTAACTTGCGTCTCTTGCCTCTCGAATGTTAAACGTGCAAGAGTTTTGTTAAATCTACCTATCGATCTATCGATATTTTTTATTAATTCTTGTTGTTCAAATGTTTTATGTATGTAGCGTAAGACGCGTAACTCTTTTTCTAGTTGCGTGTCTTTGACGTTGTTACTTGAAATCAGCAGTAACTCTTCGAAGGAACATTCATTGACGGTTCGTAAATCATGATTTTTCAATTCATCGATATTCAATTCTGATATTTTTCTTTTTGGCAAAAGTTCTAATTCAAGTTGATCATTGTTGGGTTCCTTCAAAATCACGCTCTCTTCCACGCTGACAACTTCTTCTGCTTCTAATTTTACTTTTATTAGCTCCTCCGGGAATTCGCTTCCATCGTCTGGAGGAATACTTGATCCTTGACTCCTTTTCGATTCTGGTAGTTCTTCATGTATGTCTTGCAGGCGTTCCAGTCGAACTTCTGTATCTTGTCTTAGTTTTACTTTATCGATACGCAATGCCAGTACTTTATTATTGAAATCTCTACGTAAATTAAGTTGTTTTTCTCTAGCCTCTAATAATTGTTTGTACTTTCTTACAGTGGTTACGTGTTTAGGAGCCGCATATCCCTTAGAGCTCTTTAATTTATAATCTCCGATAGTTTTTTCAGCGTTTGCTACGATAACTTCATCTTCTGGGAACACGACACCAAGCAGAGGTTTTTTTGCTAAAAATTGTTCCCATTCGTCTTGCCTGTATTCCCATTTCTTTTTTCTCTCCCTGTATTTCATAAGCAGTCTATATAGTCTTGTCCCAAGTTTGTTTTCAATTACAGATGGCGATAAACTCATCAGAAAGTATTCTATTCGGTCGTCTTCTTTCTTTTTTGGTGGTGGCGATTTCGTTATCGTTTGTTGACGTTCAGGTGGTTTATTTTTAACCGTAGCCTCTTTTATTTTCTCCGCACAGAGACCTACCATGTAGTGGAAATCGGGGTCCAGTTTTCGATGCCGAAGAATTTTCACTGATAAATTTTTCAATATACCAGTTACTTGGATGGGGAACTCTTGAACTGGTTCTATGAAGTGCTTGAGCAGTTTCTTCATCCCGATTTCCGACTTCTCTACATCAAATGCTAGTTTCCTTACAACAAGGTCTAAGTTTTTCTTTAGTTTATTGTCGATATATTCTGTAACGCGTTTGTCCAATGCGAGTTCATCTTGTGGAATAACTTGACTGGGAAGAAGTTTTTGATTTCTCAAAACAACGTGATTGTAGAAACGTTTTTCCAGTTTCGAAATTTTGTTTCTTGTTATCTCTTTGTGTTTATTAGCGAGTGCTTGAATTCTATCTTGTTCAGCTTTTACCATAGCTTCTTCTAAACTTAAGACGTGATAGTAATTCGAATCTTCTATCATATTTGGATAATCTGATCTTGTTGCTGCCAGTGCCATTTTACTTAAATAAACACGTTTACCATTAAATTTATAAGCGAATACATTTCCATCGTAACCACAAGTGAATAAGTATCTCTCGTCTTCACTGAAACACATTTTTGGTACAAACCCATTTAAATTATCATGCAGAGGCAAAGTATAATAGTCTGTAAGATCTCTAAAATCATGTCTTTTGACTTTGTTTATCCTAATTACTCCGTCTTGCATTGCGAATATTAGAAAATGTTTGTCTTTAGTATAGAGAAAACTGCTTATTTCTATATCGTCAGCATCATCGACCATTTTAAAACGAAAAGGTATGTCTTCTTTTTGGTCAATGTAATATTCATAAATGTATCCTGCATCATATCCACCCATGGATAACCAAATTGTGTTCTCTTCTGTGCTTTGCATCCATAAAATTCTATTTGGAACTTCAGGTATATGCAAAGGTTCCAATGTTTCTGTGGATTCTGAATCTGCCAAAAATACTTCTTCATCGATTTCGAGTCCAGGATTATCTGCCTTTATTTTCTCCATTTCTTTACGTTTTCTTTCAACTTTTTCTGCCTTTTTCGCTTCAATTTCTCTTAGTTTTATGTCTCTTCTAATTTGTGCTTTGTACGTCAGGAAAGTTTTTGTTATTGGTTTCAAACGTAATAAATACGAGACGATTGTGTATGGTTGTGCTCCGTCAGGTACATCAACTTGGATATATTGACCATGCAAACATCCTACAAGTATTGTGTAGGACTGTTTTATGCTCCAAGTTAAACAAGTAACTACATCAGGAACGGAAATGTAACCAATGGGTACTAGGAAGATTTCGTGTTGTTCTCTTGAAACTTTAAATATAAATATAGTGGCATCTTCTCCGCCACTGACTAAAACATCTCCTGCTGAATTCAGACTGATCGCGGTGACAGGCTTATTATGGGGCTTGATTATTTGAATTACATCCAATCTCGCCTTCTCAAGAAGCATTTCTATAGTAATAATTGCTAATCTCAAAGTACCATCATCGAAACCAAAAATTATTTCATCGCCAAACGCGAGAACTTCCACCGGCAGCCAAATCATGCAACGTCCTTTTGCTGGGAACTGATACGAAAATATAATTTTCCTTTTTTTGTAGTCGTATAAGTAAAATCGACCGTCTTCTCCCAGACTGGCAAAACTGTGATAATGAGGACTCGCTGCGATATCCATAACTTTTCCAGCATGGCACTTATACAATTGCTCTGGTGGCCGAGGGTCATCGATAAGATTAATGTCTATAACACAAAGACCACCGTTACCATCTTGTGCGAAAAACTGAAAATTTTCAGGATCGCTTGTTCTTTTCTTGATCGACATTAGTATAATATTGGGATGGGTAAAGTCGTAAGATGGTTCAATTTGTATGACCCTGTCTTCGTCAGGAGGATCCGCTTGGTCAATTTTTTCGTAACTCCATATTTTTACATGCCCATCCATTGACACTGTCCATAATTCTTCATTGATGTAAAATAGCTGAGCAATCTGTGCTTCGTGACATTTTCTTCTTAGAGTTCTGAACACTTCAAGCTTTATCAATCCACCTTCCCAGATTAGAATATTGCCCCAGGAACAACCAGATACCACTTTTTCGTCTGGCATTGGAAGTATTCCTATTATATCTGAGAATTCCGTTTTACCAAATCTTCCAAGTTCGCCTTTCAGTTTTAAACCTGTGAATGTCGTTGCCATTTTCCAGAATTTTATATGTTGGACACCGCTGGATGTAAGTTGACCAGGAACGGAAGGTGAAAATTTTACTCTAAAAACATCGTTGTTGTAAGATTTTGTTCGCAGCAAAATTTTATGTTTCGGCCAATCAAATACTGTTATGAGATAATCTGGTTCCCCGCCTTGAGAAACCAATAGTTCACCATTTGGACTATAATCCATGTAAGTATATATGTGTGAAGATCCATGTCTTAATATGCAATTTATTTCCATCGAGGGCCATTCATAAATAATTATAATCGGTTTTTTATTTTGGTAACCATTTTCTGCGATTGCTAAGTGGTTATAGTCGGGATTTGGATTTACTGTTATGTGTCCGATTCCACCACCAAGTGCACTTCTTCTGAATTTTATCTCACGAGATTCGACGTTGAAGAAGTTTATAAAGTTTCCAGATGCGAAAACAATAGTGTTGGTGTCTGGTACTGCTATGTTAAAATACCTTTTACAATCGTATCCATAAGAGTAGTCAAATTCCAAAATATTAATTGGTATTGTACTGTTTTCGCTACGACTTGCTCCAGATATAAAATCATCTGAGTTGTAAATACTGACTTCTTCGTCTGCATCGTAAGGTCCATATTCACCATATTCTCCGAGATATTCGCCAAAGTCGCGATCGTAATCGTATGGCAAATTGGGAACGTCATCCTCTGTGAGTGACATTTCCTACAGATAAAAGAATGTACCTACTCAAAATAAACGTAAATTTTGTTTACCAACAAATGAATTCATTTTAGGTCTTTGTTGGATCGATGGTTGTGGTTGTTGTCATGGCAGTAATGGCTATTAAAGTAATATATCTAATAACAACCTGTTGCTTCTTAAATTTGTTACAGGTTATTAGATTATTCAGGTATTGATTTCTTTTCAGTAGCCCATAAAAAAAACTTCAAATATTTTCAATTTATTGATCAAATCAAGGTACTTATGTTTTCAGATCATTAATTAATATGGCAAATACCTATACAGAGTGATTAATGACGAGTTTTATGTAGAAGTCTCTCTACAGTTTATGCTGTTATAAGTTATACAGGGTGATAATCATGCATGAGGAACTTTACCAACTCCTACAACTCCTACCATATGTAGTCTCTTACGGGGAATATCATGTGACCCTTAAAAAGTGTCCACTCCTCTGTTAATATCCAGGCTGATTTGTGAATTTTGAAAAATATTAATTTAGCTACAGAGGGTGTTTTATTGGTAAACGGACAAACGGTATAACTGTGGATAGAGAACATCGAAGTGGTGCTAAAAAATCCATGGTTAATGGGTCTCACGTCATTAGTAATATAGATACAGGGTGTTTTATGGCTATCGCCAATTTATTTCAGATGCCATAACTAACGTTATCCTCCCTGTATATGTTTTTTAATATTGGTTGAAAATGTCCATTTCACTACAAATCCGGAAGAATAATCCAGGTCCGGACTTACAAAAAATTAATAAACCGTGAGTTTTTTAGAAACGCCTTTATGCACAGTTACCGTTTGTCAGTTTACCAATGAAACAACCTGTATATCTACACGGATTATTGGAATGTTCTAATTTTTGGATGCAACTGTACACTCTGTTATCGAGCATGCGATGGGTGCTCTCTACACTTAGAAATTCCAGGACCGGCTTAAGGAAAATTTATTGGGAGACTTCTTACTAAGAACTTCGCGATTTCAAAAAATTATTGACTTTCATAGTGCACAAATTAGACAATGAAAGCTGTGTACCTATGTGAAATTTTTGTCACACTTAATTAACGTTATAAATTACAAATATTTCAACTAAAATAAGTACAGCCTAAATTAAGATTGCTTTAATTACATCGTTGCTGTCACTTTATGTAATTTCCAGGCCAGGACGGGGATAAATTATATTTCTATTTTTAATTTTTAAACAAAAGTTCACTTTTTACGAATTGAATTGAAAATTGTTGGAGACTGAATGATAAATCAAAATACCTACTCAATTAAATGAAACTATAATATAGGGTGTCTAAAAATTGACGCCCGTGCTCTTGAGATTCGATTAATGGAGTTAAAAAAAAATGAAAATAGAGAGTAAAATTGAGAATGAACAAATTTATTTTTGAGTGTGATTTTTCAGCTGGAAAAATCATTATTTCTTTTAAGGTATAAGTACGTAATTAAAATCAATAAAATACGCAATAAAAATGGGCAATAATTCATTGCAACTAATAAAGTTTTGATGGGAGATTTCGGAATAACCAAAAACCATAGATAGAAAAACATGTAAGCCTCTATATTATGAAAACTGTAAATTTGATAATAATAATTAATTTAATGAAAACACCTGTAAAAATTTTAGTTTAATTCTTTAAAATTTGTGTTTATTAACGAAGTAAACTTAACTTAAATAATAGAATTAATAAGCCTTTTTTATCCTTTTCCTACTGGCTTATTAATGAAAATAATGAAAATTTTATCACATTAACTCAAATTTCAAATATATTTCTTCAAATCATGTTACTTTGGTTTAAAAGTTTTTTTTTATCTAGCTTATACCGGGGGTTCAAAAAATACACATCATTCTTCATAAAATTCAAAAGTCCTGTATTTTGGAACGGCTCTACCGATTTTGCTCAAATGCAATACCAGACCACTCTTTGAGGTTATCTTAGTCCCATAAAAATTTCAGCCCCCCAGATTAAAAACTGCGACCAGAAACCGTGTGCCTCATGAACGGTTTTTTTTTTTTAAATTTGGAGGGACACCCTGTAGAAGTAACGCAACTTTAGGATTTTTTTTTTAAGTATCACAAGAGTAAAAAAATTCGTTCACTAGTCTTGAAAGATGAAGCTGCTACAGGAGCGTTTTTTAAATTTTCGAGATAAACATCATGTAAAAAAATGTAATATCTCCGCCATTTTAGTGTATTTTTTAATAAAAAAATACGCTATTGAGGACGACATCACTTTTCGAAAATCACCCAAACTTATCAAATGTCCACCGATCATGACCCCCAGATCACGAAAAAGTGGTTTTCCAAAATTCACCTGCCCACGATATATATACATATATATATATTTATATACAGGGTGTCCCAGCTTATTCGAAGCGGTCTCTGTAGGCCAAACGATGGACTTTTTCAAAAAACTTTTTGAAAATTCAAGTACAGGATCACAATGGTCATAATTTAAAATTATTTTGGAGTATACAGAGTGTCCCATATGACAGTGGCATATCAAAGTTATGTTTTTTTAAATGGAATGCTCCTATGTTATTGCATTTTTAGATTGTTTGAGAAGAGAAAATAAGATTGACTTTTACAGTTGGTGTTTAAATTCAGAAGTTTTTGAATTATAAACAAGTGAAAATCGTCATTTTTCAAGTTCAAAGCCCTGTACAACGAACACGGCTGAAGATAGAGAAAAACGGCTTACATGTCCCTATTTTAACTTTTCATGTACTATCCTATCATATAGATGAAATGTTTATACAGGGTGATAAAAAATTTGAAAAATTCTGAGATTCCTCCACGCGTCGCCAAATAAAAAAATCAAAGAAAGTAAAAGTTTTTCTATACCATAGGATAGTACATAAAAAGTTAAAATAGAGACATGTAAGCCGTTTTTCTCTATCTTGAACCGTTTTCATTGTACATGGCCTTGAACTTGGAAAATGACGATTTTCACTTGTTTATAACTCAAAAACTTCTGAATTTAAACACCAACTGTAAAAGCCAATCCTATTTTCTCTTCTCAGACAATCTAAAAATGCAATAACATAGGAGCATTCCATTTAAAAAAACATAACTTTGATATGCCACTGTCATATGGGACACTCTGTATACTCCAAAATAATTTTAAATTATGGCCATTGTGATCCTGTACTTGAATTTGCAAATTTTTTTTTGAAAAAATCAATCGTTTGGCCTACAGAGACCGCTTCGAATAAGCTGGGACACCCTGTATATATATTTATATATTTCTCCAAAAACGCGAAATTTCGATTTTCAAAACGCTCCTGTAGCTTTATCTTTGAAGATTAGTGAACGAAATTTTGGATCCTTATAAAACTTTGGAATGATGTTAGATTTTCGTTGAAAAAATTTCCAAAAGTCGAGTCACTTCTACAGGGTGTCCTTTCAAAATTCCAGAAATCCGGTTCTTGTGGTATCATTTCAGGTCGCAGTTTTCAATCTAGGAGGCTGAAATTTTTGTGGGAGTAAGATATCCACAAGGAGTGGTCTGGTATTGTACTTGAGCAAAATCGGCCAAACCGTTTCAAAATGGCAGCCATTTGAAGTTTTGGAAAATTTGCTATTTTTTGAGTCCCTGTATGAGCAAGATGGCAATAAAACTTTAAAATAAAATTAACAAGATTGAAAGAAAACTATTTGAAATTTGAATTAAAGCAATAAAATTGGCATTAATAATATTAATAAGCCAGTGGCGTGGGTAGGAAAAGGGTAAAAATGTCTAAATTTTTATAACTGTTTATGAGTTCATTTTTAATGAAATTGAACTGAAATTTTCACAGTAGGCAAGTACGCTAATATCCTTTAACCCTTAAAAGTTTCAAGAAGTAAATAAGAAAAATGGCGGAGATATTAATATTTTTTTCATATGATGTTTATTTCTCTAAAATTTTAAAACCGCTGCTGTAGCTTCATATTTAAGGATTAGTGAACGAAATTTTTTACCCTTGTGAAACTTCGAAATGACATTTTATTTTCTTAAAAAAAAATTCACAAAGCTGCGTTACTTCTACAGGGTGTCTCTCCAAATTAAAAACAAAAACCGTCAATGAGGCACGGTTTCTGGTCGTCTGGTCCCAGTTTTCAATCTAGGGGGCTGAAATTTTTTTATGAGTAAGATAGCCGCAAGAAGTCGTCTGGTACTGTATTTGAGTAAAATCGAACCGTTTCAAAATGGCGGCCTTTTCAATTTTAGAAAAAATTGCCAGATTTGGAACCCCTATACCTACCTACCTATAAGCAAGTTAGAAAAATAAATCTAAACCAAATTAACACGATTGGAAGAAAATTATTTTAAATTTCCGTTAATGCAGTAAAATTTGCATATTTTTCATTAATAAGCCAGTGGCGTGGGTAGGAAAAGAGCAAAAATGGCTAAATTTCTATAACCGTTTATGAGCCTTTTTTGAAGGAATTGAGCTGAAGTTTTCCCAGTAGACAACTATACGAATAATCCCTAACTCTGAAAAATTTCAAGAAGCAAATAAGAAAAATGGCGGAGATATTCGAATATTTTTACATGATGTTTATTCCTCTAAAATTTCAAATTTTCGGTTTTCAAAATTCCCCTTTCACTTTTTGCGAATTTATTAAAGGTAGTGTAAAGAATAGTATTTTTTAAGTAAAGTTAGCCAGTGGCGGAATCAGAAAAATGAATTTTTTTTGTAAATTTGCCATTTTTTTTTTTATTTTGTTAAATTTAAAAATCCATTCTAAGGCACGTTTTCAAACTAAATGAAATGAAATTTTCTCAGTAAACCACTACGCTAATATGACCTGACTATGGAAAATTTCAGAAATCCAATTTAAAAAGCGGTGAAAATATTCATAATTGAATCGCATAAAAATACACTATTTCTGCGATTGATGCGCAAGAAGGTTTTTCTTATTTGCTTCTTGAAATTTTTGAGGGTTAGAGGATATTAGTGCAGTTGTCGACTGTGAAAATTTCAGTTCATTCATTGAAAAATGTGCTTGTAAATTATTAGAGAAATTTGGGCTTTTTTACCCTTTTCCATAACTCACGCCACTGGCTTATTAATGAAAATAATGTAAATTTTATTGCATTAACTCAAATTTCAAGGAATTTTCTTGAAATTCTGTTGATTTGGATTCAAAGTCTTCATCTTGCTCATACAGGGGTTCAAGAAATAGTCATTTTGGAAAACTACTTTTTCGTGATCTGGGGATCAGAATCGGTGGACATTTGATGAGTTTGGATGATTTTCGAAAAGTGATGTCGTCCTCATTATATCATTATATCCTCATTTGTATTTTTTTATTAAACACATTAGTGTATTTTTTAATATTTTTTAATTTTTTAATTAAAAAAATACACTAATTATACACTAAAAAAGTTACTTTTTTATTTAAAAAAAATACACTGATAGATGATAAATAAAAACTATTATTTTAAATAATTTTAGGAAATATTTCCTTTCTGTTACTTCATATAAGTATTTTCAGCTTCTTTATACAGGTACTTTACTGAGATCTTTAAGTGTCGTAAACGTTATCTCTATCAATATCAATAATAGTAGGTATTTACCCAGGTATTTACACTGCCATTGTAAGGCAAGCAACAAAAGATGTTCTTATATTTTTGGAATTTTGTAATCCCTTTCATGCCAAGAAAACTAAATTGCAATATTTTACACCTAGAGTCGATACCATCTTCAGAAACGGCCATAAAAATCGGCCCATTAACTTGTCTTTATAATATACCCTGTTAAGAAGAAAAAATGAGATTGGTTTTTATAGTTGAAGTTTGAATTGAGTACCTATAGTTTATATGTCCACTGCGGCTTAAATTTTTTTCTAAAGGGATTTTTATTTTTGTTTTTTAAGAATTATTTTTTATTACCTCCGAAAATAGTTTTTTTTTCAATTTTAGCATATCTTATAATTGAACAAAATACCACATATTTTAATTAGAAAATATTTTCTATTGATCCACTCCGATATTTTTCTGTTTTCAGTATAAAATAAATATTATTCGCTAATTTTGTTAAATTAGTTTTTGGTCAACAACTAACTATCCGACGACAAAAATGTAAGACACAATTTTCACGTAGAATTGATCAGACTATTCAGAAAAAATATCCGTATGACCAAATTTCGGTGGCGCACCAATTTTTTTGAGAAAAATGTCAGAGGACATGTTTGCAGGGACGCCATTGGTGGAGCAACAGAAAAACTTTTCTAATTAAAATAATGTGATTTTATATCCTATGAAGACATGCCAATTTGAGAAAAATATGAAAACTACTTTCGTAGAAAATAAAAAATAACTCTTAAAAAAAGTTAAAAAATTCAACATACATACCCTGTAGAAAAAAATTCAAGCCCTTGCGGACATACGTTCATATAAAATTTTATTCATAAAACGACCTGACGAATCACACCCTGAAGTATCACCATGTAATTAAGAAACACCCAATAATATACAGGGTGTCCCACGACTTGACTGCCATAGCTTAATGGTAGGTGTAGTTTTTCAAGGCGATTCAGGATCTGGATTTGAAATTTTCCTGAGGCCCTTCGTTTCGATTATACAGGGTGATTTGTGCAATTTGCCGAAATCTTTGATGAGCGATATCTTTTGAACGAATTGATCGAATTTAACGAAATTTGGTAGATATGCTCTACTAATGACACTTAATACCTCGCATTTTTCGCCGACTCGAAAACTGCAGGGCCGTACTTATTTTTTTGATATCTTTCGGTTTTGTCGAAAAGTTCACCCTGTATGCATTTTATTCAAAGTTTGGTGCCATTTTCTAAAACTACGTGAAAAATGCTACAATTGTGGTAAAAAACTACTTGGCATTATTAAACTGAATCAAGAAGAAAATTCAGTTTTTTAGTTTTTTATTCGGGATTTTGATTCATGTGTTGTTAAGAATTTAAGAAAAAAAATGTGGTTTTTTAAAACTTGCGTATTTTGTACTTATTTCAAATAAATTTACTTTATCTATAGATTTAGCCAAGATTGGGGACCCTTCTACAGATTGTTTCGAGCTAAAAATAAGTTTTAACAGCACAATAAATAACACAATTTAACACATTACCACAGAGACAAATAATCCTCATAAACGAAACAGGAAGAAAAATATCAACACAAATGTTGGGAAGAAAAACTACAATTCAGTGCAGGTAATGGTCAAGGAGACCACCATCAAACTCAACACATTTCCTTGACTTATTTGTCTATGTGGTAATGTGTTAAATTGTGTTATTTATTTTGCTGTTAAAACTTATTTTTAGCTTGAAACAATCTGTAGAAGGGTCCCCAATCTTGGCTAAATCTGTAGATAAAGTAAATTTATTTGAAATAACTACAAAATACGCAAGTTTTAATAAACCACATTTTTTTTTCTTAAATTATTAACAACACATGAATCGAAATCCCGAATAAAAAACTAAAAAACTGAATTTTCATCCCGATTCAGTTTAATGATGCCAAGTATTTTTTTACCACAATTGTAGCATTTTCCACGTAGTTTTAGAAAATGGCATCAAACTTTGAATAAAATGGATACAGGGTGAACTTTTCGACAAAACCGAAAGATATCAAAAAAATAAGTACGGCCCTGCAGTTTTCGAGTCAGCGAAAAATGCGAGGTATTAAGTGTCATTAGTAGAGCATATCTACCAAATTTCGTTAAATTCGATCAATTCGTTCAAAAGATATCGTTCATCAAAGATTTCGGCGAATTGCACAAATCACCCCGTATAATCGAAACGAAGGGCCTCAGGAAAATTTCAAAACCAGATCCTGAATCGCCTTGAAAAACTACACCTACCCTTAAGCTATGGCAGTCATGTCGTGGGACACCCTGTATACAGGGGAATTATACAGGATGTTCCTAAAACATAGCCACTTTCAAATGTTCCTCGGATATGAAACTAGGTATGTCGATTTAAGTCAACTTATCTTAATACAAAGTTGCTTGGTTTAATTTATTACTATATATGAGATGCCAAACTGTCAATTCTGAAATTGTTCTTTCATTAAAAACTTTATACCTACTCATCAGGGATTTCCGTTATAGAGGCGTAGCCATGTAGCTAGACTATTATAAATACTTATTGGTTTTAATTCAAGTTTTTTATTTTTTTGAGAATAAGTATTAAACTATACGATCTACTATAATAATAATTGGTACATTAGATTTTAATACTTTTTATAGGTAATCGAAATAAAAAAATATTAATTAGGAACGTTCGAGAACTAAAACCAAAGAATTGGAAATTTTTTAAAATTACATTAGATAGTCGGGTAAAAATTGCAGGACCCGTTCCAGCCTAACTATACACCTAATTATAATACAAAGGTGAAATGAACTTAAGATTTAGTGTAGCTGACTCTATTAACAAATGTTTGAGATTTCTGGTTTATCGTTTTAATGTATTAAGATACCTACAGTTTTACTGGTCATTAACTTGGTGGCATAATTATATTCCTCTAGTTCTTTCTTCTTGAGAAATACCTCTGATGTCTTGATCCGATTTACCTTTTTCACAAAATTTTATTGTATAAGTATGTACAAGTCAAGATATTTTAATGTCATAAATCAGAGGTAAACAGAAACCCATTAGAAGCAGTTTACTCAACAATAGACGGGCAAGGTAGGTTGCAGAGAAAGTAATCACCACTACTGAGGGTCGCCTATTACTGATACCTGTTTATACTTTCTCGGTAATCCATTCTATAGAAATACTGTAAATGTAAAGGGATTATGTTTGTATGACTCTGATTTATGACTTTAAAATATCTTTAATGGGACTTATACCATTACATGTCAAAAGCAAATATTTCTTCTATTGTGCTGTTAGCGACAGGCTTAACCGCTGTGGGCTGGGTGTGATTATCTGTGTATGAGCTTATGTAGGTAATATTTTAATCATATCCTTTCAAGACGATCTCACTGAATTTCTGCTGGATACTTTCTGAAAATTAAACCTAAAGACTCAAAAAACTTCCAACTATAAAACCAAGAAGAGAAGTCATATGCTGATATGCAGACATTAATAATTTTTGTAGGAATTGATGCAAATTCTTTCAGCTTTGGAAAAATAAAAATCAGGGTGTCCGGGAAAATGTGGGAAATCTCTCGGAATCAGATAAAACATTAATAAAAGAAATATGACAAATTCCCATAATTTTTTTCCTAGCGGCCCTCCCTAACGGCCTCCTAAAGGACGTTATTGATAAACAATTTTTCTTGAATAACTTTTTAAACTACTTAATAAAATTTAATGAAAACTCAATGTACTTCAATTAGCACAACTACTGTTGTGTTCATTGAAAAAAGTTTGTAGATTCATTGAGCTATTCAGTCGTGATATTTTAGAGAAAATTTTTAATCTAAAAAAAAAATTTGTATGGTAAAATATCTTAGGGGTTGACTATTTCAATCCCTTCTAAGCATACATCAGGGTTGAAAAAAATTCAAAATACATATGTAGTTTCATTGACAATTAATATTTACCAATTTTCGTGTCTTTAGCTTAATATACAGGGAAAATAAAAAATAAAAACCATTTTTTCTTAATTCTTCGGAGGGGTGTAACTTTTTCGGGGAGAGTTTTTTCGAAAAATTCTATACCAAATACCCCCCTTAATTTTCATCACAGAATCACCCCTTAATTTTTTTCGGTGTTATTTAGATACACCCTGTATAAAAAAAAATACCTACAGAGGTATTCGTTCCAGGTAGTTCCAGGTAGTTTTAGTAAGGAGTGCTGAGGGTTATTATAATTAGTGTTTTCTAAGAAACAGATATGACTGGAAATTCCATATATACTTGAGTAAGGAAGAAAACGCAAAATCTCTATGATCATTGTTTAATAATGTAGGTATCATCTCCATTTTTATGGCTTTGTATATTTCTTATGAGCTCAAATATCTAATTCTTTTTCTCAAAGATGTAATTTTTTATGCTTTACATTTTGTGGTCTACAGACTAATCTCCCTATACCATTAAATAAAATTAACAAAGATATGATGAAATTAACACTATAAAAACCATTGCAGAAAATAACAGCTACCCTAGATATCATTTAATTGACCAATTAATTAAAAAGAAAATGAGACAAAATCTGTTATTGAAACATTTAATTCTATCACAGACACAAAAATTGGCAATTTTTCTCAATTAATTTTATACCTACATTAATAGTTATATTTATTATACAAGAGAAAAAAGTGATAGATTTTAGCTCGAGATGTGATTTCGTCCCCGACGCGTTTAGCGGAGGGGACAAACACATCGAGAGCTAACATCGCACTTTTTTCTTGTGTGTAATATACAATTTTTTTCTGCGAGAAGAAATATCAGTGTTAGAATGTCGAAAAACGTAGTTAGATAACTGAAAATTATGTCGGAAAAATGATTTATGTTAAACTTGGATTTTCAAACGATCTTTTATCGTAATCGACGTTGCCTGGTATAACGAAACGATTTAATTCGATAAACGTCATAATTTAATTAAAATTTTAGATAGTTTTGCAAAGATTCTTGTAAGGTCTCAATGAGTGAATTTATTAATATGGATAGTGATTGTTATGAAAATTCCCTTAATAATTGCCATTTGGATAATAAGGTAACTTTCCTTTACGTATATTTGATATAAATTTAATGATATCTGAGTGTTAATAGTAGCTATACCTAAGCCGCCATTTCGGGGAAATAAGTACTCATTTATTTCCCTGCTAATTCATTTTTTTCCCCGATAAGATGCAGCTCAAAATAATGAGGCATTTTTCTACCTGTCAACGGGGAAAAAAGGTCAAACTTTTAGCCCGTCGCAGAAAAATAGTTATTTATTATACAAGGGAAAAAAGTGATAGATTTTAGCTCGAGATCGGAGGGGACAAACACATCGATTATATCAGCATTATATTATTATTATTAAAATTATTATTTCAGCAACGACTGGCAATATTAAAAAAAAATCAGATTCTCATTAAACATTAAATTGTGCAACTTTTCTTATAGATTGCTTTTATCCGTCTTAATTCTTTCAATTAGGCATCAAATTATTTAAAGGCAATCCTATTCTATAATATGTTGGTTTGGTATTGTATTAGGTTGCTTTTATTCATCTTAGTTCTTTCAATTAACTATATTATAAGTACTTAGGCATTTTGAAACTCAATTTTATAAAACTCCAGAAAGTTTGCAATATTTGCATAAAGAAAGAGCCCTCGCCTCATTACCCCCGCCAGGTAGTAATGAGGGTGTGTAAAACTGTTGTGTGTGTGTGAAAACAGGTTTATTTGTCATTAGTACTCATTATAGTAACCCCCACGCCAGAGGCCACACCCACATTGGCGCTGCTGTCGGTGTTTGTCGAGGTTACCTTTATTTGCTGGCACGTTGTCCGCTTTAATTGACTTTGGTCTGTGAGACACGCTTGACGTTTCGAATCGACAAACTTGACTACTGATTGATTAGTTTTAATTCAGTCATCAGAACAAACGACAAGTGAAGTGACGTTCAGAATTGAAGTTCTTTTCTTTTTGTGACGTGATCGTGTTTGTATAATTTCGTAAATCTGCATCTGCAAGATTTCCAGTTTCCCGATAAACTTTGAAAAAGTTTGGTTTTCAAAAACCAACTTAAGTCGCATCACATGTGCGTCGAACCGAAAAATCCGTAGTTATGGTCAACCACTAGTGGCTAGGCTCAAGATCTTCGTTCTTTCAAGTTAAAAAATCGAAGAAGTAACCCTTGTGTTATTCAACCATCATTTCCTTTGTAACAGTAAATTCTCTAGAGGAAATCAGCTTTTACCTTCCTAGAAAAAGTTGAATTGTTACTGTTTAATAAGTGCTGTATGAAATATATTATTTACAAGTAAATATATGTACGTCCAAAACTTCAACAGTCTTTATTGGTGATACAAATTTCAATGTAAGGATTTGATTTGAAAACTTGAAGCTGTTTTTGTTCAATTTGAACTTGGAGATATACTAAGTTGAAGCGCCTGCTGTGACGTTAGTCTAGAAAGTGTGAGTTTAAAAAGCAAGAAAAATGTCTACGCTGGGAATGACTTCAGCCATCTCGACGGCCCAACCAAAACCGTCCGACATTCAAAAGACTACGGAACTCGAAGAATCCTTGAAACCGTATGATGTTTTCGAAAGTGAAGAGGAACTCAATCACCGAATGATTGTTCTGGGCAAACTGTACACTTTGGTGAAGGACTGGATTAAAACTGTTTCCCTCGAAAGAAACATGCCTGAAAACATTGCCGAAAATGTCGGAGGAAAAATCTACACGTTTGGGAGCTACAGACTTGGTGTCCATAGCAAAGGTGCGGATATCGATGCATTGTGTGTGGCACCGAGACACATTTTCAGACAGGATTTCTTTGGTTCATTTTATGAACTGCTGAAGACACAGCCAGAAGTAACAGAGCTACGGGTAAGTTTAATTTTTATGAAATAAAGGGCTGGTTGCACGAACGTGATTAAAAATATTTCAGATAATTACTGATTTTAAATGCACACTGAAAATATGGCGAAAATGATCTTTTATTTTTTATTGGTAATTAACTCTTCTAAGAGGGAGTAGAATTTACTTCCAGAAATATCAGAACAAAGCTTTGGTAATACAGGGCATTTTAAAATCGGCGATTATCTGAAAAAAATTTTATTACGTTCGTGCAACAGGACAAATTTTCTTCTTTTTTACACTTTTATCCATATTTTCTACATGACCACCTTTTGGTCATCTGAGCTGTTTTTTTTTAATACATTCAAAGTTCCACCATAAAATTTTTGGAAAGTATTTAATTAATTATCATTACAATGAGATTTTTTTATTTGCTCTGTTAGGGTGACATATACAGGGTGTTTCAGTGATATAGGGCCAATCGAGGGGCCAATTTAAATGGGTAGTTCCTCTCATAAATATAAGTTGAAAAAATAAATCTCAAGATGAGATGACGTTTCGTTTAAAAGATACAGGGTGTCAAAGTTTGAAAAAATATAACAGTTTTTGAGGGCATTAGGTACATAAGCGGCCAGTGGCACTCAGGCATACCTAGGTTGCATCAATATTTTATAGTAATTATGATTATTATCATTGAATATCTTTTGGTCTTATTTTTTGCCAATTTCATCTTAGCTTTCTCCAGGGTTTTCTTGTGTCAAAAGAAACATCTCTCAGCTCTCTCACTTGTTACTGCTACTTACTTTTTTTCTTTTTTTTTCTTTGTTCTTCTTCTAATCTACACTCTCTTGGTATTGTTACATTTCGATTGAGTTTGACTAACTCAAAATGATATTTCAGGCAGTGGAAGAAGCATTTGTTCCGGTAATAAAGATGAATTTCGATGGTATTGAGATCGATATGTTGTTTGCCAGGCTACTTTTGAAGGAAATTCCCGACTCAATGGACCTGCAAGATGACTCATTGCTGAAAAATTTAGATCAGAAATGCGTCCGAAGTTTGAATGGATGCCGTGTAACCGACGAAATCTTAAGACTCGTTCCGAATATCGAAAATTTCCGACTTACACTTCGAGCGATAAAATTATGGGCTAAAAGACACGGCATATACAATAACGCTCTTGGATACTTAGGAGGAGTATCATGGGCAATGCTGGTAGCTCGTACATGCCAGTTATACCCAAATGCGGCCCCGGCCACTTTGGTCAATAAATTCTTCCTTGTATTCTCTCAATGGAAATGGCCTCAACCAGTTCTTCTAAAACAGCCGGCCAGTGTTAACCTTGGCTTCACAGTTTGGGATCCAAGGGTGAATTTGCAAGATCGTTATCATTTGATGCCGATAATCACTCCGGCGTACCCACAACAGAATTCGACATTCAATGTTTCGACATCAACCCGCACAATAATGATGGAGGAGTTCAAGGGAGGCCTAAATTTGACCGATGATGTAATGCTAGGAAAAAGAAACTGGGAAAATCTGTTCGAACCACCGCCATTCTTCACCAAGTACAAACATTTCATTGTCTTGCTCGTGAGCGCCGAAAATTCAGACGATCATCTCGAATGGTGCGGTCTTGTGGAGAGCAAAGTGAGGCTGTTGGTGGGCACCTTAGAGCGCAACCAACACATTACGTTGGCCCACATAAATCCAGAAAGTTTCCAATATCTGGAGAGTCAGAAGGAGCCGAACTCCCAGTGTTCAATGTGGTTCATTGGGTTGGAGTTTGCCAAGAGCGAAAACCTCAACGTGAACCTCACTTACGACATTCAACTGTTCACTCAAACGGTAATCAACCACGCTTTGAGCATCAAGATGCTGAAAGACACGATGAAACTGGAAGCGAGGTACGTGAAACGGAAGCAGTTGACCCAATATTTGTCATCGAGTTTCATGAAGAGGGAGAGGAAAATCAGCATCAGCAGAACCGCTAAAACCGATTCAAATAAGAGGAAGTCTACAGACGGACCAGAATCTGAAAACAGCAATAAGAAAAACAGACTGTCAGAAGATGGCCAGCATTCGGTAAGACATAGTGTTAAGACACCTTTGAAATCCCACAACCCGAAGAGTTCCGGTTTTAATTGGTCACTGATTAAGTGACTTCTAAATTATTTCCTAAGTCAGAAAATCTGATTGAGCCAGTTGATGGCCTATTACTTATTTGACTAATGAGGCTTTTTGAAAAAAGAGCCCTTTAGAAATTTAATTTTGAACATATCTTTAAAAAAAAAAAAAATTATTAAATACAAAAAATAAACAAAAAGCAAATCTAAGAAAAAAAAATACAATTGAAAAACAAATAAAAAAAATAAATAAAATAAAAAAAAATAAAAAAAATAAAAAAAAAATAAAAAAAACAAAAGCATTAAAAACAAAAAATAAACAAAAAGCAAATCTAAGAAAAAAAAACAATTGAAAAACAAATAAATAAAATAAATAAAATAAAAAAAAATAAAATAAAAAAACCAAAAGCATTAAAAACAAAAAATAAACAAAAAGCAAATCTAAGAAAAAAATACAATTGAAAAAAAAAAATAAAAAAAAAATAAAAAAAAATTTAAAAAAAGCAATTGAGTATTGAGCAGTAAGAAAAAAATACAATTGAAAAACAAATTAAAAAAATAAACAAAAGTATTAAAAACAAAAAATAAACAAAAAGCAAATCTAAAAAAAAAAATACAATTGAAAAAAAAATTAAAAAAATAAAAATAAAATAAAAAAAAATTAAAAAAAGCAAAAAAAAACAAGAAAAAAGTAATTCTTAGCAAATCAATTTAGAAAAAAGTATTATTGAGCTTTAAAAAAATATTATTAAAAAAAAATGACATTTTAATGTCTCATTATTTTTGGTTTGGAAATTATTTAGCAAAATAACAAAAATTACTTGTAGATTAAGTTGTTTTAAAAACGTGCAGTAATTAACTAAGCCGACCGGCAGGGACCTCGATGGGAGAGTGATTAGAACTCTGGCTTGAGAAGCAAGTAAAACATTTTTTATTGTGCTTTTCGAGCCACATAGAGGTCCACTTGGGTTCAAGGGACAGACAATACACTATCCACTTTTGGCTTCTCGAAGCCTCCCCTGTCCAATTCCTATCCTCTGCCTCCACGCGGCGAACCTGGAAACCTGAGCAATCCTGTCGAACACTGGGTAAAAGTAAATACATATACAAATAAACAGTGAGTAACAGGATCAGAGCTCAGGGCTAAAGAGGAAGGGAGATTTCATTACGGGTGTACCTTTTTTTTTATCCAATTTTGGTTAGTATTTCATAATTGATTATCAATTTTGAGTATAAGATTTTGTTTAAAAGTTGAGGAATTGTTAAAGATTAGACAATTAACTAGATAGGATATTTCAAGCTAAAGTTAGCCACGCTTTGGTTGGATCCTGATCCTATTAGCACAAAAATTAATGAAAAAATTTTCTCTATAAAAAAGTTTTCAAATTATTTGGCAGTAGGTACAAGGTACAAGTAAGTATTTATTACTCAAGATCACAGAGTTACTGTGTGTAGACATTCTAATTACTGCGTTTCACTGTGAGGAATCACTCATGCCCACCTGTGATTTGAGGATACAAATAAGCAATGTAGACAAATTTTATTGCCTGATCTGATTTTGAAAATGTTAACAATCCTGTTATTTTCTTACAACCTATCTGTGTTTACATTCAGAAAATGTATTTAAAATATTTTGTTTAGATTATATGTATTCTTATTTTCAATTATTTGAAAATTAGGTAAAGGCAAGCGGTGTGTCGCAAATAAAAGGTATGATCCTTTTTTGTTAAACTCAATATATTTCGATCTTAATTTAGATCTTCATCAGGAGAACTGTAATTATAAGAAATCAATATTTTTTCAAAAAATCTTAAGATAAATACTTACAACAAATGATCAAAATAAAATTAGCATCTTTAAAATTCTAAAAATCTTCATAAGGTAATGTTAACCCTTAGTTGGTAACATCCGACTCTGAGGCGGATGCCAAGTTTTGATGCTGCGCTGAATCCAAACGAATCAATGTACAAAAATTTCGTATTAGGTATGTTCTAGTTGGTTGCCAAAAAGTCCATAGCCGCCTTCGCGAAAATACGTCTGTGAGACGGGTGTTACTCAGAACGATATATTTCAGTCCATCTCTCAGTCGGCGGTTGGTCGAAAGTATGGTGAATTTAAAGGTATAATATATAAAAAAATGTATAAAAATGAAATAAGTCTTGTTTTAATAAAATATATTTGTGTTTACTAGAATACATTCGAATAAATATGTAATTATACATATTATTATAATACCTATTCCGACTGAGCGACGGATGTTACCTATAATGCTGGAAATGTAATATGATCACCGACTGAGAGACGGATGTTACTTATAAAGTGAAAAAAAGTATGTTACCAACTAAGGGTTAATAAAGTTCGTTTTGTAAATTTATGCCAAAAAAATTTTTAGAATTTTAAAGATGCTAATTTTATTTTGATCATTTGTTGTAAGTATTTATCTTAAGATTTTTTGAAAAAATATTGATTTCTTATAATTACAGTTCTCCTGATGAAGATCTAAATTAAGATCGAAATATATTGAGTTTAACAAAAAAGGATCATACCTTTTATTTGCGACACACCGCTTGCCTTTACCTAATTTTCAAATAATTAAAAATAACGGTGGTTTACTACATTCATAATTTCTTATTTTCATATCATCGACTATCTACCTGAATATAACAAAAGTATTGTTTATAACTGCTGTTATTTTATTTCCATGATAAACATCGTTGAATAATGATAATATTAGTGACTAGTCATTGAGAAATAATATTTAAAAACAATACATTTTGAATTCCGGAAACTATTCGTGATAATCCATTATAGATAAACGAATCTAATCTAGGTATACAGGGTGGACCATCACTTATATCCATCCCCGAAAATAGAGGTTAATTTCAAAGAAGAAAAATTTAAACTTTGATGATTCGTGTAATTATAGGACCATAGAATGGCATAATCAGTGTAATTAATTTTTTTTTCATTGGGTCATCAGCGATAAAAAAAACTAATTTGGTAGTAATGTGACTAAAAAAAAAAGGTCTTTCTTCAATATATCAATAGAAATTGGTTAATAAAATCAAAATCGCTTAAAAGAAATATCAAAAAACTAATTACAAGGCCTGCAGAATTAAATAATTGAAAGGCCTCCATTAAATAAAATATGGAAATGACAGGTTTGATGACAGGATTGATATATGGTATACACCGTTCACTTATTATAAAAGAATTGGGTTATGGTGTAGGGTGATAGAAATCACTGGGTATAACCGCTGTCAATCATTGGCTGGAGTTTGGTTATGTCTCTTTTTTATGAGGTTGAAGTTTTATGGCAAGGAACAGGACATAGTTGCCAGATGGATTTTTGATATTTTTGGTATTCTTATTATATTTATATTTGCATCTTTGGGGGCTTTTTATTTTGAATCATTTAGTCACATATTGCAATCTTTAACTAGAACGCAATGTCGCTGGATCTAAGATCTTAAAATCTTAAGCTTTTCATAAGAGTTTGAGAAAAAGGTTATCATGTAATTTTGCCAAGTTAGGAAAATACACAAATGTACTTTTTGAATATAAAATAAAAAACTTGAATCAATTATATTAATTTACTTTTAATAAATACATAGCAGGTAATTAAAATATATCGGTACGTTTATTAAAATATTAAAATATAGGATAGGCACGTAAATGAAAAATATTTTTCGTCAATTCGTCGGTTATTCGGTATCGTAGTAGTGTGTCGGAAACCAGCCAAAGATTCTGGACTTCTGGCTTCTGGCCCAAAATTATCCCCCATTATCAATAACCGCTACTGCATCCTGCTTAGAATCAGAATCAGCGCTCTGATTTTAATAAGATTTTCACCATGTCCATTTGTTTCGTCCAGTCCTCCGAAATAAGTTTTTCACAATTATTATATTAATTTTGTCACATGTCGGGTGTACTTACATTTTGAAAGCTCTTCAAGACATACATTCTTTACTTTATCCTTAGAGGGAAGCTGCTAATTTACGTGCTTGTATAGTGAAGTTTACAATACCCCCATGTCATTTCGATAGGGTTGTATTGGAAATAGATAATTGCAAATCTTCCGGAAACACAAAAATTTCATAATCAGCGTGCCTGTTTTATGTGGGCTGCCCAAGGGTGTAATATCAAATTTGTCTTGTCTAATAATACTTGCTAATGCCACGGTCTGACTACTATAAGAGACAGTAATTACCAGCAATTTAGCAGATACAGATACACATACTCAATACTTACATTCCAAATATATTTCACCTTCTGAATGACTTAAATGTTTGCTCAAGTTTGGACTTTCTGGATCTTAATCATTGAAATGCTTTCTTAATGCGGATTTATTCATCTTAGAGATATTATTTTCGTCATTTTGCTCTTTTGAAATTTAAAATGTCAAAAATTTAATAATTTTATTTGTCAGTTTGAGAAAAATTGATCAGAGTAAAAAATCATCCTAGATAGATATCCTACTACTAAAACTTCAATTTGACTACATGGCTGTTAATCAGCTGAGACACTTTGAGTGATTTGACAAATGTCAGTCTATACTTAACCTTTAATATCTCGATCAGCTGATATTGTCAATCGAGATCTAGGGAGTTTTCATTTTTGCAAACCTAAAAACAAAAGTTCATGGCCACCTAGTTCTTTTTTAATATGTGAACGGTGTATAGTAATAAAATAAAATTGACCAATAACCTGAATGGGGTAGGTATCTATCACAGGGGGAATACTCTGTAGCTATTTTACATAAAAGTACATATTTTTGGTTCTAGTACATAAAAATACATATTATTGACAAAAGGTCACTAAAACATACATTTTTATTGAAAAGCTATACATGTAAATTTACGGCCTCATTCCAGTAACATGAAAACTTCATTTACAATGTTAGATTTTGTGTTGTATGTGCAATAATACTAACATTAACAATCTGCACTTGCAGCTAAGGTGTAGTGAAGTTTGGTTTTTGTAGCACAGGCAAAGCCAATTTACTTTTTGCATCTTGTGCTTTTTGATTTTTCTATCACCGGAAATGTGATTAAATCAAGAATTTTAGGCGATTTAAAAAAAATTGTTCTTCAAACTTCTTTTGCCTTTGGGCTTATCCCAATCTCACGGACCCCCCCCCCATGCCGTCGGTTGTACTCTAAATTCGAGCTCCCGCATTGACTTCTTAATTAATTTAGTCTAATTAAAAAGTGAAGGTAGCTGAGAGGAATATTCCCCCCTGAATGTTTTGTTTTATAACTTTCTACATAAAACAGATAGGGAATAAAGCATTTATTTGCAACTTATTGTAGAACAAAAGATTCTAAAAAGGTACATATTTTGCTACAATAAAGTCACTTTTTACATAATATGTTTTTTAACCAAGATGGCTAGGACCTCTGTATCATAAATCCTATGTAAACATCTTAAGTAAACAGTCTAAAAAGAAACCCCATTCCAGTTCAATGGCACACTGCATTGGGCATTCTTCTGACTGTTTAAGGATTTATGGTAGGTAGGTACCTACCTTCTTCAGATTATTGGCGATTTTTATTACTACCATATACCAATGTGTCATTTTCATATTTTATGTATTTTATTTAATATTTAATTAAAGACTTGTAATTAGCCTTTTGCTATTCCTTTTCAACGATTTTGAAGAAAAATCGAATTTATTTTGGTCACTTTACTACCAAATTACAGTTTTTTATTGCTGATGGCCCAACGCAAAAAAATTATTTAAACTGATTATGCCGTTCTATGGTCTTACATTAAATTACATGAATTATCAAAGTTTCAATTTTTTATTTCTAAAATTCGGGGGTGGACATAAGTGATGAACCACCCTATACAAAGTGGGTACTACAAATAACATTTTTTTCTTTTTATAGTAGTGGAAACTACGTTATTTGCAACTTAAGTAGATGCTAATTCTTCTGACTATATTTTTTTATTAACTTCCGAGACCCGGCGTAGCTGAGAAGTCTCGGAAGTTATACTAATTCTTGCTTCCCAAAAACGCCTGTCACTCGGTCGGGCGTACGGTCCCATGATGCCTATTGAAAATGAGTGGGATCCGTTACCGGGAAGTGTTATTTTTTTGCCGGGAGGCAAACAGAGCAATAGAGAAAGGATGTTAAACATGCAGGAATGGAAATAATTTCAGCATGGGCTATAATACCCAACGATAGTAATAGTGATTATGGTTATTGACATTAAATTATTTTTTATATTTATTTAAAACGTAATGAAACATTATTAGAACTCGTCTTCAATTAGCTTAGGAAGGGTGCATTCCAGAAAGCAAAGTTAATTTTGTTTTAGTTTAAAAGCAGCAGTAACATGCTTGCTCTAGTAATCATAAGCACACCAGTTACGTTTTCCGTTTTTTTTTTCCAGTTTGACGACAGTACCAACAGTTCGATGACAGTAACCAATTGCAGTGAGGATTCCAACAGTAACATAAGTTTAACAGAAGAAATTAGCTGTAGTATAACGCCAGTACCTCCATGTCATCAAACGAGTAATTCCACGACACCACAAGAAGCCCTATGTACATGATAAATCCATTTGTAAATATACAAAATCATTTATTTTATTTTTTGTAATAATTTTCTTTTATATATTTTTATGTCGTGAATGTGCTGCTGTTTGTTTCGTAGGGTAATATTATGTTTCAGAAAATTCTTATATTCGTTTGTATGGTCAAAGCTAGGTACGTGTAGTAACAACAAACTCAAAAGTATCCCTTTTAATTGTATATAATTATAATGTATATGATACAAGTGAATAAACTCATGTGCCTCCACTTTTTGACTTCATTATTTATTACTTTCGTAAACAATTAATTATAAATTATATAGACTACTTTGGTGCTTGTGAATTTTTTCATTGGTTGGATGTATTTTTTATAATAATTAATAATAATTATCTTTGGTCACTTCAATTCCTCATTTGTGGTATTTCTACAAGTAAGGATGTTTGTAATTTTTGTGAAATAAAACTACAAACATCAATGGAATAAATTTTCTTTGACCTTACATAATGTCAAATTGTCCATAGCCTCTTTCCTGAAAAGAATGACGAATGACATTCCCGCTTCAATAAATGCACAACGGTGCACTTGGTAAGCCATTAGGCAAGAAGAATTTTGACAGTCATTACAGGTTTTTGCTGTCATATTTCATTGTAAGGTTACATTCATTTTTACAACCCTGGGTAACCTGCTGAAAACAAGATGATTCAAATTTAAAAATTATCAGAGTCTAATGTTATTTTTTAAATTGTTTTTGAAAATTTATTTAAAGACCCCGGAGAATCCTTATGGAAATTTCCTGGTCAAATTTGTTGTAATTTTGGGAAACGGAAGTATTCGATGGGTAGAGCAGAAGTCTCCATGAGCATAAACCCAGAAAAACACCCATTTCTTGAGATTTGTTCTATGCCGTTGCCATATCCATGCCTGCCGTGAATATAATTATGCCATGCAATCCATGACTATTTTATATGTATAACAGTGATAAATGATACGACCAATCAGGTTTTGATCTGTTTCTGGTCAACTCCCTGTAAAAACAATAAACTTTTAAAATTTTATAATCTTTAGTAAGTATATGAAAACGTATAATGAGCAAAAATTCGTCAATTTAGTGGCCAAGTTGCCATAACGGTCAGGGCTATAGCAACAGTTTTTTCCCATAAGATGACATGTTTTGAAAAATGCGATAACCAGAATTTCTAAAGATGAAGCTTGACATATACGACGTTTCTGTATCGGGAACTTATTCTTGATTCAGAATGCATATATGCCAGATTGTAAACATAAAGGTACAAGAGGCTAGTGGGGCCTGGTTGTTTGGAGTAAAAAAGAGGTGCATGTATTTTTTTTAAGGGAGATGTCCTGGCGTAATTGGTTAGGCTCTGGACATCTTGTTTTAAAAAAATAATAAGACCCACTAGACACCTGTGCTTTCGTTATTACAATCTGTCATAATAATTAACTGAATGACAGAAAAAATAAATATTCAAAGGTGAATATCTCGAGAAAATTAGTTTTTGTGAGCTTATGCCCATGGAGACTTCTGATCTACGCATCGAATACTACTGATCCCTAAAATTACAACAAATTTAGCCGGGAACCAATTTTCATCCAGATTCTGTGAAGTGCTTTATAAATATATGCGACAGTTTTGTCCATTAGTACACATATTGAATCAGAGGAGGGTTATTTTGACCGTACCAGTATCCTGTTCCAGATGTTTTTAGAGTTGGCTGTGATATTTTTTCTTAAAGTTGGATACCCTGTACAGTCGATTTGAGCTACTCGTTCTCAAAAAAGTTCAACAATTTTCCGCTTTGCTCATATTATGCCATTGCGATTATTTTTTTTAGTTACATAAATTGAATATTTCTGAAGTATGAAATTCAATAATAATAGCCGTGTTCTTTTGATGTTAAATTTCAAATCATATGAATCATGATTTATTAAATTAATAGAGCAAAGAACGCATCAGACATTCATCAATTATTATGGTTCACATGTGAAGTCCATTGAATCGAAAGAAATCAGAAAATTTTAATGATTCAGTGGGGTAAGGGGATTACGGATCGTGATCACAAAAGTAGCCAGAGTTTGAATCCGGATTAGAAATACCCGTTTCAATTGCAATATTGTGACCAAAAGAACACAGATAATGTTGTTTTTGTTGCTATGGTTTACTAAGGGCCGGTTGTTCGTACGTCAGTTAAAAATTTTGAGATAACTACTGATTTTAAATTGCAAATTTTGAAAATACGGCGAATATAATTAATGATCTTGTATTTTTAATCAGTAATTAACTCTCCTTAAAGCGAGCAGAATTCATTTTCAGAAATATCAGACCAATGGTTTGATAATACAGGGCATTTTAAAATCAGTAGTTATCTCAAAATTTTTAACTGACGTACGAACAACCGGCCCTAAAAATTATAAATATTAACCTTCCATTTTTAAAGTTTTAACTTCAATCAAAAAAATCGTTCACCTTTTCGTTATCTGTCAATCATTTCAAAATTGACACTAAAAACTTGACTATTGCTTAAATCTTCAACAGTATTTAAGTTTCAACCCTATTCGATTAATAAAAATGGCTAAAGGTAGTTGAGAAATACACAAAAAGATGTACCTAATACCAAAAACAATAATCAAAACAATGAAGTAGTATAAGGAATTGAATCCCAAAATTCCAAATGAAACCATAATTTCATGAATAAGTAATTTAATGTAACTTCAATATTCCTACTCAAAATAATATTTTGCTATTCTGGCAACATTAGTTAAAATAAAAAATCAAAGTCAAATTTGATTTTTTTGAATCCTTAACTTTTATAAATTTAGCATATCAAAGGTAGCTCAGCATTCCAAGAGGTGGTTTCAACATAATTCAAATTTTCCATAGCCAACTTTAATTTAAAAACTTCAGCAATAAAAAATAGATCATAAAAAGTAATTATTATAAAGTTAAACCATCACATTCCCATGATTTGCATATAGGATATCTTAGATTTGTGGGTCATTTCTTTTTAAAGTAAATCAAAAATTTCTAAATTGGTTCAAAAATTTATTACTGCTAGACAACAAACAATTCAAATATTTAATAACAAAGCTTTCTCAAGTTACAAAAATTAAACTAACTACTTTACACATACAATTAAGAAAGTAAATAACAATCCCATTTGAATGAAAATAATTTAACAGTGTTAATACTTGTTACAATGTGAGTATGCAGTGAATCCAGGTTAATAAAATTAAAATGAACATACATAATATATCTATTACTAATAAGAAAGATGGCAATTTTACAAAATCAGTAAACCATTCTATAGTTCAACACCCGGTAACTAGTCTTCCAAATCTTAAATTCATAGAACCTCAGTATTGCTCACAATTTCTATTAAATAACTAGCTGACCCGGAAAAACGTTGTGTTACCATTTCTTATTTGGCAGATATGGGTAGGAGAGTCGGTAGGTAGGTAAATACCCACCTATCCACTCACCTACCCACCTAGTCCACCTACCCTTCTACCCCACCTACCCACCTAATTTCTAGATGACAATAAATCAATAAAATTGTTGAATAAAATCGCGCGTTGTTTTAAAGACCTAATATCCACTCATACTTTAATATACTATTATTTAAGATTTAAAATTATTATAATAAATATTCATTTATAATAAAATTAATATTTATTTGAAATAAAACATGTGAGTTGGCAAAGAATATTATAAAACCGATCAACAGGTTGGAGTCTTTAAGAAACAATTACAGCAGCTGAATAATAATTCACAATGTTAGAATAGTTGTCACTTCTCCACCAAATAATATTTGCTGTAACCGGATTTCATTAACCTGAATATAGTAATTTAATTTTTGTTAAGTTATTTGAGGCACTCATCGCATATTACAGTTAATAAAAAATTATTTATTCTAGTTTTATCTAAAATAGCATTTATAATTATTTTTATTAATTGATTTTACATTTAATTTTTACACAAAGTAGCCCACTGACTTGAACGCAAAAGTTTTATGAAAATATTAGTGGGTCGAGTAATTTGTAATTTTTGTAAGGAAGTTATTTTACAGAACTATAAGATTTTTATGAAATTTTGAATTCAAGCTTTTTGGACAATAATAATAATTATAAACAACTTTTATTAGCAATTTCTTTTGGATCCCTACTACTATACGGTGTGATCCCGAAATGGCGGACACCACAGCATCCATTAGGGATTAAATATTCTAAATTCATTGACTTTTTCTCCAGTATGGCTCCCTTAAGAAGATATGACCACCTTTGTGGAAAATAAAGTCACAACATTGCACTGGATACCCTTCTTCAGGCAGAAAAATAATTTATAGATCGACACAATACCCAGATACATGTTACTATGGAAACATATGAAATGGCAAGTCCAACAAAGCTGAAAACAATAATCGTTGCGCGGATACATATTCGATAATATTCAAAATCTCGAATACGAACGATGTCACATTGAAAAATTTTGTTGAACTCGGGTAATAGATAAACTTTGAATGCCTGTAATTCCGTTCCCGATAATAAAAAAAGCAAACACTATCGTAATAGTTATGTCAAATCATGTGCTTTGCCAGTGGAGGTTGTTTAAATTTGACTGCCATTTTGATTTTAATTTTAGAAAAAGGACACCCTATATCTCGGTAACGAAGCCGAGGAAATAATTTTTGTTTAATTTTTACAGTCTTTCTGAACATCCTCTACAACATCCTATTTCGGGATCACCTGTATATAGATGATACGAACTCTTGAATGTTCCATTTATTTCAATATCCCAAGTGGCTTTCCCTTTGTAGGGGGGCCCCCCCCCCCCTAAAAAATCCCCCCCCCCGATATCTTTTAGGCCATAGTAGATCTTATGGTTTTTCGATCTTTGCGGAAAATATGATTCAAATTGGATAAAAATTAAAAACAACATAAGGGTAGTCTACTTGTGAAACACCTTTCAAAAAAATTTTCATGCCCAAAAGGCTTAAGAGTGTTTTTAGAACTAGCTCCATAATGTTTGAAATGTATGAATAATACAGGGTGTTTTGTAATTGAATGTCAATATTTAAGGGGGTGATTTTTGGGTCCATTTTAAGAAGAAAACTTCATAAGAAAGTATGTCCTAAAAGTCTTAACTTTTGAGATACAGGGTGGTAAAGTTTTTAAAAATAAATAATTTTTTCATAATATCTGTAATACCGCTCTGGATATTTTAATGAAATTTAACAGACAGGTATTACTCATCAAGAGGCATTTTTTCATGTACCACATTTCGTTTTATCTCCACCAGTAACGATCGTGCAGAATTTTACCTGCATATTTTTATATTTTTTTATTGTCATTTAACGACAATCTTGTGACCATGTAGAGAAACAGATTTTATTTTTTTAGGCCAAAACCGTGCATCGGACTGAGAAAAAATAAGTAATCAAGTTTGGTTGGAAATGAATGGGGATTCCAAAAATGATTTCTATTTGAACAGAAATCAGTGGAGTACCATCAATGTCTGCTAAAATATGCCGGTAAAATTCTGCACGATCGTGCACCATCGTCACTAATGGAAATAAAATGAAACGTGGTACATGAAAAAATGCCCCTTGATACGTAATACCTGTATACGAAATTTCATTAAAATATCCAAAGCGGTATTACAGATATTACGAAAAAATGATTTATTTTAATGAAACTTTACCACCTTGTATCTCAAAAGTTAAGACTCTTAGGACATACGTTCTTATGAAGTTTTCTTCTTAAAATAGACCCAAAAATCGCCCCCTTAAATATTGACATTCAATTACATAACACCCTGTATAAGGTGATCGCATATAGTGGATTACAATCAAAGGGGAAAAAATAAGTCCAAAGATATTTTTGGACCAGCTCCTGCAATGCGAATACACCCTGAACATCTAAAGATGTCACATGGATCTAACCAGAGATACTTATGTGTAAACAGACCACTTAGTATTTTACCATGCGAGTACTGAGACTTTATACACATTGCAATTGATAGTTTCTATGGTAAATTGTTATAATGAGATAGTTTCCATGGTACATCGTTTCAATGGAATTGTTTGCAACAATATTAACAATGAATTAGGTATCTAAGGTAACTCATTGAAATAGACTTTAACAATTTCCCTGTGTATAATCGTTCAGTATTCAACGTAATCGTACTATTCCACCTACATGTTTATATAATTCTGAGTATAACATAGTTCTTCCTTCATTAAAGCAAATGGAAGCAGATCTTTCAGTTTTTTTTATATATTTTTTTAATTTATCATGAATGAAGGTTCTGATTTTTTATTTTATCGTCCTGACCCTAAAAAAATGAAAGAACTTTTCAAACTATTGGGCAGTACATAGTTTCATTGCTGGAGGGAAAAGCATACATATTGTAGATCAAAATTAACTACACATAAGTGCAGATATTTGTTAGGATCTAGAAAACAAACACAAGTATTGGGAAAATTTTCGATTTACACTTGACAGTCAAGATTGATTCAAAATAACCTTAAAAAAATAAACATAGCCCAGATGACACAGTTAAACATCTTAGGAAAGCCATTCAAAAAAGTATATGGATAAGTATTCCAATTATTGCAGACAAAAATAATAAGAACTATACAATTTACGCATCGTCACAAAAGAAGAATAGCTTTAAAATGAACACTAAGGTAAAAATGTCAAACAACACGTGCTACTCAGCATTTGATAAACTAAAAATACTATCACAGAAGTTGAAAACATAATTCATCATCTTTCAAATCAGTGCTCCTCATCATAAAGCAAATCTAAATAGAGATTAAAAGCTGAAATGATTATTAAACAATCACAAGAATAATGGAATTCAGAGATACTTGAAAAGATACAGAAAATACCTACAGACTATGGAAAGTGGAAAAAATCCATCGCTGACTGCTGCACACAAAAATGGGCTAAAACTAGTAGCGAGAAAGTGGCACATTAACTAACACCTCTACAAAAAGTTGCTCTTTTTAAAGTTTGAGTATGATGGGTATGGAACACTAAAATATTATACAATACCAGACTTTTACCACCAAGCATTGAGTTTTGAGACTTGACGGTATCAGGGGGAGCATGGGTACAACTACAGCTTCATAAGTGCAGAAGAGTATTTATTGTATTTGGAGCTGTTTCTTCGAATAATTGCTAGGCTCTGAAATTCACGGTCCGAACATGTTTCTTTAAACAGGATTAGTCATGAAGACTAGAATTCACAACATGCCTACCTAACTACAACATTCAGTCTCATTTTAAAAATTACTAGTGACTAGATCGCGTGCCATGAAGATGAATCAATAAAAATAAGGTCTTCGGAGAATGGATTACAATTTCAAACAATTCAAACATAACCAAATTATTTTTGTTGGCAGCCATTTTGCGCACAGAAATACCTAATTAACAAAATGGAAGAAACATTCGAAGCTATCTACTAATAAGTTTTGTGATAGGAAGAGAGCGAGCGAGCGAGCGAGAGAGAGAGAGAGAGAGAGAGAGAGAGAGAGAAAATTACACATACAACTTGTGAAATGTTCAAAATATTTCAAAATGTGTAAAGCGCAATTTTTTATTTCTTAAAATTGTAATTTTCTAATAAAGCTTTAATTAAAATTTTGGTTTATTGTAATAATTGTTTTCAAATTCAAATTTTTTGTTAATAATTAGAACATGTGCAATAACTTAGGTCAATGCTAAATGGGGCGCAGTGTTGGCGCGCAAGAACCAATGAAGACCAAGAATTTTTTTAAATGAGGCTGTCGATTTAAGAATTTATAACTAAAATTCTGTTGACTGCAGTTTTAGTAAAAGTGGCATAATGATTTACGACTATGATTAGAAGAGAAGATGAGCTCCAGTTTCAAGCAAATACTGAGAAATAAGCAAAAAACAGGTGGTTATTTGTAATAAATAATGAATCTACATCTGATAAATCTTTGGTTCTATTGAATAAAAATATTTTTTTTGTTATATTTTGTTACATAATATCATATTTCTCAATCAATATTATTAATTTTTAATTATTATGGTAATTTTAGCGTTGGCCGGAGTAACGTTGTAACTTACATAATTTTTTTGAGTAATTTTTTCGATTCAGTAGGTTTATATGGGCAGAATACTTCCAACAAAGCTTTAAATATGGCCTAATTTACCTTAAATAATATTTAAACAATAATTATGTTAACAATCGCCAAATGAAAAATTTACATTCAATAATGTTGCAAGTTGCAAGGTACATTTTTTGAGTCTCATGTAAAAATGTAAGTTACAACGTTACTCCGGCCAATGCTAGAATTGATTAAATTATATTTTATATATTGATATAATTATACATTTTAATTACAAGCACTCTTTTTTATAATCATTAAATAATAACGAATTGATGGGTTATCCTGCCTAAATGAAGCCATCACATAATGAGCATAAATAGCTCCCAGCTCCTCTTTGGTATCAATAAATATTAGAAGCACCAAGATTATTGAGAAATATCACAGCCTACTGTTAGGGATGAAACATGGTACGAAATAATAAACGCTTTGTACCATCAGACGAAAGTTGTAGAGCGGAAAATTTCGTACATATTTGGTTCCAATACTTTTTTGAAAATTCCGCTTAGTATCCCTGCTACAGGGCCAATAATTGTTTGTATAAATACACCCACTTTTGCATCTTTTTTCAGTTTTTCGACCAAATCTATGGATTTTCTTAGAATGCAACAAGAGATCAAAAACTTTTCAACCCAAAATTGCAGGAAACAACAATTTTTTTCTGACTATATTTTTCCAAAATGCATAGTTTTGGCTTCAAATCTAAAACCAGGCGCAAAAGTCTGGAAGTAATATAAAAAATTCAGCACCCGTCCTTGAGGGGCTAAATGAAGCAGAGTTTGCAAAAAAGGTATGGAACTAAAATTACAGGAAATTTTCTGATCTACGACTTTAGTACTATGGAGCTTTCCACCAATATATGTATATAGTTTTCCACTCAAACACAAAAAAATAGCAAAGAGCGGAAAAATCACCCTGTATATGTCTATTTCTCAGAAGACACCCTTGTTTGGAGTGATCCGTATGAAAAATATGTTCACACAGTCCCAACCCGTCTTCCTATACCGTATGACAAGTTTCAAAGCAGAACATAGGCGAATAGCATTGGAAATCACATATTTGTGGTTTATTTCTCACCACTTTTATCTACAAGAATGGTAATGGTGTCTATCGAAAGAGAATTGTTTTCTGAGCATGCTGATACCAAATACTTAACAATTAACAGTTTCTTTATGGTGACAGGACAACTTAAACATTTTCAAAATTAAAAGTGTGAGCGGCTATGACATGCCTAATTCGAATAATTTTGTTACTGTCAAAACAAATATTTTAAATTACTGATACACGTTTCCCTGCAAACATTGTCAATGAATAATAATAATAATAATAGCTATTCTAATGCGTGTTTATCGCCGTAGTACTATTAACTGGCCGGCCAGATCTCCCGATTTAGCACCTTATCCTTGTTGTGACTATTCTTGAGATCTTGGGGTTACCTTAAAAATAAAATTTACAGAGCTCGTGGTGGCCGAATGTGCACTCGTTAATAACCAACAACTTGGACAAGTTCGAAGCGCAATTTATAAAAGGGTGGGAACATTAATTTCAAAAAAATAAATTAAATAATTGAAAATATTTGCTTTGACAGTGAAAAAGTTGTCCGAATTTAGCATGTCATGGCTGCTCATCTTTTAATTTTGAAAATGTTTAAAATATTCTGTCATGATATAAAACTGTTAATTTGTAGATATTTTGGTATCAGCATGTTCAGAAAATAATTCTCTTTCGATAGACATCATTACCATTCTTGTAGAAAAAAGTGGTGAGAAATAAACTGCAAATATGTAATTTCCCGTGCTATTCGCCTATGTTCTGCTTTGAAACTTGTCACTCGGTATAGGTTGCCTTGCTATAGGAAAAATTTCTTTAATTTTTCCCAATTGCTAGGGGCTAGATAATCATTAAACATTTGTAAAATTGATTTCGTTTGACTCCGTTTACAGGTTAATTCCCTTGAAAGAAATTTTTCATCCCTACCTGACCTACTCCTACTAATACCATGTGAAGAGATAATAAAGTGATAAAAAGTAATAAAATTCAATTTTCAAAGCTCACTAGATTTGCGTCAACTAAAAATTGATGAATATAAGTTCTGCTGCTACAAAAATGACACAGAGGTCTAACAAAAATAATAAAGCAGTGACCTCCACCAACAATCAATATCCAATCTTACTTTCTTGTGGGGAACTCTCTTATTTAAATATTTCCAATTTTGATTTGCACAGAACTACAAACATACAATTTCAATTATTATTAAAAAAATAATAAATAATTAATTATTAAACATAATTTTCACTTAAAATAGTTGAGCATAATATTTCACAGTAGAAAATTACACTTTGTAATTCAGTAGCGACATCATAATTTAGTATTGTAATTGTAGAACCTTAACAGCAGTCCTGAAACTGTACAACCTAATACAAAATGACTGCTTGTATCAAATTTCAGAATAAACATTGACAATTCTATTACCTGTCTTACTAGATAAGCAAGTTTTTTCAACACTATAATTTTTTCAACATTCAATAATTTCATCAGGCGATTCTGCCTGAATACCATAAGAGCTAGCTATCACTTGATAAATAAATATAATCCAGATGCTGGTTTGCTTATAAAATTATTTAGAAGCAGTCTTCTAGATGTAGGGTCATGTAATTTTGCATTTTGAACATAAAAATGAACCGGCAATGCCAACATGTTGCTATTGTCTTACAATTTAGATTGTGATAAATTACTGCTCCTACCACAAAAAAAATTAACAATAAATATAGCTCACAATCAACAATATTTACCTGGACAAATTTTTAATTATCGCTTCAAAATTGAGCATAAAAATAATAAAAATAAAAAAATATAAAAAACATCAACAGGTGATCAGTTCTGATTCTGACTGGTATCTTCTGATCTTCTTCGAGCTCTAGAAGTGCGCCGAATTTGATTCAGACATGCCAACATCCTGATCATGAAAGCTGCAGGTACGGTAATCGTGTCCCTAGTTTCATCCAGCATGATGGCGTTCCTCGTTACGAGCTGAATGGAGACAATTATCAATTACGATAATTACATTCGATGTATACGAAAATTACTTACATCTTGAGCTACTTGTTCTCTAAAATTGTTTTTAGAAGCCAACGGTGACCAGAGTTTGATGTCGTGGTCGATTCCACTGGTAGCCAGCAACGGTAGGGTAGGGTGGGGTTGTAGACAATTGACAACATGCTCATCGGCCTGTAATATCATTTTCAATTCAGCCGTGTACCGGTCCCATATGAATACGTGTCCACAGTCAGAACCGGACATCACAAAATCATTGCCCCAGAAATTGGCTTCTTTTATCATTGTTCTGAAATAAGTTCACCATCGAACAGTACCTTCACAATATGACTGATAAAATTTACCTTGCGTTACGGTGTCCAGTGTACTTCATTTTCAATTTTGGTACATATATCGGGCCTTGATTATCACATGTTATGTCACAGGTTGATTCTGAATGATCGGCATCGAATGCATCTTCATCACTATCAATGTCTCCATCACCGTGTGAATGCTACATTGAAATAACTTAAATTTATTAATTAAATTATGTAAAATGTTAAAATCATTCTAAAAAAAAATTAATGAGAAATAAATAAGGTAGGTACTTAAAAATAAGAAAAGAACATTTTTACTCACAACCCCCTCCCCCCCTAGACGTGTTAATGCTAATGTTAATAGTACAGTTGAATGAATTTTTAAATTAAATAATAAGTTAAATTTTTTTTGTAAAAAATATATATATATTTACATACATTAATTATAGGTAAAGGTAAGTAATATAAATAACTACCTAAATAAAGAAACAATATAAACAAATAACATAAAGAGTGTAAATCAGTTACTTACAAGATCGGTTTTGGTAGAAATTAAATCAGCCGGAAGTGCACTTTCAGGTTGTACGTCGACACATGTCGAAGTTGAAGGCACGTCTGGCAAATTAGACAGCGACGATGAGGGATCGTCCGCTTTCAAACTTATGGTAGACTTGGCAGAACTTTCCTCGCAAAAATTAAAACTGACAGAAGGCTCAGAGCCGTGCTGTTCGATGTAACCGTCTCTTAAGCTTTTCAGGGCGTTCAGGTCTGTGTGTATTTGACTAGAGACCGAAGAACTGGCGGCCACTTCACCAGAAGTTGAGGGTAGATTTGATGACGAATTCTGTTCCTGGGATCTAAAAAAAAACATAAAATTTATAATGTTATGAAATTTTGTCATGTTGCAGGTTTTTCATTTTTCTGTCGTGATTTATTATTTTGCTTGTACCAAGAAAGGACTGTAAATAAGCAAATAGGGAATATAAACTAGTATATTATGCAACGAGCTTATAATGAAGGCTATTAATACGCGAGTAATAATAGAAGAGCGTATTAATAGCCATTATCTGCGAGTTCCATACACTATTTTTTCTACGACCCTTTTTTATTTCATAGAAAAGATTAAAAAAGTATATATTTTAACAATGACCTGTGTACAATTGCGGATCATTGAGGTTAAGATAGGTTGCTATTTGCTTACGCATATTAGGTACCAAATTCTCTCTTCGTTGCTAAGATTATTCTGCTGAGACATGTTTTAGTATCAAGTTTAAAGGGCACTACTCACTACTGCGTAATTTTTATTATGCGAAGTTCGAATTCCGAATTTTACGCTTCGATTTTGAGATTAATTAATAATTTTAATAACATCGACAGTCATTAATTACGATATTGTATGACTGCGCAACGCGGGTCGCAGCGTTGCCGCTTTGAATACTATATCACGGAGCGCTACGAATGATATAATACTTTATCTTCCCATCTTTTACACGATATACCTACTTATCAAATTAATTAAGGTAACATAAAATCTTGATAAATTTTCTTTGAATGTTACTTGTATTCGCCGTTTTTTATATCGACGAACTCGGACTACTGCAGAGTGAATTTTGAACCTACAGTTCTTCTGCTGAATATTCAGTCTTTGAGTGGTAAAATTGATGAATTGATCTTGGATACGTCGACTTTTGCAAGTTTGACGGTGTTGTGTGTGACGGAGACTTGGGCCAGCAGTCAGTCTATCGAAGGTATGTACATAGATAATTTTGTGCTGGGAAGTAGCTATTCGAGATCTGAGTTAAAGGGGGGAGGTGTAGCTATATGGATCCGGCCGGACAGAGTTTTCAAGCAAATTAATCTGCTTGATCTATGTGTTGAAAAACATTGTGAAATGTGTGCGATACGTTTTAGGGATTCAACTAAGAAAATGTTTGTGATACTTAACTGTTACAGATCGCCTTCAGGAGATCTGAGTGTGTTTTTTAATAATCTAGAGGAGGCTTTTGATAGGATATTTGAGCCAGAGGTCAACATTGTACTTTGTGGTGATTTTAATATAGATTATAATTGTCAATCATGTAATCTTTTGAAGCTTAAAAATTTTGTGAAACAATATAATCTAAAGAATATTGTTGGTTGGCCCACGCGCGTTACTGCCGCCTCTATCTCTTGTATAGATCTAATTTTTGTAAATTTCACAGTTGAGGGCTCAACATGTGTATTGGACAATCAGATCTCGGATCACAGAACGGTGCTTTCGGGTGTTGGTTTTGATGGAGGTTCTTTGAGAGGCTTGAACTCATATATCAGCAGATCATATAGGGAGGATCAGGTGGTGGAGTTTGAGCATGACCTTCAGTCACTTAATTGGACTTCGGTTTATGTACAAAGAAATTTAAATCAGGCTTTTGATGAATTTTATGATACTTTTCTGTATTTTTTTGAATTTAGATTTCCGAAATCTCGAAGATATGCAAAAAGCGGCTGTAAGGGATGGGTGACAGAAGAACTGAGAAAATCTAGCGATAACTTAAAACTCACCTATTCATTAACTTGTGATCTTCCAGAAGCAAGGGAAGAATATAATCGTGAAAAGAGGAAGCATAGGAATCTAGTAAGGGAAACTAAAAAAATATACTATCAGCTAAAAATTAACCAAGGAGAGAATAATATTAAATCAGTGTGGAATGTTGTCAATGAATTGTCTGGTAAAAATAGAAAAACCGATGCGGATTTTGAGGGGGTGATGAAACAGGGATACAGTGGGGAGGTCATATCAGACCCGAACCTACTAGCGGAAACGTTCAACTCTTTCTTTATAAATGCGCCAATGAACGTTGTTAAAAAAATTACTTCTAGAAAAAATTCATATACAAATCCGTCTGAAAGTGGAACTTATAGTGAGTTGTCTTTCTCACTGTGCCCGCTGACAGAGGATGAACTCTGTGATCTGGTTGGGAAAAAATTGAAACCAAAAAAATCAAGTGGTCCTGATGACATTCCAGCCTTTTTAGTCAGAAGAATTATAGGACTTATAGCGAAACCGCTGTTATATTTAATTAATCCATCTTTTTGTACTGGCGTATTTCCGGATAGGTTAAAAATAGGAAAAGTTCTGCCTGTATATAAAAAACAAGGTGGTAAAAGATTGGAGAACTACAGACCGGTCACAATCCCGTCAGTGTTCTCAAAGATTTTTGAATACTGCTATCTGGACAGATTTCTTAGCTTCTTGATGAATCATGACATATTGTCTGAGTGTCAGCATGGATTTTACCCTGGAAGGTCAACTCATACGGCGTTCATAGTCTATATGAAAAAATTACGAGCTACATAGATGGAGGCGAGTGTCCCGTTGGTATACTCTGTGATCTGAGCAGGGCTTTTGACTGTGTTAATCATGGCCTATTGATTAAGAAGCTTGAATATATAGGTGTAGGGGGACAACCACTGAACTGGTTGAGGTCATTCTTGCACGACCGTCGACAGTATGTAAGTATTATGACTGGAGACACTGGACAGAGAAAAGACACAGTCAATTCTGGGACACAGATTTTGAAAATGGGTGTTCCTCAGGGTTCGGTGCTGGGTCCTATATTGTTCTCAGTATATATAAATGATCTAGACAGGAGCATGCATGGTGGACACTTCTCGGTCTATGCTGATGACACTTCTATTGTGTTGTCTGGTAGGGCGGGAGAGGAGCTCCGAAGCAGAGTTCAGGACGCAATGGTAGGTTTGAATGACTGGTTTGGTAATCATTATCTATACCTTAATGAAAAGAAAACAGTACTAATGCAGTTTCATAATTGGCAACAAAGGTTGCCCAATATGGAAGTACAACTGAATGGTGTGTCCCTCTCTGCCAACAGTGAACATACAAAATTTTTGGGATTGTACATCGATCCATGTTTGAGCTGGCGCTATCACTGTGAGCAAGTGTGCTCTAAAATTAACAGAACTGTTTATTTGTTTAAAAGTTTAAAACGTGTCCTGACACAGGATCAGATGCTAGTCTTATACTATGCACATGTTGAGTCTAGATTGAGGTATGGGTTGTGTTTCTGGGGTGGGTCAGCCAGCGCACAGAATGTCTTTGTATCTCAAAAACGTGTAATCAGGTCTATTATTGGAATGAGAGCTACTGACTCATGTAGAGATGTGTTTTCGAGACTGAAGCTTCTAACGCTGCCTGCTTTGTATATTCTTGAAATGTGTGCCTATGTATTTGGGAGCAGGTCAAAGTTCTCCTTGAATACAGATATTCATGACAAAAATACCCGTAAAAGGGGGGATATACGTGTACCATTCTCAAGGGGACTGTTGGCGTACAAGGCTCCTGGATGCATGGGAGCTCGTTTATTTAACAAACTACCAAATGAAATAAAGGCATGCGATACCTTGACTAAATTTAGAAAAGAGCTTAAATCATATCTAGTGGATAAATGTTTGTACTCGACAGAGGAATATTTAGATTGATTATGACAGTTTTTATTTGCTGTTGCTATGTGTGTTTATGTGCTGTATCTACAGTCGGTGTTCTCTGTGTCTTTCATGATGTTTTATATTTGACTATTCCTATGCAATTAATTGTAAAGTTGTCTACTGGAAAATAAAGAACATTTAACATTTAACATTTACTTATGTTCTAAATTAAATAAACGTTCAGAATTTTTTTTCAGAAATACAGAACTTATATCACAAGGCAATTTATGTCGTGAGTATGACAACTCTGTGACTTCGGTTGGCTTGCCGACCCGATTGTTAGCGAAAAGGAACCGATTCGATTGCAAATGCTCCTCTGCCATTGGATAGCTTGACCAGTGCTTTAATGAAAATTTGTATCTTAATGAGACCCATTAAAGCACTGGTGATTCATATTTAATATGCATATTAAAAGTTGGGAGTAGAAAAAAATACATATAGAGTTATACAGGGTGAGTCATTTTAATCTTCAAACCCGAATATCTCTGTTGGTAAGCCAGATAAAAAAATATTATGCAGACAAAATATGTTCAGGACAATGGGGGTCATCTGACTGCACTGATGACTTTGACCTTGTGGACCAATTTCAAGTAGATTTGAAGGTGAAGATTATTTTTTAAATAGGACAACGAGATGCCCTGTATGTTTTTCTTTTTTCATATTTCCTGTGAAAAATCAATAAGAAAGGTTTTTACACCTGCAGTGTAAAATGAGTAGGTTGTGAGTTATAAACAACTGAAAATTGAAGTTTTTCATTTTGAAAGCAGTGTACATCGGAAACAACCCCAAATATCAGAAAACGGCTTACATGTTCCTATCTTAACTTTTCACATAGTATACTACTATTGTCCGTATTCATCAAACTTCAAAATATAACTCTGGGGTTATATTTTGAATTTTCTGACAGCTGATTGGTCTAATGCTCAAAGCCTACGAACGCTACGAAGTTTAAACCAATGACATGCTCCAAAATATAACCCCAGGGGTTAAATTTATTGATGAATACGGGCCTATGTGGTTTAAATTGTAATACAGGGTGAAGGAAATTACCAGATTTTTAATCACCCTGTATAAAAATTTCAAGTACACTGTAAGGTAACCCATGAAAAGTTAAGATAGGAACATGTAAGCCGTTTTTCGATATTTGGTGCCATTTCTGATGAACACTGCTTTCAAAATGAAAAACTGTGATTTTCACTTTGTTTATACATAACCTACTCATTTTAGACTGCAACTGTAAAAACTATTCTTATTGGGTTTTCTTGGGAAATACGAAAATACAATAATATACAGGTGTCCTATTTAAAAAATAATCTTCACCTTCAAATGTACTTGAAATTGGTCCACAAGGTCAAAGTCATCAGTGCAGTCAGATGACCCCCATTGTCCTGAACAAATTTTGTCTGCATAATTTTTTTGTATCTGGCTTACCAACAGAGATATTCGAGTTTGAAGATTATAATGACTTACCCTGTATAATAAAAAAGATTTATGTTGATGCATTGTAAGGACCATAAAGGCTCTAGTGCCAAGAAAGTATTTTATAATATTTTCAGCAATTGTTGTTACTATACAGGGTGTTGATTTTCAAAACGGGCCATAGGGAATAGAGTATAGCATTGTAAAATGTAAATGTTGCTTAGTTTAACGTTACATTCTAATAATATGGACAAAAATATTTGTCAAAACGTAGAAACGTCATTATTGTTTAGGCAAGACATGCTATTTTGTGATTAAACATTAACAATTACTTGAATTTTTACTGAAGAATTTTAGAAAACAACGTGAAATTAAATTAATTTCTGATGTCAAGCGTTATGCGCAATAATTTTAGCTTCATTTTGATACCAAAACCATTTCTGTCAGTTTAAACGGCGAGCAGGAATCCTCAAAAACCACTTTCGCAATGCTAATCCCCTATGGCCCGCTTTGAAAATCCACACCCTGTATTTAATCTTCAAGTAACAAGAAACTGTGCATAAGTCATAAATACAATTAAAAAGAGGTTTATGTAGAATAATATTTAAAAAAGGAATTATATTGGTCAGCATTAACATACTGGCTGTGACCTGGCATGCTTCTATCGACACAGCATTGACTGGTAGCATAAAAGGATTTAAACTACGATTAACCAATTTCAATTAGAAATCAGAATTATATAAATAACAATTAGAATAACGATGAAAAGTTAATTAGAAACCACAGAAAGATAGAATCAATTAAAATTACAATTAAAAACTAATTCATCAAGATGTAGAAGCAATCAATTGAAATCATAACAAACTAATAATACCTAGTCAAGTGTTATTGTTCAACAGTGTTTGCAATGCGTTACTCTTCCTTGTTAGCACATGCTTGCTTTTAGAAAAACTTATTTTGCCACTACCAAAACATTTTTAGTTCTTAGTGAGAACGTTTTTCTTGAAATTTTGAAAATCGTGATTATCATACGTGAAATGCTTTCAAAACTAAGCAAGGTTCGATTAAATTCTTGTATAATGCATCACAAAAACAAATAATTTTCAGATAGCGTCCTGAAAAATTTAATTCTCCAATTTTTAAAATATTTGAAAAACACTGTACAAATCCTACTTACCCTTGATTCTGGACTACTTGTTCAGTTTCCATATTTTCATTCCTCGATTCTGTGGGCACACTTTGATCGGCTGTTAAATTTTCACCAGAAGCCTGGGCATTTGCCGACGACGAATCGTCATCACCAGCATTCAATGCGGCTCTCGTTATCGGGTCATTCAACATTCTTGATAAAACTTCCGTCATCCGTCTCATCAATGTCTGCTGCAATTGGGGCCGAGCTTGACTCACATCTACAAGTTTTTTTTTTTATCTCCAGAACCAACTTATTTAATAAAACTAGGATAAAACATCTCCACTAATGCTCCCCAATGTCCCTTGAAACAAGATTAACTTTTTGTTCCCATCCTGAAGCATAGGTAAAAATACCATGACTTTACCATGAATAAAAATCCATTTGTCATGAACCATTTTAGATATTTTAATTATAAAAAAAAATTAAGAGTTTTTCTAACTAAATACCTGCTGTGGCTACAGTATTTGCCCTCTCGGGCCTCGCATTAGGACCCGTATCCGACCAATCTCCTCTTAATCTCAGCCTACGCACAGGGGGTAACGAAGGTGCAGGCTTCGCATCAGCTAAAGACATGTTTCTGGCATCTTTACATAACTTCCTGAATTTGAAACCCTTCTTGGATTTGCTGGATTCTTGCTCCTGTATTTTATGATATATTAACAAGGTATTGATTTAAAAAAAAGCCCCTTATTGTGATACAAATTGAGCATCTATTCCATTTATTTTAACCAAATATGTACTACTAATAATAGACTAATTTTAATGCAACCAAATTTTGATTACTAAACTACTTATACCTTCAAATGAAATATAAAATTAATTATTTAAAACTATTAATAAAAAAACAGGCACCCATAATAATTTGTACCAATAAGGAGCTATACAGGGTGATCCCGAAATGGCGGACACGGACAGCACCACAGCATCCATTGTGGTTTAAGGATTCTAAGTTTTATTTACTGTTTTCTCCAGTATGGCTCCCTTAAGAAGATATGACCACTTTTGTGGAAAAAAAAAGTCACAGCACTGCACTACCCTTCTTAAGGCAGAAAAATAATGTGTAGGTCTACAATAATACCAATACCCAGATAGATATTACCATGGAAACATATGAAATGGAAAGTTCAACAATGTTCAAAACAATAATCGTTGTGGGGAAACATATCCGATAATATTATTCAAAATCTATTTTAGTTGCATTGTTGAGCTCGAATTTGAACAACGATGCCACATTGAAAAATTTTGTCGAACTCAGGGAATAGGTAAACTTTGAATGCCTGTAATTCCGTTCCTGATAATAATAAAAATAAAACGCAAACGCTATCGTAATAGTTATGTCAAATCATGTGCTTTGCCAGTGGAGGTTGTTTAAATTTGACTGCCGTTTGGATTTAAAGTTTAGAAAAAGGACACCCTATATATCAGTAACGAAGGCGAGGAGACAATTTTTGTTTTAAATTTACAGTCTTTCTGAACTTCCTCTACAACACCCTGTATACCGTGTCCGCCATTTCGGTATCACCCTGTATAGTCAACTTTCCACATATAATAATATACTAATTATTATTCTCAATTATACAATTTATCCATACCTCAATTTGGAACAAGTAAAGGTAATCTGAAGAATAACTAACAAGCATTTCCTTACAATCCGGACTGTAGCTCAACGAAGTTATTCTGTAAAATTTATTTTCTAAGCTTGGTGCAACAAAGGTACAAAACGGTATCGATTTTTGACAACCTGAAATGTTCATATAAGTCTCAATCAATCACAAAAATCCACCAAATTGGTTCTATTTGAATTAAAAACAAATCTTAACAGTATTTACCACCATCAGTGTAAGATAAATATCTCCTATCATAGATTCGTACAGTGGAATCCGCACTGCCAGTAGCCAAATGATGTGGAGAATTAACATTTATAGCAAGTGAAGTCACAGCCCTTTGACATTCAATCAATATATCTTCTTTACACTGTTGATTGAAGCAACTAAAATTACCATAAAATGATTTTATAATTTCCTGAAACTAACTGAAATCAAAAACATTCACCTAGTCTTTGTTCTTAAATCAATCCATCTAACCGTACCGTCTTCACCACAACTGAAAAATGTGTTGGGATCATTCGGGATTGTAATAACTTCATATGTTGTCCCAACGTGGCAATAAAACTGGTGACTGCCTGTTTCCTGGGTGCACTCCAAGTCTGATGGAAATAAATGGTAGATAAATAACGTGTTCATAATACATTTCACCTGTAAAATTTCAAAGCAGGTCATAGAAAATAAATAGCGTAGGTATATAACGTTTTTGAGAACTTCTGCTCACCATTTCACTTTACAGAAAGCTCATGCAATCAACAGAATATTATGTAAAAGAAAAGTAATTTATCAAAACTAGTTAGCTGGATTTTTTATGTAAGACCATTGTAAGCTGTTCAAGTATAGTATACATACCTGTGTGTACGATTACACCATCTCCAGAGCAGGATACGATCTGTTTATCATTGGAACAGGGCATGAATTTTGCACTAAATATATTTGCATTATGAGAAGAGCAATGGTTAACTTCAACCTTATAATTATGTGCATTTGTAATAATTAAATGTTGATCGTCCGAACCAGACAATATGTATTCACCTGTGTCGTTCCAACATATCGAGTTAACACAGCCGTGATGAACTTCAAGTTTTCTGAGCAGAGCTAAGCGCTGCACAAAACTGACATCATCTGAGAAGGCGAAAATGGCAAAGTTTGAATAACGTACAATAGTAACTGAATGAACAAGTGCTTACCTTTTGCGTTTCTATATATTTGGAAAAAATTATTTTGATATGGACGAGAAGTGACATCCCTAAATATTGACTTGGGATGAATACCCATTTTACTCCAGGAAGGATCTATCTATATCAATAAATATCCTATACGCGTTCTATTATTATAATTTTAATATTTTCACTTCTTTCCATTATATTTAAAAAAAAAAAAACTGTTTCGTTTCAATATAAAAAAAGACAAGAAAATAAAATAACTAGACTAGGGACTCACAGCAAGGAAAAAATATTATGGCACTAGGTACTTTAGACTTTGAGGTCTTTTTCAAAATTCTTACTATTTCAGTTTCTAATACTTTATTTGGTGTTTAACATACCTTCGGTTTGTATGCCTTACCACGAATTTTAGTAGTAAAAAGTAATAATGTATTTCTATTTAAAATTAAAATTTTATTTTTTTGTAATTTAATATTTTGGGATTTTTTAATATTTAACTGACATTAGTTGTTCATTGCTGATTTGATGTCAATGTCATATTATAATGACAAAAGAAAATGTCAATCTAAAGTTGCGGGTTGCGGGTTGCGGCGCGATGCGATGGGTGATGAAGATGAGAGATGGGATGACAAAAAGAGAAAGAGATCGCTGATACCAAGGAGTAAGGATCATAGAGAAGGGATTAATATTGTAGTAAATGGATAAACTGGCTAGGGAACCTGTATTACCGACACTGACGATTACTAGGGGAGCGCATTCTCATTCTCACAAAAAGTTGGGAATGTCAAATTCAACTCCAAAAAAGTCAGATTTTCCATGACCGTACAACTGTCTAAAAATTCGTATAATTTGTTTTTAAGTCCGCGTATTTTATAAAAACGATAAGCTTTTGCTGCGTTAGAGGATTGTTTTAACAATAAAAAGTGGGCTTTCTGCTTGTTCGCGTTGCCTAAAGGTAACTTTCTTAATTTTTTTAACTCATTATAGTCCTCTATCAATACTTACCTGTTACTAAGGATTTTCTGAACAAAAAATACACCCAGCCCCATCAGCAGACAGTTATGATTGCAGAAAATCTACGGAGCTCAGAATTTCCGTGTACCTGATAGTTTGTCAGGTAGGTTTTATTACATCTTGATGAATGTTATTTTTTATAGAATTAGTATGGGAAATGGGAGGGTCTTTTAGGGGTAGGTACTAAGATCACACTGCCATTCATGTGTCTAATACCAACACGCTTTTTCTCAGTAACTACGTGTTAGATATAGGTTAAAAAATTATACCCAATACTAAAATCTACAGCTTCATCGTAGATCCTATAAACCCGTTAATATGTTTTTATCAATACCCACTGGAAGAGGAATCCTCGATTTCTATTCTTATTATTATTTTGTTTCATTTTTCAAACTTCGCTTTTTTCCACTTGATACCTGCGCCTGTGATCAAATGTGCCAAAAATCTGACATCCAGCTGTTCTATCTAACATAACCATGTTAAGTAAACGTCAACGAGTGAATGCGATACCCTAGTAAGCGTTATAGTGTTGGTAATGCAGGTTCCCATATCCCCTTCCTAACAACCGATGATACCGAAATTCGGCGCGAACCAAAAAAACAGAACAAAAATTATGGCGGAACACAACACAGAGATTACCCCAGGAGGGTAGGACCGCAGGTTCAGAATACCTCCCTGGTCGAGTGCCCTAGGCTGCCACAGGATTCTGAATTGGGGGGAGGGAGCATGAATACGGCAAAAGATGTCGTGGAAGAGTTGACATGTGGTTATTACAATACATATAAAATAAAAATTTATAATAAAGTAGTTTTATAAAAAAATAACAATTCTGATTGGTTATCACTTATCTGAAGTATTCTGAAGTACGAAGTGATAATTTTGTAAAACTACACGCATTTTACGAACCTCGTGAATACCCCTATTACTTATTTTCTCGAAATTTCAGTGAAGAGAGAATAATAGGCTTTATAGCAATGACCAAATGAAAGTCTAATGCGTTTGCGTTTGCTGGTTCACAGATCTTAGCAGTTCCATCAAATACACTAATAATAATATACCAAATACACTAGACTATAATATGTCCAACTCCGGCAATTTTACATGCATTTCGAAGGCAGCCTAGGGAACCTGTATTACCGCTTTACTAGGGTAGCGCATTCTCATTCTCACAAAAAGTTGGGAAAAAAGTTGGGAATGTCAAATTTGACTTCATAAACGTCAGATTTTCCATGAACGTACAACTATCTAAAAATTCAAATTCACATAATTTTTTATGAAGTCCGCGTATTAAAACATATTTTTCTCAGTAACTACGTGTTAGATACTAAAGTCTACAGCTTCGTATAGATCCTATATAAACCCGTAATTTTGTTTTTAATACCCACTGAAAGAGGATTATCGATTTCTATTCGTGTTATTATTTTGTTTCATTTTTCAAACTTCGCTTTTTTCCACTTGATACCTACGCCTGTGACCAAATGTGCCAAAAATATGACATCCAGCTGTTCAAACATAACCGTGTTTAGTAAACGTCAAAAAGTGAATGCGCTACCCTAGTAAAACGGTAATGCAGGTTCCCTAAGGCAGCCGCTGTGGCAGCGCCATCTAGTGTCACGAGTTGTAATTTACACACTGCACCTATTCATTATTATTATTATTCCGGACCCAGTAGAACAACTCTAGCCCAAACTCGAGCCGCCAGGTTCGCTAGTGTCGCCTCGCTGCCGGTTTTCAGTCGAAGTTGGACGTATTATAGTCTAGTGTATTTGAATATACTTTATTTTTTATTTAGATGGATTCCATCAAGTCAAAATTCTAGGGGAACGATTGGCAACAAGACTGATTAGGTTGGTTATGGTGATTGTTGTTACTAAAATAGTCACTAGAATAGTTCCTAAACTAATTTAGGTTATGTCGATTACTTGAGATGTCATTTCATTTCAAAATCCAAAATCCAAAGAACTACATTCAAACGCAATTTTTTCATATGTAGACTTCAAAAGTTTAGAGGAATTTATAAGTGTAAGCACCTATTTACTTTTACAAGTCTTATATGTACACAGGTTTATACCCTTCCCTTCTTAATTTTCTGTAAAAATATTGAAAATAGAAGGTTTATTATTGACAAATAGGTACTTATACATTATTCAATCATGTTTCAAGATTCTCTTTAGATATTTCAAGGAATCCGATTAAACTGTATTGTTGTTTAATTTGAAGATAGATCTTTCAATAAGAATAATAATTATTGTTCATAGCATTACTTATTTGAGCATTCATTCTTTTCTTTCTTTTAAAATAAATTTACCTCCTGCTTCAGCATTTTATTAATTTTGAATTTAATTTGTCAGTTTGACAACTTCAACAAACTGTTCAATAAGCTCCTTGGCGTTTTAGCTGTGACTAGAGAGTAGCAACTGCGAGGAGCCCGACACTCTTTTCGCAAAACGTCATTAGATTAAATCATGCTAAACAACAGTTAAATTTATCCTCAAAAGATGAATAACTACTATACCTTATTTAATAACTAGGAGGAGTAAATTTAAATAAACCGCCAAAAAAAGATGCTTCTCATTGGTCAATTCATAGGCAAAATTACACCCAGCAAAACTTGTACAGGAAATTGAATCTATGCAACGCTCAACACTACATATAGGCTTGTTTTTTTTATTGTTGTGTCATTATTGTTTACAATGTCAGCGTCGAATGTGACACATCAGTTTTATAATCAGTTATTTCCAAAACCCTATAAGTTGTTCTAAATAAGTTCTTTAAAAGTTATTTCAAAACCAAATAAGTTCTTTTTGAAGCCCATTCAGTTCTTTTTAGAGAACAGACATCCTTTTCAGAATTTTGAAATTATTTTTGGCTTTCCATTTTCATCCTGCAAACGGTTTCAAGTGCCATTATGGATAATCCTACATCAAGTACAAGTGAGAGGATGTCTCCTCCAAAAAGAAACGGGAAGAAAAGAGTGTCACCTACAAGATTTTGGAAAAACTACTCTATATGCGTACTTCACCAATAATTGAAGAACATATTCCAATCGAACAAGGTGCGGATTTAGACCAAACAGGGACTGCTGTATATGTTATAAAGTTAGTTTCAACAACACACTTTGAATCTGGTCCTACAAAAACTGAAAAATGCTGTTCATATTACCGTTTAAAAAAATTGACTTATCCACAAATTATATATTAGGTATTAAATGTAAAATAAAAACTTTATCTACGATGTTATGTGTCATATAATACATACATAAAATATATTATTTATATGTTACATTAAATTTGTCACATAAGTATTGCCTAAAATAAAGTATGTACTTTCAATCAATTTAATATGAATGTTAATAATTTATTATTATCCTTAATATTCTTCGAAATATCTAGAAATTATTCAATTTCATTCGATTTATATCCAGAAAATTATTCAGCACTATAATACTGATATATTATGCAAATCACCATGATTTGTGATACTGCTGTAGAAGTCTCTCCTGAAAAGTAGATTTCCTACACCGAAAACAAGTCCTATCTTCCTTATTAATAATTATTGTTTCAATTCAAATTTGCCGCCAAAAAAAATCTGGTGATTTAATCTGGTGACTTTTAGTGGTGTAAATGATACTTTCCAGTTTACTCCTCCTAGTTATTAAATGAGATATAGAAATGAACTATTTTCAAAGAAAATTGAGTTAAAATTTTCAAATTTCTATTTTATAACAGTGCAACAAGGAAATATGTTTTGCAGGTGACGCCATAGCCTATACCCGAATCGGGGAGTGTTGCTGTAACTCTAGTCACAACGAAAATTTTTTGTCAAGGTTAAGGAAACAGGCAACCATCAGAGAATATCAAAATTACTGTTTGTTAAGAGATTACACAGGCTACCAACTTGACAGCTGTTTGACAAGTCCATCTAAATAAAAAATAAGGTATATATGCCGTTCACATATTAAAAAAGCATTGGTAGGCCATGAACTTTTGTTTTTAGGTTTACAAAAATGAAAACTCCCTAGATCTTGATTGACAATATCAGCTGATCGAGGTATTGAAGGTTAAGTAAACACCGACACTTGTCAAATAGCTCAAATTGCCTCAGCTGATTAACAGCCCTGTTGTCTAATTGAAGTTTTAGTAGATTATCTAGGATAATTTTCATTCGTACAAATTTTTCTCGAACTGTCAAATAAATATTAATTTTTTGACATTATAAATTTCATAATGCCGAAATTAATATCGATTGAAGAAAAAATTCGTATAAAAAAGGCATTCAAGTTATTTAAATCTGAAAATGAAAACCTAAGTGAACGTCAAGTCATTTTGAAAGTAAAACACATTTGGGGTGTAAGTATTATTAAGTGTACACCTGATAAAATGATGTTACGTAATTTTCCTCTTTTATAGTATTCAGTAAGTGCGATTGAAACGGGCAGACGACCTAAACCAGACAATAATTATGAAAATTTTACGTTTCGGAAAGATTTGCAACGACTGATTTGGCAATATAACTGGAAAAACGAACATTTTACTGTAGGAAAACTTTTGGAAGACGAACGTAAACATTTGGATTTTGAAAAGGGGAGAACTAGTTTATTTAAAATTCTTAAATCTCTTATTGGCTATAAGTATAAATATGTGAACGGACGCAAAATTCTTTGTGAACAAAAACATGTCGTTGCATCCAAAATTACCTTTCTAAGAAAATACTTACAATATCAAAATTCGAGTGAAAATGTAACGTTCGTGTACCTGGACGAAACATGATCTACCAGAATGGATCCAAACGGCAATCACCAATAATAAGATCGCCAATCACCATGACCGTAGCCGATTGGCCGATTCAGTACCTACCTAATGTTATATTTTTTAATAATAAATAAGTAATTACTAATTTTTGATCTATTTTATAATTAAGAGTTCCTTTAATTGGAGCATTGGTCGGAGTAACGTTGTAACTTACATTTTTACATGAGACTCAAAAAATTTACCTTGCAACATTATTGAATGGAATGTTTATTTCATTTAGCGATTCTTGAAATATTGTTTAAATATTATTTAAGGTAAATTAGGCAACAATTAAAGCTTTGTGGAAGCATTCTGCCCATTTAAACCTGCTGAATCGAAAAAATTAATTAGATTTGACGAGTTTGCTTTCTAGATAAAGATTGCAATATCATAAAATACGTGACTAAAGGTTCCAAAATAAAAAGTCCATAAAGACGTAAAGATAATAAGAAGAATAGCAAAAATATCAAGAATCCATTTTGCAACTATGTCCTGTTCGTTGTCATAAAACTTCAACCTCATAAAAAAGAGACATAACCCAACTCCAGCCAATGATTGACAGCGGTTATACCCAGTGATTTCTATCACCCTACACCATAACCCAATTCTTTTATAATAAGTGAACGGCATATACGTGCAGCTCTCCACTATTTACATGTTAGTATGTACATTAATGTAATAAGTGGGTCAAAAAAGTAGCGTCACCTGCTGCCTCGATAGTTAACTACACAAAACCGGAAATAAATATAAAAAATCACTAATTTTTTATACATAACAAAACTAATTTGGTAGTAATGTGACTAAAAAAAAAAGGTCTTTCTTCAATATATCAATAGAAATTGGTTAATAAAATCAAAATCGCTTAAAAGAAATATCAAAAAACTAATTACAAGGCCTGCAGAATTAAATAATTGAAAGGCCTCCATTAAATAAAATATGGAAATGACAGGTTTGATGACAGGATTGATATATGGTATACACCGTTCACTTATTATAAAAGAATTGGGTTATGGTGTAGGGTGATAGAAATCACTGGGTATAACCGCTGTCAATCATTGGCTGGAGTTTGGTTATGTCTCTTTTTTATGAGGTTGAAGTTTTATGGCAAGGAACAGGACATAGTTGCCAGATGGATTTTCGATATTTTTGGTATTCTTATTATATTTATATTTGCATCTTTGGGGGCTTTTTATTTTGAATCATTTAGTCACATATTGCAATCTTTAACTAGAACGCAATGTCGCTGGATCTAAGATCTTAAAATCTTAAGCTTTTCATAAGAGTTTGAGAAAAAGGTTATCATGTAATTTTGCCAAGTTAGGAAAATACACAAATATGTACTTTTTGAATATAAAATAAAAAACTTGAATCAATTATATTAATTTACTTTTAATAAATACATAGCAGGTATTCCTATAATCCTACTATATATGTGTATCGTGGTAGATGACAAGCCTACAACAGATTGAAGTTTCGATCAATTAAATTGACATTTTAACAACGCTAGTTAAACATCCAGCCGCTTGGGCGATAGCAACTTTCCTGTGCCAATTATCAGTAGGTGGAAGCAAATACACTAGACTATAATACGTCCAACTCCGGCAATTTTACATGCATTTCGAAGGCAGCCGCTGTGGCAGCGCCATCTAATAGTGTCACGAGTTGTCGCGCCAAGCCGCGAATAGGAAACCAAATCCCAGTAGAACAACTCTAGCCAAACTCGAGCCGCCAGGTTCGCTAGTGTCGCCTCGCTGCCGGTTTTCAGTCGAAGTTGGACGTATTATAATAGTCTAGATAGTGTGTATTATTTGTTTCATTACTTTCATTCACGGTGTGGTGTAAGATATTACACCATTTACACCGTGCTTTCATTCCATGCAAGATTGCAGGAATGTAAGATATAAAAGTACTTCTTAGTTTCATGGCGATTGTACGGGGGCAACCAAAATAGGTATGACCTTACTTTAAAGAAGTAAAAAGGTCTCCAACGCCGTGGTCCCGCTAAAGATTTTTAAATTTAAAAGTCAAATATTTCACATCTGCTGATAGACAGGTACTTATTGGTTGCTTTTTATCTAGATTCTAGATTCTGAATTTCTGAATCATAAAATGTCATGGATTTAGTGTTCGGATTATTGTCATGTCGCTCATCATGATGACAGCATGACAGTAAAGCTTTGGGCTTTGGCCTTCAGCAAACAAGCCGGACCGGACATCAGAGTTTTTGCGGATTTTGTTTTTAGGTTATTTCATACATTCTCTACTTGGCAATCTTGGCATCCTTTTAGTGTAAACCAGTTTGTTGGAATAGAATGTGGGTTTAATTAGATTTATCCCAGTTTTATATGCAGTCAATAACCACGATTAGTTTTTGCACCATTATCCTATAATTAATTATCTTCAAAAATGAAAATTTGATGAATCCTTGGTGTACCTGCCTACTTTTTTGATGTGCTCAATTTTGAGGATTTCAAGATACTATGATCTGCTTTCTAATTTTTAAAGCAATAATAACACCTTTTTTGTCTATTTTAAGTTAATTTACTATTATACTTTTAATTTTACCTCTAGTCGCCTAATCATGGACACCTTACTGACCCATTACAATGAAAAATTCAAAAAATTTGACGGGAATATTTTCGAAGTGTTCAACAAATTTTATCACACAGATCTGTAAGTATAATGATACATATTACTCATGGTCACTAAACTTTTCTATATTTAGACTTAATCTTTTTTTCTGAATCTCCAGGAGCTTATTGCACAATTGGCTGGATGCTAAATTCCAGAATAGGGTACTTAAAGACAATAACATATCCACGATCCACAGACAAGAAGGAAACAAGTTTTATGCGAAAAAGGACTTGATGAAGAGCTTGGAGTGTTACACAAAAAGCGTTTGCTGTGCAACTCCCTGCAGTAAAGAGTATGGTCTAGCTCTTGCTAACAGATCCGCTGTCTCTTTTGAACTAAAAGAGTTCGAAGTATGTTTTTATTTTTTAATAATATTAACATAGGGTAGTATGCAACTGAGTAGGTAAACTAAGCAATTCCTTTGATGTGGGATGTTATCCATGTAATATTTAGTAAAGTAGCAGGAAAAGTAGTAAATGGAAATGGTAAAGTAGTAGTAAAAATTTAGTAGAATAGCTATTCATATCAAACTTAATTTGTGGCTATAAGATTCAAATAATAATAAATCTGTTACTTACTATTCAATATGATGTAAATCTAATACTACAATTAACTTACGCGAGAACTTAAGTAACGTTAAAAATAAATCAATGCGAGTACAGACTCTTAACCTCAGTTGGTGGAAATTGTGTGCAGTAACTGACTTTACTAAAGAAGCATAAAAGCAGATTTCAGATCATTTACCGATGGATCCAAGACATCCACAGGAACTGGAGCTGTGTTGTGTAGCACTGGCTCGAAGAAGAGAGTCTTCTTGAACCTGGGCCTTCACACAATAATTTTCCAGGCCGAAATTTATGCCATAGAGCTCTGTGCGCAGATGCAAGAAAAGATGCACTGCCAATGCAGATCAATAAAGAAAGCCACTGCAAGTCCAAGTTGGTCTGGAATTGTCAAATAACCTTGAATGCTCTAGCAAAGAGTCACGAAGTAACTCTGATCTGGATTCCGGGCCATGCTGGATATGGAGAGAACGAACTCGCCGGCTCTCTGGCCAGGAAAGGTGCCGAATCCGAATTAATCGGACCAGAACCAGCATTTAGCTGTCAAAACAACAATACACAACTGGGTTGAGAGGGAAGTCCTCCAGCACTGGCAAAACTTACCAAGATTGGACAATTCGAAGGCCTTTATACAGACATGTCAAAAAAAGGACCAAAGAACTATTGAAGCTTAACAGGAAAGAATTGAAAGCCTTACTAGGCCTATAATATACTGGGCACTGAAGCTGAACAATCATCTGCACAAGATGGGTTTAGCAAACAGCGCTGGATGCTGCACAAACAGGGATACATTACCAACAGTCAAGATGGCCCGCTTCCTCTAAGGGGCTGATCTGATGGGGTTATTGTAGCACAACTAGATGTGAGCAACAAATAGACATTCAGTCGCAGTGGAAGTGTCACAATGGCCCACTCACGATAAATCTAAATCTTATCTCTACTAAAAAAGCAATTTCGGAGAAGCGGCAGACAGAAACTAATGTTTCGAGGATGATTTGCTGCTTGCTGCACTCTCAAAATTGCTTTTTTAGTAGTATCAGTACTGTCTGTTACTGCACACAATTTCTGTACTGACGTCTAGTACAAACTCATTAGGTACGGTATGGTATTGATTTATTGCAAATTTGTACCGGTTGCATATGTTTTGCTTGCCCCCGTAAACTTTTCTCAGTCTGTATATCTGAAGCACTGGTAGGCATCATGATAATAACTGTCACATAATGTTTTTCTTTCAGAACTGTTTAAGAGATATCGAGTTGTGCTTCAAAGCAAATTATCCGGTCGACTTGAAGCCAAAAATTTACATAAGGAAAGCAGAGTGTTACTTTGAATTGGGGGAGTCTGAAGCTCTTGATAACTGTGTATTGGAAACGCTCGATTTTCTTAATGGTGAAAAAATAGCTGAAAAGGGTAAGATTTTGCTATATTGTTAATAAGGGGAAATATTTTACATAATACATACTCTGTTCTTTAAAGATAAATTTATCAAAAGATTAAATTCTTTGCAAAAATCCCGGAAAAGTCTTAATAAATGCTTTAGCAATCGAGACGGAGCCAATGATCTTCCCTCGTTTGAAAACGGCGAAAATCCATGTTTTGCCTTTGCCTCTTCCAAGATTAAAATGAGGTACGTCTCTAATTACTAATCGTACTGTAATAACATGACGTAATACACAAATTTTTTTGTATAGTTACAGCAAAAGTAAAGGAAGACATGTGACCGCAAACACTTCTATCAAGAAAGGAGATATTTTGTTCATAGAGAAGGCATTTGTTTTTGCTCCAGTTTTCAAAGAAAAGAAAGAGTTTTATTTGTTCAACTGTTACAATTGTTTAAAGGATGTGATCAGCAGTATCCCGTAAGTTTTATTAATCTTATTTATGCAACAAAACTTTTTTTGGTCATTATTTACATCCGCGGCTCCTACAGTTTCACTATGGCACCTATATAGGGGTGGAGAACATACCTATAGTAACACCCGGAAGGTATTTATTTGCTTTGCAAATGAAAGGGAAGGCCACAAAACGACTTTAAAAATTGTTTTTGGGAGTGCAACGAAAGTACGGTCCTGACACAAGCGCCGAGAAATACCACTAGTCTCGGATCTAACTACGGATGAAACCACTTATGACAATGGGAACCGCTTCCAAACGTATACAGACGCAGACTCCCAATATATCCGCTTTCTCATATCGTGAACAGAACACAGGGATTGATGCAATGATTTTTGGAATATAAATGCAAAATAAATGCAAATTTGAATATAAAAATCGTGCTACTGTTAATCTCGAAGATTTTCCTTGCCCTGAAAGTGAAGAAAAAAATAGAAATTCGACCGTAGTGCCAAAGAGGCCTTAGTTGTGACCTTAATATTAGTTTGCAATGGCTGTTTTTAGCTTCTTACCCACCCAGCACCCCTATTTTGCTCCTCGGTCCCGAAAAAATTGATGAAACTTAGGAGCCGCGGATGTAAACAATTACCCCTTTTTTTAATATTATATAGTAATTGAGGGGTTCAAAACCCTCCAAGGGATCAAATACTACTACATAGTAGAGTGAACTTTTCCCTTTTTGTGTAGGTAAAAATTTCAGATTTTCTAACTAAATAATATTTTGTAAATATATTTTCTTATTGATATGTAGAGGTGTAATACCGATATGATAATATGATTGATTGACGTGATTGATGTATTGTAATTTGTGATATGTTTTTTTTTTATTGGACTGTGAAGGAATGTCAGAAGTAAAGTTGGTATGTCAGAGTAGTAGGAAGATGGTAGATTATTTGCCTTTTTCCATGTTCAGGTTTCAAGGGGTTATTCAGATCCAAAAAATGATTAGTTTTTGAATCATTTTTAGAGTTCAAATTAATTAGATTAGTGTGATGGAAAAATAACAGAATTCATTATGTTGTTTTGTTAGATAATCCAAGTAGTTGAGTATTTTGGCATTATTTTCATTAGGTTAGGGGTTCATAAGGGTTCCTAATATGAGAGGGTTGTTATTGCAGGACTACCTACATGTTACACCTGCCTAATAAAATAAGAATAAATTAACTTTTTTATTTCAATTACACAGGGTCTAGCAATTAGAAATTTGTTTATTATAATTGCCAATTGCAATTTTTCAAAACAGCACTATTGCTGTTACTGTTTATTCTTTTTTTATAAGGGTTTCTATTCTAATATAAGAAGGTTGTTATTGTAGGACTACCTACACTCTACACCTGCCCAATAAAATAAGATTAAAATAAATTTTTTATTTCAATTACTAATCAGAGTCTAGCAATTATTGTCAATTTGTTTATTAAAATTACCAATAGCAATTTTTAGCACTTGGCAATTTGTTTATTCATTTTTGTTATTGATGGATTTCTAATAGTGTTTGGTTACGTTATGATCCTGTAACTGGCAGTTGAGAGTAGTAATTACAGTTTCAGTTTTTGCTCGTGCAATACATACATCAGCTGTCAAAATAGTGACCAAGCAACTCAGCCGCTGACACTTTTGAATGTAACCAGTGGCTTAGAGTAGTTGTTTGCATAGTTTTGAATGTTGATTTGACAGTTAGAGAAAAAATTTGTTTTATAAGAAGGTAAAATCACTTTTTAGGGAGCTCCTTTTAGGGAGCGTATTTTAATCTGAAGGTCAGGATTTTTGGTGTATTATTGTACTATTGTGACATCTCTACATGTGATAATTTGTTAACCGAGTTGTTAACCTACACCTTTACACTGTTATAATTATTCATCGTCTAAAGTTAATGTATTTTTAGATGCAGAACTTGCACGCTGTGCGTATATTGTGATGAAATTTGCTGCAAGAAATCGTGGCAGGAATGTCATCAGTGGGAATGCGACGGAATGCAGGCAAACATTTGGTACGACTTGGGAATTGCCTTTCCGGCATTCAAGGCCATGCTGAAAGGGGTGCCATCAAAGTTTAAAACGTTGAGTTATCCTTATGAAGAGGATTTAAAACATTTTGGAAGTAAAACGGACAACTACCCTTACTTCAGTCGATTGGTTTCTAATATTTACAAAAGTAAAAACGTTGCACCATACGTTGTTGTAAGTAGTAGCAGTTAAAAAATATATTCTACTCTTCGCTTGTTTTTAAAGACATAAATTAAACCAAAAGTCCTATTTTGCTAATAAAAAATAATTGAAATTTTATTAGGTTCTTGAAATTATTGCAATTTATTTTGAATTTATTTGTTTTTCCAATTAAAGTCAAAGTGGATATCTATCTATTGGTAATGATGAGATATCTACATAGTTTTTTTTTTTTTATCATTATCACCAGATCTTATGAAACTTTTAACAAAGTGTTCGTGATAATTAACATTTTTTGTTTCAGAATTTTTTGTTTGTATTGTTTTTATTTAATATTTTTTTGTAATAGGCATTTTTATAAGATAAGCGAAAATGTTTTAGGGTGAGTTGTGGAAAAGTAATTAACTGATCTGTCAGAAAATTTGTGATTTAAATTAAAATACTCTGTATTATCAAAATAATTATAATACTTGAATATATTTTTGTAATAGTTATCTTTATCACTGACAAATCAGTTAACTAGCTTGCTGCAACAAATCGTTACTTCATTCTGAGGGTCTTGGAATAACTGATTTGATAATTTTCACCAGATGTCAGCACTCGTAACATCGTACTTGAATAAATACACGGATTTTTTCACCTGGTTGCTGAAACAGCCGAACAGTCCAAGAATTGAAATCGGTGCTCTGATCGTTTACATTGGGGGCCTTATAGCGAAACATATTGCGCAGTTATCCAGCAATTCTAGTATTATTGAGCACTGGTCGTCGTCATCTTCCGATCTACTGTTTCCTGATGTTCTCATAACTGTGGCTTGTGGGATGTTCCCTTCAGTTAGTATCATGAATCATTCGTGTAGACCGAATGTCACCAATTTGTAAGTAATTAATGTACCTAATTGCTATTGGACTTTTGAGCAGTATCTCATGAGTTGAGGTCAATTTTATAGTTTTTTTTTAATATTTAATTTGATCTAGCATGACTGTTTTTTTTTCATGAATTATGACATACTCCTCTTCAGTAAAATTTATAAGGCGATTCTAAAATTGTGGATAGAGTTAATTATACGAGAAAAGGTATTCGAAATTATCCCCAATATTGGAATCAGTCCTTACAGCCAGTGAAAAGTTCAGTTATTTCATATTCTGAAAATATTTATTTTTTAGCTTTATTCGTGACACAGTTATTGTTAAAGCTTTAGAAGATATATCAGAAAATGAAGAAATATTGAATTGTTATGGAATCGATTATCGTTGTATGAATAGAGATCAAAGGCAGAGTGCATGTAGTATGCTTTATCACTTTATGTGCAAGTGTGTTATATGTTCTGATCCCATGAAGGAGCTGGTAAGTCTTCATCTCATTTCGGTTGTGTCTTTGTGTGGATATTAATTAATTGTTGTATGTAATATCCTTAGGATATCCTCGACAGTTATTTATGCCCGAAGTGCAAGGGGCTGATTCCTGAAACACCAAATGCGGTGCTCAATGTTTGTTTGAATTGTGGTGAGAAATATTCATTGCGGCCTTTCAGAAAAATCAATTGCATAGCTGAAGAATATCTGAAAGAAAGTGAGTATCTTTCATTATTTACTCTTTAAAGATCACTCAACATGATAAGTTTCAGATGATGCCAAAGACCAATTAGAATTACTCATAAAATGTCTTAAAATACGGGAGAAGATTTTATACAAACATCACAAAGATTTTGAAGAAGTTTACTATAGGTTGTACAGTTATTATGTAGATAAAGGTAAGTAAATATTAGTTTTTTTTTTTTTGTGAAATTATTTCATTTACATGATTTTTAGGAGATGCGGAAAATATGTTCAAATATTTTCATTTTTGGCTAGACAACGAAAAAGCAAGAAGGGGAGAACATTCTCGTGGAATTGGAACCAAGCTCTATGAAGCCGCTCTTGCAATTCTTCATTGTCTGCAGCGTGGAAATCCGAATAATTGTACTAATTTAAAGTAAGCTTTTTTATTTTTATGCCATAAACAGAGCGATAAAAAACTTATTCAGTCCCCACCAAAAAGTTAACCTAATCAAAAAATATATGAAGTGATTTTTTTAATTTACTTTTCCAATTGTTATCAAAATTGAGAAAACCATAAAACATGTGGCTCATTTTGTGAAAACAAAACTTATAGTTTCTGCTTTTTGTGTAAATTTTTGTCTTAAATTAAAATAAAGTAGATAAAAAGTGAGAAAAACGTGGAGTAATGCTCAAAAATCATTTCACTTATTAAGTAAGTACCTACCTAATTCAACAGTATTTGATTCAGCATTGAGCAATCTTAGATGAAGAGGACAGCCTCAAGATACCAAATATAAAATTAATTCTTGAATATCAAAGCCTACAACTGAAATCTGGCACCATTTCATTTTTAATCTTTGTACCATACCTAACTTCATACTGTAAGTACACTTCTCTGAAAAATATTATATAACTGAATTTATTAATGGTCCTGAGGGATGAGTTACATAACACTAGAACATTTTTTCATTTTGCAAAGAGACAAGAATTATTGTTATTGTCATTAAAAATTTAAATATTATTGAGCTTTGCTCAACTCAAAAGATTAGACATTGGTAAATCCTCTAAAAATCGTGGTAGATGAAATTCAAGATTAAAGGCACGTGAATTTGGGTTTATTTGGGAAAATCTGCAACAAAAACTTCGAGAGAACTGTACCGGTACAGTTCTTCAATGTTATTGAAATATCTTTTGGAAGTTTTCTTTGCTTATTATTAATTTATTATATTTTTCAACAATATTATCGGTCCCCATTTTTACAAAATATTTAATAATAACAACACAATACACAGGCATTTACCAACACATTTACCACATTAATTTATTTGGCCTACTTAACTTTTAACACAAACATTCTTGCTCGCTATATTCTGGGTTTTGATAACACAGGTTCACTTTTAAAAAAGCTGAGTGATGAAAGATTATTTTGAAATATACAGTAGAAGCTCGATTATCCGAAGTAACGTGGACCAGACCCATTTCGGATAAGTGAAAGTTCCCCCTAAAGACGATTGCTTACTAGAAACCACGGTGTAAGATATAGAGGTGCATCGACGACAGCTCGAAAAGCGAGCTTAAACAGTCACGATTAGAGCGGTGCGACTGCTGTGAGAGGTAGACAACTTGGGCAAGCGCTAGCAGAATTCAATGCATATAGGTACTTACCTACATTGATAAATGTGTAGGTAGGTACTCCATATACTTACCTAGTACCCTCTATATTATTGTATTGTACCTACATATCGGAAAATAAGGAAAACACGAATTAATTATTATTTAATCGTTTAACTTAACACGAAATAAAAACACAGACTGCTTGTATAAAAATAATTTAATAAACAAAATTTAAAAAATAGGGACATTTAGTATGTCGCCAAACTCGAAGGCTATGATCAAGTTTAAAGCTTTTATTTTGAAAATCACTAGTTATGTGTTTGTTACCTCCACATATACTCTGATGTTTCTTTGATTCAGGCCTCAGACAACAAACAACAATTATTATGAGTTATAAATATATTTATTTTTTTTTCATGAAAAAAACTCTAGTTATGTATGAGATATTTAAATGCACCTACTTAATAATTACCAAGAAATAGGTACTTACGTCTGGTAATCGCCCTTTGATAGGCTTCTAATTTATGTTTAGGCATGCCAAAAAAAGAAATACCCTTTGTAGTTTCATCGTATCCACTTTTACAATTAGGTACAACACACTTTCTTAGCATATTTACTTATCACTCACTCAATAAAAAATAAAATGTAGCAGCGCGACTTCTCAAAACCTACACTTGTTATGAGAATCCCACGTGTGGAAGTAAGAGGGGAGAGCGTATGGATCGCCCAAAAGAACTATCTCTCTCCCGCATCGACGTTCGCAGTTTCGTGTCATTCGCTAGCGTTAAAAGACGAACATCGTGCGTTCACCTTATTATATCTTACACCGTGCTAGAAACTGAACTGAAAATGAAAATCACAGAGGGAACAGTATCTACCTAAGTACCTAACCCAAGTGGAACTATTATCCTTATTGTGTTATTCTGAAGTGCAGCAGGCAGGAAACAAACCAGTTTTTATTGGGCAAATACTGGGATATTCCAGCACCTCACCAGTGAAAAATATTTTATTATTTCTGAGGAAATGTATACCTAAATATCTTTCTATGAATAGCTGCGTCTTACAATTTCGGATAATGCAGAGTATTCGAAGGTGCGGTTTTGCATAACACAACATTCCGGATAATGCGGCGGTTTTAAAAATTATTTTTGTTCCGGATAATCGAGCTTCTACTGTATTTGAAATAGTTTTCATTTCATAGATTTTTTTATTAAACAAATTAATCCCTTTTGGCAGTAGGATGATATTTTATAATAATACATTTTTTGAGTATACGACACATTAAAAAGGACTGAAAAGAAAGTAATCAGAACTTATAAAAATGGGAAGTACCTATCACCTAGTTAAGTTTTTTTTATGCTATGACTCAGATTTGTTTGTCTCAGATTGTTTAAATTATGTTTATTGTTTCAGGGAGTTTTTGGAAAAAGTCGAGCGTATGATTAAAGAAGCCAAATGCATTTTAAATCTTTATTATCCTAATTATATAACGGATCGTTTGATAAAAAAATTACGCTTTATTTCTACAAAATAATTTATTAAACTTTTGATACAGAAATGGTCTTGTTTCATTGCTCTCTAGAAAGTTACATTCATGCAATACCTACATTATTACAATACACAAGTGCGGGATAAGATAAGCATATTATTTATTACCTCCTAGCGGTTACTAAATTTATCAGTAAAGTCTCACAAATCACAAAGCATATTAGTATTTTTGTGCTCTTTGATTATAAACAAGTGTTTACATTAGATAATTATTATTTTCCTGTTTTTTGATCAATTAACCTATTCTACAAAATTGTAAACATGAAGGTTCGATTATTATTGTTCTGTGCTGTGATTTTCCTAGTGTATAATTTTATTAATGGAGCAAGAGGTGCTAAGATACTTGGAGCTGTTTTTACACCATCCTATAGCCATCAAACTGCTTTTTGGCCAATATGGAAGGAACTATCTTTGAGAGGACACCAAGTAACTGTTCTTACAACAGACCCCATGAACGATAAATCTCTAAAAAACCTAACAGAAATCGATCTTCGCCAGTCATACAAAATTATCAATAACGTAACAACTTTTCTTAGTGTCAACAGTGCCAAGATTGGTTATTTTAAAATGCTTGATATTTACTGTCTGGCATTAACTGAGATTGCAGACGAACAATTGAATCATACTGAAGTGAAACAATTAATAGCTGGAAAGAAAGGTTCCTTCGACATCCTCATGGTCGAGACTGTTTTTCCGGCCCAATTGGCTTTCGCAAAACATTTCAATATTCCGTTTATTGGTCTTACATCATTAGATGCACCTCCAAGAGTGCATGAGTCACTTGGAAATCCAGTCAATCCAGCTCTTTATCCAGATTTTATCTTACCATACGTACCTCCGTTGAGCTTCCGTGAACGATTAATCAGTCTCATAACTTGGTTAGTGATGAAGCTGTACAGCACATACTTGCTGTATCCTAGAGCTGACGAGGTAGTGAAGAAACATTTTGGGAATGATTTGCCCCCTCTCTCTGAGATAGAGAAAGAGATGAGCATGTTATTTACTAATGTTAATCCAATATTTCATGGTGTTAGGCCACTTGGACCAAGCACAATCCAAATTGGTGGAGGAGTTCATATTAAAGAGGAAAAACCACTTCCAAAGGTACAATTAGTCGAGTTATTCTGAAGGTGTAAAAAAAAGTATAACAACAGATTTTATAGGATATCAAAGAATACTTGGATAGCGCCAGTAATGGTTTAATTTATCTCAGTTTTGGAACCAATATTAAAAGTAAAGATATAAATAATAAAACTCGGAATATCATTCTTAATGTTTTCAAGGAGTTACCTTATAAAATTTTATGGAAATTTGAAAATGAACACATGCCCAATAAACCTGATAATGTAAAAATTCTTAAATGGGTTCCCCAACAAGATCTTCTAAGTAAGTTTAATTAGATAGAATACTTTCAAGTATCATTTATTGAATTTTTACAACAGGACATCCAAAGGTTAAATTATTTATCACTCAGTGCGGTTTACAATCAATGGAAGAAGCTATTTTTAATAATGTACCCATGATTGGTATTCCCTTCTTTGGGGATCAAGTCAATAATGCCAAGATATTAGAAAGGAAGGGTTTTGGAGTTCAGATTGACTCCAAGTCTATAACGGAAGAATTATTCAAAAAGGCTATTAATGACGTAATTACCAATCCAAAGTAAGTATGAAATACACTAAAAATATGTAAATATGTATGTCGGAATGTAATAATTAATAATGTGTAGGTACCGTGATTCACTGAAAGAAGCTGCTGATTTGGTGGGTGATGTGGAAATGACGGGACTGGAGAAAGCTGTTTTCTGGACTGAATATGTTATCAGACATAAAGGTGCAAAATTTCTCAAAAGTCCTGCTATTGATATGCCTTTGTATAAGTACTACCTTCTAGATGTGATTATATTTTTGCTAGTTGCGGTATCGATTTCTGTTTATCTACTGAAATTACTCCTGAACTTTGTTTTGAGGAAAATCATGATGAAAAGAAAACATAAAAAAGAGTAAAGTCTTAGTTTGTATTTTTGTTTTAAGGGTTTTAAATGTGTAGGGTGTGCCATAAAGAAAACAACAAATATTTTGTACTTATTTTAAGAAGTGATTCCTAGACTCAGTACTTATTTATACTTACAAGTTAAAAAGTTCATTTTATTTTTATTCTTTTGCAATTATTATCTTCTACAAATAACTCGTAATTTATTTTTTATCAATTTGAAAATTTGGTAATAATTAAAAATGTCAATATAACCGTTTTCCAGATAGTGTCTTTCAAAGTTTTATTATCACTTTTATTTGTTTCAAATGGCCTATTAAAAAAAAGGTGGGGGTGGGCTAGAATAAGTACAGAGAGAAGTGAAAGTAACATTATTGATTACACATTTTGTGCCATTGTTTTTGTTGCCTTTATAAAAAAGCTGACCATGCCATTGAACTCTGCTCTGGAAGCCTCTGGTGAAATTACAAGGATCAGCTATTTCGTGATCCTTGTATGTCTTGAGTGCGACTTTCCATTGTCACAGACAAAGAAATAATGGAGTTGTTTGATGCTTCCTTTCCCATGTAAGCTAGCAAGACAGGTCATATATCTTTATTGGAACCAGGATGTCCTGTTTGCTGGAGTTCTAAAACTATTGGTATTTTCCAGGGTAGATTTCGGTTTGGCCTGGATATCGTATTCTCTCTGTGCGTCCCATATCTGTAAGGCATTGACAGTGCTTTTTATCGAAAAGAGTTTCTGATAATTAAATCAGGAAAAATTATTTTATTAAACAATACCAAATAAACCTTTAAGATATAACTGGCATGGTACAGTGTAGGTATGGTTTTTAAAACTGTAGGTAAGTAACGTGAAAGTCTCATTACTTTTTATTTACCTTCCTGACTAGCTGGATGACATTTTTTTTTATGTACGAATATTAGGCGTCTTAGAGAATACCTCAGTCTGTGTAGATGTTTGCAAGTTTTTTTTTTAATTATTGTAAATCAATAATAATTCAATCAAGCAAATATTGTATTGATTGAATGTTTCAATGACTGATATGAATTAAAATATGAAAATGATTAGATAAGCAATGCAAACATAATTAGATTTTAAGCTACTCGTTAAATAGAAAATCATATAGAGAGTACTAATACTCCAAAATATAATAAATTGACATAACATATATGATTATTTGTTTTACCAATACCATAAAATATGAATATCCACAAAGTTGTTTTAATTTGTATTTTTCTTAATGTTTATTGTGGCCCAAGTGAATCAGCTAAAATTTTATGTGGAATACCAACACCTTCCTATAGTCATCAGATACCCTTCCGAGCTCTATGGAGACAACTGGCTCTAAGAGGACACGAAGTGACTGTTCTTACCACAGATCCAGTTTTTAACTCTTCATTAAAAAACCTAAAAGAAATTGACATCAGTGGAATGTACAAAATAATGGAAAATATCAACTTTTTTAAGAATGCAAGTGATGCAAAAAGTGGTGCAATTTTCTTGCTCCAAATTGTGCCAGAAATGAAAGCGATGATTAAAATAATGACAGATGCACTCTTCGGTCATCAGGAAGTAAAGGAACTTCTCAATAACAAAAATAAACATTTTGATTTAGTGATTGCAGAATCGATGTATCCTGGATTTAGTTACTTCAGTTGGCTCTATCAGTGTCCTTGGATAGGAGTCATGTCCTTGGATGCTCCATCGACTGTCCATGCTGCTGCTGGAAATCCTACGCACCCAGTCCTTTATCCTTCGTACAACCTTGCCTTGGAAGATCCAGATAGCCTAAGTTTTAAAGAACGCACCGTTAGCACCCTCATGGATGGCTTTCAGATTTTTTTGAAGTGGTTTATGATTCCCTTGATGGATGAAACTCTTCGAGAACACTTTGGAAAGGATATGCCTGGAAGTGACAGTTTGTTTGAGAACATGAGTATGTTGTTCGTGAATTATCATCCTTTATTCTACAACCCCAGACCGGTGAATCCAAATACTTTATTGATAGGAAGCGGTTTGCATATTCAAGAAGCAAAAAAACTTCCAAAGGTGAGTGGGTACCTATTATTCTTTTTCTATCTTTAGCCTATAAACTTTTTCAAAAAGCCCTAACAAGAATTCATAGAATTCAATATATTTGAGAGAGAATGTTTAGAAAACGCTTTTAGCATTACCTATGGGTATTATTTTACTATCTGTGGTTTACTTAATATTTTTGTAATTATTTTTGCAAGCATAACTATTGAAGAACAATCGAAATACAGGGTCTCGCTAAAAGGCACCACATAATTTATGAATAATTGAGAGCAGTGAGGAGGACTAGAGAAGAATTACTTATTGATCCTTCTAATAATTAAATAATTCAAATTAAAAAGACACAAAAATGTAGTGAATAGTCCTGAATGTTATGCAACCATTGATACAAATTGTTACATAATTTTTAATTATAACTACCGATTTTATGTGATCTACTTATACTCTATAAAACTAGCCCTCTCAAAAATGTTATTTATCCATCAATCAGTTTAAGTGCACGACATGCAGTTTATTCAAGAAATCATAGTCACTACTATAATTTTTACCTTCCTACCTATTTATAAATTGATCTGAACTATAAACTCATGTGTTTATCTCGCTTAATGGAAATCATAAACAATTTAAAATGAGAAAAATGACTGAAACATTTTATTATTAGTATACCTACCTAACCCAGCCTATCTATTCAGAATGTTATCTTACTAGTGCTTGTATATTTTATTTTAATTTAATTAATAAAAAAGCTAAATTGTGACATATGAAAATGTGTAATAGGTGTAAATACTGTGTGGTTATTTTGTTGGTAACGAGTATTTTATCTTATATAAAAGAGGCAAACAGTGCTAATATATTGGGTATTATACCTTCTCCGTTTTATGCTCATCAAGCGACTTTTACCCCACTATGGGAAAAATTATCTTCAAGGGGCCATCAAGTTACAGTGGCAACCACTCTCCCAATAAACAAAACATCAGAAAATCCTAAATATATTGATATCAGTATTGCAGAAGAACTATACGAAAAGTATAATGTTCGTGAGTTAATGTGTGATAATGAAACCCATTTTTATAAAAAGGGTGACATACTCATGAAACTTCTGAAAGAAAGTATTGATGAATTATACAAGGCTCCGTCTATCCAAAATCTTATCCACGACGAAAGCATTCATTTTGATGTTGTAATAGCTGAAGATCTTTTCCCCTTTTGCCTTCCTCTGGCCTGGCATTTCAAATGTCCTTCTATAGGGATAACATCCCTAGATCCTCCATTTCATATCCATTATGATGCAAATAATCCAGTACATCCCATATTATTTCCTGATCATACTATTCCCTATGATGATTTCGAAAATTTATCCTTCAAAGACAGACTTCTCCAAACGGTCATTACTTCAGTATATACATTTTATATAGAAGGTGGCTTCTATAGTGACCTTCAGGTAATATTTAATAAATACTTCGGTCCTGAATTACCGCCAATCCGAGATTTACATAAGAATATGAGTATGTTATTTATCAATACAAATCCTATTATAACTATGATCAGACCGCTTAGTCCAAATACGATATCAATTGGCAGTGGCATTCACATAAAACCTCTCAAGAATCTTTCTGAGGTATGATAATTCAATTAATTTATCATTTTAAAGATTTCAAACTTACTACTTAACAATTTTTATTACATATTTATTTTACAGGAAGTGAAACATTTTCTTGACGAAGCGAAAAATGGAGCGATATATTTCAGCTTAGGATCGAATGTGAAAACTGATTTTCTTGGTGCCGATATGACAATGGAGCTATTATCAACTTTGGGAGAGCTTCCATATAGGGTTTTGTGGAGATGTGATATCTTAAATATGTCTTATATACCTTCAAACGTAAAAATAATGAAATGGTTCCCCCAGCAAGATATTTTAAGTGAGTTGAATTGTTTTATGATGAGTGAAGATAAACAATTGGTTATAATAATTATGTGTTTTAAATTCTAGGACACCCCAATATTAAACTTTTTATAACGCAAGGAGGCCTGCAATCTTTAGAAGAAGCGATCACTTTTGGGGTTCCAGTTCTGGGAATTCCATTCTTTGGCGATCAATTTTATAATGTGAAAAGGATGGCTAAACGAGGCTTTGGAATTGAATTAAAAAGAGAAAATATAAATAAAGAAACTTTAACAAAGAGCATTCAGGAGGTCATCAATAATCCCAAGTAAGGCTTCGAGTTTTGTTGTATCTGAAGTATAAGAAACTTAAAAGAAAGCAATTTCTATTTGAGCAATTTCTTTTCAGATATAAAGAAACATCAATAAAAATGGGTAAACTTTTACACGACAGACCTATGACGGGCATCGATGAGGCAGTCTGGTGGACTGAATATGTCATCAGAAATGAAGGGGCAAAACATCTGAAGAACCCTAGTGCAAATATTCCATTGTATCAGTACCTTTTATTGGATGTGATTGCATTTCTTTTATTAATGGTTATATTAATTTTCTCTCTTTTGTATCTCCTTGTAAAATTATTGATCAAATTAGTGGTTTATATGACAAGGTTGATCGGAAGAAAAACAAAAACAAAAAAATCAAAAAATGAGTAAATACTCAAATTGTTAATGCTGCACAAATTTCTGCATAATACACATCTCGTAATAACAATTTTGAAATATTGAAAAGTTGAGGGAACATATTATTAGTGGTTTTCGATTATGATTTCACAGCCTGACAAGTTTATAGGTAATGGAATTTTTCTAATGGAAAGCAGACTCTTAAAGGTATTTCTGTATTTATGCACTTTGTTGATAGTGGCTATAAGTTCTTGTAAAATATATTTATTTATGTTTGCAATAAAGACGAAATATTAGCTTAAAATTTTTTTAAGAACTTATCAACCCTGCCATTTTCTTTCTGGATGTCCTTAACATTTATTAAGTGTTCTTCAATTAATTTTGGAGGAGTATAGCAGAAGATGAAATTCTCTTTCCTCTCTCTCTCAGTATGCTGAACGACCATTGAATAAGGTATGGAGGCCAGCTGTTTCAAACTCTAGAGTCAAAAGATGAAAAGTAGCAAAAATCGTTCTGACAACTGTGTTGCTTCGGCATGGTACGAGAAATTTGCGAAAAATTGACCTAATCTAATTTCCATAAATGCATGATAGCATTTATATGGAGTGGTTTCTGTTACCCTAACATGGCCTCCTACTTCGTCAATAATAAGTGAATGGCTTAGAGATTGTATTTTTTTTGTTTTGTTTTTCGGATTCTTTGTTTTTTTTTTTAAGTTTTGGGTGTCCTTGCATTGTGTAAGAGGTCGTTTAGCTTGCAACCTTTGATGTATCTCTTATCAACAGAACTTTCAATGCTGTATTTTATCCCACCTTTCAACATAAAAGTGGAAACTGACCACACATTGCCTGGGACACTCCCACAACAGTCTTGTTCACTGCAGGACTACTTTAGATTTAGATTTAGAAAGATTTGAGAGACTAGCGAGCAGGTACCTACATCAGAAACTGAAAAGGTCAGTTTGTTATCATGCTTTTTGGGTACATTTTTTCAGCTTTAGAGATCTATTCTCATATTTTCTTGCTGATTTTTGTAAATCCAGCAGTCTCACTTTCTTGATTTTTTCAGAATGGGGATAATTTCGGGCACCGAGGTTATTTCAGACATTCAATTTTTTAATTGCTAATTATTGCAGTTGATTTTTTCCGGTGGTCTTCGCTCTATTTTCACAAATTACATACATAGTGGACTGTTCTTGTTTTGTTCTTGAACCACTTAGTAAAATTTTGATTCATTGTGCGATTTTAATTGGATTTGTTTTAATGGCGCAGATTGGTAAACTGTTTTTTTGTATTTTTAATTTTTTGACTGAAGTAATCCTTTATTAATTATTTATCTTACCAATATTTTTAGATATTTGGGAAAAGTTTTTGTTTCGTTAAACAAATTTATAATATAATAATAAAATAAGTAACAGACAAAATCATCAGAATATAAGTAATACATCCCTGTATGCATAGAAATTATTTAGGAACCTAACTCATTGTCATTTTAATATACATACTTGGGCCAGAGCGGTTGAGAGAATAAACCTTCTAAACATTTTTAGACCAGGGTTTTATTAATTATCATACAGAGGCTGCTGAAGCTGATTTTTAAACTTTTATAAAATTACACTTTTAAAAAATATAATTTTATTGTAACAATACAGAATAACTAAAAAGATTATATGTTGTAGAAATTTGTCCTAAAAACCAAATTACCTCCAAAGATTCCATTTTTTTTTTTTTTTTTTTAAAGAGGGAGCATCGGTCTTAACTGTGTAGGTAAGACATAGTCGCTCCACTCTGGTAATTTGGCTTTGAGACGAACTCGTTAGCCACACACACTTTTAAATTTATATTTTCCTTTTAAACGTTCGATCGCTTGTTTTACTTTTCACAGACATTCGAAAATGAATCTGAAAAGTAAAGCGGGCCGAGGTGAGTTTCGAACCCGCGATCTATGGCTTCGTGAGCCAGCGGAGAACCACTAGGCCACGCAAGTCACTAAATATTCCATTATAAAACATATTTTTATTGTATCTGATCACTTTTACCTATAATGAAATTGTTTTGCTTCCACTAATGAGTTTAATTTTTGCTTAAATTTTAAGCTGACTTTTCTATTTATATGTGAAAAATTTCAATACAAACAGATTCTGATTGAAAAACACTTTTAAAATAGACTGTTAAATAAACAATTTATCTTTTAGTATTTTATTAACAATTTTAGTAATTTATGACTTTTTGATCTTTGATTTCCTATAAAATACACATCTGAAAGCAAATTTAACCACTTTCACTAAAATATATAAAACAACAGAAATAGTAACTATAATGAATGAAATAACATCAAGGAGGTAATACTGGTAAGAAGGAATTGTATTGGACTTGAGATGATCAGCCCCTTTATGTCTTAGGACATATTCAATCCACCATACTGCCTTTTCCAACCCATTAATTGGTTGATCAAGAATTAATGTTGCCAGATCTCTTACATTCTCTTTATACCTGTGAATTTAAAAATTAGAGTTGTTTTTCTATTAAAAAAATTGACTTACTTTGTATTATTAACAACTTCATTAATAGAATGTCCTAATAAATCCTTATCTACTGTATCTTTATCTATGAAAACACCAACTCCCTTTTGAACCATCCTCCTTATATTTCCCAGCTGATCCGCAAAGAAAGGGATACCGATTATTGGTACGTGACTCATTACAGCTTCCTCAGTACTCTGTAAGCCCCCTTGTGTAATGAAAGCTTTCACATTTTGATGTCCTGAAAAAATCTATTAATTTCTAGTCATGTCTTATTTTCTGAACTTACTCAAGACATCTTGTTGTGAGCACCATTTTACAAGTTTTACATTACTTGGTAAATCGTTTATCTCTTCATCGAACTTCCATAAAATTTTGTATGGCAATTCTTTGAATGTTTCAATAAAGATTCCTTTCAGAAATTCTGATACATGTCTGCTTTTAACATTAGTTCCTAAACTTAAATAGATAGCTCCATTTTCGGCAGTGTCTAAAAATTCTTCGATATCCTAAAAAGAAGGAAATATGAGCTTAAAAATTATTCAATTCACTTCTTACTTTTGGTAACGGCTTCTTGGGTTTCATGTGGATACCTCCTCCGATTAAAACTGTGTTCGGCACCAATGGTCTTGGATAGGAGAGTAATGGATTAGAGTTCACCAGTAATAAACACATAGACTGTCCTAACTCATAGACAGATGGATAGTCAGGTCCGAAATGTTTCTTAATAACTGCATCCGATTTGGGTGCAATATAAATATGACCAATTAGCTCAATTCCTCCACTAATGAGAACACTTATAATTCTTTCCATAAAATTTAAGGGAAACGAAAATGGTGTCAAAACATCTGGATACATTACAGGATGAATAGGATTACCCATTAAAGCATATCCCGCATTAGGGGGGCTCATGGAAACCACTCCAACTAAAGGGCAGTTAAACCTTTTACTGAAAGCCATCACTTCAGGTAATAATGCTTCAACAATTACCAAGTCAAAATGCTCATCTTCATTTTCATATAATTTCTTCACTTCGGGATGTTCTAATTCATAGTCGATAATATTACTAAGCGCTTCAGTTAATTCTCTAATTTGAGCAAGAGTGCTCTTGTCGATATCGATATTCCAAAAATTGTAAACATAATGCAAATCAATTTCTGTCAAATTCACCAAGGTCGGGTCCTTTATGGGATCTGTTGTCAGTAAAGTTAGCTGATGACCTTTTTTGGATAGTTCTTTCCATATTGGATGAAATGCTACTTGATGACTGTAAGACGGGGTAGGCACTATCGCAAGAATTTTAGCACAATCCACATGTGACTGAAGTATCAGAAAATAAGCTAAAATACTGAGCATGGTTAATACTTTACAATTATTAGTTAATAATTTACGATACCCAGACTCTACACTGGAGAATTTTAGAAAACAATCAGTGAGCTATTGTATTCAAAATAGTTAAGATTTACTTAATCTTAAGAAACAGGAGTGAGTACATTTTAATTGAGAATTAAATCAATAAAATAATCGAAGGAATCTTATCTTTAGTAGGAAGTTTTCAATACAAATAAAACTAGTGGTTGATTATTTGACTATTTATTTAGGTAGGTGCGTATTTTGTAAATGAAGCATGTATTCATTATGATCAATAGAATTAGATAGGTTTTTATTGATAAAGTAAGCACTAGGATTTATTTTATCTACTCATTATGAAATACCAATTAATTTAAGTAGGTAAAATACTTGAAATGTGCAATCCTTCCCTCCATTACCTACATATCTTTTTAATTAATTTTGAGAAACAATATAGTTATGAATCTCAAATGGGGGAGGAGGAGTATCATTTAGATATGTTTTCAGAAGAAAATTGGTCCCTTTTTGGCCCCAGAAGAATGGCGAAGTTAAATAACAACTGAACATCCAGTGGATATCTTAAATAAAACGCCAAAATTGGAATTAATCGATTAATCGAAAATTAATTAATCGAATGGACTTAACAGATTGCTATCTATAATTTTGATTGATTTAATGTAAGGAAATAGTATATATATATATATATAATCAATAACACAATTACCATTACATGGTGTAGTGCGTAACATAAATACATTTCATTCTTAACAAATAAATAAAATAAAATATACAAAATCCATAAATACTAGGTACAAATATCTTCAACCAAATAAACACATCAATAAACTAAATAAACATCCACTTATTCTGCACTCCTATTGTTCCTTCTATTTCTATTTCATGTGTACAAATTCTGCCCATTCCCTCTTATTCTCTGCCATTTTGCACGCTTCTCTCCAAGTTTTTCCCTTCTTTAATAATATCTCTCCTATAACTCCATTCCACTTTAATTTAGGTCTTCCTCTCTTCTGTTTTCCTAAAGTCTTCGCTTCCCACACTCTTTTCACTGGTCTTCCTTCGTTCATTCTCCTCAGATGACCCCACCAGCTCAGCTGTCTCTTTTCTATGAATTCAATGGTTGATACTATCTCCAGTTCTTCTCTTATTCTTGTGTTCTTCATCTTGTCTAATTTCGTTACTCCTCTGACTCTTCTTAGGTATTTCATTTCAACTGCTTGTATCTTGCTCTTCTGTCTTGTATTCAGCACCCATGACTCGCATCCGAACGTCAAAATTGGTCTGTATATCGTTTTGAAAACCTTCATTTTTGTCTTTCTGTCTATTTCTCTTTTGCCAATAAATGCTTTGTTCATTGTGTAATACAGTCTCATTGTTTTCTCTATTCTTTCATTCAATTCTGCTTCTTGTCCTCCATTATCTTCTATATTCACCCCCAAGTATTTATAACATTTCACCTGCTCAATCTGTACTCCTCCAATTTCTATTTGTATCTGTTCGTCATTTTTTCCTATAATCATTACTTTGGTTTTATTCTTATTTATCGTCATACCTAGTTCTTCCATTGTTGTGTTCCATATCTCCAAACTCTTTTGTAGTTCTTTTTCTGTTTCTGCCATTATTACCACATCATCGGCAAATGCTGCCTCTGATATTTTTATGCCTTGTAGGTTCCTATATCCCACTTGTACTTTCTTTACCTTTCTCGTACATTTCTTTATTATTTCATCCATGAAAATTGTGAACAATGTGGGACTCAGACTACCTCCTTGTCTCAGACCTTCTTTTGTTGTGAACATTTCTGATTTCTGATTTTTATTGATTACACTGTTAAAATTTCCTTCATATATATTTCTTATAATTCTCACCAATTTGTCTTTACACCCCCTTTCTTTCAGTATTATCCATAATTTAGCACGGTTTACTCTATCGAACGCCTTTTCCATATCTATGAATCCCATATACACTCTCTTTCCCTTCGCCATGAATTTTTCAATTATTTGTTTTATGGTAAATATGTGGTCTTGTATACTTCTACCCTTCCTGAAGCCACTTTGTGACTCCTCTATTGAACTCTCAGTTATTGCTTTTACTCGTTTTTCTATTATTTTTTCATATATCTTCATCGTTGTGCATAACAAATTTATACCTCTATAGTTATTACAATCATACTTGTCGCCCTTCTTATGTATAGGTAATATTTGCGCAGTTTTCCATTCTCTTGGTACTTTTTCTTCCTCCCACACTCTATTATATACATCCAATAACATTTCTGTCCCTTTCTCTCCCATATTTTTGATCATTTCAGCTGTTATCTTATCACATCCTGGCGTTTTTCCCGTTTTTATTTCCCTTATTACATTCTTTAATTCTTCTAGTTTTATATTGTCTTCTATTTGTTCTTCATGTTTCTCCTCTTCTAGATCTTTCTCTTCTTCTATTAGTTCTGTGGCTCCTAGTAGTTCTACGAAGTATTCTCTCCATCTGTTAATTACCTCTTTCTCTTCTGTTAACAGGTCTCCGTTTCTGTTTTTAATTTTTGTTTCATTATATGTTTTCTCGTTTCTTAGTGATTTCAGTACTCTATAGAATAATTTTTGGTTTGTTTTACTATCGTTTTCCATTCTCTCTCCGAATTCTCTCCAATTGTTTCTCTTTGCTTCTACTATCATATTTTTTACCTTCTTTCTTTCTTCTTTGTATCTTTCGTAGTTTTCTTGCGTTTTATTACCTATGTATATTCTCCATCTATTCTTCTTCTCTTTTACTTGATTCCTTATTTCGTCGTTCCACCATGCCGTCTGTTTGGTTCTCGGTTTCTTCCTTGCGTACCCACATACTTCTTTCGCTGTCTCTATTATTATATTTCTAAATTTAATCCACTGTTCTTCTATGCCTTCTTTCTGGTCAGTTTGTTTTTTCATGTTTCCTATTTTCTTCTCTATTACTTGCTCATATCTCTCTGCTATCTCTTTTTCTTGTAATCTATATGATTTTATAACTTCATTCCCTCGTTTTTCTATTGTCTTCTCTTTATTTTCTCTTTCTTTTTTATCTCCTCTTTTCACTTTTGTTACCACCATATAGTGGTCACTACCTATTTCTGGTCCTCTTCTCACTCTTGTATCTATAATCTCTCTCCTGTTTTCCCTACTCACCACTACGTAGTCAATTATTGATTTTTCATTCCTACTCTTCATTTCTCTAGTGTATTTATGTATATCTTTATGTTTGAATATCGTGTTCGTTATTATCATATTCTGTATCATGCAGAAATCTAGCATTCTCCTTCCATTGTTGTTTCTTACATTTTCCCCATATTTCCCTATCACAGTTCTGTACCTGTCATCTCTCTTCCCTACTCTACTGTTGAAATCTCCCATTATATATATCACTCCTTTTGCTTCCTCTACTGCTGTTGTTAGCTCCTCCCAGAATCTGTCTTTATTTCGTGCTTCGTCATCTTCATTGGGTCCATAAACTACAATAATTGTTCTTTCCTTCTTGTCTTCATCCCGAAATTCGACCGATAGTATCCTCTCTGTATATCCCTTCCATTTGTACACCCCATCTTTCACCTTTCTGTGTATCATACATCCTACTCCTGCTGCTGCTCTCTTTTCTTTGTTAACTCCACTGTATATCAACATATGCTGGTTGTCCGTTATTATAACACCCTTTTCCTTCTTCTTGGTTTCTGTTATTGCCAGTATCTCCATATCTATTTTTTCAAATTCGTTTTCCAGTTCTTTTACTTTTCCTTGTATGCTTTTTACATTCCATGTACCTATTTTCCCAATATTTTTCGATTCTTTTCTTCCTTTTTTTATTCTATCCGTATTCTTGTCCCTTTCCATTGCCTGTGTCTTTGTCATTTGTTTCCGTTCCTTTTCATGATCTGCTAGTTTTTTGATCGCTCTTCCTCCCTCTCTAGCCTTCCCTTCTCCTTATTCCATCTCCATACCTCTCCGTCAACTATTACTTTATTGTATCCTGTCTTTACTTCTTTCCCCTCTCGTTTTTCCTCCTTTGCCATTTTTCTAATTTGTCTTCCCTTCTCTCTTTGCTCTTTTGTTTCATCATGATTTATATATATTCTCTCATTCTCCAGTTTCTTTAGTTTATGTTTATTCTTCATAACTTCATCCTTATCTTTCTCTTTTTCCATCTCAATCAAGTACATTTGTCTTCCTATCTGTGCTACATTTTTAACTTTTACCTCAATTCCCATTTTCTTTCTAAAATCTCCTTCCATTTTTTCATTTATTTTTGCCTTATCCTGTTTCATCCCTCCTGTCTCAATTTCCATGCCTTGTATTACTATGTTGTTCTTTCGTTTTTCTATTTCTAGCCTTTCCACTCTTTCATTTACTTCCTTTATTTTCTCTTTCATCGTGTTATTTTCTGCCATTATTTTTTTATTTTCCCCTCTTAGCTTCTTTATCTCCTCTTTGCATGCTTCCTGCTCCTTTCTGACTGTGTCAATGCTTTCTTTCAATTCCTTCATTCTTGCTTCATTTATCTTCATCATCCCTATTATTACATCCAATTTTTCCTCTCCATCATTGCCATGTTTTTGCGGCGACCTAATTATTCTCCTTCTTTTATTTCCTTCCGAAACTGACCCGTCGTCACTAGACATTATTATCTATTTTATTCTTCTTTATACTTTCTTCTATTTAACTATTACGAATTTTCCTACCCGAACGTACCGCCTCTGTTCTTAATTTTGGAATATCTATATTATTGTCGCACTCACTTATATTTGTTTTGGTTGTTATCTGCATTTATCAGCGGGCGCCGGAGATAACTCGCAAGTCGACCTTTCGGACGAGCTATACCCACCTCGCTTTTAATCCACCTTCAATATTTACACTTGTATTCTATCTATTATTTTTCAACTTTCTCACCTTTATTCTTCTTGATTTCCGCACACGATTTTACCAACTATTTGATCACTTTCTATTTAACACCTTCAGCATTCTTAATTTTATTTACCGCTTATTATCTCCCGATAAACGAGTTAAATAATGGAGCACTAAATTCTTCTTGTTTCCTCTGCACTGTCCAGTGGCGGAACTAGTAAGGAAATAGTAATTATTAAATTATATATGAATAGAAAAAATTAATCTTATCTATAATAGTAATTAATTAAAGAACAGATAATTATACCATATGTAGGTACTATACTCATATTCTATGGTTGAAGTCATTTATGATCAATATAATAATTACTGTTGAAAACACATGACTAGCAATATTGAAATCTTTTTTTTTTATCAATTCTCTCACAAAGGTGCTCAGGTCGAAATTGTGCTGTGTGTTAGTAAAATACATTGTACTGATGAGTCTCAAGTAAGACGAAATAGGTGTCTACAATTTCCACCTCTACCTCACAGCGCAGCATCAATAAATGGCATAAAGTTTTGCAATATCTCATTCATCTCTTGTCGAATATTGAAACCAATTCATTGTAAAAATAGTATACGTATATTCTTTAACAGGAGAGTGTTGGAATCAAGTCCAAGTGAATTGTAGAAGACATTATTTTCTCTAACACTATTTAAAAAAATCTCATCTTTATTTTTTTAGCAGGCTAATAGAACGATATGCTCGTTTTATTGTATTGGTTTCTAGATTTTCAGATCTTGTTTTAGCAACTGAAAGTTTATAAACTCAACATCGTTATCGAGTTTGAATCATGACTGCTTAATTGGGTTAATGTAATAAAATTCATAAACACATGAATAAAGATGATGCATTGAATCACTGGACCCGGCGGACTGAGTTCGATTCTCGGTGAAGGCTGTGGGTGTCTGTGTTGTCCTTTCTACTATTTATTTGGCATACTTGAGGCTGAGTGTATGAGCAAGAGGCTCCAAACCCATATTACCGGTGTGGAGCGACTTTGTCTTAACTACATAGTGAAGACCGATGCTCCCCCTTTTTTTTTTTTTAAAAAGATGATGCATTTCATCCACATATAAATAAAAAATTGGACACTAGAGTCCAGTAAAATTAGGATTTTTTCTGCACTAAAATCATGTAGTTCCAAAGTTTCAGTAATGTTTACGGAGAAGTCCCTTGAGGTCACATTAGGGTCACTTTATAAAGTCACATGGATTTCAGCGGGGGCTCAAAGGTCCATTTCTTAAGTTTTTGGTGCATATTTCAAAAACAGTGTGTCAAACAGAAAACTTTATACTTTCCAAAATTAAAACATCTTTTTTTTCTTATCCTCCATATGAAATGATATATTCACATCTATCTTTTGTCTCCGACAAAATTGGTAAAATTGGACAATTTTTCAGAAATTTCTTTAGTGCCTCACGATTCTTGTCAAACTTCTTCCAAATTTTATAAAACTTTCCCTGGCTCATATCTCGAAGATGGTAACATTATCGGTGTATAGGGAATTTAATAAGCTTTCATTTTGGAAAGTATAAAATTTTCTGATGATTCACAGTTTCGCCGCGAAAACTGAAAAAGGGGTCCTTTGGCCCTCCCACTTCCTGTGGTGCCTGGAATCGATAGAACTTTATTTGGCCATGTTTAAAATGGCTATAGTTGAACTCATCCTCCATATCTCAATCAATTTTTTATAAAGTAACTGCGAGAATTGATTGCATATATTTTTTATATTATACACCTAATATACCTACTTCCTCTCATTTTTAAAGTGGAATATCCTTCATAATTTCTGATAAGATATTTTCATGATAAATTTAGTACCTACTTAAGTAATTAAAATTTCATACTTACTTAATGTGCAAAAACTATTATCCGCATTTTTTGTGCCAGATGAACTGATAACACTAATAGGTACCATATTTTAGTTACTATGTAATAAATTTGCTCATTGTAGGTATGTATCGATAGCAAATATAATGAAACACAACATCTTATTACTTTTATTAGCAAATATCGTCACTAACATTAATCCAGCAAAAATTCTAGGTGTAGTGCCGACTCCTTCATATAGTCATCAAGTTTTTTTCAGGCCAATATGGGTGGAACTGTCATTAAGAGGTCATCAAATTACTGTAGTAACAACAGACCCGATGAGAAATTCAAGTCTAACAAATCTCACAGAAATCGACTTACATGACGCTTATAAATTATGGACCCTGAGCGAACTTGGAGAAAAATACAAAGACAGTCCATATCAAATGTTAAATGAAATAACTAATTTAATGTTGACCATCATAGACTTCGATCTGAGTCATCCAGAAGTGAAACAATTAATTGAGGACAAAAACCAACATTTTGATGTAGTGATGATTGAGGGGTTGATGCCAGAGATGTTCGTTTTTAGTACAAGATTTAACGCTCCGCTAATCGCAATGGTGAGTTTAGATGCAGGGAGTGTTCTTCATGAATTCATGGGTAACATGGCACATCCTGTTATTTATCCAGAATTTCAACTGCCATTTATCCCCCCACTGAATTTCGCACAAAGAGTAGCTAGTTTTGTATTTAAACATTTACTGAAGATATATGGATCTTATATCGTGGCACCAAAAGAAAATGCACTAATAAGTAAACATTTTGGTGAACATTACCCTTCAGTTCATGAGGTGATGAATAACATCAGTCTTCTGTTTATTAATACAAATCCAGCTTTTGAAATGGTAAGACCTTTAGGACCCAATACTATTCCCATTGGAGGAGGAACTCATATGAATGATCAGAAACCATTACCTAAGGTGAGTTAATTTGATATTTTTTTATTAGCTTTATATCCAAGTAAATTTGCTCTCAAGACAACGTCCTAAATTGTTAGCAAATGTCGAATAAAAATCATAGATTATTTCGGCTTCAATTCAGTTTTAGGATCTCTAGATATCGAATTATTACAGTTAATTTGCATTATTATAATAGTTTGAATTATCAACCAGGTGGATAGCTTCCCGCATTATAATAAAAAAGTCTTTATTTTATTTTGTCTTCTGGTTGTGCCATACTGCTCCACGAACAAGTCGATTCTGTGAGCTCCAATATGAGTAATTTTGAATTGTCTTTCCTATTTTATGCTCTGGGAAACAGTTTTTCAATTTTCTCCAAAGGACACCTTTGGATGAATTTGTCTAATAAAATATTTTTATTTTGTTCTCATTTTGAGATATTTTAATGATTCAAATTTTTTTAATTATAATTTTCCTTGCTTTATGATAACTTATTTTTTTAACAGCATATGCTGTTTTTTTAATTTTTGATACAAAATCACCTTCTTGAACAATAATGTAAATTTTCTATAGCTGAATGCATGTTCTCAGTTATTACTTTGATTTTTAATTACTTACGAGGACTATCAATGTTTTTTTTTATTAGCTTTTAAGAAACTGATTTCTTCTCCAAAAAATAAAAAAATGTTTCATTCCATTAAATGAAAAATATTAAGTACATTATAAATTTTTAGTGAACAGTACTAAGTCACTCAGAACTTATTTAAGTTAAGGGGTCCTAGTCTCTCCCAAATGTGGAAGAAATGACAAGGACACCAACCATTGTATAGGAACCGGAGGCTCAAAACTTTTAGTTTAGAGGCACTAAATGTAGAAGCAATGGGACTGTTCAAAACCTTTGTGTTCGAGATACTTCAAGAGGAAGAAATGGGACTTCTCTCATGGAAAGAAAAATTATAAAAAGGCCGGGAAGGTTTGAGTATGAGTTCCACCATAGTTAGGGAATGACGAAAAGAGTTCTTGGTGAAGACATTTTTGAAAATAACATGGAAAAGTTCTTTGGCAACAAGACCACTTCGATATTAACAGTAGTCAAATCAAAAATGAAAGTATAATCATCGTGGTATAAATCGTAACGATTTTTTGAACACATTTGCTATATTTCTGAAAAAAAAACTTTTTGCAGAAACCTTGACATATTTAAATACTCCAATAGGAAATAATTGGAGCACATAAAATTAAAAACCCTAAAAAATACTTAAAAATCACTGAGCTTTGGGGAAAATGTAAAAATTAATTTTTTTGGATTTTATTTCTTAGTTGTTTGATATTGCATATAATATAAAATGATGAGCTTGTCTAAGCAAGTTTAACTGGATCATTGAATGAATCTCTAATTGCACACTTTTAAAAATAATAAAATCAGTGGATTTTGTAGGATATTAAAGAGTTTTTAGATTCTGCAACAAACGGAGCGATATATTTCAGTCTGGGGTCAAATGTCAAAGGAAAACACATTTCAGACAACTTGAGAAAAATTTTTTCAGACACTTTTAATAAACTACCATACAAGGTGTTATGGAAGTTTGATGAAAAAATACCAGGTTTACAAAAAAATGTAAAAAGAGTTGAATGGTGTCAGCAGCAAGACGTTTTAAGTGAGTAAGAAAGCAACAAAATGATTTAGCAAAATCCTTAAATAAAACAATTATTTAGGACATCCAAACATTAAACTTTTTATAACGCAAGGAGGTTTACAAAGCACTGAAGAAGCAATAATGAGCAAAGTTCCTTTGATCGGTATGCCATTTTTTATGGACCAAGAAACAAATGTAAGGAAGATAGTTGAAAAAGGTATAGGCCTCTCTCTAAATAAAAATACTCTTACTAGGGAAATTTTGGAAGAAACAATTGATGAAGTTATTAATAATAACAGGTAAGCTAAATTATATTTCTTTGTTACAATTATGTAGGTATGTACTTACTTGACAGAATACGGTATACCTCTATACCATATAATTTGATACTTGGCCATTTTAGAAAAAATTTTGATGCAAAGGAAATTTTATCTCCACTTTCAAGACAGAAATTTTTCACAATTCACAAGAATATAAAATTATTTTTTTCATTTATACAAATTAATCATTTTTTTAATGCAATTTTTTGTATAAAAAATGGATTTCTGTTTTCACAAAATTTTCATGATCTATTTAATCTTAAAAATAAACCGGTTGCCTAATTAAGATTGTATTTTGCAGATATAAAAATAAAGTGGAAGAATTGGAAAAAGTTGTAAAAGACCAGCCCATGACTGGTTTAGAAAAAGCTGTCTGGTGGACGGAATATGTCATCAGGCACAAAGGTGCTGAAATATTGAAAAGCAACAAAATACCAGACTACCAATATTACTTGTTGGATATTTTGTCATTTTTATTTATTTCAGTTATTATTATTTTCTATGGAATTAAACTCTTATTAAAATTAATAGTAAAATTGTACCGTAAAATGAAAAAATTAAAGAAACTATAAAGACTATATTTTTTTAATAACCCAACAATAGATATAAAAAGAATATCATGCATTAAAAGGAGGTATGGCATCATTGAGGCAGAATAAACAAACAGAAATGACAAACAATGAAAATACATTTTATTGAGAAGTAAATGCAATTATATCAAAAATGTTAAAAAAAAAACATAGAAATCAAATCAACAAAATTCAGTCATTCAAAAGACATAAGATTATTTGGAAGTGGAGTCTCTTCTCCGTTAGCTGCTTTTCTTAATGATTTACACCATCTTTCAGCTGAGCTTCTGGTTCCAGCTCTAAATTTATAAACATTTCCTAAAATAAAATAAAAATGGAATAAACAACTTTTAAAATTGTTTTCTTTTAATACAACATACCTCTTATATGATCCACAATTTGAAACAAATCCGACTGTAGAGGATTCTCAGAAATGAAAATTTGACAACCTGCAAGGGGTACGAGTTTACTTGGCTCTCGTTTAAAATCAGATCTTTGGTTTCTGTAAATAAGTAACAAAAATAAATGTTATTTTATGTTTAATGAAAAAAATATAATTAATGTCTCATTAAATCATTTCCATTTTATTCTTGCAGCAGGTTGCTAAGAATATAAATATAATCGTTTTATATAAAAATCTTTTCAAAATAATAATTTCATTCCCAAGAACCCGATTCCCAATTACATAAGACAGAAATTCAACGGTTGCTAAGAGTTTACACTTTACCAGATTTTCTATGAAAAAGTAGGTTGCAATTAATGTAAATTGATTCAAAACACTTCAATTAAGACCATTTTAAATACTTTAAATAGTGTTTCTTTCTGTAGAACTATTTTTTTTTCGAAAGCATCATCTTAGGGCGAAAATGGTTTAAAGTTTAAAATTTTGATATTGCACAGAAGTTTTATAATTTGCTTCGCTTTTTCAAAATAAGGAATCATTTTTTTAAATGCTAATCTTACCATCCTTATACTAAGCTTCCTGCTCTGAACAGAATCACTTTTTCAAGATACACAGTCTATAATTTGTTATTTCTATGAGGAAAAGAAAAAGTGAAAAAATATTCCTAATTCTGGTATATTTTGGAATAAAAACGTATATCCACTTCTAGACCTCTAAACCATCCTGGTAAGGGTGGAATGACTCGAATTTTGGAAAAGGGGTGAAAATTTGTCTCAGTCTATACCTCAGAGCCGAAATAACTGCAGTAACTGACATTATTAAAAAAGCAATTTTGGAGAAACGGCAAACAGAAACTGACGTTTGGAAGATCATTTTCACTGATGGAGAAGAGACAAAGAGTAAGTTTCTGTTTGTCGTTTCTCCGACATTGTTTTTTTAGTAATGTTAGTTACTGCGCGTTATTTCAGCCTTGAGGTATTATAGAGGAGGTCACAATGTGTAGCTTGACTCTGTGATATCAGTTATTTGATATCAACGATAGTGATAAATCCAACAAATTGTGACGGAATTGTAAAATATTTCATGACACTGAAATTAAGCCCGTTTGATATTTGATTATGGTTACATTTTTTTTTTATAAATAACATAAAACACAGTCATGTTAGGAATGATAGTTCAATTATCCCGAGTAAATAATTAAGAGGGTTTCCTGTCAAAAGGTTATTTCCACAAATTTTGTCCAGCTAAAAAGTCATATCTACCAACTCGATGATAATAACCGCTCCATGTGACTTTTTTCTTGGATATACCAAGGTAACCCACCAGAAGGTTACGTGCATCTTATGAAAATTGTTTTTGCTTGGACAAGAAAAGAAACCTTCTAATTGTGACTAGCTTGCAGATGATGAGATAAATACTATGTGGAAAATTTTGAAATTTGTGTTTTCTGCTTCAAAAAAATCAATAATATTTTTGCCTGTACCTATTCAAATAAAACATATAAAATATAAATATCACTGGAATCGAAATATTTACCCTTTGAAAGATTTTGGTGGAAAATAAGCGAGTGATGTAGACCAAATTTGCAACCAGAATCTCTGCCACGAAGTAACTGTCGGCTTACGACCATCTTTCAAAACAGTCTTTCGTCTTACACAACCTTGCATTGTAGATAATTGATCCTCTGCATTCAAAGGATCATCTGACAACCTGACAAAAAACAATATTATGAATATGTTCCACATAAAAAGTCGACAAAAAACATACCTGGTTAAAAGGGTACAGTCATCAGCTGTACTGAGTGATGCTTGGAGCGGATGTTCGACAGAAGGTGACGGGAGTCCTTGATCTAAATGCAAACTTCTGGTACAGTCTTCTAGTTCGGAGTCGTCAAGCAGATGAAGAGTTTTTGGTATTTCCTTTGGATCAAAGCTACCCACTTGGTGAGTTTTACCAAAGATACTGAAACAGAGATAGTTAAAAATGAACAAACAAATAATCCATTGAAAAGTTCATTTCATGTATTTTTCTAAAGGAATTTCTGATGCACTTGTCAAGACAGTGTTTCCATATTTTCGATCATAAAATATTTTTTCGCATTTCATAATGCAGCTCTTTACTGCATGGGAACCCATTAATGCACAGCAACAGAATTGCCAGTAATTTTGTATATAATTTTGTAAAAAATTTAGTTTATTAGTTCATAAATTACATCACAACCACCAAGGATCACTGCATCAGAAATTACTCCACATTATCAAACTAGCAGTGCGTTTAAAGATCAATTCATAAAAAAACTAGCTTATGTACCTTAAAAAATATAAAATCCTAGAACACTTATTAACCAAAATTATCAATCTAAAAAAAGAGCAACACATAATTAGTTATTTCTTCCATACTAAAATATCTTGCTATAGATTTGAATTTCTTTGTCTGGCAGACAAAATGAAACAGATCATAACATTAAAGTTGAGAATAAGCATCATCTACAAATAATTATAAAAAAATAAGTCACTACCATAAAAAAATAACAACTCGACAATTGAACACTTATTTGAGAAACAAAAACAAAATCAACCTTAGCACCGGTTGCACAAACTACCTACTATGAAAATATGGCGAATATATTTTATGATTTTACATTTTCAAGTGGTCATTAACTCTTCTAAAAGGGGCTAGAATTTATTTCTAGCAGTATTAGACCAACATTTTGGTAATAAACAGGACAATTTAAAAGGCGTGAATATCCTTTTGTCTGCAACCGGGCCTAAATGTTTTCCAGGCGACCATTCAAACTGCAAAGTTTGGGGGGGGGGATACTTACCTATGTGGAGTATTTAAACATTATTCGCTAAAAAATGTAGTTGGAACAGTAATGAAAGAAGTCAATTCAAAAATATGTACTTGTAGGATTTCTCAAATAAGTGAGTCAATTATTAATGTATTAAATGGCAAAATCCCTCACACCACGTGCATGATGATATATCTATATTTATTATAAGATTATGTACATGGATCAACTACTGGAAGCAATGATGCTGACAAGGCTAATCTTAATAATTAATAATTAATAATCATTTTACTAAAATAATTTTTATTGTATCAATTTTATTAATTAAATATGTGATCAAGGGATTAATCAATCCCGAAACGTCAACTATTTATTAATAACTACAAAACTAAGCCTGAGAGAACCTAAAACCCAATACAAGAATAATAATATAATAATTCATCTATACGGCATAATTGGTTCAATATTTACAATTTTCTAATCTTAATAAGTATACATGAGTCCCAGAAGTAGCCCTGAACACAACTTCGGAGATAAAATATGCTGCAAAATTTTAACAGTGTTGTCTATTCTCTACTTTTAAATATGAATATGAATCAATAGGGTTCTATTGAGAACTTTATGATATATGTCATGGTTGCATGCATCCAAACAACTATTTAATTATTAGCATGTGAATTTTGGAGTGAGTGCAAATATATCCCCATAAATCTTTGTAGAAAAATTTACATAATCAACTGAAGAATTACTCTTAATACATACTTTGATAAAAACGGCAAATTATTCAATGAGATCCAATTCTGGCTTGAGACTGACAGCTCTCTTCATAAAAGCAGCAGGGAACAAAGGAGAAATTAATGAAAACTTACTTTTAATTAAATAATTTCATAAATAAATAAGTATTATCAAATTCATAGACTTATCTGTTATTCAAAATGAATGAAAAAGTAATTAAGGCTTTATATACATTTCACCAATATTTAAAAATGAACCACCGAAACAAGCAGATCTAAAAATGTTTTGAGTTCAGTCAATAAATAACAACATTTTATGATCTACAATAATTCACTGCTAATTTAGTTTATTAAATTTAAATCAAGCAGCATGCTCATCATCTCCTTTTGCACAAGATAGAAAACCCTATTTTTAAAAAAGATTAACCTCGTTGTGATCGAATCGACAATAACAATGACATTACTAAAAGCTGCTTTTTATCAATTTTCATACACTTACCTCCAGGGTAGCACCACTGAGGGATACCCTACTTTATAAAAATTTCGAGGCAGACTTGCACTACGAAACCTTGATCAAAAAATGAAGTAACAGAGAATGAAATGAAGGTTAGTACTCTCGATGAAGCTTAACAATATTAAAAAAATCAACAACATCAATACATAAAAACACTCCAATAATAATTAGGCCGGTTTACAAAGGGTTTGATTAAATGGTTTTATGGATTGATGGTTGATATAAGATAAATGATAACCCGAACATCGATTTAAATTTTTACTCACTTAGTTCCAAGACTTCGGCATTTTCTATGTCCCGGTATGAATTTACTACCGGCAGTAACAGCGTGCAGACGCAGAGAACCGCTGGACGCTTTTGCTGGGGATAAATTCAAGGAAGCAATAGCAGTGACATCGACAATAACAGATTCCTTGGAACTGCAGCTGGAAGAGCTGGCGACTGGAGATGGAGGCTCAAGTCTCAAGGATAATCTATGCAAAAAAAATAGTTTGTGTAAAATTTGTTAGTTTAAAATCTAGGAATATGATCTTAGAGTTTTAAATCTGACACATCTTATTCAATTTCTACATTTGAAAGAATTTTAAAGGATTTATTTGTTATACTGTCTTTTTCTCTTGGTTTTCCTCCTATGTCAATTGCATTCTCCTAAGTATTCCGATATACCTTGGTTCGAAACTCACCAGCAGCCGACAACTATTTGTTGTGTTTCTCGAGCCAAGATCGGGATCCACCTTGTGGAAGGCAATGGCAAACCACCACAAGTACCCTTGCCTAGTAAAACCTCTCAAACAGTGCCGTTTGGACTCCGGCAATAAAAAGGGAGGTCCCATATGTCTGTGTAAACTGATAGCTCGCGCACCACAGACATATGCGAGAGGTAGCCTACGCCCGATATGCGGGTATGGTACTTGAAGAAGAAGTATTTCAAAATGGTTTTCTTATTTTTCAAGTTACCATTCATTAATAAGGAATGAATGCAGGTCTTATGAGTATAAATCACATAAAGTGCAATTGCTAGCCTGTTACATAGGGTCATCGCCCTAACATTTGTCATACTGACAGTGCCTGAAACTTAATCGAGAGAGCTTCCATCAAAACAACAACAGAGCCACCAGAGTACCAGAACAAGCACAGACATGCGTTTCGCCCTATTGGGGCTCATCAGTGTGCTGCATCAAAGTATCCGGAGGATGTTGTCGAATCTCTGAAAGCCCCCTAGGTCTTAAGCAAACCAGTTACACGGTTCTCCACGTGGTTTAAGCAGAGCGACATCTAGCGATCAGTCTGAAGGACTAATCGTGAGTTCACTTCAAGATTTATTGCAGTTTCAGACGTCTTTGGTACTGGTGGTGTCTGAAACTGCAATTTACACCACACAGATAAGAACCTAGCCCATGTTGATAATTTCAGGGACTCAATTAACTCAGGCCCCAAAGTTTGCTGTCATAAATACACTGATTTTTATATTTTAGGTTTCTAGGTTTAGGAATTGTGGAAATTCTCAAAAACTTGCACTATACTAGTTATACTTACTTATACTGATCGTCTTCAACAAATTTCTGTAACTCCTCAATATATCTGATTGAGATCAAATAATTTTGAATGTGTGGTATATTGGCAAGATGAGAATAATTTGATTCTTGGTAATTTGAGATTATTCTGAGAATATTGTTCATCTTTAACATCCTTTGTTGAGATTCTAATCCGCCAGAATGCGGATGAGCCATATCGATGTAAACTAAATCCGTTAAATATAGACCTAAAACAATAAAAAAGTGAAATATAAAAAAGTCAGGAAAAGTTTACTTCTTTAAACCCTGGACTGCTTTAGACCATTATTTACCACCCTAAAATAAAACATAATAAACTTACCTAGGTAAGGTATGCAAGGTAACTTCAAACTTTCGATATGGCTTCTGAGATTAGTCCAATTATCAGCATCCGAAAAAACTGTTGCCAACTTTTCGAAAGTTTGTTTGTCTTTCTTTGCCAAGCAAGCCCAAGTTTTTGAAAGCCTAAAAAATTAAATTCATTGTAAAATTAACAATAGAATAGTAAGATCGTTTCTTACCTATAAATGGAGGCACTTTGTAAGGCAGAGATTATTGCGAAAAGCGAATGCAAATTATTTAAATCATAAAGCTTTTTAGCTATCCTAATGAAATGAGTTAATAATTCAGATCTATGCTTCATAGTTGACCCCGAGAGAATTTCTTGCACGGTCCAGAAACTTACCTGTTGTCAATCATAAAATATTTTTAATTAGAAAAATATGAACGGAATAAAAAATAGGATTATCCAAAAATATCAAATTGTATGTTTACTGCTTCAAGTCAATTTAAAACTGTGCATGGTTTTGAAATAACAATAACTATTTTGAGCATACAGTAACCCTCAACATGATGCCAAAAATAAATTTTTTTGGACCAATTTGTGTATTTTCTTATCTTGCTTGAACTAATCATATTAGGTATACTACTTTGCCTGCAAAATTTAAAAGTAGCGACCTTGAAGCAAAAAACTTAATTGAATCTTAATCGAATACACACATGATTGAATCTTTTACTGAAAGCCACAACGTTAGGAGCAACAACCAGTTTGTTCTTTTTACTCCAACCACAACTGGCTAATTCGTCAGGCTGTATACTTAAGAAAACAGGCAAATCTAGGAGAGTTAACTGGCTAGCAAAGTCTTCAGCGGGTATTTTGAGAATATCAAAAACGGCACAGCTATAATTTTTGGTAATTTGTGATGAGGCGTGGTTTGGCAAGCTTTGAGATTTGATGTGAGCAGGTACAGTCGTAGGAGAATTTCTGAAAAAAAGTGTTACTGAACCCATTTCGCAAGTTTCTTTGAACTGTGTATGTGTTACGTACGATCTGTCACGATAAGGGGGACCGGGTCCATTGTTCAAGATTACCGGTGATGATGTTTTACGTTTAATATCAGAAAGAGCATTGGTGGTGGTTTTTGGCGATCTCGCCCTTCGAGTAGGTGATTGTCTATCAGACTTATAATTAACATTGTCCCCATTCTGAAATATTAATGTTGTTATTGCGATGTAATTTGTTCTGTTACATCCATTAGGTATTAGATGACACTGAGAATATTTAAGAAATCATTGATATTTACCTTACAAATAGCTGACAAACTATCTCCTGACATATCACGCGGTATTTCAGAATATCGGAGCATTTTTATGGCATTTTTTTTCATGGGAGCTTCATTTTCTGCAAAAAAAGTAATTAAGAATTATTTGATATTCAAATCTCTAAGGATTAAAGATAATGTATGTTAGATATAATAATTTACACCTATAAAGTTGCTTCAATAATGGTATAAAATCCACAAAATAAGGTGGGTCTAATGGGAGAAAGGATTCATTGATCTGACTATTGCATTAAATTACAAAAGAATAAATACACGGAGTTATCCTAAAAATAAGTGCAAAAAATTTTAGGCAGTGATTCCTTGGCTCGTTCTAAGGAAAAAAGTTCCTATTAGGTCCGCAAATGCACTGTTTTTGAGGGCGTCCAAGACTTTTTTTTTCCAGTTTTTTTGATGATATCTCAGGAACCGTTTAAGGTACAGAGCTCAAGTTTTGTACATATCTTACCATTGATATTAGCTACTTTTTTAATGCTGTTTTTTTGTGCCAGTGGTGAAGATTTTAGGGTTGCTTATCATTTCTTTGCACCAAATTTCTACGACACTAGTAAAATTGGTATTTTGGAAGCCATACTATTAAACCGCTAATATATCCTACAGAAAAAAGTAATCTTGATCATACTTATTAACGTGAAGTGTTTTCGAGAAAAACGACCATACCTATACGACGAAAAACTCGCTTTGGTTATGTTTCAAAACATATGTTGGAAAATGAAGGTCAAAGAACTTCGCTCAATTCAACAATCTTCGCCAATGGCATATTAAAAAAAAATACTTGGTATTAAAAAGGTATTAAAGGTTAGCTAGTATCAATGTAGGTACATACAAGGTGGTCCATCACTTATCCCCACCCCCGAAATAGAGGTTAATTAAAAAGATAAAAAATATAAACTTTGAACTTTATGTATCTAATAATTAATATGGGACCATAGAATAGCAAAATCGGTTTAATTAATTTTTTTATCGATTGGCCACCAGCGTAAAAAAACTGTAATTTGGTGATAAAGTGACCAAAATAAATTCGATAGTTCTTCAATACATTGATAGAGATCGATTAATAAAATCAAAATGGTTGAAAAAATATCAAATTATGAAAAGTCTGCAGAGGGAAGTTATGTACCATAAATCCTTAAGTAATTAAAGTAAACAGTCCCCATTGAACTCGAATGGACATTCTTCTGACTATTTACTATTGCAGATACATTCCCCATTCAGATTATTGGTGGATATAGGTGGACCATTCTGTACAAAAGCTGAGTTCTGTTTCTCAAATGGTTCTAAGTTAAGATATCTTTAAAAAACTGGAAAAATGATCTTTTTTGACACCTTGTAGCTCTGAAAGAACCCCCCCACCCCGCTTAAGTTACAAGCAATTCTTGTAATTATTATTGACCTTGCTCTTATTATAACATAAAACAGGAAAATATTAAAAATATTTTAGAAAGTAACCTGATCCTACCACATTTTCCACATGAACATTACATTATTTTAGCTCACTTTAAATCATTAAAACATTCCATTATTAACATTAAAACAAACTAATTAGTCTTCCAAAAAATATGATAAAAATTAAAAAAAAACATGCCTTTTAAATTCATATTGTGTATTTCCATTACATATTTTATTGCATAAACTTTTTTCTATGACAAAAATGCCAACTCGATTAAAAAAAACATGAAATTTAAATGTGGGCTGAACTATGATGACAATACCTCTGACACACCTACAGGCTGTTCTTAAAATTCTCTCAAGAATATAACATCTTTTAAATTAACAGAATTGCGCGTGAATGTGTTTAATAAGATTAATATAGCCTTCATTATAAGCCCCTGCATAAGACGCAATATCACTTCTTAACAATTATTTTGCCAATCTTAGAAAAATAAGAAGCAATTTAAAAATTGAACGGAACTTCAAGGTGATACGAAGTTTTCGAGACTTGTCTGCCAACGACCCAAAACAGCCCAGCAATTATTGTCAATTATTGAATTAGCTTATAAAAATAAATCGCGAACGTGAAACAAATATGGTAATTTACAATAACAACAATACCTACATCATGTTCATGTTTACGAACCGTTACAACAGTTATTATTCTCTAAGTTGCAATAATCGCAATCATGCCTGCACTAAAAGCAGGTTTATCGATAATTACCGCAAGTATTTAAACTTAACACCATTAGTAGATAAGTGGTATAAGTAATACCTTTTCGTATATATCCACTTCATCATCATCAGTTGTGGTCTAATATTGAAACTTCATATTGTCAGGTCGCTTAACGTTTGCACTATGACTTTGGGTTGATAATGATAATAATATGTTCCAAGGAAAAAGTTCAACACAAAATAAACAATAATGCACAATGAAGTATGAAATAGGATTATTGAACGAACATTCATAATAAAACAATAATAATTATCATTTTGATACAGTATTTTTTTTTTCTTTTAAATTTAAGTAATGTTTTGTTAAAATGCACACTGGTGAGTTGTGAGTTGGTGTGTTCACACTTGAAACAAGATTTGAGAAGTGCGGCGAGTCAAGGTTTAATTTATCAACTAAACTTTAATAATTATTTCAAATAGATCTTAATGGTCATCAAGCTTCAAAGTCAAATCGGTAATTTAACGCGATTATAATAATAATACACCGCTTGATATTATCGAATTAATGTTGAAAACACAATTTATGGAGCAAAGAATAAACATATCGCTGAAAACGCATTTTATTTTGATATCGTTACTTATAAATCGCCGAATTGTAATTATTGTCAATTTAATTATAATTATTACTTAATAGGAAAAAAAAAATTACTATACTAATGCCCGTATTCACAAACGATAATTTCCTAAATAATTACGTAATTATTTAAATGAGTGAGATGGAGATATGCAGTTTTTTTGCAATAGAATGAGATGGGGATAATTGATTACGTAATTATTTTGGAATATATCGTTTGTGAATACGGGCGTAAGTACTATAAGTTATATAAGCTCTATGACAAACTTTGACAGATGGATAGGTCACTTAATTTTAAACATATTATTTTTAATAAACATGTGTCCGATTCGCTTTATCTTAGATGTTGAGGAGTTTAAAACAATACAGTGCACGTTGTAAACTAAGGAATAAATTTCACATGAAAAACAGGAAAGATCGTTTTTTTTTAAACCGGTCAGTTTTTTAATTTAATTTATATTCTATTGGCGTAACATATTTTCATACAGGATGTTCGTTGGCTCAGTAATGACGACATTGTGTTTTTTTTCCAAGGGGAATCCTGTAGATAATATACAGGTCGTTTTTTTTTTTCATCTCTCTCACCATTGGGATCTTGAGAAGTAGCAAAGATACAGGCTCGGTTAAATTACATAAAAGTTGCCTATTTTGATACTGAGTGAAAATCAGTAAAAAAATTGGGTTTATGTTTTTTGGGTTTATGTTTTATCCATACAGGATGTCCCTTTTCATAGATACGGCACCTAACTTTTGTTTTTCTGTTGGGATCCATTTTGGATTTTGGCACCATTTGAGAGCGCGTAAAAAACCATTCAAGTATCATGTATTGTATCACATGTCATAATAATTAATAAAAAAATAAAAAATACGATAAAACTGGTGAAAAAAATAATAAAAAAAATAAATAAATAATAAATAATAATAAATATTTATTATAATTTATAATTTATAAATAATTTATAAAAATTAAAAACCGGTTTTTCGTTTTTTTTTTCATTTTTTTATGAATAATTATTACATGTGATACATGATACTTGGACGGTTTTTTTAAGCGCTCTTAAATGGTGCCAAAATCCAAAATAGCTGCCATAAGAAAAACAAAAGTTGGGTGCCGTATCTCTGAAAAGCAACACCCTATATAAAGCATAAGAACTCTAGCCCATATAAAATATCACCCTTTGCCTGTGTGCCAAATTTAATTATCTAAATAGTCATCTTTGGGCGGAGAAGAAAATCACTATTTTCAGTTTTCCGCCATATTTTGTAAACGATTTTTTTTTACAAATTTTTTTTTTACTGATTTTCACTCGGTATCAAAATATGCAACTTTTATGTAATTTAACCAGCCCTTCCAGCATATTTATTATATTTTTATATTTGCTGAGAAAATACAGTTGCAGTTTAAATTATTGAGAAGTTTATTGGCCGGTTGATCAAACGTAAATTAAAAATTTTAATATAACTACTGATTTTTAAAAATGTCCTGTATTATCAAAATATTGGTCTGATATTGCTGATGGAAATAAATTATACTTCTTTTAAGACGAGTTAATTACCGATAAAAAATAAAAGATCATTTTCAATATATTGGCCATATATTCAAAATTTACAATTTAAAATCAGTAATTAGGTATCAGAAAATTTTCAATTTATGTTTGTGCAACTGGCTCTATGAGTTATAAACAAGTGAAAATAGCAATTTTTCATTTTGAAAGCGTTGTTTGAAAACGGCTTACATGTCCCCATCTTAACTTCTCATAAGGCATCCTAGTTTGTGGTTAAAATTTTATTACAAGGTGATGAAAATTATCAGATTTATAATCACCCTGTATTAAAATTTCAAGCACACTGTAAAGTGATAAATGAAAAGTGAAGCCGTCTCCGTTGTAGATACACTGCTTTCAAAATGAAAAAAAATGCGATTTTCACTTGTTAACTCATAAACAAAAGAGAATCGGACTTTATTATAGAAATAACATGTTTAAAGTTAAGTGACCTATCATCTGTCAAAATTTGTCATAGAACTTGTTTTCAACCCTTACTTTGTAGGATCTATGCATACTGATGGATGATAAATAAAATAAATAAATAAATAAATAAATAAATAAATTAAACATTAGTGTTTTATTTATCATCCATCAGTAAACCCAGGAAACCATAATAATAATTAATTAATATTAATGCCTTGACAAAATAAGCTAACGGCTTCGAAAACTCGTCTTATTTTTTTTTGCAAATAAATCTCTACCAGTATTATTGCTGCGGCGACAGTGGCCTAGTTTCTCGTAATCTCGAATACGATAAAAAAATTAAAATAAATCGTTTAACGGTTAATTCGATTCTTAATTATTATTGAACGGGAAAAGATAGACTTTTAAAAATAATTACACCAATAAAACCCATCTCTGAAGAATGAACATGACGTTGGGGGTAGTTCTTGACCGTTTACGGGAGTGTGTTACCTAACAAGAAATTCTCACACTATCACTGCGTTCAGGATTCTCGAAAACGGGGGGAAGCTAATTCATAAAGCATCAAAAAAGCTTGTAATTTTTAGTTTTTTCGTTGCACTCCACACACCCTACTAAAAAAAGCCACCATTTGTAAATTATGAATATAAATTAAACAAAAAATGTGACCGAGTAAAAACAAAAATGCACGAAAATGTAAACTTAGTAGGAGCGAATAAGACACTACTTCTAAAAATAAAAAAATATTCGCATTATTTTGTAATCAAATATATTAATCAGAATTTCATCTGTACCTATATATATCGATAACTAGCAGTTGTTCACTTTTAAAACAAAAACATAATAAACAGTATGCAACATCCCTTCAATCACCTGAAATATTGTTTCTATTATTGCAATAACACTAGCAACAGTTACTCATACCGACACTTCTTACTATCTTCCTATCACAACAGTTCGTTACTAGCGGAACAAGAAACATACTGAGCGTTAAATCCAAAGGTGTACGCTAAAACGAGTTCAACTGTGACCACCGGCTGCCTTCAAGCCCAGCTGATGGCTCTAAATTAATCTTCTCTAATATGGTAACTTTATGATGAATAAATAACCTGTCAGAATGTATATAGGTACGTAAGTAGGTTCCTTTCAATCATCAAAATATAATTATTGTTATCCGAGCAATTTTCACTTCTAACCCCAATTGGGTAGATAATTTTTTTTGCCCATTAGCTAGTTCGGAATAAATAGCGCAATCAAACTAGATAGGTACATATTATGCACTTCAGTAGGGACAAAACAGTAAGAACAGCAACCTGAAAAAATTCGTATAAGCAAACAGAAAGTATTTAAAGAAGGCCAATTTTTGAAAACGCTAATAACAAAACGTGCATCATATTATAATAATATCTATTACAGTTTATGCGGATACCGATATTTTCCTACAGGTCACTAGTGACGTTATTTCATGGTTGGATGAGGAAAATTGTGAGCAGCGCGTTGAAATCGTGAACGGTCCTAGTAAAATTACTCAAAACTTGATTTAAGATAACTTCAAAATTGAGACCTGACCTGACAAGAGAATAGCCAGAGCCGCCTTGAGATATTCGGCTCTCGTAGGCAACTAAAAATAATGCGCCCCTCTTCAATAAAATACATATACAGAATGGCTATAGGTAGCTGGAGTATGGCGACTTCTGAATTGCAAAATTATAGTGAAATATAGATTAATGTATGATGTATGTACCGGGTGGGCATCTAAGAATGAACAGCGGCCATATCTTGGGAAATATTGATCCTACAGTTTCAAAAAAAAATTTCCAGATATAAGTGACTATGCGAAATGCAATGAAAATATTTTCAAGATATTTTGTAGTTTAGATTTTTCTACAGGGTGATGAAAAATCTGTTAATTTTCATCACCCTGTATAAAAATTTAAACCACATGGTAGGATACCTTGTAAAAAGGTAAGATAGGGACATGTAAGCCGTTTTTAAATATCTTGAGCCGTTTTCAATGTGAGATGCTTTGAAAATTGAAAATTTGCGATTTTCACTTGTTTATAACTCATAAACTACTCAACCTAAATTCCAATTGTGAAAACCACCTGTATTCGATTTTGCCAGGCAATTTAAAAATACAATAATATAAAGGGCGTCCCCGTTAAAATAACGAAGTAGGTGTCAACTTCCGGTATTTCCGGAAGTGCGACCATCTTGAAAATATTTTAATTGCATTTCGCATAGTCACTTATGCCTGGATTTTTTTTTTTTTGAAACTGTAGGATCAATATTTCCCAAGATATGGCCGCTGTTCATTCTTAGATGCCCACCCGGTACATCTCAAGGAGTTGTTTTCGAGATGGACCGTAGGCGAATTTTTTTTCTCAATATTCAAGGTCATGCAATTTCCCAGTAGATATGTAGTTGAATATTTACTCGGATGTAAAAATCATTAATTAAACACCAAACAAATATAACACTAATAAAAACTGCGACAACTAAGAAGTTTGCGCCATTGGAGTTATGGATGGCTAGAACTAGAAGGGGTAATTATTTACATCCGCGGCTCCTAAGTTTCATCAATTTTTTCGGGACCGAGGAGCGAAATAGAGGTGCTGGGTGGGTAAGAAGCTAAAAACAGCCATTGCAAACCAATATTAAGGTCACAACTAAGGCTTCTTTGACACTACGATCGAATTTCTATTTTTTTTCACTTTCAGGGCAAGGAATATCTTCGAGATTAACAGTAGCAAGGTTTTTATTTTGAATTTTGCATTTATTTTGCATTTATATTCCAAAAATCGTAACATAAATCCCTGTGGTCTTTTCACGATATGAATAAGCGGATATATTGCGCGTATGTGCCTGTATTCGTTTCGAGGCGCTTGCTTTGTTTTGAAGTGGTTCTTTCCCGTAGACTCGATGTATTATCTTCGCATCTGCCAGGTTCGTACTTTCTTTGCACTCTCAATACCGTGTTTTTAGGCCGTTTTGTGGCTTTCCCTTTCATTTGCAAAACCATATAAATACCTTCCTGGTGTTACTATAGGTATGTTCTCCACCCCTATACAATGTGTCCCAGATTCGCGTCTCTATACAGGGATCTCAACTCCTATTACACTTACAGCAAAGGTTAAATGGGGAAAGTTTTAGGGGAAACATTGTGCATTCGATAACCGGTTTCAGATTTACGATCGGTCAATTCGTTTTGGAAATATCGGCCAAAAACCGAAAATGGCGGATTTTGTTTTTCGCAAGTAAGTCCGAAACGGTTAATTTGACAGCTGTCAAAATGTGACATTATTAGGACACTTTTTTAAGACGAATAAGATAGCGTGTATGACAGGTGTCAATCATCTTTTGTTATTCCGCAGCCCGCCTCAACTTTCGTTTTTCTTATGACCGCCATGTTGGATTTTTCCCTTTTTGAACTCAATTTATTTTTCTGATTACTACACTACGAGTTATAATTTTTTTTTTAAATCCAATGTGGCGTCCATACGAAGAAAAGATAAGAACTAACGATTTTTCGCCATCTTAAAATACTAGAGACTCGAAAATTGTTTTTGTATTCCTTGCTGAAAAGTGTCCTAACAATTAATATGGCGAAAAATCGATATCTATTTTTTCTTCTTATGGACGCCATATTGGATTTTTTTTAAATATTATAACTCATAGTGTTATACATCTTAGTAATCAGAAAAATAAATTGCGTTCAAAAAGTGAAAAATCCAACATGGCGGTCATAAGAAAAACGAAAGTTGAGGCGGGTTGCGGAATAACAAAAGACGATTGACACCTGTCATACACGCTATCTTATTCATCTTAAAAAAATGTCCGAATAATGTCACATTTTGACAGCTGTCAAATTAACCGTTTCGGACTTATTTGGAAAAAACAAAATCAGCCATTTTCGGTTTTTGGCTGATATTTCCAAAACCAATAATTGACCGTTCGTAAATCTGAAACCGGTTATCGAATTCACAAAGTTTCCCCTAAAACTTTCCCCATTTAACCTTTGCTGTAAGTGTAATAGGAGCCGAGATCCCTGTATAGAGACGCGAATCTGGGACACATTGTATAGGTGCCATAGTGAAACTGTAGGAGAGGCGGATGTAAATAATGACCCTAGAAGGATTAGAAAAAGTGTCGGAATTGAAAAAAGTCCACTTATAACCAACCATTCCACAAAAAAAAGTTATTTGAACTCAATTTTCTAAACATTGCTAACAAATTACACCTTTTCAGACAAAACACAAAAGAAAATATAATTAAACCTCAAAAAAAGAAGCTAACTTATTTATCGTAGGTACTAAACAAAACAACATAAAATTCGAAAAAAAAAATCCTAAAAAAATGATACCAACTAAAAAAAAAAAAACCTAAAAAACTGAAAATGCGTAGAGCTATGTTATTAGGTTAGAAAATGTCTCGGAAAATGTAGAAAATTTTCGAGTCAATTATTGAACTAAGTTCTTCTAAAATGAAGCAATTTTGGAAAGAAAATGAAAAGATATTATTGAATTAAATCATACGACCCTAAAATGCTTGTGCCCCTGGGCGATTTATAGTCCTATTAGCCCAATGGTTATTAAGACGGTCTTGAGTATAGCGAATCTATTTAGAAATTTTTTGAACCAAACACCTATAAAAATGAGTGAATACCAGAAAATTAAGTGTACCTATAATATAAATCTTATCTGAATATCTGAATTATTGCTATGCTCATACAAAATAACACATAAAACATAAAATAAATAGTTGCCTGTTTATTATGCAAAAAATTACTATTTCACAATTACTTTCAAATAACTATAAGTACTCACCATAAAAAAATTCCCATAAAAATAATCTTAATTAGTGGAATCTGGAATTAGTGAATTACTCAAATAGCCAATTAATGGTGATAAGTTATGAATTATTAAAGGTGATAGCGAGGGTGATAGTTAAGTATGTAGGTTTAAATTATTATAATAAATAGCGGGTCAAAAGTATGATAATCATCAACTTTAAATTCCTTTCACATAGGTACAGCAAAAGTAAATACTAAATACCAACCAATTAAAATATTAATGCAGATTTTGCGTCCAGGATATAAAAATAAACATTATTATAAGGACGCAGCACTCGCAAAGAATTCTGGATTCATAATTCGTATTTGTTGTTGTTTACCTTCTGCAATTGTGTTATGACTCGGCAATTCGAGTCAGGCAATTCGGTCAGGCCAGTGTAACTGACAGTTCTACTAAATACCAGAATGGTTCCGCATTCAGCGCGTGTTCAAGAACGCGTTGCGACTATAGACACGTCAGTGAAGCTCCTAGATATAGACATAGAGTGAAGTGATAAGTGAAGTGAAAGAGCATTAGTGGTGTCTGTGTATATGTAAATAGAGAACAGCTGATTCTTTAGATTTGGAGATTATTGTTATAAGTTATATGTAGTTGTGTACATATTGTAGTTGAATACAGAATTTTGAAAGACTCTTAATTTGGTATTAAAGTGTGAGACCCCCGTAACAATATTTTATTTTCTTCTTTTCAAATTTTAAAAATATCATTAATATAAAGGATGTTTCCGAATTTCCGGGAGCTTTGTAGCGGCGTTTATTGTATATACCGGTTGCTTTATAGCGTCACGCTTTACATGTTCTCTTGAAGTTACCTACAATAATGATTATTAGTGCATAGAATCGTTAATATTCCAATGCTTGGCAACCACAAACGTTTTTTTTTAGGTGTTAATTGTATTAGACTGGAAAACTCAATAAAGTAATCGATTTACCACTAGTCTAAACAATTTCCACGTCGCACAACAAAGATCGTTTGCGCTTTGGATATCGCTACATACAGGGTGATTCATGACTAATGCGACGTATTTAAATGTCAGGTAGGAGACATCGAGGCAAGTCTAAATCTATGACTTTTTTTGACAACAGGTACGAAAATACAGGGTGTTTTCTATGTTTGGGCTTAAATTTTAAACGGCGATATCTTTGCAATGGTTTGATGAAATCCAACAAAAAATCAGCAAAACACTCTTCCACAGAGACACTGAAAATACAGCATTTTTCCTGCATTTACTTTCCGAATCCGATGCCGATTTTTCCGAAAATCGATCGGAAAATTTTTTTTTGTCAAAATGTGCAAACCATTATTCTTTTAAGTACGGTCCTGGCCTTTTAGTTTTGCCGTTATAAATCATCTTGAAGTGCCCCGGTAAAAGAGTGTTTCTGCTCAATTTTTTGGGACTTCATCAAACCGCTGCAAAGATATCGCCGTTTAAAATTTGAGTCCTTACATAGAAAACACCCTGTACAGTATTATCATAATTATCACACGGACATTCGCGTCCACTGTTGGACATAGGTCTCCCTTAATCTGTACCATTTTGAACGGTCTTTCGCAACCGTCATCCAACTATATCAGCTTTATGTAGCTCAGTGAAATTGGCACCCCTAAGTGCAAATTTTTATAAAATTCAAATGTAATTCGTTTGTCCACCGTTTGTCCAACCAAAATTTTCGTTTGTCTACCCTCAAAAAAAATTTTGATTTTTTAAATTTTAGCGTAAGTAACTTTTTTTTAACGGTGGACAAACAAAAATTTTGGTTGGACAATCGTGGACAAACGAATGCCGTCTAAATTTTACAAAAATTCGCATTTAGGGGTGCCAACTTCACTCAGCTTCATGTCGTCGGACCAGCATGTCGGTAGGAGTCCTCTAAACGCATCTTCTCTGGACCTCCATTCAACCATTTTTTTGGTCCACCTGTTGTCTGTTCTTTTTGCCACATGGCAGTATAGTATTATCGTTAAAATATAATATTTGTGTATCATTTCTTTTTTTCTGTTCAACCAATTGAATTTTTAAAAACATAATACTTAATTGTCGGTAGGACCGCAAGTTTAAGACACCATTATACAAGTCGTTGTGGCTGCCGCTTGGTGGGGTTCGAACCCACCCCTCCTTGGATGTTTGTTTGCTTCGAGTTTAAACTTTTCTTTTTATTTTTTTCAACAATAAAAAAATGGTCAGGAGAGCAAGACCTGACGAAAGAGATAATTATATGGACATTTAAAGGCAAACTCAACTGATCATTTCGGACGTAACTACAGTTTTATTATTACAGGTGCACACGCAGCAGCGGTCACAAATAATGTTGGGACAAAAAAATAAACAAATAAAATATAATACAAATAGCCTCTAGAACATATTCACGAGAAAGGTAGGTAGGTAGGTACTCATATTTAGGAACTAAAAATAAACTCTGTAATATAAGAAACAAATTGTATGTATACAGTGCGCGAGAAAAGTAAGGAATAAATTCGATAAAACGAAAAGCGCTGTTTTTTTGAATAAATAAAAAAACAGGTCGATTTTGTTTTTGAGTTGTTCAACTTTTGACATAATATTGGGGTATACAGGGTGATGCGCGAAAAAGTGGTGACGTCATCGACATTATTTTTAAATCGCAACCCTTATTTTTTATTCCATTTTTTGATACTTCATTTAACTGCCAGTATGGTAATGTAATCAACTTGTAACCACAGAATAGACTTAAATTCTGTGTTGTAACCTTAAATAAGGAAATTTTTGAGAAAACAGCTTGTGAGTCGAAATTGTGCACTTTTTACTGATGTTAAAATCGGAACATTAACAATCAAAATAAAAAAAAATATCAAATAAAAATGACTGTTTCCATGGTAATTTTATAAGATCTGTCTATTAAATTAAGTCTATTAAATTAAATCTGTTAAATTAAATTAAATTAAATCTATTAAATCTGTCTATTAAATTGAATCTCTCCAAATTAAGTTATTTTCGCAGAAATTTCGTCGTTTAAGGTTACAAAATGATTACATTACCGTATTGGCAATTCGATGAAGTATCAAAAAATGGAATACAAAATAGGGGTTGTCATTTAAAAAAATACCAATGACGTCATCACTTTTTCGCGCATCACCCTGTATACCTCAATATTATGTCAAAAGTCCAAGAACTCAAAAACAAAATCGACCTGTTTTTTTATTTATTCAAAAAAAACAGCGCTTTCCGTTTTATCGAATTTATTCCTTACTTTTCTCGCGCACTGTATACATAAATAGTTGGGTTCACACAGAAAATATCACTTATTCTCAAAGAGGTACCTCATGCAGAAACCTAGTAAAGGAATAAGTAGGTCTACTAGAAGACAAAATTTGTACCGTACAGTTGAAGATATAGATAGGTATCCAATCCTTGCAGTTTTCCCGTTAACGTACGATTTTAGTTCGTGCAATGGCGAATAATAGCAGTCATAATTTGTTGTAAAACGCAATGTTTTACTTATTGTATCATAACAAAAAGACGCATTTCTTACCATCGGAACATCCTTTCCAAAGTCAAGGTTGAACGTGCAATAAACATGATAATAAGTTATTGCTCGTTACATTTTTAGATTTCAGTGGGCTCCGATAACTTTTAAACGAATATTATGTAAACAACAACCTGTATTTAATTATAATATTTATCTATTTATTCTATTGTTTACAAATCTTTTTTTTTTTTTTTTTTTTTTTTAGTTTAGAGTTTATTTGCATATATGACACTAAAGTGTCGTGGCATCGTCAATACAATATAATGTAACAGGTACATGAAAAACAAACACAGTAAAAATACATAAACACAGCAAAAGCAAATAACAACAAAATGTAAAGATGCAAAAGGCAAACAGTTAAATGTATACTCATAATATATACCTAACACAGAAAAGTTCAAAAATACAAACAATAAATCAAAGTTCAATACGTGATCCGTCAAAATCACCTGCATCGTAGAGCGGTGTCTGAAGTAAGTGAGCTTTAACCGTAACTTTAAATTTTTCACTAGCTAGCTGTTTTATGCTTTCCGGAAGTTGGTTATAATATTTAGGACCGTAATAATTCGTAGCATTTCTACTTGACATTAGACGTACATACTCCACTCTTATAAGATTTGCTCCCTTTGTGTCATGCCTATGTATGTCGCTACATAGACTATATGTGTTATAGTTCCTGTGTACATACACCAAACAGGAATACACATACAAGGAAGGCAAAGTGAACAGCTTTAGTTGCTTGAATTTATGTCTAACATCTTCTCTATATCCCAGACCAGTCATCACGCGAAGAACCTTTCTTTGAAGCCCGAAAATACGCTTTGCCGATGGTGAGTGACCCCAGCTCAACAGACCATAGGACACCTGTGAAACGAATAACGCATGGTATGCTGTCAATAAAGCATTTAGTGGTGCAAAATTACTTAACTTCCGCATTACATAGATGGTTTTCGATAACTTTTTTGCAAGGTATTCGGTGTGTTTCTCCCAACTAAGTTTAGGATCCAGGATTACTCCCAGAAATTTGACAAGCTGAGCATTCTCATGATCAACCATTGGTCTGTGGGTGAAAATCACATCGACTGTTTTATTTTTGTTAATACTCAGATAGTTCTTACTGAACCATTGAGTTGCAACTCTCATGGCTTCTACCATTTCACCCTCAAGCACTCCCAGCTGTGGTGACCTCGATAACAACGTTGTGTCATCAGCATACAACACACAATCACCCACATTCAGTCCGCTTTTAAGGTCATTTATGTATAATGTAAAGAGAGTTGGTCCAAGTACCGATCCCTGGGGAACCCCATGTGTTACCGGTGCAAAAGATGATGTTTTCTCATTATATTGTGTATATTGTCGTCTGTCCGTGAGATATGAATAAATAAGGTTACACGCCGATACATCAAACTCAAGATGTTTTAATTTTTTGATAAGGCAGGCATGAGATATACAATCAAATGCTTTCTGGAGATCACAAAAGGTCGCGCCAACAAACTCACCCGATTCCATACCGATCGTTATGTAATCAACTAGGTATCTGACAGCATCACATGCAGACCTCTCTGATCTGAATCCGAATTGCGTGTCACACAGTAATTTATTTGACTCTAGATACTTATTTATTTGCCCCTTTAGAGCTATTTCAAATATTTTTGATATTACCGGGACTATGGATATTGGTCTAAAATTTTCAACCACACATTTACCTCCTTTATGTATTGGCACAACCTTCTGTACCTTCAGTGCTTCCGGGAAAATAGATTTTTCTATACAGATATTGAACAATTTGGTTAATGGGTAAACAATCAAATGTTTAATACTTTTAATTAATTTAGCAGACATATTGTAATAATCAAGACTGTTTTTATTCTTGATTTTATCTATAATATCACGTATTTCTATATAACTGAAAGGAGAGAAACTGAAACATCGTGTACATCTATTCCCACTTTGATCAAACTCCAATCCCTCCTCAGCTGCCGGCAGGGCCGCGATTATTTTAGTTGGAATACTTGAAAAGAAGTTATTTAGCTCTTCGGGCTCCAAGCAAGCATTATTTATCACTTTATTATTTACTTTTTGACTATTTATTATATTCCAGCAAGTTTTCGATATGTTTTCCGAATTTTTTATTTTACCTTCATAATATTGATGTTTTGCTGATTTAAGTGCATTTTTATAATTTTTTTTAAGGCATTTAATATCCATCGTTATGGCTGTGGATGGAAAATTACGCCCAAAACCAACCATAAATCTCAATCTCTCTCTCATTTCATTCAGGTCATCATTGTACCACTTGTTTTTGTCACCCTGCTGATTTGTAGGTACCACTCGTTCAACTAAGGGAAAGGATTTGTCAATATTTTCAGCTATTGTCTCCATGAACAAGGAAAATTTAGTATTTATATCCATGTGACCATCACCCACAAAACCCCAGTCAATGGCTTCTATGTTTTTATAGAAGGTAAACTTACCCTTATTAAAGTTTCTGCTTTTAATAACTTTTTTCTTTAATTTTTTATCTGCGCTTACTGCAATCGTCACAGCTACCGCCCCATGGTCCGACAAACCAGTATTCAACACCTCCGCATTGAATCTCGCACCAAACCTTAGCAATATGTTATCTATGCAATTTTTGCCTCTAGTTCTCGCCTTGATGACTGTCCTGAAACCATACGACTCTAGCAAATCATTAAATCGCTTCTTTTTACTATCATCTAAATTAAATCTAATGTTGAAATCACCAATTAATTACAATGTCATTCGTCATTTTAACAGACTTTGATAACACTTCATTCATTATCCTTAAAAATTGATCGAAATCTCCAGCAGGAGACCGATAAACTGATATTACAGTGCATTTCAGATCAGTCAATTCAATACCTGCAATTTCACAATGCAATTCACTAGTGAGCCCTCTAATATCAGAGAGCGGCTGTGCCCGCATTTCGGGCCGCGTCAAGATTGCGACACCACCACATGTGAGTTTTTTCCTGGCATATGAGTCAATTACCTGGTAATCAGCAATTCTGAGATTAACAATTTCATCACTCGTCAGAAAGTGTTCTGTCAGACACAAAACGCCATAGTCGGCACAGTACCTTTCCACAAACACTTCAAGCTCCAGTTGTTTATTTCTTGCGGACTGCACATTTGAGTGCATGATTCCTACCTTCAGTAGCTCGTTCCAATTTTGGTCCGCATCTTCCTCCCTGTATTGTGGTTGACTAGTCACTACTTCACGGTTAATTCTGGGGTTTTTCTGCGAAAAAACTTATTCACATATGCCCCATATGGCCAGATCTGCGGACTTAATGCTTTCTGTATATTATTGCTATCTATTGTTACCTTAAATGAAGAATATTCATCCGGGAACCTTGACGTCATTTGTTCGCACTTCACTTCTGCGAAATGGGATTTAAGATAGTCTTCCATATCGTTCTTGCTTGTTTGGGGGTGCAAGCGTGACACGTATAGTGCAGACTTTTTTGGTACCGACTTTATGCTGATGTTACTCACGGAACTACCCATTATACTAGAGCTATTCCTTCTAGATGGCTTGCGACGCTGAGCAGTTTTCCATTTTATCAGTTCGTCATCGAGTCTTTTATCCCCTTCACCGTCATCCACAACAGCCTTAGTTGTATTCATCTGTGGGTCGGGTATAACCTCTATTGCGGTGTTATTGTTTTGATTTTGATATCTGTAATCCGTCGACTGTTTTGCGACAAAATCTCTGTCACCCGTCAGTTCCGTATTTAATTTATCTTTACGGACATTCGACTCCTCGTATTTCGATAGTAAATGTAAATTCGAGATCGGGCCAGAGGTCGAGACATCCGGTCGAGCTTCAATGTGTAGCTCCCTTCTTCGATTTCGATAGTTCGCCTCGCCCACGCTGCCTTCAACCGCTTGTTTGTTGACATTCAGTCGAGATTGCTTTTTAACTGTCTTCTGATTGTTATCGCTCTCTCGTCCAGTCGTATGCTCATTATCTTCCGTTTTTTTGTTTGCACCCATCTTTGACTTCTGCCAATAATAGTTTTCCTTCACGGAATACTCATTCATGTTTTTGTTTCTCAGTAACTCTATTAATAGTTCTTGTTCTGAAACACGACCTTTCAGCTGCCTGTTTAACTCTTTCAGGAGATCATACTCTGATTTTGATTTCCACTCACTAGGTACTGTCGACTTCGCATCTCGCTTATCCACAACACTAGTATTGTCGTTCACTTTTTGATCACTAATTTCACAATTTCTCTTGTTATCAAGAACATTTTCTAATATCCTTTTCGTCGATTCATTTGTGACACTATTAGGAAGTTTACCATCCAACAGCATGTCAATTAGATCAGATTTTAATAACTTATTTAGCTCTTTAATGATGAGCTCACGCGAGCGAGCGTCTGACTCGTCGGCCATACTCAAGATTTTTTTTTTTTTTTTTCTTCTTTAAATAAGAACCAATTTTTAATTTATTTTCTTAATGTCAACAACCCTCCAAGTAAACTAGATTGTTGTAAACTTGAAATAGCCCAATTCTCAGACGACACGGCGATATACTTCTCCGGCGGCAACCGCGAGAAAAGCCATCCAAACCGATCTAGACAACCTAGCCCGATGGTTCGAAAAGTTGCGAATCAAAATCAACGAAACCAAGACAACCGAATCTACTTCAGAAACAACACCCGAGAAACGAGATCAAAATCCAAAAAAGTGATGACAATCAAGTGAAAAAGAGAAGCCAAATACATTGGTAGTGAATAGTGATCCTAGACGAATGGTTCAATTTCGGAAAGCAAGCCGAAAGAGCTTTCCAGCAAAGGTCCAGAAAGACATCAAGCAGGCAATTGCGTCGTTCTATACCCCCTACTATGCCGAAAAAGCAGCATGAGCTCCCCCAAAAAAGATCAAGATCATCAAGACTATGCTGACACCTATCGCAATACGCGGGTGCAACATGGCAAGCATGCTGAAAAACCTACAAGCCAGGAGAAAGGCAGTCAACGCGCCCGGGTTCGTGACCAACGGAAACCCAAAAATGAGACAAGCAATTCAAGAAACGAGATATCCAAACACAAAGAGACAAATAAATCTTCAGCTGACGAACAGGGCATCGAAATCAGCCCGAAAAAGAGGAAAACTCGTTAATCGAAAAGACAAAGAAAACAGTGACCTCCCCCCAAAGTGAAATACTGTGAAAAAAAGTCGTGAAAGCGACACTCGAAGTGACAGAGACACTCAAAGTGAATCACCAAAAGTGACAGTGACATCGCAGTGATGTCCAACTTAAAATCACCAAGACATATCCGGCAATACGCGGTCGAAGACTCAAAACGTACACCATGGCGAAAAAAAAAACACGAGAAACCCAACCCAAGAAAAACCAACGAGCGAGGCCAATGAGGAAACTCCAGACCTCAGCGAGAAAAGACCTCAGCGAGAAAACTTAAGATCTCGTTGGTGGAAGTCTCGCTTGCCCAGTCGAACAATCAGCGCACACCAGTCCCTTGAACGAAGGGTTGGCCGCACTGTCCCCAGATAAAACACTCGGTTCTGTTGCCATTGGTTGACTAACTCGACTCGATAACGCAATCGTCAACACCACCATTCACCGACTGCCAACATTCTTGTCATCGCAGTTAACTCGCCATCTCAAGCAACATCATCTTACCTATCCTGTCACTTTCTCTGAACTCGTCACCCAAATAATCAAAAGCCTTAAAAGCATCAACATCAAACAATTAAACAACATCAGCATTAGCAGCAAGCAATTCTTCAAGGCAGAACTTCTTCTTCAAGGCAGAACTTCGGAAGGAAGAAGAAAAACTGAGAGAAATCCATTGGAATAACCTCTCAGGATTGAGACAATCCAAGGAGCTCCTCGAGAACTTTAACCGAGAAAGGTCAAGGACACTCCTGACCCTCAACAAAGGAAGTCTCAGAATGCTAACAGGATTCCTAACAGGTCATTGCAAGCTCAATGAACACCTGAGGAAACTTGGTATAGAAAAAGATGGCGTTTGCAGACTCTGCAGGGAAGAAAACGAGACGCCTCGTCACCTATTGATTGCGAAGCACTACAACGTGAAAGAAACGATGTTCTGGGCCAACACCAGCTCAACGGGGGTCTTTGCCCGGCCTTGATCCTCTTCAAATCCTGAAATTCCTAAGGGAAGCGGAGTTGGAGAGGCTGCTTCAATGAAGGGAATATTCTTCAAAGAAGCAGAGAAGAGGGGGCACAATAGATCTGTAATAGGTCGCAGCGCATCTGACACCCTCATTATCAATAGCAGCAAGCAACACCGAACAACCCTCTCATGTGTATGTCTGCTTGACCAAACACCATGGCAGCAGCCAATCGTCTACAACGTTCGCCCGTTTTTTCCGAGCCCGAAGAAACCTAGTGGTTCAGTAACATCAGTCACCAGTTCAGTAACGTAGGTGAGGTCGGTACCACGTCTGAGACCTCTGTATCTGGCATCAGATATCATTTCAACCTAATCTCTGACACTAGCTGAAAAACTCAGGACTGAGTGCTTTTAGGGTGTAACCAGGAATAATTATTATCAATACCTCCAAAAAAAAACTTCACTGGCTTTTCTTGAAAATTTGTGAGAGGTTACAATCCTAAGTTTGAATGGGATGCAGCAGAGCTAAATATGGAGACGGTTAAGTCATCATGTTTACAAGTTTATTTCGAATTCAGCTATTAATTTTATGATAATAAAGTTATATTGGAGCGAGTAAATTTTCAGAATTATCTCTTTTCTTCGCTCTTTCCATGGTAAACAAATGTAAACTTATGTTTTTAATATCCGGAAAATGTTCCGACCAATATGGTTAAATAATTAAATATGTAGCTTACACATATAATTCTTATGCCCATTTACAGAAGAGGAATTTTATAACCTTATTTATAAAAAGTTAAAAAATAAAAAATCGTTCGGCTCAGATAATATACCGAGTTTTATACTGAGAATAAGGGTATTTATTGTTTGCAATTAATTGTTAAGCCACTCACGCATTTAGTGAATCTATCCTTTTGTACGGGGTGTTTTCCGGATGCTTTAAAGGTGGGAAGGGCACCTCAGTGTTGAAGAGGTCTGATCCGATGAACATAGAAAACTATCGTCCAATCCAATCACGGTGTTTTCCAAGATTCTGGAGTAATGTTTCAGGGATAGACTAGAAAAGTTTATGGAGGGCGAAAATATTCTTTCTCCGAGCCAAAATGGCTTTAGGAGCCAGAGATCGACGCACACAGCTCTGGGCTCCTTCTATGAAAATGTCATTAGTGCTTTGGAGTCGGGTGAGTGTCCTGTTGGGATCTTTTGCGATTTCACTAGAGCTTTTGATTGCGTGAATTACCCGCTATTGATTCAAAAGTTATCAGAGTGTGGTGTGAATGGTTTACCATTGGTTTGGATAGTCTTTTCTGAGTGGTAGGAGGCAATTTGTGTCCAATACCTAATGTGAAGGAGATGCATGGATCTAATTCGGACCTCGTTGACATTGAGGTGGGAGTACCGCAGGGTTCCATTTTGGACCCTGTACTCTTTTTACTGTACCTATATCAATTTTTTGATCGCTTCTCCAGGAATGTTTTTTTTTTTTACCATGTATGCAGACGATGCGGCGATTCTTCTGTCCCCTGGGCAATCAGAGAATTTACAGCATCGGGCACAAGAGTTATTGCGAGATGTGTGCTCCTGATTACGTCAACAGTGTTTGTACTTTAATGCGGGCAAGACGAGTGTGCAATTTCACCATCGTCCGAGGACTGTTGAGGATATTCACTTGTTTTTAGATGAGGCGAAGGTGCCTGTTGTCACTTGTGTGAAATTTCTTGGGCTGCATATGGATGGTAATTTGAATTTTAAAGATCACTGCGACTTCATAGTGGCGAGGTTGAGTTCAGTATCGTACCATTTTAGGAGTATCCGTGTGTTTTAACTATGGGACAGCTTTTAATGATTTTTTATGCTCAGGTATTGATGCTTTTTTTAATGCTTTTATTGCACAGAAAAAGATCTTGAGGATTATGTGTGGTGTCAACAGGGGGCGGTCTTGTAGACCATATTTTAAAGACTTGAAAATATTGACTGTGCCAGCTTTGTTTGTGTTTGAGTTGTGTGTTTTAGTTTTTAGGAAATAGGAAATGTGAGCAATTGTCCCTTGTGGGAGATCGCTCGGTGAACACCAGACAAAAATTACTTTTGCGGGAGATACGATTTAAGACCAAGATAGCCAAAATTAGTCCCAATTATTTGGGTATAAAAGTATATACATAAATAATTTGCCACAATATCTCAAAAAATGTAAGAGCTTTGCAGTACATATTTAGAAAGGGACTGAGATGTTTCCTGAGTGATTTCTGCTTGTATAGTGTAGAAGAATATCTAGATCGGAGATTTTAGTTACGAGTTGGACAGTAGTTTTTGAATTTTGTGAGACTGTCATGTGTGTAGGTTTACTTTAGCCTTTTTAGCACTTTATTAAGACGATGTTTGTCATAATATGGGAAATAAAATTTATTATTATTATTATAATTTTCTAAATATCTGAACACTGATTCTTATTTTGGATTCACTGTATTACTGTTTAAGTACTCCATAAAACAAGAAAGACAATTTACAAATCAAGTTCGATTTGCGAGGATCGGAAGATGGAAAAGGGGAACATTGAGGATTAACCACGAGGAAGGATATGTACCTAGCAGGCAAATATGTATCTATGCACTATAATATGTTACTTTAATTATGTTGTCAGGTTTAACTATAATAACAATAACTAAATTACAAGTTAATAAGTACACCGGAGACGTATATTAGAATCGAAAGAGAAATTTGAATCCTACTTTTCACTTTTCAAATGTAGGTAGGATGTACCTATCAAATCAATAATGAATCTCTTTTGAGTAGGCATTAAATTAAATGCATTAAGACTGATACAATAGAAATAAGACCATGTGAGAAACTGTACATACATCACCTTCAGCTTTCACAAAGACAATAATAAATTTCTGATTATGACACGCAATCCATACATTTTATTTTTATTATCTCCATTTAACATCTCAGTCAATTTGCAAGAATATAATACATACCGTGACGTTGTAAAATATCGTTGGGCACGAGTTACATACGTAAAATTGAAACTATGAATTATGAGAACAACAAGAAATGAACAGTAGGATTCAAAATATTTTGCGGTAACCATTCATTACTTGACTTGCTAGCGTTAAGCGGACAGATTCCGGAAACTCCACCCTGGATAGCCACAAAAAACTACAAGTGGTGTATAGTGTGTATAATCATTTCTGTAATAGTGCATGCATAGTAAGGTCCTTCATAAAGAAGGTCCTGCTTGATTAGGACTCCGTAATGTGGAGCAGAGTCGCCGAGTTTCGGAAATCCCCCAATGGGCGCTAACAAAATAAAAAAAAATTAATATTTTAAAATATTTTAAATTCCTTTATCAATTTACTCTTGAAACTTTCCCTGATTACCTACAATGTAGGTACATACTCGTACTTACAACTAACAACTAACAAGAATCGGTCATTTACAGGAATCAAGAAAAATAATGGGCAACAAAAAACTTTTAAACATTTCAGTCACAAAATTTTTGTGATAAACAAAAATTCCTATAAAATGGAGGAAGGTTTTACTTACTGGAGAAAAAATAATATTTTAAAAATTGCACTATTCCTCATGTTTCTCTGGTAACCATTTAGCTCGCAAACAATCAATCATAATTTTAAATAATAAAGCTATAATTTATTTTCAAGGGTGAGAACTATTACTACACTAATGGCTCATTGTTTTAAATAATTTTCACGTATCAGACATTCATTCAACGAAACTATACTATAATACTTACGCAGCTCTCACGCGCGCGCGTCAACCGCAGGAAGTGTTAAAAAAAATAAGTAAATAACTCTATTAACATAACAAACATACAATACATTATACATATAGGTATCGGTATTCTTTAAGTTGCTACATTTTTAATTGAGTGGTAGACTTTAATAAAGCAACAACTTTTCTTAATAACGCCAAAAACAAAAACAACGTTTTAGTTTTTGTTTTTGCACAACGATACATCTACGCTGCCTTCACACTCCCCTCCATGCGCTCTAGTTCGACGTCTCCCCAGATACTTCCAGCTTGGTCGGTGGTTCCCTGTCGAATTCCAGCGGGACCAACCAAGGTCATCTGCCTATAGAGATGGTCCACACCCTTTAACGTGTTAAAGTTATTTCGTCTCTCTCAACATACAACATACATGGTGTCCAGTTGTACTTAGTAGCTGTAGGTATGTGGGGATCTTGGAAACGGTAAGAGATACACAGGGTCAGTTAAATTAGAGAAAAGTTGCACAATTTTATACTTATTAAGAATCAAAAAAACAGTCGAATCTTCTTAATATTATACAGGGTGTCTGCATAACGCTGTCCACCGGCTATATCTCGGAAACTAATGGGCCTAGAACCTCAAAATAAAAAATTTCCAGATATAAGTGATCAAGAGAAATTCAATGAAAATATTTTCATGATGGCCGCACTTCCGGAAATACCGGAAGTTGACACCTACTTCGTTATTTTAACAGGAACACCCTGTATATTATTATATTTTTTAAATGTCTGAAGAAATCGAATACAGGTGGTTTTCACCGTTGGAATTTAGATTGAGCGGTTTATAAGTTATAAACAAGTGAAAATCGAAAATTTTCAACTTCAAAGCAGTCTAGAACTAGAACAGCTCAGGATATCTAAAAACGATTTACATGTCCCTATCCTAACTTTTCACATAGTTTCCTACTATGTGGTTTAAATTTTAATACAGGGTGATGAAAAATCGGATAATTTTCATCACCCTGTATTAAAATTTACTCCACATACTGGGATAAAACGTGAAAAGTTAGGATAGGGACATGTAAACCGTTTTTGGATATCTTGAGCCGTTCTAGTTCTAGACTGCTTTGAAGTTGAAAATTTTAGATTTTCACTTGTTTATAACTCATAAACCGCTCAATCTAAATTCCAATGGTGAAAACCACCTGTATTCGATTTTTTCAGACATTTAAAAAATATAATAATATACAGGGTGTTCCTGTTAAAATAACGAAGTAGGTGTCAACTTCCGGTATTTCCGGAAGTGCGGCCATCTTGAAAATATTTTCATTGAATTTCTCGTGATCACTTATATCTGGAAATTTTTTATTTTGAGGTTCTAGGCCCATTAGTTTCCGAGATATAGCCGGTGGCCAGCCTTAAGCAGACACCCTGTATATTTATGGCCCGCTAAATTTCTCTTTCTTATTTTAGCCATGTCTTTTTTATTGTTGAAAATTGTTTAATTATTTTTCGTAGGTTTACATAAGTCATCAAAAGCTATCCAATTGACATTACAAAAATTTTCAAAACCGACTAAATCCTGGAGTTTTCATAGCTAACTTTTGTTTCTCTTATGACCGCCATATTATTTTTTGTTTCCAAGATTTTTTTATACCGAACGACATAAAAAATAATATGGCGGTCATAAGAAAAACAAAAGTTGGCTATGAAAATGAAAACTCTGGGATCTAGCCGACTTTGAAAATTTTTGTAATAAATGGATACCTTTTGATGACATAAATGTAAGGCTACGAAAAAAACTTACATAATTTCCAACAATAAAAAAGCTATGGCTGAAAAAATAAATATCGATTTTTCAGTTTTTCAGCATATTTAAGCAACAACTGCAGTTATTCCCAAATTTTGTTTCAGATTCTTGAAGAGTGCGGGGCAGTAGCGCGATGGTTTAGGTCGCTGACTAAAATCGTTGACGCTGCCACCGTCTGTGGTTCGAATCCCAACTAGGCTTGGTTGTTTTTAATTATTCGTCTACATAACTATTTATTTCTTTACAAATGTGTCTGTGGCTGTATGGGCTCGTTATCGAAGCCACATTACTAGAGTGGAGCGAGCGACTATGTCTTATCTACACAGTAAGACCGATGCTCTCTCTTAAAAAAAAAATCTTGATAGCTAAGCAAATTGTGCAACTTTTGTATAATTTAACCGACCTCGTATCTCTTACGGTTTCCAAGATCCCCATGTACTGCCACTTACACTGGACACCATGTATATAGTAGATAGAAAAATTTTGCAATTTGACCACTTCTTCGCTGCGTAACTCGTGAACCGATCATGTCAGTTTAAACATCTTTGTTGTTATAGGTATTTGGTATTTGTAGCTTTTTATAATAATTGTATTTATTATCATTTTTATAATAATAGGTACCTTAAAACCATCTCGTCAAGACGAAACGTCTTTTTTTTTCGAATTTTTAATATTTGTACTTTGATTGCTGACATAATGTCAGACTTCCGGTTTCTAGTTTTTTGGTACTAGTTCCGGTACTTTCAAGTTTTCGTCCAAACGAAAGCTAGATGTCAAATAGTGCATGACAAAACAATAGTTAAACGCACGTGAAATTTTCTTTTTGGGATGTTACCACCATATTTGATCGAACAGAGATAAAAACTGGACTTTAATAGACGGTACTTAACTGAAAAAAATTCTCTAAATTTCTTGAAATTTTGTTCATGACAACGTTGTAATTATACAGCCCTTCAATTTTTTACTTTTTTTATGAAAAAAAAACCGCCGGTAATTAGGTCTACGAATTCCAAGATATGAGGGTTTATAAGGGTATTTAAGGGAGTTGATTGATGATCGACAGCCGAATTCAATGAGAATACAGAATACGCTACTGCACACCACAGATCGTTAACAACTACTAAGACTAACCACTAATAGGAATAGGTACTACTGAACTGAGAAATGAGAATCGTGGGCGCGCGCGTGCGGTATACGCGGTGGTTCCCAGGGCGCTACCAAGCGTCCGTCTACTCCTATTCAATAATGTTCAATGTCGGCTGCACTATCACAGTACGGAACCTAACAGGGTCGGCATCAGCCCACAGACCCATAGCTTAACCTTCCAACAGGTGATTCACCTCTACTTATAACTATTTTTTTATTGCCTCTTTTTTGAATTTTACTCTGCATTATCTCTTCTATAGATTCATTTAAATTAAACAGAATGCAATGTAAAACTAACTTCATTATTCAATCATTTATGACGGTTTTCAACTTAAAGCTGATGAATTTCTTTCTTGCAATTTCTGGTTTCCTTCTTTCAAGTTTTATTCACCCGATTATTAAGTGATCATTTTAGGGAAAAATAAAACGACATATTTATACAGGGTGTTCTACAAGCTCTATGACAAACTTTGACAGATGGTAGGTTGCTTGATTTTAAACATATTTTTTTTAATAAACATGGGTCCGATTCGTTTTTGTTTAGAAGTTACAAGCATTTAACCTTTATTAACAATCAACAATAAAAATTTAAATTAAATGATAATCACAAAACTTAATACTATAAAAATTGTTGGAAATGTCCACCCTCAGCTTGAATGCAAGCCTCACATCGACGAACTAAAGATTCGGTCACTCGAAGAATGAGATTTGAATCATTTCTTATTATTTGGTTAGCTGCATCTTGAATTCTTTCAGGTAACTGCTGATGGGTAGCGATTTCAACATGGTAGACCAGCTGCTTCATGTGTCCCCATAAATAAAAATCCAGAGGATTCAGATCGGGAGAACGAGGTGGCCATGATATTGGACCTCCTTGACCTATCCATTTATTCGGGAAATGTTCATTTAGCCAAGCAGCAACTTGTCTTCCTCTATGTGGTGGTGCACCGTCATGCTGATACCACATATTTTGAATAATATTGAGTTGCACGTCATCAATAAACTCTAAAAGGTGAAATAAAGTATAAACTTAGTGTCACTTCCTGGTTGACTGAAAAAATTACGATTCTTTAAATGCTTGTAACTTCTAAACAAAAACGAATCGGACCCATGTTTATTAAAAAAAATATGTTTAAAATCAAGCAACCTACCATCTGTCAAAGTTTGTCATAGAGCTTGTAGAACACCCTGTATAAATTACAGAAAACACAAACCTCCATAATCCGTATCATACTTTTCAGCTTGAAATGACTCATAATTTTCCAAAAAGTCTAAAAAAAAACTCATAATGACTAATCCTCTATTTTAATATGTATCCTGGTTATTTTTAGTAAAGTAGACTAACTTAATGTTCATGCCAAAGACCTCTTTATTTCACTAGTAGATATACCTATTAACTTTTCGACAGGTATATTAGGTGTACATATATCTACTGCCTGACGTAGTTATGGTGCCGGAAAGAGTTGAGCAACCTTTAGACAATTTTTGTAGACGTATTCGAGTTTCCTTCGTAATCACAGTCGAATGGAACGGATATGAATTGCCTACCTACCTTCTGAAAACGGATGTTCCCATTTACGGCGAAGTGAGCAACAAATGGTAATCAAACTGAGACTGTTAATTCCCTTCCCTTTCTAATGGGAATTTTTCGGAAGGAAACAATAGACAACTAATCGTATAGTAAAATTTAGATAATAATTATTTGATTAGGACAAAGTTTATAGATCACATACGTCAACGTAACAATAAGTGGTGATAACTAGTATATCGCACCCATAATAAATTACTACAATGCTACGAGTTCAAGTTCAATTCTTCATTATTACCTTAATCACGTGGCAATGGCAAATAACTTCAATACTAAAAACTAAAATAAAATCAACATATTTGAAGAGCATGTGAAGAAAGCATGACCCTTTTAATTACAACGTGGATTTGGGAATAATGCATCAGTCAGAACGTTTATCGACCATTTTAATGTGGTAAAAATGCAATCGCATATAAATTATTCTGCAATAATTATAAGTATCATGCATTCATGAAAAATAATTTTCTAAATTTTTGAATTAAATTATCAATGGAAGGAACCCATAATTATTTATATTTCCGTTTCTATAGTAACGGATTTTTTTTTTATAACACACAGTTAGATCAAAGCAGGACCAGTTCTAATATAAATACATTCTAATGATCTAATGAAAATTTAGTGTCAATCAAGATTTATTATTAGTGATTAACGTGTTTATTTTTAAATTAGCATTTCAAGTATGTGGGTCAATTATTTTATAATGTTTTTATACTCTTAGGTGCCGAAGACATCCCAAACATTATAAATAAAACTTCCTTGTGGACACAACTTCAAATTAATTGAGTTAGGTATAATCTATTGTTTTTCCATTGGCTGAAGGAGTTTGATAATTTTTATTAATGACCCAGAGAATTTAACTGCCGATATAGATGTGGCACAAGTCTGAATTCAGAAAGAGTGGATGATGGAAAAAACTGAAGAAAGAGTTCAAGAAAATATTACGGGAAGACTTGAAGAATGTTTGATGTCCAAATACCGCAAACTTACTATAAATATCGCAACATAAAGAATAATGAGTCAAAAGGAAATATGTATCACCAAGATGTGAACACATTTAAAAATAATGAAAGAAGATGACATCTTTTTTTTATGGGACATTTTCAGATTGTCTGAGAAAATGTGATAACAATTTCGTTTATAGTTAGGTACGTGAAGTTGGCCCGAAAAAAATTCTGACTGGGTGGTAAAACGTACCATGCGATTGCCCAGCGTAAGACCACGTTTTACCACGAACTCATTTTGTTTTACTACTTACAGAAAAAAAGTTATGGAATAAATAAAACGTACCCTAGCCTAGCGGATACCTATGTGGTAACTCGGATCAAGTTTACGTGGGTGTAAAATAAAAACGATGACTAAGTGGTGGTTAAAAACGTTGTACAGCTTTATACTAACCCGGGAAAAAGTTTTCCCACCCCTTAATTTTCATTCACCACCCCCAATATCACCGTCTCCGACCTTTATGTGCTTTTTGAAATTCGGGCCAACTTTACATGGGCGAAATTTCATGAAGGGTTAATTCCAGGTTATTGAAAACGTTTTACCAGTATGTACCCACCCCAGAAAAGGTTTTACCACCCCTCAGTTTCCATTTACCACCACCAATATCATCGCCTCCGGCCTTTATATGTGATTTATGAAATTCGGGCCAGCTTCACATGGGCGAAATTTCCTGAAGGGTTAATTCCAGGTAATTGAAAACGTTTTACCAGTATGTATCCACTCGTATTATTGTATTACAACTTAGCCAGGGAATGTGGACAAAAAGGGTTGGTCTAGGTGACTGGGTTCGTTTTTTGAAATTTCGCCCTTGTGAAGTTGGCCCGAATTTCATAAAGCACATAAAGGCCGCAGACGGTGATATGGGAGGTGGTAAATGAAAACTGAGGAGTGGTAAAACGTTTTCTCGGGCGGATACGTACTGGTAAAACGTTTTCAATCACCTGGAATTAACCCTTCATGAAATTTCGGCAATTTCGCCCTTGTGAAGTTGGCCCGAATTTCATAAAGCATATAAAGGTCGGAGGCGGTGAAATTGGGGGGTGGTAAATGAAAACTAAGGGGTGGGAAAACTTTTTCCCGGGTTAGTATAAAGTTGTACAACGTTTTTAACCACCACTTACAGCGGGTATTATAAATGCTCACTAAGTTAACGGGCAGATTTCTGTGGCCATTTCTGAAGAAGGTATCGAGTCTAGGTGGAAATTTTTAAAATTTATCTATTTTTGACATGGAAGTAATTACAAAAATGTTAATAAAAGTCATTTGACGTCGATATTAGCTTCAAAAACGAGCACACATATCTGCCCGTTAGCATAATGAGCCTTTTAATGAGCTATTAGTCATCGTTTTTATTTTACATACACGTAAACTTGATCCGCGTTACCACGTAGATATCCGATAGGGTATGACTTATTTATTTCATAACTTTTTTTCTGTAGGTGGTAAAACGTGGTCTTACGATGGACAATCGATTAAGACGTTTTACCACCCAGCCCGAATTTTTTTCGGGCCAACTTCACGTACCTTTTATAGTTGTAGTTCAAATTGAGTAGGCCAATTAGTTAAAAATACGTTACAATCGCAATTTTCTAACTTTAAAGACATTTAACCAAACCGGTTTACATGTCCCTATGGCATCTTCTTTGGCCTTTTTTTTTTTTATTTTTGGTAATACATAATATTTAATTTTGACTCGCTATTATTTATGTTACCTTATAGATTCGAGATTCCAAATTTCAGATCCGTAGATCAACTAGTTGAAAAAAAAAAATAATGCAAGAAATATAAATTTAAATTCGTAAACTCTAGAGATTAGTATTTTACGAGGTATTTTATATTGTCAAAGTGACAGGCTTCATGAAGATTCATGAAGACTTGCTTTTAATTGTCATTTTATCAACTTTTACGCACTCAGTGCCTAAAAGTACACATATTTCTTTTCATAAAGTTGCCATTTTGTTTGTCATTTCAAATTTCGAAATGAACAGATTTCGAAAAGTGTCATACTTTTACTTTTGCTTAGGTACCTACATACTTTTACATAATTTCAGATTGGTTTGACTACAGTTCCAAAATTACTCAAAACAATGAGATTTTAATTCAAAATTGATTGCAATCGAAGGTTTTCATGCGAACAGCCGAGTATAACAGTTTTCAAGAGAACCGAGTTTCTAAAAACCTATCTAGACAATTTATATTAATAATAATAAACTTTATTTCCCAACAGACAAAGGTCCAATTACAGGGAAAATTACAGCAATGAGACATTAGTGACAAGTTTATAAGTACATAGTATAGGTACAGTATAACATAAAGGATATACAGTGGAAGTTGCTTATAGCGACGTCGTTTAGAACGACCGACCGTATTTAGCGACAAGTTTTTAAACCTTTGGTTGGTTTGCTATAGGTCTAATGTAAAATTTATCCCTATTTAACGACGTTTGGATAAAGCGACGAAGTCGCATTTAACGACTACAAAAGCTTCATGTTTGCATCTTATAGTCTGTGTGTAACGACGGTCGATGGAAAAATAAGGGTAGCTTGGCTTACAAAAAGGCAATTTATTTTTTATGTATTCCAAGAAAGGTGAACTTGTGTGGTCTTGAAATTTGCCAGTAAATGAATATACGCAGAGATACGCAGAAGGCGAATGTGAGTGTTGGTTGAATTTTAGTTTTCGTTAGTGAATTGATCTACATATTTTATTCAGTGATAATCCTTGAAAAGTAAGTAAAAAACATTTAGTTTCCTGTACGCATTAGGACTGATTTTTTTTCTTTAATTACTATTCAGGATAAAAATGACGGAATCAAAAAAGCGAAAAATTTTAACTATTGAGGAAAAAGGTGCCATAATTGCGAGAATAGAAAATGGAGAATCTAATAGCTCTCTGGCTACGGAATTTCATCTGTCTCACTCCACAATTTCCACTATTTGGAAAAACCGGAACAATGTAAAGGAAGCATTCAATGAGAACAAACTGAATAATAAAAAACTAAAACCCTCCCAGCATGAAGATATTGACAAGTGTCTATTTGAATGGTTTAAAAATAAGCGTTCTCAAGGTGTTCCCATAAACGGGCCTATATTACAGGGAAAAGCTGATGAATTTGGAAGACTTTTAAAAAAATACAACTTCAATTATTGTTCAGAAAGTTGGATTAAACGCTTTCGCCAACGCCACAACATTGTGCCAGGCAAGATATCAGGCGAAGCTGCAAAAGTTGATCCAAAAGTTTGCAATGATTGGCTGAGAGATGTCTGGCCAAAACTTCGAAAGAACTATTGTGATGAAGACATCTACGCTGATGAGACCGGCTTATTTTATAAGGTGATGCCAGATAAAACTCTAAAGTTTAAAGGGGAAAAATGTTCAGGGGGGAAACTTTCAAAAGACAGGCTGACTGTTTTGGTGACAGTAAATCTGACAGGTTCAGACAAGAGAAAACTTCTTGTAGTCGGAAAATCAAAAAATCCACGATGTTTCAAGAACGTAAAGAATCTCCCTGTACAATACGAAAGTAATAAACGAGCATGGATGGTTTCTCAATTGTTTGAAAATTTTGTACGTCAATGGGATAATGAATTGCAACGAAAAAAGAAAAACATCTTGCTGTTGGTTGATAACTGTACTGCGCATCCGCACGTAGAAAATCTTAAAGCCATAAATTTACATTTCTTACCTCCAAATACCACGTCCGTTTTGCAGCCCCTTGATCAAGGCATTATCAAAAATTTAAAAACGCATTTTAGAAAATTTCTTGTGATGAAGTTAATTGAAAATGAAAACATTGATCCAAACATTAATGTCCTGGATGCCATTATCATGATTTCTAAAGCATGGGAAAGAGTTTCTCAAGAAACAATCATAAATTGCTTTAGGCATGCTGGATTTCTACAAACTGATATCCGTGATAACACCCAATGTGACGACGAAGAAGATGATATTCCTTTAGCTGCCTTGATGCGACATATCAAAGGTTTTGAAAATGTAGAATCAGAAGTATTCCAGAATTACGTCGCCATTGACCAAGGATTAGCCACATTCGGTGAAATAGCTGATGAAGATATAATTGCCAATGTTTCATCACCAGTGCCATCATCACCATCATCTCAATCTCAACTCAATATTGAAGAGTCTGAAGCATCTGAAGAGGAATCGGAATTTGAACCACCGTCCATTTCAGAAGCTCTAAGAGCAATTTCTACGTTGAGAAACTTTTTCATATTTAATGGTAGCAAAGAAAGTGAGCATTTGAAAGTTCTAGAAAAAGTATCGGTGCTGGAAAAAAGCTTGGAAAAAAACCGATATCAGAAGAGTAAACAGACTAAAATTACAAGTTTTTTCAACTGAAGATGCTTCATGACCTGACTCCTGAAGTTATTTAGAGTGTCCCTCAATAATTTATTGAAGATATACATACAACATCTTTTTTGTCAACTCACTTATGTACAGAATAATCACCTACTGAGTGCTTTTTTGATTTAAGTCCATAGAAATCATACTATGAATAGATAAAATGTATTCAACATATTATGTATTAATGTATTTAACATTATGTGCTTCCAAATACATATGTACATACCTATGTTCCAACCATAAATATTTTTGTAGTGAGTATCAGTTCCAGTTGGATATAGCGACGGTTCGCTTATAACGACCTTAAAATGACGGTCCCTTGGGCGTCGTTATAAACGACTTTTACTGTACATACATATAAAGGGTGAGGCGCGAGAACCTTAGGGCATTTTTATATGGAGAAGTGTTGGGAGTAGAAGTCTAAAAATTTGCACATGTATAATTTCGATTTTGACGAGCTGAACTAAAATATTTACAACCTCTCACCATTTCTGGTTATACCGGAAGTTGCCATCAACTTACTTATTTTAAATGGGACACCCTGTATTATTATTACATTTTCAGATTGTCTGAAAAAATGCAATAAAAATGGCATTTACAGTTCAAAATTGTACCGAGTGGTTTATGAGTTAGGTATAAACAAAATGAAAAGAGCAATTTTCCATTTTCAAAGCAGCTTAGATTGAAAACGGGTCAAGATATCGGAAAACGGCTTACATGTCCCTATCTTAATTTTTCACATAGTATCCTATGGTGATGATGAAATTTGTATACAAAGTGATGAAAAATCAGCGATTAAAAAAAAAATTAATAATTTTTTTTTTCTGTGTAGGTCCTCCAGCGTAGTATATGAAAAGTTAAGATAGGGACATGTAAGCCTTTTTCCGATATCTTGACCCGTTTTCAACCTAAGCTGCGTTGAAAATGGAAAATTGCGATTTTCATTTGTTTATAACTTACTCGTTAAAAATTTGAAATGTAAACTTTTTAAACAATTTTTATTACTTTTTTTTTCAGGCAATCTGAAAATGTAATAATATACAGGGTGTACTATGTAAAAAAAAGAAAAATGTAGCAACTTCCGTTAACTAAACTAGTGGCCGACCTCGTTAGTTCTCTAGGCGAGCAATGAAATACATCACAGACATTGAGAAAAGGCGTTAAAATTAGTGGTAGCCCTATACAGTGGTGATTTTATCAAAATATTCGTTCGAGCAGCAGGAGAATAAAAGGTAGCACAAGATCTAGTTTTCAATTGCGGGACAAAAAATCCAAGTGATGCCAAGGTTCAGAACAATAATTGATCCTGTTGCGGACAAAATTGTATAAAAAAATTATGCCAGTTAGAGTCCTACGCAGCTCCAAAGACTGATAATCAAATTCTGCACGTAACAGATCATAATTATTATATCCTCTTTCAGGATAAACACTGTATTTCCAAAAAAAAAGATATTTGAGGAACTTTCTTTGTATAACCTATACTCTCGCCTATACTGTATAACAGTTACTACCCTCCCTATATAACAGTGACCACATAAATGAACAGTATTTATGTTGGAGAAATCTCTACTAGATCTCATTACAAAACCAAGCATTCTCAACGAAGACTTCGTAAACTGTTCAATGTGGTAAGAAAACGAAAGCTGACTATTAAAGTGTACTCCCTCGTGTACTCCCAAATCCAGAAACCTATCCAGCCTGTTCAAGACCACAGAATTAATCTCATACTGAAATGTAAACCGATTCCTGGACTTCGTGTACGAAACAATGCAACATTTATCCAAATTTGGTGGCAGCCTATTAGAGCACCATCGAGAGCACCATATACTGAGTTTCCCAAGTCTGTCTGCAACAGCGAACAATCATTCGACGATTAAACACTTGAGTACAGTTTTAGATCATCAGCATACAACAAGAAAGGACACTCCAAGGTATCACCAATGTCATTAATAAAAAGAATGAAAATAAGGGGACGCAAATTGGATCCTTGCGGTACACCTTACGTAGCAGAGACCTTTCTTGATAAAAAGCCGCGATATCTACGAAGAACTGTCTATCATGTAAATAAGAACGAAGCAGTTGGATCAGTGAAGCACTAAAGCCCAACTCAATCAATTTACCAAAAACGATGTCGTGATCAATCCTGTCAAAGGCCTTCGAGAAGTCCGCATATACTGCATCAATCAAACTGATTTAGATGACCATTTGATAGGGGTGGTTTTTCTGGACGAAACCTGGTTAGGCATTTTTTTTTTTTGGCAACAATCGTCGAGCCTGGCAGGGCGAGTCTTCTAATTCTGTGCGAAAACTGCGTGGTTGTGGTGGGAAAAGATTTATTTTGCACTCGGGTACAAACAATGGATTTGTTCCTGATGCCAGTTCAATTTTTTCATCTTCTAATCGTAGTAGCGATTCTCATGACAGCATGGATAGCGATACCTCGGAAAATTGGGTAGAGAAGCAACTCACCCAAATCTAGAGCATCCCTCGCTAATTGTAATAGATAACCAAAGTTATCATTCGCGGTTGATAGTGAAAAACCCCACCAGCAGCTGGAAAAAGGACGATGTTATGAAATGGCTACAAGAAAATAAAGTTGCTTTTCCTCCCACTTCCCACAAGGTTTAACTTCTAGCCTTAGCGAAGTTGTTTGCAGTGGAAAAAACATAATGCAGATTTTTAGCTTGGGCGAAAATAAAATACCTCACAGCAACCCTGGGACGCACATAAAAAATTGTAACATAATAATAATAATTGAAATAAGAGAGTTGATGTTGTGATTGTATAAAAGGACAGCCCTGTATCTTACAAAAATATTTAAAAAAAATAGGGCGAGTTGTACTTGATATCAATTTTTTTTGTTATTATTTCCAATTATTCTAGTAGGTTGGTAGGTAGGTAGTAAAGTAACTTTGAAATTCAAAATACAATACTGACCTTTAAGAAGTAGGGAAACTTTATTTATGACTACAAGAAGTAACTTACTAATTAGGTATCTACAGTCCCAGATCAAAATTGTTGGGTCAAAAACCTCGTAAAAGAAAAAACCAAAAGAAACCTCTACAATAATAATAGTCAGGTAGGTAACTTACTGAATATTGAACTGAAGACTACTTACCTATTTCAGGACAACAATAATTTAGCATTCTAAAGATCTAAAAATACACTGCATGAGGGTATTAGGAGGTAGGTACTGAAGCTGAGGGTTGAATAACGTGTCTATTTTTAATTTTTAGGGAGATGTCAAAGGGGAACAAATTAAGCTTACAAATTTTTTTAGGTACTTACCAGTTTCCTCAGAAGAACTCAGTCACATTAATTAGCCATTATGAAGCCCAAATAATTGTTAGATAGGTCAGAAACATAAACAATGTCGAATATTATCTAGGTAGAGGTAAGTTTTATCAAGCTCAAAATATTCATTTACGGCAGGGGGTAGGGGTGATGTAGCCTGATCTAATTTCACAACACAGTAGATAAACATGAAACACAATCATAAAAAATCACAGACTTTATTTATTTCGCTGAAAATGTTCAAACTTTGCTCTTCGCAGGTTGATTTGATGGAGCAGCAGCCAGCGAGAGTGCGAGACTTATATTAACCAAAAGAAGAAAACAATCGATTATTTATTATTACCTTATTACTTTGGTATTGTATTATTATTATTATTTCAGTTATTGACAAAACTCAGGATCTTCTTTTTAAAATTGGAGAAATGTCGTAATCATGGTCTCTGATTACTGGACACTTAGTCAGTTAGAGGTTAGGGTTTGTTATGCAATGTGCATGTATCTTATCTGTATTGCTGGTTCCGGAAAATAAATCGTAAAGTACGGGGGTGAGTCTTTATAAGAATGGCTACAGGGAATATCTCAGAAACTATTATAAATAACACGTCCTACTGCCTCAGCATCAGCAATTTCTAAAAAATCGATGAAAAATAGTTTTGATTTTTTAAAATGACCACTAGGTGGCGAAACAAACACGACCAGATAAAAAATTGAAATTTACTCAGTTTTTTTCAAAATTAATGTAGGTACCTACCTATATTCAAAATATCATGGGTGTAGTGCTTGAATTTAAAATAACAAAAAAAAAATATGTTGCAGTTTTTTTTTAATACCTAACTTTAAATAACCGCTAATGGGTGATATACAGGGTGTTTACTGTAAGGTTAGCCAAACTTCACAGGCTGGTTCTTCAGACTAAAATAAACAAAAAATTTCCCATTAACGTGTGTTCGGAAATGCACCGTTTTTGAGATACAGGGGGTATCGAAGAAATATTCTTTTTCCAGTTTTTTGACGATATCTCGGGAGCCGTATGAGATACAATGTTCAGCTCTTATACACACTATGTGTGCTCACTGATCCCCTTATTTTCGCCGTAAAATAAAGGTTTAAAAAAAATTCAGTGGCGTAGATTTAGGGTATTTTGAGGGTTTCGACCCCCTAATTTCTACGCCCCTGAAATAAATGCAATTTTCAGCAGCGCCTTTGAACCGTCCATGTTTTCTACACCAAAAAGGTACTCTTGGTTAAGGGCTCTAAAGTGAAGCGTTTCCGAGAAAAATGACATTTTATGAGAGAAAACATTAATTATACAATAGGAATAAGTTTTCACTTCTTCAATTTTTTCCAAAACGTTGTTGAAAAATCGTTAAAAAGTGATGTTTTCTTTCATAAAATGCCATTTTTCTCGGAAACGGTTCATTTTAGAGCCGTTAACCAAGAGTACCTTTTTGGTATAGAAAGCATGGGCGGTTCAAAGGCGCTGTTTAAAATTGCATTTATTCCAGTGGCGTAGAAATTAGGGGGTCGAAACCCTCAAAATACCCTAAATCCACGCCGCTGAATTCTTTTAAAACCTTTATTTTACGGCGAAAATAAGGAGATCATTGAGCACATAATGTGTATAAGAGCTGATAATGTGTATAAGAACATTGTATCTCATACGGTTCCCGAGATATCGTCAAAAAAACCGGAAAAATAATATTTTTTCGACACCCTGTATCTCAAAAACGGTGCATTTCCGGACACACGTTAAAGGGAAATTTTTGTTTATTTTAGTCTGAAGAATCAGCCTGTGAAGTTTGGTCAACCGTTCTTACTTGCTTACAGTAAAACATCCCTGTATATGACATGTAAGAAAAACGCGATTTTCCTAAGAAAAATGAAATACATCAGGGTGATCAGTAACTCACCTCGCGCATTTCGAATACAGGGGGCGATATAGAGCCCATTAAAATTAATGATATTCTGCAAAAAAAATTGAATCCAACGGTTGGTTTTCAAAGTACAGAGTTTCCCTCATCCGAGTTTGAAGGTAATTTTTTCAATAACCCTGATACCAATAATTACTGAAAAATTCAAGTTAATGTAATGTCTGGAACGGATACCATATAACTCATCATTTTTTTTCCACAAAACCTCTTTACAGAGGAATTGAGAGAATGCTGGAAATTGATACCATATAGCTAAATCTGAACGAAATTTGAAGTTTGGCAATCGCCTAAACTCAACTTAGATTATAAAATATTGAAATGTCTTCGTCGTTGCTATGGAAATAAAAATAATAACAATACCATCGAACCCGAACTTATTCACATGTTCAGTGGAGTGTTGCCACCTTTTTTTTTTACAAAAATGGTAATATCTTTGTAAGAAAAGAACTTACAACACTGCAGTAAGAAATATAGAATGACATATTTATTTTTACATAGTGAAGAAGAGAATTCATTAAATTCTTAAGGTGTCATTGAAAACTGCAGCTGGATAATTTTCGCTCAACTGTAGATATACAGGGTGTCCAGGTATGAGTGTAAGAGCTACACGTGGCGACCTTCCTTGGACTATTTTGAGTAAAAAATCTTAATACAATAATGCTCTAAACCTCTTCACGGTGCCACACGAGGTCATCAAAGTTAGAAATTCTGGGTCACAAATATGCATATTATTGAACTTCTGTTTCCTTTTGCAGTTACGGTTAACATTTTTAAAGACTTTTGCAAAGTCTTATTTCAATTAATTTTCATAATAGTGCAATTATTAACTTTTTTAACATTTCCTAATTTTTTTTTTTAGAAATGTTAAAAAAGTTAATAATAATAATTGCACTGTTACGAAAATTAAATGAAATAAGACTTTGCAAAAGTCTTTGAAAATGTTAACCGTAACTGCAAAAGGAAATAGAAGTTCAATAATATGCATATTTGTGACCCAGAATTTCTAACTTTGATGACCTCCTGTGGCACCGTGAAGACGTTTAGAGCATTATTGTATTAAAATTTTTCACTCAAAATAGTCCAAGGAAGGTCGTCACGTGTAGCTCTTACACTCATACCTGGACACCTTGCATTTTGACATTTGCCAGAGTTTGTGATCAAACTCTGAATCCGGACGGATCAAAAATGGAAATCATTCCTCGATTAAAATTGCTGAAATTCAAATATGTTTATGGCGATCAAAAGTCTCCATGGACGTGAAGTGAATATGTATTATAAGTACCTAAGCATAGTGTGAATAAAACATCCAATTTATCAACGAAACATAATAGTAAATAAAAACAATGCGCATATACCTAGCTTCAGCTTCTAACCAGAGGCGTAAAAGCAGGAAGAAGTTGTCAACTTGTTTTATAGCCCCCGTTTCCTCCATTGGCGCTTCGATTCTTTGTGAACAAAATTTAGCAAACAGTGTGTCGTCTTGAGAAGAAATTTGTGCAAAATTTCAACTGAATACCTTGAAAAGCAACAACTGAGATATTAATATTTTTTTTTTTAAATTTAACATTGATACCGGTATCTTGAAAGAGGGACCTCTAAATGAAAAATGGAAAGTGAGGAAAGTCCAATTTTTTCTGTCTAAATAGTCTGTGGCTAAGTGCTTGACCTACTGATTTGTGACACTCTGTAGAATCTGAATTTAGAATTTTTAAAAGTCTACTTATTTGAATGGGACACTTTTGTAGGTACTATACAGGGTTATTTACGGTATACGCCACGGAAGATTATGGCTATCTCCCTTGATTAAAAGAAAATTGGGTGATTGTTAAGAACAGGGGCCACTCGCACTCCAACATACTATTATATACCACGCGATAGGTCTACTCACTAGGAACTTCGTGGTAAAAATCTTATCCGCCGGTGATGTATAATAAGGGAGTTATAGGGTCTAGAAGAAAACGTGTGAAAATTATATCTAATACGGATCTGGCAGTAGATAGGTAATACACCAGTAGCAGCCGTAGTGACTAAGGTCCTGACATCGCCGGAGGATGCAGGTTGCGTCAAGGCCATTGAGTTAGACGGCGACCCAACGCCGGAATGGGTAATGGGAAGCGGAAGGGGACCCTTGAAATAAATGGGAATAAATTCAAACACGTAAATAAGCAAATATGAATCGAGATCGAACGAAACATTCAACACAGTGGAGGGGGGCCAGCGTAGGGGTAAAACCGTCGCGATAGAGCAACTGAAACATTCAACATGTAATAGACTCGCAATCGTATCGGAATTCGGAAAGAGTTAGTTTAAAGTTGGCCTGGCTCATTGAACGACGTGAACGCTCGTAGGCAGGCAGGGACTTCCCCGCGGTACCGAGGTCGCTTGCTGATGTAGACGAATCAATTACGGAGGAGAGGGAGAGGACTGGCATTGTGGCATTCTGATCTAGCTCACGCAGGAGGACGGATCATTTTATATTCGTAATATTTACGATTGTTCACCTTTCCTTTCATATACGGTCTACATTAAAATACGTTCACATTTCCATTTGTGCCTTTTAATAGAGACTCGCAATCGTATCGGAAAGAGTTGGTTTAAAGTTGGAGGTCAAAGGGCGCGATCGTATCTACCTATCAAAACGAAAAAAAGCAGTGCGATTATAATACGTGTACGGGGTGTGAGATAAGTGATGGAGCGGGGTATGTTTAGTTTGCGGACGAGCGGGACAGTTTTTCCTTGCCCTAACAAATACTGGTGTAACCGGAATATTATGGAATTATGTACATCAGGTGAGTGTATAATTAATTTTCCATAAATGCGTAAATCGTTCTCGTAATGCACTGTATTCTGTTGCTTGGGAAGGGAGATAACAATGCATGGGAGGGGAAATGAGGTAGGATAGGGGGGGAGGGGACAAGGGGAAGTAGGCTACCACAAAAAGATTTATTGGTCTTAACAATAGTAGTAGGTGGTGAAATTTTGAAGTTTCTCGTTTAAACCATTTTTGACTTATTCTGGAAAATTAGTATTTAGTTGACCCCCTTTTAAGGGCTGTATCTTGAAAAGGGTACAACTTTGGACATGGATAAGTTCGGTTAAATCGGCATATTTTTTACTAGGGAATCTGTGGTAGAACGTTGGTGGTACCTTTTAGAGACACCCTGTAGAGATGAATAAAACTCTATTAAAAATAATATAGGTACTTTATTTCTGGATCTAAAATCGTTCACATTTCTCACTTCTGTAGGTAGGTACTTTTCTTCCCACAACTAATTTAGGTACTATTATAATACAAGCGATAGGTTATAATATAATAATTAAAAAATAAATAATACAATAATATTATACTATACATACAGACATGTTTTACTGCGATGGCCATCCGTACCATCTATGGACAGAAAAATTCAAACAGCGACACGGTAATTGCATTTTTGTAAAAATGGTTTCTTATTATATTGTACTTACTGGATTTTGAGCAAAGATGTAGGTACCTAGCGTACAAAAAATATAAAACTTTATAAATGTTTTAGCTTATAAAGTTTAAATATAATAAGTAGGCAGGTAAACCAATTAAAGGTATGACTAAATATTAAAGAAAACACATTTGCTGTTCCAATTTTTCGCTGATGGTAGGTATGTTAAATATGTATTAGGAATATTGAATAATAATAGGTAAGTATTATTACAACGAGCGTTAAACTCTTCTTACATAAATATTATCAATTATTTGAATAAAATATATAGGTACATTAAGTATGTTGTAACGAAGCGTAAAACTTTCGATATTAATTTTAACATAGATATATCAGATTTAGCTTATACGAGTAACTGAAAATTTAAATTTTTGTTTAATATGAATTGTTAACGACAAATACATATTAATTTAAATACCTAATTTTTTGAAAATAAATAAAGAAAAAAAAATATAAGTAGAAAAACGATTAAAAAGAAAAGTTTAAGAGATCCAATTATAGTTTTTAGTAAATGTGTGTTATTTCGAGATTTCAAATCTTGAAACAAAGCTTACGTATAATACCTATCTCAGTCACAATGGACCAGAGGTCGGTGTGGATCAGCGCCTGTTTACAAACATCCAATTAATTAATATATTTTTTTTTAATTAGCATTGGTTTTCTTTTTGTATTCTTCTTTAATATACCTCTCTTGCGAAGAAGGAAGTCTTATTAGCTGCGTCCTCAATCAGAAACTTGACAAGTTCAAGTTTTTTTAAATGTAATTGCCCCGCGTCTATTATTTGTGACTAAGATTATCTAAATACTTACCTAAAAAACTAAAATAAAATTTCCTAAATGACCAATTTTTGGGAGCCCTCTCCCACCCCACTACGGCAACCCCAGGCAGAGTACAGTCCCATTCAAAATATAAGTGCCTCCCTCCTGATCACTGATCACCTTTTGTTATGTATTATGTTTGCAAAAAAAAAAAACGGTGAGAGGTTAAAATTGCCTATTATAAGTATAGCTAGCTTTCACGTCCCTAATTCAATTCTTATAAGACTCATAGATACCTACTAAAAACGGGATATTTTAAAAAGTTTCCTAAACGTGGCAATAAGTAGACATTTCTAGGTACTCATATAGAAAATCCAGCAGGCGATAATGACAATAATTGACATGGGTACATATTTCATAGTTAATTACCATAATTTAATTACTTACCTACTGATTAACTTGACACGAACGTTCTCAAAATTTATAATGGATAGGTACCATGGCAACTTGAAGAAAATATTATAATTTTATGGTGATATTGTAAATACTACATGGTAACATCTTGCATTATACATTATTTTGCTTCATCCTGTATGTATAGGCTGTCCCAGTTCGTTCGAGTCAGTCTCTCTATATGGGCCGAACGATTGATTTTCTCAAAAATTTAAATGCAATTTAAATGCCTATAATTAGAAGTTATTTTCAACTATGCAGAGGGTTCCATATGACCATCCATCATATCAAATATATATTTTTAAATGAATTGATTTTTTTGGTATTATATTTTTGGATTGTCTGTTTTTACAGATGGAGTTTAAATTGAGTAGTTTAGGAGCTATAAACAAGTGAAAATCGCAATTTTCAAAGTTCGAGGCAGTGGTACCTATAGGTACCTATAGGATATAGGAAAATGGCTTCATGTCTCTATTTTATCTTTTTCTGTACTATACTAGATGAAATGTTTATACATGGTGAAAAAATAGGACAAAATGTTACTGTACCATGGAATAGAAAATCAAAGGTAAAATAGAGACCTGTAATTCGTATTCCCCCATCTTGAGACGTATTTACTGTACACTGTTTTGAACTTTGAAAATCACGATTTTCACTTTTGTTTATAACTCCGAAACTTCTCAATTTAAACTCCAACTGTAAAAAAAATCTTATTTTTTCTTCTCAGACAATAAAAAATGCAATAACATTAGACCGTTCCATTAAAAATACTTTAATCTGTCACTCTCATATGGGACCAAAATAATTGTAAATTATGGGCATTGGGACCCTGTATTTGAATTTGTGAAAAAAAAAATTAAAAATCCATCGTTTGGCCAACAGAGACGAACTCGAATCAGCTGGGAGAGCTTTTATATATGTACTCGATGAGTCATAATCGTTATGTCATTATTTTTATTGGATGATAAGGTCCCTAAAAGACACCTCTTCACACTATTAGTTATAGGTTATATACAATTAATCAAATAAGCAGAAAAAAATTAAGAAAGGATGTGTGAATTAAGAAAGTATGTACTTTGTAGAACATCATCAGTGATCCCTAAAGGTTTTACTTTTAAAAGTGTACCTGTTGTTATTGTTAATTTTTTCCCGATTTTAATTTTTTTTTACATATTCTTCCATCTACCTACTCTGCATCACAGAAGTTGCCCCCTGAATGGGTAGCCAAATGAATGAGAATGGGATAATAATTACGATGTTACTAGGTATAGTACTCATGTGTATTGATTGCACTTCTTAAGTTATGGCGGAATATTAGAAGAGGAGACTTAGAAACGATTTATAATTTCTTGTTTAAAAAAACTAGACTGTATGTTGACAATAATACATTTGAAAATTTACAACATTTTGATTTCAAATTATTTGGAAATGGAAAAATCACATAAGCAGGTAGGTACCACAGGACTGAAATACTTTATTCCCTTAGGTGATTATTTCACTCCATATACCATCCGCTAGGTTTAGCTCAGCGATGAATTCTTACACTTGCGATTTTATGAAGCACTTCAGTTCAGTCCCTTTTGTATTTTAAATATACTATTAGGTTACAATTCCCTACATAATATTATATCTAGATAGATACAGTGCGTCCAGTCTCAAATCGTAACATAGGGAATAACACCGAGATTTTAAGTCTTCCATGTCTTTGAAATCTGAAACAACGGTACTTGTCGAACAAATGAAGTTTTAGAAACTTTCCATTAAAATTAACATTAAACAAAAATGGTTTATACTAAACTAAATGTAATTACTTAAATCACGATTTCATAAAATGCGTAACAAAAGAAAATTAGAATTTTAAACTCAAAACTTCAACATTAAAAATCCAATTATTAGTGCCATTCTAGGTGACACCGCTATTCTTCCTGTAAGTTAAGCTGGAGAAGAGAAATATAATCAGAAAAAAAGTTAATTTTCACAAATTACAATTTTAAAATCCTATGTTCTGCTTTGAGGGCGCACACACAGTGTATAATAAATTCATTTACAATTAATTAGTATATAAGATGGAAGAATGTTTAGGTTAACGTAAGATTGTCACAATAAAATAGGAAGATTAAAGTTTTTTATAGTATAATAATACCTAATAGGTATGGTGTGATCAACATTAAATTTATTTGATATTTATCTAAGCCTTGAAAAATTGTATAGTGTATCTTTTTCTGAAAAATTTCAATGTTGATCAATCCGGTGCCTATTACCTATCTGACCCATCGTAGGCTATAGCATTTTTGGACATTTTTACAACATAATCTATTTCACATAAACACATTTTTATATTCGGTCTTTCTTATCATAAACAGGAAATTTGTACACATACATTTATGTAGAATAATTACTTGATATGGAAAGCTTGACAATATTATAAACAACTGTATAATTGTTTTCATAGCTATAAGTACTTACTCATTCATATATGATGTCAATAATATTCAAACATGAACGGTTTCTTTTGACATAAGAAGCAGTTCATAAACTCAAGAGGTCCAATAAAAATTTATGGTTGGTTCTCATAACAGTAGTTCCTATGCTCACATAATTGCTTTTGGGTTTGAATTTCAACAATAGCTTGATGTCCATACTTTTTGTAAATTTTATTGCACTCCTCGAGTTTTATGGACTGCTTTAATATCATAAAACAACCATTCTACTTTTGATTTTTATTGATTTATTAATTATTACAGGCCCATAATCACTTTTAAGCATTTTTTACGATATCAATTTTAAGAATATACCTATTTCTTCCCTTATGCGTTAAAAATAAATTTTTTGACTTTAATTTCGTATTAAGATAAAAAAGATGGGTGCCAATTAATATCTTTTGACTTCAAATTATTAGAGCGGGTGGGGAATTACACAAATATTGAAAATGTTTTCAAATTTGCAAAAAAAATTATTATTTTTTTTAATAGGTACTAAGATCAAAAATTTCCTTCTGTCATTTTTAATTTAACTGTTGAAAGGTGTATCAATGATCACTCATGATATAAAAAAAAAATAGACGATGTCGTTCTTACAGAGTCAATTCTAAAGGAACCCTCTGTATAATTTTTTTTATAGGTATCTATAAAAATTTAATTAAATTTAAAAATTGAACTGCTTACATATTGTTTTAATGTATAGGAAAACATAATAATTTATATCAAAATACTGTAAGTGAATGCTTTGAAAAAATAAACTTTTGAATACTACATACCTGCTTATACCTACTTTCTTAATACATTCTGATGCTTCAGCTTATATTTTCCTGGTATGATAACAAATCATGTTATGTTTATGTTAAAATATCTATACAGGTATTAGGTTTATACATTAGAGGTCATTTAGATATTATTAATTTTGAATGGAAACGTTAAAATTAGGTATATTGTATTACGTACATATTTTGCTTTAAATAATAAAAATTGTACAATTATTATAATATATCTTATTTACTTATGTTACATTTTCATAAATATAATATAAATCTTGATTCGCAATTTTGTGAATAATAGGAATTCTTGTATATGTATATAGGTAACTAAATTGACAATTTAATATTTGACCATTAAAATTTTTGTCCTAATTATCTACGTTACACTTTTTATACTCAAAATATTGGTCAGTCTTAAAGAAAAATTGATAGTAATTATGAATAAATTGACTTAAAACTTAGTTTTCTCTAAAGTATAAAAGTGTATATAAAATAGAAAATAATTAACAAAATAATTAGGTCGATTAATAAGTTCATAAATGTACTTAGAAACCATTATTTGACAATGTAATTTCCCTAATTTTGACTATATTTTTCTTACTGTGGTTTATTTAAATCTGGATTACTTATATTTAATTGAAACCTTCAATAATAATCATTATATTATTGGGAGTAAAATTAATATCTTGTACTTACTTTGTTATTGAAGAAATTTTGAAAAATTCGTACATAATTGACAAAACCTATTGACTCCAAGTAAACTTAAATGATATTATGACAATTTAATTTTTTATTTTTTCTTTTATCCTTATTTTATTACTTTTCGAGATTTTAATTCGAAATTAATCGAGATTTAAATAAATCTTTTCCACACCTATATTCCTAGGTTTATTTTTAATTCCATTATTTTTTGGACTCCTTTTCATCTACTTTTGGTTTAATCGTTTCTGCTGAAGCTGGATCATCTTGAAAGAGGGGATTCTTCACCTCCATTTCTCCAGTCTAAAAAGAACATAATATTATAAACCTTATTAAAATGTACATGAGCAATACCCAAATTAGTCTCTTATGTCCGCGGTCACATCGAATTTTGGAAGGCCTGCTCAAATTTAATTGAGGCTTATACAGGGTGCACCATGTATCCTTCTCTATATTGCTATCTCCTGAACGCTAAGAGATACAGGGTCGGTTAAATTAGAGAAAAGATGCGCAGTTTTGTGGCCGTCTCGAATTCGTCAAAACATGCAAGATATCTGTGACCGTTCCTGAAATATCCTGAAAAAACTGAAAAATCGAGATTTCTTATTTTCCTCATATCTTTTTTATTATTGGAAATTAATAAATAATTTTTTGTAGGGTTACATAAGCCGTTAAGAGCTATCCATCTGACATTTCAAAAATTTTCAAGGCCTACTAGATCCAAGAGTTTTTACAGTCAACTTTCGTTTTTCTTAGGTATGGCCGCCATATTATTCTTTTATGTCGTTCGATATGAAAAAAATAATGGAAACCAAAAATTAATAAACTTAAAAAAAAAATTAATTTTTATTCTTAATTTTTCAAAGAAAAACCTAATAAAAAATCGTCGAAAAACGTCAACATTTGTAAAAATACGCCGAAATAGTGCTTGCCTTATGGTTTTTTAATTTATCTATGAAATTAGGTCTAAAAATGGGTCTTTTTTGTAAAGAAAAAAGAAGAATAAAAATTTTTTTATTTATTTTTTGAAGTTTAACAATTTTTTGTTTTTATGATTTTTTTTATACCGAACAACATAAAAAAACACTATGGTGGCCATAAGAAAAACGAAAGTTGACTATGAAAATTCTGGGATCTAGTCGGCTTTGAAAATTTTTTAAATGTCAGATGGGTAGCTCTTGACGAGTTATGTAAGACCACAAAAAATTATTCATTAATCTCCAATAATAAAAAAGATATGGAAAAAATAAGAAATCTCGATTTTTCAGAATTTTCAGGATATTTCAGGAACAGTCACAGATATCTTGTATGTCTCGACGGAATCGAGATGGCCACAAAATTGCGCTCCTTTGGACTTGTTTAACCGACCCTGTATCCGTTAGCGTTAGGAGATAGCAATATAGAGAAGGATACATGGTGCACCCTGTATACAGGGTGTCCCATAATATGTGGGCAATCTCCCGGATTTGGGTAAATTTCGTAAAAATAAATGAAAAAAATAGCTATAAAATTAATTCCTCGAGAGACACCCCTACAAAGATATTAGCTGTTGAAGTTGAGGGTTGAAAATCAATTTATTGCAATAACTTTTTTATTTCTTGACCGATTTTGATAATTTTTGGTTTTATTTTGTATTATTTGGGACTGTTTAGAATAGTGTTTCATAATCTTTGGTAGCACATACATAGACCTCGTGAAGGGATAACTCCCTCAATCACTTGAAAGAAAACAATAAAAATAATAATTTTACAGTTTTTCAAGGTTAATTTTCTTTTTATTTGACATTTTTTACCTAAAAAATGTATCTTTATTTATCTCGATAGAGCGAACCGTTATCGAGATAAACGTCCTTCTAATAAGTGATGCTTCTCAGGAACTTTCTAAATTTCAAGTAAATTTTAACAAGATGCAAGATGGCTGACCTTTGACAGTAAATTGAGCAGGAAACAAAACAATAACTTAATTAAATACACGTCAAATAGTGTCAAAGATTTTATTTCATGCAGATTCAATTCTAATTGATTTTAAAATGAGTTACAAAAACGCTGAATACGCAGAAAATCAGTTAGAATTGAATCTGCATGAAATGAAATCTTTGACACTGACGTGTATTTTAATTAAGTTATTGTTTTATTTCCTGCTCAATTTACTGTCATAGATCAGCCATCTTGTTAAAATTTACTTGAAATTTAGAAAGTTCCTGCGACGCATCACCTATTAGAAGGACGTTTATCTCGATAACAATTCGCTCTATCGAAATAAATAAAGATACATTTTTTATGTAAAAAATGTCAAATAAAAAGAAAATTAACCTTAAAAAACTGTAAAATTATTATTTTTATTGTTTTCTTTCAAGTGAATGAGGGGGTTATGCCATCCCGAGGTCTATGTATGTGCTACCAAAGATTATGAAACACTATTCTAAACAGTTCAAAATAATACAAAATAACACCAAAAATTATCAAAATCGGTCAAGAAATAAAAAAGTTATTGCAAAAAATTGATTTTCAACCCTCAACTTCAACAGCTAATATCTTTGTAGGGGTGTCTCTGAGGAATTAATTTTATAGCTATTTTTTCATTTATTTTTACGAAATTTACCCAAATCCGGGAGATTGCCCACATATTATGGGACACCCTGTATAGGTGTATAAATAAAAAAATGCATGGCAGTTGTTGTAAAAAACGCCACTTTTTTAGTAATATAATAACTCTATTTAAGCAAGCCTTCAAAAAACATAAGCGTTAGAAGAGGTACTAAATTCTAAACATTTACAATGAACAAAATTTATGGACGCTCAGGAAAAAAATAATTGAAACATTTAAAAACTTGGGGTTAGGTATATTACTTTAGGGAGTTAAAAGTTTGAAAATCCTACCACCGGCTTCTTTCGTTGTTTTTTTTTACGCAAGAATTACCCTACCATTCAAAAAACTTGTATTCGAGATTCCTGTTGCTAATCCCGGGATTCCCCAGAGGTGTCCGGTTTTAATGTTTTAATCAAAATAATGTGATTGGTATCCAATTTTTCCCAAATTTTTACAAAAGCTTCCTGGTTTAAGAATAATCAGCTCAGATATCCTGCTAGGGCTTTTAACCAAAAAACAAGGGTATATAGATACCTAAAGTAACGGCAACAAAGTCAGTGCGTTAACTTTTTTTTAGTTGGTTGATCGACGGTTTTGCGAAAACTGCATAAGCATTTAGTTTCACTCTAGGACACTTTATTAGGACTTTTAGGTACTAATTATCCATTCATAAAATTACTGATTCGCTACTATAACTCTGTAACTCGAGAGTCCGCTAGAGTTAGGTACTTCTTTTGATGTTGCTATTAATAAGGATAACGAAAGATGTGTTACAGCCAACGATGTGCCAGAAGATGGCAATTCCGAAACTGAAAGCCGTTTTATCCTGCCAATTCGCGTTCTCGGGATATGACCCTTAAAAACGAGAATTAAAATTCTCGTTTTGTGAGAAAACTGAGGACTTCACGGTTCAACTGGATTGTTTAACCGACTCATGCATATTGCAGTCGGCTGTTCTCACACAAATTAGGTATGTCCCATTTTGATTAAGACATCGATTTTTAATGAAAATTTCAAATTACTCGGTATGAAAATTTTTGGAAAAAAAATTCTCTTTGATTTCAATAGAAATTCCCCGTCAGACGATAGAAAGCGCGAGAAGTTCATAGCTGTAAGTAAGCGGTTCTTCCTGTAGCTCTCCCCGTTTTCGAGATACACGAGAAAGATCATTTTCCGGGTGAAGGTTTATTTTGTCAATTTTTTCAAAACGATTCTTTGACACTCTTAATAACTGGGGGTTGCCTTGAAAATTTCCCAGAGGCAATTAATATAGGGGAGGCCAGGGCTCAGTGGACAGTATATAGTACAAGCCGAAACGGATCTTAAAAAACAGGTGAATGTAAAATGAGGAGCTGCACTTGAATAAACGTAGTTAGACAGAATCAGACATGGAAAACATGGTAGGTAATAACAATAATAATTATTAAACAAATGGAATAAAATGTCTAAGAACGCACTAAAGAGCACTGGGTGAACCAGATTTTGAACCTCCGCTGCTGATCAAGACAGCAAAAAACAAACTTTGTAATGGGTCCCCCCGCCCCTGATAAAGCGCTGTAGATAATTTTTTTTCAATATTCAAAGTCATGCAATTTCCCGACACCCGACACTCGAAAAAAATTTCCTTCGAGATTTGCCGCCGTAGTCTATACATATTACAGCGAATAGCATATCCTTTATATGGTTATTGTCCTGGGCCAGAAGGCAGAAGGATTCTGGGGTGGTTACAAGTATATCGTAAATGAAAATAAATAAATTAGAAATTAGTTTATTATATTACATACCGGAGCCAGTCCCGGACATTCGTAGACAGTATAATCTCCTTCTTCGTTCTCTTCGTCGCTATCAAGATCTGAAATGGAGTTGTGTTTATCCCCCGATGCTCTGCTGAAACCAGAAGTCGTGTATTTAGAACTTAACCAAGTACCAGAGAGTTGAGTAATTAGAACGTAGTTAATTAATGTCGTGATCGTGAAGTGAGAAGCAGCGAAAGATAATCGTCTTTAATTATTATCACTGACTGGATAATAATAATAAAATGTACATAGGTATTAGCAGAGAATATGTGAGATTTAAACAATAAACTGACGATACCAACATCAATGTAAGCTGCAGCATATTCTAACGTTTGCTGTTGAATGTGGTTGTGATTAATGTGAGTGTGAGACTCTTGAAGAGACATATTTTGAAATGTTTCATTAACTACATATTCAAGGTAGAGTGTACCAAATTATACTTTTTCATTTTGATTAAATAATTAGGTACATTTCTGTAGCTTGAGGTAAATCGGTAGGTACCCTGAAGGTCAACACTCTTAAGTCAATTTTTTCATGAATTAAAGTTATCGTTATTATTAAGACGGTAACTTCGAGACTCCCAGAGCGTCATAGGGATTCCCCTGTAGTGCATGTGCCTTTTCAATAAAAATTAAAAAAAGATTATCAAATTTGTCTGCAATGATTTGGCCGAATTTTGACCAGAAATTTGGGAAATAATACAAATTTGTCTCAGTAGATAAAATTTACATTTTGGGTTATATGTAAAGTTTTTTCATTATAACATAGCGAAAATGAAATCTACAAAACAGCGTCGAAAGCTTAGCTCATACACAGAAAGTCTCATTAAAGAAATAGAAAGATTTCTTGTAACCATCCAGATCGATAGCACATACACGTAAATTCCATAAAACTGTAATGATACAAATGACAGATGATGAATTCTGAATAAAAATAAAAAAAAGGTACTACACGTTAGTCGAGAATGTGTTGAGAATTAGCTTAGAATTTTAACCTTTTATATCTTCTTAATCATAATCAGATCACTATAAGTGGATGAAAAACGAAAAACTTCAAAAATGTTTTGAGCTGACCCAAGAACTGAGATCAATACAGGACCTAAAGGATATCGTCCCTTTGATGTGGTCTCTTGAGACTTCATGAAAGAGTCTTAAAACGTTAGAAATATCTAATAACTAATACTTTTTGCAATTTTGGCCACAATCGTTCGTACCTATATTTTTGAATTAGGAATAAAGAGTGCGTCTTGAGATGTCATCGCCATATACAGTGGAGTAAAGATAGTAAATAGTAATATTGCTAATAAAATATTTCCCTAAATTGTATAAGTAATAAGTTTTGCAAATGAATTACCTAGATAGGAAAGAGACCAACAAACAATTTTTCTCCCATAAATCTTTTAATTCAGGGTGTCGCTAAAAGGTACCACTAACGTTCTACCACAGATTTCCGAGTAAAAGATATGACGATTTAACCAAAATTATCTATATCCAAAAAGGCACTCTTTTCACCCTGTATTTGACACCCTTACTCATGATTGTTTTATTTTTATAAAAAGTTCCCATGTTATTTTGCACTCCTTCCGGGGGTTGTTTTTGGCCGCGTAGAGGGGTTGGCGGGCGACGAGGACCGACCTCGACGTCAGCATCGCGTTCAGCATCCTCCGTTTCACCCCTTACGGGGGTTGTTCAAAAACACAAAACACGGGGGGGGAGGGGGGTGACACAAGTTTGGCCGCCAAGAGAAAGAAGTTCCGTGATTTACCCCTTCATAGGGGTGGTTTTTGGCTGTTTTAGGGGGTGCGGTCAACTCGAGAAGAGTTTAAACCACCGCCATTCTCGAAAAAGGGAGGGCTAGTCGAATTTAACTCAGACAGTTGATGGTACATTTTAGCGACACCCTGTATTTTGACAGAAATTTTTGGCAAGTTTGCATTGTTATAGATTTCACATCTGTTATCAATTAGGTACAATTTATTTGTGCATCAGTTTTATTTGAAATTTTATGGGTAAGGTAATGTGGGCCACCCTCAGTATTATTTATTAATTTATGATATAGCATAGAGACATGCAACAAGGGTCGTTTTTCTACATTAAGCCACTTACTGTCTCTCAGTGCTGAGCGCGGCTGAAACCATAAAAAACATAGATAAACATGCTTTACCTACTATCTAATTTTTCTGGCAAGGTTATTATTTCTCAAGACGGATGGATTCGACGCCTGAGTAAAATTGACTTTATATTATACAGTGCCATCCGAAAGTACGCACCAAATGAGAATTTTTTTATTTGTAAGAAAAAAAATAATAAATTGCGCAGGAAGTTTGTCAATGCTATAAAACTAATTTGACATTATACTTGCTTTAAGTTACGATACGTAGCATACAGGATAGGACAAAAATGTGAAATTTGAAAAGAGTGAAGTAAGGTACCATTGTTTGTGAAGACATTAAATTTTTTTATTGAAATAAGTTGTTTTCAATTATTGAATGGTGTTAAGGAAAAATAATTGAATGGTTCCTAGTAACTTGGCGACCGTAACCTATCTGTGTGTGCGACATGCCAATGAATTAAAGAGCAGTGATTGCTCCATCAGGCCAACCTGCGTCTTTATCGAAACTTAAAACCGCCGTTATTGTACCTACTTATGAACCTAAAACCCATAAAAGACTAAATACCTACTTAATAATATAAAGTTGCGAGTTGTGTATCTATTACTTGCATAGAAGATCGCAAAAGTGAGATTCTAAGATGCATGAGATTCTCAGAGAAGGTCGATAAGTTTTTGTAACTGATGGATTTAACACGCCTCATCGCGTCATTTATTTCTCAACAGCATCAAACCGTTGAATTCACCTTGCTTCCATTCTCAGAATTTGGAAGAGCTGTATTTTCATTTGCGTAGTGTAAATTACACGATTTAGTTTTCTTACTTCGTTTTTGTTTTGACGATATTTACTTACCTATTGGTTGTATCTCAGAGGTTACAGCCGGAAAGCCCTATTATTGAATTTAAACTTTCCGAGTTAAGATTGTCATTGTTTATATAGGTACAACAACAAAAAGCTGCCTCTTTAAAACCAGGATAATAAACCGGTTACAAGAAAGAATGGGCGTACGCTATTCATTATATTTTTGAATTTAATGGATGTTACAGGTAACAGGAAAGTTTCAGAACGACAATATAATTTTTTAACGAAATTTCTTTGACTAATGAGAGATCTAATCAACCCATATTACTTCTCCTTCACGGATAACTTCCAGCATACCTGATATGTAATATCTTGGCTCTTCTGTCATATTAAGTTGATTAATAAGTTCGTAACATTTTTGGCTTTTCATCAACATTCTTCGCAAGAAATTTCTTTGATATCATTACGTCAATGTCAGCCTCATATGAACAATTGTAACTTAAATGTTACAATGTAGGTACATTAGGTGATGATGATCAAATACATCTCTCAAAAAAATAAAAAAAAATACTCTTTTAGTAAGAATTTTTCATTAAGAGCGTTTTCCATTAAATGAAATCAAACCAACTGTATTTACCGTGCGAGTACTGAAACTATAGTTTTGGATTGAACAATTAGATCATATATTTCTTTACGACTATTATTATACATCGGTACGAAAGCCGTGTGCAGTAACTGACATTACTAAAAAATCAATTTTGAGGGAGCGACAATTATTAGAGACTTTTCCTCGAATCCCGATGGATAAACGATATGGCGACTTTTTTTTGTTATTATAGAGTAAATACCTAAGTACCTATACATTCGATGGCATTATGTGCAATTACGACCAAATAGCCGCCATACGCCTCTGTTGTAGATGATTAGGTGACCTATCCTACTGCACCAATTTTTGACATCTTCGCCTAAATTGGGTAAAATTTCAAGAAAAACGCGAGTTATGTGTTGGCTTTCAGGGCTGCAATTGTCTCTGGTTTCTCAGCATTGACATAGACCAGAGATAGTGTTTTATTCATAATCAATAAGAGATAGCTCTATTCAGATAATAGACGAGAGTCATTAAGTCAAACGATTTTGATGACATTTCGAAGTCGCCACCAGGCGAGATGACGAAGACCTTGAACTTTTCATTCCCGTTTTCGTTTCCCGTTCAGAATGACAAGGGGCAACCTCCTGTTGAAACCATACGTTTGTGAAATCCATTTTAGATCATAGTAAGTTTGTTATAATCATTCGATATCGCTCACCATTGACAGTGAGCTGCACCTTGCGCATCTTCAAAGAAATAAAGGTCGATGATACCTACCACCTGATTAAAATTCACACCAGGGATTTTTTCGGAGCGTGTAGTGGCACACCTGATGAATATGTCTTGGATTTTCGTCACTTTATATCAATTTAATTAATTTCTAAGTATGATTTTGCATAAAAAAGCTTCTATACAAGATTCAATTACACCATTGAGAAAAGCTGGTCATTATGCTTAAAATCAACTGTTTACGAGATATGTATTTGCGAAAAACTGATTTTCGCGAACTTAAACTCAAATAAAAATTAACCAGGATTTTTTTGCAATTAGTAATTTTTTCTCTTTTTACTCTGGGATGTATGATATACCTACTTATGTAATATGATTGTTAAGAAACTTTTCATTCGGTAAATAGATTGAACTGTATATTTGTTTAAAATACAATAGCGCAGTTATCATGCTGCTCTTAACGTTTCTCATTTGGGAAACATAAAATTCATTAAACAAAAGCAGTAGGTACCTAGTAGGTAATTATTAACAAGCAAAGGGCCTAGCCTAGGGGTCCGACTGGTCCGAATTAATTAACTTACTTTTCCATTGCAACAATTTGCTGCTTTTGATGCTGGTAGTGATACATCTGAGCAGATTGAGCGAGCTTTCTGTCTCCCGATGACGCTGAAATTTCTTTATTAGGACCAGTAATACCATAAGCAGGGTATTCCACATCAGCAGCGTTCTTCACTCTCTTTTGTAATCTGTAAAAAATAAACATCAATGAAGCGAAATTTCCAAAGCGCCTACGGGAAAAGTTCGAAGAGTGACAGCAGGTTTCTAAGGGAGAATGAATCCTTTGAACTTCAGTAATTTAACGGAATCCTCTTTACTACTTGAGTTCGGGATGTTATTGATAACTTAGTCTTTGAAATTGTATATTTAAATTGGAGTAGCAGGTAGTAATATAAATAAATACATGTTTCTAATAAGTCTTTCTGTAAATAAATATGCGGATTCTAAACGTTTCCTTAAAATTCAAATTCACTCCCGTATTTATTTCACCCCGCAATAAACTGTTTCTTATTTATATAAATAAACTAAAGCATAATAATATTCATTAATTGAAAATTTCTTTTACTTCTAAAATTACAATATCTACCTATATTAAAAAAAAAAACAGAATAACATTTTTTAATAAGAATATTTCTTGTTGTACAAATTCAAGATTTTCTGAAAAGTCTGCCATAATGAAATCATAGGTATAAAGTAACTCCGGCGGGTTGTTTTGCGGCTTTCCTGGAGGTTTGCTTCGATGCTGAAAAGGGATCATTACAAATTAAAAATAGGCACTGAAGAAAAGACTCAAGGTTGACAGCATCGCCATAATTATGAGTATTAGGTACCTATATGAAATTTCAGACAATGGAAATTGGATTTAATTTTCAGAAAAGCATCAAATAGGCAAATACGTTAATTGAATATTTTCAATGGGAGCCAAATTCTGAGTTAAATTAGAAGGTGCACAGATTTATCAACATTTTGATCAACACAAACAAGTTTGAACTAATTGAGGAGCAAAAAATCGGACAATGAGAGACAAAATAGTACAATATTGTGGAGTTTGTAAACGAAAACCCACGCTAAACAGAAAAAAATTGTTTTCAGTCAAGACTGTTTCTTTCCGAGTAAGTTTTCTCTCGATTGTTTATTGAAACAATTCCTTCAAAATAAGATAAGTTAAAATTTTGGGCTTACAGCCAGTGGATTTAATTTTAATTTAAAAAAAAACATTAAGCTTAAATAAATAAGTATAACTTGAATTGATACTTTCAAGTTCAAGTAGTACAGACCACGTAAAATATATCGGTATAACCGTTGACAATAGGTTGAAGTGGAGGCGGCATATTGATGAGATCAAAAGAGGCTGTTTCAATGACTTAAATCTGATAAACGTCTTGTCGGGTGACTCATGGGGGGGGGGGGGGGTGCTAACACTCTTCTTATTTATCGCAGTATCATTCGATCAAAACTCGACTATGAAATCATTGCCTACTCGTCCTCCAGGAACTCATACCGTAAGCCCATTGAAGTCATTCAGTCGACTGCTCTGAAAATCGCTATAGGCCCTCCCGCACCACCTCCTATGAAAGTCTCCTTTCACTCACAGGTGAACTACTACCTTTCGAACTACGAGCCAAGCTCATGTCGCTAATCTACGCCGCCGCAATGTATCTTTGAATGCAAATAGTCCAAATTTTTCTCGTGTTACTTCAAACAGCTTCAAACATCTGCTTGATTCTAATCCTCGCCTCATCACCCCCCCCCCTCTACTCATTCATCGCATTGAAACTGAAATCAACACGTCAATTCCTGGGGCGCATTCGCTTCCTTCAGCCCTCCCCTCTCCCACAACGCCATATTAACATCTCGCTAAACTCGTTTCAAAAGTCATCAACCAGTAACAACTCTTACAATATTCTATTCAGAGAACTAATTTTCCACTTTCCAAGTTTCCATCTAATCTACACCGACGGTTCCAAGTTTGACGACAGGGTTTCCTGTGCAGTGATCACTCTTTGTAGCGACCTGGGTATACGCCTGCCTAGCTTTTGCAGCATTTCTCCTGACGAGTTGTATGCCATACTTAAAGCAGTCGAATGCATAGTCTCCCCCCCCCCCCCCCGCCCCCCCCCACACCAACGATTCATAATCTGCTCTGACTCTTCAAGCTCCCTCTTCGCTATTAAACAGATTTACCACTTCAATCCTCTTCTCAAACAAATTGAAGCCAAGCTTGCGGATTGCCCAAATAGGATCATTTTTCTACATACTAAAGAAATGCTTCCTCTAGTGACCTAAACGTTACCAGATCCATCTTTCTAACCACTTTAAGGCGCTCAACCGATCAAAAATCCTTTTACTTTAGCAAGAAACCTGGAACCTTAATCATTCGTTCTTTAACAAATTAAAACCTCATATCTCTGGTTGTCTACCCCTCCCATCCAACAGACACGACCAGGTCAAACTCAAAAGACTCAGAATAGGACACACCAACCTTCTCTACAGACTACAGACAACCTCCCCCTATCTGCTGCTCCTGCACTATACCAGACTCACCATCGCTCACATAATTTTCTCATATATTTCTCATAAACAACCCTCAGTGGTTGATGAAGCTTAATTCAATGAAAAAAAAAAAACTTTTAGCACCGTATAGGACACAATACATTAATCACCTTTACATGAACTTTTACTATCACAACTCGCCAAGTAATAATTACTATTAGAATTAGGGCTATTTCATTAATTAGCACTATGTATAAAGGTAAACAGTGTCCTCACAAGACAACTATAATAATCAAAGCTCAATAGAAATTGCTATAGCTAGCCCCACGATTCTAAAAAAAACAATTCTAAATTAAGTATCCGCACCGACTATACCGAGTGGCTTTTCGAGTTAGGTACGCTTGTATGCCTCAGGCCCTTAAATAGTTGGAAGTTTACGTTAAATTTAAAAGAAAAATTCGACTTTGATAACAACGTAGATACATTACAAGGATTAAAGGTCACCCGCAAAAGGATTCATTCGAGAGCACTTTCTAAGAGAGTAAGTTATAGGGTTAATTATTTCTTGCAATCTACTCTAATAATCCATTACAATTTCGGTGAAATTACCCAGACACAAATTAAAAGTTTTTCTTTTCTAACTCGGGCTTAAACTTATGTCGAGAGGATTGAAATATCACAGTTCATATTCTTCAGATAGCAACAAATTAGAGAGAGGTAACTATAAAAAAATTATAATTTATATACCTAAGCTATCATCCCTTAATTTGTAGAATCTGTAATTTAACACAGCAGGACCGGTATTTCGTAAACAGACCGGGGAAATCTATTTTTTTTATTTTTTCAGTCGATGGAGTCGGACCTTCCCTGTCTTTTGACATGTGTCTTAGGTTGGGTCGGGGTGCGGGGGAGGGGGGGCACGCTTTTAAAATTTACTGAAAATGAATTTTATCGGAAAAACGGGTATATCTGAGCCGGATTTGATCTGACAAAAAAATTATGGTATCAAAAATTGAAGAGCTTGACTAAACACGGAAGTTCGTTTTAATCTGAACCCTTTAGCTCAACTGGTTCGCGAAATATTGCGATATTAATGCCCGTATTCACAAACGATAATTTCCTAAATAATTACGTAATTATTTAAATGAGTGAGATGGAGATATGCAGTTTTTTTGCAATAGAATGAGATGGGGATAATTGATTACGTAATTATTTAGGAAATTATCGTTTGTGAATACGGGCATAAGAGTGCAAAAATGAATAAAAATTTTACTGACTTTTGCTCGGCAAGTGGTGGAGTTAGGGCGTCAATTTTTTGCGAGAGGAAGGGTGCCACCGAGTACTTTGACGGGCCGGAGGGAGGGGGTGGTGGGCCAATTAGGAGGGGAGATATGGGGGTGAGAAGAAAAATACGGAAACGCTCGTAAAAAGTTTATTTATTGACTTGCAGATACCAAGTACCGCTCATTTTCTTTGTTTTTTCATCTACTACCCGGTAGTCATGGCAAAAAAATTTTTTTTGCAAATGCGCGCTTGGCGCGCAATTTAAAAAAAGTCTTTTTTTTCTAGGGTTTTTGGGGGTGAAGGAAGGGGGTGGGGAAAATGTTCTTTCACCACTGAAATGGCTTTTTTTTATCTTTAATTTGAGTCCCACTTGAACCCGATCCGACCATAAATAAGGGCACAACGAACCGGCAAAGTCTAGGTTTTATTGCGGGCGAACGGAGAGGGGTGGGGGGTTCTTGTTAGACTCATTGGAAAGAGAAAACATTTATTTATCTATTTATTTATTTGTTTTTTTTTTCGTGCGTATCTTGCCTGCGCGCGCGAGTTATACATGAAGATCTCTCTTTAAGCCGGGCGAGAAAGATACCCGAGCAGTCGTGGGCGGAGCTTACGCTCGCCGCTTGTCTATACTCCGGGCACAGTCACGATCGGCCGGGAACGCGCGCTCGGAATTTATTTTCGAATGCTTATTCGCTCGTACCTCGCTCAATTATGGATCGATTTTGAAAATTCATGCTTGCTTTTGATCGCTGAACGATCGGGAATGAAAAAACACATCGAGTTACTGTTTATTCATCTGCTGGCGGGTCGATTTTTCTTACATTTGGGCCGTTGTTGGCCTTGTTTTTCATTCTCAGTCGCGCTCTCTTATCTTGCTAGCCTTCTATTGTTTTCCCGGGATGACGCGCCGGGTTCACGAAAACAATAGGCAGGTACACACACAATAGAAAGAGGCGCTACACAAAAGACTGCATCTCGATCTATTCATGGACAAGCGAGTGTGCGAGTGCAGCACATGGCTGCTTCAGGTAAGAAAATTATTTCGAGAGTGGATGAAAGAGTGTTTTCCAGCTTTCTCTAGACTTTGCCGGTTCGTTGTGCTCTTATTTATGGTCGGATCGGGTTCAAGTGGAGCTCAAATTAAAGATAAAAAAAGTGCCGTTCAGTGGTGGAAAAAATTTTCCCCACTCCCTTCCTTCACCCCCAAAAACGCGAGAAAAAATTACTTTTTCATTCTCCCCTTTACGAAAGTGTAACTTTCTGTCTTGATAAGACGACCGAAAGCGAAAGTAAAACATCCTAGGTGATAGGTTGCTAGGTGGTTGCTAGCTATGAAAAACTTTCGTGGCCTGGACAAAAAAGTAGAAATGTCAGTTTGATTAACGTTTATTTAGATGGAAAATTGAATGTTAAACTACAATAAAAAATTCCAGTAAATCTTTCTGGAACATACAAATAATTATTATTGTATGTTCCAGAAAGATTTACTGGAATTTGCAGCTTCTTGAATGAAATTCATTTTGAACTAAACTACGATCAAAGATTCTGAAATTATATAGCGGTACAGAGTTTTAAACTTGACAGTGTCATAAATTAATAATTTAAAACTATCGTTACTATGGTAATGTTAAAAACATGGCACCTTATAATAATTCCATTGTTATCACTGAATCGTATTATTTTACTCATTTCTTCTTAATCCGTGGTTCAATATGGCAAGGGGAGAATGAAAAGTTTAATACATTACACGCTACGAAAGCTCTTTCAGGTGCTCGGAGTTTTTAAATAGCCTCGGCTACGCTACGCTTCGCCTCGGCTATTCAAAAGACCTCGCACCTAAAAGTGAACTTTCGTAGCTTGTAATGTAAATAACTATTTTTAAATTGCGCGCCAAGCGCGCATTTGCAAAAATAATTATTTTTTTTATTTTTTTTTTGCTATGACTACCGGGTAGTAGTTAAAAAAACGAAGAAAATGAGCGGTGCCTGGTCTCTGTAGGTCAATAAATAAACTTTTTACGAGCGTTTCCGTATTTTTCTTCTCACCCCCATATCTCCCCTCCTAATTAGCCCACCGCCCCCTCCCTCCGGCCCGTCAAATTACTCGGTAGTACCCTTCCTCTCGCAAAAAATTGACGTCCTAACTCCACCACTTGCCGAGCAAAAGTCAGTAAAATTTTTATTCATTTTTGCACTCTTAATATCGCAATATTTCGCGAACCAGTTGAGCTAAAGGGTTCAGATCAAAACGAACTTCCGTGTTTAGTAAAGCTCTTCAATTTTTGATACTATAATTTTTTTGTCAGATCAAATCCGGCTCAGATATACCTGTTTTTCCGATAAAATTCATTTTCAGTAAATTTTAAAAGCGTGCCCCCCCTGTTTGTTTTACCGGTCCTGCTGGGTTAATTATTAATTCTTAATTAAAACTGCTATCAATTATTATTGTTATAATGCTTCATGTAGGTATTTATTATTAATTCAATTATGTACCTATACTACACCATATGAATATTTTCAATTACATCATAGAGATATCCGAAAATGATGAGCACAAAACTTCGAGGGGTGATTCTACTCGAACAATCAATTCCACAAGATTCTTAAAAAGCTTTTTTGAAAAATCAGAAACAGCGGAGTTACAGGTTCTTGGAATTTCAATTTCCATCAACTTCTTAGAACTTTTTTTGCGAGTGATTCTTTTTTATTTGGTAAGTTTGGTAATTTGGTAAGTTTATAACTTGTGTAGCTTTATTATTTATTTTTTTTTTTTTACAATTTGACGTTAATCTGTTAAAGGCAACAAGGGCAGAAATTGTTCACAAATAAGTTCCTCTTGTTATATCGCGCATCGAGACAACATTAGCAATTTTTGAGAAAAACGTAAAAAAAAAAATCTTTTGGTGAAGTGATTTAGTAGCTAATCAGTACAAGAGAATTCGGGCTTTTTTATCGCGATGAAGCAAGAGGAACTTCTTTGTAGGTTTTAAAAAATCATTGTTAATAATATGGTAAGAATAAGATTTAGGTATAAGCATTTTCCAATAAAAAGTTCGTATCTAAAAGGTCAACGAGAGTTTCTGACTTTAACAGGTTCACGTCAAACTCGATACTAAAATACAAAGTTACAAGTTATTTAAAGAGAATCGTGTAACTAACAAAAAAATTAACAAAAAATAAAAGAAATAAAAAATTTAAAAAAATTATAAATAAAGTTTCAAGTGTGTGAAGCTTAATTTTGAGTTTTCGAAAAAATATTATAGGAACTGGTGGTGATTTTAATAATTGTTCGAGTAGAGTCCACACCTCTCCCCCTCCCCCAAGTTTACTTCTCATAATTTCCACATATATTATTTCTTGTAGTTGATTTATTCACGTGAACAAAATTTATCATTATATTCTATTTATCCCACTTCTGAGCCACATTACTGGGTAGGTACTACGTAACGGCTTGACAATGTGTAGCTGAAAATTTGAGAGCAGCAAATAGAGTGAGGATATTGGAGTGCTTTTTTCACTTTCAAAGACATATGTCGGAAAGTTCATATGTCATGGGATTTCAATTGTTTCTGCAACATCGTTAGTTTCACACATGTTGACTGGAGATCATTAATAACTTTACGGTTTAGACAAGCCAGAGAACTTCGGCGTTCGACGTCGTTTGAAGTTCAGAACGAAGCCGTATAGTCAACTATAGGCTATAACAGTTTTCAACTAAAATTTCAGCCGCAAAAACTTCTCTTCACGATTTTCTATGTTTGCTCAATGTTTGAAGAGTTGCAATTATTACTTATTCAATTTAAGTATTGACGTTGTACCATAACAACTAAAGAATACTTTAATTAATTACCTCTTAGAGGCTTGATTTTACGGAAATTTGGTCTATAATGTATAGTATGAAATAAAGTATTTTTAAAACTACAAAAATATTTTTTCCAATGTCTTTTGGACAGATAAAAGATGTAGGTATTAACATTATGACGAAAAAATATAGGTTGTCATTTAAAAAATATGTAAGGACGTCATTACTCAGTCAAAAAACACCGCATATAAAAAGTCAACAACATTTACACTTAATTTAAAAATTGACATGTTTTTGTAATTTTTATAAAATCCAAAATCTCAATAGTTATCGAATTTTTGCGTTTCTTTTGTCCCTTACTGGAAGTAATTTCATTTTATCTATACACGAGCATTCCCTGAGATTTTATCCAAATTGCATGTACCTACCGTATACGTACATTTACTTTCTTAAGCGCTCTAAATAATTAAATAAAAACAGACTTATTTTTGAAGGGCTTGCCCTTAAAAGCAGCTTTGATCTATTTCAACGTTTCAAATTTGCTTTGAGAAGTTACGTTGTTCCTTTGTCTGCAAATGGAAGCAGCTCTGATTTATCGAACTGAAACCAATTTTCATAATGTACGTCTATGCATTCTGGATAAATATGAATTATTAATCGACACATTAACCTGGCCTAAATGTATAAACTTGAAACATTATAGCGGAAATACTATAGAAATATAGATTTTAGTTATTCTATAAGAATCTACAAATATGACTTTTCGTGTACAGGGCAGTTGATATTTACGTTCAGTGTCACGATAGCTGAAACTAAGGGTAACAAAATATAATCGGAGAAAAATATAATAAAGAAATTATATTTTATTCGTGAGACTCACAAAACACTAAAATGCGTTGGAGTTATTATTATGTGTGTGAAATTTCTTATTGGAAGTAAACCGATTTTTTTTAGTTGTAAAGTTCATAAAAAGTGATTTATCGATTTTAACATATTTTTACATTTTCTTCCAGTTTCTAGAAGAAGAGAATTTTCATGTCTTAATGCTATTATTCTCGATTAATTCACCTATCTAAATCTAAAGTAAGTACGTTGCAGCTGACAAATCCATTGAATTAACGTTTATCTAGGCACACCTAAAAATGGTAAAGGTATAGAAGAACGGGATTATGCCCCCCACCCCCAAGCGACTAAACCTTCAAGGCCCGTTTCATAAACTCCATCCCCCAAAGCTATCATATATTTAAATTTTTCATGATCATTCGAAAATACATCTAAAAAATAGTGCGGGCCGAGGCGGAATCGATCCACGACCTTAAACTCCATAACCGGAAGTCTTCAGCTACTGCACCACGGAGCCTTCTCCTACCTAACTTGTTGTTGTAAAACTCTACAATATTCTCAAAGGGGAAATGGGGTTAAAACTCTAACGCTCGATATTAAAGCGAGATAACATGGTGAATACGATAACACGCTGTTAGAGTATGGTTTACACCGCGCTTTATTGCTTCATTTATATTATCGAGAGTAAGACGATCTTTCCGAACTCAAATTTTATCTAAAACACAATCCTTCGTATGAGTCGTTTAAGTTAAACTGAACGTGTCATGATATGATTTGAGGTGGTAAGCTCGAGCGATGTAGTCGGAATAATTCGAATGAAAATAACTGGACAATTAACCCTATCGAAATAATTTATCAACGATATTCACAGGAAAATATCCCGTCTTATTCCGAGAATTTCGATGTGAGTCGGTTGGCGAAATTGGTTACTTGTGTTATATTTTCCACTCGCGGGAGATTATTAATGATTTTTAGTTGTATTTTGATTAATTTATTACCTGTCTTGAAAGCCGACAACCTTGAAGTGTTCATTATTATTGACGACATGGTCAGTTTAGCTGAAAGGTCCCATTACAATAATTATGTTATATATTTAATGAAAGATAATCTCTAAGGGGGGGGGGGGGAAGACAGTGACATGAAAAAACCTAAAAAATAACTCAACGCAGCAAGAATTATCATTTGATAAAAAAAAACCCGAATCCGTTTCGTGGAATCGAAGATGCGACACTCGTTGCTGATTTACTCCCATAGCTGCAGTCATCATCAGTTATATCCATATTCATATACCGAAACTAAACGTATCACGTTGTGCATGGCAATAATTTGTTGAAATAAATCTTATCATATTGCAAGATTTAGTTTTTATCTACGAGTGATTCATAAAATGCACTTTTTTAGACGTTTCTTAGTTCATAAAATGTATGATTATCTTGAAGAGTGAAATAAAGTATTTCGGGTGAAATAAAGTGCCGTAGCGGTTCATTATTTAACGCTAAATCTGTCACGTTAGTGCACGCTCGCCGAGTGCAAGTAGTTCTAGTGAGCGGAGAGCGGAGCCGGCTCGGTCGGGGCGTTCGCCCATGCACCTATACCTATACCCTATACTAGAGAAACGTCGCAGTTTATTAGCAGAGCGCCAGATCTATGTACAATTATTAATATTTTGTGTTTTTCGTCGTTTAGTTACCTAAAATGGATAACATTGTAGATGATTCAATGAATGAAATATCTTCCGCACTAGAAGAAATTATTATTCCATCATATATGGCTGCACAAAATCTGTTAGGTACCTAGCTCAAAAATCTAAAGAAGTGTATATTAAGCAATATGTCACCTTTATGAACTGACGTGATGAAAAAAGCGTTAACAGCTTCAAAGAAACGCTTACATATAAGATATGAATGCATTGGAAAGTTTTTTTTTTATAATAATAAATTTTCTTTCTAATTTAAGTCACTCGTAGATAAAATTTTGTATGCAACATATGCATAAAGTGCCTTTTTTTCACTTCTGGGATTGCCGCATTCGCCTGCGGCTCATTCGGTCAAACTTCCCAGTCGTGAAAAAAAGTACCACTTTATGCACTTGTTGCATAAATAACTATTATGGTATGCCGCGATTATAATTTAATTTTGTCAAATTAAGCTGATAGTTAATTGAAATCGAGCTTCCTTGTGTAACGCATTTACTGCTTTAAAGTATCTTTACGTACACCTTACATTAATTGAAAGATGAAAAGGAGATTGTTTTCTAAAGTTAAAATTCTTAACGACCTTTTCACTAAAAATATCTTGTGTGAATTAACAGAACTTAGATAGCTCTGCCACAATTTTGGCAAATAGCTCCAAAGGAAGCGAAGTGTAACGGGAAACTAAAAACGGGGAAAATATTACCGATATATCTTACCATTGTACCTAAGAATCTCGAAATATTTACCGTGTGTGCCGATCGACGCCGTATTTGTTGGTCGACGCAATTACCTAATTTTTTAGAATATCTGCAACAAGTAGCTGACTAACTCGGTCAATTAAATTAAACCAGAGTGTTTCCCGTTAATAATCAATTGATTAATATCAACTTCCAGAGTTTCTCGATATCTGACATCAGACGCTACGTGCCATCTTCAATACACTCTTAAAAAATGTTAATACCAAGTGAATATCGCGGTTTTTGGCAATTCAATTTTCAAGAGTACCGTTTTCGGTATTTACTACTTTACGTTCAACTGAAAAGTTCACTTTTTCGCGTCATCTTAACTCGAAAAGGTATCTAAGAAACATCATCATTGAAATGTAAGTAAAGATCCATTCTTTTAGAACTTTTGAAAAATGTGCGAAACGAACATCTTGGAAATCCAACAACTGAAAAAGCTTATCTCCAGTGTTGTACCTCCAAGATTCGTGTTGTTAAATTGAAACGAAGAAACGGAATTGATCGTGTAGGTAATTAATTATTTCATTTTTATTTAATTATTTTAAAATCTGTTGTAGATCTTTGGTAAGCGGAGGTAGATCGATCTAACTGAAGCCTGTTGACATTTAAAATTATCAAGTATGATCTTTTCCAAGAATTACATAAACATATTACTTTTTGGTATCTTGTATCCCAACGCAATGTAAATAAAGGAAATTGGGAAATAAAGGAAAAGTTTGTTGAATCATTGCTTTTGAATGATTGGGACTCCTACTATTTATCAGAATTCCTTAAATTTCAAATAAAATAAGGAAAAACAACTCTAAGATTATTTTGATATACTTTCTAGATTTATTATTAGACTTCTACATTTATAAAACAAACTTTTTTTCAAAAATAAATATGGCATCCCATATCCCCTTTCATTTTTGAGTGGGAAGAGAGTAGGTATCACATTAGTGAAGAAAATCTGATTCCTAATTTGATCTCTCTATTTGGAACTTTAAGAGATTTAAAATTCGTAGAAATATTACGAATTAATTATCGCTAAAAAATTATCATTTTATAAGAAATAAAAATTACCTGTTCCCGAAAAAATATATACTTTTATGTCCACCCCACATCCTGTTTCATAAAGTTAAACCAATTCATCTAGTTGTAACTTTTAATCAGCTGCACATGATGAAAAATTAGCAATATGGCATAATTTTGTGAGTTACGAACTTTACAAAACTTACAACTATTAAAATTCACGCGATATATTCCGATATGTATAACACAAAATCCCTCATATACTGAAGCTTATTTTGCAAAATAATCGTATAATACAATATTTGTTTTTTTTAACAACGGGCAGACATGTACAATCATTCTTAATTCGACCTATCTATGAGATTACATAATATTATGTCAAAGACTATACTTGATACTTTCCGGGAAGTAAAGAGAAAGATTAAGTAATAGGTATAATGACATTGTATTATATTTTGTCCAGGATTTCTGACGTGGAACAACAAGAATAGTATCAGGTTTTTTTCTAACATGATGTGTATTTTCTCATGTGTCTAAGAATCGGTATTTCATCTACTTTATATTATCAGATAATTGATGAACCTCAATTTTTCAGGCCCTTCAATGCATGCCTTTCTCATAATATGAATCTTCTTGAATAGAACTGAATAAAATATGGTTCTGAGTGAAAAATAAAAAATATCATTCTTCTAAAATCAAGTTGGTATTATTATAAGCCGCATAATTTTTTAGTTACGTAAGTATGTATTCTTTTTTAATAGGTTGAGGTCCTGTAACTCCTTTAATAATTAAAACCGGATATCATTATACATTTATGATTTTTTTAACTAACAGGGATGAGTAGCTTTCAATAATAATTTATTGAAAAATTTCACATTTAATTTCATTTAAATGTGAAATACCATCATATTAACGATGACAGCTGAGAATGAAGATACTAAATTTTTTCGACTAGTCTTTCCCTATCTAGTTAAGAAAAGTGAAAACAGTGATAGAGAATTATGATCAATTAAATGTCGAGATACCGTTCAAGCGCCCATTAAAAAAAGAAGGCATTTACATAAGTTTATCACTAATATTATTCTAATTTGAGTATTTCTATCCGTGCACCTCTTCGTCGACAATTTAATCCAGGTTTAATTTAAATTACACTTCTTAATGGCTTCGCAAAACTGATTGAAAACTGACTAAGTTCTTCCTGGTCTGATGTTTATCTACCTTTTTAGGTTGTTCTGGCTGCTTCTAGATCAATACTCTTCCCTATCTAGAAACGTTAGCTTCTCTAAAACTGATGCATCAATAAACGAAACTTTTAAAGGTCTTGTTTTCAATTTATTGAATTTATTTTGTTTAAGTATATCCACAGCAACAATGCTGATGTGTAGGTATACTTCTGTCGAAGTGTCTCAACGCTTACTGCTGTCATTTGCATTATACCGTGTGTCAACTTTCAAATGAGGCCATAGGGATTAACAACAGGAAGCGATAGCGGACGCCAAAAAAAAAAACTAACACGCTATGTATGTATATGTAACCCCGGCGCTGTCTCTCCCAATCTTGGGCTCTATTAGCCTAAGTCCTAGGTATTTAAATATGATGATTTTTCATATAGTCGTAAAGAAAATAGCGTCTTCTACTGGTGTAGAATGGATATTATTCACTGCAACGATTCCAACAGTAACCTAGCGAATAATAGCCATATCATTCACTTAAAGAATATGTACAGGCTGTCCTATCGAATAGAATTCTAGCGAAAAGTACACTTTATAATTAAATTAGATTATTTAATTCGCGGTTCATTCATGAAAAATTATATTCTCTATAATCTGGTCAAATCAGCATGTTTGTGGGGAGCTTAATTATTTAAGTTTTCAGTCGAAAAAAGTAACTATAGTCCAATAAAGTCTAAAAAGTCATACGTATCGATTAAGAATACACATCCTTTTGATAGTTCGATTTATTTTGTTTCATATACGTCGTTTTTATAGTAACCATCCAGTTTGTCTAAACACTCCATCCCGCATAAATAAGTATACGTCAACATTGGTTTTGAATGAGAATTAAATGCACAACACAAAGGATAGAATGTCATTACGTTAATAAATTTTATGTAGTTGTCAGTGGCTCTCAAACTGACGTAAGCGCTTCAATTCATTGTTTGAATGATTCCTTCAATAATTATTACGCTCGGTCACAACTTGACAATTAACTGTTTGACATTTTCTGGTGAAATTAAAAATATTAATTCGGACGGTTAGTGTGACGTCACATCTGACTTTTTAAAGTTAATCCTACTATAAGCAAAATATTTTTTTATATCAATAAACACTAAACATAATTAGAAATCCGCCTGTGAAATTAAAAATTGAAAGTTTATAAAGCAAATGCCATTAATTTCAGATAATGTCAAATTAGCGAAAATCAGATATAATTTATGATGATTATTGTTAGTAAAACTATTAAATGTGGCAAAAAGGTATAAAGATGGCCAAGTTGCTGGTTATATACGACTGAGTTGAGAATAAACATTTTGTATTCTCCTCTACAAAGGCGGACTCAATTCTGTGAAATAAGAAATACAAATCTTCTTCAGGTACCTACCTAAAGTAAACAAAGTTGGTTGTGGTTGTGTGTTGTGTGGCCTAAAGTTGTAAATTATTGCTGTAGTGACGAGTTAATAATGACAACCATAAACTCTATTTCGTTTTATGTCCAAATTTGATGTCAAATTAATCAATAATTATGGTTAAAGATATCGATTAACAAACTACTGTTTGTTACAGAAGGAACTTTTTCTACAAGTCTATTATCGGAAAATCATAGAGATGCGATTAGTATTTCGATAAAGAATCGATGTTGAAAATCGAAAGCCACATTTAATTAATTTACCAAAAATATTTACAACTTGTAGGTTTATTGTATTTCATGCATATGGGTATTTAAAATTTCATATAAGAATCGCAATTATAGAAATATGTACCTTTTTTCACGAAAATTTAATACGATGTATACCCTGTATATCAGTTACAGTTGAAACTCGTAAGTAATAGCAATGTTTGTAATCATTGCTAAATTTTGCCACACCAATATTCGCATTAACATTAAATATTTAAGTATTACTCTGTTTGTCCTATCCCTTATCACATAACGCCTTCATAAATCTTTCAAATCACCTTAATGTATTTCCATAAATGTTTTACGTAAAAACAAATTTTTATTTTTATTTACATTACATTAGGTACCTTTCAAACGACCCATGCGCCATGCAACAGCTTCAATATCTATACAGGGTGTATCTAAATAACACCGAAAAAAATTGAGGGGTGATTCTGTGATGAAAATTAAGGTGGGTATTTGGTATAGAATGTTTCGAAAAAACTCTCCCCGAAAAAGTTACACCCCTCCGAAGAATTAAAAAAAAAAAATGGTTTTTATTTTTTATTTTCCCTGTATATTAAGCTAAAGACACGAAAATTGGTAAATATAATTGTCAATGAAACTACATATTTTGAATTTTTTTCAACCCTGAAGTATGCTTAGAAGGGATTGAAATAGTCAACCCCTAAGATATTTTACCTTACAATTTTTTTTAGATTAATATTTTACTTAAAAAAAAACACGGCTGGATAGCTCAATTAATCTACAAACTTTTTTATCTTCATAAGTTTTTTTCTGAAACTTCCGCACTTATGAGAAAAAATAAATGTATTGCAAGCTCATGTTATAAAAACCTTCTTGCGCATCAATCGCAGAAATAGTGTATTTTTATGCGATTCAATTCTGAATATTTTCACCGCTTTTTAAATTGGCTTTCTGAAATTTTACATAGTCAGGTGATATTCGCGTAGTGGCTTACTGACAATTGCATTTCATTTCGTTTTAAACCGTGCATGCCTTAGAATGAATTTTTAAATTTAACAAAACAAAAAAAATCATTGGCAAAATTGAACAATTTTGGCCCATTTCCTATGCCCGCCACTGGCTAACTTTACTTAAAAAATACTATTTTTTAGACTACCTTTTATAGAACGGAAAAAGTGAAAGGGGAGCTTTGAAACCCGAAAATTTTAAATTTTAGAGGAATAAACATAATATGTAAAAATATTCTAATATCTCCGCCATTTTTATTATTTCCTTCTTGAAATCTTTGAATTTTGAAGTTTATTAGTATACTCGTAGTTGTCTACTGGAAAAATTTTCGTTCAATTCCTTCAAAAATATGTTCATAAACAGTTATAGAAATTTAGCCCTTTTTCCCTTTTCCTACCCACGCCACTGGCTTAATAATAAAAAAAACCTTCTTGCGCATCAATCGCAGAAATAGTGTATTTTTATGCGATTCAATTATGAATATTTTCACCGCTTTTTAAATTATTGGCTTTTTGAAATTTTCCATAGTCATGTCATGTTAGCGTAGTGCTTTAATGTGAAAAATTTTCTGTGATAATTTCATTTCATTTCGTTTCAACACGTGCCTTAGAATGGATTTTTAAATTTAAAAATCAAAAAAATTGGCAAAATTTTACAATTTTGTCCCTTTTCCTATGCCCGCCACTGGCTAACTTTACTTGAAAAATACTATTTTTTACACTACCTTTAATAAATTCGGAAAAAACTGAAAGGAGAGTTTTTAAAACCGAAAGTTTGAAATTTTAGAGGAATAAACATCATTTAAAAATATTCGAATATATCTCCGCCATTTTTATATTTGCTTCTTGAAATTTTTGAAGGTTAAATATGCTATTAGTATAGTTGTCTACTATCAAAATTTCCGTTCTATTCCTTCAAAAATAAGCTCATGAATGTTTATAGAAATGTAGACATTTTTACCCTTTTCCTACCCACGCCTCTGGCTTATTAATAGAAATGATGCAAATTGTACTGCATTAGCTCAAATTTCAAATAAGTTTATTCCAATCTTGTTAATTTTGTTTAAAAGTTTTTGATCTTGCCTATTTAGGGGTTCAAAATCTAGCCATTTTCCAAAAATTGAAAAGGCCGCCATTTTGGAATGTCTTTACCTATTTTACTCAATACAGTACCAGACGACTACTTGAGGGTATCTTACTACCAAAAAAATTTCAGCGCTCTAGATTGAAAACTTCGACCAGAAACCGTGCCTCACGGACGGTTTTTTTTCTGAAATTCGGAGGGACATCCTGTAGAAGTAACACAACTCTAGGAAAATGTTTTTTACGAAAATCAAACGTCAGCCCTAAGGTTGATAAGAGTAAAAAATTTCGTTCATTAATCTTGAAAGATGAAGCTACAGGAGCGTTTTTAAAAATTTAGAGAAATTAATTTATAAAAAACATCATGTAAAAAAAAATCGAATATCTCCGCCATTTTTCTTATTTACTTTTTGAAATTCTCAAGGGTTTAAGTCTATTAGTATAGTTGTCTACTGTAAAAATTTCAGTTTAATTACTTCAAAAATGTGCTCATAAATTGTTGGAGAAATTTAGCCATTTTTACCCTTTTCCTACCCACGCCACTGGCTTATTAATAGAAAAAATGCAAATTTTATTGCATGAAATTAAATTTCAAGTCATTTACTTCCAATATTGTGAATTTGATATAAAACTCTTTTTTTATCTAGCTTATACAGGGGTTCAAAAAATAGTCCTTTTTCCAAAAATTAAAATGGCCGCCATTTTGAAACGGCTCGATCGATTTTGCTCAAGTGCAATACCAGACCACTCCTTGTGGATATCTTACTTCCACAAAAATTTCAGTCTCCTAGATTGAAAACTGCGACCTGAAATGAGGTGACAAAAACCGGATACCTGGAATTTTGAAGGGACACCCTGTAGAAGTGATGGGACTTTTGGAAAGTTTTTCAACGAAAATCCAACGTCATTCCCAAGCTTTACAAGGACCCAAAATTTCGTTCACTAATCTTAAAAGATAAAGCCACAGGAGCGTTTTTAAAATCGAAATTTCGCGATTTTGGAGAAATATATAAATATATAAATATATAAAAATGGAAAATTGTTAAGGGCTATAGGCAAAAGTCTTTTTTTAAAGTGTGGTCTTTATTATAATATCAACGTTTCGACCGAACAATTTGGGTCATCTTCGGGATTCTAAAATGACAAAAAGGAAACAGTTAACGATATAGCAGCTACTTACTAAAGATTACTTACAATAATTTGACCAATTCAATAGGTCTGGAAACATTTGGTGATTAAAAGAATTAAAAAATTTGTAATTTCTCGTCAACTATTTTCTTTGACAATTTTTTAATTCTTTTAATCACCAAATGTTTCCAGACCTATTGAATTGGTCAAATTATTGTAAGTAATCTTTAGTAAGTAGCTGCTATATCGTTAACTGTTTCCTTTTTGTCATTTTAGAATCCCGAAGATGACCCAAATTGTTCGGTCGAAACGTTGATATTATAATAAAGACCACACTTTAAAAAAAGACTTTTGCCTATAGCCCTTAACAATTTTCCATTAATATATTTATTTGGCAATTACTTCTATTATAATAAATATATAAATATATAAATATATAAATATATATAATATATAATATATAATATATAAATATATAATATATAATAAATATATAAATATATAAATATATATATATGTATGTGCAGGCATCAGTTTGGGGACCCGTTCATGTATATTGGCATTACTTTGAGGACATTTGTATAGTTTGGGGTCCGACCCCAAAGTTTTCTATCATCTATCCATCAGTTTGGGGACCGGTCCTCAAAGTATCGGATATATATACAGTGTGTCTATGTAAATTAAACGCATATGGAAAACTTTTATTATCCATTTTAGGAAAAAAGTTATTCTTCATTAAAAGTTTTGCTTGGTCGGAAACCTAAAATGAAAGTAGTCAGACATCAATTTTTTGCAGTGGTATACGAGGTTTTTCCAAAAACACGAATTTTGACAAAGAGTAAATTACCTTTGTTTTTGTGAAAATCAAAAAATGTTACTAAAAAAAGTTGATCAGCAAATTCGTCAAATATGTGTTTTATCAAAGATATATGTTTTATCTGTAGTGCTTTAGTTTTTATGCTGTTTTTTTGTTAGATACGCAACCGCATATTATTGCATGTCGGATAATTTGAGACTTGGGATTAGGTATTTAAAACCGCACTGTTGCCAATTCTGAATTTTTTTAGGATCGCGTAGAAGATACTGTCCCAGAAAATTATTTCAAAATTGATGCCGATTCAGATTCACGATGCAGCGCAAAGTGGATTTTCGATTGATTTGAAGTAATCGAGCAACTCGCGCCATGAAATTAGGTATTTAAGACCGCACTGTTGCCAATTCTGAATTTTTTTACGATCGCGCAGATGATTCTGCCACAGAAAATTATTTCAAAATTGATGCCGATTGAGATCCACGATGCTGCGCAAAGTGGATTTTCGGTTGATTTGAAGTCATCGAGCAACTCGCGCCATGAAATTAGGTATTTAAGACCGCACTGTTGCCAATTCTGTTAATGTTTTTGCGATCGCGTAGAAGATCCTGTCACAGAAAATTATTTCAAAATTGATGGCGATTAAGATTCACGATGCAGCGCAAAGTGGATTTTCGGTTGATTTGAAGTCACCGAGCAACTCTCGCCATGAAATTAGGTTTTTAAGACAGCACTGTTGTCAATTCTGAATTTTTTACGATCGCGCAGATGATTCTGTCACAGAAAATTATTTCGAAATTGATGCCGATTGAGATCCCCGATGCAGCGCAAAGTGGATTTTCGGTTGATTTGAAGTAATCGAGCAACTCGCGCCATGAAATTAGGTATTTAAGACCGCACTCTTGCCAATACTGGAAATATTTTTGCGATCGCGCCGAAGATCCTGTCACAGAAAATTATTTAAAAATTGATGCCGATTGAGATCCACGATGCAGCGCAAAGTGGATTTTCGGTTGATTTGAAGTAATCGAGCAACTCGCGCCATGAAATTAGGTATTTAAGACTGCACTGTTGCCAATTCTGTTAATATTTTTGCGATCGCGTCGAAGATCCTGTCACAGAAAATTATTTCGAAATTGATGCCGATTCAGATTCACGATGCAGCGCAAAGTGGATTTTCGGTTGATTTGAAGTAATCGAGCAACTCGCGCCATGAAATCAGGTATTTAAGACCGCACTGTTGCCAATTCTGTTAATATTTTTGCGATCGCGTCGAAGATCCTGTCACAGAAAATTATTTCGAAATTGATGCCGATTCAGATTCACGATGCAGCGCAAAGTGGATTTTCGGTTGATTTTTAAGTCATCGAGCAACTCGCGCCATGAAATAAGGTATTTAAGATCGCACTGTTGCCAATAATACTGAAAATATTTTTGCGATCGCGCCGAAGATCCGGTCACAGAAAATTATTTCAAAATTAATGCCGATTCAGATTCACGATGCAGCGCAAATTGGATTTTCGGTTGATTTGAAGTCATCGAGCAGCTCGCGCCATGAAAAAAGGTATTTAAGACCGCACTGTTTCCAGTTCTGTTAATATTTTTGCGATCGCGTCGAAGATCCTGTCACAGAAAATTATTTCGAAATTGATGCCGATTGAGATCCCCGATGCAGCGCAAAGTGGATTTTCGGTTGATTTGAAGTCACCGAGCAACTCGCGCCATGAAATTAGGTATTTAAGACCACACTGTTGCCAATTCTGAATTTTTTTACGATCACGCAGATGATTCTGTCACAGAAAATTATTTCGAAATTGATGCCGATTCAGATTCACGATGCAGCGCAAAGTGGATTTTCGGTTGATTTTTAAGTCATCGAGCAACTCGCGCCATGAAATAATGTATTTAAGACCGCACTGTTGCCAATACTGAAAATATTTTTGCGATCGCGCCGAAGATCCTGTCACAGAAAATTATTTCAAAATTAATGTCGATTCAGATTCACGATGCAGCGCAAAGTGGATTTTCGGTTGATTTGAAGTCATCGAGCAGCTCGCGCCATGAAATAAGGTATTTAAGACCACACTGTTGCCAATACTGAAAATATTTTTGCGATCGCGCCGAAGATCCTGTCACAGAAAATTATTTCAAAATTGATGGCGAATCAGATTCACGATGCAGCGCAAAGTGGATTTTCGGTTGATTTGAAGTCACCGAGCAACTCGCGCCATGAAATTAAGGTATTTAAGACCACACTGTTGCCGATTCTGAATTTTTTTACGATCACGCAGATGATTCTGTCACAGAAAATTATTTCAAAATTGATGCTGATTGAGATCCACGATGCTGCGCAAAGTGGATTTTCGGTTGATTTGAAGTCATCGAGCAACTCGCGCCATGAAATAAGGTATTTAAGACTGCACTGTTGCCAATTCTGTTAATATTTTTGCGATCGCGCCGAAGATCCTGTCACAGAAAATTATTTCAAAATTGATGGCGATTCAGATTCACGATGCAGCGCAAAGTGGATTTTCGGTTGATTTGAAGTCACCGAGCAACTCGCGCCATGAAATTAAGGTATTTAAGACCACACTGTTGCCGATTCTGAATTTTTTTACGATCGCCCAGATGATTCTGCCACAGAAAATTATTTCAAAATTGATGGCGATTGAGATCCACGATGCTGCGCAAAGTGGATTTTCAGTTGATTTGAAGTCATCGAGCAACTCGCGCCATGAAATAAGGTATTTAAGACCGCACTGTTGCCAATACTGTAAATATTTTTGCGATCCCGCCGAAGATCCTGTCACAGAAAATTATTTCAAAATTAATGCCGATTCAAATTCACGATGCTGCGCAAAGTGGATTTTCGGTTGATTTGAAGTAATCGAGCAACTCGCGCCATGAAATTAGGTATTTAAGACCGCACTGTTGCCAATTCTGTTAATGTTTTTGCGATCGCGTAGAAGATCCTGTCACAGAAAATTATTTCAAAATTGATGGCGATTAAGATTCACGATGCAGCGCAAAGTGGATTTTCGGTTGATTTGAAGTCACCGAGCAACTCGCGCCATGAAATTAGGTTTTTAAGACCACACTGTTGCCAATTCTGAATTTTTTTACGATCGCGCAGATGATTCTGTCACAGAAAATTATTTAAAAATTGATGCCGACTTAGATCCACGATGCTGCGCAAAGTGGATTTTCGGTTGATTTGAAGTCATCGAGCAACTCGCGCCATGAAATAAGGTATTTAAGACCGCACTGTTGCCAATACTGAAAATATTTTTGCGATCGCGCCGAAGATCCTGTCACAGAAAATTATTTCAAAATTGATGGCGATTCAGATCCACGATGCAGCGCAAAGTGGATTTTCGGTTGATTTGAAGTAATCGAGCAACTCGCGCCATGAAATTAGGTATTTAAGACCGCACTGTTGCCAATTCTGTTAATATTTTTGCGATCGCGCCGAAGATCCTGTCACAGAAAATTATTTCGAAATTGATGCCGATTCAGATTCACGATGCAGCGCAAAGTGGATTTTCGGTTGATTTGAAGTCATCGAGCAACTCGCGCCATGAAATAATTATTTAAGACCACACTGTTGCCAATTTTGAATTTTTTTACGATCGCGCAGATGATTCTGTCACAGAAAATTATTTAAAAATTGATGCCGACTTAGATCCACGATGCTGCGCAAAGTGGATTTTCGGTTGATTTTTAAGTCATCGAGCAACTCGCGCCATGAAATAAGGTATTTAAGACCGCACTGTTGCCAATAATACTGAAAATATTTTTGCGATCGCGCCGAAGATCCGGTCACAGAAAATTATTTCAAAATTAATGCCGATTCAGATTCACGATGCAGCGCAAAGTGGATTTTCGGTTGATTTGAAGTCATCGAGCAGCTCGCGCCATGAAAAAAGGTATTTAAGACCGCACTGTTTCCAGTTCTGTTAATATTTTTGCGATCGCGTCGAAGATCCTGTCACAGAAAATTATTTCGAAATTGATGCCGATTGAGATCCCCGATGCAGCGCAAAGTGGATTTTCGGTTGATTTGAAGTCACCGAGCAACTCGCGCCATGAAATTAGGTATTTAAGACCACACTGTTGCCAATTCTGAATTTTTTTACGATCACGCAGATGATTCTGTCACAGAAAATTATTTCGAAATTGATGCCGATTCAGATTCACGATGCAGCGCAAAGTGGATTTTCGGTTGATTTTTAAGTCATCGAGCAACTCTCGCCATGAAATAATGTATTTAAGACCGCACTGTTGCCAATACTGAAAATATTTTTGCGATCGCGCCGAAGATCCTGTCACAGAAAATTATTTCAAAATTAATGTCGATTCAGATTCACGATGCAGCGCAAAGTGGATTTTCGGTTGATTTGAAGTCATCGAGCAGCTCGCGCCATGAAATAAGGTATTTAAGACGACACTGTTGCCAATACTGAAAATATTTTTGCGATCGCGCCGAAGATCCTGTCACAGAAAATTATTTCAAAATTGATGGCGAATCAGATTCACGATGCAGCGCAAAGTGGATTTTCGGTTGATTTGAAGTCACCGAGCAACTCGCGCCATGAAATTAAGGTATTTAAGACCACACTGTTGCCGATTCTGAATTTTTTTACGATCACGCAGATGATTCTGTCACAGAAAATTATTTCAAAATTGATGCTGATTGAGATCCACGATGCTGCGCAAAGTGGATTTTCGGTTGATTTGAAGTCATCGAGCAACTCGCGCCATGAAATAAGGTATTTAAGACCGCACTGTTGCCAATACTGAAAATATTTTTGCGATCCCGCCGAAGATCCTGTCACAGAAAATTATTTCAAAATTAATGCCGATTCAAATTCACGATGCTGCGCAAAGTGGATTTTCGGTTGATTTAAAGTAATCGAGCAACTCGCGCCATGAAATTAGGTATTTAAGACCGCACTGTTGCCAATTCTGTTAATGTTTTTGCGATCGCGTAGAAGATCCTGTCACAGAAAATTATTTCAAAATTGATGGCGATTAAGATTCACGATGCAGCGCAAAGTGGATTTTCGGTTGATTTGAAGTCACCGAGCAACTCGCGCCATGAAATTAGGTTTTTAAGACCACACTGTTGCCAATTCTGAATTTTTTTACGATCGCGCAGATGATCCTGTCACAGAAAATTATTTCAAAATTGATGGCGATTAAGATTCACGATGCAGCGCAAAGTGGATTTTCGGTTGATTTGAAGTCACCGAGCAACTCGCGCCATGAAATTAGGTTTTTAAGACCACACTGTTGCCAATTCTGAATTTTTTTACGATCGCGCAGATGATTCTGTCACAGAAAATTATTTAAAAATTGATGCCGACTTAGATCCACGATGCTGCGCAAAGTGGATTTTCGGTTGATTTGAAGTCATCGAGCAACTCGCGCCATGAAATAAGGTATTTAAGACCGCACTGTTGCCAATACTGAAAATATTTTTGCGATCGCGCCGAAGATCCTGTCACAGAAAATTATTTCAAAATTGATGGCGATTCAGATCCACGATGCAGCGCAAAGTGGATTTTCGGTTGATTTGAAGTAATCGAGCAACTCGCGCCATGAAATTAGGTATTTAAGACCGCACTGTTGCCAATTCTGTTAATATTTTTGCGATCGCGTCGAAGATCCTGTCACAGAAAATTATTTCGAAATTGATGCCGATTCAGATTCACGATGCAGCGCAAAGTGGATTTTCGGTTTATTTGAAGTCATCGAGCAACTCGCGCCATGAAATTAGGTATTTAAGACCGCACTGTTGCCAATTCTGTTAATATTTTTGCGATCGCGTCGAAGATCCAGTCACAGAAAATTATTTTAAAATTGATGGCGATTCAGATTCACGATGCAGCGCAAAGTGGATTTTCGGTTGATTTGAAGTCACCGAGCAACTCGCGCCATGAAATTAGGTATTTAAGACCACACTGTTGCCAATTCTGAATTTTTTTACGATCGCGCAGATGATTCTGTCACAGAAAATTATTTAAAAATTGATGTCGATTTAGATCCACGATGCTGCGCAAAGTGGATTTTCGGTTGATTTGAAGTCATCGAGTAACTCGCGCCATGAAATAAGGTATTTAAGACTGCACTGTTGCCAATTCTGTTAATATTTTTGCGATCGCGCCGAAGATCCTGTCACAGAAAATTATTTCGAAATTGATGCCGATTCAGATTCACGATGCAGCGCAAAGTGGATTTTCGGTTGATTTGAAGTCACCGAGCAACTCGCGCCATGAAATTAGGTATTTAAGACCGCACTGTTGCCAATTCTGAATTTTTTTACGATCGCCCAGATGATTCTGCCACAGAAAATTATTTCAAAATTGATGCCGATTGAGATCCACGATGCTGCGCAAAGTGGATTTTCGGTTGATTTGAAGTCATCGAGCAACTCGCGCCATGAAATAAGGTATTTAAGACCGCACTGTTGCCAAGACTGAAAATATTTTTGCGATCGCGTAGAAGATTCTGTCACAGAAAATTATTTCAAAGTTAATGCCGATTCAAATTCACGATGCAGCGCAAAGTGGATTGTCGGTTGATTTGAACCCATCGGATAATTTGATCCTTGGGATTAGGTATTTAAGACCGCGCTGTTGCCAATTCTGTTAATATTTTTGCGATCGCGCCGAAGATCCTGTCACAGAAAATTATTTCGAAATTGATGCCGATTCAGATTCACGATGCAGCGCAAAGTGGATTTTCGGTTGATTTGAAGTCATCGAGCAACTCGCGCCATGAAATAATTATTTAAGACCACACTGTTGCCAATTCTGAATTTTTTTACGATCGCGCAGATGATTCTGTCACAGAAAATTATTTAAAAATTGATGCCGACTTACATCAACGATGCTGCGCAAAGTGGATTTTCGGTTGATTTGAAGTCATCGAGCAACTCGCGCCATGAAATAAGGTATTTAAGACTGCACTGTTGCCAATTCTGTTAATATTTTTGCGATCGCGCCGAAGATCCTGTCACAGAAAATTATTTCAAAATTGATGCCGATTCAGATTCACGATGCAGCGCAAAGTGGATTTTCGGTTGATTTGAAGTCACCGAGCAACTCGCGCCATGAAATTAGGTATTTAAGACCACACTGTTGCCAATTCTGAATTTTTTTACGATCGCGCAGATGATTCTGTCACAGAAAATTATTTCAAAATTGATGGCGATTTAGATTCACGATGCAGCGCAAAGTGGATTTTCGGTTGATTTGAAGTCACCGAGCAACTCACGCCATGAAATTAGGTTTTTAAGACCGCACTGTTGCCAATTCTGAATTTTTTTACGATCGCGCAGATGATTCTGCCACAGAAAATTATTTTAAAATTGATGCCGATTGAGATCCACGTTGCTGCGCAAAGTGGATTTTCGGTTGATTTGAAGTCATCGAGCAACTCGCGCCATGAAATAAGGTATTTAAGACTGCACTGTTGCCAATTCTGTTAATATTTTTGCGATCGCGCCGAAGATCCTGTCACAGAAAATTATTTCAAAATTGATGGCGATTCAGATTCACGATGCAGCGCAAAGTGGATTTTCGGTTGATTTGAAGTCACCGAGCAACTCGCGCCATGAAATTAGGTATTTAAGACCACACTGTTGCCAATTCTGATTTTTTTTACGATCGCGCAGATGATTCTGTCACAGAAAATTATTTAAAAATTGATGCCGATTTAGATCCACGATGCTGCGCAAAGTGGATTTTCGGTTGATTTGAAGTCATCGAGCAACTCGCGCCATGAAATAAGGTATTTAAGACTGCACTGTTGCCAATTCTGTTAATATTTTTGCGATCGCGCCGAAGATCCTGTCACAGAAAATTATTTCAAAATTGATGCCGATTCAGATTCACGATGCAGCGCAAAGTGGATTTTCGGTTGATTTGAAGTCACCGAGCAACTCGCGCCATGAAATTAGGTATTTAAGACCACACTGTTGCCAATTCTGAATTTTTTTACGATCGCGCAGATGAATCTGTCACAGAAAATTATTTCAAAATTGATGGCGATTTAGATTCACGATGCAGCGCAAAGTGGATTTTCGGTTGATTTGAAGTCACCGAGCAACTCACGCCATGAAATTAGGTTTTTAAGACCGCACTGTTGCCAATTCTGAATTTTTCTACGATCGCGCAGATGATTCTGCCACAGAAAATTATTTTAAAATTGATGCCGATTGAGATCCACGTTGCTGCGCAAAGTGGATTTTCGGTTGATTTGAAGTCATCGAGCAACTCGCGCCATGAAATAAGGTATTTAAGACTGCACTGTTGCCAATTCTGTTAATATTTTTGCGATCGCGCCGAAGATCCTGTCACAGAAAATTATTTCAAAATTGATGCCGATTCAGATTCACGATGCAGCGCAAAGTGGATTTTCGGTTGATTTGAAGTCACCGAGCAACTCGCGCCATGAAATTAGGTATTTAAGACCACACTGTTGCCAATTCTGAATTTTTTTACGATCGCGCAGATGATTCTGTCACAGAAAATTATTTCAAAATTGATGGCGATTTAGATTCACGATGCAGCGCAAAGTGGATTTTCGGTTGATTTGAAGTCACCGAGCAACTCACGCCATGAAATTAGGTTTTTAAGACCGCACTGTTGCCAATTCTGAATTTTTCTACGATCGCGCAGATGATTCTGCCACAGAAAATTATTTTAAAATTGATGCCGATTGAGATCCACGTTGCTGCGCAAAGTGGATTTTCGGTTGATTTGAAGTCATCGAGCAACTCGCGCCATGAAATAAGGTATTTAAGACCGCACTGTTGCCAATACTGAAAATATTTTTGCGATCGCGCCGAAGATCCTGTCACAGAAATTTATTTCGAAATTGATGCCGATTCAGAGTCACGATGCAGCGCAAAGTGGATTTTTGATCAATTTGAAGTCATCGAATGAGATAAAGTGCGAAAAAATACATTTTCAAACGCGATGTTGCCATTTTTCATAATATTTCAGCGATCACAGTTTATATTCTGTCTTAAAAATTGATTTTAATAATATCGCCACCAATTCAGATAAAGGTAACACGCAGAACGGATTTTCGATCAATTTGGAGTCATCGAATGAGAAGAAAGGGTTAAGAAAGACATTTTCAATTTGCGCGGGGTTCATTTTTGGCCCATCGAATAACTTAGCGCATGGAACTAGGCAAAACGAAACGCGTTGTTGCCAAATTTTTGTTACATTTTCGCAATCTCAAAGACAATGTCAAAAAAATAATTATTACTATCTTGGGTTATACCATGCTGCGCGGGGTGGTTTTTTGATTGATATGAACCCATCGAATAAGTTAAGGCGTGGAATTAAGAACTCTATAATGCGTTGTTGCAAAACATCGTGATATTTTTGCGATCGCTCCGACTAACTCGTCAAACTAAACGGTGTATGACATTTTTTAAAATTTTTTTTTTAGTTTTTTTTTTTTAGTTTTCATGACATTTAGGCTCCAAAGATTATTTTTAACAAAAATAAAACATATGTTAAAAAAGGTCCCCAAACTATCGCCTAGATACTTATATACGATGTCCTCAAACTAAAGGGTATATGACATTTTTGAGTTTTTTTTGAGTTTTTTTTTAGTTTTCATAACATTTAGGCCCCAAAGATTATTTTTAGCAAAAAAAAAACATATGTCAAAAAAGGTCCCCAAACTGATGCCTACACATATATATATAAATATATAAATATATATATATATATCGTGGGCAGGTGAATTTTGGAAAACTACTTTTTCGTGATCTGGGGGTCACGATCGGTGGACATTTGATGAGTTTGGGTGATTTTTGGAAAGTGATGTCGTCCTCAATAGTGTATTTTTTTGTTAAAAAATACACTAATATTGCAAATTTTATTGCAATATTTTAACTCAATATTTTATAACTCAAATTTCAAATAATTTTCTTCCAGTAATGTTAATTTCGTTTAAAAGTTTTTGTTTCTAACTGGCTTATTTAGGGGTTCAAAATCTATCAATTTTTCCTAAAATTGAAAAGGCCGCCATTTTGGAACGGCTCTTCTGATTTAACTCAAATTCAGTACCATACGACTACTTGCATCTTACTACCAAAAAAATTTCAGCCCCCTAGATTGAAAACAGCGACCAGAAACCGTGCCTCATACCCGTTTTTTTTTTTTTTTTGAAATTTGGAGAGACACGTTGTAAAAGTAGCGCAATTTTAGGTAAATGTTTTTTTGTGAAAATCAAACGTCATCCCTAAGTTTCACAAAAGTAAAAAATTTCGTTCATTAATCTTGAAAAATTTAGCTACTGGAGCGTTCTTAAAATTTTAGAGAAATTAACATCATGTAAAAAAAATTCGAATATCTCGGCCATTTTTCTTACTCACTTCTTGAAATTTTTAAGTGTTAAAGGCTATTAGTATAGTTATCTACTGTAAAAATTTCAGTTCAATTGCTTCAAAAATGTGCTCATAAATTGTTAGGGAAATTTAGCCATTTTTACCACTTTCCTATCCACGCCACTGGCTTAATAATAAAAGTAATGTAAATTTTGTTACATTAAATTAAATTTGAAATAATTTTCTTCAAACCCTGTTGATTTGGTTTCAAAGTTTTTTTTCCATCTTGCTCATACAGGGGTTCAAATATTAGCCAATTTTTCAAAAATTAAAATGACCGCCATTTTGAAACCGCTTGACCGATTTTGCTCAAGTACAATACCAGACCAGTTTTTATAGATATCTTACTCCCACAAAAATTTCAGCCCCCTAGATTCAAAACTGCGACCTGAAATGAGATGACAAAAACCGGGTTCATGGAATTTTGAAGGGACACCCTGTAGAAGTGATGGGACTTTTGGAAAGTTTTTCAACGAAAATCCAACGTCATTCCAAAGTGTTACAAGGACCCAAAATTTCGTTCACTAATCTTGAAAGATAAAGCCACAGGAGCGTTTTTAAAATCGAAATTTCGCGATTTTGGAGAAATATATAAATATATATATATATAAATATATATATATATAAATATATATATATATATCGTGGGCAGGTGAATTTTGGAAAACCACTTTTTCGTAATCTGGGGGTCATGATCGGTGGACATTTGATGAGTTTGGGTGATTTTCGAAAAGTGATGTCGTCCTCAATAGTGTATTTTTTTGTTAAAAAATACACTAATAGTGTTTTATTGAACAATAGCCAACCAAAAAATTAGGCACAGATTCTTACAACTAAAACAATAGTAAACAAAGAATGAAAAAAGATACTGTCGAAGGTCAACAATACAATAATAATGCTATCAGTATTATTGTTTTTATGAATGTCACTGCAAAGCACAGACCACTAGACCTTAAGGCAAAATATCCTCGCGTTAGCTCATCTTTGTGAAAATGCATTTCATTTATTTTTTTTCTCGTAAATGCTTAACTTTTCGAAACAACTTGTGAAGATAAAAAAGTTTTTAGATTCATTGAGCTATTCAGTCGTGGTTTTTTAGAGAAAATTTTTAATCTAAAAAAAATCCCTTCTAAGCATATTTCAGGGTTGAAAAAAATTCAAAATATGTAGTTTCATTGACAATTAATATTTACCAATTTTCGTGTCTTTAGCTTAATATACAGGGAAAATAAAAAATAAAAACCATTTTTTTTTTTAATTCTTCGGAGGGGTGTAACTTTTTCGGGGAGAGTTTTTTCGAAAAATTCTATACCAAATACCCCCCTCAATTTTCATCACAGAATCACCGCTTAATTTTTTTCGGTGTTATTTAGATACACCCTCTATATACACCTTAAAAAATATATTACATTAAATCTAATTTTTATCATTTATGATATCTTTTCATAAATAAGCTGCGTCTTCATTTCTGCACTTTCGATCCTCGATATGATAAAAATTGATTACAAAAATTGTAATTTACGTTTTCATTACACTTAAGTTTTCATTACATTATGTACCTAACGTAAATAAAAAATGAAAAATGAAAAACCTTTAGAATGCATGTTTATGGGTGGCTTAAATTTGTGAAACGTTCTTCCGTTACGGGAATTATTCAAACTGAGTACCTACCTCTACATATAAGATTTAGATCTTCTTTCAATCTGTTTATAGCACGATTCAATTTTCTCCACGTAGGTACCTACTCAATTTTCACTCGATGATTTAACTCGGAAAAACGAAAAATGTCCCACACGAAATTAATTTTCTCACTTTGACAGTATGATAAAGTTTGTGAATCTGTAAAAAATAAAAACCATTTTTTCTTAATTCTTCGGAGGGGTGTAACTTTTTCGGGGAGACTTTTTTCGAAAACTTCTATACCAAATACCCCCCTCAATTTTCATCACAGAATCACCCCTTAATTTTTTTCGGTGTTATTTAGATACACCCTGTATACACCTTAAAAAATATATTACATTAAATCTAATTTTTATCATTTATGATATCTTTTCATAAATAAGCTGCGTCTTCATTTCTGCACTCTTAAAATTAAAAATTAAAATAAATTTTTGAATTGAAAATCATTCAGACGGGAACTGCAGTCTGGCAATCAGCATACTTTAAATTATTATAATTTTTTATTTTATAATATTGAATAACGCGGAATCAGATTCCCTATTGTGCCCTCATGACCAGAATCTGTAGTTCCTACAATTTTGGATTAATTTAGCCAGTACCTTAATCTGTTGTAGAATTAATTTGTGAGATAGTTCTGTTATCGTTCTGAAATATTGCTTTATTAAATATGCTGCTTGATTGTTTTACCCACAGAAGCCGACTCATCCCCCAACCCCCGAATTTTCAATTTCATGTTTAAATTTCTGACCGTTTCAACTCTTTTTTGACTTTATAATTATGGTATTCTTGTAGGTGTAGGCTTTGGAAACTAAATTTGAGTCTGAGATTGAATTTGCAAAACTGTGAAACCAAAGACTCTGCTTGTTTACAACAGTTTACATTTCAATTCCCGATATATAAAAATGACAATTCCGACATCAATAATTATTATGACTTAATTTGCGCAAACAGAAATAAAACAAGTTTTCCCCATCCGAAATTGAAATCACGGAATTTTTAGATAAATATATTCCTGCTGCGGAATCCATAATACGAAAACAAATTCTTCTTACTTTAAAAGTGGAATCAAGTTTCCTAACTTTGCATCTGCATAAAATGAGAACTCAACTTTTATATTTCTTTCACCACCCTAATCGTAAATGACACTTCTTATCGTAGCAGCTGTGCGGAAAGTAGGTTAGCCGAATACCCGGGGAAGTGAATATTAACTTTCACGAAGTGGTTTTTAATAATTGTTTCCATTAATTAAAAAAACACACACAAACGTGTCTTCAACTTGACTTTTTTCTCGAAATTATTTTTAACAACTATTATTGTCATAACAACACAAGTTCTTGTCAGGATAAGTAGCTAAAATATTATAATATTTTTAATAATAATTTTAGTTTTAATATGTAGTTTTAATAATAGTTTTAATAATATTTAAAAAAATTTCCAGTAAACAGTTGATATTTCAATTTTTCCGTTTCAGAAATGAAGGCAATTTCATATAAACATTTCATGATAATATCTACATGTTATCCATATCAATTTTTAAACATAGTATACATTGTAATTATAAAGCAGCAGAAATATGTTGAATTTTTTAGTTCGGTACGTAGTGAAAAAACAATGGAAAAGTCTCATTTTACAAGCATCGCTGCGATTCCGGCAGCAAAAGCTCGATGCCGGTGAATTTCAGTTACTTCCTTTATGATCATTTTGTTCATTTATCTCAGCTACATGAGTTACTGACGTTCCATGGTTTTAAATTAAATTTTAGTTCTTCTATTACGTTTTCATTTCTCATTTTATCTCGCGTGTGATACCTTTGACGCCCTTTCAAGTAGGTATTTCTCACTTTTCTCAGTTCTGTTTCACAATCACAATTCCATCTATATTGTAAAAGGATCAAACTCTCACTTCCATATGTCAGTTTTGGTATTTTGATCGTATTGTATACAATTTAATGAAATTTTCGTCTTCGCTGATTTTTATTTCTTTCTTATAAAAGTTTATTTATGGTCAAGTTTACTTTCTTTGTATTTTTCTTTTTCTATACACATTTGTGTATATTATCTCCATGATGCTTTGTAAATCTGGTAATAAAATTACTCTGCTAGCGTTGGTTAAGCCTTTCTTAGTGACAAAATCAGTGGTTTATAAATTTCAAGTTGTATTAATTTTAATCATTTTTTCTGCATATTTCTGTAAAAATCTTTTTTTATGTTGTTTTCGTTTAGGTTCCATTTAAGGAGACTTTCGTAAGGCGGTTATGAAACTTATAATTAAATAAAATACATAAAATATGGAAATGAGAGGTAAAATGATTGATATGTGGTAGTAATAAAAGTGATCAATGATCTAAATGGGGTAGGTAGCCAGAACAATGTCCATTCGAGTTCAATGGCACAATACACTGGGGACTGTTTACTTACTACTTACCTATCGGATTTATGGTAGGTAACTACTATAATCTTCAGATAATTGGTCACTTTCATTACTTACTATCATATTATATCAAACTATAACTTTCATTTCTATATTTTGTGTATTTTATTATTAAAGGCTTGTAATAATTAGTTTTTTGGCTTTTTTTTTCCAGCGATTTTGATTTTATTAATCGATTACTACCGCGATGTATTGATGAAAAATCAAATTTTCGGGTCACTATAGCACCAAATTACATCTTTTTTATCGCTGGTGGCCGAACGAAAACAAAATTAATTAAACTGTTTATGCCATTCTATGGTCCCATATTAATTAGGTAGGTACATAAATCCTCAAAGTTTCAATTTTTAATCTTTAAAATTAACCTCTATTTTGGGGGTGGACGTACCGTGCGTAGGTATAGTTTTTGCCTGCCGATTGAGCCATTTTCAGTCTGTTTTACTGGGACTACTTCTCATCATGATGGAAATAATATCAGTCTTCTAGAAGTACCTAAAGAATTTTTTTTGGTAAATTTTTTCTTCATACTATATAATAATTACAGAGTCATTATTATTAAAATTCATCTCGTTTACTTGATCTTTATTTTCTCGGTTTTCATCATCCATAATACCGTATTTCTGTTCTGTATTTTTGTCATATTCTCTTTTTTCTTCTCTTCTCATAATACATAATTTCATAGTTTTCTGAAGTTTTTGTTTTCAATGTCTCAAGTTCCTTTTCATCATGTTTCCTTTCCTCTCATGAGATGTTCTTCATTTTTTGCTTTATCATCTATTACATTATATTTTTTCTCATTCTTGGTTCTGTCTATTTTATATCATAATTAAAACTGTTTTTTATTGCTTTTTTTATATTTTTCTTTCTCTCTTTTTCATCGTTTAGCTGTTGCTGATCAACCTTTGTCATTTATTTCAGTTTTCCCTGCGTATGGACTCGTTTGGTATAAAATACTAATAACTGCTTTTTTTTTTCACACGCCTCTTCTTTAATACTTTGTGAAATTAAAATATTTAGTTAAAATAATCATATCTACCTACCCATAAAATAAAATAAAAACTTCTTATTAACTTAATATACCTAACTTAGGGAAAACAAAGATTTTATACAAAAAAATTTATAACTAAAATAAAATATTTACTTTACTATCAATACGGCTAAAACTGGATGCACCTGTCCTATAATAGGTATATCCACAAATCGCTTTGAATGAAATTTTGGTATCTATTTTTTCCACTTTTGAAAATAATCCCAAACAAGTTCGTTCAAAATATTAGTTGCTATATTAGAACAAAATTTCCCCTAATTTATACCTAGGTAGGTCCCATGATAAAATTAAGCTGTTTAGAAGAGATCAAAAAAGTGGTTGATACTGCGGGAGATTTAAATGCTGGAGTAGGAAAAAAAATTGAAACTGCAAAAACGATTTGAATACATCAAGAGATCAAACTCTAGAATTTGTAATAGATAGGTAAGGTACATTGACAGAATAACAAATAAGCCAGGAAGAAACTTTATAAGAAACAGAGGACGAATAAATAAATAATTGTCATGGTTTAGGAAAACAGGATGACTATAAACATAAGAAGGTAACTAAGGTAAATGATATGAGAAAATTTCTCTGGAAATGTCAAAGAACTTAAGAAGAAACGATAAGTTAGGTATATACGATTGGTAAAAAATTCACAAGTTTATACATATAAACAACAAAGATTCATTGTTCGTTTTCGTATTGGTAGCCATTAATAATTTTTTTTTTGTTAGTTGCTTTGCTATCAAACAACTTTCATCTCGTTAAATTTTGCAGTCTAACATCACAGACAGTATAACGAATATCAATACCTAGGAATTAAATTTATTAAAATTATTATTTAAATAGGTATTTTACCTATTTAAACTACTTATCAGAAAATTATTTTTTTAAATGAAATGCTTAAACACTGATCTTGATTTTATTAATCGAATTCTATCGATGTATTGGAGAAAAATAGAATTTTTTGCCAGTTTACCACCAAATGACAGTTTTTTGCCCCTGATGGACGAACGAAAAAAAAATTAAATTAACCGAGTATACAATTCTAGGGACCTATAGGGACTTCATGGTCAAAGCTGGTACAACTTATACTTCTCCTGTTTCTTATTTTCTCATGGACAAGCGTATAGAGCTACATTTTTTTGACTAATATACTCATAAAGAAAAGACATGATTTTTTCAGTACCACTTTAGCATAATTTCGATAAATTATCAGTCGTAATGTATGAAGTTTGTATAACTGGTTATGAAGCAAGCAGTCCATCGAATAAAAATCACCCTATTGAATTCAAGAATAAAATTGTTTTTCTTCAAACGTCAGTAAATCAGACATTACTCGACTCAGTAGCCGGTCTCAAAGTTTCACTTTTCCTCCGCCGGAGCTAAAGTGTTGCCAAGCAACACTTTACCTCCGCCGGAGCTAAAGTGGTGCCATAGCAACATCTCAACATACAAACACATACCTGTATTAAGAATCAACTATTGAAATTTTATTAATGTAGGCCCGTATATTCATCAATAAAATTCAACCTAAGATATGAAAACTCTCTAGTTTATTATTATCTAATAAGGTTAAAAGGAATTTGGTATTAATCAAACATAATCTTTGGAAAATCTACACCGAAACGAAGTAATTCTGTGAAACGTCATAATTATACCCGAAGCCGGACGGTCGACAGTCGGCTTCAGTCGAGTCGAGCTCGTGCTCGGCTCAGTCGGTTCAAACGTCAGAAAAAAGTTGGGTTATTGCGAGGTAAACAAAAATAATTATTATTCCGTATTGAAGTTTGAATATTGAACACAAGGATAATAATTATAACCATATACCTAGGTACATAAAGGAATCCAACATCTTATATTTTTATTATTAGGTAGGTATTAGTGTACAGTTATTGGTACCTACCTACAATGACCTACATATTTAACATTCAACTTCTGACTGACTGGCATCATCATTAACAGAAAATGAAAAAATTGACCAAGCAGGGTCTAGCAAGAGGTAGGTAGATGTTATCATTAATTTTATAACTTACTTACAAACTTTTATAACGTTTTTAATTTTGATTTTGCGATGATTAGTAGTTTAGTTACATAATTATTATTTTATTATTTTTCTTTAATAATTTCAATAATAATTTCTCGATGTTCACTGACGTTGATGACAGTGTCAATTTGACAGCGCCGCGTTTCTATAGAAGCAGCCCATACTCCATATTCACCTACTTATACCAGTCCAAACCTTTTGGAAATTCGCTTTCCTTCAATTAAAAATGATGTTCTTGCTTAAATTTGCCCACGTTTGAAGAAAAAATAGTATATTTTATTTGGAGGAAAAGTGACTTTTCATGGCTTGCTCTCTATTATCAGCCTCACTTCGTTCGGCTGATAAACACGAGCGCGCCATGAAAAGTGTCACTTTCCCTCCGTATAAAATAATATACTATTTCTAACAAGTTGTGTCATAATCTTACATCGATTCATCGTTAAAAGCAAAAAATCACTCAAAAAAGCAAAAAATTCTGTTTTAATTCCTGTAAGAATGTAAGATATACCTACTTCCGAAAACTACTGGTGCCGCACTTCCAATAAACGTGGAAATTTAATTTTGCACACTTCAGTCAATTTAAAAGCCCGTAATTTAATAAATTTCCAGAGTTATTCAATTGCGTATATCCATTCAGTGGAAGAAATATTTAGCAATAGGTATACTAATGCGATTTATTTTAAAGTATGCGATACAGGAAATTAGCATTGCAAATACCGGTTATAGTAGGATTAACTTTAAAAAGTCAGATGTGACGTCTTACTAACCGTCCGAATTAATATTTTTAATTTCACCAGAAAATGTCAAACAGTTAATTGTCAAGTTGTGAACGAGCGTAATTATTGAAGGAATCATTCAAAAAATGAATTGAACCGCTTACGTCAGTTTGAGAGCCACTGACAACTACATAAAATTTATTCACGTAATGACATTCTATCCTCTGTGTTGTGCATTTAATTCTCATTCAAAACCAATGTTGACGTATACTTATTTATGCGGGATGGAGTGTTTAGACAAACTGGACGGCTACTATAAAAACACGTACATGAAACAAAATAAATCGAACTATCAAAAGGATGTGTATTCTTAATCGATACGTATGACTTTTTAGACTTTATTGGACTATATGAAATTTTTTCCCCACATTTTTATAATATCTCCAACATACTCGCACGTTACATATAATACTCGAAAAATATGCAATTATCACGCATCAGACGGTATTTCGTATTAGCATATTTCTGCATACTATTTTTCGCTGAATTTTCCTGTTTGGAAAATATTATTTGTTTGCTTAACAAGCGTATCTATTGCTACTTTAACATTCAACGAGATTAACCATAAGAAACAAGAATTTTTGGATTTGTTATTTTTTTTATAATAGATATACCTAGGTAACAATATTCACAATAATTCCACTTAATATATCAAATATCTTGTCAATAATCACATAATTTCAACCCAGTTTAAAAGCAAAAGTAAAGTTTTTCGTGTTCTTCTACGCCAATAATATACTTTGGTGTATAAGTAAAAATCTATATTTTCCTGCAGTGTCTTTAAAAGTCCGATACAAACATAACAAGAAATCGATCGTTTTGTGGAGGTCAAAATATTCTTCTCCGCTCAAAAATTCTTTCTTTATGACTATTTAAGAAAATTAAATTTCCAAATGATGTGTATTATTTAATCTGTGTTAGAATGAACATGCAGCCATGGGGTGGTACTGGTCGATCATAGCTCGGCGCATTAATTTTTTCTTATTTTTCAACCACTCTAACCAATCCCAACCCATTAAAATTATTAAAAACAACTGCCTCTCATATGAGATAAGATAACGCCCGGCTGCAAGAGGAAAGCTATTGGATTTCGATATGTTTCACGTTTATCTTTCTTAGCTCATAGGTTACACCACTGAAAATTCTGGAAGTTGCTGAAGCAACTTTTTACAATTTTTACAGTTTGGTCTCAATTTCTCATAATTTTATAGTATTCTATTTTTATGGGGTCATTATTTTATAGGATCATGATCATGGATTTTCGTCAGATCATAAAACCTATTAGCTGCTCTTACTCTGATAAGTAGGTATGTACCTATACAAAAGGAGTGTCAAAAATTCGTGTTGATGCCCAAATGCTCAAGAAATTAATAAAAAAACATGAAGTGAATAAACAGCATGAAGAAGATAAATAAATGTTAAAAATTCCGAGTACCTATTGAATTGAAGTAATCGTCTGCTTTTTCATAAATTTTTGTTTACATTTGCAATTTGCACACGTTAAAAAACTTGCAATCATTTGAAACTTTAATTATTAAAGTTTTGCACAATTGCTGACGGACTGAAATAATTGTTATAAAATGTGAATTTTTCGTAAACACTTTTTAGGTCTTAAGTACATAATAATACAATGTATACACACATTATGTATAATACGTACAATGCAATAAAACATTTAATGAAAAATTATGAATGTAGGTATAAATTTTATTATGTAGGTATACCTATACATTTTTTTATTTACCGTCCCGTTTTGTTTTTTTACCGTCACAATCTTGAAAATACGACATAAAATGTAAAAAAAGATAAAAATTGTTTTGATGAAAAGAACTTGTTTGTAATAAAAATTAACTGGATTTAATTAGTTTTTAGGCGTGTGATACTTCGCCCTCAACAACAATTTTCTGGAGCTGTGAAAAAAAAAGAATAAACCACTTACTATCGATTTCTTGAAGTATATTCAAGCATATTTGGAATAATGCCCTTTTGATACAATGGACGAAAGTCTGAACAATAAAATGAATATTTCGAATAAAATTAGAGGCTTCCATCATACCATACAAAGAAAACACGTTTTTTACGAGACTTGTAGGTATTTGCGGGTATGTAAAAACAATTTTATTTCCACGTGAAATAATGTTTATCATAGCCTATTTTATGATGTTTCTAAAGGTAAACTTTCCATATCAATCAGTATTTTAATTTCAACGTTTGGAGAAAAAATAAATATTTAGGCTTTGAAAGGGAAGCAATGTATTTTTTGCCACTTTGTGTTTTCAACACTTCTCGTTGTTTTTGTCAGTTTTCAAGGCTATTCTGAACAATATTTTTCGATAAATTTTTGTTACCCATGTTTAGAGATATCTTAGCATTTGATGTCTTTTAAGTTCGTCCAAATTGTGGTTTATTAATTTTTTTTACAAGTACTTAGGGACATTTCAAATATATAATTCAATAGAAAAATACCTTCTTGGATTATAAGTGATTTTTAAATAAGTATGCAAACTATCTGTTTTCAGGTGTTTCAGGTGAAATTATGTTCGGTCTAAAATGTGTCCTTAAATTTTAAGAAAGTTAAAATAAACCAAATTTCTCAACAAATTTATTAGAAACAAAAATTGGAACAAAGCTCATCGTAATCATTTGAAAGAAATTATTATCCTAAGCATTTTTATTACAAAAATTTTAAAAACTGGATTGTAATTTTAAATTCATTTTCAAAATATATGAAACAAAGTAAAAAAATATCATGCAAGTTTTACAGCGACTTGAATGTAATAAGTACCTATTTTCTTACAAACATAACACTTATTTTTGTTATAAATAATATTCTTACATAACTTGCTTCATATGGCAGAACCCGTTTTTTACGTAACCGAAAAATTCGAGCACGTTTTTAAACATAGATTTAAGGCCCGCGCGTGTGTTTCCCAGGAATAGCGGCGATAAACTGACTCTGCCGCCTCCAAGTTTGATTCAGGGTTGCCACCACCGTCACTCACTTCAAATCCTCCACGATTCTACTCTGATTTATACACTATCGAGGCACGGTCGGTAGCGTACAAGTTACTTTTGTTCTAGTACTCCTAAATATCATTTACTTGTACACAGCTGTTTAATTTTTTCATGATATATTTATTTAAGATAACTGAATTTGGCAACAATGGAACTATCAGTCTCCATGCTTCCAATATCCCCCATCTATTAACTCTGTTCGCATGCACTTTTCATGCCCAGAGGCCAACACGCTCCACTCAAGAGCCTGATGGGAGGATTAAAGTTATCCTGGGGAGGAAAACCTCATCGACTACTGAACCCCTGAAGCTTCGGAAACGGTGAAACATTCCAATGGTTTCTAAATATCGTATGTACAGAATGGTTGAAAAATACTCAAAAAAATTAATAACGTAAATACTTTAGAGTAGTAGTTAATACCAATTCCTAATTTCATATTGCTCAAATTATTTTTTATGTGGGAAGATACTTACATATTAAGATTTGGGTAGTTTAGCTAATTTTTTTTTTTTAAACAAATTGTTGGTTGAATTTTTTAAAATATAAAATATTGCCAACACAAGGATACGAGAAAGTGGTTATTTCAATCGTTAAACCTCCAAACATAAAGTTTTGAAAACGATCTGACAGGTATATACCAGGTACCTACTTCACTAACTCCTACCAGAGAAACCGAAAAATGTTAAACGGATTATTATTGTTATGACGTTATTTATTGGAAAATGAAGAAATAATAAAGGCTCTAAACAATTGATAGACTGTAGGTACATAAGGGGGAGATATTTGGTTCAAAATAAAAATTGATCATTGCTCCATTTTCCTCTACCTTCATATTTCTTATGAAATGAAAGTTTAATATGGCTTGATTTATTAGGGACTGGGATTTGGAAGTTGATAATGGAGACCTTCAAGAGAATTTAAAGTTATTTTCTCGATATTCTACCTCTTACCTACTCACTAAGTTGACTTGTTAAGTTCTATTTTCAGAAAGATTATATGCAAATGAAGTTACTGGTGGTACTTATTACAAAAAATATTATATATTGATTTCCTTAAGAAATTCTTGTTAACTCGCATTCCAGGAAAATAAAGAGCATAGAGTCAGGTGGAATTTCTGAAAAAATAGCTCTATGTCCGCGCAAAATCCCACAGAAGCTTATTACGAGGGCCTTTAAGACACTAGTGACATGAAATTATCTAGTTTAGTTTGAGCAATTATTGTTGTTATGATATTCAACTTTATGAACTTGTATGTAAGTCAACATATTAGATGTTTATTGTGTTATAAAATTTATAAGGAACGTTATTTGTCAGCGAAAACCGGTGGTTGTAATCTGACGTATTTCTAGCAATATGATTTGTTAATATGAATATAAAGATCTAGTAATAATTAATCTGGACTAATAAAGTTTAAGTATTATCGTTAACTGTGTTTGAAACCCTTCATCCTTCCTTGTAATCAAATGGTAATCCTCCTCTCCTTTCGAGTTATAAACAATTATAACGAAATTATAAACAATTTCGCAATCATTTTATATTATTTTTTATTTTTTGATATTTCAATTCGCGAGTTAGATTGAAGTCCACAAAATAGTCGTCATTTTTTTTAATACATCGGTACGTAAAAAAATAGTACTCAAAATGTTATTTTAGGTGAAAACGATTATCTTACCTTGGTCAATATTCAAATTATTACGGCTTATGATTAGCTGTACGCATACACTATGCATGATCCAAAAAGTCCATCAGGTACCCCCCTAATAAATCCTTCATTTTTGAGTTTTGAAAAACGGGCCATTTAATAATTTAATATACTTTCTGTTGATGTAACATTGTATTATTTGTATTATACTTCCTTCTATAATATACAGGGGGTTCTATGTAAAAAAAACTATAGAGAATGTAGTCATTACTGAGCCAAGGAACATCTGTATAAAAATTACATCAATGAAAGCAAATTAAATTAAAATTGACGATGAAAATTGATGTTTTTAATTTTTTCTCAAAACTCAAAAATAAAGATATTATAGGGGGGTACCGGGACTTTTTCAACATCCTCTGTGTTATAATGAGCAACAATGAATAAGAGATTTTTCGATTCAACTGCTAATTATTCCCATACGCACGAAACCTGTGTTGCTTAGAAACACCACCAGAGAAAGCTGAACTTTCTTTGATATTTTAGTGATTCTTGTAACTACGACGCTCGAGATTTTAATTTCATTATTCAAATTTGCATAATTGAACAGCGAAACCTGATTTGGAAACATTACGACTCGAGGAAAGAGGAAATGTCCTAAAAAAGCCTGTTGAAATTGAGAAAATAATGACATGTAATTGACTTATACGTAATAATAATTATAAAGGAAACGTGTGAAAACTTTCACTAAAGGAAAGTGTTTCCAAAAAAAAAAGAATCTCAAGTAATAGAATTAGCTCAACGTTTTTTTATCACCAAGTAATATTTGTATCGGCCTACAATGTTAACTCGTCTATATCAACTTAAAATACGTGAAAGTAAAAAAATGGAATCTCACCCTGTACGTAAATACGAGGATTAAAAATGAACATAAAAAAGGCAAGAAAAATATAGTACCTTACCTGGGTAGGTACTAATATAATTAATAGAGAACGGATTATAGGCAAAGAAAAAATTCAAAATAGGCGCCTTTATAGGCACATTTTTTGGGATAAAGGCTTAAACTTGAACCAAATAGGCAGTAAAATAGGCAAATTTTACTACCAAATTTTCACTACAGAGAAAAAATGAGTAACAGAAATTTACGTTTATATGTGCTTTAAAAATTCCTACCGATTTCCAAAAATTTACAGCAATTTTCCTAAGATTTTGTTTTACATCAAGCACGTTGTTTGATAAATAAAACAATTATAAATATTGAAATGGATCGCACCTAGGTAGGATGATAAGGAAATTATTTCCATCTCCCTCGTTAAATCAACCCAAACCCAAAAAGCAAACAGTGCAAGAATAGGTGCGTAATTACCGAAATGTAAAATTGTTAGGAAATCAAAACGCAGCCACGCGCTATCGAGGCAAAGAAAATTATTGAATAGGTAATCAGACAGACACTTCCGCCATATCCCGGGTAGTCTGTAATCAACATGGTTATATTCTTTAATTAATTCAAGCTGTTGCTTGAAATGAAATCAAAGAAATGAAACAAAAGCAAAACGAAGTAATAAGAAAGCACAGGTGTGCAAAAGAGTGGAATCCGAAATGGATTGGAGTTTGAAAAATGCATGAAAGGGATCCGTCATTCGCTTTCCATTGTTTTATACTCTCTATGCAAAATAACAGCCCCTCTCGCCCTTCACCATTTCACGTGCTTCTGCAAACGAATTCTCTCGCTCATCATTCGCTTTTAGACATCTGATAGGAAGTCCACCGTTGACAGCAAGTCTCAGTAAATTTCCCCGCTTTTCCGAAAGAAATCCCAATCAACCGAAATACAATGAGTCACAATAGGTCTTTTGCGCATCCGTTTCGGGAATAGTAATCCTGGCATTCCTCAATCAACGAGCAGGGGTAACTACGTGAACACAACGGTAAACACAACGAAAGAAATCACAGCGGTCCTATTAGGGAGAAATTCGAGAAACTAGACGATCACAGTGGCTTTTGCGAAAGAGCAACGGGCCCTGGGTGGTTCCGTTATAATATTACACTTGGCATTTTACTACAAAGCTCGGACCACAGGTGTCCGGGTCAGTTATTATTTCTACAAGGGATTATAGCTATTGACTTAGGACCTATAATAAATTATCTCAAGTGGGGTAGTAAAATTTTCAAATATTCTTTCAAAGTTAATAATTGAACCCTATGCTGCAACAACGTTGTAAGCGACAATGTGAGCAAATGTTGGCTTTCCATGCAACATGCAACAACATTCAGTATGAGTTGTTCATACTGAACAGAACAGTAATGACATGCTGCTTAATGTATATATTAATGTTTGTAAGTGGATATCTGATATTGGTTCACAAAAAATGTTTATTTCGACTTCCCGCCAAATTTACTTTTATCACTTACAACGTTGTTGCAGCATAGGGTTCAATTATTAGCATGAAATGTATTTTGAGGTGGATAAATTTAAATTTATTTGAATAGGCAAGAATAGGCATTTTTTGTGAAAATAAGCACCAGATACTCAAATAGGCAAAAAAGGCACAGATAGGCACTTTGCCTATAATCCGTTCTCTAATAATTAATCTATGTGAGGATGCGTCAAGAGTCTTGTTAGTAAATTTAGTTTCAGCAGACCTAAAACTCACTTACAAGAAGTCCAACCTTCCCCAGAGTTACGGATGACAAAGCCTAGTTAAGTACCAAAATAAGGGACTTGGAATTTAACCATGGAACAACACGAGTATCCCTGGGAAGAGCGGTGAAAATTCTATATATAGAAAGTAGAATTAGTAGTCCCAGCTCCCCAACGGCATTAACTCAACAATACAAGTGGATTGGAAACGAGTGATGCTGGTTTTCCCTTTTTTTCCCGACTAGAAGCATAGAACTCCACTAATTTCCACAGCATTCTAGAGTCCCAGCTCCCCAAAGGCATTAACTCTACAATATGCAAGTGGATTGGAAACGAGTGCTGCTGGTTTTCCATTTTTTCCCGACTAGAAGCATAGAACTCCATTAATTCTCACATCATTCTAGTGTCCCAGCTCCCCAAAGGCATTAACTATACAATGCAAGTAGATTGGAAACGAGTGCTGCTGGTTTTCCCTTTTTTTCCCGACTAGAAGCATAGAACTCCATCAATTCTCACATCATTCTAGAGTCCCAGCTCCCCAAAGGCATTAACTCTACAATATGCAAGTGGATTGGAAACGAGTGCTGCTGGTTTTCTCTTTTTTCCCGACTAGAAGCATAGAACTCCAATAATTTCCACATCATTCTAGAATCCCAGCTCCCCAAAGGCATTAATTCTACAATATGCAAGTGGATTGGAAACGAGTGCTGCTGGTTTTACATTTTTTTCCCGACTGGAAGCATAGAACTCCATTAATTGTCACAGAATTCTAGAGTCCCAGCTCCACAAAGGCATTAATTCTACAATACAAGTGGATTGGAAACGAGAACTGCTGGTTTTCCTCTTTTTTCCCGACTGGAAGCATAGAACTCCATTAATTCTCACATCATTCTAGAGTCCCAGCTCCCCAAAGGCATTAACTCTACAATACAAGTGGATTGGAAACGAGTGCTGCTGGTTTTCCCTTTTTTCCCGACTAGAAGCATAGAACTCCATTAATTGTCACAGCATTCTAGAGTCCCAGCTCCCCAACGGCATTAACTCTACAATACAAGTGGATTTGAAATGAGTGCTGCTGGTTTTCCCTTTTTTTCCGACTAGAAATTAGGAACGAGACCCAAATAGTAAATCACTGAAATGGTGCAACGTCTCTTGAGGTTCATCATAGGGTTTTCTACATAAAGGCTATATAATATAAGCACACGGATACTTTGCTTAACTACCAGGACGTGGATAAGGTACCAACCTTTCAAACTTCAAGGTACACGTGGAAGGATGCACGGCCGAGGAGCAGTTCGGAAAAAGATGAAATCTAGGGTACACCGATGTTAGTATTTTTTGGGTTTAACGATATAATAAAGATATGAGCACACGTATCATTCCCCATGTTACCACGGAGAGACCATAGAAACAATCGAATAAAGCCAAATAACTCAAGAGGTGATTCCCAGCGGGAGTAACTTGGGCACCCTCAAAGAATTCTAAGATGGAAGAAATATTGAAACTCTTGAAACCATTTCAACTAGAAATAACTAACAAATAAAAATCTCCGAATATAAATAATGTAGGTGCTATTACTATCACTCTAAGACTCTAAGGCTCCTTGGAGTACGGGGAAGAGTTAATATCAGACAATAAGAACTCGGTGAAAGGGGGAAACCTTTTTTATTAATGAGGGAAAAGATTGTGTGTATAAAATAACCAAAAGATGAACAGTGGTCATCACAAAAACTTTACAGCTCTGTTGTAGTTTAAAAAAAGATATACATTTCATGTGTATTACCATGAGACGGAGACCATTAGTTAATCAAGCTGATTAATTTCTTCTGTGAATACTGGTGGAGGATGTTAGCGATAAGATTCAGGCTAATGCAAACTGTCCTAGAAATAGTAGATTGCATGTGAATAGGTTTGAATTATAAATGAAACTCTCATATTACTCCGATTAAATGTATTTTTGAACATTTTTTATCATTTCTGAGTTATTAACATAACACCCTTGTAAATAAAATAATTAACGTTGAATATTTGTACAACATTACTTTCAGAGATAAAAAATTAATTACTTGGGAAGAAATTAAAGCAAATATTTGATATTAATTTGCTAGAACGTCTCTCTGTAGGTATAGATCGCATCTGTTACGATAATTAATTGAATTTTAGAGATGAGAACTTTGAAATAATAGTACATTCTGCAATGAGTTTAAAATATAGCATATTCCAAACGAGTGGAAAACTCACTTGAGCCGATGGCGACGGCTACGGATCCATGTGTGCCGAATATAAATAATGCCATTCTAAACGTGTTATAGACGTTATTTTCTCTTCGATTACAATAATTACAGAAAAAGTTCAGTCTAGTTTATTTCATAAACCGGATATATAATAACACTGTAAATTATTGCTTTCAAAACGTTCTTGAAGCCTATTTATAAAAGTCGTTAAAGCTGTTGCTTTAAGTATAGCTGTTGCTTTAAGTATTTCGTATACTTGTAACAAAATACATGTTTATACTCGTGAATAATGACTATTATTCACTTGGACGATCCAACTCCGTCTACGGGTCGTGTTTAAGGTCTCTAATGATTTTCTTATTTAAAATTAACGTAGGTATAATAATTATTTATAAGTATCACACATGCATCAAAGCATTTTTCATCTTTTCGCGACATTAAATTAATTAATTTCCGGATAATTTTTTCATTCATAGTTGCGCTTTCATTGTCTTCAGTAATAATTTATGCTGAAGGTAATGCTGCTGTCTGATTGCACAGTCAAGGTCAGCTACCATTGGGATTATCGATAATCTCATTTTGTAGAGACGTTAAACGGAAAGGAATTGGAGGTTAGAACTTTTAGCGTGTTGTATCTAAAGCTCGAGTACTTACCACCTTACCCGAGCAGCACTTGTTGCTGCCCCTTCATTGACGGCGTCAATTCGCACGCCTGGAATCTCGAACAATTTTGGCTAAGACATCTCCTAAACGTGCAACCTGTTGTAGTTCAGTTTCAGAATCAGAATTTGGTTGATTGTTCATTAATTTTATATTGATATTTTTACAGCCTTGCTTTGAAAAGTTGGGTGAAAAAAGAAAAAAGACGAAGGGCCACGTTAGACAAATATAATCTATCATAAACTATCCGTGTCAACATTATTGTCTTTAAAGGTGCTGACCAATGACGAAATGTAGTTCTTGGCATGGATTGACTTTTTGACTTTTGTAACACAGTACAGATCAAATATATTTTAGCAAAAAGTCTAACAAACTAAGAAAATTATCAACAATTAAATTTGAATGAATAATTTACTAACCCTCTCAGATTCGAAGAAAGTTAAATAAACAATTCCCTATTTAATTGGTTCATTTTATAATCAAATACAACAGAATATTATCTGATTTAAGATCTTACTGTGTTAGCAGGTATCAGCGCTGAATTTGCTGCAAGTTGTATGTATGTATTGGCCCAATTTAGTCTTCAGAAAATGAAAAGTTTGCGAATTTGCTGCCAATACCAACCCTACTCTAATCTGAAATCAGATACTCTGGCCCTGTAAATAAATATTTATTTGCCTACTCAGGTAAGTAAGTACTTTACAACCAACTTTCAGTAATCAATATTATCGCCAGTTGGACTTTAATGACATTTTCAGGAAACAAAATAGGAATCAAAATGGAAGTGCTTTTGGTGTAAATTCGAGCAGGAATCCTAATAAAGGTAATTGAATAGAATTGCACAACAAGCTCCATTTCATCTTCCGCATGATAATTTGTATTACGTAGATACCTATATATATAGGTAGGTACCTACTGTTAAATATCCAAGCAACGAAGTGAATTATTGCTTGCTTAGATCTTTGTGGCAGATCATTTTTCTTTAGCTTTTCCACCTAATCAATGTACTTAAATACAATATATATATAATGTATAATATTGAACCAGTTAAATTATGTAACATTTGAGAATTCTTTGATTTTAGGTTCTAATTCAATTTGCCAATAAATTTTTTTTTATAGAACGAATTAGAAAACATGAAAACAGGTAATTCCTTGCAAAATATTTCTGATTTTTTCTCCTCTCATTTCTGATTTTTGCATATGTTGTTAGAACCATTGCTAGTGGTAAAATACCAATTTTGAAACAACTAAAGTCTCGTGCGTTTTGCGCATGCACAAAAAATCGATATTTTTGCGCAAATTTTTAGATTTTGGCTCATTTCCTAATATCACCCAAACGATGCAATTCACAGAAAATTTGTATAAGGATGTATTCCAAAGAAAATAAAATTGGCTGTGATTTAACTCAAAATTTGTCATTGTATGTATCTTGAGTCGTTTCTGAAATATAGCTTTTCTTAGATTTTTACAATTTTTAAATTGTTACTCTGTAAATTGTAGTTCTGTAAATTAATAATATCTCAGAAAATACTTGCTTAACGAGGAATAGCACTACAATGTATTATAAATCAAATTTATTTTTTTGTCTTGTAAGCATACAAAAACACCCGTCTAAAAACAGGTAGGTATAATCGGCTTTTGAAATCGTCATAAAACTAAAACACCGAAAAATGAGCTTTTGAAAAACTCAATGTACCTACCTACATTTTTAATGGGTTCCAAAATGTCAGAGAGGACTCTTATGAAATTTTCAAATAAGAAGGATTATTTTGATCTTAAATGTAAAAAAAAAATTAATAGACAGTTTTCTTATAGGACTTTCATTTTATAAAAAAAAAATATGGGAGTTGTAAATTCAAATAAAGTATTATTGAATTAAAAACAAAATAAATTTAGTTTGCTTTGAGGTAATTATCTCAATAATGGGAGGGTATTATCTCTGTTATTATGGTGCTCACATTCGATAATGCGCACAAGTTTTTCTTCTTCGCTGAACTCATCATCTAGACTCACTGCAGAGGTATTTTAACAAGAACTTTCATAGAATAACCTTTCAATCCTGCTTAATCGTAGTAAATTGTGAGAAGCAGAAGCTGGAGTAGTGGTTATTGGTACAAGGCCTTGATCAGTACTCTTCCAACCTAAATCCGTAGGGGATTTTTCAATACCCATCCACTTTTGAAGCTGTTGATATGTTCTGAAAGAATGATTGTTTGCGGCGTCTCGAGTCGGAAGCAAGCTTCCAAGTTTTACTTTTGTGTTTGTCACTGACTTGAAAAAAAAAATGGTAGAGTAGTCTATTCAGACTATCATTGTATACATCACCATCGTACCTATAGATAGACTATAAAGCAACAAATAACTTCTCTCCTGCTTTTGCAATGCTTTTATTGCAGGAACTTTCTTGCAAAACTAGAGTCGAAAAGTTGAGGATTTTTTCAAAGTGTACTGCACAGTTTTGTTTTTCTTAGCCAGAAAAGAACAGAAGTAGTCCATCACTTATGTCCACTCCCGAAATAGAGGTTAATTTTTAAGATAAAAAATTGAAAAGTGGCGAAAAAATCGAGTTTTCTTCCATACATCGGTTGAAATCGATTAATAAAAGCAAAATCGCTGAAAACAAATACCAAAAAACTAATTACTAGGCCTTAATTAAATAAAATATAGTTACATAGAAATGAGAGGTAGAATGATTGATTTATGGCGTGTAATAAAGTGATCAAAAAAAAAGTATGTGTCTGACTTAGATGATATGCTGATGAGTTCATAATAAGGACGAAACGGTCCATGCCTTCAGTTTCACCTCACATGCTGAGCGAAACTTTTCTAATTCGTTCTATAAAGAACCTATAGTTGCAAATTGAATTAGAACCTAAATCCCATGAATCCTCAAATGTTAATTTATATACAATGGAGGGGATAATAATTTCTAGCAATCAATTATTGGTAGCATAAGAAAAATTGCGGTGTAATTTTGAACAAAATTACATGTTATTAAATAATGAGCTGAATTGCGTAATAGAGGAAAGGCGTTGATATAGGGATACAAGAACTTTTGTATTTTCAAGGTGTGGGTATGTATCGTATTCTCCTCTATTAATCCATACGTACAATCACATAATATCTACCATTATGTAAGTAACTTTATTTATATCTGCTTTGATAAGAACCTATTATTATTACGACATTAATTATTTACGTTAAGTACCTATATAATAGTTGATTGAAGTTGATTATCACATTGAGTTTTGTGTTAATTTTATTTTATTATGTTTCAAGTTTCATTGACATATTCCAATAACTCATACATCCCAACAGTAATTATGACCAAAAATTAACAGTAGAAACTAATATTTGCAAGTAACCATTGCAAGTTATTTTATATCAAACGGAAGAGTTTCACACTCGCTCTTGGTCATATTTACCGTTTATCCAAAAATTTCCATCACATATTCGAAATAAAAGTACTTCAAACTTCGAAAAATATAAACTTAATGATAATGATTTTTTATGCAAGACAATACCTTCTATTTCGTCGATGAGAGGACTATTTGCGAGTCGTAACTAGCAACAGGAAATGTATGCCATCTAAACTGTGGAGTACCTACTTACTTACATAATTGTAATAATTAAAGTTAAAAAAAAATCAAAATAAGATTTTACACCGGTTCCCTAACTCTAAAGCTACCAAATTCAGGAGTCCATAATGGGCATTGTTTCAGCAGTTCTGCAGCTACAATGTTGGGAAACTCGAGGGCTAATTTGATGAAAGTCTAGCGAATTGTATTGAATGGAAATTATCATACAGTAGCAGAGACTCGATGGTAGTGAAATTCAATTATCTTTGTTGACTAATTATTGTTGTTAATAACTAGACAATCAATAATACAATTCTCGTCATAATTGCGCACGAATCTTAAAATGGCGCCAATATATCGGAGAATATCGTAACCGGCCAGTCAGTTGAAATTGTGGGATGAAGTTGATTAGAAAATTATTTTTAAGGGTTTTTGTTTAAATGAGGTGTTGAAGTGTTTTTTTGAGAGAGATCGTAACAAGCAATTAACTCTAAAAAATGGTTTAAGAAACTCAGAGAAGAACCCATTTAAATTCTAGAAGAATAGAAGTAAAGTTTCTAAAAAGTTCACCACTTTTCACACAATGGTACTTGTTACTCGACTCAATATCAAACGAAAACTTTATTGCATTACAGTTGATATAAGAGTACAGAATAATCACGTTTTACTTCCTTGCTTTAGGAAAACTCGAGATCTATAAAATAACTTTGTTCTTTCAAGCTTACGCGAGAAGGGAGCCCTTTGAAGTGAGAATATTTTATAAGTATATTCAACACTTCACTACCCTGGATAACCTTATATGGAAGGAATTTAGTCTTCAGAGGGTCGTAGTGTGGCAAAAACGTCGATAGATTTATTATGTGGAAAATTGTCGTATAAAACAGCGGTTGGATTGAAAGGCGAAGTAATCGTGGAGTGCTTTTTGATGGAGATATAATGTAAAAATAAAATGCTATGGATATTTGAAGTGTCTATAGGTATTCGTAATTCTGAAAGGATTTTTATAGGATTATATGTATTAAATGTAGCGAATATTAAGAAGAATGCTTTCAAGTAAGTATTTATGTTTTTCCTTTTGTTTTTGTTCAAATAGAACTTAATATTAATTTTTTTTAGAAAGAAAATGAGTAAACGGACTTTATTCTCGGTATATTTAGATCTTCATATTTTTTGTGCTACTTGTTTTTTTTTTTATAAAAAATAAAAGTAAATGAACGTAATACAGGAAATAGTATTGAATAATCTCAACAAAATATTATTAAGTAAATAAAATTATAGTAATAGTTATAATAAAAATGGCCATGGCACAACATTTTTTGAGCAGTCATGATTAATTTTATTATTTCCATTGGAAAAAAAAATCAGAGAACATGATATAGACCCTATACATAATATAAAGAACAACTTTAACTATATGTTTATGATGTTGACATGGTTAGAGCCCGGGTTTTCACGCTGAGGTCCCCAGTTCGAACCTGGCCTGCAGTGTTTCTCGGTGCAAAATAATTTCATATTATTAATCCCGAAAGCACCGTTGCCCTTGTGACTTGACTGCCGCGAAGTAAGGTTTCCCAACATATTGAGCTTCTTAAGAGCAGTCAGTTCGCTACGGTCGCGCAAAACAAGTTGCACTTTGGTCCCAAGTACAAGGTTTTCAATAAGAAGCTCCAATAAGAATATTCCAAAAATTCGCATCAATAGAATACGACTTATGACGAAACGCGCACTTCTAGAACGTTTTTGTTGAATGTTCAACGTCCACCTACTGTAGTTGACATAATCACCATAATTTGTTGCCATTATAAAAGTTGTTGAATAATTGAAAAGGGATTTTTCCCTTCGCGCTGCAAAAAAAACAAGACGTTGTCCAGAATTTCGCCAATAACTGCAATGGACATAACCAGAATGACCGCATCCCATCATGTTAATGATGAAAGAAAGAGAGAGAGAGAGAGAGAGAGAGAAATGGATTTCAGGTCAGTTCCTACCACGTTTTTTGTATTCGTAGTTTAAAACGTTCATCTTCTGTTGTTTGGTAATAATTAGAAAAGCTGTTAAAGATATTTATATAAAGAAGGGGGGGGGGGAGTTCAGAAAAGACCCTACCTACTCAGATTTTCTCTTATTTGATGTTTCAGGAAGTATTCTCTCTCTAGGTCTAGGGTCTAGATGTAGATCGAAAGAGGTTTATGCAATATCGCGGTAACTACCAGCTTTCATTGTCTTCGACTACTCCAAAATATAAGAAATAATATTATGGATAATATTGCTGTTGTAAGAGATAGTGTTGCAGAAGTTCAAGTTGGCACATCAGTTCCCCGAATGTCTTGGTGTTATCTCAAATTTGAATACATTGACAATTAGCATTCTGCGGTGGAAGCGAAATTTGAATCAAAATACTTCTTTATAACAGAAACTTTCATGGAATGTTCCCAAATCCATTACAGTCACTTTGATCATCTCTTATTTCTACTTCAACTGCCACTCTCTAAAAAAAGCTCCATTACCTTGATTACTATACTGTCTACTTCAATATTTCACCATCCGTAAATAATAAACGACTCACTTCGGTCACCCCTCCTTTTGGTATGTAACCGCCAACTACTGTCTTGTATCAATCCAGCAAATGGCTGACTCGAGGTATAATGCTTCTGACCTAACTAAATGACGAGAATCCTCCAGAATTATTAAGTAGGTGTAGGTATACTGGGATTACTGGGCAGAACGCAGAACTAGACATCAATAATTATTATTATGTTGCTTACATACCTACAATTATTATTGAATAGATTTTCTTATTATTAAATCACAATAATAAACATAGGAATGGGGTTATGTATATGTAAATCAGTTCTCCTTGTGCACTCGTGCAAATTTTAACTCTACTAATTTTGTGAATTCTTTCCTCGGCTAGAGACTCTTTTATGAACTTTAAGTATTCAAATTCAGGGCTAATGGGCAATATTAATTCAAAAGCAAACGAAACCCGACAACTTAACTTAATTTATTCATTAAATCAAATTTCCAATCAGAACAATTATTAAAATCATCAATAGTAAACAAGTAATAGTCTACAATTTATAGCTAATAAAAGAAAATAGCATGCTTCCAGATACCTAACTAAAGTCTTCTTTCTTCGCACGTGCCTAAATTTCAAAGGAGATCGTAATATTATTTTATGGATTATGGTATCGATAACAAAGTAATTTATCTATTAATTATCAGGATTTTCGTTTTAGTTATTTGGAGTTATTACTATTATAATTTATTATTGTTATTATTATTAGATGAGGTTTTAATCTTTTATTTAATAGTTTAAGGGTTTTATTATAATCTTTAATTATTTAGTAGTTATTTTAATGGTGATTGCTTACTGCTTTAACCTGGCTGTGCTCAGGGTTGATTTCCTCTTACTATAGTACACAACACTCCGGTCGGTCTTCACCTTAATATCCACGCAAATCCCGAAACTCAATAAGTACCGAGTATACCTACGTAGGTACTCGTTTCGTTCTCGAGCTCTACCGTCCAATTTGCTGGCTAAAGGTAGACTGTCCTTGGAACTCCTTCATTTCATCGCTGCAGGGCTGAAAACCTCCGATCTCCCTTCCTTTCTCTAAATATGCTCGTCTGACTTTTGTCACGTTAACACCTGCAGTCGTCATCTCGATTATTTGAAGCACATGAATGTTCAACTTTACTCACACACACATATTATTTATAACAATAGAGAGTATAGCCAGCTTAGACGCTTTTATAAATCAAACAAATTTCTAACTGGGTGCATTACCCCCCACAATGTTTAAGTTCTTGTAGGCATCAACGGAAAGGCTTGAACATTGTTATCCCCAAAATTAGACCAACAACAAAAAAAAAACAAAAACATCTAAGCAAAAAAATGGTATAACTCTTACTTGAATCAAGCCAAGTCATAGAAACAGATTGGAAAATCAAAACAAAATTTCTTTCTTTGAAGTTAATAATTTTTTTTTCTAAATTTCTTCCAGCATGACTGTACATCATCCCCTAATACTGCATTTAATCCCCGAATAAAACTTGCTACTGAAGTCATTAAACCAAAAGGTAACCTACGAAAAACATAGGTTTCGTTCTCGTATAAAAAACCTGTAAATTTCCTATCCTTTGGCCTTATCAAAACCTGCCAATAACTGCTAGTTAGATCCAAAGCACTCAATTTTTGCCCAGGCTTAAACAAATACAACAATTCATTTGGGTTTGGAGGAATTACATGGTCCGCTTCCATGTTACTATTCAATTTTCTTGCATCTAGACACACTCGAGGTGTATTATCTCGTTTACGAACGACGACCAATGGATTAATATATTCGGTTTGAGCCTTTTCGATTACGCCCCATTCTAACATTCCCTGAATTTGCTCATGAATTACTTCCCGATAAGCGTGTGGAACGGGGTATGATTTGCAACAAAATGGAGTTTCATCTTTCATTACTATTTTATGTTCATAATTTTTCATACAGCCGGGTTGTTCCGAGAAAACCTTACTATGTCTGCCAAATACCTTTAATAACTCAATTTTTTCGCTTTCATTTAATGTCTCAGTTTTTTCAACAATTTCTTGTATTTGCTCCATTGTATAATTCTTAGGTTCCGGTTTTATTTCATTTTTAAACTCAGCATAATCAACCCTAACACCATCGTCACGACGAACACAATCACTATAGGCAAATTCCTGCGATTCATTGTTAAAATTTCCCTTAATCGTTACAGTTTCAGAATAAATTATAATTTGATGTTCTACTATAAAATCGTATCCAAGTATCATATCTCTAATTAAATTCGGCACCACTAAAAACGACACCGGTGTTATTTGTTTGTCTATTGTCAGATTAAGCTGGACCTGGTGGTTTATTTTTTGGCTCTTACCTCTTACTGCGCCTACCAAAGTAACTCCTGTTGCCGGTAAAAACAATAAACCCTCCTTTATTTTTTTAATTTAATCTATTAATTCTTTAGAGATACAGCTCACTTGAGCGCCAGTATCAATCAACGCATATATTGGGCCTAAACTTTCAATCTTTACCTCTATGGACGGACACTCGGGTACACCTGGCAACGTTTCATGGTCTTCATTCAGGATTTTATCTCCGATTTGGTTAAATACCGTACGAATTTGCACTGTTCGTTCTGGTTCCCTGACATTTACATTTTCCTCGACACTACTACTACTAGTACTATAAAACTGCCCTTCAGTTGAACACCTGTTATTTCTGCCTTCACCAATTCCTGCGCTCGCAACCTCAACAGCTACCCCGGTGGTCCCTGCTACTTCCAAATCGACACGCTCGACAATATTTACCTCTCGGTTAGAATGATTATTATTTCTGGGAGGAAAATCTCTTACCTGACCTTGAGGTCTTCTATCATTACGCCATGACGCACTATTATTTTGATTATTTCGTGTATTGTTGTAATTCTGAGACGGTTGGGTATTATAGTTTCTGTTTTGTTCCGGACGCATGTAATAATTTCCCCTGCTCTCATTATTATCATTGTCATGATACCTACGACGTTCCTCTCTATCATTCCAATCGTGGCCATTATTCTGCCTGCTTTGATAACGATTTTGATTTTGGTACCTACGCGAACGACCTTCCATCTCATCCAACTGTCTCAAATAATTTTCGATCACACAAGGATCGTTCAAACTATTCAATGGTAAACTATTTCTTACATTAGAGGGAAAATGGGCAATGATTAACGGAATTAGTTCCGCATCTCTCAGAGGATTTCTAAGATACGACGCGTCTCTCATCAATTTTAAAAAATACTCCGATTTGGAAATTTTTTCATCATATTCCCCATACTGAACTTTTCTTAGCAGTTCTCTTTCTTTACTTATTGGCCAGTAGCGGTCTAAAAACTCCCACTCGAATTGTTCATAGGAACAAATTTCAACCTCTCTCCACTCGAACCAATTTCTTGCCTCATTCACTATCAACCTTGAAATTAAACTTAACCGCCTATCTATAGGAACCATAGCCTCCTCTGCAATCTTACAAAAATTTCTTAAAAATTGGACCGGGTTTGTTGATGATTTCGGATCAAACCTCAAATTGAAACCTCCTAATTCCCTAAATAGTGATAAATACAATTGCGGATTTCCATTCCCGCTCAAATTAGCCTCAAAACTCGCACCCCCCTTTTTAGTAAAATTTGCATCCTCTCTAGACGATTTTTCACTATTACCCAGCTTTCCAACCTCAACTGAATTTTTTTCCCACTCTTTATGATCCCTTTTCTGCTTTTCATTTTCATTTCCAACCTTTTCTATGCCTTTCAAACCGGTCACTTCTTTTAGAACTTTACTGACTACTTCCGTAGTATTTTTTTTTACGACTTGCTCAAATTTTAAAGCCATTGTTTCGATAACACTTTTTTGCTTTTGGTCTATTTCTTTTACACTTTCTATAACTAACTTAGTCCCTTCATCGAATTTTTTAAACAATAATTCCTTATTCTTTTCGTCTTCCCCTCGATTTTCTCCTATCTTATTTGCCAGTGAATCTGTTACAGATTTTAATAGTCTCTCATTCGATTTGACAATATCTTCCCCAAATCCTCTCATATTATTAAAAAAATGCTGCATTAATCGCGCATTGCCTAATTCAATTTTCTCAGCAACAAATGCCATCTGACTCATCCCCTGAGATTTTTCCCCTATATTTTCAGTCTCACCTACAGGTATATCTGTCAAACTTTTTGACTTTGCCATTTCACTATTGGTTCCTTCCATCACTTGATGCTGTTTATTTGCTTTACTCTTTGCTCTAGTAAGCATTACTGTTCCTCTCGTCTAAGCTCGCTATGTACACAATACATCATAAAATTCAATTTTCAAGGTTTCGCATTCTTTTGAATCTTGTTTATTTTTTTTATTATTTTTGTTTTCGTGCCCCACACGTTGGTCGCCAAATATGCACTCGTGCAAATTTTAACTCTACTAATTTTGTGAATTCTTTCCTCGGCTAGAGACTCTTTTATGAACTTTAAGTATTCAAATTCAGGGCTAATGGGCAATATTAATTCAAAAGCAAACGAAACCCGACAACTTAACTTAATTTATTCATTAAATCAAATTTCCAATCAGAACAATTATTAAAATCATCAATAGTAAACAAGTAATAGTCTACAATTTATAGCTAATAAAAGAAAATAGCATGCTTCCAGATACCTAACTAAAGTCTTCTTTCTTCGCACGTGCCTAAATTTCAAAGGAGATCGTAATATTATTTTATGGATTATGGTATCGATAACAAAGTAATTTATCTATTAATTATCAGGATTTTCGTTTTAGTTATTTGGAGTTATTACTATTATAATTTATTATTGTTATTATTATTAGATGAGGTTTTAATCTTTTATTTAATAGTTTAAGGGTTTTATTATAATCTTTAATTATTTAGTAGTTATTTTAATGGTGATTGCTTACTGCTTTAACCTGGCTGTGCTCAGGGTTGATTTCCTCTTACTATAGTACACAACACTCCGGTCGGTCTTCACCTTAATATCCACGCAAATCCCGAAACTCAATAAGTACCGAGTATACCTACGTAGGTACTCGTTTCGTTCTCGAGCTCTACCGTCCAATTTGCTGGCTAAAGGTAGACTGTCCTTGGAACTCCTTCATTTCATCGCTGCAGGGCTGAAAACCTCCGATCTCCCTTCCTTTCTCTAAATATGCTCGTCTGACTTTTGTCACGTTAACACCTGCAGTCGTCATCTCGATTATTTGAAGCACATGAATGTTCAACTTTACTAATTAAATAATATTAACTATTAATATTAACCAATTAAATAATACACACATATTATTTATAACAATAGAGAGTATAGCCAGCTTAGACGCTTTTATAAATCAAACAAATTTCTAACTGGGTGCACTTGTTAATGAAATTTCGGGACTGTTAGATTCTGGAATGGGACTTACTTCAATAATTGGCTTAGACAGTTATTTAAATGAAGAATCAGCTGTTCTGACTTATTGTTGAAGTTCCAGAATAACTATAAAAGCCCCTTCTTCTTCTTTCATTCGTGTGATTCGATTGACTTGACGTTCCCGAATATCAGTCTAGAACATAGCTGTCGTTAACTCTTAAGAGTGCAGCTCCGCACATGAGCCAGAGTAGTGTTAAAAGCCACAAAGGAAGATCACTCGGAGGAGCTCTCAGACGAGTGCTATCAGAAAGATTGTGAAGTCAGTTTGGTTTTGGATGTCATGGCAGTAAGATCAAGAAGAAAGCTAATAATGATAATAAGAAGAAGGCCAGTAAGTGGATGGACTGTTCATTTGGGAAGCTAGAGATGACTCTTTGGAGAGTTGCGACTAACAATAACAAGAATTATCTTACTCTGAATTTTATACGAGCAGTCGGTTAAGTCGGTTAAATAGGTCAGTAGCTTCGTTAATTACTAAAGGATTTTACAGTCTGTTAAATAATACAATCGTGTTACTGAGGATTGCTGCAATGTGTCGAAAAAAATGGGTTAGAAATGCAAGTGAACAGAGAAAGCTGACTTTTGGATATTGTATGAGGAGAGCTTAGAAAAGCTTAACTTCAAATTGTCGACCAAGGTTTCCTATGTGCATTCTTCGCCATCTTGTAAAAAATTTTAATTTTTTTTTGCAATAAATTGGCTCTCCGTCGAGACACGAAAATTGCGATGGGGTACTTCTTTCTTGATTTTTTATGCTCAACAATTCAGTTTATATACATTTTTCACCTACCGTTCCGTTGTTGAGATATCGAAAAATATAATTATGATTTTTTCTCTCAATACAGTCACGTATTTATTTTTAAATGTAGGCCTCCTTAATTGTTTTATAGATAAATCTTAGATTGTTAATTTGTTAAGATTGAAAGCTGCATCTGTTACACTAATTACATTTTAGGTTTGTTGAGCTATTTTCCAGAAAAAAACAGAAAACAGTTCCAGTTTGTGTTATCATTTTCGTAGTTGCGTTGACTTTAACAATAAAAATCACAACAAACAAAAACATCAAAAATTTTAAAAATATCTATCTAAGATTTCTATATAAAACAAGTAAGGCCCATATGAAAAAAAAATGTATGAGTAATTGCCATGATCCATCTTCAGAGGTGAATATCGCGAGAACAGGAGTTTTTGGGGGGTTATGCCCATGGAGAGTTCTGATCTACTCATCGAATACTATTGATCCACAAATTAAACAAAATTTGACAGATAGCCAATTCCCATAAGGATTTTGCGGAATCCTTTACTATGGAAACAATGAGCGTAAAGATAAAAAATGAATATAACCGAACTGTACAGCGTAAAAAAGGCAATTAAAAAATAACCCATCGCAATTTTCGCATCTCGACGGATAACTGAGTTATTGCAAAAAACGCTTTTCTCAAGATGGCGAAGAATGCTCATAGGAAATCTTGGTCGACTTTGAAGTTAAGCTATTCGAAGCCTTCCTCAAACAATATCCAAAAATCAGCTTTCTCGGTACACTTGCCGAACAGAGTTTCCAACCTAGTTTTGATAGATACAAGTTTTGTACTTTGTTTACCAACTACTGTCGTTTACTTTTAACTGCATAATAGTTTACTGACAAGACTAAAAAATAATTTCAAATAAAATGAACGTTGCAAGTTTCTTTTCAGACACTCGTAATATTTTTATTTCGTGAAACAAATTGGAACAATTTATTTGAAATTCCTATGTTAAATTTTTTACTCTTTACTAATCGCTAGCATGATCATTTCTTTTCTTTTCTTTCGCTCACCCGAGTGGGAACAAAATGCCAGATATGCATAATTAATTTAGTTTGAAGGCACGAAAGACTATTATTAAATTTATTCTTTAATAAGAGGTTTCTGGAATGAGCTCGCTCCTGTCCAATTTATAAGTCAATTATTCAGCTTCGTCTCTACGATCTCTCAATGGAGCCTTTAAATTTAATGAAGTCATTGAGAATGGTATTACCCTCAGAATTTTTTTAAACATTTAGAATCAACTTCTAAAACAATTATTTTTCTACATTACCAGAATAAAAAACTTAACCACGATGCAGAAATTATTTAAAGAGGCGAAGAGCTCTTAACGATATCAATTAAATCAAGCCCTATCGATTTTCTTCTATCTTTATACAGAATATCTCAAAAGTGGAGCCCTATCTGTAAACTACTCGAATAGTAGTTTTAAAAATTCAATATAAATGGTTTTTATTGATCGAATTCACCATTTTTAAACCAACGAATTGACGGCATCGACTTACCCCGATTCTAGGAGATCCAGCTGCTCGGAGGGCCCTCACATATGATCTACACCAACTTCAATAAGATGATCCATCCATAATAATAGCACGAAAATTCACGACAATTCAAGAAAAATAATTATTGTTGCGATCACGATTCGATTGCGATCACGACGTTCGTTGGTCTTCTCCGATCCTCCCGTCACGACGGCGCAGCCGATAAGTCGCCTCGTCAGTAAATGGTGAACAGAGCGCGCCAAATCAAACAACAACAAAAAAAAATAACCACAGAAATAGTAACACAATAGACCTAGTTGCACAAATTAACTTAACCAGGATTTATACCGATCCGATCCTATCGCTAACAATAACTACTATAAGTCACAAAAAGAAATAAAAATTAATTCATACATTCATTACTGAACATTCCGCCCACCAAAAATACACCGCGATTTTTAAAGAAAAAAAATTAATTATTATCTAGTTGGTCGAGCTATACACTAACAAAAAACAAAACTCTCAATTTAAAATGATTATCGAAAAATAGTAATTATTCGGCAGTGCCCGGTAAAGGGCATAATTTGACCAACGGACGCAACAGAACTCCGGTGGCAGTCTTCACGCTAGCGACGCGAGGTACTCCATCTGGGCCCACCTGTAGATCGGTTACCCGTCCTAAGCGCCAACGTAAAGGTGGTGATTGTTCGTCCTTAATAACGACCAAATCTCCCTTAATAAGGCCTTTGCCAGGCTTCGTCCATTTTGAACGTTGCATTAACGAATGCAGGTATTCCGAATGCCATCGCTTCCAAAAATCTTGCTGGAGCCTTTGGAGCAGCTGCCAACGATTCAAACGAGACATATTTAAATGAGTGAGGTCATGATCGGGAATTGCGGTCAGCGGCTCCAAAGTTAGAAAATGACCTGGTGTCAAGACCGACAAGTCATGAGGATCCGAACTCATTTCAACCAGGGGGCGTCAATTCAAAATTGATTCAATACTGACCAGTACTGTGTATAACTCTTCGAACGTGAGAATTTGTTCCCCGACGACCTTCGAGAGATGCGATTTAACGGATTTTATACCGCCTTCCCAGAGTCCTCCGAAATGAGGCGCAGACGGAGGATTGAAGTGCCACTCAATTTTTTCAGAGTCCACAGCACCCTTCATCAGGTCCCTTAAATATTTATAAGCACCTACGAAATTTGTGCCACAATCGCTGTACACCATTGAACATCTGCCTCGCCGCGAAATGAAACGTCGAAAAGCTGCGAGAAAACATTCGGCAGAAAGGTCCGAAGCGAGTTCGAGGTGAACAGCTTTCGTGGCGAAGCAAACAAATAAGCAGAGGTATGCCTTTTGAGACCTTGACCCGCGAGACTTACCAAGGGTAACCGAAAATGGTCCACCAAAATCGCATCCTACACACGAGAAGGGTTTTATTTGCGAAACCCGTGAAACTGGCAAATTTCCCATAGTCGGCTGACAAGGAACGGGATTAACCCTAAAACATCTATAACATTTCGATAAAACATGACGAATGGCTCGTCTAGGTGATAGAATCCAAAACTGTTGCGCGATAAGAAACTGCAATGTCCTTAGTCCACAGTGTGAGTATTTCTTATGAAAATGATCGATTATAAGATACGTCAATCGATGTTGACGCGGTAACAATATGGGAAATTTCTGATCATAAGTTAATTTCGCATGCACTAATCTACCGCCTACCCGGATTATACTTAGATCATCTAGAAAAGGACTGAGTTGCCTAAACGATTTTGAGAGCAACTTGCCCCTTTTCAAACACAAAATTTCCTCCGAGAATATGTCGTGTTGGACCAAACGACAAATAACCAATAGACTAGTCTCAAGTTCAACGGGCTTAAGGGAGCTGCTATTAGAATCGAATGCGGAAAAACTGTTTTTGATTGCAAAAGCAAGATTTTTTGCATTGATGCGCCTGACAACCGACGAAATAAATCTCAGACAGATCGCGACGATTCTTTGGATCTTTTCTAGGCTCGAATACCTATCAAACAATGATAAAACAGGATGAGGGTCTAATGCAGTGTGTAACACAAATTTGCGTTCCTCAACCAAGGCTTCCGCACAGGACTGTAACAATTGCGGCGGAATCGGTGTAGAATTCTGGGACGACAACCATGGAGGTCCCGCCCACCATAAAGGATGGTTCAACAATTCAACGGGTAAAGCTCCTCGAGAAGCGACATCCGCAGGATTCTCCCGACCCGAGACATGATGCCAATTTATGGGGCTAACTCTTTCTTGAATGTGAGTGACTCTGTTAGACACAAACGTTTTCCATTGATGTGGAGAGGATTTGATCCATTGGAGAGCGATCGTAGAGTCTGACCAAGCTGAGATCTTAGTGAAAGATAGATTATGGTATGTGGACTTGACGAAGGATAATAGATCAGATAATAATACTGCCGCACACAACTCTAGCCGCGGTAACGAGATCCTTTTCATGGGTGCTACTTTGGATTTAGCCGAAATCAAAAAGACTTTGGAGAGCTCACCCGTCTTGACTTGAAAATAAACGACAGCAGCGTAACCTCGCTCACTGGCATCTGCAAATCCATGAAGTTCACAAATCGAACCAACAGTGGTCGAAAACGAACGAGGTATTTCTAGCGACGATAAACAGGGGAGTTCAGATTTATACTTTTTCCAAACATTGACGACATCATCCGGTGGTTCCTGGTCCCAATCGACTCTCAAGGCCCACAAATGCTGCATCAAATATTTTGCAAAAAACGTCAATGGAGTTAGAAATCCCAACGGGTCGAAAATGCGAGCTAATTCAGACAGAATGCTTCGTTTCGTACATGACTTTGACAATACGTTCGCCGAGTATGAAAACGTATCTCTTGAAGGATTCCAGCGAAGTCCCAAAATTTTAATAACGGAATCTTCATCAAAGTCCAATGGTACTTGTTTGAATTCTTCGGGAATATCTTTCAAAAGTTGTGGACAATTGCTTGCCCACTTGCGAAGTTCAAAACCGCCGCAACGAAGTAGGGCGATGAGCTGCTGGATAACCAGCTTTGCTTCTTCCACGGAATTACACCCAGACAGTATGTCATCCACATAAATCTCATCCTCCAAAATTATTCTCGCAGCTAAAGGATACCGATTGCCTTCATCAAGTGCTAATTGTCTAAGAGTTCTAAGAGCTAAGAATGGTGATGACGAGACACCGTACGTTACCGTTTTCAAGACGTACTCTTTTAGCGGTTCCTTTGGAGAGAATCTCCAAATGATTCTTTGATAATCTCTTTGAAGGGGAGAAATGAGAATTTGACGGTACATCTGCCGAATATCAGCTGTGAAGGTCACTTTATGTGTTCGAAAACGAAGGAGAAGTGCAGCGATATCTGCTTGAAGTTTCTTCCCACATAACAGGGTATCATTTAATGATAATCCATCACAAGTCTTTGAGGATGCGTCAAAGACAACGCGAAGTTTAGAAGTCAGGGAGTCCGTCTTAATAACACAATGATGTGGAATGTAATACCCCAATGAAGGGTCCCTGAGTAGAGACGCAAGTTGCATGTGACCCGAATTGAGATAGTCCTGCATAAAATCATTGTATAGACTACGAAGACTCTCGTTTTTCGAAAGACGATTCTCAAGTGAATAAAATCTACGAAGAGCCCTATCCCGAGAATTCCCTAATGAAGGATTTTCTCCTTCGCGAAACGGGAGCGATACTATGTAGCGACCTTCGTCATTTCTAGTGACCGTCCGCTTATAGAGTTCCTCACATTGAAGGTCATCCGGAGACGACACGACTTTACAAGGAACCGATTCAAGTTCCCAAAACTTTTTCAAAGTGACTTCCAGTGATTGATCAGTGAGGGACGTGACCAGCAAGGAGGTGACAAACGAATTAATTTTCGAAGATATTGATGATTGGTGTTGGATGCGACCGCTCACGAGCCAACCAAAACTCGTGTTAAGCGCAATAGGCTCATTTGGCCCACCCTCTATTCTACCGTTGCACAGGATCTGTGCAAATACTTCAGCTGATAGTAGCATATCTATGGGCTTTGAACAATTAAAATAAGGATCAGCCATCTGCAAATTCGAAAGATGTGACCAGCCCTTGTTTACAAACGACTGACTTGGCATGTCAGCACAAATTCGAGACAAAACGAAAAACTCTACATTCAGTTGAGGAGTTTGTGAATGAACAGGCCGAATAATGCAAGATAACCTGCCCTTCGGATGAACCATCGACGAATTTCCGATACCATGAACTGACTGCGCCATTGTCGAGTACCTGAAACCTAAACGTTTACAACATGACTCGGTAATAAATGAAGCTTGACTACCATTATCGATCAAGGCTCTAACCTTTTGAAGACTTCCAAATGCATCCAAAACATTCACTTCAACTGTCGACAGCAACACCGTAGAATATGACGAGTCAGAATTGGCCACAGCACTCAAGACGGAACCTTGACCGGCTGCGCCCCCCAGCTCAAGACATTCACTGGCCAATACCCTGTCAGCTTTTTCGGAGGAGACGACCGCAGACCTTGGCCTTTCTTTATCACTCTTCTCGAAATGCAGCAATTCATGATGATTTCCTTGACAGATTCGACATCTTGAAGCCTCTCGACAATCTTTCAAGTTATGAGAGTCACTCAAGCAACCTAAGCACAAATGATGCTTTTTGGAAAATACATATCTAGCATGAGGTGCTTTGGCGACGAAGGAAGGACATTTGCTGATGTGATGATAGCTTTTGCAATCCGAGCATACGGTTCTTACATGGGTAACGTCACCACTAACATGCAACGACGAACGACGATAGGACTTTACATTATGTTGCTTAGAAGAAATCGATGCTGAGTATACTTTCTGAGAAGCCGAAGAATTCTGGGCAAATTCCACAGTCCCCATAGCCTTGCAATGATTGCTCAGAAATTCTATCAAATCAGGATAAGTGGGCAATTCAGTTTTACCAAACTCTAACTCAAAACGGGTACGCGTCTTCGTATCAATTTTTCCTAATAATATATTGAAAAGAGGAAAGTCCCACTGATCAACAGGAAAACCTTGCGAATCCAGGGCGGCTAAGTTTTCTTTGAATTTATTAATTAAATCACGAAGAACACTTAGACTCTCCTTCTCCATTCTTGGAGAATTAACGATTTCATTCCAAAATGACGTTGCCAACAGTCTTTTATTGTCGTACCTCTTTTTAAGGTTGTCAAATGCTATGGCATAATTATCATTAGATAAGGCAATTCCTTTAACGATATCTAAAGGTTCTCCCGAAAGACAGCTAATCAAATACTGATACTTTTCAATTCCTGATAAATCTTCATTACTATCAATTAAGGTGGTGAATAAATCGACAAAATTCAACCAATCCTTCAGCTGCCCATTAAAGGACGGTAGCGCAATTCTTGGAAGTTTGACATTATTAGCGACAGGCTGCCGTACCGATTGATTTAATACATTCTGAGCCGAAAAAAGATCATGATAAATCGTTTTAATTTTAAAATAATTTTTATCAACGTTTACCCTAACAATTTTTTCCTGATTAAGTTCCTCATCCCTCTGTTCTAAAACGCTAACCATACTAATGATTTTTGCATTAAAAACCTCAACCGATTTAAAGGTAGTTTCTAAGCTAGCGTATCGCATTTTGAACTCTGCATGCATTGCCTGATCCTTGAGCGCATTTTCAGCGACCACGAGCATTTCATTTATTCTGTCAATATGATGAGCCCTGGTGGCTCTATTTTGCGTTAACTTTTGCAAATTAGCCATTATAAATCAAAAGAAAACAGAAAGTTTTGTTCTTGAACGAACAAATCTAACAAAAATAACTTTGTTCTTTAAATACAAATTTGACTCGATAGCTCGATCAATCTATTCAATCAATTGCTTAATAGACTAATAAACAAAATAACTATTATCTTTAATACAATAATAAAAATTCAATAATTTTATTTAAAAATAAATACCTACTAATAAGAAGGTAGGTACACCTATAGCGAGCGATAAGATTGGCGTTATCGGTATGAAGGCCGGCTATCCAGCTAAAATCGAATTCCAATGGTTATTAATGAAATTATTTTAACAATATTTTTGTCTACTAAATTTCAAATAATTTAAGTAGAACACGACTATTTCTGAGGTTCAACTATCCGGCTCGAAGGACCAATGTAAACTACTCGAATAGTAGTTTTAAAAATTCAATATAAATGGTTTTTATTGATCGAATTCACCATTTTTAAACCAACGAATTGACGGCATCGACTTACCCCGATTCTAGGAGATCCAGCTGCTCGGAGGGCCCTCACATATGATCTACACCAACTTCAATAAGATGATCCATCCATAATAATAGCACGAAAATTCACGACAATTCAAGAAAAATAATTATTGTTGCGATCACGATTCGATTGCGATCACGACGTTCGTTGGTCTTCTCCGATCCTCCCGTCACGACGGCGCAGCCGATAAGTCGCCTCGTCAGTAAATGGTGAACAGAGCGCGCCAAATCAAACAACAACAAAAAAAAATAACCACAGAAATAGTAACACAATAGACCTAGTTGCACAAATTAACTTAACCAGGATTTATACCGATCCGATCCTATCGCTAACAATAACTACTATAAGTCACAAAAAGAAATAAAAATTAATTCATACATTCATTACTGAACACTATCTATCGTGTGAGAAAACGAAAATGTATACAGTGCATTTATTTTAAGTGTTGCCATAGGGAATAGCATGTAAAAAAATACACCCTATGTTAACTTATGTTGTCTTGTACTTTGGAAGTCGTTTTTAATTTTCAATAATAGTACACGTCATCTACTTTACAATACGGCCTTTCAGAAAAGCCGGTCATTGTTCAATTTTATGATACAGGCTGTCCCATTGAGGTGAAAAAACTGCAAGAAACGGTAAGAGATACGAAGTCGGTTAAATTACAAAAAAGTTGCGCTGTTTTGAGACGAGTATTTGGCAATTTTTTTTTCTCAATATTCCCAGAATTTCCTGAAATATCCTGAAAAAACTTGAAACATGCAAATTTATTATTTTAGCCATATCTTCTTTATTATTTAAAAAAAATTATTATTATTTTTGTAGGTTTACATCAGCCGTAATAAGCTACTTATTTGACGTTTCAAAAATTTCCAAAGCCAACTAGATCTTGGGATTTCCAAAGTCAACTTTGTTTTTTTTACCGCCATATTGTTTTTCATGCCATTCGCTATAGAAAAAAGCAAGGAAACAAAAAATCCATCACATTGCAAATAAATTTGAAAATTTTTTTTCTTCTTTTTCAAAAATAAAGAAACAATTTTTTTTATCAAATGTCAAAAAGTGCATTGTTTAAGTGTAGCCATAGGTTATACCCTATATTAACTTATGTTGTACCCATTGTAATTTAGTTATTTGGGTTTTATTGTTGTTTTTATTTATGAATAAAAAATGTTCACATGTTCTCTAAAAAATTAATAATTTTATGTCACTTTGTTTATTCTGACTCCTTTATTAAAGTTTAATAATTCAATTGAGGACTAAATAATAAAATTTAAAAAGGACCGGTTTTTGACATGTTGTATCGTAAAGTACCTACGTGACATGCATGTAGGTAGGTACTATTGTTGAAAATTTAAAACGACTTCTTAATTACAATGGGTACAACATAAGTTAATATAGGGTGTAATTTTTTACATATTATACCTATGGCAACACTTAAAAAATGCACTTTTTGACATTCGGTAAAAAAATTTTCTTTATTTTTGGAAAAGAAGAATAAATTTTTTTCAAATTTATTTGCAATGTGATGGATTTTTTGTTTCCTTGATTTTTTTCTATAGCGAATGGCATGAAAAACAATATGGCGGTAATAAGAAAAACCAAAGTTGACTTTGGAAATCCCAAGATCTAGTCGGCTTTGGAAATTTTTGAAACGTCAAATAAGTAGCTTATTACGGCTTATGTAAACCTACAAAAAAATTAATAATTTTTTTTAAATAATAAAGAAGATATGGCTAAAATAATAAATCTGCATGTTTCAAGTTTTTTCAGGATATTTCAGGAAGTTCTGGGAATGTTGAGAAAAAAAATTGCCAAATACTCGTCTTAAAACAGTGCAACTTTTTTGTAAGTTAACCGACTTCGTATCTCTTACCGTTTCTTGCAGTTTTTTCACCTCAATGGGACAGCCTGTATCATAAAATTGAACAATGACCGGCTTTTCTGAAAGGCCGTATTGTAAAGTAGATGACGTGTACTATTATTGAAAATTAAAAACGACTTCCAAAGTACAAGACAACATAAGTTAACATAGGGTGTATTTTTTTACATGCTATTCCCTATGGCAACATTTAAAATAAATGCACTGTATAGCTTTGGAAAAAACATCATTTTTGAGATTGAAACTGTAAAACTATAAACTATATTATGTATAAAAAAATATTTTACAATTTTCCGGGTTCAGTCTCAGAAAGGAATTTATTTCCAAAAGCCGAAAAATCGGAACGCAGGAAGTCAACATTCGGTACCAACATGGTAGGCACTCCTTTAACTAACACCTGATAACTGAATGCTACCAGACTAGAGGTGCAAGGGTCATATTTCCGAGGTCCTATATAGGATGCTACCAGGTGGAAAATTGAGTCTCCATGGCAAGGACGAAAAATAAATATTAGTTAGATTCACCAAAACTAAGAGCTATGTAGTGTACCAAATAACAGTCAGCAGTCACTCTTATAAAAGACTGCTAGGACTAATGGACCAGATGTAAAAATGTTTCTCAAGACCCCAAGTCTGTATACTTCTGAGGAGATAAACCAATACTATAACAGGCGGAACAATAGGCATTTTCCAATTTAATTGTAATATGTATAAGTCAAAATGCTCCAGAAAACTCTAGGATGAAGTCTGGAGACTTACAGAGAACAAAAACCCTGAATTCCCTTTACACTCCCTTTGTCATAGAACAGAATCTGTGTTGAGAGAGACCCGCAGCGATAAGCAAGAAAAAGATTTACGAGAAAAAATTTCAAAATCTATTATAGACCTATTGAATCAAATATGACCATAGCGCAGAATGCGCTATAAAAGAATAGAATGACATTTCTAAGCCCCGACAAGAAACGGTATGAAAATTTTTTGTATCTTGCGAGAGAGAATAGGTATGAGATTCTTGATTGTACTTTACGCTTTGATTAAGGTACACTATGTAGACTAAAACGAACAACTGCACACAATTATAGTAATGAAGACTGGGAAGAAGATGACTATTTGTCCAGTAGTTCGCTGATAACTGCAGTGGACAACCAGAACTGATCATATTATCTCATCAGGATGTTTTATATATTCTCAGTTTCAAATGTACATCTTTCCTGTTGCTTGGTAATAATTAGATAAGCTATTAAACAGATTTATGTAAAAAGTTCCGAAAGCTCCTCCTTACTATGATTTCTCTCTTATTTGACAATTCAGGAAGTATTCTATCTAGTTGTAGATGGGAAAAGGTTTATGCAATATCCCCATAACTACCAGTTTTCATTTTCTTTTCTACACCAACATTTGATGGCATAATATGAAGATAATTTTAGCAGATGTTTCTGAAGTCCAAATCAAAGAATTGTTAATATTAAATTAAATGTGTAAAATATTTACAGATTTTGTATTCTCGATATTTGCTTTGACTTTCGATATATTCTTTAGTGTAGAATGCAACTAGTCTAATTCCATTTTTCGCCTCCAAGTCACATCGTAAGCTTTCACGAGATCCAAGGACACATTACAGCGAGAACTTTCTATTTATTTATTCACGGTTGATGAATCTCAGGTTCCAAAGCAGCTACAATAAGTTACGCTTAGTTTATATCATATTATTAATATATTATACTAATAAGGTAAGATATATTTAGTTTGGGTATCGCTTGCAGACTAAACTGCAAAAACAGCTTCTAGCATATTCAGCGGTTGGTACTGGAACAAGGTAAGTCTACAGTTTGTAATAAGTCTGCTGTATAATAACAACTTCACATGGTAACTAATAATATGATGATAGGATGAAACACTATCGATTGGCTTGTTAGACTTCAGTACCTACCTATATCGGAGGTATGATGCTTTGCATGTAGTGACTTTTGTTTTGAGGATAACTACTACATATCTTAAGAGGGTGTATTTTTAGTATAAGATATTAAGTTTTTTAGTAATATGTTGGGGATGTAATTCCGCTCCAGACTAAAGTTTTTATAAGTGGAGTTGTTCAGAGTATTCAGCCGATGAGAGCTATCCCTGCTGTGGCCTGTGGTCTATATTCAGATTTCTATTAATCAAATTGCCTTGTTTTATTTTTTGGTTCTCGAAGTTATATGGAACAGCAAAAATGCACACGCTTTGTAAAAAAGTTATACACCTAGACCAAATTCAATAAATTGATCAGTTTCGTGCAGCGTTATATGAATTAATATTGGAAACAGAATATCTCTCTAGGACTAACTTCATTAAAAACAACCAGGTAATCTAGTCTGCAATCGGAACGCCATCAGGCTTCTAGAGGTATTTGCTATTAGCAATTATTGATTTTGCATCGCAAACAATAAATTTGTGGAATTTGGCATGAAGATTCTGTTTCATAGCTGTTATAACACGTTTCGTACGCAATTTAATGTAGAGTTTGGATTTGTTATTAAGTATTTGAAACTCCACTAGGAAATTATTAGTAAGTACCTAATGGAAATTAATGAATTATAAAATGAATACCTAACTCAAGTAAAATTAGGCTTTTCAATAAAATATAGTGTTTACCACCATTGTTTTACCAGCTTGAGGATAGTGTAAGCATTTTGCCAATACAAGAATTCAAAGATCTTGCTTTATGTTGTTGAGTTACCTACATCGGATAGGTATATCGGAACAATAGTGCAATGGTTAATAAACCATTGCACTATTGTAAGTTATACTTCGATGATCACGTCCTCAATATCACCCTGTAGTGACGTTCACGAGCTCCAATAGTGCGTAATGTTTTCAGTTTTTTAAAATCCCCAGGTAGGTACCTATTACTCACCCGCACGTCCGGCCGTTATCTGCTGTAGATAGCTCATTATCGTTCTTACGCTCGATACGTGCGCTAGTGTTTAAATTAAAGAGAGTGTTGCTGGAAAATTACTGTAAAATGCCGAAAGAACTAAAAAGCAAAACACGAAGGAAGTTAGAAAAAATTAAGAAAAATGGATAAACAGCTAAACCTTTCAAGTAAGTACAATAACTTAAAAGTTTTTATTTTTTTTCTTAATTGAGGGACATAAATATCCTTTCTGTCACTCTCTGTCAGTAAATCCTCTCTGTCAGGTTATCATGCTCACTGTAATAGGGGGATGATTAGAACCTCACTTAATGTAATAGTTAAGTGCACTTAAAGAGTGGACAGCAGTCCTAACATGGACCGGTTAGGGACTAATACCCTTAATCGAGTTATGGGGATGAGAAAAGGTCAAAATAAGTATACTTATAGTGATGAAAAATACATAGTAATAATTAGAATAAAGTAATTCTCTCTGTCAGTAATCCTCTCTGTCAGGTTATCATGCTCACTGTAATAGGTGTGGATGATTAGAACCTCACTTAATGTAATAGTTAAGTGCACTTAAAGGGTGGACAGCAGTCCTAACATGGACCGGTTACAGGGATTAATACCCTTAATCGAGTTATGGGGATGAGAAAAGGTCAAAATAAGTATACTTATAGTGATGAAAAATACATAAGTAGTAATAATTCGAATAAAGTAATTCTCTCTGTCAGTAATCCTCTCTGTCAGGTTATCATGCTCACTGTAATACGTGTGGATGATTAGAACCTCACTTAATGTAATAGTTAAGTGCACTTAAAGGGTGGACAGCAGTCCTAACATGGACCGGTTACAGGGATTAATACCCTTAATCGAGTTATGGGGATGAGAAAAGGTAAAAATAAGTATACTTATAGTGATGAAAAATACATAAGTAGTCATAATTCGAATAAAGTAATTTTCTCTGTCAGTAATCCTCTCTGTCAGGTTATCATGCTCACTGTAATAGGTGTGGATGATTAGAACCTCACTTAATGTAATAGTTAAGTGCACTTAAATGGTGGACAGCCGTCCTAACATGGACCGATTAGGGACTAATACCCTTAATCGAGATATGGGGAGAAAAGGTCAAAATAACTATACTATTAAGAGTGATGAAAAAATACATAGTAATAATCCGAATATATTAATAATCATATCAATAGTGATGACTTATAACAAAGAATCATATTAAGGCAGGTGACTCGTGTGATATCACTGATATCACTAGCGAAGAATAACAGCCAGCTAGTTAAAGAGTGGAATATTCCTGGGAACTGTCAAACTCTCAGGGAACCAAGACTCAATACGGAGGTGCAAACACTTTTGTCACAGGCCGAATTGAACTATACAGCAATCCGATTGTTGTAATCGTTAAACATCAATCGTTCAGTAAGCATTATTAACGATACGGTTCTACAAAAACGTTATCAAATAACGGAAACATTGACTAGTGGACCACATCTGCAACAGTGGATGCTGGAAAGATTCTGACAGACATGCATCACACAGTATCTACGCACAGAAAATTCAAATTAAATCATGATGTCAATGCCGCAGTTCAAAAAATATCAGTACAATAAAATGCGGACACGTTGCCTTTTGTAATAACGAAAAGGGCGACCGAGCAAGCTGAACCAGGAAAAAACCTAACAAGGGAAAGTTCCTATACAAAAATCATCTTCTGAATTATTTCAGTCTATTATAGAACTTAGGGAAATTGGAGCTATTGGAGCTCCATTGTTATAAAACCCAATGGGAATTATAGGTTCATAAAAATAAATAAATATCATATGGCTGTGGTAAAGCCCAAGTGTCAGAAGTTTTCAAGTAGCCACAATAAGGGCCTCTGACATAACTTAACGACTGCAGTGAAGCAGCCGGGACCCCCTTTTTAGGACCTCCCGGAGCACAAAATAAATCTCAAAGAACTAAATAATTATCTGAACTGTCCACATTTTAAACTTGAGGATTTCAGAACTGTAAAAAACCTAATAAATGAAGGATGCTATATGAGTACCTACGGTTGATCTCAAGAATGCATATTTTTTCAAATTCAAATACGATAACCACCTTTTTGGGTTTACGTGCCTTCCAAATAGTCTTTCGACAGCACCATATGTTTTTACAAAAAATTTTAAACCTATCGTGAATCGCTTGAGATCTATGGGTCATGTTTCAATAATATACCTTGACCCATATGATATTGATGATATTGATTGATAGAAAATAAATAAATAAATAAATAAAAATAAATAAATAAAAATAAAAATAACATCTCTAGATTTTATTATAAATTATGAGAAAAGTTGCCCAAATCACAGTAAAAATATAACATTTCTATAGGATTTGTTTTCAATAGTCAGGAGATGATAATGTCAATTCCAAATGAAAAACAAAAAATTGTCTCACAGTTACCAATGTTCTTGAAAATTAATAACTCTTGTCGCAGCTATGCTGTAACTACCGTTGGGTGCATGTGAAACAATTTGAAAGGGAAAATATCTAGGACTTAAAAAAAAAATAAAATTCAAATTATGATAAGAAGATAATTATTCTGAATTATCTCTTAATAGATATCGATTCGTAGTCGGAAAGCTTGAAAAATGCGAAAATGAGCAATAAATAAACAAACAATATTTTACTATAATCTGCACCGATGCATCCAATTCAGAATGGGGTGCAACAAACTCCCGAGGGGTTTGGAGCTTACAGGAGAGTGCTTATCATATCAATCAGCTGGAACTCATGGATGTGTTCAATTTTAAAAGGCTTTGCGAAAAAATAAATAAATAAATAAATAAGTAAAATAAAATAAAATATATATATTATAACAGGCATACCCTTTTAAGATAAGCTAATATTACAGCCATAGCCTACATAAATCGCATAGGCGGCGTCAAGCATGGGCCATTGAACAAAATAAGGCGACAAATTTGGAAATGTTGTTTCTGAACTGGGCCTATCAAACGTAAATTTAACTGCCTCCCACACCTTAATAATAAATGCAAAACTTTGTATCTTGGCGTCCAGATCCATAATCAGCAACAGTAGATGCTTTCACATTATCATGGACTAATACTTATAAATTTTTACGCAGTTCCGCCCTCCCCGCTCCGATCCACGGTGATAAATAAATTTTTGATTGATAAGGCAAAATATATTGTTGTTTTTCCACCATGGAAAACACAGCCATGGTGTCCTGCATTGCAAAAATTGATTGTTTCTGCGAGTTGCCAATTTTGCACACTAATAAAACTTTACTCTCATCTTCTTTGAGACAACCTCATCCTCTATGGGAAAGCCTTACCCGGAGAGCAGCACGGTTTTCCGGGAAGCGTACATCTTAAAAAATGTTCCTGGAACTGCTTTAAAAACCATATGATACCATCTCTTAGCGAAAAGACGTTGAAGCAATATAGCTCCACGTACAAAAAATTGTGGCTTTGTGAAAGGGTGGAAGTATTTAATTCGGACCCAAATAAAATAATTAAATTTTTATAGGAAGAATATAATAAGGGGGAAAAGTACAGTACCCTTAACAGACATAGGTCTGCCTTGAATACATTATTACAACCAACCGATCAGACCATATTAATGAGATTCTTGAAAGGGGCTTTTAGAACGGGACCAAAATTCCCAAGGTACAACGAGATATGAGATCTGCACCCTATACTAGTGTATCTTGAGCCTCTAAATCCTGAGCTAAATTCATTGGAATCACTGTCTTTGCAACTGATTATTATAAACTTACTCTTCTTCTAGCATTATCATCAGCACAAAGAGTACAAAAATTAGCAAAGATCAAGTTATCAAACATAATCCATAATCAATGATGATAAAGTTGAAGTTGTGATAACGGATCTAATGAAAACTTCCACATCTAACAAATGCCAACCAAAAATAACATTACCCTATTTTAGAGAAAGGTCAAACCAATGCGCTTCGTCAGTACTCATATTTTACATAGACTCAACAAAAGAATTCAGAGGAGAGATAGATCAATTATTACTTACCTTCAAAAAGCTATATCATCCAGCGACTATTCAAACAATCAGTCGTTGCATTAAGGCTGGCCCAAAAGCCAGAATAAATACCAGAAAATTCAAATCGCATAGAACGCGACATGCAACTACTTCCGCTGCTGCAACGAAAGGCCTCAGTGTTGAAAGCATTCTACAAAAACAGCACTGGGGTGGACAGAAAACTCAAAGGTAAATAAATATTATAATCGACCTGTAATGAAGTATCAGGCAAGTTGCGTCAAATCAAAAATTTTAGGTCAGTTATTTGCACCTAGGCAAATAAGTTCATTTACTTGAATTGGTAATTAATATTTACATAATCTTCGTCTGGTTGAAACATAGTTTTACATCAGTGTTATTATTGGTTTTAAATTCTGTGAGAAAAGTATGTAACTTTGATAACGGAAATAAATATTACTCTGCATGGTTAGTAGGTATGCTTCCTAATTTTATTCGCCATAATATTCCAGCAAGCAACACCTACCAGGAAACAGGATATTTTTTAGATCGGTTGTGCTTTAAACATCTACAGGGTGATATTGAGGACGTGATCATCGAAGTATAATTAGAGGTTAAACGACTTACCTGGTAAGGAAGTTCAATCCTCAATTATACGAGATGATCACGTCCGAAAATATCACAACCCACCCGCACCCTATACCCAACTGATAACGATCTAAAAAATTGAAAAAGCTCAGAACGATAATGAGCTATCTACAGCAGATAACGGCCGGACGTGCGGGTGAGTAATAGGTACCTACCTGGGGATTTTAAAAAACTGAAAACATTACGCACTATTGGAGCTCGTGAACGTCACTACAGGGTGATATTTTCGGACGTGATCATCTCGTATAATTGAGGATTGAACTTCCTTACCAGGTAAGTCGTTTAACCTCTAATTAAATCACTCAAAGAAAACATAAAACGTTTCGAGAAACCAAACAGGAACTATTGCGAAAATTCATTGAAGAATGAATATTTTTTGCAGGTAACTCAAAGGATTACTAAAATTTTGTATCGCTCTGGTAAATGGAATCAAAAATTATTTATAGCAATACGTATTTTCATTACTAATCTAAGACGTGTTTATTATCTACAGACAGCGCATGTTATTTGAGTTGCTGATTTGACTCCCATACGGGGGCAAAACATTCGGAAACCAGGTAACAAGAGATGACAATAGTGCTTTGTTAGTTGGTTCTGCATGTGATTGCATCAGCCCCTCAACTGATTGCAAAAAGTTTTTCCAGTTTTTATATTTTACCTACTATACGTCATGGATTCATCGAGTACCATGTCCGAAAAATTTGGACTACGGTTATTGGTGAGATGGTTTTACGAGAAATATGCTAACTGCTGTCTTACCAGTTTGATAGGTTTCGACAAAGCTTTTATTTTTTATTTGTCGATCTAGTGTCTTCGTATCTTTAATCGGCGTGCATAGAACTGATAGGTTTGCCTAATTATTGGTGATTTGCCAAAATAGGTTTACGGAGATTCCTGCTGGTTCAGATGCTATAAAATGGTAAAGGTATACGTATATTATTTCCGAAAAATTGTATACAGGATGAGCCATCGAAAAGGTAACAAGCCTAATAATTTGGAAAGTGAAGATCTATGCAAAAAACGCCGAAACAGGCCTTATCATCATAGGGAACAGATATCGAGTGATACATCATTGAAAAGCTACTTGAATTCTCCTTACGACGATATCCAGCATTTTGAGTTTTGCATATATACAGGATGGCCCAACGAAAACCTAACTCGCCTCAATAATTTAGAAACTGAAGATGTACGCCAAAAACGCCGAAACAGGTCAATTTTGTTATCAAAGTAGGCATATTTTCCTGACAAATTTAACTACCCAAGTTGACCCCCTTGGCAGGGGTAGCTACTCCATTGCTTATCATCATAGGGAACAGATATCGAGTGATACATCATTTGAAAGCTACTTGAATTCTATATCCCCCTATATCGAGGGGGATAACTAAATCGACCTGTTTCAGCGTTTTTCGCATACATCTTCACTTTCCAAATTATTAGGCTTGTTACCATTTCGACGGTCCACCCTGTATAAACGGCCAAGTGAGAAATAAGATCTATCTCTCTAATTCAATTTCTATATTACTTGTATTAAATTTATTACTAGTCCCTCCACGTATTTAATGAATCTGAAGGCCTAAAGTCCAAACTGTTGGAGGTCAGCCAAATGCCTTATGCCTTCAACAAGGAATCACACTTCTCGTGTCTAATCAATATTGCAAAGTATATAGTTGTAATATTGCTAAACCGAAAAGGAATAAGACAGAAAACAAAATTTTAAAGGAGGTTATTTTCGATTATTTGAGTTCAAGTTGAAATTTTCAGGAAGAACTAGATTACATAACTCGTATTAAAAATATATACTGGGAACAATCGGCATCGATCAGAATATGCGAAAACAGTACCTACTACAAATGTCCATATAAAGCGAGGAGTACGTCAAGCATGCGTGCTATCTCCTCTCCTCGTCAAACTTTACTCTGAAACGGTGTTTCAAAATGCATTAGAGAACATGAAGAAAGACATAAAAGTAAATAGAAAAATTATTAACAATATAAGGTATGCAGATGATACCGTCATTCTAGCAGGCAGTCTAGAAGGGCTACAAAAACCTATAGATGCAATTACGAAGGAAGGTGATACACTGAGTCTGAAGATCAATATTCAAAAAACGAAAGCAATGGTAATAAGCAAGAACCCGAATAAGCAAGCAAATATACGTATCTATAATAAACCGATAGAAAATGTTATCAATTCAAGTATTTTGGCTCATAGGCAACAAAAGATCTAGATCCAGAAATTGAAGTCCTAATCCGTATAGAATGTGCGAGATCTGCATTCCTCATAATGAAAAACCTTCTCATGAAGACTACTCTGTCACTTGATAACGACAATAACCGATATCGTTTTGTTAAAACTTATATATATTCCATCCTTCTATATGAAGTTGAAACATGGACCTTGGGAAAGAAATCCATGAGACGTCTGGAGGCCTTTGAGATGTGGATCTATCGATATCTCACTTCTGAGGATATCATGAACGCAGCATATCTCTAACGAAACGGTTTTACGAATGATAGGCAAGACAGAGAACTTTTAATAGACATAAAGACGCGCAAAACTAGCTATCTAGGTATATCTAGCTATCTAGCTATATTGAGGAAGAAATTATGAGCTCTTGAGAATAGTCATGGAGAAGATTGAGGGGAGGAGTAAGTTCCTGGCTGAACGATGTTAGAGAATGGACGAGACTCGACACTCACTCGTTATTGAGAGCAGCACAGGACAGACAACAATTTTCCAGAATTGTTGCCGAACTCCAGTAATGAAGATGGCACCTTAAAAATGCAAAAAAATAATACAGAGGTAACTGCAAATCCGATCTCAAAAATCAGTTGAGGTAATTTTTTAAATCCTCACAATTACCTATATCTAACTGGCCAGTTTGTTGTTGTTAAACCAAGCACATAATTATTATATGTATGCATATCCCTTTATTTTACCTTGCAGAGGAAAACAAATTTGCGTAGAATGTACCTATTAAAACTTGGAGGATAATAATTAAAACTTATCTTTACATACCTTTTGTGTTTTTTTTACCAATACTATCGTATGTTGCGCCCAATCTTCCACAGAAGATGCGTTATGTTTACATTTTAATTATTCAATTCCATATAACAAGTTTAGGTTGATATAAGTCGACGTAGGTATCCCCTTTTTGCTTGAGGGCACAGAATTATAAAGTTGTGTGTTTTGGCACAAGTTATTGTGTTTGGTGTAACGGCGAATTAACCACTACACAGCATGTCTTTTGTCTTTTCGTATGCCACTAATTACATAGCACTTGCATTAATCATGATTTATAAAATTTAGCAATTTAGGTATTTAAAGTGTTAATCAAAACAACGTTCAATAGTACATGGAGGGTGCTTTTATTAAGATAATGTTTTATTTTATTTGTTTATCTATTGTTTCGATTTTATTTTTATTTTCAAGTTATTTCTAGTAATTATCTAGCTACATTCCAATTTTTTTTGTAATCATTATTCCAAAGCAAAAATTAGGTAGTAGGTACCGAAAGTATTATATGTAGAACATTAGTGCAATTATTTTTCAGATTAAACATGCCATCGATTTAAACTGGGTTTTAGGGGGGATATTAACTGGGTTTTTAACTATAGGGTTGAAATAGGGACTGCGCAATGGGCCAAGATAGATTACCTGGATAGAAAATTATGATAAAGAGTACGGAAGCTAATCTTTCCTCTCTTTCTGATCGGTAGCAAGTTGAGACAGAACAGACCATCTCTATTCATCAACAATCTTTCAACACATTTTTTTCTTCTCACAAGACTGAGGAATAGACAGGAAAGTTATACAAACTGTAAGTGATACCACAAAAATGTATGTTTACCGTTTTATTACTTATCTTCAGTAAAAAACAATAATTAAGCAGATAAACGTGAATAATTTTTCTATGGAAGCTTATGCATTTTTGTTTCTTCAAAGCTGCTTAAAAACCGTATTAACTTTACTTATTAACGTAACTTAGAAACGAGAAAGTATCTGCAACGTAGAAACTCTATCTTGAGTGATTAATAACGATTCAGTAAAGCATGCCATTATTATACAGGGTAAGTCTTTATTAATAGCGCATTTCCTCAACCTATTTAATTGTAGGGGGCAATTCATGCAGCACAGGAAAAATAGTAAAACATATTTATTTATTAAATTAACTGACACAAATATGAAGAGGTAAAGTTGAGAACTCAACTTCTTTAATATTGACAGTTTGAAAGAATTTGTTTGCTTAAAATAGAGACTACGGCCTCTTCTTTCAAATAGCGTTTTTTTTTTTCAAAATCGCGGTTTAAATTTATATGCAACGAAAGTAACTTCAGTTTTCTGGCATTCCATCAAAAAAAAAAAAAAAAAAACTGAAGGTAATTTAGTTTCATATACATTTAAAAGGTGCTTTTTATAACAATTACCTAATCGTTAAATGCTCTTCATATAGGTACCCATTCATACGTACGCTATAATATTGACACGTTAGTTTTCAATGGAATTTGCAAGCGTAGATAATTATTATGAAATTACGATTCATGATAAATTGTTTATAATAAATAAAAAATAAACATCATAGGTACTTAATACTTAGATCAAAAAATAATCTCTATTATCACTTATCAACTTGTTAAAGGTTGCGCAATCGCAATGTTTCGTATTTAGAGGTGAAATAATAATTACAAGACCACTGTTTTTATTCGTGATTGTATAAATTCGCTTTCAACCTCAGTTACATTGACAGACGAGAGGTCAGTGAACAAGTTATTTCGCTGACAGTACGAGTAGTGATTAATCAATAATGGCGTTTAACGCAAACGGTAAGTTTTTCTTCTGGTATTTTATTAATCAAAATCAAACCTCGACACAAACCAAAGATATCCATACACTGAAGCCGCCATTCATAGAATAGAATAACCTGTTTTTGTGATGATTCGCCGCACGCCAAAGCTGATATGAAGCAGCGGGAAATTCAAACATATCGAAGTAAAAGTAAAGAAAACCAGAATCTTCAGATCAGCTTAATAAGATTAGATACCTAGTATCTTTAATAGGGTACCGATATAAATTGTTGCATAGATAGATATTTTTTATACTGAGTGATTCAGGTTTAATGTTCTGTTTCAATGCTATTCAAATGTTAAATTTCTTAACAGCATAGATAATCTGAGGACGTAAATGAATAAGCCCAAAAAATTAGGGGATGTTCAAAATTCATTAAAAATTTCTACCGTATGCAAATGGCTACGATGTAGGTACTTAGTTAAATCTTTTTTTCCCGAAATAATTAAATTTACGAAAAACCACGAGTCTTTTATTAAAAATAAATCAGGGTATCAAAAAAAAAAAAAAATTTAAAAATGTCGGTACAGCTGTAAAAAATGTTACTAATAATAGCAAGCTACGCCTACTTTATTTCATTTTTTTAAATAGTTCCGTACATAAAAAAATTAAAACTACTTTTTTGACTCCTCCCTATTCAAGGGGTCGTATCGGATCTCAACAGAGGAGAGGCGTATGATTTAATTTCATTTGAAAAACCTGCTTAATTTTAAACAAAGAATCATCCTCACATTGTTTTGCAGTTATTCAGTTTAAATCTACATTACTTATACTACGTTACTTGAGACGTTACTTAGTAATAAGATTGTATCAGTCCTTACATAGGGTAATATTTTTTCCGCGATACCTCCACTTTCAAGAAGTGTCGGTATTCTTACAAATGAAAGTAATAAATTGGAAGGCCTACACGATTTTGCCTTAAAATTTATCGTTCCCAATTTCTTGATCAGGCAACGAACATGCTTAAATATTTTTCCTATTCCTAGAATATTTAAACTGAAACAGACAATATTTATTTTGTTTTCGCGATAAAACTAGCTTAACTCTTAATTAATTTTGAAAGCTAGAGACAAGAAATTGAACAAAATTTGATAATTTCGCCATAGCCAGGTTTCAGAGAACATCTTGTAGGTATAAGTCCTATCCACAAAATGCAATTTTTTAAAAAAGGTCCTTTACAGGAAATGTCGAATGAAGAAGTAGGTCCCTATTTTTTTAACGTTATTGATAATCTTAAACATGAAAAAGATGACTTTAAACATGTTTAATGTTATGATAATCAATTGACAATATTAACACATATTTTCTTGAATTTCAGAACATCAACACATCCGTTTTAATCCCCTAAAGGGGGAGTGGGTGGTTGTCTCTCCCCACAGAGCTTTGAGACCATGGAGCGGTCAAGTAGAAACCGCACCTCAAGAGAAAATTCCCAAATTCGATCCTACAAATCCTCTATGTCCAGGCGTCACACGTTCTTCTGGAAAAACTACCCCCAACTACGAATCAACCTATGTGTTTCCTAACGATTTCCCAGCTTTACTAGAGGAGGGTCCAGAACCGGAAGACTCGGATGATCCGCTCTTCCAGACAAAAGCAGCCAAGGGTACTTGTAGAGTGATCTGCTACCACCCCAGGTCAGATTGTTATCTTACTAGCATGTCTAGACAAGAAGTTGTGAACGTCATTGAAGAATGGACCAGGCAAGTAGAAGAGCTAGGTAAGAAATACATTTGGGTGCAGGTATTTGAAAACAGAGGAGCAATGATGGGTTGCTCGAATCCACATCCCCATTGTCAAGTCTGGGCGTCTTCGTTTCTGCCAAATGAGCCTAGGATCAAAGATCAGCATTTGAAGGAATATTATCAAAAGTACGGCCGACCATTATTGCAAGATTATGTCAAAAAAGAGCTAGCGAAGAAAGAGAGAATAGTACTCGAGAATTGCGAGTGGTTAGTCGTGGTCCCCTACTGGGCAGTGTGGCCTTTTGAGACCATGGTTCTTCCAAAACGGCAAGTGCAACGATTTACCGACCTGGATGCTTCTCAAAAAGATCAGCTAGCCCAGGCTTTGCAAATTCTAATTTGCAAGTATGATAACGTTTTTAAATGTTCTTTCCCTTATTCTATGGGGTGGCATGGTGCAGTAACTGGGGAGAAACTGACCGAAGATCAGCCTCATTGGACATTTCATGGGATGTATTATCCTCCTTTACTTAGATCTGCTACTGTGAGGAAGTTTATGGTAGGATATGAAATGTTAGCTCAATGCCAAAGAGATATTACCCCGGAAAAGGCTGCTGCTATGTTAAGAGAACAGCCTCTAACAAGATTTACCTCATAGACTTATAAGCTAATATAGAGAGTAGGTAATAAATATTTTTTATATTATTCATCATTAATAAATTATACATACGTACGTAGTAGGTATAAGAATAATAAATAATCAATATGGAGAGTTCTATTCATTTAAATGTGAAACCTAGCTATTACTCGATTTTTTTTTTCTAAAATTGTCTAATTTTTCTAAAAGTGGTCGTTGGTTAATACTGATAAATAAATACCTGTACCACCCGAATCCAGCGGCTGCCAGTCCAACTACTATGGCAGCACTGAGTCCTGCTACAATTGCTATAAAATGAACCTGTGAGAGCCCAGCCTTTCCTTTATTTTCGGCAATTGGTACCACGTGAACTCCATCTTGGGACTGCATCCAATTTTCATTCATGTTAGTGCCATCGTCAGGTTTATACTTTAGGCCCTGTAAGAAAGATACGTCGCTTCGATGGTACACGTCGATAGTCTTGTCATTTTCAGGGATCTCCCCTTTAGGTTGGGGAATATCGTGAGAATCGGATCTAGAAGAGAGGACACCTGAAAATATATTCCTTTTATATCTTTGGTGTTGATGAATGACTATGGGTGCCCCAGACTTAATTAATCAGACTGTTATGTCTCAAAATAGTCAGGTTGAGATAATCGAATCGAATAAAGGGAATACTTATTTATTATTTAATTTATAAAGCTCTCTGCATGGCAGCATGAAAACAACCCTCTTTTTAACATCCCCTAAGTTACAGCTACCACCCTTAAAGAATGAATAGTACCCTTTATAAATTTTTGTACGTGAAAAACAAGTATTCGATTCTCTGTTAGCTGTTTTTTCAAATTCAAAATTGGTTCAGAAATAACCAAGAAAACATGACTTTTTATCTGAACTTTGTCTGAACGACTTTAACTGTCAAAATTTATCAATAATTTGATTCCTATGAGGAATTTTTTTTAAATAAAACAAAAGCACTTAATCATGAACGTTTAACAATGACTGTCATCTTACAAAGTAAATTATTATTGATAAATTTTGACAACTAAAAGTCATTCAGAGAAAGTTCAGATAAGGACCACCTTGATAAACCTTTTCTTGGTTATTTCTGAATCACTTTTGAATCTGAAAAAACAGCTTAATAGAGAATCGAATACTCACTTTAAATATACGAAAATATATGTATATAGAGTGCTATTAATTTTTTTAAGGGTGGATGCTGTAACTTAGGAAATGGTGAAATGGAGGTTGTTTTCATGGTGTCATGTTACAGCAGAGATTTAAAAATGATAATAATATCTCTTTTATTCGGATCGATTGTCGCAACCGTTCTAAGAGATAAGGTGTGATCAATTAAGTCTGGAACAGCCTGTATAATAGAGAAGTTTCGAAGGATAGGTATTGCATTTTTCAATGAAACTTTCATAAAAATTTCATCATTTAAGAACCGTTATAGGAGTTAAACAAAATTTCATCGCTCGCTTGATAAAATCAAATAATAATAAAAAAAAAAACAAAAAAGAGAAAAATTTATGCATGGGACAAAAATTCAAAGTTGAAAATTGGCACACCAACATAATAGTATAGTCACTAAATTTTACAAACCACGGAGTCCGCTACTCTTTAACCTAATCATGGACATAATCATACAAAAAGAGTCACTATGAACTTCTCTATGCTGATGACATCGTACTTATATCAAAGAAGCTTTTGGAGATTATCTGGAAGGCTGGCGGTCAGTACTAGAGATCGCTAGGTTGAAGATAAGGCGTCAAAAAACGGAATTAATGCGTTGTTGGTTTTCCAACTGAAACCAACACAGTACAATATTGCTTCAAACTCATTAGCCGAAGGAAGTTGACAGATTTTAGTACCTGGGTTGAACCATTTCGAACGATGACATATCGATACCGATGTTACCCATCGGATTATCGCTGGATGGATGAAGAATTAGGAGGCGAGAGCTTCAGGGTATGTTGTGCCACAAGCTAGACTATGAAAAATGTACATTCATCTACTGACAAAACGTACACGACCGAAATGAAGATGTTGAGGAGGAAGACCACATTTGTGGCAGCTTAATGTTTTTTTTTTTACTTTTTTTTGTTGGGTATACTTACTTAGTGAGCCATGAAATATTTTTTGTTGTGCTTTTCATCCAAAAACGGTTCTGAAATTGCTGAATGTTAATATTTAAGGCTATACATTTCTTCTATTTATACCACTTCGTATTTTTAAGGTTTCTCAAATTCTTAAGAAAATCCCCATTGAAAATGCATGTTGAAGCATTTTCCCGCCACATAGTAGAGGTATCATTATTCACCTCTTATTATTTATATAAATATTTTTTACTTCAAAGCAAAGAAACCTACCATAAATATCATTTGTAGGCGATTCATAAAATCTCGGATCAGAAGGCATGTAAGCGAATTCAGCTGGATCATCGACCAAACGAGCAGCTTTGATAGCTCTATCTCTGTCGGTTTCAATGACATCTTCTTCAAAGCTCCCTTCTTGGTTTCTTTCCATTTGATGACGGCTGCCGTGATGCGTACTTGGAGGATCCTCTTTCTGGAATGTAGTTTCCGGTACCCTTGTGTTGAGATCTTTGATCATCGGAATGGTTATAATTGACTCTGCTGCTGGAGAATCCTCGAAAGCCCCTTCAGCGTCTCCGTCGTCAAGGAAAGTGAAATCTTCATCTTGTGGGTATGGTCGCACGTCATTTAAAATAGCATTGCTGGAGAAAGGTAACTGATCTGAAAATGAAGCTTAATTAGTATGTGTACAAACCGGTTGGATAAGAAAATCAAGGTTCGTTTATTTTAATTTATTCGGATCTAAACGAACTTGCATCTTAATTATTAAATATTAATTTTACGAGACCCCATTTTGCCATTTATTCCAGTGTTTAAGTTGCAGGATTTTTTTATTATTATGCTTTTATTTGGTATACCTGTCTCAAATTGTGCAACAAAAAAGTATGCTTTGTAAAGTCTTTATTGCACACGCGTGTTTTTCAGGCTAAGAAAGAATCCACAGGGAAGATGCACTTGGCAAGCCACATCTTCTTAAACTTGCAGCGCCTACTAGGAAGACTCGAGTATGCACTTATATCTTAACTTTATTTTAACTGAAGATGCATATGCACCTGCAGCGGAATCCCTTCGATCCTCTGAGAGCGGTTCATAACGATTCACGTTGAATTTGGTGAAGGTTGTATTTATCAGGAAGCACATCCGTGGGAACGCTGTTTTAATTTGACAGCGATTCTGTACATAAAAGAAGTAAGATGGTAAATGAAATAATATGGTAGGTGCGAGGAGTACCAAGCTGAACCTGATATAGATGAGCTATTGCGGCTCGACGTGTATTTTTTAAAGACACGAAATAGTACCGAAAGAAAGAATTCCTAGAAGCAAAATATCTGATTGTATACTACGAATAATATATAATGCAGTACAAGTTCCCTTTATTTTTCTTTAGTTTTATTGAAGAGGTTTCTAACAGATGAAACCTTTGCTAAAGCTTCAGTCTACTTTCAGCACACGCACTTTTATGCTCACCTAAAATCGGGGCTTTGTTTTTGAAATTCATATAACGTAAATATTCTTCTAATCTCTGCTTAGGGGTATAGTACGTTGGAAGATCCTGACCGAGCTTTTCATCCGAGTCGTCATCCAGAATTAGCTCTTGGGGAAGTTCATATTCGAGTATATTTTGATTTTGTCTGGCTTTCTCGTATACGTCTAGTGGATAATTCTGCAACGACCAACCGCTTTTGTAGGGATTCCTGTATCCGTGAGACCTTCCGATGATCTTCTCAATTTCTCCAAAAGGCAAAGCATGACCTGAAAATTATTATTTAAATTAATATTATATTAATTTTATATTAATAAAAAAATCACAAATAAATATCAGAAAAAGGTATATGTATAGTCCAGTCAATAAATGACCCAAAATGAGGTGTAGAGTGCGTAAGCAGGTAACTAAGCGATTCCTTCAGAAACTTGTTCAGGGGGCTTAGGTTGTTAACATACCAAAAGTCCTGACTCCTAGGTGATGAGCGGGGGGGAGGAGGGGGGGGTAAAGGTACGAATTTTGGGTTTTTCGCTTATATCTCTAAAACGGTGCATCGGGGAGAAATATTTTCAGATAATAAAATGGAGTTCTTAAAATTATCTAAAACTTTTATATCATATGTTTTTTTCTAATTCCTAACCGTTTTCGAGCTATACCCTCGGAAAAAGTTGAAATTTACAAAAAAAATCAATTTACGTCAAAATATTCATAAACATTGCATCATATTGTCTAAACCTATTCATAAACGAAAAGTATGAATGGGAAAGAAGTTGTAGATTTTTAAATTCCCTTTTAGAATATATAACATATTATGCTGATTAATGTCCAACCCGCCTAAAGTTACAGCTATTTTAAAACTTGTATAGCATTCATTTACCGGATGCGACACAACTTCTGCTACTTTCAGGAAAAGCAAGGTGGGCTTCTTTAAATTGTACTTGGAGTCAGAAATCATCCAGCAAGCAGCAATGACATTTTATAACGCCTCCTCTACTTACGACCAGGTTGAAACGGCTGGGGAGATGTGCTTTCTGAAGTGGTATAAGGCGCCAAAAAAACAAACCTCCCTTAACCAGTACCGCTTCCAATCGTTTACGAGGTCAGTGGCAAATATGAAGCCTGAAATCAGTTCCCTACCTCCAACAGAGAATGCAGCTAAACAGCACTCTCGGCGAACCTACCACCAAGTGCAGCAGTGGCTCGGTAATGAACTGCCCCCTCAAGATTGGGGGTGGAAACGTGTAGGAGACACCCTGGTGGCAATTACAATGGAAAATCTACCAGCACCAGAGGTTCTTCTGAAAACTATATTTTGCCGCTGCACCAAGGATTGTGTAATTGGAAAATGTGGCTGCCGAAAAGCGATGCTCACCTGTTCTGCAGCGTGCCTCCACTGTCAAGGGAAGTGCCTAAACAGTGTGCCTGTTGACGATGAGGACGATGAAGACGATGTAGAGGCCATTCAGCAAGAGCCACCCGCTACTGAGCAAGAAGATGCCATGAAAGAACAATCATTGCCTGGGCCCTCAAGTTCAAAGAGGATGAAAATTTGATTACTTTTAAAGTTGAGAGTAAAACATTAGGAATATATTGAGAACAATGGGGTTTACAATTATTATTGTATTGGTGTAACGAAACTATCTGTAGAATAAAGTGTGAAATTTGTCATCATCATTATGTTTTCTACTTTATTTAATAACTTGCTTATAAGTGGCCATATATGTTATTAGATGAACGAACAAAGGTTGTGGGTTAAGAATATGATATACAAACTAATTTTCTGAAAATTGCAAAATGCTATACAAGTTTTAAAATAGCTGTAACTTTAGGCGGGTTGGACATTAATCAGCATATGTATATATATTCTAAAAGGGAATTTAAAAATCTACAACTTCTTTCCTATTCATACTTTTCGTTTATGAATAGGTTTAGACAATATGATGCAATGTTTATGAATATTTTGACGTAAATTGATTTTTTTTGTAAATTTCAACTTTTTCCGAGGGTATAGCTCGAAAACGGTTAGGAATTAGAAAAAAAAAACATATGATATAAAAGTTTTAGATAATTTTAAGAACTCCATTTTATTATCTGAAAATATTTCTCCCCGATGCACCGTTTTTCGAGATATAAGCGAAAAACCCAAAATTCGTACCTTTACCCCCCCCCCCCCCCCCCCCCCCCGCTCATCACCTAGGAGTCAGCCCAATAAACAATTTTCATCACTTTAAGTAACAGTCAGTTTTTATAAGGGGTTTATTAGGGTTGCGCGTTTATATTAGAGGTTTATAAAATTACTATTGGTACCCAAGTTATGTAGTGGTTATATAAAATTACTATAAGGCTCCAGACCCAAAGGTTTTATAAAGTGGTAACGGGAACCTATTCATCACTAGCTTATATAACTTATAGTAACGGTTACTATAGGTTATATAATGCATTTTTATAATAGTTGCGGTTACCAACTTATAAATCCAATAGTGTCGAGTTCCTGCGTATGTTCAGGTGGTGACACGTATAAAACTAAATCACTTCACAGTAAAATCAGTTACCATTATAAAATCCAAGAAGTGCTGTTGGTGTTGAAAATCACTATTATAAAACTTGAATCAGGATAATTTTTCAGGTTAGGTCTTAATTATAAACAACGTTTCACTAAACCTATAGCTGTGGAAAAATGGAGACAATAAATAATTGGGAAAAAGTTAAAAATAGAGGTAATAAAACAATAAAGCTTTCTGAACGACACATTTGCCCTAATGGTATGATGACGACAGAGACATCCATGTTATTTAGGTACCAAAATCTAATCTGTAAAAGTATTAATAATTATTAATTATCGGGCTAATAATTATTAATGAAAAATTGTTCTGAAACGAACGCATTATAAACAAAACCAATTCACCAGATCTGGCCACAGGTAAGTGGCGTTGCAGTGGTTGCTTCTACCTTAGGTGATTATGATGGCTCATAGTAACGAGAGTTACCCTTAGTTATATACCGTCACTTTTAGCAACTGTGAACACCGTAAGTTTTATACCGTCACTTTTAGCAACTGTGAACACCGTAAGTTTTATACCGTCACTTTTAGTAACTGTGAACACCGTAAGTTTTATACCGTCACTTTTAGTAACTGTAAACACCGTAAGTTATATACCGTCACTTTTAGTAACTGTGGACACTAACAGATACATAATGGTTCCACAACGGCCTCTGACGTCTTATAGGTACAGCCGCCATATTTTTGATATCTTTCTGTAGACGCCATGACACAGGGCGGAAGAAAATTTCGAATAAATGAATTAAACAGCAGTGTCATACAGAATAATCGTTCGTATTTCATCAAGGATCGACTAATGTGTCACTTTACATGTTGTGTTTAAGAAAAATAAATTAGTTTTAGAAACAAGCTAACAAAAAATTACATTTTGAAATTCTAAATTATTTATGATATTAAGGGCCCTTTAATTATTTAGAGGTACAAATGAAAATCATACAGTCCAAAAAAATTCGCAGTACAATTTTAGTCATTTCGAGTGTCTGATAGCGAATCTCAATATCAGTTTGTACGTAGATTACGACTAGTAGGTGCGTATATAATACCTTCATACTTCATCTTCGATGCAACAGACGATTTGCCGTTAAGAGGTGTTTGTATTCTATATGATTACCTTAGTTTCCCACAAACTTACAAAGAGAAACGTAAAAGATGGTGATAAAGTACAAGAGCAAGCAGGATAACAAATAAACGATCCAGTTGCCGAAAGGTTGTGGTTACCATTATAAACAAAGTTTATAAAGGTTGCGGAAACATTCTTGTTACTTGATTAAAGACTCATGAGTTCTATAAGGGGTATATAAGTAGTTATATTAAGGTGGTGGATATGTTTCTATCACCGTTCTTATAAAACTTAAAGTTGTATAAGGTTACCAAACATAGGTAACGGTAACCCTTACAGAGTCCGCCATTTAAGCTCTTTAAGGGGTATATAGAGGTAACTGAAACGTTGTCGTCGACCATTTATATTACTGAAAGTTTTATAATTTAGTGATGGTGATATTTCGAGAACCTTTATAAAACAAAAATTGTTTATTGGGAGGACTTTTGGTATGTTAACAACCTAAGCCCCCTGAACAAGTTTCTGAAGGAATCGCTTAGTTACCTGCTCACGCACTCTACACCTCATTCCTTGACTGGACTAATAATTGTCTTCCATGTATTTTTATTAAATAAATGTTACCTACAGTGTGACCCATTTGATCTTGACTCGCCCTGTAATATATTTACTTATTTTGCGATTTTAACCAGATTTGCTTTAAATAATAGAGCTTGATTAACTTACGCCCGTATTCACAAACGATAATTTCCTAAATAATTACGTAATCAATTATCCCCATCTCATTCTACTGCCAAAAAACTGCATATCTCCATCTCACTCATTTAATTAATTACGTAATTATTTAGGAAATTATCGTTTGTGAATACGGGTATTAATCTTTGGAGCTATAGAGTATAGTAAGCGCCTCATTCCTACAAAATTGAGTTCAATAATTCATATTGGCGTTTTTTCTTTTTTAGAAAAAAATGCCTCTCAAAATGATGCTATACTACTAAATTTTATTTTATATTAAGTAATATTGTAATACTTATTAGATTATGTAATATTTGAGAAATTTTTGGAATTTAGGTTCTAATTGGCACTATTATAGGTTCCTTTTACAGAACGAATTAGAAAGAATTCGGAAAGTGTGTGAGGTGAAACTAAAGACATGGACGATATCGTTTCGTCCTCATCAGGTTTTGATAAAATTAGAATAGTAGTGTTCTGAGAGATGGTGAAGCCCAAATTAAAAACAAAAATCGTAAAATTAATTCTTCAAGTTTTCATTTTTGGCTATAAAATCAGTTATTTTAACAGGTTTTGATAAAATGTGGGATAGTACCGATTTGAGAGATGATGTGCCCAGCTAAAAAAATCACTAATATGAAATTCTGAAATTTTTATTTGGTTATAAAATGGGCAACACTTTTCGACAGTTTTCGATCAAATTTAGTATATTACCGTTTTGGGACTGTGAATCTAGTGACGTGCCCAGATTTATTTAAAAAAAAACGGTGATTAATATGGATTCATTAAATTTTTTTGACAAATTTTTTGTAAGTAAAATCATTAACAGTTCCCAGGTTTAGATAACATTTAGTATAGTACAGTTTTGAGAAATGTTGAATTCAGTGGGATGGCCAGATGTTTTCCAAAAAGCGCTAATTTGAATTCTTTAAATTTTCATTTGGTTACAAAATTGGCTATACCTATCTACATATTTAATAATATGTTTCGGCTAAATTTAGTATAGTGCCATTTTGACAATGAATGATGATTAAGGTAATGAATCCAGTGGCGCACCAAGATTATTTCTTAAAAAAAATTGTTAATATGAATTATTGAAATTTTACTACCAATTTTGAACTATAGTAGGTCTTGAATTTTGTAGCATTGCGGGGCTTTTTGATCCAAAGTTCATCAAGCTTTACCATTTTTAAAAACCGGTAAAATAACACAATAAATAAAGATTTTTATAGCTCAAGAACAAAATGGGTCACACTCTCACGCTTTATATTTGGGTCACACACATACCTATTTATCAGAAAATTATTTTTTTGCTCAAGATATTCGGGGAAGCTGCCGTTATGAAGCTGTTCATAATTACAGAGAAAGCGACTTATAGCTACATTAAGATTTTATTAGGTGTACGGTTTGTTTGTTCAAGGATATACTTACATAATTTGAAGGACCTCATTATTTTCAACTAAGTTGTTTTTTACGAAACTAAATCTGCATTAGAAACTAATACTATCTCTTACATCAGGGAAAAACATTGCTTGGTCTTGAAAATTTTTCGTCAGTTTAACTAATTTCGTAATATTTTGTTAAAAAATGCTATAATATTTTACACATATACAGAGTGTTTCTCATTTCGGCGAACTCAAAATATGGTGATTTAAGGCAACTTCTCTATCTAAAAAAAAATATTGCAGTTGTGTTATTCAAAATCGTGGAAAATTCAAAAGTTGGCTTTTAAATCAAATGTCAAACTTTTAGGACAAACGATTAGGAAGAAAAGTTGAAAACGACAAAGATTTTCGAAAAATAATAAGAGAAAAAGTTTCACAATTAAATTCCCCATAAAGTAGAGCAATTTTTTTTTTTTTAACTTTTTTTCTCTTGTTATTGTTTTAAAAACTTTGTCGTTGTCAGCTTTTCTTCCTGATCGTCAAGTTTGGCATTTAATTTAAAAGTCAATTGTTGAATTTTGAATAAGAGAAATGAAAGTTTCAGAATTAAATTCACCATAAAATAAACTAATAATTTCTTAAATCCGCTAACAAGTTAAAAAATTCTTTATCATTTTAAGGGTGCATCATCCCTTATCAACCCTTTAAAATGGTACAATTTACCTCGAGCTAAAACTGTCGATGAATGCTCTTGGTACACTCACAAACACAACGTGTACTAAATTTATGTTTTCTATGCTCATGATCATGAATAACTGAGATTTTTTCGAAATTTGAAATCCCTATTTCAAGGTCTATAATTTCTCAGGGGTGAAACTTAGTATAGTGATAAGTTGTAATAAATCACCATATTTTGGATTCCCCTACACGTTCCTGCTGCGTCTGTTCTTATGCGAAACACTCTGTATAGGTAAATAAGATTATATTTTTTAGTTTACGGTACCTATTTAATTGTCGATAATAGCAAAGGGATATATTAAAATTTCATTATTAGGGATATTTTTAAATCAAAACTATACAATGTATAGTTTTGATTTAAAAATTATGTCATGGTACCTATACCCACCTACTTAACAATCACAACTTAGACTACGTTTGTTAAAAAAAATATTCTCAATGTTATACATAATATTAATATGTAACTATATTATGTATTGCTGTGAACTTTAGAACACATCACCCACCTTTCTTCTTATTTTCATGTAATTGGACTCAAATAATAATTTTCCGCTTTTTTATACAAATGTTATCTACACATACGTAATGTACATAATACTAAAATTATTGTAATATATCAATCTTTCACCTTATACAGGCTTTATCTAGCATTAATATAATATTGTATATTGAACTTTGCACATGCCTACATACCCAATTTTTCAATGTCAAGCTCCAAAAACAAATCATTTTTCTACTTATAAACGTTATTCTACTTACAGCGGGTATTATAAAGGCTCATTAAGTTAATGGGCAGATTTCTATGGCCATTTCTGAAGAAGGTATCGAGTCTAGGTATGTGGAAATTTTTTAAATTTATCTATTCTTGACACGAAAGTAATTACAAAAATGTTAATAAAAGTAATTTGGCGTAAATATTAGCTTTTAAAACGAGCACAGAAATCTGCCCGTTAGCCTAATGAGCCTTTATAATATTAGCTGTTAATGCATAAATACCTATATAGGTATTAGCATTGGACACCCGTTATGATTTACGATCACATTTTTCTTACAACTCTGTATATTATAATACCCTCAGTAATCAGTATGAGCAACGAGTGTCTTTGCTAATACAATTTTTTTTAATTATAGAAAACTACTTTGAACTAATTTGAGTAAAAAATTAGTGGAGAGTGCTCAGTTAAATACGTATTACAATAATTACATTTAATAAATGGAAAAAAAAATTAATTATATATTATAATGCGGTATTACTCACATAGTTCTACAATAAGAATGAAATTCCAGGAAAAAATTCTCTCTAGAAGATGTGGATAAGATGGAATTGTTAATAATTTGTACAGAAAAATATTTCATATTAGAGAAATTCTCTCGAAACCTGTTTTTTGATTCACTTATTATAGAATAATTTGTTTCTATTTTTATACATAATTTTGGCTATCTTCAGGGAACGGTAATTTCTATGAAACATGTTCCTGTAATTTTTGAGCATTAACTTATGTTGCTCCTAACCTCTCTCCCAGCTGTCTGATGTTATTGACCTTTGTGAACCAGAAACGGTAAATGCAAATTTACCATTATGTTTTGAGTGAAGATGGTTATATTCTGCTTGAGTTTTATAAAATCAAATCGAAAAGAAGAAAAATTGTAGTGAGGACCCCACAGCACATGCACTACACTGGTTGTGGTGGATAGCTTATAATGTCTAAAGAAACTAAAACTGTAAATAAAATTCGTATTAAGAAAAAAAAAATAATTGAAATCAACTCTTAATTTACCACCTTGCAATTATTACACTTTTATGGAACGCACAGAATGGACATTTGCCAAGCATTGAAAAATTTGTTTCAAAAAAAAGTTCTATAACTTAAGGGATTTGTAATTTTTATTAAACATATGTTCCCAGTGTGGTTTTCAAAAAACATGCAAAATTTCTCTACTTCAATAAAACGGTGTCAAATGGAAAAAATACTACTAAATATGTTATTTAAATAAATTATGGTTTAACTTCGCACTTCCATCATAGCTATAAATAACTGTCTTTCTTGTCTTGCCTGCAGATAATCTGCAATACAAAATACCCAATTACAGCTGAACAATGAATTTTGGAAATCTAATAATGGTAGCAAGGTGCATATATTTGTAACGAAATTAAAGCCAAAAAAACGTTCATTTATTGGTGATTTCATTTGTACGGTTTTCGAAATAAGATATAAATTTTGGCAATATTATTAATTCCAATTTTGAGCTCCATTAGATTGGTCAACTGCTAGAAACTATGAATAATGTTGATGTTTTACTTTCCTCAGAAAATGAGACTTATTGTTAAACCAACCATGATCTACATTTTTTACCGTAGAATAATTGTACTTTAATTAGCGTAACCTCCAGGTTAAGTAAGTAAAAATAATAGTAACGATTCAGTTGGATATTTAAGCTGCTATTTAGAATAAAAAACTGGCTAATTAACAATCTGCTTTGAATAAAAAAATAAACAATATGTTACTGCCTTAAATTGATAGGTGAACTCATTAGTGCATCTTTAAAGAATATTATGCACTTATAGATATTTAGCACTTGAAGACTTTCAGTAATTTTTATATCGGACTCTAAAGCAGTTAGCATGTATTACCGCAAAATTTTAAATAATTATCTGAAGCGTTACCACAGGTGCTTGCACAAAAATAGAAAATTTAGTTTATCTAGAGACACTGCACTCACTTGGGAATATTTCCAGCTCGCCGGAAGCACAAACACTACATGATATTGCGATGACAAACCATATGAAGGACAATTTCATATTGCAAAAGTAATGGTATTACTCCATATGTTTCTTCAGATCGGCCATTTTCCAGGGGAATCAATATCGCGTCGGGGTAAGCGGCCGACTACGTCAGGACTTGCAGAGGAGATTTCCCGTTGATTTTCACAGCCAGGACTCATTCATCGGATCGAGCCAGTTGCTGCTCGCGCACTGAAACTGTATTATTCAGTTTTTATTATTCAGCTGTTACTGCTGATAACAATTTCCCTGATAATTATGCAATGACTGCTTTTTTAAACTGCGTACATTGAGTTCATTGCTCATTATTGTTTATGTATTTTTTTGAGGTATCAGTTTTGCCCTGGTTTTTATTCCAGAAATGCTTTTTATGCAGTAACTATTCTTGCACCGAAACTGTTGTAGTGTAGATATTAAAATTTTTCATTTAAAGTAGTAAGCATCTGCATAGATAGTAAAATTGCTGAAATATGATGGAAAAAAGCTATAAGGCAAACACTATTATTTTTTTTTTTTCAAAAAAAGAAGCTGAGAGAGATCTGATAGGTGTTTGGTTTCCTTATTTTTTTTATACCGAATAACGTGAAAAAATAACATAGCGTGGCCACAGGAAAAGCAAATTGGCTTTGAAAATTTTTGTAAGCTGCAAAAACCACAGTCATCATCCACCGATGACAGACTTACCTATGAATACAAATTGTGTTCATTCCCAGTTGACATATTCCGTTACTCTCTACTATGAGGATGTGAGGGAGCGATCAAAAATTGAAAAATAGGTAAACCATGAGTTTTTTGATCAGATTCCCAGGTATCTGATATGACACTACCTGGGATGTATTTCTTCAACCCCTTGTGTTAATTTTTAATTTATGCATGAAATCCTCGACCTTTCCGGACGTGTGGAAGATGGTCAAAGTCCGTGCGATCTTAAAAAGTGGTGATTCAGCTCTGATAACTATTTATAGAACTATATCTCAATCTTGAATAGCTTAATTCGCCAACGCCAAGATATCTGAGATAGCCAGAGTGGTCTCTGAATCAATTTCTCCCTACCAGCATAGTTTAATGGAATATGGAAAGGGCGGTCTACATCAGTCATTAACTTAGCTTACTTTACGCAGTGTGTGGCAGATGTTTTTAATGGTACAGTCCAGTCTGCAGGTAGCTGTAGTTTATACCGACTTTTAGAAGGTCTTTAACCCGAATCAATCAAATTTTCTATTGAGGTGTACTCAAAAGTCAAACCTGGGGTCACTTTTCTTCTTACTTTTTAAGAACTAGGTTCTTACTTTTTATTAATGACATAATGACATTACAGATGTCATAAAATCTGATAAGCTGCTCTTTGCAAATGATCTTAGAAATGTTTGGTCAAAGTTGGAATACTGCAATGTGGTTTTGTCTCCCTATTACTATTGCCACTGCCAGGTTGCTCATCCGGAACGCGTGCAGAAAAGGTTTGTGAAACTGCTCAATTTCAAAAAATGTAGAGGGTATCCTCCCAGAGGTTTTTATTATGATCTGATACTATAGTATGGTTTGAATTCACTTCAGAAACGTCATTGACTTACAGCTATCAAGTTTTTGGACGACTGCCTCCCCTTTTAGTTCTCATGACGAAAACCAATAATGTACTTTTGAGATCACCTGGTATATTTTATTTCAGCCTGTTTGAATAAAATCTCTAGTGATTGAGATTTTCAAACGCATAGTTTGACTGGTGGCTATCCCATAGAAATGAACAACAGAACTGGAAAGCTCACGCTTTGTTGGGAACGCGAGCTTGGATCGGCTGTCAGAAAGTGTCATGCCGTTTCAGTCTAAAAACATGTTGCCTTATGCTGGATCAGAGTAAATATACAGGGTTATTCACGGTATACGCCACGGAAGATTATGGCCGTGTCTCTGGATTTTAGGATCTTTTTATTTTTGGAGTGGATAGAGACCCGGCAGAGGTACGTTTTAAAATTATATTCATAATGTACAGGGTGTCCCAAAAGCATGAAACATATCAAAGTTATGTTTTTTTAAATGGAATGCTCCTATGTTATTGCATTTTCAGATTACCTGGGAAAAGAGAATAAGATTGGCTTTTACAGTTGGTGTTTAAATTCAGAAGTTTTTAAGTTATAAACAAGTGAAAATCGTCATTTTTCAAGTTCAAGGCCCTTTACAACGAAAACGAAAGATAGAGAAAAACGGCTTACATGTCCCTATTTTAACTTTTCATGTACTATCCTATGGTATAGAAACATTTGTACTTTCTTTGATTTATTTATTTGTCGACGCGTGGAAAAATCTCAGAATTTTTCAAATTTTTTATCACCCTGTATAAACATTTCATCTGCATCATTGGATAGTACATGAAAAGTTAAAATAGGGACATATGTAAGCCGTTTTTCTCAATCTTAAGCCGTTTTCCTTGTACAGGGCCTTGAACTTGAAAAATTACGATTTTCACTTGTTTATAACTCACAAATCTCTGAATTTAAACACCAACTGTAAAAGCCAATCTTCTTTTTTCTTCCCAGGCAATCTAAAAATGCAATAACATAGGAGCATTCCATAAAAAAAACATAACTTTGATATGTTTCATGCTTTTGGGACACCCTGTACATTATGAATATAATTTTAAAACGTACCTCTGCCGGGTCTCTATCCACTCCAAAAATAAAAAGTTCCTAAAATCCAGAGACACGGCCATAAACTTCCGTGGCGTATACCGTGAATAACCCTGTAAAAAAAAACGATCAATTATATGCTCATATGTTTCAGACAAATCATTGGATCATGTATCTGTTGGGCAATAAATATATTATTATTATAATGAAGCTTTTTTGATAAAAATATAAAAAGAGGGCTAAGAAATAAGTATCGATTTTTCAGGATGAGAGAGATAAAAAATGATCAGAACAAGATACTGATGTTTGTGGCAAAAACATTGAAAATTCTCCATGAATTTTTCTGTTTTGCTGGAACATTATTCTACCAGCAAATCTGTCTTAATAGAAAAACCATTAGTTTTTAAGAATTTTGTTACTGAAGAACGAACTCTTCTTGAAACCGTTTAATTGCAATTTCCGTTAATTCACCTCTCCTTAGATTTTGTAATGGTTCTAGGCTCATATAAAAAAAGCCAAAATCAGAAAAAAAAAACAGTGTTGATATGAATGTCCTTTCGCTCGTTTTATGAGCTCTTTGGCGTGATATATTAGCCCTGCGGTCAACTGTTCTTTATTATAGCTCTTGGTTGTATTGATTTCGCAATAACCATCATTTTGAATTTTATATCTTCTTGATGATTAAATTCTACAAGCCATTATGGTCAATAGCTCTTTACCTCTCTTGTGCCTAAGGACTGATATTATCATTGACTTGCTGCAACCAGCACGGGTTGTAAATTGATCCATTTCAGTTGCTACCATTTAACAGCATGGCTTCTGTTAAAAAAATAGAGCCTAAAAATGACCCTTTTCAAACTTTGTAGCAAATACGATATGAATGGTCTACTTATTCACTAATTTTGATCGATTCTCTGTCAGATTTGAATCAAATTCAAGCAATTTAAACTTCGAACTCTGACTTAAAAGGTGCGTTAAAAATATTACAACTTTCCTATAATAAATATCACACATAGTAACAAAATAAAATAAAATTTATTTCAGATAAAACAATAAATATAATATATGTCTATGTACAACATATGTATAGATAACACATTGACTCTAGAGTCTATAGACTATGAAATAGGTACATATATAACTAATAAAATCTTTAAAAAGCTTTCTTCTAGTTAACAAAAATAATGACTTTTACTTTTAATATGCATGTATATATGTATATTATTAAATTTCCATATAATCTAATGAAACGACAAAATAGTTTTGTTAGAAAAAATAAATATTCAACGATCTAAGTGACTGCTAAAAAACTAATTATCCATGTCGTCCGTTGATTCACCTTCTAAAGTCAATCGCGGTTCATCTTTCTTTTTTATCGTTCCTCTTTTTTTGCGACGATTTACAACCCCATTTTCTTCATCCATCATTTTGATAATCAGCGACTGATCCGAAGTGTCCAATGGTGCCACGGAAATATCACGTACAGCTCTGAATTTACCACAGTTATTCAGGTGCTCATTTTCTAAACGGAAAAAATTCCACATGAACCTCCTAAAATCAAGAAATTGTCAACGTTTAAAATACTTAACTATAAAAAAAATAAGAAAAAGTTAGAACACGTAAATTTAGATTAGAGAAAATACCCACCTAAATACTTCAAGAGGTGCTAGAATCGTAACCATGAGATCTGAGTGGATGTAGCCAAGTTCAATCAACGACATTGAAAAAGCCCAACCAAACCTCAGAATGAAGTCTTCTATAATTGCAAAATAATAAAACCACTGAAATAAAACAAGAAAATAGAATTTACATTTATGTCGTTTATGTTTGTACCTTACATACAGGGTGTTGATTTTCAAAGCGGGCCATAGGGGATTAGCATTGCGAAAGTGGTTTTTGAGGATTCCTGCTCGCCGTTTAAACTGACAGAAATGGTTTTGGTATCAAAATGAAGCTAAAATTATTGCGCATAACGCTTGGCATCAGAAATTAATTTAATTTCACGTTGTTTTCCAAAATTCTTCAGTAAAAATTCAAGTAATTGGTAATGTTTAATCACAAAATAGCATGCCTTGCCTAAATAATAATGACGTTTCTACGTTTTGACAATCCAATAATAAAACTTTATAAGTCAGTAGGTAATAATAAAGTCTGGTTCTATTTAAAAATGGGTTATACAAACCAAGAAAGAGTCTTTATGGTGAAAACCTACTACAGTGTGGCTAGTTACAGGAGGGTTCGCGATTTATTTGCCGTGAATTTTTTATTAGACCAATGTTTTATTATTGGATTGTCAAAACGTAGAAACGTCATTATTGCTTAGGCAAGCCATGCTATTTTGTGATTAAACATTAACAATTACTTGAATTTTTACTGAAGAATTTCTGATGTCAAGCGTTATGCGCAATAATTTTAGCTTCATTGTGATACCAAAACCATTTCTGTCAGTTTAAACGGCGAGCAGGAATCCTCAAAAAACACTTTCGCAATGCTAATCCCCTATGGCCCGCTTTGAAAATCAACACCCTGTATACTATTGTGTGAGCAAATTAAAATGTAATTTAGGCAGGCTTTCGGAAAAATTCATCACTGAGATTGAACCTGAAAATTTGAAAACTATCAGAAATCTTTCATTTTACAGTTTTACAGATTTATGCCCGTATTCACAAACGATAATTTCCTAAATAATTACGTAATTATTTAAATGAGTGAGATGGAGATATGCAGTTTTTTTGCAATAGAATGAGATGGGGATAATTGATTACGTAATTATTTAGGAAATTATCGTTTGTGAATACGGCCGTAAATCTCCTACCTGGAACTTTTTTCCATAGCCTGCCTAAATTACATTTTCATTTCCGGAACCAAAATCAAAATTTTGTTAAGCATTTGCTTTAAAAAGAAAAATATTGCTTGGAGTAGGTACAACTGTTATTACAAAGTGAAAAAATAAACAAGTAGCAAACGTGACACTTGTTGCTGAAGGATGAAGAATTGAATAAAAAAAATCTTGTTAATTGAAACCTTACTTAGCCTTTTAATAATTATCAAGATGCCCTTTTGTAACATTACCGTGGAAGAGTATACGATCTCCTCCCTTAGGAACCTATTATCGCCGGGTTTTGCATCGAACAGTCCCCAATCCAATTTGATATCCCATACGTAAGCGTAACAGGAGCTGACAACGGACGCAGTTATCCACAAGTATAGGAATGGATTGCCGACAATGCTCTCGCTGGATCCATCTTTAACAAGTAAATTTTGTGTATCACAAAAAATATGGTAATAAGTACTAAATGAAAATAGAATCAAGTAGGTTGATGAATAAGATGGAATATTAAGATGCTATATTTTATTATCTTCAAAACGTGGATACTAAAAGTGACCGCCAAAAAGACATCATATGGGAAAATTTTTATTAAAAAAAGCTTTAATGAGCCTTATTTTGCCCTAATCTTATATACAGAGTGATTGCTTTTTGACCATCTACCTGCAGCACTAAAATAATTTTATCAGCATAATATTCCATCCTGTCAGGGACCTGTTATAACGAAATCTTCTCACCTGTGGAATTTATTTTATGTAAGACGGAAAATATAATTACAAAAAATGACGTGGCATATTTCGTGGCATTTGCTAAATGCGGGAAAGCTTCTCTGGTATCTCTATATCTTCGAAGACATTGAGCAAATCTGAACCAAGCAGGTAGACATGCCATAAAGAGTCTTATTGTTATATGATTCTTCACGCAACTATCTGCGTCTAAAAAAGTAAATAATCATTGTTATGAAAGAAAATTAAGAATTAATTTACATTACCATTCGCAACCGACCAACTGTTATTAGTAAAGAAGAAGCACACAATGTATTGAATATCCCCGAAAACTGTTATTATGCTATTCAACTGATCCGCCATCCAGAAGTCAGAGAAGTTGACATAGAAGAAAGGAGCCGCCAAAACGCGACCCTGCAATTTCCTCAATTAATTCTCACAATATGTCCGATCGCAAAAGGCCACATAAATACCAAACAGTAAATAAAAAATAAAAATACACACGTGAATAATCGGTACACACCAAAATTTTCAAAGCCCATATTCTAGCACCGTATCGAAAAGTTGATGTCGGATTGAAGAAAAACGCCAACATAAGTATAATGAGCACTAAGGGATTCACATAAGCAGGTATACCGAGTTCTGGGCTATATATGAAGCAAAGAACTGAGATCGACCAGATCACACCAAAGACTGACGCCATTTCTATTATGTGCTGTTCTGAGAGATGATTTCTGGGATCCATCTCGAAAATTAACACATGATTAACTCCCGATGATCTCCACCCATAAATATTAATCCCCCACAGGAACAGGAACTCAACTATCAAGAAGGGTCCGCGGTATAAACGACAAACAATTCGCCAGTCGTCTCTCCCATGGTGAAAAATAGCTGAAAATTTTTGAGTACTTTAGTATTTACTCTCACATTTTGAATTGCATCAGGTGTACTGACCAGAAAGAACAACAGCAATTGCAAGGACAATGAAAGACCCAGAAAACAGTCCCACTTTGAATGTTATCCATGGACTTTGCTGTTCGCCTAGTGGGGGCACTCTCAATCTCTTCATAGCTCTCTGTCTGTCTCCAGATTCCAGATCTTGAGTGACAGATGTTTCAGTTTCTCTTATTAATCTATCTATATCTTTGTTGAGGTAAAAGTGAGAATTTTCCACTTTTTCCATCCTCCATTTAGCTCCCACATCGACACTTAGTAACTAAAAAATAAAAATATTTAAAACGTGCAATAAAAAACGTTATGCCTAGCTTGTAATTACTTCTCTTTTTTATATGTCTTCATATGTCTTTTTGTATGTTTTTTTAACTATCTCTTGAATTAATTACTTTTGTTTGTGTAGGTATCACCCTATATAAAATTGCGATAGCTACGAAATCAAAAATCCTACCTTAAAAAATAAAATATTTACCTTATCGTGTTTTTTAAGAATTTTTCTAAAGCCTGTGAAGTTGAGATTCTGGTAGTTTTGTAGCAAAATTAAACTTAAATAAAATTCGCTAAAAGCCAGCTTTAATTCTTGCATTTTTCTTACGGGGACACTTTTTTGCCTTAATATATTATTTTTTAAAGACTTCTTGCTTCGTGTGTGAGACGTACTCTCGGTGGCTTCGCAGAGATCATTTTTCAAGCCGGCGTATTTCCTGGTAGCTTCCGCTAATTTCTCTAAAAAAATAAAGTTTTTTAATTGTGGTCTGCATTGGGATAATAAATTTTACTTTTATTTAAATTTCTTGTGATGGTCAATTTTGCAGATATTTACTCAGTGTACTCTACAGTGTAATCTATGACCGTATTTTTTATGGTTAAGCGTGCCTAAGAGATGAAAAGAACACCATAAAGAAAATAGAATGGGGGAAAAAAGGAAAGAGATTGTTAAAATTAAGAGGAATCTATGCACCTAAGATAGAAAGAGCTTGAAAAGATTGTCTTTGGGTACTCATTTCTGTAGATACTTGATACTTGTCAAAAGCTGATATGTTATTTTTTATTATACAGGAAACCAAGTTTACATTTTTGTGTATTTGACAAATTCTTTTTCGCAAAAATACTCCTTCTATACAGGGTGTATCAAAAATAAACCGACGCACATTTAGGGGTCATAGGGGTCAAAATATTTTTTTTTCAAAAACATTTGTCCAAAAAAGCTTCGATGATCTCTTTGTTTATTGCTTTGACATTCTAACATATTTTCTAATCTCTCTGGACCAAACTTTTTCATAAAAATTCCTAAATTATAAATGATAGTAGAGCTGAACATGTATCTCTTTCTACATATTAATTCCCAATAACGTTTAAGTTTTTGGTGATCAAAGTTTTGATGAAATACCTACATTCTTATTTTTGTTTCAAGCTATTATTTTTTAAAAGTATTTTTCACAGAATTCAAGATTTGTTGTAATATTTACTCATGTATAAGAGTTCCTCCGTCTTAAGCAATCATTAGAATAATATGAATTTTAATACCTACTAAAAATATAATATTGTTTTGAAACCTCAAACCTACTTTCAGTTTTAATTTAAAAAGAGAACACGATAAATCCAAATTGGTGATAGTGTAATAACTGTAAAACAATGTACCTGAATAAAATGTATTAATTTTCGTAAGCTCTTTATCACAAAATGAGAAAAATTTTTCATCGAACTTGGCAAAATATCTTGTTAAAATTTCTGGTTCCACCAGTTCGGCGGAAGGTGCTCGTTCCACTGCCATGTACAGCATTGATTTCATTTCCTGAAAATGGTACAAAAATAGAAACTGAAAATGCATTTCTCATGTTTTGTTATTGTGATCACTACTCATACCTCGTACTGAATATATTGCTTTCTCCATTCTGGAGTGATATGAGCTGAAAGATGTTCCGCGAACTTCATTATCACTTGAATTTACTTAAACATAACATAAATTAGAAAAATATTAATAGAAAACAATAATTTTTACATTATAAAAATATAAATGTGGAATGAACTGTTTTGTATGGATGCGTCAACGCGACGTCTGACGTCGCGACGTGAACGACGTCACTGCCACTGCCGACGTCCGTCGTTTCCATAGAGAAATGACTAGCTTAATGAGGTCATGTAGAGTGCAGATCGACAGACTTTTGGAGAATTGTTTTGCGTATATGATTAAAATGATTCAAATCTTGATAAAATCAACTCCTTATATAGCTATACTTACGTTACAAATTTGAGATTTGTCACAAAATATTATAGTCTATTTTATTTTAAATTCATGAATTTCTATTTATATGAAGGATCGCACATAATCCGAACGGGAGCTGGCTCCGTATGGACACCACTAAAAAAATCGCAAAATTCTCGAGATATTCACCTCTGAAGATTATTTTTTTCTATTGTGACATTCACGCATATATATTTTTTAAAAAGCTGCTTCTGTTGATGCAGTTCATTTTCAGTCTGTTGAGCCATTTTCCAGAAAATCGAGAAAAAGTTTTCAATTTGTGATGCTATTTTTGTAATGGTTGTGACTTTAAAATTGGATATTTTTTTAATTTTTAACGTTTTTGATTATTGTAATTTTTATTTATTGTTAAAGTCGATGCAATTACGAAAATAGTAACACAAAATGAAAACTTTTTCCTGTTTTTGCTCGAAAATGACTCAACAGACCGAAAATGTAGCTACAGCAACGACAGAAGCAGCTTTTTTGATTCTCAACAAGTGAGCTATCTAACATTTCTTATGAAAACAAATAGGATGGACAATATTTAACAAATATTATGTGCGATTGTCATGATTGAAAAAATTCATCTTCAGTGAATATCTCCAGAACGGGATTTTTTGGGGGGTTATGCCCATGAAGACTTCTGATATACCTACAGGGTGTCCCAGCTTATTCGAAGCGGTCTCTGTAGGCCAAACGATGGACTTTTTCATTTTTTTTTTTGAAAATTCTAGTACAGAATCACAATCGCTATAATTTAAAATTATTTTGGAGTATACAGAGTGTCCCATATGAGAGTGGCATATCAAAGTTTGTCATGTTTTTTTAAATGGAATGCTCCTATGTTATTGCATTTTTAGATTGTCTGAGAAGAGGAAATAAGATTGGCTTTTACAGTTGCTGTTTAAATTCAGAAGTTTTTGAATTATAAACAAGTGAAAATCGTCATTTTTCAAGTTCAAGGCCCTGTACAACGAAAACGGCTAAAGATAGAGAAAAACGGCTTACATGTCCCTATTTTAACTTTTCATGTACTATCCTATGGTATAGAAACATTTGTACTTTCTTTGATTTTTTTATTTGGCGACGCGTGGAAAAATCTCAATTTTTTTTCAAATTTTTCAAATTTTTTATCACCCTGTATAAACATTTCATCCACATCCTAGGATAGTACATGAAAAGTTAAAATAGGGACATGTAAGCCGTTTTTCTCTATCGTGAACCGTTTTCGTTGTACTTTGAACTTGAAAAATGACGATTTTCACTTGTTTATAACTCAAAAACTTCTGAATTTAAACACCAACTGTAAAAGCCAAAATCTTATTTTCTCTTTTCAGACAATATAAAAATGCAATAACCTAGGAGCATTCCATTTAAAAAAACATAACTTTGATATGCCACTGTCATATGGGACACTCTGTATACCCCAAAATAATTTTAAATTTTGGCCATTGTGATTCTGTACTTGAATTTTCAAAAAAAAATTTGAAAAAGTCCATCGTTTGGCCTACAGAGACCGCTTCGAATAAGCTGGGACACCCTGTATACTTACTCATCGAATAGGTACTACCGATCTCCAAAGTTACAACAAATTTAACCGGGAGCCAATTCCCATAAGAATTTTTGCTTCAATATTCTTCGAATCTGCAATCGCTAATTTTTAAATTAAAATAGGTAGGTACCTAAATAATATTTAATTATTTCGTTTGACAAAAAAGGCGTATTTTTAGAAATATTATACATTTATTGCATAATAGTGTTGCATCGGCAGAATTAATGATTTACAACAGAATTTCTCCTTTGATAAATGATATGCTTCCCCAAGAACAAGCTGGTTTTCGTCCAAACAGAAACTGTTGTGATCAAGTATTATCACTCACTATACTCACATCGAACCAGGTTTTCAAAAACAGCGGAAAACAGGAATTGCCTTAATTGATCTAACATCCGCATATGATACTGTTTGGAAAGATGGCCTTCTTCACAAATTATATAAAACCATTAACTGCAGAAGAGTTGTTACCTTAATTGATAATGCTATCAAACCGGAAACTTCGAGTTTTCATTAATGAAAAAAGCAGCAAAGTCAAATACCTGAATAATGGACTTCCTCAAGGATCAGTACTAGCACCATTATTGTTCAACTTATACACCAGTGACTTACCAGAGACTACCTGCAGAAAATTCATATACGCTGATGATTTGGCTCTTTCTTATCAACATAAACGTTTTGAAGAAATCGAAAATGTACTAAATGAAGACATACAAATAATGGTAGACTACTTCAAGAAATGGCGTCTTTGCCCCAATCCCAACAAAACCGAAGTATCTTGTTTCCACCTAAACAACCACGAAAAACATCGAAAATTACAAGTCTCGATGGACAATGTAATCTTGAAACACAATTTCAATTCAGTATACCTTGGAGTAACTTTTGATACTTCATTAACCTACAAGCCGCATATTGACAAATTGCGCAAGAAACTTAAAACAAGAAACAACCTTTTACATAAACTTGCCGGTTCGGATTGGGGAGCTCATGCAGACACATTAAGAGTTGCAAGCATCTCACTTGTGTATTCTACGGCCGAATATTGTTGCCCAATCTGGATGAATAGCGCTCATGTCCATAAAATTGATTCTGAATTGAATACCACCATGCGAGTTATTACTGGTTGTATTAAGTCAACTCCAACACCTTGGCTGCCGGTAATTTCAAACATTACACCACCAAGAATCAGAAGACAAATAGCGGCTAAGCGAGAATTCGACAAATGCACACCGGAATTTCCAATCTGGCATGATCTTCAGAATCCTCCTACAACAAGACTGAAATCTCGAAATCCATTTTGGCAACAAAATCATGAGATCTTTTCCCCACTGGATTCTTGGAAGTCTGAATGGAGCGTTCAGAATGTTTTTAATCATCACCTTATCCAAGATCCAACAAAGGAAGTTCCCGGATTCGACCTACCTAGAAAGCTCTGGAGTAAACTGAATCGTTTAAGAACTGGCCATGGACGCTGTAACTCAATGTTATTCAAATGGATGGCAGTTCCAAGTCCAAATTGTCTCACTTGTGGCGAAGTTGAGGAAACAATTACTCATATTGTAGAAGAGTGTCCAGAAACTAAATTTCTTGGCGGTTTCAATGACATCCACCGCCTTACTCCAGATGCAATGAATTGGTTACAAAGTCTAAAACCAATATGAACTGAATGGTGTGTCTAGGTTTTTTATGGGGTTTTTCCCTAGACTGGCTGGAAAAGCGAATGCTTCACCATGATATCAACAACTCATCCTTATATTCTACAAACCGTTCTACCCCCCACAATGATGAAAATTCTACAATATTGTACTTATAAATCATATCCACATCATCCTTCTAATTTAAAATGTAATAATTCATACGAAATAAATATATATATATCGGCAGAATAGAAAATCCCATGCAAATTTTAATACCCCCCCCCCCTAATATATTATCTCCCTGATTCATTTTAGAACAAAATTTATGAGACTTTTACAGCAATAAATCAAATGATTGAAAGTTAATTTGTAAAATAAAAATGGTGTCCTGATTAGTGAGGGGTAAATTTCCGGGAACAAACCCTCAGGAAATTCCTGGGACTTTTTCCCGGAAATTTCTCCTGGAGTTTCCACAAGAATCACAAGAATTAGGTATAGTTTATTAGTGTAATTAAAATTGAAGACAGTTTTGCAAAGATTGCAAGTTAGTTTTCGATGAGTGAATTTAATAATATGGATAGTGATTATTATGAAAATTCCCTTAATAATTGCCATTTGGATAATAAGGTAACTTTCCTTTACGTATATTTGATATAAATTTAATGATATCTGAGTGTTAATAGTAGCTATATATACCTAAGCCGCCATTTCGGGGAAAAAAGTACTAATTTTTTTCCTTGTTAATTAATTTTTTCCCCGATAAGATGCAGCTCATATAATGAGGCATTTTTCTACCTGTCAACGGGGAAAAAAGGTCAAACTTTTAGCCCGTCGCAGAAAAAATTATATTTATTAATTTTTGTCAAATTTATTTCTTTGGAAAAAATGTCCTTATTTGTATATGCACTCTATTTAATATCTCGGAATAGGTCTACCAGAATAATTATACGGCGGTGAATATATCGCCTATTGTCCGAAAACTGTTTTCCAAGTCGTTTAATATCATGTTTACTTTTTCTTCTGTTGTGTAGAACATTTTTTTCATCGGAATCGATTTGACAAAAATTAATAAATAATTTGACATTTGCTGCTGTGGTTTGGTTGAGAAAAGTATCAGCAGGACGCAATTTTTATATCACAAATTTTAGAAAACATTTTTCAAAATATCTTTTAATTTGCTGAATGAGCATTATTCGTATTTTGCACGTGAGTCTAATGTCTATCATACAAGAGCCTTTAAAAAAGTCTGATAAAATTTTGCTCTAAAATGAATCGGGGGAGATATTAGGGGGTTTTAAATTTTTTCATGGGATTTCCTATGGACGGTCTGACGATGCAACACCCGGCATAATATTATTTTCCTACCAAAAGAATATTATAAAACTTATTTTTTATCCTATGATGTAGATAAAATGTTTATACAGGATGATAAGAAATTTGAAAATATCTGAGATTTCTCCACGCGTCGCCAAATAAAAAAAAACAAAAAAAGTACAAAAATGTTTCTATATCATAGGATAGTACATAAAAAGTTGAAATAGAGACATGTAAGCCGGTTTTCTCTATCTTGAGCCGTTTTTTAAGTTCAAAAAAGGCGATTTTCACTTGTTTACAACTCACAAACTCTCAATTTAAACACCAACTGTAAAAATCAATCTTATGTTGTTTCAACTGTAAAGCCAATCTTATGATTTTTTCTTCTCAGTTAATCTAAAAATGCAATAACATACCGTGTGTCCCCGGATAGGTGAAACGACTCTTATAAAAGACAAAAAATTTTTGATTTGAATTTTCATTTTTTGGGGTTCAGCTCTGCTTGGTTAAAGAGTAATTTCTAACAAAATTTTAGTTTTTAAAAATCAAGCACGCCTTGGAAATTTTCAAGAAACCGGTTTTTCTGTTGAGTAAAGTGCCTTTTATGTGGCAAATACGAAAAAATTTTATTTGAAAAAGTTGTTCAGAATCAAAATTTAGGTCCGTATACCAAATTTCAAAATCATAGGCAACTTTGATCTTTTACATTTACTTTTATGTTTATTTCACAAATCAAAGAATTTCATTTGTAACAAAGACTGATATTGACAGATTGCTATTGCTATGGATTCAATTTGGTTTTTCCATGGCAGTCTTTGTTACAAAATTAAATTCTTTGATTTGTGAAATAAAACATAAAAATAAATGTAAAAAATAAAAGTTGACCTATTATTTTGAAATTTGGTATAGAGACCTGAATGTTGATTCTGAACAACTTTTTCAATTAACATTTTTTCGTTTTTGCCACATAAAAGGCACTTTACGAAACAGAAAAACCGGTTTCTTGAAAATTTCCAAGGCGTGCTTGATTTTTCAAAACTAAAATTTTGTTAGAAATTACTCTTTAACCAAGCAGGGCTGAACCCCAAAAAATTAAAATTAAAATCAAAAAATTTTTGTCTTTTATAAGAGTCGTTTCACCTATCCGGGGACACACGGTAGGAGCATTCCATTAAAAAAAAAACATAACTTTGATATGCCACTCGCATATATGGGACACTCTGTATAGTCCAAAATAATTTTAAATTATGGCCATTGTGATTCTGTACTTGAATTTGCAAATTTTTTTTTGAAAAAATTCATCGTTTGGCCTACAGAGACCACTTATTAGAATTATCTGGGACATCCTGTATGTAGAGAAATAGTCCCGAAATGTAAACTTTTTGAAATGTATAGTTTTTTGTTTTACCATTAAACAATCACTTGTAAAACATATTTGCAGGCAGGCGTCCGTACTTATTTTCCTAGTATTCCAAAATTTGAAAATCAATTATTGAAACAAACTTATGGTAAAGCAGGTAACTGTTTTACATTCCCTCACTGTGTGATTTTGATGCCTCTATTAATACAGTCTAATAGATAGAAACATTTACCATTAGTATTATAGGATAAATGATAATAATAACATTAACAAATTAATTGTGACGTCATGCGCAGTAATTAGAGTATCGCAATTGGCAACTCGCTTATGTGCTTACCTAAAATCTGAGAATCGTCGAACACTATAATATTTATGTCAGAGACATAAAAAGAACACGCTTCTTCGAACCCTAACCAAACTTATTACCTTAGGATTTGATGAATTTTTCATAAGCTCCTGCTATAGTAACGTTGAGCGTGGAGTTAACATGTCAGTTAAATTCGTGATTAAATCATTTTTTTTCTCGGAAATAACAAATGAAGTGTCCACCAGATTCTAATCAGTTCTAGTCATCGTAAACGTGACAAAAATTACCTCTTGCATTTCGAAGTCACAACAATCAACAATCGTTCCTCGAATTTGACGGTCCAGGATATGTAATGCGCAATAATGCGCATGCGGAGATATCGGCGCTTTAGCAACCATGAACACCAACAAACCCTAACCGATTTTCAAATTTTATTTTATAGTTTATTTAAAGGCATGCCTTATTTAAATAAATTTACTTATTAGATAGTAAGAAGAAATAAACTATGTATAAACATTGTTAAATCTTTCCCTTTTGAAAAGCAACAAACTTCCAGGAACTTTCGGTGATACAAAAAGTATAATAACACTTTCCCTGTGTTTTGTTTTACTTTAATATAAAATGCTTATAAGAAAAATAAGGACAATTTTAGTTCTCAATAATTATTATAAACAAGTGAGTAATAAATTGTGATAATACAGGAGAAGTTGGTTCCAATGTGACCCTAAATAAATAACTCTTTTTTTTTATTTCAAGTATGCGACAAAGCCTTGTGTAGTTCCTAATGATGCAGTAATTTCAAAAATTGAAGAAAACGTCTTCAAACCAAAGCAGCATCCTGGAATAATAAAATCGAAAACTCGAACTCTTCCTGATGCTTTTGTGAAAGCTGTGTTAAAGACTGTCGAAGGTAAGGTTTCTGCAAGAATGGCCAAGGTATAAAACAAAATTCGCTCGACCTAAAAATGTTTTAGAATTAAATATACCAAGTATTATTATTAAAGTGATCCGTAAAATGGTCTTAGCACTCGTGTAACTGAGTGGTTATTATTACAAAGGATAAGGATAGTTTAAAGCCCTGCTTGTAGATACTTAAATTTGCCCTATACATGGTGTCCAGGTATGAGTGTAAGAGCTACACGTGGCGACCTTCCTTGAACTATTTTGAGTAAAAAATCTTAATACAAAAATGCTCTAAATGTCTTCACGGTGCCACAGGAGGTCATCAAAGTTAGAAATTCTGGGTCACAAATATGCATATTATTGAACTTCTATTTCCTTTTGCAGTTACGGTTAACATTTTCAAAGACTTTTGCAAAGTCTTATTTCATTTAATTTTCGTAAAAGTGCAATTATTAACTTTTTTAACATTTCTAAAAAAAAAAAAATTTAGGAAATGTTAAAAAAATTAATAATTGCACTGTTTCGAAAATTAAATGAAATAAGACTTTGCAAAAGTCTTTGAAAATGTTAACCGTAACTGCAAAAGGAAACAGAAGTTCAATAATATGCATATTTGTGACCCAGAATTTCTAACTTTGATGACCTCGTGTGGCACCGTGAAGAGGTTTAGAGCATTATTGTATTAAGATTTTTTACTCAAAATAGTCCAAGGAAGGTCGCCACGTGTAGCTCTTACACTCATACCTGGACACCCTGTATATTGACCCTGTGATGACCTATTATTGCCCTATTCCCAAAAGTAGTCCAGTGAGGCTTATGGGTGTATCCACTATTTCTTTTCGGTCTGCTGAGGTATTCCCGTATATTGAAAATTGAAAGCCTTCTCCCGTATAGAGCTGCACATTCATATGTTAGGAACTGAGCGGCTCCATACTAATGTGATGTTATATCTGCTAGGTAATTCCATTTTCTTGACGTGATTTGAAGTGGCCATTCTCCCACATTTGAAACATTCTACAGAGTTATTGCTATTCCGACTCCCATTAAGCTTAACTGACTTATGCTTGTCTGCTTCAATATAAAAACATTTTGTGACGTGGGCTTCTTCGTTAACTGACCTTCATTTTATCTATCTTATCTATCCAAACAATCAAACGAGTACGTTGGTGGTAATATGCCCTAGATTCTCTGCATGATCTAAACCTTTTCAATTTCGTCACCTGCAGAAAAACTATGAGCTAACTGTTGGATCTGCATGCAATTCTCAACAACAGACTTATTCTCATTGTATTTATCCCCAAATTGTCGTTGTAAACCATCAGTACACACATCTGACATTTTTCCAGACAAAAGGCGTCAAGTTTTGACAACAAACTGTAAGCAGGCGTACATTTTGATATCTTCATGGCAATGGAGCTACTGAAGTTTAAACCAATGGGAAATTGAGCTTCTAGATTTTTTGCTGTTAATGTCGGTACACTTTGAGTATTTTCTCTACCTTCAGGATTCACTACAACTTCAGTAGATAGCAACATCAAAAATTTTCTTGTTTTTTTGGGTTAGATTTAACTTGAACCTCCATGGCTCGTAATTTACATTTCCTTTCCACAAGATTTTTACTGAATTCACCTCAAATTCATGCAAGGGCACATGCCTGGGCCCATAACCTGATGAAAACTGACTTTAATATAAAGCTTATTCATGTAAAAACTCTCAGTTTTCACCACAGCCCATAAATTGTTCACCATTGTTCTTTGAAGCGAGTTCTTTTATTTCAGTTGAAATATTTATTTATAAAAAATAACTTATAAAATCATGTTACCCATCATGTTATTTATTACCCAAATTAAGATTTAAGCTTATTAGTTCGATGTTTTAGAACCATTTTTGCAGTGACTTGTTGCATTATGTTGCTATAAAAGATTTTTTGGACTTTCTTTATTCGCAAGACTGATCAAAACGGGTTCAGTGTCTTGTAGACTTATAATAACGAAGAATAAAATACTTTTTGTAACCTGGCAATTGGAATGCAAAGTATTTATTATTTCTTGAGATATCAGCAGTTTGTGCTTTTGTTGTTGATGAGAAAAATGAATATTATGTTCAAAAACTTGTTAATAAGAGTATTTATTGCGATTAGTTCATTATAATTAATTATTGTACTCTTGTAGATTATCCAATAAAGTCCCTTTTGAAGGACAGTGAAAATCTGGCTGAGCATTTAAAAATGAAGGTTCCGCCCATGGAAAAAGAAGAAATTAAACTAACAGTGGAAATGGTGAAGAGTAAAGAACTTGCCAAGCTGAAAAATGTGGAAGTAAATACCGAAGAAGATGAGAAGAAATTCGATGACATGGTGCGAAATAAAGTTCAAAACAGGTTGAAAAAAAAGATTTATAATTGGCAGGCCATCAAATATGACGAATACAGTTCCCTGGTTTATTTGTTTGCTAGATCTGCAGCTGAGTTTTCAGTGCTGACGAAAATATTCACGGAGTTATCGCTCAGAGATCCCGAATTTAAACCAAAAACGCTTTTTGACTTTGGATCTGGCATTGGAACTGTTACGTGGTAAGATATGGTTAAACAGGGTTAAGTACTGAGTATGACCGCAATTTTTCATCCATGTAGGGCGGCAAATCTTTTTTGGAAAAAGTACCTTTTTGAATACTTCAATGTTGACGCATCTGCTGAAATGAATGACTTGGCTCAAATTTTACTACAAGGAGGGAAAGGTAATGCAAGAGTTCCAGTGAAAGGAGTCTTTTACAGACAGTTTTTACCAGCTACAAATGTGAGTAGTTCTAGTTCTAATTAACTAAGAGTTAGCTTTACTGATTGTTATAAATCATAATTTTAGACAGGTTATGATCTGGTCGTATCCGCGTACTCTTTACTGGAGTTACCAGGTTCCCTTTCTAGGTTGCAAACAATTTTAAATTTATGGAATAAAACACAGAATTATCTAATAATTGTTGAACAAGGAACTAATGCAGGATTTAAGGTGAACCGGCGCAAAAATTTCAACTATTTAACGCTCTTAATTATCGTTATTGCAGGTGGTGAATGAAGTTAGAGATTTTATTTTACAGTTGAAAGAAAGTCCCGGTCATGTATTTAGTCCAGTGAGTTTTACTTTTTCATTACTCTTTTTCAGCTGTATAATTAAAAAAAAACGTATTGGTTTTGAGCTCGTTGTTTTGTAATTAAAAAAATTGTTTTTTAATTTTAGTGTCCGCATAATGATATATGCCCAAGATTTTTGGCAAATGACGGCACACCCTGCAATTTTGAAGTAAAATATCTTTCTCTACCTGTTGGTGCTAACTCAACATCCAAAAATGAGCGATATTCTTATGTTGTTTTAAAAAAGGGTAAATGTTATTATTATTGCTAATGACACAAATTGCATTAAATTGAGATTGTTAACTAAATATCAACAGGGAAAAGGTAATTATTTATTAAATAACAGTTATTCTTTTCTCAGGGAACCAGGAAAGTTCAGATCTGCAATGGCCTAGAATTGTGAGAGAACCACTAGTGCGATCAAAACATGTGATTTGTCGAATGTGTGCCCCAAATGGAAAGTTTGAGGAAGTTATTTTCACTTCTTCAAAGCATGGAAAGTATGTTTTGGTCATTTTCGCAAAATGTTACACTTGCAAGCAAATTTTTTTTTTAGAACAATGTATCATTGTGCCAGAGCTTCAAAATGGGGTGATTTGTTGCCGATTACAGTCATCAATAAAAGTTGTGATGAAACACAGGAAAATGTTTCGGATAAAAAGACTTAATTGGTTTTGGATCAAGAGGAAATAGGGCTGTGAAACTACTTTGATGTATCTTCATGTGAATGTTGATTCTATTATCATAGTATTGAAACTAGATTTTGCTCTAAATTTTTATTTACAAAAATATGTTTCATAAAAGTAAAAAAAAATAATCAGACATTATCATTGAGAAATTATAAAAAGCTTTTGACCATGAATGGCTAGAACTTGAGAGGTACCTAAATTGATAAATTTAAAAATTATTGATGTCCGATTATAAATTATTTATTTCTGATTATCTCTAACTCAAAGTTATAAAACAGTAAAAGACTTATACAAATCTTGCACGTAAAATTAAGCGAATATTTTTATTTTAAGTAGTATTCCTCTATGAATATAATCTTTATAAAGTAATAAATCAATATAAAACAGCTCTCAATTATTAACCAAATTCTCCTTATTGGTATGAAATTTAGGACTAATTGGCTCTGTAACTTTATTAGATGGCACAATTTCTATGGGCTTATATTTTACAACTGGATTTGCTTTAAATTCAGCTTCTTTTCTCAATTGAGCGATTTGTTCCCTTTCCATTTGCAACTGTTTCTCGGCTTCATTTTGCTTCAGTAAGGCTATCTCGTACTCTTTTCGTTTCAGTTTATCTAAGAATTTCTTTCTTTCTTCAGCTCTCCTATCTGTATTCAAATCAAAAGGTTTGAGTTCAGTTGGAGAACGATCGTCCCTCTTAGGTTCAAAAGGTTTCGTATAAAGCACCGTTGGAGTTTTTGCCTTGAAGTTAGTCACCGTGCTCATATTTTCATTGCTCTTCTTTAAATTAAAATAAAATCAACAATCAGTTAATTCACAATTTTAAGAAAAAGATAAAACAACAATACTTACAAAAGATTTAAGACTGCTTGAAGAACCTTTATAGTTTTTTCCATTTGTGACAAGAGAATTGTTTTTGGCCGAACTTACAGATTTCGGAACAGGGTTTGCGTGGAATTCTCTTGCTTTCTTCTCTTCTTCCAGTACCTAAATAAATAACAAACATGTACAAATTGTTAATTTTAATGATCTGATTTCTTTCTCTTCACAATCATGAACAGAAACAAACCTTTTGAATAAATGTTTCCTTCTTCTTAGCCAGAGCTTGGTCTCGTTTTTCAAAACTGAAGGGTTGCGGGATAGTTTTTGATGGCCTCATAGATTTAGGTGATTGATGAGTAAGTTCTTTTTCGGGCTAGAAATAAGAGATTATCAGGTAAAATAAAAGTTATAATATGTCTGGTAGTTAAATCTTCATGAACATGAACTTATTCAATTAAGTTGACTATTGCAGTTGAAATTTTCCATAAAATTTGATCCTTTTACTGTAATATTTTTTAATTTGAATAAAGTTCTCAGAAGAATGTGTAGGTAGTTGCCTTAATATCCCCCCCCCCCCTCCCATTATGTCCTATTCTTTTTAGTGAGGAATTAACCAGATCTTGCAGGTAATTGGCATTTTATGGGGGGAAATAATTTCAAAGCCTGAAAACTTGAAAAATAAAGGGGCCACACTTGAGATGCAGCTTAGGTAAATTCAGTTAATTGCTGCCATGATCTTTCTTCCCAAACAAATACAAATGAAGAAATTAGGATTTATTTGCTTACAAAGAATCCTCACCTTACAGCAGTCAAGAGCTTAAAGATAAAATCAGAACTTCTCGCAAAAGACTATAATGCACTTCAATTGAATAAAAAAATTTAACAAGCTCTAAAAATGATATCTCATGCTATTTATGCTATTTGAACTATTAAGATGGAAAGTATGGGCAAGATGTATTAATATTTTTTCACAACAATAATCTGCACATGTGAAAATTGTCTTGTTTGGTTGTCACTGTAGTGCCTATTATCACTAACCTAGATTACAGTGACTGCAAATAACAGTGTGGACAATAATAGTACCTAAGCTCCTCCCACCTCTCATATTGCATGTTAATAGTAGTTTCAATCACACATTACTTGATGAATTACAGCAACCACACATATTGGGCAAGTTTTTAAATGCAACGTTAAATACATTGCTGAAATTATTCGATGTTTCCATGTGACGTCATCGATGCTTCCGTTGAATGCGAATTCTCGATGAATTTATGAACTGTTCGATGAAGTTTTCGAATAATTGTAATAAACAACGAAACCTAACCCCTTTTTATTTGTTGTTTGACATTTACAAATAAATAAAAAGGTCCTGTCTTCTGCAGGCGTCGGTGCAATTATTAAAACTATAATACAAAAATTGATTGCTCAGAATCCAAATAGTCATCAACATACAGTCATTGAATTGAACAGGAGATCGGCCAGTTATGGACAGTTTATCATGTTTCATTTCAGAGACAAGATTCTGTAATAACACATTAATAAATTACTTAATTAAAAATACAATATCTGTTATTGACTTCCAAGATTGACTTACTTGTATGGCCGTTCTGCTAAGTCTAAAATGTGACTTGAAATCACTATCAGAATAGCGGCAAACGATTTTTGCTATATAATTTGTTAATTTTGTATGTTTACATCTACATTTATTCAAATTTAAGAAAAATAATAGGTCATCTTCGCTGTCTGTCTCTTCAGAAGATGATGAGCTATGCCAAACCAACTTTTTAACTAATAAATACTCCATTTTTAATTTCTTGTGATTAAAAAAGTGTAAATGTCAAAATTTTCCAAATGTAACCTAACATAATTGACATTCATCAAGAATCCAGCGGATTCATCGATCTCCAAGACCGATGGATCTGCTGGAGATAGATTGTTTCCAGCGCCGAAATAAAAAACTACCCGGTAGATTTCACTGGAACATTTGCGGTGAATTTACGAACGGACTGCTGGGAGAACTGCTTAATGCGCATAGGCAATCGATGGATTTAAAAACTTGCCCATAGAGGTATCCTAGCAGTCATACATATGGTTTCCTTCATCCTTATTGGTTAACATGCAAGATAAAGTGACGGCTGTGCAATCAAAAAGTGGACACTCTATTACTGTCCACCCACAATATTATAAAAAAAGAGTACAGTTACAATGTATAGATATCAAAAGTAAATACAGGCAGACATGTTTAATACAAGCAGATACCTTGTCTTTAGAAAAATTCTTCATGAATTCTGGTGTTATAGGTTCGGTGTGATGGTGTGGTCTGTTAATTGGTTTCGGTGGTTCAAGGACAGACCTCGGCACAGGGTTTGCATGGAACTGATGTTCGTTAGTTTTAGGTGGTTCAGGTTTCTGAAACATCACGACACAAAGTTAATAATTGTGGTCTACAAGTGGAGGAAATTATCACTCATTATTTATAACTCACTCGGATAGGTTGTGCTGTTATTTTGAACGGCTCGGGAATTGTTGGAGGCTTTTTGTCATATGCTACCTGAGGCTTGATCGGACCTTGCAGAACTTTTTTATTTATCGGATTCGCTTTAATTTTGAACCTAAAAATAAAAAGTGGTTCATTATGTAATTCTGATATATTGGAGTCATTTAGCCAGTATTATATTATTATTATTGTCATAGGAACAAAATGATTGGAGTTGAAAGGAGTATAAAAAAATAGCAGCAATAATAATAGTTCATAATAAGTTTTTTTCCAGATCAATATGTAATCTCACTGTTGACAAATTATATTCTGAAACTTTGTCACTTATTACTATTCACTGGCATATTATGCGCTCTTTAATATTTGAACTTTATGTGGGGTGAGGTTGTACTCAGACAAACGTAGAGCCTCCATTGCTGTCTAGTCTAACTGGTGGTAATAAAATAAAATCAAATATATACTTGCTTTTTAACCTCTTCGTATTCTTGCAATTCCTTTTGTTCTTGAGTAAGCGCATACACCGGTCGGGTCCTAGTTTTAGTACTAAGAGCCGGAGACTGGGGCACTGTTGTGGTTGCGGAAGTAATTGTGTGAGACCCACCATTCACAACCGTGTTCTTTGCCGTACTCCTGAACCTCGTGGGCGTTCGCGCTTGAAAGTTTACCACTTGCTCTGCCACACTAACAAACTGCTCCTTGTGTAAATTGTTCGTAGATCCATATTTAGGCTGAGCCAGCCTGTTAATGTTCTCCTAAAATTATTCATTGCATAAATAATAGAATTTTTTTTCTGTTATTATTAGTATTTGTTCATTAGTAAACAAGCACATCAATAATAATAAATTGTAACCAGGGCCTGAATAATTATTAAAATTTTGTGATTCAAGTTTTCATTTTTTTTTTTTTTTAAATAACTACTTGTGATTCCGATTAATTAATTTGGGCTTCAACTTACCGCATGAGACCTGCTCTTTTGTTTTTCATTGACTCTATTGGAAGACGTACTTCGTGGTCTATGATCATCTCTATGACAAGAAAAGCTATGATAAGAAGGTTTTCAAAGTGTAAAAAGAAATACGTGTACCTCGTACGGCGGTTCTTGTTGCTATCAGTTTTCTTATGATTCAACCTGAGATTTCCTTCGCTCATGGAACGTCTGAAACCTGCGTAATCTTTATGTGAAGATAAGTCTGAAATGAGAAATTTTTGAGCAATGTTAAGACAATACAAAAGGAAGAATAAATGCATCTTAGTTTTATAAATTTTTGTCCATTATTTTATCACTAAGACAATTTCACTATTTGGATGTAATTACAATATGTATAAAAATAGAATCAATGCTAAAAGTCTTAATTCAGCCATTTGTGCTATCAGCAGAACAAACAAAGATTGCAAACATTAAAAGGGTGAGTGGATAAAGGTGTTATTTGACATTTTTTCAAAAAATGAGCTAAGTGGAAGAAGGTGCTATACGAGGTGCTATACAAGCCTCTTCTGTTATATCCCAATATTTCATCCTCGATTTCATCCTTCAAACAGCTAAAATCTGGGAGATATTAAGTGATGAAGGTGGTAAGTACATTGTATTGTATTAATTGGGGATATCTACACTATGACCTAGAAGATCTGTTGTGTCTCCTCTTCTAATGACTATGTGATATAGCACTCCATCCAGTTATAGCTCTTGGAGGAGATTTAGGAGTTTCGATGGTTCTAGACATGGTAAATCTTTTTCTGCTAGTTGATAAAGACCTAGACCTCAGAGTCTTCTATGTTGCGGCACTCGACCAGGAGATGTATTGGGGTTTCGTCCCTCCATGCAGAATCGACTGGTTTGGTCGTTTTGTAGACCAATCTTGCTAATCTAGTCTGTTCAATTTGATATAGGCTTCGAGTCTTTTGGTTGTATTTCCCAAGCATTAATTTGGCCTATCTTAATCCTGCGAGCGGCATTCTTGCTCATCGCTTTGTTAGGTTGTCAGCTTCTTCATTGCCTTCTACACCTATGTGTCCTGGCACCCAAAGGTGAGCTATTTTGTTTCCTTTGCCCAATTTATTTAGCTTCATTGGGCATTCCCACACTATTTTTGAACAGCACACATTTTAATATGGCATCTTAGCTATCAGTTAAGTTGGCAATTTCTTGTTTTTTATAATTCTTGTCTATATTACAGTCTTTTTCTTTTGGGTTTCCTCTTTTGTCAATTGCTTTTCCTTATTTGTCAAATGATTTTCTTATTTTTCTATCTATCAATGATTATAGTCATTGATTTATCAATCAATTTCCTTTTATTTCAAATCAGTTTCACTTTGTGTCAATTGCTTTTCCCATTTACATACAGTGACATTATAATAAACATTGGAAAAGCATTTGATATAAAAGGAATCTCATTTGACAAATGAGGAAAACCAAAAGCAAAAGACTGTAAATTGAGCCGCATCTTTCGATAGTGTACTTTCCCAATTCTCATCGGCTCAAAATATTTAATACCAGGTCCAAAATACCAAATACCAGCAACTGCTGTTCCGTAGATGTTTTTTGATCCATCTGTGTACCTATTATAGTACGCTGTTTGATATTGTACTTGTTAGACTGATTTGTCCATTCCATTTTGTTACTCAACTGTGTTACAAAGTTCTTCTCAAGGCTGTATTTCCTAACAATTGATATTGTGATATTTCTGATAGCAGAATTAACATGTCAGGAAATGAAAGAGTGGATAAGTTTCTTAAAAAGACATACAATAATTAAACTGAGGAATTATTGAAGGAAATAATTCATTCAGAAGGAATTATTTCCTTGTGAAGGAACATCACAGTCTGTAAAGGATTTTGGATCAACAACGGACCTTAATATAATCAAGAAATGTTCCTTCCATCCCATATTATTTAGATTATCCTCCGGAAGTTGTCATAAACTATAAATGAGGATAATTTTAGTGACGATCTGGGACTTAGTGTAGTGAAAGTTCATTGATCCTGCAAGAGAGTAGAAAAAATAAAATGTTAGTGGTTAGTGTGTTTTACCTGTGCCGATACGAGACTGGGAGACAGTTATGGTTTTAGGTAGGAAGAAACATACTTTCATGGAGTGGTGAGGAAGAACCTGTTCCCTCACAATGAAGCGGGGAAGGAGACTAAGCATAATTATAATAATTGAACCATTGGCCGTAGTAACGTAACTTACATTTTTACACAAGACTCAAAATAGATACTTTGCAATTTTATTGAATGGAAAGTTTTCATTTGGCGAATCTTAAAACATTGTTTAGATATGTTTTAAGGTAAATCAGGCAACACTTCTTATTGCTTTGATGGAAACATTCTGCCAATATAAACCCATTGCAGCAAAAAAAAACACATCAAAAAATAATGTAAGTTACAATGTTACTCCCGCCAACGCTACAATTATTGTAGGTAGTCGTATTGTTATTTTTAAAGGAGAGATGCATATCCAGGCAATGGCTATACTCAGGTGTTTCTCCTTTAATAAACAATACATTATTTATAAAATTACTCAATAGGAAAATATCATTATTGCTGGCAGATATTTCCGTAGATATCATTGCTGGAAGACGTAACTACAAACAATGGAGAATTACCCTCTGCCCACTTGCTTGAAATATCCCACAAAAATTAAAGAAGTGTCAGATACGCTAAACTAATTTTTTTCATTATTGAGAATCATAACTTTATTCAAATTTAGGTAATGAATTATAACGTAAGAAGTTTATTATAAAATGGCCCTCACCTGAGGAAGATGCAATAGAAGGGACAGCATCACAATACTCTCCCGTTTCGTTTCCGTCATGGTCTTCCGTCCTAGGTAAATTCTGAAGGGGTTCTATTTCATGGTCAATTTCTAAATAAATAAAAAAGTAGGTAGTGACTTTATTGATCACTTTTGATTTTATCTACTTATTTTAATTATTAGAAAATAAGTACCTAACTGACTATGGAAAACTTGAAATTACATACCAAAATAAGATTCCAAGTCCTCCCCTGTATCGTCATCTGGAGTTTGTGAGAAATCCACGAATTTGGGAGCATTAAATGAAGAAAAGTCCTCGGACATCGTTTCTTATTCAAAAAATCAGCACAACGAATCAGTTTTCAATTGAAATTAACGAATAATAAGTCCATACACGAGACTTGCTTAAATTAAAAATTCATGATAAGATAAACAAAATTCATGTAAAACTTCAGGTTCCTATACCAAACTATAATAATTTCAGGAACTTTCTTGTAATCAGTATCGGTGATTAGATTATAACTGGTAAAAAACGTCTTCAGGAACACACTAACACGAATAAACACTAAACTAAACCACTCAGTAAATAAATGAAAAACGATGGAAGAAAGATGAAACTGAGAACACCACTGAACTGACTGACGGTTAGGTTGTGTAAAATTTTAGAATTTTGAATTAAATCTCCATAAGACGCACGCGCAGCCATAATTGACAGCTACATGAAACATGACACACAAACTCATTGTTGTTATCTTAAATTCACTAAACATCGCTATTATGTTTTTACCGCGCTTGCTCAAGGCTTGTGAGTTCTTTGACCCTAGGGTACCTGTATTATCGACATTACCGACACTAACGCTTGCTAGAGTAGCGCATTCACTCGTTGACGTTTATTACTTAACACGATTATGTTTGAACGGTTGGATGTCATATTTTTGGCACATTTCAGGATCAGTATGGGAGGATCAGTAGTCATCCATAAAAATACGATTACAAGGTGTAATAAAACCTACCTGCCAAAATTTTCAGGTATATTTTATGGATATTCTAATAAGCCCCATATATTTTCTGAAATCATAACTGCCAGCTGGGTGCATTTTTTGTTCAGAAAATCCCATGGAAAATCTGACGTTTTTGAAATTCAATTTGACATTCCCAACTTTTTCCCAACTTTTTGTGAGAATGCGCTACCCTAGTAAGCGTCAGTGTCGGTAATGCAGGTTACCGACCCATTTGTTATTTGACCCATTTTCGGAGTGCTACGTTTGTTTGCGCCGAATTTTTGATTCGTGTGTGTGTACGAACAGGATGACAAGCAAAATAGGATTTTATATACTCGTTGATGTTTTATAATTACGTTGTGAATAAAATTCCACCGGCGGAATTGTACACTGAAAGTTAAAATTTCGTCTCCGGTCGGGACGAAGTTTATAATTATGATAATATACTTAGCTAGAACAAGTGTATAGTCAATAAGCGCGCTGGGACGTTACCCGATACAATAAAATAACTACCTTTCCGCCGTCGATGCTTAAATTCCGTCTGACGGATTAAAGTTTATTTTCTCAAGAATTCCGTCCGCTACCTGGTTTCTGGATTGGTGGTTAGCTGCATCATCTTCGATGTGTTTTTCATCTTAATGGAACATCTTTTCATTTAGTTATTGTCTATTAAATCAGATTAACAAACGGAATTTGAAAGAAAATAAACTTTAATCCGCAGTAAAACGGAATTTGTCTAGCAAATTAAAAGCAGTCTTTCGCCGCCGTACAATCCGCTTCCTTGCTAGTCCCGGACTTTGTTACACTGGGGTTCACATTCAACTCTAGCTTTCTAGGTTCTCCAGTTTCCCCCTGGTTTTGTAGTTTCTACTCTTTTCTCAGTTTCCTGCGAGCGGCTCCTGAGAGTTTTTTGGGTGGGTCTTTCTTTTCAGAATCCCCTTCCCTTTTTGAATTAGGTGTGTTGTGGTCCATATGGCCTACGAGTAATGGAGCTATTAAAGAAATACCATACCACGCAGAGCTCCATACGTGTGGTAGGAATTTATTTTCGAAGGTGCGCCACTTCTTCGAAGTTGAATCCAGAAGGGACTGATCTACTATTCAGCCACGCATCCTTTTAGCCTGGGTTCCCGCCGTAGGATTTAGGTTTTTAAAGGTTGTCTCCTTTTGGTCCGGGCTGTAAAGCCTATAGACCCCCGTATTCTTCTGTTCGCGAGATGTGACCTCGACAACAGAGTTTTACGGTCTTTCGGAGAGTCCACTTTCGGACGTTCTCCGGCACCTTTAGTCACGACACGAAAACTAGGTTGGGGGAGGTGGTCCGCGGCAGGGCTTTTTGAGCTGCCAGTCTGGAGTTTTAAATCCGACGAGCTCTATCACCGCTGCTAACCTTACTCACTATTGATCACTGTAAGGCCGTGCCCTATCCGCCACCTGGGCCGCGCCTGATGGGTACCTCAACCACACAGGTAGGTAATATCTAAAATGTAGGTAATCATACATAATAATTACACCAACAGAGAAGCAGCTTTTCAATCTAGAAAAATGGCCCATTTAACATTTCTCTCTAAGCGAAAATTTTCATATTTTTTCATTGCTTTTTTCGCATTAGTTTCACTTACATGTACTTATAAGAAAGTATTTGTTATTCATTTTGCAACCAAATTTATCGACAATTATTATTTAAGTAAGCCAAACGAATCTGAAAGTAACTATAATGCGGTACATGCAGTCTTTCCTTTAACGACCTAAATTTGGGGAAATTGTTACACTTTTGAAAATTTAGTATTCATCAAAAGTGCTTGCTTTGCATTCTGCTTTAAGTGATATATGCATATTATAAAAAGGAAAATGGCAATTAAAAAGAGTCATTATCGGCTGTTCTGCTGCAAGTTACACTTCTTATTTGATTTGTGTTTGTGGTTAAATAAAACAATAATTCTAATCCCCCAACGATAATAATAATTATGTTAGTCTACTATGTGAGTTGAGGTGAATATTCTGTTCTTTATCAGCAATTGATAATATCTAGCGGATACTTTCAGGTGCTTTTTGTTGTGACCATATTTACCATATCTGTGGATTGTTCTGATGATTATTCGAAAGGAACGTAAGTATCTTTAATTAAATTCATTAGAGTGTCAGATCTTTTATTTAAAACTTCTGATAATTTTGTCAGAATTCATGTGAAAGAATCGAAAAGTCTTGGAGGAATTTGGAAATATAAGACGCAATGGAAGTCTCATTGGGAAAGACACTGGATTGTGAAAAAGGTAAAATTATATTATTAAAGGTTTTTTGGTCATTTAAACATTAACAGTCATATAGTGTCATTACCTGTCATGCTTCTGGATTCTTATATGATATTGTGATTTTCTGTCTGCCAACTTTTCGTCATAAATGTTTACTAATCTCTAATCTTTCAGATTTGGGTGCCATATTGGAAAAAAGTTTGGGCACCACTAGAAACCAAAGAATGGATTCCTATTTCGTCTACGGAAGAACACCTTCAGAAAAGAACCTCAGCAAATCTAAAACGAATGCGCCGGTTTTGACTACGGGAATTATTGACCGTATTTCAACATACAATAAAACTTTAAATACTTTGACTTATTTTTGTAACAGTGATTAGTACCTATGTGTTATTATTATTACCTTTGCTATTTATTTAACTTATGTGAATCAATATACATAAAATATATTTATTAAATAAATTATAGTCTTTCGATACTAACTAATTTAAGAGAAATAATAAAAAAAAAACAATGAAAAATACAGCAAGAGCCAGTTTTTTGTAGCAGCACTTCACCGGTTCATAGAAGACCTGTTTTGAAGAATAAAAGTTACCATTAACAAACGTCCAGAAAAGCTTACAAAAAAAGATCTGCTGTAATTTTTTTTTTCAATTTTCGCTTCGTAACTTTGGCATTTCTTAATATTTTCATTTTATACTAATATAATTTAGAGAATACAAAACGAAGAAAAACCGGGTGAAAAAATTCATCAGTGGCGTAGATACAGGGTATCTGACCCCTTTTTCGCTCAACAACTTCCACGCCCATGGAGCTACAAGACCTTATTACTTATCAGCGTTGCCCTGGAGATTTTCTTGATTTGCTATACAAAATCATAGATTTTAGTGTATTTTTTTATACATATAAAAAAATACACCAATAATTTTGATTGTGCGTGATCCGTTTTTTTTTTAATATCAAAAAATAACTATTATTAATATCGAAAAAATGAGCTTATTTTTGCGGTATGATGAAGTTTGGACTCAATTTACTTATAAACTAGGCGGGATTTCGAATATTCATAGGAATACCTCTTTTTGTACGAAATCTCCGGGAATCTAACGCTTATAAATAAGCTCTTGTAAGTCCATGGCCGTAGCAGCAGTATAATCTACGCTCGAATCTACGCCACTGATGAGAATTTTTCACCCGTGTTTTTTTTCGTTTTGTGTGTCATAAATTATAATATCTTAATATAAAATTAAAATATTGAGGAATGCCCAAGTTATGCGGCTAAAACTGAAAGAAAATTTTTTTCAACATCACCCTGTATCTTTTTTGTAAGCTTTTCGGTCATATGTTTATGGGAACTATTATTCCTTATAACAGGACTTCTATAAACTTGAAGTCTTGCTACAAAAAACTGACTCACCTTATTGTATTTTAAAAATATCGAAATATCAATAGAACCACTTATTTTTCTGAAGAAAAAAATGAATAGGTACATGTCAAAAACTATCCCAACATTATGTAGTAACCTTCCACTTACGAGTTTCCATTTTTTGATCTAGCAGGTAGGTGTTACCAGTGGTGTATTATCAGTAGGTATAGGTATACCTACTTAATTATATTAATTCATTATTAGAAGAATCTAATTAGGTACCTCTTTTAGCTGTACCTACCTACCTAATACACTGAAGAATAAAAGTGTGTATATAAAAGAATAGTATATTATTTTATACGGAGGGAAAGTGACACTTTTCATGGCGCGCTCGTGTTTATCAGAACGAAGTGAGGCTGATAATAGAGAGCAAGCCATGAAAAGTCACTTTTCCTCCAAATAAAATATACTATTTTTTCTTCAAACGTGGGCAAATTTAAGCAAGAACATCATTTTTAATTGAAGGAAAGCGAATTTTCAAAAGGTTTGGACTGGTATAAGTAGGTGAGTATGGAGTATGGGCTGCTTCTATAGAAACGCGGCGCTGTCAAATTGACCCTGTCATCGTCAGTGAACATCGAGAAATTATTATTGAAATTATTAAAGAAAAATAATAAAATAATAATTATGTACCTAAACTACTAATCATCGCAAAATCAAAATTAAAAACGTTATAAAAGTTTGTAAGTAAGTTATAAAATTCATGATAACATCTACCTACCTCTTGCTAGACCCTGCTTGGTCAATTTTTTCATTTTCTGTTAATGATGATGCCAGTCAGTCAGAAGTTGAATGTTAATTGTTAAATATGTAGGTCATTGTAGGTAGGTACCTATAACTGTGCACTATTACCTACCTAATAATAAAAATATAAGATGTTGGATTCCTTTATGTACCTAGGTATATGGTTATAATTAGTATCCTTGTGTTCAATATTCAAATTTCAATACGGAATAATAATTATTTTTGTTTACCTCGCAATAACCCAACTTTCTTTCTGACGTTTGAGCCGACTGAGCCGAGCACGAGCTCGACTCGACTGAAAGTCGACTGTCGACCGTCCGGCTTCGGGTATAATTATGACGTTTCACAGAATTACTTCGTTTCGGTGTAGATTTTCCAAAGATTATGTTTGATTAATACCAAATTCCTTTTAACCTTATTAGATAATAATAAACTAGAGAGTTTTCATATCTTAGGTTGAATTTTATTGATGAATATACGGGCCTACATTAATAAAATTTCAATAGTTGATTCTTAATACAGGTAGCTATGTGTTTGTATGTTGATGTTGCTATGGCACCACTTTAGCTCCGGCGGAGGTAAAGTGTTGCTTGGCAACACTTTAGCTCCGGCGGAGGAAAAGTGAAACTTTGAGACCGGCTACTGAGTCGAGTAATGTCTGATTTACTGACGTTTGAAGAAAAAATAAATTTGATGAATTTTATTGGGATTTAGGTTCTAATTTAAATTTGCCACTTAAGATTCTTTACAGAACAAATTAGAAAAACTTTCGTACAGCATGCGAGGAGAAGACTGAAGACATGGACGGTACCGTTTCGTCCTTATTATGGACTCATCAGCATATCATATCAGTCAGCTCTAAACCACACATGCTATACGAAATTTGGAAGTTCTATCTATTCTAACTGGTGTTTTCGTTTTGATACAATCAAATAAGTGGTTCAATAAAAATAATTATAAATCTAAAAAGAAAATAAATAAAGTAAATATTCCAAATTCTTTTGTACAGAAAAATAGATATTATTATGCTCTGATTAAAAGAAAAACAATTTTAATTAAAAATTTAATTTACAACACAAAATAATAACAACACGTAAATAACAATTTTGCTACACGAGCAGCGTAGCGTTATTACTATCGTACATATATTGATGTTACATATTACTCAGTCAAATGTACGAAACTTAACACACGAATCTTAATTAAGTAAACCTAAAAGCTACAATATAAGTTATATACAAAAGGTACACGGAGTTGTTACTAGTACACTGGAAATCTTATGAGGATGGAAACGACCAATTTTGAACGGATCTCTCTCGCGATTTACTTTGTATGTTTTGTTGTGATTGAGGAGACGTCTGGACGCCTTCTGCGGCGTGGCGTTTATATATTTGGTTGCTAGCTTGGAAGTCCACTTGTTTCGTCGTCGGGACTGCCACCAATGGTGCGTTATTTTGACCGTCATTTCGGTCCCAGCCTTTATGTTTGTCGTGATGGTCCGGACTAGGGAACCACTCTTGTATGATAACAGGTTTCCATATTTGTTTCCATGCTGGGACCCAAATGTGCTTGTAATCAGGAATCCAAATCTGTTTCCACGCTTCTTTCCATTCAAGTTTCTTATCGGGCAGCCAGATCTGTTTCTTTTCAATTTTCCAGATTTGTTTCCAGGCTTCTTTCCATTCCAGTTTCTTGTCTGAAACCCATATTTGTTTTTTCTCTGTTCGCCATACTTGCTTCCACGCTGGTTTCCAAGCTAATTTTTTATCTTCAACCCATATCTGTTTCTTTCCTGGTTTCCAGATCTGTTTCCACGCTTCTTTCCATTCAAGTTTCTTGCTTGCTACCCAGATTTGTTTTTTAGCTGGTTTCCAATATTTTTTCCAAATTGGTTTCCAGACAAGCTTCTTCTTCCAGATATCATGAGCAGTGTACTCATTACCATGATGATCTTTACCCAGATAATGGTCTCCGTGAATACCTTCTTTAATCCATTGTGGGATATAATGCTTCTTCCAAACCGGTACTTGGATTTCTTTCCAAGCGGGGACCTGAATTTCCTTCCATACGGGTTTCCAGATCTTTTTCCATGCCGGAACCTTAATATCCTTCCAAGCAGGCACTTTGATAGGCACCCATATTGGTTTCCAGATCTTCTTCCAGTCAGGAACTTGTATCTCCTTCCAAGCTGGAACTTTTATTTCTTTCCAAACGGGCTTCCAGACTTTCTTCCAGGCTGGCACTTTTATTTCCTTCCATCCTGGAACTTTTGTAGGTACCCATATTGGCTTCCAGTACTTTTTCCATGAGGGTTTCCATATTTGCTTCTTGGCAGGTTTCCAGATCTTTTTCCAGCCTTTCTTCCAGATCATCTTCTTCTTCCAGTAGCCAGGATCGTGATGCTCCTCGTGATGCTCATGGTGAACATCGTGATGATCATCTCCACCAAAACCCGGGCCAGGTCCGGAACCGCCGAATCCTCCACCGCTGGGTCCAGAGTCATATCCAACTCTTTTTTGAGCCACTCTGGAATAATTATTATGATTAAAGTATTGTTCTTATCAGGTAATTGACTATAGTTAAAGTTAGTTGAACGTACTGTGTTGATTCAGCTAGTTGATCATCAACCGTCTTGATTGACTCGATAGCCTTGCCGTAAACCCATGTAATACAACATGTTGCTACCCAAAGGGAAACCTAGAAATAATACAGAAATTTACAGAATTTATTTTTATTTTTAAGATAATAATAATAATTAAACATAATGTAGACTTTTTATGTCCTAAACACGCTTTTGTTCTAAACAATTTCACCTGAACTAGAATAATTTAATGCTTCGGGTGGAATAAACACGAATGTATATGTTTGTCAGTGTTTCTTTGCGTGCATGCAAGCTAATCATTGATATTAAAGGTACCTAGTAATAATTGAAAAGACACTCTTGTGTTTCGCGAAACATTAGCAGAATTAGGCAACTTGTTGATTTATTCATTACTAGATTTTCAAATGAGTGAGTGTGTTTCTATTCTACCAGGTGAAAGCCTGTCAGTGAACTTGTATCTTCTTCCGCAGCATGCACTACTGTAATTGGATTGATAATGGCAGGTCGTCTTCACGTACGCGTATACATTTCCTGAATGGTAATCGATGAGCATTCATTTAGCGAAATAATTATAATTCTCTCATGCATGAACATCGAACAAATCATTCATAAGGATTCGTTTGAAAGTAATAGCGATTGAGTCATACTTTCAAAGTTAGCCCTATATATTATGCATCATGAATATTATGAAAATGGGATATTTCGCAATAAAAAATTGAATTGATATTCTGTAGCAAGAGTTGATTTTACTTATTAGTTTCGAAGATGAAAGTTTTATATAGCTTAACATCATTTATTTTAAGCGAAATGACAATAATAACTTCCATAATATTAGGATTTATGCCGGATATATCTAAAGCTTCAGAACTGTGATGGTAAGGATGCTGCAAAGTTTTTAACGTTATTTTCTCAGGAATATAAAATTTATTGACTCTAATAAAACTTATTTCTTATGTCGTATATATCTTCAAGTTGAAGATAATAATAACCGGGATGAAATTAAAGATCCCTGGTTAAATTTTTTTCTCGAATTATTTATGAACTTTCAAAAATAACAATTACCTACCTAACACTTTTGAGATTATTATAAAAAGTTAAAAATACCACAATATACAAAAACAAATATCTTATTCTCACTAAAGATTCAAGCCCGGGTCCTGATAATATACCATACGCTTTTCTTAAGAATCTCTCCGACAATTCTCTCATACACATGCTGAAAATATACAATATCATATATACCAGCCAATCATTTCCAGACTCGTGGTGGATGTCCCTAGTTATTCCTGTTCTCAAACCAAACAAACCGGTAAATTCCCCCTCTTCCTATAGGCCAATATCACTCCACAAACACTATGTGCAAACTTTTGGAAAAAATTAAAAATAACAGATTAACCTGGATCCTAGAATCCAATAATCTCCTCCACCCTGCCCAGAACGGGTTCAGAAAACACTGCTCCGTAAACGACAATATTGTCTCACTTGAATGACAAATACACGAAGCGTTCGCTAACAAGCAGAACGAGAAGCAGAAGTTAATAGCCGTATTCTTTGATATCGAGAAGGCATATGACATGACCTGGGTCACTCCTATGTTACATACACTATAGGACTGGAATATTACAGGAAATATCCTGCGCTTCGTTCGAAATTTTGTCAATAGCAGACAGATGAGAGTTAACGGCGTATATTCAACAAATAAAACTCTGGAAAATGGCTTACCACAAGGTAGTGCTTTAAGCGTCACGCTTTTTAAAATTTCCATTAACAGATGTCTTAAGTTAATTCAGTTACCAGTAAAATGCTGTCTATACGCCGACGATCTGGTAATTTTTGTCAAGGGTAAGGAGAATAGCTCGATGGTGAATTTAATCCAAAAGACCATAACCAGTCTGGAAACGTGGACAGAAAAATCAGGATATCGCTTCTCCCCCGAAAAAACCAAATGCATTCTTTTCAACAAAAAAACAGATAAGTACTCACCACTTCTCAGATTACATCGTAAATCACTAAGGTTTGAAAACTCAGTCAAGTATCTTGGGATAATATTGGACACTAAACTATCCTGGAAGCCATGCACATTTACCAAAGTCTCATCAGGTCAAAGCTCGACTACGGGGCCATCGCATATACCACAGTACCACAGCTCGAGAATCCTTCCTAAAACCAATAAAGGCCATCCAAACAATAGCTCTCCGAATCATATCGGGAGCCTTTTGCACTACCCCGAACAACAGTCTTTTATGCCTCTATGGAGAGCTCCCCCTCCATTTGCGTGGTAAAATGCTGAACCTCAACTTCGGAGTAAATTGCCTTGCTAAAAATAACCACTTCAACACCCAAAATTTTCTAACTAGTAGATACGGTAGTATACAGATCTAATATAAATATGATCCCCCCTTCTATGAAAGATTCAACACCCTATAAACAACCATTACTTTCCAGCTCAATAAACTCCTTTCGTGGGAATGCACGACCCCCCCCTCCCTCACTTGATTAATCCGAGCTCCAAAATGCAGCATGGAACTAACACTACACAAAAAAACGGAAACGAATACCCAAGGCATCCGAAATTTCTTCATGAAAATCACAAGCAGGCTACCTCCAGCCAGAAAACTCATTTACACTGACGGATCAAAGATTAAAACCAACGTCGCTTGCTCTGTCATTACACCGACATCAGAATTAAGATATCGCTTGCCCCCTTCTACTAGCATATCCTCTGCGGAACTTTTCGCAATTTTCCAGGCTCTGGAATACGCTGAGAACCACCCTGATATCCCTTTCACAATATGCACAGACTTCCTCAGTGCTCTGGTGTCCCTCAAGCAAACCTAACCTCAAAACCCTTTGGTAATTACTATAAAGGAGAAAATTTACCAGCTAAAAGACAGAGTCTCTTTTATGTACACCCCTTCCCATGTCGGTATTAAGGGAAACGAGAGAGCGGACGTAGTAGCAAAGTCAGCAACCGGTGACCTTGACATTGCCATAACAGATCTGCTTATCCCAAACGACCTAAAAGCTTTTATCAAGTCACAGATATTTCGAATATGGCAGATAGACTGTCATGCATACCTGAGGCAGTTTAAACCACTGGTCAGAGGATTGCTCACAGTCCCTTCCAAAAGGAGGGACCAGATTATCTTAAATAGAATTAAGCTTGGTCATACCAACCTGACACTCAAATATGTAATCACTAAGGACCACCCCCCACAATGCGAAAACTGTCACGTCCGCCTCACAACTAAACATATTATTGAGAAGAATGCGAGTTACTCGACAACGCAAGGTACACCCAGACGCTTACTAGGGATCCGGACCGAAACAGCGAACTGCTCAAACTCGTAAACGTTGCAGGTTTATACAGCAAGATTTGAGAACCCAATGGATATTAAGTTAGGGCATCTATTGAATAACCCACAGAACGCCCGCTAATAACCCTTAGAGGTTGATGCGGGCTAATCCAGAAAAAAAATCTTATTCTCATTTTCAGCTGCAAAAATCGTATCTGGCAGACAGACATTTCTTGTTAAACAAGGACCTGCATACACTGAGACACATCACATCAAGGAATTCCTGTCAGAAAGGCGTATCGACAAAAAAAAAGTTTTTAAAAGAAACAAAATACATGCAACTTGAAACCTTCTGGCAGATTCAGTTAGGCAAAAATAGTTCATAGGCCCAAGAAAAAGATCCATGAAATCTTTATCGAGGTGGTAGGTTTTGGTATGAGAAAATGATGACATTGCATGGGATATTATAAGATGAAATGGCAATTTTTGTAATTACACCTTTCTGGCAGGTAAGCCTCGATATACACTCCGGCATTCTTCAAGGCAGCTTCCTTGATTCAATATTACAGGTACCTCTTGTATACAGCTCCGCAGACCTACTAACATCAAGAACCACTAAAGTTACAGTGGTATCATATGCTGATGATACTGCTATTCTGGATTCCTACAACATTGATCCAACTTTAGCCTCATATAATAAACCTCCATATAAATCTAAATAAAATCCATCACTGATTATAAAAACATGACGCAATAAAGCTCAAAATGATCAAGGTTGGACTGGAATAATAAAAGTAATACGAGGACGTTGATAGAGGGTTCTTGTATCGATAAGTGTGATTTCTGGATACGTCTGATAATAGAAGTCTCATCAACGTTTCGAGGACAGGGATCTATAGAATAGTCTGAGTGTAATATTTTTACGAACGCAAGTAGGGAAAATGTAGCACAAAGACAGCGAGAAAATAATAAATAAAACATGCCGAAGAATGTAGTAGTAAAAAATCAGCTATGACAAACAAGACAGACAACCAGATCTCATAAGGATTCATAAGGACTCATAAGTCTACATATGGATTCTTTTTAACGGAACCCCGATGATATAAAATTTCGTTTCATTATCAGTAATTATTATCAAATTATTTTTAAGAAATTAACTTCAATTTATTTATTTCACGGAATTAACATTTTATCCCGCGTTTCATGCGAAATGCTTGTATGATGGAATGCAAATGAAAGCTTTAGTAATTTCGAAATAACCGCATGTATAATAATTTAATAAGAGATAATTATAATGTTGATTTGGATAAACAGGAAAAGATGAAGCAGCAAACTTCCGAATACTGATACTTATGTATTTTTTTAATGTAAGATATATCAGGGAAAGTAAAAACGAATTATCGTTTGTTATGATATTTAGCATCTCTGCTCTGTAGTGTTATTGACTAACAAAACTTTCACAGATCAATCCTTAAAGATAAGAGCTTAATCATTCTTTGACGTCGTTTCCGAAGACACTAATTGACGTATGAGTGGGTGTCATAAAAATAAATTTATCAGTTATATATATATATTCGTTTGAAATTACAAATTGCAGTCTTACGATACATGTTGTTTAGTTTATTAAATTACATATGATTGGTTTCGTCGATCATGGGGAAAAGAACGATCTGTAGGATATTCTGATGCGATGTTGACATCATGGTGAAGCATTTGCTTTGAGAGATAAATAGTGTCAATATTTAGATGCATCTGAAAATAATTTGAAATTGGAAAAAAAGATAATTAAAAATTAGCATTATTAAAGATTAAAAAAAAACTACAGTTCTTATTCAAGAATTCGAATCTGCACAAAATTTGAAACATTTGGAGGGCTACGAATTTTCAAAAAATGCCAGAAAAGTTTCAACTGTTCCAATAAAGACGCTGTTGTATCTTAGCCCGCATGTAATGAAGCTGAGACCTTAAGGAAAAAGTCAAGATCAAAGTGAAGCATATCTGAAATATCTTCGAGATTCTGTTTGGAAAATGGTCTTAAGAAAACTTCAGTTGTATGTTAAATCAACCGTCAGCTGCATGGCATAAAAAAAGGTTTCAACAGTTTTTGAATATGCAAGTTGAATATAAAAATATTTCTGAAATGGCCTTTTTTCCATAATCAAGCTTCATAATTATTTACTTCCTTATTGGATTTTTCATTCTAATTCTATTGCTTAAATTTTGATTTTTTTCTCTCCTTTCATTCACATTTACATACATCATTGAATCTATTTTATTATATAAAATATATTCTATATATACCGGGTGTCCCATTAGTGTGGGATTCTTCTCTGGCAGCTTCAATTTTGAAGCTATAAAAAAAGATGAGGGAGAAAAATTGTATGGTTTGAAGAGACCTTCAACCTAAAATAATTTTCAGCTACACAGGATGGCCCAATATCGCTGTACGCCTTACAACTTTGTTATTTTAAATAGGACACCCTATATATTATTACATTTTCAGATTATCTGAAAAAAATCAGTAAGAATGGTTTTCACAGTTTCAGTATAATGTGAATAGTTTTTGAGTTATAAACAAGTGAAAATTGCCATTTTCCATTTTCAAAGCAGCTTACAATGAAAACGGCTCAAGACAGCAGAAAAAGGTTTACATGTCTCTATCTTAACTTTTTACAAGGTATCCTATGATGTGGATGAAATTGTTATACAGGGTGATGAAAATTTTCAGATTTTTCAGATTTTTCATCACCCTGTATAACAATTTCATCCACATCATAGGATACCTTGTAAAAAGTTAAGATAGGGACATGTAAACCTTTTTCTGCTGTCTTGAGCCGTTTTCATTGTAAACTGTTTTGAAAATGGAAAATGGCAATTTTCACTTGTTTATAACTCAAAAACTATTGACATTATACTGAAACTGTGAAAACCATTCTTACTGATTTTTTTCAGATAATCTGAAAATGTAATAATATATAGGGTGTCCTATTTAAAATAACAAAGTTGTAAGGCGTACAGCGATATTGGGCCATCCTGTGTAGCTGAAAATTATTTTAGGTTGAAGGTCTCTTCAAACCATACAATTTTTCTCCCTCATCTTTTTTTATAGCTTCAAAATTGAAGCTGCCAGAGAAGAATCCCGCACTAATGGGACACCCGGTATATATATGATTATATATTCTATAAAAAATTTATCAGCTCATAAATAGTCAATAATTCTTCATCATTAGAAACCAGCAACTTTCTCGTAAATTTATCTAAATTATATTAAAAGAATAAACTATCAACTCAAAAAATTAATGAGTATTTATCAACGTACGTGATATCAGTAAGAAATGTTAGGATTTTCGTTTTCTCCGTGGAAATGCTAATATTCCATGTACACATGTATTTAAGTCTTTACCATCTCTCGCATTGTTTTGTGAGTATCACTGACCCATAAACAATAATCTCATTATATGCAATGGGAAAGTAACAAAATTTAAAAACGAAATTAATGGGCTTAAAAACAATATAAAACTAAATAAGTGTTTTTGTTATTTCCGTGCATCGTGGAAATCTAATTTCTAATGCTATTAATTTTTAACAACGCGGAATATTCACAGGTTGATGATAAATAAAACTAAGTCAAACAAAAAGTAGACATTTTCTTCCTGTAAATCATCAGATACCTATTTTTGATAAATGAAAAATTTGTTTTATTTTGTTTATTTTGTAAAATAATATCTGAAACAAAAAAAAAAGTAAAATTGATTTTTTTTCTTAGTTTTATTTTTAAATTCTTGCCAATAAAAATAATTTTATGTAAAAAATTACCCTTAATTTTCAATCTGGACCTTAAAAAGGACGGCATAAATAATGAAAATAGATGATCGCGTTGCAAATACTTAGATGAAGTATACCTAACTGTAATGTGCGTTGGGTCAAAAAATTAGTTTCTCTCTATTATAATTTAAGGAAACGTCAAAATTTATTAATTTAATTTACCACAAAGTGCAATTATTATTTTATGTGAAAATTTAGTTTTCCTGTTCCGTAATTTGTCTTAGTTCTTCGGATAGGAGTGTGAGATTATTTAAATTACATGCGATGAGAAAAATTTAGAAAAAAGGAAATACAGTTTCTACAGGCACATTAAATTGGTTCTTTAGTAATCCTATAAAATATTTATTTAATGTGCAATTTTAATCGAATTTTTTTTAATGGTATAACTTGATGAACTGTATTTTTGAAGCAAAAAGCTAAATCCGAAGCCTACTAAATCTGTCTTTAATCGTAATAAGTATTTACAAAGTGAGTATTAGAGATTATTTTAGAAAAAATCTGGACCATCACCATCTTTCAAAACGATATTATACAAAATAATTTCGTAACTTGTCAAGAATACCCAATAGATTTTATAGCCAAATTAAAATTACAAGAATTCACATAGCGATTAATTCAGTGGACAGATTATTTGAAAAAAAAAACGTATCGATCAATTTTATGGTTTAAAGTACAGATTACAGATTATTAACCGATACTACATTAAACCATAGCTACTACCTATTCTTGAAAATAAAGCTAATTTTGACTTTAGGGACAACATGGCGGAAAAAAGACACCACTATCATAAATAGAGTCACTGTACCTAGTTTTGTGTACATCCCCTAATTTAACGTCTAAATTTATTATCATCTATCGGAAATATTTCCAAACGACGCTCTTCATGGTACGGAATCATTAAGAAAAAGTATTAAAACTTGACCAAAAGACTTCTAAATGGTTAAACCAAGACAGACAAGGAAGGATCCGTACTTCGCAACGTTTACCGCCGACAAATTGTCATAAAGTTTTTTTCCCGGAACAAATGAAGTCAAATGCGCGCGCTTCTGTAGAAGTGTGCTTTTGCTAACCGGGACTGGAGTAGATTTTACAGTGCAATAAATCAATATTTAAAATGATAACATGTGTTTGCAAGTATCCATTTTAAAAACAAATGGTAGTCGATAAACATAGTACCGCAATACTAAGCAACTAAATTTTTATCAATAAGACTTGGCCATAACCAGCGCAGGAGGCTTTGCGTGTATTATTTATGTATGAACAATACACTGGCATTGATTACCACTTGAATGGATAAAATACCGTGTGAGAATCGAGTTTAGATACATAGCGAATTGCATTATCGTTAAGATGCAGTTATAATAATTGTTATTGTTGTTGTTAATAAAACCAATTGAAACCGGAAATATCTTTAATCAACCATATTCTCATTACAGCTTCAACTATCACCCTAATATGGTGATCCTGACCAATTAAGAGAACCTAAGATAGTTACAACCACAGGTAGCATTGTCAAGCATCTTATAGTAAAGGGAAAGTAAAGCTATAAAGGACGTAATTCCTAGCAGTGAACTTTTGGGGGGGTCCACTATCTAATACCCAGGCTAGTTTCCTGGTATGGGTGCGCCTTACTGAACCTGTTGAGAAGTTCTTTGTCCCCAGGGAGGACAAACAGTGGAGCCTGGGAGAACCCCGTTCCAAAGCTTGTCCAAAAAAGAGAAGGAACACTGCTGTCACGCTTGTAGAGTACAGTCAAGTTTGATTGATCTTTTTGAGACAACAAATTTCGGGGCGAGGGGGAATCATGGGCGGCCAGCGGCGAAGTTTTTGAGAAACGCGTACTCGAGCCTCGGTTTTCCTGGAGAGGGCAAGGGGAGAAGTAAAGCTCTTGTACTGGTGGTTCATCGTGCTTAAGCATATAGAGGCTGGAGGGGGGAGATCGAATTTAAGGGATAAAAGGGTAAAATAGGAACTATAGAATCGTTTGGGAGAGAAGGGATATCTTTGAAAAGCAAGGCGTCAAGAGGTAATGGTGGGGAGCTTTTAGTTTTCAATTATTTGTGTATAGAGACCAATTTTTAGCAATTTCTTTCAAAAATGCTACTCTCGGTCACTGTGATTTGAAATCGGAACAAGCGAGGAGCATATAGAACTATCTTGTTTTTCATATAAAAAAAGGGTTAAGCACCGTGCGGACTAATTTTTGTGTAGACAAGACATAGTCGTTTAAACAACGGCGCCACAGATGACTGGAACAGATTACGATATTACAGTCTTTTTCTATTGGTTTCCCTCTTTTGTCAATTGCTTTTCCTTATTTGTCAAATGAGTTTCCCCCATTTATTAAACGTCAGTTTGATTTTTCATTTCAAATTCCTCTTTTGTCAAATGAGATTCCTTTTATATCAAATGCTTTTCCAATGTTTATATTACTGTCACTGTACGTAAATGGGAAAAGCAATTGACATAAAGTGAAACTGATTTGACATAAAAGGAAATTGATTGCTAAATCAATGACTATAATCATTGATAGATAGAAAAATAAGAAAATCATTTGACAAAATAAGGAAAAGCAATTGACAAAAGAGGAAAACCAATAGAAAAAGACTGTATTGTTATTAAGATGCTCATCAGCATATTTTGAAAAAATAATTTTACAAATCGAGCTACCTATTCTTTTTATGTTTCAAGTTCCAGGGGAGGCTACTCTTCCACCTGTTTTTCACCACAGGATCTCACTTATTTCAAATACGCACGCTGTGTAATACTATATTACCGAAGCGGAATTAATAAAAAATGTTGACAGAGCTGTCAAATTTTTTTTTTCAATATACAAATCAATTACAGTTCATCCTATGATTATATAATTGACGATTTATTCCCTAATAGATAATACCATAGTCCCACCACCTTTTTCAGGAAAATTTTGAGCAAAAAAAATCTGCCTGTATTTCCACATATTATGGAAAAAATGTATATTTTTCTTACTCTCATCATACTATCAAATTAATCGATTTAAAATGTTTCAAACATGAGAAAAATAATCTTGACAAGCATTATGAAAAAATTATTGTTAGTTGCTTTAAAAATTTTCTCACACTTTCAATACCTGCTTAGGTACTTATTATTATAAATTTTCTTATAACAAACAAACAATCCACAGTTCCAACAGCCCTAACATCATCCGTTACCAACATGCAATAATTAATTCCCAAGTTACAATGTTGCCACACTACACATAATCCTGGAAGGATTCGTCACGGCAGCGCAAGGATATGACACTAACCACAAGGTTCCGGCGGACCCTCATGTCGTCGGGAGCCACAGGACGAACGGCTGTTCTTCACTGGGAAACAGTCACTTGGCGGTGACCGGTCATAGAAAAGGAGTTATATAGGTTCGGCTGCTGTACACTCTAGTGGGGAAAAATAAAATTCACTTTCCCTGCGACATCCTCTGCAAGGCCAAGGCGCAAGGCTAGATCGGAGAAATGCTCGCGGTGATGATCGCTGAAGATGTTGCACCAGCTCGACAGGTGATGTTGCCGGTATTTGCTAGATCGTTGAGTTTTCACGGCGGGTTAAGAAATTATATGCTACTTACGCGGTAATTACATTAGTGTATCGTATTGAAAACAATTTGGCATGATTGTCAGCTTATTGTCTACTGCAAAATACATAAAAATTACATTACCTATATTTCTTTAACATTATTAAATGTTTAAAAATGTTGTGTTAAATTTTACTATTGTTTAAAAATTACTGTCTTACAACAAAGGCAATTGATTTATGATTTGTGAAATTTGGTTCACTTGAGTGTTGTTATACAAGGTGTCTCAGCTAAACTGGCCATGACGTCATGAATAGCATCATATTTATAGCAACCCTGTTTACACAAAGTGATTATATAGGTGGTAAGCCCGAGCGAAGTAGTCGAATTAATTAGAATGATAATAACTGTCAAATACCTCTTTCAACATTTATGAATGACATTTATTAGGAAATTTATCGTTGTATTATAAAATTTTGATGTGAGTGACGGAAACTTTAAGCTGAGTAATTCATTTTGTCTTGAAAGTTGGCAGCCTTGCAGTAATTATTTTATTATAAAGATTGAAAAGTCTGGAAAATAAATAAAAATACAAAACTGACAAGATAATATTATGTACTTAAATTTGAAGTTTAAAAATTATCCCGGTCAGAAACGACAACTCACAGTTGTCATTTTCTTGTTTGCATTGAGTAGAGTACCTGGATAATGACATATTCTCACTGTCTAAAAGTATGAAAGATTAGTGTCGTTTTCCTCGGACATCTCTTTTTATGTTGCAGATACTCTCTTGCGTCCAAGTTGGTTATATAGTTTAAGCAGCTTTGAAGAAACAAATGCATAAGGGACATAGGAAACTGAAACCACGTTTTTGTGGTATCAGTAAAATTTTTCATAACTTTCCTGTTAATTCCTCAGTCTTGTGAGAAGAAGAATGTGTCAAAATATTCTTAAAAAAACACAATTTAGTCATTTTCTTGGAACCCACGTGTAACCTGCAACTTACCGCCCCAACAACAGTTGTCAGGAATGAGAATTAACTAAAAAGTCACTATTTTGAACAGAGATGGCCTATTCTCTCTCAGATCGCTACCATTCAGAAAGAGAGGGAAGATTAACTTCCGTATACTCTTTGTCATAATTTTATATTAAGGAATTGTAGCACTGAGGACATTGAAGCCTTTTTAAATGTATTATTGATGATTAATGATTTATTTTCCTACAATTTTTTCAATCTTGGGCATTGTTGTTTAAAGTACGCTACCAGATCCCATAAATTATTTTGTGTACAGAAATTTGTTGATCTAGAAAAAACGGAGAATTACAAGTAAAATCAAATGATGCCCAACCGATAGACACAAAATCATTGTTTTTTCATTAACTCGTAGCTTTACGTCAATTTTCGAAAGCCATCTTTATGAAGATTAATATATTCTGAAAGTATTCTGAAAATATTCTAAAGAAATGAAAGTATGGACGTCAATTAATTATCTCCCTCAGTTTAACCATAAATTAAAGAATAAACTGTATGCCTTAGGCCTAAATCCTATTTCTGTAAACAGAAATAATTTAGGCAAATTATTTATTAATAACAAAGACATTATTCCAAATTCTGAAAAAAGTGGAATATACCAGATTAATTGTAAAAATTGTAATGCCATATATATAGGCCAATGCGGTAGAAAATTATCTCAGAGGATTAAAGAACATAAGAAATCAATTTTAGATATTAATAGATGTTCTGGTTTCGCTAACCATTTCATTGACTATGGACATGACTTTATACCCAGTGATGTTAAGTTGTTACATATTAGTAACAAAGGACAAGATATGAATGGACTTGAGTATTTGGAAATTAAGAAGGCATTATACAATGGAAGAAATTTGACAAATGACAATATTAATCTAGTTAACTCGCCATTGATTGATATGGTTAGTAAAATGTAAATATATTTTTTGCAGTTTTTATGGCAGTTTTGTGTTTGTTGTTGTTTTATATTTATAATTCAAGATTATGAGCCCCCACCCCTTGCTCATTTATTGGTGTATGTCGATTTGCGCGTTGCTTTTGTATTTGTTCTTTAATATTTTTACTGCCTCTGAAGAAGGACGAGAGTCCGAAACAGCTGTAAGACTTAATTGTTTAATATAGTGAAACATAAAACCTTGTGTTTTTGTCTTTTATTTTACTTTTTGATTTTTATTAGTGTATTTTTTAATAAAAAAATACACTATTGAGGACGACATCACTTTTCGAAAATCACCCAAACTCATCAAATGTCCACCGATCATGACCCCCAGATCACGAAAAAGTGGTTTTCCAAAATTCACCTGCCCACGATATATATATATATATATATATATATATATATATATATATATATAGCGCTATAGTACCATCCTGAACCAAATGTATGCTTCCGTACGGTTAATCCTGAACCAGTCGAACAAACCTGAACCATATATGTGGTTCAGGATTGCAGACCCTTGTTAAACGGCTTAGAGTGACCTCTAGATAGCGTGGTATGAATATGAAAATGGTTCAGGATGGTATGAAACTCCAAACTTTAGTTCAGCCTATTTCCGCATTTTGTGATGATGGCGCTGCAATCGCGTCGTTCATATATATACATGTATATGTTTGCGTATGGGGGACAATCCTGAACCATGCGAGAGTGCCAGGGCGACAGCTCGGCTCGAGTCTTCGCCGCATGGCTCAGGATGGCCAAACCCGTTCCCTCTTATACTATTAATATTTATTTAATAGTCTAGCGTTCCCTGTATAAAACTCTTTTGTTCACGAATTGAATGGAATGGTGTCAGATTTCAGCGAGATGCCATGATACTTAAGATTATGGTTTCATTTGTTGTCCTGTCTAAGATTGTTGTTCGTTTTTTAATCAAAATAATGTACTTATACCTACCTACCTATTGTTATCTCCTTAGGTATTAGCAAGACGATTTGAGGTATTTTTCGGAATTATTTCACTTTTTCTCACTCTTTAACCACATAAAAAAAATTGCAAAAATTTTAGCATAATATAATGACAACATAAAAACAAAATATGACGTGTGCTATATATTTTTTTTATCAAATTGAAACATTACCGAGATGAAATTTCTTGGTAAAACGTTAATGTTTTTGATTACAGTTATTACAGTAGAACATTCCCACCAATGAATCAGTCTAATAATTCTTTTTATAATTTTAAACATTTTGAGAAACGGGAAACTTTCCGTTATACGGATAATAAAAAGAAAACACGAAAAATGAAGACTTAGAAAGATTTATGATATTAGTCATTTCCAAATTTCGCAAAAAGTCACAAATTGTTTAGGACTTTGAATACAACTTTTTTAAAGCGATGATTTAAAAGGATACAAAACAACTTTTGTAAAGTAGTGTTGTTGTAAGGCTGATGCCCGTATTCACAAACGATAATTTCCTAAATAATTACGTAATCAATTATACCCATCTCACTCTATTGCAAAAAAACTGCATATCTCCATCTCACTCATTTAATTAATTACGTAATTATTTAGGAAATTATCGTTTGTGAATACGGGCATGAGTCTTTTTATTGTATTTCGTTTCGTTGATCTTTTGCAGACATCAACTTGCGCTTATTTTTAAATGGCATGGTAAAATATTATTTGCGTTTTTTGAGAATTTTGCTACATACAGCCCAAAGGACCCCGCATAATCCTTATGGGAATTGGCTCCCGCTTAAATTTGATGTAACTATGATGATCGGTAGTATTCAATGAGTAGCTCAGATGTCTCCATGAGCGTAGCTTCCCAAAAAGTCTTGTTCTCGAGATAAAAGTCTAAAAATTAATTTTTTCTATGACTAGGGATGAAAAATTGCGTTTAATGAAATAAACTTGTAAACAGCCATATTAAAGGTTTAAACGCGAGAAATCTTAGATACCTAGTTCATTTGTTAAGATTGAAAAGCTGCTTCTGTATCAGTGGTTACATTTGAGGTCTGATGAGTAATTTTCGAGAATAACGGGAAAGAGTTTTCATTTTATGTTATCATAGCCTTACCAATAGCCTTGGCTGTGACTTTCAAACTGGATTTTTTTGCGCTTTTGTTTGTTGTAGTTTTTATTGTTAAAATTACGAAAATGATAAGACAAAATGAAAACTTTTCTGTTTTTCTCGAAAATGACTCAACATACCGAAAATGTAACTACTGAAACATAGACAGCTTTTTAATCGTAACAAATGATCTCTCTAATTTTCTCTCTACAACAAGTAGGACGGCTAACACTTTAAAATATATCCGTGACTGTCATGATAGGAAAAAATCCATCTTCAAGGGTGAATATCTCGAAAACAGAACTTTTTGGGGGGCTAAGCCCATGGAGACTTCTGATCAATTCATTGAATACTACCGATCACCAAAGTTGCAACAAATTTAACCGGGAGCCAGTTCCCATAAGGATTCTGTGGAGTCCTTTTGTAACAGCCTTTCTTTTCATCTATTTTACTTCTTTTTTACTTTTTTTTTACTTTTTACTTGGCTACAAAAATTACGATATTATCTCCTTTATGGTTTATAATTTAGAGACAATATTTGACTAACCAGAAGTTTTATTACATCAAAAAAGTTAAATATGCAGGGTGTCCCTTGAGTCCCTTGACTCGACAGCCATAGTCTTAATAAGGTCCTTTTTTTAAGATCCTCCAAATCCTTGAACTGTTTTGAAAATACCTTATACATATTTGTCCAAAACTCGTTTGCTTTCAAAAGCGAAAATAGGTTTTGAAGGGGAACATAAAATACAACTACTTTTTTGCCAAACTGGTGTTCACATATACATAAATGTTATAGATTATCTTTTAGGTCAAGGCATGACCGCAATGTGGAAAAAAAAATTACTTGAGCTGGCGGTGGCCTCGGGGTTTAGCGTGCAAACGGCTAAACCGTTGGACTCCCTCGGACTCAGTTCGATTCTCAGTCGCGCTCTGGTTGTCTGTGTCGTCTATTGTTAATTGGCAAACTTGTGTCTGGGTGGAATGAGCTTGTTCTCGAATCCCATAATTACTGGAGTGGAGCGACTTTGTTTTACCTACATAGTTAAGACCGAAGCTCCCTCCTTTAAAAAAAAAATACTTTTTGACTAGTAATATTATAAAATTTAGCAAAATTTTGGCAATTTTTTTTTCATATTTCCTATAAAATACAGCTAATATTTTTTTTACGTAGGTACATCTTATCGTATAGCAATATTTTGTAATATTAAAATAAAATTTGGCTACTTATTATTTATTTATTTTTTTTATTTTTAGGAAATAATAAAAAATTACCAAATTTTTATAACTTTAATATGGTGGTAAAATTGCTATTTCTTATTTTTTTATTTTTAACTTTTTCAGCATTGAGGTAAATTATTTTTATCAGGCCTGCAAGTACTTAAAATAGAAACCAACAGACAATAATTATTATTGTACTATATTTATACTAATATTGTAATATCTATATAAATAAATACCTACTATAAATTATTCATAATCAGTGAGTTTGGCAAAAAAATGTTGCACAATTCAAAACCTATTTTGATTTTTCTTCGTAGGTTGTTTGGTTTTCGAGTAATTTAAGTTTTTCTATAGAGGCTGGGCGCTAACAATTAATTCGAAAGCTTGACAGAGAAAAAAGAGTTTTCTTTAATTTAATTGACTGCAATCCCAAATAATTCCTAATATTATCATTATACATAACTGGACAGTCGAAATTAAACTACTAATCCATTTATGATAATATGATATATATTTTATGATATAGATATACCTACGGATAACTCGAGGGACTCTACGGATAACCAGTTATTAGAAAAAAAATATTTTTTTACTAAAGCTTTTTTTTGAGGGGGGGGGGGGGGGGGGCGGGCTGCACTCTCAGAACTGATTTTTGTGGACTTATGTTCTATAACCTCTTCACTAACAGTTACTGAAGGAAAATCTTAGATAATATTTTTTATGAAATTTTGGTACATTTTTTACTTTACCGACTGGGCTAATAATACTATAATAGAAAAGTAACTCGTCGGCTCATCCATCAGCTCTAACCGAACTGGGGTTCGGGTTGAAAATCAATACACTATTGAATCTTGTTTTTCTTATTCCTATTTTCCCGCGTTTATTGCTCATTGCCACAGAAGTGTCTGATAAATCAAATGAATATTCCATAACAATTTAAATAAAAAAAAAACAATCCCTGCCGCAGTGGCGGCTATGAAGTGATATGAAGTAACTACCTACCTCTTTACCTATTTTTAATTATAAATAATGTATTTTTAAATCGGAAAAATGTTTTTTAAAATTATAATTTTTTCTTATTAGTTAAAGGTATTAGGTAGGTATTTATTATTATTCTTTTTAATTTGAAATTTTATTTCATTTATATATAGCATTTTATACGGTACCTAAATAAAGGTAATAAAGTATGGAGCGCCAGTCTATTTATGTATCGTAAATTATTACATATTGGGATCCAGGGTGTGATTTGATGTCGAATACTGGCGCACTGGCGGTAGGATTTTTTCTGAAAGACACAAACATTGTAAACATTATAATAATAATAATTAAACTAGAGAAGTGTTGCAGCCACGGCGGACGAACCGGTCTAGCACTTCAGAATAACCCAAGCACTTCTGTTTAAACAACATAATTCCATATTATTTAAGGGTTCCACATTTGAAAGAGCATCCATTCATTATTATATTGTAATAGTTCTCAAACGCAACCTCAAGTCCTTCTTCCCGCTCGTTCTTCCTAAATAACCAATTTTTTTTAAGACTGTATTTTTTACTTTTTGTTCATTTTATACTTACCTACCTACTGACTTTTGCGTTTATCTTCATGACAGTTTAAATTTTGTATTTTATTTAGTACGGATTTTGATTTCAATCAGGACAGGTCTAGGTGTTATACATCAGGGTGATTTATAATCAAGAAAAAAATTACACAAGTACCTATTCAGTATCAGTATTCAGTATGACACTATTGACACTTGAAACAAAAAACTGGTATACCTACATTTTTTTATTTAATTAGCTTCCTTACAAAGTTATTTACAAAAACATTTTTTCTTCTTATGTAGTATTTTAATTGCATACAGAAAACCAAAAACTAAATTCTTTATCTCAAATGGCATTCTGAACACTTGTATAAATTTATTACATAACCTACCTAATTTTAATTATTATAAATCACTACATGTTTTTGCTTAAAAATATGCAATCCAGTTAGTGATATTGGTATAATACATCAGGGTTAGAACTATTTAAAGGGCCTCTACAGGGATATCATAAACCATTAAAGATACGAGTTCGGTTAAATTACAGAAAAGTTGCGCTATTTTTAGATGAGTATTTTACGAAAAAAATTTTGAAATACTATCGCCAGTATTTTCGGAAATATCCTGAAAAAACTGAAAACTCTAGAAATCTAGTTTTTGACATATCATAATTTCTTATATTCACCCATATTATTTTTTTATGTCGTTCGATATGAAAAAAATAATTGAAACCAAAAATTAATAAACTTCAGAAAAAAAAATTCCAAAATTTTTACTCTAATTTTTTTCAAAGAAAAACAGAAAATTTTTCGCAGAAATAGGTCAATATGAAGTCAACTGCTTGCCTTATAGTTTTTTTAATTTTTCTATGATATTCGGTCCAAAAAGTTGTCTTTGCTTTTAAAAGAAGAACAAAAAAAATTTAAAATTATTTTTTGAAGTTTATTAGTTTTTGTTTTCCATTATTTTTTCATACCGAACGACATAAAAAACAAGGTAGGTAATTATTACATCCGCGTGTCCTAAGTTCCATCAATTTTTTCGGGACCGAGGAGCGAAATAGGGGTGCTGGGTGGGTAAGAATCTAAAATAATAGCCATTGCAAACTAATATTAAGGTCAGAACTAAGGCCTCTTTGACACTACGGTCGAATTGCAATTTTTTTCTTCACATTCAGGGCAAGGGAAATCTTCGAGATCAACAGTAGCACGATTATTATTTTTCATTTGCATTTATTTTGCATTTGCATTCCAAAAAGCGTGACATTTGATCACTATTATTATAGTCTGGATACGTTATGAGTGAGCTTGGGAACTTATGCCGGTACTGGAGCGTTCAGATGATGAATCTGCCGCCGCCTTGCATGTTTATATAATTATGTATTGTTATGGTATTCCTTTTTCCTCCCTTATCTTATTTATTATTATTAATTCTATTTTTTTTAAATGTAATACCATCAACAAAAAAATTGAATTATTCTATGAGGGAACTCTCTTTCGCAGGTGGGTTCAGATAGATATTTCAGTACTATTTTCCACTCGATTTTCCAAGTTTGATCAAAATAAAATATAGAAGAATTAGTTTGAAATTATTATTATTTTTTTTATAACTTGTAACTTACAAACTGTTTTTCAAAATGAAGGAAAATCTAACCTACCTAGAGCTCTGAATCTGACTATTTTCTATCTAATAATTTAAATCAATAACTATAAATAATTTGAATTAAATAACATTCAATTTTGTGTTATCTACCCTACCACCATCAAACCAAGGTCTCTTAACTTGAATAGGTTGCCTCATTCATCTAGTTTGTGGGCGCCGGCTGCGCGGCGTTAAGGGGGAGCGTTACGTCACTGCTAGACCTCAAAGCGAGTCGGCACCCTTGGCATGCAGTAAAATGCAGGCATTTCGCATTCGTATTTGGTCATTTCTCCAGTCACCTGGTTGAACTAATAATCCGTCACGTGGATGAAATATATACCTACGAAGTAGCTTTTTCAATAAACATTTCTTTAATATTTCATAAATACAATTTAAAATCAGTAGGTAGTTCTTTCTTCTTTTATTTTCTTATTGTTAATAGATACAAGGTTATCTATTTTATTTTTTATCTATTTATCTATTTGCTGCTTATGATATTAATGACATTAATGTATTAATAATAATCTATATCATAATTTCTATTTAGGTCCCTTTACGTTTTATACCTGCCATCATATAGTTTTAGTTTTAGTTAACTAATTAGGTACCTACTTACCTATAATAATAAGAAATATAAAGTCTCTTTTAATTGTAAGAATTAATGCTTAAGTTTACCATTGTGGTAATTTATGCTTGCTAATGTATTTTGTTTGAAACTTTCGAAATAATTTTTGACACATAAAAACAATTTTCATTACTTCGTTATAAAGTTTTTAAATTTCAAAAAAAAAATTGGTGAGTACCTACATACGTATGTACTTCACTGTAACTGAAATATTTTGGCAAGAAATTAGCAGTTTGAATTAGAATTATTTTTTAATAAAAAATAATAAACGCAAAGCTGCAAAGCTTGATGTAAGTATAATATTAGAAAACCTACCTACTTAATTTCACAAAATATTTAGGTTAGTATAAAAGTTACTGTAAAAAAACGATCGTTTTTTTAAAACTTCAACACCCTGATGTGAATCAAAAAATGTAAAGCGAAAACGATTCGTTTAGGTATAGGGATATGTATGAACTTTTTCTTTTAAAATCATGCCAAAATCTTACAATACTGACGTTCAGTAGTTGTTATGAAACATCCTGCATAAAGAATCTTTTGAAATTAAATTTACCTAGGTCGGTATCTACCTATATACTTACTTACCTACATAAATAAATAAGATGATAAAATAAATAAAGAAGATATTTTGGTACTTTCATAAATTATTATGACATTAAAAAAAGCTTTACTTGCAGATAATTTTGTTAATTAAAAGTTTATAAAAATCTTTGCAACCTTTTATAATACTAAGTACCTACATATAGGTACCTACAGGCTAAAAAGATAATAACTATAATACCATAGGTTCTCTACCTATCTATTTAATGTTGAATGCCTATGCCATAGTTAAAAAATCACAGAAGTATTACCTACATTTATTTGTTATCATAAAAAATATATTTAGGTACACATATTTTCCCATGTCAACAATGATTTCCTTTTCGAAACCTATAATATGATAATAAATACACGGATATTCCCTAGTACGCTATGTAAGTAAAGGGAGGGCGTGTCAAACGAGGTCTAGCGATGACGTAATCGCATCGAACCAATCCAAGCCGACTCGATGATTGAGGCAACCTATATAACTTAAGGGACCTTGCCATCAAACTTCCTTGCACCTTTCTCCAGGAAATTTACTCCAATTCTCCTTCTATTCTCTAACCAGCTCTTGTTGTATAGCTTTAATTTTCTATATAATTTCTTTCTACTTATTATGTCTTCTTTTCAACGCTCGTAGTATCTATATCTTCTTTATTATTTATCAAAAACCTTACTTCTTCTCTTCTTCTATAACAGCAACAGCTACCATCTCCTTTTCCAATTTCTAGTTTTCTGAAGAATTCCTTTTCCCAATATGATTTTACGTGTTCTTCTATTTTTTACTCGTCAAGATTCTTTCACCTGCTCCTTTAATTTAAAAATTTTCTTTTCGTTGCTTATATTATTCCTTGGTTTAAAACATCTCTTTTCTCCTCTATTTTCCTGCTTCCTTTTGTTCTTGCAAAATAATTTCTTTCGTCCTTTTACTTTTTTCTCGACAGATACCTACTCTTCAAAATTTCTTATTCATTAATTATTATCCCCGTGCTAGCAACATCCTTCCCCTTCACTTTTTTTATGCACTCATTTTTTAAACAATTCAAATATATTTATTTTTTACATTTATAATTATTAATTACTAATAATTTTTATTTGTTACAAGTCCACAAATTTAATTGTCATAATATTCAAATAGGATCCAAAAACTTGAAATCACCGGTTCTTACAGCTGAACCCAATTTTTCATTACAGTATACAGGGTGTTATGTAATTGAATGTCAATATTTAAGGGGGTGATTTTTGGGTCCATTTTAAGAAGAAAACTTCATAATAACGTATGTCCTAAGAGTCTTAACTTTTGAGATGCAGGGCGGTAAAGTTTTATTAAAATAAATAATTTTTTCGTAATATCTGTAATACAATTTTAAACGATTTCACCAAGATTTAAATAATGACAGTGATATTTAATTGACAGTTGGTGGAGTGTCTTTATAAGATACCATTTCTCACCCTGGCAGGGATTATTTCTTTTTAAATTTTACTGACTAGTATTTATTTAATTCCTCTGGCACTTCTTGTCAGTCCCGATAATAAACTGGTATGGCAATAATACATTGGCGGTTAGTAATCAGGACAAAGTGCGGGAAGAATTATTATGACATCGGGAAAATAGGACTTATAGGATAATAAACAAGTTGAGGTTGTGTATTATTGCTTTCAAGGATGAGAAGAATATGTTTGTATTGTTTATATTGAATTAACAAAACAAAAATAATATTATTTTTTCAACATTTACCATTTTTGTGTCTTTTCCAAAGCGAATTTTTGAATCTACAAAAATGTGTTTCTAAATAGAGTAAAATAAACTGGAGGACGTGTAGATAAAGCTAAAATATTTAGAAAGTTTAAATAATTTTTTTTCCGAAAATGCTTTTTAACCGAGATACAGGGTGTTTAATATAAGTATCGTTATTACGAAACTGGTTTTTATTTTATCTTTTTACAGAGTGGACCAATAAAGGGAAAAATTCTATAGGTATAACCGAAGCACCCAGTGGAGTAGAATCCGAGGTCACAGCACAGGGCAGCTTTTTTCTCGTTGAAAATTTCTGAACCGGTTTTTAAATTTTTTTTTTTTTCGTTTTTCAGAATGCCAGATTTAATTGCTATAAAAAAGCAATACTTTCAAAATTTTTAATAACCGTTTTCAATAAAAAACCAATTGTAGCGTTTTAAACATTTTTTATTTTTTTATTAGTTTAAGATAAGTCCCATGAATTTTGAGGCTTGTAGATAAAGCTGGAATACGAAGAAAGTTTAATTTTTTTTTATTTCCTATCCACTGATTTCGATAAAAATTCAAGTGAAGCTTTTTTAATAACATTTTTTTATTAATCATATTTTAATTTAATCGTCTAAGATAAGTACCCTAAATTGAAGGGCTTTTAGATAAAGCTAAAAGATGAAGAAAGCTCAAATAAATTTCGTTTCGAAAATGTTTTTTAACCGAGATACAGCGTGTTTCAAGTGTCATTTACAAAACAAGTTTTTCAGCACCCCGTATCTCGGATAAAAACAACATTTTGGGGAAAAAATATTTGATGATAATGCGGTGCGCGTCCTATCAAAATTTTGAAAGTATGGGTACTTTATAGCAATTTAATCTGGCATATACCCACAATTTTTCCACATACGAGTTATCAAATAGAAAACCTGTAAGTATACAAAAATTCAGAATTATTGATCCACTCTGTAGAAAGATAGGTACAGTACAGGGTGTCCCGTATCGTTATGTTCAAAATTTTTGAGCATATAGTACTTAGGCTTAATTTTCAGCCCAAAAAACCCAAAAGTGACAGGTCTATCTCGTTACGAAGTTACAGGTCTAAGAAAATGATGACTAGTAAATAACAAGATTCAACTTTGTAAGCCACACAAAGACATGTGTTGTGGTTTAGGCTAATAATTTATTGTAATGGTAACGACATGAGTAAACGTCACCGAAATAAACATTAGTAGAGGTTTCCCTGCTCATACGAAATGGCATTAGGATTCAAAAGGATGCGGCACCAGCATATTTCGGAATTGGTGTTTGTAACTAAATACCAGAGAGAAATTATTATTATTTGATCGTATTCAGCAAGCTGGTCAAGAGATACCCAGGCAGCAATCGAACATTCACTGAATGTTAAAAATGAACATTCAGCCAATGTTAGAAACGACAGATTCGTGAACATTCAATGAAGGTTAGTTTTAAATGTTCAGTGAATGTTCAGATTTAAGCTTCAGTGAACATTTATAAATGAATGTTTACTGAACATTCAAAAATGAACATTCAGCCAATGTGAAAAACGACAGATTCGTAAACATTCAATGAATATTAGTTTTAAATGTTGAGTGAATGTTTGTTTTTTTTTATCAAACTGATCATCACTAAGAATTGTATTATTATTATAAGGTCACATTTGCTCTTCCGTGTTGTTTTTCTTCTTCCTGTCTACATCATAATACCTATACCTACCTATAATACCTGGGATGAAGAATTAGATTAGTTTGCATCACTCTCTGCACCTTCTCTCTCCGACCAGACAAGCATAAAATACTTAGCTTGCTGATAATTTATTGTGACTTTTATACCAATACATAGGTATATTCATAGTTTAGAAAAACAAGATGAAACGCCAAGAATAGCGGACATATTGAACACAAGACAAGCAACTCAAGCAAGAGAATACTGGGAATGCAATAGACAAGAGAGCTGCGCGCGCAACACCTCGTTGTATTATAATAAATATAATTCTGGTTTTTATCAATTTTTAAGCCAAATATTTTCGTTTCAGCTTGTAATTTTCCAATTTTTTTTGGTATATGTTATTTACCTGATGTCAGTGTACCTGTATGTAATTGCGTGCAATAAACATTTTCATCTTAAACATTGTATGAATGTTAATTAAACATTGCATTTTGAATGTTCAGTATCTAATGTTCAATGAATGTTTATTCAAGGTCTGAAAACGAACATTAGAATCTGAACGTTGCCTGAATATTCGGAAAGTCTGTTTAACATTAGAGCAATGTTTAATGTTCGGTGAACATTTAGGGAACATTCAGTGAACATTCCTTGCTGCCTGGGTAGGTACGCGAAAAAAGACGAGAAAACTGTTACTTTTGCAATAGGCCTTCGAGCATAAGCTTGTATTCAGCAAGGAATAGGACATTTTAAACACATGATAAACTAAAGATTTGGTCAAAAAATAAGTTTTATGTGGTTTTCAAAGTTAAATCTGGTATTTACTAGACAGTATTTTCTTAGGCCTGTAACTTCGTAACGAATGCAGATAGACCTGCCACTTTTGCATCAAAAATAGAAAATTTACAATTGCTTAAATATTAAATAACTCTAAAACTAAGTATACGAAAAAATTACAAAATACCTTTTTTTGGAATCACTCTATAATAGCTTTCTGCTTCTTTTCTCTAATTCGTATTTTTTTTAATTTTCCAACGATTAGGTAACGAGTTACTAGCAAAAAAAAAATACTTTTTTAACCAAAGGGATGGGTTTTTTTGGTGAAGGGGGGGACGCCCCACACCCCCAGAACTAATTTTTGTCTATTTATGTTCTATAACCGGTTCATTACCAATTATTGAAAGAAAATCTTAGGTAAGATTTTTTATGAACTTTTGCTATATTTTTTACTTTACCGACTGGACAATGTGTTCCGTTATTAAGACTTTCCCCCAATTTTTTTTCGCAAAAATTACTTTGTACATACAGGTATCTGTGAGAATTCCTGTAAGAAATTATAAGCTAATCCGAATAATGTTTTTATTTCAATCAAAATTAGGTAGGTCGGTACTATTACTACTATTTAACTATAAGTTGTTTTTTTATGCTAGTTTATTTGCCTAGGTAAATATTCCTGAAATTAATGGAATTTTAGAGCGCGACAATAATGTGATATAGGGAGTATAATATTAGAAGACACAATGAGCGTGTATAGGTATTCCACTAGATTTTTTTTCTTTGTTCATTGGCTAGAACAGCAATAAATAAATATCCGAATATCCGGAACATCCCCCTGGAGCTGACAGATATTGGTCTTGCTTGGTCATAAACTACAACCGGTTCATTCTGCATAGTACAAAATTACAAAAATACAATAATTCTCTATCTACATTATATAATTTAAGGAATTCAGTCCTAAATGTTAATTAAAATATGGAAATTGTGATTATTAGATTTATGCGATTTGATTCTGGTTTATTTTAATTATACACGTCAATTTAAATGAGATAAACTACTATGTTGCAAAGGTTTGTATCAAATGACCCTAGAATTGGAAAAATGATTCTGAAGTTTTCTGTGATAATACTTGATGATGACAACTACATTAAAAATACAAACCTCGAAAATACAAACATACCTGCTAGAGTCATAATTCGAAAATCCACAAAAAAAATCCACAATGTTTGTGGAAATTTTGTGGACAAATGGTTATTTAATAACCACTTTTAAACACTTAAGAATAATAATAGCATTATATGTGCGCAAAAATTTTAATTTTATCTTTACCCTTTTGCGAGATACAGCCCTTTAAAAGTAAGTATCCAGTATCCTAATACATAATTTGAATCGGCGGAACGCTCTACTATTGGCTTGACGTCACTACCTCTGTCTGAATCTGGTGGACCCGCGCCCCACAGTTCTCATGCATAACGCCGTAAACCAGGCATTCCGCTTCGGTGTCGTGTGAGGTGGTTTACGTTAAATGCGCACATTATTGCTAAGAAATTTAAAAGTTTAATACAAAATATAAAATTACACGAATATGGAAGAAGATTTTCAAAAGGCCGACTCACATAACTTATCAACTGTCGATGTTACAACAATGGTACTTAACACAGTGGTTCTAAAGCAGACCCGAAAATACAGGGTGTCCAATATTCCATGGACATGGAGCAACCACAGATTACTGAGGTAAAAAAAAGTCGCTCGGACCAAACTTATCTCTATACCAAAATGCTCCGTTTGTCCGTTAGAGGGCTTCAAAGTCTTTTGAAAATTTTAGTTTTTTGAAATAGCTCAAAGTCGGCTGATTCCAATTCGATGAAATTTGGTAGGTAAATTTCTTATTAAAAGTACTAATTTCTGATGTACATGATAATTTGATGGAAACCCTGGAGGGGTGAAACTACCCCTACCCTCCATTAAAATCGATCGTAATTGTTGATAGGGTAGCAGGAACGCTGTTCATGTTTTTTTGTTTGAAAGATACATCGTTTTAGCCCATTTTTGGTCTCTTACAAAAATCTGTATCTTTCCGAGGTGCTATGTGATAAAATAAATTAGTCGATGATAACTAAATTTTTATTTCATTCTTTTAATTTGAAATCAACTTTTCAATTGTCAGGTGATTATTTGATCTAATCTCATAAAAGATGCTCGATGTGGGCGCCGGTTTGGACCCTAGAAAGTTCCATCCTGCGCAAAAAAATGATTTTAACTTTTCTTGGAACCTCGTCGTTTTGCAAACTGTTTACTGCGTTTGAAAAAAACCGTTTGCAAACACCTGAAAAAAAACCGAACCATACTAAACATCTTTTATGAGATTAGATCAAATAATCACCTGACAATAATTGAAAATTTTATTTCAAATTAAAAGAATGAAATAAAATTTTGGTTAGGTACCATCGACTAATTTATTTTATCACATAGCACCTCGGAAAGATACAGATTTTTGCAGGAGACCAAAAATGGGCTAACACGATGTATCTTTCAAACAAAAAAACATGAACAGCGTTCCTGCCACCCTATCAACAATTACGATCGATTTTAATGGAGGGTAGGGGTAGTTTAACCCCTTCCCGGGTTTCCGTAAAATTATCATGTACATCAGAAATTAGTACTTTTAATAAGAAATTTACCTACTAACTTTCATCGAATTGGAATCAGCTTTTGAGCTTTGACTTTGAGCTATTTCAAAAAAACTAAAATTTTCAAAACACTTTGAAGCCCTCTAACGGAGAAACGAAGCATTTTGGTATAGAGATAAGCTTGGTCCGAGCGACTTTTTTTTTACTCAGTAATCTGTAGTTGCTCCATGTCCATGGAATTTTGGGACACCCTGTATAATAAATTTTACTATTTAATATTAAAAATTTTTTATTAAATAGAGAATACTAATATTGCGGCACCGTGCATTGGATGAATTTTAAAGTCTCGTACAGTTCATCGGTTATTTATTGGCGGAGAATTCTCTGAATTAATCTGGACAGATAGCAAAAATATTGATTCAGGCAGTGGCGTGCAAAAAATGATGCTTATAACTCTCACTATGGACAAAATCTTGTTAATTTTCACCTGATAATATTCAATCGAGTATTCAATATCAACCACGCCGCCTATGGCAGGTGCAATTGGATGAACGTTTTAAAATAAATGATAAACACTCATTATCGAGACAATCACAAAGATAAGAGCGAACAAAAAATCGAATGTTCAGGGAGATCCATGCAAAAGTGTTGAATTATTTCTGTTCTCTATACATTTAGATAGGACTTTTTTGAATCACGAGTATACCGATAAAAATTTTATTGCTTATCAATTTTCAAGAATTCTCCGCCAATAAATAATCGATGAGCTGTATCTTTTTTAGTTTTTACGTTAGAGCAAAATCATTTTGAAAAAATCTTGGAGCACATTATTATGCTAAAACTCGTTTCGGTGAAATTTGGTTGGTGGGGGGGGTGTAGCTCGACGTCAAGCCACACCTCACATGCAAAAAATTAAAAAACATATAGGGGGTAAGTGTTTTCAATGTCTAGTTCTAGTACTACAAGTGATCTTGTAAACTACTTCTGTTAGAGGAACAACGGTGGTATTTTATGATCAATAGCTGTCAGCTCCCGGGATTAATTTATTGCTTTCCTTTTAGTTGGCTAGTGGCAATAGTGGCATCCTCATACCTACCCTCTGCCTCTTGATGCTATTAGGTACATATTACATATTGGTATTTCTGAAGATTTAAAACTATGAATCTGTTTGTTATTTACTTTGCTCTATTTAGTCACCCTATCAGATTGTTGAATTATATTTTTAAAATGCGCCCTAAAATTCCATTAAATTTATTAAACAAAACATCAAAATAAGAATTCTCATTGTATTCATAACATATTTTATTTAGTTGAACAATGGTCACCAAATTTTATTAGAAGCCATTAAAAACCCAGTGACCAGAATATCTTAAATTTCCTCTTACTTCTAATGTCAGTTACAAACGTCTCAGAGCAATAAAATTATTTAAATCAAAAAACCGCCGCATTAATTTTGGCGTATTATTTTATACGAGTATGTAACTGCATATATGGTCTACTTAGATAATATTGTTTTAAAGGAAAGATATTTAACCCGTCAATGATCTGACCGGTCAGGTTCTGGTCAGGTTAGAACACTTTCTTTGAAAAAACAATTTCAAATGAGCCGTGTTGGGAAACACTTTTTGAGTTCAGATAGTTCAGTTTGTTAGCTGCGTTGAGCTGCACTCCCGCCCCCCCCCCCCTCCCACTCCGGGAATATTAAAAATGAACTGCATCAGAATTATCTGCTTATTATGTGCTAATTAAGTTCCAAACTCGATGGTTTGTGCTCCTTTATTTATATCTATTTTAGGGGTGGAGAATATATCTATAGTAACACCAGGAAGGTATTCATTTGCTTTGCAAATGCATGGTTAGCCAAAAAAAAAAACGGCACTAAAAATAGGTTTTCAGAGTACGGTCATGGCGAGAATTGCGAATAACTATACGCCGAGTCTCGGAAGTAACAACTTGACGACAATGCGAACTGCTTCGAAGCCTACGGAGCAGGACCTGCATTATATCCGCTTTCTCATATCGCATCCAGAATACAGGGATTAATGTCACGCTTTTTGGAATTCAAATGAAAAATAAATGCAAAATTCAAAATAATAATCGTGCTACTGTTAATCTCGAAGATATTCCTTGCCCTGAAAATGAAGAAAAAAATAGAAATATAGTCAAAGAGGCCTTAGTTGTGACCTTAATATATTAAATGAAACAAGATTGTAGGTCAATGGGTATAAATTTATTTATAATAGTCTGTCAACTAGTTTCGGGCAAGGTCACCCATCTTCAGGACAGTTGTCAGCTTTACAGATCCCCAAAATTCCACTCTAGGGCGAGAATGATAATAAAATAGCAAAAATTTTTCCACTAAGTAAGGTTACAACACGTGGGGAAGATATAATGTGGACAAAAAACTCTCAAACTCTCAGTTTTTGAATTAAAAGATTTTTCCAAAGTGGATTAATCGCATTAAAAGTTGAAGACTTACATTACAAATGTTTGAATTTACAAATTATATAACTATAAAGGCAAGTTAAACGGCAGAATGTCGTGAAGCGACATTCTCCGGCGGGTGTTCAAGAGTCGTTCTTGAACACCCGCCGGAGAATGTCGCTTCACGACATTCTGCCGTTTAACTTGCCTTTATAGTTATATAATTTGTAAATTCAAACATTTGTAATGTAAGTCTTCAACTTTTAATGCGATTAATCCACTTTGGAAAAATCTTTTAATTCAAAAACTGAGAGTTTGAGAGTTTTTTGTCCACATTATATCTTCCCCACGTGTTGTAACCTTACTTAGTGGAAAAATTTTTGCTATTTTATTATCATTCTCGCCCTAGAGTGGAATTTTGGGGATCTGTAAAGCTGACAACTGTCCTGAAGATGGGTGACCTTGCCCGAAACTAGTTGACAGACTATTATAAATAAATTTATACCCATTGACCTACAATCTTGTTTCATTTATCATTTTTTGGGTATACCATGGCCAACAATTATCATTATTAATATATTAGTTTGCAATAGTAGTTTTTAGCTTCTTACCCACCCAGCATCCCTATTTCGCTCCTCGATCCCGAAAAAATTGATGAAGCTTAGGATACGTGGATGTAAATATTTACCTTTTTTAATTTTTAAAATGGGGTAAGTAGTTTTTCGAGCGACATGAACCTGCGTTTTACAAAAAAAGTGAATAGCCAGTTGTGAGAAAAGACGTGGTTCAGAATTGTATGAACCATCTAAAATATATACAGTGGTTCAGCTCAGCACAAGTATGATGGTTCAGGATGGTACGGTTTTTTTTGTATAAAATAATAAAAAATAAATTTCTTTTTTCGTGATGTATATGTTCAAAAATATGATATTCGAATAATGACAAATAAATATACGCCGAGAGACGGGCTCCAACTGCTTATTTAAGCCATGGTTCAGGATGGTATGAAATTTCGACTGGCTCAGGAAGGATATAAAGATCTATATATATATATATATATATATTTATAATAATGATGATGTTAATGAGCGCAAAGAATTAAAAATTCAAAATAAATTTAACGGGCATATCGCTCTAACCTAGGGCTTCCTGAGGCAGACCTGACACACAGAGCCATCCAGTCATCTCGAAGCTGCAGACAACGTTGTTTCGGTCTCTTAGACCTCATCAGTACAGCACATCGAGAAATAACTAGAGGATGCATGCCAGGCCAGCACAGGAAGCCAACTATATGAATACAGAGGTGACACGGAACTCCGTGACCTCAATAGTTGGTTGCCATCTACCGACGGAGACAAGAACTAAACGGCAGCACGCTACCAGCTTTGTGTCCATCGGGAATAGCCCGGGAATCTGCCTCAGGAAGCCCTAGGTTAGAGCGATATGCCCGTTAAATTTATTTTGAATTTTTAATTCTTTGCGCTCATTAACATCATCATTATTATTGTAATAACCATGGGCTTTGGCGAGAGACATCTATCGGTAGCTAACCAGCACCGCCCGACGGATGGTAATGCCCCGAACTGTGGGCTGCCTATTCCCGATGGACACAAAGCTGGTAGCGTGCTGCCGTTTAGTTCTTGTCTCCGTCGGTAGATGGCAACCAACTATTGAGGTCACGGAGTTCCGTGTCACCTCTTTATTCATATAGTTGGCTTCCTGTGCTGGCCTGGCATGCATCCTCTAGTTATTTCTCGATGTGCTGTACTGATGAGGTCTAAGAGACCGAAACAACGTTGTCTGCAGCTTCGAGATGACTGGATGGCTCTGTGTGTCAGGTCTGCCTCAGGAAGCCCTAGGTTAGAGCGATATGCCCGTTAAATTTATTTTGAATATATATTTATATATATATTTATATATTTCTCCAAAATCGCGAAATTTCGATTTTAAAAACGCTCCTGTAGCTTTATCTTTCAAGATTAGTGAATGAAGTTTTGGATCCTTGTAAAGCCTTGGAACGACGTTAGATTTTCGTTGAAAAAAATTCCTAAAGTCGCGTTACTTCTACAGGGTGTCCTTTCAAAATTCCCCATATCCCGTTTTTGTCATCTCATTTCAGGTCGCAGTTTTCAATCTAGGGGACTGAAATTTTTGTGGGAGTAAGATATATATAAGAACTGGTCTGGTATTGTACTTGAGCAAAATCGGCCGAGCCGTTTCAAAATGGCGGCCACTTGAATTTTTGGAAAAATTGCTTTTTTTTGAACCCCTGTATGAGTAAGATGGAAAAATAACTTTGAAACTAAATCAACATGATTGGAGGAAAATTAATTGAAATTTGATTTAATGTTATAAAATTTGCATTACTTTTATTAATAAGCCAGTGGCGTGGGTAGGAAAAGGGTAAAAATCGCTAAATTTCTCTAACAATTTATGAGCACATTTTTGAAGGAATTAAATTGAAATTTTCACAGTACGCAACTATACTAATAGCCTCCAGCCCTTAAAAATTTCAAGAAGTAAATAACAAAAATGGCGGAGTTATTTGAATTTTTTTTACATGATGTTTATTTCTCTAAAATTTTAAAAACGCTCCTGTAGCTTCACCTTTCAAGATTAATGAACGAAATTTTTTACTCTTGTGAAACTTAGAGATGACGTTTGATTTTCGTAAAAATAATTTTCCTAAAGTTTTGTTACTTTTACAGGGTGTCCCTCCAAATTTCCAAAAAAAAACCGGTCATGAGGCACGGTTTCTGGTCGCAGTTTTCAATTTAGGGGGCTGAAATTTTTTTTGTAGTAATATAACTGCAAGTAGTCGGTCTTGAGTAAAATCGGAATAGCCGTTCCAAAATGGCTGCCTTTTAAATTTTAGGAAAAATTGATAGATTTTGAACCTCTAAATAAGCAAGTTAGAAACAAAAACTTTTAAGCAAAATTAGCATTATTGGAAGAATAGTTATTGAAATTTGAGTTATTGCAATAAAATTTGCATTTTTTTATTATTAAGCCAGTGGCATGGGTAGGAAAAGGGTAAAAAAGGCTAAATTTCTATAGCCGTTTATTCTATTTTTCTATTTTTGTACGAATCGAACTGAAATTTTTCCAATAGATAACTATAAATACTAATAACCCTTAATTCTGAAAATTTTCAAGAAGCAAATAAGAAAAATGGCGGAGATATTCGAATATTTTTAAATTATGTTTATTCCTCTAAAATTTCCAATTTTCAGTTTTCAAAGCTCCCTTTTCACTTTTTCAGTTCTATTGAAGGTAGTGTAAAAAATAGTATTTTTTAGGTAAAGTCAGCCAGTCGCGGGCAAAGGAAAAGGGGCAAAATTGTTCAGTTTTACCATTTATTTTGGTTTTGTTAAATTTAAAAATCCATTCTAAGGCACGTTTTCAAACGAAGTGAAATGCAATTTTCACAGTTAACCACTACACTAATATGACCTGACTAGGGAAATTTTCAGAAAGCCAATTTAAAAAGCGGTGAAAATATTTATAAATTGGATCGCTTAAAAATACACTATTTATGCGATTGATGCGCAAGAAGGTTTTTAATATATTCTGATCTATTTTTATCAAAAATACTTATACATATATACAGGGTGCCTGGAAATAGCATATTATGTAACTAGAAAAGGAGACGATTCTACATAAAACATAAGACTTTTTTTCTGACATACTTATATGCCCAGGCGTACCGTCTTTAAGATAAAGGGTGTCAAAAAAATAAATTTTTCCAGTTTTTTGAAGATATCTCGGGAACCGTTGAGACACAGAACTCAATTTTCATACATGTCATTACATTGATATAAGCTGTACATTTGTTAAAAGAATTAATTTTTTTTTATCATGTGACATTATTGGTGGAGATTATAGGATTGCCTTTCATTTTCCGATACATGTTTTGAAATATCCAAAGCGAGTTTTTCATCGTAATTGCTCATTTTTTCGGAAACTTTCGAGCTGCTAACCAAGAGTACTGGACTCTGGATTCTTGGGAGGGCAGAACAAGTCCGCTGTACTGAGACCTCAGGGGGCCGATTCTCCTCCTTTCTCTATTGGCCTAAAGAGTACTTTTTTGGAGTAGAAAACATAGGCGATTCTAGAGGTCTTCTTAGAAACGCATTTTTTATCTCAGTGGCGTAGAAGTTGGTGTAGAATTTAGGGGGTGGAAACCCACAAAGCACCTAAAATCCACGCGACTGATTTTTTGATAAAAAAAATATTTTATAGTGAAAACAAAGGGATTAATAAACACAAAGTGTGTACCTATTATGAGAGCTGAATATTGTCTCATACAGTTCTCGAGATATCTTTGTTTGACATTCTATATCTAAAAAACATCACGTTTGGACTTTCAAGGATTTTATGAAGTAAAATTCTAGTTCATTTTTCACTTTGAAAACATCTAACTAAGAAGTTAATGTTATAGCAAATAATATGTTAATTTCAAAAAAATATTTTTAAAGTTAAAAAAATTAGGTTTTACATAAGTCTATTTGACAATATTGTTTTTCTAACTATTTTCTAGCTTCAAAGTTATATTGACCATACTACAGTCGATAATAATATTAATATTATAGGTACCTTCAAACCAAATAATGTATGAAAAAGGACACGAAAAAATGAGTATAATATACTCAACGTTGTATAGTTTGAGGAATTAGAGAAAATTCTTGGTATGGTATTAATTTTTTTCCATTTGGCAACATTGCTAATGGTTTTGCGATGTGCCAGGCAACGAACGCACTAAATGTAACGTGAGTTGATTGCGTTATAGCAGCGGCAATCTTGAACCTGACTTTCAATAACTTCTTACGGAAGTTACCTCTTGATTTTTTACTTTTGAGCTATTTTATTATTATTAATATCGCTCATACCATAGGCTATGGACAGCGTGTCCGACTTCCTGGTTTTAAATCTAAAAGCGATGTTCATAAAATTTCTCGCATCCACATTAAAAAGAAAAAGCTTTTGCAATAAACTGATAATCACCTACATAGTCGATGGGTTTTTATGAGCTTAATAAATTTACATAATTGGTATATAGATTCTTTATAATTATTTAATCAAGCATTTAAAATATGATTTATTTGTAATATTATCAAAATACAAGTGCGGTTTAAAAAAATTTTCGCTTGGTCTATCTGTCGGTCTAACTAAATAAAATTAATATACCCATAACAAAAAATTAAACCATAATAATTGTATAGTATTTTCACATAGATATTGGATAGCAGCGCTCTAGGAGCAGGGGGTGTGAACATACAGTGTGTTTGGTAACTGGACAGCCAAAATCGAAGGTCATGTATAAAATCGGTTTTTAAACACACAAAACATAATAAGATTTCCAACATCAGGCCGCGTTTAGGAAATATTAAAAAAAAAATGTAAAACTAAGGCTGCTGTGAAAAATATATTTTTTTAGTAACTGGACAGCCATAATCGAGTGTCATGCTGTTGTATAAAATCGTTTTTCAAGCATAGTAGAGGGAACAATTTTCCTCAAAGTAAGGCCTCGTTTAGAAAATATTTCAAAAGATGTAAAACTAAGGCCGTCGTGAAAAAGTATTTTTTTCATTTATTTATATATTTGCAAGAATAAAAATTTTTACGTACAACGACTTTCTAGTTACCAAACATCCTGCATAGAGATCTGCGTGTAAATTTATTTTTGCTCAAATATTGAAGCTACGAAGGCGTAGAAGCACCACACCAGTTTTATTTTTAAAATTCCGAGTTTAAACTCGGAATTCCGAGTTTAAACTCGGAATCAGGGCCGGGCCTAGTAGGTCTGCCATGCGTGCATGTATAATTCATAACAATAAGAAAAAATATCAAAATATCATGATAGGATTAATTATTAGTATACCCAAGGAAGTGGGGGGGGGGGGGGGGGGTGCAGCGTCCTGGGCATTTTTCCATAATATGTATTCAGATCAGGGCCTTTGTAACCAAAGGGCTAAATATAGGGCTGTATAGACCAGGGGCTCAAGCCTTTTGGGACACAATTCTTTATTGAAGTATTTTTTTTTGTTATTTATTAGTCATTTAGTTATAGTTTTCATATCCGAGTAAATTTTTAATTAGTGGGAAATTTGAACATTGAAAATAATTTCGCCTGCGGCGTATTTTCTTTGAAGTCTGACAAATATTGTCTACTAGTACATATTAAGTTAAGAATCCATACTGCACTAACTTTGTTAATCTATCAGTCGTCACTGACTTGTTCTCGGCGGCGTTAGCCAACCTATGTATTTTCTTATGGAAAAGGGCGCATTATTATCAGTGACCCTCGGGCGCCGAATATCTCAGGACGGTTGTGGCGCCTGTACGGACTACCCGAGGAACGCCGAACCCGATTCAGCTAGTTGGATAATAAAAGTAGTTTTCTAATTCTGTATCTCAAAAGTTAAGACTTTTAGGACATACGTTCTTATGAAGTTTTCTTCTTAAAATGAACTCAAAAATCAGCCCTTTAGATATTGACATTCAATTACAAAACACCTTGTATAGGTATTGTCCGGCGGCCCGTGTGGTCCTTCAAACGTAACGTAAAAATGTATACCAGTATAAATGTAGTTATTGCTTAGTGTGATTAACATTTCCGCATTTGTTCTTTCGAAAATTTTCTCTTGATCCCCCCTCATTCTTTCATTCCTTTCTATCACAAGCCTTGCATCACTTAAGTCTTTAGGTCTTCTCAAAATCTTTTCAGCAGATAACATTTTGTTTACATGTTTGTTTCTTGTAATTTTATTCATACAATAACTCTTGCCCTCTATAATAATATACACTTAACGTCTCGTTTCTCGCTTGGTTGAACCCATCACTTCCTTTTTTACATTGTAACTCTCTTCCTTTGCAGCGCTTTGCTTCCTTTTACAGGAAATGCTTTTAGATTTCCGTAACCTCTGCCCATATCAGCTTTAGCTACTTCATTGAAAGGGTAATCTCGGCTCTAAGTAATTAGAGTGGTTTGTTCTTATATCCTATATATCTAATCATAGAGTTTCTTCTGCTTACGGTCGGTATTACTTGTATCATAAGTAAATATCATAAGTATCTATAATTTAAGATTAGAAGAATTTAATAAGCACTTACCTAGAGTGTTTCTAGCGCTATAGTTTTAAAAATAATGCTTATGAATTATCACAAAATAATAATCAAACAGATGGAAATTAGTGCAAAATTTGTAATCTTCAATTATGTAAACCTCTAATTACTTTAAAATCTAAACTGGAGGATTAGCAGATATAAAAGTATTGAGCGTCAGAAAAAACTCCACAGTTCATATACAAACCAGTAAGCCTCAAAACCAACATGAGATCGAAGTTGCGAAAGGAAAATTCCCCAGATACGCTGAGAAAGGACATTTAAAAAAAATAAACAAATACGTAAGGCAATAGATCTGAGTCTTAAGAAAGATCACTGACAAAATCTTATTGAGATCAGAGAGCTTCAATACAATAAAAGTGTTCTTACCTAAATGAAAGAAAATAGAGATAGCTATGAATACAATGACTGAGTTTATAATAAAGTTGAATAATAATAATTAGTAAACTGGGTTTATTTGAAATTAAATTAATAAATAAAAGTGATTAAGAAAAGTTTATAGCTCAAAAATTTAATTGAATTTTTTAAGCAAGGTATATCATACAAATTTAGTTAAGTTATTTGATGCAGAATCAAATGCAATAATCTTCATAGTATTTGATTGAAAATCACAAATTTGATGGGGAGTAACGGCCTAATTGAAAACTGAAAGCGGCTGAAAATATCTTAGGCGTGTAGATTCTTATGGAATGATCTTTTTGCAAATTTTCAAATCAGTTTCATCGTGAATCACCCCAGTATACTTATTCATATGTTGTTAATTTAAGTCAAACATAAAAACAAAGTAAAACCATAGACTCTTTTTGCTCTAAATAAATAGGGAAGCCTACGAAGGCGTAGAAGCGCCACACCAGTTTTATTTTTAAAATTCCGAGTTTAAAGTCGGAATTCCGAGTTTATTAAACTCGGAATTCCGTGCAGAGCCGGGCCTAGACTATTTGTCGCCTTCATGCCGATATAAAAATTGCCCCCCCCCCCTCGTAAGAAAAAATGTCTATCTAAGGGAGGGCAAAAAGAAATTTCTTGTGGGTCAAAATTAAACACCAATCGAAATGCGCATTATTTATTACTTTAGGTAAATTCTGCTGCGCTGGAAGGTTTGGGGGATACCGAATATATCCTCCAAGAATGAAGATTACAAATTTTGCACTAATTTCCATCTGTTTGATTATTATTTTGTGATAATTCATAAGCATTATTTTTAAAACTATAGCGCTAGAAACACTCTAGGTAAGTACTTATTAAATTCTTCTAATCTTAAATTATAGATACTTATGATATTTACTTATGATACAAGTAATACCTACCGTAAGCAGAAGAAACTCTATGATTAGGTATATAGGATATAAGAGCAAACCACTCTAATTACTTAGAGCCGAGATTACCCTTTCAATGAAGTAGCTAAAGCTGATATGGGCAGAGGTTACGGAAATCTAAAAGCATTTCCTGTAAAAGGAAGCAAAACGCTGCAAAGGAAGAGAGTTACAATGTAAAAAAGGAAGTGATGGGCTCAACCAAGCGAGAAACGAGACGTTAAGTGTATATTATTATAGAGGGCAAGAGTTATTGTATGAATAAAATTATAAGAAACAAACATGTAAACAAAATGTTATCTGCTGAAAAGATTTTGAGAAGACCTAAAGACTTAAGTGATGCAAGACTTGTGATAGAAAGGAATGAAAACTTATTTCAAAAAAAGTAAGGCCATCTCTACAATTTTTGCTTCAACGTGCATATTAAGTCAAAATCCCCAAAATTAACTATGACATCAAAATTTATGTAACAAAATAATTAACATTTTTATCACCTAATTAATTAATACTATTTCAACAGTTTTCATGATCTAAATTATTAATAACTTAATAGTTTGTAAGAGCGATCAAGTAATCGGTATACACGATGACACGATGCTATTTTTATGACCCAAGAACTATAATACAGGTACGCAGAATTGGGTACATGGTACATGTCCTAATATATTAGATTCTCCACATGTTCTAATGTTAATCTTGTTCAAACACACCGCCCATGACCACTTTCATTATTGATATATAATATCACAAGACATATAAAGACACAATGTAGTAATATAGTTCGTGCCTAATATCGTCCGCCCCAGCACTTTCACATGACTACTTGTCAAGCGACCTAAGTCTAGAATTATTATTAATTAACCAGACAAGAAAATATATAATCTCAATATTTTACGCTTCACAGTTCCAAATTTATAATTTTTTTTATTTTAACCGATTACTTGCAACTGATACTCCAGTTGAGGTTGTATTAAATTAGCAAAAGTAAAACATTTATTTGACTTGATGGCAATAAAGTTTGCATCAATTTATAATCTGTCTACCCACCTAGTTTAAGTTGTAAAATAATTTTATAGGTCTGATATCTTTACGAGGTGAAACCTAAATTATTATTGATAAAAATCTTTGTGCTTTCTACCGATCACATCAATATCACGTCACATAGGAGGAAGAGCTTGCCAATGGTGCATTTCAAATATAACTTTAACATAATTCATTTAACTATACTAGTGCATACCATGATCAAATTACGAATGGCTTTTATGTTTATTATGAATTTATGCTTATTATACTTATTTTATTATTTATATAAAAGTTCATATAAACATGGGTCCGCAACAATTTCTTTACCGATCTACTTGCAGGGTATATTGGAATTAGGTACAAAAAAAGTTTTTTTTTCTTTATAGCTCCCATAGTTTTTGAAACAGTTAACTTTAATTTAAAATACTGGTTACGTTGTAGGGCTTAAATCATTGGGCATGCGTGAAAGTCGACAGGGAGATATTTATTCAGGGGTCATCCCCCATTTTCTTCTCCATTGCTTTTGGATTCTAAAATATAAATAAAATGAATCTCCTATTTTGTTTCGCATCTTTTGTTCTCTTGTACTTAGTTATTGTGTATCTGTGACCGTTATCGAAGAAAAAAACATAGAAAAACTATTTTCTGTAATTCGCTGGACGATATATTGAAATTTTTTAGTTTTGTCCTCGGTTTAGTCGTTTAATTAATAAATGACAGTTTAGTCGGCACTATCTGTTAAAAAATAAAGCTGGAATGATTCGTCTTTTATAGGAATGTAGGAACTTTGTAGGATTAATTACAATACAAAAAAATCAATAAACATAACAAGGAAAAATACATTACAAAAATTGTTGATAGTGACCTCTTTCAACCCTTTTGCATATCTTCTTTCATCCTCTCATTGGCGCTCGTACTACGTATCATGACGTATTTCGAACATGTCATGAGTATTTCTTACTTATTTAAATGCATTCAGCAGCCGATTTCGTAAGTCATCAAAGGTATTCACTGGTGTTTTTTACACTAGAGATTTGATATGACCCCATAGGAAGAAATCTAGGAAAGAAATCTAGGGGGCCATGACTGAGGTCCATCCCTTCCTATCCAATTGTTATCATACACTTTATTTAAATACTCCCGAGTCAAAATAGAAAAATGTTCTGGGGTGCCATCGTGCATATACCACATTTGAATTCTTAGTAAAAAGGTAAATCTTCCAGTAATATAGACAATTCTAGTTGAAAAAAATGCCTGTATACGTGACCAGTAAGTCGACCAGGCAAATAGAAAGGACCAAACAAATAATGTAATTATACCACCCCATATATTTAATGAGAACTTCTCTTGAAAATGAGCTTCTACAATTCCATTTGGATTTTCTTGAGCCCATAATATCAAGAAGAGAATTGAGCTCAAGAAAATCCAAATGGAATTGTAGAAGCTCATTTTCAAGAGAAGTTCTCATTAAATATATGGTGTGGTATAATTACATAATTATGTGGTTGTTATGAACATTTGTAATAGAATTCCTTGAAAAATTGGGTTCATCGGTAAAAAGAATTTTACAACCAAAATTGGGATCTAAAGTTTTCTTTGAATGTGGTAAACGTACAGCAAAGAATCATGCAAGATACGTCAAATGACTTGATGACTAATATTTAAATGTTCAGAAATATTTCTGGCGCTATAGTGTATGGATGTTCTATTTCATTTTTAGAACCACTTCTGTGAGCGTATCGTAGTCTTTCTGTATTATTGATAGTATTGGTAGATATTAATATTTAAAATTCCAGTTATTACAAGCCGCCTCAGAATATTCGAGAATATTGGTTGATTTGGTGTAATTCTATTAGGATTGCGCTTCATATAAATACGTCTGGTTTCTCTTGCGTTTCGATTCGCGAGGCCATAGATGAACTGCATAACAGCCATATCCGAATTCATAAAATTTGCGTTACAATAAGAGCACAAGCGAGTATTAAAACCCTTTTAAACATGACAGATTACAACTTAAAGCTTTAATTTATGAACATAGTAATGAAACACAAGTTGCGATTAATAAATTTCAATATCGTCTAGCGAATTACAGGAAATAAATTTTAATTTTCTTGCTCGATAACGGTCACATATTATACAAAATAACTACAAAAAAACAAAAAGTTTGAAACAAAATAGAAGACTCATTTTATATTTTAGAATTCACCAGCGGCACTGAAAAAAAATTCACGGTGAGAAATTAGGGCATACCTACTCCTGAATACATAATCTCCTTGTAGATTATCACAACAATTTGGCATGCCAAATGAAGTAAGCCCTGGAGCGTAGCCTGCTGCATTCCAAATTAGAGCTAAATATGTCAAAAACAATGGAATAGACAAAGAAGAATTTTGTTTCTAATTTTAGCACCCTGTAGATCAGTAACGAAGCAGTTGGGGACCCAATGTTTATATGAACTTTTAGGCATAAAATAAGCCAAAGGTTTACCTCTTTTCTTATGTATCTGGTATTTAGGGACATCCTGTATAGCAGTTAAGTTGTTCTTGAAAACACGACGAAGTAAAATAAAAAGTGCTCAGAAATAGTATGAAGTGCAAATAGGTAATACGAGTAAAAGAAAATTAAACTGTTTATTTATATTCTGATGTTTCACGCTTACAATGTGATTAATGATTTAAAGTTCAAGAAAAACTGTACCCTTACACTTACAGAGTCACCTGTTTGTAAATCTATTTATCACGTTACAGTGAGAGCTGGAAAAAATATACTATTATTGTTGAAAGTGATTTAGGTATTAATTAATAATATAATATTATATGAGCGATAATGAAGCCATTATCCACGAGATGATGATAATGCCATGAGCTTTAGCGAGTCATCATAAAGTATCATCAAAAAATGTCATCATAAAGTGAATAATGGCCATAATAGCGAATCTAATATGCTACCTGTGCTTTTTCTACTCTTTTATACAGGTGGCCCAGCGAAAAGGTACCGGGCCTAATAACTTAAAAACTGAAGATGTACCCGAAAAACGCCGAAACAGGTGGATTTTGTTAGCGAGGGGGACATATTTTCGTGACAAATTTAACTACCCAAGTTCACCCCCTTGGCAGGGGTAGCTATCCCTTTGGTTATCATCATAGGGAACAGCTATTGAGTGATACATCATTTGAAAGCTACTTGAATTCTCTTTACAACACGATAACATTTTTTTGGGCCACCCTGTAGCTACCCCTGCCAAGGGGGTGAATTTGGGTGGTTAAATTTGTCACGAAAATATGCCTACTTTGATAACAAAATCGACCTGTTTCGGCGTTTTTCGCGTACATCTTCAGTTTTCAAGTTATCAGGCCTGGTACCTTTTCGCTGGGCCACCCTGTATGAATAAAAAAAAAATAATCAAAATATTTTTTAAATTATTTTATTTCTCGGAACAAATTCCAGTACCGAGTACCGACTGCGCAAGCGAGGATTCTGAGAAATGTCAGTTATAGTTTCTATTCACAGTTTTGCTCTGTTTATCAAAATAATGTACAGCTTTTGATTGGTCCACGAGCGGGTATTATGAATTACTATATAGTAGCTGTGATTGGACAAGAGCCGGGTATTATGAACTATAATTCAACACCTACGAATAACAACCTTCATAATTCATCCAAAAAGCTCTAATAATTGAAATATTATTCAATAAGATTATAGAAAAATACAATAATAATCTTCACATATTATTCTGTCGTTACTTTTGACTTTTCAAGGATCTAAATTAGAACCATCTATAATATTTATTACCTGAGCACATTATGTTTATTAACGGCATTGTTAGTTGTGATGATGAGCTTTACTCTTGACTTAGTACGAGTTTCGAGTTCAATTATTGCTAATTTGCTTATTTGATAATTTCCTAATTTACTAATTTTTAAAATACGATTGATACGACTGTTTCGGTGAATACTAACCACTTCAAGTATATAATGTATTACAAGTGTGTAATATGTATTTTTTATGAGTATAATTATATCTTTGATCAGACGGTACCCACACCTGTCTACTAACTGTCTAGAGAATTTATTAAAAATTTTCATGGCATGTTCCTGTTTGATGTCGCACAAATTAGATCTTTGAATAGTTAGAGAATTTTGATTGATTAAATATTTATAAGCTCCTTATTTCTAATTAGTAATCACCTAGAGGCAAATTCGACTGTTGCAAAAACTTTCATAGATTCTTTTCGCCTTCATTGGCATATTATTCCATAAAATATGTACTCCTCTGTAAATTGATTTCTTCATAGAGAAGCAATAGAAAACGTTTCACAATTCCTGCAACCTTAGAAACTTTCTTCGCAAGCTCATGTATCATTCCTTCGAACTATCAACGATGTATATCACAAAGAAAGTGATAGTTCTTCGCAAGAGTTCTTATGTAACACTTTTTAAAATTATAATAATAGCTCCAAAACGATACGTCAAATAATTTACCCTTTTCGGTTTTACGCATATAAGGTGGGGCTTTCTTTTTGATCTCTAAATAACCTTACACAATATATGCTTCTATAGTACTGGTATTTGGTATATGGAAAACATATAAGCTAAGATGAAATGATTTAGTGACTCTTACCATACTATATCTCATTTAATAACTAGGAGGAGTAAACTGCAAAGTATCATTTACACCACTAAAAGTCACCAGATTAAATCACCAGATTTTTTTTGGCGGCAAATTTGAATTGAAACAATAATTATTAATAAGGAAGATAGGACTTGTTTTCGGTGTAGGAAGTCTACTTTTCAGGAGAGACTCTACAGCAGTATCACAAATCATTGTGATTTGCATAATATATCAGTATTATAGTGCTGAATGATTTTCTGAATATAAATAGAATGAAATTGAATAATTTATAGATATTTCGAAGAATACTAAGGATAATAATTATTAACATTCATATTAAATTGATTGAAAGTACTTTATTTTAGGCAATGTTTATGTGAGAAATTTAATGTAACATATAAATAATATATTTTATGTATGTATTATATGACACATAACATCGTAGATAAAGTTTTTATTTTACATTTAATAATATATAATTTGTGGATAAGTCAATTTTTTCAAACGGTATTATAAACAGCATTTTTCAGTTTTTGTAGGACCAGATTCAAAGTGTGTTGTTGAAACTAACTTTATCACATACAGCATACAGCAGTCCCTGTTTGGTCTAAATCCGCACCTTGTTCGATTGGAATATATGTTCTTCAATTATTGGTGAAGTACGCATATAGAGTAGTTTTTCCAAAATCTTGTAGGTGACACTCTTTTCTTCCCGTTTCTTTGGAGGAGACATCCTCTCACTTGTACTTGATGTAGGATTATCCATAATGGCACTTGAAACCGTTTGCAGGATGAAAATGGAAAGCCAAAAATAATTTCAAATTTCTGAAAAGGATGTCTGTTCTCTAAAAAGAACTGAATGGGCTTCAAAAAGAACTTATTTGGTTTTGAAATAACTTTTAAAGAACTTATTTAGAACAACTTATAGGGTTTTGGAAATAACTGATTATAAAACTGATGTGTCACATTCGACGCTGACATTGTAAACAATAATGACATAACAATAAAAAAAACAAGCGTATATGTAGTGTTGAGCGTTGCATAGATTCAATTTCCTGTACAAGTTTTGCTGGGTGTAATTTTGCCTATGAATTGACCAATGAGAAGCATCTTTTTTTGGCGGTTTATTTAAATTTACTCCTCCTAGTTATTAAATAAGGTATAGTTATAAAGCATTATAAAAATGAATATTATGTTGTAGAAAAAAAAAACAAAAAAACAAAAACAAAATGGAACTGTTATATTTTAGATCCCCAAAAATGTAGGTATAATATGACAAAAACCTACAAATCTAACGGCCTCCAAATGTACCAATAAGTCCTAGTAATTTATCATTTAAGTTTTATTGTCATTAGGTATATTATGAAAACCAACCTTATCTTATTTTGATTTAGATTTATAAGTTTAGTGAGAAGTTAGTGGAGATTGCAAAAAACTATTGTTTATATTTCTGTGTAAAGTCGTGTTCAACAATTCTAAATTGTAAATGATGTTGATCTATATCTCTACTATTAACGTATCTGGCCTGGAAATTATGCAGCAAACTAACATGATACAATCGTCTTGCTTGTTGAATCCTCCTTTTGTTTTACAAGAGGTGATCCATCGTTCTCAAACGTAATCATATCAGATTAAGATTAAAAATAGAATAGTGAGAGTGAGAATGGTGTATTTTCACAAGAACATAAGAGAAGTGTAGGTATTTTGTATTGAAATTTGACCTTTTTTTTTAAATAAAATTTTGCACTGAACTATATGAAATAAAAAATATATTTTATCCTTTCTTCCAATTAAAAGGACATCACTAATAAAGAAAAAATAAATGTGTTCTTGCTGAATTTGTGCATTTGAACTGATTTGTTAGGTGGTCTATTTACCCCCCACCAGAGTATTTTTTTCAAGTTTTTCAAAAAATAAATCTATGTACTATTCTCCCAGTGAGTACTCCTTACTTTCTGGATAGTTAATTCTTGATTTACCTATATTGTGAATTATAGTCTCCTACAGCAGTAAACCGTAAACAAGAAGAAACTATTAGAAAATATTATCAGTTTTGCTTAGTCTTTTTTACCTTTTAGGCTAAGAGAACTAAATTATCTTCAGGTATTGCTTACAATAAAGACGCGGTAGAAATATGGCGCTGTCAAATACAAAAGTGAAGAGAAAATAATTCATTATTTTAATTTACTCGGAACAAATTTCTTTTCGACATGAGATCCTGCTGCTATAATATCTTGTTTATATCTCTTGTTAATAATTATGGTAATAGTATAATTTGAAGATTAGCTTGATTATGTTAGTGAAGTTTCAGATACAGCAAAAGCTGTCATTCAAGTATGACGGAATAACTTTACAGATGACCTGTGTCTGTTCCATTTAATATTCTATCGCTAGTTACCTTACTCGACATTTTAAAAAAGAGTTTTCTAAACCCTTCGATCATAATAAAGATCTGGGTCAAGTACATCAAAAAACATTCTTTGAATACTAAGGATTAGGTAATTATAACACTTGTAAACTCGAATTTTTTTTAGACAAAAAAAATTGCTTTAGGTCATCCTTTAGGAGACAGCAAATATACAGGGTGCTTTTTTAATTTTTCCTCAGTTCCCATTTTCAGACCTTTATGTTCGTCCATGTTTTCATCCATATATGAGATACATGTTATAATTTTTCAGTAGAGATATAATACAAAGCATATAGTAGCACGATTCAAGCTGTGATCTCGATATTCGTATTAGATATATGTATATTGTTTATTTATATTACAGAGCCTAGATACTTGCGGTTTGTGCCGTTGATACGGTGAATTAACATTCAAGCAAGTGTATTTTTTTCTATTTAGCTTTTAGGTTCACCTATTTCACTTAGCGATGTAAAATTAAACCTACTACACCAATCAATAAATGGCTGTTATACTGTTTCCTTGAACTGGTTACAGCATTAAGATGATTAAAGCTAACTAAAAATTTTGAGAGGTGCGCTAAGGAAAAACTTTAACATAAACTTCTCAACAAATGAAACGTTACATGACCAAATTTGCCCTATACAGGGTGTTGATTTTCAAAACGGGCCATAGGGAATAGAGTATAGCATTGTAAAATGTAAATGTTGCTTAGTTTAACGTTACATTCTAATAATATGGACAAAAATAATTGTCAAAACGTAGAAACGTCATTATTGTTTAGGCAAGGCATGCTATTTTGTGATTGAACATTAACAATTACTTGAATTTTTACTGAAGAATTTTGGAAAACAACGTGAAATTAAATTAATTTCTGATGTAAAGCGTTATGCGCAATAATTTTAGCTTCATTTTGATACCAAAACCATTTCTGTCAGTTTAAACGGCGAGCAGGAATCCCCAAAAACCACTTTCGCAATGCTAATCCCCTATGGCCCGCTTTGAAAATCAACACCCTGTATATTGATATTGATATTGAGGGTGTCAAATGCGCTGCGACCTATTACAGATCTATTGTGCCCCCTCTTCTCTGCTTCTTTGGAGTATATTCCCTTCATTGAAGCAGCCTCTCCAACTCCGCTTCCCTTAGGAATTTCAGGATTTGAAGGGGATCAAGGCCGGGCAAAGCCCCCCCGTTGAGCTGGTGTTGGCCCAGAACATCGTTTCTTTCACGTTCTAGGGCTTCGCAGTTCATCAATAGGTGACGAGGCGTCTCGTTTTCTTCCCTGCAGAGTCTGCAAACGCCATCTTTTTCTATAAGTACCAAGTTTCCTCAGGTGTTCATTGAGCTTGCAATGACCTGTTAGGAATCCTGTTAGTATTCTGAGACTTCCTTTGTTGATGGTCAGGAGTTTCCTTGACCTTTCTCGGTTAAAGTTCCCGAGGAGCTCCTTGGATTGTCTCAATCCTGAGAGGTTATTCCAATGGATTTCTCTCAGTTTTTCTTCTTCCTTCCGAAGTTCTGCCTTGAAAAACGTGTCTTCAAGGCTACAGAATGGTTCTGGTCCTATAAAGGGCGTCGATGCTCCTTTTCTTGCCAATGAGTGGGCACGTTCGTTTCCCTCAATCCTAGTGTGTCCTGGTATCCATTTGAGGTGAATTTTGTTCTCTCTGCCTAGTTTATTGAGTTTTTGTAGGCAGTTCCATGCCATTTTTGAGCTGATGATAGGAGAGCTCAGCGTCTTTATGGCTGCTTGACTGTCTGTCAGTATTGCTATTTCCCTATTTTTATAGTTTCTGTCGAGGTTTATTTGGGCGCATACTTCTATTGCGTACAGTTCCGCTTGAAGTATGCTTGGGGATGTTCCCATCGGCTCGGAGTAGTTGGTGCCTGGCCCATATACTCCTGCCCCAGTTCCCTCGGTGGCCTTTGAGCCGTCTGTGTACCATCTTATTGTACCTTTTTTGAAAGTGTGAATGAATGTGTTGCTCCATTCTTCTTTCGTAGACAGTTCCATGATGAAGTTTCTCTTGAAGCTGAATTTCTTGACAGTTTTGTCTTTTGGCATTATCAGGAGGTTTTTACAGATGTTCAGGGGTTGATTCCCCTCGGTCCGTAGTCCCCCCCTGATCCCCATTCTTGACATTCTGAGTTGAGCCTCTGCGGCACTTCTCTCAATCACTAAGTGCAGTGGTGTGAGATCTAGAATTACTTCCAACGCTGCTGTTGGGCATGTTCTCATTGCTCCTGTGATGCAGAGGCATGCAAGTCTCTGGATCTTCTGGAGTGTTTTCCTCGCTGTTATTAGCTTGGTCCTCTTGTACCAGACGACCGCTCCGTATGTGATGATGGGTCTCACTAGCATGGTGTACATCCAGCGTAAAATGGATGGGTTACAACCCCATGCATTCCCCGCCATTCTCCTGCACACCACGAGTACGGATGTGGCCTTACTTACTGTTGCACTTAAGTGCTTGTTCCACATTAGCTTCTTATCCAGTGTTATTCCCAGATATTTTACTTCTTCCTTCCATTCTAACTCGACTCCATTTAAGTCGATGGTTTTGAGGTTTGGAAGCTTGTTTTTTCTTGTGAATGGTATCAGTGTAGTTTTTGTAGGACTGATGTTGAGTCCTATTTCCTGACACCATTTCAAGGTTATCTTTAACCCCCTCTGTACTATGTCGCAGAGTGTTCCTTCAAATTTTCCTCTGGCGATGATGACGATGTCATCGGTATACCCGATGCAGGTAATGCCGTTCTCGGTGAGTAACCCGAGGAGCTCGTCTACTACCAGGCTTCATAGGAGGGGGGATAACACCCCTCCTTGTGGGCATCCTTTTGTTGTTTTCACCTGGATGGTGTCATCGCCCACTTTGGTTCCAATTATTATTCTTGTGGACAGCATTTGTTGAATCCAATGGGATGTTGTACTGTTTATGCCTTTTTTAGTTAGGGCTTTCTTGACAGCATCGCAAGAGGTGTTGTCGAATGCTCCTTCTATGTCCAGAAAGGCGCAAATGGCCGTTTCCTTGTACTCCAGAGTGTCCTGAATCTTTTCTGTCAGCTCATACAGGGCGGTCCTAACTGTGGCACTGATTAAACTTCAATTGTTTCGAGCAATTAAATTTTTATTTCGAGGGTTCACTAGTTCAATCCCTTGTTTATCAGTCCGTTTGTTTGCAAGAACTTCGTACTTCACACAAAGTTTATATAGGGTGGTAAATAAAACACTTCAATATCTCAGAAGGTTCGGCTTGATGCCATTTGATCAAACATTTTTTTTTAATTTCAACACAAAGCTCATGAAGATGAACCTCATATCTCAAAACGGTTTTCGAGTTTTCCGCTTATTTATTTTATTTACAGGGTGTTCTCAAAAAACTACTTTTTGCTGTGGCAATGATAACTTTTTTACCCGTGACCCGATTTTCAAAATGTAGGGCTCGTTTTAAAGCTTAAGCGTCAAACAAGAACACGCAAGATTGATAATCGACAAAGGGCAAAAATTTAAAATACAGGGTTGTATTAAAACTAACCCAAATCTGAATGGCTTCCGAAATCTGGTATTAAGGAAAATTTGAAATAGAGCTAATTTGCTTTCAAAACAAACCAATTTGACCCTACATTTTGAAAATCGGGTCACGGGTAACAAAGTTATGATTGCCACACCAAAAAGTAGTTTTTTTGAGATCACCCTGTAGATAAAAGAAATAAGCGGAAAACTCGAAACCCGTTTTGAGATATGAGGTTCATCTTCATGATCTTTGTGTTCAAATAAAAAAAAGAACTTTCTGAGGTTTTGAACTGTTTTATTTACCACCCTATATAAACTTTGTGTGAAGTACGAAGTTGTTGCAAACATACGGACTGATAAACAATGGATTGAGCTAGTGAACCCTCGAAAATTTTGGTCACGTAACGTTTCATTTGTTGAGCAGTTTAGATGACATTTAATTTAATTTATTCTCTGAAGTTCCTCTGGATCATAATTACATATAATTATCACGATATCAGCACCCATTACTACCTATAATATTTATAAAAGTGAAACTATACATCAGACATTTGATTTCTACATTCTAAGATGCAAACGTTAACCTTTAGCGGTAATATATAAATGCAGAGAGAAATAAATAGCGACTTATTTGAAAATTTTTATTTGTCAAGAGAAATGTATCCGTCTTGAAATAGCAATCCAGAAATTCATAGCGTACGACTTCCTATAGCAGAGGTTAGTAATGTCAGCATACTAATACGGAAAGGTCAGGTTTTTCCTGTATATCAGCAACGATCAGACGAACTCGAAATAACTTTCGCTTTTATATTACCATAATGGTCATTCTATTTCTCGCTACCATGAGAGATAGCTTTCTCAATATTCCGGTACTCCGCACTAATTCGACCATTCGACTAACGAATAGTGAAGTGATGGTATAGAGCTACAAAAAATTAGCCCCAGCGGTTTGAAGTTGCAGGAAGTTAATTATCTGTCGAATCAAATTTATACACTGATATAACCATTTTCATTTGGAAAAAGTTACAAAATTTATGATCGTGCATGTTATAAAGTTAATTGGGGATGTATAAAAGTTGATTATTCTACCTACCTATATTAGAAGTTTTTTTAATGAAGGGAGATCGGTCTTAAACTATATCTAGCCAGACACATTCTTACAATAATTTAAATTATGTAGCTGAATAGTTGAAACTTAGTCGCGTGAGCGCCCCCCGCATTAGTAGTTCTTGATAACATTTTTTTAGTAATGAAAATATTGGGGATGAAAGTAACACCCACATAACACGGATAAAGTAACACGCTGTGAACAGTTATACAGTAGGGAAATACGTCCATCTTCCTTTTGAGATTGTCGTTTTAACCTCCATCAATTTATGTAACATCTATACCATCTATACTGGAAAAGGTGGTTAATTTTCCTCCAAAAGTAAAATTTTTGTGTCTCGCTTCTATTGCTGAGATCCAAATAGTAGTCACTAACTGACATTACTAAAGAAACTATTTTGGATAAGCGGCAAACAGAAAATTTTACTCTAACAGCAGTTTCTGCGTTGCCGCTTGTCGGAAATTGCTTTTTCAGTAATGTCAGTTAGTAGTGACTACTATTTTGGATCTGAGCTTTAGTGCATTTAATAAGCTATTCTAGAATCGATTTATAATATATGTAGATCGTTTTGGTGTATGCAGGGTGTATCAGAGATGTTGGGCCAAACTCATAAATGTAAGTTAAAAAGCTTCAGCTCAAAAAGAAGTTTCGTTTAAAATATACAGGGTGTCAAAATATAACAGTTTTTTTGGTTATAACAAGTGTAAATTTAAACGGATTTTGATGAAACTTGGCATGCACAATAAGCAAACAAAACTACAAAACTATTTAATTTGGCAATTTCAGTTTTTGATAGACATCTTCCAGTGGCGTGGATATTCAGGGTTGGTGCCCATTTTCCCTCTCTATCTTTTACGCCACTGAGTTTATTGCAATCACAAAACCGTTATTCAACGATCCATACATTTTAGAACAAAAAGTATCCTTTAATGTTTTTCATATGGCACACCGTTTTTGAGATATTTGAAGTTTCCTCAAGAAATGCTACTTATCTATTATTCAGGGTTGGGGCCACTTTTCTTTCTTTTTACGCCACTGACTTTATTGCAAAAAGCACAACGTTATTCAATAGCCATGGATTTTAGAGAAAAAAAAATTCTATAGTTTTTTTCCTTACGACGTACCGTTTTCGAGATATTTTAGGTTGCCTCAGGCAATGAATGTCACTAAGCAGTTAAAATAACATTACTTATGCATAAAAATTCTAGTCAGATAACTCTTGATGAAATTAATAATTCTGCAATGTAAATATCTCAACATTACCTGAGATAATTAAAATACCTCAACTAGGGCACGACGTATGAAAAAAACTAAGGAACATTTTTTTGTTCTAAAATGCATGAACTATTGAGTAACGTTTTAGTATTTGTAATAAAGTCAGTGGTGTAAAATATAGGGAGAAAAAAGTGGCTTCAACCTTGAATATCTACGCCACTGGAAGACATCTACAAAACCTGAAATGACCAAATTACAGATTTTAGCTTGCTTATTGTTCATGTCAAGTTTCATCGAAATCGGTTTAAATTTACACGAGTTATAACCTAAAACTGTTATGTTTTTTTTTAAATTTTGACACCCTGTATCTTTTGAACGAAACGTCATTTTGAGCTGAAACTTATTTTTTTAACTTACATATACGAAAGGAACCACCCCTTCAAGTTTGGCCCAACATCTCTGATACACCCGGTATTTGACCTAATATCTACTCAAAATCGAGCCATGTATAAAATCGTATTTTCATGATAAACGAAAGGATAACTCTTTTCAAGGTGAGGCCTCGTTTAGGAAATACCTTCAAAAATGTAAAACTAAAATAAATATGCTTTATTCAGTAACTGAACAACAATTTTGGAAATATGTCCTAAACGAGATCTAATCTTGAAAAAAGTTATTCTTTCTTTTATGCTCAAAATATGAATTTATACAGGGTGGGCCACGGTATACGAAACGGAAGATTATGGCCGTGTCTCTGGATTTTAGGATCTTTTTATTTTTGGAGTGGATAGAGACCCGGCAGAGGTACGTTTTAAAATTATATTCATAATGTACAGGGTGTCCCAAAAGCATAAAACATATCAAAGTTATGTTTTTTTAAATGGAATGCTCCTATGTTATTGCATTTTTAGATTGGCTGAAAAGAGAAAATAAGATTGGCTTTTACAGTTGGTGCTTAAATTCAGAAGTTTTTGAGTTATAAACAAGTGAAAATCGTCATTTTTCAAGTTCATGGCCCTGTACAACGAAAACGGCTGAAGATAGAGAAAAACGGCTTATATGTCCCTATTTTAACTTTTCATGTACTATCCTACGATGTAAATGAAATGTTTATACAGGGTGATAAAAAATTTGAAAAATTCTGAGATTTTTCCACGCGTCGCCAAATAAAAAAATCAAAGAAAGCACAAATATTTCTATACCATAGGATAGAACATAGAAAGTTGAAATAGGGACATGTAAGTCGTTTTTCTCTATCTTCAGCCGTTTTCGTTGTACAGGGCCTTAAACTTGAAAAATGACGATTTTCACTTGTTTATAACTCAAAAACTTCTGAATTTAAACACTAACTGTAAAAGCCAATCTTATTTTCTTTTTTCAGACAATCTAAAAATGCAATAACATAGGAGCATTCCATTTAAAAAAACATAACTTTGATATGTTTTATGCTTTTGGGACACTCTGTACATTATGAATATAATTTTAAAACGTACCTCTGCCGGGTCTCTATCCATTCCAAAAATAAAAAGATCCTAAAATCCAGAGACACGGCCATAATCTTCCGTTTCGTATACCGTGGCCCATCACCCTGTATATGAAATGGTTTTTGGCTATCCAGGTACTAAAAAAAAAACCTATTTTCACAGCAGTCCTTGTCTCCATTTTTTTCCATTTCAGAAGCGCGGCCTGATCTTGAAAAGAGGTAATCTTTGTATTATGCTTAAAATACGATTTTATACATGACGTTACATTTTGGATGGCCAGTTACTAAACACCCTGTCTATTGTTGAATTTTTACCCGAAGTTCTGAAGTCATTCCCAAAAGCATGTCAAGAAAACCGGACGATCAAAGGACGAAAACGTGGAAAAACTGCAGTGTGGCAGACGCTCCTAAATAGTCTCTATTGAAAGAACAACAAACGAAACGATGAAAAACCCCGTAAACAAAATAAAACCGAAGCAGCAAAAAAAAAAAGGAAACTTTTACCGAGAAAAATGAAAATGATAACTATGAAGAGTTCTTTCTGCATCATCTGTTGTGAAGATTATTCAAGTAGTTAATTATTAGGTTAATTATATATACCGACTTAATTACTTCTTTTTATTAATTTAAACTTTTAATTTTGGAATTTTTCTAGTTATACTTTGTAGTTGTCAAAGAATATTTAATATATATTTTTTTGCCAATCTTTAGTGGCATTAAGATAGGTAACCTCAAACGTTAATACTTTTTTGTCCCAACGTTGCGGTTAATTGAAAGTAACACATGCTTCGCGCAAAAATATTTTTTTGTTGTAGTGCCGTCGATTAGAGGTATCAAAAAATATAGACTGAAAAATATAGTTGAGTACTTACAGTGAGTATTATAAAGGCCCATTAAGTTAACAGGCAGTTTTCTGTGGCCATTTCTAAAGAAGGTGGCCACTAGGTGGTAATTCGCCAAATTTAGTGACTCTTGGTATGAAAGGCTTTACGAAAATGTCAAGAACAATGATTGAATGCCGACATTAGCTTTCAAAATGCTCACAGAAACCCGCTGTTAGTCTAATACGTGATATTTTTGTTAAAAGTTAAAACGTCTAACTTAAACTCTAGGATAAATTAAATATAAACTAAAAAATGTTATTTTCATCCCCGGTCGCCTGTACATAAAATTAAAGTATTTTTGGTGAATTACTTTGTAAGGAATATAAGCAAACAGTATAATAATGAGTGAGACAAAAATCGTCTTAACACACGAATGGGAGTATATTTTCCCACCTCCATGGGAAACTAAAACGCATCCGAAATAGGCAGTCAATATTGAAGAACAGTACAGGGTGAAGCGCGAGAACCTTAGGGCATTTTTATATGGAGAAGTGTTGGGAGTAGAAGTTTAAAAATTTGTAAATGTATAGTTTCGATTTTGACCAGCTGAACTAAAAATATTTACAACTCCACACCACTTCCGGTTATACCGGAAGTTGCCATATTTTTCTTTTTTTAAATGGTACACCCTGTATATTATTACATTTTCAGATTGCCTGAAAAACAGTAATAAAAATGGTGTTTACAGTTCAAATTTGTAACGACCAATTAATGAGTTAGGGTAATTGCACCAATGAAGGAACAATTAAGAGATTACTGAACTTTATGAGTTGTTAGAAACTCTAAGCTAAGTTGTATTTTCATTGTACCTTTCTGTTTAGACAACTCAAGGGGTTTTATATGAAGTGCATGTGTTAACAAATGCATTTATTTTACTGAAATATTACTGGAAAAATAATTGTAAAAAAAGTCCAAAATCACCAGTGAAGGAACAGCAACATCCATTCAAGAAACAAAGCTAACCCAGTAAAGGAACTAAAGAAACATATGGAAATAATTGAATTCCATTCATTATATCTGGGTAAAAAATATTCACAAAAATAAACTTTATTATTCTGTAAAATTTATAAAACTTAAAATCTTTACTGAAATAAAAAAAAAACAACACAGAAAACAAAAATAACAGAAAGAAAATTCTCTTAGAAATATCAGCAGTCTCTCAGTTAATCCCAAAAATTTTAAAAATTCCTCTGGAATTTAGTGAAACTGGTTTATGGATTTTTTTTATTATATCAGTCTTTTTGTACAATATTTGATTTGCTACTTTCGGTCACTTCCAGTTTCCTCTTGGAGTTTTTTTCATCCCTTATATTTTCGTATTCATTATATAATAATTGTCATACATAGGCAGTAATAATACCAGGATATACATTTTCGTCATACTTTACCAGAACGTGGTCACCTATTCCTAACGTCCCAGTGGCATTTTTACTGGTAGATACTTTTTGAATTTTTTTTGCAGCATCTTCTGGCTTGCTGATATTTTTCTATCTTTTTGCTTCTGACCCCATCGACCTCCGTGTTTTCTGTTTTCTTAATCTTTAAATTTTCTTTTCCTTTTGTTGCTTTCTTTATCTTTTTTCATGTAATGCTTATTCATCAATTTGTCATCAGGTGTTATTGCAAATGGAACTGGACAATTATTTGTTCTTTTATTTGCTTTTTTAGTGGTTAATTTTGGCCAGTATAGGTAAATGCTTATCCCACACATCAGAGGCATGTGGTCTTAACACAATATTAGACAAAACATTTATTCTGCCATTGTTTTTTTCTTTCTTTGTAGTATTATCACCACAAGGTTTTGCATCAGACATCACATCCAACATTTTTTCCACTCCAAATTGTTTCGCTGCATGCTGCATTAAGGCCAAGGCTATTATGATGGACCATATGCGCAGCCTCTTCTTTTTGGGTGTAGATAAAACGCTGATATGGTTTTTTACATTCCATTTTATGAGCCTGAACAATGAATTTCTAGCGAAGGAACAGAAGTAAACTAGTAAAGGAACACATCATAAAGCATGTTCCCTTACTGGATGGGAGCTTAATTATGACTTGATCTATGCAGGGTACGTTATAAGCTTATAAAGCAGACCATTTAACACCTAAACAATGTTTAGAATGTAACAGACATTAAATCCAGTGAAGCAACGCTTTGTTCCTTCATTAGAATTTGTTCATTTTTGTATCCCAGTGAAGAAACATTATAAAAATAAATATAATATCGACACTCTTATTGTTTTAAGCACATAACATACTGAATATAGAGTCAATTTCTAACAAATAAAAGAAAAATACAATTTCAAAAGCTATTTTTTAGCTTGCCACATGCTTGTAAAGTCTAGGCTGCATACCTCTTACCTTAATTTTCCTTCCACAAAACGAGGCATTGTTGTGCATGGTGTAGTTTACACTCACTTTGTAAGATGAAATTATAGGTCAAGAGAGATGCAAACCTAAGAAACCAAAGAATTAGTACCAACCTTACATATCAACATTTGACGAGAATTGTTTCAACCAAGAAATTCTTATTAGGTATCTTTAAAAATAAGTGCGATTGTTCCTTCGCTGGTGACTGTTCCCTTATTGGTGCAACTATACCCTATAAACAGATGAAAATTGCAATTTTCCATTTTCAAAGCAGCTTAGCTTGAAAACGGGTCAAGATATCGGAAAACGGCTTACATGTCCCTATCCTAACTTTTTGAATACTACGCTGGAGTACCTACAAAAAAAATAGTTTTTATTAATTTTTTTTTTGAAAATCGCAGATATTTCATCACTTTGTATAAAAATTTCATCAGCACCATAGGATACAACGTGAAAAGTTAAGATAGAGACATGTAAGCCGTTTTCATCTATCTTGTTGAATCTACAATTCGACCTAAGCTGCTTTGAAAATGGAAAATTGCGATTTTCATTTGTTTGTAACTCATAAACCACTCGTTTGAAAATGGAACTATAAACACCATTTTTATTAAATTTTTTCAGGCAATCTGAAAATGTAATAATATACAGGTGTCCCATTTAAAATACGAAAGTTGATGGCAACTTCCGGTATAACCGGAAATGATGAGGGGTTGTAAATATTTTAGTTCAGCTCGTCAAAATCGAAATTTTACACGTACAAATTTCTAGACTTCTACTCTCAGGACTTCTCCATATAAAAATGCCCTAAGGTTCTCGCGCCTCACCCTGTATATCTCGCAGAGCTGACGTAACTACTTTTACTTATGATAGAAATATCAAAGCACTGGAAAACAAACGCTTTGGACTGGAAAATCTACTTACACAGTTGCTACTTGAGTGCTCATTGTCGAATTAAGCGACAAGTATTAACAATTAAAATAATATAATTCAGTGATTTTTACGATTCAGCTCACACGTTTACTTTATAGCTTTATAACACTAATTTATCTTTATTTTTCTACCATTGTATTGTTGATGTATGTAATGTTCTATCACGAGTGTAATAATATACTTATATGCAGCAGTGGTGATAGAAATTGCATCTTTTGAACTTTTTAATGGTTACTTATAGATATACACGGCACATGACTCTGGCGGAATATCGCGGAATATCGCGCATAAAACGTTTCCCCTATTTCAAAATGGTGTCAAATACAAAAGTTGAAAAGTTTCTGAGAATTACTCGTTCAATATGCAAGCAAATTATTTTCAGTTATTAGACAGGATGTCATAAAAGTTGCATAAATCAAACAGCAGTCAATTGTTTCAGCAGCCAATAAATCACTCGTTATAAACTTCAACTGTGAAAACAATTATCATAAAATTTTCTCAGAAAATATGAAAATATAACAATATACAGGCTGTTCCAATGAAAATAAAACAATTGGCTACTGTTGGCAACTTTTATGATACCCTGTAAGAAAAACTGAAAAATAAAGATGTGTTTGTTTTTACACCCTAGAACTCCATTTCTGGGTTGATTCCAATATGGTCAACTAAGAATAGAAAGTTGATAACTTTGTGGTATCGATATCTAATAAATAAATAATTTTATGTGGACTTAGTTACGTAAGTCGTCAAGAAGTTGCCGTGACAGGTCGACAAGATAATTGTTGTTTTATACAGGCTGATCAGTAACTCGCGCACTCCGAGATTGCTGCGGTAAACTTCACTTTGTAAGAGTGGTAAATTTTCTTACTGCAGTGTTGTAAGTTCTTTTCTTCCAAAGATATGACTATTTTTGTAAAAAAAAGGTGGCAACACTGCACTGAACATGTGAATAAGTTCGGGTTAGATGGTATTATTATTATTTTTATTTCCATAGCAACGAAGACATTTGAAAATTTTATATTCTAAGTTGAGTTTAGGCGGTTGCCAAACTTCAAATTTCATTCAGATTTAGGTATTTCATCAATTTCCGACATTCTCAATTCCTCTGTAAAGAGGTTTTGTGGAAAATTTTTTTACAGTAACCTACATTACAGTATCTGAATTTTTCATTGATTTTTATCACGGTTATTGAAAATATTAGCTTTAAACTCGGATGAGGTAAACTCTGTAACTTAAAAACCAGCCGTAGGATTCAATTTTTTTTTGCAGGATATTCTTAATTTTAATGGGCTTTATATCGCCCTGTATTCGGAGTGCGCGAGTTGCTGATCACCCTGTAGTTATAATAGTTACATAGTTATAATAGTTGTGTTTTCATAGTTATGGATGTCAGCATATACCTACTTTTTACATGCCATTTGGTATATTCAAAACAAACTAAGGGAAACAAAAAATCTTTCACATTCAAAATAGCATTTTCTGACTATTTCTGACTATCGAGTAAAAAATGTCTCTTTTTTATATGAAACAAAAATTTATGTTCTTTATTTATTTCTTTTTTTATACATCGAATGACATGAATAAACAATATGGCGGCCATAAGGAAAAAAATTTACTGTATAAATCCTGGTAATTGGGTGGGCTTTGAAAATTTTGAAATGTCAATTGAATAGCACTTGATGATTCATGGACATAAAACATTAATTTTCTTTCAGAGCTCACAAGTTTGTCTTAATAATAATGCCAATTCTATGGATCCCACATCCAAAGTCATGTGAGGGCATGATTGCTATTTTTGAATTTATTGCGGGATTACTATAGAGAGAAAAACCGTTTCGTAAAATAATAACCAGGAAGAGCACGCAATAAGAATTCTTAAATAATAAATTAATTAAGTTTAATAGAGAGAAACAAATAACCACAAAAATGAAAAACAAAAAATAACGTAACATCTATTTGCATTTTCTTCTTTATGTAATATATGAAAAACTTCCCAATTCTTTTAATTATCCGTTTATAAATTAATCTATTCAGGAACCACTGAACTGAAATTCTCAGCCATTATAGTCACAACAGAAGCTCCAATGTTAAAAGCGTCGAGTCACGTTACCTAATAGATGAAATGCATTTTAGTTGTAGTAAATAATATTGCATCACATGAAGACTGAAGAGAATATTTTTAGAAGTAAGCAAATGACCTAGTCCTTGATAGTGAAAGTTGTATAAAAAATGAATAAATTGTTAGGAAGAAGTTCACTGCACAGTTACTTGAACTTGATATTTGATCAATAAATCTTTTTTTGCCAATACACAGACGACAATAATTATTATTAAAATCTAAAGCTGTCACAGCTTTTTCGTGTCGGTCTTTGTGAGCCAAACGAGTGATTTTTCCAAATTTTTTTTGTAAATTCAAGTACAGGATCACAATAGCGATAATTTAAAATTATTTTCGTCAGGATAGTGTTCCATATGAGAGTGGCATAGGTATCAAAGTTATGCTTTTTTTAATGGAATTCTCTATGTTCTTGCATTTTGAGATTATGTGAGAAGAAAAAATTAGATTGGTTTTTCCAGCTGGTGTTTAAATTGAGAAGTTTGTGACTTATAAACAAGTAAAAATCGCAATTTTAGAAGTTCAAGACCCTGTATGTATAACGAAAACGTGTCAAGAGAGAGGAAAACGGTTTACATGTTCCTATTTTAATTTTCTGTCTACTATTCTATGATGTTGGTGAAATGTCACTTTATAGTATATGAATTGCCACTGCTGTCTTTTTGTGCAAATTTGTGTTTCGAATTAAAATAGAGATGATAGAGAGTCACAAGTGACAGGCAACGTGAAATTATGCTAAAAACTATAGTCAGGTATACGTACTATGATTTTCATCAACAATAATCCCTTAATACAGAATCAATATGAAACGAATATGAGGAGCAGTGTGAACAAATAATAATACGTGTATTTATTACGTATGTAAGACCAGGTGCTATAATTGCTTGTCATGAACACAATAGTCTATAGAGTCAAAAGCTTGGCATATTAATAATGTCATAGGCATATCAATAAATTTTATTAGCGGTAAAGATTATTTGATGATAGATAAAGCGATAACACAGACTTCAAAACGCTTAATGCCAGTCATTGTGAAATTGCCTATTATATTTCGCTATAGAAAGTCCATATTCACAATCTACATTTGTATTCTATCGTAGTATGCTACAGTGTGCCAATCTTATTCTGAAAGAGTATCGGTAATGATTTACTAATTTAGATCCATTTTCGTTATACGCTTGAAAAATATTGATTATTAAATAACGAAATCTATTTCCCATTTAAAATTAATCAGATAATAATAAGATTTCCTATTAGGTAGGTATGCTTTTTTCTTATAGATAATAGAACGCGATATGGAATCTTCAGAAGCTATTAGGTTTCTTGAAAATGAACTGTTACGTATTAAAAATTAAATGGGTATCTCTACGATCAGGGCCGAATTATGTTTTTTTTTTTCGCTTAATAGGCAACTATATTATTATAACACCCCCCCCCCTCCCGCCACCTCTCACTCAGTAGTAGACTGTTGATTTTGTCCTTATAAACAGGACAAAAAGGAACTATCAATACATGCAGCAGATTTTTACTGCACGTATCGTTCAAATGGTCATTAAGGATTCATAAATCGCGAAGTGCTGTTAAATTAAAAGGTGGAAATTGGAGATATAGGGGTGAAATGCACCCTTTTCTGACACGTATTTCTGTTGAATATAGGAAATTTTAGACCCCACGTTCTTGGGTTTTGCTGAAAAAAATTGGAAGCATACAACCTAAGGAGCGATCCCATTATTATGAAACTGCACGTATCGTTCAAATGGTCATTAAGGATTCATAAATCGTGGAGTGCTGTTAAATTTGAAGGTGGAAATTGGAGATATAGGGGTGAAATGCACCCCTTTCTGACACGTATTTCGGTTGAATATAGGGAATTTTAGACCCCACGTTCTTGGGGTTTTCTGAAAAAAATAGAAAAATAGGCAGCATACAACCTAAGGAGCGATCCCATGATCATTCTATACATATTGACTATGTTAAGTATTTTAACAAAAAAAAAAACAATCTCTCGTGCCCAGGATATTGTTTTTGTTAATAGCATTCTCCGCGCCAGGAGTGCCAGGGCATGTTAAAAGCGCAAAAGAAGCATCAAGTTGGCAAGCTATTAAAAAAAACGTTTTGAAAAATCGTCAATAAAAACCTCTGCTCGAAAAATTACTAAATTTTCTCTTATGTATCTCGAAGAACAGGACAGCTACGGAAAAATCGATTACAGTTCTGAACTAGGTATTCGTAATTTATATCGGCTGACAAGAGATTTCGACGATCACGGCATATATGCTTTGAAAAAACGAAAATCGCTGTCCACTACTTCACACTATTACACTCGATTACATCGTGAAGCAATTGAAATTTATAAACATCCAAATAATTTCAATACGCAAGAGGAAGGAACGAAATTGCGGAGGTTTTGTTATTCGCCATTATACGTCGTCAGATCCAAATGACTTATCGTCTGATTTAGGAATCCATTACATCATCCGAGAGACCGGCCGTTGCTGTAGTGGAGATAGCTAGTGGAGGGGGTATGACGTCACCAGACCATCACCCCAAATGGGAGCGCTCCCCCAATCATACGGTCAGTTGTTGATTTTTCAGGATGTTTGAGTTGAATCTATAAGAATAAGTTAGGTGTTTGAAACCAGTAGTTGAGTCTATACGAAAGACATGCCCATACACTCCGGTTCACAAAAAACGGGTGTCAGATTTTTTGAAAATTGAGTATAGGTACTTGAAGGAGAATAATTTTCGTTATTTTTTTTTTGTTCCTGGATAGTTCTTTATCAATGCAAATCAAAAATGTACACTAAAAGCCTAAATATTCAAAATAAGTAACAAAAATTTCATATTCCAAAAATTTCAATAAAAATAATGAAAAAATAAATATAAAAATATGAAGCGGTCCATTTTTTTGCACGGTTGAAAACAAAAAATCTCCAAAAAGTCTTCAAGACTATTTAAAATTGAAAAAAACATATTATAGGCATTTTTTGCTGGAAAAATTTGTTTAAGGAAGTTTGAAATAATCTCGAACCCCCAAATCTCGAGTTTGATTGAAAACAAAAAATCCCCAAAAAATTTTCAAGTACCTACTGAAGTAGGTATATTAGTCTCGAAAAATTTTTGAGGATTTTTTGTTTTAAACAAAACTCGAGATTCGGGGGTTTGAGGTTATTTCAAACAAGTTTTTAAATAAAATTTTCCGGAAAAAAATGCCAATTATGTTTCTAATTATCAGCGCTAATTTTTGATCACAGTAGGCTATAGTTATTTGCTACGACTAAAATGTTGTTTACCCGTTGAAAAAAGCTTCGGGAGCTTTTCATAAAGGAAAAAAGGAAAAAAGTTTTTTAAATTCATAAAAAAAAGTTATCGAGGTGATTCCATTTAAAGTGAAACACACTGTATATTATAATTTAAAACTGATAAAATGTATACTTTTTTTTTTTTTTTTTTTTTTTTTTAAAAAGAAGGAGCATCGGTCTTAACTGTGTAGGTAAGACATAGTCGCTCCACTCTGGTAAATTGGCTTTGAGCACGAACTCTTTAGCCACACACACTTTTAAATTTATATTTGCCTTTAAAACCTTCGATCGCTTGTTTTACTTTTCACAGACATTCGAAAATGAATCTGAAAAGTAAAGCGGGCCGAGGTGAGTTTCGAACCCGCGATCTATGGCTTCGTGAGCCAGCGGAGTACCACTAGGCCACGCAAGTCACACATAAAATGTATACATATTACTTATATGCAGCACAAAATACACTGAAGTCGTTTAACTTGTGGAAAGTAAGCAAATGAAATACAACCTATAAATACTGAGTAGGTACTTATTTACAGCTGTAACAGTAATATCAAAATATTAGGTATAATCTCAATTTAACTATACCTATATAACACGTTAACGTATAAACGTGCACGCTGAACTAACAGTTTGAATTCTAAAAATTGGTATGAAATCATTGAGTATAATAATTTATTATTTATTATTCTTATAGGGCTACTAGATCTATTACATCAGCAAAAAGAAATTCAAGAAAAGAGCTCTATTTTCATTTGTTCATAATATGATAATCGGATTGGAGTTAAAATTGGAATCTCAAGTCTCCAAAGCTCAAAGAAAGCGTTCAATGAATAAACAGGGTAGGTATAGGTAACAATTTTCACGTTCAAATTATTTATTTTGTTTTTGCAGTTTTAATAGTTTGTGCAAAATATCTACCTACATATTTCGATATATTTTTGTGAAATAACAATACTTACATATCATGGAATGCTGTTTTACTTTACATTTTCCAGTTTTCGTTGCATATGCAATACAAAATACAACGTGATGTATGTGATGTGTGTAGTAATCTCGAAGGAGATGGAGATATCAACGCGGAGTTAGACCAGAAACCTGCTATTATAAATTTGTTCATGGTTTGTTCAGACTGTTAATTACTGATATGAGTATTGGTGCCAATTCGCTTTATATATATTATCTTTCAAATAATTTTTAGGACACTTATTACGGATACTTATAGGTTTAATTATAAATTATATCGATGGTTTCTTGCCAAAGATCGGATCAACAAAAACCGGAATTTGCAGGAGAAAAGGTGATAATATTACTTATTTAATAAATACTTTTATTATTTTTTATTTCAGGAGGTGTTCATACATTTCATATTTAGTGTAGCGGATCAGACGTAGGTATACTATTCTACTGGTCATATACGTTCAAAGAAAATATAATCTATGGAGCCGTTATTGACGTGAGAAAATTACGATGCCTATTATAGGTACTGGATATTATCAAAGTTATCTCTTAGAACAGAAATAGAAGTTTTTGTCATTATACTCACTTCTAGCAGGACTCGATATGTACTTAGATTTAATGACATATAAACTACATATGTATTTCACAATATTATAATGATTCTACTTCTGGTCCATCCATGAGTATAGTTCCATCATGAAGTCACACAGTTAAATCGAAGTGTGATGTAGTTAGTTTGAAATCAAACCCTATGCTTAGGTACATTTATTAAAAATGTTTTTAAAACGTAATCTGCTTAAAGGACTTTCTTGAATGTGTGATATAGATTTTCCTTCTGTAGATTGGCTGGCATATTACCTAAGGACTTAATAATCATATTTCACAAAATTTTTGTTTGCAATTTTGTACTTTGCACTTTTGCAATATCTTTAATGATCTTTTACTTTTATTGGCAATTAATTAACGCTTCTTAAAGGGAGTAGACGTTATTTTCAGCAATATCAGCCCAATATTTTGATAATTCATGGCATTTTAAAATATTTATTTATTTATCTCAAAGATTTTTAATTACGTTAGTGTACCCGAGCATTAATAAACTAATAGGATTTGTCAATAACATAAATATTTATCTATAATTTCAATTGATATTATAATATCAATATCGTATGCCGACTTATTCTCAACCATAGACGTTTTATTTAATTGCAGTAGCATGTCATCATAGCAATATTAAAATATTTATTACCCATTGTATTGGCGGAAGATAATTATTACATTCAACGCTGTAATATCTTCTTTCTGCAAGCATAGGCACTTAAATTTATTCAACCTCAATCAGTGAATAGTACTGTAAGAGTTCCGGAGGTCCACCCCCTTCAAGAATCGAGAAAATAGACCTCTCGACCACTAGGGGATTCGAACTACTTTTTAATAAATTCTAAGCTAGCAACGCGCCGGATGCTGACATTTTTCCCGCATTTTAAAATTACACCCACTCTAAGCAGCACACTTGGCTTGGCTTAGAGCACCCCTGTCCCGCTTACCCCAGTGAACGCAAGACGCAAGTTAGCTCATTTGGAAGCTTGAACTGGTTCACGCAGAGTAAGCCCGATCGAATCTAACGAAATGCTAATGTGCATTGAACAAACTATCATTCATAATGCCAGCGATCCAACCGGTAAAATTCGGCTATGTGCTGGGAAAAAGATCCACTCAATTTATTTAGCGGGGGGTGGATTCTTGATCCAGGATAATCAGTCGCAAACTTTCGCCTCAAGCTAATCCAGCAAATTTAGAAATTGTTGTGATTGTCAAACGAACGACGTCATCTAATCGTAAACCAGCGGAAGTAACCGTCTGTGGATACTGTGGGGCAACGCTATTCCCTCGCCAGTCCTAGGTTATCTGCCATTGGAAAATCCCGTAAGATTTCCTTCAGGTAGACGAACATGATCTCGTCCGAAGTGGTTCTTCCTTAGAGGAACCCACTCCTGTGAGTTATTTAACACCAGTGCACTGGATCAGCTTTCGACGGCAAGGCCGACTGACTGAGCGATGCGATATCTCCTAGTAGGTCAGGAACGTGCCCTCTCTGTTTGTACGGGTGTTTTGTGACGGGAATAACGGTATCGCCAACCGCACCTGTTTCCTGAAGGAGTCCACAGGCGTCAGGCGGCGGGATGCGAAATGGAAGATGGTTCAGGGGCGCGCTGCTGTATTTACAAATACACAGTCGAAGACCTGACTCCTTCAATCAACGGTCGAAGTTACAAAGACTGTATTCAAGACAGCTCAAATTAGTCCCAATTTCTTTGGTATAAAAGTCAATAACTTGCCACAATATCTCAAAAAAATGCGAGCGCTTTGTAATATTCACAGAGATGTTCTTCGAGTGATCTCTTCTTATATTCAGTTAGCTGTAATTTTGTAATTTTGTGATGACTAGCTCGCTCTACCACCATCTTTTATTTATTTATTTATTTATTTATTTAGGTACACCATCATTCAGCCGAAAGGCCAAATTAAGATGAGAAAGCTCATATAGGTATAGGCAAAATACAATAGATTAGGTTTTAAACGAAGACGGTCGAAAAGAAAGCCTAACGAAATATTTATTTGTAATGCACCTAAGTTCGTTGACGTTTAATTAATCAATGCTTTAGGTATATCAATCAGTTACCTTCAAGTTTATGTCTTATATTATGCCTTCCTATCTCTGGATGTAAGACGAACTACACGTAATTTCTTCATATTCTGTGATAAATGGCATTGCATTATGCACTTGCCATTCAATTTCTCAACACAATTATACTGCATGTCGTGAGAGTGCAAAGCAGCCGTTCAATAACAAGTTTTTTGCATCAACCGCTATTACCATCCAATAAACAATTAAATTAACTATCCTTGATCTTGAGTGGAGCAGCCATGCACGGTCATCCACCGACCTGGAGAAAGTCGTTGGGGGCTCGATGCTCGGTGCAGGCCGATTACTTAAAGCAATAATTATTATTACGTGTGGGCCGCAGGATCCTGGCGGTGCTCCTCCGGCGTCTATCGTCGCATGTTATGCAATATCTCCCGGAGAAAGTGCAGATTCCATTTGAATTTTTGCTTTGTGTGTAATTTGTGTTAGAAATGCGGTAAAAGGTTTAGCGCGTTCTCTGTTCTTATGAGATCGTTGTTATAATAATGAATACCTTCATTGAATATGTTATATTGGAGTTTAATCTAAATCTTAAAGAAATCATTTTGCAATATAGTAGGTACCTATAATAGCCGAAAAAGAAGATAATGATAATTATTATAATAAATTTTAACGTTATGTGTACGTATTACGTTAAGTTTTCTAATTCTAACAGGATATGTAGATATTTGTGTTTACGTTATAATAAATACGTACCTTTTACCCATATTATGATTTGAAGCTTAAAAAAATAGGAATGTTGAATAAATTTTGGATGTACGATCCACCAGGCGATATAAATCTGTTAAGTGACATTTATTAGCATCTAGATGTGTAAATATTCACGCAGATTTACAGGTCTGCGATAAATCAAGATATTCATACTGGTGTTACGTTACTTTGATTCATGAAGTACCTCACACTTGAAATCTTAACAACGTCGAAATCTCTGAAAAGGTTGATAATTGTCTGAAGTTGTCTGAAAGATTTTTGTAAGAATTTGAAATTATAAACAAAAATAATATCGTGTTTTAGAAGGATCTGCAGTTTGTATCTAAGTACATTTCTAGATTATTGTGGAGCGACTAAATTAATAGTTATTCTAGTCATTTTTCTTATGCAATTATTTTTCCTATTACCTATATCAAATCATTTTGGTGATGGTATAAAGATTTCCAGAGGAAAGGTGTAAATATTAGTTTTTGTCATAAGTAATTAATTTATTTTATTTTTTATAATTTTTTTGCAGAAGGTTTAGTATGAGTAGATTGTCAAATATGACAAAAAAAAATTTCAAAAACAGTTTGTTAAACCATCATTAGGTTTTCACAGTGTTCCTAATATTCAAAGCAGTCTCGTAAAAAACTTGCTGGATTTGAAAGGAGTTCCAAATTAGTTCAAATGATTTAATATTTTCAAAATCAATAAATTTTTTTGGTTCAAGAAATTAGTTCAGATTTGGCTGCTGATATACTAAAAGAATTGTATTTACAATACGACTGTGACCTCGCTGCAAGAAATATATAATATTTTTTTTAAATTGTTTTTTTCACCTATTTAGGTATATAAATACACTCCCCTGCGATTATTTAGTTTTTTTTTTACTTCGAATTTATTTCAATCGATCAAATATAAATATTATTTTTTTTATTTGACAGAATTCGAATGCAGACGAGGAAAAATCTTTTTTTGTTCTTCATAAGTAAAATAATTTATGCCGAAGCTGAGAAAAATCAAAACACAAAGGGACTATAGCAATACGAAAATACTAATAGGCAAATTAAAAAAAAATTAAATATCAAACTTGCATCCTCAATGAAGTTTGAATTTGTAGATTATAACAGTTACATTTGTAGTTATTAAATTTGAATTGTTATTAAAAACAATAGAAGTGCAAATAATAATGCTTTCTATACATTCGTTAATGATACGAAGTTTTTATGAAATAGTATTCTGATGACCAAACAGGAGGATACTTTCACCCTGCCGATACTTATTTGGCTGTATGTTGTTAAAGATAATTTTTATCGATCTGTCCGCTATTTAATTTTTAGGTACGTTATTATGATTTTGTTGTTACAAGACAATAAGTTAATGTCTAAAAAAATATTCTAGCCATAATAATAGTTTAATGTACAAAAATTCTTAAAATAATAATAACAATACTTATCTAATTACCATATATAAACCTTATGGATAACTAGCAAAAGTAAGCTCACTCTGGAAAGTCTGATATATACAACGTTTGTACTTACAACATATTAGAGAACAGTCTGATTTATGTACAGAAATCTTATGCATAAAAAAATTGAGCATTATTTAATCAGTCCCATCCGTGGTGGTGATGAACTTTCACCCAGACCTTAGTCCACACAGGCACAGATACCTTCTTCCACGCTGGTACTTGTATAGACTTCCATACTGGTACCCACACTTTCTTCCAGACGTCCTTCCACACCTGTTTCTTGTGGGTAACCCATTCTTGTTTCTTCTCTGTTCTCCATATTTGTACTTTTTCCTGTTTCCAAATCAGCACCTTCTTGGGGACCCAGATTTGTTTCTTCTCTGTTCTCCAGATTTGTTCTTTCTTTGTGATCCAGTACTGTTTCTTCTCCGTCCTCCAGATTTGTTTCTTTTCTGATTTCCAAATTTGCTGCTTCTCGGTTCTCCAAATTTGTTTCTTTTCTGTTCTCCAGATTTGTTTCTTTTCTGTTCTCCAAATCTGCTGTTTTTCTGTTCTCCAAATTTGTTTCTTTTCTGTCCTCCAGATTTGTTTCTTCTCCGGAACCCATTCTAGTTTCTTCTGGGGGACCCATATCTGTTTCTTTTCTGTTCTCCACGTTTTCTTCCATTCTGGTTTCCAGATGAGCTTCTTTTTCCATAAGTCATGTGCAGTGTATTCGTTGCCGTGATGGTCTTTACCCAGATAGTGTTCTCCAGGAATTCCTTCCTTGACCCATTGTGGCACCCAGATTTTCTTGTAGTCGGGTACTTGAATTTCCTTCCAAGCGGGAACTTGAATTTCTTTCCAGACTGGTTTCCAGATTGTCTTCCAATCTGGGACTTGTATTTCTTTCCAGTCGGGCACCTGAATCTCTTTCCAGTCAGGTACCTTAACTTCTACCCAGTCTGGAACTTGAATTTCTTTCCAGTCTGGCACCTGGATTTCCTTCCAGGCTGGTACTTTGACTTCTATCCAATCTGGAACTTTGATCTCTTTCCATGCTGGAACTTGAACTTCTTTCCAATCAGGTACTTGAATTTCCTTCCAAGCAGGTACTTGAGTCTCCTTCCAGATTGGTTTGGTTATTGTTTTCCAATCGGGTACTTGAATCTCTTTCCAAATAGGGACCTGGATTTCTTTCCAAACCGGCACCTGAGATTTCTTCCACTCAGGTTTCCAGACTAGCTTTTTATGGGTCTTCCACACCTTGACCCATTCTGTTTTCCAGGTCAATTTTTTACTCCAGTACCCTTCTGGCTCATGAAAGGATCTTTTATTCCGCGATAGACTGACTGGGTTGCTTTCGGAGGGTGAAAATTGTAGCAAACATCCGAAAGCTACCTGTAAAAGAGAATAGAATTATTTTAATAGGAGTTTTTTTTTATAATGCAGTTGTTCTAAGGAACTGTCTACTTGAAACTAGTTGCTCTTTCTCTTTCATTTAAAGAATGGACAACAATTGTTATGCGAATGACAATTACTATTGTGGTCTATTTTATTGCAATGTTAAATAGCGTGAAGTCTTATTATTGTGTGAAGTGCAACCAAACAATGACTTTATGTTTTAAAGATAATTAAACGACTTCATCAGTCATGTACTATCTTTATGAGCACATTTGTAATTTTCTCTTATCTAATTAAACATAAACTGAATGAGGTACTCAAAAATTAACATTTGAAAAACTAATTTCGATTTGATTTTTTTTTGATCTTCAACAAATATTTTTTCGATTTAATAAATCGTTTCATGTTCATTTGAATATTACTTGATTACTTCTTACAATTTTTTTTTGATTAATTTTTTTTTATGCTATTAATTGAGATGTTTCTGATAAAAAAGAAACTTTGATCTATTTTATAGAATGTAAGTTTTATTTATCTGTTTTAACATTCTCTTATTATCATCTTAATACATCAGTATTAACATTTAAATTCGTTTAACATCCTAGGGCTGTATCATAAATACTTTTAAGTATTTTTTTAATTTGGAAAATTTTTTGAACTATTTTTCTGGAAGCTATAAAAGACTATGATGTCATATAGTTAAATTCAAACATTTTTTTTAACAACCCCAATTTATAATAACCGCATTTGAAAACATTATTATGAAATTATTAAAATAAAATTATAAAAAAAAAATAAAAAATAATATTTCCAAAAATGTTTCCAAATTATTTCACACTTGTAGCACTATATTTTTAATCGATTGTAAGCGAAAGTATCTACTCAAAAAATTATTTTTTCCTCAATAGTTGATTTCATTGAAAAATTTCATCCTTGAATTTTTTTAATCATCATATTTATTTTAAGAAAGATGTTTTTGGGAGAGAATTGATGTAATTAAAATATTTCTACTAAAATTCAAAATATAATTATTATAAAATCCATAAGTAGGTATATTTCCAATAAAAAACGAAAATTAGGTGAAATAAAAATTAACAATTTTTTGATATATTTAAGTTATTTTTAAGCCAATCTAAAAGAGATTTATAACCCCTTAATCCAATATTTAATAAATTTTTAACACTTTTGCATGATTTTAAAATTTAGATAAAAATAAAGAAGGATATCGTCATATTTTAGGAGCATGTAGTACGGTAAATAATCCAAGATGCATTGCAGAAACTACATATTTACTATTATTATATGTTTAAAATGCACTTCACACTATCACACTGCATAAAAAAATTAAAATTAAATTTTACAAAACACTAACCAATAGCGCCCAACACTTCATTTTGATACAAGGAACCCCAAGGTAAGGGGCTGTGGTGCGTCTAAACGCTTTGATTGCACTAAGCCTGAAAACAAAGTTTGGACATTTTATATTGGGTCATCATTGATAGCATACTTCGTGCTTTCCCCCTTAAATGCAACGAAACTGTCGTCTCATGGCAAGAGATGAGAAGAAGCACAATATGCAGAGGGGGACTCATGCTTGCTTTCTTCGCTTTGCCGGCACCAGAGTGGGGTGGCTCAATTATTACAACAAAATACATAGTCACTTCCTAATACATGCATCGAATTTTACATAATAATAATTAATAATCCTGTAATCAATTTCCTTATTTCCGAGTGTAGGCAGGTAATGTTTGCTCTTCGGGTCATTTACTCGTTACTGGCTGTGATTATCAGAGCATGCCTTTCAAGGTGATTTGTGTTTAGTTTGTTCATTTTATAGTCTTTCTGGGTAACTAAGTATTAATTTTGATGTCTGCAAAGATCTAGGTAGGTGAACGAATCTGGACGATTCGGTTATGTAATATAACATTGCTATGTTACTTTGTGTATTTTTTTACTCATGCATGCATTAGCAGTTTATATAAATTCAATCACGATTTGGATGCTGTACCTAGTTATAATTTAATTATTGAGTCCATTAGATAAAGATGAGTTTCTAGTAAATATAAATTTTAATATTTTGAAAGTTATGTAAATATACCCATTATATCGTTTACATTAGTATATTACTTAGAAGAAGATGCTGACGAAACTTTAAAAACGTTAAGGAAAATCTCATTTTTTCGTGTTTAGCTTTAGGTACCATGAAAGAGCAATTTTAACATAAATTTTTCTAAAAAAGGCTGCAGAAATTTCTAAAATATCAAATGTCCAGAGAATTTATCTTGTCCCTTGAGCAGAGATGTATACATATAGTCGACCAAGAGATATAACCACTGATAATTGTTAAACTGTCATATTTTATGACTTCAACAATATTGCAAATTGCAATAATCCAAAAATTGATAAAATGACAGAAGTCGTTTCGTTATTTCTCTGGTCCAACTATACCTAAGTTTTGGGTATAGAATTCCATTTTACAAAGATAACACCCTCATTATTAAGTCAATTATTGGTGTATAACGCCCTGATTTGGCGTTCAAATTTATGCTGCTTTTTCTTTAAAATTAATTACAAATAGCAATTCATATCTCTTCATGATTATTATTGTATATTATTATGATATAACTGTACGTACAATAATAATTATTGCACACTGGAGGCAAGTTTATGGACACCCAAGATTTTCTAGTGGTCCAGTGTTTAGAGATAAGTTTATGGTATCCTTTTGCCTTATAATCCAAAACTGAGTTAGAAATTATTGAATAAATATCGGACGTAAGTATTTTGATGTTTTGAATAAATTTTGAATCAATTGATTTTCTGTCTGATTGATGAATTCATGATTAATTTTGAATTAATGAGACAACAGCTTGAGGAAAATACATCATAAAATATTAATAAGATACCTACTGTTACGCCGATTTTGTACTTGTATTTATTACGGCCCAATGCGTTTCGTCAAATGATTACTTCACATTCACAAGGTGCTTAAGTCGTTTAAACGTACAGTTAAGAATTGTTACAAGTTATTTATTGTTTTAACGTAGATGGGAGTGTTGCAAAAAAAAATTTACAAAGGTAATTTGTTTTTAAGCATTCTCATAAATCTTTAAAGGTGTTTTGTGTTTAATAAGGATCTATGATATTATACTATCTACACAGATCTCAGGAGGAGCGTGTTATATATTTCGTCATTAAATAATGTTATCTTCCAAACAAATCGATATTAATTTTGTATAAGAAGCTGGTATCCGTCTATCTGGTGTCCGTCATGCGTTGCAATGCCACCCAAAGAAACCGAAAGAAAGAAATTCTTTGATTTGAAGAAATAAACAATTTTCTTCCTTCCTATTTTCATAATTATTGTCAGAAATTTTCGTGGGGATTGGCATAGCCACTCACCAAAGTTTCAACAAGTTTCTTTTCGAATCGGTAAAAAGTAGTAGTTCAAATCAATCTCTGTGTGCCAAAAGATGGATTTTTTTCTTAATAAAATACAGGGTCAAACTATATTTTTATATTTCAAACAGGAAAATTAAAATTTATTTAATTAGGTAGATACATAAATAAATTATTTTTAAAAGTAGGTACCTACCTATGGGTAAATTATACTTGGGCAGCGAATAAAGTACGGTAGTACTGGCAAAGTCTACCACGATTGGCTCACTTGAAAGCCTTTATTAAATGACCATATAAGATCAAAGCTAAGAAACTACTGGAGTTCAAAACGTCAGACCTTAAGGCCCCGATCGGACTGTATCAGTGAAAATAAGACGTAAAGAATGTCAATAATAGAAAATGGGGTTGGATATATGGATATATGGAAATTGGAATTCCACCACCCAACCAAGGGTGGTGGTTGGAAGATTATGGTTGGCAGAAGTCAAAACTTTGCATTCTTTACATTCTTTACATTCTTAACATTCCGAACAGTCTTTACCTTAAAAATGGTCCATGTAAAGAATGAATTTTTTACTGGTAAATAAACGAGTAAAAAATAGAGGTAAATTATACGGCACATCACTTGCCTATAATACACAGGACATTGTAAAGTGAACCACCACTTACACAGGATGGGTCTAGCCGATTACGTAGAATGTCACCTGTGCCGCCCAGAGGATGAATAAACAGCAAAACATGTTCTATTTAATCGCCCAGCTCTGGGAAGAACCAGACACCCAAAATTCGGAAAGGAATATCTCTCTCCACGAGACCTGGTTACATTCTCACCCTGTAAAGCCATTTGCTTTAAAAAAAAGTGGTCTGCTGAAACGAATGTAAAACGCTCAGGTGCGAGCGGCGATAAGGACTTGGAGCACCCTCCCCCCCCCCCCGTGAATTTTTCAATGTCTATTTATGATATTACTATAAATATAAAATATGATGATAATTAGATAGAATTAGCACTATAGAGTAATTTGAAAACCTGAGTCTTCCAAAATATGAAATTTCCTAGAAAAAAAATTGCGAAAGTATAACCAATTTTGACGAACAACGATCTAGGGGGTTACGGACTGTCTACCAGAGAAAGGGTGTTTTTGTGAATTCGTATTTTCAATGTGGGTTTGATCACGCCGTCACCCGAATTTTTTGTAATAGCGTAAGATACACTACTCAAAAATGATAATGTCGTGTCCCAAAATTTTACTTGATATTGCTCGGGGATAACTTTCGATATTCCTAAGGTATTTAGATTTTTTTCGCATAAGCCGCCTTTTCCTTTATTCCTTTATATTTTTCTGGTTTTAGTTTTCTTGTATTAGTATGAGATTTAAACTAAAAAACTAAAAAACCTGCAATAAATCCTACAGGCTGATGAGAAAGAGTGCAAAATCACTCAATAGTTTTGGACCCCAGTTTCACAAATTTGTGATTTGTTGAGAAAAATTGGAAGCTTGATGTCTCACCTATAGAGATGGTTTTAAAATTTTCGGTTTAACACCTTTATTCACATGGTGATCTCAAAAAATTAAGAATGTAAACAATGAAAAGTTTTAACTTCTGTCAATCATAATCTATTGTGTGGGGTGGTGGGATTCCAATTTACATAAACATTAAATAACATTAGTAATTATTATTCAAGAACAAAACAAAACCAAAACAATATAAGCCTATCTTCTATTACTTACATTTTTTGTGTCTTCTTTACATTGTTTACATTCTTTACGTATTATATACGTAAAACGTAGGGCTTGAATAATTCCCGACCCACTCAAAAAACTAAACTAAAAATGGGTAAATTGAACTGCATTATGTAATTATATTAGTACAGGATTTATAAAATAATTAGGCGGAAACTTATAGAATTTCAGCTATTCAATTTTATGCAAATTTATTATTTACATCAGACCGACTACTTTTGTATATTAATAGAGTTTAACACAAATTAACGCGGACATTTATTAATATGCAAACAAAATATAATCAAAATCAATTTGTCATCAAATTTAAAAAAATAATCCACCTGAAAGTCGATGCTGTAACATCTTTAAAACATACTTCAAAAATCATCAAATTTCTCCTCATATTTATCAATTAATTGCATAAAATTGCAGACGACAAATTGGATTTATATCAGACAGATTAATTAAACTTGTATACCTAATGGAATATTATAATCTTGACTTTTAGTGTTAATTTTTCACTCTTCTCCAAGACAGGTGACCTTGAAATAAATATTACGCAATGGAGATTCCATTCAAATTGACCTAAGGTAGATCTTCACCTTGATACATATTAATATAAATCAACGGATAACACTTCTAACATGGAAAAGAAATTAATTTATGAATATCGCACGAAGAAAGTGAAACCATACCTGAACGACATTGATACGGTCGGTTAGCAAAATGTGTGTTAACGTGTGCGTAGTGAAGCCTAGATTCTTCAAAAGGGTGTGTCAAGAAAATATTAACCTAGTTCGGTATTTATTTCAGATTTTATTTAATTTGGTGATGTGTACATCTTTCAAATTATATGATGTAGATAATAAGGGTAGGTAGTCGGTTTATCCGAAGATATTTAATTATACAATTAAATTAATTATAGTCGCAATATATGGTTCGCAAGTTTTCTTGTTTTTCATTCTTTTTTGAATTTTTTTTCCGCAAAACTTTTTATTTTTTCTCTTGTTAGTATATTTTTCGAAATATGATGTTTTTTGTAATTTCTAAGTTTAGGTAAACGCTATTTTCTTTAGAGCTAGAATTCAAATGATGGATCTAGTGTTCTCAAAGTTAATCTCATGGAAAGAACAAACTTTTAACAAATTTTTTTCAAAAAGATGAAAAACAAAATAAATTCTTATAAGGTGAGTACTTTTTGAGTGGAAGGTAAAATGGTAAAGTGGCAGGTAAATGAATTCTTTATTCTTCTTTATCTGGAAGGGGGACCGAAAATTCACTGGATAATAATATAAAGCTCGACTCCCTACCCCGACCATCTGGGGGTGGGGCAACTTTGAAATTTTAAATAAAACCTACTTTTGTTATTTTCTGATTATACGTATAGGAAATTTCTCCCCCCTTTCCTCCATACATAGGTGGGGCTGTGTGTGAATTTGAAATTGTTAATAATAAAATAATTTTTAGTAATAAAAGTTAGTAGAATTTGTCTGATTTTTTTTTCTCGATTCATAGGCATTTTCGTTCCATTTTAGTTCTAGAATAAATCAAGAAAAAAAGTAATTTCGTCTATAACAGCGCTATCTCTGATGAATCGAAAAAAAAACGAGCACATCCTACGTAGTTTTGGTCGTAAAATCCGTATCTGAAATAAAAAAAAACCTTCTTGCGCATCAATCGCAGAAATAGTGTATTTTTATGCGATTCAATTATGAATATTTTCACCGCTTTTTAAATTATTGGCTTTCTGAAATTTTCCATAGTCATGTCATGTTAGCGTAGTGCTTTAATGTGAAAAATTTTCTGTGATAATTTCATTTCATTTCGTTTCAACACGTGCCTTAGAATGAATTTTTAAATTTAAAAATCAAAAAAATTGGCAAAATTTTACAATTTTGTCCCTTTTCCTATGCCCGCCACTGGCTAACTTTACTTGAAAAATACTATTTTTTACACTACCTTTAATAAATTCGGAAAAAAACTGAAAGGAGAGTTTTGAAAACCGAAAGTTTGAAATTTTAGAGGAATAAACATCATTTAAAAATATTCGAATATATCTCCGCCATTTTTATATTTGCTTCTTGAAATTTTTGAAGGTTAAATGCTATTAGTATAGTTGTCTACTATCAAAATTTCCGTTCTATTCCTTCAAAAATAAGCTCACGAATGTTTATAGAAATGTAGACATTTTTACCCTTTTCCTACCCACGCCTCTGGCTTATTAATAGAAATGATGCAAATTGTATTGCATTAGCTCAAATTTCAAATAAGTTTATTCCAATCTTGTTAATTTTGTTTAAAGGTTTTTGATCTTGCCTATTTAGGGGTTCAAAAGCTAACCATTTTCCAAAAATTGAAAAGGCCGCCATTTTGGAATGTCTTTACCTATTTTACTCAAATACAGTACCAGACGACTACTTGAGGGTATCTTACTACCAAAAAAATTTCAGCGCTCTAGATTGAAAACTTCGACCAGAAACCGTGCCTCACGGACTTTTTTTTTTCTGAAATTCGGAGGGACATCCTGTAGAAGTAACACAACTCTAGGAAAATGTTTTTTACGAAAATCAAACGTCAGCCCTAAGGTTTATAAGAGTAAAAAATTTCGTTCATTAATCTTGAAAGATGAAGCTACAGGAGCGTTTTTAAAAATTTAGAGAAATTAATTTAAAAAAAACATCATGTAAAAAAAATCGAATATCTCCGCCATTTTTCTTATTTACTTTTTGAAATTCTCAAGGGTTGAAGTCTATTAGTGTAGTTGTCTACTGTAAAAATTTCAGTTTAATTACTTCAAAAATGTGCTCATAAATTGTTGGAGAAATTTAGCCATTTTTACCCTTTTCCTACCCACGCCACTGGCTTATTAATAAAAAAAATGCAAATTTTGTTGCATGAAATTAAATTTCAAGTCATTTACTTCCAATATTGTGAATTTGATATAAAACTCTTTTTCTATCTAGCTTATACAGGGGTTCAAAAAATAGTCCTTTTTCCAAAAATTAAAATGGCCGCCATTTGGAAACGGCTACATCGATTTTGCTCAAGTGCAATACCAGACCACTCCTTGTGGATATCTTACTTCCACAAAAATTTCAGTCTCCTAGATTGAAAACTGCGACCTGAAATGAGGTGACAAAAACCGGATGTCTGGAATTTTGAAGGGACACCCTGTAGAAGTGATGGGACTTTTGGAAATTTTTTCAACGAAAATCCAACGTCATTCCAAAAATTTGCAAGAATCCAAAATTTCATTCACTAATCTTGAAAGATAAAGCCACAGGAGCGTTTTTAAAATCGAAATTTCGCGATTTTGGAGAAATATATATATAAATATATATATAAATATATATATAGTCGACCATCGTATCTTGTGACATCCGGTAAAAATTTCGACGTTTCTGCATCCACCCTCTAGAGTGACAATAAAAGAAAAAGAAAAATATGACTTTCTAAACACGACGTGAGGAAGTTATTGCAACATTAAAAATAGAACTATACACGAAAAAAAAAATTGGTTTTTGCTATCACATTGACATCCTCTGTATATTCGATATACATTTTTATGGAATCAGCGTTATGACATCCATAAAAATTTCATCGACGTTATGACATCCCCACAGGGTTGCCAGTTATTTTTAAGAGTATAAAGGCGGCGCGCGAAGTTTTACAGTAATAGCCTACTGAGTCCTAGGCATTCTTCTGTTTACGGAATCTCCAGCAGCGATTGATCTACAACAATAGTGGCAGTCCTACTCAAGTATCTCTAAATACATACCACCTGTTTTAAGACGCCGGGCGCCTCTCGACTGCTACCCTTTGATCTCCGCTGGTGGCGTATGATTATAAGGAGAACGTTTGAATTGTCGCATTTTCTTCTATTATATTGTCAAGTCAGAATTAGATTAAATTAACTAAATTAATCTCAGGTCGGAAGTGACCGTTGAGTTTAGCAATTTTGATATTAATTTTGATTTTGATACTATTTTATTTTAGTTGGTTTACGTTATGTAATTGCAGTTATTTGCCTCGGTTATTTGGCATATTGTCATTGCGTATTATTGTGGGTTCACATATTATGAATATAATTTTATTGAAATATTAACTATAATAATTTTCACATCTTAACAGATGATACATAATGACGTCAATCTACATAATATTATATCAGTATAAAAGTATAACAACTATATAATAATAATAATAATTAATACGAAAATATTGGTATTCCAGCTCCATCAGAAAAATCACTAATTGAGCGCCATCGTTTACGACTTCTTCTTAATGCACATACTGCTCGCTCTAATAATTGTAGCACATCCAATTTTTACTCTGAGCCAATTCATAATAATGCTATAAGGAATATGCCATTTTTCAACTAGTTGTTCTGCAATTCATAATAATATGTGGGTTCACATATTATCACATCGCATATTATGTATTCCGAAAATTTCGCTCCTGGTACGAGTATTAGTTTCTATTTTGCCTAATAATTTTTCTAATTATTATAAACGATATCATTTAATATTGCACTCAAAATATTTTGGAAAATGCTAAGATATGTTTTTTTTTTGACTTTTTCCCATGGAAACTTATTGACTAAGTCCTTAATACGGCTAAATTTCAAAATTCCATTTTTTGCTAGTCGACGTCACCAAATGAAGCTCCGGCAGTGTTTTGATGAGTGCATGGGTAAGGATTTCTCTTTTCATACAATGCATGGTAATTTATGAAGAATGAACGATCCAAAATTTTTGAATCTTTAGGTAAGTATAATGGACATCAAGATAATGATGATAAAGTACAACATGCCTTATACCAATTTCGCTTGTTTAAGAGCTATAATAAGGTTTAAAAGTGGAAACTTCAGTAATTAAAAAAAATTTGAACAATTTCTCGAAATTTCATGGCATCAACTCCAAAATTGACACACAATATACGTTTTCTGCCATAAGAACAACATAGGTAGAGTACAAATTTTATAAGAAGGCGAGAGTTTGACAAGAATTTGTTAGTGCGCAGATACGTTAGTCGTCACTACTGCCGAATCCAAAAATATTTGTTGTCCAATATCAACAAAGTTAGACGGTGTCCGCGTTAAAAAAACAACCAATCAAATAAGGATGATAAGAGTATCGTCGCCGTATGTAAAAGCTCAGTGATGCGTGCTGGTTAACTCGTATCGTACTTAGTTTAAATACTTACTCACTTATCATTTAAAATATTTAGAATTACGTGCGCCGCGCCACTGATGCAATTTCTATTCTGGTAAGGTAGAACAGTTAAAAAGCCCACAAGATGCGCAGTTCACGCCTAGCCTTCTTATAAAAATTGGACAGCAGGTACTTGAAACCAATTTGACGTAACTCATACGTGAGGCTAGTTATGCAGAGTGTCCCTGAAATGACTCTACAGCTCTCTAGCAAAAGATTATGAATTATAAAAGCCAAATCGCTGAAGTGATTTTGATGAAATTTGGTATCACGTTATGGTTTTATGGAACACAAAGTGCAATACTAAAATTATTCATGACGTTATAATTCATTGGCGTAGATAATGGTTTTTTAGGTTTCACCACTTTGAACTTCTACGCTAATGGAATTAAAAATATTTAAATACCGAGCGTAGATTACTCGACTCATTTTATACAAAAAAGGTACCTCCTCTTTATAAAAGTCGCCTAACTTTATCGTATAGAAGATAAACGCATTTGAATGTTGATTTTTATAGGAAAATTCGAATTTATTTTTCATGGGATTTTTTTGATTTACAACAAATAATAAAATTAATTTACATTTCATTATTTGGACATTCAAAATCGCATTTGGACATTCAAAATCGGTTTTGGGCATTTAAAATATCGCATTTGAACGTTAAAATGTGAATTAGTTTTATTATTTTATTAAGAAAATCCCATGAAAAAAAAATACGAAATTTCCTATAAGAATCAACATTCAAATGCGATTTATCTTCTAAACGATAAGATTCGGCGACTTTTTATCAAGATTTCCTTTTTGGTAGAAAATGAGTCCACTAATCTACTCTCAGTATTAAAAAAAAAATTTAATTCCATTGGTGTAGAAGTTCAAAGACTGTAAGACCTTTGAAAAAAAGACTAAGAACTGTAAAAACCCATGATCTATGGCAATGAATTAAGGTCATGAGTAACTTTCCTTTTGCACTTTTTGTCCCATAAAACCATAACGTCTTAGCAAATTTCATCAAAATCACTTCAGTGGTTTAGCTTTTATAATAAAAAAAACATTTCAGATTTGACATTTGCGACCAGACACTTGATATCCTAGCGGCCAAACCAAGCAGCTCAGGACTAAGATATGTTGACTTAAATCGAATTAGTTTCATCCGAGGAATATTCTGAGAGCTGTAAAGTCATTTCAGTGGCACGCTGTTTAGCTTGCACTTATACACTTTTAGTTAATTAAGGCCATATAATTCTGCTCGACAATGGTCAAAATGAACCGAAGCTTAAAAATCATCCTTTTTACGTAGGTACAACTGCATGGTACTCTTGTTTAAATTTTATACCTACCTCTATCAGTTTTCTAGTTTTTATTAATTAAAAAGCAAAATGCATCAAACTTTTCAAAGCAAATATCTCCAAAAGCGATAAACTAATGAATTGACCAGGGGTAGGATTTCTATTTAATAAAGAGCATACTTGAAGATTTTCGATGAATTTTGACCACTGTCGAAGAAAAAAGCAATATGTCCTAATATACAGGGTCATCAGTTATAAGCGTACGAAGCGGCCATATCTCGGGAACTATTGGTCCTAAAGCATAAATTAAAAAATTTCCAGACATAATTAAGTTACCATGAGAAATTTAGTAAAAATATTTTCAAGACGGCGGCATTTCGGGAATACCGGAAGCTGACACATCAATAAAAGTTAATAAATAATAAATAAATAGACAGTCATCTTTGTTTGACAGCATGGAAACCATGAAAACATTCTCCAAATTATAAACTTACATTTACATTAGAAAATTAAAATTGTGCCAGAGTTATTTAAACAGGATTATATTTACATAGCGGGGTACCTAGCTAAGTACCTACATACTTTTTTTTTTGCTAAAAAAATATTTTTCCCCCAGAATGTGTTATAAAAAAACACAAGGCAATCAATGAATTCAATATAAAAATTTATACTGACGTCATTCGATGAAAATTTTTATTTTTTTTCCAAAAAATTTTAATAAACAAAAATTATGAGATATTGTTTTAACTGAATAACATGAAAAAACAATACAGGGGTCCCAGCTCATTCGCAGCGGTCTCTGTGAGCCAAACACGATTGATTTTTTCAAATTTTTTTTTGCAAGTTCAACTACAGGATCACAATGTGCCATTATTTAAATTTGTTTTAGACTATACAGAATGTCCCATAATATGAGAGTGGCATATCAAAGTTATGTTTTTTCAAATGAAATGCTCCTGTTTTATCACATTTTTAGATTGTCTGAGAAGAAAAAATAAGATTGGCTTTTACACTTGATGTTTAAATCGAGAAGTTTGTGAGTTATAAACAAGTGCAATACGCCATTTTTGAAATTCGAGGCCCTGTACAACGAAAACGGTTCAAGATATAGCAAAACGGCTTTCATATCCCTATTTTAACTTTTTATGTACTATCTTATGGTACTTATAGAAACATTTGTACTTTCTTTGTTTTTTTTTATTTGGCGACGCGTGGAAAGATCTCAGATTTTTTCAAATTTTTTATCACCCTGTATAAACATTTTATCTACATGTTAGGATAGTACATGACAAGTTAAACTAGGGACATGTAAGCCGTTTTTCTCTATCTAGAGCCGTTTTCGTTGTACAGGGACTTGAACTTCAAAAATGATGATTTTCACTTGTTTATAACTCACGAACTTCTGAATTTAACCACCAACTGTAAACAATCTTATTTTCTCTTCTCAGACAATCTAAAAATGCAATAACATACTGTAAACAATCTTATTTTCTCTTCTCAGACAATCTAAAAATGCAATAACATAGGAGCATTCCATTTAAAAAAGCCATAACATTGATATGCCACTTCGGGTTGCATGTTAACATGACGTATAAACAATGCCTGGTAGTTGCGCAGTAAGTTATTGTACCAATAGGGAAAAAATTCAAATTAACGTTTAAAATTCAGTATGAAGTGAAATAAATTCGCTTTCTATTTCCGGATGCAAATTTAGAAAGAATGATAAACATTTTAATTACTGAATCATTTTTAAATAATGAAATGGGAAGTTAAATGAATGTTAGGTAAAACAGTATTATAATATTAGGGACTAAAGAAATATTATATCATACAAAGAAATTAATAAAACCCTCACAGTAGACCAGTGGCAGTAACTGGTAGTATACGGTATAGGATACACTATAAACCGTTATAATAATAATGTTAACCCTTGTGAAATTCCTTAAGCGGCGCGGTATTTATTGACATGACTAATTCTTCTATTTCTATTCATCTGAATACTGAATGCATGGACCTAAACACCCATTACGTTCTCTGAAGTAGAAAGACCACTTCAACATTCTTTTAAAAATACTTTATGGTAGTGTTCGTATTGAATAATATTTTATTGTGCATTTTGCTTTGTAAATAAATGAAAAACATTAGTTCTTGAACTTGACTACATTCAATATTGTTTAAAAATGCGCTTTAAATCTAGGCAAATCAAGTAAAACGTGAAAACGATTTTATTAGATAGGTACTTAACCATTCTCATGCCACTATCAAAAAAATCACTGTATGGATAATATGCAAAATAATGCATATTTTTTAATTGTTTTAATGCTAAGCGCCTATCTCATCAATGCAATTTTTCGTATGGCCAGACTCTGGTATATCGAACGACTTTTGGTTAAATTAGAGAAAAGTTGTGCTATTTAAAGATGTCGTGTATTTTGCAAAAAAAATCATTATTTACATCCGCGTATCTCTACAGCCGTAAACGTTAAAATACAGGGTCGGTTAAATTAGAGAAAAAGATGCGCAATTTGATGATTAATAAGAATCTGAAAAAAAGTCGGTGTTGAAAAACTAAAAAAAAAAATCGAGAATTCTTATTTTTGCCGTATCTTTCTTATTATTTGAAATTAATAAATATTTTTTTGTAGGCTTACGTAAGTCGCTAAGAGCTACCCATCCGACGTTTCAAAAATTTTCAAAGCCGACTAGATCCCAGAGTTTTCATAGTCAACTTTCGTTTTTCTTATGGCCGTCATATTATTTTTTATGTCGTTCGATGTAAAAAAAATGGAAACCAAAAATTAATAAACTTTGGTAAAAAATTCCAAAATTTTTATTCTTCTTTTTTCGAAGAAAAACAAAAAAATTCTCGCTGAAATACGTCAATATGAAGTCATAGTGCTTGCCTCATGGTTTTTTAAATTTCTCTATGGTATTCGGTCCAAAAAGTTGTATTTTTTTAGAGAAAAAAGAACAAAAATTTTTTTAATTTATTTTTTGAAAATTATTAATTTTTGGTTTCCATTATTTTTTCCATACCGAACGACATAAAAAATAATGTGGCGGCCATAAGAAAAGCAAAACTTGACTATGAAATCTCTGGGATCTTGTCGGCTTTAAAATTTTTTGTAGTGCCGAATTGATGGCTCTTGACGACTTATGTTAACCTACAAAAAATAATTATTTAATTTTCAATAATAAAAAATATTTGATGAAAAAAAATTCTGTTTTTTTTTAATTTTTATTTTCAGATTTTTCAGGAATTAATCAAAATATTAGGGATATTTAAATTAAAATTTCTGTTTTCAACCCTTACTTTGTAGAATCTCTGCATATAGTGATGGATGATTATGTTTAAAAAAATTCTACTACATACAGTGTGACCCATTTGTTCTTGAAACACCCTGTAGAATCTTAATTTATGGTGCGATTTTAAAGAAATTTCTTTTAAATCATAGAGCTTGATAAACTATATTTTGGGAGCAAAAAGCGTCTCATTCCTACAAAATCCAAGGCCTACTAGATCAGTGTATTACTTGTAAAATCTCAAAAATTCATATTAGCCATTTTTTTAGAAAAAAACTGTGCACGCTACTGGATTCACCAGTCCTCAAAACGGTACTGTACTAAATTTATTGGAAATGTCAGAGTAATAAGGATCTTGCAGTTATTTTAGAAATTCATAATAGAACTCCGGTTTTTCATTAATTTATTCGAAAAGGTCAAGAGAGACAAAATAGAAATTGTACGTCTAGTTGGTGATAATGTAGGTACTTTAATTTTTTAATTATAATTTTTTATTTATTTATTTATTTATTTATTTTTATTATTTTTTTTTATTTTTTTATTTTTTTTTTTTAACTTTTGTTTTACTTTTTTAATTTTAATTTTTACTTATGATAGCTTTTGACCTTTTTCAAATTAATTTATGAAAATTCGGAGTATTATTATGAATTTCTAAAATAACTACAAGATCCTTTTCACTCTGACATTTTCAGTAAAATTTAGTACAGTACCGTTTTGAGGGCTGGTGAATCCCGTGGCGTGCCCAGTTTTTTCTAAAAAAATCGCTAATATGAATTTTTGAGATTTTACAAGTAAACACTGATCTAGTAGGCCCTGGATTTTGTAGGAATGAGACGCTTTTTGCTCCCAAAATATAGTTTATCAAGCTCTATGATTTAAAAGACTTTTTTTTAAATCGCACCATAAATTAAGATTCTACAGGGTGTTTCAAGAACAAATGGGTCACACTGTATATACATAGTTTAAAAAATTTTCAAAGCCGACTATTATATCCCAGAGTTTTCATAGTCAACTTTCGTTTTTCTTATGGCTGCCATAATAATTTTTTTATGTCATTCTTATGTCATAAGAAAAAAATAATAGAAACCAAAAATTCATAAACTTCAGAAAAAAATTAATTTTATTCTTCTTTTTTCAAAGAAAAACAGAAGATTTGTCGCTGAAATAGGTCAATATAAAGTCATACTGCCTTGCCTTATAGTTTTTTAATTTCTCTATGATATTCGGTCTAAAAAATTGTATTTTTTTTAGAACAAAAAAGAACAAACATTTTTTTCTATTATTTTCCAAAGTTTATTAATTTTTGGTTTCCATTATTTTTTTCTTATCGAACGACATAAAAAAATAATATGGCGGCCATAAGAAAACCGAAAGTTGACTATGAAAACTCTGGGATCTAGTCGGCTTAAAATTTGTTTGAAACGACAGATTAATAGCTTATAATGGCTTATGTATGCCTACAAAAAATTATTTATTAATTTCCAATAACAAAAAAGATATGATGAAAATAAGATTTCTCGATTTTTCAGTTTTTTTAAGGATATTTCAGGAACGGTCACAAATATCTTGCATGTTTTGAAGTATTCGAGATGGCCACAAAATAGCGCAACTTTTCTCTAATTTAACCGACCTCGTATCTTCAATGGTTTAGGATATCCCTGTAGCCTGTAGTGGCCCTTTAAATAGTTCTGACCCTGTATAGTAGAATTTTTTAAAACATTGGTGTTTTATTAATCATCCATCGAGATTTAAATTGTTTTTCGCAAAACACCCATCTCAAAATAGCACACCTTTTCTCTTATTTAACCGACCTCGTATCGTATCTTCAGTTGCTTAAGATATCCCTGTGTAGTCGCTAATTAAATAGATCTAAACTCTGAATAAACGAGCACAATAAATAATAATAATTATTGTTATTATGATTCTGGCACCGAATAAAAGCTTATCTGTGAAAAAAATGCTGGTGAAGATTTAGATTTTTCACCAGGATTATCTTTAGATATTATTGAATCAGAAATAGTATTTCAAAACTCCATTGCGGATTTGTGTCCGCAAAAAGAAAAATATTTGAGATTTAAATCGTCGCGAAAAGCTAAAGAAATGTTAGCAAGTTTCTCGTAAACTATTTTTTTTACGTCAAATTTGTTTAGGTGTTATCAAATTTATTTATTAACGAATTCTGCTCAAAAATGATCTTATACAAAATTTATGCAGAACCAATATTAGTGTAGGTAGAGAAGACAGAAAATAATTTTTCTGATGCGAAAAAATCCTGGGAAAATTTTGCAGCGGGATTATCTTTATTTTGAGATACTATTTCGCATGTCAAATATTCCGTTGAAAAATTTTCACCCGGATTAATTTTCCAGATATAAAAAGTCAGAACATTTTTCTAAAAGTTTGTACTTTCATTAAGTCGCAAAAATAAAAAAAATTCCATGCCAGTGATACATTTTAAGCAATTTTTTTCAATTGATAATGATTAAGGTACCCTTTTTATATCTGTAAAATCATCTAGTTTTTGCAAATAACGAAAAACAAAGATAGTAAAATGTTAACTTTGGCATTTTTTATCCCACCAAATTGAAGACCAGAGTTTTTAAAATTATTTTTAACGTGCTCTACCGAGTGTCCCCTAAAATGTACTAAAGAGTTTATCCGTCATTTTCTTAACACCCTGTATTTAATGTAATGACTAACGACTTAGATAACAATACTGACTTAATTATTACCTAATTACAACAACAAAGAAAATATGAATGAATTTCTATTCACATTATTAAAACATAAAAAATAAAGGAATACCTAGTACTTATATTGTGTATCAACCACAGAAAAAGGCTATTTCAACACGTGTGATTGGCAATAATATTTCTGTGGTTGCCTCCAAGAAAAAAGATTATGGGAATTTTTTCATTATTTTACCATGTGACCCTAAAGGATACCCATTACCTCTTATGGGATAGAGTCTAAAAATACAACGATTAGGTATTATAAGTACTAGAAAAATATCTTTTAAAAAAGCATTAGGTACCTATTATCGACTTATGGCATAGTTTGATGATAAACATTACAAACGCCAATCTATTTTTTAAAATAGATAATAATAGGTAATATTAAATACATACAGCCATTTATTTAAAAAAAATGTATAAACAATTTAGTTAGATCGATATTTAGAATAAAAATTAAAAATATCGAAATAACAATTAAATTTTTTTATTAGTATTTTAACTAATTCATTACTTATTTCAATTTCAAAAGCACCCGCTTCTTAGTTTATTTATTTATCTTTTTAATGTAATGACTAAGAGTTTGATAAAAACAGTGACCTAATTATTACTTAATAAAAAATTGACTTAATTATTACCGAATAACAACGAAGAAGAAAACATGAATTAATTTCTATTCACATTTAAAACATAAAAGAATAAAGGAACCTAGTGCCTACAGTGTGTATCAAGGACGGAAGAAGGCTATTTCAGAGAAGCGATGGTCGCTTTATACCTAACACCTAATAATTCAAATATTAATGGGTGATTTTAGTTCCTTTCTTTGTATGTTACAAGAATGCTGTAGGAATTATTCATCCAACACTGTTGTCAATTTTAAGATGTCACAAGATCTATAGCGCAAGAAGTTAATATACATCATAAAAACTGCAGATGTCACAAGATCGATTGGTTATGATTTCTAGCAGTATATTAATATACTGCACCGAACGTCGGGCGCGCCACCTCCACACTATACGCTGGAACTACATTATACGTCTCTAGCCATAAAAAACTGTTTTTTGACCTCCAGCTCAAATTCAGCCTATCTTCCTTTATTAACTATCTCTGTCTAACTAACACATGAAACGCTGTGGCATCCGATTTTGGATGTCACAACGTCGGCGGATGTCGAAGAGATAGCAAAAATTATACGTCAGGATGTCACAACGATGATTGGATGAATCTATATATATATATCGTGGGCAGGTGAATTTTGGAAAACCACTTTTTCGTGATCTGGGGGTCATGATCGGTGGACATTTGATGAGTTTGGGTGATTTTCGAAAAGTGATGTCGTCCTCAATAGTGTATTTTTTTGTTAAAAAAATACACTAATATGGGCTCCCAACTAAAATTTAAAACCACCCCCCGCGCGCCGTATCTGCATAAAAAAATGAATATTTAACATTGATGGTCTTTATGTACTCGCATATTCAAAAAGCACTTCGGATTTGGCGCTCACAGCGTTGGAAGCGAATTCTTATTATTGCATGTTTGCAGATTACAAAATTTTCAATTTCAATTGCAACACAAATCTGTAAGTGGACATGCGCAATGAGCAATAGATGATCCGCGTGTTTGTTGAATGCTTAGATTTGAGTTAAAATTATCTTATTTACATATTTCAAGTCAACTTTCATGTTTAATGAGAATTTATGTCAAGAAAAAGTTGTAGACGAAATTGGTTCAAATGTAATAATCAAAGACAAATAAAAAATAAAAAGACAAAAAAGTTTATTTTGCCAGAAAGTTTGGTTTGAATAGCTACGCTCGTAGTCTTGAAGACGAACCATTCAGAAAATAAAGTCCAGAAATTCTGAAAAACGACAATTCTGGAATCCCTCCCACATTATGAGGGACCGGTCGTAAGAAAACTTGCTACAAGGAAATATGATGAAGGTGTCTTTAATTACACAAGGATATTTGCACAGTTATTTGACAACAATAAACTATTGAATTTATTGGCAATTTCATTCCAATTCGCAATCGGATTCCGGGTTGTGTCGAAGTCCAGTTATTAGTTGTAAATGTAGCTTTAGACGTCTAATTTATTATCTTCTTATTAAAAAAAAATGTACATATACACGGCTCTTCAATAGATAAACCCAGAGATAAACACACAGCATTATACCGAATGATCGAAACATCGAATTTTTTGATTCCACTAAATCCTTCATAACGCAATATCACAACCATGTTCAAGATTATAATTATCATAATATTGATGCTGCGTGTAAAAATTATAATCGTTTCTGTTGACCGATTTTTTTCAGATCATAACATGTCATATACGATTTCACTATTAGTTGAAAATATTCTAGGTATTGGTGTAGGTATAATTATTTTTGTTGTTTTATCATTATTTTCCTACATTTTTGTATTAGGGAAGTATAAAGGTACCCACACTCATTGCATAATAATTGACAAATTACCTACCAGTTATAATATACATAGCAATTTAAAAGTAGGTAAACATCTACATGCCCTTATATGTGTAAGCCTACTAGTGATAATAATTTTCTATTAAGTTGCAACTGCTCGACTGCAGCGTTATTACGTGGATGGAAGAATTAATGCTGGGCAGGAAATTTATTGCAGGAAGTCATTTGGAAGATTTTGTTAATTCACTAGCCAGTAACAAAATTATTCTAATTAGATTCTTGCAAGAATTTTGAAAGCGGATATCACAGAGGTGTATTATATAACTTGGTGAACTACACAATATAATGCCTTGTTAACAAAAGTGTGGCCAATAGCGGACTTGCAAAATCATTATGTTAATCGAGTTTTAAATAAATTATTATAAACAGTTTCCATTTAAACAATAAGCTTAATAATTGTGTTAGCTATTGACATTAGGCCCAAAGGCTTTGTTTTCTATTTTGTTGATTTCTATAACTTATATAAGGAATTTAATATTCAAGATTAATTCACTTTGGTAGAGTTTGTTGTTATGCTTTTTTTATTAAACTTCGACAAATAATTCAATATCATTAATGATTTAAAATCAAATAAATATCTACAAACCTAATTTGGTCAATGAATTAAACTGATTAATAGTTATTAGTGGCGCTTTTTTTCTTTTTTTCTTTGAAGAAACTTTGAATTTATAATTCCTTAAAACAGTGGAATCGGATATACCTAATTTTTTTTTTTTTTAATGGATATCTGTATCTATGAATAATTATAATCGATTGCATTATTTTGAAACGAGCAATATTTTTTCCTGAGTTTTTTTAAATATACCCTATTGATGATAATAATTGCATAAGAAAAATCTGAATCACATTGACTAAGGTGTAGGTACTGGCATCCAATGTTTACATAATAGAAATTATTTCGCCACTGGCACATTATTTAGAACACTGTCTTCTGACTGGAATGCGGCTCGTTCTCAGTGTAAAATTTTGTTGATTTTTCACCTTATTTATTTAATTAACTCTACGAATACTGATCTGTTGAAATTTGTGTGAAAACATCCATATTATATTTCGTTATCCAGTCCTCGATATCACTTTTGAATACGAGGTAGTACGCGCCTTCCTTACTCCGCGCCACAGGCATTTTTAAAGATAACAACAAACCAAAAAAACTGCCGGCAGCTACCTGCTCGCTTCCGTGCCTGATATCTTTTCCATGATCATTGTGGTTTCTGTGCTCCGCGCTACTAGTGCCGGCTCTCGTAAATATTATCACTGTGAAATTATTATAAAATAGTAGGTACTAGTACCTATATTTTCTGATTAGGACCAAGTAATAACTTTGAAAACACCGTAAGTATTACTAATTAATACATTATTTTCAGCAGCTTCCTTTAGAAAATGAAGAAAAATAAGCGAGACAAAAAAGCGAGTGATGATTCTTCTAGCAGTACGGACTCTCCCGATCGTGCAGATCGTAAAAAACTTTTAAAACGCTTGAAGCGAATAGAAAAAGAACTCAGGGAACCTTCCGGATCCCGAACAAGTTCGTACAAGAAATCTAAAAAGCGATCTCGATCTCGCAGTCGCAGATCCTCAACACCACAGGACAGGAGAAAACTAAAAGACGCCGCTCTCGCTCACCATCATCACACCGTGACGTACAGACACGTGTAGTGTCTGAGTTCGGCGCGATAAATACCGATAGGGAAAAAATTCAGCAACAAGACATCTGCTTAACACCGCGTTCGTGCAGAATGCGTACACCATCACCATTCCGCCAGGCGCCTGTAGCGCCGCCCGCGGTTGAGGCCGAATCAGTCAGGGGGGGTGCACCCCGGTCCCATGGCAGTCCATCCTTGGCCACGAACGTCTCGAACCGATCCCAGATGGGAACTAAAACGGGTACGAGTAACGAATGCTTGCAAGTTGAAACTCCCGAATCTCATAGTGCATATGACGATCCAGAGGGGGAGGTATTATTGCTTCACAATATAGAAACAATCGATACCGACGAACTACCTCAAGAGGTTTTGGAAATATTAGGCGATGATCCAGAACTCAATAGGGAAAACACATTTTCCTTACATGAAGCCCTAGTTCCTAGGTGGCGACACAATATATTAATGGGCCTTACAAAAGAGGACACCACTAAATTACTAGACAAATATACAATACCGATCAACCTAGCATGTTTAGAACCACCCAAGTTAAATCCAGAAATTTCAAAATTTCTAAACACTTTACAGAATAAGAAAAATCTCTATCGTGACAACTCTTACGTGGAAGAACAAAAGCGACTAGGTAAAAGCCTATGTGCAATAGGCCAGAGCATCAACACAATTCTGACCCACGTAGAAAACTTTGAGAAAGAAACAAAAAGTAATTTGCTTACCAGTCTATGCGACTCGGCTCGCATATTGACTGGTCTCTTTCATAGAATCTCGACCACTCGAAGGAACCTACTCCTTCCTCTGTTGAATGTTGGTATGAGAGAAATATTGGAAAAATCTCCGTACGGAGAATTCTTATTTAATACAGACCTAACGGAGAAAATAAAAACGGCCAAAAGCATGGAATCAATTTCCAAAGACCTAAAGTCAGCTTATCCGAATTCTACCCCTGTGGTTCGGTATCAGAGCAAGAAAGTGGGCACATATCCAAGAGTAGATGTCCAAGCCGCGAAAATGCCTTTAAACATGCAACGCCCGGCTCGTCGGGGGGCGGAGACGAGACTACCAAGGGCATACACCTCAAGGAACTCCAAGAAGGTCACTCGTCAGGATCCTCACAGATACCATACATTCTCCACCCGCAGGACACAACAATAAAAACAGTAAGTTCAAGCTTTGCAGGCCGCTTAAAAAATTTTTACAAGGAGTGGGCGCAAGTCACGTCAAACCCAACCTTAAAGTGGATTCAGGGTTATAGTTTACCCCTAATTAGAACTCCAGTTCAACATCAGCAACAACCTAATGTGTTCTGCGGTACGGCCTTTATACAAATAAGTGCCGAAATATCAAAATTATTGGAAATGGTGGCCATTGAAACTTGTAATGCAATACAAGGACAGTTTCTTTCTAGAATATTTTTAGCCGACAAACCGAATGGGAAGAAACGATTCATTTTGAATCTGAAACAATTAAATTTATTTATTAATGCTCCACACTTTAAAATGGAAGACATTAGAACCGCCATTAGGCTGATTCACCATAACTGCTTTATGGCATCATTAGATTTGAAAGACGCCTATTATCTGTTGGCTGTGGAAGAATCAGATAGAAAGTATTTAAGGTTTTATTTCAACAATAGCCTTTACGAGTTTAAGTGTATACCATTCGGTCTGTCTTCGGCTCCATATACGTTTACAAAATTGATGAAACCGGTAATCCAGCACTTGCGCTCCCAAGGAGTGATCTGTGTGAACTATTTAGACGACTTTCTGATTTTGGGCGAGTCGGAAAATATATGCTTACGGAACATATCAATAACACTGCAACTCTTGCAATCTTTGGGCTTTTTAATTAACAAAGAAAAAAGTGTTCTTTCACCCAGCACAAGATGTAAATTCCTAGGATTCATTTTAGATTCATCAAAACTGATTATTGAGCTTCCACAAGAAAAGCGACAGAAGATCTCAAGTCTTATAAATCAATTGCAGTCTAAGCGAAGCTGCACAATAAAAACGTTTGCACAATTTGTAGGCACTTTAACATCGGCCTGTCCAGCGGTCAAATACGGCTGGTTGTATACTAAGTGATTTGAGCGAGCAAAAATTTATGCCCTTCAAAACAGTAACGATAATTACAACTCTATCATGTCTATTTCAGATGATCTTTTGCCAGACATGATCTGGTGGAGCAAAAATGTCAGCAGCGCTTATAATAACTTCCATAAAGACAACTACATTCTAGAAATTTACACCGATGCTTCACTGTCAGGTTGGGGGGCATGCTGCAACGGTGAAAGAGCACTAGGGTGGTGGAATGCGTCCGAGCAACGACAGCATATTAACCTCTTAGAGCTGAAAGCAATTCTGTTTGGACTTAAATCGTTCTCCAGAAATACTAGCAATGCTTGCATCTTAATTAGGACAGATAATACCACTGCTCTGGCATGCGTAAATAAAATGGACAGCGTTCAATATGAAAATCTTAATCATATCGCAAGACTCATTTGGCAATGGTGCGAACGCAGGAAATTGTGGATATTGGCTTCATACATTAGCTCAAGCGAAAATTGGCAAGCTGATCAAGCTTCTCGCGTCTTGCGACCAGAAACAGAATGGTCTATTACTGATGATGATTTTAATTACATTTGTTATGTTCTGGGGACACCCGAAATAGACCTATTTGCCACCATGAATAACAATAAATGCGATAGATACATTTCCTGGTTCAAAGATGCCGGAGCGGAAGCGGTAGACGCTTTCACCCTAAATTGGGAAAAAATTTTCTTCTATGCTTTTCCACCTTTTTCATTAGTCCTAAGAGTCTTGCAAAAAATACGTCATGACAAAGCAGTAGGCATTATAGTGGCTCCCTTTTGGCAGACGCAATGTTGGTATCCACTCCTTGTAAAGATGACGGTTGGAAAACCCATTTTCCTGGGACCTAGTCCTAATCTATTAACTTGCCCTTACAGTCAGACAGCCAAACATCCCTTATCACGAGATCTTATCCTGGTGGCAGCGAAACTATCAGGGAAGCCTTTAGAAGGAGAGGACTACCCGAGGACGCACTAGACACAATGGTGAAATCGCTAACGGATGGAACTATCAACCAGTACAACATAACATACAAGCTGTGGTGGCAATTTTGTAAGGACCAACACGTCCACCCATTCGAAGGACAGGTACCGCACGTGTTGTCATTTTTTCAAAAATTGCTACATGAGAGCACTGTCAGATTCGGGTCCTTTAACTCCCATAGAGCAGCTCTTTCATTAATTGTCGATAATAACATTAAAGATGACCCAAATGTGAAAAGATTTCTGAAAGGGGTTTCTAAACTGAGACCCCCACAACCTAGATATGAAAATACATGGGATCCCCAGGTAGTTTTAAGCTACCTAGAGAAATTAGACAGCAGAAATTTGAAAAATTTGACCCTGAAACTTATCACACTGCTAACTTTGGCTACAGGACAGCGAATTCAAACTCTGTCATTAATCAAGTGTTCAAATATTCTGATCTCAGAGAATGAGATCCGAATACCAATTCCGGACCCAATAAAAACTTCAGGTCCCTATAAAAAGCAGCCATGCTTGATTTTACCATATTTTGCATCTAACTCCAATTTGTGCGTTGCATCACTAATAGAGAAATACCTCGAAAAAACCAAGGCTCTCAGGACCCCACAGACTGATGCGTTGTTCTTGACTTACCGGAAACCGTATACTGAAGCTACGAGACAGACCCTAAGCCGTTGGGTAAAAGAAACCATGCAAGCTGCAGGAATAGACACATCCCGGTTTAAAGCTCACTCGACCAGACATGCATCTACGTCGGCGGCTCTACGAAAGGGAGTTTCAGTTGATGTAATTCGAACTTCGGCTGGGTGGAGCAACTCCTCAGCGATTTTCGCCAAATTCTATAATCGTCCTCTCATTCCAGAGCAAAATTATGTTCATAAAGTCTTTTCAATGCCTTGATCTATGACTATAGTCATGGTCCATAAATTAAGAAAAAATATTTAAATTTTTCATTATCATACTTCAAGTAGGTACAAGCATTATACAAGCAAGCGTAGCTTGAATCATATTTGCATAGGAGATAAAGTGTTACGTTACATTGTTATACCTAAAGAAACTTTAAATTTTGTTATTACATCCGTAGGATTAGGTTAATTACTGCAAGTTTAAAATTTTGTTGAAATAATTATTGTTATTTAAGCCTGTATAAATATATTTCTTTGGCGAACCCCTAAAATACCAAAAGATTTTTTGACACATTTTGATCTTTAAAAAACTACCTCGTATTCAAAAGTGATATCGAGGACTGGATAACGAAATATAATTGAACGATCAAACGAACTTACCTGTGAAGTTCGTTTGATCGTTCAATTTTATGATTTCTCGATGAGAATTTTCAATTAAGTCTTCAAAACAACAAATTATTACAAAATAAACAATAATAAAAACAGCATATTTTAAAATTATAGTAGAAGTGTCCCATTACAAATAATTTAGGTAAGAAAAATTTAATATTTATACTCTCCGCAGGAAAATTTGTAAGCAATACATTATGACATTTGATATCAAAGCTTCAAAAAATTTATTATAGATTTGTAATTAATTTAATAATATGTAGTGAAATTCATAATTATCACTTCAACTTATAAATATTAAATTAACGTAAATCAACTTATTAGCCCACGGATGAATGAAAAACTCAGAGGCGAGAAACTGAAGCACGGCAATGACTCATTCGTATACCGCTCAAATCCCAACTCTTCTGCCGTAATCGATAAAGTGGCGATTATTTTACCATTGCATGGTAGGTATACCCGTAAAGAGTTATTCAACTTCTCGGCATATAAGCAAGTAGTTTTTACTGATTTCTGATTTGCCCATTGGCTATTTATTATATTCCAACATGTCTTATTAGAAGTGTTGTCTGATTTCATTACCTTATCCTTATTATAAAAGTTTTTTTTTTTTAATTTCCTCAGTTTGCATAGTTTGCAATGTCTTTCCTATTTTTATAGCCACTCAGTTGCTAGTAGAAGTCCCAGCAGATAATTTAGCAGGTAAAAAACGTATCTGAAAGATCATTTGGGTACTTACCACCCCTTTGGAACGGCAAGGCTACAATTCTCAAGGCTTTTATTTTAAACGAGCCAGAAAATATTACATATTACATATTACTTGTCTGGTCTCAAATAATTATATTTATATTTTGGCCTTATTGGGCAAGCTTATTGGGAGAATAAATAAAAAGGTACATTTGTTAATAAAGCCTTTAGTTCCAGAGCAGTTAATAAACTCAAAGGCTTCTATCTTCAGTGTAGAACTGAGGTTCCACAAGCAAGCACTCAAAATAGACACCGCGGATAATGGTCTCAATATCCGATTACCTATAATAAGATATACAGGGTAAGTCATTGATATGGGAAAGCTCGATTGCACCTACACCATTAAAGATATCGAAATGAACCAAAAAGTGCTGTAAATGGGAGGGTAAAGTGCAGTTTGTAAAATTATTTTCAGATACACAGGATGGCCCAATATCGCTGTACGCCATATAACTTCGTAATTTTAAATAGGACACCCTCTATATTATTACATCTTCAGATAATTAGAGAAAAGTCAAAAAGAATGGTTTGTAAAGTTGAAGTTTGTAATGAGCGATTTATGAGTTATAAACAAATGAAAATCGCGATTTTCCATTTTCAAAGCAGCTTATATTGAAAACAGGTCGAGATATGGAAAAACGGTTTACATGTTCCTATCTTAACTTTTCAAGCGGTATCCTATTGGATGGATGAAATTTTTATACAGAGTGGTAAAAAATTTGATTACTTTCATCACCCGGTATAAAAATTTCAGCTACATGATAGGATACCAAATTAAAAATTAAGATAGGGACATGTAAACCGTTTTTCCATATCTCGAGCCGTTTTCAATATAAGCTGCTTTGAAAATGAAAAATCGCGATTTTCATTTGTTTATAACTCATAAATTGCTCATTACAAACTTCAACTTTACAAACCATTCTTTTTGACTTTTCTTAAACAATATGAAAATGTAATAATATAGAGGGTGTCCTATTTAAAATAACAAAGTTGTATGGCGTACAGCGATATTGGGCCATCCTGTGTATCTGAAAATAATTTTACAAACTGCACTTTACCCTCCATTTACAGCACTTTTTGGTTCATTTCGATATCTTTAATGGTATAGGTGTAATCGAGCTTTCCCATATCAATGACTTACCCTGTATAGGTAATGTAAAACCAATCTATGTACTTACCTATACGAGAGTTCTAATTAGTGAATATATCAGGACTTCCCCACAACTACTATAATTACCTTAATAATTAGCTGCGGAAATCTTGTGATTTAACTTAATTTTTTTCTCTGTCTTTCACTTAGCTACGCCAATAAATCATCATCGGTGCAACAAATATAATACACGGTTTGCGTAATGTTGAAACGGATTATAAATTGGGTTCGCCTATGCTCGCCACAACAAAACGTGAAGGCAAGTTTCTTAATAGTTATTCCATAGGTAGAATTATGAATTCTACCATCTATAAGGTAGGTTAGGTATATCTTCATTTATTTCTAAATCAAGCTACCGATCATCGGTATCTTGAATTTTATAAATGGACTAGAAACCGAAAAATAATTCAAGCTTTAGATCAAAGCGTTAGCGTTCCTGAAAGTTCTAAAGGTGACGGTTCATGATAGCTAGATAAGAAAATTGGTAATATTTCCTTGATTCTAACTTATAATTTATTAAATATGTTTCTTCTACATAATGACTCAAAAGATTAACTAACTAAAATAAATAGATCTCTTTGGATCTCAGGGAAACGGGAATAGTTGTAGTTAACTGAGGATTCGAGAGTTCCTGTTGTTTCTGTTTAATAAATTGGTTAATAATTAAATATGTCTGTCCGTGATTAGTTTTATAGTGCCACAACAAAATCACCTAAGTCATTTTCTTTATATTCTCCTGTTACCAATATTTGATTTTTAAATGGCACCAGATTTTTAAATGGCGATAATTTTGAAAGGTGGGAGGAATTTTAGTTTACTATAGTTACTATAATAATACTCTGTAGCTGGTTTGAAACTGTTTAGTATAATAAATCAATATTATTTCTAATATCATAAATTGCGGACGTAATAAAAGAATATTTCAAATGACGTGACTATTAGGTATTTATAATTAGAATTATAATTAAAAGTCCGTTTTTGTTATAATCTGGCACATTACTTTCGATTTAAAACGCTGATGGACCTTCTCAACCTCACGTCTTGTGTGACAATTCTGTATACTAATCTCCTGCAGAGCTATAAGTTATAACTTGAATAAAATAAATTAACAAGGTAACGTTTTGTAACGTAACAGGACAAAAACAATATTGAACGGAATTATTACATAAAATTTTACCTTTTACTCTGAAGGGATACTTACGTCAATCTCAGCTCATGTTACGTTTTTGCGTAAGAAATTTTTCAGAAAGAACATTTTGAAGATGAATATTATTTACAATAATAATTTAATTAGTTTCGTAAGTGTAATACTTTTACTTATTAGGTAAATGCCACTGTCTCTCATCATTTAGAGTATAGCACCGAAATTTAAATAAGTGTTAAGTGACCGGCGGTAGTATGATTATTTATTATGTAACGTAATGAAGAAGGGAGCGGTTTATTTTATAGGTATATCACAATTTTAATAATTAATGTAACAAGATATTTATTTCACCTCATCTTCAAGGGAACATTACTTAATATATTAAACTTTATTAAAATAAACATTCCTATGGCGTGGTTACCCGGTCATTAGACATTATGAAATCGGTAGCAAGTGCTCTTGTGTTGGTATTAATAAAATAGTTTTGAAAGATTAAAAACCGCATAAATCATTTTGGATTTAGAAATTTTAATCTTCTGGAAGTGTACCAATGAACAGACTGATTGCTTTATAGATCAAATTTAACTGGTTCATATATCAGTATTATTGCAGAGAATTGAGAGATATCGCTAATAAAGTTCATTCTTATATTACCTATACAATACGAGGTATAGGTAATCCGATTTCTTGAAAATGGAAGTTACATTTGTTACATAATATATTTCTTTGTATACTTCCCTATTTTAATTAACTGCTTTGTATAGGTACCTATGTGGTACTTCGGAAAAGTTAGAGCACGAATATCTTTATTTGCTTAAAAACCGATATCACGCAATCTAAAAAAATCTTTCTGATTGTTCAACTCTTAGTGAAAAAAAATTAAAATAATTCTCTGCTAATAGCTGCTTTCACATGTAAAAGTACTTTAGAGGACACGATGCTTCCTCGTTTTTAAAACCACTTACTTCAATGACTACTACCTGTCTCATCTTTTACTTTGATTTACAATATACTGAGTGTCTAATTCAACTTAAGGATATAATCCAATTTGAATTTTTTTGTAAATTGAATTTTCCCCGATTTTTCTCTTTCTGGTACCACTTAGTTTTGCAATAAAACTTTTTCCATGTATACTTACTTCCCGCGGGAAAGGATCACGCTGATTTTCAATAGCAATAGGCTTAGTGGATCCCCGCGCCGTTTAACCTTCCACACAGAAAAATGCTGGCTCTAGAGTGTTTCTTAGCAAAATCACATCCATACAGACATTTTTACCATAAGAAATTTGGCAACAGACATTTTCACTACGTAAGAATAAGCATACTCATGACAATTTTCATACTTCTCCATGTAATTTGAGAAAGCTGAATTTCCGTAAATTAAAAGATTTCTTACGAAGATCTTGGCCTGCCGGCGGCTTCCTTCGGCTGCCATTATTTCAAGCCTTCAGTCCGCAGGTTACCGAAAACCTAAAATAAAATGCATTTTTATTTTAGGGGATAGTTGTAAAATAACAAAATATTTTTGGCATTAGTCAATTTTTATAATCCTATTCGGTTTGTGGTTGTGACTCTTGAATAATAATGCAATAAAAAATAAATAAATAATAAAAATCGGACCGCAGTGTAACTGTGCTATTTACACCGGTTCTCCTTGTTATTGGGGTGTCAGCTCCCACACATTATATAATTTATTGCACATTAGAAGCCTTCTACATAATTTTGTTATTGTTAGAGAATTCTTTAAACTCAGTTTTTCGCTCTGTTGGGGGATATGTAAAATAATGGTTACTTCATGATAATGGAACCCCCACACCACAAGCCGTCGGTTACTCTAGGCAACTGCCTATACTGATATACTGCCTTATTCGGCCCTGGACACAATTAATTGGAGCATCAGACCAATCAGTTCTTAGAAATCCCAATAACTCCAGTGAATTTCGATAAATACGGGACATTTTAGCGACTGATATTGGTAATTTTATGCGGATAGTATTATTTTTCCTTTTTATTTATTAGTCTATTAACGGAATGATTAATTTAAAATATTTATAATTTTTACTTAGAAAACAACATTATGCAATAAAAAATTAGCGAACTAAATGATATAATTCTATATCAAATGAAGGTAATTATTTTTCAGCGCAGTTTAATAACGCAATAACAACCATGACTGCTAATTACAAAAAATTTAAACTCTCAATGACCTTTTTTCAGTTCTCATTTCAGTACCTCAATAATTAATAAGGAAATAATATCTCCTTTTACTTTTATGAAGTCTTCATTTTTATTTCAGTCATTGAGTTATGTAACCTGGTGGTACCAATGGTAAGTTGACCTCTCGGCTTATAATATAATACAATATACTATGTTAATCTGTTTTTGAGAAGGATTTTTTTTTCGATTTGTGACGTCATTTTCGGGATAGTAGGTAAGTACTTTGATAAATTAAATGTATTCAATACATTAGACTTTATTAATTTATGATTTAATTTTCGTTATTTGACGGAATTTTTAATTGTTAGAGTATCTGCAATAATTAAAATAATATAGGTAATACCAGAAGAAGCTTTTATTGAATCTTAACAAGTGGTACATTTAGTGTTCCTATCTAAAACAATTACAGAAGAGATAATAACGAACTCATACAAAAAATCTGTGGCCTCAAATGGTCCATGTGTAACGTGATTTTTTTCTAAATGATTTTTGAGAAAAGTTTTTCGACCCCCCTCCCCCGTTTTTTGATTTCAGCTTGCTCGTAATTAATCACCTGTTTTACGTACCTAACTGACACCTAACCTTGAATTAATATAAGATCATATATATAATACTTCTATATTGCTAGCGCACGTAAGTGGACGTGTTACGGACAGGGTGTGTAAGTGGGACAGCAAACAACTATTTCTATCTGTTTTTAGAGTACCTCAACCCGTTGTGCGCAAGCGTCACAAGTCAGGTGGTCGAATCTGATGGCTTGTAAGCGTGTTCAATTCTCGGTCATGCGCGTAGAACTCGAGGTACATTGGACGAGATAAAGGTGGAAAGATATGTGTGCACCGTGGTATTTTCCTGCATCTCCAGACCCCCTCTAGCAATACGAGTATATAAGTATTGTATATACGTATAAAATATTTTATACAGGGTGTTACTGAATAGGTGTTACAAACTTAAAGGGCATGTAGGAAATGCAAAAATAGGCGATAAATTTCCTGTAGACATGGGTCGTCGGAGCTTTAGTTTTTGAGATACAGGATGTTGAAGTTCCTTGAAAAATTTAAAAATTTTCGAATATCTACAAATTGGTTGATCAGAATAACTCGAATTTTTTGACAACTGTTGTACTAATTGAAGTACATGATTTGATACTCCCAAAAACAAAATTATTCAATCCAGTGGCAGAGATCTGGGTGTGTTGTTACCTTTTTTATTAAACAATTTCTACGCCACTGACTTTTAAGCAAATTTGTTATTTTGGGTAGACACCTCGTTTTGTTTAGAGGAGAAATGTCATTTTATGTTTTTGTTGTAGGACGCACTATTTTCAAGATATTTCGCAATGTAGGGACCCGTACGAGGTAAAATATTCTAAAAATCAATGCTATTGAGTTTTTCCAGAAATTAATCATTTTTGTGATCGTTATTGCAGTGTGTTACATTACAAAAAAAGCTTGCACGGGTTCCTACATTGTGAAATATTTTAAAAACAGTACGTCCTACAACAAAAACGTAACATGAGTTTTCTCCTCTAAACAAAACGAGGTATCTACAAAAATAACAAATTTGCATAAAAGTCAGTGGCGTAGAAATTGTTTTAATAAAAAAGGTAACAACACACCCAGATCTCTGCCACTGAATTGAATAATTTTTCAATGGGAGTATCAAATCATGTACTTCAATTAGTACAACAGTTGTCAAAGAATTCGAGTTATTCTGATCAGCCAGTTTGTAGATACTCGAAAAATTTTAAATTTTTCGAAGAACTTCAACACCCTTGTATCTCAAAAACTAAAGCTCCAACGACCCATGTCTACAGGAAATTTATCGCCTATTTTTGCATTTTCCACATGCCCTTTAAGTTTGTAACACCTATTCAGTAACACCCTGTATAATGATAACAGTTTTGCTGACAAATAAATAAACGAATCGCTCAGAAATAATAACTATACATTCAAATATCGCATACATCTTATACTAATACCACACAAAATTTCTGATGGCAATTTGTTAATAAAAATTTAACAACAACTGCTTACAATTAATTTTATATCAATTATGTAATCTTACATAACTAGATATGGGTAGGTATAGTAGGTTTCGAGAACAAACGGTTTACACTCAGATATATGTAGGTATATTGTAAATCATAGCGCAGAAGAAATTTTTACCGATAGAAAACATTCCGCTTCCAAATTTTATGTAATAATGTAATGAATTGATTTCTTTGCCTCTCGCTTGTTAAAAATTGAGTTATTGTATTATATATCTGATGGTGTTGTCAATAATAATAAAATATAGTATCTACAATTATTTTGAAAGTGAACTTTGACAACTAGCTGCAGACAAGTAGTTTTAATATAAATAAACTACTTTAATTTTTTTCACAAAAAATGGTCGTCTGCATGTTGCTTACTGGACACAATTAAAAAAAAAAACATGAAAAATCAAGGCAATTAATTGTTAATTTTTAAATGTTTATGATAGTCGGGGTTTGTAACGATTAATATAGAGAAAACAACCTCGTCGAAATACTAACATCATAGAAGCAAAAGCACCTACATAAATATAAGTTTTTGAGGATGCTCTTTCAAAAAAGCTACTGATTTTCCCCCTTCGCCCTGGGCCCCTTCGCAAGTTCCAAAAACTCAAAATGGGTCAATATGGTCCAAAAATAGGAAAATATGGCACAAGTAGAAAGCGGAATTTTTTTTCAAAAACCTAAAAAATTGTAATTTTTGGAATGCGGTATGAGGCATTCGAATTTCTGCTCCTCCGTCTGCCCCGGTCGTTTTCTGCTCTATTCTGAGTCATGCCTAGATGTTTTCTAAGTGTATTCATCACTTCTTATAAAAAACGTATTTATAGAAGAAAGAGAAAAAAAAAATTTTGAAGTAGGTAAAACTTGCCCTAGAAGTCAATTTAAGAACGATAAGTCTTGAACTATAAATATTCTGAGTTTCTAATTTTTTTCGGCTTGTTTTGGTTGTTTATCAACTGATACAGCTACGTGAAGGAAATACTATTAAGTAAGAATTTTATTGCCTTCCTTATAGAACAACGATTTGTCAATTTCTAGGTAAATTTTAATATCATAAGTAGTAAAATGATAAACTTAAAACAAGTAGGGTAGGTTTAACAACCCCTACGTGATCTTATAGTCGGTTCAAAATCACTGCATGTATATTTAAGGAGGCATATTACGATATTAGTGATTTGATTACAAGAAGAAATGTATAGCAGGACAATTTATTAGAGGTGCAATTACTTGATAAAAAAAATCCTCTGGGTATATTACGTAGAACATGGGTCTAAAAAAACCTCACCTCATGTAAATGAATAGTAGTTTGGTTACTTTTAGCGAGACAAAAAATAAGACTCAATTAATTAGTCAAAATGTGATGCATTCGGAAGCGTTTAATAGCTTTAACTTTCTACAAACCACTTGCAGGGATTATGAGCAATGTATTTAATTATATTAATCTCCATAAGCGACGAAGAAAATGGCATAAATCGTGTAACTGCACGCCTGCGTCTGTTACAGAAAGCCTCTCCTTATTTTTTTTGCGACAATTAAAACTCAGCGTATGTTTATAAGAAGGGCGTGGTAGAATATTTCCGATATAAACCGGAATATTCACCGATAAAGCCGGAACATCGGTCGTCAAGTATCTCGGATGCCTTTTTTTGACAACGTCCTTTCACTTGCCATTTGATTGCCCTAGTGAGCTGTCAATTATCATTTCGTCTGATGAGTGGTTTAAATGCAAGGAGAAATTGTGTACCATTTATTATATAACTTGACTGGCTTTTTATAAAAAACTGGAATGTAGGTTAACATAATCAAACGAACATTGCCATTGAAGAAACATCAGAGTCCTTTTATTACTTTCATGTCCTGTAAAAGTGATCCATTTATGTCCGTATTCATCAAACTTCAAAATATAACTCTGGGGTTATATTTTGAATTCTCTGACAGCTGATTGGTCTAATGCTCAAAGCCTACGAACGCTACGAAGTTTAAACCAATGACATGTTCCAAAATATAACCCCAGGGGTTAAATTTATTGATGAATACGGGCCTAAGGCCCGTATTCATCAATAAATTTAACCCCTGGGGTTATATTTTGGAACATGTCATTGGTTTAAACTTCGTAGCGTTCGTAGGCTTTGAGCATTAGACCAATCAGCTGTCAGAAAATTCAAAATATAACCCCAGAGTTATATTTTGAAGTTTGATGAATACGGACATTAGTGATAAATTTTAGCTTATCGAGCACTGTCATTTATTGTAATTGAATATTTGGATTACAGAGTTTTGATAAATTAATCCTCCTTATTTAGATAGGAGTGAATTTAATGTATAGTTTTATGATGGAACTAAATACAGACGTTCACCTGTCTGGTTTTCTAGCTGACAACTCCACACTTTTGTTTAGATTCTTATTATTAAATAGAAAATAACATAAAAGTGTGTTCGAAACAAAACATTGTTACACTTTCATGGTGACGATAATTTTTTAAAGCAGGTAATAAAGTTGCGCCTAAAATGTAGTAATAGTACAATGCTATATTCGTATAAATTTATTCCATAAGAACAAGTAGTGCACTACATACAATTGAAAATTATTTAGGTACTTAGGACATAAATATAAATAGGATCACCACTTTCAAGACTGGCCATAGGATACGTGGGAAACAAGAAATTTTGCAAATTGCTGACTTCCCACTAACGGGCTTGCACCCCGACCTAAAGGGGTGCAAATGATGTTAAATTAAAGATGAAAAAGGTTCGAGGATCACGTGACTAATGTTTTCAGAATTCAGTTTGAATATTTACAGTCAACAGTGGGACTTAAGATCACACCCAAGTTTTTTGGAACTCATCTGCCTAGAACCGGTCACATATGTCTCTATATTAATATTTTAATTTCTATCGTATGGAAATAAAAAATTGTAGTACAGCTGTAATACATTTCCCTGAAATAAAACTTGAAAAGTTATATAGGGACATGACAACGGTTTGGCTCCATCTTCAAACGGTTCAAATATTCAGAAAGATGTCTGGTGCCATCCGGTATGAAAATTTGGTAAAAAATTCAAAAAGTCCATATTAATAAAAATAATTAGGATGTACCTATAGGTACTTGTACCTGGAATAATAGGGTAGTTCAAAGTCCTACTATTTAGTAGGTCAAATAAAGGTCATTTATCAAACATTCTAGTTTTGTCATGAAGTAAGTCTTGAATGCCGATATCCGTTATAAAATCACTTATTTAATGCCGTACCTCTTCACATTTATTTACTGCCGAACGTGCTTTTAACTATTCATGAAATCTCATCACTCTGCTAATAAAATTCTTGATACTATGCAATTAGATACAACAATCTAAGTTCCATAATCAGTGAGAATTACACTTTCCACTGTGGAAATTATTGCTAACATTATGTGGGTGGATTTTCAACTAAATCGATTTAAGCGGTCAGAATTTGAAAATAAATTGATGAAAATTGTACGTCACTGTGTCGACCATAATTTGATAAAGGTGAAAATATAAAAAAATGAGTCTTCTTTGGTAAGACAAAATTAAATTTGTCGTACCAAAGAAGACTCAATTTTTTTGATCACTTTGCAATTTTCACCAAGGGTGGGTTAAATCTGGGGTGTGGGGTAAAAACTACCTCAACTTTTTTGTATCAATAGTTTTTTCCATTTTGATGTGAAATTATGGAATATTATTGAAGCTTTCTGTGAAAATTTCTGCCCCCATATCATTGAAAGCAAATTCATTTTCGGTTCAAGATAAGCAAAATAAACAATTTTGAAATGGATCTTTCTCGAAAACGGTGCATCTTATCCGAAGTTGAACAAGAGTTACTTTTTTACGCAGAAAGCTTCAATATTTCATAATTTCACATCAAAATTGAAAAAACTATTGATACAAAAAAGTTGCGGTAATTTTTACCCCACATCCCCCAGATTTAACCCAGCCTTGGTGAAAATTTCAAAAAGATCTACAGTCTATCTTATTAGGCATAAAAACATAGTTTTTGTATTTATTATGCAAGTGAAGAAATTTGCTTTTAAATTAAACAGTAGCATTCGTGAGTCATTATGTATACACGAGATGCGTATATATATTTATTTAAATAAGAAGTAGGTATTAACTAAGTAAAGAGAAACGTTTAAATCATTAAGAATTAAAATTATGTAACTGTGAGATATTAATTATTATTCTGACGCGAGATGCGTGAAAAGGCTAGATCATCTTCAAAATTTAACTTATAATAATCACGCTATTAATCACCCACCAATTTATCAAATCTTCACATACCTACCTATAAACTTACAGAACTACTATTTTATTCGCGTCAATGAATACGTAAAACAGGCAGTAGTTGGAAGTCATCAGAAACTGCACCGATTTTGATGATTCTGGTTTTAAAAAGTTTGGATTTTTATATTGTCAAATCAGCAACTGCTTGAAGCGGGGACGACATTATACATGTACAGGCTGGTCACTTTCAAGTGGCTCACCATTGGGATCTCCAATATTCTGTATCTCCAATTAAACTATTGGAGATACTGGAGCCGGTTAAATTAGAGAAAAGATGCAAAATTTTATGCTTAATCATAATCTGAAACAAAAATTATGGCAACTTCAGTCGCTGCTTTTATATGGGCTGAAAAACTGAAAAAGCGAGATTTCTTATTTTTGACACAACTTTACTATTTTTCAAAAAAAAACTAATAATTTATTGTAAGTTTGTACATTAAGTAAATCAAAAGCTGTCTATTTATTAATGTTACAAAATTTTTCTAAGCCGCAAAAATTTTCTAAACTCACTATGTACCAGAGATTTCAAAGTCAATTTTTGTTTTTCTGTGGCAGCCATATTGTTTATTCATGTCGCTCGCTATTAAGAAGATTAATGAAAATCAAATCAATGGTATGAAAAAAAATATGGCGGCTATCAGAAAAACAAAAGTTAACTACGAAAATTCTAGGACTTAGTCGGCTTAGAAAATTTTCGTAACATCAAATGAATAGCTCTTGAAAACATATGTAAGCCTACAAAGAATTACCAACTAATTTTCAATAATAAAGAAGATAAGTATGGCGAAAATAAGAAATTTCGATGTTTCAGTTTTTTCAGCGTATTTCATCAATAACTTAACTTGTGAACAATGATTGTCCTAAATTTTGTTTCAGATTCTTAATAAGCATAATATTGTGAAATTTTTCTCTAATTTAACCGACTTTGTATTTCTGGCTTAGGAATATCCCAATGGTGAGCAAGTTGAAAGTGACCAATCTTCATGCAGTCAGCCAGAAGGCTTCATTTACGCGACTATTTAACCCGCTACAACTAACAGACGCAAGCTGACCTATATTGACCTAGTAGAATAATTTACATTGAGGACACACTGATAAGTATCTAAATAATGGCTGAAATTTGTTAAAAATTTTAAATTAAGCTTAAAGTTTGAGAATGTGTGTTTTACATTTTTTTATTTTTATTTTGAAAACCAAATGCAGTAATTGCAATCTCCTGTTGAAAGCTTCAGACATTCTCAATAACGTTCTATGTTTTCCATGATCATGTTTTTTTTTTCGTATCAAGTCATCAAGTCTCTTATGGCTTGCTTTGTTCCTTATGAAATTTTTGGTAATAAGCTGGATCATCTTTATCTGCATGGTAAGTAGGTAAATATCGGCAGCTAAATAATTATATTGTCTTCATTGTCGTTTTAATATTTTATCAATTCAAAATGTCAATCGGTATAGCACACGCACGAGAAGGAAGTGAATCTGATCTAGGGAAGTGCTTTCACTCACATAACGACTGCATTACTTATAAGGAATTACAAGGTATATGTAAAAAGTTGCAGAACACATAATTCCGCAGCTTCACACAAATGCGTTACAATGCTGTTGATGTAAGTTGAATTACCATGTAACCATAGAAGATTGAAGATGAGTTCCTAGAGTGTTATGTAAGATTCAAACAGATATATGATTTATTACCATTTTTATTCAATTGATTATACTGTCCCGTGGTCAATAAGTAGGCAACTCTACTATTGAATAATAAGCCATGAGTTGATGTTATATAAAAAAGAACTGTTATTTTATTATTAAATTTAGCTAAATGAAGTGATGAGAAATGAAATATTTTGGTTAGCGGTAATTGCTCAATGTTGTACACCTATTGCTGTAAAATTAGGATTTGATTATGTGAGAAAAGTGAGAAAAAAACATAATTTTAAGGGGGTGTTGGGTGGTCGATGGTGAGTCTAAATAGTCTAAATAAAAATGCTACCTTTTACCCCTTGTGGAAAATCCGCCATTTTGTTCTTGGATGATCAAATTGTTTTACGACACTAATTAACTTTTTATCCAACAAACTGTAATGACTTTTTCATTTTTTGAAGTTTTTTGTAAAACTTTTCAAGTTGTATTACAATTTTTGTAATAGGCTTAGCTGTGACTTTAAAATGAACTATTTTTATAATTTTTGTCGTTTTTGTGTAAAAACGTGTGTGTCACTAGAAAAAAATCCATCTTATTTATAGAAAAGAGAGATAATTAACTATGCAGATAAGACAACATCGCTCCACTCCGATAATTTTCGTGTCCGAGAACTAGTTGATATATCTATATACACACAACCATGGTGAGGCTGGGATTCGAATTCAGTCGGTGGCAATCTCACGCTTAGTAGTCTTCAAGCTAAGCCTACCACCCACTCCATAGAATCTATCTTCAGAGACGAGTTTGAGTTGTGCCAACAAAAAGTTCTGATCTACTCATCAAACACAATACATGACAATCGGTCACAATAATAGCCAAGCTGCTAGAGTTTCGGTCAAACGATCTCTAAAGTGCAGCATGACTTTTCTTGGTCAGTACTTGGCTACTTGAAAACTTCTGACACTTGGGCTTTACCACAGCCATAAGATATTTATTTATTTATTTATTTAATACAATACCGACCCCAATGTTGCAATAAATTTAACCAGGAGTCAATTTTCATTAGGATTCAGCGTGGTCCTTTACAGATAATTTTCCTCAGTTAATTATCTCTAGCTAATTAACTATTGCAAATATGAGAAAAATAAGAGTTTTTTCCTCGCTAAAGTTCCTAGGTACCTACCTAAGTTCCACAAGGGGTAGGAGGTCGCATCTTTGGATTTAGACTCATGCAACATCGACCCCAACACCCACAGAAATTATGTTTTTCCCCGCTTTGATTGCATAATTTCTTGCAATTTTCGTCTAATTTTACTCAACTAAAAAATGTAATTTTTTTTTTTGAAATCAGTAAATTTCTACTTTTTTGTCAAATTCTTAAGACCATAGCAGGAAGATGGTGTCATCAGCCGTGATGCATTTATGAAGGCGATTTCTGAGCGATCATAGCTCGCGGGCCACCCCTCGTCACCTATCGGAGAGACGAGACACGCAGGGAACATCTTCCTAAGTTTCACCATCGGAACTCGAGCAAAAAATTCAGTGCGACGTTTTTTTTTTTACGTGCGAACGGCAAAATCTCGTTATCTCCAGCCCAATATATGAATCTTATAGAAAATTGGGTATTTCTAAGGACAAAATGTGATCATCCATCTTTTATTTCTTCCACACAGGCGCACTGATGCTTCTTCATAACATACATGATCATTAACCGATGAACAAAAAATAATAATCTAATTTTTTTATATTTAAATAATATGTACTAATCAAGGCTTCTTTTTGCATCAAAGCTTCTTCCATGCACTTACACCGCGAATGGAGCAAATATGATTTTTTTATTTTCTCATAAATAATATCGATACATATATCTAGATCATCTAGATCAACCTAGATCTTCAGATTATTCAAACGTCTGATTACGTACGTGTAATAATAAGAGGAAATAAACGGACTATCTTCACACTATTGTTTGATAAATTGGAAAGTGCGTCACTCTAAGCTTGTAATACACCGAATGGTAGAGAGCATCTTCTTTGTATGCGAGACAATAGTAGGTACACAAAGTATGGTAAAATGGAGTGATCTTCACTTTCTATGACGCTGCCATGAGATGATAAAGGTCTTGGCCTGATCTACCGCAGGTTCAATCTGGCGCGAAGATGTAAGCAAGTAATTCGAATAAAAAGTTATTACAGAATCGCGACCGCCAAAGCAAGACTTGGTCGATCCTTGAATAGAAAGTGTTCAAGCTAAATTGAGGAACAACGTCGTTATTTCGGACTGCATAGCACAGTAATGTTGAAATGTGAGAGATATTGGGTTAATTTCATTTTGAGATTATGGGTTTGAATACGTTTTATTTCACAAATACAAAAGGCCACTCAATTAAGAAATTACATAATTAGGTATATTATTTCATTACACTCACACCTCTAACCAGACATTTTTGGTCTTGAAATACACACCAAATTTTGTTTAAGAAAATTGAATAAAAAGTGAAATTATTTATTAAGGTAAAAAATTTCTATAAAACATTTTGATCGCTTAATTTTATGTTAATTAGCAAGCGGTACCCCAGTATTGGTGATTCTGGTAACAGTAGAGTTTATGGTTTCAATATTATGCTCTTATTAGTAATTTTTTAAAAGGTTTTGCGTAATAAAAAGTATTATCCAACTTCTTTTTCATGTTTATCACACCAATGAAATTAATGACAGATATTGAAAGTCACTCAATAAACAGAGTGCTCATTTTTTTTTTTTGAAGACAGTTAAATATACAGAGTGATCAGTAACTCGCGCACTCTGAATACAGGGCGATATAGAGCCCATCAAAATTAATGATATTCTGCAAAAAAATTGAATCCAAGGGTTGGTTTTCAAGTTACAGAGTTTCCCTCATCCGAGTTTAAAGGTAATTTTTTCAATAACCGTGATAAAAATTGATGAAAAATTCAGGTTACTGTAATGTCTAGAACGGATACCATATAGTTCAGCCATTTTTTTCCGCAAAACCTCTTTACAGAGGAATTGAGAATGTTGGAAATTGATATAATACCTAAATCTGAACGAAATTTGAAGTTTGGCAACCGCCTAAACTCAACTTAGAATATAAAATATTCAAATGCCTTCGTTGCTATGGAAATAAAAATAATAACAATACCATCTAACCCGAACTTATTCACATGTTCAGTGCAATGTTGTCACTTTAATTTTTACAAAAATGGTCATATCTTCGGAAGAAAAGAACTGACAACACTGCAGTAAGAAAATTTACCACTCTTAAAAAGTGAAGTTTACCGCAGCAATCTCTGAGTGCGCGAGTTACTGATCACCCTGTATAAAAAACAAAGCATCGGATCAAAAAAGTGGGTAATGAAAGTTGTTCGCCTGGGGAAGCGGGGAAGGGGATAATTTGCCTGGGATATCCAATGATACCAAACTCGACCTACCTAAACTTGAAAACTTAAAGCGAAAAATTAGTATTTTTCACCTAAAATACGTAGGAAATTGCTCCCCTCTTCCCCTACCATGTAGGTGTTGCGAGAAATAAGTTTGAAATGTTTGTTGAAATATTATACCCTCAGGTGCAAAAAAAACTGGGCCGCTTTATATTTTTATATTTAATTTTTAATTTTTACACTTTTGATTTTGCATAGATAAAGCTTCCTCCAGAATATTTTAAAAAACCTTCTTGCGCATCAATCGCAGAAATAGTGTATTTTTATGCGATTCAATTATGAATATTTTCACCGCTTTTTAAATTATTGGCTTTCTGAAATTTTCCACAGTCATGTCATGTTAGCGTAGTGCTTTAATGTGAAAAATTTTCTGTGATAATTTCATTTCATTTCGTTTCAACACGTGCCTTAGATCGGATTTTTAAATTTAAAAATCAAAAAAATTGGCAAAATTTTACAATTTTGTCCCTTTTCCTATGCCCGCCACTGGCTAACTTTACTTGAAAAATACTATTTTTTACACTACCTTTAATAAATTCGGAAAAAACTGAAAGGAGAGTTTTGAAAACCGAAAGTTTGAAATTTTAGAGGAATAAACATCATTTAAAAATATTCGAATATATCTCCGCCATTTTTATATTTGCTTCTTGAAATTTTTGAAGGTTAAATGCTATTAGTATAGTTGTCTACTATCAAAATTTCCGTTCTATTCCTTCAAAAATAAGCTCATGAATGTTTATAGAAATGTAGACATTTTTACCCTTTTCCTACCCACGCCTCTGGCTTATTAATAGAAATGATGCAAATTGTATTGCATTAGCTCAAATTTCAAATAAGTTTATTCCAATCTTGTTAATTTTGTTTAAAAGTTTTTGATCTTGCCTATTTAGGGGTTCAAAATCTAGCCATTTTCCAAAAATTGAAAAGGCCGCCATTTTGGAATGTCTTTACCTATTTTACTCAAATACAGTACCAGACGACTACTTGAGGGTATCTTACTACCAAAAAAAATTCAGCGCTCTAGATTGAAAACTTCGACCAGAAACCGTGCCTCACGGACGGTTTTTTTTCTGAAATTCGGAGGGACATCCTGTAGAAGTAACACAACTCTAGGAAAATGTTTTTTACGAAAATCAAACGTCAGCCCTAAGGTTTATAAGAGTAAAAAATTTCGTTCATTAATCTTGAAAGATGAAGCTACAGGAGCGTTTTTAAAAATTTAGAGAAATTAATTTAAAAAAAACATCATGTAAAAAAAAATCGAATATCTCCGCCATTTTTCTTATTTACTTTTTGAAATTCTCAAGGGTTGAAGTCTATTAGTATAGTTGTCTACTGTAAAAATTTCAGTTTAATTACTTCAAAAATGTGCTCATAAATTGTTGGAAAAATTTAGCCATTTTTACCCTTTTCCTACCCACGCCACTGGCTTATTAATAGGAAAAATGCAAATTTTGTTGCATGAAATTAAATTTCAAGTCATTTACTTCCAATATTGTGAATTTGATATAAAACTCTTTTTCTATCTAGCTTATACAGGGGTTCAAAAAATAGTCCTTTTTCCAAAAATTAAAATGGCCGCCATTTTGAAACGGCTCGGCCGATTTTGCTCAAGTACAATACCAGACCAGTTTTTATAGATATCTTACTCCCACAAAAATTTCAGCCTCCTAGATTCAAAACTGCGACCTGAAATGAGATGACAAAAACCGGATACCTGGAATTTTGAAGGGACACCCTGTAGAAGTGATGGGACTTTTGGAAAGTTTTTCAACGAAAATCCAACGTCATTCCCAAATTTTACAAGGACCCAAAATTTCGTTCACTAATCTTAAAAGATAAAGCCACAGGAGCGTTTTTAAAATCGAAATTTCGCGATTTTGGAGAAATATATATATATATAAATATATATATATATATATATAAATATATATATATATATATCGTGGGCAGGTGAATTTTGGAAAACCACTTTTTCGTGATCTGGGGGTCATGATCGGTGGACATTTGATGAGTTTGGGTGATTTTCGAAAAGTGATGTCGTCCTCAATAGTGTATTTTTTGTTAAAAAATACACTAATATATTGAAAATTATTCTCATTTTAAATGATCAATGTTAGAAAACTGAAATCAATTTTTTTTTAATTTTTTATTTATTCATCAGATTCGCAAAGAGTGCGTGTGTTTTGCAATTGTTTGTCATTTTTCGGTTGCTAGGTAGCTTGTTGTTCCTGCAACAGACTGTAGTTAACTGAGAGTTATGATTCGAAGTGATGTTATTGTTTGTTAAAATGAGAAAAAGTATCATATTGTTTCTTGAATCGTTCAGGAGGAAAACCTTTTTAAATAAAAATCAAAAGCGTAACCTGGAAGCAAAAATATCTAAAAAAATATACACAATTTTCAAAAAATACTACCTGGCCCGTTTTATTTGCATCTGATTGTAGTTAGGAACCCTTTTTATTGCAGATTCAGATCTTGCAACTAAAAACGCGTAGAATTTGTTTGATTATTTTATCTCCATTTTTGAATTCTGTCATTCAATTTCAGTGGGTAATACCTAATATAACAAATAATAATTAATATCGTCGATTGCAGCGTCATCTGTATGAACTAAAAAAACCTTCTTGCGCATCAATCGCAGAAATAGTGTATTTTTATGCGATTCAATTATGAATATTTTAACCGCATTTTAAATTGGCTTTCTGTAATTTTCCATAGTCGCATAATATTATAGTGTACCATGTACCTACCGTGCGAGTACTAATTTTTTGTAGGCTTGCATAAGTCGTCAACAGCTATCCATCTGATGATATAAAAATTTTCACGGTCAACTAAACCCTAGAGCTTTCATAGTCAAATTTTGTTTTTCTTACGGACATACCTAATGTTGTTTTTTTCGTGTTATTCGGTATTGTATTAAACACATTATATCGTGTGATCCACAAAATTTTTCATCAACTAGCGCCTTGGAAGAGAGAGATGGCTATTGTAGTCATTTCTGAGCTCATTTTACTAAAATAATAATTTTAAAATAACTTTAGTAGTTCCAATTCTCATTGTGTCATATTTAATTTCAATTCATGTCAGTATCATTAAAATATTAAAGATTTATTGCGAAAAGCAATAATTCATAACTACAATTTAATAACCTGATGAATATACTGGTATATTACTAAACACCTACCTTATTGCCACTTTTTTATGATTCATATGCCATTTTTGACCACTATTCTTAATAAATTCTGTTATTGTTTGTGCGTTGGTTCGAATTGGAAGTGAAATTATTATAAAATGGTAAATTATAAAACTTAAACTCGAACTGAAACGTCAAATTGAATTGTTATTTTATCCTCGTTCAGAGAGACATAATAATATTTTGTGTTTCTGAGATAACGACTTAGGGTACCTGTATTACCGACACTAGGGCTCGTAAGCGTCAGTGTCGGTAATACAGGTACCCTACAACGACTCACGTTTTTCATCCTCCTTGAAATACAACCAATGCCAAATGAAATTAGTAGTAAGCTCAGCACCACACATACTCAGCAGATGTCGTTACTGTTCCAGGTTAGTTTCTTTACTCAACAAAGTACAAAGTTCATTATGCAGTGCAAGTCCAGTCATGTTTTTATTTATTGTTCTATGATTTGTAGATCTTTGATTGGAGTAGTTCACTTATTCACATTTTACTTGATTCATTTTGTCTGATTCGACATGTCGTTCAATTAGTCGTTGCGTCTGGACCGGCCTTTACACACCTACCGATTGTTTGTGTTTTATCTGGCAGACATGCTTAATTTTATTCAAGGCAATAGTTGATGAAAAATTTTGTGGATCACAAGATATAAGGGCTACCAAAAAGCTATCACATTAAAAAAAAAATTCAAAATTATCGTCTTCTTTTTTTCGAATAAAAAAGTTTTATCACGGAATGACGTCGTATGTAGTCGCAAAATGACGTCACATTGCTTGCTTTAATGGTTATTTATCACTTTCGGTTAAACAGAGCTTATTTTGTTCGAAAATTCGAAAAAGACGATTAAAATTTTTGGTTTTCCTGATTTTTTAAATATCGAATGACATTAAAAAATATAACTTCTTTCATAAAATAGGATATCTTAATTTTTAATTTTCCATTTTTGCAGGATATTTCAGCAGCGTCCTGAGGTTTACAAATATTTTGTTTCAGATTCTTAATAATAATGAAAATATGCAATTTTCTCTAATTTATCTGACCCTGTATCTCTTATCGTTTCAGAGATTCCCATGTACCTACCCAGTTCTTTTTAAATGGGACATCCATGTAGTAATAAACACTTTTAATATAATAAATAAAGCCGTAATACTACTTATAACAATCTATCACATAACATAATATATGTATAGATCTAGCACAAAGAAAAAAAAACAAAGAAGAAAAAATGTGGTGTTTTAATAATCAGTTTATTCGATATACAACAATGTGTTGTGCTCTGTACAAAATTGTAATAGCAATAAAAGAGCGAAATAAAGGACCGATAATGTGATAAATGTGATGTTTTCGTTTTCCGAGTGAAGCAATGACTTACACAAGATATAATAGTAGAGGCGGTCCTATTTTCGTCAAATCGGCACAATGACGTCAATCAGATCTCATAAGCGCGTGAAAATATAAAATTTTATATAAAATTAAAAATAAAAAAAAATAATCCGATTTGTTGGGGGGAAAAGCGGAAAACCACCTACCTACCAAAAAAAAAAAGAATAACCCACTCTCGTGGTTTCGAACCCACATCAACAGTTTACTATTTAGGCAAGGATACCCTTGCCTAACAAACTCAGTCAAGGGACCTTTCAAATTTGTAGCGATGACCGAGTAGGTATATGTAGTACGTCCAATACTTCATCCTACACATTTTATTTTTTAAACTGGTCGTATCTTTGTTATTAAAAAACCAATTTGAATACTTTTTTCACCTGCATGTAGGTGATTTAATTGTTGTTGCGTTTGCTCTTCTAATTTTCAGAACCATTCATAATTGAATGTGAAAAAAAATAAAAAAGAAATTGCGAACCATTTCATCGATTTAATAAGTGCAAGCTAATTTTGCACAAGCGAAAAACTTTTTTGTTTTTCGTTTAAAGTGCTACATTACTCGAGGCGAATTGAAGCTAAGACATCAAATTATATGTTAAAGCAAAAAAAATTGAAAATTTCGATTCAACTTCTTCAAAAATGGACTCATAAACGGTTATAGAATTGACACATTTTCACCCTTTTTCCTACCCACGACACTGGCTTATTAATGGAAAATATGCTAATTTTATTGCATTAACTCAAATTTCCAATAATTTTCTTCAAATCCTGTTAATTTTATTTCAAAGTTTTTTTGCCATCTTGCTCATACGGGGGCTCAAAAAATTGGAAATTTTCCATTAATTGGAAAAAAATTCAAATGGCTGCCATTTTGAAACGGCTCGGCCGATTTTGCTCAAGTGCAATACCAGACCACTCCTTGTGGATATCTTACTCCCACAAAAATTTCAGCCTCCTAGATTCAAAACTGCGACCTGAAATGAGATGACAAAAACCGGGCTCATGGAATTTTGAAGGGACACCCTGTAGAAGTGATGGGACTTTTGGAAATTTTTTCAACGAAAATCTAACGTCATTCGAATAATTTACAAGAATCCAAAATTTCGTTCACTAATCTTGAAAGATAAAGCTACAGGAGCGTTTTGAAAATCGAAATTTCGCGATTTTGGAGAAATATATACAGGGTGTCCCAATATTCCATGGACATGGAGCAACCACAGATTACTGAGGTAAAAAAAAGTCGCTCGGACCAAACTTATCTCTATACCAAAATGCTTCGTTTGTCCGCTAGAGGGCTTCAAAGTCTTTTGAAAATTTTAGTTTTTTTGAAATAGCTCAAAGTCGGCTGATTCAAATTCGATGAAATTTGGTAGGTAAATGTCTTATTGAAAGTACTAATTTCTGATGTACATGATAATTTGACGGAAACCCGGGAAGGGGTGAAACTACCCCTACCCTCCATTAAAATTGATCGTAATTGTTGATAGGGTAGCAGGAACGCTGTTCATGTTTTTTTGTTTTAAAGATACATCGTTTTAGCCCATTTTTGGTCTCCTACAAAAATCTGTATCTTTCCGAGGTGCTATGTGATAAATTAAATTAGTCGATGATAACTAAATTTTTATTTAATTATTTTAATTTGAAATCAAATTTTCAATTGTCAGGTGATTATTTTATCTAATCTCATAAAAGATGCTCGATGTGGGCGCCGGTTTCGACCCTAGAAAGTTCCATCCTGCGCAAAAAAATGATTTTAACTTTTCTTGGAACCTCGTCGTTTTGCAAACTGTTTACTGCGTTTGAAAAAAATCGTTTGCAAACACCTGAAAAAAAAAACGAACCATACTAAACATCTTTTATGAGATTAGATCAAATAATCACCTGCACAATTGAAAATTTGATTTCAAATTAAAAGAATGACATAAAATTTTGGTAATGTGTCATCGTCTAATTTATTTTATCACATAGCACCTCGGGGAGATACAGATTTTTGTAGGAGACCAAAAATGGGCTAAAACGATGTATCTTTCAAACAAAAAAACATGAACAGCGTTCCTGCTACCCTATCAACAATTACGATCGATTTTAATGGAGGGTAGGGGTAGTTTCACCCCTTCCCGGGTTTCCGTCAAATTATCATGTACATCAGAAATTAGTACTTTCAATAAGACATTTACCTACCAAATTTCATCGAATTTGAATCAGCCGACTTTGAGCTATTTCAAAAAAACTAAAATTTTCAAAAGACTTTGAAGCCCTCTAGCGGACAAACGAAGCATTTTGGTATAGAGATAAGTTTGGTCCGAGCGATTTTTTTTTACCTCAGTAATCTGTGGTTGCTCCATGTCCATGGAATATTGGGACACCCTGTATATATATATATATAAATATATATATATATAAATATATATATATATAAATATATATATATATATCGTGGGCAGGTGAATTTTGGAAAACTACTTTTTCGTGATCTGGGGGTCATGATCGATGGACATTTGATGAGTTTGGGTGATTTTCGAAAAGTGATGTCGTCCTCAATAGTGTATTTTTTGTTAAAAAATACACTAAAAGGTCCTAAGTATTTTTTCTCGTAAAATCGAAATCTGCAGTAGAAAACAAAAGTTCTAAGGGTAGGTGACATTGTTCTGTCTTATGATAGGTACATTATGTACTTGTTTAGTAATCAATATTGAAATGTTATAACTGCATATTATAATTTCCACCAAATTGCTGCATTTTTTTGTTTAGTTAAAAAAAAATTATTTCTTATAATTTTTTTTACCTCTTCAAGTAGCACCAAAAGTAAATTTCCTGATTCTTTGTCCAATAATATTCAAAATTTCACAAAGCGATATCAAAACTCTGAGATTACTCAGAAAATATTTGAATATATTTCGTTATGGTCAATTGTACTTGGTTATGTAGGTTGATTTTGATGATATACCAAATTTACATAAATTATTATCATAGTCCACATATTGCATCTATTTATTGGCCTTGTTTCGAAAGAAACGGGAGATCGCGTACAGCGCTGTATGCTTACTACATTTTCGACATTCCAATTGAAATTCAGTATACCTAAGTGAGGTTGCTCAAACTTATTACTGCCCACTGGTCATTACTGCCAACCAGTCCATTGCCAACATGACGGAATGCAGGAGAACGTCATTGGGTGAGCCCGCTGGGCTTGGACCTCCTGGTTCGGAAGAGTGAAGAGTTCTGATTTCCTCTCGTTCTGCAAGTACCCAGTTATTTTGCAATGCAATTCACCGCGGGCTTCATTGTCTGACAATCAGCTTATCGTGATCAGGGCGACAATTGCCTGTAATTACTTCACTTTCAATCTCTTGTAATTAAGCTGTGTCTACACTACTTCTTCACCAAGTTAACTCGTAGTTATGTTGTCAGCTTATTGAAATTAATTGGTCATCAATAATTCTAGTCGTGTCTTATGAAAAAAAAAACTTATGATAATATTATTTATTGTTTTTTTGAGGATAATGTTCTTGCCTTAAAGTTACGATTAAACAAAAATTCATAATGTAGACAAGCTCTTCAACGTGAAATTTAATGAAGGCCAGGGTATAATTTATTGAGAAATTTCTCAACAGGTGGCAACTCTTTAGATGTTTCCTGAGTACTATACGATTATTTATTTTAGTTTATCTTCCGTTTATACAAGTTCACATAAACAATTACTCACTATTTTGCATCTGGCTGCTATAAACAATAATAGTTTTGGTCAGCTAATTAATCATTGAAGTTATTCTAATTCCTGTTGATATGTTCGGGAGTTGAGCACCAAACATGTGAACATCAGCACTCCAAGGATGGTCGGATTTGAGCCTTGTATAGGAGGAGAAGCTCTTGAGGTGTATAAAATTTCTTTGTGGGAAATAGTGTACCGAGATTCTGAGAAGCACTCTTTGCCAGACCTGCAACATGGTGATGCGAAGACATGTTCGCTCCCAGACTCACGCCAAGCAAACGAAGAGATGACGATGGCCAAGAGACTGTCCATCTATCACTTTATCTGGCTCCAAAACATGATCTTTTTGGAGAAGATGACAGGCTGGGATTTCCCTGCTTTAAACTGGACTTAATATCTATTGCCAATGTCAGAATCTATTGGAGTTTTTTGCTGAGTAGTTGTTACTCTCTGCGAAAATGTGTGTCGATGGCAGATGTTCGCGCATCTACATACAAGAACTGTTATCGGCGGGACTTTATATTGGTTTTCTGTTATTTGGAGCAAATCGGTGATATAATTAATTATAAGAAAGAGAGTCAGAGATAAACTTGAACCCTGGGATATGGCGGCATTGATAGAAAAGGTTTCTGAAAGAACTCCATCGACAGCCACCTGACAGGAGCGAGCCATAAGCAGAACTTCTCAGGCAAGCAGATTCAGAACTTGTCAGGCAAAGTACTGCCAGAACAACTAAGTAGCTTGTAGAAGAAGATGATTAGCTAAAAAACTGTTCGATTATGAACTAATTGCGAAAACAATCCTTGTTTTTAAAACAATAATAGAGCAATTAATTATTTAATTAGGAGAAAGGTATTTTCCTCACTTAGCGGTAAATTAGGCTGTAATTATTAATATTTACAACTTCCGAAAGAAATACTGGAGAGAAATAAGTATACGAAGAATAACATTCCTATAAATTCTCGTTAGTATAGTGAAACGTTACATGGCGTTAATAAGTAATTGGGAACTCATTAACAGTGTTATACCTATACCAACATCGAGGAAGAAAACAATATTATTATATTACTGGTGTAGGTTATTGTATAAAAAGCGCCAAAGCATAGTAGCATATTCTTCTCGTTTGAACGAATAAATGAAAAATGTTGTTGTTAAAAATTTTGAAAAGTAAAAGCAAAATTTTCTATACAGAATGATAATATCTTGAAAAATAAGAATATCTATAATTTTCCAAGGCCACACTTGACGAGACAATTAAACAATAAGTAAAAAATCTAACAATCCATTTTAATCCATAACAATAACAAGATTTTCCTTACGAAAATCTTGGCCTGTCGGCGGCGTCGGGCCTTCGGCCCTCCATGGCGGGCCTTCGGCCCGTAGTGTCGGTAGATCCCAGTCAAAGTTGAAATTTGTCAATATATATAAAAATATTTCATCGGGGTGTAGTAGCCGGGAGTCTTTTCATTACGCTAAAATTACAAAATGGCCGCCATCTTGATTCTTCGAATCGAAAAAAATTATTTCCTTCGGTCGCGTTCACGGAATTTCCGCATAGGTAATATGACATTAAGTTCTGTACTCTATTTTTCACGGCGCATTTTTAAAATTTTAAAAATAATAATCACTCCAAATTATTAGTGAAAGACCAATAGTACATCGCAATTAATTGTAAAACAATTATTTCAAAAATGCATAAGAAAAAACAGAAAGTAGCCCGAACAGGATCGGCGGATAACTATCATTATAATAATGAGCGGGGCAACGAACGACCGAGCCCGCGCTCCGGCACGTCCGACTGTCCTTCTAATTTTCCCAATCGTGCATAAAGAATAAGACAAAAAAAAATAAAAAAGGATTAATATAGATTTTTTAATAAAAATAAAAGTGTAAGCTAATTTTAGAGCAGCGTGAAACTTTTTTATTTTTCGTTTAAAGTAGCGCCATAATCGAGTCGAAATGAAGCCAACACTTCAAATTATGTGTCGAAGAAAAAAATTTTACATAAGTTGAACTGTGTCGTCGATGGAGGAAGAAATATTTGAAACACGTCTAAACAGTCTCAATGACCTGGCGAAGTTTTTCCGAATTTTGACAGTTTTGCCAACGGTTAAGGAAAAAAACTATATCCATCTTTTTTGTAGGTAAAGGACGTCTCTATCATAAAGCTTTGTTATTTTTTCGATCGGTAGACAATATTTCGAAAAAAATTCGAAAGCATGCGTTAAAGAGTAGCATTTGATCAGTTGTTGTTTTAAAGAAACGATTCCCGCTCTTAAATCGGGAATTTTTCGGGAAAATGTTTCAGATAGTAAATTAGCATTTAAAAAACTATTCAAAAAAGGTCTGATTTGATTTTTAGCTAGGATGCACCGTTTTCATAAATTTTTTTTTTTTGTGATTTTTAGAAAAATGGACAGATTTTTTGTTTTTTTGAATAAATCGTTCTTGCCGACTTTTCACGTAAAAATCATGGGTATCTTTTTTGTAGGCAACAAACGGCTCTATCTCACTGTTTTGTTATTTTTTCGAATAAATTTTGAAAACAATTTGAAAAAATCGAAAAATCATGCGAAAAGAGTATATTCTATTCTTTGAGGGCCGATTACCGCTCACCTAATAATTTTTTCGAAAAACGATCTTTACAAAGTTTGTACGTCCATTTTTTCCCTAAGTAACTGTACTAGCAGAATCTGTCCGCGATGTACCGTTACCGAGAAACAAATTCTTGTGTCGGGATGTTGAAAAATAAAGTGCGTCCCTGAAAGGGGGCCTTAAAATTCTCGGATCCGGCCCATTTTCAATAGGTCGTATTTGGGGGTCCAGAGCTTCGTACCTACCGAGTTTCATCTCGATCGGTGCAACTTTCGGACACAAATTAGAGTGTTTCCTAGGCTATTCCCGAAAAACCCCGAAATTCCTGGAAAATAGACACTTCCCGGGAACGGATCCCGCTCATTTTCAATAGGCGTCGTGGGACCGTGCGCCGCTTCAATCGAGCCAAATTTTATCTTTATCTTTTATCTTTCCCAGATGAAAACTGACGACTGTAGAGTGTTTCCTGGAAAAGTCACAGACCCACAGACCGGGTGACAGACATTTTAGCGGCGATACTTTCCAGATACTTACTCAAAATTAATTAAATTTATATTTTCAATATAAATTTAAATTGAATTGTTTAATTAATTAATTGTAAATTGTATTATTTTCGTAAGTAATAATAATAATAATAATAATAATAAACTAAAAAGTGCTACTCTGCAGCGTTAAATGGTTTGAAAAGTACAATGTCCTCAACAATTACCGTCCATTTTATGCTTCAACATCTCTCGTATGACCTATTTATCAAAGAAATTATAAGTTACCTACGTTTATTATTGTTACGTTGTTTTATGGTCCCAATTATTATTATTACACCTCAAAGCTGCCAAAATTTGTCCATATTATGAAAGTCCTATAAAACATCCAATAGTTGTTTCAAAATTTATTAAATAAGAATCATAAAATTTAACGGCAATAATATCTTTCGTTGGCCGTGTAGGCATAATATTACGACAATGACATGTAATGTCGATAAAGGTTATTATCAATGGTCTTGCTTTCATTCTAGTCATCCGAGATTCGTCGACAATACAAAGCTGCATTGCACTTATGTTTGCAGTTCAACTTTCAAGTCTTCTTAAATTAGTAACTTGCATAATTTTAAAGTGGCAGTGGAGCAATATTCATTAAATATAAATAAAAAAGCATATCACAATAATATTTTCCCAATTACTCATTTGTTTTATCTTCTGCATGTCATCTTACTTAGCCAGAAACTTTATTATTCATTGAAATAAAGAATTTTTGTCGCCTATTACAGTGGTGAAAACAGAAGAACAATTCAAAGTTCACGTCATGAGATATTCCCAAAAAGGCAATTTTGGATATAAAAATAGGAATATCTTATAACGTAAACTTTCAATTGTTTTTCTGTTTTCACCACTGTAATAAGCGACAAAAATTCTTCATATTTGCTAATTTAACCGACTTCATAGCTCCAATAACAACGAAGTTACCAATGGTGAACAGAAAAAAATAAAGAATAGGCGATTTTTCATCACCCTGTGTACAGTAAAGCTCATACGTAAAAAAAAAGTTAATTATCTGGGAATTAGACTACATTTATGTTTTGAATACACCCTTAATAGAAAAAAAAACCGGAGAAACTACCCATTTTTCATTCTTCCATGACTATTACGCCCCCTAGCGGTAGTTTTAGAAGCTCAAAAATATTTTCCTGCGATTTTTTGGTGTCACTTTCCTCCTAAAAAATGTTACCCTAAACCTGTGTGACCAGCCGTTCCTGAGATATGGTTGGCGTCCATTCTTAGTTGCCCACCCGGTACATTAGAATTTAAAACATTAGGGTTTAATTTTATATCAGTATGCAGAGATTCTATTAAATTAGGGTTGAAAACATACATATTTTTGGGAGCAGAAAAATCTACTCGCTTGTTCACTTATTTTGTCATAATCCGATATAATAGAGTAATTTTTATTTACCTACTCCCGTTTACTCCTATCTGTTTACTACTGTTTGCGAGGTTTGACAGAGCTGTCAACTGTCAAACTTTCGTTGACAAAATTGTTGACAGTGAGAATAGTAACCACATCGCCCCCATCCCATTCACCAACCGGTAAAACGAGAAAAAATTAATGATTCGTGAATTTTAAAAATTACAGATTTGACAGCTCAACCTCTCGACAGGTTTCCGTTTTCGAAAAAAAATTTCCAAACAAAATTTTTAATTTTTTTGTCAACATTATCGACTCACGTCATAAAAAATTGGGGTTGCTATTTAAGAAATTTGACTTGCCACCACCCCCTGCGGAGGGTGGGATAGGTGGGGGATGATTGTGCCTTCAAACAATGCCTCCCTAACAACCATACAACTTTTGTCTACAACTCTTTTTCGGACATCACCGTTCCGAAATATTTCCCTGGTGAGATTAAAATGGATTACCTACCGGTAGGTGTTATAACGATGTTAATTTTATATTTACAGAATTCGAAATTAGAGAAGAAATAAATACGAAGAAATGAATGAAGGTACAATATTAAGTAAAAACTATCATTCAAAAAGAAAATTAAAGTTAAAAATTTGTACAATTGAGATTAAAAAGAAAGTTTTTCAAAAGAAGGTTATTGTACCTACATGTTACACAAAAGATCGTAAACCACTACTTTAAAGTTATTCAAAATAAAAAAATACAAATAAAACAGAAATGATCAAAATCGGTTATTTAATAAAAAAGATATTGTAAGAAATAATTTTCAACCCTCAATATCTCTGTGGGAGTACAAAATTAGATACGGATACTGCTGACATATTATGGGACACCCTATATTAATTATGAGTCCAGTAACTATAGCTAAATAAAACCAAGAGTAAGAAAAATGAATCTTGAAACTTGATTTTTGATGGAGTAGTATACACTTAATTTGCTGAGTTCATACATCTATCTGTCGAAAGGTGTGTCAGAATTTCTACACTTGGTCGGCCTAAAGTCTCTTGATCGTGAAACATTGATAATAATAATTCAAGAATTAATTGTGAAAGAAGTAATTTGAATTTTTGATGTTGAATAATTTAGCAAGAAATTATCGAAAAAATTGTTAAATAGAAAAAATATTAAAAGCGTTGATTAACGCAATCGAGGAGGTATAAGTAATTTTCTGATAATGATATGAGTTGCACAATGAATAAAAACAAAACATATGTTAAAATGTACCCTACAAAAGGAAACTAAGCAATCTATTTTGCAAGCTTCTTCTATCTATATCGTCATTTTTTACTACAAAGAGACACAGAATACATGGAAATGCATGCAATTAATGCGTATATTTAATTTTATAATTGTTACAACCATGTTAAGACAAGAAAGACATGTATCTAGCGACTTCATGCTTCATGCAAGACTCCCGAGATTTCATGCGTTATTAAAAAATTAAAATATAGAGGTAACTTTACTTGGAACGAGATCTTTGCATTATTTTATATTTGGTGTCAAAAGTGGTCAAGTGGAATGAGTTTTCTAAATGAAAAACTCTAAAAAAGTGTGGTAATAATTATGAAAAGTTTCTTTACCGGGTGTTACTGTGTTAGTTCAAAGAAACTGTAGTGGGGAGTATTATGAGCAGTTACAAAAAAAATTCATCAGTATAGTGGAAATTACTGTTAAGAAGCTGTTAAGAAAGAGCCACCGGTGCAAATTTACAAGAGAAGGGGCAATATAAAGAATAATTGCAGTATACAGGAGAAATAATCAGGAAAAAAATAGGCTGATCTTATTTTTATTGTAGCGCTAATGATATAAAGTACCTATTTAAAGAAATATGATGAGATACATGGATTTTACAGTAACATGAATCAATGAGAAGGCATTAAAGGAGACTAAGAGAGAGACGGCAGACCAGAATTATTGTACGTTGAATATGCAGCATAAAAATAAATGTGGGTGGACCAATTGGAGGAGTACCTTAACAGGGTGTTATGTAATTGAATATCAATATTTAAGGGGGTGATTTTTGGGTCCATTTTAAAAAGAAAACTTCATAAGAACGTATGTCCTAAAAGTCTTAACTTTTGAGATACAGGGTGGTAAAGTTTTTAAAAATAAATAATTTTTCATAATATCTGTAATACCACTCTGGATTTTCTAATGAAATTTAATAGACAGGTATTACTCATCAAGAGCCATTTTTTCATGTACCACATTTCGTTTTATCTCCACTAGTCACATCTTGCAGAATAATATTTTTATATTTTTTTATTGTCATTTAACGACAATCTTGTGACAATGTAGAGAAACAGATTTTATTTTTTTAGGCGAAAACCGTGCTTCGGTCTAAAAAAAAAATAAGTAATCAAATTTGCTTGGAAATGAATGGGGATTCCAAAAATGATTTCTATTTGAACAGAAATCAATGGAGTACCATCAATGTCTGCTAAAATATGCCGGTAAAATTCTGCACGATCGTGCACCATCCTCACTAATGGAAATAAAATGAAACGTGGTACATGAAAAAATGCCCTTTGATGCGTAATACCTGTATACAAACGTTCATTAAAATATACAGAGTGATATTACAGATATTACGAAAAAATGATTTATTTTAATAGGACTTTATCACCCTGTATCTCAAAAGTTAAGACTCTTAGGACATACGTTCTTATGAAGTTTTCTTCTTAAAATGGACCCAAAAATCACCCCTTTAAATATTGACATTCAATTAAATAACACCCTGTAATGATGTAAAGGTATAGTATGAAAAGCTAAGCGGAAGCTGGATGAGTTTGAAATAAAGCTTTGAGTTTGAGAGTATAGGCAATACATTTGATATGAATTTACAAATTACCAGAATCTTTAGGAAATATCCCAAGAAATGTTTAGGTAAGACCTTGTTTTAATCAGTCGAGAAGTTGAGATTAAATAATGTAAGTATGTATATCGATTCCGGAAGTAAATGTTAGATTGCAAAAAAGTCGGTACCTATCTTTGCTAGCCTTAAATGCAAAGTCCTAATTCAGAAAATGTAGTCTACGATTAATCGAACATTATGCAAATCTGGTTTTTACCACCGTGCTTGTATAAATAAAGTGAATAACCTTACCGAAGTGAAGACAGATTTCTTATACTAATTAATAGGAAATGCTTTTAGAAATTGACAATAAAGCTTAGGGGCATTAATCAGTGTGTATTGTATTGTTAGGCATACAGAACACCTAGGGTCGTTAACAACTTAATAGGCACCTGACAGTAATATACTGAGTACAACCAAACAAGTTTCGATGTAGATATAAATACTCAATCAAAATATTGACCATTATTAAGGTCTGCATAGTGAAAGAGTGCATTAATCATTGGTGGCTCGTAACTTTATTTTTTTTGTCAAATAAAACTGCCATAAAAAACGTGATCTTGACTGTTATTTTTTATTTATAGTAAAATGGGATTAACAACTCCTTGAATATCAACTGCATGAGGCTTAACTGAGGATCTAATGTCGTTGGTGTTCTTATAATTTAATTTATCTGTTATCGCATACACGTCTTTGGTTATTGATATAATACACATTTGAAAAAGCACCTTTCACCATGGTCAAAAAATACTCCTCCATTTCAATTTGAAAAAGGTCGGCACACGGAGAAATTCCTTTCACTTCTTACTGCGACTACTGGTAATCACATTTTTAGGAATTAATTACATCTGTACACGATGTGAATCACGAAATCATCAGTTCACAATTAATTCCTGCATTAACTATGAATTCCTCTTAAGAGACATTACATATTCTTTCGGAAGTGTATAGATAGATAGGTAATTACCTATACCTAGGAATCTCGATGTTTTTTATTCAAGCATCTACATCTGGTTATGCAAGCTAACCTAGTCTCGGAAAAATTTATCTCGTTTTCAACTAAATAGCTACAAAGACGACTATATTCGTATTATATGTTTTAATATGTCGTAAGGAGAATTTCATCACAATTATTCACCATTTGGAAATTTACCGAGAATTTTCTTTTAGACCTAATATTATTTCTACCGGTGTCATAACTGATTATTTACGTTTTCCTATGATCACCTGAGGCTTCAGAGGCTTAAAATATAAATTTATTGATGAAAGAAAGATGAGATGACTGAAACAATTGGCAATAAGTTAGTATGTCATGGGTGCTTACATATTATAATGTGTGTCGTTATATTAATTATGTTACGTTCATTAATAAGTTAGAACAGAGACCAGGTACCTACAGGTGCCCGGAAATTGTGCGCAAAAAATTACAGGAGCTGCTACCAATTGAACAAAAAATTGCCAAAAGTACCCAAAACATTTTTTCATAAATTCATAAATTAATATCCAAGAAAATTACAGCTCTTCAAAGTTGTTTTTTTAAAATCAATATTTTTTAATTACCTCTTATCCGGTGCATTTGTGTAATTCTTCAAATTTGAATTAAAGTTTCTTTACGTGCTTGCTTGTCCCAAATTAGACTTGAATTTCTCAAAGCCAAAGAGCCTTAACACTCCCTGACCTTGAGTAAAATGTTGATAACTTTTTTCTTAATATTTTTTTCTGAATTCTGAAGATGTACAATCGAAGAGCATAAGAAAATATATATTCGGTAAAGGTCCTCTTGTCCCATCGCGATAAAATGAGTTTTTCCGAGAATAACATTTTTAAAAATTTGCTATCACTAAACTTGACCACAAAAAATTTGAACCGTTCTTAATAATATGAAAGCATGCTTTGGGAGCAACTGCGGGGGTTGCATAGGAAACAAGACGTTTGCTCTCTGAATTGAATTTTGAGAAAAAATAATTATTTAATTCAATTTTCATGTATCAAGATAATTCATATCAAGATAAGCTGAATTTGTGAAATAACACGAGAAATTTTGTCTCTTCTATTCTTTCTACGGACGAAGCTAGCTTTGGGCATGATGGCGTGTTCAATCTTCATAATGGATATTATTGATTTGGTGAAAATGCTCACTTGGAGGTAGAACACGGTTACCAAAATTAGTTTACTGTTAATGTCTAGGGCGGCATAATAAAATACCATTTATTTGAACCATACTTCTTTCCACACAGACTGAATGATGCAATTTATTTAGATTTTTTAGAAACCAGGTGGCCATTTGGCGGAACTTGCCTGTTTAGGTAAGAAATACGATGCGGATGCTCTATGATGGTGCGCCGCCGCATTATGCAGTAGGGGTAAGAGATTTACTCAATGAAACTTTGCCTGAAAGATGGTTAGGATGGAGAGGGCTTGCACAGTGAGCTCCTAGATCGGCTCATCTATATCCAATTGCCTTATTTGTGAGTTTTCTAAAAAATGTGATAGAAGCTTAGACAATATTTTTTCAAGTTGAATCAGCACCTTAATTTTTTGCCTACATTTTCCTGACACTCTGTTTCTACAACACTGAACAAATTGACTATTTGAAAGTACATTTTGTGTCGCAATGGATTTCTGTATTGTATACAAAAAAGTGCTCTTGGTCAAAAACTCTAACCATTTTGAAGATAAACAGAATTTTATGACGAAATACATAATAGTAGCAACATGTTTTGCTGTGGACAAAAACATTCTATTTGTTTAGATTTTTTTTTATAATTTGTGTCATATGAAAAAAGTTAGATTTACGCTCAATTGATTGGGAGATCAATGGTTCCTGAGAGATCGGCAAAAAAAATATATTTTTCCCCTGTATCGCGCAAACGATTAATGAGTTTGCGGATCCATGTCAATAGGAACTTTTCTTCTTAGAAAAAAACAAGGAATTGTCAGACCTTTTATTTCCCTACATATGATTTGAGAATGACCTTGTACAGATAATATTTTGATCTTCTAGTCATAAAAATTTCAGTTTATGAATAAAAAAAACACTTTTAATTTTTCAAACTTTACGAAATTAACCAGATATTAATATGCGAGGTAATATTAATTGTTATGAATTTGTTTATAATAATTAGAGATATATTATGGATTATCAAAACTCCAATAATTATGGAAACAATAAAATAAATAGCCTTGAGAATTCAAATATGTATATGTCACCTGCACAATATTGCATTAGGATTAAAAAAAATTACATCCTGTCAGGACACTTCAATAGAGCACTTCTCTCTAGAACTATCACTGAGAAAAATATTTTGTACTGCTAACCAAAAATCTATTAGCCATTAAAAAAAGTGGGGGGCCGATGAAGATGTCCTGTTGAGAATATACAGGTCCCTCATACGCTCAAGACTTGATTATAGCAGCTTCGTATACATGTCAGCTACAGAATCCGACCAAAAACCTCTCAATACAGTCCAAAACACAGCACTGCGAATCTGTCTAGGAGCCTACCGTTCCAGCCCTGTCGAAAGTCTCTACTGTGAGGCTAATGAACCACCTTAAATTATGGCTGAGACGTCGGCAAATTCTACTGCTATACTTTGCCAGAATATCAGCTAATCAACAAAATCTTGCTTCATCACTAATAAACTCCCTAATCAGTCAAGGCCACAACCGCTACCGCAAATTCTCTCCCCCCTCCTTCGCAACATAGACCTCACCCAGACAACCTTAAAACCTATTTTCTCTTTCTCGCCCTGGGACAAGTCACTGCCAAAAATCAACACCTCCCTCACCAGATACAACAAACTTGAAACTCCACATGAAGTAATAAAACAAGCCTTCCTAACTCTAATCAACTCGTTCCATTTTGATAAAATCCTCTACACGGATGCTTCCAAATCTGAATCTGGCGTAGGCTGTGCAGTCACCTCTACTAACCGAGTCATCATAACAAGTCTTCTACCGTCTTTCTCCAGCGTCCACACAGGTGAAGTTTTTGCTATCCAACAAGCCTTGAACTCACTAACTTCCGACCACAAGCAAGTAGCCATATGCACAGATTCACTTGCCGCCATCCAGTCTATTAACAACATTTATACAGACCATCCCCTAGTATCGGCCATCCACGACTCTTCCAATAAACTTGCCTCCCTTGGAGTAGCCATTACTATAATTTGGATTCCATCACATGTCGGCATACCTGGAAACGAGAAAGCCGACCAGGAGGCCAAACAAACCACATCATCAAACGCAACTCCTGAAAGAGTTCAAATCCATACTGATCTCAAAGCCCACTTCAAACGCTCCACGAGAATCTCTTGGCAAATCCACTGGAATACAATCCCCTCCAAGCTGCAGGAAATCCATCCCTCAGTAAAACCAGTTGAACTACCTTCTATGAGCAGAAGAGAACAAATTGTCATCAGAAGACTGCGAATTGGCCACACCCGGATAACACACAAACACCTAATGGCTACCGAGGACCCACCTGTATGTAGAAAATGTTTCCACCCCCTTACCGTTAAACACATAATTATAGACTGCCCTCACTACGAGATAAGCCGGCAAAATAAATGCCTATCACAGTGCATACGGGAAATCCTCAGTTCCCCCAGCCAGATACCACGTCTCATTGAATACCTGCAAGACATAGACTTCTACCATGAAATATAAGAAATGGATCCAAGAATCAATGCCAGCTTCAATTCTTTATGATACAGATTTTAATAGAACTAATGTAAATGCAAATGCAAATGTTCCTCTTCTTGTATAATATTACAATATTGTAAGTGTACTGTTAATGTGTCAATGGCCATCTGATGTCGAGACACGATAATTTAAATAAATGAAATGAATGAAAAAAATACCTCTATTTACATAGGGGTATCTCTTTTGAAAATAAGTTTCTTCTGCTAAATAGTACTTGCTTTTTAGCAGTTAAAAGGTTTCTAAATACCTAATAATTGTTTTTTAGTCACAAAAAAGCCATCGTTTAATCTTTAGAGAACTTCTCTTCAACCATTGAAAACTATTTTTTAATTCGGGAAAAGTTCTTTTGAACCACAAATAGTTTCCATTGATCAGGCAGAATTGAGATGGAGGAAAGGAGAGAAATTGGAAGTTTAACAAGCCAATATATTTTGAATATTTTATTATATACAGGGTGTATCTAAATAACACCGAAAAAAATTAAGGGGTGATTCTGTGATGAAAATTAAGGGGGGTATTTGGTATAGAATTTTTCGAAAAAACTCTCCCCGAAAAAGTTACACCTTAAAAAAAGAAATATTATTGAAGAATTAAAAAAAAATGGTTTTAATTTTTTATTTTCCCTGTATATTAAGCTAAAGACACGAAAATTGGTTAATATTAAATGTCAATGAAACTACATATTGTGAATTTTTTTCAACCCTGAAGTATGCTTAGAAGGGATTGAAATAGTCAACCCCTAAGATATTTTACCACACAATTTTTTTTTTTAGATTAAAAATTTTCCTTAAAAAAACACGGCTGAATAGCTCAATGAATCTACAAACTTTTTTATCTTCACAAGTTGTTTCGAAAACTTAAGCATTTACGAGAAAAAAAATAAATGAAATGCATTTTCACAAAGATGAGCAAACGCGAGGATATTTTGCCTTATAAGGTCTAGTGGTCTGTGTTTTGCAGTGACATTCGTAAAAACAATAATACTGATAGCATTATTATTGTATTGTTGACCTTCAACAGTTTCTTTTTTCATTATTTGTTTACTATTGTTTTAGTTGTAAGAATCTTTGCCAAATTTTTTGGTTGGCTATTATTGTTCAATAAAACACTATTTATAACATGAGCTTGCAATACATTTATTTTTTTCTCTTAAGTGCGCAAGTTTCAGAAAAAACTTATGGAGATAAAAAAGTTTGTAGATTAATTGAGCTATTCAGCCGTGTTTTTTTTTAAGAAAAATTTTAATCTAAAAAAAATTGTAAGGTAAAAATATCTTAGGGGTTGACTATTTCAATCCCTTCTAAGCATACTTCAGGGTTGAAAAAAATTCAAAATATGTAGTTTCATTGACAATTAATATTTATCAATTTTCGTGTCTTTAGCTTAATATACAGGGAAAATAAAAAATAAAAACCATTTTTTTTTTAATTCTTCGGAGGGGTGTAACTTTTTCGGGGAGAGTTTTTTCGAAAAATTCTATACCAAATACCCCCCTTAATTTTCATCACAGAATCACCCCTTAATTTTTTTCGGTGTTATTTATATGTATATAAAAAAAAAACAAAATGCTCACTCTATTTTATTAAATTAGATATTACTAGGCATTTATTTAAATCCAATAATTTGATTCACTCAAACTTTACATGCAACTTCCCAAACTGCGCACAATCACTTGTATTTAGATAAATCACTACACTACATTTAAACAAGTGAAGCTGATTAGATTTAACTCCTGCTAATGACATTCAGTGTTCTTTGAATTAAGAAAAGTAAAATGCTTTGTCAATTATTATTATTGCCATCGATAATTTGTAACGGGCATTTTTGCCCTGAATAAGATTTTCACAAAAAAACTTTCTGATTCTACAAATTAAGCTTTTGCAACCAAAAAGAGCCCTCCACGTCTAGAAAGGCGATTGACTATGTTTAAAAAAAAACATTTTTATTAATCACTTGTAATATTTATCATAGAAACGCGTTTTTAGTTGTTAAAAAGTTATTTTTAATTTCAAAAAAGTAATTTTAATCACACATAAGAACTCTTGCTGGATAGTGGTTTTAAAAAATGTTTCGTTATCATTAAAAAACACCCTATTGAAATAAAACCAAACTGTTTAAAAAAGTGATTTTTTCCGCTGCTAAAAAGTAACATTGCAGTGATTAAATTGGCGGTAGCGAAAGTAATTCCACCAAAAAACTAAATTTTCTCAGTGAATTACGTCTCACGAACTGTTTGATTATTTAAAAAAATTAAATTTTTTTAATTTAGGTGGAGACTGCGTGAAGGGTGACCTATATGTGCAAAGAAACCCACAAATATGATTGTCATCAAGAAAGTGGAATTATTGTTGTCTGTTCTGAATATGGTGATCTCAATTTATTTCTGACACTGTTATTATTCTTCATGCGTGTAATTAAACGCATCATTAAGTAACACTCAAACGAAAGTTTAATCATTATTGTGAGTTGTTCGGTAACTAAACGAAATAGGTATTAAGGTCACCTATAGTTTTTCTCCCATTGTTACCCTCTTAATCTATCTGCAATGCTCCTAATATCATTCATGAAATTCTTGTTTGATAGATATATGAATCATAATAAATAATTAGGTACCTACATTTTGTTTTAGCGGAGTAGATTTTTAGGAATAGCATTAGGTACGGTTTATATACTGATGTTAATATTTCATATCTTGATAAGGTGTGCTCATTTATTTATTTTTTATTTAACTTCAAGCGTTGCTTTTTCGTTTTATAAGAAAAAACATCATTTACTCGTATTTCTTGGGTTTCGCGTTGAGAAGATTTTTTTTTTAATTTTTAAGATCAGCAAATTTTTCTCATTGTCTGCCGTTGTCTGTTTAAATATTAAATAAATCAATAAATCAAGAATAATGAATGGCATTTTATTCCAGAGAATTAATTTCGATTGTTTTGTCAATATTCGAATATTCTCTTTTAATAATCGCAATTATTGAGAAACGAACTTTGAGGTTTTCATTACATTTTTACACCAGGTTTAGTGCTCAATACAGTGTTAAATTTATATACACATGTAAGTAAATAGGTAGCCCTTCGTCTTTTTCCCGCTTTACTTCATAAGTTTATTGTTGTACCTACCATAGCAACTTCATCTTCGTTTCAATTTTAGCATGCAAAGTTTTAACATAAGTACCTAGAATAAAAAAGTTCCATAATATAGGTATAGGTATTATTTATTTATTTATTTATTTATTCATTTATTTAGGAAGTACTCCACAGAAAATTAATTCCAATTGGTACATTACATTTACATACATCACAAATGATTAAAATATTATTAAAATTATTACATTATAGGTAGGTATACTATAAGTTCCTAATATGATAGCAATATACAGGGTGATTCAAAATTCAGTGCAAAGATTTTAAGGGCGTATTTACCAGCCAAAAATAAGAATTTTTTTCATATAATCGTATGTCCTAACTTGTTTTGTTTTCTAGATACAGAGGGGGTCAAATTTTGAAAAAAAAAATCGAATTTTATCAATGTTTCAAAAACCTCTCAGCCGATTTAAATAAAATTTTATAGGCTTATTTGTTGTCATAAGGGCCTACCTTTGATGGGAATAACATGAATTTATAATTTCCAGTGGCGTCTCAGGGGGCTACCTACTTGAAACTTATAGGTAAAATTATGTTAAGTCATGCACTGCTCTTTTGACAATTTATATTTTTTTTAGACTATAAGCGGTCAATAATGTAACTTTCTTGCCTCTTGAGCTTTACTCGTATCTAGCTTTGTTTCCGAGGAAAAAATCAAAATCTGTGCCTGGTATTAAAACAAGTAAGTAGGGGGCTGTGACTTTTGTTAGCAGTAATTTGTTTTTCTCTCTAACCATGACACATTTGTCGTTATTTATATTTTGGTGTTTACAGTCGGTTTAGTTTTTTGTGTGGCTGTTTTTCATTTTTCTGTCCTTTCCACAATGGAAAATAAATTTTCAATTTTCAAAATTTTACACCCTGTATCTAGAAAACGAAGCAAGTTAAGACATACGATTATATTAAAAAAAATCTTATTTTTGGCTGGTAAATACGCCCTTAAAATCTTTGCACTGAATTTTGAATCACCCTGTATTTATGATCATATTTTGTTAATGGAAAATTTACAAGAAAATCCCCGAAGGTTTTTAAATTCTGAATTAATAGAAACTAAACTCCTGGTAATTTCATTCACTATTTTAGTTTCTACGATGGGTATATAACCAGTAAAATACGCACTGTTATTTGTGTTGTCTACATCGGCACCAATTTTAGTCTTAGATTGCGAGATTTCTAAACCTAGGAGACTACTACTTATTGTGAATGGAACGTTTACATTTTTGACTGCTGAAAAGAGCGCAATATTTTAAATTTAAATTGCCATTGATAAGTAAAATAGTCAATGAAATATTTTGTGATTTTTTTAATATAAAACTAATCCTATTCAACTTTTTTAAAAATTAGAGTTGGTTGTGATTACGGTGTAAGATATTTGTGATATTATTGTTTCTTAAAGTTCAATGCCATGATGGACAGTCGATTTGAGATATCTGCTGTTAAATAAGTTCAAATAACTTATCCACTTTGCTCACATACCTTTACGATAAATTTTCTTAGGTACCTACATTTTTAGATAATGCCTGTAAGCACATAAATTTTGTTTTTATAGGTATGTTTTATTAGTTAATAAATATCTAATCATAAAAATAAATATAATTTATTTTTCAAGTTTCAATCAGAAGGTGTAACGAAGAGGACCCCGGCCCGTTCGTCTATAGCGAAAAGCCACGCGTGATCGTCTAGTTTTCCGAATTTCTCCTAATAGGACCGCTGTGTTTTCTTACGTTGTGTTTACCACCGTAGTCACCACCGTAGTCACCCCTGCTCTTTGATTGAGGTATGCCAGGATTAGTATGGCCGAAACGGATACGCAGAGAACCTACTGGGATTTTCTTTTGTCGGAAAAGCGGGGAATTTAACTGAGACTTGTTGTTAACTGTTGTTTTCCTATCGGATGTCTAAAAGCGAGTGATGAGCGAGAGAATTCGTTTGCAAGGGCGTAAAATGGTAAAGTGCGAGATGGGCTGTGATTTTGCATAGAGAGTACAAAAAAATGGAAAGCGAAGAGAGATCCCTTTCATGCATGTTTCAAACTCCAGTCCATTTCGGATTCCACTCTTTTGCACACCTGTGCTTTCGTTTTGTTTTCGTTTCGTTTACAGACTACCCGGTATATGCGGAAATGTCTGTGTGATTCACCTATTCAACGATTTTCCTTGCCTAATTTCCTTTTTCTAGATTCTTTGATCTCACTTCAAGCAACGGCTTGAATTAATTAAAGAATACAACCACTTTGGTTTTCAGACGATCCGGGATAATGCGGAAATGTCTGTCTTGTTTGCCTATTCGATGATTTTCCTTACCTATTTTCCTTTTTCTAGATTCTTTGATCTCACTTCAAGCAACGGCTTGAATTAATTAAAGAAGACAACCACTTTGGTTTCAGACGATCCGGGATGGCGGAAATGTCTGTCTTGTTTGCCTATTCAATAATTTTCTTTGCCTATTTTCCTTTTTCTAGTCTCTTAATTTCATTTCAAGCAACTGCTTGAATTAATTAAAGAAGACAACCACTTTGGGTTTCAGACGATCCGGGATAATGCGGAAATGTTACCTATTCGATGATTATTGAATTCTCATTTTGTATTTAAATGAACTTTACTCGTTGACTCGTCCTTCCTTTCGTTTGGGAATTTTTATGAGCGTTTATTGTTGTGGGCTTTAACCTGATACACAGGCACACTCCATCCTACTTTTATGACCATTTGTTAGTTAGTCGAGTTTCTAGCTTGGCCTGAATGTCGAGAGCAGTGTTTCCATGTTTGTTTGATTTTCTACCTCCTCTTTAAACATTATACGAATTTCTTTCCAATTTGCTTTTCTCCTTTGTGAAAGCGGTTTTCCTGAATTAACGTCATACTCATGATAGTTGTTTTAACTCATTTTGTTTATTTGTCGTGTTGTCGTTTTGCCTCACTGGGCTACCTTTATTTGGCCACTTTTGGACCGTCAATACCTATTTGCCCTGCGGCTACCTTTTTGTTCTACCTGGCCTCGTAAGGTGATGAGTCAATATACCTTATCATTTCGAATACGACGTTCTCTGCGATTCGCAGTTTTGTTTTGCTATTTTAAATGTGATGACCAACTGACCAAACTAGGCCGCTATTCTATAATTATTCCTCAGGGTTCCCGTGGGCTTGCCTGGGTAATAATTGAATGCTGGAATTTTTATGAATACCTATATTGGAGCCGGTGGGTTCTATAATCGAGACCAACCATCGATTTCACCGTGGTCCAGGTTTTTACCCCTAACACCTGTTTAGAAAGAAGATAACTCAGTCCAGACTGGCAATAACATTTTATAGCAATTTTCTGCGGAGTTTCTCTTTAAATTTTGATTGGAGTTGACATTCATATGATGTGCTAAAGGAGTTTTGGTTTTGATTGATTTTGCTTGGCTTTTCACATACTCAAGACTAATTTGTTTTTGGTTGCTTTGAATTCCTATTTGCTGAATTGCCTATACCTACAACTGCGGGTGCTTTTCGCCCCGTTGTGTTCTACGATTTCCACTTTCCGGTACAACGAAGGTCTTCACCTGGACATCGAGGTGAATCCCTCCCCCGTGTGATAATCGAGCACCTACTCTAACTCCTAATTGGGTCTTGTAATGGAATTAGTATTTCCTGATAATGTTTGCAAAGTAGCAGATGCTACATCTGACAACCCTGCCTACTTTGACTGCTCGAGCTCGTTCCAGTTATGGCGCTCACAATGAAATGAATAGCTCCTTTCACTTTCGTTTTCTAGCATGTCGTATACTTTAAAGGGACATTTATTGCCTCCATCTGCGCTAAATAAAAACTCGGACTCTTCGAAGAAGAGGATGATTGAATCATGGGCCGTTTTGTTTACAGATTATTAATTCCTGACCTGGGTCTATTTTCGCTCCTAGCTCTATCTCGATTTCCTATACGTGAATATGTAATTATTTATTCCTGTTTCCTGCCTAACTTGGTTTATTTCTATTTATTGACGTAATTGCGTAGGTACCTATTGTGGTGCCGCCTAATACCTAGTTGATTATTGTGTCTGATTTAAAATGGGACCTGCGCTCATGGATTGGGCGAATCTGTTTAATTATTTATCGATGTGGATTTTGTTGTGAAGAGAGTTTGCCAACTGCGAAGTTTGAGTTGTTTAGAGGGAGAGATGCCAATTGATATGGGTAAAGTTTAGATAAGAATTGGGCGACCGAGAGTTCGCTACACGCCTTCTCGTCGGGTTTACGTCCAAAGGGTTTGGTTTAGATAAGGATTGGGCGACCGAGAGTTCGCTATACGCCTTCTCGTCGGGTTTATGTCCAAAGGGTTTGGTTTAGATAAGGATTGGGCGACCGAGAGTTCGCTATGACGCCTTCTCGTCGGGTTTACGTCCAAAGGGTTATGAAGTCAGACTTGACCTGCTCGAAAGCTGATCTCATCTTCCTGGAGCTCCGGTAGGACCTCTGCTTTTATAGAAGCAGTCGCCCGATTTCTAAGCACCGCGCAACAATGCACCTTATTGACACTGCCCTCATGCCGTGATTTATTCCTTAATCGTATTTCCCTAAGTACGGGACTTAACGATTTGACCTCGCGGCTACCTTACTGATTTGTCCTAAACCTGCACTAACTAAATTTTCCTTCAAATCGGCCGACGCATTGTCGTCTTTTCCATTGTTTCTAACTATTATAATTACACCGGTTTAACTTTCACTTACCCCTGCTTGCCGTCTAGGGATCGCGCTGTATTTCCGGCTGCCTTCCTTTATTAATTCGCTCTATCGTTTGGTGAAGTTTTCATTACCGTAGTTAGTATAACTAACGAGTTACTATTGTTCTTGCGAAGGCTTATTGTGTAATTCTGATTTCACATTCCTTCACCCGGTCTGTTTCTTTCCACCCGTTCTTGTATGTAGGTCACCTTTTATTTCAATCGGTGCGAGGCGCTTCTATAACACATCTGGCAATGGTTTGCCCTCGCCGTTGCCGCTTTCTCGAAGGACTGAAATGCGACCAGCTAGAGCGATTTTATTTTATGAATATTTAATGAGCTGACGGGGATCGTTTCTATTGATGTTACGGCGCGTAGCTGTGTTTAATTTCCTAACAACTTTACCTTTTTGTATGCACGTACCTATATTCTCGCACTCTTTGCTTTTTCGATTTGGCTGATTTAATGAGGGCGATGGAAATAATTTCCTTATCATCCTACCTAGGTGCGATCCATTTCAAAGGTAATCTTTGCTGCTAAAAAAAATAAAAATTAAAAAAAAATATGAAAAAACATGTTTCCTTAATGTTATTAATAAAACATTTTCCTATTCATTTCTTCATTCTTTATATTCTTTGTGCTCTACTTGTCAGTATCTTTTCTAAAGGTAAATAAATTTTAATTTCATAAAAACATCATGAAATTTTCTTAACCAGTCCACTGAACTAAGTTCAGAAGAAAGTCTTCTTCTGAACTATATTTACGAAAATTATATTAGAAGCAAACTTGCACTATTAGGACTCTTTTGAACATTTATTCCATCAAGATAACTAAAAATTTTGAAGATAACGAAAAAAGGCAAAATTTAGCTCAACTGTAAACAGAAACCTTGTAAAAATAGTTATTTATTATACAAGGGGAAAAAGTGATTTATTTTATCTCGAGATATAATTTCGTCCCCGCGAATGCATTATAGCGGAGAGGACAAACACATCAGGAGCCGAATCGCACTTTTTTCTTGTGGATAATTTACCATTTTTTTCTGTGAGAAAAAGCTCCGGTTCTAAGAAGATCGAAAAACGAAACTGAAAATAATGTCGCAACGTGTTGATCAATGTTGAATTTGAATTTTCAAACTGGTTGACTTTTGTAGTAATCGACGTTGTCTGGCAACGAAACGATTTTTTTTTTCATTTTTTCCCTGCTGGGAAAAAATGTCAAACTTTTAGCCCGTCGCAGAAAAATGGTTAAGTAATAATTATTCTCCTTTCAATAAGTAACTTTCAGTTTTCATAATAATGTAGTACTGAATTTAGTTGCTGCTCGAAATCTGAAATTTGTAAGAATTATTATGAGCAAAAATTAATTATACATATATTATTCTACATCAACAAAGAAAAACAACGTAATTTTCTTTAAATACACCGTCACCGCAATTCCAAGAAGAAATTTTCAACAAATACTCCATATCATGACTCCATTTTGAAGGTTAAAATTTAAAATTTCATTCTTGCGCCCTTGTGTGCAAACTTGGGCGATATTGTAAACTTGTTCGTGACACCTCATCGGCTATAGGCCGACAGAAATTATTGTTCTATTCACAAGTCTCCTAGGTTTAGAATTCTCGCTCTTCGATTGTGAAACTTGTTTATTATTTTATAAGTAGTTAGGTACAGCATACGATTGCCTGTTTTAAGTTGCCGCTGATGAAGTATAATATTTTCACGAGTTCTACTAGAAGTCAAATTTATTACCTAGGTATATCCGGAAATTTTCTTGGGGCTAACGAACATTTTTAAAATCATCCTAAAAAATACCCTCTGTGTAATCCTGATTTCTGATGATAATTTTAACAGCGAAACCAGAGATGCAGATGAAAGCATTCTGTACCATCGTTGCCATATCACCAGGTCACTGCCAGGCTTGTTTTTCGCATTTTCAAAATTTTTTTTTCCAAAATATTGTTTTCTTTATGACCATGACCATGGAATTTGTTATATTGCCACATAGAGGTATGATGTGGCCTTTTAACTAATTATTAATTACCTATATGTAATTATTGTGCAATCTTGCTTCTAGTCTCTTGTTGAAAATAGTTGTACAGTCAGCAATATAATAAATTACTTATAGTGTATGTTTAATAATAGAAGGTAAACATCGACGACTGTTGTGATTTAAGTTTGTTGGCTACTCATATTAATAAGCATTGTAGTAAAAGAATAAGTCGCTCTATAAGTCTGTAAATATAAAGAGGGTATAATATTTAGATGAATCTACGTTCTGTTAAAACTTACCTGTAAAAGTAATGGTAATGATAAATGTAAATATGGGCCTGCTTCTAAGGTTATTGCTCTTTGGGACATAAGGTACAGTAAGTGATAGCTTCTGCGATCCTTAATTTTATTAATTTTATACCATTTAACTTTGTACACAACTGTCTCTAGCTCCATACTCTAGAAGTCAAAGACTAACTGTAATTGCTTTTATTTTTAACAGAAATAATCTTTTTGTAAGTAAGGTTTGATCTCAGTCCTTGCATTAAAACTAAGAAAGCGTTCAATATACAGAGGGTGTCCCAGAAGGCATATGGATCAAACGAAACGCAGTGGTAGGGGGGGGGGGGGGCATTTGGAGAAAAAACCCGTAAGCAGTGGTCTGGTTGTCTATTACGTTTTTCAAGTTATTCACCATTTTATGATTAGTCTACGGATCGCCCTCAGTGCATAAAGAAGTCTAACTGACAGCCTGCATATATTACCCTTGCAAACGAGTTACCGACCGCTCAATCTTAGAGCTAAGAAACTCACCCTATCCTACGCCATCAAAATCTTCTCTAGGCAAGATCACCCAAATTTTAACTAGACGTTCTCCACCTCATAAAGCCCTCTACATACAAAAAAAAACCTTGAACCACCACTTTACGAAATTTTTCAGCTCGTTACACCTCGCACCACCCTATTTTAGACTTCTTTTATGTATAGAACCGCATCACTTTGGAATAGCATTTCAAAGGGCGTGTTTCCCGAAGTATACAACCTACAGCGATTCAAGGCCAACGTGAATCGACATCTCCGCTCATGCACCGCTCCCAGAGCGTCATAGGGACTTCCCTGCAGTGCATGTGCATTTTCAATAAAAAAGAAAAAAATAATAGTATTTATTCTGTAACATCAAAACTGTAATTTACCGCTAATAACCTAAATAGTCGATGCGGTTTCTCTTGTAATAATAATAAAAAAAATAATTGAGAGACCATAAAAAAATTAACGCACAGAAAACCTGAGCATTACTCAGAAAAACTTCTGCGTTTAATGCCCTTTTGTTCAATGTCACGTTAATCAGATAATGACCACTCAAAATAAAAATTATCCAAGATTGGTTGAAAATGTTCAATTTTGAAAATTTTCGTCCTATATGGTAATATGAAGGATACGTACAAAATGAGTTTCAATTAAGCTTATTTTCAATACCTATAAATTAAGCTTACTACGATGACATGCTATCAAGTTTTTATTAAAATAGTAAACACGAAAATTTATGAAACACGAATTTTTCACGAATGATTTGTTTTTTCTTTCTAATAAAAATTTAATATTAACATGTCATCGTCGTAGGCTTAGTATGTTTAGGTACTGGAAAATAAACTCAATTGAAAGTTGAAACTCATGTGATTTATTGTTCATTTTACCATAGGACGGAGTTGAACATTTAAAAAATTTTTTAGACAGCAGAAAAATAATATAAAGTTATAAAATTGACAACGTCCCTCGAAAATACGAAAATAGAGTGCTACATCAGAGACTACAAATCAGAGCAAAAGAGCATGCAAGAGCATGCAAAATGTAGTGAGTGTTCGAGCAACAGCCCTAATAATGAAAAATATGTTACACAAATATGGAATCCGGACATTTAGAAATACCTATGGACGTAAATGGACGTAAAAATATTAGAAATACTGATGAAAATGTTAATAAAAATAATGTTACCTTATTAATCAATAATTGACCACCGATTTCAAAGAGAGATATGATAAACGTCCAGATTAGCAAATTAATTAAGTATTCATCATAGCCAACCTAAAAACTATAAATTAATAGGTGGCTCAAGCTAAAAATATAGAAAAACAAAACTATACAGGATGTCCCAATAATGCCACCTTGTAGTCTTACATTAATTAATTATGATTTTAACCGAAAATACTATTAAAACGCTGTAACAGCGTTTTAATAGTATTATTAGTATTATTATAGTATAACCAACAGTTGGCCTACCTACCTAGTTTTCTATTTTCTTATTTTAACCTTCTTCTTGGCAAAGATAGATGTATATTAAAAAGCCGAAGTATACTCAAAAGTCACAACAAACCGTAGGTAGGTAGGTCTTAATGAGTATAAAGACAAATCAATAGACAACAATTGATTTGTCTTTATACTCATTAAGACCTACCTACCTACGGTTTGTTGTGAAAGATAGATGTGACTGTAAAAAAATTATTTGACCCATGTTTAATCAAAAGGAGTGCCAGTAAGGAAAATAAGTGTCGTTGTTTTTTTTTTAAATAAGTTATTTATGGCTAGGTATCTCTGGAGATATTGTACATAGGCAAGATTTACTTCCAATGTATGTATTTTGGGTTACTTTGCTAGACATGCAGAGCATTACCTATTTAATGCATCACGGTGTAAGATAATATACTTGCACCGTGCTATGTATTCCAGAATAGCCTTTGCTCCATCAAGGAGAACCTGCATACTGTGTAGACTGTATATTTTTATACATTGCCAATCTAATGTTAGGTAGGGGGGTGTACTATTCTCTCTTCTATAACAAATGTATATACAGAGTGAGGCTCGAGAACGTTGGAGTATTTTTATATCGAGAAATGTTGGGAAAAGAAGTCTAAAAATTTGTACATACCGGGTGTCCCAGACTTAATTGACCAGGCCATATCTCATATACAGGTTGAGATAATCGAGCCGAATAAAAGGCATATTATTATAACTTTTCAAGCTGTATAACATGACAGCACGAAAATAACCCCCACTCCAACATCCCCTAAGTTACAGCTCCCACCCTTAAAAAAATGAATAGAACCCTGCATATATTTTTGTATATTCAAAACCAGTATTCGATTCTCTATTCAGATGATTCTTCAGATTTAAAATTGGTTGAGAAATAACCAAGAAAAGGTTCATCAAGGTGGTCATGACTTTTTATCTGAACTTTCTGTCCCTATCCTAACTTTTCACGTATAAGTGTCCTATTATGTGGATGAAATTTCTATACAAAGTAATGAAAAATTGGCAACTGCAAAAAAAAATTGAGATAAATTTTTAAAATATTTCTGTACCACAGGATATACCTAGCATGAAAAGTTAAGATAGGGACATGTAAGCCGCTTTTAGATATCTTGGCCTATTTTAAATCTAAACTTGTTTGAAAATCGAAAATTGCTATTTTCATTTGTTTATAACTCATAAATCACTCGTTACAAACTTGGACTATAAACACCATTGTTATTAAAATTTTTCAGACAATCCAAAAATGTAATAACATACAGGTGTGTCCTATGTTATGACAACTGGTAATATAGTAATGTTTGTTCACAAGTACCCACAAGAATGATATAACAAAATTGCCTTTTCAGGTTTGTTGTGGAAATATTAGTCTATAATCATATGGGAGAGTTTGCTGTTTAGTAGTTGAAATCACCACTTGTATTACTGACAACTAAGAAATTTGGCGACGCTAATACATATTCCACAGCATTCTACCTAGATATTGACTTCACTGGCAAGTGATCTCCAAATTATTATTCGTCATCCTGGCTGAATTATCGCCACTATTTCTTCTATTCTCGTTGTTTTCAATCTTCTTCGTTTTGTCTTTTTTTAATTACCAGCCACGATGTTTAGGTATACCTCTTTCTGAAGTATTTTGCAAAAATACTTCTAAAGACAACTGCATATCTTTTTTGCTTCATATTGGTTTGTTGGCAGTGTTCACGGCATCTTTACTTCAGAGATATGCGGAGTCAAACTCGATAGTCAGGCAATGTAATAGAGATGCATATACCTATGCATCTTTATGAGAAACCTGGCCATGTGTATTATTATATTACTTATTATTATTATACATGTCCAAGCCTATAGATTCTTCGGAAGGAAGAAGAAAAACTGAGAAAAATCCATTGGAATAACCTCTCAGAATTGAGACAATCCAAGGAGCTCCTCGGGAACTTTAACCGAGAAAGGTCAAGGAAACTCCTGACCCTCAACAAAGGAAGTCTTAGAATGCTAACAGGATTCCTAACAGGTCATTGCAAGCTCAATGAACACCTGAGGAAACTTGGTATAGAAAATGATGGCGTTTGCAGACTCTGCAGGGAAGAAAACGAGACGCCTCGTCACCTATTGATGAACTGCGAAGCACTAGAACGTGAAAGAAACTGTTCTGGGCCAACACCAGCTCAACGGGGGGGGGGGGGGGGGGGGCTTTGCCCGGCCTTGATCCCCTTCAAATCCTGAAATTCCTAAGGGAAGCGGAGTTGGAGACGTTGCTTCAATGAAGGGAATATACTCCAAAGAAGCAGAGAAGAGGGGGCACAATAGCATCTGACACCCTCAATATCAATATCAATATCAATATATCAAGCCTATAGATTCTGAGCAACGTACCTATCTTGTAGAATACATATTTTTTAACTGCGAATAGGGGTAGTTTTTTTATAATTTTATATAAAATAAATTGATGTAAAAAGTATACATTGCTGAATCGATTTACAATAGGTGCATTACATAACATGAAGTGAAATTAGATAAAATTCAGGTTTACACAGTTTAAAACGCCGAGATCTCTAATCTACGGCAACCATCATGGAAGTATACCTCTCATTAGTGTACTGAATCACGTGACCCAAAGAAACTCTATTACTTGGAAAAAATTATGTATCCTCTTGCATACACAGCCTGTTTCTGCGGTAAAATTCAATGTATATTTAGGTACTTATGAAAACAATAAACTGAAGTTTGTGTATCTAGCAGGATAACGTTGTCAAGAAAAGGGTTACATACAATTGTATAATTTTTAATTTTTTTAATACGTTCTTTGTTTTGAAAACATTCGTTGATTTATTATCTGTCTTACCATTATAATATGAAAAATTTGTAAAGCCATAATGAAACGCCCTGACATGTATAATGACATGTGAAAGTATCTTGAAAGACTATTGTACCATTTGTTGAATCTAAAATAATACAAAAGATTAACAGAAACTTAGATCAAAGCTTTCTGATCTCGCAAATATTAAAGTTTTTTACTTGTTATCAGATTTTGTGGAGAAAATATTAATCTTATTATTGATACATATATTTATTAGCTGTTATGTAGAACAATCTACTGAAGAAACAATTGACAAAATGTATCAATAGAAAGCAGCGGTAAATGATTATTAATAAAGACCACTGCTTAGAATAATTATTATTAGATATTGATTAGAAGAATAATATTACATTAGAGATATAATAGATTAGACATTATAATTATTATTAGGGTGAATAATATGGTGAAATTATCCTGAGTGAGAGCTACAGGCTTTATTATTATTTAGGATATTATATTATTTTAGTTAGTATACCTACGAATAATTGTTTGAAGAAATAATCGAGATAATTTAGCGTAATATTTCAAAAGTGTATTTTTAGTAAAAAAATACACTATTGAGTACCCACGATATAAGTAATATGCAGGATGTTTGTATGTGCATAATTCCAGCAAACGCTAGAACACGTAAAAATAAATGTATTTTTTTCAAGAAAGTATTGCTCTAAAATGCTTTATTTTTGAGATACACGGGTGTTAAACTTAAAAAAATTACATTTTTGAAAATATATTAGGTAAGTAAATCCAATATTTGTGAAAATATTTGTTGAATTTGCAGTTTCATTTGTCCTAGTAATTTATTGCAAAATAAAATTAATAACTCTAATGGCGTTCCGGTAAGCACCTCAACGAATATTATTTTGAAAAAACTTTGAAAAACGCAACCCAATGGCTTCTTGTTAATTTTTTTTCACTTTGCAGATCAAACAACTAAAAATGAAACTTTTATGACTTTTAACTTCTCTTAGTATCTTTATTGGTTTTCCGAATAGAAAGGAGAATCCACTGAATTGCATATATCCCTGGACTATCAAAGTAGGTAGGTAACATGGGGAAAATTTGCTTTTGGAAATTATAGTTTTTTTATAATTTTTTATTAACATTATGTAACAACAAGAACTAATAAACACGAAATTAAATACATTTATAACATCTAAACTAAGTAATTTGAATTTTTTAATTTTTCATTGTTGCTAGGTTGGTTCAGGGATAATATGCATTTGAATGGATTTTATTTTTTTATTTGAAAATAAAGCAAGATACGAAAAAATATAATGAACACAAAAGTTCGTTATATTGCTTAATATAACGAAAAATAATAATTGAAGAAAAAACCATTTGCGTACTTTTTTAAAGTTTTTTCAAAATAAAATTCGTTGTGGTGCTTGCCGGGACGCCACTGGACTTAATAATTTTAATCTACTCGGGCCTAAGTTAGCCTCTTACTACAGCAAATGAAACTGAAAATATTGGGTGTAGCATATTTGAGATATTTAGAAAAAGACGATTCCTTTCTATACAGGGTGTCCCGTATCGTTATGTTCAAATCTTGTGAGCATATAGTAGGTTTATTCCTAAGCCTAAAAAACCCAAAAGTGGCAGGTCTATCTGCATTCGTTACGAAGTTATAGGCCTAAGAAAATAATGTCTAGTAAATACCAGATTTAACTTTGAAAACCACATAAAGCTTATTTTATTGACCACATCTTCAGTTTATCATGTGTTAAAAATGTCCTATTTCTTGCTGAATACAAACTTGTGCTCGGAGGCCTATTACAGAAGTAAAAGTTTTAATTTCTCGTCTTTTTTCGCGACCGATCTCTTGACCAGCATGCTGAATACGATCCAATAATAATTGCTTTTTGGAATTTAGTTACAAACGCCAATTCCGAAATATTCTGGTGCCCCATATAATATTTGAATCCAAATGCCATTTTGTATGAGCAGGAGAACCTCTTCTAATGTTTATTTTGGTGACATTTACTCATGTCGCCACCATAACAATAAATTATTAGCCTAAACCACAACACATGTGGTTGTGTGGTTTTCAAAGTTGAATCTTTGTTATTTACTAGTCATAATTTTCTTAGGCCTGTAACTTTGTAACGAGTAAAGATAGACCTGCCACTTTTGGATTTTTTGGGCTCAAAATTAAGCCTACTATATGCTCAAAAAATTTGAACATAACGATACGGGACACCCTGTATAGTATCTCAAAAATAAAGCATTTTAGAGCAACATTAAAAATAACTTATTTTTACATGTTCTATCGTTTGCTGGAGTTATTATAAAGGTACAAATAATAATTATAGGGTGTTCCTATAATTAATAATTATTATATAAATTTTTTTTTGAAAATTGGAAAAGTAAAGTTTTAGAAAATTACCTTATGATAACTTGATGAATATCGGTTATTTGTCTCAGATGTTCCTCCAGTTTGTTGTCATCTTCAACTAAATTATTTACATCATTCACTAAAGAAATCATATAATCCATTAAACAAAGAGTCTTATCGATGTAAAATATTGGTATGAATAACGTATGATCAAGTACAAGGAATCCAACTAACACACAAATTGCTTGATGTATCAAAATGTAATGCCTTATGGGAAATTCTTTGAAATCATAAGGCAAATAATATGACATGAACACACCGCATGATTGAAGAGGATTGTTCTTGATTCTTCTTTTCTCACAGTTGTCAAAGTCCAATGCTAGATACAACATAACGATAACTGTCGTTAGAAAGAATACGATTTTGTAGATTCTTGTCCACTTCTTATAATCGATTCTGTCCTTGTTAAGAAATGCTTTCCAATGGTAAACTTGTGGTAATAATTGAAATAATCTAACGGTTCCCTTTAAATATATTAAATGAAATAATATCATTATTATCACACAGACTACATTAAAAATTGTTGCGAAATCCTCCGTTAATTGGGACATGGAGACTGTAACAGATAAATTGGTAAAATTAAAAGGTTATACTTTTCAACGTTCCGTTATATTTTAACAATGAAATGTCAACTTAGGTACTAAGCTGGTAGTGAGAAAATTACAACAATCTGCAGCTTCTTTCAAAAATACGGTAAGAAAGCGACATTCTATCTGATGAGATCGTAGCATAAACAAATATTCAAAAATATTTTTGAAAATGCCATCAAATCAAGAATTTTGAATTATTAAAGAAAACCAGACATCCATCATCTGGCAGTTAATCTGTACCTCTAGGACCTAGTATGTACAAACTGTCGCATGTTTGGGTTAGGTACACTGCGTGCTATCGTGTCAACCAATTAAAACATAATTTTTGACAGGCTATGGAGTTCATGTCTGAGATTGAATCTGTGAAACTGTTAACAATCAGAATCTTTTTTAGGGGACAATATTTACAGAAGTCGATATTTACAGTTACACGGTAATTCCCGCTATGTTCGGAAAATCAAAGATACCATGTATTTAGGGCACCTTAGGAAAACGTAAATCTTCCCCCAACCAGAAGTGAAACACTTTAATGTACTTGTTAAGGTACACTTCCCATACTGAATCAAAATAATTGATATTCCAGAAAACCAGGGTAAGCCGGGTGCCGGGACATCGAGGGATAGCTGAAAATGGAGGCTGTAGACGAACTAGCCCGGAAAAGCCAACTGTCTTCACTAGACTCAAACCAGTATGTGAAATCACAAAAAAAGTACGTATGGCGAAATGGTTAAGTCGGCAAGAAACGAACACAGAACATACTGAAGTCATGCGCCGGGAAATAATCACGGCAAGCTAATGTTGGATTTTTTTTCATGCGTATCGATGGCATAAATAGTTTGGGCATTTCAATTTTGATTATTTTCACATCTTTTTAAATTGGATTTTTGAAATTTTAAATAGTCGGGTCATATTAGCATAGTGGTTTACTGTGAAAATTTCCTTTCATTTCCTATGAAAATAGATTTTGAAATTTAATAAAAAAAAAAATTTGGCAAAATTCAACAATTTTTTCCCTTTTCCTATGACCATCACACAACTTTACTTAAAAATGCTGTTTTTTACACTACCTTTAATAAATTCGAGAAAAGTTACAAAGGAGTTTTGAAAACCGAAAATTTTAAATTTAAGAGACATAAACATCATCTAGAAAAATTCGAATATCATCGCCTTTTTTCCTATATTATGCTTCTTGAAATTTTTGAGAGTTAAAAGCTATTAGTACAGTAGTTGCCTACTATAAAAATTTCAGTTCCTTTAAAATTGTGCTCATAAACGGTTATAGAAATTTAGGGCCATTTTGACCATTTTCCTATACCTACGCCACTGGCTTATTAATAGAACTAATGCAAATTACAAATAATTTTCTTCGAGTCTTGTTAATTTGCTTAAGAAGTTTTTCTTCTATCTTGCTTATACAGGGGTTTAGAAAATAATTATTTTCCCAAAAATTCGAAAGGTCGCCATTTTGGAACGACTCGATTGATTTTGCTCAAATGCAATACCAGACCACTCCTTGTGGATATGTTACTACCAGATAATTTCAGTCCCCTATATTAAAAACTGCAACCATAAAAGGTGCCTCGTGGACCGGATTTTTTGAATTTTGAAAACACACCATGTAGAAGTAACGCGACTTTTTTCGGGAATTTTTTCAACGCAAATCTAGCTTCATTCAAAAGTTTCACAAGGGTCCAAAATTTCGTTCACTAATCTTGAAAGATAAAGATACAGGAGCGTTTTTAAAATTGATATTTCCCGATTTTAGAGAAATATACAAGACATATTTATGTATACAGGCTCATGTCCCAGATCATTCGAAGCGGTCTCTGTGGGCCAAGCGATGGAGTTTTTCAAAAAAAATTTGCAAATTGAAGTACAGGATTACAATGGCCATTATTTAAAATTATTTTGGACTATACAGAGTGTCCCATATGAAAGTGGCATAATCAAAATTATGTTTTTTTAAATGAAATGCTCCTATATTATTGCATTTTTAATTGGCCTGAGAAGAAGTTTAAACTGAGAAGTTTGTGAGTTATAAAAAAGTGAAAATCGCAGTTTTAGAACTTCAAGGCCCTGTATAACGAAAACAGCTCAAGATAGAGAAAAATGGCCCACATGTCCCTATTTTAATTTTTCATGTACTATCGTATGATGTAGATGAAATGTTTATCCACGCGTCGTCAAATAAAAAAAAACAAAGAAAGCACAAATGTTTCTTTACCATTGGACAGTACCTACATAAAAATTGGGAAAAAGCTTTTCCGGATATATGTTTATGGAAAATTTTATTTCTTGATACAGGTTTTAGTGTATTTTTTAATAAAAAAATACACTATTGAGGACGACATCACTTTTCGAAAATCACCCAAACTCATCAAATGTCCACCGATCATGACCCCCAGATCACGAAAAAGTGGTTTTCCAAAATTCACCTGCCCACGATATATATATATATATATATATATATTTCTCCAAAAACGCGAAATTTCGATTTTCAAAACGCTCCTGTAGCTTTATTTTTGAAGATTAGTAAACGAAATTTTGGATCCTTATAAAGCTTTGGAATGACTTTAGATTTTCGTTGAAAAAATGTCCAAAAGTCGAATCACTTCTACAGGGTGTCCCTTCAAAATTCCCGCAATCCGGTTCTTGTGGTATCATTTCAGGTCGCATTTTTCAATCTAGGAGGCTGAAATTTTTGTGGGAGTAAGATATCCACAAGGAGTGGTCTGGTATTGCACTTGAGCAAAATCGGCCAAGCCGTTTCAAAATGGCAGCCATTTGAATTTTTTGAAAATTTGCCATTTTTTGAGCCACTGTATGAGCAAGATGGCAATAAAACTTTGAAATAAAATTAACAAGATTGGAAGAAAACTATTTGAAATTTGAATTAAAGCAATAAAATTGGCATTATTTTTATTAATAAGCCAGTGGCGTGGGTAGGAAAAGGGTAAAAATGTCTAAATTTCTATAACCGTTTATGAGTTCATTTTTAAAGAAATTGAACTAAAGTTTTCACAGTAGGCAAGTACACTAATATCCTTTAACCCTTAAAAGTTTCAAGAAGTAAATAAGAAAAATGACGGAGATATTAATATTTTTTTCATATGATGTTTATTTCTGTAAAATTTTAAAACCGCTGCTGTAGCTTCATATTTAAGGATTAGTGAACGAAATTTTTTACCCTTGTGAAACTTCGAAATGACATTTGATTTTCGTAAAAAAATTTTCCTAAAGCTGCGTTACTTCTGCAGGGTGTCCCTCCAAATTAAAAACAAAAACCGTCTATGAGGCACGGTTTCTGGTCGCAGTTTTCAATCTAGGGGGCTGAAATTTTTTATGAGTAAGACAGCCGCAAGGAGCGTCTGGTTCTGTATTTGAGTAAAATCGAGCCGTTTCAAAATGGCGGCCTTTTCAATTTTAGAAAAAATTGCCAAAATTTGAACCCCTATACCTACCTACCTATAAGCAAGTTAGAAAAACAAATTTAAACCAAATTAACACGATTGGAAGAAAATTATTTTAAATTTGAGTTAATGCAGTAAAATTTGCATATTTTTCATTAATAAGCCAGTGGCGTGGGTAGGAAAAGGGTAAAAATGGCTAAATTTCTATAACCGTTTATGAGCCTTTTTTGAAGGAATTGAGCTGAAGTTTTCCCAGTAGACAGTTTTAACATGATGTTTATTCCTCTAAAATTTCAAATTTTCGGTTTTCAAAATTCCCCTTTCACTTTTTGCGAATTTATTAAAGGTAGTGTAAAGAATAGTATTTTTTAAGTAAAGTTAGCCAGTGGCGGACACAGGAAAAGGAAAAAAAAATTAAATTTGCCAATTTTTTTTTATTTTGTTAAATTTAAAAATCCATTCTAAGGCACGTGTCCAAACTAAATGAAATGAAATTTTCTCAGTAAACCACTACGCTAATATGACCTGACTATAGAAAATTTCAGAAATCCCATTTAAAAAGCGGTGAAAATATTGATAATTGAATCGCATAAAAATACACTATTTCTGCGATTGATGCGCAAGAAGGTTTTTTATAATCTGGTGAAGTCCTACTACAAAAAACTTGTTTATCCCTGAATTTGTTTTAGCCCTGAATATCCCCTTATGCGACTTTAGTGAGGACCAAACAGTTAATAATTAAGGGTATGTACAAAATTTTAAGGCGTACTCCTAGACCAATTTTAAGTTGAAAACTTCTAATAAACATGTGTCCTAAAAGGTCTGGTTTTCATGATTTTGGGTGCTGTAGGTTTTTTTTCAATCGAGTTTTTATTACCTACTTAAAATTTTTCTTCCGATATTACAGAAATTTGACAGTTTATTTGTAATAATAAGGAGCTCCTTTAGTGTCAAGTAGATTAAAATTTTTAAGTCCAGAGGCGTCCAGGGGAGCACCCACACCAATATTATTGCAAAAAACCGTATGCTACTGACTTTTTATGTAAATTTGAATATTTTTCCAGATTACTAAAAAAAAGAGATTTATATATTTCTTTGATATATTTTCATATTTGAGATCATTTTGGAAGAATGAAATAAAATCCGCTTCAATGCACGTCGAAAAATTGATAAAATAAAAGCCACAAAAATCAATTCTTCGACGTGCATTGAAGCGGCTTTTAACAAAAGTTTTATTTTTAGGCCCGTATTCATCAATAAATATAACACCTGGGGTTATATTTTGAAGTTTGATGAATACGGACATTTCAGTGCTTTAATCTGAACAAAATATCAGAATAATATCAGAATATCAGAAAAAAATAGATACTTCTTTTTTCTACCTACTTTTTTACCTACTTTAACTTTTACTTTAATATGCTTTTCAATAATATTGGTGAGAATGCCCCCCTGCACGCCACGACTAGACTTAAAAATTTTAATCTACTTGGGGCGAAATGAGCTCCTAGTTACTAAAAATAACACTTCCAATTTTAACAATATCGGCAAAAGAATGTTGGAGATATTAATAAAAAACTAATAAAACTCTAAACCAAATTCTTCAGGACACATGTTTAATTGTTTATATGAACTTTTCTGCTTAAAATTGGTCCAGGCATATCTCTTAAATTTAGTACATACCTTTAAATAACATCCTATAAGATGGAATTCTGTAAGAGGGAACATCCTGTATATTGTAGACATATTAGAAGTTAAAAATTGGTAAAAAATCAAAGGATGTGGCTTAGCGAGATTTCGAAAGTCAATTATTTATATGAACTTTAAAGCTTATTGCCTGTATTTTTTGATACCTAGTTTGTATGCAAATTATTCTATATTATTATTTTAGGTGATCATAATACCTACCTAATTAATTATTATTAATTAGTGTCGAAATTTTAAATCTAAATTTTCATATATTTCATATCGTTAATTCAATAAACAGGTAGGTACTTATAATGGTAAATGCAAGATTCAGGGTGATTATTCTTTGTTACACTCAATTCCTCTAAGGTTGATAACTGAGATGAGATCCAGAAAATAGAAATAATAATAAACGCTACGGAGCTCCGACCTCCTACAAAAAAAAAAAAAACACAAAAAGTTAAACCCGTTAGTTATAAAAACCCTCTTCTACTATAGTTTTCTAATTTTAACACACTGTGCGGAGGTGGCAGCACATTCAAATGAACCGATATGGGATTGAAACTTGAAAGAGAAAAGGGTAGTTCGAGCGGCCGGTCACAGAATTTTACATTAGGTTGCGTATCTTACCTAGCCTTTTACTCAATCAATCAATCAACGCTAGAATCATGCAGAGAACACACAAGGTATAACAAGCAACATTCAACTTCTATAGGCACTTCGGTCTTGTGTCTCTTTAGGTACTGATACTGATACCCAAACGAGTTCTGGTGATAAATTTTCGCAGACATGATGGCGTTAAAGAAAGGCGTCGATTTTGAAAATATGAAACCTTTTCATATATCTTGGATGGTGCTGGGGTGGCACTTTATATTACCTCCAAAAGATCAAAAATCGCAATCAGGCATACGTCGTTGGAGTAAAGCAGTGTTTTTGGTTTTGGGTAATATTGTATTTTCACTCATGCCGTTAGGGTACCTCTTTACTGAAGAAATTAGACGTAAGTATATCAGTTACCTACTATTAATGTGTATTATCATTAGGTACCTAAATAGTAATAAGTATTTTTAATTAGCATCCTATTATAATATGTAGGTATAGTCGATCCAAGAGATAATATAACGAAATGGTCTAATTGTTAAACTTATTGACAATATGTCAATAATCAAAAAAGTGATAAAATGACAGAAGTCGTTTCGTTATATTTCTGGTCCAACTATACAGGTTTAGAACTATTTAAAGGCCCACTACAGGGATATCCTAAATCATTGAAGATACGAGGTCGGTTAAAAAGTTGCGTTATTTTGTGGCCATCTCGAATCCGTCAAAACATGCAAGATACCTGTGACCGTTCTTGAAATATCCTGAAAAAAACTGAAAAATCGAGAAATCTTATTTTTGCAATATCTTACAATAATAATTGTAAATTGATAAATAATTTTTCGTACAGACTTACATAAGCCGCTATGAGCTATTCATCTGACGTTTAAAAAATTTTCAAAGCCGACTAGATCCCAGAGTTTTCATAGTCAACTTTCGTTTTTCTTAAGGCCGCCATATTATTTTTTTATGTCGTTCAATAAGAAAAAAATAATGGAAACCAACAATCAATAAACTTCTGAAAAAAGTGAACATTTTTTATTCCTCTTTTTTCAAAGAAAAACGAAAATTGTTCGCTGAAATAGGTCAATATGAATTCATACTGCTTGCCTTTTTTTAATTTCGCCATTATATTCGGTCTAAAAGGTTGTCTTTTTTAAAAAAAAAGAAGAACAAAAATTTTTGAAAATTTATTTCTTGAAGTTTATTAGTTTTCGGTTTTCATTTTTTCTTTCAGCGGCAACGAAATAAAAAAAAAACAATATGCGCGGCAATAAGAAAAACGAAAGTTGACTATGAAAACTCCAAGATCTAGTCGCGGCTTTGAAAATTTTTTAAATGTCAGATGGGTATAGCTCTTGCCGACTTATGTAGTCCTACAAAAAATTATTTATTAATTTTTAATAACAAAAAAGATATGACGGAAATAAGAAATCTCGATTTTTCAGTTTTTTCAGGATATTTCATGAACTGTCATAGATATCTTACATTTTTTGATGGATTCGAGATGGCCACAAAATAGCTCAACTTTTCTGTAATTTAACCGGACCTCATCGTATATTCAAAGATTTAAGATATCCCTGTAGTGGCCCTTTAAACAGTTCTAACCCTGTATATACCTATAATACTAAAGTATGAGTGGAACTAAAGTCTAAAAAACTCGCGCGATTTATTAGCCGGAGTGTGATCGAAATAGAGCAAGTGATTGAAAGACCCGTTATCCACGAATACTTTATGCTGCTTTTTATTACTCATTGGTACATTTTGAAATCATAAATTATAATTGAATGTTTGAATTAAGATTTCCAAATATCAGTCAGTAAATTTAATTTGGTACCTACTTCCAGTTATAGTACTATAATTAAGAAGTTGACATAAGGCATTGTTGACCGACACGTTTGTCGGGTTACGTTGATGTTAACAACACCGAAAAAATTTAAGGGCTGATTCTTTGGTCAAAAATAAACAAAAAATTTCCAGTAACGTGTGTCCGGAAGTGCGCCGTTTTTTGAGAAAAGTTCAAAAAAAGTTTATTTTTACAGTTTTTTTAAGATATCTGGGAAACCGTTTGAAATACGGAACTCATCTTTTGTAAATGTCATATCATTGATATTAGCTACTTTTTTAATGCCAATAATTCAGTTTTTTTCATGTATCACTTGTGGAAATCTTATAGGATTGAGCTAAGACCAAGAGTATCTTTATTGTGTAGATAGAAAACATTGGCGGTTAAAAGTGTTTTAAAATATCAATTTGCAAGTGTCGTAGATATTAGGGGCAAAAAAATCCCCCCTCAACCTTAAAAATCTTTGTTGAGAAACAAAAAATGTTTACCAATGTTTCTATATTTTCTTTGATCTTTGCCGCTAAATATGGAAACAAGCAACTTATAGGAACTTTTGTTGCTGCAACCATAAACAATGAGGAACTTAAATAAACTTTTGGCAACATTCAGAAACAAGTTCCAGGAACAAGCAACATAAACAGAATGTTCCTATGTGTTGCTTTCGGTGTGGACAAGGCTTAATATTTAATTTGGTACCTACTTCCAGTTATAGTACTATAATTAAGAAGTTGACATAAGGCATTGTTGACCGACACGTTTGTTGGGTTACGTTGATGTTGCCCATGATAATTTTAAAACACACGCGTGTCTTAATATTGGATTTAAACGTGCTCAGATGTTTTTTAACTAAACATTATTATAACTATTATAGTTCTAAGTTCTATATGATCAAGTGATTAATTGAAAAACGCTTGAGAGTGTTTTACAATTACCATGAGAAACATCAACGTAACCGAAGAAACGTGTCAGTCAACAAAGCCTTATGTCACCTTTTTAGTTATTGATCTAACCGGAAGTAGGTATAGTGGAACTGGAAGAATAGGCACCTTGTAAAGTCATACAAACTTTTCGAATAAATTTATGAAAATTCGGAGTATTAATTATTATGAATTTCCAAAATAACAGCAGATTCTTATTATTCTGACCTTTCCAATAAAATTTAGTACAGTACTGTTTAGATAGCTGGTGAATCCTGTGGTGGCGTGCCCACTTTTTTTTCTAAAAAAATCGCTAATATGAATTTTTGAGATTTTAAAAGTAAACACTGATCTAGTATGCAATGGATTTTGTAGGAATGAGACGCTTTTTGATCCCAAAATACATATAGTTTATCAAGCTCTATGATTTAAAAGAAATCCTTTTAAAATCGCACCATAAACTAATAAAGATTATACAGGGTGCTTCAGGAACAAATTATGGTTCACACACTCTATGTACTTTGTTTACTCCTTGTGGAGTCATTGCATCGGTCACCATAGCCACGCCCCTTCTCCCACTACTCGGAGACGAGGGTAGTAGTTTCAGGGTGTAAAAAGGGACCGACTGAGACTGACGAAATGTAGTCAGTCAGTAGTCATCAGTAGTATTAGGTAAGTAAGAAACTCAAGATCGGTCAACTAATGAATAACTATAACCAAGAATAAAATTACTGAAATTTACATCTACAATTATTATTGTTCCTTACAAATAATATCGTTAGTTGATCCTAAATAACCAGAGTTCCATTCTCTGGACGCCGGTTAAACTTACAACTTAACCGGCAAGACGCTTATATAGGCGTCTATAAGAAAATCTAGAGGATCATATACCCAACAATTCTATTAATTAATTCAGGACTGTATTGATCCCAGGTCGAACTTACGACTCGACTTTACATACTTAGATGATAATGCCCGGAAGTGGATGCGATCCAGCCTGAAGCCCTTTTTCCCGAGGGAAGGATATCTATCGATGAGCATTCTTCTATGTTTTTTTTTTATGATTTAGTGATTTTTTAAATGCTAAATGAACCCACCAAAAAATAACTAACATATAAATTTATACGTAGATACAACGATGTAGATATAGGTTACGGTGTACACAACACCCGCCCTTGCCGCTAACTGAAAACGGCACAGTTTTTAGCACTATATTGTAGGTATTAGTTTCATCGCCGTCGAGGCGTTACTGTTGCATCTAAGTAGACTGCGACTGCATGCCAGCCGTACAGGCCTCAGTAAAAATCGTAAAATAAGGACTTGATCAGCTGAGTGGGTGTTTTGTGATATTTGGTGTATCTAAATAACACCGAAAAAATTTAAGGGCTGATTCTTTGGTCAAAAATAAACAAAAAATTTCCAGTAACGTGTGTCCGGAAGTGCGCCGTTTTTTGAGAAAAGTTCAAAAAAAGTTTATTTTTACAGTTTTTTTAAGATATCTGGGAAACCGTTTGAGATACGGAACTCATCTTTTGTAAATGTCATATCATTGATATTAGCTACTTTTTTAATGCCAATAATTCAGTTTTTTTCATGTATCACTTGTGGAAATCTTATAGGATTGAGCTAAGACCAAGAGTACCTTTATTGTGTAGAAAACATTGGCGGTTAAAAGTGTTTTAAAATATCAATTTGCAAGTGTCGTAGATATTAGGGGCAAAAAATCCCCCCTCAACCTTAAAAATCTTTGTCACTGACATATTTAAAAAAGGTAGTTAGCATTAAGATAAGATCTGTACCAAAGCTGAATTCTGTATCTTTATACGGTTTCAGAGATATCTCCAAAAAACTGCAAAAAATAATCTTGCATTAATAAAAATTTTTTTGTTTATTTTTTACCAAAAAAAATTTTAGATACACTCTGTACATATATTTTAATCAATACATTAATATGTAATATAATTATTGATATTATTGACATTTATATTATAAAATAAATTTTAAAACTTTATACAGGGTGTCCCATAACATGTGGGCAATCTCCCGGATTTGGGTATATTTCGTAAAAATAAATGAAAAAATAGCTATAAAATTAATTCCTCAGAGACACCCCTACAAAGATATTAGCTGTTGAAGTTGAGGGTTGAAAATCAATTTTTTGCAATAACTTTTTTATTTCTTGACCGATTTTGATAATTTTTGGTGTTATTTTGTATTATTTTGGACTGTTTAGAATAGTGTTTCATAATCTTTGGTAGCACATACATAGACCTCGGGATGGCATAACCCCCTCATTCACTTGAAAGAAAACAATTAAAATAATAATTTTACAATTTTTTAAGGTTAATTTTCCTTTTCTTTGATATTTTTTACATAAAAAATGTATCCTATTTTATTTCGATAGAGCGAACCGTTATCGAGATAAACGTCCTTCTAATAGGTGATGCGTCGCAGGAACTTTTCAAATTTCAAGTAAATTTTAACAAGATGGCTGACCTATGACAGTAAATTGAGCAGGAAACAAAACAATAACTTAATTAAATACACGTCAGTGTCAAAAGATTTCATTTCATGCAGATTCAAAACTGATTTTCTGCGTATTCAGCGTTTTTGTAACTCATTTTAAAATCAGTTAGAATCTGTATAGAACCTGTATACAGCCACTTTTTTTCTTAGGTTGTTTATGTTATAATACTCATAAGCATTATTTGTAAAAATGGGGTTCCTATAAAATTGGTTAGTAAATAAAACATCAATCATGAAATCAATGTAATTTGTAAACATTTTTCATCATGAAGTTTCCTTACAGCCAGGACAAATAAATGTCGAAGGACACTTTTCCCCTTGTCCTATCTTCTCGAAATTTTCTTTGTAATCAGTCTCCCTACAATCACAGGCACTTCCCTGACCATGTTTGTGGTTAAACTTGGACGCGTGGGCAAAGAATAACACATGATTCAGGTTTCAATACCTTACCACAAATTCATTTGCGAGAAACTACTTTTTGTCTGCATTAATAACTAATACACATCTTCAATAGTATCCGGATGCGTGTTGATGTTGACGAGAATTCACGTAAAATCATCGTGTCGTGGACCAAAGACCGGTCTGGATAGCGTCGTGTCGATTGTCACTTTAATTAATATCCTAGATCCTAGAATGACCGTTTTTATGTTCTTCTCCGAACCAAAACTCCCGATTTTGATGCTAAAACCGTAATTTTTCAAAACAAATAATAATTGAATTTATTTATTACTAGGACTAGAAGGAACAGAAGCGACGCGCGGCGGCCACGATGAAACTAAAATCTCCGCCTGGCGAATGTGCCATTTCAGAGCAGCTAGTTTCTAGTGTGTACACCGTGACCTACCTACGTCGTGGTAGATACTTACATAATCATATTTATATTTTTTTAGACAAGGAATGGATGCAAATGAGCTCAACGTTAGCAGATGCTCTCTGTTTGATAGGCGTATCTACGGCTTTCGTGGTAGGTATTGTAGTACAACATCCTCTTGTTTGGCTATTAGAGAATCTTCCGGACCATTCAGAATATGGTACACCAGAGAATTTTTACAAAGAGCGTCATCGCTTAAATTTGCTAGCTTTTATAAGTTATATCTACATAGTGTGCTGTTGCACAAGTAAACAACTTCTTGCTGTCTTAAACGAATCGAATTGCAAAAAAGCAACAAATGAATTCAGATTTGAAGTCTTATGCAAAGCGTATGTACCTGTCGCGTGGCTTTTTGATGTTGATTCTTTATGGATGAAATTCTTTTGGATAGCGGCTCAATTCGCTTTCGGATTTTATATATTTGCATCAGTTGCTGGGGGTGCTTACTTTATTTATGAAATGTGCTCTTATATAGTCGTTCGAGTTCAGTATTTAAACAGCAAGTTGCTTGTGATGTTCGATTCCGAGTCGAAAAGTATTCAAGAAGCTAACTTTATAGAATGTGCTAAGATGCTCAAAGTAGCTAACGAGTAAGTAAATGTGTGAATAAAGTGATTTCACTTAATCTTATTCTTGTTCTATTTAAGTCATGCGAAAGTATTAGATTCAGCTATCAGCCCTGTCATGTTCGTTCATTTTACTGCAACAGCAATAATTTTAGGTTTATACTCAAACCTGATATTAAAAGTAAGTAATGCGCGGAAGTGTGTTGTGAAAGTCGCATTGCCTATAAACTTTTTATCACTTTTTTTTTCAGAGAATTACTGAAGAACTTACCCTCGAAGTGGTGGCAGATGCGATGTTTTTTCTTGCATGGCTTTTTGCCTTGTTCTTAGCATGCTTTTCTGGCGAGAAGATCAAAAGCGCGGTTAGTTAAATTAATTATTTACTTTATAAGTTAGTTGCCCGTATTCACAAACGATAATTACCAAATAATTACGTAATCAGTTATCTCAATCTCATTCTGATGGAAATAAACTGCATGTCTCCATCTCACTCATTTAATTAATTACGTAATTATTTAGGAAATTATCGTTTGTGAATACGGGCAAGTATGTATGATGTATATGTATGATAAACATAAAAGTACAGGGTAGCTGTCAAAAATCATTGAAATATTTACAATTATAAACAGTCCTACTGATATTTGACTCCATCGTGTCCTAAACATAAGAACGTAATATTACTTATCGATATTTTTGTCCTCAACTAAGGCGAATCCAGGCCAAAGATAATATAATGACGAAAATCATGAAGATGAGAATTGAACAAAACACATAAATTTGACGCGAAAGCTGGTCTAAATATTGTCAGGGGGGTTTTTTACTCTTAGTTTTTGTTTTACTCCTGTCAGATAAGGATAGAATTAATGTAAATTTAAAAACGTCAAATTTCTCTTCGTGATAACGTACCTAATACATGACACAATTAATAACCTATGATTTTTGGGAATTGGGAATATCAATTCATTGCATTCCCAATAATATTGGTCATAAGTCATAACAGTACCACTTAGTATGAGATTTATTATATATTATCACTGAAAAGTTCAGGGGTCAAATCTGACAATATTGTGCACACATTTTAACAAAAAAAAGTATATTATTATACAGGGTGTCCGGTAAGTACCTCCTAATCTCTCGGCAGCATACAGGGGAGGTCAAAATAAACCTAGTCTGTCTTAAAAAAAAAACATTCCTAAAGTGTCCCTAAACGGAGATACAGAGCCCCGAAATGGTACACTAAGATTTACTTTTTCGGCTCTAACTTTTGAAACGACCTGTATAATTTGATGAAATTTTATTTTTTTTATATAGGCCATAAAGACTCATTAAGCCATATCAGAGTGGATGTTTGACGTCCTAAAGGAAGTCAGGAACGGACTTACCACCACACTCATTGTGTCAAAGTTTTGACAGGTGTCATTTTCCAGAGCTGAAAACTTATTTTTTAAATACGCTGGTCATTCATCTTCACAAAAGGTACTCTTAATTTATTTCGATAAAACTAGCGGTTCTCAAGATAAATCGACTTTTATGCGAATTTTGATCAAGTTCCGTCAATAGCAATCCATTATGTAGGTATGTAGGTTTATCAACAAGAACCTGATTTTTACCTGTTTGTGTTTAGCATTAGTAACTTTTGAGTGTTTCGCACAACTAAAAACCGATTTATCTAGAAAATCGTCAGTTTTACCGAAATAAATTAAGAGCACCTTTTTTAAAGATGAAGTATTAGACTATTCAAAAAAATAGTTTTTAGCTCTGTAACGTTACACCTGTCAAAATTTTGACTCGACGAGTATGATGGTAAGTCCGTTCCTGACTTCCCTGACGACGTCAAACATAGACTTTAATATGGCCTGATGGCTCTCTGTGGCCTCTATAAAGTGTTAAAATTCTATCCTATTATACAGGTCGTTTCAAAAGTTAGAGGCAAAAAAGTAAATTGCGGGGCACCCTTTTAGGGCTCCATATCTCCGTATGGGGACACTTTAGGAATTTTTTTTATGACAGACAAGGTTTTTTTTGACCTCCCCTGTATGCTCCCGAGAGATTAGGAGGTACTTACCGGACACCCTGTATGAGCGATTATGAAGTCATTATTTACGAGATGATGCACTGTCATCATCAAGTGAATAATGACCGTAATCGCGAATGTAATACAATGCTTTTCCTACTCTTTTATATATCTTTTTTTTTTATCAAAATAATTTTTTTTTTACTGCGTGGTAACTTCCACTACCGACTACCACTGCGCACGCGTGGATTCCGAGAAATGTCAGTTATCGTTCCTATTCATTCTTTTGCTCTGTTTGTCAAATTTACAGCTTTTGATTGGTCCACGAGCGGGTATTATGAATTGCTAGTAACTGTGATTGGAAAAGAGCAGGGTATTATGAACTGCAATTCAATACCTATACGAATAATAACCTTCATAATTCATCCAAAAAGCTCTAATAATTGGAATATTATTCAATAAGAGTAGCAAAAGATATTTTTGCCGAATAATTTTAGTAATTTTAGTAAGCTTAGTTGATATCCTATGCGACAGTTTAAAAATTATTGAAGTTGGAACCAGATACAGATTAAATTAAGATTAAATGTAAAATATACTTTTTTCTTCAAACGTCAGTAAATCAGACATTACTCGACTCAGTAGCCGGTCTCAAAGTTTCACTTTTCCTCCGCCGGAGCTAAAGTGGGGCCATAGCAACATCAACATACAAACACATAGCTACCTGTATTAAGAATCATGAATCAACTATTGAAATCTTATTAATGTAGGCCCGTATCATCAATAAAATTCAACCTAAGATATGAAAACTCTCTAGTTTATTATTATCTAATAAGGTTAAAAGGAATTTGGTATTAATCAAGCATAATCTTTGGAAAATCTACACCGAAACGAAGTAATTCTATGAAACGTCATAATTATACCCGAAGCCGGACGGTCGACAGTCGACTTCAGTCGAGTCGAGCTCGTGCTCGGCTCAGTCGGCTCAAACGTCAGAAAAAAAGTTGGGTTATTGCGAGGTAAACAAAAATAATTATTATTCCGTATTGAAATTTGAATATTGAACACAAGGATAATAATTATAACCATATATTGTCGACCAAGAGATATAACGAAAAAATCTAATTGTTAAACTGTCATATTTTATGACTTCAACAATATTTCAATAATCCAAAAATTGATAAAATGACAGAAGTCGTTTCGTTATATCTCTGGTCGAACTATACCTAGGTACATAAAGGAATCCAACATCTTATATTTTTATTATTAGGTAGGTATTATAGTGCACAGTTATAGGTACCTACCTACAATGACCTACATATTTAACATTCAACTTCTGACTGACTGGACTGGCATCATCATTAACAGAAAATGAAAAAAATTGACCAAGCAGGGTCTAGCAAGAGGTAGGTAGCAAGAAGTATTAATGTTATCATTAATAATTTTATAACTTACTTACAAACTTTTATAACGTTTTTAATTTTGATTTTGCGATGAGTAGTTTAGTTACATAATTATTATTTTATTATTTTTCTTTAATAATTTCAATAATAATTTCTCGATGTTCACTGACGTTGATGACAGTGTCAATTTGACAGCGCCGCGTTTCTATAGAAGCAGCCCATACTCCATACTCACCTACTTATACCAGTCCAAACCTTTTGAAAATTCGCAAGGAAATTGAAGGTAATTGAAGGAAATTTTGAAAATTTCCTTCAATTAAAAATGATGTTCTTGCTTAAATTTGCCCACGTTTGAAGAAAAAATAGTATATTTTATTTGGAGGAAAAGTGACTTTTCATGGCTTGCTCTCTATTATCAGCCTCACTTCGTTCGGCTGATAAACACGAGCGCGCCATGAAAAGTGTCACTTTCCCTCCGTATAAAATAATATACTATTATCTTCAAACGTCAGTAAATCAGACATTATTCGACTCAGTAGCCGGTCGCAAAGTTTCACTTTTCTTCCGCCGGAGCTAAAATGTTGCCATAGCAATACTTTGCCTCCGCCGGAACTAAAGTGGTGCCATAGCAACATGAACATACAAACCCATAGCTACCTATATTAAGAATCAACTATTGAAATTTTATTAATGTAGGCTCGTAACAGGGTGATCCCGAAATGGCGGACACGGACAGCACCACAGCATCCATTGTGGATTAAGGATTCTAAGTTTTATTTACTGTTTTCTCCAGTATGACTCCCTTAAGAAGATATGACCACTTTTGTGGAAAAAAAAAGTCACAACACTGCACTAATCTTCTTAAGGAAAAAATAGTGTGTAGGTCTACAATAATACCCAGATAGATATTACCATGGAAACATATGAAATGGAAAGTTCAACAATGTTCAAAACAATAATCGTTGCGGGGAAACATATCCGATAATATTATTCAAAATCTATTTTAGTTGCATTGTTGAGTTTGAATTTGAACAACGATGCCACATTGAAAAATTTTGTTGAACTCAGGGAATAGGTAAACTTTGAATGTCTGTAATTCCGTTCCCGATAATAATAAAAATAAAAAGCAAACGCTATCGTAATAGTTATGTCAAATCATGTGCTTTACCAGTGGAGGTTGTTTAAAGTTGACTACCGTTTTGATTTAAAGCTTAGAAAAAGGACACCCTATACAGGGTGTCCCAATATTCCATGGACATGGAGCAACCACAGATTACTGAGGTAAAAAAAAGTCGCTCGGACCAAACTTATCTCTATACCAAAGTGCTTCGTTTGTCCGTTAGAGGGCTTCAAAGTCTTTTGAAAATTTTAGTTTTTTTGAAATAGCTCAAAGTCGGCTGATTCCAATTCGATGAAATTTGGTAGGTCAATTTCTTATTAAAAGTACTAACTTCTGATGTACATGATAATTTGACGGAAACCCGGGAAGGGGTGAAACTACCCCTACCCTCCATTAAAATCGATCGTAATTGTTGATAGGGTAGCAGGGATGCTGTTCATGTTTTTTTGTTTGAAAGATACATCATTTTAGCCCATTTTTGGTCTCCTACAAAAATCTGTATCTCTCCGAGGTGCCATGTGATAAAATAAATTAGTCGATGACACCTAACCAAAATTTTATTTCATTCTTTTAATTTGAAATCAAATTTTCAATTGTCAGGTGATTATTTGATCTAATCTCATTAAAGATGTTTAGTATGGTTCGGTTTTTTTTCAGGTGTTTGCAAACGGTTTTTTTCAAACGCAGTAAACAGTTTGCAAAACGACGAGGTTCCAAGAAAAGTTAAAATCATTTTTTTGCGCAGGATGTAACTTTCTAGGGTCCAAACCGGCGCCCACATCGAGCATCTTTTATGAGATTAGATAAAATAATCACCTGACAATTGAAAATTTGATTTCAAATTAAAAGAATGAAATAAAAATTTAGTTATCATCGACTAATTTATTTTATCATATAGCACCTCGAAAAGATACAGATTTTTGTTGGAGACCAAAAATGGGCTAAAACGATGTATCTTTCAAACAAAAAAACATGAACAGCGTTTCTGCTACCCTATCAACAATTACGATCGATTTTAATGGAGGGTAGGGGTAGTTTCACCCCTTCCCGGGTTTCCGTCAAATTATCATGTACATCAGAAGTTAGTACTTTTAATAAGAAATTGACCTACCAAATTTCATCGAATTGGAATCAGCCGACTTTGCGCTATTTCAAAAAAACTAAAATTTTCAAAAGACTTTGAAGCCCTCTAACGGACAAACGAAGCACTTTGGTACAGAGATAAGTTTGGTTAGAGCGACTTTTTTTTACCTCAGTAATCTGTGGTTGCTCCATGTCCATGGAATATTGGGACACCCTGTATATCAGTAACGAAGGCGAGGAGACAATTTTTGTTTTAAATTTACAGTCTTTCTGAACATCCTCTACAACACCCTGTATAGCGTGTCCGCCATTTCGGGATCACCCTGTATTCATCAATAACATTTAACCTAAGATATGAAAACTAGTTTATTATTATCTAATAAGGTTAAAAGGAATTCGGTATTAATCAAACATATGCCCGTATTCACAAACGATAATTTCCTAAATAATTACGTAATTATTTAAATGAGTGAGATGGAGATATGCAGTTTTTTTGCAATAGAATGAGATGGGTATAATTGATTACGTAATTATTTAGGAAATTATCGTTTGTGAATACGGGCATTAATCTTTGGAAAATCTACCCCGAAACCAAGGGGTAAGACACTGGCAATGAATGTGTACAACACTGCCAAACACTGTCAAATATTTCCAAAAAAATAGTCAAATATTTCCAAACATTGCCAAACATTTCCAAATATTGTCAAATATTTACCAGATATTTCCAAACATTGCTAAATATTTCCAAATATTTCCAAACATTTCCAAATATATCCAAACATTTCCATAGGTTTTCAAGTATTTATTTCCGAAATATGTGAGAGACGGTTAGCCTGTTTGGAGTTTAGATAATTACTGACCTGAACCTGGTTAGCACCGCATATTACACATGTAAACATGCAAGGGAAGAAGGGAAGCGCATCGAGCGGGCGGATTCATCATCCGCGCGCTCCAGTACCGGCTTAAGTCCCCAAGCTCACTCATAATGTATCCGGACTATAATAGTGATCGATGTCACGCTTTTTGGAATGCAAATGCAAAATAAATGCAAAATGGAAAATCGTGCCACTGTTAATTTTTGAAGATATTCCTTGCCTTGAAAGTGAAGAAAAAAAAAACAGCAATGCGACCTTAGTGTCAAAGAGGCCTCAGTTGTGACCTTAATATTAGTTTGCAATAGCTCTTTTAAGCTTCTTACCCACCCAGCACCCCTATTTCTCTCCTCGGTCCCGAAAAAATTGATGGAACTTAGGACACGTGGATGTAAATATTTACCAAAACACTAATTTAATGGACCAAATAAGGGTAATTAAACATTTTTTGTAAAATTGATTGAACTACATATTTTCTTGATTTTGCATTGCGTTAACAAATTTTTTACTTTTGATTAATGAGGTGGTACTACAAATTGTACCATAATATGGTTAACCGCGTTTAAACGTTTAATACCCCCGTTTACACGTTTATTCTATTAGACAAAATTTTTTATCCCTATTTTAATCACATCACAAATATGTTTGCAAAATGCAAATATCCAAATAGTTTACGGGAATCAGCGCAGCGACCGGTGAGACTGAATTGAGAGACAGGGAATAATTAAAACATTGAAAATACGTAGGACAAAAGATAACTTGTGCGGATGCGACTAACGCAAAACACTCTGAATACTTCCAAACACTGCCAAAACATTTCAAAACATTGCCAAACATTTCCAAATATTTCCAAATATTACCAAACATTTCCAAACATTGCCAAATATTTCAAAATATTTCAAAATATTTCCAAATATTTCCAATTCCAAACATTTCCAAACATTTCCAAAGCTGTGTACAGACATTTCCATAGAGTGTCCTACCCCTCGACCGAAACGAAGTAATTCTGTGAAACGTCATATTATACCCGAAGCCGGACGGTCAACAGTCGACTTCAGTCGAGTCGAGCTTGTGCTCGTCGTCAGTCGAGCCTAACGTCAGAAAAAAAGTTGAATTATTGCGAGGTAAGCAAAAATAATTATTATTCCGTATTGAAATTTGAATATTGAAAACAAGGATAATAATTATAACCAGAGGTACATAAGGGAATCCAACATATCTTATATTTTTATTATTAGGTAGGTAGGTATTAGGTGCACAGTTATTTTAGGTACCTATCTACAATGACCAACATTTAACATTCAACTTCTGACTGACTGGCACACAGAAAATGAAAAAATTGACCAAGCAGGCTCTAGCAAGAGGTAGGGTAGATGTTATCATTAATTTTATAACTTACAAACTTTTTTTAACGTTTTAAATTTTGATTTTACGATGATTAGTAGTTTAGTTACATAATTATTATTTTATTATTTTTCTTTAATAATTTCAATTCTCGATGTTTACTGACGTTGATGACAGTGTCAATTTGACAGCGCCGCGTTTCTGTAGAAGCAGCCCATACTCCATACTCCATACTCACCTACTTATCGGTCTAAACCTTTTGAAAATCCGCTTTCCTTCAATTAAAAGTGACGTTCTTGTTTAAATTTGCCCACATTTGAAGAAAAAATAGCATATTTTATTTGGAGGAAAAAAAAGTTACTTTTCATGGCTTGCTCTCTGTTAACTTCGTTCGGCTGATAAACACGAGCGCGCCATGAAAAAGTGTCACTTTCCCTCCTTATAAAATAATATACTATTATTCACTGTTCGTGTGTGGGAAAATCAATTGATATAAATCAAGTTTTGGCATGCGCAAATGGGAAGTCATCGGCCTTTGGTTTGGTAGTCGTGGTACAATCGGTAAAAGTGTAATTGAATTCTTCAATCGCTTTAACCTGAACTCAGAAATAATTAACGAAATTTCTGAACAAATTTTAATAGATTCTATCAGAATCATAAACAAACACATTTATTCCTAAAATTAATGTTCTTTAATAATTATTATTTATGTTACAATTTTTAATATTTATGTCATTTTTTTTTGATTGATCGTTATGCTGTGTATTAATGCAACCCAAGTTAAATGGGCAGTCCACTTTATTTAATAAAGTTTTTCTCCGAAACAAATTTGACATAACGGGAAATCTCGCGGGAAATCGATTGGTAGATCGATCATTGAAGAATAAACTTGAAAAATGAAAAAAAAAATTGTTATACTGTAAAAAGCAATTGACAAAGAAGGAAAAGAAAACAGAAACACTGTGAGATTAAGTCTTTTTCCTCAAATGTTATTTTATGGGATTCACTAATCTAACGGATAATATATCTAGTTTTTTTTTCATTTTTGATTTTAAAATATTTCTTGCGGTACGGACTGTATAAAAATTTCAAGATCGTGATTACTGATTATATTAGCAAAGTCAGATTTTGGAATGAAAGATATAGAAACAAAAGACAAAAGATGGATAAATTATTGTAACAACAATTATTATTATTGTTTATTAAATGTTTAAACTTTAAAAGTTTAAACTTTATTTGGTTGAAAAAGTTAAGAATTTGTTAAATATTATATCATTGTTATTGCTTTTAGTTTGAAGAGACATCGGAAGTCTTGTATCAGTCAAAATGGTATAACGCTGATGTATCCTTGCGAAAGAGTTTCATAATTATGCAGATTATGTGTATGCAACCAGTGGTTTTGACAACAGGAGCATTTGGAACTCTGTCTTTTACTCTATTCGTTTCTGTAAGTAGAAAAAATCATACAGTCGCTATTCAAGCTAAATTATTTATTTGATATTTTAGATAATCAAGACAGCATATTCATATATCGCTCTTATACAACAAAGCATGCATTAGTTATATCACGAAAATTTGGAGATTTGGTGGCATTTTTTGTTTATCCAAGACCTATTGGTACAATGAAAACCATGCAACGAGGCCGCTGCTATATTTTTCTAGGCATAGTACCTAGTTGCTAATCATTATGAAAGCACACATTTATAAAAAAATGTTAAAACCTTTGAAATATCACAAGTGCTTAATTTTTTCTTTCATACCTATTAGCTATTTAGTTGGAATTTTTTATTTGGTATGAACACTTACTTGTTGCTTGATATAAATATGTATACCTATGGATTATATTAACTATTATATTCATTATATTTATCTACATTTAGTTACACACTGTTTTGAGTTGTATTATTCTCACAATAAAACACAAGTCTAATTAATATTTTATATGATTTCTTGGCACATTCTGAGAACAAAAGTTCCTAAAAAAATGTTAATAACATTGGTTCGAAAATTCACCGATTTCGAGATATAGGGTTAAATAATTTTTTTTTTTTTCAGTTTATTGCCGATATCTCAGGAACCGTTTGAGATAAAAAACTGAACTTTTCTACTACACAGCTTATCATTAATATCGTTGACTTTTTGAGCTCTACTTAAATAAATGTCCCTTAGACAACAATAATCACTTGCTTGAAACTATTTTGCCCCTAATTTCTGCGACACTGGGAAAATTGGCCTTATGAAAGTACCTACATCATTTTAAATTGTCATGCATTTTACATGAAAAAGGTGCTCTTGGTCAAAAGCTTTAACATGAAGTGTTTTCGAGAAAAAACAGCATTTTATGATGAAAAACATAAAAGTAGCAACATGTTATGTTGTTGAAAAAACATTACATTCGTGTTTTTGATAATTTTTTTATGATTTGTTTCACTGCAATAAAGAAATAATTAGCTCCTAAAAAAGTAGGTACTATTAGTGATATGATATGTACTAAATTTCAGTTTTATTTCTCAAGTTCCTAAGATATCGTCATATAAAAAAATAATTAAAAAAAAGTATCTCGAAAAACGATATGTTTGCGAACCCATGTTAATGAGAATTTTCTTTTCAGAACGCGCCAAGAAATTCAGCCTTTAATTTTCCGACACATGTTTTAAAACATGATGCACCCGTTTATCTTACCGCTTCCAAGATCCCTGTATATGTAGATACTGCCTCTTAATCACCCGTTTTCATCCTCCCAAATCGAGGAAAACATACTTCAAGGGGGTTCAAAATGTGTTTTTTTCATTAATTGGACAACCTGCCGCATATCCCCGTTTTCAAGGATGCTGAACACGATGGTCACTACCTTAGAATCACTACCTTAGAAATTTTTTTATCGAGAATGTTGGAAATGTTACTTTGTATCATAATTTACCGTGCTTTTTATTGGGAAAAATATGGAGACAACGTAACTGTTACTCTTACGTCGGGAAAAATAATTTGAATATACAAGAATCATATTATATCATGTGTTTTTTTATAGGGTTGCAGTTTTTAATTATGTTTTAGACTAGGGTATTTTGATGTTGATAAATCAAGGTAAACGTTTAATAAAACATTGTTAATCTTTAATATGTATAATAATAATTGTAGCATGAGATAAATGCACATGCAAATACAAATAGAAAATATTGAACAAATTTATGTACAGGGTGGGCCAATAAGCGAGGTAAGCGGCTGTATCTCAGAAACTAATGATCGTAGAGAGTTACGGTAAAAATTTTTATAGGTTAAGTGGGCAAGGGAAAATGCTGGAAATTATTTTCAAGTTTCCAAGATGGCTGCCAGAGGGCGTTTGCACCATCTTGAATTACATAAAGTTACGTTTCTTGTGATTTTCCCCAATGAATGTAACAAAAAAGTATTTGCGTTTTAATGTTATCTTAAAGTCTAACATTTTTTATAGAAACAATTTTTCTCTATCTTTCGAAATAAAGTGGTGGGAGGTATTTGAATGTTGTTTTAAACAAATGCCTGTAACTTCGAAACGGCTTCAATGATTTGGATAAATTTGGTTTAATTGAAAAGAGCATTTCTTGGGCTTTTAGGTTTCTTGTGACAATGACAGTTGTGACCTACACGGCCGCCGATAGAGGGCGTTATCCGACATTATAACCAAAATATTGGATTTTCTCAAAAAATTTAAATGCGATGATATGACTTTTTTTAGACTAGAAAATAGACAAATGATCAACCAATAAGCTTGCGCAAACCGCATCTTAATATCTTTTTCCTAACTCAAATTATTAAAAAAATACCAAACCAAGAAAATTCATATATCCCCATTTAAAAATGCATTGTTGCTTTCGATAAGAAGGCAAGTAGTAGGCCATGGAAACAAAAGCTAAACTCCTCACGCGTTTTCGTAACGATTTTCCTTTTAAATAAAGTTGTGGTCCTGAAAAGGACCCATTTTGAAAAAAGATTAATGCCTTCTGTGTTCAAATTGCCTTCCGTCATATTCCACACATTGTTCCAGTCTTTCTTGAGTCAGCAGAACCGCAGCCTCGATTTCTGCCGCTGATAGTTGAGGAATTGAGTTTCGAATTCTGTTTTCCATATCCATTCGTGTTGTTGGTGGAGTTTGAAAAACAATGTCTTTTAAGCGTCCCCAGAAGTAATGTCGGGGGACGCTTGCCGGACAAGGAAATCAGCTTCCGTTTCCTATCCAGCGTTCTCGAAAGATCCAGTAAATATGGTTTCGGACATTAATTGAATAATGTGCCGGACAACCATCATTCTAATTTCAGAAGCATAGTTCTCCTAGTTTCGAGTGGCACATCTTCCAACAAAATTGGCAAGTCGTTGATCAAAAACTCTAAGAAGCGGTTACCAGTTAAAGCTTGATCAAAAAAGTAAGGTTCAATAATTCTGTCCCCAATGATACCGCACCACACATTTAGGCTCCAGCCTCCCTGCTGCTGCACTTCTCTCTCTTAACCAACGTTGATTTTCAGCGGACCAATAATGCATATTATGAAGGTTTACTCTACCATCACTATTAAAGGTAGCCTCGTCGGTCCAGAGAATTTCCTTTAAGAAATTTCCGTTTTCCTTAAGTATGCCTAGCATCCATTATGACAATAATTTAATCTATTATCGAAATCTTGTTTATTTAGCGTCTGGTGCAAGACTATGTGGTAAGGATGTAATATAAAAGTAGAAAACAACATAATCAGTAGTAAAAAATAATAAAACGAGAATAACACTGAATTTGTATTTGAGGGTATGTGCTAAGATACTTGGAATAAGGTAAAATTATTCACCTATAATCTTTCAAAATATTTCTAACAGTTGTCCGTGCAACAAATTCCCAAGTCTAGAGACAATGTTCTAGTTTCTACATGTCTATAAAATTCTATGTAAGCCAAGACATTGATAATATTTTTTTCGGTCCTTCCATTGCGACGCCTGCGACGTTTAGCACAACGAAAACTTCCAGTATCGCATAATCGCTGTACCAAGCGCGGAAACATTCTTCTCCCGTAATGAAGGCGATCTGGATACCGTGCCGCGTACTGTGTTGCAGCTATAGCTACATTTTGAAAACACTCAAAATAAATCGCAATCATGTCAACGGCTTCATTATTTAATTTTGTGAGAAGCATTTTGATTAAAAAGTACTCAAATTATATGCAATCAACAATAATAGTGGGCTACGTGTGTGACAGAAGTTTGACGTTACTTGCCAATATTTAAGTTAGGAGTTTGTCTTTTATTTCCATGGCCTACTAATTGCCTTCTTATCGAAAGCGACCGATGCATTTTTGAATGGGGATATATGAATTTTCTTGGTTTGGTATTTTTTTAATAATTTGAGTTAGGAAAAAGATATTAAGATGCGGTTTGCGCAAGCTTATTGGTTGATCATTTGTCTATTTTCTAGTCTAAAAAAAGTCATATCATCGCATTTAAATTTTTTGAGAAAATCCAATATTTTGGTTATAATGTCGGATAACGCCCTCTATCGGCGGCCGTGTAGGTCACAACTGTCATTGTCACAAGAAACCTAAAAGCCCAAGAAATGCTCTTTTCAATTAAACCAAATTTATCGAAATCATTGAAGCCGTTTCGAAGTTACAGGCATTTGTTTAAAACAACATTCAAATACCCCCCACCACTTTATTTCGAAAGATAGAGAAAAATTGTTTCTATAAAAAATGTTAGACTTTAAGATAACATTAAAACGCAAATACTTTTTTGTTACATTCATTGGGGAAAATCACAAGAAACGTAACTTTATGTAACTCAAGATGGTGCAAACGCCCTCTGGCAGCCATCTTGGAAACTTGAAAATAATTTCCAGCATTTTCCCTTGCCCACTTAACCTATAAAATTTTTTACCGTAACTCTCTACGATCATTAGTTTCTGAGATACAGCCGCTTACCTCGCTTATTGGCCCACCCTGTACTTAGAAAATAACAATACCTATTATAATGATAATATTTTAGTAAGCAAAGGGAAAAACTAGTGTGTAGCCTTGTTCTTTTACAAGTAGAATTACATTGCTGATACTCTTCAAAATGAACATCACATCTTTACGTAAGAGTAACAGAAATGTTTCTCCATATTTTTCCCAATAGAAAACACCGTAAATTATGATACAAAATAACATTTCCAACATTGCCGATTAAAAAAAAATCAATCCCCTTGGAGGGTGATTTTGCCAATTTAGGGGGGCGGTAGAGGTCTAAGGTAGTGACCATCGTGTTCAGCACCCTCGAAAACGGGTATATGCGGCAGATTGCCCAATTAATAAAAAAAAAACACATTTTCAACCCCCTTATTGAAGGGTGTTTTCCTCTATTTGGGTGGGGGGATGAAAACGGGTGGTAGAGGTATGAAATTATTACCATCTTGTTTAGCATCCTCAAAAATGCAGAAATATTCAGGATTATAAGAAAAAAACAAAAATTTCAACCCCCTTGGAGGGTGTTTCTTGGCCAAGAGGGTGGGCGTAGGTAGGGTGAAGGGCAGTTGTTTTGGAAAACAGGGAGGAAAGTGCATTCGTTGCATCTAAAAAAATCGGAAATTTCGGATTTTTTCCGACTCATAGACGACACAATTAGTGCCCGGGACTGCCACGTACTCGTCATGAGGCACACCAGTCACAGAGAGAGACCTGCTTGCTGTAAAATCCTTGGCTAACAAATAATGCTGAACGTTGTAAGGCACTGAACTGTTCTACTAGCCAAGGACAGGATAAATACCGAAGGATACAATAATAAGCCTATTATGGCGGCAGCATCAAATATCACAAAACCGTATTCTCTATTTAGCTATATTAGCTACAACAAACAAACAGTACCAACCTCCAGATGTGTATACTGCCGGTAGTATATGCAGTATTTTGAAAAAAATGGTTGTAAATCTGGCAACTCTCTATCCCAACAATACATCGTTGGATATATGAGGTTCATGTGCACACCTGGATAGTAAAGTTCCATGAAATCTGGTAATACTGCGGATTTTTAGCCGCACGGTCACCGGATGTAGGTAACTACCGATTGATTTAAATTGAACGGCGACCGATCGGTAAAACTGCCGTAGCCGTCCAGTATGAAAGGTTTCCATAAGAAATGGAAAAATGTTATTCGTCGACCACGAGCGGCCTGTTACAATCTTTTCTCCACAACTGTCAGTCAGTTATGGAAGGGTAAGTTTTTAATAGTCGAGTAGTTTAGTACATATAATATATAGGGTATGGATAAAAAAAATTGAGTCGAGGTACGCGCACAACTCTATTCAAACTCCTGCTACATATTCAACAGCAGCCCGCCCTAGCGGTTTCGACGCATAGTGTCATCATCAGGAGTACTCTGGGACTAACACAACTGAAAAGGAAAACTTCACCAGTACGGAAATTCAGGCCTGATATCATTGTGTTACAATTGCGATACAATTGAGTTACATATAAACGGTCAGTATGGTGAGTAATATGAATTGTGATGAGATTACGGAAATTACTGTTGCCAAGTTACACCACTCAATCCAGAAAAATCACACGCTCTAAACCACAAAAACGATTAGGTAATTAAAGTCAAAGCAGATTAAAAAAAAACTAGCGAAAAGATCACAATTAAATAAAATACAGAGGCTAGAAGTGAACGCTAGCCATTTTTATTATTTCGGAAAAGATAAAAATTAATATCAAAAGTTCAAAAGCAAACGATATTATGGTGTCGTAGGCACTCAAAAATACAGGAGCTGAATTAAAAATCAGGCGCGAAAAAGAAATTCAAACTTAGATGTCTGCAGGTGATAACAAATGTCTGCAAGTAGTACCTAATAGCCTAAACATTACCAGCTAACTTACCTGATCTGAAGTGATATATATGAAAAACGGTAAAGAGTGCCGGGAAACATACGGCAGAGTAAAGTATTATTGTTTTTAAATACATTTTAAAATTGACATTATTATGATCATCTTCCTTGGGCCATGCATAGAAAATTTTCAGAAGTTTCGTTATATGACCGAACTGTCGTTTGCAATTCGTTCTTATTCTGGTCTCATCATAATTTGTCGTTCTATGGACCATGATTATTTGTAGAGTGTCACTTTTATTCTGTTAATCACACTACTTGATCCTCTACTCTACCTGAACGTTATATCGTTTCTATATAGCTGAACGAACATAAGTGAAGTGCTCACATCTAAATATTATATACTTAGTGCCGCATTAATATCTTCTTTCACCTAAATAAAATATTTTGAATAACGATTTCCCATTAGCTGACTTATTGTATTATTATTAATGACCATAAGATCAAATGATAGGTATTTAGTTCCGCAATTCTTTGAAAGGTATCGGCATGTTGAGAAGTTTGGAAGAAATAACAATGAACAAAACTGTATGCTGTATGATGTATTATGCAAAGTTTTCAGTAAAGTTCATGGCCATCGAAACAATTTTTACATCGATAAAAAACCATTGACATAAACAACTTAGTTAATAGAATAGAGGGATCGTGAGTTCATCACATATACGGGAAAAAACCAAAAGACCCCACCCCCGCCGGAACGTTTTTATTTTGAATGCTACAAAATAATGTGACAGCTATCGGGTTTCATTTAATCTCATTCTGCATTTAATGCTTTTTGGGAACACCTACTGTGTTGTGTAAAATTGTTAAGTTTCCTGATCTTAATTATATAAAGAAAGAATTCGAACAGTGAACTTTTAGATGCGGTGTTTAAAAACAAGAAAAGGGAAATTACACTACAAGTACAAACAGAAAAAAGGATCTACTACGACTCTCTAATTGCAAGATCAAAAAATAAATACAAAACAATGTGGCAATTAGTCAAGCACTCTGATAGAAGAAAATCTGTTGAAAAAAAGAGATTATTCATGATCCTCCGCGACTGGTGGAGATTTTTGGCTCTTACTTCGCGGATGTGGTGAGGGAGGGGCTACAAAGTCATTTTGGGGATTCACTTTCTCCGGAATGTATAGTCTCAAATAGTTAGCAAGAGAAGTCCCATGTTTATTGCCCCGATTGAGGCGAACAAGATTCGGGGTATTATCTACCAATTCTTTGCCGAATAAAAAAAACCTTCTTGCGCATCAATCGCAGAAATAGTGTATTTTTATGCGATTCAATTATGAAAATTTTCACCGCTTTTTAAATTATTGGCTTTCTGAAATCCATAGTCATGTCATGTTAGCGTAGTGCTTTAATGTGAAAAATTTTCTGTGATAATTTCATTTCATTTCGTTTCAACACGTGCCTTAGAATGGATTTTTAAATTTAAAAATCAAAAAAATTGGCAAAATTTTACAATTTTGTCCCTTTTCCTATGCTAACTTTACTTGAAAAATACTATTTTTTACACTACCTTTAATAAATTCGGAAAAAACTGAAAGGAGAGTTTTGAAAACCGAAAGTTTGAAATTTTAGAGGAATAAACATCATTTAAAAATATTCGAATATATCTCCGCCATTTTTATATTTGCTTCTTGAAATTTTTGAAGGTTAAATGCTATTAGTATAGTTGTCTACTATCAAAATTTCCGTTCTATTCCTTCAAAAATAAGCTCATGAATGTTTATAGAAATGTAGACATTTTTACCCTTTTCCTACCCACGCCTCTGGCTTATTAATAGAAATGATGCAAATTGTATTGCATTAGCTCAAATTTCAAATAAGTTTATTCCAATCTTGTTAATTTTGTTTAAAAGTTTTTGATCTTGCCTATTTAGGGGTTCAAAATCTAGCCATTTTCCAAAAATTGAAAAGGCCGCCATTTTGGAATGTCTTTACCTATTTTACTCAAATACAGTACCAGATGACTACTTGAGGGTATCTTACTACCAAAAAAATTTCAGCGCTCTAGATTGAAAACTTCGACCAGAAACCGTGCCTCACGGACGGTTTTTTTTCTGAAATTCGGAGGGACATCCTGTAGAAGTAACACAACTCTAGGAAAATGTTTTTTACGAAAATCAAACGTCAGCCCTAAGGTTTATAAGGGTAAAAAATTTCGTTCATTAATCTTGAAAGATGAAGCTACAGGAGCGTTTTTAAAAATTTAGAGAAATTAATTTAAAAAAAACATCATGTAAAAAAAAATCGAATATCTCCGCCATTTTTCTTATTTACTTTTTGAAATTCTTAAGGGTTGAAGTCTATTAGTATAGTTGTCTACTGTAAAAATTTCAGTTTAATTACTTCAAAAATGTGCTCATAAATTGTTGGAGAAATTTAGCCATTTTTACCCTTTTCCTACCCACGCCACTGGCTTATTAATAGAAAAAATGCAAATTTTGTTGCATGAAATTAAATTTCAAGTCATTTACTTCCAATATTGTGAATTTGATATAAAACTCTTTTTCTATCTAGCTTATACAGGGGTTCAAAAAATAGTCCTTTTTCCAAAAATTAAAATGGCCGCCATTTTGAAACGCCTCGGTCGATTTTGCTCAAGTGCAATACCAGACCACTCCTTGTGGATATCTTACTTCCACAAAAATTTCAGTCTCCTAGATTGAAAACTGCGACCTGAAATGAGGTGACAAAAACCGGATGTCTGGAACTTTGAAGGGACACCCTGTAGAAGTGATGGGACTTTTGGAAATTTTTTCAATGAAAATCCAACGTCATTCACAAAATTTGCAAGAATCCAAAATTTCGTTCACTAATCTTGAAAGATAAAGCCACAGGAGCGTTTTTAAAATCGAAATTTCGCGATTTTGGAGAAATATATATATAAATATATATATCGTGGGCAGGTGAATTTTGGAAAACCACTTTTTCGTGATCTGGGGGTCATGATCGGTGGACATTTGATGAGTTTGGGTGATTTTCGAAAAGTGATGTCGTCCTCAATAGTGTATTTTTTTGTTAAAAAAATACACTAATATGCGGGCTTATGATGCCCTCAAGACGGCCCTTATTATTCCTGTATACTTAGAAAGAATAGTCCCCCTGAATTGAAAAATTATCGCCTGATTTCTCTGTTGTCTCTCGCCTCTAAGTTAGTCGAGAAAATCATGATATAGAGAATAAATGCCGTTATTAACAAATATGACATTCTGGGTGGCTTCAGGAGATCTTCAGGTTTCAGGAGATCTAACTCAGTGGTAACCGCTGCGATAGATTTAGTGCAGTATATATATATGTTATAGGCAATGTGTATAATGCAGGGATTCTATACAATACCTAGACAATGTATACAATGCCGGGATGGTTCAGGCAATGTATGAAATTATTTTAATTTCTTGAACTATTTCATACTTTACCTAGGTAATGTATACAATGCCTATGCATTGTATAGAATGCCCGTTGAACCATTGGCAATGTATGAAATAGAGTTTTTAAACAACTAAGTAGGTATACATATTATGTTTTACAAATTGGTCAGGTCAGGTCAGATCATTTACTTTGACTGTCCCTTTAGATAATGATATCAACAATCAGGAAAGCGTACCTAACTGCACAGGTAATGGAAGTACCTATACCTGTTGTAATAACTGGTGCCTACCTACTTATTTAACAAAAAAAAAAAAAAACTTGAATACGTTATACCTTAACGAATATATGAATTATTGGAGGGCAAATTAAGTTTAGCCCTTAGTAGTAGGGTGCTCGTTTCGCTGCCCGTTGTCGTTCATTATACACATTGCCTGATGCGCTTCTGGTATTCTATACAATACCTAGGCAATGTATGAAATAAATCGTATTTCACACATTGCCTGGACGTTTTAGGCAATGTATACCATGACTAGGTATTATATACAATACCGGATTATATACAATGCCTATAACATATACACTATACAGGGTGTCCCAATATTCCATGGAAATGGAGCAACCACAGATTACTGAGATAAAAAAAGTCGCTCGGACCAAACTTATCTCTATACCAAAGTGCTTCGTTTGTCCGTTAGAGGGCTTCAAAGTTTTTTGAAAATTTTAGTTTTTTTGAAATAGCTCAAAGTCGGCTGATTCCAATTCGATGAAATTTGGTAGGTAAATTTCTTATTAAAAGTACGAACTTCTGATGTACATGATAATTTGACGGAAACCCGGGAAGGGGTGAAACTACCCCTACCCTCCATTAAAATCGATCGTAATTATTGATAGGGTAGCAGGAACGCTGTTCATGGTTTTTTGTTTGAAAGATACATCGTTTTAGCCCATTTTTGGTCTCCTACAAAAATCTGTACTTTCCGAGGTGCTATGTGATAAAATAAATTAGTCGATGATAACTAAATTTTTATTTCATTCTTTTAATTTGAAATCAAATTTTCAATTGTCAGGTGATTATTTTATCTAATCTCATAAAAGATGCTCGATGTGGGCGCCGGTTTGGACCCTAGAAAGTTCCATCCTGCGCAAAAAAATGATTTTAACTTTTCTTGGAACCTCGTCGTTTTGCAAACTGTTTACTGCGTTTGAAAAAAACCGTTTGCAAACACCTGAAAAAAAACCGAACCATACTAAACATCTTTTATGAGATTGGATCAAATAATCACCTGACAATTGAAAATTTGATTTCAAATTAAAAGAATGAAATAAAATTTTGGTTAGGTGTCATCGACTAATTTATTTTATAACATAACACCTCGGAGAGATACAGATTTTTGTAGGAGACCAAAAATGGGCTAAAACGATGTATCTTTCAAACAAAAAAACATGAACAGCGTTCCTGCTACCCTATCAATAATTACGATCGATTTTAATGGAGGGTAGGGGTAGTTTCACCCCTTCCCGGGTTTCCGTCAAATTATCATGTACATCAGAAGTTCGTACGTTTAATAAGAAATTTACCTACCCAATTTCATCGAATTGGAATCAGCCGACTTTGAGCTATTTCAAAAAAACTAAAATTTTCAAAAAACTTTGAAGCCCTCTAACGGACAAACGAAGCACTTTGGTATAGAGATAAGTTTGGTCCGAGCGACTTTTTTTTACCTCAGTAATCTGTGGTTGCTCCATGTCCATGGAATATTGGGACACCCTGTATACACTGTTTCAATTTTCTTCGACCTATCCCGGGCTTTTAACACTCTTCATCTGGGATTCTTGTCTGAAAAGTTGAACAGACTAGGAATTGGCGGTCGAGTTAATGACTGGTTGATGTCTTTTTTAAGTGAACGGAAATTTGGGGCTAGGCTTGTGGAGACAACTTCCTGTGTCTTTTCCATGGATCTTGATAAGCGCCCAGGAAGTGTTTTGGGCCCTCTTGTCTTATATGTAAACGATCCACTGGAACATATCAGGATGGGAGTGTTCGCATACGCTGATGAGACCACCGATTGAGCGGGTGTTGGAAAATTTCAAAATATAGTGTAAAAAAAAACAGATTAATAATAAATTTGGATAAAACAATCTACGTAAAATTTAGGACCATATTACATACCAGCTCTCCAATATGCTTCAATATTTCTGGCAAACAAATTGTTTTCAAAAACTCGGTGGATTTTCTTGGAGCGGTGCTGGACAGTTACCTAGATTGAAAGCGGTGCTTTGACTTTGGGATTAATTCACTGAAAGAGAAATTATGTCATCCCACTTTACTAAGTGTGTATTATGGAATATTTTATAGTCACTTCCATTCTAACATAATATTGCTATGGGGTCGTTCATCCCATGCGCACAGGCTCTTCGTCACCCAAAAGCAAATTATTAGGATAATTAGTGACATGAAAACTCGCGAAATATGCAGGACCATTTTTTGAGATAATAAGATATTAACGGTTAGGTATACAGGGTGAGGCGCGAAAACCTTAGGGCATTTTTATATGGAGAAGTGTTGGGAGTAGATGTCTAAAAAATTATAAATGTATAGTTTCGATTTTGATGAGCTGAACTAAAATATTTACAACCCCACACCACTTCCGGTTATACCGGAAGTTGCCATATTTTTCTTTTTTTAAATGGTACACCCTGTATATTATTACATTTTCAGATTGCCTGAAAAACAGTAATAAAAATAATGTTTACAGTTCAAATTTGTAACGACCAATTAATGAGTTATAAGTAAATGAAAATTGCAATTTTCCATTTTCAAAGCAGCTTAGCTTGAAAACGGGTCAAGATATCGGAAAACGGCTTACATGTCCCTATCCTAACTTTTTGTATACTACGCTGGAGTACCTACAAAAAGAAAATATTTTTTATTAATTTTTTTTTAAACTCGCTGATTTTTCATCACTTTGTATACAAATTTCATCAGCACCATAGGATACTACGTGAAAAGTTAAGATAGGGACATGTAGGCCGTTTTCATCTATCTTGACCCGTTTTCGACCTAAGCTGCTTTGAAAATGGAAAATTGCGATTTTCATTTGTTTATAACTCATAAACCACTCGTTCGAATTTTGAACTAGAACACCATTTTTATTAAATTTTTTCAGGCAATCTGAAAATGTAATAATATGCAGGGTGTCCCGTTTATAATAAGAAAGTTGATGTCAACTTCCGGTATAACCGGAAATGGTGAGGGGTTGTAAATATTTTAGTTCAGCTCGTCAAAATCGAAATTTTACACGTACAAATTTTTAGACTTCTACTCCCAACACTTCTCCATATAAAAATGCCCTAAGGTTCTCGCGCCTCACCCTGTATATGCATGCTAGGAAATTGCGTCTATCGAGTAGATCCGCTATAACACTAACACTAGACATAAAATAGTAATTTCTGTCTTGATAGTCACAATGATACCTTCTATGAGATATCACCTCTGTATTCTGGAATTAAATTATACATACAGGGTTACTGGTAACTGGATACATTCCTTTGGTGATCTGATAAAACAAGAGGTAAGGAGTAAATTAACCCCAACATGCACTATACAAAACTCAATAGATTTTGAGATATTTCGATTTTCAACTTTTCTTAAAAAAATGGTTTCAAATGTCTTGAAATGTAATTTTCAAAAAATCTACTTTAACTTTTAGATTTTTTTTTTGCTGGAATACTTGTCCAATACTATGCTTCCTTCTGGAATAAAAAATATCCTGAGGTATTTCGATCGTGTGAAAATTTCAAAGAAAAACTTTCACAAACTATTTTTTTAAAATAAGATTTAAAAGTTTTTACAAGTTATTTTCGCAAAATTGTCAAGGAAACTTGCGTACAAATTTTTTTAAAAACTTTCTTAGTGTAGTACCTATCTAACAAGGTACGAATCTTGTACAAGAATAACAGAATCTCCCCGCTATGTACCGTTACCGAGGAACAAATCCTTAAGTCGGGACGTTTTAAAAAAAATACGGCCCTGAACGGGGGTCTTAAAATTCTCTGATCCGGCCCATTTTCAATAGGTCGTATTTGGGGGTGACGAGCTTCATCCCTACCAAGTTTCGTCCCGATCGGTAAAACTTTCAGACACTTTAGTGGCTATTACTAGGCTATTCCCGAAAAATCCCGAAATTCCCGAAAAATTACACTTCCCGGGAACGGATCCCGCTCATTTTCAATAGGCATCGTGCCACGGTGCGCCTCTTCAATTGAGCAAAATTTCAACTTTCCCACATGAAAACTGGCGGCTCTAGAGTGTTTCCTAGCAAAGTAACAGACAGACAGACCGACAGACAGACATTTTTCGGGCACAAGAATACGTATACTTACGAAACTACTGTGACTTTGCTAGGAAAGACTCTAGAGCCGCCAGTTTTCATGTGGGAAAGTTGAAAATTGGCTCGATTGAAGAGGCGCACCGTGGCACGATGCCTATTGAAAATGAGCGGGATCCGTTCCAGGGAAGTGTCATTTTTTCGGGAATTTCGGGATTTTTCGGGAATAGCCTAGTAATAGCCACTAAAGTGTCTGAAAGTTTTACCGATCGGGACGAAACTTGGTAGGGATGAAGCTCGTCACCCCCAAATACGACCTATTGAAAATGGGCCGGATCAGAGAATTTTAAGACCCCCGTTCAGGGCCGTATTTTTTTTAAAACGTCCCGACTTAAGGATCTGTTCCTCGGTAACGGTACATAGCGGGGAGATTCTGTTATTCTTGTACAAGATTCGTACCTTGTTAGATAGCTACTACACTAGGGATATTTTTAAAACCATTTGTACGCAAGTTGCCTTGACAATTTTGCGAAAATAACTTGTAAAAACTTTTAAATCTTATTTAAAAAAAAATAGTTTGTGAAAGTTTTTCTTTGAAATTTTCACACGATCGAAATACCTCAGGATATTTTTTATTCCAGAAGGAAGCATAGTATTGGACAAGTATTCCAGCAAAAAAAAAATCAAAAAGTTAAAGTATATTTTTTGAAAATTACATTTCAAGACATTTGAAACCATTTTTTTAAGAAAAGTTGAAAATCGAAATATCTCAAAATCTATTGAGTTTTGTGTAGTGCATGTTGGGGTTAATTTAGTCCTTACCTCTTGTTTTATCAGATCACCAAAGGAATGTATCCAGTTACCAGTAACCCTGTATAACAGACTACCGCAGGATATAAGACATAGATGATGAGAGATGCTTTAGGAGGTGTCTAAAGCGCTTCTTGAGTGAGAAGTGTTAGTACAGCATCCAAGAGTTTCTCGGAGAGACCCTGCGGTTACTCTTTAAAGAGTTTGTACCTATACTCCCTATTATTGTGGTATATTATTGTTATAGTGTTTGATGTACTTCTCTTGTGTTTGATATGTTTTTGAATTCTGAACAGTAATGACGAAAATTTGTGTATATGTTACTGTAAAACCCCGAAATTTGGCAAAACCTAGGTTTAACGCGGTTTGGGAAATCCTAGGATTTCCCAAAACTGAACCGTAAATGTCCGAAATGTTGTTCGGTTACATGGCATTTCGGGCATTTACCATTCAGTTTTGGTAAATCCTAGGATGTGCACATTGCTATCGGTAAATACAGTCGGGCGGTTATAAGAGGTATTTATTACCACAGAGTGTACAGAGTAGATAATGTAAATTACTAAAATTAACAAAAATAAACAGTTTACGCAAAATGCTACATTAAAGAAAATTGAACGAAGAAAACAGCAAATTCATTTGTTATTACATGACAAGCTCCCATGACATTTCGAATTACAAAGCTTGTTTGAAGCTTTGCACATACCTACATCTTTTCGTGGTACATTTTCGTGTGCAGTTACATCGCTGATATCCTTGCCCACCAGATAGGGACATCTGTCGTACAGCTCCTCTAACAGTTACTTCCTTCTGTAATACATCTGAGTTACTAATAAAATTTTCTTTGCAGACAGTAAACTGGTTTCTTGTAAATAACTGTGTGATAGTTCCTGCAGTTGTGCCAAGACGATAGAATTCTTCGTCTTGCACATCTAATATAACTGCTAATAGCGTCCTTGGATCTGTTTTGGATCTGTCTACGTCGGGTATTTTTATTTTCACGGTTTGTCCTCGCTGCGCCGCAGGAAACTTTTTATCGGATGTCATCTTCATTTTTTTTTTGCTTGTTCCTGTAATGCGCAATGTGCTTCATCTCTATGACGTTTTATGTTTTCACTAACAGTATCATGTTCCACATTATTCTGTTCTTGATTGTTGTGATCTGGCAGGGTGGACTCATTTACTAATGAATGAGGAAGCATTAACGTTTCAGCTGTGTTTTCTTCACATAATGTCTGTAGTACTATTGCGGCCTTCATCAATACATAATGTTTGGAGGTCGTCTTCGCTGTGAAGACTGGGAAGCAGGTTAGCTGGTATATGTGCATTCGCAAGACCCATTCTCATAGAACAACCAAACATGGCTTCATAATGTGAGCGTTTAATACCCTCGTGGTAAGATCGATTTTTCATAGCCTGCACAAACCTGAGGGATTCAGACCACTGTTGGGTCTGATTTATTTCCATCCAAGTTGTTATCATGTTTTGTATATCTTGGTTTGCCCGTTCAACTGACCCTTGCGACTGGCTATGGCGGGGCTTACCATGGACGATTTTAACTTCACTCCACAAAGAACAAAGCTCAGTTACTATAGCATTTGAAAACTCTCTTCCGTTATCTGAATGAAGTATGGCAGGAGCTCCAAGTAAAGTAAAAATATCAAGGAGTTGATAAGCTATTTCTTCTGTCCGTTTAGAACGAAGAGGTCGAATAACAACGAACTTCGTTAGATGGTCCTGATAAACCATGATGAACTTGAAATCCTTGTCCGGGTTGGATTGCATGTCGATTAAATCGATTTGGCATCTAGAATTCATTTCTCTGTGCAGTTATAGGTTTAACAACAAGCCCTTTCTTCGGCATGCATTGCTTTTTTTGACATGGTTCACAAAGTTGCAAATACTGTACAATTGCTTCAACAGTCACATTTTTGTACTTGCGACTAACTTCCTTTAATACTCTATGGTTCTACCACCGTGGCCAGTTGTAAGATGAGCTTCATGTATTACGGTGAATAGCTCTTCATAGCACAGATAATAACGGATATCTTTGCACTCTGGAGACAGTGGGGCGATAAGTTTATCTTCACCGCTGACGCTGACTATATCAAATCGTTTCAACCTACGATAAATGCAATTATTTTCAACATCGTGAAGATTTACCTTGTTCTTCTTACCTTCGGTAATGAATAGATTTTCTACACTTAACAGCCTTAGCTTCCTTCACTTCCGAAATGAATTTTGCGTACTTGTCGCGAGTAATGTAAAAGTTATTATCTGCATTTTTCTTGGAGATTTTCTCGTCCATCAATTGATAAAAACGTTCTGAAGATGGCATGACTCACAAACAATATCGCACAAAAATAGTAAACAAAGTTTTCCTGTATACCGGTAGACACGTACCTAGGTACGCAGCCATCTGCATAAATAATCAGCTGTTTTAAAGACCCAGTGAGCATGCGTGAGAATGGGCATTCAAACCATTCCGACATTTACCGATAGCAATGTGCACATCCTAGGATCTACCAAAACTGAATGGTAAATGCCCGAAATGCCATCTAACCGAACAACATTTCGGACATTTACGGTTCAGTTTTGGGAAATCCTAGGATGTACGCGTTAAACCTAGGTTTTGCCTAATTTCGGGGTTTTACAGTAACATACAGGGTGCACCATGTATCCTTCTCTATATTGCTATCTCCTGAACGCTAAGAGATACAGGGTCGGTTAAATTAGAGAAAAGATGCGCAGTTTTGTGGCCATCTCGAATCCGTTAAAACATGCAAGATATCTGTGACCGTTCCTGAAATATCCTGAAAAAACTGAAAAATCGAGATTTCTTATTTTCCTCATATCTTTTTTATTATTGGAAATTAATAAATAATTTTTTGTAGGCTTACATAAGCCGTTAAGAGCTATCCATCTGATGTTTCAAAAATTTTCAAGGCCTACTAGATCGTTTTTCACAGTTTTCACAGTCAACTTTCGTTTTTCTTATGGCCGCCATATTATTTTTTTATGTCGTTCGATATGAAAAAAATAATGGAAACCAAAAATTATTAAACTTCAAAAAAATTTTTTTTTAATTTTTATTCTTAATTTTTCAAAGATAAACCTAATAAAAAATCGTCGAAAAACGTCAGCATTTGTAAAATACGCCGAAATAGTGCTTGCCTTATGGTTTTTTAATTTATCTATGAAATTCGGTCTTAAAAGTTGTCTTTTTTGTAAAGAAAAAAGAAGAATAAAAATTTATTTAATTTATTTTTTGAAGTTTAACAATTTTTTGTTTTTATGATTTTTTTTATACCGAACAACATAAAAAAAACACTATGGTGGCCATAAGAAAAACGAAAGTGTACTATGAAATTTCTGGGATCTAGTCGGCTTTGAAAATTTTTGAAATGTCAGATGGGTAGCTCTTGACGACTTATGTAAGCCCACAAAAACTTATTCAATAATCTCCAATAATAAAAAAGATATGGAAAAAATAAGCAATCTCATTTTTCAGTTTTTTCAGGATATTTCAGGAACGGTCAAAGATATCTTGTATGTCTCGACGGAATCGAGATGGCCACAAAATTGCGCTCCTTTGGACTTGTTTAACCGACTCTGTATCTGTTAGCGTTAGGAGATAGCAATATAGAGAAGGATACATGGTGCACCCTGTATATAATATCTCCCGTGCGTATTTTTTTATATATATATTTGTTTTTCTTTATACTCTAAAAACTATTCGGATCCATAATATATTATCATTTATGTTTAGTTGCGTTTAATGAAGCCTTTTTTGAGGCGCTTAGTTTTATCAGAGTAAAATAAACAACACATTTATACATAAGTGTATATTTGCTATAAAAATAACATTTTTCAATATTAACTAGAAGTATATACAATGCATTCCTGATGGAACTACAAAACTAACGTCGATGCGATGTTTTGCACTTTCCCATTTATTATCATGTCCACAGGACATAATAATATTTTCTGAAACAAAAAATCAATAGATAAATAAGTACATAATATGTGGTATAACTAGGATAACATAAATTTAATTTTCAAAATATTTGATCTGATATTTTAAATTTGTATTTATATGGAAAATAATTGTCATACCGTAACACAAGAGATAATAAATTGATGTAAAGGCCGAAATAAAGTGCAGTAACTGATATTACCGACTAAAAACGCAATTGCGGACAAAAGGTAAGCAGAAACTTACGTTTGGAGGAAAATTTTCACTGACTGAGAAGCGCCAAACAGAAATGTTTCTCCAGACGTAAGTTTCTGCTTGCTGCGATTTTCCGATATTCCTTTTTTAGTAATCTCAGTTACTACGGCGCACAATATTTGTGCGCCGTTTGATATTTCAGGCCGTTCGTCCATCAAAAAAATCTGTACATGGCAGAATAGGTAAATAAAAGTACCTACCTAAACAAATTACTTAAGAATACGAAAACTATGAAAAGGTGTGAAAAATGGTTTTATTTTTTTCTGTGTGATAATACAGTCTTTTCCTATTGGTGTTCCTCTTTTGTCAATTGTTTTTCCTAATTTGTCAAATAATTTTTCATTTATTAGACGTGAGTTTTATTTTTTAATAAAAATTCCTCTTTTGTCAAATTAGATTCTCTTTATACCAAATGCTTTTCCAAAGCTTAAAAGTCTGTCACTGAACGTGAATAGGAAAAGCAATTGACATAAAGTGAAACTGATTTTACATAAAAGGAAATTGATTGGAAAATCAATGACCAGTTGTTATTTGAAGAATAAGAAAATCAATTGACATGCTAAGAAAAGCAATTGACAAAAGAGGAAAACCAAAAGAAAAAGACCGTAATGTGATGACAATATTTTGCTTTCTTCCGTAAAACCTTGTTTTTAATATTTAAAAAAAAATTTTCAATGATTTACAGTTCCTTGTAAAAAAAATACTGGAACAAACTAATGCCTTTCAAAAATTTGCATTGAAAAAATGCACTTCTTTTTCAGGTAAACGGCAGTTTTTATACAAACAGTAGCTTTGAAATGTACACTATACACAAATTAAATAGTTTCACAAGTGAAAAACCAATTTGACTCAAATTTTGAGAAACAGGACGACAGACAGTGAAAATTACATTATGTATTTCCCATGTATCAGCTGTTTATTTTGGTTTTTGAATTTAATGATGTTTTGCATAGTCTGAACTCACCAGTTTGGCTTATAAGTCAGACCAGTCGCAGGTACATATGTGTTTATTATTGATGTGGCCAATTACCACCACCCTCCGTGATAGCCGTGTAAGTCTAAGTCATGGTGGTCATGATGGTGGTCATGATGAGCTTCGTGGATGTAGACTTTCTTTACTACTGGCACATGATGCACAACCGGAACTGGTACATGAACCTTCTTCACATGGTGATGGTGCACCGTGTGCACGTGATGAGGTACATGAATCAAAACGTGCTCACTGCAAAGAAAAATAAATATTTGAGATATGCGATTCTAAGAAGAGATAAAAATGACTAAAATTTAAAAAAATCCTGTTGTTTATAAGTTAAACATTTTCAAAAATGACACTTTTGACTGTGGATACGGTGCTTTTTGATTTTATAGCAAAACAGTCAATCTAAGGTAAATGTAAGTTATGAAAAAAAGTTACAGCTTTTGAGTTTTACTATGAAAAAAAAACTATAAAAAAATATTTGGTACCTGTCGACTTTTAGAACCCTTTGTATTCGTATAGCATAAAAAAAAATCCAAGACACATAATTATGTAGGGAGGGTAGCTTATTCGAAAGTCGTTTTACTATATTTTTGGTAACACCGTGTAACAACTACGTAATTCGAAAATTATATTTCTTTTGTTATTGTTTTCTACGTTTCAGGCATTGCAAAGACTATCTACAGGAATTTAATTTCCTTGTTAACAATGTGTTAACAGTGTTAACAATAAATTTTTTTCCAATATGTTCCCAACTTCCGGCTGGAGTCTGTATAAAATTACAGATGTTATTTCCCATGCCCTCGGACTCATTACTTTAATAATAAGACTAGATGATGTTCAAGGATAACTTTACAAGTTCATACCCGTACATAATTAATGATAATATGGGATACAAAGGAAAGGACGCGGAATAATCTTAACAATAACAAAATAAATTTTTGCTTCCTTGCACCTTTTCGCATAAAACTAGCTATAGGTGTATATGGATCATTAGGTGCAGGCTAATACCGAATAACCTCTAAGCTACTTTCATTTGAATAATATTATATTTATAATATTAGGTATAATAATTATGTAATTCAGCTCATTTAGAATTAATGGCAATCAATTTCCGTCTCAGGTTTAAAAATAATTTATTAGAAACTTTCTTCTTCATTAGTCACGATAAATGGAGATTTGAATTCTTATACAGTGTGAACCATATGTAACGAATAAATTGATTTTCTCAGTTGATATCTGTAGCAGTAAGAAAACTTGCAACAGGTCGATATTTGATTATTAAATTACACTTAGTAGCACTAATAATTATTCACCCCTCGGCTGACCACCAAGCCTGATACTTAGGTACCACCCCCAAATGTTCAAATGGGAAGGGTAAGCTTTTGACTAGGTATACCTATAGCTAAAAATTACGTATAGAGTAAATTTTTATTTCAAATTTCACCAAAATGATCAAAGCGAGCTTTTGAACACCTCCTATACCCTAGATTCATGATTTTTTGTTCTTTACAACATCAAAATTAAACGGTATTACTTAGGTATCAAGTTTGCAGTGTGTTGTGAATTTTCTAAATCAGAAGACTTTATTTTATTTTAAATGTATTCTTTTTCATTAAATTTGAAAAATATCATATCATTTTTGTATACAGAATCAAGATACGTTTCAAATGATGTGTCTCTACTTCCCATTTAAAAATGTAAGGGAAAGCTGCCACTCGAAGGCTGACTTTAGGGGATGAAATTTGTACGCTGCAAAAGATACTTAAGCAAAACATAATTTTGTTATATGACAACTAAAGTTCTAATTACACTTTAATAATTAATTCAAGATTCTTTTTAATATTAATTAATTTTTTTTTATAATAATAGTGAATACTAGACGAATGTTACAAATAATTAACAATTTTAGATAGGTACAAAAGATGTTTTTTTTTAATACTGTAGGTAATTTTCGAGAAATATAATAGGAATGCTAATAAATTAAGTAAAACATACATGATTATTCTCTTAAATTAACAATGGTCGCCCTAGAACAGTTGCAGGAGTATATAAAATGTTCACGAAATCAGCCTACGCAATTATTCTATTTTCACTGATTCAATTTTAGCTGTACTTTCGCTTTCTCTTTATTGTAAATTTTGCCTAATTGAAAAGTGAGTATAAAGGGTGAGTCAAAATCGAGCTACACCATTGATTCAGACACGGATTCGGTAAGAATGGGACAAAGTTGCTAAATTTCAAGCTCAATAATATTCTAAAAAAAATCAGCTATCTCTTATAGTTTTTGAAAAAACTGAAAAAACTGAAATACATAGTTGAAATTTTAAATCCCTTAGTTGGCTTATTTGAAAAGATATCGAAAACCTGAAAACACATTCTCACCGGACCCTTTTTATTTGCTATAACAAAATATGTTATAAGATTCAGGGTTACACGTCCAGGTACCTACCTACCTGGATTTTTTTTCTTAATTTTGGAAGGATTTATTCTATTCAGTTTTTGTCTGCTGAGATTTGAAAATTTCATTAAAAAAAACCTCAATACAGTTGTGGAATAAGTTGATAATAAATAATTTACTTTCTTTACAAAAGTATAGTCATGAAAATATGAATTTATTCGTTATTTTTTCAATCTAGAACCATTATGATTTTTTTTTTAAATGAAATTTACAAATTTCAGAAAAGAAAGAAAACTGAATAGAACAAATTGAGAACAAATTCCTTCTAAAATCCAAAAAAATCAGGTTCGTATTAAAAAAAAAAATAAAGTTGATGATGGCAGCGTAAATTCGAAACGAGTAACCCTCAATCTTATTACCTACATATTTTGATAGATAGAAGATAGATATTTATTATCTACGTTTTGTAATGAACAATAATTGTAGTACGTCAAGAACATATAAAAACATGCGCAAAAACACAAATCGCACACATAGACAAATGACAACATAAAACCATCACAAAGTGTCACTGTGGATCGAATTATAGTATCTAAAAACTCCTGTACGGTGTAAAACAATGTCGGAGCAGACACAATGATAGCGAATAAAAAGTGGCCCATCTTATCTTGATCTTTTCAGATAAGCCAACGAGATTTCTCAAATTTCATTTTTCATTTTTTCATCCTTATCACTTTTTTCAAAAACTATCAAAAACTAAAAAAACGTTTTCTCAGATTATTATTGAGCTTAAAATTTAACAACTTTGCCCCAATTTAACCGAGTCAGTACTCTTCTAGTTTCCGAGATGCCGAGGGTGCAGCTCGAATTTGGCTCACCCTGTATAATGAGTTCTACTAAATCAATTGGTAAGTATTCGGGGATACATTTTCATTTAAAAGAAACATTTTGGGAGGTATTGAGTTAACTAGAAATAATATTATTAAGAAAGAAAATATGATGAATAAATAAACAAAAATAAAAAATATTTACACAAAACCCTTCATCCATATGAGGCCAAATTTATTTTCTGCAAGCATTATCAACCTCACATGATTCTTTTTTATCGAGCAAAATATTTGCTAAAAAATATTCTTCGATTTAAGGAAAATTAATAACTTTTAAAACAAAAAATAACTTTTTTGATAAAAATGAGAATTACTTACCTATTACATAAAAAAAATTCAGAAAAAGAAAGTTTTCTACCGAATGAGATAAAAAGCGAGCAATATGATTTCATATTGACGTCATTCGCTAAAAAATGCTACTTTTTTGATAAAAAGAAAAGTATAATATTTGATACGCTTTTTTTATGTGAGATATTTGTTTTGCTTAACGTTTTTACAACGAAGACATCAAAAAACAATATCTCGTCTATGTATAAGAGAAATGAAAATTTACTATTAAAACACTAAGATCTAGTGTGCTTTGAAATTTTTTTGAGAATATTTGAAATATGAAATGACGCAAGCCTACAAAAAATAATTTATTTTCAAAACTAAAAATGAATTGACTATAATGTAGGAAATTTCGATTTTTTAGGGTTTGCTCCATTTTTTATCATTGTATGGCTTTGTCATTTTAACAGTTTCAGGCTAGAATAAATTAGTAAAGACCATATGGGATTTTTTTTTAAATTACCTCTCCTTTGGTAATTTTTCATGAGTTTGATTCATGACTATTCCAACTATAATGCTGGGAACTAAAAATTATAAAACTTGCGCAGTAATTGAGGGTAGTTATGAAATGTAGTTACGGAAATGGTCAAGGAGAAATGTAAAATTACTGCATCGACCACTGATTATCAGGAAATCATCAACAAAATCGTTTTATACTTAATTATGTATCAGGCATATAAAATTTATGCCATAATTATTGAATAATAATCTTTGCCATATATCAGCATTATCGGACTTGATCTTTACCAATAAATAATATATCGTCGATAATACTTAAAACTAGAGATCTTAATGACATAATTTCACATAATAATCTGCTCAATATCTGCCGGATACTTCCTTACATAATAAGCGACCAATTTAGAATGGAAGGTTTGTATTTGTTCTAAGAACTTAATTAAATACACAATATAGAAAAAAACTAAACTATGCCATCTGTTGCAATTTGTTGTATACCAATAAAACATGACGTTGTTTTTGAATTAGGACCAATTAGAGATAAGCTGACGAAGTCGTTTGAGAGAAAGTGAAACAAGTGGATAGTCAGAATAATCTAATATTGTTCTAATCTAGCAAAGTATGGCACTCTATTATAGGCAAATTTTATTGTTCAGACCATACGATTGTGAAAAACGGAGGAATTCAACTATTTTTGTGTAGTTATACTAATAAGATCGTGTATCTTTTGTTATGAATAATAACTGATTCAAGTTAATTTGAATGCCTATATTATTATTCGTTCTTGATCAGGAATATATTGAAAAAAAAATGATAGAACTTTCTTAGCAATCTTGAATAACCAATTTTATAGACGAAAGTACCTTATAAATCAAGAACCTATATCAATGTTAATGTAATCATATATGTACACGATAATTTAAATAAAATTCACAAACTAACAGCTAAGAAGGTATTATTATAAGTACTTGTCATTGTGTTATACTTTTACCAACTAATTTTTCTCTAACTTTAATAAAAGGCGCAATTTTCAAACTGATATTATTATTGATACCAAATATTTTCTTAATAACTATTTGGAAGTCATTTAGAAATATTTTTTATAATATTGCATGCATTATAATTATTATAAATCTCAAAAAAATGATTTAATAACTTACTGATGCCCATGATGATGAAACCCTGGTTCAGGTGCAGGAGCGGCAATTGCAACTGCCAGAATTAAAGAGACAACCACCTGCAAAAAAATACACATGAAGGATCTCTATATTAAAAACTTAATAAATAAATTTGCAGAGTGAAAGACCTATATATTGCACGTACTAAAATGAAACTAAAAACAAATAATGTGGAAGCAATCAAGTACCAGCATGGAAATCGTAGTTACTTATATGTATAATACATAAGGTATTATGTATCTCTACATTAGGTATATAGATATATTATTTTTAGATAGGTTTCTCTATCATGTTATAATAGTAAATAATAATAATTAATCTGTTAATAATGTTAACGTTTACAGAATTATACAATTTAAACTTTTTACTGGTGAAAGTGTTACCTATAGGTAAGTGATTAGTATTAAGATCTGTCAACTCGTAAGCGAAAATCGCTAAATAAGTATATAAGTAGGTAGAACTTATATTTCTCGTTCCGATTACACATGAAACTCTATTATAGAATGTTTTTTATATAATATTCAAGATAAAAATGAGTGAAAATGAGATGTAAATAGGATATTCTAATGGTCCATTCATAAGTTTTGCGTTCTTATGACACATAATGCGTTTTATAATAATAAAAAACGCATTCTTAAAAAGTTTCACATTTACACAATAATAAGATTACCTACGTCTATTGATGAAATGAATATATTAAAGAAAAAATGCTGTATTTTTTTATATGATTTTAATAATAATACGGAAGAGGCTCTACTGGACGATTATTCGCCAAAATCAGGAAATTTGTTATGAATTTATTATCTCGGCAGGGAAATAGCCTTTGATTAGGACGTTTGAATAAGAAATATTAATAAATAAAAATGAGAAGACCTGAATAAAATAATTTGAGAAAATTTAAATCAATATATTAAAATCTTATGAAACTGCAAGTATTACACAAAGTAAAATATTTTGAGAGGGTGTTTAATTTTTTTGAAACTTTTGATAACAATATATTTAGCCTTTTTATTTTGGTGCATAAATAGTCCATATATTAAGCAAGGACCAAAGTAGAACCATAATGTATATGCTGCATATGAAAAAGATTGTATGCAATTTAATTCTAGCGACAAATTTGAGAAAATTATTTCCAAACGAGGAAAAATAAATTTCCTGGAGATCACATGGACATTTATGGCGCAAAACATGAAAAAAAGTCACCAGAGTCCAATAATTTATAGATATTAGATAAGATTGTTAGATCATTTATTTGTCGATTAGGGAAAATAGACGAAAGTTAGGCAATCTTTATTAAGATTGGAGTTTTACAATTTTGGATTCTAGAAATTTTGCCTTTGGATGATATCGCAAGAAAAAATACTATTTTTCTTATAAATATAATATGCAGTTATAAACTCTATAAATATCTATTGATTTTCCGGAGTTTGAAATAAATATGCATCGAAAAATATGCTTAGTAATTAATAACGAATTTAGCTTTCGTTGAATGTTATTGAAAACCATAAATTTTTCGGACGTCTGCGGACGTCTTGTCAATTTAGTCAGTGTTATTATTTTAGTGCCTACAATTACCTTTGTGTGAAAGATTGCTATGCAATTATATTTTGATCCTTTCTCTGTTAATCAATCATTTTGAAGAAAGCTGATATATTGACAGCATTCAGGAATTATAAGTATTCATATTTATTTTCACGAGAATTTTTAGATAATATAATAGCATATTATAATTCTTTAACAAGTTTGGAATGTGGCATATTACGTGCCAGTTAAGAGCTGTCTACGAAACTACCAGTGCGGAATATGTCATTCCAAACGTGTTGGAGACAACATTTTCTCTACGATTACGATAATAATACACCAAAATGCTAAATTAAATCAATATGTATTTTATGTTCATAGCCCCAACTTGGTAGAATCTCTGAATACTGACGATAAATAAAAAAATAGCAATTTTTTTAGATCAGGGCTTTAGATAACATTATTGAATACTAAAAGATTTGAGTACTAATTCCCTTCATTCAAACTTAAAAACTAAAAAAATTATAACAAAAACTCTAGATGTCTCTCTACTATAACAACTAAGATGACGAAAAGCTTGAGGGGAATCCGTAAAGCACATTCAAATAATACAAAAAATTATAATGAACGTTCTACGAACGGTAAAAAAATATCATTAAGAAGAAACCAGATTGTCGATTTATGAAATATTTGATGCAGGAATAAATCAATCAAGACAAGTTTTCTATAAATAATATACCTAAATACCTCCCTTGTTGATTTATTAATGTTAAAATCAATGATCATATAATAATTATTTAAGTTCAAGGTTTGGTTAACTGACAATAATTTTATTGTAATTAATTACACTAATGTTCCTTATGTTATTTTTTTTATCAATTGCAATTTTTTTTCCTTTCATATTTTTTCTGCTTATTGTATACCGTGTGTGCCAACTTCCGGGGGCGTCTGTACGGATTGACATTGTAAAACCATTCCAAATCAAATAATATCTAAAAATATCCATTCAAGTGTTTTTTTTTTATTTTTACTTCAAATTTGAAAAATTATTGGCCTGGATATAACGTTTGCTATATTTATTAATTTAATAATAATTATTATAATATTCATTTATTGCAAGCAAGGCTTGTATTTTTCAAATTTCAATTAACTTGATTATCAAAAAGAATCATTGGATGGATCTTTTTATAAATAAATCGATTAGGAAATTTAGTTTTGACATCAATAATACCATTATTGTCTGTTATTGAAACGGGAAACTTTAAAAATCCCCAAAAAGTCCATTAAAGTGCTATTTTCCCGTGGACACCTTTAAAAGTTGACACTCCATATATTCAAGGGTGAAACGAACACTCAAGTTTTTATAACGAACACTTAATCCTTACAATGATATAATTCATAGAGTTGATTTTTTACAATAAAAAATTACTTAAGAAAACTATAGTAGTCGTTTAACCCTCCAATTGATAATTTGTCGCACTCGAAGAACTCATGAAATAACACCACTTACGAAGATCCTTACGGCAAACATTTTCAGGGAGGTGTGAAATGGAAAGTCCACAAGAACAATAACACAAACCACTGGTAAATGATACAGTTCATTAATGGACCTAGCTTTATATATATAATATACAATAATACAATTATACAATAATTATTATTGTAGCAATGGCCCCCACTAGGTATGTGGTTTATCAGTATTCTGTTTACTGGTTACATAAAAAGGAAAGATGCATCCCCAGCGTGGTTTTAGCGTGTTTGGAGGTATCATGTGTCACGGAGGTAGGGTCAGAGAGAGCGTTCTCTATGTAGCAATATAATTTATATGTGTAAGCTGTCTAGTTAATCTGGATGTGATATGAGTGAGATACCACTTCACTGTCTTTAACTTACGCAAGATAATCAGGTAGTATTCTGCGAGTATTATATCGGTATTGGATCTAGGTTGGAATGCTGAATTACTTCCGAAAGATATCTGCAGAAGTATCCGGACAACAGAGACTATCTGAGACATCTGAGACTATCTGAGACATCTATTTCCATTAGAAATAAATAACGTTATAATTATTATTAGTAGTCCGTCTTAATTAAACTTTAATGCACATAATAACATTTTCAGAGGGTAACTAAAAGGCTGTTTCAGATTTATTTTCTTTTATGTTTTAATAGATAGGTACTTAGGTACTTATATAAGGTAACAACTTAAATTATTAAGTTTTTTCTTTTATAAATTATTTTTCCTGTACAGGGTGAGGTGCGAGAATCTTAACTAAAATTTATAACGAGTGATTTATGAGGTATAAACAAATGAAAATTTAATGTTCCGTTTTCAAAGCAGCTTAGATTGAAAACGGGTCAAGATATTGGAAAACATCTTACTTGTACCTATCTTAACTTCTCACGTGTATCCTATTATGTGGATGAGATATTTATCTAAAAAATGTGAAAAAAAATGTGATACCTACTTAGAAAAAAAATGTACGCGAAAAGTTCAGATGGGGACATGTAAACCGCTTTCCGATATCTTGACCCGTTTTCAATCTAAGCTGCTTTGAAAATGGAAAATTCCAATTTTCATTTTCTTTATAACTCATAAATCATTCGTTACAAACATGAACTATGAACAACATTTCTATTAAAGTAGGTACTTTGCATAATCTAATTATTTCCTAAAATTTTAAAGATCTTTGCAACTTCTGGTATAACCGGAAGTGGTATGTGGTTAAAAATATTTTAGCTCTCTAGTAAATATTCTATTCATTTTTTCGAAATTCAATTGTTACAACTTAGATGTACAAATTTTCAGACTTCTAGTTCAATCACTTTCCTTTTATGAATGCCCTCAAGTTTCTCGCGCCAGTTGCACCCCACCTTATATAACAGCTAAAGACTTGAAATTTGGTATACTATCCCTTTTACGCACATGGCTTGCGTTCACTGTCACTGTCAAAAATAATCTTAGGCGCTCTGGATTTTGTCAAAAAATCAAAAAACCGTTTGAAGAAATAAGCATTTAAAATTCTGTTTTCGAAATTTTATTGGTTTTCTTTTACTTAATCGGAAAAAAAAAAAAATTTTATCACCGACTAGTGGTTTTTTATGACATCGGGTAAAAAACTGTAATTTTTCGAAAATAGCAGAATAAAATTTGGAATTTTTTTAATGTGATTGCTTTTGGGTTCTTTGATTTTTTTGCACCGATTGCCAGGAGGAAACAATATGACAGCCATAGAGAAAAGAGAAGTTGATTATCGTTATGACTAGAAAAATATGAAAAATTTTAAGAGTTTTTCCCTTATCTAACGTTCTATGTAAAATTATTTAACTCTGAGAGCAGCATTTTTGTGCTCTCTAACTTTTCTCTAATTCTAACCAACATCCTACTACCAGTGGCGCCTTTTCATATGGAGTGAGTGAAGAGCCACTCACTCTATATGGCGGTCGAGTTTGACAAACTCCGGTCAGGTATGTACCAATTTTGTTTTTGCAAGGTCCGGTCAGACCGAAGTTTTTTTGCAAGGTCCCGTCAGTTCGATTCTTTTTAAGGTCTGATCACATTGAAACTATTTTATTTTAAGGAATATCCAGTTTGATAAGCAAAAATTGCAAAAATCACATTTTCGAGCTGATAAGCCCTTGCAAAAAAAATAGATGGCTGGACTTCGTCAAGTCGCACCTTGCGGCAAAAAACGGAGATTGTTCTAACCTTTTTCGAGATAGTAATAATTGTGGTATCACCAAACAAACACCACGTGTATACAGAACAAAAAAACGAAAAACCGGAAGTAAACCAGAAAAGTTTGAATATCCAACGTTTATTTTTATTTTTATTTAAAGTTTCATTTATTAATAAAATTTTATTCACATGTTGCTCAAAATTATTAAAAAACTATAGTTTTAAGACGAATATAATTGCATTCTTCAAACAGGAAAATTCTGTCTTTAAATCAGCCCTCAGCCAGAGTATTTCAAATCAGCACTATAATCCAGTCTATCCTCCGCTGTACCTGCTAAATCATTTCAATCTTTTGCGAACAAAGTTAAATTGTTTCGAGATTTTTTTAAAGATTACCTAAGAGGAAAGAATTTGTCCATATTCATGGAAAAAGAACAGGTGTTAATTCAAAATGTTTATATTTGCTTCGACTCTATAATAGGCTGCAAATTACGCTATAAATATTGTGTAAAGCCGTTGGTCATGGTTTCCTCTCTTGTTGAGCAGAGCTGTTCTGAGCTGCTCTTAATTATTGTATAGGTATCTAATATTGTTCTATCGTTGTTTATAATAATCGGTTAGTAATCTGAATTTTAAAACTGATCCAATTATTATTAACTACTTAGGTATATATCATAATATTAGGGCACAGTCATAGTTGTATTTAATTGTTTTGCAATTTATTGCATTGGCATCTGCCCTAAATTTCATTTTTATAAAACACCAGATAGAGCTTAAGTCTTCAGCTCTTTTACTACACATAAATAGTAACACATAAATTCAATAATTCCGTTGATATTAATTTTGTGGAAAAAATATCGAAGGGGTAGCGATTTTGACTCTAGCAAATATTTTCCGCCTATTTTCAGTTCTTTATGTCATTTGTTTTTCATGTTATGACGTCATCAATTTCATTTTAACGACAACTAATATTTTTTATTATTGATCTTGACTACTTTTTATTCTGTTTCCAACAGTAAAAATTTTCAATGCGTTATATGTACCTATTTGCAAAATCGGGAAAAATAGTTTTGAAGTTGTAATATTAAAAATTAGTTTTTTTTTTTTTTTGCTTAAAATTATGAAAAGATTATGAAAGCAGTTGAAAAATAATTTCGAGAAGTGATAGTAAAAAAAAAATAACGATTTCGAATCAAAAAGGGGATTACAAAAATTTTATCAAATGTAATTTGACACCTACATTCTCTCGCTTCAAAAACGGTCACTGGAATCTGTACATCGAAAATCAATAATGTAGGTTGTCTTCTAAAAAAAAATTTTTATGACGTCATAACGTGAAAAAATAACACAAGGAACTCAAAATAGGCTGAAAATATTTGAGTTAAAATTGCTATACGCCTTGGAAAATGTAGTTCAAAAAGAGAATGTATAAGTACAGAAAAAGTAGATAGAATTACTTTTAACACGAGTGTTGTAATGTACTTTTAACACTATAGTGTTAAAAGTACTTTTAACACGCTTCCATGTAAACAATCACTTTTAACACTGTCAGCTGTCGTCAAAAGTGTGACTTTTAATGGCAGTTGCACAAAACATATTTTATATCTAACAGATGATTAATATAATAACAGTGTTTAATTATTTTTATTTTATTAACAGTCTTGGATCGTTTATTTTCCATACTGTTTGATTATGCATAAATTATGAATTAGCTTTAAACAGCCATTATATCACTGCTATACCTGTTAGGTATATCTACTCGTAATTAAGCTTATATACTCCAATATGCTCAATTCTGCGTGAGTATTTTTTCTTTGTTTCTGAGTAAAAAGAGAAAATATCGCTCTTAAATTATTATCGTTTGTGAACTTAAGTGAAGCAAGACTGGTATTTAGATTGTTAGTCGTATTATAGGTATATTGTCACGTAATCCTTTTATTGTTTAAATAATTGATCCTTCCGCAATACGACCAGATTCTCAACATTCACCGCATATCGACCAGTGACCATATGGGATTACGTTAAGATGCCGGAAACTGGTTGTAAAAAATACATCGAGCCGTTATTTCTAGTAAGTAAAAACTTAATATCTGTAACATAATATCAACATAAATTTTTAAATAGAGTCACTTTCTCGCGAGGAAGAAAAATGATTTAACTCTTAATTAATGACAACCATGTATCTGCGATAGTAATTTGTAATTAGCAACATAATTTTCCTTCTTTGTTTTACGTAACACATCGCCACATCGGTAACTTTAAAAATCTGTCTAAGCACTTTTATGACCGGGGCTCATAAAGCTTCCACGCCCATGAATGAGTCCGGTTGAGATGAAGTTATTATAATTATCTCTTTGTGTGGTGAAATGTTCATCAAGACTTGTGTAAAGTTCCATAAATACCTACAGGATGCGTAGATGAATATAAGTGCAAGAAAATTTAGGGGACGTTTGTTGACAATTAATTAGTAGGCTTTTTAAATTAAAATAAATATTCCGCCCTTCTAGTGCTGAGATACGACTCCTTGATGAAGGTATCAAAAAAGTAGTTTTATTTTTTCTTAAAATCTGAACAAGTTCAGAAAATAAATTAAGTAGGCATAGTCTGGCTATTGAGAATAAACTCAGTGGACAATTCGTTAATTTTCCCAGACTGTTTTAAAAGCGGTAGAAAAGGTCACCACCAGAACGTATTTCGGATGTAACTTTTTTCTTACAGCTGTACCGCCATTTTAAAATGCATTTGGGATAAACTGATATACTCTACATACAATAACAAAAAAGCTTTCTTGCAATTTTTGTTCTTGTAATAAAAAAAAAATTCCTAATTTTTTCCTTAAATTAAGTTTTTCCTTGAAAATCATTGAAATTACGAAAAAATCACAAGATATAGTGAACTTTTTTAACTGAAGGTTGCTTTTATTGTTTCTGTTTGACAAACTTCCCTGACGGTGTTGATATATGAGACTAATAAGTTGGAAACAACCAGAGAAACATCGTTGATTCTGTCTTCATCATACCATTTAGGGTTGTGTCGTTCAGAAATAGGTTATTGCAATTAAGCTAACATTTCTCTCAAAAATAAGTAGGGTGGTCAATATTTAAAAAATTATTCATGACTGCCATGAGAGAAGAAGTGAAGAAGAAATTCTTCCGAAACATAAATCTTCGAAGGTGAATATCTCGAGAACACGATGTTTTACGCGGAGGTTATGCCAGGACTTCTGATCCACTCACAGAGTACTAGCGATCCCTAAAATTACATCATACTTGACCAGGAGCCAATTTCCATAAGGATACTGCAGAGTCCTTTATAAAATTGACAGCAAGCAACACCAGATATGAATTTGACCAATAAATGACCAAATAAAAAAACCTTCTTGCGCATCAAACGCAGAAATAGTGTATTTTTATGCGATTCAATTATGAAAATTTTTGCCGCCTTTTAAATTGGCTTTCTGAATTTTTCCATAGTCAGGTCGAATTTGCGTAGTGGTTTACTGTGAAAATTCATTTCATTTCGTTTGAAAGCGTGCAATAAAATAGATTTTTACACATAATAAGCCAAAAAAAAATTGACAAAATTCAACAATTTCGTCCCTTTTCCTATACCCGCTACTGACTAACGATAAAAAGTTACAGGCGAGTTCTGAAAATCGAACATTTGAAATTTTAGTTAAAGTTTATTAGTCTACTCTGAAAATTTCAGGTAAATTCTCTCAAAAATGTGCTCATAATCAGTTAAATAAATTTAGCCATTTTTACCATTTTCTTACCCACGCCACTAGCTTATTATTAAATAGTGTATTTTTATGCGATTCAATAATAGTATATTATTTTATACGGAGGGAAAGTGACACTTTTCATGGCGCGCTCGTGTTTATCAGCCGAACGAAGTGAGGCTGATAATAGAGAGCAAGCCATGAAAAGTCACTTTTCCTCCAAATAAAATATACTATTTTTTCTTCAAACGTGGGCAAATTTAAGCAAGAACATCATTTTTAATTGAAGGAAAGCGAATTTTCAAAAGGTTTGGACTGGTATAAGTAGGTGAGTATGGAGTATGGGCTGCTTCTATAGAAACGCGGCGCTGTCAAATTGACACTGTCATCAACGTCAGTGAACATCGAGAAATTATTATTGAAATTATTAAAGAAAAATAATAAAATAATAATTATGTAACTAAACTACTAATCATCGCAAAATCAAAATTAAAAACGTTATAAAAGTTTGTAAGTAAGTTATAAAATTAATGATAACATCTTACCTACCTCTTGCTAGACCCTGCTTGGTCAATTATTTTTTCATTTTCTTTGTAGGTAGGTACCTATAACTGTGCACTAATACCTATACCTAATAATAAAAATATAATAAGATGTTGGATTCCTTTATGTACCTAGGTATATGGTTATAATTATTATCCTTGTGTTCAATATTCAAATTTCAATACGGAATAATTTTTGTTTACCTCGCAATAACCCAACTTTTTTTCTGACGTTTGAGCCGACTGAACCGAGCACGAGCTCGACTCGACTGAAGTCGCCTGTCGACCGTCCGGCTTCGGGTATAATTATGACGTTTCACAGAATTACTTCGTTTCGGTGTAGATTTTCCAAAGATTATTGTTTGATTAATACCAAATTCCTTTTAACCTTATTAGATAATAATAAACTATATAGAGAGTTTTCATATCTTAGGTTGAATTTTATTGATGAATATACGGGCCTACATTAATAAAATTTCAATAGTTGATTCTTAATACAGGTAGCTATGTGTTTGTATGTTGATGTTGCTATGGCACCACTTTAGCTCCGGCGGAGGTAAAGTGTTGCTTGGCAACACTTTAGCTCCGGCGGAGGAAAAGTGAAACTTTGAGACCGGCTACTGAGTCGAGTAATGTCTGATTTACTGACGTTTGAAGAAAATAAATATTTTCTTCCTATTTTTTTTATAATGAATATAATGAAAAAATAATCCGATTTTTCTACCTATCAAAAAAAAAAGAATGATACACTCTCGTGGTTTCGAACCCGCACCAACAGTTTACTAAGAAAGGATGTAATGAACTGATCCACGATGCGTTTCATATTTGTAGTGATGATGGGGTAGATATATTATGTAGTAAAGTCAGGTACCTACACCTACTCATTTTATTTTTTAAACTGGTCGTATCTTTGTTATTAAAAGACCAATTTGAATACTTTTTTCACCTGCATGTAGGTGATTTAATAGTCGTTGCGATTGTTTTTCTAATTTTCAGAACCATTCATAATTGAATGTGAAAAAAAATAAAAAAGAAATTGCGAACCATTTCATCAATTTAATAATTTTATATAAGTGTAAGCTAATTTTGCACAAGCGAAAAACTTTTTTATTTTTCGTTTAAAGTGCTACATTAATCGAGGCGAATTGAAGTTAAGACATCAAATTATATGTTAAAGCAAAAAAAAATGGAAAATTTCGGTTCAACTTCTTCAAAAATGGACTCATAAACGGTTATAGAATTGACACATTTTCGCCCTTTTTCCTACCCACGACACTGGCTTATTAATGGAAAATATGCTAATTTTATTGCATTAACTCAAAGTTCCAATAATTTTCTTCAAATCCTGTTAATTTGATTTCAAAGTTTTTTTGACATCTTGCTCATACGGGGGCTCAAAAAATTGGACCTTTTCCGAAAATTCAAATGGCTGCCATTTTGAAACGGCTCGGCCGATTTTGCTCAAGTGCAATACCAGACCACTCCTTGTGGATATCTTACTCCCACAAAAATTTCAGCCCCCTAGATTGAAAACTGCGGCCAGAAACCGTGCCTCAAGGACCGTATGTTTGGAACTTTGAAAGGACACCCTGTAGAAGTAACGTGACTTTTGGAAATTTTTTCAACGAAAATCTAAAGTCATTCCAGAGCTATACAAGAATCCAAAATTTCATTCACTAATCTTGAAAGATAAAGCTACAGGAGCGTTTTGAAAATCGAAAAATCGTGATTTTGGAGAAATAAATATATATATAAATATATATAATAACAAAGTGGAGCGTTATTCGAGCCAAGTACATATAGTAAAAAGAAGAAGTTTGTTTGGGTTCTAGGGCTCATAGATAATACTGATCTTAAAGCCAAAAGCAGACAAAAGCAATGTTGAAGACATGGATGGCCATTTCGCTCTTATTTGAGCTCTTCGGCATGCCATATCAACAATCGCAATTGTCTACTTCTAGCTAAAGATCAGTTGATACTATATACAGAAAATTCACAATGAACTCCGTTATCTGTATCAAGTAGTGACATCTGTGTAAGTGACGGAAACTACCAACAATTAGAGAAGCTGTTGCTCTAATAGACAAGACCCCCGGTGGTGTTTTATAACCTTTTGGGGTTTGACAAGTCAATAAGGGCGTGCTAGCTCATTGCTGGCAGACGCGTGCACCATAACCCAAGGTATAATAATGTTATTATAATTATATACGCTCCACTTTGTTATTGTAATTATTATACCTTGGGTTATGGTGCACGCGTCTGCCAGCAATGAGCTAGCACGCCCTTATTGACTTGTCAAACCCCAAAAGGTTATAAAACACCACCGGGGGTCTTGTCTATTAGAGCAACAGCTTCTCTAATTGTTGGTAGTTTCCGTCACTTACACAGATGTCACTACTTGATACAGATAACGGAGTTCATTGTGAATTTTCTGTATATAGTATCAACTGATCTTTAGCTAGAAGTAGACAATTGCGATTGTTGATATGGCATGCCGAAGAGCTCAAATAAGAGCGAAATGGCCATCCATGTCTTCAACATTGCTTTTGTCTGCTTTTGGCTTTAAGATCAGTATTATCTATGAGCCCTAGAACCCAAACAAACTTCTTCTTTTTACTAAATATATATATATATATATATATATCGTGGGCAGGTGAATTTTGGAAAACTACTTTTTCGTGATCTGGGGGTCAGGATCGGTGGACATTTGATGAGTTTGGGTGATTTTCGAAAAGTGATGTCGTCCTCAATAGTGTATTTTTTGTTAAAAAATACACTAAAAAATGAAAGCAGCACCAAAATGCGATTTTTTATGGAATTTAAGCAATGCCGTTTGCTTTTTATAAAAATTAACACTCAGAAATGCCAACTTCACAGAGCTGTATACCTATTATACAGGGTGTCTCTAAAAGGTCTCTACAACGTTCTGCCACGTGTTCCTCCGATGAAAGTAAGTCGATTTAAGGCAACTTATCTTTGTGCAAAGTTGCCTGGTTTAGCCACTACGAGATGTCAAAGTGTCAATTTAAAAATCGTTATTTGATTTTAAAAACTTAACCTCACGAGCGATTTTGATGATATTTGGTATGAAGGTTGTAAAGAACCTTTTAGAGACACCCTGTAGACATCATAGTTTATAATAAAATAACTTCCACTATCAACAGAAACAAATAATTTTAATGTGAAAAGTTTCATAGAATAAGTAATTTCATTATCAACAATTCTTACTTTTCTAGATTCATGGTGAATAAAATAAGTTTGCGGCTATTCTTTACTAAAAATCATGCAAAATTCTGATTAGAAATTTTCTACTCTTTGGAAAGTTCAGACCGACTGCGCTATGGTTTTTTTGTAATATTTTTTGAACCTATAGACATTTGAGTAGCGTGAAAACGGGTAAAATACTCCTATACAGGGTGCACCATGTATGCTTCTCTATATGTATTGCTATCTCCTGAACGCTAATAGATACAGGGTCGGTTAAATTAGAGAAAAGATGCGCAGTTTTGTGGCCATCTCGAATCCGTCAAGACATACAAGATATATGTGACTGCTCCTGAAATATATTGAAAAAACTGAAATATCGAGATTTCTTATTTTTGCCATATCTTGCTTATTATTATTGAAAGTTAATAAATAATTTTTTGTATGATGATATAAGCCGTTGAGAGCTATCCACCTGACGTTTCAAATATTTTCAAGGCCGACTAGATCCAAGATTTTTAACAGTCAACTTTCGTTTTTCTTATGGCAGCCATATTATTTTTTTATGTCGTTCGATATGAAAAAAATAATGGAAACCAAAAATTAATAAACTTCAAAAAAATTTTTTTTTTATTTTTATTCTTCTTTTTCCAAAGAAAAACCAAAAAAAAAATCGTCGAAATACGTCAACATTGTTAAAATACGGCGAAATAGTGCTTGTCTTATAATTTTTTAATTTGTCAATGAAATTCGGTCTAAAAAGTAGTATTTTTTGTAAAGAAAAAAGAAGAATAATTTTTTTTTATTTTTTTTTTGAAGTTTAACAGTTTTTGGTTTTTACTATTTTTTTATACCGAACAACTTAAAAAAACAATATGGCAGGCATAAGAAAAATGAAAGTTGGCTTTGAAAATTTTTTAAACGTCAGATGGGTAGCTCTTGCCGACTTATGTAAGCCCACAAAAAATTATTTATTAATCTCCAATAATAAAAAAAATATATCGCACAAATTAGAAATATCGATTTTTCAGTTTTTTCATGATATTTCAGGAACGGTCACAGATATCTTGCATGTCTTGACTGATTCGAGATGGCCACAAAATTATGCATCTTTTGTTGAGTTTAACCGACCCTGTATCTATTAGCTTTAGGAGATAGCAATATAGAGAAGGATATTATGGTGCACCCTGTATTTTGCACTGAATTTGTATTTTTTATAAAACATTGTAATAACTTTGAATTTTTTGTACCTATATACGGTTTAGGATGAAATATTACTATACAGGTGTCCCTTTTTTAGACTCCATTATTATAGGTATCTCGTAAATTCTAAGAGATTTTTGTATTTAATTTTATAATAAATTTTTTAATTTAATTGTGTAACCATCTCAAATCTGTAAAAAAATACAAAATATCTGTGATGTTCCTGAAATTCCTGAAAAAACTGAAAAACACCAATTTTTTTATTTTCTCAATAGCTCCTTTGGTATTCGAAGTTTAAATTTGAAAGCTGATATATCAACATTGATTGACATTCGCATTTATTAACGTCACTTGATTCTTTTTTCGCCTAATAGGTAATTTCAAAGATATTTAGTTTTATATTGTAACATTGTACCACTTAGATTATGTAATAGTATGTGTAGTGTGTTCCTTTCTGATGTGACATGCTGATGAGTCCATGTAAAGACGAAACGGTACCGTCCGTGTCTTCAATTTCACCTCATATGCGAAAGTTTTCTAATTCGTTTTGAAAAAGGAACCTATAGTGGCACCTATAATATGATAGTCAACTTTTGCTTATAATAAATCAAATAAATAAAAAATGTACCTATAACGGTACACCCAGTTATATGTTTTTCAAGTAATAATTTAGATGGTAAACGTGATCAAAAATAAATGTAAACGATGTAACTTCACCATGAATAAATGAACCTAAAACTCCGTGCCTTTCTTGCTAATTCAACATTGAAATGAAAACAGTCACTTGTATTTGACGTTTTGGCTGCTAAAACTGTTTGTAAACATCTAACATATATATCATTTATTTGTACACATAATAATTTTCTATACTTTTTTAAAGCAAAGTCCAACATGGCATCAACAGAAGTCGAATATGTTTTATGTTTCTAAAAATTTTAACATACATAGTTGTTTTCGGTTTTACATAAATGTTTAAAAATCTTAGAAACTTGAGCATACATCAGTTTTGAAAACAGATCACAAAAGATGCTATTCGAAATTCCCATTTAGGAAATAAAAATTTGGTAATGTTTTATCAAAATTCTCGATTCTTTTTTAGCATATAAATGTAATAATAATTAAGAATGGAATTCCATTTGAAATTCAAGACATAAGAATTGTTTTGTACTATGTAAGTATAATAAAACTGCATTCATTAATTACCAATTACGATCGGAAGTAAAATACGTGAACTTTTTTAACGATGAGCCCTTTTACATAAATGTTCGTTCTACTTTCATTTGAAAGCCCACTGTGTTTGATGAGTTGTTAGGTTTCGTTTAATTTAGAATTACTGTTTGAATAATCACATTCAAAAAAGTAAAATTAAGGTCAATGCTCATTTGTGTTTTTATTTCTCAAATCAGAGTATAAAGTCAGCAAAAAATCTGGGAAATATTTTGTAATCACATTTGAATTTCAAATTAGTAAAACGAGCTATATGTTCATAATAATTATGATCGGTAAGTATATTAAGAAAGAAATCGACCGTTGTTACACATTATTTTATGGACTATTTCATTAATAATTGGATAATTACTGTTTACAACTTGTCTTTTAAAAGTAGCATCACCAATCCAATGCCAGTATCTACCAAAATTTGACCAGCCTATATAAATTTTTGCGTAATTGCTTAATTATAATCGATCTGATTTCTCATCATGAATAAAAGTGAAAATGAGACGTACTTAGTTTTATAATACGTAAAGCTAACTAAATACCTACGTTTAATGACTTTTAATAGCGAAGGTAAAAATTCTCACCTATTACCTACTTTTACATGGACTTGCTCTTTTCCAGACGAACCTCTCACAACGACTATTTTCTGTAGCGGTTTTTATGTAATATGTTACATAAATGTTACAAATAAACAAAGTGTTACGGTTTAAGCAATAATGGAAAATTAAAACTGGATGGCTGCAGGGTACATTGGATAATCTTCCCATTTGCATTATTTATTTTGTTAAGCAGGATGGGATGTTACCTATAATGCATATAGGAAGGTAACATAATAACAAAAAAAAACTATTATATCTTCATTATTTACCGGAGAAATTGATTTACAGCAGGGAAGAAAGGTTTTGGTAACTTGCATCTTTAAAGTTATCAATTTAAAGAACATTACAGTTTATATTGGTTGATTTACAGAGGGAAATTAACTTTTAAAGAAAGAGTTTTTAAAAACTACCTTAATCATATAAAAATTTAAAAAACCATAAGGCAAGTAATAAAAAAAATAAAAAAATATATTAAAATTTTTGTATTTTTTTTTTCTTGAATAGTATTGATTTTGGTTTCGATGATTTTTTTATGCCTACCGAAATACATAAAAAATAACATAAGAAAGCCATAAGAAAAACAAAATTTGACTATTAAAACTCTAAGATCTGATGGGCTTTTAGAAAATCATGGTATGGTACGATTAAGTTTAAAAGAACATATTATGTGACGTCATACTAACCGTCAGAATTAAGAATTTTCATTTCACCAGAAAATGTCAAGCAGTTAAATGTCATGGTATGAACGAGCGCAAATAATTAATGAAGGAATCATTCGAACAATGAATTGAATGGCTTAAGTCATTTTGAGAGCCACTGACACGGTTTAACTACATAAAAATTATTCACGTAATGACATTTTATCCTTTGTGCTGTCCATTTTAATTCTCATTCAAAAGCAATGTTGACGTATACTTGTTTATGCGGGATGAAGTGTTTAGACAAACTAGAGGGTTTCTATGAGAACCACGTATATGAAACAAAATAAATCGAACTATCAGAAGGATGTGTATTCTTAGTCGATACATATGACTTTTTAAACTATAATGTCAGATTGATAGCTTTTCATGACTTATGTATGACTTATGACCTACAAAAAAATCAATAACTATCAACAATAAATAAGAAATGGCTAAAATTAGAAATAACCGATTTCTCAGTTTTTTCAAGATATTCCAGCAGCGACTGAAAATATCATTAATTTTTTTTTTCAGATTCCTATGAAACATCATATTGTACAACTTTTCTCTAATTTAACAAACCTCGTGTCTCTCTCCGTTCCCAAGATCTTCATGTACTGCCACTTAAACAGCGTTATTAAGATGAAAAAATAGATGAAGGATTTATCCAAGAATTTATATTCATTCAAATTACTAATGCAATATAAAAATATTCCTATAACGATGAAGCAGAAGAACAAGATATGGCTTTAAGATAATAAATGTTTGATAAGCCATCCAGATAATTGTTTCCTAAAAAAAGTGCCGATTTTGTTATATTTATTATTTATCAGTAAAGTAGATGGTGATAGTTTATAAATATTCAAGATGTTTAATTTTAAATGTAACATGTTCGGGGAAAATAAGGAAGGTTGTAATAAATTTAAAGTGAAACTAGGTTTTGGAAAAACAAAGATTCGTTTGCTTTCGCATAATACTATTACTAAAATAAAAAATAAGTTTAAAAAATCGAAAAGTGAATCTGATAGACGAGAGGATCCCGACTCACAGTTGGAATTCTTCTCTTCGTTGGTTAAGCTGGTCGCAAATCAATCATGTAGAGGTGAAGAAGTTTTAATATCCTATATTTTCAACATTACATACCTCATGTTTCCAAAAATTTCAGTTAAATTATCCTTCTCTTGTGAATCAGCATCCTCTGATGAAACCCTTGCGAAGTCTAAGATTTCCACAGCAGAAACTAGAACTAAAGTTATAAAATCTGGGAATGAAAATTCGAATGAAGATAAATTAAAAGGACTTGGATTGTTATTATATATGAAAACTTTGGACTTTAGTATGGAATGGGACCGAGTTAACATAAAAAGCAAGAACGATGACGATTTGGATGACGTTTTTATTGATGATACGGAAAGCACAGATACCTCGCCGATTAAAGAAAACTGGCATTGGAAAATACTTTTGACTGAACGATTTTGGCCACCAAAGCAAAGACGCGAACATTACTTTCCTTTTACCGACGAAGGTAAAAAAAATAAAATAGTTAATGTAGGTGTTCGTATATAGGTATTTAATATTTAATTAAATATAAATAATATTATAGTTTCCTTAACCTTCTTTATTTTCAGATAAATTACGCTCAGCTATTATTAACGAAAACGATTACTTTGAAGTAAGTATAAGCATAATACTCATGACTATGACAATTTTTTGAGGTTTGTCTACAAATATCACTTGCAGGATAGTTTTGAAAGCTTTCTGTTAGAGGAGAATGAACAAGTCGTGAGACATGATTTTTTATCAAGATTCAATCCGGTGACCGAGAACAGAACAATAATTGTAAACTGGATGACCAAAGTCCAAGTAAGATAATTTTGAATCATTATGCATTTTTTTTTAATTATGCTTTAAATTAAAACTACCTACATTTGATTTAGTCAATGTAACAATGTATTCGGTCACAGTTCTAAGTGGTTAAATATTTCATAAATACCTATTCTAATGAATAGGTATTTTGAATGATTGAAATTATTGAAGCCGAAAAATAATATTAATAATTCGAGTTAGGTTCTAGTGTCCAAGCCAGTCCATTATCCGCATAAAGAAACTATAATCGCTCGGGAAAATCTGGACAAAAGACCGTATCCGCTCACCGCAACGCGCTAGACCCCTGCTTGACAAGACGGATTTTGAGAAGGGGACTTGAACTACATATATTAAAATAGATGTGACAGGAAATAGTACAAGTACAAGATCGAAAAATTATTGGGATTACGAGATCAAGGAATAATAACAGAGAAAGTAATGTAACACGATTATTTAGAGGGTTAAATAATTTTCCTATAATTTCTAAGTACGTCTGGCAACATTGCTCGATATTATACGATAAGAGATGAATCATTTTCATAATCCATAGCCAACTAGATCCGAATAGAGTTGTAATAACAAAAAAAACTAATAACAGAAAATATTCATGACATAATTTTTTTTACAAAACTGTCAAATTGAAAGTAATGTCATTGTTGTGAAGCTCTTGTGACCTAATTGTTTAACTTGTGTAGTTTTCTCTAGTTTTTTTTTTTGTTTTTTTTGTTAAGAATTTAGTTAAGAGTCTAAGGAGGGCTGGACATTATTATGTGCCAGTCTTCAAAGTGGTAACTGATCTGTAATAATTTAGAAATTTCCAACAATAAAAAGATCAGGATAAAATAAGAAATCTCGACTTTTCGTATTACTTAAATACTTAAATACTTTCGTACTGCCCCTCAAATTGGACACGCTGTATACAGGGTGTATTGTAACGTCCGCATAATATTAGCACCACGCGATTCTACATCAAAAACAGAACAAAAAAGTCCTCAACAGTTTTTTCTTGATGTACACAGATTTTAAGATATGGACAATTTAACGTTCTTAAATTTTGCAACACTGGCGCTGGTATAAAAATTAAGATAACTTATTAGACGTGAAGTCACCTCACTGGTATAGTGTGCCGTTGCTATGTAATCGAAAAAAGGTGCAACAAGGCAAATGTCATGCTGCGACGTGTCAATGTTGCAATTTTTTTTTAGATTTTTTATTTTTTCAATATTTTATTCAACAATTAAAACGCGCAGTTGCAATATTGATTGGAAGTATTGGAACTCAGGAAATCAAATAATTCCTAGTTTTGAAATGTTAATTAAAACCATTTTTACCAAAAAAAATCTAAAATTTTGGATAATTTGGCTATTTTACTTCTTACTTAAGAATTTTTTAATAATATTAAGCAATATTTTTGAGTATTAAAAAACTTCAAATTTAAACTACAATGGTCGATAACTTCGTTGTTTGAGGTCTAAGAGCTAAACGGTATTAAAACTTTATGTTCTGTTTTTGATATAGAATCACGTGGTGCTAATATTATGCGGACGTTACAGTACACCCTGTATTATACATCAATAAAAATATGATAAATATCACAAAACAACCAAAAATAATAATTTATTTATTTTTATTCCAATATGATCTTTCTGTAACATTTTTTCCCTGCCAACTAATCAATTAGCCTGAACTTAAGGTTTTTTACTAAAAAAAAATTAATTTTTGTTTTTTAATTCAATTATTATTATTGAATAATCAGATATATAGGGTGATCCCGAAATGGCGGACACGGTATACGCGGTTGTGGAGGATGTTTAAAAAGACTGTAAATTTAAAACAAAAATTGTTTCCTTGGCTTCGTTACAGAGATATAGGGTGTCCTTTTTCGAAAATTTAAATCAAAATGGCAGTCAACTTTAAAGAACCTCCACTGGCAAAGCACATAATTTTGACATAAATATTACGATAGTGTTTGCTTTTTTTTGTTTTCATTATCGGGAACGGAATTACTGGCATTCAAAGTTTACCTATTCCCCGAGTTCGACAAAATTTTTCAATGTGGCATTGTAACAACCCGAACCCCTACCCGTTCATTTCCGCTGAAAGTTGGCCTTGTAATCGTCTAGCTTTGAATGTAGAACCGCACGTTGAGTTTCGCAGTATCGAGATTCGTAATTGAGGTATGCCGGAAGCAAGGGGGGAGTTAAGGATTTCGCATTCTGATGTTTGACTGAATTTCTGGATTTTGATTCTTATAAAATAATAAACAAATAAATTGTAGGGTGGGAGTAATCAATTTCATATCATATTTCAAACTCAGGATTAACCCCATCGTTACAATCCTTTACTCATTACTTTATAAATTGTTGTTTGATTTCTCTGATTGTGAATTACGTGTTTCTTTAAACACTATGTGTCAACAACACTCGAGTTCGAATACAAAGAGACCCTTCGGGTAGCCGGGATAACCACTCTTCCTTTCATCGGTTTCTTTGAAGCAATGTGCGGCGTTGCCGCTTGTCCTAAACGTTAGAAAAGTCATAGCTTGCTTGGCTCTTTTAGTGCTTTTGGTTTTGCTCAAGATATGTGTCATTTATGGGTAAACCAAGTTTGCCAGACCTGATTTACCTTACTGGTTTGTTCGTACCTCAGGTTTGTGAGACCTGTTTACCTTAATTGTTTGTTCGCAGATATACCCTGAATTTGCAATGTTCGGGTGTAGTAATGTTTCATTACCTCCTGGCAATATTCAGGTCGATGATAGTCCGTGGACTAGAAGTTTTGGTTTATTGGGTTTTTACTCTGAACTTGTATTCTCGGGCGTAGCTTGGTTAGCAAGTAATATTTTATTACCTCCCGGCAAGATTCAGGTATGTGATAGTCCTTGGACTAGAAGTTTTGGTTTGTTTATGAAAAATTCCCTTTTAATGGGATATTTTTCTTCCTGCGATATCGAACACATCTCTCGAGTGATTTCGACATTATTAACAGAATCATTATCACCTCTGGTCAAATTACAGACCCCACTTCTTTATTATTGCTCAGGGCAATAATTAGAGTGTTGGAAAATTGGGCTAACCTACTCATATAATCAGCATATTCGGGCGTAGCTTCTGAAGCAAGGCGACCAACAGCACCCCCCCAGCTGTATTATAGAGAATGACCTAACAAAAAGAAGTCGGGATAACCCAACCAGTTTAGTGATTACGTTTCTCGTTAATGCGTCGTTGCTTTTGATTTGCACTTTATTAAAAACCTGCGCTGTTATGGCTACTCTATCGTTTTATTTACGTTTGTGAGCTTTTCGCATCTTTTTGTGAACTTGTGGTTTGCTTTGACGATTTGGCAACATGGTTTCGCCCATCTACCTTCTAGGACATTTTACTACTTTTTACTACTTCTATTATTGCCTTCTATAGATATTGCGAACTCGAGTTTCGTCACTCTGTTCAGAATACAAAGCTGCTTTATGGTTTGTTTACACTACGTAACAAGACTACTCAATTCAAGCACTACTGCTACCTTTTACATCTACTTGATTTACTGGAGGGAACAATAGGGAAATTATTAGCGATCGATCATGAATTTGCAAGAGTGCAAGTATTTATTTCGTCGTTTTACAATTTTTCTTCATTCATGTTGTTATACAATGGCGGAGGCATCACTCTCGATTTCTAAAGGTCGTATAATTTAAAGCGGCGGCAGGTTCTTTTATAACATCCGGTTGATCCTACATCTGCGATAAATAACCTCGGATTCCTTGAGAAATAGAAGAATTTGGTTGTTGTGTTCGCGGTCAATTCCCTAACTGAATTATCTCTGATAGTGTGTCGTGTTATTTTCCTCCTAGCTTTATCTCGATTTCCTATGCAGCGATATTATTGCTTTACCTTATTTTAACGTTGTTTTATTTATCGGGCGTTTATTTGGCGGGGGCGTCTTCCTTATTACGGTGCCGGCGATTGAGACCGGTGTTTTGAATCGGGGCTCTCTCTTTTGCGGTCGGACGTGTTTATTTTCTAGAGACAGAAATTGTCCCTATGAATTGCGGATCTCTCCTTGATTCTTAATGAAGCTAAATTCGAATCTCATGAATGAAGTGAATTAGAAAATGCTTGTTGTGTCAGCGAGGAATTTCTCGCTACTTCGAATAATCCTAATTTTGCTCTTTTAGGGAGAATTTTATATTTTAGCGAAGTAGATTGAAATAGAAAGATGCCTAATCAATTTTTATTTAGTGATGTAAAAATAATAGGAACGGTGTGAAACTCTCTAGGGGCCTCCACTGATAAGTTGCAGAAAAGAAATGTTGCGATACTCTCGGGAAGTTTACTGATAGAGAGGAATTTGTTTATGCGACACCCTCAGAGGGACTTCCAAAAAACAAGAAGGAAGAAATGCTACCTATGCGATACTTTCAAGAAGTTTCCACGGGTAGCGTAGGGATTTGTTTATGCGATACCCTCAAGGGGTTTCCAAAAAACAACAAGGAAGGAAGACTACCTATGCGATACCCTCGAGGGGTTACCACGGGTAGCGGAGGAAAGAGCCAGTCTTGCCATGAGCAGAGTCGAGGCAGAACTCAGCTACCCCTATCATTCGACGTGTGTTTTTATAGCCAGATTTCGAGCAGGTCCTATTGTCCTACAGAGCGGGAACATCCTAGCAGCTGCTTTCTATCACGGCTGACTCGCGTGATTCTTTAGTGATACATGCAGTGGAACTTTCCGTTGGTGCTGGTGTCTTGCTGCCTGTCGTGCCGCCCGTTGTTAAAGCAGGCGCGTGACCTAGATTCCTTGATCCATTATATACCTACTCATGCCGACTATCCCGTGGATATGAATGAGAGACGAAAAAAATTGAAATTATTTTACGTACCTAGGGCTGGTATATTTCAGCATCGTTGTTTCAATTCTAGATTTTGAATTCCATTTTATGTTTCCATGGTAACATCTATCTGGGTATTATAGACCTACGCATTATTTTTCTCCCTGAAGAAGGGTATCCAGTGCAGTGTTGTGACTTTATTTTCCACATAAGTGGTCATATCTTTTTAAGTGAGCCATACTGGAGAAAAAAAGTAAATGAACTTAGAATCTTCAACCACACAATGGATTGTGGTGCTGTCCGTGTTCGCCATTCCGGGATCACTCTGTATTTCAAGCGCCCTGAATTATTTCATTTAGTTAACGGTTATTTATGTTGTTTCAGAGATATTTAGACTTACCGAACAATTTATTCTTCCTATCTGTTTATATGTTGGATCAAATCTTGGACAAAGTTCTGGTCCCGGAAACAATATACCAATTAATCGCCATCACCGTCATCTGGATACTTAGCAAAGTGCACCTTTCAACCCCCGTTCCAGTAAGTAAACAGATGATATACTTACATAAATATACAATAATCATTTAGAAAAATAAATACTCAGTTTTCTGTCTTCTATTCTAGCTAGACAAATTACCCTCCCTTTGTGATTATTTTTATGAAATAAGTCAATTTATTGAAATGGAAGTAAAAATATTGAAAATTCTTCGTTTTCGTTTACCTTTGATGGAGCCCACAATATTCATCGACATGTACTTGAAACTCCTTTATTTAGAGAAAAATGAGGTAAGACGTGACAATACCAATATTTTATTAGTAAAATGTACACAAGGTGGTCGAGATCTTATTTAAGAAGTTGAAAATACTCAAGTAATTTCAGACAGAAAACAATTAAAAAAAAACATCTATTCTCAGAGCTCTAAACTCCGAGATACGATCAAGAATTTTCAAAAAATACAGGTTTTTTGAAATAGTTACAATAGTGATATGTTCAGTACGGGCATAATGTTATGTTTTATTAAAAAATTACTGGGTCGCTGGTCCGAAATTACTGGAACATTATTGATCCTCCTTATTGAAGATTTTTTATGTACCTACCTGTAATATTATTTATTTTTAATAACATATCGACTAGAAGTAGGTGTTATGAGAGGTCATAAAAAATTTCATGTTTCAGCTCGTGAAGCTATGTGCTTTATATATTGTTGAGTGTTCAGCGGTATCTACTGCGACTGAATTCTCTGCCCATCCGCCCTCCTTGCTGGCGATGGCGGCGGTGAATTGGGCTCTATGCTGTCTAAATCGACATCGAGATAACTATTTTAGTCAGATACTGCCAGGAGCTACACCTGCAGTTGTCCACCGCCTGGAAGACGTCCTTCGAGACGGTCTCTCACAGGCCGCTGATCAACCCCTAGTGCCTCATCGGAAGTACCAGGCACTGCATCTTATGAAGGTCTCCGAAAAAGTGACACATCTGGAACCACTGCCCAGACCTCAACATTAGTTTTAATTTTCTTTAGTAGGTACGAGTATACACGAGAATTATTTGTTTCCCAGTTGAGTTAGGTCCTTGGTGAAATATTTTTTTTAATAATTTATATTTTTATCGAAGTTTAAGAACTTATATCTCTGCTATTATGTGATTTTTGTACTATTTTATGTGCTATTATTTATATTTTGAGGGTATTTGAGTTTAGTTAGCATATATTTAATTATTTCTACGACTTCACGCAATCTTGTCGCAACCATACAGCTTATTTTATCTTTTAATAAAAATAATTTTATCATAAACTGTGTTTACCATTTTTCAATAGTAATGAAATTGTAACAAATAATGTTTAGGAAGTATTTTTTTGCTATATTGTCAATGTCGATTGAAAAGTGATATTTGCATGTCTGACTTGTTTATATTAAAATTTTATATAGGTAGAGCCTAAAGCCCATATGTAACGATGCATTTTTTAGTACAAGTTTTAGTCAATTTTTTAGGATACTAAATTTAGGACAGTAAATAATTGAACTAAAAATTTGTTTGCTTGCAACCTTCCAAATTTCTGTCATTTATTTAGGAAGCCATATGGGCTTTTGACGAGCATATTTTAGGTTAACTCTGATTATTTTTCCCATTTTAACTACAACTTCAACTTATTGCATTGCTGTAGAGAGAATATTAAAACATGGATAGAGAGTCTTTATTATTGAGTGGGGCAGCAATAATTATTAATACCATGATAATAAATGTTAGAAGGAAAAGGAGAGTAAGAAAAAAGGTGATTAGAAAACCATGGTTGAAAAGAAGGAGTGAAAATGGCTCTGGTATATTAAAAATGGTTAATGAAGAACTGGCAGTAGAAGACGTAGACTCTTACAAAAATTTTTTACGGGTATCAGAAGATCAGTTCACCTTCCTGCTTAGCTTGGTGAGAACTGATATTGAAAAGGAGCCATCCATGATGCAAGAAACAATTTCTGCAAGAAGTAGGTTCGTGCTTTCAAACATGATTTTACCATTTACATCTTTTTAATGCTCTTATTCTCCAATATGTGTAGGCTACAAATTACTTTGCGGTTTTTGGCAACTGGAGAATCTTTTAAATCTATTATGTATGCTACAAGAGTTCACGAAAGCAGCATTTCAAGATTCATTCCTGTTGTTTGCGACTCGTTATATCGCCATCTTAGAAATAAATACATAAAAGTAAGTACATATTCTTATTCTTTCATTACAGAAATAATAAGAGACATGAAATTATTGTTTTACAGACGCCCAACACTGTTCAAGAATGGATGAGTGTATCACATGATTTCTGGAATTTATGGCAATTCCCACATTGCCTAGGTGCTTTGGATGGCAAACACATCTCATTTAGGCCACCAAGATCCGATGGGTCATATTATTATAACTATAAAGGCGGTCATAGCATAATTCTTTTAGCTCTAGCTGATGCTAATTATAAATTCATATATGTCAATGTGGGTGTCAACGGGAGAGTCAGCGATGGAGGTGCATTTCGAGAATCTACCCTAGCTAAGGTTTTAGGATGCAATTCTTTGTATTTCCCTCCTGCAGAAGCATTACCAGGTAGAGATATGGCAATTCCATATGTGATAGTTGCAGATGATGCCTTTCCACATAAAGATGTGATAATGAAGCCATACCCCCAAAGAGGATTGTCACATGGTGAAAGAATATTTAATTATCGGCTATCAAGGGCAAGAAGAGTAATAGAAAATGCATTCGGTATTTTGGCTAATCGGTTTCGAGTGTTACTCAATCCTATAAATCTTCGTGCACCAAAAGTCGAAAAAATAACTCTAGCTTGTGTGGCTCTTCACAATTATTTAGCCACTGAAAATGGAATTTCATACACTGACATAAGCCAAGAAACGGAAAATTCGTTGCAGCAAATAAGAAGTATTGGGAGACAAAGTGGCAATAAATCTATGGATGCAGCGAGAAATGTCCGTAATGAGTTTAAAGATTATTTCTGCTCAGATACTGGAGCAGTGCCTTGGCAAGAAGAAGCTGTTAGAAATTTTAATATGTAACATTAATAATCGCTAGAAATGAATTAAATAAAATAAATGAAATCAAGTTTTTATTAATAAATAATAAAAATGTATGTTTACTATACTATTTTTTACTTTCTTTATACATATTAAATAAAATTGTGGTAATCTTTTCTTCAGCTGCAGTCACTAGGTCATCATTTTTTATCATCCGTAACCGGCTTACCACAAAATTACCAAAAGTTGTCAAGTGGTCATTGTCAGGCTTCTCTGTCGCTAGATTTCTCTGGTTTTGGTTCTGTTCTAAAGCCGTGGAAATTTTTTTTATAGCACCACTGGCAGCATCCAGGAAAGAATCATCATGATTTCTTTTTCTCTTTTTGGTCGAACCAGCAGTACGATTACTGAGTGAGGTATAACTTTTAGGAGTGACCATGGAGGTACTAGTACTAGGTTGGTCTGAAGGAGACTCATTTTCGTCTTCATTTATGATTTCAATATTTCTATCCAGTGTATAATAAAATGCATCAGTGTCTTCATCCTATAATGAATAACAGAGTGTCATGAAATATTTATAATAATTCAGTGTCGTATTATAATTTTTTTTTGTTAGGTCATTATTACTAATACAGAACAGACGTTTGATTTCTCAGCTTGTTGTTCAGTCTTGCCATCTGTGGTGCTCTCATCACATGTCAGTGAAACACTGTTTTCACTTAATTCCTGGGACAGCTCTCCGATAGAGTCAGTAGACTTTCTCACAGCGATGTGGTCCAATAGAAATAAAAGGTATTCATAATACCAGAGTGATGGTACGTACAGCTGAAATCATTTAAGAGAAACAGTTTAGAATATGCTATTCGTAAAAGTCGAGGACATTACAAAGTGACTGGCCTCATGACTGGCAGATACCAGTATTGCATCTATATAACATTTAAGATATATTAAAACTACTTACAGAGTCTTCATCCATGCCACTATGCTTCGATTTCAAGTACTTTCGGTGTTCTGTTGCAAAGTTTGTTCTAAGTCCATTGATTTTCGATTTTATTTCAGTTATAGTTATTCCAGGACGAATATTTTTTAGTTCTCTTACCATGCTTTCATAAGCAGTGGTTCTCATGTGCTTGTTTTTATAATTGGAACTTTTTACCTGATAGAGGCAAGGCCTTTCTCTATATAATTCTATTAAAGAAATAACCTGATCATGAGACCAAGACATTGTGATAACTGATAAGTGTTTTGACGATTGTAACTTGTTTACATTACTATAAAAACAAACTTGCCTAACAACGACAACCCATCTACTTGATCATACCTACATTTTATATTATATTATTATATTATTCAACAAAGTGGATAAGTTTTCAATTCAATTTCAATGATTACCGTACACTTTTTCACGTACACTTCCAAATATAAACTGAGGTTACTGGTTAGGTTAGAAACATTGAATAAAGAAGAAAAAGGAAGGAGCATATGATCGATTTCACGTGTTATCCTAGGGAACCAACTCAGCCACATTGCTCAACCAGAGATGACTCATAATCATTCATGGTTCTGACCTCTGACGTGTCCTGTGTTTCACTCTTGGGTTTTTTTTTGTGTTTAATTGTAGTATATTTTGTTGTAAAACGTTAAAGTGTGATGCAATATTTAATAGTTATATAATATAATGTAGGTTAGTGAAGTTATTGGCGTTTAATCAGCTTTAAAAACTGAAGCAGCCGCCATATTGGTAAACCATCCCGTTCAACGTCAAATCCACACATGCTCCTTTCTGTTAGAAAGTCGACTTTAGCTACCAACATCTCAATATTGTAACCTACAAACAACAATTTCCCCAGATTTCCACTTCAGTTATGTCATTTAATTGATGAAAAATAGGACAGGTTCTAAAAATTTTGTAAATATTTTGGATACAAACTTGAGCGCCCCCTGCCCGCGAGGTGCCGTAACTAAAAAGCATTTATGGCGGTGGTGGGGTTATAGCGGTTGGCGGGATATTTAAATTTAAATTATATCTTTGAATTCTGACTATTTGGAAGTCCACATAATAATTAATTAACACAATTTTCAATAATAACGTCAGCGAATATTCGTTACTATTGAAAAGTGCATTAATATTATTTGTGGTTAAATTAAAAGAACAGGTACGTTTATTATTAACTTTTATTGATTAGTTTTTTATAGTTAAAAAGGCAACCAATTGTATAGTTAAAAAGTATTATAAGTATCTCATAGGTATAAAAAAAAATATCTTGAAAGATTTTTAAAGCTATGTAACAAATATTCCTGTTAACATAGGTATACATCCAATTTTCAAATTTATTATAGTTTTTATATCAAAATACCTACATTATAATACCTCAAAAAATATAGTAAGTATCATTTAATTACCTCTAAACAGATGAAAACATGGGGCATTTGCTGATGAAGTATAATCCGTTGAAATTTGGAAAATTTAACTTTAAGGCTACAATAATACTTAATAAGTTCCTATTTACATAAACTTACATAAAGTTAAAAAAATTGGTGTCGAATTAATAAGCTGAAAAATACGGCAGCTCCCGTATTTCTTCTTGAAGTCCACCAGTTCACTATATGGATACTTTTCTGTCATTCAGTGAACACACGTGTTCATGTTCAGGGGACCCTTTCACTACATGCTAATGTGGAACCTGTGAAAGAAATTCTATATTCAAACAAACGTATAACATACCTATAATAAATGATGAAGAATTGATATAAGTACCAGAAAGCACATTTCTAACTATTTATATCTTTTACTTACCAGATTAAATTACTGCTGCCTTTCAATGATATTTTCTGGACTTATTTAAGCACTGCAAATCACCCAAATAACATGCAAATTGTAAAATAAGTGGTGAACAGGACGCAAATTTAAATTTCTTTGTATTTATTTTATTAGTTGTCAAATAGTTTCCAATGAAAAGAAAGTCCGATTGATCACGATGCCTAACGGGTAATAAGAACGAATGCTTGTCAATTAAAATTGACGAAAAATAGGACAACTTCCCTAAACTAAAAAATTTATCAAAAATTGGAGACAAAACTTGTATGAATTTGTCCTAAATTTAGGATCCTAAAAAATTGACTAAAACTTGTACTAAAAAATGGATCGTTACATATGGGCTTTATGTGCATTTTAATATACATAATATCATTTTTATATTACAAACCGTTACAACATAACATAAAAAAGTCTTTCCATACGTATATTTTGAAATCACGACGTATTTTGTTGACGCTATAATACAGTCTTTCTCTTTTGGTTTTCCTCTTTTGTCAATTGATTTTCCTGATATGTCAAATTATTTTCTTATTTTTCTATCTATCAATGATTATAGTCATTGATTTTATCCAATTTCAATCAATTTCATTTTATGTCAAATCAGTTTCACTTTATGTTAATTGCTTTACCTATTTACGTGCAATGTCAGTATCATAAATATTGGAAAAGCATTTGGTATAAAAGGTCTTATTTGACAAAAGAGGAATTGAAATTGAAAAATCACACTGACGTTTGATAAATGGGAAAAGCATTTGACAAATTAGGAAAGGCAATTGACAAAAGACGAAAACCAAAAGAAAAAGACTGTAATATGTCGTAGAGAATTCAGCCTCAGAATTGCTGGTGTTAGACAATATGCACGCAGCCCTTTCCACTTTCGCCAAGCCTCCCCTGGGCAACATTGTGGGGAGGGGCGGTTAGTAGTTGATATACCCATCTTGAAGCTGATCCTCTGTACAGCGTACAGCTAGCCATATTATACAGGGTGTAACTAAATAAGTGTAAAACATTTAAGGGGGTGATTCCTCATCTAAAAAAAGATAGGCTCTTTCATATAAAGAAACTTCATTGGAGCATCCCTTGTTAAGATACAGCCCCTTAAAGGGGGTACATAAAATTTGTTTAACAATTTTTTTCACAAGCACTGAAAAAGTTACAATATTGAAACTAACCTGACATTTTCTACTACCAAAAAGACACTTAGCCAGTAATTTATTTAGTTTACCCCATGGTTGTAAGGGGTGGAAAACGCAACCCCTAAAATTTATTTCCAATACAACTTTTTGTCTTATCATTTGTTTACCATTTAAAAATGTATTTCCGATAGCCTGTTTTATTCTAAACAAAAAATGTCGCTTGAATTTTTTGCACAAAATAAACCAGTTCGCAGCAAAAAATTATTTTACGAACAACTACAGAGATACATCGTCATAAATGCGAACTGGGTTTATTGTTATTTTGTAGTTACTACCTGCATTAAATTATTAAAGGGGAATAAACAAAACTAATTTATTAATAACAAAACATACAACACGTAGAAATCATAGTAAATGTTCAACATGTCTAACCTTCAGACATTACGCATGCGTCTAGTTTCGTATTTTCGTTTTATGGCGATATGTATCTTGGCCATAAAATAATTTTTTGCTGCGAACTGGTTTATTTTGTGCAAAAAATTTAAGAAACATTTTTTGTTTAGAATGAAACAGGCTATCGGAAATAAATTTTTAAATGGTAAACAAATAATAAGACAAAAAGTTGCATTGGAAATAAATTTTAGGGGTTGCGTTTTCCACCCCTTACAACCATGGGGTAAACTAAATAAATTACTGGCTAAGTGTCTTTTTGGTAGTAGAAAATGTCAGGTTAGTTTCAATATTGTAACTTTTTCAGTGCTTGTGAAAAAAATTGTTAAACAAATTTTATGTACCCCCTTTAAGGGGCTGTATCTTAACAAGGGATGCTCCAATGAAGTTTCTTTATATGAAAGATCCTATCTTTTAGTGTATTTTTTAACAAAAAATACACTATTGAGGACGACATCACTTTGCGAAAATCACCCAAACTCATCAAATGTCCATCGATCATGACCCCCAGATCACGAAAAAGTAGTTTTCCAAAATTCACCTGCCCACGATATATATATATATATATATATTTATATATTTATATATATATTTATATATTTCTCCAAAATAGCGAAATTTCGATTTTCAAAACGCTCCTGTAGCTTTATCTTTCAAGATTAGTGAACGAAATTTTGGATTCTTGTAAAGCTGAGGAATGACTTTAGATTTTCGTTGAAAAACTTTCCAAAAGTCCCATCACTTCTACAGGGTGTCCCTTCAAAATTCCATGAACCCGGTTTTTGTCATCTCATTTCAGGTCGCAGTTTTGAATCTAGGAGGCTGAAATTTTTGTGGGAGTAAGATATCCACAAGGAGTGGTCTGGTATTGCACTTGAGCAAAATCGGCCGAGCCGTTTCAAAATGGCGGCTATTTTAATTTTTTGGAAAATTGACTATTTTTGAATCCCTGTATGAGCAAGATGGCAAAAAAACTTTGAAATAAAATTAACAGGATTTGAAGAAAATTATTGGAAATTTGAGTTAATGCAATAAAATTAGCATATTTTCCATTAATAAGCCAGTGTCGTGGGTAGGAAAAAGGGTGAAAATGTGTCAATTCTATAACCGTTTATGAGTCCATTTTTGAAGAAGTTGAACCGAAATTTTCAATTTTTTTTTGCTTTAACATATAATTTGATGTCTTAGCTTCAATTCGCCTCGATTAATGTAGCACTTTAAACGAAAAACAAAAAAGTTTTTCGCTTGTGCAAAATTAGCTTGCACTTATTAAATCGATGAAATGGTTCGCAATTTCTTTTTTATTTTTTTCCACATTCAATTATGAATGGTTCTGAAAATTAGAAGAGCAAACGCAACAACAATTAAATCACCTACATGCAGGTGAAAAAAGTATTCAAATTGGTTTTTTAATAACAAAGATACGACCAGTTTAAAAAATAAAATGTGTAGGATGAAGTATTGGACGTACTACATATACCTACTCGATCATCGCTACAAATTTGAAAGGCCCCTTGACTGAGTTAGTTAGGCAAGGGTGTCCTTGCCTAAATAGTAAACTGTTGATGCGGGTTCGAAACCACGAGAGGGCTATTCTTTTTTAGTGTATTTTTTAACAAAAAAATACACTATTGAGGACGACATCACTTTCCAAAAATCACCCAAACTCATCAAATGTCCACCGATCATGACCCCCAGATTACGAAAAAGTGGTTTTCCAAAATTCACCTGCCCACGATATATATATATATATATATTTATATAAATTATGAATGTAGTAAAACACCGTTATTTTTAATTATAGATTGGTATAGAAAACCAACAAGTAGTGGAAGATACATTCATTTTCACTCATACCACAGTCATAAAATAAAAATGAATGTTATTTTAGGCCTAAAACAACGAGTAACTAGAATTACACATCAATCCTTAAGAGATAACGCACTAAGGAAAATTAGAGATCTCATGTTAGAAAATGGTTATCCTAAAAAGTACATTAACAAATTAATTTTTAACACACCTAATTTATCTAGTACCTTAACAACTACAGAAATTAACACCAATCAAACAAACTTACAAGTTACACAATTATTAATAAATCCTGACACCACACAGAATACGGTTAATAACAATAATAATAATCAGTTCAAATTCACTACTTTTCCTTACATTGAAAACTTAACACACAAAATTATAAAAATTTTTAAAGAAAATAATATAAAGTTTGCTCTTTATAATTACTTGACAAATAATACAATTTTTAATAAAAATAAAGATAAAATTCAAGTTTTAGATAGATCTAATTTAGTGTATAAAATTAATTGCTTGAATTGTAACTTATCATATATTGGACACACTTCTCAATTGTTAAAACAAAGAGTATCTTTACATAAAAGTGACTCTAGACTTAGACCAAATAGATGCACGTTAGCCAACCATGTACATAATACTAACTGTGAAATGGATTTTGAAAATATTAAGATATTAGAAACAGAAAGTAATCTTTTTAAAAGACAATTTTTAGAAATGTGTCACATAAATGAAAATATCGATAACTGTATAAATTTAAAATCAGATATACAAAATTTAAATAGAATATATAGCTATATTTTGGACTTTGAAAAACACAAAAATTTTTAAACAATTTATAGACAGGTACCTACCTAATTTCATAAATAAATAAATACCTAACGAACATATATAAAAATAACTGTTAAAGTAGTACTGTTTAGATTCCTTTGTTTTAATTTTTGAGAAAATAATCCATTATTCACAATGTTAAAAAACTTCAAAACTTTTATGTCATAAAATATATCAAAAAAATTTTTTTTCTAAATTCTCATCAAAATTATTCATAAATGTTGATATTTATAAATATTAAATGGTTTTTTGGCATAAATTTACAACACGAACTTTATTAACATTACCTTATGAAGATTTTTAGATTTTAAAGATGCTAATTTTATTTTGATCATTTGTTGTAAGTATTTATCTTAAGATTTTTTGAAAAAAATATTGATTTCTTATAATTACAGTTCTCCTGATGAAGATCTAAATTAAGATCGAAATATATTGAGTTTAACAAAAAAGGATCATATATTTATATACAGGGTGAGTCAATAGTGAGAGATCGGAACATTGCTATTCAACCGTACAGGGTAAAACAAAATTTCAAACGCCATCCCAAATCGTTTGTTATTCTGCATATTTCAAAAATATTTTCACTTATACAGGGTGGACTATATTTTGCCTACATGTAACAATTTTTTTTTTCAAATGGAATCCCCTATATTTTATGACATATTCTTATTCGACTGTGAAATAGCTTTATGTCAATACATATTGTTTGACATTTAGGTGCGGCGTTGACATTTAAAAAAATATTTTCATAAAAATTCATCGCACGCATGTATTCACTGAAAAGAAGCCTCAGAACTTAGTTTTGGAGTTTTAAGGTTGAAATTTGGTATCCACATGGAGAAAGGCCAGGTCTATCATCGCGATATAATAAGACTGAGATCTACTATACAGGTGAGTCACAAATAGCTGTCAAATTTTGCTTACTTCAGAAGGTCATAACTTCACTTTTTCAAATGGCACACTCGGTATTTTTTTCCACAATTAGCTCCACCTCTGATCTGACTACATTTTTCATTTGGTATGTCCTATACCTAAAATGCCCAGTTTGAGAGATATTATACATTTTCCGTTGGTCTGACTGCAGAAGATGCAAATGTCATATAAAACCGGGGATATGAAGAAAAATGTGACATTTCTAGTGACATTTATCATTGCAACGTAAATAGCAACTCAAAGCTCGAGCGAAATAAAATAAAAAATAAAATACAAGATATGACAATAATTATTTTAAATTAAAATAATATCAAATCAAATCAAAAAATTTAATCATTTGCCCAAAAGAATAAATTCATTTAGAGGAAAACAACAATAAAGTGAAATAAAATATGATTTAAAAAATAAACTGTAACGAAGTTGTCAAATACACACTTGCACATAAATTCTTGCCGCAAGGAGAGGATTTCTCTCACTTTTTCCCAAACAATAAGTCATGTCTACTTGCTCTTGTAAACGTAAATCCATTTAGCAAAATTCTATTTAACTAACGAGAACTTGGAATTTAAACATGCAGTGACAGTGACACTAGTAAAACTTAAAATGTCACATTCTTCCACATCACTTTGAAGCGAAATGTCACATTTTTCTTCATAGCACCCTGTTTTATATGACATTTGCATCTTTTTGACATATTTTGTCATTTGATTTGATATTATTTTTATTTAAAATTATTGTCATTATCTTGTATTTTATTTTTTATTTTATTTCGCTCGAGCTTTGAGTTGCTATTTACGTTGCAATAATAAATGTCACTAGAAATGTCACATTTTTCTTCATATCCCCGGTTTTATATGACATTTGCATCTTCTGCAGTCAGACCAACGGAAAATGTATAATATCTCTCAAACTGGGCATTTTAGGTATAGGACATACCAAATGAAAAATGTAGTCAGATCAGAGGTGGAGCTAATTGTGGAAAAAAATACCGAGTGTGCCATTTGAAAAAGTGAAGTTATGACCTTCTGAAGTAAGCAAAATTTGACAGCTATTTGTGACTCACCTGTATAGTAGATCTCAGTCTTATTATATCGCGATGATAGACCTGGCCTTTCTCCATGTGGATACCAAATTTCAACCTTAAAACTCCAAAACTAAGTTCTGAGGCTTCTTTTCAGTAAATACATGCATGCGTTGAATTTTTTTGAAAATATTTTTTTAAATGTCAACGCCGCACCTAAATGTCAAACAATATGTATTGACATAAAGTTATTTCACAGTCGAATAGGAATATGTCATAAAATATAGGGGGTTCCATTTGAAAAAAAAAAATTGATACATGTAGGAAAAATATGGTCCACCCTGTATAAATGAAAATATTTTTGAAATATGCAGAATAACAAACGGTTTGGGATGGCGTTTGAAATTTTGTTTTACCCTGTACGGTTGAATAGCAATGTTCCGATCTCTCACTATTGACTCACCCTGTATATACAGGGTAAGTCATTGATATGGGAAAGCTCGATTGCACCTACACTATTAAAGATATAGAAATGAACCAAAAAGTGTTGTAAATGGGAGGGTAAAGTGCAGTTTGTAAAATTATTTTCAGATACACAGGATGGCCCAATATCGCTGTACGCCATACAACTTTGTTATTTTAAATAGGACACCCTCTATATTATTACATCTTTAGATTATTTGAGAAAAGCAAAAAAAAAAAAGGTTTGTAAAGTTGAAGTTTTTAATGAGCAATTTATGAGTTATAAACAAATTAAAATCGCGATTTTCCATTTTCAAAGCAGCTTTTCTTAAAAACAGCTCAAGATAGAGGAAAACGGCTTACATGTTCCTATCTTAATTTTTCATTTGGTATCCTATCATGTAGCTTAAATTTATATACCGAGTGATGAAAATAATCAAATTTTTTACCACTCTGTATAAAAATTTCATCCATCCAATAGGATACCGCTTGAAAAGTTAAGATAGGAACATGTAAGCCGTTTTGCCATATTTCGAGCCGTTTTCAATATAAGCTGCTTTGAAAATAGAAAATTGCGATTTTCATTTGTTTATAACTCATAAATTGCTCATTAAAAACTTCAACTTTACAAACCATTCTTTTTTACTTTTCTCAAATAATCTAAAGATGTAATAATATAGAGGGTGTCCTATTTAAAATAACAAAGTTGTATGGCGTACAGTGATATTGGGCCATCCTGTGTATCTGAAAAAACCTTCTTGCGCATCAATGGCAGAAATAGTGTATTTTTATGCGATTCAATTCTGAATATTTTCACCGCTTTCTAAATTGGCTTTCTGAAATTTTACATAGTCAGGTGATATTCACTGACATTGCATTTCATTTCGTTTTAAACCGTGCCATAGAATGAATTTTTAAATATAACAAAACAAAAAAAAAACATTGGCAAAATTGAACAATTTTGGCCCATTTCCTATGCCCGCCACTGGCTAACTTTACTTAAAAAATACTATTTTTTAGACTACCTTTTATAGAACGGAAAAAGTGAAAGGGGAGCTTTGAAAACCGAAAATTTTAAATTTTAGAGGAATAAACATAATAATGTAAAAATATTCTAATATCTCCGCCATTTTTTTATTTGCTTCTTGAAATTTTTCATAGTTAAGGGTTATTAGTTCAGTCAAAATTTCAGTTCATATCCTCAAAAAATATGTTCATAAACGGTTATAGAAATTTAGCCTTTTTTCCCTTTTCCTACCCACGCCACTGGCTTAATAATAAAAATATTGCAAATTTTATTGCAATATTTTAACTCTAATATTTTATAACTCAAATTTCAAATAATTTTCTTCCAGTAATGTTAATTTCGTTTAAAAGTTTTTGTTTCTAACTGGCTTATTTAGGGGTTTAAAATCTATCAATTTTTCCTAAAATTGAAAAGGCCGCCATTTTGGAACGGCTCTTCTGATTTAACTCAAATTCAGTACCATACGACTACTTGCATCTTACTACCAAAAAAATTTCAGCCCCCTAGATTGAAAACAGCGACCAGAAACCGTGCCTCATACCCGTTTCTTTTTTTTTTTTTGTAAATTTGGAGAGACACGTTGTAAAAGTAGCGCAATTTTAGGTAAATGTTTTTTTGTGAAAATCAAACGTCATCCCTAATAAGTTTCACAAAAGTAAAAAATTTCGTTCATTAATCTTGAAAAATTAAGCTACTGGAGCGTTCTTAAAATTTTAGAGAAATAAACATCATGTAAAATAAATTCGAATATCTCGGCCATTTTTCTTACTCACTTCTTGAAATTTTTAAGTGTTAAAGGCTATTAGTATAGTTATCTACTGTAAAAATTTCAGTTCAATTGCTTCAAAAATGTGCTCATAAATTGTTAGGGAAATTTAGCCATTTTTACCACTTTCCTATCCACGCCACTGGCTTAATAATAAAAGTAATGTAAATTTTGTTACATTAAATTAAATTTGAAACAATTTTCTTCAAACCCTGTTGATTTGGTTTCAAAGTTTTTTTCCATCTTGCTCATACAGGGGTTCAAATATTAGCAAATTTTTCAAAAATTAAAATGACCGCCATTTTGAAACCGCTCGACCGATTTTGCTCAAGTACAATACCAGACCAGTTTTTATAGATATCTTACTCCCACAAAAATTTCAGCCTCCTAGATTCAAAACTGCGACCTGAAATGAGATGACAAAAACCGGATACCTGGAATTTTGAAGGGACACCCTGTAGAAGTGATGGGACTTTTGGAAAGTTTTTCAACGAAAATCCAACGTCATTCCCAAATTTTACAAGGACCCAAAATTTCGTTCACTAATCTTGAAAGATAAAGCCACAGGAGCGTTTTTAAAATCGAAATTTCGCGATTTTGGAGAAATATATATATATATATAAATATATAAATATATATATAGTCGACCATCGTATCTTGTGACATCCGGTAAAAATTTCGACGTTTCTGCATCCACCCTCTAGAGTGACAATAAAAGAAAAAGAAAAATATGACTTTCTAAACACGACGTGAGGAAGTTATTGCAACATTAAAAATAGAACTATACACGAAAAAAAAAATTGGTTTTTGCTATCACATTGACATCCTCTGTATATTCGATATACATTTTTATGGAATCAGCGTTATGACATCCATAAAAATTTCATCGACGTTATGACATCCCCACAGGGTTGCCAGTTATTTTTAAGAGTATAAAGGCGGCGCGCGAAGTTTTACAGTAATAGCCTACTGAGTCCTAGGCATTCTTCTGTTTACGGAATCTCCAGCAGCGATTGACCTACAACACTAGTGGCAGTCCTACTCAAGTATCTCTAAATGCCACCTGTTTTAAGACGCCGGGCGCCTCTCGACTGCTACCCTTTGATCTCCGCTGGTGGCGTATGATTATAAAGAGAACGTTTGAATTGACGCATTTTCTTCTATTATATTGTCAAGTCAGAATTAGATTAAATTAACTAAATTAATCTCAGGCCGGAAGTGATCGTTGAGTTTAGCAGTTTTGATATTAATTTTGATTTTGATACTATTTTATTTTAGTTGGTTTACGTTATGTAATTGCAGTTATTTGCCACGGTTATTTGGCATATTGTCATTGCGTATTATTGTGGGTTCACATATTATGAATATAATTTTATTGAAATATTAACTATAATAATTTTCACATTTTAACAGATTATACATAATGACGTCAATCTACATAATATTATATCAGTATAAAAGTATAACAACTAGGTATATAATAATAATAATAATTAATACGAAAATATGGGTATTCCAGCTCCATCAGAAAAATCCCTAATTGAGCGCCATCGTTTACGACTTCTTCTAATGCACAATGCACATACTGCTCGCTCTAATAATTGTAGCACATCCAATTTTTACTCTGAGCCAATTCATAATAATGCTATTGCTATAAGGAATATGCCATTTTTCAACTAGTTGTTCTGCAATTCATAATAATATGTGGGTTCACATATTATCACATCGCATATTATGTATTTCGAAAATTTCGCTCCTGGTACGAGTATTAGTTTCTATTTTGCCTAATAATTTTTCTAATTATTATAAACGATATCATACTTTTTATGTACTATCTTATGGTACTTATAGAATCATTTGTACTTTCTTTGTTTTTTTTTTTATTTGGCGACGCGTGGAAAGATCTCAGATTTTTCAAATTTTTTATCACCCTGTATAAACATTTTATCTACATCTTAGGATAGTACATGAAAAGTTAAAATAGGGACATGTAAGCCGTTTTTCTCTATCTAGAGCCGTTTTCGTTGTACAGGGACTTGAACTTCAAAAATGATTATTTTCACTTGTTTATAACTCACGAACTTTTGAATTTAACCACCAACTGTAAACAATCTTATTTTCTCTTCTCAGACAATCTAAAAATGCAATAACGTAGGAGCATTCCATTTAAAAAAGCCATAACTTTGATATGCCACTTCGGGTTGCATGTTAACATAACGTATAAACAATGCCTGGTAGTTGCGCAGTAAGTTATTGTACCAATAGGGAAAAAATTCAAATTAACGTTTAAAATTCAGTATGAAGTGAAATAAATTCGCTTTCTATTTCCGGATGCAAATTTAGAAAGAATGGTAAACATTTTACTGAATCATTTTTAAATAATGAAATGGGAAATTAAATGAATGTTAGGTAAAACAGTATTATAATATTAGGGACTAAACAAAATAATATTATATCATACAAAGAAATTAATAAAACCCTCACAGTAGACCAGTGGCAGTAACTGGTAGTATATGGTATAGGATACACTATAAACCGTTATAATAATAATGTTAACCCTTGTGAAATTCCTTAAGCGGCGCGGTATTTATTGACCTGACTTAATTCTTCTATTTCTATTCATCTGAATACTGAATGCATGGACCTAAACAGTAAACACCCATTACGTTCTCTGAAGTAGAAAGACCACTTCAACATTCTTTTAAAAATACTTTATGATAGTGTTCGTATTGAATAATATTTTATTGTGCATTTTGCTTTGTAAATAAATGAAAAACATTAGTTCTTGAACTTGACTACATTCTATATTGTTTAAAAATGCGCTTTAAATCAAGGTAAATCAAGTAAAACGTGAAAACGATTTTATTAGATAGGTACTTAACCATTCTCATGCCACTATCAAAAAAATCACTGTATGGATAATATGCAAAATAATGCATATTTTTTAATTGTTTTAATGCTAAGCGCCTATCTCATCAATGCAATTTTTCGTATGGCCAGACTCTGGTATATCCAGCGACTTTTGGTTAAATTAGAGAAAAGTTGTGCTATTTAAAGATGCATGTCGTGTATTTTGCAAAAAAAAAAACATTATTTACATCCGCGTATCTCTACAGCCGTAAACGTTAAAATACAGGGTCGGTTAAATTAGAGAAAAAGATGCGCAATTTGATGATTAATAAGAATCTGAAAAAAATGTTATCGGATATTTTCAGTCGGTGTTGAAAAACTGAAAAAAAAATCGAGAATTCTTATTTTTTCCATATCTTTCTTATTATTTGAAATTAATAAATAATTTTTTGTAGGCTTACGTAAGTCGCCAAGAGCTACCCATCTGACGTTTCAAAAATTTTCAAAGCCGACTAGATCCCAGAGTTTTCATAGTCAACTTTCGTTTTTCTTATGGCCGTCATATTATTGTTTATGTCGTTCGATGTAAAAAAAATGGAAACCAAAAATTAATAAACTTTGGTAAAAAATTCCAAAATTTTTATTCTTCTTTTTTTCGAAGAAAAACAAAAAAATTCTCGCTGAAATACGTCAATATGAAGTCATACTGCTTGCCTCATGGTTTTTAAAATTTCTCTATGGTATTCGGTCAAAAAAAGTTGTATTTTTTTAGAGAAAAAAGAACAAACATTTTTTTAATTTATTTTTGAAAATTATTAATTTTTGGTTTCCATTATTTTTTTCATACCGAACGACATAAAAAATAATGTGGCGGCCATAAGAAAAGCAAAACTTGACTATGAAATCTCTGGGATCTTGTCGGCTTTAAAATTTTTTGTAGTGCCGAATTGATGGCTCTTGACGACTTATGTTAACCTACAAAAAATAATTATTTAATTTTCAATAATAAAAAATATTTGATGAAAAAAAAATTCTTTTTTTTTATTTTTTTTTCAGATTTTTCAGGAATTAATCAAAATATTAGGGATATTTAAATTAAAATTTCTGTTTTCAACCCTTACTTTGTAGAATCTCTGCATACTGATGGATGATTAATAAAACACTATAATGTTTAAAAAAATTCTACTACATATACCTAAGTACTTACATAGTTTAAAAAATTTTCAAAGCCGACTATTATATCCCAGAGTTTTCATAGTCAACTTTCGTTTTTCTTATGGCTGCCATATAATTTTTTTATGTCATTCTTATGTCATAAGAAAAAAATAATAGAAACCAAAAATTAATAAACTTCAGAAAAAAATAAATTTTATTCTTCTTTTTTCAAAGAAAAACAGAAGATTTGTCGCTGAAATTAGTCAATATAAAGTCATACTGCCTTGCCTTATAGTTTTTTAATTTCTCTATGATATTCGGTCTAAAAAATTGTATTTTTTTTAGAACAAAAAAGAACAAAAATTTTTTTCTATTATTTTCCAAAGTTTATTAATTTTTGGTTTCCATTATTTTTTTCTTATCGAACGACATAAAAAAATAATATGGCGGCCATAAGAAAACCGAAAGTTGACTATGAAAACTCTGGGATCTAGTCGGCTTAAAATTTGTTTGAAACGACGGCTTAATAGCTTATAATGGCTTATGTAAGCCTACAAAAAATTATTTATTAATTTCCAATAACAAAAAAGATATGATGAAAATAAGATTTCTCGATTTTTCAGTTTTTTCAGGATATTTCAGGAACGGTCACAAATATCTTTCATGTTTTGAAGTATTCGAGATGGCCACAAAATAGCGCAACTTTTCTCTAATTTAACCGACCTCGTATCTTCAATGGTTTAGGATATCCCTGTAGTGACCCTTTAAATAGTTCTAACCCTGTATAGTAGAATTTTTTAAAACATTGGTGTTTTATTAATCATCCATCGATATTTAAATTGTTTTTCGCAAAACACCCATCTCAAAATAGCACACCTTTTCTCTTATTTAACCGACCTCGTATCTTCAGTTGCTTTTAAGATATCCCTGTGTAGTCACTAATTAAATAGATCTAAACTCTGAATAAACGAGCCCAATAAATAATAATAATTATTGTTATTATGATTCTGGCACCGAATAAAAGCTTATCTGTGAAAAAAATGCTGGTGAAGATTTAGATTTATCACCAGGATTATCTTTAGATATTATTGAATCAGAAATAGTATTTCAAAACTCCATTGCGGATTTGTGTCCGCAAAAAGAAAAATATTTGAGATTTAAATCGTCGCGAAAAGCTAAAGAAATGTTAGCAAGTTTCTCGTAAACTATTTTTTTTACGTCAAATTTGTTTAGGTGTTATCAAATTTATTTATTAACGAATTCTGCTCAAAAATGATCTTATACAAAACTTATGCAGAACCAATATTAGTGTAGGTAGAGAAGACAGAAAATAATTTTTCTGATGCGAAAAAATTCTGGGAAAATTTTGCAGCGGGAATATCTTTATTTTGAGATACTATTTCCCATGTCAAATATTCCGTTTAAAAATTTTCACCGGGATTCATTTTCCAGATATAAAAAGTCAGAACATTTTTCTAAAAGTTTGTACTTTCATTAAGTCGCAAAAATAAAAAAATTTCCTAGGCAGTGATACATTTTAAGCAATTTTTTTCAATTGATAATGATTAAGGTACCCTTTTTATATCTGTAAAATCATCTAGTTTTTGCAAATAACGAAAAACAAAGATAGTAAAATGTTAACTTTGGCATTTTTTATCCCACCAAATTGAAGACCAGAGTTTTTCAAATTATTTTTAACGTGCTCTACTGAGTGTCCCCTAAAATGTACTAAAGAGTTTATCCGTCATTTTCTTAACACCCTGTATTTAATGTAATGACTAACGACTTAGATAAAAATACTGACTTAATTATTACCTAATAACAACAACAAAGAAAATATGAATGAATTTCTATTCACATTATTAAAACATAAAAAATAAAGGAATACCTAGTACCTATATTGTGTATCAACCACAGAAAAAGGCTATTTCAACACGTGTGATTGGCAATAATATTTCTGTGGTTGCCTCCAAGAAAAAAGATTATGGGAATTTTTTCATTATTTTACCATGATGGTAAATAGCCATGATGGTAAATATGATAATGGGTATCCTAAAGGATACCCATTACCTCTTATGGGATAGAGTCTAAAAATACAACGATTAAGTATTATAAGTACTAGAAAAATATATTTTAAAAAAGCATTAAGTACCTACCTATTATCGACTTATGGCATAGTTTGATGATAAACATTGCAAACACCAATCTATTTTATAAAATAGAGAAATATATACAGCGATTTATTTAAAAAAAATGTATAAACAATTTAGTTAGATCGACACTCGGATCGACATATAGAATAAAAATTAAAAATATCCAAAAATAACAATTAATTTTTTTTATTAGTATTTCAACTAATTCATTACTTATTTCAAAAGCACCCGCTTCTTAGTTTATTTATTTATCTTTTTAATGTAATGACTAAGTGTTTGATAAAAACAGTGACCTAATTTAATAATCAGGTTACTTAATAAAAAATTGACTTAATTATTACCGAATAACAACGAAGAAGAAAACATGAATTAATTTCTATTCACATTTAAAACATAAAAGAGTAAAGGAACCTAGTGCCTACAGTGTGTATCAAGGACGGAAGAAGGCTATTTCAGAGAAGCGATCGTCGCTTTATACCTAACACCTAATAATTCAAATGTTAATGGTGATTTAGTTCCTTTCTTTGTATGTTACAAGAATGCTGTAGGAATTATTCATCCAACACTGTTGTCAATTTTAAGATGTCACAAGATCTATAGCGCAAGAAGTTAATATACATCATAAAAACTGCAGATGTCACAAGATCGATTGGCTATGATTTCTAGCAGTATATTAATATACTGCACCGAACGTCGGGCGCGCCACCTCCACACTATACGCTGGAACTACATTATACGTCTCTAGCCATAAAAAACTGTTTTTTGACCTCCAGCTCAAATTCAGCCTATCTTCCTTTATTAACTATCTCTGTCTAACTAACACATGAAACGCTGTGGCATCCGATTTTGGATGTCACAACGTCGGCGGATGTCGAAGAGATAGCAAAAATTATACGTCAGGATGTCACAACGATGATTGGATGAATCTATATATATATAAATATATATATATATATCGTGGGCAGGTGAATTTTGGAAAACTACTTTTTCGTGATCTGGGGGTCATGATCGATGGACATTTGATGAGTTTGGGTGATTTTCGAAAAGTGATGTCGTCCTCAATAGTGTATTTTTTGTTAAAAAATACACTAATAATTTTACAAACTGCACTTTACCCTCCCATTTACAACACTTTTTGGTTCATTTCGATATCTTTAATGGTGTAGGTGCAATCGAGCTTTCCCATATCAATGACTTACCCTGTATATATATATTTATATATATATATATATTTCTCCAAAATCGCGAAATTTCGATTTTAAAAACGCTCCTGTGGCTTTATCTTTTAAGATTAGTGAACGAAATTTTGGGTCCTTGTAAAATTTGGGAATGACGTTGGATTTTCGTTGAAAAACTTTCCAAAAGTCCCATCACTTCTACAGGGTGTCCCTTCAAAATTCCAGGTATCCGGTTTTTGTCATCTCATTTCAGGTCGCAGTTTTGAATCTAGGAGGCTGAAATTTTTGTGGGAGTAAGATATCTATAAAAACTGGTCTGGTATTGTACTTGAGCAAAATCGGTCGAGCGGTTTCAAAATGGCGGTCATTTTAATTTTTGAAAAATTTGCTAATATTTGAACCCCTGTGTAAGCTAGATGGAAAAAGAGTTTTATATCAAATTCACAATATTGGAAGTAAATGACTTGAAATTTAATTTCATGCAACAAAATTTGCATTTTTCCTATTAATAAGCCAGTGGCGTGGGTAGGAAAAGGGTAAAAATGGCTAAATTTCTCCAACAATTTATGAGCACATTTTTGAAGTAATTGAACTGAAATTTTTACAGTAGACAACTATACTAATAAACTTCAACCCTTGAGAATTTCAAAAAGTAAATAAGAAAAATGGCGGAGATATTCGACTTTTTTTTACATGATGTTTTTTTTAAATTAATTTCTCTAAATTTTTAAAAACGCTCCTGTAGCTTCATCTTTCAAGATTAATGAACGAATGTTTTTACTCTTATAAACCTTAGGGCTGACGTTTGATTTTCGTAAAAAACATTTTCCTAGAGTTGTGTTACTTCTACAGGATGTCCCTCCGAATTTCAGAAAAAAAAAACCGTCCGTGAGGCACGGTCTCTGGTCGAAGTTTTCAATCTAGAGCGCTGAAATTTTTTTGGTAGTAAGATACCCTCAAGTAGTCGTCTGGTACTGTATTTGAGTAAAATAGGTAAAGACATTCCAAAATGGCGGCCTTTTCAATTTTTGGAAAATGGCTAGATTTTGAACCCCTAAATAGGCAAGATCAAAAACTTTTAAACAAAATTAACAAGATTGGAATAAACTTATTTGAAATTTGAGCTAATGCAATACAATTTGCATCATTTCTATTAATAAGCCAGAGGCGTGGGTAGGAAAAGGGTAAAAATGTCTACATTTCTATAAACATTCATGAGCTTATTTTTGAAGGAATAGAACGGAAATTTTGATAGTAGACAACTATACTAATAGCAGTTAACCTTCAAAAATTTCAAGAAGCAAATATAAAAATGGCGGAGATATATTCGAATATTTTTAAATGATGTTTATTCCTCTAAAATTTCAAACTTTCGGTTTTCAAAACTCTCCTTTCAGTTTTTTCCGAATTTATTAAAAGTAGTGTAAAAAATAGTATTTTTCAAGTAAAGTTAGCCAGTGGCGGGCATAGGAAAAGGGACAAAATTGTAAAATTTTGCCAATTTTTTTGATTTTTAAATTTAAAAATCCGATCTAAGGCACGTGTTGAAACGAAATGAAATGAAATTATCACAGAAAATTTTTCACATTAAAGCACTACGCTAACATGACATGACTGTGGAAAATTTCAGAAAGCCAATAATTTAAAAAGCGGTGAAAATATTCAGAATTGAATCGCATAAAAATACACTATTTCTGCGATTGATGCGCAAGAAGGTTTTTTTGGTAGGTAGGTGGTTTTCCGCTTTTCCCCCCCAAAAAATCGGATTATTTTTTCATTATATTCATTATAAAAAAAAAAATAGGAAGAAAATATTTATTATTGAATCGCATAAAAATACACTATTTCTGCGATTGATGCGCAAGAAGGTTTTTCGATGAGGAATCACCCCCTTAAATGTTTTACACTTATTTAGTTACACCCTGTATTTTCCGTGTCTAGGATCACATTTCATTTACCTAACCATTTGATTAGCTGGTTCAAAACATGCAGGCGTTACTTCTTTCAGACGCAGGCAAATGTTCTTGGTAAAATGACCTACGCGTAATGTAGAACGGAGGTATCTATAGGATTTGGACGAGATACATCTATAATTCTGTCAGATCTACGTTAAGAAATTGACGATACCTATCTCCCAGTTTGAACATCATCAAAGGAAACAATTATAAATCAACGAAAACTGATTTACACGTGTTTTCCAGTCTCGGTTTCACTGAAGAAAGTGTTGAAAGAATTATTGTCTCCTCCTCCAACGGTTTTTGCTGATGACATTTGCGCTTGGGGTTGAATTTCATGCTCTATAAGCAGTTTAATTCCCAGCAAGGGACCAATTTGGGCTTCAGCTTGCTTGGCCGACGTAGATAGAAAAAATTCGCTCTCTCATTTTAAGTAATTAAACAAAACTTTTGGACAGCGACTAAGCAAGAATGAACCGATCATCAGTTGAAAAATTGACAATTTTTCTAGTTTTTTAGATACTACTGAGTCTTTACACAAAGTCATATAATTACTCTGCATTTGCGATTTTGCTGAATACTGGCCCTGGGAAATTGTTAGGTTGAATTTCAACGAGTTATCATAGCGCCATTGAAACAATTGACCTTTTGACAATTGACAATTGGTGACTCAACAAAAATTGAGTCACAGTTGAAACAATTTACCATAGCAACTATTAATTATTGCAAGTTGCATAATGAGTACTTACATTCTCTGCTATATACAATGATAATTTATACTAAAATCATAATGACAATAAAACTTAACAAAACGGTATATTTGTACTAAATATAAATCAACAATAAGTCTTTCGTTTCAACAATAAATATGGAATGAAATATAATGGGCAGATTACTAAATGCCGGATATATGTATCTTTTTGATCCGCTTAACCCGTTTGGGTTTAGATCTCTTCTTATATGCTTTATAGACGGGCTGTTTGACGGTTTCACTACCCCAGCTACCGTAAGAATTGACGCCTGACCAGTGACTTTTGTTGGGCTCGTAGTCGTCCTCCAATTCCAGCTCTTGAGTGCCATGGTGCGAGTCCTTGTACGAGTCATGTTGCTTCGGTATCAGAACTGGTACGAGTTTTTCTTTTTCGTGGTAATGATGATGGTGTTCCGGAACTTTTACGATCTTCGTCTGGTAGATCGTTTTTATCTTGGTGGGGATGTGAATACGGTGAAACTCACTAGAAAACAAAGATATGATATTTAATAAGATGTAATAACTAAACATTATATAATGCGTGTTTTTCTTGATAGTAATTTTTTTCTTGGTAATATTTTTTTATAAATTCACAATGATTCAGGCTTTCTAGAATCAATTTAAATTTTATGTCGATATATTTAAATATGGTTAATTTGCTTTAAACCATTTGTTCATCTAGCGCCCCCCTGAACCTCTCGTCATTTATAACAGAATAAAAAAGAATAAAAAAATATAATTTGAAATTTATCAATAAGGTGATTGAGATGGTACAAGGTTTAAAACGAAACAAACGAAATACTTACTGATGGGCTGAAGCTAAGGCAATGAGTGTGTATGCTCCAATGCTATAAAGTAGTACCTAAAATTCAAGAAAATGTATAAGTATTATGTATAATAGTAATTTAAAAATAATATTTTCATAAAAATACATTCTATTTTTTGTTTTTAATGTTTAAAATATTAGGCGAAATATTTACAAAAATTATCCTTTATATTTTTTCAAACTAAAATACTAACCGCGCTACATACTTCGTTAAAATGGGGAATTTACCGTGGTATTACACCTATAGTTTGTCACTTCAGTTTTTACTGGAATTGATTGGAATTTATTTATAGAATTTATCTATATTTTATACATTTGCTATGAGGTATCAAAATGACTGGTATTTTGATTACCCTTTTGATTTGAATACACAGTATTAATTGATTTTTAGTAGGTATATTAAATTTGCAGAATTCAAACTGAAATCAAACGCTACTACTGTGCGATTCATGAAGCTTAATAAAAGCTGTGCTTTCGCTATGTGGAATGTTGTACCTACCTATATACTTTCAGGTAGCTTTATTAAATATTCGCTAAACGAGTAGGTATCTACTTAGTTGTTGTTATATTAGAAAATTCACGAAACCCTACAATTATCAATCTATCATGCATCAGTACAAGTAATCGTATTTACGATTATTTAAATTAAAATCAATTATCAGGCCATAACATTAAGTCAAGAGAAATCGGAGTCATTTATTTTTCAAATGAATATTATAAAATGTAGCTGCAATTATAAAAATAGATATCTGTAAAAGTGAATGCCAATAAGAAATAAATTGTGTGAATACCATTAGTTTCTAAACAGTACTACCCACATACTCGTATTATTGTTCAGTAGGTAAGGTACATAATGAGAATGAAGATAATTTAAATATAAAATTACTTGAGGATTTTGCTTTAATTCAAACTGAAATTAAGAGAATTAATTTTCATATGCATCATCCAATAAAAAAATAACTTTCAAAACGAAGGCGCCATCTTTTTAGATCACAGTTTAAAATTAATTATATACGTTATTAAATACAAGTCAGTATCCTTCCTTGACTATTAAATATAAAATATCTGCTAAATTCATAATAATTATGAATATTAATTCAGTTTTTGTAAAAATAAAATTAACTAACTTTCTATCGTATTTTTTTCTGATATTTTATTATGTTCTCTATTGCATAGATGAATATGTTATCAGTATATTATTATAGCACAGATGTACCTACAGGGAGTGTTTCTTTGACTGATTATAAGACGAAAAAATTATATAAACATAGGTCCGGAAATTCATATTTTCCAATAAACAGGGTATTACACTTTTATTAAAAAATCATCTTTCGAATCATATTTCGAAAATATCTTAAATGTACTTTACCCAATATCCTTTAACGGTAAAAAGTACGTCTATGGCTTTTTGTGATTTTTTTCCAGATTCAATAATTAAATGTATGTACCTATACCTTTTTTGTCTGATTTTTTCGTTTGCTTCGTTTTAGAAATAAAACATAAGAACCACTTTATTTCATGCCAATGGACCTCACAAAAATCATTAAAAAACATGATTTAAAAAAAATTGTTTGCAACTAGTTTTATGACACTTTTTATGACTAGAATGAGTAACAGACTATTGACATACAAAAAATTTGCAGTTACTTTATACTTCTTTATGTTGGCCGGGGACATGCAGTGGTTTCTTATTTTTAATTTCACAAAAGAAGCAAGGGAAATGAAACTGCCAAATTTCAACAATATTGGGTAAAATAATATGATATTTTTAAAAGTTTTAAATATTTTTGAAAAAAATTATTTTTTTAATAAAATGGTAATTCCCTGTTTCTTGGAAAATATGAATATCCGGACCTATGTTTTTATGATCTTTACGTCTTATAATCACTCAAAAAACCACCCATTCAATTTTGGCCCCTTACTTATTTAACACCCTATACAGCTGATAGCATTAGCTGGCAAATTTCAGGAAGAGGCTCAATTTTTATAAGGACAGGCTACCCTTTTCATGTGATTCTGTTGTTTCATATTGAATCAAAGCGTAATTAATTACTGTTTATAAGCAAAAAGATTCAAAGTAATTTTTCGGCATTACCCATTTCACTTTTTGCTCTCATTTTTTATCCAATTATTGGTTTATCCACTTTTTTTTTGTATTACTAGTTATTTATTGTGGGAATCACGATTCATTCTTACGGTCGATATACTATAATAATAGCACGAGAGCCCATCGATAAAAGTGCCATCTTGCACCACAGACGCTGTTGCTTAGTTGAGATATAAAATAAAACACCAAACATCTTCATCGGTCTCGAATTGTTGTCACGTGCTTTTCTGCTTACTAAACATAAATGACCTTCGGCCCGGGAGACATTTTGAAAATTTCATTGTGGCCCGCCTTTAAAAGTATTTGCCCACCCCTGTGTTATAGGCATGTTTAGCTACGAGTCCAGCTAAATGGCAGGTCACGTGAATACTTCTTCTTCAAAGAGTTTCCTCTAAAAAATTAAGAGGTAGGTATTTAGATGAAAGTATAGACAACTTTTACCTTAGAAATTTTTTTCTTCAATAAAATAAAATTACTAAGTTGAAATTAAGCTTTTTGAAGTAAGAATAGTTATCTTGTTTTGCAGAAGAATTTGTTTTTATCTAAAACTTTTCTAGGAGAAAGAAGCACTTAAGAAATATGCCTATTTTTCCCTTAGAGCATTTTCTCAGAGTTTTTAGGCAATATTCAATCATTCTTTGTTTTCGGCTTTCTTCTGCCACTAAGCTGCAGCTACATGGCTACAAGATCTCCAACAACTGAAAGGATTTGCCACTTTTGTTGGTGGGTTCTCGTACTATAAATCAAATTATGTACATACATTCTGTGCATAGACACATACGAAGGTGAGAAATCATGTTGTAACCACTAAATTAATTAAAATAAAGTTGTCTTGTTATTTGTAATTTAACGTTTTTAAAATTTACTCGATTTTAGAATGTGATTAGAATGTTGCATTCATATTGTATAATTTTTTTTGAAACTTCAAAATAAAATAAAATATTTGCCCAAAGTGATCGTTCTCAGGGCAAAATTAACCAGAGCCACTTTATTTCAAAAATAAGAAAAAAGGTCTCTAGTTATAAACTTATTACATATTATAAGAGCACGAATAAAAAGTAATAACTTAGTAGAACTATTATTTTTCAACAGAATATTTTTGTACAATTTCATAAATAATTTTCAATATAAATAGATGATTTGATTATGGTTTCTGACAATCATCAAGTAAAACTTAGTAAAACAATCGAAAGGGTATTGGAAAATAATAGTTGAGAATGCAGATAGATTAATTATGCGGTAAGAATGAAGCTGAGGTCAATTTAATTCATAGTAGTATATTTGTGCAATTGGACGCGAAGTAGCAGCTTCGCGTACGCCATCCAGGCCGCAAAATTCAATGTCGCGACCGTTGTCATAGCGACGGCCAATTAATCTAATGATTGTTACTTATTCTATTATTTTGAAACAAAAATTTTACGTATACTGATGGGGCCGCGTTATTAAAAAAAATTGAAGTCACTTTAGCTTAAACTTGAACTTTAAAACTCAAAAACAATCGTAACGCAAGTTGAAATTCTCGATGAAATAAATTGAACTTTAAAATTTTAGGTAGGTAACTTCAATTTTATAACGAAAGTACCCCATAAATTTGCTACTATTTTCTTTCAAAATCTGTAAAATAATTTTGGTTCTATATCACCTAATAAAACATACATATAGTTTTTTGCCTTCTTAATCAATCTATTATTATAAAAAAAATATCGTTCGTGTAGGTTTGTTATTAGAAAAATACTTGCACAACAAACCTGACCTAAAACTTTGACAAGGTTAAAGTCAAGTTAGCTTCACTCAGAAATGTCGGTATATAAAGAAATTAGGAGTTGGTTAGGACGTAACGAGTAGCTTATGCATGAAAGTACCTAGACATTCATGCCAAGTTCAAACTAAAAAATGTTGAAAAATTTTTTGTTTCAATTATAATTTCAAATATTACACTCATATCTCATTACACCTATCAGCTATTTATCCAGATTTGTTGATAATTTTTTTAATATGAACTCTATACATATTATATAGACTATTGCCCGTATTCACAAACGATAACTTCCTAAATAATTACGTAATCAATTATACCCATCTCACTCTATTGCAAAAAAACTCCATATCTCCATCTCACTCATTTAATTAATTACGTAATTATTTAGGAAATTATCGTTTGTGAATACGGGCGTATATATGATAACTTTATATACATAATGCACTTCCTCCAACCCTTGTGTCCCTATTACAAAAAAATTGTCTAATTATTATGCTTAAAATTCTAATAGCCAATTTACTTATCATCTTCGATAATTTTGTTAACGCATTCTATCTCGAACACCGACATATTCCTATTAATGTTACCGATAGTGGTTAGGTAAGTAATAATTATTAATTGATTATCGGTGAAGATGACTTACCTTTGAGAATTCCATTTCAAGGTTAATGTGTTGGAAACACCGATAACAGATAAACTGAAAAACTAAAAGTTTCCCACTAAATATATAATATAGTTGCTACTTCACTCTCCTACATATAACTTTATGCGTAGAGGTGGGGCTTGAACAAAAACAGAAATCGACTCGACAAAATATTCATAGGTACTTATACGAAATCATACGGAATGAAATAAATGTTCTGTTCTATCTGATTGTGAATTTACGTTTGCGAGAAGAAAGCTACTAAACACAATTTAAGACATAGATTATTATTTGATAATTGCATTCTTCCTCTTTGTCTTTTCTGTGCATGAAAAAGCGTGCCTGCTTCCCCGGCAAATTATGACAGTAGAAAATGATACGCGCAATGAAAATTTCTCCTCGGTTGCGCTCGGTTAAAGTCTTGATTTTTTTTGACGACAAATTAAGCACTTTTATTCTAATGAAGGCAATTTTCATGTTAACAGGGTATTTTATCAGAAATTACATACAGTTGCATAAGGATTGTCTGCTATTAACATAACACCTGTGAGAAGTCCAAGTTTATTGCCCTTTAACTATATAGCGAAAGAATTCAGTAGTGCATTAAAACATGTACATACGAAAATTATTCACGATTCTAGTTTTATAGTAATTTCATACGGAAATTATTTTCTGTATAATAATTTAGAATAGTAATAAAATTAATTGCTTTGTAATTTTAATGCTTTAGAAAATGATAACTCAGAAATTCAGCATGCAAATAATACACCTATTATTACAGTATTTTTTATGTTAATAGGCATATTTATATGTACACCCCGTACGGCGCGAGAACTTTTGTGTCACTCATAAATGGAAGCAATAATGGGTTAGAAGTCTGAAAATTTGTAGGTACATGTGATCTCAATTTTGACAAACTGAAATAAAAAAATTAAAAAATTCCCAGCCTTATACTTTCGGTTTTACCGAAGTTTCAAGTTTTTTTTTTAATGAGACATCCCGTATATTTTTACATTTTCAAATTATCTGAGAAAATCTATTTGCAACGGTTTTTGCAGTTTAAGTTTATAACGAGTAGGTACTTAACTTTTTGTGAGTTATTAGAGAATCGAGATGAGAATATAAAAACATAACTTCATAAAATATAAAAAAATCTCGAAAAAGTTTTTTTTAAGTGCAGCTACTAGGTATCAGAAAAAAATTGGATCCTTTTTACAAACATTTTAAATTACTGGCATAATTAAAATTTGCAGGAACAATATAAAATAGTGAAAAGAATTCATCTCTGCATAAAGTAAAATTTAGAAGTTATGCCTATACATATAAGCCTTAATAAACGGGACCTAAAGCATAATAATTACCAATCTGATGGGTTTCAAAAACTGTCACCCAATTCAATAAGAATTTAAATTTTATGTTTCTAGTATTATGTTCATGATATTATTGTTGATCATTCCCGCTTACCAGCTGTTATAGTAGGTACGTTCTTTTTCCTTGAAGAAAGTTCCACCTATAATCAAACAATAATGAAACTAAGCCAATTTGCTTCTTTATAGCTTCAATAAAATCGAACATCTGCATGCGGTATTAAAACTGACAAAAATATTCCAATAAGCAAATCACGATTTTGTGGGAATTATAATTCGTACCCAATAATTGCTATATAATAACCTGGTATTATTCAAATTAGAGTTCAAGTAGTGCAAATACAGAGAAAGTGTACTTACTTATTTTGCGCAACTTGGGAGAATTTTAATTTCTCCATTTCATAAGTTTTACGTTGCGTACACTCCTTAAGTTTTGCTTTATAAACATAAACGCTTCGTTTTCGATCTATAGAGGGTAGGTACATGTTAATATTACATAGCAAAAGTTGATGAAAGTGACATTTTCCGCAAGTCCGAAATTGTCTTTCAACTCGAAATTATGTACTATCCTTTATCTACTTCGAGAGCATATAGGATAAAATTATTTTACGATGCCAGATGCATCTACTCATTTTACTTACTACCTAACTTTAGTACCTAACTTTTAATTTCAGATTCACTAAGTAAACTGGCTATCTGAATAAGAGAACTGACTAATAATCTTTCTTTTGATTTCTGGGGTAAAGTACGTTTCATTGCAAGTTTAGTTTGTAACTATTATTTGTGGTGTATTAGCTATATGTATTAAGAGAGAATCTGCGTGTTATCAAGCTAATATGGAAATCAGCGGAGCGACAAAAATTTGCAGCTTGTATCATCTTCCTCTATATTAATGACTTAAAATCAACTTGCATCATGATCAATTAATTAAAAATTGACAGGTTATTAGACAATATCGCCCGCAGGTAGTTCATCTGGGATATCTATCGCCTCTCGTTTGTGTTCACATGTGTTCGAATCTTTCTCTGGTCGTTTCCAAAGAAGGTATCTAGGCGGAAAATATAGCAATTAAGGTTTTTTTTATTGAAAATGCACATGCACTGAAGGGAAATCCCTATGACGCTCTGGGAGCGGTGCATGAGCAGAGATATCGATTCACGTTGGCCTTGAATCTCTGTAGGTTGTATACTTCGGGAAACACGCCCTTTGGAATGCTATTCCAAAGTGATGCGGTTCTATACATAAAAGAAGTCTGAAATAGGGTGGTACGAGGTGTAACGAGCTGAACCTGAAACGAATGAGCGTCTGCGGCTCGACGTGTATTTCTGCCCGGTGTATTTCTTGGTGGGATCCAGCGGGCCACGTCTTGATCCCACCATTGATAGGTATTCCTAGCTTGAAAGCAATTATTATTGAAATTTCATTAAAGGAAATTCTGCGTTGATATTAGTTTTAAAAACGGTCACATCAATCTACCCTTAACTCAACCCATGCCTTTATAATACCCGTAAGTGATTTATTTGCCGTTAATTAGGGAGAGCTTCAACAAAGTATGGGATGAGAACATACATTTTTAATACTAATGAGAATTTAATTACAAAAGAATCTGTAATTCAGACATTTATAAGATTAAAATTTATTTAGATATGTACCTATCACAGCTATTGTCTCACTAGTTCCACTATTACTCTGGTACCTAATCATAAAAACTGCCGAATTCGTTCTAAAACTTTGAAAAAAATGGTATCTCTTAATCTTTACAAGGGTAGATTCAAGTTGTTTCCCGAATGTATCTTATGTGTTGCTAGAATTTCATTTTTTATAACTCAGTATTTGTGTTTCCCACTGAAGTGGAGACACCGCCATGAAGAGCATTCCAACCGTTCCAATCAACAGCTAGAAACATCAAAATCAAAGATTATTTGTGGTTTATTTATCATGGGATTGGTTCAATTCCTATACATTAATAGATGGTATAATAATACGTTAACTTGGGCCGACTTTATAGAAATGTTGTACGTAGTTACCTTGCAATCTGGAAAGATCGTTTTGTTCATAAGATTTGGTGAGCTCTTGGATATACTCGAACTTATCCAAATGATGTTGGATCACCGACTGGCATATGGGCTGATATCATTTTTTTCTGAAAAGAAAGAGCGAATAATCAACATAATATATTGTGCTTATGCATCTTATTTAGTCTTTCTCTTAATTTTATTTCAACTCTTCAACTTTATTTATTTACCTGAAGATATGCTTGTCTATAAAAGTCTTCACGTAATTCGCCAAACTATTATGTACTATGAATGTCTAGCTCTAGCATTAGCAATAAACTCCATCTTGTTGTACCTAAACGCATTATACCACGGAGTTTTAAAGAATATTATTAATCATGTGGAGTTTACAGAGTATGTAATATTGAAGAACGTAAACGATAAAATACTACTGAACCAACTGAAACGAAATCAATTGCAAAGAAGTAGGATTCTATCTAAGTTAACTTCATGTATTCTGGTAATTAGAAAAATATGCGAAAGTTTTGCGGCGGTATCTCTCTTCACTCTTGTATCTCACCTCGTTGAATATTACTCGGCGTATCCCTATAACTTTGTATTGATTATTAATATTATTAAGGATGGTCTTGATTTCCAGTCTATGAACCATATTACAATCCTAATTTTTAGCAGCTCAGCATCAATAGGAGTTGTTTTGTTAGGTCAGAATTTGCAAGATCAGGTGAGAAATTACTTGCAGTGATTTTTTTTTTAAACTGATTTATTTAATGAAAGCAGATGTTTATTTACTACTTATACTATATAAACCATCTCATTAAGAATTCTGCCCCTTATTCAAAGCAGAAATCAGATCAAGAGCGAGTAATTTATTTTTTATTTCTCCGTTGATATTACACGCTTATTGTAGGTATACTAGATGTGAACCGCCTGAGATGGTCCTCCTCTCAATCAGCAATAAACTATACCTACTTAAGATTCTGAAAATATGTTTTTCAACGGTTTTTCTATTTAACTGATGAATTTATCTTAATTCTCATTAGTGTTTAAATCAGTTGGTAGATGAGCGAAATCAAATATAGAAAAATGAAAATAAATCTTAATTATTGCGCGAAATCTGTTTATGTTAGGGTTAGGTCAAAACTGGCTCCAATATAGCAGGCAAAATCGTGGCAATTGCAGCCTAGTTGCCGACACGACTGCGCACTTTGCTAACTAGCGAACGAATTCTACCCATCTTCGCGATTGGCCGCAATATTTTTTTAATTTCTACAATAATTGTTATTGACGGGAATTAAGAGTTGCTAATTTGACCCAACTGTCATAATATCTATGTTTAAATCGACTCGAAAAAATACCTACTGTGTGAAGTACACGGCTTGATTGTAAAATCGACTCTCGCTTTATTAAACTCATTGAAGTGGTCTGATTTCTGCTCTTGACGCAAAATTTGCAATATTAAGGTGGATCCACATCAATACAAATTTTCGTTGTGCGTTGTTTTTGACACAAATTTGCTCGTGTGCGGCGGAATATTTATATATGTGGACTGTGCGCCGCAAATAAATTCACGCAAACATTTTTGCAACGAACGACGCACACGATCCGATGAGCTGTCGGTTTTCAACCAACTTCAAAGGGATTTGCTCCGCACAGTGATATTAATGTGGACATGAATCAGTGCTTGTGTAATTTTTCACTAGATATTTTGACTACTTTGTTAATTTTACAGTCTTTTGCTTTTGATTTTCCTCTTTTGTCAATTGCTTTTCCTAATTTGTCAAATGCTTTTCCCATTTATCAAACATCAGTGCGTGATTTTTTAATTGAAATTCCTCTTCTGTCAAATAAGATTCCTTTTTATCAAATATGCTTTTCCAGTATTTATTATACTGTCATTGCACGTAAATAGGGAAAGCAATTGACATAAAGTGAAACTGATTTGACATAAAAGGAAATTGATTGATAAATCAATGACTACAATCGTTGATAGATAGAAAAATAATAAAATCATTAGCGAATGTTATTATTTCAAATATCGACGATCCGCATCCCACAAGTGGATTCGCGCGTACAACGAACAAGATATAAAAATTACGTGGTAAAATATTTCATCAGATTTAAATTTATGGCGCAATTTTTTCGCTAAACTTCAACACACAACGCACAACGAAAATTTGTATTGATGTGGATCCACCTTTACTTGCCTTTTTTTGTGGGCTCCTTGTCAAAAAATCAGGATAATTTGAAAACGTGGGTATCAATTTGATGCTCGAGTTAAGTCTTGCATTAATGCTGTTATGTTTTATAGACAAACAAAGAGTATTTTTAAGAAGCCTGCAATCTTTTTTAATTATTTTTGAATTTACTGTATTCAGTCTTAAATTGACAAGATTTTGATAAGGTTTATATGTTTTTCAGACTTCTGCTGCTCTGCCAAGGTTATTCAAATATCCAATTAGCAAGGTTGGACCGTTAGAAGCTTTACAGGTATTTAACAGTTTTAAATATTTAGTTACTAGATAATTATTACTAGATCATACAGGGTGTCTAAGGTTATCTGTTCACCATTCCTAACTACGTTTGTATTGGAGCTACATGAAAGAAGTGAAAATTCTTGAACCAAAAATAGTATAAAAAAGGATTATCTGATTTTAGGATACTTAATAATAAGATTCTCTATACTATACTTACTGAGATAATTTTTCATTCGCCAAGAAATCCCATTCCTATGATGGCTGTCTATCGTTTTATCCTTCACAAACCCAAACCGAAGCCCAACCGACCTAGACGACCAGTTTTCCATACCAACACAATGTGAAAGCGCTTGCTCTGGTATCTTACAAGACATAATATCCTCAACCCTACATCACAGTCCAGCTTTAAATTTCAGACCCCTCCAAAGTACCTTAGGTCAATCGCATACATATACGACATTGGTTTTCGACATATCGATGAACATGTTGCAGACACATCATGACATTCAAAATTTCCTAATAAAATTGTTTTTCCGCAAGCGTTCTAAAATGCGGCAATTATCATACTGTACACACCTTGTAGAACGATCTCATTATGTTACTAGTAACAATATTATCATTATTGTCCTAGCATAATAATAATTAACGTATGACATCGCCAAAATACATTGAATTCGGAAAACTGGAAGTACCCGCGGATTATCTAGCTACTATTGCTACGACTATACGCTTTCTAATCATGGCGAGTGCTGTCAATCTAGCATAGGGTTAGAGTTCAATGTTCAATGACAAAATGTGTTATTGACATTGACGTAATAAACGTCAACGCAATTTTTTTAATTTTAATTAATAATTATTAAGTGAAAATCTGCCTCATGATCCGAATACTAAGGCAATTTCACTACCATTAATTGAAAACACCGCAACTGATGTCTTTCCAAAACTTAATCAAGAATCTGACGCACTCTTAGAGCATGGTTGTTCTCATACACAAAAACAAATAACTGTTGAAACTGGTTTAGCAAGCAGTGGCTTAAACATTCAGAATTGTAAACTTGAAAATTGTTCATTCCAAATTATTGTAATAAATAAATAGATAAATAAATAAATTCAGAAAATTTTATGTTTCAATACTACGCTTGCGGAAAAAATCGTATATGTCACTTGGAGTAGAATGCTCATTTTGTGTTTCGCTCAATTATTGCACTGCCTCGGCTTCGCCTCGGCTGCAATAATTGCGCTCAACACAAAATGATCGCCTTCTACTCCTAGTAACATAATATACTATTATTTTGTACATCTACAATAATATACCTTGTCGTCGAATTAAGATGCGGTAGTATTGTATACAGGGTGTCCCGTAATTAGCGTGCAATACTGAAACAGCAGATTCTATTTTCAAAAATATGAAAAAAAGTTCCTATAAAATAGGTCGAGATATGCTTCCTAAGGGGGCTACAGCCCCCGAAAGGGGAGCCCATGAAGATGGTTTTTATTTAATACCTCCGAACCCGTTCAAGATAGAAAAGTGAAATTTTGGGAATTTATCAAACTTTTTATGGCCAATAAGATGAAATTACAAAAATTAAAAAAATTCCATCAGGGGGGTCAGATAGGTGAAGAGTGAGGTTAAAATCACCGTAACTTTTTTTGTATGTACCTCGTGCCAGGATTTGAGATCAGATTATGAAATGTTGAAGTTTTTTAAACAAAAAAGGTCGTCTTGCTGAATTTCGATAACAGGCACCGTTTTCGCTTAAAATCGATTTGAAAATTACCTTACATGGCATAAAAATTCATATTGAAACACAACTAGAGAAAAATATTTCGTCGTCAACATAACCTAAGTGGCGCCCTCTATAATAAAGTACATCGACACGGATATCAAATTATGCTTTCTTATACCGTAAAACATCTATCGCCAAATTTTCACGTTCGTACCTTCACAATTTTTCAAGATATTTTGAAAAGAAAATTTTTAAGTCTCAGCTTTGCCACCCTGTATCTTTTTTATTATCAAGATTTTGTTAGAGGAAGTAGTGTCAGATCGTAATATTTTCAAATTAAGAATCTCCTATTTCACCACGGACCATTATTTACGGGACACCCTTTATAAAAATTTCATCCACACAATAGGATACTACATGAAAAGTTATAATAGGGACATGTAAGCCATTTTCGACACCTTGAGCCGTTTTTGATGTAGGTATATCTACACTGCTTTGTAAACGGAAAATAGTGATTTTCATTTGTTTGAACTTATAAAGTTCTTGTTAAAGGAGTCAACTGTGAAAATTGTTCTTTTTCAATATAAAATTTGAAAATGTAATAATATACAGGTGGACCTATTTCAAATAACAAAGTTGCGTGGTGTTCAGCGATATTGGGCCAGCCTGTATCTATACCTGAAAATTTTACTGAATTTTACTAAAACTGCACTTTGGCCTCCCGTTCGCAGCACTTTTTAGTTCATTTCGTTTCCTTTAATTGTGTGAGTGTAATCGAGCTTTCCATCTTAGGTGACTCACCCTGTATATGGTATATATTTCCCCAGGTGGTTCAAGATTCCATTTCATCAGTAAGTTCCGCTGTCAAAGTTTAAATGTCGGTAGAGCCACGAAGCCCAAGGGCAGAAGGTAATTAACATTCACCACCAGATCCCAATATGGCACACTGAAGGTCGGTAAAGATCCGAAATTGCTTCCTGTCATAACCTTTTTTTTTTCTTATTCCAATTAGTAGCTTTCCTACCTACTATCTTCTTCAGATATGTAGTTATATTTCAATACATATTTCACGAGACCATTTATTTATTATTAATTCATAATGATTATTATCATTAATATTATGTATTTTATAACCAAAAAAGTTCAAAGAGTATCACTACCCTCCAGCATTGCAATTACATACATAAGTTTTAATTTTTAGGTCGAAGTGATGATTACGACATTGATTCTGAAAAAACCAGTTGTTACTGCTTCAGCCTATTACAAAGTCGGATTACCGATAATGTTTTCGGTAAGACTATTTATAATAAATTTGCTATTTAATACTTACATTAGATATAATCGAGGATATGATGTATCATTGATGTAACAAATTAAACTTATAGAAAATAAATTAATGGTAAATGGCATGCATAAGAAAAATTAAGTACCTAATCTGTGTAATTTTCTTATGAATTTCCAAATTTACAGAAGTGTAATTTTTAACGTAAATCCTACATCATAGTCCGTAATGTAACTATGCACCTGTAATTAATTATATCGAAATTTGTGTTGATTTCGTGACACAAGAGTCTATTGGGATTATTTGGGATTTAAAATTAAATTGATAAATAGACAATCATTAAAAATATTTATTTACACATTACACGCATAGTTGCATTATTAAAAAAGTATCCCTTTAAGATTTTCACACTATGCTTAATTTTCAGGGTATAAGTTTCGCAATAACATATACACTGGTTGTCTTACAGTTTCATGCCTCGTGGGAAAACTGACTTTTTAATAACTTAATTCTACAATAACTTAGTTATATAAATAATCTTACTGTATACCTAACTCGTTTGTTAGCACTCTGAATATGCCTCAAATGCCTGCAATTTTTTTCTTTCACGATTAATCTAAGAAAGTTGCCTATGCAATGCGATATAAATATTTAAGCAGAATTAAATGAATGTAGAACGCAGCAATATAACGTTAGGTAAATAAAATTTTAGAGCAGAAGTGTCATTATTTATTTAAGCAAGATACAGGAATAAGTGCTTTCTATAAAGAAAAGAAGAAGAAAAAAACGGACCCACTTCCAGGAATTACTTTAAAAGCAGGAATAATTTTAATTAAAAAAAATCTAATGTTAAAATTTAAAGGGTGTTCGAAAACGAACCCATTTTGGAGTATGCCCTGACACAAAGAGGTTTGTCTTAACTTAATCCACTCTTTACAACTGACAGCTATTGATTTTGTTAACTTAGGACAGTTGTCAAAACATTCATGAACGGTTAAAAAATAGGCACTTACTTTATCGACATCTTTATAAAACACATAAATAAAATCTCGAATAAAATCAACAATTAATTCATTTAAGAGATGGGTGAAGTGCCCTCCACCCTCCTGGACACATTTTAATACACGGTTTCGCACTCCACTAGAGGCACTCCGTAACAGTTCGCCGGGTGTATCGTTTATCTCGACTAACTTATCTCAATTACTTTATTTGACTTCATTAACAGTCTCAAACAAAATATCGAGTCCTTGTGTAATTGTCCATAGAAAGAAATCACATTTAAGGTTTCAGAATCTGGCTGGCTACCGTATTGGTATATTACGAGTATTATGACAGATAAGTTGATCATCACAGATCTATTTCACTAAATCTCGGTTGCTTCTGAAGTTTTCAAACCAACTATTCTATCTTCTGTAACTCTGGGAACTGACCTATATTATTCTAAACCACGCTAAACTTGCAAAAAGTCTTATTGGAAACTGTAAGTTTCGGGAAAACTATTGACAAAAATTTTACCTGCCTGGAATGTCTCTGAGTAGGGATATTCCAGAGGGAGAATCTTCTCTTGATTAACGTTTCCTTTGCAAATTTGCAAAAGGACTACTACTACTACTACTACTCTGTCAAGCCTATCAATCTTTGATAGTCAAGTCACAATGTTGACTAAATTATAGCAATATTTATGGTTATTAGAAAAACTTAGGATTTACTTAGAACATTTGAGTTGCGATGGGAAGTGTCATTAGGTATTGCCTTATTTCTGGAGTTAATTCAAGGGACCAGAAACGAGAGTTTACCCCAAAAATATAAGTGGTAGCTTAACAAAGCTATACAAATGAGCAGTGCTGGGAAGGATACTTTAAAGAGTATTTGGATACAAGATACTAGATACTTTCTAAAACGTATCTTAAGAATAAAGATACTATAAGAATTAAAAGTATCTTAGATACAAGATGCTTCTAAAACTATCTAAGATACTTCCAAAAACTATTTTTGATACTAAAAGTATCTTAGATACTAAAAGTATCCTAGATACTAAAAGCTTCTTAAAGTTACCCGCTTGAAAAATACAAACACAAGAAATACTATAAAAAATTCTTGATGACAGATGACCTAGACCTTATGCAAGTAACATAATCAAACCGGCAATGCTGCGCAAGCTATAACTTGCATCATAATCACTTGTTACCAAGTCTTTTCGTTTTACCAAGTATTTTAAATTTTTTGTATGTCTCATATTCTTTGCAATTGTACTTATAGCAAAAAATGTTCTAATAATCTGCTGTTCCCTCCTCTTTTCTCTTCGAACATATTGGGACGAAACATTTTAAAGTTTGGCTTATAATAGCTAATCGAGTAAACATTAGGTGCAAGAAACTTCTAGGCGATATCTCAAAATTTTGATTGTTTCTGAGAATTGAAAAGATTGGTTGTTAATTCATTTTCCTTTTAACTATTTTTTTTAATAATTTCACAACATAATCTTGAAGCTATAACAGCAAAGTCAAGTAATTTGTCAATGAAAAATTACTGGTTATCGATCTCTACGTTCTTGCAATAAAACTTGATAATGAATGTGCATATTGACATAAAAACATAACTAATGAGAAAATAATTTAGGATTAACTTTTTACTAGTGTTTACTTGAAACGTTTACTAAGAAAACATATATTGTGTAAATAACAAAGCAATTCTGTAGGTAAGTATATATATATATATCTATCTCGTATTATGTAGCTTTTATTTTTATTATACTCCTAGCGTTCCTACAGGGGCAAAGGTAACAAAAATTTGAATTTGCAATAACATATTCACTTCGCTCATATTTAATATGGGAAAATCTAAGCTGTTTCCGGAGTGTGTCTTTTGTACAAGCAGACTATATTTTGTACTTTGCCAATATTATAATTTGCCCATCAAATGGAAACAGAGACATGAAGAACATTGCAATCAAGAGTTAGGAATATCAAAACCTAAGTTTATCTGGTGTTTACTTCTTGTAGGATTCCAGCAAATACTGTATATGGATATATGGAAAGAAATATATATCTGGGGGAACTTTTTTGAGGCGGCATATGCTCTCAACTTAGAATTAAATAAGGTAGTAGTATTTTTAAATATGCGAGAACTTCTCAATATATTCGAACTTCTGCAATTGTTATTGGACCATCGTTTGGAATATGGAATGGTATCAATCTTTTCTGAAAAGAAAGAGAGACTGATTAACATAATATTAATTACTTATGCATCATGGCAATACTCTGTTGTGATTCTAGCGCACACATTACAATATATTTATTATCCTGAAAATTTACTAGAAAATAGAAATATGTACCTTATTCGTCAAGCGAGCATATATGTGGAAGCTCTGGTTCTATCAATGACGATATTCACCATCTTACTTTTTATAAACGTCTATTACCATCGGGTTTTAAAAAATATTTCTAATCATGTGGAATTCACCGAGTATATATCGTCCAACTCAAGACATAAACTACTCCTGAATCCTATGAAGCGAGCTCAGCTGCAAAGAAGCAAGATGCTGTCTAAATTAACTTCATGCATTATGGTAATTGGAAATGTATGCAAAAGTTTTTCCAGAATATACCTGGTTACTTTAGTTACTCATGTGATTGAGTACTACTCAATGTATCCATATAACGTTACCTTAATGATAGACGTTACAAAACATGGTATTACTTATCAATCGCTAAAACACGTTAGCATCCTAATTTTTGCTGTCTCGACATCATTTGGGTTCATTATTTTAGGTCAGATTTTGCAAGATCAGGTAAGACGTTGGTAAGAAAATTTGTTGAAACTTTCAGGAAGGTCTGGTATAAATACGAAACCTGTTAGATATACAATGTGTCCCAGATTCGCGTCTCTATACAGGGATCTCGGCTCCTATTACACTTACAGCAAAGGTTAAATGGGGAAAGTTTTAGGGGAAACTTTGTGCATTCGATAACCGGTTTCAGATTTACGATCGCGGTCAAATGGTTTTGGAAAAAATGGTTTTGGAAATATCGGCCAAAAACCGAAAATTCGGATTTTGTTTTTCGCAAGTATGTCCGAAACGGTTAATTTGACAGCTGTCAAAATGTAACATTATCCGGACACTTTTTTAAGACGCATAAGATAGCGTGTATGACAGGTGTCAATCGTCTTTTGTTATTCCGCAAACCGCCTCAACTTTCGTTTTTCTTACGACCGCCATGTTGGATTTTTTCCATTTTGAACGCAATTTATTTTTTTTTGTGATTACTAAGATGTATAACACTACGAGTTATAATATTTTTTTTAAATCCAATATGGCGTTCATAAGAAGAAAAGATAGCTATCGATTTTTCGCCATCTTAATTGTTAGGATACTTTTCAACAAGGTTAATACAAAAACAATTTTCGAGTCTCTAGCATTTTAAGACGGCGAAAAATCGTTAGTTCTTACCTTTTCATCTTATGGACGCCATATTGGATTTGAAAAAAATTATAACCCGTAGTGTAGTAATCAGAAAAATAAATTGAGTTCAAAAAGGGAAAAATCCAACATGGCGGTCATAAGAAAAACGAAAGTTGAGGCGGTTTGCGGAATAACAAAAGACGATTGACACCTGTCATACACGCTATCTTATGCTTCTTAAAAAAGTGTCCGGATAATGTCACATTTTGACAGCTGTCAAATTAACCGTTTCGGACTTACTTGCGAAAAACAAAATCCGCCATTTTCGGTTTTTGGCCGATATTTCCAAAACCAATTGACCGATCGTAAATCTGAAACCGGTTATCGAATGCACAAAGTTTCCCCTAGAACTTTCCCCATTTAACCTTTGCTGTAAGTGTAATAGGAGCCGAGATCCCTGTATAGAGACGCAAATCTGGGACACATTGTATGGTATACAACGATATATTGTTACGGGTCTTACACTTATAAAATCACTACTAATGTCTGCAAATGTCTGTATTCTCTAACACAAATACAACTTATAAACTTATAATCTCAATCTAAATAACAGCTGTCCTCATGTCTCGGCTCACAGATAACATTTCCATTTCACCATATATCATCGCTGGCTACTACTGTCTTCCTTACTCTGTATACTTCAGACTTCACTTCTAACATCCAAGCTACTACTGACTCGTTTCCAGCCACGGCGGTTCTTATATAGTTCCCTGGCGCACCGTCGAAACCTCTGGCATGTCAGTAGGCACGTTCTCGTAGATTGTAGAACTCACATTATTGGTTGTCAATGTCTCATTCCTGGTATGTGACTGGAATTGTCGCGAAAGTGTCATTTCCATCAACGGGGCTGAGTTATCATAAAAAATTAAAACAAACGAGAAAATATGAAACTAGAACTTTTCAAGAAATAAACTGATACAATCATGGACCTCGGAGTGGTCTCGTTATAATATTTATATAGAGTGTTAGATTTCAGGACTAATGCGATAGCGAGTGTAAATATGCACTAAGAGTTCTGTATCATCAAGAACGAGAGTCTTTTTTGAAGAGAGTCAAAGAATAATTTTTGTAGAACTGCTTAAATTTTGTGCAAACGGAAACCGAACATTTTTATCGCCGGTTAGTTTCACCGTAATAAATATGATTTTTTTAAATCTAATGCATGGAAATTAAAGGAACTTGACTATAATAACAGATAGGTATCAATCAGGGTTCGAATAAGTCATATACAGGGTTATTCACGGTATACGCCACGGAAGATTATGGCCGTGTCTCTGGACTTTAGGATCTTTTTATTTTTGAAGTGGATAGAGATCCGGCAGAGGTACGTTTTAAAATTATATTCATAATGTACAGGTGTCCCAAAAGCATGAAATATATTAAAGTTATGTTTTTTTAAATGGAATGCTCCTATGTTATTTCATTTTTATATTGCTTGGGAAGAAAAAAGAAGATTGGCTTTTACAGTTGGTGTTTAAATTCAGAAGTTTGTGAGTTACAAACAAGTGAAAATCGTCATTTTTCAAGTTCATGGCCCTGTACAACGAAAACGGTTCAAGATAGAGGAAAACGGCTTACATGTCCCAATTCTAACTTTTCATGTACTATCCTATGGTATAGAACATTTGTACTTTCTTTGATTTTTTTATTGGTCGACGCGTGGAGAAATCTCAGAATTTTTCAAATTTTTTATCACCCTGTATAAACATTTCATCTACATCATTGGATAGTACATGAAAAGTTAAAATAGGGACATGTAAGCCGTTTTTCTCTATCTTAAGCCGTTTTCCTTGTACAGGGCCATGAACTTGAAAAATGACGATTTTCACTTGTTTATTACTCACAAACTTCTGAATTTAAACACAAATTGTAAAAGCCAATCTTCTTTTTTCTTCCCAAGCAATCTAAAAATGCAATAACATAGTAGCATTCTATTTAAAAAAACATAACTTTGATATGTTTCTTGATATTGGGACACCCTGTACATTATGAATATAATAAATTTTAAAACGTACCTCTGCCGGATCTCTATCCACTACAAAAATAAAAAGGTCCCAAAATCCAGAGACACGGCCATAAACTTCCGTGGCGTATACCGTGAATAACCATGACTACATGGAGTTTTGTAAGTATAAAATCATTGCGTCAGAGTTTTCTCTTCTATAAATCGAGTCTTAAGCTAGATAAGCATTTGTAGCGTTTTGGAACTCTTTATCAACAGAAATGTGTCTTTAGTTCCAAATCAAGAAATATTATAACATTAGTTAATTGCTCTGTGCAGAGAATGCACAATGCACCAACTCAATAATTACCAGTAAAGAGCTACTTAAACAAAATTTTGTGGTTTGATTCTCTGTTTAATAGGTAATGAAACAACACTTGATGGAATACCTGATCTGTACACGCAATAGGTTACCTATTAGATGTAGGTATCATAGAACTTTAACACATAAAATTATTTTTCTTCTAGATATTCACAATATTTTAGTTCAATAGAAAATTTTTAAGTTAACTTTAATGATTGTCTAATAGGTAGATCAGTACTATGGCCTATTTTGCTATATTCTTTTTGTTTTTCTAACTAGATTTTTAATTTTGAATTTTTCAGACACCTGTTGCTCTCTCGAAGCTGTTCAGATACCCAATTAGCAAAGTTGGTCCTTTAGAAGCTGAACGGGTATTTATGTTTACATTTTTTTATTAAATAAAATAATTAATAAAAATTACTATTTGCTAGTTATGTAGGTTTAAAAACCTTTTTTCCTATTGTTTCAGGTCGAAATGTTGATATCGACATTGATTCTGCAAAAGCCAGTGGTTCGAGCTTCAGCATATTTTACCCTTGGAATAAAGATGATTTTTGCGGTACGATTGTTGATCACTATTTACAACATGAAACAAAAAACTGTGCCATTCTCATAGAAGACTAAAAAAAACATGAAAAAAATTCAAAACCAGATGCAACTCGTATTAACCAGTTGATAAATGTTGTTAAGTTGGTTGGACATTTCATAAAGATTTAATTAGATTTGTTAATCTTCTTGAACTAATAATAATTGTTGGTCTTTTACTTCTGAGTATGCACTGTGGATAAACTTAGGAATTATCGGTAAAGTCTAATATCGAGATTTTTTGGCCAATTTACTAAAAGAGCCTTCAACGTAAACTGTGTGTGTGTAGTTAACTGATTTATATACCTGTTATATCGGGTGATCCACAAAATTTTTCATCAACTAGTGCCTTGGAAAAAATGAAACATGTCTGCCAGTCTGTCAGATAAATGCAAATTGCAAACTATTGGTACGTATACCTGTACAGAGTGATGGCGGACACGGTACACACGTACACAGGGTGTTGTAGAGGATCTTCAGAATGAATCTAAATTTAAAAACCTTCTTGCGCATCAATCGCAGAAATAGTGTATTTTTATGCGATTCAATTATGAATATTTTCACCGCTTTTTAAATTATTGGCTTTTTGAAATTTTCCATAGTCATGTCATGTTAGCGTAGTGCTTTAATGTGAAAAATTTTCTGTGATAATTTCATTTCATTTCGTTTCAACACGTGCCTTAGAATGGATTTTTAAATTTAAAAATCAAAAAAATTGGCAAAATTTTACAATTTTGTCCCTTTTCCTATGCCCGCCACTGGCTAACTTTACTTGAAAAATACTATTTTTTACACTACCTTTAATAAATTCGGAAAAAACTGAAAGGAGAGTTTTTAAAACCGAAAGTTTGAAATTTTAGAGGAATAAACATCATTTAAAAATATTCGAATATATCTCCGCCATTTTTATATTTGCTTCTTGAAATTTTTGAAGGTTAAATATGCTATTAGTATAGTTGTCTACTATCAAAATTTCCGTTCTATTCCTTCAAAAATAAGCTCATGAATGTTTATAGAAATGTAGACATTTTTACCCTTTTCCTACCCACGCCTCTGGCTTATTAATAGAAATGATGCAAATTGTACTGCATTAGCTCAAATTTCAAATAAGTTTATTCCAATCTTGTTAATTTTGTTTAAAAGTTTTTGATCTTGCCTATTTAGGGGTTCAAAATCTAGCCATTTTCCAAAAATTGAAAAGGCCGCCATTTTGGAATGTCTTTACCTATTTTACTCAAATACAGTACCAGACGACTACTTGAGGGTATCTTACTACCAAAAAAATTTCAGCGCTCTAGATTGAAAACTTCGACCAGAAACCGTGCCTCACGGACGGTTTTTTTTCTGAAATTCGGAGGGACATCCTGTAGAAGTAACACAACTCTAGGAAAATGTTTTTTACGAAAATCAAACGTCAGCCCTAAGGTTGATAAGAGTAAAAAATTTCGTTCATTAATCTTGAAAGATGAAGCTACAGGAGCGTTTTTAAAAATTTAGAGAAATTAATTTATAAAAAACATCATGTAAAAAAAAATCGAATATCTCCGCCATTTTTCTTATTTACTTTTTGAAATTCTCAAGGGTTTAAGTCTATTAGTATAGTTGTCTACTGTAAAAATTTCAGTTTAATTACTTCAAAAATGTGCTCATAAATTGTTGGAGAAATTTAGCCATTTTTACCCTTTTCCTACCCACGCCACTGGCTTATTAATAGAAAAAATGCAAATTTTATTGCATGAAATTAAATTTCAAGTCATTTACTTCCAATATTGTGAATTTGATATAAAACTCTTTTTTTGTCTAGCTTATACAGGGGTTCAAAAAATAGTCCTTTTTCCAAAAATTAAAATGGCCGCCATTTTGAAACGGCTCGATCGATTTTGCTCAAGTGCAATACCAGACCACTCCTTGTGGATATCTTACTTCCACAAAAATTTCAGTCTCCTAGATTGAAAACTGCGACCTGAAATGAGGTGACAAAAACCGGATACCTGGAATTTTGAAGGGACACCCTGTAGAAGTGATGGGACTTTTGGAAAGTTTTTCAACGAAAATCCAACGTCATTCCCAAGCTTTACAAGGACCCAAAATTTCGTTCACTAATCTTAAAAGATAAAGCCACAGGAGCGTTTTTAAAATCGAAATTTCGCGATTTTGGAGAAATATATAAATATATAAATATATAAATATATAGAAATATTAGATTTGTTTTGGCTGTAGGTAATTATAAAATATTGATAATTATGTTGGGATAGCAGCCAATTAAATAAATTATAAATAATTATATAAATATATATATAAATATATAAATATATATATATATATCGTGGGCAGGTGAATTTTGGAAAACTACTTTTTCGTGATCTGGGGGTCACGATCGGTGGACATTTGATGAGTTTGGGTGATTTTTGGAAAGTGATGTCGTCCTCAATAGTGTATTTTTTTGTTAAAAAATACACTAAAAGTAGTTTTCCAAAATTCACCTGCCCACGATATATATATATATATTTATATATTTATATATATATATAGATCTTTCTATCCTTCCTGAGCCAGTCGAAATTTCATACCATCCTGAACCATGGCTTAAATAAGCAGTTGGAGCCCGTCTCTCGGCGTATATTTATTTGTCATTATTCGAATATCATATTTTTGAACATATACATCACGAAAAAAGAGATTTATTTTTTATCATTTTATACAAAAAAAACCGTACCATCCTGAACCATCATACTTGTGCTGACCTGAACCACTGTATATATTTTAGATGGTTCATACAATTCTGAACCACGTCTTTTCTCACAACTGCCTATTCACTTTTTTTGTAAAACGCAGGTTCATGTCGCTCGAAAAACTACTTATCCCATTTTAAAAATTAAAAAAAATGAATATTTGCATCCACGTATCCTAAGCTTCATCAATTTTTTTGGGATCGAGGAGCGAAATAGGGGTGCTGGGTGGGTAAGAAGCTAAAAACCACTATTGCAAACTAATATATTAAGGTCACAACTAAGGCCTCTTTGACTATATTTCTATTTTTTTTCTTCATTTTCAGGGCAAGGAATATCTTCGAGATTAACAGTAGCACGATTATTATTTTGAATTTTGCATTTATTTTTCATTTGAATTCCAAAAAGCGTGACATTAATCCCTGTATTCTGGATACGATATGAGAAAGCGGATAAAATGCAGGTCCTGCTCCGTACGCTTCGAAGCGGTTTGCATTGTCGTCAAGTTGTTACTTCCGAAACTCGGCGTAGTTATTCGCAATTCTCGCCATGACCGTACTCTGAAAACCTATTTTTAGTGCCGTTTTTTTTTTTTTTTGGCTAACCATGCATTTGCAAAGCAAATGAATACCTTCCTGGTGTTACTATAGATATATTCTCCGCCCCTAAAATAGATATAAATAAAGGAGCACAAACCATCGAGTTTGGCACTTAATTAGCACATAATTAGCAGATAATTCTGGTGCAGTTCATTTTTAATATTCCCGGAGTGGGGAGGCGGGAGTGCAGCTCAACGCAGCTAACAAACTGAACTATCTGAACTCAAAAAGTGTTTCCCAACACGGCTCATTTGAAATTGTTTTTTCAAAGAAAGTGTTCTAACCTGACCAGAACCTGACCGGTCAGATCATTGACGGGTTAAATATCTTTCCTTTGAAAAAATATTATCTAAGTAGACCATATATGCAGTTACCTACTCGTATAAAATAATACGCCAAAATTAATGCGGCGGTTTTTTGACTTAAATAATTTTATTGCTCTGAGCGTTTGTAACTGACATTAGAAGTAAGAGGAAATTTAAGATATTCTGGTCACTGGGTTTTTAAATGGCTTCTAATAAAATTTGGTCACCATCGTTCAACTAAGTAAAATATGTTATGAATACAATGAGAATTCTTATTTTGATGTTTTGTTTAATAAATTTAATGGAAATTTAGGGCACATTTTTAAAATATAATTCAACAATCTGATAGGGTGACTAGATAGAGCAAAGTAAATAACAGATTCATAGTTTTAAATCTTCAGAAATACCAATATGTAATACCTAATAGCATCAAGAGGGTAGGTATGAGGATGCCGCTATTGCCACTAGCCAACTAAAAGGAAAGCAATAAATTAATCCCGGGAGCTGACAGCTATTGATCATAATCATAAAATACCACCCGTTATTCATTCATTCTTTTTTTTTCATTCATAATATTTATGTTGTATTGTACGTTAATGAGTAAATTAAGAAACAGGACTTGAGAAACTTCATTTGAAAAAATTGTTTTTGCTGGTTGATAATAATAATAATGAATGGAATTTTTTTTGTTAATTCCTGTAGCTGATTGACTACAAAAATTGGTTTTAATTTTTTTATTTTAAGATTGAATAAATTTTCAACTACTGGAAAATGTTTGAAAACCTTGAACTTTCAACCATTTTCGCCTGCGGCGCTTCCCCTCCCCCCTCTCCTACGAGGCTATTTTCAAAATTCTGGTGATTTTTTAGTGGGAATACCAGGACGATTTAGTGGTGAACATAAATTTGTGTTGGTAACGCGGATTAGAAGTCAATTTTTTATGGCTCACACTTTATTATGTTATACATACCTACATTCATTTAATTAATAAATAAATGTTTAATTAGTATATTATGCAACGAGCTTATAATGAAGGCTATTAATACGCGAGTATGATGGTTAAGATACGAGCCGTAGGCGAGTGTACCCCAATATAGTGTATCCCGTACCCCAATAAGAGGAATAAACAATTTTACTTTCATTATTCGGAAGCTCTTCAAATTCTTTAAGCAAATTTTTTCAAATGGCTTAATTAATAAATTGATTTGCCGATGGAAATTAGTCGGTCAAAGTTAACGACAATGAAAGATAAAACATTTATATAGAATTCTTCAAGGGATATTATTATTAAAAGATATCATTATAGGGTTTTTTGAAATACATAATTCCCTCCTTTGTATATTAAATTTTATTTTGGTTTTGCTAATACCCAACAAAAAATGTGAAAATAAATAAATGTAGGTATTATAAGGTAAGTAAGTACAATCATTTATTTGCAATTGAATGTTTTTTAAGCTATAAGAACTCTAATAGAAATTATGCAAGAACATAACTACAAGAATTAGAGGGCATCGTCAGGCATTTTTATCCTGATTTTTTAAGTAACTTCACCACTCGACCATTCAATTATTGCCTTATAATTAATTAATAATATTCCTGGTTGTGGTTTAGTATCCTGGCGTAACCATTGCAGATTTCAGACAGTTGTTGATTAGAGTCCCTCGATTCAGAGGGACTTTATATATTGTTTACCTGACACTTCACATTTTCTTCTTTCTTCTTCTTTTTTGTTTCATTTTATACAAAAAAACAAAAATCTTACAATGCAACAACTGATTCAAATTTACGTGTTACCTATAATAGACATGCAACTTCATCACATCACAAGTCATTAGCGCTGTTGTCATATTGAACGTTATAGGTGCTTGGGTATTTCCCCGTTCATTGCAGATATCTGTTCATTGCAGTATTGCAGGTTTTGGTATTCGACAAGCAAGATATTTCATTTCATTAGAGGGAACAAACGATGATGGGGAAGTATTAAAACTCTTGGTAAATATATACATCCGCGTCTCCTAAGTTATTCCATAATTTTTTTCGGGATCGAGGAGCGAAATTAGGTGTACTGGGTGGGTAAGAAGCTAAAAACAGATATTGCAAACAAATATTAAGGTCACAACTAAGGCCTCTTTGACACTACGGTCGCATTGTTATTTTTTATTCAATATCAGGGCAAGGAATATCTTCGAAATTAACAGTAGCACGATTATTATTTTGATCTTTACATTTATTTTGCATTTACATTCCAAAAAGCGTGACATCAATCCCTATAGTCTGGGTCATATCGTACCCAGGATATAGAAAGCTATATTCGTTCGGATCCGTCTCTGTATCGTCGGCAACGCTACGACGCGATAGGCCACTTCAGCACTTCTTCTAGTGCTTGTTTACCATGTGTTTATACGCGGTACTAACCAGGACCGGACTCCCTATATCGATTTATAGTGCCTTTATTTTTGCTAATCATGTATTTGCAAAGCAAATGAATACCTTCCTGGTGTTACTATAGGTACGTCCTCCATTCCTATATGGTAGATGCCATAGTGAAACTGTAGGATAGCCAAATATAAATACTGACCGAACTCTTAGACAAAACAGAATAGTTATCAATTTTTTTAGGTGAATGTCTAATTAAGCAAATAAGACACAGTGTATTCCGCGGGAGGATATTTTTACTAACTCTATACTGTGTGTACTGCATGTATAGTTTTTTATTATTATTATTGCTTTTTGGAAATGCCATTTTAAATTGATACAAAAAGCCATCATAGGTACTTATTAAATTTCGATAGGACTCAATAAAATTGTCTTCGATAAAAACTCAAATGTAGCGCTCTTAACTTTTTATTTACATTTTTTATCTTTATTATTTTTAGTTAATAGTTAAACATAAATACCATATAAATTGAAGAGCTGCAGGCTGCAGATGAAGCTAAAGTGTTAAGAATTTTTTTTTTCCGAAAATGTTTTTTAACCGAGATAGACGTTGTGTAAGTGTCATTTACAAAACAGGTTTTTCAACATCCTGTATCTCAATTAAGAAACATTTTCGAAAAATAATTCCTTTGCGTTTACTTCAGCTTTTTTAGCATTTTAATATGACATTTCAAAAACGCAATAAAAATAATGGTTCAGAATTTTTTTATGAGAAAAAAATAAGGTGTCATGGGACCCCAGATTCTACGCCACTGGGTTCTTCGATTTCACCCAGAATTTTTTTAGGTTATTTTTTATTTACAGGTTATTAAATAGAAAGACTGTATACAAAAATTCAGAGTTATTGGTCCACTCTGTAGAAAGATATATATAATAAAAACCAGTTTATTAAATCGAAACTTAAACACCCCGTATTTTGTTTAAAAAACGTTTTCGGAAAAGAAAACTATTGGAATTTTCTTAATATTCAAGCTTCATGTACACGCCCTCCAACTTATGGAACTGCATTTAGAAGTACCTAGTATAATAAGAATGCTATATCAATATAAAGAAATATGCGAAATGTTTATGTCAAATATCTATAGGAACCCAGAGATTAAATAAAGTTGCTTCAATTTAATTCATAAAACTGCATTACTTCCCCATTAAGTAGGGGAAGTAATCATTTAACCGTTCCTCTAACAGAAGTAGTTTACAAGATCACTGTAGTACTAGACATTGAAAACACTTACCCCGTAGGTATATGTTTTTTAATTTTTTGCATGTGAGGTGTGGCTTGACGTCGAGCTGCACCCCCCCACCAACCAAATTTCACCGAAATGAGTTTTAGCATAATAATGTGCTCCAAGATTTTTTCAAAATGATTTTGCTCTAACGTAAAAACTAATAAAGATACTAGACTTTCAAATTCATCCAATGCACGGTGCCACAATATTAGTATTCTCTACTAATATTCTCTATCAGTGGGTCTGCTTTAGAACCACTGTGTTAAGTACCATTGTTGTAACATCGACAGTAGGTAAGTTATGTGAGTCGGCCTTTTGAAAATCTTCTTCCATATTCGTGTAATTTTATATTTTGTATTAAACTTTTAAATTTCTTAGCAATAATGTGCGCATATAACATTTAACGTAAACCCCCTCACACGACACCGAAGCGGAATGCCTGGTTTACGGCGTTATGCATGAGAACTGTGGGGCGCGGGTCCACCAGATTCAGACAGAGGTAGTGACGTCAGGCCAATAATAGTAGAGCGTTCCGCCGATTCAAATTATGTACTCCGATACTTACTTTTAAAGGACTGTATCTCGCAAACGGGTAAAGATAAAATTAAAATTCTTGCCCACATATAATGCTATTATTATTCTTAAGTGTTTAAAAGTGGTTATTAAATAACCATTTGTCCACAAAATTTCCACAAACATTGTGGATTTTTTTTGTGGATTTTCGAATTATGACTCTAGCAGGTATGTTTGTATTTTTCGAGGTTTTGTTTTTAATGTAGTCATCATCAAGTATTATCACAGAAAACTTTCGAATAATTTTTCCAATTATTCTAGGGTCATTTGATACAAAACTTTGAAACATAGTTTATCTCATTTAAATTGACGTATAAAAATAAACCAGAATCAAATCGCATAAATCTAATAATCACAATTTCCATATTTTAATTAACATTTAGGACTGAATTCCTTAAATTATATAATGTAGATAGAGAATTATTGTATTTTTGTAATTTTGTATTATGTAGAATGAACCGGTTGTCGTTTATGACCAAGACCAATATCTGTCAGCTCCAGGGGGATGTTCCGGATATTTATTTATTGCTCTTCTAGTCAATGAACATAGAAAAAAAATTTAGTGAAATACCTATACACGCTCATTGTGTCTTCTAATATTATACTCCTATATCACATTATTGTCGCGCTCTAAAATTCCATTCATTTCAGGAATAATATTTACCTAGGCAAATAAACTAGCAAAAAAAAACAACTTATAAATAGTACAGACCTACCTAATTTTGATTGAAATAAAAACATATTATTCGGATTCGCTTATGAATAATTTTAAAGGAATTCTCATTCCTAGATACCTATACAAAGTAATTTTTGCGACAAAAATCGGGAAAAGCCCTAATAACGGAACACATATTTATAGTCCAGTCGGTAAAGTAAAAAATATAGCAAAGTTTATAAAAAATCTTATCTAAGATATTCTTTCAATAATTGTTAATGAACCGGTTATAGAACATAAACAGACAAAAATTATAGTTCTGGGGGTGTAGCGCATCCCCCCCCCCTCGCCCAAAAAAGAACCATCCCTTTGGTGAAAAAAGTATTTTTTTTTTTGCTAGTATAACTCGTTAATCGTTGGAAAACTTAAAAAAATACGTATTACCTTAGAGAAAAGAAGCAGAAAAGCTATTATAGAGTGATTTTGCAATTTTTTCGTATATGTCATAGTTTTAGAGTTATTTAGTATTTAAGAAATTGTAAATTTTCTATTTTTGATGCTCACGAATTTTTTGTTACTTTAAATTTTGGCAAAAAATGAAATTACTCGAAAACCAAACAACTTATAAATAAAAATAAAAATGGGTTTTGAAGGGGACATGAATACTTACAACTCTTTTTTGCCTTCCCTCTGATTATGAATATTTTTTGGTAGGTACTTATTACAATATGGTAAATTGTCTGTCTATTGTGGGTCTTATAATAGTATATTCTTCAACGAGCGAAGAATGATAGCTATTATTCACGAGAACGAAAATTTCACAGGCGAGTGTTGGAACGTTTGAGTGTATAATAGCTATTCTTCGCGAGATGAAGACGCTATTTTCTTTTCGACCTTTTGAGAAAATTTATTAAAATTAGTTCAAAAAATAAATAAAACTTTTCAATAGATTTATTTTCTTGATATTTGCGTTGTCGTTTTTTACTAAATCCCCAGTTATTTCAATTATCAATAAAAGGATATTCTGGAATGGAGAGCAACTCCGAGGTCATTTTTTATCACACCACCACCCAGCCATTTTATATATTGTTAAGGGGACATATATCTCTATAAATATTTTCATTAATAGATATTACCTAACCCGGTTATTATGACCTGTCTGTCAGGTCAGGTTAGGTTCGCTGGCCAGACTAGCTAGACTGGCTAGACTAATAAAGAAATAAAAAATGTTGAAAACGCTACATTTGAATTTTTATTGAAAACAGTTATTAAAAATTTTGATAGTATTGCTTTTTTATAGCAATTAAATCTGGCATTCTGAAAAACGAAAAAAAAAATTAAAAACCGGCTCAGAAATTTTCAACGAGAAAAAAGCTGCCCTGTGCTGTGACGTCGGATTCTACTCCACTGGGTGCTTCGGTGATACCACTGATACCTATAGAATTTTTCCCTTTATTGGTCCACTCTGTAAAAAGATAAAATAAAAACCAGTTTCGTAATAACGATACTTATATTAAACACCCTGTATCTCGGTTGAAAAGCATTTTCGGAAAAAAAAAAGAATTTAAACTTTCTAAATATTTTAGCTTTATCTACACGTCCTCCAGTTTATTTTACTCTATTTAGAAACACATTTTTGTAGATTCAAAAATTCGCTTTGGAAAAGGCACAAAAATGGTAAATGTTGAAAAAATAATATTATTTTTGTTTTGTTAATTCAATATAAACAATACAAACATATTCTTCTCATCCTTGAAAACAATAATACACAACCTCAACTTGTTTATTATCCTATAAGTCCTATTTTCCCGCTGTCATAATAATTCTTCCCGCACTTTGTCCTGATTACTAACCGCCAATGTATTATTGCCATACCAGTTTATTATCGGGACTGACAAGAAGTGCCAGAGGAATTAAATAAATACTAGTCGGTAAAATTTAAAAAGAAATAATCCCTGCCAGGGTGAGAAATGGTATCTTATAAAGACACTCCACCAACTGTCAATTAAATATCACTGTCATTATTTAAATCTTGGTGTCCTACAGTTTCACTATGGCACTTATTATAAGGGTGAAGGACGTAGTAACACCAGGAAGGTATTCATTTGCTTTGCAAATGCATGGTTAGCAAAAAAAGGCACTAAAAATCGGTCTAGGGAGTCCGGTCCTGGTTAGCACCGGTCCTGGTTTTGGAATGTCAATATTTAAGGAGGTGATTTTTGAGTCCATTTTAACAAGAAAACTTCATAAGAACCTATGTCCTAAAAGTCTTAACTTTTGAGATACAGGGTGGTAATAGTTTTTAAAAATAAATAATTTTTTCATAATATCTGTAACACCGCTCTGGATATTTTAATAAAATTGAATAGACAGGTATTACTCATCAAGAGGAATTTTTTCATGTACCACATTTCGTTTTATCTCCACTAGTGACATCTTGCAGAATTTTACCTATGAATATTTTTATATTTTTTATTGTCATTTAACGACAATCTTGTGATATTGTAGAGAAACAGATTTTTTTTTTTTTAACGAAAACCGTGCATGGGACTGAAAAAAAATAAGGAATCAAATTTGCTTGGAAATGAATGGGGATCTCAAAAAAGATTTCTATTTGAACAGAAATCAGTGACGTACCATCAATGTCTGCTAAAATGTGCCGGTAAAATTCTACACGATCGTGCACCATCGTCACTAAGTGGAAATAAAATCAAACGCGGTACATGAAAAAATGCCCCTTGATGCGGAGTACCTGTATACGAAATTTCATTAAAATATCCAGAGCGGTACGTGTATTACAGATATTACGAAAAAATGATTTATTTTAATAAAACTTTACCGCCCTGTATCTCAAAAGTTAAGACTCTTAGGACATACATTATTATGAAGTTTTCTTCTTAAAATTGACCCAAAAATCATCCTCAAAATATTGACATTCAATTACATAACACCCTGTATACTGTAATGAAAAATTGGGTTCAGCTGTAAGAAACCGGTGATTTCAAGTTTGGATCTAATTTGAATATTATGACAATTAAATTTATGACTTGTAACAAATAAAAATTATTAAAGGAAAAACTTTATTGAATAAAGTGGACTGCCCATTTAACTTGGGTTGCATTAATACACAGCATATCGATCAATCAAAAAAAATTACATAAATATTAAAAATTGTAACATAAATAATAATTATTAAAGAACATTAATTTTAGGAATAAATGTGTTTGTTTATGATTCTGATGGAATCTATTAAAATTTGTTCAGAAATTTCGTTAATTATTTCTGAGTTCAGGTTAAAGCGATTGAAGAATTCAATTACACTTTTACCGCATTGTACCACGACTACCAAACCAAAGGCCGATGACTTCCCATTTGCGCATGCCAAAACTTGGTGAATATTTGCTCTGGTAAAAATTAAAACATTTTTCATAAATATTCTTTTTTTCTAATTGAATTTTATCATCTTGATGACAGTCATTACTTTCAAAACGAATTGTAGGGTCGATAATAAAGGCAGAGTCTGTTTTTGGATCAAATGCAATAATATCACTGAAGCGATTACTGAACCGCACTGAAACTACACTGAACCGCAAAATAAATAACACAATTTAACACATTACCACATAGACAAATAAGTCAAGGAAATGTGTTGAGTTTGATGGGTGGTCTCCTTGACCATTACCTGCACTGAATTGTAGTTTTTCTTCCCAAATTTTTTGTTGATATTTTTCTTCCTGTTTCGTTTATGTGGATACTTGTTTGTCTATGTGGTAATGTGTTAAATTGTGTTATTTATTTTGCGGTTGAAACTTATTTTTAGCTCGAAACAATCTGATGTAGAAGGGTCCCCAATCTTGGCTAAATCTGTAGATAAAGTAAATTTATTTGAAATAACTACAAAATACGCAAGTTTTAAAAAACCACATTTGATTTTTCTTAAATTATCAACAACACATGAATTGAAATCCCGAATAAAAAACTGAAAAACTTAAATTTCTTCTCGATTCAGTTTAATGATGCCAAGTAGTTTTTTACCACAATTGTAGCATTTTTCACGTAGTTTTAGAGAATGGCACCAAACTTTGAATAAAATGCATACAGGCTGAACTTTTCGACAAAACCGAAAGATATCAAAATAATAAGTACGGCCCTGCAGTTTTCGAATCGGCGAAAAATGCGAGGTATTAAGTGTCATTAGTAGAGCATATCTACCAAATTTCGTTAAATTCGATCAATTCGTTCAAAAGATATCGCTCATCAAAGATTTCGGCAAATTGCACAAATCACCCTGTATAATCGAAACGGAAGGGCCTCAGGAAAATTTCAAAACCAGATCCTGAATCGCCTTGAAAAACTACACCTACCCTTAAGCTATGGCAGTCATGTCGTGGGACACCCTGTATAAACATGCAAGGACGCGGCAGATTCATCATCTGAACGCTCCAGTACCGGCATAAGTTCCCAAGCTCACTCATAACGTATCCAGACTATAATAATAGTAAAAATAAATAAAAATAAAATAGCACGGTGGGTTCGGCTTTCGCCATAGGATGCAACCCCAGGCAGCTAAAACGCATGCCAACAACTGAGTGCAGTGCCTCCCGATGTGCGTAAAGGTAGGATAGGCCTACTTCCAAAGTTTAACAAAAAGATGAATGACATATCGTAAAACGATACGTCATTCATTGATTTCATGCTGTGAGTCAGGGGTGGAAATTGTTTCATTTTTCCACCCCTGACTCACAGCATGAAATCAATGAATGACGTATCGTTTTACGATATGTCGTTCATCTTTTTGTTAAACTTTGGAAGTAGGCCTATCCTACCTTTACGCACATCGGGAGGCACTGCACTCAGTTGTTGGCATGCGTTTTAGCTGCCTGGGGTTGCATCCTATGGCGAAAGCCGAACCCACCGTGCTATTTTATTTTTATTTATTTTTATCATTTTGCTCACTATTAAGTGACTAAGATTGTGCTGTGTGTTAGCAAGATACATTATACTGAAGAGTCCCAATTAGGACGAAACACGTGTCTACAATTTCCACCCCTGACTCACAGCATGAAATCAATGAATGACGTATCGTTTTACGATATGTCGTTCATCTTTTTGTTATAATAATAGTGATCAAATGTCACGCTTTTTGGAACGCAAATGCAAAATAAATGCAAATGAAAAATAATAATCGTGCTACTGCTAATCTCGAAGATTTTCCTTGCCCTGAATGTGAAGAAAAAAATAGCAATTCGACCGTAGTGTCAAAGAGGCCTTAGTTCTGACCTTAATATTGTTTGCAATGGCTATTATTTTAGATTATTACCCACCCAGCACCCCTATTTCGCTCCTCGGTCCCGAAAAAATTGATGGAACCTAGGACACGCGGATGTAAATAATTACCTACCTTGTTTTTTATGTCGTTCGGTATGAAAAAATAATGGAAAACAATAACAAATAAACTTCAAAAAATAAATTTAAAAAATTTTTATTCTTCTAAAAGCAAAGACAACTTTTTAAATTGAATATCATAGAGAAATTAAAAAAAACTATAAGGCAAGCAGTATGACTTCATATTGACCTATTTCAGCGAAAAATTGTCTGTTTTTCTTTGAAAAAGATTAGAGTAAAAATTTCGGAATTTTTTTTCTGAAGTTTATTAATTTTTGGTTTAAATTTCATATCGAACGACATAAAAAAATAATATGGCTGAATATAAGAAATTAAGATATGTCAAAAACTAGATTTCTAGAGTTTTCAGTTTTTTCAGGATATTTCCGAAAATACTGGGGATAGTATTTCAAAATTTTTTTCGTAAAATACTCATCTAAAAATAGCGCAACTTTTCTGTAATTTAACCGAACTCGTATCTTTAATGGTTTATGATATCCCTGTAGTGGCCCTTAAAATAGTTCTAACCCTGATGTATACCAATATCACTAACTGTAACTGGATTGCATATTTTTAAGCAAAAACATGTAGGGTGATTTATAATAATTAAAATTAGGTAGGTATGTAATAAATTTATACAAGTGTTCAGAATGCCATTTGAGATAAAGAATTTAGTTTTTGGTTTTCTGTATCCAATTAAAATACTACATAAGAAGTGAAAATTTTTTTGTAAATAACTTTGTAAGGAAGCTAATTAAATAAAAAAATGTAGGTATACCAGTTTTTCGTTTCAAGTGTCATACTGAATACTGATACTGAATAGGTACTTGTGTAATTTTTTTCTTGATTATAAATCACCCTGATGTATAGCACCTAGACCTGTCCTGATTGAAATCAAAATCCGAACTAAATAAAATACAAAATTTAAACTGTCATCGATAAACGCAAAACTCAGTAGGTAGGTAAGTATAAAATGAACAAAAAGTAAAAACTATACAGTCTTAAAAAAAATTGGTTATTTAGGAAGAATGAGCGGGAAGAAGGACTTAAAAGGTTGAGTTGGAGAACTATTACAATATAATAATGATGCTCTTTCAAATGTGAAACCCTTAAAATATGGAATTATTATGTTGTAAACAGAAGTGCTGGGTTATTCTGAAGTGCTAGACCGGTTCGTCCGCCGTGGCTGCAACACTTCTCTAGTTTGATTATTATTATAATGTTTACAATGTTTGTGTCTTTCAGAAAAAATCCGACCGCCAGTGCGCCAGTATTCGACATCAAATCACACCCTGGATCCCAATAATAATTTACGATACATAAATAGACTGGCGCTCCATACTTTATTACCTTTATTTAGTATATGTATTTAGTATAAAATGCGATATAATGCGATAAAATTTCAAATTAAAAAGAATAATAATAAATACCTACCTAATACCTTTACTAATAAGAGAAAATTATAATTTTAAAAAACATTTTTCCGATTTAAAAATACATTATTTATAATTAAAAATAGGTAAAGAGGTAGATATAGTTACTTCATATCACTTCATAGCCGCCACTGCGGCAGGGATTGTTTTTTTTTATTTAAATTGTTATGGAATATTCATTTGATTTATCAGACACTTCTGTGGCAATGAGCAATAAACGCGGGAAAATAGGAATAAGAAAAACAAGATTCAATAGTGTATTGGTTTTTCAACCCCAACCTCAGTTCGGTTAGAGCTGATGGATGAGCCGACGAGTTAATTTTCTATTATAGTATTATTAGCCCCAGTCGGTAAAGTAAAAAATGTACCAAAAGTTCATAAAAAATATTATCTAAGATTTTCCCTCAATAACTGTTAGTGAAGAGGTTATAGAACATATACCTAAGTCCACAAAAATCAGTTCTGAGAGTGCAGCCCCCCCTCCCCCCCCCCCTTAAAAAAAGCTTTAGTAAAAAAATATTTTTTGCTAATAACTGTTTATCCGTAGAGTCCCTCGAGTTATCCGTAGGTATATCATAAAATATACAGGGTTAGAACTATTTAAAGGGCCACCACAGGGATATCCTAAACCATTGAAGATACGAGGTCGGTTAAATTAGAGAAAAGTTGCGCTATTTTGTGGCCATCTCGAATCCGTCAAAACATGCAAGATATTTGTGACCGTTCCTGAAATATCCTGAAAAAACTGAAAAATCGATAAATCTTATTTTTGCCATAATTATCTTTTTTACAATTGGAAATTAATAAATAATTTTTCGTGGGCTTACATAAGCGGTTATGAGCTATTCATCTGACGTTTCAAAAAATTTCAAAGTCCACTAGATCCCAGAGTTTTCATAGTCAACTTTCGTTTTTCTTATGGCCGCCATATTATTTTTTATGTCGTTCGATAAGAAAAAAATAATAGAAACTAAAAATTAATAAATAAATAAATAAATAAATAATAAATAAATAAATAAATTTAGAATTTAGACACTCAACTTCAAATTGCATTTTAAAATATTACAGATAAGTACAAGTGTACCTACTACGCATTGCAACCGTTGCCGACGCTATGGTTACTTACAAATGCGTGCATACAAATAAAAGATATGTCATAATAATTATTATTGATTGCAATTTCTGAACAATTATTATTGTCTTGAATTCTTGATTGGGTACTTATTTTTTATTAATATGTTTGCCAGTAATAAAAAGAATATGAAAAAATCTTACTACCAATAATTTTGTCTGATTTCATCATGAGGAAATGTAGTTCAATGAGAGAATGTAAGTACAGAGAAAGTAGATAGAATTACTTTTGACACTAGTGTCAAAAATATTTTTGACACTAGTGTCAAAAGTACTTTTGACACGTTTCCATGTAAACAATCACTTTTAACACTGTCACCTGTCGTCGAAAGTGCGACTTTTAATGGCAGTTGCACAAAATTTTTTTTTTTTGTACAACTGCCATTATAAGTCACACTTTTAACGACAGCTGACAGTGTTAAAAGTGATTGTTTACATGGAAGCGTGTTAAAAATATTTTTAACACGATTGTTAAAAATATATTACAACACTCGTGTTGTCGTGTTAAAAATATTTCTATCTACTTTTTCTGTACATTCTCTTTTTAAACTACATTTTCTCATGATGAAATTAGACAAAATTATAGGTAATAAGATTGTTTCATATTCTTTTTATTACTGGCAAACATATTAATAAAAACCTAGTCAAGAATTCAAGACAAAAATAATTGTTCAGAAATTGCAATCAATAATAATTATTATGACATCTCTTTTATTTGTATGCACGCATTTGTTAGTAACCATAGCGTCGGCAACGGTTGCTATGCATAGTACACTTGTACTTATCTGTAATATTTTAAAATGCTGTTTGAAGTTGAGTGTCATTCTAAATTCATCAATTTTATTATCATAATAGAGCAGTTTTACAAAAACCATTGTATGATATTCGTCTTAAAAGTGATTTTATTTTGTTCGTGAATTTGTTGAATTCGCTCCGCTACGCTTCGCTCATTTCACAAACCTTTTCACTCACAAAATAAAACTTCACTTTTAACAATAATATCATAAATAGCTATTAGCAAAGTTCTATCTCGTCCGGCTCGGAAGTTAAAGGGTAGGGGGGAACTATAAACGTCCTCACTGGAACGTCCTCACACATATAAGAATGTGTGTAATAATCAAAATACCTTCAATGATATTATTTAATAATCTAACGGATAACAGCATTAAACCTCAATAATTAAGAAATCAGATTTATTTTTAAAGCAAACGAGTTTTGGACAAATATGTACCTATAAGGAATTTTCAAAACAGTTCAAGGATTTGGAGGATCTTAAAAAAAGGACCTTATTAAGACTATGGCTGTCGAGTCAAGGGACACCCTGCATATTTAACTTTTTTGATGTAATAAAACTTCCGGTAAGTCAAAAATATTGTCTCTAAATTATGAACCATAAAGGAGATAATATCGTAATTTTTGTAGCCAAGTAAAAAGTTAAAAAAAGTAAAAAAAAAAGTAAAATAGATGAAAAGAAAGGCTCTTACAAAAGGACTCCGCAGATTCCTTATGTGAACTGGCTCCCGGTTAAATTTGTTGCAACTTTGGTGATCGGTAGTATTCAATGAGTTGATCAGAAGTCTCCATGGGCTTAGCCCCCCAAAAGTTCTGTTTTCGAGATATTCACCCCTGAAGATGGATTTTTTCCTATCATGACAGTCACGCATATATTTTAAAGTGTTGGCCGTCCTACTTGTTTTAGAGAGAAAATTAGAGAGATCATTTGTTACGATTAAAAAGCTGTCTATGTTTCAGTAGTTACATTTTCGGTATGTTGAGTCATTTTCGAGAAAAACAGGAAAGTTTTCATTTTGTCTTATCATTTTCGTAATTTTAACAATAAAAACTACAACAAACAAAAGCGCAAAAAATCCAGTTTGAAAGTCACAGCCAAGGCTATTGGTAAGGCTATGATAACATAAAATTAAAACTCTTTCCCGTTGTTCTCGAAAATTACTCATCAGACCTCAAATGTAACCACTGATACAGAAGCAGCTTTTCAATCTTAACAAATGAACTAGGTATCTAAGATTTCTCGCGTCTAAACGTTTAAAATACCGCCGTTTACAAGTTTATTTCATTAAACGCAATTTTTTATCCCTAGTCATAGAAAAAATTTATCTTTAGACTTTTATCTCGAGAACAAGACTTTTTGGGAAGCTACGCTCATGGAGACATCTAAGCTACTCATTGAATACCTACTATCGATCATCATAGTTACATCAAATTTAACCGGGAGCCAATTCCCATAAGGATTATGAGGGGTCCTTTGGGCTGTATGTAGCAAAAATCTCAAAAAACGCAAATAATATTTTACCATGCCATTTAAAAATAAGCGCAAGTTGATGTCTGCAAAAGATCAACGAAACGAAACACAATAAAAAGACTCAGCCTTACAACAACACTACTTTACAAAAGTTGTTTTGTATCCTTTTAAATCATCGCTTTAAAAAAGTTGTATTCAAAGTCCTAAACAATTTGTGACTTTTTTTGCGAAATTTGGAAATGACTAATATCATAAATCTTTTTAAGTCTTCATTTTTCGTGTTTTATTTTTAATATCCGTATAACGGAAAGTTTCCTGTTTCTCAAAATGTTTAAAATTATAAAAAGAATTATTAGACTGATTCATTGGTGGGGATGTTCTACTGTATTGTAATCAAAAACATTAACGCTTTACCAAGAAATTTCATGTCGGCAATGTTTCAATTTGATAAAAAAAATATATAGCACACGTCATATTTTACTTTTATCTTATCATTATATTATGCTAAAATTTTGCAATTTTTTTTTAAGTGGTTAAAAAGTGAGAAAAAGTGAAATATTCCGAAAAATACCTCAAATCGTCTTGCTAATACCTAAGGAGATAACAATAGGTAGGTAGGTATAAGTACATTATTTTGATTAAAAATTGAACAACAATCTTAGATGAACAGGACAACAAATGTAACCATAATCTTGAGTATCATGGCCTCTCGCTGAAATCTGACACAATTCCATTCAATTCGTGAACAAAAGAGTTTTATTATACAGGGAACGCTTAGACTATTAAATAAATATTAATAGTCTAAGAGGGAACGGGTTTGGCCATCCTGAGCCATGCGGCGAAGACTCGAGCCGAGCTGTCGCATGGTTCAGGATTGTCCCCCATACGCAAACATATACATGTATATAATGAGCGACGCGATTGCAGCGCCATCATCACAAAATGCGGAAATAGGCTGAACTAAAGTTTGGAGTTTCATACCATCCTGAACCATTTTCATATTCATACCACGCTATCTAGAGGTCACTCTAAGTCGTTTAACAAGGGTCTGCAATCCTGAACCACATATATGGTTCAGGTTTGTTCGACTGGTTCAGGATTAACCGTACGGAAACATACATTTGGTTCAGGATGGTACTATAGCGCTATATATATATTTATATATTTATATATTTATATATTTCTCCAAAATCGCGAAATTTCGATTTTAAAAACGCTCCTGTGGCTTTATCTTTTAAGATTAGTGAACGAAATTTTGGGTCCTTGTAAAGCTTGGGAATGACGTTGGATTTTCGTTGAAAAACTTTCCAAAAGTCCCATCACTTCTACAGGGTGTCCCTTCAAAATTCCAGGTATCCGGTTTTTGTCACCTCATTTCAGGTCGCAGTTTTCAATCTAGGAGACTGAAATTTTTGTGGAAGTAAGATATCCACAAGGAGTGGTCTGGTATTGCACTTGAGCAAAATCGATCGAGCCGTTTCAAAATGGCGGCCATTTTAATTTTTGGAAAAAGGACTATTTTTTGAACCCCTGTATAAGCTAGATAAAAAAAGAGTTTTATATCAAATTCACAATATTGGAAGTAAATGACTTGAAATTTAATTTCATGCAATAAAATTTGCATTTTTTCTATTAATAAGCCAGTGGCGTGGGTAGGAAAAGGGTAAAAATGGCTAAATTTCTCCAACAATTTATGAGCACATTTTTGAAGTAATTAAACTGAAATTTTTACAGTAGACAACTATACTAATAGACTTAAACCCTTGAGAATTTCAAAAAGTAAATAAGAAAAATGGCGGAGATATTCGATTTTTTTTTACATGATGTTTTTTATAAATTAATTTCTCTAAATTTTTAAAAACGCTCCTGTAGCTTCATCTTTCAAGATTAATGAACGAAATTTTTTACTCTTATCAACCTTAGGGCTGACGTTTGATTTTCGTAAAAAACATTTTCCTAGAGTTGTGTTACTTCTACAGGATGTCCCTCCGAATTTCAGAAAAAAAACCGTCCGTGAGGCACGGTTTCTGGTCGAAGTTTTCAATCTAGAGCGCTGAAATTTTTTTGGTAGTAAGATACCCTCAAGTAGTCGTCTGGTACTGTATTTGAGTAAAATAGGTAAAGACATTCCAAAATGGCGGCCTTTTCAATTTTTGGAAAATGGCTAGATTTTGAACCCCTAAATAGGCAAGATCAAAAACTTTTAAACAAAATTAACAAGATTGGAATAAACTTATTTGAAATTTGAGCTAATGCAGTACAATTTGCATCATTTCTATTAATAAGCCAGAGGCGTGGGTAGGAAAAGGGTAAAAATGTCTACATTTCTATAAACATTCATGAGCTTATTTTTGAAGGAATAGAACGGAAATTTTGATAGTAGACAACTATACTAATAGCATATTTAACCTTCAAAAATTTCAAGAAGCAAATATAAAAATGGCGGAGATATATTCGAATATTTTTAAATGATGTTTATTCCTCTAAAATTTCAAACTTTCGGTTTTAAAAACTCTCCTTTCAGTTTTTTCCGAATTTATTAAAGGTAGTGTAAAAAATAGTATTTTTCAAGTAAAGTTAGCCAGTGGCGGGCATAGGAAAAGGGACAAAATTGTAAAATTTTGCCAATTTTTTTGATTTTTAAATTTAAAAATCCATTCTAAGGCACGTGTTGAAACGAAATGAAATGAAATTATCACAGAAAATTTTTCACATTAAAGCACTACGCTAACATGACATGACTATGGAAAATTTCAAAAAGCCAATAATTTAAAAAGCGGTGAAAATATTCATAATTGAATCGCATAAAAATACACTATTTCTGCGATTGATGCGCAAGAAGGTTTTTCGTGATCTGGGGGTCACGATCGGTGGACATTTGATGAGTTTGGGTGATTTTTGGAAAGTGATGTCGTCCTCAATAGTGTATTTTTTTGTTAAAAAATACACTAAAACAAAGATCGTTCCCTCGGCTCCGATATTCGTTACCGAGATATAGGGTGTCTTTTTCTAAAATTTAAATCAGAATGGCAGTCAACTTTACACAACCTCCACTGGGAAAGCACAAGGTTTGACATAAATACTACGACAGTGTTTTTTTTTTTATTATTTTTTTTATTATCGGAAACGGAATTACAGGCATTCAAAGTTTACCTATTCCCTGAGCTGAACAAAATTATTCAATGTCGCATCGTTGTTCGAATTCGAGCTCAACAATAAAATAGATTTTGAATAATATTTTCGAATCTGTATCCACGCAACGATAATAATTGTCTTAAGCTTTTTTGGACTTGCCATTTCATATTTTTCCAATCTAGGTATATGAGTATTGTAGACCTACACATTATTTTTCTACCTGAGACAAGGTATCCAGTGCAGTGTTCTGATTTTTTTCCATAAAAGTGGTCATATTTTCTTAAGAAGAGAGCCATACTGGAGAAAAAATTATATGATCCTAGAATCTTTAATCCACAACGGATGCTGTAGTGCTGTTCGTGTCCGATATTTAGGGATCATCCTGTATAGGTACCTACATTGAAATGGCAGTTTTTTTTTTAATTAGATTATCAATAAATTTCAGCTGCACTATTTGACTCCTGTCTTCTCTGAGAATTACAATTTTGAAAATATTGTAAAAACAATATTGAACATATCAATCAAAGTTTTGCAAAACAATATACCTTACGACTAATTTTCGACTTCATTGTCTAGTTAAACTTAAGTTAGAAAATTAGTAAATAAATGGAAATACCTAATATTTGCATGTAGATACATAATATTTTTAAAGCACTTTCTCACTTACTTACTTAATTAGTACCAAACATTATTTGTCTTTATAAAATATTAATTTTTAATTTTCAGAGCTTAAGTTTTACAGTAACTTACGTTATGGTTATCTTACAATTTCATGGCGCCTGGGACAACTAGTAAAATATTGTTTAAAAATTTCTACTTAAAAAATATGAGTGGGACACTGAAAAATGTATTAATGTATAATCACAGTAGATAAATTGATTTGTATTCATAACAAAACTAATAATTATTTGCACTTGGGTATTATTATATTATTGTTATCCACTAGATTACTATATATCACAGTATACTAGTAGTAGTACCAGGTATAAAAACTATACCAATAAATCATTAAGATACATGACTGTTCATTTTTATTGTAAGGAGAGATGTTAAAAATTGGTAAACCAATCGGATATTTTTTATGGTAAACTGCGTCGCTGTTTAAAGTAATATACAGGGTGTCAATTTGAAAATTTGCCACCCCTAAATTCTCCCTTGAAAAATGTTTCTTAAAGCAATCCCGAAACATGTCAATTTTTAATTTAAATTATCTTCTATTGACGTAAAAATTTCTTATACGTATAAGTTCCTTGACTCAGTAATGACGACATTGTTTTTTTTTTAAATGGGACATCCTGTATATTAATACATTTTCAGATTTTCTGAGAAAATCCAATAGGAGTGATTTTCACTACCATATAACCACAACCATAGTCGCACCAAAGGTGGCACATTCCTTAAATCTAAACAGAGTAAATAAATAAATTCACATTATTATCATCAGTCACATTATTTTTTGATAAACCTACAAAACTAAATAACGAACACAATAAAGACTCGCGTAGCCTAGTGGTTAAGTCCGCTGCCTACCGAGCCTAAGGTCGCGAGTTCGGGACTCACCGGCTCGTGTTATTTTTCGGATGCATTTTCGAATGTATGTGAAAAATAACAACAAGCGACCGAACGTTTAAATTTATAAAAGGCATACTTGAGGCTGGGTGAATGAGTAAGATACTCGAAATCCCGTGTTACGGGAGTGGAGCGACTTTGTCTTACCTACATAGTTAAGACCGATGCTCCCTCCTTTTAAAAAAAAAAAAATAAAAAAAAAAAAAAAAAAACGAACACAATAAGTAATCTTTATCTCCATACGTCTGAACCAATCCTCTGTTACCAAGGTAACTATAGAACTTTAAACTGTTTGTTTTCCTTATAAAAAAAATAAATATCTTATGACTGTGGTAAAGCCCAAGTGTCAGAAGTTTTCAAGTAGCCTCAAGGGCCTCTGACGTAACTTAACGACTGCTGTGAAGCAGCCGGGACCCCTTTTTAACGTACCTCCCGGAGCACGATCGGTCACGAAACTTTTTTATTTACCACTATAATTGGTCACCCATCTAAGTACTGACCAAGAAAAGTCATGCTGCACTTTAGAGATCGTTTGATCGAAACTCTAGCAGTTTGGCTATTGTGACCGATATAATAATTATACAATGTCAAGATAAACCTTTGTCAAATTTTTCTATCAAAACATTTGATTAACAGTGGACTTAAATCGAAAGTCAATAAACAACCTGTCAAATTATACAATAATAAAACACAGAAAATTAAACACCTTTAAGTTAAACAAACTTGAATTTTTTTATAAACCTAAGATAAGTTATAACTCGACAACGCAATCGAGAAACACATTATTAATTAAAAGGCATTAAATATATTATAGTGACGTGTGTGAGTCGGACGAACATGTAAATATTTTGAGCCGGAACAAGATTACTTCCTCCCCCCCCCCCCCCCCGTTTTCGAGGATGCTGAACACGATGCTGTTGTCAGAATTTCTCTTTGGGGTTGCGCAACCCCTCAAAACGGCCAAAAACCACCCCCTAGAGAGATAAACCGCGCTTCAAGTCATTTCCCTGCAAAAAACCCTTCCCCCCGTTTTCGAGGATGCTGAGCACAATGGAGGTGCTGAACATCGCGTGCGACCCCGACCAACCCCTCCACCGGCCAATACTCACCCCCGAAATGGGTCATTTTTTTTATGTATATGTAGGGCAAACGATGGACTTTTTCGAAAAACTTTTTGAAAATTCAAGTACAGAATCACAATGGCCATAATTTAAAATTATTTTGGAGTATATAGAGTGTCCCATATGACAGTGACATATCAAATTTATGTTTTTTTTAAATGGAAAACTCCTATGTTATTGCATTTTTAGATTGTCTGAGAAGAGGAAATAAGATTGGCTTTTACAGTTGGTGTTTAAATTCAGAAGTTTTTGAGTTATAAACAAGTGATAATCGTCATTTTTTAAGTTCAATGCCCTGTACAACGAAATCGGTTCAAGATAGAGAAAAACGGCTTACATGTCCCTATTTTAACTTTTTATGTACTATCCTATGGTATAGTTTGTACTTATTATCTTATTAATTATTGTCAGATTAAGTAAGATTATCAGACAAATCCATTATTCATGAACAGTAATTGTTAACTTATATAATCTAATGCCTTAGAGAATATTAATTATCAATTCAGTGTATTATTGTTAAAAGATCCAGGGAAATTAAGAAAATAATATTTTTTTATGAAACTTTGAAAGGAAGGAAAAGTTGAGGAAAGCTCCTTATATTGTAAAATCATTTACAGACTTTTTGAAATTAAAATGATTTGTGAAATGGAAGACTTTTTTATTTCTCCTAGCATCACTTCCCATATAAACGCTACATCTCGCCTTAAAGAACTAGGTCAAATTTTGGTAAGATTTTCCGGAAAGAGAACGGAGATTTCTACCGGGCTTTTGTAAAAGACCCCAGTAAGGCGCGTTACAGTAATAAATTTTTAAATCTAACATTTCATAGTTTTGTTTCATAGTAAAATTAATTGTTTACATTGTCCATATTATTTACGTTCTACATTTAATTGTTTACACGCCCATCCCTGGTAAAAAGCAATCAAGACTCCAATATTCGTAAATTAATTAGTAAATGAGCACCAGTGTATAAGCGTACTGATTACTTTAAACGAAAACGTTTAAACTGTAGCTCTTGCAATAAGCAAGGTCATGTCGAAGCAAATTGTAGACATAAAAACTGAAGGACGACTATAAACAGCAACCACAAAAAATGTCCTTTCAGATAACCTGAATGGTTTAGATATATTTTATTAAGTTTCTGCTGTCGGCTTTAAATCGCAACCATAGCCAAGTCCCGTCGCCTCCTGGTAGTCGTTGAATTTGTGGGCGAGTTTTTGTCATGACAGCAGAAGTATTAGCAAAGATATTTTTTGACAAGTGACACCTGATTCAAAAAACTTCTTTTTTCCACCAACTCACTGCGACTTCAATCAGAATCACTATTAAACTGAGATCACTTTAGATTTGGTCGTCACTTCTATCAAAAATATTCCTCCCATTTATTAGATACATGCATGTTAAAAATACACAATTTTTCTTCAGTTTTGGAAATTATACAGTCCATATTCAGTAGCGTACAAAATAAGATATCCTCTTACTTCGTATCCTTGGCTTAGCGAAGTTAGATTAAATGCGTTGAAATTAAAAAAAATATATTTCTGTAGCGGGTAGAGATAGTCGTAAGATAGAGTACCTGGATATTAACAGATTTTTTTTGTATAAGAGTATTGCATGAGTGTCATTTTCGTCGGTCGTCTCTTTTTACGTTGCAGTCACTTTCTCGCGTCAAAGTTGGATCACCTGGTTCGGTTCGGTTTCATTTCAATCGGGATTCACAACTACTGACATTCACGTGCATTTTACAGTCTTTTTCTATTGGTTTGCCTCTTTTGTCAATTGCCTTTCCTTATTTGTCAAATGAGTTTCCCATTTATTAAACGTCAGTTTGATTTTTCAATTGAAATTCCTTTTTTGTCAATAAGATTCCTTTTATATCAAAAATGCTTTTCCAATATTTATGATACTGTCACTGCGCGTAAATAGGAAAAGCAATTAACATAAAGTGAAACTGATTTGACATAAAAGGAAATTGATTGATAGATCAATGACTACAATCGTTGATAGATAGAAAAATAAGAAAATCATTTGACAAATAAGGAAAAGCAATTTACAAAAGAGGAAAACCAAAAGCAAAAGACTGTAATAACAATTAAAAGTATCTATTTAAAAATTTCTCTGATTATAGTCGATCAAGAAATAATAATAGTAATAACGAAATGATCGAGCGGCAAATTTATACCATGGAAGACAAATTTGTCAAGTATTTCCTTGTATTAATTACAATTACAATTACAAATTTCTTTATTGTACTTGAATTACAACAGTCATTGCTCAGTACAACAGCGTCATTACAGAAATTATAAAAACAAACATAAAGACAAACAGTAACAATTTTTAAAACACACAGCATGTCAGCATAACGCCGGGAACAGCGAGGGTCGAGACGCGCAGAGACACAAAAGAAATCAGTTCTCGATCGAGGCATAGTTCCATCTCTATGATAAGGATGGATCAAGGCTTTGAGTTTTAGGTGTTTTAATATCAGACTGCAGGTAGGGATGGGGGGTGGAAGGACAGTATATCAGAGGTAGTGTAGGGTTCCAACTCCGTGAGATGTTTCCGGAGATACGCACTGTACGCTGAGAACCCAACAGTTGCAGGATCTATTTTGAAGTGGTTCAGGTATTTGATAGATGCGTACGTGAATGTCCTTTCTGAAGACGACAGATGGTGTGTAGGAGGTTTAAACAAATTGAACCTGGTACTGTAGTGATGCGTGAATCAGTAAGGTAAAAGTCTATCCTGATTTTTGTGGATCAGTTTGAGCAGAGAGAAGACATACAAAGCAGGCACGGTAAGAAGTCCAAGCCGCCTGAAATGGCCTCTGCATGACTGCTGCATTGACAAGCCTGTCAGGATCCTAATCGCTCTCTTTTGAAGAAGAAAAACCCTTCGCAGAGATCTCTCAGACCCACCCCAGACGGCCAGCCCATAGTTCACGTGGCTGATGAAATGCCCATAATAAGCAAAGAGAAGAACCTCAGGGGACACCGTGTGCTGAAGGCGTCTAAGAAGGAAGCAGACACTAGCAAGACGACGGCACAAATGATCTGTATGAGCCGACCAGTTTAGGTTCTGGTCGATGTGGAAGCCCAAAAACTTCACCACGCCCTTCGGCTCGATCAAGGCACCATCGGTGGGTATGGAGGGTAAAGGTGGAAGACGTGATCGGCTAGAGTGAAAATCAATCAGTTCAGTTTTGTCTAAGTTAAGTTTTAGTTCATTGGCCCTGAGCCATAAACTTGCTCTTTTCAACGGGAGTTGAATGGTATCTATCAGACTAGGAGGGTCGCCTGATTTTATCCTAATAAGAATTGTTGTATCATCAGCATAGTTAACACAGAGTGAATTTGGGGAGGTAATTTTGGGGCCCAGATCGTTAATGAAGATAAGAAAAAGAAGTGGACCGAGAACACTACCCTGTGGCACCCCAGAGGAGACTGGAGCAAAGGGTGATCGCACAGGTCGGCCATCAGACCCAGTAATCTGAACCGCCTGTGTTCTTCCCTGTAGGTAGCTGGTAAACCAAGAAAGGGGCAATCCACGAACTCCGACATTCTCCAGTTTCCGAAGGAGGCACTCGTGGCACACACTGTCGAAGGCCTTGGAGAGATCCAAAAGCCAGCCCACAGTGCGCATCCCCTCCTCCAAACCCTGAGATATGAAGTCCGTAAGCTCTACAAGAGCCGTCTGGGTAGATCTGTTTTTAAGAAAACCATGCTGGGAGCGGGAAAGGATCTTTGTTTTGTCCAGAAAGTCAATAAGACGAGATGAGACAAGAGATTCAAGAATTTTATCAAATACCGATAGTAGACTAGTCGGTCGGTAGTTTTCAGGGTTTTTGACGTCGCCCTTTTTAAAAATAGGCTTAACTAACGCTGCTTTGAGATCTTCGGGGAATACACCAGTCTGAAAGGAACTGTTGTAAATTTCTGATAATGGCTGAGCAAGCTCAGCAATGCAATACCTGGCAACAAAGGAGGGAATCTCGTCCAAGCCCGAAGACTTCTTACTTTTAAACCTAGAAACTATTTCTATAATTTCCCGAGGTGACGTCGGAAAAAATACGAAGGAAGAAGAGGCGTGTGTTGACATGTTGGATCCGTGGGTGTGACTATATGTGGGGGAGTCATTTGAAAGAAAGACGGAATTGAGCATCTCTGTCATTTCTTCAGGATCAGTCGTCACCTTGCTTCGGTACTCAAGTTCTAAGATTTTATGCGAAGTGTTTATTGACTTGCATTGGTTGTTTATGAGGGTCCATCCTGCTTTGATGGGATTTTCAGATTCACTGATAAAGACGTCGTTACAGCGCTTGGTCTCCTGCCTCACCAGGTACCCAAACCGTCGCTTTAGGCTGCACAGCTGAGTTCTGAACAGCTGGTTGGACGTGTTTATTAAAGGATTTAGGAGATTAATCGTGTCGTATAGTTGACGAATTTCAGAGGTGAGCCACTTGGGACTGGAGAGTCTAGGCCCATGAACTCTACATCTCCTGAGTGCGAAGTATTTGTCGAAGTAGAATGAAAGAGTGTCAGAGAAGCAGGAGTATTTCGAATTCGTATCAGGGGCATCCAGAACTTTGTGCCAGCCCAAACGCCGGAGTTCGTTTTGCAGCTGTGCAAGGAGAAGGGGGTCTTTTATATCTCTCTTCCATGTCATCAGGGGTTTGTCGGCGAGACCGCGGGTGCAGGCCGTCTCAGAAACTCCAAGGGCCACATGCAGTCCAAAGTGGTCTGATAGAAAAGTTGGCAAGATTTGACTATCGAGCAACTGAAAAATACCAGAAATCGCGACGTTATCGATGCATGTTGACGAGGTGTTGGTAACTCTTGTTGGGTCCCTAAAACAAAGTCGAAAACCATAAGAGAAGAGAGTCTCGGTCAGGCTGGAGGTGTTGGCGTTCTCACAGAGTACGTCAATGTTGAAGTCCGCAGCCAGAACCACGTTATTTGTGATCCGGATGGCCACGTCAAGCAATCCGTCTAGGTGACGAATGAAATCTCTTACAGGGCAGGCAGGTGATCGATATATCGATATAATTAGTGCTTTCTGAGACCGAAATTTGGTTTCGGTTGCCGATATTTCAAGATGCATTAGATATAATATTAAAAACATCCAGGATCATTTTCAGTAGTAATAATACTGTGACGATTGTTCGCGTTCTGAGGATCCGGTTTCGTGGTTTGGCGGTACTCACCTTCGGATGTCTCGGGCGCCAGATTTTTGGAAGGGTTTACTCCCCCGGGGAATCTCTCGCTGAATTCCCTGTCGAACCTGTTCACACAATTGACACCGTTGTGGTGCCCTTGTCCCTAAGGTAGCTCACTGGAGACGGAATTAGACCAGGGGTCGGTTGGTTGGACGCAAAGATCAATAAAATAAAATCGTGCGTGGCCACGTGGTCTTTAGGCACGGAGCCACGAGCGCTGGGCAATTCACGGAGCGAAGATGTGGGCGAGAAGGCGGTTGTAATTGGTAACGGTACACACACAAAATAAAACTCACAGATAAATGAAAACAAGCTTTATTTGTATCCCTTATTAAACTAATTTTATTGCAGGTTCGGCGGTTGATCTGAGCGAGTCGACTGGTCGGTAAAATAATGTAATACGGATTAAATAAAATAAAATGTACGGGCAACGGTTCTTGTTCGCAAAAAAAAAAATTAACAATACGACGAACGGCGGAGTATTTCGGCCGTGCGAGGGAATAAAAATGTAACGAGAGGTATGGTGCGGTGTAACCCTGCTAATAGTTGCTGAAGACGATAATTTTGTAGAGATACACAGTTTCGCACGGAGACACTCCTGAGGTGCGGCATCCGGCCGGGCTTAACACCGCATGGAAAGACACCTACGCCTCGGGGTGAATCCCTATATGGCCGCGTAACTACTTCGGCGTTAACCCCTGACTCGCCGGGCCATACACCGCATGGAAAGTCAGGTATCACGCGTCCGTAGGTACACACACCGCCTAGTGCACTCCTAGTAAGGGCCAAATAATTCTCTACGCTACGACAGGGTTGCTGGCACCTAATGAGCCTAATCTATCGGGTACGTCGCTAATCTCGGTGAGGGACGGGAATAAATGGAATCACGACAACCGGGCACGATTAAATTCGACTCAATATTTGATGGTACCTACCTTATTATTTTGCGGGAAAACTCTGTTGACGGTCGCGGCTTTGCTAAAACGGTTGCGTAGGTACTCACAATTACTAACACCGGTCACTATTCCCGGAACGGGTCGGAATCAACAATTTTCAAAACACTTCGGGGACAGTACTAAGTTGAACGGAATTCAGAAGAGCAGAGAGTAACACCGGTCACTATTACCAGACGGGGCGGAAACAATAATGCTTAACACTTTGCAGACAGTAGTAAGTCGGATGAAACCAAGAAAAGCAGAGCCAGAGATTCTTCGCGTTCCGGCCTTATATGCCCGTATCCCTACCGCGGTCGTAATCTAACAATTTTTATTAAATTTGTAAAAGAATCGAAGCCACGCTAGCGATAAACATTGTTTTTCTCTTGGATTAATCAATTTACCTGCGATTGCGGCCGTTATCGCGTAGCGTTATCTCCACGGCGATTGGAGTCTTCAGCTTCGGTGTATGAATTCGACGATTTAAAAATGTTATTTTTACGGCTTATGTATAAAAAACCAAGTAGGTAGGTATATTAATAATAAATTTAAATATTGGGAAACTGACCGGGACTCGACTTTGCTTCATGATTTGATTGATTTAATTAATTTAAAAATAACAAAAGACAATGAAAAACGTAAATAACTGGGAATCTCTGGCACAACCCCTGACACTAAGACAAAAACGAAGGCCGGATTTCCGGACTTCGTTACATCCCCCCCTCGTCGGATAAAAAAAAAACGAAAAGTTTTTTTTTCTAACTTAACTTAACTACCGGGACGGACAGCTCGCTCAAACCTTACAAAAATAAACAGAATATCAATCAAAAAGAACATAAAATAAAACCTACCTTAAAATTTAATCCAATGAATATGTACAAGAAATAATCCCTCTAATAAATTTATATACACACAAAAAATTTAATTCACCACAATACTTTTATTAAACAAACCTTTAACCTAATGAATCTCAAATAGTACAAATTCGGATACAAAGAAAAATGAACTCACCCCGAAAAAGAAAAACAGAAATTAACCCCTGCGGATCTCACTCTTGCGTACCTCCTCCACCATGTCGTTGTTTAGGGTTCAACGGCACCCGGACCACAGTCCCGGACGTAGTATCTCCTCGTCCGCGGTCGCGTCGCCTTGCCACCATCTCCTGCGACGCTCGGCAGGATCGAACATTTCGCTGCGGTCCTAACAGCATACGGGTTAATATGGCGGGTGTTGAATTCCGGACGGGTGGACGGACAACGGGGAGGCATCAAGGTCGGACGGCGGGGAAAGGCGGATTAGCGACATACGGTTTCAGATCTTTTACATGGATCCGTCGGAGACGTCGGCCCGTCTCCCCCTTCAGGTCATACATGACGGGGGAAACTACTTTTGTCACGGTGTACGGGCCTGAATACTTTGGCGCCAACTTCGCGGCGAATCCTTTCAACCCCGAGGATATGTTCCGCCCTCATTACTTGGTCTCCTACCCGGCACTTGCGGTGACGGTGGCAACTCCGTTTTCGCCTAGCAGGAAGGTTTTGGGCGTAAAAGGGAACTCTCACGACGGACGGACGTCGGAGTGGTTGCTTCTCCTTTCGCCTCCTGCGATAATGACGGCTCTCTTCGGCACAGGGTAACAATTCGACGACTTCGGTATGGACACTTCCGTACGCTTGGCGCCCATGATGTCGACAGCGGTCTCTCTCGGACTGGACGCTAGAAGGACGACTCGGGACGTTGACAATCCCTGTCACAGCGGACGGACGCTGGACTCGTCTACTTCCGTTTCGCAGGTTACGGGGCGGACGACTCGGGACCTCGGCAGGTCCTTTTACGACTTTCGGACGTCGGAGTCGGTTCCGTTTCCCGCGAATTCTCGGTTCATCCACTGAAGGGTCCACCACAACGTGAGCGTCAGGAGCGTACGCGTTCGAGGCCGAGCAGGCCACAGACGGTTCGGTCTGGTTTCGTGCCAGACGAGCACGGCGGACTCGGGCGCGTCGGTGTCTCCGGCGGCGAGGTCTGCAGACAAACGGGGCCTCGAACAGGCCTGTCTCGGCAGGACGCGGTTGGTCACGTCTATACCTGCTCCTGGGGGCGGAAGACTGATTGCCGGGATCATCAGCCGGTAAGCTGGCGCTCGTTTCGCTTTCGGGTGAGGAAGGGACGGTACTCGGACCCGTGACTGTTGCACATTCACATTCTCGTCGCGATTCCTGTTCATTTTCCGGACGGCAGCTGCGGTCGGGGTTCGGGAGGCGCTTCCTCCCCTCTGGCTCGATCATCACTCTTTCCTCGAGCTTCTGTTCGGACGGGACACTCAGGTGGTACGTTTTACCTCGAATCCGGATGCTTCGCGTTCCCGTGTCGATCGCAAAATCGTCGGCACCCAAAAAGTCCATCCCCAACACTATGTCCACCGGTAAGGACGGTAAAACTAAGCAGGCGGCCCTCAGCTGGTCTTGTTCAACGTCGATGTTGACCAAATATGTTTCTAGGACCGGGACGTACTCTCCGCTCGCTACACGAGCCGTCGTCCCTTGCAACCGAAGCACTTGAACGCCTTCACGACGGCAGAGAGTTGCTGCTTTGGGTCCGATGAATGTGCGTGTTGCGCCTGTGTCCACCAGTGCGTGGAACGTTTCCCCTGCGATTTTCACGCGCAGGAAGGGACGAGTATCGAGATCGAGGGTTGATGCGGACGGTGAATGTTCGGTGGGGGCGGGTACGGCCGGCGTGTCTACCCGCCCCTCATCCCGTTTCCCGAAAGGCCGCAGTCACAGTCTCGCGACATAACGCCGACTTTATTGCATCGGGAACAGAAGATTTTGGGTCGACCTGTACATTGGCTACGGAAGTGTCCGGTCTCCCCACACCTCCAGCACATGATTCGGGGGCTCTCCGGCGGCGAGAACCGAACCGATTTTCGGGGCGCTGTATCGCCGTCAGCATTCGGTATGGGCGGCTGGGGGTTCGGTCGGACTGGGGCGCGCGGTTGCCATCTGTCTCGGCGCGTGTCACTGCCTTTGGCGCAGGCGGGGGTGTGAAATGCGTGCGTTCCGGTTTCTGCTTGAGAAAGTCCGTGAGCGCCCCTCAACTCGCTCAGCACGTCCTGCGCCGATTTCGCATCTTCCATCAGCGTTTCTACGTCTTCGTATCGCCGACCCCACAACATTTGCTTGATTTCGGGGCGCAGGTTGCGATTTATCCAGTCCAGCTGGCGGTGCGGAGCTATCTGACCATGACGCCTGAACAAGGTCTGCATGGCCGTGATGTACTGTAACACATTCTCATTCGGGCCCTGCACACGGCGGCTAATCTCGGCTTCTAGCTCGAAGGAGTAGTCATTCTTGAAGAAGTAGTTACGAAACGATAGCAAGAAACTCGGCCACGTTGTCATACTACAGGAGTTGTTCCGGTACCACGCCAAGCATTCCCCCTCCAACAGTAATGGCATCGTGCGGAGCATTCGTTCCTCGCTCACCCCGTATATTTCCCGGAGCTCTTCCAGACGCTCTAAGAAGTCGGTGGCGTCGGTTCGGCCGTCGTATCGCAGGTTCCATGCGGCCACGTTGGGCGGGCCTATCGGTTCGGTCGGTCGGTAAGTCGGCAGGCCCGTTGTGAGGACATATTGAGGGGGAGCATAATATGTCGTGCCGGGTGTCGAGAACGACGGTGGGTTCGCGTAGGGGGGTGCGGTCTGGCGGGGCTGAGTCGGGTTTGCTGCAGCTCCGCTCGATGTGTGCGTCGCTGGGGGCATCGCGGTCATCGTGTTCTGCACCGAGGGTGCGGCCTGCGTAGTCGCGATGGCTTCGCCACCGATCGAAGGCCCTTGGGTCCCGGTTTGATTGGTCGGGACCAGCGCGTTGGACGGTGACCTAGAGAGGGATCTTATCTTGCCAGCTAATGCCTTACGTTTCTCCTCTACGGTTCCCGGACATGGTACCCCCAGTTTATTCAACTCAGCGTCCAGCTCGTCCTTCTTCAACCTATATATCCAGGATGTACGCGCTTCCTCCGTATGGACCAAGTTATCAAAGAAGTTGTTGAGTTTGTCCGCCGACTGCCCGGAGGGTCCGCACGCCCCTGATCCTTCTTCGGAAACGGTTCCTTCCACCTTCGACATGTTGGCTGAACAAAACGGACGGAGGGTGGACGACTACGCTCGGTGATGAAAGAGGCGGCAAAAAAAAATTCGGTTCGGTGACGAAGCGTCTATCAGGTCCCTGCTCGGGCGCCAAAAATTATGTGACGATTGTTCGCGTTCTGAGGGTCCGGTTTCGTGGTTTGACGGTACTCACCTTCGGATGTCTCGGGCGCCAGATTTTTGGAAGGGTTTACTCCCCCGGGGAATCTCTCGCTGAATTCCCTGTCGAACCTGTTCACACAATTGACACCGTTGTGGTGCCCTTGTCCCTAAGGTAGCTCACTGGAGACGGAATTAGCCCAGGGGTCGGTTGGTTGGACGCAAAAATCAATAAAATAAAATCGTGCGTGGCCGCGTGGTCTTTAGGCACGGAGCCACAAGCGCTGGGCAATTCACGGAGCGAAGATGTGGGCGAGAAGGCGGTTGTAGTTGGTAACGGTACACACACAAAATAAAACTCACAGATAAATGAAAACAAACTTTATTTGTGTCCCTTATTAAACTAATTTTATTGCAGGTTCGGCGGTTGATCTGAGCGAGTCGTCTGGTCGGTAAAATAATGTAATACGGATTAAATAAAATAAAATGTACGGGCAACGGTTCTTGTTCGCAAAAAAAATTAACAATACGACGAACGGCGGAGTATTTCGGCCGTGCGCGGGAATAAAAATGTAACGAGAGGTGTGATGCGGGGTAACCCTGCTAATAGTTGCTGAAGACGATAATTTTGTAGAGATACACAGTTTCGCACGGAGACACCCCTGAGGTGCGGCATCCGGCCGGGCTTAACACCGCATGGAAAGACACCTACGCCTCGGGGTGAATCCCTATATGGCCGCGTAACTACTTCGGCGTTAACCCCTGACTCGCCGGGCCATACACCGCATGGAAAGTCAGGTATCACGCGTCCGTAGGTACACACACCGCCTAGTGCACTCCTAGTAATGGCCAAATAATTCTCTACGCTACGACAGGGTTGCTGGCACCTAATGAGCCTAATCTATCGGGTACGTCGCTAATCTCGGTGAGGGACGGGAATAAATGGAATCACGACAAACGGGCACGATTAAATTCGACTCAATATTATTTGATGGTACCTACCTTGTTATTATTTTGCGGGAAACTCTTGATGACGGTCGCGGCTTTGCTAAAACGGTTGCGCAGGTACTCACAATTGCTAACACGGTCACTAATCCCGGAACGGGGCGGAATCAACAATTTTCAAAACACTTCGGGGACAGTACTAAGTTGAACGGAATTCAGAAGAGCAGAGAGTAACACCGGTCACTATTCCCAGACGGGGCGGAAACAATAATAACACTTTAATTGCAGACAGTAGTAAATCGGATGAAACCAAGAAAAGCAGAGAGAGAGATTCTTCGCGTTCCGGCCTTATATGCCCGTATCCCTACCGCGGTCGTCATCTAAAAATTTTTATTAAATTTGTAAAAGAATCGAAGCCACGCTAGCGATAAATATTGTTTTTCTCTTGGAATAATCAATTTACCTGCGATTGCGGCCGTTATCGCGTAGCGTTATCTTCTCGGCGACTGGAGTCTTCAGCTTCGGTGTATGAATTCGACGATTTAAAAATGTTATTTTTACGGCTTATGTATAAAAAACCAAGTAGGTAGGTATATTAATAATAAATTTAAATATCGGGAAACTAACCGGGACTCGACTTCGCTTCATGATTCAATTAATTTAATAGTTCAAAAATAATAAAAGACAATGAAAAATGTAAATGACTGGGAATCTCTGGCACAACCCCTGACACTAAGACAAAAACGAAGGCCGGATTTCCGGACTTCGTTACAATACCACTCGTGATAGCATTTTCGCGATAAGTCTGTCCATTAATTTCTAACGAAATTGAGTTGCTTAAAGAGAGCACCACGAGTGTTATCGTCCAACGTCAAAAAATTTAAATTCGGCAGAAGCGACTCAATTTGACGTGCAGCTATAATTTTTTATTGTCGAACTGTCGAAATTTACATTGTTGGTTTTTGCAATAGTAAAGCAAAGATGTTCTGCTGTTCCCCCCACTTATATCTCTGAACATCTTATGATGAAAAATTAAAAAATTTAACTTTATAATAGCAAGTCGAGTAAACATTTACAAGAAACTTCTTGGCGATCTTTATAATTTTGATCGTTCTTGAAAATTGCAAAGATTAGTTGTTAATTCATTCCTATTTACTTATTTTTTTATCGAATAATTCCGCATAATTTTGAAACTTTTATAACAAGAATCAATCAATTTGTCAACAAAAAATTATTGGTTATCTATCTTTACGTTTTTGCAATAAAACTTGATATTGAATGTGCATATTGACATAAAAATATAACTAATGAGAAAATAATTTAGAATTTACTTTTTACTAGTGTTTACTTAAAACGTTTACTAAGAAAACATATATTGTGTAAATAACAAAGCCATTCTTTAGGTAAGTACCTATCTATTTCGTATTACGTGGCTATTATTTCTATTAAACTCCTAGCGTTCCTACAGGCACAAAAGTAATTGCAATCACATATTCACTTATTCGCTCATATTTAATATGGGAAAATATAAGCTGTTTCCGGAATGTCTCTTTTGTACAAGCAGATTATATTTTGTACTTTGCCAATATATTAATTTGCCTATCACATGGAAACAGAGACATGAAGAACATTGCAATCAAGAGTTAGGAATATCAAAACCTAAGGTTATCTGGTGTTTACTTCTCGTAGGATTCCAGCAAATACTGTATATGGATATATGGAATCAAATATATACCTGGGGGGATTTTTTTGAGGTGGTATATGTCCTCAATTTACAAGTAAATAAGGTAATAGTGTTTTTAAATATGCGAGAACTACTCAATATATTCGAACTTCTGCAATTGATATTGGACCATCGTTTGGAATATGGAATGGTATCAATCTTTTCTGAAAAGAAAGAGAGGCTGATTAACATAATATTAATTACTTATACCTCATGGCAATACTCTGTTCTGATTCTAGCGCACACATTACAATATATTTATTATCCTGAAAATTTACTAGAAAATAGAAATATGTACCTTATTCGTCAAGCGAGCATATATGTGGAAGCTCTGGTTCTATCAATGACGATATTCACCATCTTACTTTTTATAAACGTCTATTACCATCGGGTTTTAAAAAATATTTCTAATCATGTGGAATTCACCGAGTATATATCATCGTCCGACTCAAGCCATAAATTACTCCTGAATCCTATGAAGCGCGCTCAGCTGCAAAGAAGCAAGATGCTGTCTAAATTAACTTCATGCATTATGGTAATTGGAAATATATGCAGAAGTTTTTCCAGAGTATACCTGGTTACTTTTGTTTCTCATATGATTGAGTACTACTCAATATATCCGTATAACGTTACCTTAATGATAGACGTTACAAAACATGGTATTACTTATCAATCGCTAAGACACGTTAGCATTTTCATTTATGCTGTCTCGACATCATTTGGGTTCATTATTTTAGGTCAGATTTTACAAGATCAGGTAAGATCTTGGTAAGAAATTTTTTAAGCGTTTAGTAAGGTCTGGTATAAATACGAAAACTATTAACTGCAATATTCAACGTTATTTCGGTTTGCTGTTCGCCAAGAATGTGGTGGTAATGATAAATTTAAGTATATAGAAATAGATTTCAGGCGAAATGCGATAGCATGTGTCATGTGTAAAATGCACAAAGAGTTCTGTATCATCAAGAAGAGTCTTTTCTGAAGAGAGTCAAAGAATAATTTTAGTAGAAATGCTTAAATTTTGTGCAAACGGAAACCGTACATTTTTACCGCCGGGTAGTTTCAAGGCAGTAGTAGGTAAATATGATTTTTTATGTACGAGTCTAATACGTGGAAATTAAAGGAACTAGACTATACAGGACTATACAGTTCTGCATAAGAACCGTTACAGAGCAGGGGCGTGTAGGACACACCAAAATATGGCGATTTAACGCAACTTATCTGTATACTAAGTTGCACCCCTGAGAATTTATAGCCCTTGAAATAAAGGTTTCAAATTTCGAAAAAAATGAATATCTCAGTTATGCTTGAACTTAGAAAAACCAGATTTGGTACACGTTGTGAGGTTACCAAGAGCATTTATTGGCAGTGTGTAGAGTGAAATTGTAGCTTTCTAAAGGGTTGATTAGAGGTGATGCACCCTTAAAATGTTACAGAATTTTTTAATTACAAAACATTAAAGAAAAGTATTGAAATTCTGTTATTTAAAATCATCGAAAATTAAAAAATAGGTTTTTAAATTAAATGTCAAAGTTGACGATCAGGGAGAAAGTTTTAAATGACAAAGAGTTTCTAAAAATAACAAAATAAAAAAGTTTGGGAATAAAAAAAAACAACTCTTCAATTTTCGATGAAAAGATTAGGTAGGTACGTAACTGCAATATTTTTTTGTTAGTTTTTCGGATTTTTGTTTGAAACAACAAAGTTTTTCAAAAAATAATACGATAAATAAAAGTTTTGGAATTAAATTTTCCGTAAAATAAAGTAGAAATTTCTCAAATCGGCCAACGGGTTACAAAGTTCAGTAACATTTTAAGGATGCTTCATCCTTTATCAACTCTTTAAAATTCTACAATTTAACTCTACTTGCTGTCAATTAATGCTTTTGGTACAGTCACAAGGTGTACCAAATTTGGTTTTCCCAAGTTCAGGTACAATTGAGATATTAATTTATTTTGAAATTTGAAACAAAAGTTGTCATATTTTGGTTCTCCTATAAACGCCTCTGCTCTGTATCGGTTCTTATACCAAACACCCTCTGTAACAGATAGGATCAATCAAGGACTATATGGAATTGTGTAACTTTTTTTTGCCTCAGAGCTTTCTCTTCTATAAATCGAATCTTAAGCTAGGTAACGAATTTTTAGCGTTTTGGAATCTCTTTGAAATGTGTCTTTAGTTTAAGCTCAAATCAAAAAAATTAAAATTGTCATTTGACGTCGATATTAGCTTCAAAAACGAGCACAGGAATCTGCCCGTTGGCCTAATGAGCCTTTATAATATTGGCTGTCGCTCTATTTCTAACACTCCGGCTTGAACTCGCGCGTTTTTTAAAGACCTTAATATCCACTCATATTTTAATATATCTACTATAAAAAAAAGGTTTTATTTTATCGAAAAGAGCTGTCAAGGATTAGGAAGCGAGGTTACACTGACCCACTGAATTTCGGAAAAAATCCAGGAGGCCTCGTATTTCTTTTGATTTTTAACAACTTTTTTAATTTTGAAATTTTCAGACACCTGTTACTCTCTCGAAGCTGTTCAGATACCCAATTAGCAAAGTTGGTCCTTTAGAAGCCGAACGGGTATTATTTACGTTTACAGTTATTTCAAAAAAAAATAATATAAATAAGAATAAATCTTTGCTAGGTGTGTAAAATTGAAAACCTTTTTTTTATTATTTTTTCAGATCGAAATGATGATATCGACATTGATTCTGCAAAAGCCAGTGGTTCAAGCTTCAGACTATTATACCCTTGGAATAAAAATTATATTTGCGGTACGATTTTTGATAATAATTATTTACAACTGGAAAAAAAAAGTATGCCATTCTCATAGAAGACTGTATAGATCCTTAAAAAAAGTTCAGGTTCAGATGCAATTAGTTGATAAATGGTGTTAAGATTTCTCTTGATTGGACACTTCATAAAAATTAATTAGATCTGTTAATTATTTTGAACTAATAATAATTATTGTTGGTCTTCTACTTCTGCATGAGTATGAAACGCGTGTAAAAACGTAGGAATTATCAGTATATTCTAAGATTCCGATTTTTTACTGATTTACTAAAAGAACCTTCATCGTAAGCCATTTCGTAAGCTGTGTAGTTAACTGATGTATATGCATTCATATATATGTAATTATTGATGGAAAATTGTTAAGGGCTATAGGCAAAAGTCTTTTTTTAAAGTGTGGTCTTTATTATAATATCAACGTTTCGACCGAACAATTTGGGTCATCTTCGGGATTCTAAAATGACAAAAAGGAAACAGTTAACGATATAGCAGCTACTTACTAAAGATTACTTACAATAATTTGACCAATTCAATAGGTCTGGAAACATTTGGTAATTAAAAGAATTAAAAAATTTGTAATTTCTCGTCAACTATTTTCTTTGACAGATGTTTTGTCATTGAAAATTTATAATAATTATTACATAATAGTAGGTATTAAGACTAGGAACAATTGAAATAATATAAATATAATAATTACAGAATTTTTGATTGATATTATTGTTTAAAAAATTGTAATTGTAAATAAAAGTAAAAATTAGCTAGGTAGTTAATTTTTGTTCATTGTTTTTTGAGAATTTTTGTTATGTATGTCTGTTAATTTTGTTGTCATATAATAATATGGAGTTGTAAATAATGTTAAGGTCGTTTATATCTGATTTGGTGTTAATGGAATTACTATCTTCATTTATATAACACATCTCAAGAAAAATTCTTTTTTGAAAATGTTTTTCTTCTGTGAGTACAGAAATGTCTTCAAAGTTGGCCTCGTGATTGTTTTCTGTATAGACATTTCTGTACTCACAGAAGAAAAACATTTTCAAAAAAGAATTTTTCTTGAGATGTGTTATATAAATGAAGATAGTAATTCCATTAACACCAAATCAGATATAAACGACCTTAACATTATTTACAACTCCATATTATTATATGACAACAAAATTAACAGACATACATAACAAAAATTCTCAAAAAACAATGAACAAAAATTAACTACCTAGCTAATTTTTACTTTTATTTACAATTACAATTTTTTAAACAATAATATCAATCAAAAATTCTGTAATTATTATATTTATATTATTTCAATTGTTCCTAGTCTTAATACCTACTATTATGTAATAATTATTATAAATTTTCAATGACAAAACATCTGTCAAAGAAAATAGTTGACGAGAAATTACAAATTTTTTAATTCTTTTAATTACCAAATGTTTCCAGACCTATTGAATTGGTCAAATTATTGTAAGTAATCTTTAGTAAGTAGCTGCTATATCGTTAACTGTTTCCTTTTTGTCATTTTAGAATCCCGAAGATGACCCAAATTGTTCGGTCGAAACGTTGATATTATAATAAAGACCACACTTTAAAAAAAGACTTTTGCCTATAGCCCTTAACAATTTTCCATTAATATATTTATTTGGCAATTACTTCTATTATAATAATTGTAATTATTGATATAATATTTATAGACCAAAACATTTAAAAAATCATAAAGTACGTATACCTATACCTGTCCCTGAAATGACTTTACAGCTCTCTACCAAATGTTTCTCCAGTTAAACTAAGTCGATTTAAGTCAACTTATCTTTCTCCAAAGTTGCTTGGTTTGGCCGCCGGGAGCTGTCAAAAGTCAAGTCTGAAATTGTTTCTTGATTATGAAAGCTAAACAGCTGAAGCAACTTTGAACTGACATAAGTTAAATTGACTTAGTTTCACCCGATAAACATTTGATATAGAGAGCTGTCAAGTCATTTCAGGGACACCATGTATAGGGTATACATTTAAATTTCAATTTTTACATTTTTTAAATTACATTATCAATAAATGTCAGCTACACCATTTGAATCCTCTCTTCTCTGAGAATTACAATATTGAAAATATTGTATAAACAATATTGAACATATCATTCAACATTTATTAAAAACAGCTGACTTTTCGACTAATAGAACGGCAGTATAACTTCAGTGTCGAATTAAAGTTAAATTAGAAAGTTACTAAATAAATGTAGATACCTACTTACATACTTACTTAAATAGTACCAAGCATTATTTGTCTTTATAAAATATTAATTTTTCATTTTCAGGGTTTAAGTTTTACAATAACTTACGTTATGGTTATCTTACAATTTCATGGCGGCTGGGACAACTAGCCAAATATTGTTTAACAATTTCTACCTAAAAAATATGAGTGGGGCACTGAAAAATGTATTAATGTATAATTACAGTAGATAAATTGATTTGTATTCATAACGAAAATAATAATTATTTGCACTTGGGTAATATTATGTTATTGTAATCCACTAGATTACTATATCACAGTATAATAGTAGTAGTAGTAGTAGCAGGTATAAATATACCAATAAATCATGAAGATACATGACTGTTATTTTTTTTTTGAAGGAGAGAAGTCAAGAATTGGTAAACTATACATAAACGGAAATTTTTTGTGGTAAACTGCGTCGCTCGGTAAAGTAATCTATTTACTACAAGCTAGGTACAAACTTACCACCTTACCATCACCAAAATGTTTACCTGATGTACTTAGGATATACTTACAGGGTTGATTGAAAGAGTCCCTGACTTTCAATCAACGCTTTCAGGGTGAAAGAAATGTAAAAATTATCTGAAAAATCATCAGTAAAATTATCTGTAAGGTCCACTAAAAAATTATATGATAATATGGATGTAGTTGGTCAATATCCTGAAATTATTTTATTTCAAAGATTTTTTTGTTAGAATTGACCACAAATAGACTTTTTATGGTTTTTGTACTCTTTACTGCTTGCCAGGGTGTTGCAATTACTTGAATGCGATGAAAATGTGGCCAGTATCAATAATAATTATTGTTCTATGAAACAATGTGGAGCAGACTGCGTCCTTACTTTTGTAATTTAGAAGTTAATTATCTCAGAGTGGTTCAAAATGAATCAATTTGCATTAATACTTCCACAGTAATCAATTTTTAGAGCTTAATACTAATAAGTAGTGTTCCAAAAATGATATCTCGTTTATGATGTAGAGATGTAGTCATATCTCTCTTTAACTTTTAATCGGAAAGATTAGTGATTACTTCTGCCCTGAATGTTCAAGATCATTTTTCGCTTTATTTGTTTCTCGATAATATTTTTCCATGTCATTTGGTGTAAAAAATATAAAAAAAACAGAATGTGACGTCATATTTGTTTGTCTTATGATTTTTCGATCAATAGGCGTTACACACGGGGATTTTTATTGTATTTTTTCGAAAAGCAGAAGTATAAAATCTTCAAGAGTTTTTTTTTATTTGATAGATTACCGATTAAATTGATTCCTTGAATAAAGAATGAAATAAAAAACAATATGGCACCATAAGAAAAACTAAAGTTGACTATGAAACTCTCGGAACTACTCAGCTTTGAAAATTTTCGAAATGATAGATGGATAGATTATGACGACTTATCTTGAACTTAAAAAAAATAATTTATTTATTTTCAATAATAAAACAAATATGGCTAAAATAATAAAAGTAAAGGTCCGTGCATTGTAGGTTCTTTGGCTCATATAAAACAATGCTGAAGACATGGTGGCCATTATATGCTCTCGTAAGAGCTCATTGGCATATCAGTGTGATTTGTGTGATTTTGTGCAAGTGTGATTTTATACCCTTTTTCATGACATCAATCTCATCAACGTTATAAGCAGGAGGATAAGTGCATAGGAAATTCTAGGATCTAAAACTAGTAGCGACACCTATGTTGATGACGGAACTCCAACTGTATTTTATATTTATTATCCTGATAACTAACATAATAAATGACAACATAATAAATATTATCCTAATAAAGAGACGAGACTCTTTGTCTAATCAAAATTCTATTAATATTTCGTAGGTCAATATAAGGGGCGTGTTAGCTCATACTGGCAGAACCACTGTATTAAGATAAGAAAACTCTATTTTTAAGATTTATCAGCATATTTCAGTTAGAAATGAAATATTCTAAATTTCTTTCCAGGTTACTTATCAGCGCAAAATTAATGAACAAGCCCCAATTTAACCTAATACTCGTATTTAACCTCAATCGAGATCCCCATGCATTTTTTCGAACAACAAGCACCCTGTAATATCTCATGACGATCTTCTAAGTAACTAAAAAATACCACCTTAGAAAGAGAAAGTATGTAACAGTTTGTAAAAACAACTGACAAAATGTGGATAAATTTTCCATCTTTTCCTACGATTGACAGTTATTTACGAATTTAAGATATATGTGGCAATGCTACCCCACGCAAAAGACCTCTTCCTGTACTCACATAAGCGCGATAATAATTTGCATCCTACGTAGAATATCCTACAAAATTTTATCTACAATCATTAGAAATTAATTATTTATTTTTGACGTTTATATAATTATTAACCATAAAAACTTGTAATATAAGAATTCAAGATTTGAGTTGTCTAATAATGAATACAGTAGTTACCGCCTAACTAAAGACTTAAGATACGAGTTGACGTATGGCAGATACGATAAAATATTTGACGCGAAAAACAGATTTTAACATTTGATATTTTCAACATTCATAACCACACTAGTGCGTCAATAGATTTCTTAGCGTACTAGTGTGGTGATATAGAATATTACCTAGCTTAAATGGGTGGGGGTGGGATAAGTGCTATTTATCTAATGATTGCAGACAAAAAATTATTAATAATATACTAGTCGTAATTTTTTTGTTATTTTAAAGTAGTCAATTTGTAGATTCCATGTCACCCTGTATAGCCTTTCAAGTTCTTATTACATAATTTATCTACAATCTATTAGTCGATATGAGTCAAATAAAAAATTGTATTAAAACCATTAAAATGAATTGCTACCTTTTCCAATTAATGGAATGAAATGAAGCGACGTCAGTTATTATTTCCATTATCAAGTCATAATAGTGTTTTACCGTGAACTGTTTTAATAACATCTACCTAATAATCCCAAATCATACCACACCCCTGGTTCATACATGATAGAATAAGATTTTCAAGAAAATGGGATTGAACGCATCCAATTGTGTTGCGTGTGTAGCAAGACCGTCAACGTACTCTTTTTGTTTGCCAATAAAATGTAAATGTGCTCATATCTCAAAGAAAATTTTCAAAACCGAATTCAAAGTATCTAAAGTGCTGGTGATAATCAATATCATACTTTTGCTCATTTCGAGTTTAAGCATCCTTTACGCGTTTTCGTTTGCGTGTAAAGAGTGCAGTAAAAATAAATCTCACTGCATTTTATGGTTTTCTGACACAATTTTCGCAATTAACGGAATAATTGTTACATTGCTAGGATTAAATACTTTACGATGGAAAATTAACCAGCTAACTGGTTGGAATCATATCTTAGAAAATAGGCTCAATTTTGGTATCTGTGAGATTTTTGGAAAAAAACAGAGCAGGAGACTAATAATTCGTGGATTTTTCATTCAACTTACTACCTATACAGCTGTATTATTAACTACAATAACTTTCTACAATATGTTTGCAGAAAACTATTTAAATGGCAAAAACTATTTTTTGATGTATGTTTATAGATTTTGTGTAGAATATAGCGTTTTCGTCCAACTAAATCTTTTTTGGCATATTTACGCGAACAGCTCAATGACTGAGTTCTTCTTTGATGAATTTAAGAGAAGTCTAAAAATATATCTTACTCATCGGCTAATATCTGCAAATAATCTTGATAAAAACGGTGAATACCTTGGAAGATTACAAAAATTTATACACGCCGTGAAGGAAAATTATGACTTACTAGGCTTTCATTTAGCCCCCACAATGTTAATAGTTACAGCTACTACTCTTCTACAAATCATTTTGAATATTTATGGATTAATAACGGCGAGTGCCTTTAAAAGTACTGATCATTTAGTAATCATACAGGTGAGGACATTAGCTCTACTGCTGGTAATTACCGTTGTAGCAAGAAAACTGACTCAACTGTCGAAGGTAAGATCAGAGATCAGCTTCCTCCCAGAGGATATATTTTATATTCTCACATTTTAAAATTCATATTATTGAAAATTTAAATCCTATAAGGTGTAACTTTTTATAAAAACTTTTTACGATTTATTTTAAGAAGAATACCCCGACGATACGCTCACTATCCTAACGTTTTTAGTCAATGAAACAATATTTAGTCAATATATATACAGGATGTCCCAGCTTATTCGAAGCGGTCTCTGTAAGCCAAACGATGGATTTTTTCCAAAAACTTTTTGCAAATTCAAGTACAGGATCACAATGGCTATAATTTAAAATTATTTTGGAGTATACAGAGTGTCCCATATGACAGTTGGTATATCAAAGTTATGTTTTTTTAAATGGAATGCTCCCATGTTATTGCATTTTTAGATTGTCTGACAAGAGAAAATAAGATTGACTTTTACAGTTGGTGTTTTAATAATTCAGAAGTTTTTGAGTTATAAACAAGTGAAAATCGTCATTTTTCAAGTTCAAGGCCCTGTACAACGAAAACGGTTCAAGATAGAGAAAAACGGCTTACATGTCCCTATTTTAACTTTTTATGTACTATCTTATGGTATAGAAATATTTGTACTTTCTTTGATTTTTTTATTTGGCGACGCGTGGAGAAATCTCAGATTTTTTCAAATTTTTTATCACCCTGTATAAACACTTCATCTACATCATAGGATAGTACATGAAAAGTTAAAATAGGGACATGTAAGCCGTTTTTCTTTATCTTCAGCCGTTTTCCTTGTACAGGGCCTTGAACTTGAAAAATGACGATTTTCACTTGTTTATAACTCCGAAACTTCTCAATTTAAACACCAACTGTAAAAGCCAATCTTATTTTCTCTTCTCAGACAATCTAAAAATGCAATAACATAGGAGCATTCCATTAAAAAAAAAACATAACTTTGATATTGTCACCGCTGCTCCTAATATACTATCAATATTTGAAAGCCGCGTATCCCATCAGGGGTGGGTCGTACTACCTTCTTTCTTCTCGAATTAAAAAAAGAAGATAGGACTCGATAAATAAGTTTGCACACTAACGGGTGGTGGTGAAATGGTACTTATTTTATTAAAGATTCAACAATAATAATAATGGTAAATTAAATCCATATAATCTGAATAATTAACCAGATAATAATTATACATTCGTGGTTATAATTCGTAGCCCTCGAGTTACGTGCACGTACCCTTGCTTCACAATGGAGAATAGCAACAATAACAGAAATGAAGTAATATGTTTAATAACTATTTCAGCTTATTGAAGGGAGAGCTGGGTTTCAATGGACCCTGAAGGGGTTGTATCAAATTAAATTCGACGATGGACGGCGTAGATCTATCTATTGTACTAGAGTTTATAACTGATGTTTATATTGGTACTTATCACTGTCCCGTATTCAGGAATATAACCAGGGACGTCAAAGGTCAGCAGCTAGGTCTTGATGGTGGTAGTGACGATACGAAGGGGAGTCGGGGTGGAAGGATCCCGCAGGTGCAGGTCAGCTTTCAGTGTACGATGTCAGATGAGACGGAAGGTGCCCCTTTAGTGGAAATTTTATAGATGCGGGAATAAAGGCCTACAAGAAAACCAATCAAGTTGGTAAGGGGTTCCACAATAAACTTCTCGAAATGGTTATAGCCAAAATGACTTACCCCAGATAGTGTGAGGGCCTTCGAAATCTCACGACGTAGACCGGGAGCCTTGCGGCGAAAGGATAAATCCTCATACGAGAGTCCTAGTGATGGCGTCTACCCGGAGCAGCATACAGGACCTTAATCTCCCTTTCACAAATAAATGCCAATATTCCGATAAAAGAAAATCCGCACAGGCGAAGGGTTTATAACACCACTTGGCAAAAACAAACCTCTTACTTTATTTCGGAAAAAAGGAATGGCGGCTCCGTTAGGATTTTCAAGAAGAAAGCCCCACGTCTGACAGTAGCTCCACCTACTTATACCAGATTTACTATCCCGAGAAGTGTAACAAAAACATGTAAATATCGCTGTACTGGAGAACATCGCCAATTTCAGTTATTCATTATCGTCAGGAACCTTTCAGATAAAGTTTTATAAATATTTTATTTTGCAGATCAATTACTGTAAATTAATTAATTGAAACCCAGATGGCACAACTGACACAACTATTGTTTTACAGTCCATTTCTGACATGTAACAATATGTCACTGTCATATGGGACACTCTGTATACTCCAAAATAACTTTAAATTATGGCAATTGTGATCCTGTACTTGAATTTGCAAAAAGGTTTTGGAAAAAATCCATCGTTTGGCCTACGAGACCGCTTCGAATAAGCTGGGACACCCTGTATATATATATATATATATATCTTATGGCTGTGGTAAAGCCCAAGTGTCAGAAGTTTTCAAGTAGCCTCAAGGGCCTCTGACGTAACTTAACGACTGCTGTGAAGCAGCCGGGACCCCCTTTTTAAACGTACCTTCCGGAGCACGATCGGTCACGGAACTTTTTTATTTACCACTATAATTGGTCACCCATCTAAGTACTGACCAAGAAAAGTCATGCTGCACTTTAGAGATCGTTTGACCAAAACTCTAGCAGCTTGGCTATTGTGACCGATTAATAATTGGACCAAAGCTAACATTAATCTTGCGTAAAAAAAACTTATTGATAAAATAAATAATAACATATTATATTGTCAAAAAATATATAGGATCATAAATAATTAAATAACCTAAAATATTAAATTTACAAATATATTTCTTCTTGAACCACTTATTTTAGTTATACAATGTTTTAGCTTCCTTGGGATTTAGGTCCTAATTTTATCTTGCCACTATATTAGGTTTTTTGCAGAGCAAAATAGAAACTTTCGCACAGCATGCGAGGTGTAGACTAATGCAGCGCGGGTCTGACTGATGTGACAATATGTTGATCAGTCCATAATAAGGACGAAACTGTACCGTCCATGTATTTAGTCTTCACTTCACATGCTGTGCGAAAGTTTCTAATTTCTGCAAAGAACCTTATATACTCGAAGTACCTACATTCTGCGTGCTAAAGATAAAAAAAATAAATGTCTGCTCCGTGGTATTTCCCTCCAGCTTCAAACCCCCACTAGCAATATAGTAGTATTAAATATATGAATTTTAATTAATTTTGACAATCAATATTTAAATCTCGATTGAAAACGTAGAAATTAATAAAAGTTGAAGAAAAAATTCGTATTAATAAAACATTTCAGCTATTTCGTCTATTGATAATGTATCCATGTCCTCCGGTCTGAAGAAGTCTCTCCCGAAGTTTTGTAATCTGCTTCTTCCCAAAGTTGGACACTAGCATAGGATGTGTTTTGTTGTTTCGTCATCCTCCAAACACAGGTGGCATTCAGCGCAGTTGGCTAAACCCATCCTGTAGAGACAAAGGTTCAGCTTGCAGTGTCCAGTATATAGGCCTATTAATGCTTTCAGTTCTTTTCTGTTAAGCTCTAATGGTTCTTTTGTCCCTTTTTCGACGTGCCCTTTATAAAGGCTTTCGAATGGTCCAATTTTGGTAAGTTATGTCAGTGCTGGAGGACTACCCTCTCAGCCCAGTTACCTATTGTTGCTTTGGTAATAAGGTTTGATGACCACTAGGTATATTTTTTTGGGTCTAATTCCCCAGGTTTTTCCACAGATCCTATTACACGTTCACAAGGAGAGTTTGGCAGTGTGTATAACTTTTTCCAGATGGGAGTTCCAAGTAAGCTTCCTATTCAAAATGAAACCTAGGTACTTAGTTTCCTGTGCAACTGGAATGGTTTCTCCCAAAAGAGTTGGGGGCGTTAAGCCGTCCATCTCTTTCTAAGAAATGATACTATGACAGTTTTGTGAGGTTTGATTGATATATGTCGCCTCTGATAGCACCACTGATAGGTCACCTCGAGTACTTTCTGAAAGGACTATTGATATGGTGTATGCACTATAACATAACATTATAATTTGCCTAGTTGGTTTGAGCAAGTCATCTTCTTGGAAGATCTGATGGCTTTAGCTTTTTCAGTTTTCTAGGTTCTTCATCGTCTTGTATCATAATAAGAGTGAGGACATTTGGACTTCTTGGCATAGTTTTGAATTTTACTTTATACTGCTTGTATGTCAATGTCATTTAGTAAGAGTCTATTGGGTTCACACTAGTGTGCATTCGTCATAGTCAGAAGCGAAGCGCCTTAGTTTGAAAGCGTTCTAGGATGTCTACAGTGAGAGTTTTTTAAGACGGAACATAGGAGATGAGCTTGTGAAGTATTGCTATGGAGATCGATCCGTTGCCGGGCAAGGTCGTTAATGGTTTTGCAATAACCCCCCACTTCAGATTAAATTATTAATTTGACGTTTATGAGTAAAACTTGTCGTCACTTACATACTAGCGTAGGTACAGCTTGACAAGAATATCTTGGCGGTTGTTAAAGGAGAGAGAGGTCCCAGAACGAGACAGAAAATCACCCTACCACCTTATCTGTTTTAGTACATTCTATGTAATAAATTTTGTAAAATGTATGGAAATTTATACTTGACATTTACATTTTATTATGAGCTAGAAGCTAATTTGGCTGCGTTCAATTGATATGAAAAATGAAAATCTAAAATAAACACGGGAGTTTTAGTTATAACATTGACTGGTTTCTATCAAACTTCATCTAATATTATTACAAGAATACCAGTGAGAATTTTTCTTAGTGTAAGCCATTTAAAATGCAGACCATGGATGTAAAATTTATTAAAGACTCTGCGACACTTTCGGGGCCAAACAAATAATTACAGGTACATACTAAATGTGCTATTCTCTATAAATATAAATTAACAATTATGCGCAAACAAATAATTATGTAAATAATATGAGCATGAGAAGAATGGATATACGTTTCATCCATGTACACTAAATTTCTACCTTCAGCTCTATATAATTTCTCATCCTTCTAAGAAACTGAAGACGCAAGTATCGCACTTCTTGCTTTTCCATGAAAATTTTTCTGTTAGATCTTGTTTTTCTCCACCGAAAGCCCAGTTTATGGATAATCTTTCTGACACTTTCCCTTGATCCATTGTACTCGTTATCTTCTGTAAATTTTGCAGTGATCCTCTTGAGCGTTGGAGTAATTTTTTCGGCTGTATGAAAATTGTGTATAATTTAACGCCGTAAACATTGGTCAAAGTCATACAAGTTGTTTTTTGTTGCTACTTTAGTTATTTTTTACTAGGAGAAGTAAATTTATCCGTTTGGCCATCGATGATTCTGCTTGTTTCCACCACTATCCTTTGAACAGTTCGTTCACTAATGCCTGTCGCAGCAGCAACCCGTTTTTGAACTTCATAACTTGGTAAAATAGGACCACTATTTTTAGATTCACCAAGAAAATATTTATAAACGTTTATTATTATTTATTATTTATTATTAATAATTTCACGGCTTTGACCGAAGAGGGTTTTTTAGCAACTTGGCTGTTAAAATTTGCTATTTCAAAAGCTTGCACTACGTTTGTAATAATTAACAGTCACAAACATAATAAAATATAAACGTCAAGTATCAGTGTCAAAACATTGTTCAAAAATCAAAATTTATTACATAGAATGTACTAAAACAGATAAGGTGGTGGGGTAATTTTCTGTCTCGTTCTAGGACCTCTTTCTCCTTTAACAACCGCCAAGATATTCTTGTCGAGCAGTAGTTACTTAATTCATCAAAAATGTGTACAGCTGATGAGAAAATTGAAATTTACGCACATGGTGCGCCATGCAGTGTGTCTTCTTTATGGGAAGTTGAAAATTTGCGCTGGTACCGTGTCACTATAGGACACAGTATCCATAGAAAGTGAATGTGTGGGCTGAAATGGTTAACACTCATATCTTGCAGCCACTGCAAGAAAGAATCATTCCGACCATAAATAATCTACAAGTAGAAGGCCCTTTGTGGTACCAACAAAATGTTACAGCTGCCAATTTTTCCCGGCAAGTTCGACAATTGCTTAAAATGCTCAGTTTCCCGGTAGATGGATAGGAAGAGATGGAGTAATTAAGTGGCCGCCCAGGTCACCAGACTTAACATAGGTACTTGGATTTTTTTACTGGAGAAAAGTCAAGTAATCAGTTTCTAACATCGTTTCTATCTACCACATTGAAAAGCTCAAACAAAGGATAAGAAGAGCTGCGAAGAAATATCTCCTCAACAGTGCAGAAATACGATAAATGTATTGATTCTACAATAACTTTTTTTTTTAGGACACTTGCCTGTAGTCAACGGATGTTTGATACTATTTTAGAATAATAATTAACACTGCAGTATTTAATTTACAATTATATTGTTTCTTTATAAAATAATTAGTATAAAGTTACACTTTTTTATATTTTGAAATAATTTCGTTTTAATTAAAAAATGATTTATTGCATTGACTTTCAATACAGAATCCCTATGTTCTATTTTAAATAACTCAGTAATGCTAAATTCAACAATGCTCGAACGTAACCATAACTACAATATTGTTAACGTATTGTAGCGGCTTTGTTGGAAATGCACTGATTTGTCTATGTTCCATTTTAAATGGTTCAACAACATTAATTAGACTGCGTCATATTTTTTCTGATGTTCCGCGTTATGTGGTTCTCACTGTATATCGGACTTGCACGTGGTTCCCTATATAGTGATATTCCATAAGTCGATATGGGTTTAAGTGCGATTTTGGAAACGAGAAGTTTGTTGCTCAGTTATATTAAAACAAATAAAATAAATATGAATTATTACGTCAAATGGAATCTTCATGTCTGATCACACAACATACATCAATAATAATGGATACGTAATGGGTTTCCAAAGAAACTTGGCAACCAAACAAGTTTGAAAAATATATGCTCGTTTCTACGAGTATCATCAATTATTTATAAATTAGTCCACAAATATATAAATGATAAAATAATTTTGTGTACAATTATAATCATCGAGACGATTTGAAGACGGTTCGAACTAATGACTAAATTATATGGCTTATTATTGTACCCCATGAAGGTTTCTTGATTACAATAATAATAGGCTTGTTGGAGCATGCTTTGTAACTATTTCCCGAAGATTTATTTATTTTAAATAGCCCATATTTACAATGGGTGATGGATTGTATTCAACTTCTTTACATTGCACTCAATGTGTGGGATGTTTATATAATATAATTTTAAGTTATGGAGCTTTTTCAGGAGTACTCTGCATTAACTGTAGATGTTCACACAAGAAAAATTATTCAGTTAAAACAGAATTTTTAATCTCTCACTGGAAATTATGGTTGTCAGTTTGCATTTTCCTTGCATTAACGCTTACATTTATTTTTGTGATAAACGACTCAGATGGCATTGATTTAGGTTACTCTCTAATATGCATAACGTCTATATGTTTATCTTCAACATTTATGTGGAAATCGATGAAGAAGCATTACCATCTTGAAATGACGCAAAGCATAATTGACAATAGGATGTTCTATGGAACTCCAATCTTGCTGGATATTATATCCATTTCTAAACTGGTAAAATTTTCAAAAATATTACTCAGCCTAATTGTTCTGTGTCTAATTGTAGTGGGAACCAATGTCTTATCAAGCAATTCACATCAAAGATCACGTTTTTCTAAGTGGTGCTTGTTTTTTCAGTTGACATACAGCTTTTATTTACAGAGCTTTGTTGTTGTAATAATATATTTCGAATCGGAAATTGTTCTTATTTTATTGAATGCCTGCTACTCAAAAATTATGACCTGCCTAATTGAGAGATCCAAATCTACCATAACAGATCCGTTTCATGAAAATTTTATTAATTTTTCCAACAATCGAAGTAGCGATAAGTTTGTCGCCGGACCGTTAGCCAAATTAAGGTTGTTGTATATGCAAATTGTACGCTTACTGGATAACTTTAATCATTACTCTCCGATTATTGCTATTTGCTATGTAGTTGCAGCAATGATTCTTAATATTCTAGAACTTATGCGAGCGCAAGAAAATTCTCTACTGTCTTGTATAAAAATAATGATATGTGGATGGTCTGTTCACTATATTATAAGAAGATTTCAAAAAATTGAAATTTTGGTATGCAAAATTTATGATATTAACGATCTTATATTGATTTATAACCTGAAAAGAAGCTTTTAAGACTATTAAGAATGCTTTTTTGACAGGACTTAATTCTTATAATAAAGGGTAAAAAATACTTCTTATGATTAATTTATGTTTGTTTCAGAGTGAGGATATCCTGTCATTTATTTTCAAGTACCCAATCAGTAAACTCAGCTCTGCAGAAGCTTGTCAGGTAAGATAACATACAATTGATTTTATTATTAATGATATTTAGATAGGTACATTATGTAATATTATGTAGAATCTGTGCGGGGTCTTATATTTTTAGGTAGAAATGTTAGTTGCGACATTAACTCTTCAGAAACCAATCTTAAGAGCTTCTGATATTTTCACAGTTGAAACAAGGCTTTTGGCACCGGTAAGTATTTTACGAGTTATAAATTTATAACAGTAATAATTTCCAGCTATATGTATTTTCAATTAATTGTCTTATCAGTCACTCCAAATGTTTTGTGAGAAATTTCACGTTTATTGAGATTATTTTAATTATTATAATTATACAGGTTGTTTATGTAGGAAAGGTAATGAAATGGATCGCACCTAGGTAGTATGATAAGGAAATTATTTCCATCGCCCTCATTAAATCAGCCCAAATCGAAAAAGCAAATAGTGCAAGAATAGTTACGTAAATACCTAAAGATAATTAAAGCGCAGCCACCCGCCGTTACATCAAGTAAACGATCCCCGTCAGCTCATTAAATATTCAGAAAAATAGAAATCGCTCTAGCACTAGCTGGTCACATTCAAGCACGGAACAGCGAGAGAGCGGCCCCCGCAGGGGTAGGTAAATATTGCCAGATGTCTGTATAAAAGACACTCTCGACCCGCGTGACGAAAGGATGCGCTGACCTAGAAACAGACCGGGTGAAATCATGAATCAAACAATAACTCCATGAAAAGACAATAGTAACTCGTTAGGTATTACAACCACGATAATGAAAATTACACCAATCGATAAAGCGAATAAATAAATGACAACAGCCGAAAGTTCATCATAATCCCTAGATGGCAAGCAGGTGAAAATGCGAAATGAAAGTTAAGCCGGTGTAATTATAATAGCTAGACACAATGGAAAGGTACAAGTCGCGTTGACCGATTTGAAGGAAAATTTAGGTAGTTCAGGTTTAGGACAATTCAGTAAGATAGCCGCGAGGTCAACTCATCAAGTCTTAAGATAAGGGAAATATGAGAAGGAATAAAACATATAAAATCACGGTATAAGGCAGTGTCAAGAAGTCTCATTGTTACGTGTCGTGTTTAGAAAGCGGGCGACTGCTTCTATAAAAGCAGACGTCTTACCGCAGCTCAGAACAGATGAAGATCAGCTTCCAAGCAGGTCGCATCTGACTCCTTAACCCTTTAATTGTTGGCCAGAGATGACGCTTGTGTGAACTCCGGTCTACAACTCCTTCTTTAACCTAAAATTCAGACAGAGACGACGTTATGTGAACTCCGGCTGAGTTTTCCTTCATCTACCTGAGAATTTCCATAGCCAATTTAGTTAGGGTCAACTAACACCCGAACAAACTTCTAAATCACAATTTTTCACCAACAATTCAGCCAGAGACGACGTTTATGTGAACTCCGGCTGAGTTTTCTATCATCTACCTGAGAATTTCCATTGTCAATTTGGTTAGGGCAAGATAGTACCCGAACAGAACTTCTAATCACAATTCTAACCCGGTGATTCAGCCAGAGACGACGCCTGTGTGAACTCCAGCTGAATTTCCCTCCTAAACCCAGGAAAACCCAATGAGAAAATAGTTAGGGAAGATCTCTCTTCGAAATAAAATTCACATAAATAAATAATCAAAACAGATTCGGCAAATCCACGAGCGCAGATCCTATTTTAAACCAAGTAAAATAATCAGCTAGGAATTAGACGGCATCAGCAGCAAATACCTAGTAGGTACCTACTCAATCACGTTAACCAATAAAGAGTCCGCGGTAGGAAGCAATCCCTCAACAACAAATAATTTATGAATAGGAAATTGAGATAGAGCTAGGAAGAAAATAGACCCAGGTCAGGAATAAAATAACCTGTGAATAATAATTAAAACGGCACGTTATTAGGAATAAACCAAGTTAGGCCGGAAATAGATATACTTCAACAAATAATTACAAATTCACGTATAGGAAATCGAGAAAGAGCTAGGAGGAAAATGAACCCAGGTCAGGGATTAAATAAAACGGCCCATGATCAGAAATAATTCAATCATCCTATTTATCAAAGAGTCCGAGTTTAATTAGTGCAGATGTGTAGGCAATAAATGTCCCTTTAAATTATACGATATTAGAAAGTGAGAGGAAATCCCTCACCATTATATTGCACCACAAATGAAGATCGTGTAGCGGAGCACGCCCAGATACAGATAGAACAGGTCCAGATAGAACAAGGCAGCGTTGTCAGATGTAGCACCTGCTACTCAAATACATTATTAGGATATACCAGTTCCATTACAACACCCAATTAGAATTTATAATAGGTATTCGATTACCACACGTGGGGGAGGCATTCATCTCGATGTCCAGATGGAGACCTCGGGGAGCCGGAAAAAGAGCATGACTCTTTAAAGTGGAAATCGTAGCACGCCACGGGGCAATAAAAACCCGCAGTTGTAGGATAGGCAAATCAGCGAATAGAGAATCAAAATCACCAAAATTAGACTGGCCTCGAGAGTGGGTAAAGCCAATTTAAAATTCCAAAACTAAATTGATCATTATAAGGTCGTTTTTCCGAATCTCTTCTAACCAGATTTTAGACACACCTGAATCTTATGTGACAAACGCTATTATTATGTTTCTCATCATACTATCTACGCTCTTTGGGGTGATAGGCCGACGTACTCGTGTTACTGGCGGACCGGTGGCTGGTACCGATACAAAAGATTAAGTAATTTGTCTGTAAACAAGCCTAAACACGAATGATAAATAAAAATCCAGCATTTTCAATCATTAACTAGATTAATGGTTAAAGAGTCGTGGTCTGTAGTATGGTCAGCTAATAATCACGTTGAGGAACAAAGATTTTCGAGAGAGAGAACGGAGCCAATATGCTCTGAGTAATAAAAATAAAAATTTGAAAAATGCATGAAAGGGATTCATCATTCGCTTTCCATTGTTTTGTACTCTCTATGCAAAATCACAGCCTCTCGCCCTTCACCATTTTACGCTCCTGCAAACGAATTCTCTCGCTCTTCATTCGCTTTTAAACTCCCTGACAGGAAGTCCACAGTCAGCAATAGGTCTCAGTAAATTTCACCGCTTTTCTGTGGGAAATCCCAATCAACCGAGATACAATGAGTCATAGTAGGTTCTTTTGCGCATCCGTTTCGGCCATAGTAATCCTGGCATACCTCAATCAAAGAGCAGGGGTGACTACGGTAAAAACTACGGTAAACACAACGAGGAAAACACAGCGGTCCTATTAGGGGAAACCCCGAGGTAAATAGACGATCACAGTGGCTTTTCGCCACAGACGAACGTACCAGGGGTTGTTTCGTTACAGTAAATATTTAAGAGGGCATTACCAGACATCGGATTATATGCGCTATGAAAATGTTGAAATATACATGCAAATATGCACGAAAAAATTGCCAAAATATTCACAAAATGTGCACTATCAAGAAACATAATAATCTGCAACGAAATCAATTTTTTTATTGTCAAAATTAAAAAAGTACTTTCAAATGAAAATTGCACAAAATAAAATTTCGTCATTATTCATTGTAAAGCTTGCAAATTTGCACTTTTAAATCTGAATTTTTAAATTACTACTTGTTAATAATTCCTAATCCTAATTTTCAGATTTCTGGAACAGTAGTCACATACGTTCTGGTTGCCCTGCAGTTCCACGCTTCTTGGGAAGATTAATTTGCTGAAAATGATACTTATTCATAAACCCACCTAGTCATAGCTTTTTAACAAAACGAGATTATAAAATTTTCTAATTATTATCACAATTTAAAAACTGTACTGCTGCACAAAATTAGGGGAGCTTTTTTAAGGATATCCTCACCATCAAATCAGTCACTAGATTTTCTTAAAATTTTGCTTGAAGCAAACATTACCACATTTGGGTACCTTATATCTGCATTAGTTGGAATGCACCCGGGTACGAAAATCGACTTAGCACGATTTTTAATTGAGATTTTGAGCTACCCTCTAACCATCCGAAGTTCAATGACCCTGTAACAGGCTTAAATTATTGCTTTTAACTCCCCGCAGTCTCTCTGTATCAAATTTTTGCCGATATCGTCATTCGTTTAGAAGACATAGTTCCTGTTTCAAAATCCTGCAAAAACGTTCACAAGATGTCCAAAGATGTCTCAAGTTTGAGGCAAATCGATTTTTCTCATCACAAAAGAGGTTACAATAATTTTGGATTGGCAAACGTTTCGAAAATATTTGCAACCTCTTCATTTGGTAGAGGGCAGTTCTTACCGCTTCTTTTTTGACCATTAGATGTTATTGAAAATTATTTTTAGTACCAGATTCAGATTCATTGGAGTGTCTGGTAGCCGTTGATTCCATTCTTCGAGCTCTAGCCCCCCTGCTACATCTCCAGCAACCTCTTTCTACCTCTTACCACAAGAATGGTAAAGGAAATAATGGTAAAGAAACACTGGTGATAGTCTAAATTGATTCACTTACACTGTTGAAGATCTAAAAACCCATTTTCTTGTAACAGAAACATCTATTTTTGCAGATTTTCAGAGCACATTTCAGAATTTTTTAATTTTTTTGGTATCGTAAGTTGAAGATAGATCAACCTTTTACTTACCAATAACATTACCAAAATTCACACATAATGTCCTCAATTCGCGAGGAAATAACGAGCAAACCTTTATTTGAAATGATGCGAGGCAGTTTCAACAGGGTGTCTACGGCCATTATTAACCAGAGCAACAATGAACGCTTCTAGATTTTGGTCCATTGCAGGATTTCATTCAGTAATGCAGAGTAGACAAACTGAACATTACGAAGATAATGACATGTGGGATGTGAAATGTAAACGTAGCACAGATGCCTTTACTTAGCAACTGGGGATATGCGTCTGATCGTAGACATCTTAGAAACTTCCTCGGAACGGTGCAAATAAAAGTTAGGACCGTGAGTTGAGGAAGTTCTGTGCGAACTTTGACAACTTTATTGGTAAGTAACAGAGCTGATCTACTCTGAGACTTGCGACAACAAATTGGTTTAAATGTGATGTGTCAATCTGCAAAAAATAACTTTTGGCCACAAAACATTTGTTTCTTAAGTCTCCAACAGTGTAAATGGATCATTTTAGATCATCCGAAGTGTTAGCTAACCTGTTTTTATGCAAAAATAGTTTTTTTACTATTCTTGCAGGAAAAAGTAAAAAAAATGTTCCAGGGGATAACAGGGGTGCTCGATCTTAAAGAATGGATTCAACGGGGACCAAAGACTCCAGTAAACCCGAATGTGCCAGTAAAAATGTTCTTAAGAAACATCTAATGGTAAAAAACGTCCTCTTTTGGTTGCAAAGACCCCTTTAGTGAAGAGAAAAATAGATTTGTCTCAATCTTGATCCATCTTAGAATATCTGGTAGACGCTGTTTCAGGATTTCGAAGAAGGAACTATCACTTCATAACGAATGACGATATCGCAAATATTTGATTCAGAGAGACTACAGGGAGCTTAAATCAATAATTAATCAAGCCCGTTAAAGCGTCATTGAACTTGTGGTGGTTATAGGGCAGGTTCAAAATTTCAATTGACAATGCGAAGTCAATTGTACATTGATATGGGTGCTTCATTCCAAGGCACTTCTTAATGAAGATCTACTCAACTATGGGAGTTAGAGAACTCCGAGAATACCCTTGCGATGGCTTCCTGTATAATTTTTAGAAAATCTAGCGACTGGTTTGTCGACGAGAAAACCAAAAAGAGTGTTCCCTAATTTTGTGCAGTACCATGCAGTATCATCTTGTTATTGAAGATTTTATGATTTTTAAGATTTAATATTTTTAAGATTTACTTAAGAAGGTCATACAGGGTCATTTAATTGGAGTCAACATAATTAATTGTATCACTTAATTTTTAAGTTACATATAAGGTCGCCTAAATTACCTGTAAACTCAATATTTTGTCTATTTACATAGGTAGGTACTTATGAACATTTTTCATTCGAAAAAACAAGCTTTTTTTTGTGCTTCAAAGTTGATAAAATAAAGTTAAGTTAAAGACTGTAAAAAATTGGCGGTTTGTTTGTAAAAATTGCGGCATAAACGACAATAGTTTGTCTGCAGCCTGAGTTTTAGTCTTATCACTTCAAAAATGACGCCGGTTGATTTTGAGTATGAAGTAATGCTGTTGAATGTTCATATAGACCTAGACTAACGTTTTTGTCCAAAAATGAACTGAAAAAAAAATAGGTAGATCCTACTGTATTTAAAATACGAAGAGTAAACTGTATTTCTGGAAGCGCCGCCAACTTAGAAATATTTTTATTATCTAGTGAAATATACCAGCCCTAGGTACGTAAAATAATTTCAATTTTTTTTCGTCTCTCATTCATATCCACGGGATAGTCGGCCTGAGTAGGTACCTGTACCTATATAATAGGAATAGAATCTAGGTCACGCGCCTTCTTTAATACGAACGGCAAGCCAGAACTTCAACGGGACGGAAAGTTTCCAATGCATCATGCGATACTACTAAAGAATCACGCAAGCAAGTCGTGTTAGAAAGCGGGCGGCTGAACATTCTAGCGCCAAGAAAACAAAAGAGCGAGGTCGAAATCTGGCTATAAAAAAACACACGTCGAATGATAGGGGTAGCCGGGTAGCTTAGTTCTGTCTCGACTCTGCTCATAGCAAGACTGGCTCTTTCCTCCGCTACCCGTGGTAACCCCTCGAGGGTATCGCATAGGTAGTCTTCCTTCCTTGTTGTTTTTTGGAAACCCCTCTGAGGGTATCGCATAAACAAATCCCTATCTACCCGTGGAAACTTCTCGAGAGTATCGCATAGGTAGCATTTCTTCCTTCTTGTTTTTTGGAAACCCCTCTGAGGGTATCGCATAAACAAATTCCTCTCTATCAGTAAACTCCCCGAGACTATTGCAACATTTCTTTTCTGCAACTTATCAGTGGAAACCCCTAGAGAGTTTCACACCGTTCCTATTATTTTCACATCACTACATGCAAATTGATTAGACATCTACTTCTCTAAAATATAAAATTCTCCCTTAAAGAGCAAAATTAGGATTATTCGAAGTAGCGAGAGATTCATCACTGACACAACAAGCATTTTCTAATTCACTCCATTCATAAGATTCGAATTTAGTTTCACGAAGAATCAAGGAGAGATCCGTAATAATTATTAGGGACAATTTCTGTCTCTAGCAAATAACCATGTTCAACCGCAAAAGAAAGAACCCCGATTCGAGGCACCGGTCTCAATCGCCGGCACCGTAATAAGGAAGACGCCCCCGGTAAATAAACGCCCGACAAATAAAACGACGCTAAAATAAGGTAAAGAAATAATATCACTGCATAGGAAATCGAGATAAAGCTAGGAGGAAAATAACACGACACATTATCAGAGATAATTCAGTTAGGGAATTGACCGCGAACACAACAACCAAATTCTTCTATTTCTCAAGGAGTCCGAGGTTATTTATCGCAGATGTAGGATCAACCGGATGTTATAAAAGAACCTGCCGCCACTTTAAATTATACGACCTTTAGAAATTGAGAGTGATGCCTCCGCCATTGTATAACAACATAAATGAAGAAAAATTGTAAAACGGCGAAATAAATACTTGCACTCTTGCAAATTCATGATCGATCGCTAATAAGAGGTTCCCTATTGTTCCCCCCAGTAAATCAAGTAGATGTAAAACGTAGCAGTAGTGCTTGAATTGAGTAGTCTTGTTACGTAATGTAAACAAACCATAAAGCAGCTTTGTATTCTGAACAGAACAACGAGACTCGAGTTCGCAATATCTATAGAAGGCAATAATAGAAGTAGTAAAGAGTAGTAAAATGTCCTAGAAGGTAGATGGGCGAAACCATGTTGCCAAATCTTCAAAGCAAATCACAAGTTCACAAAATGATGCGAAAAGCTCAACAAATAAAACGATAGAGTAGCCATAGCAGCGCTTAGGCTTTATTTCTTTAAAAGTGCAAATCACAAACAACGACGCATTAACGAGAAACATAATCACTGAACTGATTTGGTTATCCCGATTTCTTTTGTTAGGTCATTCTCTATAATACAGCTGGGAAGTGCTGTTGGTCACTTGCTTCAGAAGCTACGCCCGAATATGCTGATTATATGAGTAGGTTAGCCCAATTTTCCAACACTCTAATTATTGCGTCTGAGCACTAATAAAGAAGTGGGGTCTGTAATTCGATCAGAGGTGATAATGATTCTGTTAATAATGTCGAAAATACTCGAGAGATGTGTTCGATATCGCAGAAAGAAAAATATCTCATTTAAAGGGAATTTTTCATTAACAAACCAAAACTTCTAGTCCAAGGACTATCACATACCTGAATCTTGCCGGGAGGTAATAAAATATTACTTGCTAACCAAGCTACGCCCGAGAATACAAGTTCAGAGTAAAATCCAATAAACCAAAACTTCTAGTCCACGGACTATCACCGACCTGAATATTGCCGGGAGGTAATGAAACATTACTACACCCGAACATTGCAAATTCAGAGTATATCTGCGAACAAACAAGTAAGGTAAATCAGGTCTGGCAAACTTGGTTTACCCATAAATGACACATATCTTTAGCAAAACCAAAAGCACTAAATGAGTCAAGCAAGCTATGACTTTTCTAACGTTTAGTACAAGCGGCAACGTCGCACATTGCTTCAAAGAACCGATGAAAGGAAGAGTGGTTCTCCCGCCTACCGAAGGGTCTCTTTGTATTCGAACTCGAGTGTTGTTGACTCACAGTGTTCAAAGAAACACGAAATTCACAATCAGAGAAATCAAACAACAATTTATAAAGTAATGAGTAAAGGATTGTAACGATGGGGAGGATTTGAGTGTGAAAGATGTTATGAAAATGATCCTTCACATCCTACAATTTATTTGTTTATTATTTTGTAAGAATCAAAAACCAGAAATTCAGTCAAACGTCAGAACGCAAAATCCTTGACTTAGCTCCTTCGCTTCCGGCATACCTCAATTACGAATCTCGATACTGCGAAACACAACGTGCGGTTCTACATTCAAAGCTAGACGATCTAAATGCCAACTTTCAGCGGAAATGAACGGGTAGGGGTTCGGGTTGTTACACTAGATCCCAATAAAATGCACTCAAGAGAAAAATTCACTCAAAATATTTTCTCTAATAATTCATATTTATACAATATTGAATTAATGTTAAATTTTTGTTAATGTGAAACTGCAACAACACCCAAGGACATCCAGGCCTGGAATCGCCTCTGTTCAACAGAGATGCGTGTTCCTGCCAAGTTTTCTGCATGTAGCACCAAGGCTGAGAGAGTTTTTTAGTTAACACAGCAACACCCAATATCTCATACCTATCATTTGATATGTTCACCCTTAAATAGTAAGAAAGGTCATGTAAAATAATCTCCTGTAATAATTAAATTACAGAATTACGTCGCATGCTCTTGGATCAATACCGTTTAATTTTTTATAAGGAATAATTTGGTTGAGCTGGAATATACCAATAACCACAAATGGAATAAATTTAATTGCATTATTATACTAATAGTAGATATCGCTTGATCGCAATATTTATCAGCATATTTGGTCTCATTAGGCTGATTAGTTTTTGATTACTTTGTATATAGACACTGTACACATCGTATACAGTTGATATTTACACTCATTGTAAAATAGGTCCATCGCGATTATATTATTATACCGCTTCGTAGAAAATTTCAAATTTTATAACAAAAGTGCAACGGAAATTCACTATTCAGGAACAAGAAAAGTAAACATGAATAGAATCAAACCTAAGGCTACTCCTGCAAGTATCGGAAGTAGAAAAATATGTCTTTGCAAAGCCATATCGCCTATGTTAAGTGTGTGCAGAATTTTCGGATTTTTACCTATAACCTGGAATCATATCGAAAATAAATGTTTCTTCGAAAAGTCTTACTTATGGCTCATTTATAGCATGGCATTGACTGGATTGTATTCGTTTCAACTTTTTCGCTCTGTTGATTTTTTCAGTCTCCTTAAACTTAAACCTTTGCCTATAATGTTGAATGATATAACACAGGCCCTTTATGGAAGTTACATCATAATATTAACTATTCTGAATTTTATGAAATGTGCAAAATGGGCTAAAACATTTAACACTTTTCAAAATGTTCTAAGACATGGAATTTTCTGCCAGTCTGCTATGCATCTTTGTAACAAGCTACAATCTGTATATGTGTTAGTTAATATTGGCTTATTCTTCACGTCATGTGGTTTGCTATCATATTTACATTTTCTCAGCAGTTATCAAACTAATTTTGATGTAGATTTTCTGATAAACAAAATCATGCAGAACATACCCTTCGTATTTTACTTACTATTCATTGGACTGTTTGGAGCGTTTATGGGTGTCTTAGCTTGTTTCGAAAAGCTTACCATAAGTTGTCTGAAATACAAACCTGTTCATCCAATGAAGGGTATAGACGAAACGAATAACAAAGCATCTTTCATGGGTGTTTTAAGCTATTCTCTATGCAAAGAAAAACATACATGTAGTGATTACTTATCTAAACTATCTGGAGCTGAGGTCTTAGAATATTTGAGGATATTCCATGAAGAGATAAGTCTTGTTACTTACGATGTGAATGACTGCTTGAATCCTCAACTATTGATCCATACAGTAATGGAGTTGACCGTATTGATTGTTCACTGGTATGCAGTTATTGTGTTCTTCGCATACGATTTTAAATTGCCCATGGTTGGAAAAATTCATGTTATGAATTGCTTATTCGTTTTCCTTCATACGTTTGGCCTTTATCTATTTTTGAGAAATGCACAACGGTTAAAAAACATGGTAAGTGTTTTGAAAATTTGCCCATTTTTTCTGATTCAATTGGTCAATAATTTCTGTACATAATCAATAATTATTGGTGTTCATGATTGCAGTAAGAGGAATATAAAGAACTTCTTGCGCACCAATCGCATATGGTATTTTTTTCATGGTCAATTTATTATCATATTAGTCCCCTGAAAACGTGCCATAAAATAAATAAAATACTTAATAGAAATCAATCAATCTTGAACTACTTCCAACCAACGTATCACTGGTAAATTTATAAGAATTTTAGTTCCTCAGATTGATAACTATGCCTGTAGTCGAGTGATATACGGGTTTTTGTTAAATTTTTGGAACAAATACGGTTTTTTTACCAAGCTTTTTAACAAATTCGACAATATCAAATCGGTTCTACAAGGGTTCCAAATTTTGTGCCCAAAATTGAAAGGTAATAAATTTATAGCTGTCTACTGTGAAAACTTATTGCGTTTTCAACTGATTGAAAAAATGCTATTTTTACACTCTCGGAAATTTCACGAAACGTTCTTCTTATCCTGCATGCTTATTTAGTTTCAAACTGCACTCCCAGACGGCACTATATACTTCCAGACGTCTAACAGTCGCCAAAATTCAGCTCCCTTGATTGAAAACTAACTGCAGCGTGAATTGTTGTAACAAAAAAATTTATTTTTTTTATTTTTAAGGGACACTGCGTGTAGGCGTTAGGGGCAGTCTTTAGTTTTTTTTTTTTCAACGAAAATCCAAATACTTTTATTTGTTCTACAAGAATCCAAAATTTTGTGCATAAATCTTGAAAACGCTACGGTGCGGGGTTTCGAAAATAGAAAATTTGCAATTTTTGTGAAATACAAAAAACTACTTTTTCATGATCTTGAAGTCCAGGATCCGTGGACATTTTATGTGAGCGATTCTCGTAAAGCATTTATTTTTAAATAGTCGCCTTTAAAAATATTCGTAACTTAAATATACTAAGACTGATATGCAACCATTAAAACGTGAGAAAGTTTCACTCGCTTTATAATTATTATACCTACCTGCAGTCTACAAGTCGTGATAAAATGAAGAGTTACTTCCTATTTAAGTACCTAGGTATAAGTACTTGTATGTAATTATCCTGAGAAATTTGCCAGCTTTACTTTTATCTTTGGAATAAAACTTCCACCAAAACCATGATACTTCTAATTAAGGCAAGCATGGTATTCAGTGTTTTGTGCCATTTTTTCTAATAGCAGTAGCAAATTTTGTTGAACGACTGCAATTTCTCTTAAATGTCAGGGTCACGCACTACATGAAATCTTTTGTAAACCTACCGAGCCACCAATCATGTGCATTACAACTCTCAGCTTGTCTTAATTAGAAAGTGATTGCTTACAGTTAAGTAAAAGCAGTCCGGAATAATTGATCTCTGAGAAATTCAAATGAGGATACCTGCCAGGATACCTACCTATATCACTTTAATTGAAGATTCAAAAATGATAAGCGGTGCTCTTAATGTGACTGAATTGTCTATTATATTCATTCATTATGATGAGAATACACTCCCTACCTACGTTTTTGTATGCATTGTATTATTTTTTTTCCTTATACATATTATAGTGTGGAGTATATTTATTTAAAAAAAAATCTGTTTTATTCGGTTATGCTGGTACATCTTTAGTTAGCGTTGCCTCTATCAAAATAATTAATGTCATTTAAATAATTATTTTAGATAAACGGACTAACCAGTTTTTTACTGGAATATTCAACAAGAATCTCTACTTCTGAAGAGTTCCAACAAGTACGATTTTTCATCGAAAAGCTAAAACAACATCGTCCTTTTATGGCTAGTGGGGTCTTTACTATTGATTTAGGAATTGCTGGACCTGTAAGTATTCGCCTATTTATTATCTAGTATCATATACCTACGTAAACAGAATGACCCCTAAAAATTTATTGATTAGGCGAATATTTTACATCAATGAATCTCTTTAATATCATGACAATAGAATTTGATATAAAAAAACAGAAGTGTTCATTTAGTAACTTTCTAAATAAACACAGAAGACACGGAAATCAAGGAATAAATTCCTATGCATTAGGAAAATGATGTATAATGACTGATGCAAATTAGCACTTCGTGCCCTTCCGGAATATAAATAGAATGTTGCCAGGTGTTAATTAGGTATAATAGGCAGTTCTTTGAATATTTTAAATAAATAAAAAAAAAAAAACGATATAGTGTGACGAACTTGCAAGCAGTGAAAGCCAAGTGAACCCAAGTCAACTCAAGAGATTTTATTTAAACTCTTATAAGGATCGATTCATATTTATGCAAGGAAGCAGATTGTTGAAAGGCGACAAAGTCAGATGTCAATTTCTCGGTAATAAAATGCAGGACTCTTTCATTTTAGGAGAAATTATTTATGCTTGGCATGACAAGTTCAAGTTATCTATGCATTACACTTTCTTATTCAATTTTTGTTACTCAATCACAATAAAGATTAAAGAGATAATATGATGTATATTTTACTATCCATCAGAATGGGCATTGTGAAGATCAGGGCTATTTTTTAAATAAGCTATTATTAGATTATTGTCGTTATACCTTCGTATAGTTCTTAGGTGTATAACCATTAGTGTAAATTAAAAATAGGCTCAGTAAACAATTTTTAATAAAAAATTTGATTTGTTTTAGATATCGGCTAATATTTTAACGTATGTACTAGTCGCTCTTCAATTTGAGATACCAAAGGAGTGAAATGCTAGAGCAGAACCACAGATCTTGTCCCGATCTCCTGGTAGTGGTATTGTATCCATATTTAACTATTTATGATTAGATAAATTAATATTACTATAGCGAAAAATATTAGAATCAATTTCTCGTGTAACGAAACATTATTATAATAATTATTATACCATTATAGAATAAATAAATTTCATCGTAATATAGAAAATAAAACCATAACTTAAAGTAAAAAATTTATTATATTACAATAATTACAAGCTTAAAAAATATCAACAATATTTACAGAACACGTACACATGACACATAATACACTTTCATAAATAATTACACTAACAATTAAGTAGCAGCCTTTAGTGAGGTGAGGTACTTGCAGTATTTTCACTTATCGTAGCCTCCGTGGCCACCATGACCTCCGCCACCGCCGCCGCCGCCGCCGAATCCACTTCCTCCGAATCCACCGCCGCCTCCATATCCTCCCCCTCCACTGCTATGATGGTCATGGCCTCCACCACCGCCGAATCCTCCACCACCGCCGAATCCTCCTCCTCCTCCATATCCTCCGCCTCCACCGCTAGAATGGTGGTCGTGGCCGCCGCCTCCGAATCCTCCGCCTCCTCCGAATCCGCCTCCTCCGCCATATCCACCTCCTCCGCTGCTGTGGTGATCGTGACCGCCACCGCCACCGCCTCCTCCTCCAAAACCACCTCCTCCACCATATCCACCTCCTCCGCCGCTGTGGTGATCGTGACCGCCACCGCCACCTCCTCCGAATCCACCTCCTCCACCATAACCTCCTCCTCCTCCGCTGCTGTGATGGTCATCACCGCCACCTCCGAATCCTCCGCCTCCTCCAAAACCACCGCCACCTCCGTATCCGCCACCTCCATGGTGGTCATCTCCTCCTCCATAACCTCCGCCTCCTCCAAAACCTCCACCTCCTCCGAATCCGCCACCGCCTCCTCCGTGGTGATCTCCACCTCCGAATCCACCGCCTCCTCCAAAACCTCCTCCACCTCCGTATCCACCGCCTCCATGATGATCACCGCCTCCTCCGAAACCACCGCCTCCTCCGAAGCCTCCACCTCCTCCGTGTCCACCACCGCCACCATGACCGCCTCCGTGACCACCTCCTCCATGTCCTAGGTCATCAAGTGAAGGACCTCCATGGAGCACAATTACGTTGCCGCCTCCATGACCTCCGCCACCATGACCTCCACCGCCGCCAAATCCACCTCCTCCTCCGTATCCTCCTCCGCCGCCGCCGCCTCCATGATGGTCGCCACCACCCCCGTATCCTCCACCTCCGCCTCCACCGAAGCCACCGCCAAATCCTCCTCCTCCGCCTCCGTGATGATCATCGCCACCTCCGAAGCCGGTGCCACCGCCAAAGCCGGTGCCACCCCCGAAGCCTCCTCCGCCTCCTCCTCCTCCGTGATGATCGTCATGACCACCTCCTCCACCTCCACCTCCACCTCCAAATCCACCGCCGCCTCCGAAATCTCCCGGTCCACTGTGATGTGATTCTATTTCGTCATGGCCGCCTTTCTCTGGTATATGAATCCTTATGTGTACACTGAAAAAAACATTTCAAAACGTTTGAAGATGTGACATTGAGGCACATTAAATAAAAAAAAGAGACTTTTGAAGCCTGGCGCGGACTTGCAATTTTTGAAGTGACTTGAATAATTTTATTATGAAACGAGCCCTTAATAGTGCGACTGATCCAAAAAGGATCCAAAAACAGCCAGTATTTGAAAGGCCCATTAGGCTAACGGGCAGATTTCTGTGCTCGTTTTTGAAACTAATTTCGACGTCAAATGACTTTTATTAACAATTTTGCAGTAACTTTCATGTGAAGAATAGATAAATTTAAAAAATTTCCGCTTAGACTCGATACCTTCTTCAGAAATGGCCACAGAAATCTGCCCGTTAAGTTAATGAGCCTTTATAATACCCGCTGTTAGTGTTTTAGTAATGTAAATACATTACGGGCCTAAATAATCATGCAATAAAAAAATAGAGCTTGCAGTTATCGATTAATCCATGACGTCAAAGCAAAACGCTCCATATTATTGTATGATTATTCGATTTTCAATTTTTTTCTGGTCATGATAAATTAAAGTAATACCAACCTAATTGCTAACCATGCGCAGTGCACGTTGCGCATACTTTGTGTCTCTAATTTTGAAGAAATTTGGATTTCTCATTAGCTTCAAACAGTTTGACAGTGACCTTTTGGTACAATATTCGCATTTCCGGGTTGTTGGAACGCATTTAGCTGGCAGATGTGATAATTATTTTCGAAATTTTAATTCAAAATTATGAGTGATTCCTCGTTGAAAATTAAGCAGGTTTTTCAAATTTTAATGAATGATTCGCTCCTCTCTTGTTGAGATACAACCCCTTGATACCAGTTTTCTCTCGCAAACAGAAGAGATGCGAGATCGGGGAAAGTATATCGTGTGACTTTCAAAGCGGGATAAAGGAGCATAACATGGGAAATCACATAATTGCAGTTTGCCGCTGACCAGTTTCATCTACAAGAACGGTAATTGTGTCTATCGAAAGGGCATTCTTTCCTGAACGCGCTACTATACCAAAAACTTCTTAATTTACTGCTTTTTTACTTATTATTGAAAACATAATTTAAGTATTTTCAAAATTAGACAGCCAAGTGGCCATGACAATAAATGTTTGATTTGACAGTAAGAAAGTTACTCGAATTTGGCATGATGACTACTAATATGTTTTATTTTGAAAATGTTTAAATTATTTTTTCAATAATTAAAAAAAGCTGTAAATTAGTTTTTGGTAGTAGCGCGTTCTTGCGTCCATTACCGTTCTTGCGGATGAAACTGGAGAGCGGCAAACTGCAATTATGTGATTTTCCATGTTATTCCCATATGTCCCGCTTTGAAAGTTGTCACACTGTATAAAAGCTTCACAATTTTGTACTTATTACAAACTGAATAAAAACGTTTTTTTATCTATATCTAAGTAAATAATTTTTTGTGCAATTATACAGCTCGTCAAGCCGCTATCTATCCAATGGTACAAGATTGATTGCCTTATGGTTTACTTTATAACATTCAGGGAAAAAAGCACATGACAATAAAATTTTGAAAGCACATTTAACAATATAATACCGAATGCATGAAAAACAATATGGCGGTCAAACGTAGGACAAAAGTTGAGATCTAGGATCTAGTCGGCTGAGAATATCTCTGTAATGTAAAATAGATAGATACTGAGTAATTAAAAAACTGTAGCCTTTCTTCTTCACATTTAATTCAATTTAATTAAATGTGAGGATTTAATTAAATAGTTACACATCCAATGAAGTTTTAGTTCGAATATAATGTTCTACTTGAAATCTTTTTCCTATCAAGATGTGCTCTTATAGAGGTGATTTTTATACATAAAAGGGTGCAAAAATTTGTCACACTTCAAGATACTCACTGTTCCTTTCCGAATGTAGCAACACAGTAGGTGACTAGTCCGGTCAGAAGCAGCAAACTCTGCAACAGATTAAATGATTAATTTGATGACACCGCCATAAGGTACACAAGCGAGTAACTCACAATTAATTTGGAAGTCATTGGTAACGACTTCCCGTGTTGGCCGGCACAGCAAAAGATAAGACTGCTGTGTCTTCACCGTTTGATTAAAAATCTTGATTCCGAAAGGTTTTATACGGAACACCTCACCAAAACGTTGATAATGCCTGGTGTGTGAATCTCATTCAGTGGGGAATTCGCGGGGAAATGCAGCAGCTCATCATAGACGTGAGCATTTCACTTCAATAATTCGCGTTTTTAGTCAGTTAGAAATCTGAAAGTTTATTCTTTCTTCTTCTTAGTTGAATGTATCTTCCTGAATTGGCTATTCTTCCTGAATCTACTGAAATAATTTAAATGAAAATATTTGTTTGCTCATTATATCTGTTACCATTGATTTGCTAGATTAAATTTTAATTCTTGTTATCAAACTGCTCTCAAATTGTTTAGTTTTCCGCTCTAGTTTAGTACTCCATAGTTTAAATTTGTGTCGTTATTTTAAATACTTCATTCGCTATGTCGTATATTAGTTCTCTTCGGATTTAGTGAATCTTTTTTGGTATTTTTTTTATGAAGTATAGGAACACCAATAATAATGGCAATATTTTGAAATTCCTGATCATATAAATTTTTAATGATCAGATATTATTTTGTGGAAATTTTACCCCGAAAAAAATTTCGGTTTTGCACAAATTATTCATTATTCATACTATCTATACAAAAAAGGCAGATGCCAATCTCAATTATTACTTTATTGTGTTAGGAAATACATTTTCGCTAGAATATAGTTCTTGATTTTTTTCTAATCTTATCTTCGATAGATTCCTTCTATTCTCGCTTTTATTTTAGTGACTACCACTACCATTGTTCAAAGCATTCGAGATCAAATAAGATAAGCCATAACAATAAGAACCGCGATATCTGAAACTTGAAGGATTCATTGAACAAGTCTTAAGGTAAATCGTCTCGTGTATGTGTAGCAAATTACCGCTGCCGAAGAGGTGGCCCTGACCTAGAGGCTGATCCGCAAGAGAGAGTGAAAGATGCAGCGGTATTACATGAAGACATAACAATACAGTCATATAACACTCTTGTTACCCGCTTCTTGAATCTTGCTCTCGCTTTCGACAATGCGCATCTCCACCGGCTTGGGAAAATCTCGGAGTTAACAACCTCGTACCTCGCACATCATGTCTTCGATCTTTGGTCAAGTGCCGATCAAGATCGACGATTTTCCTATATTGCACAAGAATTAGAATGGCCATTCAACCGCATGACTTGCAAATGTCTACCAGATAAGCATTAATATAGCCAAAAAACAACCAACCTAGTTCACTTTTGATACCTACCTACTTAAAATTGTATTACGATATTATGGATGTCTTCTCGTAAATATGAATTCATTGTGCATAACGTTTTTCTTTTTTTTTTTTTAATTAACCACTTCAACTACTATGGGTTATACAGACAAGGTGAGTCAGTTTTTTGTAGCAGAATTTCGCAAATTTATAGAATCGCAATGTTTTAAGGAATAAAAGTTTCCATAAATATACAGTGTGACCCATTTGTTGTTGAAACACCCTGTAGAATCTTAATTTATGGTGCGATTTTAAAGAAATTTCTTTTAAATCATAGAGCTTGGTAAGCTATATTTTAGGAGCAAAAAGCGTCTCATTCCTACAAAATCCAGGGCCTACTAGATCAGTGTTTACTTGTAAAATCCCAACAATTCATATTAGCGATTTTTTTAGAAAAAATCTGTGCACGCCACGGGATTCACCAGCCCTCAAAACGGTACTGTACTAAATTTTATTGGAAATGTCAGAGTAATAAGGATCTTGCAGTTATTTTAGAACTTCATAATAGAACTCCGAATTTTCATTAATTTATTCGAAAAGGTCAAGAGAGACAAAATAGAATTGTACGTCTAGTTGGTGATAATGTAGGTACTTTAATTTTTTAATTATAATTTTTTATTTATTTATTTTTTTTTATTTTTTTTTTAATTTTTTTTTTATTTTTTTTTTACTTTTTTTAATTTTAAGTTTTACTTATTTTGACCTTTTTCAAATTAATTTATGAAAATTCGGAGTATTATCATGAATTTCCAAAATAACCACAAGATCCTTTTTACTCTGACATTTTCAATAAAATTTAGTTCAGTACCGTTTTGAGGGCTGGTGAATCCCGTGGCGTGCCCAGTTTTTTTCTAAAAAAATCGCTAATATGAATTTTTGAGATTTTACAAGTAAACACTGATCTAGTAGGCCCTGGATTTTGTAGGAATGAGACGCTTTTTGCTCCCAAAATATACTTTATCAAGCTCTATGATTTAAAAGAATTTTTTTTTAAGTCGCACCATAAATTTAGATTCTACAGGGTGTTTCAAGAACAAATGGGTCACACTGTATATGTCCGGAAAAAAGAGAGTTGAAATAATTTTTTTCAGTTTTCGCCGCATAACTTCGTCATTTCTCAATATTTTTATTTTATACAAAAAGGCTATGTTATATTATTTATTATAATTTAAAGCACACAAAACAAAGAAGACAACTGCTGAAAAAAATCATCAGTGGCGTGGTTACAGGATATATGATTCCTTTTTCGTTGAACAACTTCTTCGCCCAGGGACTTACCCTTTCTTATCACTTATCAGCGTTGGATTTCCTTACAAAAAAAGATGTACTTATGAATATTCGAAATTCCCCATAGTTTTTGACTAAATTGAGTCTAAACTTCATCGTACCTACCGCAAAAATCGTACTTGAAATGTTAAACTTCTTGGCGTACTACGGTTACTATATTATTTGTTGCTCTATAATAATTATTCTTGAATTCTTACAGATTGAACATCAATCTGAAAGGATAAGTCTCTGTTCATTCAAATAAGTATAGGCTGTGATTTTTGTGTGGCAAGTTCCTACTTTAATATGACGATTTTTTGTTCCTTTCAATTGTTTGGGAGAGGGAGCGACCCTTAGATTCTTTGGAAATAGATGCAAATTTTTATTGTCCAGCCAATACTTTGAGTGAACCTCCGAAGAAGTGCGTAGTAATTTCTGAAAGGAAGGTAGTTTTAAACTTTTTTTACAAAAAATTATAATCTACAGTGTGAAACAGCCATATGGGATATATTCATTAGTTCAGTAATTGTACATACTTAAAAAAAATCTCTAAACAGGGCAATTTTAAATTGCAAATGGCATCCTGCAGCTTACCTAATTTCGAACCCTAAAGGTTTTTTTAGTGAGAGTTGTGACCTTAAATTTTAAATGGAAAGTAGAGGCTTCTGGAACATGATTCGAAGGGCTTCTTTATTCTATAGGCAAAAATAATAATTGTTTTCAAATTTACAGAAAAAAAAAATTGCAAAGAACAAAAATTATAAAATATCAGGAGGAACAAATTTTAAGTCGAGATAATATTGGAAGATTTAGTAACATATTTCAATTTGATATCTTTATCCATAAATAAGTTCGACAGATAGACTTATTAAAGATTGATTGAGTTTCGTCAGAGTTCAAATTTTTATATGACCTTTCATTTTATGGTAAAGAAGACTGTGCAGTTGCGTATAATGCGGTAATTATAGTAGGTACCGGTAAAAGCTTATGTAATTTGATTAATACCGAAAATCAGTCACATAACAGCAATACATTCAGAAAGCAACTATGTTGGTGTGGAATTACTTAAAATGAAGCTCTGATATAACAGTGTCACGAAGACTATATTATTGCAAGCTTACACCTACTAAATCTCATTACATATGTCTTAGAATACTTAACATAACGTTTGAGGCTATAGAGGAATTCGACATTTAAAATTCAGCGAAAAAAATATTAACAAAAAACTGTTACAGTACTTGTGCCAAATGTTGTAGTTACCTATTATACGTTAAGCAAATTAAAGAAGAGATGTATGTGTTTCAGTTTTCAGTAGATCTCCAAACGAATTTTTTTCAAAATTTTGGTAATTAAGGTAATATCTACTTAACTTTGTGGAGTAATATAATTGAACATTAAGATTTCAACAAAATATGGCCTTCCATAATCAATTTATATCCAACCATAATACCTATAAGAGAAAAAATAGATATCAAAGACACCGTTATAAAAACTGCTTATATACAGGGTGATTCTTAACCTAAACGCATAAACTTGGGAAATTATAGCTTAAGACAATAATGAAATTAACGAAAAAATTATAATAAAAGTTTTGTATTTGGTTGATTCAAAATTATCTATTGAGTCTAATGAAAAAATCATGAAAACCGAGACACATCCGGTTATACCGGAAATCGCAATCTACTTTTTTAGATTTTCAAAAAGTCAGAAACAAGTAAAACAAATTTTCACAAAAATCGTATACCTAAGTACTGATGGATGAAAAATACTTTGGTATACAATTTTCTGTTTTCAACCCTTACTTTGAAGAATCTCTGCCCACTGATGAATAAAACACTAATGTTTTAAATAATTCTACTAAGTAAAATATAAATAATAAGTAGAATTTTTTAAAACATTAGTGTTTTATTCATCAGTGGGCAGAGATTCTTCAAAGTAAGGGTTGAAAACAGAAAATTGTATACCAAAGTATTTCATGAGACATGGCTATAACTGTCTCTCCTTATAATAATATAGCACCCTGCATGTATCTCCGTAACTAAAAAACTTTTATTACAATTTTGTTTAAAAAATAATCGTTATTTGTCCTAAGCTATTAATTTCCCAAGTTTATGCGTATAGGTTAAGAATTATATAGTGTACATAATACAGGGCTATCATAAATAAATGCGAAAATTTAAGATTCCTTGGCTTATTCTCAGGAAAAAATTACCATTAACGTGAGTCCGCAAATGCACCGTTTTTGAGATACAGGGAGTCAAAGAAATAATTGTTTTCCAGTTTGTTGATGATATCTCAAGAACCGCTTGAGATACAGAACACAGCTTCTGTATATTTATTATCATTGTTTTTTTTACCTTTTTTTTTTGTTATTTCTGACCTTTTTAATATCAATTATTATTCTTTCATGTACCATTGGAGCATATTGTTAGATTTAGCGAAGTTAATCCATTCACTTTAGGACATTATGGTTTTGAAATATCAAAATGAGTTTTTTATCATAAATAGTCGTTTTTCTGTAATACAGTTCACGTTAGCAATTATGACCACCAGAACTTTTTTTTGTAGAAAATATTGGCGGCTTAAAACCCGCTTTTAAAATGTCCCTTTGCCCCTTCGAACGAAAATCCTAATGCCATCCCAAAACCTTCGTCACTGGAGTATGAAAAATAAATTAGTTAGCAATAGGAAAGTAGCTAATATCAATGGTAAGATATATACTAAGATTGAGCTCTCTACCTCAAGCGGTTCCTGAGATATCTTAAAAAACTGGAGATATCTTTTTGACACCCTGTATCTCGAAAGCTGTGAATTTGAGGATTCACGTGAATAGGAACCTTATTCTTTAAAATAAGCCAAGGAATCGCCCTCTAAAAATATTCGCACATAGGTATTAAGATCACAAAATTGGTGATTGCCGATTGAGAGAGCATTTATTATTTTCAGTAAGTATAGAGTTAGCACTACTCGTTAGATACAAAATGACAAAGAATTAGCAAATACAAGAGAGACATTGAACATTGGACAGACAAGGACAAGCTGAAGATTTTGGAGTAACAAGCACATAGGTAAATTTTCCAGCGAAGCTCCAAATAACTCAATTTCATGGGATAAATAATGTTGAAAATGATGATTATCCCTACCAATACCAATACAGAGAACAATAATGCAATTATCAAGCAAAGAATACTAGAAGCAGAGTCTTCACAAAGATCCCGGCCATAAAGGAGACTATCCCCGAAATAATTTATTACAGCAACAAACTTTTGTGGGTGCCTACCTCGATGATGGACCGGTGCTAAGATTTCAATAATGAAACCTTACATTATCAACAAGGCCGATAACCCTGACCGGTGGTACTCCCCCGGAATGCCGACCAATTATAAAGAGTGCACTGGTATTAATATGATATAAGAATATACAGGGTGAGGCGTGAAAAATTTAGGGCATTTTTATATGGAGAAGTCCTGGGAGTAGAAATCTAAAAACTTGTACGTGTATAATTTAGATTTTGACGAGCTGAACTAAAATATTTACAACCCCTCACCATTTCCGGTTATACCGAAAGTGGCCATCAACTTTCTTATTTTAAATGGGACACCCTATATATTATTACATTTTCAGATTGCCTGAAAAAAAGTAATGAAAATGGTGTTTGTAGTTCAAAATTGGAACGAGTGGTTTATGAGTTATAAACAAATGAAAATCGCAATTTTCCATTTTCAAAGAAGCTTAGGTCAAAAACGGGTCAAGATAGATGAAAACGGCTTACATGTTCCTATCTTAACTTTTCACGTAGTATCTTATGGTGCTGATAAAATTTGTATACAAAGTGATGAAAAATCAGCGATTTAAAAAAAAAATTAGGTAATAAAAACTATTTTTTTTGTAGGTACCTACTCTAGCGTAGTATATTAAAAGTTAGGATAGAGACATGTAAGCCGTTTTCCGATATCTTGACCCGTTTTCAAGCTAAGCTGCTTTGAAAATCGAAAATTGCAATAATCATTTGTTTATAACTCAAAAACCACTCGTTCCAAATTTGAACTACAAACACCATTTTTATTACTTTTTTTCAGGCAATCTGAAAATGTAATAATATACAGGGTGTCCCATTTAAAATAAGAAAGTTGATGGCAACTTCCGGTATAACCGAAAATGGTGAGGGGTTGTAAATATTTTAGTTCAGCTCGTCGAAATCGAAATTGTACACGTACAAATTTTTAGACTTCTACTCCTAGCACTTCTTCATATAAAAATGCCCTAAGTTTCTCGCGCCTCACCCTGTACATATAATGATCTCTTCGATCATTATCAATCCAGTTATTCTTATTAGGTAGTAAGTAATTGTTATCATTATTATAAGTTGTTAATAAAAGTTAGTGAAAACCGAATCACCTTCATTTACCAAATTCCTACTCAAGCTTCAAACCTATGACACTACTGCTACCCATAGGCAATCCTATAAAGTTGTCCTCACGATTATTACATACATCAAGAATGTTCGGTAACATCAGAACGAAAGTTGATTTTTGCAAGAACATAAAAACTTCAGGGCACGTGCTTTGCCAGAAGTTGAAAGTGCTCTTTTTGCTAATTTTTTCAATTAGATTACTTGGACCAAGTTCGTTTTTTATTTTAAGTCAGTATTATTTCTACAGTTAACCTTAAGAGCTTTATGTTAATAAACATTATATGTTTATAATAGCGTTGAATTAGACAAAAAAAATCAAGTAAAATCAAGATGATTAGAATATCAAGATGTAGTAGCAAACAATAACGTCTAATAAAGTTAAGTATTATTGTTCATTTGTGGTTTAACCCTTGGTGTTTATCACACATTGTCGATCCTACCAGAGTTTACTATGAGTTTATTACAATAAGATATTAAGGTTTTAAAACATATAAATTGGGAAACATTACAATAGTTTTATTTTCAATTATTTCCAGTTGCTTTTCGTTAAAATATATTTATTTATTATTTATTGTAGGTATACATAGAACAAGCAGATAAAGAAATGCTGTCAAATTATCGTTATTAAATTAGCGAAACTCGGCAGTTACTTTTTACTTTCATTAAACTGTTAATATTATGAAATATCGTTATTGTTTAAAAAAATAACTACATAACGAAGCAGAAGATTTGTTTAGAGTATGGGTTCTGTAAAATTGCTACCTCGTTGGGTTATTGTTATGTAATATTTACGTGACATGTGATTAATCGATAGGAAACTGATTACTCGAAAAGAAGTAATTAGGGTTAACGGAAGACGAAACTTGTAAATTTAATATTCGATATTTACCTGCCTTAGATTGAAGATTTAACTTTAGTTTTAGTAATAAGTAGTATAGCAATAAACTTTACGTTGGTAAACTACTATTATGTAATTATTAAGCCTAGTAAATTTGTCCGACACGTTTAACAAGAAAACGTGGATTACCGTTCATTCAAGCACAATTATTGTCGTTCATTAAAAGTGTAATAATTTAATTAACACCTCAATGTTAACATTTCACTAAAATAATCCACGTCTTCAGCAATCATCTGATCGTAACACTTGATGATATAAAATAAATTTGTACAAATATAAGCTACCTATGAAGTAAAAAATACAGGTTACAGCACCTGTACAGGAGGTACGTGTTTCAACATAATTTTGAATCTTTTATCCTCCATGATCAGAAAAAAAACGGAGTTTTTTTAAACCATTCATTTTAGAAATAATTAATCAGATTTGTTCAAATACGTAAAAAAAATTGACTGGGACATTATTTTATAAATCCAAATCCAGTTCAAGTCAAGTCTAATGAGAATATTTTTTAATCTGTTCATTTTATTTGTTTTAATAAATCATTAAATTTTACTGTCCAGGGACTCGGCGTCTTAGTAAGGTGTGAATCTCCATATAAATAAAATCGAGAGGGGGGCGGAGACAAACTAGATCTATGAAAAATCAAAGTGGCGGCCATTTTTTCAGAGAAAAAACCTTATTCTATACAATACATCCTGTCAGAAAAACCTACATTTTTCAACTTTATACAGTGTCTTGACTATTTCGTGGCTCACGCTCACAATATGGATTTTGGGAAGAGTAAAAGATACAGGGTTAGTTGTTATACATATTGTATAACAAACAGTTTGCACAATTTGATAGTGATTAAGAATCAGAAACAAAATTTGAGATAACTTCTGTCGTCCCTGAAATATCCTGGAGAAACTGACAAATCCATATTCCTTATTTTTATAGATTTCTTTTGCATTGTTGGAAATAAATTAATCATTTTTTGTAGGTTCACATAAGTCGTTAAGAGCTTTCTATTTGACTCTTCAAAAATTTTCAGATCTAGACCTAGTCGACTAGATCTCAGAGATTTCATAGTCAACTTTTGTTTTTTTTTTCTGGTCGCCATACTTTTTTTATGTCCATTTGCTGTAAAAAAATCAATAAAACCATAAATCGTTTACATTTGGAAAAAAAAATTGCCTCCCCTGAATATTATTTAGGAACAGCCTAAAGAATATGAGGCCAAACTTTTTCGTGACTTGTAACTTACACTTAAGGATTCATATACCTACTATCTTTTTTCATCAAACTATAAAATTAAGTTGCATCATAATCACAAGGTAAGACTTTTTTTTATCTGAATAAAACAGATTTTTATTGCGATCTTAGTTTTACATTTTTGGAGATATTTCGTAAACGAGGCCTGATCTGGAAAAAAGTAATTCTCTCTTTTATGCTTCAAATACACGCAGTTATACACGTAGTTCGATTTTGGCTGTCCAGTTACTAAAACAAGCATATTTTCACAGCAGTCTTTGTTTTATGTTGAAAATACGATTTTATACATGATGTTTCATTTTGACTATTCATTTACGCAAGCACATTGTCTATAAATAAGATTTTTCTTTAAATTATACTCCAGTAATGTAAGATTTAAAAACTATTTAGTTAATAAATAAGAATTAATAAAAACTTAATCCAGCAATTATTACTAACATTGTATGGATATATTTCAAGCGCATCGAATATTAAAAATTAAATAATCAATAAAGGTAATTACCAATTTGATGTGAAAGTTTATTCAACCTGGCAATAAACTTTCAAAATAAATACTACAAAGGATAAGTAGTGTCTATCAGCTCGGTGTGATAAAAATGAAATTATCTATATAATACTTACTTATATGCTTACTTCACATGCTGATTTGGCTTCATAATTATTATTAATTTGAAATTTATATCTTTTGTGGTCAAACAATAATTGGTTTCATTCGATACCGAATTTAATAACGGATTGGTTTCATAGGATGCGTTTCCTGTTTTGTGGTCTAGGATAGGAAACACACATTACTTGATGAATAATCTTTATAACTTGCTTTAGATTTGTCCTGTAAAGATATTATTGATATTTTTGTTTTTATATGACAAGTTTTTCTTTCGTCTGATAATTTGAGTTTTCCCTTCTATTTCTCTTCGTCACGTTAATAATACCAAGGTACTGGAAATGAAATTTAGAATTATAATCAATTGCTTGAGTTGTAAATAAAAGTTGAGTTTGAAATTTTCCCAGTAGAGCGAGTAGCCATCAAGTTTTTCGAAAAAAATTAGTTTAATATGACCAATTGTTAGATATTTTCAGCTAAATTATATCTGGAAAATCTAGTTGTGATTCAGATGTGCTTTTCCATAGGAGCAATGCCTGGTGTACCATGGTTCCGTTAATTTTTTTTTTTTTAATCGAGATAGAATTTTTAACATTTTTTCCTCTGCTGCACGAATTGCCCCCTAGAATGCATCCTCCAAGAAATGCGCCAATTAAAACTCAGCTTGTAAGTGTATGAATTTTTTTCATACGACAATAATGGAAAGTAATACACCCCGAATAAGGGATGAGATAATTCCTTTTTACCCTTAAAAAAATATCGTACTGGAAATTATTTTTTTACGACTCGAGGATTGGGTGTTCCCTAATAGCATATAGGTACTTGAGTTTGTGCGTTTTTTTCCTTCAACTCCCTATAACGTGTATACAGGGTGAGGCGCGATAACCTTCAAAGACAAACTTGAGAAAATATTTTTAAATATTTTTGTTCCATATAATTATACATGAAAAGTTAAGACAGGGCATGTAAACCGTTTTCCGACATCTTGCTCCATTTTATATTTGCTTCTTCAAGCTGCTTTGAAAATGGAAAATTGCGATTTTCATTTGTTTATAACTCATAAATCACTCGTCATAAATTTGAACTATCAAAACCACTTTTATTACATTTTTTCTGGCTATCTGAAAATGTAATAATATACAGGATATACCATTGGGGTTGCTCTGGGGTTGTAAATATTTTAGTTCAGCTCGCCAAAATTGAAATAATACTCCCAACACTTCTTCTTCATATAAAAATGCCCTAAAGTTCTCGCACCTCAATCTGTATACCTACCTATATATTTAAATAACAGATTTTCTACACATTGGTATATCAAGAGTGTTAAATTAATTGCATATACTTCAAGACATAGGAGTATACGTGGTCATGATTACGTTAGTTAAATTTTCTTTTTTATTGAAACGATATAACACGATAGAGAGAATAAAAACCTTGATAATGACAAAGCCAGCTACCGTACTAATGTAAGGTCATATCCTCTACATGCGTAAACCTGCTTAAAGAGCTTTCGATACATGATGTTCAAGTCAATGTATACATATATTTTACGTATAGGTAAAGTGCATAATTTTACGAATTACTATATAAAATACCCAGGAAAGTGTACATACACTTGCCACATCTCCTTTCACTTGTTTTTTTACATAACCCTTAACCATGTCGATCCATTGACTTTCTCGATTTCATATTATTATTCACGGTCATGCATTACCGGCTACTACATAATTCTGTCGCAGACAACTCATCTAAATTTCATTGATTTTATTGGTAAAGTGTATAAATGTGTAATTTTCTTACTTCTCATTTTAAATTGTAGCGTAAATGGTGCAGGTAATTTAAAATAATCAAATCATTTAAATATTCAGTTGCTGTTAACATCAAGTACCTGCTGAACGTTCAATGGAATTAAAATTATTATTGATTGACCATAATTAATAGTTGATTAAATATTACAGTTTGACCTTTAAGTGAATATCGTGTAATAACCGTAATCCATTTTAAATAATAAATTTTCCCACTGCCTATGCAGATGAAGGACAAGTTAAGCTTAACCATTTTTATATATTATTAAAACTTCTTGAAACCTGATACATAATGTCCTTGAAAATATAGGTAAGAGCTATCATGTGAAATGGATCGCACCTAGGTAGGATTATAAGGAAATTATTTCCTTCGCCTCATTAAATCAGCCCAAAATCGAAAAAGGCAAACAGTGCAAAAATTATGTTAGGAAATTAAATACAGCTACGCGCCATTGCATCAATAGAAACAATTCCTGCCTGCACATTAAATATTTATAAACAGAAATGTTCTCGCTCTGGTAAAAAGCCAGCCTCTAAAACGACCGAGCTAGGGTAGCAACGCACCAGCACCGAATATTGCCGCAGGGTATTGGAAGGACATTCCCTAGCTGCGTGAACGAGATACCGACCGCCGGCCGGGTGGAAAGTTTTGTAAAGTAAACAATAACACCTCGCATACACAATAGAAACTCATTAGGTATCCTGCCCACGATAATGAAATTTACACGTATTGATAGAGCGAATTAAGATATGACAGCCGCCGAAAGTTCATTACGCTACATAGACAACAAGTAGGTGAAAAGACGCTATGAAGTATAAGCAGGAGAATAATTAGTAAGTCGACACAATGAAAAGTACCTAAACGCGTTGACCGATTTGAAGGAAAATTTAGATAGTGCAGGTTTCGGACAAATTAGTGAGGTAGCCGCGAGGTCAACTCGCCAAATCTCAAGACAATTGAGATACGATTAAGGACTAAATCACAGAATGAGAGCAGTGTCGATAAGGTTCATTATTGCGCGGTGTTTAGAAAGCGGGCGACTGCTTCTATAAAAGCAGACGTCTTCCAGCAACTCGCTCTCAGATCAATTTTGACTTCCTAACCCTTTATACGGTACCCAGAGATGGCATATTGTGGACTCCGGGATACCTAATCCTTATCTATACCCGAAAATTCGACTAGAGATGGCATTTAGTGGACTCCGGTCGAATTTCCTTTATCTACCTTGGAAAAATTCCAGTTGAAAACCCGAAAAGGCCAAAACAATCGTTTCACGCCAATTTCTAATCACAATTCTAATAAAACTCGGCTAGAGATGGCATTTAGTGGACTCCGGTCGAGTTTCCTTTACCTATCCCGGGAAATCCCAGTGAAACATACTTCATTCGCATCTCGAACTCAATATTCGCAGTTGGCAAATTCTCTTCGAACCAATTCACTAGTAGATGGCAAAGCGCATATTCCGAAGGAATTTCCTTCACAAATTAGGGAAAATCCATTGAGAAAATAGTTAGGGAAGATCTCTCTTCGAAACAAAATCCACGTCAATAAATAATTAAACAGATTCGCCAAATTCACGAGTGCAGGTCCCATTTTAAATCAGACCCAATAATCAACTAGGTATTAGGCGGCACCACAATAGGTACCTACGCAATTACGTCAATAATTAGAAATAAACCAAGTTAGGCAGGAGACAGGAATAAATAATTACATATTCACGCATAGGAAATTGAGATAGAGCTAGGAGTGAAAATAGACCCAGGTCAGGAATTAATAATCCGTAAACAAAACGGCCCATGATTCAATCATCCTATTCTTCGAAGAGTCCGAGTTTTTAAATAGCGCAGATGGTTGGGCAGGAAGCAGTCCCTTTAAAAACGATTTAGAAAGTGAAAGGAGTTTCTCGCCATTATATGACACCATAAATAAAGATCACATAGCAGAGCACCCCCGGTTAGTACAGGTCTAGATGGAACTAGGCAGCGTTGTCAGATGTAGCCTCTGTTAATTCGCAAATATTATCAGGAAATACTAATTCCATTACAACACCCAATTAGGAGTTAAAATACGTACTCTATTTCCAAACGTTGGGGGAGGGATCCACCTCGATGTCCAGGTGAAGACCTCCGTTGTACCAATACAAGAGTATACCTCTTTAAAGTGGAAATCGTACAACAGGGCAAAAGCACCCTCAGAGCAGGACCAAGTAACGCGAACCAAAGCAAGGTTGCCAGGTGTAATAAACGCCCTCATATGTCAGGAAATCCAATAATCAAAATAAAGTTAGGATCATGAATCGCAATTCACAAATAAAAACATCCAAAGCAAATCAAAATTAATCTCGAGTATGGGAAAGCCAATTTAGATCCAGCAACCAAAGTGTCTTTATAAGGTCGTTTTTCCGAATCTCTTCTAACCAGATTTTATACATACCTGAATCTTATGTGACAAACGTTATTATTATGTTCTCATCATACTATCTACGCTCTTTGGGTTGATAGGCCGACGTACTCGTGTTAATGGCGGACCGGTGGCTGGTACCGTTACAATCAAATAAGTAAATTGTCCGTAAACATGCCTAAACACGAATGAGGGATAAAAGTCCAGCATTTTCAATCATTAACGAGATTAATGGTTAAAGAGTCGTGGTCTGTAGTATGGTCAGCTAATAATCACGTTGAGGAGCAAAGATCTTCGAGAACGGAGCCAACCTGCTCTGGGTAATAAATCAAGGTGTGTAGAAAAATCTACAATAATACAGTTGATTAAGGTTTCAATCCGATAAGTACTCGAATGACGAGTAAGGTAAATCACCAGGTATAACAGTGACAAATGCCTAAGGGCAAGGTAACATATATGAAATAAAGGTCGCCTGACGAGGCAGCATCGACGGGTGCAATAAAAGGTAGAACAAGACAAATAAACACAAGGTATACAAAGTGATAACTAAATACAGTATCACCCAGGTTATGAATTAAATAAACGGAGGTGAAATAATTCACACTCCTAGGTAAATCAACTGTATAAATAAAATCATTAAATAAAAGAGAATCGGAAGGAACGATTTTATTAAAGATGCAAGTCAACATTCAAGAGAAGTGGCAACCCCGTACTCGACTGAGCTTCGCATCTCAAACTGCCCGAAACACCGTAACGGAACACGAACCGCTGTAGCTCGGTAGCCGAACTGCCGCCAACCGTCTTGGCGCGATATTTAACCCGAAACCCGAGTCAAATCCACAGGCGACTCAGCTAGACCTACAGGATGATTCTCCCGGTTGAAAATACATGCTAATTTCGTACGAGAAATTGAATAGCAAATCATTCAGACATTTCCGCAATATCCCGGATCGTCTGAAAACCAAAGTGGTTGTATTCTTTAATTAATTCAAGCCGTTGCTTGAAGTGAGATCAAAGAAACTAGAAAAAGGAAAATAGGCAAGGAAAATCGTTGAATAGTTAAACACACGGACATTTCCGCATATACCGGATAGTCTGTAACCGAAACAAAAGCGAAAACGAAATAATAAGACATTCCCGCATATACCGGGTAGTCTGTAAACGGAACAAAAACCAAAAAGAAAGCACAGGTGTGCAAAAGAGTGGAATCCGAAATGGATTATAGTTTGAAAGATGGATGAAAGGGATCCCTCTTCGCTTTCCATTTTCTTTTGTACTCTCTATGCAAAAACATAGACCATCTCGCCATTCACCATTTTACACCCTTGCAAACGAATTCTCTCGCTCATCACTCGCTTTTAAAACCTCTGATAGGAAGCCAACAGTTAACAACGAGTCCCAGTTAAATTCCCCGCTTTTCCGACAAAAGAAAAATCCCAGTAGGTTCTTTGCGCATCCGTTTCGGTCATAGTAATCCTGGCATACCTCAATCAAAGAGCAGGGGTGACTACGGTAAAAACTAGGTAAACACAACGTAGGAAAACACAGCGGTCCTATTAGGAGAAACTCGGAAAACTAGACGATCACAAGGTGGCTTTTCGCTAAAGCTCCTGCGACCCGGGGTCACGGCGTTACACATGTTAGTAATAGTCTCGAGAAAGGATGATTATGATAGAGATAGAATACTTACATAATTATTTGCTTAAAGCGCATATTTAAAATCCCGCGGTTGAAAACTGCTATAAATATCATCAATATTTATTGTGTTAATTATTTGTTCGTATATAATTCTCAGTAAGAAGAGGGAGAAGTGTTGGTCTCCCTACCAGGAGAAATATCATCTCGTACTCAGATGAAGGATCTCCCTTTCTTATGAATCTTATAACACCCGACACCCAACGCAGAAACAGAAACTATATTTTGACAGCTTTTGTAGTAACGAGACTACGTTCGTATATCGTTCAAAATGTTTTTTACGCACAATTGAATTAAATTGGTTGTTTACGTCTTAGTTACCATGGCGGAAACTATGATTTTACGACTAGCGGGCCGTAAAGCAGAGAAAAAGCCCGGCGGGCGTAAAGTATAAAAGTTCGTCGATTATAATAGTTATTTACGTACAGAGGGCCGAAGGAAGAAGATTACGCCCGCGGACGAAGTTATTCGGCTAAGGGGGTAATCTTTCCCTCGGGCAGAGGTACGTACAACGTTTTACGCACAATTGCATCCAAACAATAACAATAATGTACCTAATATAAAATATTAATTTTTGACATTCGTTTAAAATTAATTTGACAGCAGCGTTTGACGCTGAATAATTAATATAATCGATAAATCAACTTGTATTAATTTCGCAATGAGACATTCTTCAGAAGCGACTTCTGGTCAATGGAATTACTGTAACGCGGATGACCCGGGCCCCGTCGCCTTTCGCGAGAAGCCACTGTGATCGTCTAGTTTTCCGAATTCCTCCTAATAGGACCGCTGTGTTTTCCTCGTTGTATTTACCGTAGTTTTTACCGCAGTCACCCCTGCTCTTTGATTGAGGTATGCCAGGATTAGTATGGCCGAACCGGATGCGCAAAAGAAACTACTGTGGCTCATTGTATCTCGGTTGTTTGGGATTTCCCACAGAAAAGCGGGGAAATTTACTAATGCCCGGTTTCACCAACAGTAAATAAGACCTTATTAAAAAGTGACAGCTTCTGTTTCACCAAACACAAATAGCTCTCTATTCTATGAATAAATCGGCAAATAAACTAACCAGCCAAATAGTTCCAGTTAACGTCTCTATTCATAGTTTTATAACCTCAATTTTCCTTCTGCAGCTCTACAACACTGATTAATGTGAGAAAATACTCTAAAGTAATTCTTATAGTGTATTTGATGGGAGTGATTGGTAAATCAAGGGTAAAAAAAACACAAAAAACTTCTTTTTATTTAATTTTGTTGTCTGGTGTGTTGATATTATAATAGCTTATAATTTTTATTACAATTACAATTATAAATTTATTATAATTATTAAAACAATAATTACTACCTACAAAGTTTATAATAATTAAATGGACCATAGGAAAGTGTTTAAGAAATGAATTATTATTCCAGTTAATAGGTATCTACTAAAGTTATTTGAATATTACAAGGTACTTCAATTTATTCTAAATAAGATTTATCAAACACTGCCATCATAATCAGTGATTTTTCGAACTAGCCTTTCAGCATCTTCATCGTTTTCTTCCGAGTCTTCAGATGAAGAGCATGAGGCAAGAAGGCGTCCCAGCCAGAAGAGACCTTGCACACTTGAACAAGAGGGAAAATCAGCATTGCCTCATATTCATTCTTTAGTCCTTCGGCTTGCTTTCCAAAAAGCACACGCAAGTAGCAGGGAGTGACTTGGGAAAAACTGTATGAGTTTTCGCTCCATTTTCACTCTCCACTGTTGTCATTCATTTATAAAGTTGATACACTATGGTTTGTTTAATAATTGCAATAGGTATATGTGTATCCACGCAAAGCGCACGTTGGAATGAATAAATCAACCAGACACAACACACAATTGTACACAACACGAATTAGGATTTTATTTTTTAAAATTTAAGGCGACGTTACTGCAATTTCATGCATAAATGTACAATTTATGGTCGAAATTGTACTGAATATCTGCCTATTTTATGAATAACTAACTGAGCTGTCAAACACGTTGGTGAAACAAGAATAGATTTAACTAGAGAATAAAACTTATTCATTCAATAGTTATTTAGAGATTTATTTGCTGTTGGTGAAACCGGGCATAAGACTTGTTGTTAACTGTGGACTTCCTGTCAGATGTCTAAAAGCGAATGATGAGCGAGAGAATTCGTTTGCAAGAGCGTAAAATGGTGAAGGGCGAGAGGCTGTGATTTTGCATAGAGAGTACAAAACAATGGAAAGCGAATGATGAATCCCTTTCATGCATTTTTCAAACTCCAATCCATTTCGGATTCCACTCTTTTGCACACCTGTGCTTTCTAATTATTTCGTTTTGATTTTGTTTCGTTTACAGACTACCCGGTATATTGCGGGAATGTCTGTCTGATTTCATTTCAAGCATCAGCTTGAATTAATTGACGAGTACAACCACTTTGGTTACAGACTATCCGGGATATGGCGGAAATGTCTGTCCGATTACCTATTCGACGATTTTTCTTCTCCCCCAACGTGTGGTAATCGAGTACCTATTATAACTCCTAATTGGGTGTTGTAATGGAACTGGTATTTCCTGATAATATTTGCGAGTAGCAGGTGCTACATCTGACAACGCTGCCTACTGTGGCTGCTAGTTCCAGTTATGGCGCTTACAATGGGAAGAATGGCTCGGTTTCACTTTGTTAAAGTCGTATAATTTAAAGGGACATTTATTGCCTACACATCTGCGCTAAATAAACTCGGACTCTTCGAAAAATAGGATGATTGAATTATTTCTAATCATGGGACGTTTTGTTCACAGGTTATTAATTCCTGGCCTGGGTCTATTTTCTCTCCTAGCTCTATCTCGATTTCCTATACGTGAATTTGTAATTATTTGTTGAAGTATTTCTCTTTCCTAATATTCGCTGACGTGATCGAGTAGGTACCTACTACTTACTGGTAGTGTCGCCTAATACCTAGCTGATTGTTTTGCCTGATTTAAAATGGGATCTGCGCTCATGGATTGGGCGAATCTGTTTAATTATTTATCGATGTGGATTTTGTTTCGAAGAGAGATCTTCCCTAACTATTTTCTCAATGGATTTTCCCTAATTTGTGAAGGAAACTCCTTCAGAATAGGCGCTTTGCCATCTACTAGTGAATTAGTTCGAAGAAGTTTTGCCAATTGTGAGTATTGAGTTGTTTCAAGAAGCGATGCTAATTTATTGGATTTCCCGGGATAGGTAAATGAAATTCGACCGGAGTCCGCTATAATGCCATCTCTGGTCGAATTTTATTAGAATTGTGATTAGAAACTGGCGTGAAACGATTTTCTGCCCTTTTCAGGTTTTCAACTGGAGTTTTTCCAAGGTAGATAAAGGAAACTCGACCGGAGTCCGCTATAATGCCATCTCTGGTCGAATTTTATTGACGAAATTTAGAATTGTGCTTTGAAATTGGCGTGAAACGATATTTGCCCTTTTCGGGTTTTCAACTGGAATTTTTCCAAGGTAGATAAAGGAAATTCGACCGGAGTCCGCTATAATGCCATCTCTGGATTCAAATTTTCAGGTTTAGATAAGGATTAGGTATCCCGGAGTCCACTATATGCCATCTCTGGGTACCGTATAAAGGGTTAGGAAGTCAGATTCGACCTGCTCGGAAGCTGATCTCTATCTATCTTGAGCTGCTGTAAGACGTCTGCTTTTATAGAAGCGGTCCGAATGACACCAAAATGTATGAACTTGTGATATTACTGGTCAAAGTGACACCTTAAAATTATTCATATTGGTATAGAAAGTGTACCTACCTATATAAGAAATTGAACATTATCGGAAATTTTAGGAATTCATATCTTCATGAATGAAATTTAAGCTGGAAAAGCATGGATTCGCGTAATGCACGAGAATGCTTTTAAATTCAGCAGGGTTTCCACATGTGCATTTCGATGCGGCTTATGTTCGTTGCAGCATCAAAATGCATATGCATTTCTGTATTCACACCATGCATCTCTTAGAAAAGCAGCATGCGCATGGACATGCGTGGAATTAGAACGTGTCCCATTTTCATGCCGATCTAGGAATTTCTAGTGAATTCGCATGGATATTTGCAGTACTAACGAACTGTTTTAAAAAACATGTAGTTATGTAATGTCTGGAAAATGACAGTTCAACAAATGACAATAGAAAATAGCAGTAAATACATGTATATTTAATACTATACCTCATTTGATAACTAGGAGGAGTAAACTGCAAAGTATCATTTATAGTGGAGCGGAAAGAGGCTGAAAATATGCACAAAAAATTTTTCGGAGTAGAAAGATATGGGACCGGTACCATCATGTTAAGGGATCTTTGGGGCACTAGAATCTCGTTTTACGACAAGCTCCCTTGGTGCTGACAAAAGTTACAGCCCTTTGAATCTCAGATTTGTGATTTTTTTTTCACGAGTAAAAGCTTCGCAAAGTATTTTTTTTCTCCGTCACCGGTTGACATTGACGACTCTAGTTTTGTTTTTCCTTTATAGTTATGATTAGTGAACGAAATGACGTATTTGAAATGCAAGAAGTTTGTTCAATTTTCAAAATATTCAGTGTTTTTGACCGATTAAACACACAATTTCTGCAAAGTTCCAACTTTGAACACCTTTAAATTTTTTTTTCACGATATCGATTTCAGTTTTTTTGTTACCATCTGATAAAATGAAGCTTTGTGAACATTTTATTTCGTATAACATGTAGTCGCGTTTCAAAAATAAACTTTCTAGAGCCGTTTATATGAAACCCTGAAGTTGAACAGATATGTTTAGCATAGAAGGGACGGAGTGCGAGTTATAGCGCGGCGACGGCTGTTGAACAAGGAACGGCTGAGGATAAGATTGCTACTGCGAGTGTTACTGTTATGTACTTCTTCAATATAATAATTTAGGGACGTTTATTTATTGTAATATTGTTTAAATAAGGCTTTGTTATTTATTAAATATTTTAACATGCTTGAAATTCATTGAAAATATTCATATTATCAATTGGTTAATATACCTAAAGGGCAATAGAAAGCAAGGTATATGGTCTAAGCAAGGTACCTATAATAGGTATACCTATCTACGACATGCGGTTACACCTATTACACCTTAGAGCGGCTGGTCGTCATAATTATAATGCGAAGTATGTTCCCGTTTATTATCTCTCCGATATGAATAATTTAAAAACCAAAAATTCGAAAATTTATGATTTCTTAAATGAGGGTAATTTCGTAAATTCGTAGTCAAAAAGACTGTAGAAAAGAGATTCAATTGTGTAGCTTTCGACATGGCATTAGAGCAAAGCATTAATAGAGACTGCAAAAGCCTCGGCAAAAGCTATGGGGGGAGGAGGTAGTGGGCTTCACTAAAAACAAGTAACCTTATTGAGATGGTTAGTAATTCAAAACAAGACATTCACTTGATGATTGTGTAAAAAAAAATATGAAATACTGTCCCGAACTGATCACAGTCAAAGGCAACAGTGCAGTACTGAAAAATAACGGGATGAAAAAGACATACAAAAAATGATGGAGCTATTTGAAGAGCAATGGACAAATCCATTTGATTGTCGATAATTCCCGAGAATTTAATTAATATTACTACTGGGTGGATCGCATCAAAAGAAATTGAAAATAGCCTGATGACATATTATTGTGTCTTATTGATGCCAAAAAGAACCACGAGGACTTCATGAAAAATATTTTTTATGTAGAGACTTTTTTTTGCAGCTGTAGGGTCCGAAGCTATGTTTAGAAGAGTTCTAACCATTGCTCGCTTAACCCTTTCACTGATACGTCAGATATAATGTCATATGAATTATCTTCTGTTCCTTTGTCAATATTTTATGAAGATTTTACAACGAGAAAAAACGTTAAGTCGGATTTAAAGTCAAGACTGAAGGGACACTCTACTTCTGTTTTGTATCAAATTCCCGATATCGTTGACCTATTCTAATAGATGGGATGGCAATGATTCAAATCAGTTAAAGAAACAAAGCGAACATTTAATGATCTCTGCAATTTACTTTTGACAAAAATTAGTATTGCTAACATACTTCGCATAATAATTGAAGACGCAAGTGGATGAAGGATCTATGTAGCAAAATCATTTTCTCGAGAGATTTCAGTTTGAAGTTTATAAATTAAATATTACTACATGGTACATGGGTACTTTATCCACTTATAACTACTTTAGTTCATGATGTATTGCAACGGAAGATATTTTAAACGAATTTTAGGTATATAGGCCCTTCATTTATGGAAAAACACCGTTTTTTTTTTAAGTGTTACATAGACCCTTTATCCACTTGTGTCTTCAATTATGACGACCAGCCGCTCTAAGGTGTAATAATAGGTGTAACATGTCGTAGATAGGTATACCTATTATAGGTACCTTGCTTAGACCATACCTTGCTTTCTATCGCCCTTTAGGTATATTAACCAATTGAAAATATGAATATTTTCAATGAATTTCAAGCGTGTTAAAATATTTAATAAATAACAAAGCCTTATTTAAACAATATTACAATAAATAAACGTCCCTAAATTATTATTGAATAAGTACATAACAGTAACACTCGCAGTAGCAATCTTATCCTCAGCCGTTCCTTGTTCAACAGCCGTCGCCGCGCTATAACTCGCACTCCGTCCGTTCTATGCTAAACATATCTGTTCAACTTCAGGGTTTCATATAAACGGCTCTAGAAAGTTTATTTTTGAAACGCGACTACATGTTATACGGAATAAAATGTTCACAAAGCTTCATTTTATCAGATGGTAACAAAAAAACTGAAATCGATATCGTGAAAAAAAAATTTAAAGGTGTTCAAAGTCGGAACTTTGCAGAAATTGTGTGTTTAATCGGTCAAAAACACTGAATATTTTGAAAATTGAACAAACTTCTTGCATTTCAAATACGTCATTTCGTTCACTAATTATAACTATAAAGGAAAAACAAAACTAGAGTCGCCAATGTCAACCGGTGACGGAGAAAAAAAATACTTTGCGAAGCTTTTACTCGTGAAAAAAAAATCACAAATCTGAGATTCAAAGGGCTGTAACTTTTGTCAGCACCAAGGAAGCTTGTCGTAAAACGAGATTCTAGTGCCCCAAAGATCCCTTAACATGATGGTACCGGTCCCATATCTTTCTACTCCGAAAAATTTTTCTACCTTAAATAAGCGAGATAGCGGGCTCTTTCCGCTCCACTATTACACCACTAAAAGTCACCAGATTAAATCATAAGATTTTTTTGGCGGCAAATTTGAATTGAAACAATAATTATTAATAAGGAAGATAGGACTTGTTTTCGGTGTAGGAAATCTACTTTTCAGGAGAGACTCTACAGCAGTATCACAAATCATTGTGATTTGCATAATATATCAGTATCATAAATAGTGCTGAATGATTTTCTGAATATAAATAGAATGAAATTGAATAATTTATAGATATTTCGAAGAATATTAAGGATAATAATTATTAACATTCATATTAAATTGATTGAAAGTACTTTATTTTAGGCAATACTTATGTCACAAATTTAATGTAACATATAAATACTATATTTTATGTATGTATTATATGACACATAACATCGTAGATAAAGTTTTTATTTTACATTTAATAATATATAATTTGTGGATAAGTCAATTTTTTCAAACGGTATTATAAACAGCATTTTTCAGTTTTTGTACGACCAGATTCAAAGTGTGTTGTTGAAACTAACTTTATCACATACAGCAGTCCCTGTTTGGTCTAAATCCGCACCTTGTTCGATTGGAATATTTTCTTCAATTATTATTGGTGAAGTACGCATATAGAGTAGTTTTTCCAAAATCTTGTAGGTGACACTCTTTTCTTCCCGTTTCTTTGGGGGAGACATCCTCTCACTTGTACTTGATGTAGGATTATCCATAATGGCACTTGAAACCGTTTGCAGGATGAAAATGGAAAGCCAAAAATAATTTCAAAATTCTGAAAAGGATGTCTGTTCTCTAAAAAGAACTGGCGAATGGGCTTCAAAAAGAACTTATTTGGTTTTGAAATAGCTTTTAAAAAACTTATTTAGAACAACTTATAGGGTTTTGGAAATAACTGATTATAAAACTGATGTGTCACATTCGACGCTGACATTGTAAACAATAATGACACAACAATAAAAAAACAAGCGTATATGTAGTGTTGAGCGTTGCATAATTCAATTTCCTGTACAAGTTTTGCTGGGTGTAATTTTGCCTATGAATTGACCAATGAGAAGCATCTTTTTTTGGCGGTTTATTTAAATTTACTCCTCCTAGTTATTAAATAAGGTATACTGATGCCCGTATTCACAAACGATAATTTCCTAAATAATTACGTAATTATTTAAATGAGTGAGATGGAGATATGCAGTTTTTTTGCAATAGAATGAGATGGGGATAATTGATTACGTAATTATTTTGGAAATTATCGTTTGTGAATACGGGCGTAAGTATTAGATATCCCATTTAAAATAAATATGAATTTAGCAGTCTTACAGCAGTAAACTGCATTAGTGTAAACATGGGTGCAATTTCGAGCTGCTTGTGCATTTTAATTCTGCATATGAATTCGGCAATGAAATGCACATGTGGAAATCCTGCTTTAGTCTTGCGAAATCCCGATAAAAATCGTAAAAAAATAATCGAGGGGCTTATATGATAAGATAGCAAAGGCTTCGTCGCTATTGTCTTCTACTATTACACAAAATCGCACATACAACAGGCTAGAAGCACAGAATAGGTACAATCAGAATATAAACTTCAATAAAAATACCGAGTTCGCGCATCTGCTCGGCGCATAGAGATCCAAGAAAAGCAACAACTAAAATTAAAAATATATCCAAACAAACAAAAATCGATACAAAATAGTGTAAATTTTGATTTTACAATTCAAAAAATTATTTATTTTCCCAACAACGACTTTTATGGCAATTTGAATTGCAAAGAATGTTTAATTTTTTACATTTGCAGCGTTTGAATTGCATTCAGCAGTACAATAATTGCAATGTTTGAACCTTGTCCACCCAAATTTGATTCTTTCCGAACACACTCTCTTAGAGTAACATAATTTTCTTGAACCTCATTAATTGAAATGAATTTTTATTTACAGATAGTAAATTCATTCCGTGAATCCAATTGACTTATACCGTGTTTTGTACCCAGCTTGCAAAATTTTCCATTTTCAACAGAAATAACTACATCTATTATATTTCGGCTTTAGCACGATCTATCTCTGGCTCTGGTACCTTAATTCTCACACTTTGTCCAATTTCTGCTATTGGAAATTTAGCGTTAGAACGTTTCAACATTTTCTCGGCCTGCTTTTCCAGTGACTGTCTAGCAGACTTTCGAGCCTCATGAATTTTTTGTGAAGACGCATTGATTATATTTTTTTATTTATATTTATATTACATTGATAGTACCGGAAACAAGTTGTTAATATTTATTCTGGCATAGAGAATTCTGTTGATTTAAAACTCCAGGCTCAATAACAACAGACTGTGTGACAACTAGTAAATCTCTGGACGTGTGGTCAGTATTCTATCATCGGTACTGCGCTCAGAGCCAGTATCAACATTTTCCAGATGGTTACCAGATTGACCTCGGAAGATTGACTGAAGATCTTCTTCACTTGTTATTTTTGACAATGTATCCAAAAGCTGATAATAGTATATTGTGAAACAAGTGCGGAAAAGAGAAAATTTCTCACGAGTGTGAAACAATTGTGACACGAGACGAAGTCGAGTGTCACAATTCACACGAGTGTGAAATTTCTTTTCCGTACGTGCTTCACACAGTACTTTTCCTACGACCACAATTTAACAGATTAATTATTTAACAAATTTAACACATAAATTATTTTTTCTGACAATGCTCTGCTTTTATGACCTTTTCTCCAATTTATGAAATGTTTATAAGCAGATTCGTATTTTTCTCTCGAAACTACAGGTAGCAAATTCAAAGAACACAAACCTGCTTGTTTTCTGACTTCAGGTGGTGTATTTTCTGTTTCACATTCAGAGAAATTACAATCCATTATAATGATAGGTACCTAACTAAAGTTTATTTTTTCAGACTACCTACCTAGGTAGGTACATATTATTTTCAATTCTACCAATGACTTTTTATTATTACTATTATATACTGTAAAATCATTGAATTCTACCGACAATATTATTATTATTTATTATTAGACTCCGTATAAACTAAAAATAAGTGACGTGAGCGGAGAGACGTGGTAGATAATAACAATGATTTAAGAGATTTTTATTGATATGCAACTTCTACACAATAACGCAAGCGCTGCGCGTCGTAGATTGAAGTTAGTAGAGGTGTGCGAGTTATTTTCACGATCACGTTCGTGAATTTGATTTGGCTGTTATTAGCGATCAACTCGTAAATTTTAATAATTACTGCCACAAGAGAATAATGAGTCTATTTTATAGTCTTGTCGGGTTCTATGTTATCCCATTTGTGTTTATTTTATTACCTTGAAGCTTTAAATGAATAGTTATTCCATTAACAATAAGTAACAGTTGAGTTCTCAGTTACCGCCCATCACTATTGTTTACATACATTAAAACAGTACGGAAAAGGTTTTTGGCTATGCCTTATGTCACTTTGTCGCACAGTTTTGGATACGTGAGAAATCTGCTAGTTTGCGCACAAAAAACGATGCGCAAAGTAGTGTTTTGTATAGTGGTCGTAGGAAAAAATGTTTTCCAACCCACTTTAGCTTTACACCTAAACATATAGCTTAATAGTAGAGTGCTCGGAGCTTCAAAAGTCGCTTAAAAATGAAATGTGTGGGCCTTTCAAGATTAAAAGCTGCGACCTGTGGCAAATGGAAGCTTATGTCATTAATATAGCCCAAAAAAATTCGTCCAGTAATCGTCCTGTGCAAAAGGGCGCTATCCAAAATTTTCGAGTTTTTTCTATAAATCGATAGTATAGAACTGATACAAATTTTTGGTATTTTTTCCACGCAATATTTTGTAGCCGTTTGCATGTAAAAAAACCTTCTTGCGCATCAATCGCAGAAATAGTGTATTTTTATGCGATTCAATTATCAATATTTTCACCGCTTTTTAAATGGGATTTCTGAAATTTTCCATAGTCAGGTCATATTAGCGTAGTGGTTTACTGAGAAAATTTCATTTCATTTAGTTTGGACACGTGCCTTAGAATGGATTTTTAAATTTAACAAAATAAAAAAAAAATTGGCAAATTTATTTTTTTTTCCTTTTCCTGTGTCCGCCACTGGCTAACTTTACTTAAAAAATACTATTCTTTACACTACCTTTAATAAATTCGCAAAAAGTGAAAGGGGAATTTTGAAAACCGAAAATTTGAAATTTTAGAGGAATAAACATCATGTTAAAACTGTCTACTGGAAAAACTTCAGCTCAATTCCTTCAAAAAAGGCTAATAAACGGTTATAGAAATTTAGCCATTTTTACCCTTTTCCTACCCACGCCACTGGCTTATTAATGAAAAATATGCAAATTTTACTGCATTAACTCAAATTTAAAATAATTTTCTTCCAATCGTGTTAATTTGGTTTAAATTTGTTTTTCTAACTTGCTTATAATAGGTAGGTAGGTATAGGGGTTCAAATTTTGGCAATTTTTTCTAAAATTGAAAAGGCCGCCATTTTGAAACGGCTCGATTTTACTCAAATACAGAACCAGACGCTCCTTGCGGCTATCTTACTCATAAAAAAATTTCAGCCCCCTAGATTGAAAACTGCGACCAGAAACCGTGCCTCATAGACGGTTTTTGTTTTTAATTTGGAGGGACACCCTGTAGAAGTAACGCAGCTTTAGGAAAATTTTTTTACGAAAATCAAATGTCATTTCGAAGTTTCACAAGGGTAAAAAATTTCGTTCACTAATCCTTAAATATGAAGCTACAGCAGCGGTTTTAAAATTTTACAGAAATAAACATCATATGAAAAAAATATTATTATCTCCGTCATTTTTCTTATTTACTTCTTGAAACTTTTAAGGGTTAAAGGATATTAGTGTACTTGCCTACTGTGAAAATTTCAGTTCAATTTCTTTAAAAATGAACTCATAAACGGTTATAGAAATTTAGACATTTTTACCCTTTTCCTACCCACGCCACTGGCTTATTAATAAAAATAATGCCAATTTTATTGCTTTAATTCAAATTTCAAATAGTTTTCTTCCAATCTTGTTAATTTTATTTCAAAGTTTTATTGCCATATTGCTCATACAGGGGCTCAAAAAATAGCAAATTTTCAAAAAATTCAAATGGCTGCCATTTTGAAACGGCTTGGCCGATTTTGCTCAAGTGCAATACCAGACCACTCCTTGTGGATATCTTACTCCCACAAAAATTTCAGCCTCCTAGATTGAAAACTGCGACCTGAAATGATACCACAAGAACCGGATTGCGGGAATTTTGAAGGGACACCCTGTAGAAGTGATTCGACTTTTGGACATTTTTTCAACGAAAATCTAAAGTCATTCCAAAGCTTTATAAGGATCCAAAATTTCGTTTACTAATCTTCAAAAATAAAGCTACAGGAGCGTTTTGAAAATCGAAATTTCGCGTTTCTGGAGAAATATATATATATATATATATATATATCGTGGGCAGGTGAATTTTGGAAAACCACTTTTTCGTGATCTGGGGGTCATGATCGGTGGACATTTGATGAGTTTGGGTGATTTTCGAAAAGTGATGTCGTCCTCAATAGTGTATTTTTTTATTAAAAAATACACTAAAATGAAAACCGATCTTGAAAAGCGTTGGCTCTTATGGAGCCAGGCGGTCTTCAAGAAGCGATATCTCCGTTCGAAGTGGCTGAAAAATTAATTCAATTTTAATACTTCGGCTGTTTATCAACGATTATCTCAAAAGCGGCAACTCTGATCGAAAAATGATCTTATAAATAATTGTTGCTCCACTATTTGTGATTAATGTGGTCTTATTTTCATAATTTTACACCTAATAATTAATGAGAAAAGTTAATAATTGTAAAGCGATGCATAATCAAGACGCTCGAGTTCTCGCTCGAACTGTTGGCCAGCGCTCCAACTGCCGATCACCCTCTCTCACCCCGCACTTCCCCTTATCCTCGTAATACGCCAGGATAGGTGCATAATAAGCGCGGCAAGTAAACTTATTTGAAAATATTATGGCTCTGTTTAATATCCATGAAACGTTAGTTCTTGTAAATAATAGGTAAATATACAGGATCAATTAAATTTATTCCAGGTGTTTTCTCACAATGAAGATAATTTATTATATATATCCATAAATACCTACTATTTTCAGTAAAACAATGGAACAATCACTTCTAAATGCATGCAAAATTGGGGAGGAAGCATTGATAAATTTTACTTGCGGAAGAAGAAATGAGAAGAAGTATACATAATAAGGAAATTTTCAAACATGAGCTAGCAACTAACATATCCCATGTCGCTTGTTGCAAATGGTATGTTTAGCTACACCCTCAAATAAAAGTGCTTTAGGAGAAATAATCGAAAGCTACAGTACAGAAGAGAGAAACTACTTTTCACCGCTACTTTTAACAGCAGTAGCGGTGAAAAAATTTGTCACATATTTGATGGCATGTCTGTAGTTCAGAAACTGCGTAAGCCATAAATTCAAGAACATTTGGCGATTATTCCAAAATATTCGCAAAAATAATCTTCAAGCGTGACATAAAATCACAACGTATAGACCTCCTTCCTATGCAAGTCAATTTGTTTTTTTTTACAACCACACCACCTTGCTGTACAATCTGAAATATAAGCACAGTCACTAAGAAAAAAGCATTATGATATTATTATTATGATATTATGTTTGCATACCTTTTTTAGATTGACACGTTGTTAAAAATTATGTCATTTTGGGAAAACTTGTTCATGTTTGGAAGACTACAATGATTCGATTGTCGGCGAATTCTGTGTAGTCTGGTAAGTACTGGACAGGTCACAGAGTATTTAACCAAATGTAGATATGATAATAAATGTACGAAGGCAATGTTGATAAAGGCTGTCTTCTGTTGGGGGGAGTTTATCTAATGTTTTAGAAGCAGCTAATAAACCTCGCAGATGATTTATAGAGGTTATATTTTCGTTTTTCGTATAAAGTTTCAAGACAAAATTGTGAATATTTGAGAAAATTATTTTGTTCCATGTCCCTCCAAAATTTTCCAGAAGATAATCTCATAAGTTAAGTACGTTTTCCAGCAAGTTTTTTCCCCAAAACCTGCAAATTGACTGGTTGTATCGCACCCTGTCAGTGCATGTAAATCTGGGAGGTTTTTAATCAGGCGTTGGTCTAAATTGATTTTGTGTATGGGACTGAACCGAACACCGCATTTTTTCCCAACCTTCATCCACATTTCAAGACTTGAATGTTCTCTGAAATGTACCAGTAGTATACTAATACATCAGTATCGTTACCCAGCATTTTTTGCTGACAGAATGTGCAGTAAAATTCTTGTATCTGCTTTCTCCTGATTTGAGATCAACAGGTCATCATCCAAGAAAAAATTATTACTTTTATATTGGTAAACATCAGAGAATCCACCACTTGTTACAAACTCTATATTCTCTTTCGCTGAATGTTTTAATGCCTCATTTGACAGAAAATTGGTCAACTGTTTTTTATTAAATGTTGAATTGATAAACAGATTTCACTGATGAGGCAATGGAACGCTTATTCCAGTATCGATTATCTTATTTATTGAATCTGTGCCACCTCTCTTCATTCGAGTTGCATTTTTGACTGAATATTTTTCATAATGATCGAATACTAGAAAGAGGTCTATACGTTGTGATTTTATGTCACGCTTGAAGATTATTTTTGCGAATATTTTGGAATAATCGCCAAATGTTCTTGAATTTATGGCTTACGCAGTTTCTGAACTACAGACATGCCATCAAATATGTGACAAATTTTTTCACCGCTACTGCTGTTAAAAGTAGCGGTGAAAAGTAGTTTCTCTCTTCTGTACTGTAGCTTTCGATTATTTCTCCTAAAGCACTTTTATTTGAGGGTGTAGCTAAACATACCATTTGCAACAAGCGACATGGGATATGTTAGTTGCTAGCTCATGTTTGAAAATTTCCTTATTATGTATACTTCTTCTCATTTCTTCTTCCGCAAGTAAAATTTATCAATGCTTCCTCCCCAATTTTGCATGCATTTAGAAGTGATTGTTCCATTGTTTTACTGAAAATAGTAGGTATTTATGGATATTTATAATAAATTATCTTCATTGTGAGAAAACACCTGGAATAAATTTAATTGATCCTGTATATTTACCTATTATTTACAAGAACTAACGTTTCATGGATATTAAACAGAGCCATAATATTTTCAAATAAGTTTACTTGCCGCGCTTATTATGCACCTATCCTGGCGTATTACGAGGATAAGGGGAAGTGCGGGGTGAGAGAGGGTGATCGGCAGTTGGAGCGCTGGCCAACAGTTCGAGCGAGAACTCGAGCGTCTTGATTATGCATCGCTTTACAATTATTAACTTTTCTCATTAATTATTAGGTATAAAATTATGAAAATAAGACCACATTAATCACAAATAGTGGAGCAACAATTATTTATAAGATCATTTTTCGATCAGAGTTGCCGCTTTTGAGATAATCGTTGATAAACAGCCGAAGTATTAAAATTGAATTAATTTTTCAGCCACTTCGAACGGAGATATCGCTTCTTGAAGACCGCCTGGCTCCATAAGAGCCAACGCTTTTCAAGATCGGTTTTCATTTTTTTACAGGCAAACGGCTACAAAATATTGCGTGGAAAAAATACCAAAAATTTGTATCAGTTCTATACTATCGATTTATAGAAAAAACTCGAAAATTTTGGATAGCGCCCTTTTGCACAGGACGATTACTGGACGAATTTTTTTGGGCTATATTAATGACATAAGCTTCCATTTGCCACAGGTCGCAGCTTTTAATCTTGAAAGGCCCACAGGGTGACACGTTTCACCCTATTCTGCACTCTACTATAATAAGGACTATACGATTTATGCCTGAGTGGTGGGCTTTTGTTCTTCATGAACTGTATAAATTTTATTCTCTCCGACCATTTTGTGATCTTGTTTGTTTCCAGCCATGTAGATAACATATTCTCGATGTCTTGGTTCGCTGTTTAAACGGAACCTTGTACAATTTTTGGTTCATTCCACATGTGGCCAAACTCTTCAATTACTTTATTAACGAATTCGCGCCCATTAATTGTCACTGTATAATATGCACGGGGCTTCAAATATTGTGAACACATCCAACAAATAATGGTATGCAACTTCCTCGGCACGTTTAGTTTTTAGTGCCCTAAGCTGCACAAACTTCGTGAGGTTCACAACTTGTCGCTGCGTGTCACCCCACACGGTGCGCTTCTCCCCGCACTACCACAGGTTTAGGATTTATTAGATTTACCACTCGTGTGTGAAAATTATTAATAATTACCGGTCAATGTGATAAATTTATCACATTATTTCCAATTAATCACACTGACCGTATCAGGTATATTTTTTGTAGAAAATTAGACGATTAAACTACTTCGGTATTTAAAATTTTTTACTTGCCGTGACCTAAAAAATCCATGATCTACGCCAATGAAATAACGTCATGAATAATTTTAGTATTACACTTTTTATCCCATAAAACTATGACGTCATACCAAATTTAATCAAAATCGCTTCAGCGGTTTAGCTTTAATAATCAATTAAAATTTTTGAATTGACAGTTTGACATCTCCTAGCGGCCAAACCGAGAAACTTTGTATTAAAGATAAGTTGACCTAAATCGATTTCGTTTCACCCTAGGTACATTTAGTAGTGACCTGTAAAGTCAATTCAACCCTGCATAAATAGTTGAATAGACTGACACGAACATCCATGGCGAGACTCGGATTCGAACCCAGTCAGTGGCAGTCTTAATGACTTGGTAGTCTGCACTCATAACCCGCTGAGCTACCGCCCGCTTCAATGTTACTTTTATAAGATTATAGTAGTTTTATGATGATACTTCCACTAACAGTTTATGAAGAAAAAATTTCAGATCCAATTTTTTTCGATGAACATGTTTATAATTATTATTATCACTGGACTATAATCTAATCAATCCTATAGTTAAACTAATAGCTATTAGAAAATATCAAAATTAAAACCAAATTAAATAAATTATTAAAATGAAACGTAATTCTATGCTAAGAAATCCTATACTAGTTTGTGGATTTATTATATGAATGACTTTTAACAAATATCTTGAACTGGAAGTATTTTCTTTTATCAATAGAGAGATTTCTTTATTTTTTTTATCTACGAGTGATTCATAAAATGCACTTTTTTAGACGTTTCTTAGTTCATAAAATGTATAATTATCTTGAAGAGTGAAATAAAGTATTTCGGGTGAAATAAAGTGGTTCATTATTTAACGCTAAATCTGACAAGTTACTGCACGACGAAGTGATGATGAACCAAGTACAGTACAAGTTCTAGTCAGCGGAGCGGCTCGATTCGGCGATCGCTGATACACGAGACGCTGATCGCTGGATTACATTATTGCATCCCGACGCCAACCGCTCCTAATACTTGTGTTGCTCCGTGCTCGGCTTGTTGACACCATGCACCTATACTAGAGAACCGTCGTAGTTTATTAGCAGAGCGCCAGATCTATGCACAATTAATATTTTGTGTTTTGTGTCGTTTAATTATACCTAAAATGGATACCATTGTAGATGATTCAATGAATGAAATATCTTCTACCCCAGAAGAAATTATTTTTCAATCAAATATGGCTGCACAAAATCTCTTAGGTACCTACCTCAAAAATCTAAAGAAGCGTATATTAAGCAATATGTCACCTTTATGAACTGACGTGATGAAAAAAGCGTTAATAGCTTCAAAGAAACACTTACATAAGATATGAATGCATTGGAAAGTTTTTTTTTTATAATAATAACTTTCCGTTCTAATTTAAGTCACTCGTAGATAAAATTTTGTATGCAACATATGCATAAAGTGCCTTTTTTTCACTTCTGGGATTGCCGCATTCGCCTGCGGCTCATGCGGTCAAACTTCCCAGTCGTGAAAAAAAGTACCACTTTATGCACTTGTTGCATAAATAACTATTTTATTACTTTGATCGAAGGAGCATAATTATTTATTACATATTTATTATTCAATTCTTCTCTGTTGCGAAATGAATTATTGTACTGTTAAATATAAAGTCATATTCCTATCCTCGAATATAAACAGCTATGATTGAACGAAACGAAGAAAAACCTTCTTGCCCATCAATCGCAGAAATAGTGTATTTATATGCGATTCAATTTTGAACATTTTCACCGCTTTTTAAATTGGCTTTCTAAAATATTCCAGAGTCAGGTCATATTAGCGTAGTGGTATTATACTGTGAAAAAATTTCTATGAAAATTTAATTTCATTTTGTTTGGAAACATGTCTTTTAAAATGGATTTTTAAATTTAACAAAACAAAAAAAATTGGCAAAATTTAACAATTATTTTGTCTTTTTTCCTATGCTCGCCACTGGCTAACTTTACTCAAAAAATTCTATTTTTTTCACTATCTTTAATAAATTCGACTTTTAAATTTTAGAGGAATAATAGCATCATGTAAAAATATTCGAATATCTCCGCCATTTTTCTTATTTGCTTCTTGAAATTTTTCAGAGTTAAGAGTTATTATAGTGGTATCCAGTATAGTGGTCTACTGGAATAATTTCAGTTCAGTTCCTTCGAAAATAGGCTCATAAACGGTTATAGAAATTGAGCCATTTTTACCCTTTTCCTACCCACGCTACTGGCTTCTTAATAGAAATAATGCAAAATTTTATTACATTAATTCAAATTTCAAACAATTTTCTTCCAATCATGTTAATTTCGTTTAACATTTTTCGTTTCTAACTTGCTTACTTGCTTATTTAGGGGTTCAAAATCTAACCATTTTTCCTAGAATTGAAAAGGTCGCAATTTTGGAACAGCTATACCGATTTTACTCAAATGCAGTACCATACGATTACTGGAGACTATCTTACTACCAAAAAAATTTCAGCACCCTAGATTGAAAACTGCGATCTGAAATGAGATGAAAAAAACCGGATTTCTGGAACTTTGAAAGGACACCTGTGGAAGTAACGCAACTTTTGGGATTTTTGTTTTATTTTTTTTTTTCAATAGAAAATCCAATATCATACCAAAGTTTTACAAGGATCTGAAATTTCGTTCACTAATCTTGAAAGATAAAGATACAGGAGCGTTTTTAAAATCGAAATTTCGCGATTTTGGAAAATATATAACTATACAGTGTGGCCCATTTGTTCTTGAAACAGCCTGTATAATCTTAATTTATGGTGGGATTTTAAAAGGCTTTCTATTAAATCATAGAGCTTGATAAACTATATTTTGGGAGCAAAAAGCGTCTCATTTCTACAAAATTCGAGGCCTACTAGATCAATGTTTACTTGTAAAACATCAAATATCATATTAGCGATTTTTTTTAAACTAGGCACGCCACAGGATTCACCAGCACTCAAAACGGTACTATACTAAATTTTATTGGAAATGTCAGAGTAGGATCTTGCAGTTATTTTAGAAATTCATAATAATACTCTGAATTTTCATAAATTTATTCGAAAAGGCCAAAGTATCTAACGGTCAAAAGTGACAAATAAATTCCTCAATAGAATATTATATCATCATAGAATAACATTTTGCAGATGAATGATTCTTTGAACTGACAAATCTTCTTTTAGTAACTGTGATTGAGCTATTTTTGGAGGAATCGAACTGAAGTTTTTACAGTAGACAAACATACTAGTAACCTTTAATCTTAAAAAATTTCAGAAAGCCTATTTAAAAAGCGATGAAAATATTCATAATTAAATCGCATAAAAATACACTTATCATGCGGTTGATGCGCAAGAAGTTTTTTTGCTTTTGTAACAATCCGTGATATTTTTGCGAATGAAATGAGAATACAATTTTGAATGCATTGCCGTAAAAATTTTGTTTTAGAATTTACAAAATTTTTGATCCTTTGATTAACAACTAAACCAGGAACTATTCTTTTCCAGGCAACTCAATTGGTAGTAATTGGTATACTCTTTAGTAAATGTTTTCCAATGAGCCTTTTCAAATTTGCATTGACAAAAATTGAAAAAAAATGCCTTGTTGATAAAGAAAAGAACGAAAAAACAAAAAAACAAGTTTATTCCATGCCGGAAACATGAGAAGACTCTGCCAATTCAGGAATATCTCGCTAATAAGTGGATATAAACTGCTAGAAAAACCCTTCATCGATAATAAATGAGCAACAAAAAATCCTATTTATACAAAACACATACCGCTCTGACCGTGTGATATTATCATTTGAGGTGGTAAGCACGAGAGATAGTGCGATCAATTCGAATGAAAATTTTTATCAAATTATCACTTTCTACATAATTTATGAAAATCGTTACAGGAAAACTTAGCGTCTTATTCCGAGAAATTTTGGATAAAAACTGCTTAAGATTTATCACCTGACTGAGTCGGGAACGGAAATAACGGAAATTTTTCATATACAGGGTGATCAGTAACTCGCGCACTCAGAGCATGCTGCGATAAACTTCACTTTTTATCAATAGTAAATTTTCTTACTACAGTGTTGTAAGTTCTTTTCTTCCAAAATATGACCATTTTTGTAAAAAAACGTGAACTGAACATTTGAATAAGTTCGGGTTAGATGGTATTGTTATTATTTTTATTTCCATAGCAAACTTCAAATTTCGTTCAGATTTAGGTATGGTATCGATTTCCAACATTCTCAATTCCTTTGTAAAGAGGTTTTGTGGAAAAAAATTGATGAATTATGGTATCCGTTCCAGACATTATAGTAACCTGAATTTTTCATTAATTTTTATCACGGTTATTGAAAAAATTACCTTTAAACTTGAATGAAAAAAAATATGTAACTTGAAAACCAACAAACTGTTGGATTCAATTTTTTTTGCAGAATATCCTTAATTTTAATGGGCTCTATATCACCCTGTATTCGGAGTGCGCGAGTTACTGATCACCCTGTATCCTGTGAAGAAAATTGCCAGATTTTTAATCACCCTGTATAAAAATTTCACCACACAATAGGATAGTATATGAAAAATTAGGATAGGGACACATAAGCCGTTTTCCGATAGTGGAGCCGTTGCCGATGTACTGCTTTTAAAATGAGAAACTGCGATTGTCAGTATCTTATAACTCATAACCTACTCATTTTAGACTGCAACTGTAAAAACCATTTTTATTGGATTTCACGGAAAATATGAAGAAACTAAAATTTGCAGGGTGTCCTATTTAAAAAAACAACCTTCACCTTCAAATGACCATGAAATTTGTCCACAACAATGAAATTTGGCAAAGTCATCAGTACAGTCAGATGACCCCCATTGTCTTGAACAGTTTTTGTCTGTACAATTATATTTGTACCGTGTTGGCTGAATGATACTCTAGGTATAGGATATTATTACGTGGACATGGATAAGATACCTATTAGAATACATGGGATCGCAAAAAAGAAGGTGATAGATAAGTGATGTTGTCTAATCTGTCAATTGTTAATTAATTTGTCCTGACGCAAGTTGCAAATTGTTGTCCCTTCTTTTATTTCTGTATCAATATGACATTACAGATTCTCTATCCTCTCTTAATGCGCACACATCCTATCTACGCATACGGCTATCTTTTCCTGAGCATGCTACGTAATGAATGTACCTAGCATCATGCAGACAACACACAAGGTATAATAAGCAACATTCAACTTCTAGACACTTCGGTCTTGTATCTCTTTAGGTACTGATTGATACCCAAAGTGATAAATTTTCGCAGACATGGCGTTAAAGAAAGTCGTCGATTTTGAAAATATGAAACCTTTTCATATAACTCGAAATGTGCTTACGTGGCACTTTCTATTACCTCCAGAAGATCAAATGCAATCAGTCACACGAAGTAGAATTAAAGCTGTGATTTTGGTGTTGGGTAATGTTATATTTTCACTTGTACCTTTAGGGTACCTCGCTTCTGAAGAAATTAGACGTAAGTATCTCAATTAATATATTATTATGAGGTACCTATACATTAATATTTTTTTTTTATTGGCATATCCTATTATAATACTAAAGTATGAGTGGATATAAAGTTACTTAAAAACATGCGCGATTTAGACGGAGTGCTCGAAATATATCAACCGTTTGAAAGACCCGTTATCCACGAATACTTTACGCTGGTTTTTATTACTTATTGGTATACATTTTGAAATCATAAATTATTAACAGCGGGTTTTATAAAGGCTCATTAGGTTAACCGGCAGATTTCTGTGGCCATTTCTGAAGAAGATATCGAGTCCAAGTGGATATTTTTAAATTTTATGCATTCTTGACATGAAAGTAATTAAAAAATGTCAATAAAAGTCATTTGACGTCGATATTAGCTTCAAATACGAGCACAGAAATCTGCCCGTTAGACTAATGAGCCTTTATAATATTGGCTGTTGTTAATTAAGATTTTCAAATATCTGTCAGTAATATTTGATTTGGTACTTATTTCGGTTGGCATAATAATTAAGAAGATGACATAAGGCATTGTAGACCGACACGTTTGTCTGATTATACGTTGATGTTGTCCGTGGTAACTTTAAAACAAGCGCGTGTTTTAATATTTGATTTAAACACGCTCAGATGTTTTCTAAACAATCTAATAGTGTATACCTAGATGATCAAAATGATTAGTTGAAAAACGCTTGAGCGTGTTTGAATCCAATATTTAAACACACGCGTGTTTCAAAATTACCATGAGCAAAATCAACGTACCTAACCGAAGAAACGTGTCGGTCAATAAAGCCTTATATCAACTTTTTAGTTGTTGATCTAACCGGAAGTAGGTGTAGGTATATAGTGGAACTGGAAGACCTTGTAAAGTCAACTAAAATATGAGGTACTGACAAATTATATTAGAAAATTTTAAGTTTTCAAGACCTTCATAGCAATTAAGTATTCATTCTTTAATATACCAACCATTATGTATTACAGGCTCAATCATAAGGTTATACTGATTATAGCATGCGAGAAAATTTCTGAAGACTGCAAACTGATTACGCCCGCCTAAATGACACATATGACGTTTTATTTCATTTTGCTTCTTAACAAATTTTCAATAATTTTCATAAGCTTTAAATTTTCTAATGACTACAACTGTAAATTGACAATAATTATTATTAAATGTAGTCAGTAGAACATTTCGTTAATTCTGACATAAAATGTCACTCAGCAATGTTAAAGTTGTTTGAGATAACTTTTTTTTTTATTTTTTCTAAGCAACTTAATTATACGCTCTCAGTTCTATAAGGTAGTTTATACGCCATAGGACTAATAAAAGCTTAATCAGGTTATAATTTGAAGGTATCTAATAGTTTTTTATGTACCTAGGGCTAAGTACTACTATAGGTATATTAGATGATTATAAGAGCTCGGTTATATCTATGCAAGAAAAATTAAAAAATATGCGCTTATAGAGGGTGTTAGTAAATAAGTGCGACAAACTTCAGGGGGTGATTCTGCATGAAAAAATAATGACATTTTGCTATGTAAACGTATGTGCACAAATGTTTCGTTTTCCAGATACGGGGTGTTATATAGGTTTTCTTAAAAACTGACGATTTATTTATTAATTTGCTCTGAAACCGGTCGAGATATGTAAATGAAATTTAGTGGGTTTTAAGAGGAAGTAATTGCGCATTTCTTGACATACAATTAATAATTTTATGTTTATCAGAGGCGCGCATATGGGTGATGAGCTCAATTAAAAATATATACAGGGTTAGAACTATTTAAAGGGCCACTACAGGGATATCCTAAACCATTGAAGATACGAGGTCGGTTAAATTAGAGAAAAGTTGCGCTATTTTGTGGCCATCTCGAATCCGTCAAAACATGCAAGATATCTGTGACCGTTCCTGAAATATCCTGAAAAAACTGAAAAATCGAGATATCTTATTTTTGCCATATCTTTCGTGCCATTGGAAATTAATGAATAATTTTTCGTAGGCTTACATAAGCCGTTATGAGCTATTCATTTGACGTTTCAAAAATTTTCAAAGCCGACTATGATCCCAGAGTTTTCATAGTCAACTTTCGTTTTTCTTATGGCCGCCATATTATTTTTTTATGTCGTTCGATTAGAAAAAAATAATGTTAACCAAAAATTAATAAATTTTAGAAAAAAACAATTGGAAAATTTTTATTCTTCTTTTTTCAAAGAAAAACAGAAAATTTTTCGCTGAAATAGGTCAATATGAAGTCATACTGCTTGCATTATAGTTTTTTAATTTCTCTATGATATTCGGTCTAAAAAGTTCCTTTTTTTTTAGAAAAAAAAGAACAAAATTTTTTTTCATTTATTTTTTGAAGTTTATTAGTTTTTGGTTTCCATTATTTTTTTCATTACGAACGAAATAAAAAAACAATATGGCGGCCATACGAAAAACAAAAGTTGACTATGAAAACTCTGGGATCTAGTAAGCTTTGAAAATTTTTGAAACGTCAGATAAATAGCTTATAACGGCTTATGTAAGCCTACGAAAAATTATTTAATAATTTCCAATGGTAAGAAAGATAATGGCAAAAATAAGATTTCTCAGTTTTTTCAGGATATTTCAGGAACGGTCCCAGATATCTTGCATGTTTTGACGGATTCGAGATGGCCAGAAAATATTAGCGCAACTTTTCTCTAATTTAACCGACCTCGTATCTTCAATGATTTAGGATATCCCTGCAGTGGCCCTTTAAATAGTTCTAACCCTGTATACAGGGTGTTGATTTTCAAAACGGGCCATAGGGAATAGAGTATAGCATTGTAAAATGTAAATGTTGCTTAGTTTAACGTTACATTTTAATAATATGGACAAAAATAATTGTCAAAACGTAGAAACGTCATTATGTATTGTTTAGGCAAGGCATGCTATTTTGTGATTAAACATTAACAATTACTTGAATGTTTACTGAAGAATTTTAGAAAACAACGTGAAATTAAATTACTTTCTGATGTCAAGCGTTATGCGCAATAATTTTAGCTACATTTTGATACCAAAACCATTTCTGTCAGTTTAAACGGCGAGCAGGAATCCTCAAAAACCACTATCGCATTGCTAATCCCCTATGGCCCGCTTTGAAATTCAACACCCTGTATATACAGGATGGTTCAGGTTTTACATTGTTAACTCTAGGGAACGATAGAGAATCGAAAAATAATATGAGTTTGCTTCATGAAATATATTCGTGAAATGCTTCGTTAAGAAAATACAGGGTGTTAAAGTTTTAAGAAAAAATTCGTATTTTTGAAATATAAAAAAATTGGCTGATTGAAATAATTTGAAATTTTAAACAGTAGTTGTGCTAATTGAAGTACATGATTTGATACTTCCGATGAAAAATTATTCAATCCAGTGGCGGAGATCTGGGCTTGTTCTTACCTTTTTAATAAATAATTTGCACGCCACTGACTTTAATACAAACTTGTAATTTCTGATCTCTGCTACTATAGAGTGAAGAATTTTTCATCGGAAGTATCAAATCATGTACTTCAATTAGCACAACTACTGTTCAAAATTTCAAATCATTTCAATCAGCCAATTTTTTATATTTCAAAAATACGAATTTTTTCTTAAAACTTTAACACCCTGTATTTTCTTAACGAAGCATTTCACGAATATAGTTCATGAAGCAAACTCCTATTATTTTTCGATACTTTAAACAGCATACTCACTTGTCAGGTTAAGATCTTCCGTAAAACATAAAAATTACTATTGCATGAGAGGACTGAATTACACATGTGAAAACCTCTAAGACACGGGGTGAAAATTAACAAATTATTGATGTATACTGTTTTGCGTGTATAGGTACAAGATGAAAGGCACCCACAGAAATAAGACAAACAAATTTAAACCATATTCAAAAGGAATGATGGGGTTTTATGAGTTGAAGACTCGTTGAATTTAAATAATTAACATTTTTTGAGAAGAAGATAAAACGGATGAACCGACGTGAAGCGTCGATCACCGGAAAGTAAGAGAAATTCTATAAGGTTAGATTGTCGGTCTGGTCAGCATCTCCATCCCGCTCCTTTGAAGGTTCGTGTGACAAATGAATAAGACAGGTAAATTTTCAGGATGGCAAGCAAGTAAAAGTCACGAGATTAAAGAAGAAGAACAGAACCGACAAAAGTCCAATAAAATGACTGTGATATCAATCAATCATTCATAAAGTGTTGTCATGAATGTCATTTGAATCAGGTCCATTTGTTTGCTTACTTTATTAAAATTATTACAAGTAAATAAAAACAAAATGAAAATCTTAAACTGCAAGAAATAAGAAATCACAGATTGGATGAAATAATTAAAACAATCATTTAGTAAAAATGTCATTGAAATGTTAAAAACAATTAAAGGAGAGAACTAGAGAAACATCCCGAGAATTAAAACAATTATTATCTATAATAATTATTACTGTCCATCGTTGTAAAAAAATGTTGGTAAAGTTTTATATAAGGGTGTGAAGTTGAATAAAGGGTTGATCTCTGTTGGTTTAAACATACGTTTTTTGTGTCTGTAGTGTCCTATCTATTTCAAAAATCTCGAATAAGTTCAAAAGAAGTACTCTATATTGGTGGTATGTTTAAGAATGGTTACTCTCTGTCCTGGTCAAAAGTATGATTGTTATATGAATTTTTTCATATATGAATGAATTTTTAATTTATTTTCATCACGGTTATTGCAAAATTAGCTTTAAACTCGGATGAGAGAAACTCTGTAACTTGAAAACCAACCATTGTATTAAATTTTTTTTTCCAGAATACAGGGTGATTCATGAGTGACCTTACATAGACCAATGGTGCTAGGCGGACTTCAAGGCGGGTCGAAAACCACAAAAGAAATTTTTTTTGTGTGATTGGTTAAGAAGTTACAGGGTGTTTTATGTCTCAGGTACAAAACTTTGATAGGCGATATTTCGGAAACGGCTGGAGATATTTTGTAGAAATTTACTAGGAATGGTGCATTCCGGAAACTCATCAAAACCGCATTCTGAGTTAATTAAAAATCCAGGACCGGACTTGAAAATTTTTGCCCCCATGGTCTTTGTTGAAAAAGTTTATTTTCTGACCGGGCTACTGAAAAACTGTCATTGAATTTGAAAAGATAAGAAAAAACTCTATAGAAATCATTCCTCAATTTGAACGGCACACCCAAACCGTCTCGAAAAAAAAATGTCAAAGTAAAACTTCTCAGTAAATTATCGTTTTCGAGCAGACATATTTTACTGAATGTTCGTCTGAATTCCTTAAAATTTATTTTTTGACTTGTTTCTGTGGGAAAAATGTCAGTGTATATTAAATGTTATCAATATTAATGTTATAAACGGTTCTCAAAATGTCCTTTACCAACTTCAATACATTTCCTGTAGCGTTTCCATAAATTTTGGTTTGCTTTTTGAATTATTTGCCTGTTGTTTCTAATTTCATCAGCAACTACCAGTATTCGCGTCCTGAGCTCTTCTCTGGTACTTACTTCCGTTTTTTAGACTTCCTGCTTCATATGGCCCCATGGGTAATAGTCTAAAACAGTGAGGTTGGGGGACCTAGGTGGTCAGGAATGAGGGCCGCCGCGCCCGAACCAACGATTGCACTGAGAAAAATGTCAGCGTGGAATAGCATTAAATCATGTTCTTCCTGACTTGTTTAATGGTGAAACTGGGACTAAATTCCACAAGTACGTTTTGCCATGCCTAGTAATGTATAACGCATAAGGCTATATGGACAGTATAAGCACGCGTATCGTGACGTCTAAGGGCAGCAAGGAATATCATGATATCCCTGGCCTTCCTACTTGTATCATGCAAAATGCTAGAAGAACGTTTCGCCATGCACAGAACGTAAAACGCATAAGGCTGCTGGTACAGTATAAGCAGGCTAATGGTAATGTCTAATAGCATTTCAAACAGTCTGTAAATCTAGCTGTTCAGCAATGGATTCACAACAGTAAGGATAATACACACTGCCGGTCATGGAGAATTAAATAGAAATTTCTGCGTAAGACTCTTTCCTTTGGCATGGCAGAACTCCATGTGATGATTTTTTTAGCAGTTACCAGTTCACTGAAAGGCAGTGTACAACATTTTTTCAAGCAGAGCGTATTGCTGGTATCACCAGATGCAGCACTTTGATATTAAAAAGGTCACTCAAGTATTTAAATAATAGACAGTCACTATTTGACTGCAAGATAAATTATTTCCTGGCATATTTAAAGGGAGGCGCAAGATAAAAATCGCTTGCAAGCCTTTGGATACTCACTGAAACGATACTTACTTTACACTCAGCACTGAACTGGCATTAGGTCTGTTTGCTGTAAGTAGTTGCCAATTTAATTCTATCGGTATTTTTTCAAGTTGATAACATAATAATTAATTAATTAACTCAAATTACTTATAAATCATATATCCACATCATCCTTCTAATTTAAAATGTAATAATTCATCCGAAATTATAATTAACTCAAAGCTTAAAACATACATTTGATTTTGGAGAAAATTTCTAAGTAGATGTCAAATAAGTATTTTAACTGAAATTGTGTAATTTAACTCTCAGTAATTTTTAAAAAGAATTAGAATTTATTAGAACTAGAATTAGGATAGGAATGTTGCAAATAAAACTTAGGTTTTAATGCATAAAATTTTTATTGAAAAACATTCAAACAACATATTTAATTAATCATTATAAGAGAAAAAAAACTAATTATTTAATTCAAAATAAATATACAGGGTGATCCCGAAATGGTGGACACTGATAGCATCACAGCATTCATTGTGGATTTTACGGAGTAATCAATTAACTTTTTCTCCAGAATGGTTTCTTTAAAAAGATATGATCAACCTTTCTTCAGGAAAAAAATAGTGTGCAGGTCTAAAATACCCAGACAGATATTACCTACCATGGAAACAGATGAAGTGGCAAGTTCAGCAAAGTTTCAAAACATTTTCGTTGCGGGGATACCATAGACGATAATATTATTCAAAATATATTACCAATCCGTTGTTTTAAGTTCGAATTCGAATAACGATGCCATATTGGCAAATTTTATTCGACTCTCCAAGAATTGGTAGAGTTTGAATGCCTCTAATTCCGTTACCGTTAATAATAAAAAAAAACAAACAAACGTTTTCGTAATATAGTTATGGGAGATAATGTGTTTTGTCAGTGGAAGTTATTTAAATTTGACTGTCATTTTTATTTAAATTTTAGAAAAAGCACACCCTATATGTCGGTAACGAAGCCGAGGAAACCATTTTTGTTTTAAATTTACAGTCTTTCTAAACAACCTCTACAACACCCTGTATACCTACCATGTTCACCATTTATCACACTATATAGGCATTCTCAATAAATTAAATTAATTTAAAGGCATTAAGTAACGTACATTTCAAGGTTCACCATGACTGCATGTTAACATATTTGACACATAAGAAAGTAAGGAAGCTGCATCAAGGTAGTAGGACATATACATTGTGAGCAAAATAATGTAAATTGAACTCGACAGTTTTTAACATTTTGCAGAAAAAATCACACTGTCACTGCGACTCACATGTACTTCTCTAATTTTTCCAAAGAACGGTTGAAATGTTTCATCACACAAATCTACAGTAACGTTTTCATTTTGCTCACACTATAATACTTGCAACAAGACACACACTAAATTATTACGTATATCTATGGTAAAATTGGTATAGGTATTATAGTCGGGGAAACACAGTCGAACAATGCAATAATAACACGGAAATCATCGATTATAAGTATGTTCGCGTAGGTACCTACCACTTGAAATAAAAAATGTCAAAAACGCATCCGCGTCGATGTACCACGCACAACTTGCAAACAACTACTAACACTAAGTCAAGCAACGCTAAATTATTATTATAAACAGGACCAAAGATTCCATCGCGCAATCGCACCCGCGTACACTTTTCACGCGTCCCGGGACTTCACACGGCTTTCCACAGTATTTCACATAACTTACCGAACTTGCTTACTGCTCAGATTTACCAAGAACGCAGATATACCTTTGTTAACGTTTTTACTGATTTTACTATCAGAATAACAGTGCAGCAGCGGCAGTTTAACTGCACGAAATATAATATTATGAATTCCCATGTGTATAATGGAGTTCCTTACTGCGTTGCAGGACAAGAATCTAACATCATTTATTCTGCAGAAACGTTACACACAATTAAAATCAGGGAGGACGCTAGGTAACGGTAATGGTATTACGGCCGTACTTTTTCTCGAAATTGTGTCTCTACAAACCTCAATATTTGTTATTACCAGGCAAGAATGACCATGAACAATTATTTTCCGGCATATTTTCACGTAAGAGAAAAATAGCGATCACTCTGCTTAGCAGCACCAGATTGTAACGCCAATAATTCTGCAGAAACGTTACACAGTTAAAATCAGGGAGGATGCTACGTACCGTTTATGATAATGGTGTTTTAGAAAGACAACGTGAGCGACATCCAGGTAATGGTATTACGGTAATACCATTTCTCGAAATTGTGTCCCTACAAAACTCAATATCTGCTATACGGTTGTCTTATTCGTATTAAATGTGTTTCAGCCAGATTTAATGATGCTGCATACGTAGTACTGCAAATACCGTTCTACCATTCTGGCTGGACAGAAAATTTTTCTCAGTGTGGGGTACTCATTGTGGAGATGCTCTCTGACTTGTCGAGAAAAATGCGGTGGTGCCCCATCTTGCTGGAAGGAAAGAGCACGCCTGTTCACGTTCGCCTCTGCAAGCAAGCTGGGCAAAATGACTTGTAGGAAAAGTAAATAAATTTCCCCCGTGAGCCGCCCAGCAAAAAATGGGGTCCTATTAGGGTATCATTTGCAATGCCACACTGCACATTTATAGAACATCTGTTGCGAGTTCTTCTGAACAACAGAGCGCGAATTTTCATATGCCCATAGGTGGGAGTTTTTTTTTATTCGTTACACCATCCCGCGTGAACTGAGCTTCGATCAGTACACAAAATTCTACGCAGTCCATTCAATGGAACTTCATTGAATGGTTGAAGCCTCTGTACACTTTGTACGTGACAGGGATGGCATCCGCTCTTCTTTTTTCCAAAGTTCGCCATACTCTTGATTGAGAAATGCTCAGTGCTTGCCCAATTCTTCGCGTACTTGTACTTGGATTTACTGCCACCATCTCCACGATGTTTTGATGGCTCACATTTTCCAATTGAGGTTCAGCATTCCTTTGAACTCAGGGAAATATGCCGTGGTTTCGAGAAAATTGGAAAACAGACGCGAAACGTTACATGGGCCGGTGTTCTTCGATTGTGATCTTCTATGGTATTCTCTCGCAGCTGCTCTTGAATTTTCATTGCAGAAACCATACACAAACATAATGTCTGGTATTCGTTATTAGTGAAATGATTTGTGATTATTAGTGAAATCTGAAAATTTTGTAGTTGACACATGATTTCCCAGTAATAAAGCTTTGCCTTCTGTCCAACATTTTTCCCACAGAAACAAGTCAAAAAATAAATTTTAAGGAATTCAGACGAACATTAAGTAAAATATGTCTGCTCGAAAACGATAATTTACTGAGAAGTTTTACTTTGACATTTTTTTTTCGAGACGGTTTGGGTGTGCCGTTCAAATTGAGGAATGATTTCTATAGAGTTTTTTCTTATCTTTTCAAATTCGATGACAGTTTTTCAGTAGCACGGTCAGAAAATAAACTTTTTCAACAAAGACCATGGGGGCAAAAATTTTCAAGTCCGGTCCTGGATTTTTAATTAACTCAGAATGCGGTTTTGATGAGTTTCCGGAATGCACCATTCCTAGTAAATTTCTACAAAATATCTCCAGCCGTTTCAGAAATATCGCCTATCAAAGTTTTGTACCTGAGACATAAAACACCCTGTAACTTCTTAACCAATCAAACAAAAAAAAATTCTTTTGTGGTTTTCGACCCGCCTTGAAGTCCGCTTATCACCATTGGTCTATGTAAGGTCACTCATGAATCACCCTGTATTTAATTGTTTAACTGATTTTACTGATTTAACTAATCATCATGTAGATAGGTTACGGTGTACACACTACCCGCCGTTGCTGCTACTGAAAACGACACAGTTCTTGGGTTTTTAGCATAAGGTTTTAGTTTCACCGGCGGCCGCCGCCGAGGCGTTACTGTTGCATCTAGGTTGACTGCCGGCCGCCGAGGCCCCGGTAAATATGATAAAATGAGTACTTGATCAGCTGAGTGGCTGTTTTTGTGATATATATTTTAATCAATGCATTAATATACATAATATTATATAAATAAACTATAATTTATAATAAAATAAATTTTAAAGCTTTAGAGCACACCGGTGGCCGAGTGGTTCGGTGGGCGATCAGCTGAATCACTGGACCCGGCGGACTGAGTTCGATTCTCGGTGAAGCTCTGGGTGTCTGTGTTGTCCTTTCTATACTATTTAATGGCATACTTGAGGCTGGATAATGTTGGCAAATAGCTCAAACCCATAATTAAGCACTATTTGTAAAAATTGGGTTCTGGTAAAAATGGTAAATAAATAAAACAACAAGCTTGAAATCAATATAATTTGTAAACTTTTTTCATCATAAAGCTTCTTTTGTTTCTTTGCCACCTTACCTTACTGGACAAGTAAATGTCGAAAGACATTATTCCCCTTGTCTTTTCTTCTCAAAATTTTTCTTGTAATCTGTCTCCCTACAATCACGGGCACTTTCCTGACTATGTTTGTGGTAAAACTTGGACCCTGCGTCAAAGAACAAAGGTTTCAGTACCACAAATTTATTTGCGAAAAACTACACTTTATCTGTAATTAATCACTAATATACATCTTCAATAATATTCGGATGCTATTGATGTTGACGCGAATTCACGTGAAATCACCGTGTCGTAGATCAACCGGTCTGGATTGCGTCGTGGCGATTGCCACTTTAATTAATATCGCAGAATTACCGTTTTTATGTTCTTCTCCTAAACCATAGCTCATGAATTTGACGCTAAAACCCATTATATTTCAAGACCAATAATAATAGAATTTATTTATTTTTACAACTAGAAGGAACAGAAGCGCCGCGCGGTGATCGCGATGATACTAAAATCTCCGCCAGGCGAGTGTGCCATTTCAGAGCAGCTAGTGTATGTAACCGTGACCTAGCTAGATCGTGGTAGATACTTACATAATCATAATTCCTCATTTTTTTCAGACAAGGAATGGATGCAAATGAGTTCATCGTTAGCAGACGCTCTCTGTTTTATAGGCTTATGTTCGGCTTACGTAATAGGTGTTTCAGTACAGCATCATCTTGTTTGGTTAATCGAGAATACTCCGGAACATTCAGAATATGGTATACCAGAAAAATTTTTCAAAGAGCGTCACCGCGTAAATTTGCTAGCCTTTATATGTTATATCTACATAAATTGCTGTTGCATAAGTAAGCAACTTCTTGCTTATTTAAACGAAGATAATTGCAAAAAAACAATATCAAAATACAGATTTGACGTATTATGCAACGCGTTTGTGCCTGTCGCATGGCTTTTCGATGCTGATTCTTCGTGGCTGAAATTCTTTTGGAAGTCGGCCCAATTCGTATTCGCATATCACATATTTGGAGGAATTGCTGAAGGTGCTTACATGCTTTATGAAATGAGCTCTTATATAGTAATTCGAGTTAGACATTTAAACAGCAAGTTGCTTGTAATGTTCGATTCCGAGTCGAAAAGTATTCAAGCAGCTAACTTTTTAGAATGTGTTAAGATACACAAAGTAGCTTACGAGTAAGTCAATGTGGGAATAAAGTGATTGCACTTAATCATTCTTGTTCTTTTTTAGACATGCGATGGCATTAGATTCAACTTTCAGCCCTATCATGTTGGTTCATTTTACTGCAACAGCAATCATTTTAGGTTTATATTCAAACCTAATATTAAAAGTGAGTAATGCGCGGATCTGTGTTGTGAAAGTCGCATTGCCAATAAACTTTTTGTCGCGTTTTTTTTTCAGAGAATTACTGAAGAACTTACCCTCGAAGTGGTGGCAGATGCAATGTTTTTTTTTGCATGGCTTTTGAGAAGATCAAAAGCGTGGTTAGTTAAATTAATAATTATTTACTTTATCAGTTAGTATGTCTATGTAAAGTAAGCATAAAAGTAGCTGGTAAGTGTCAAAAATCATCAAAATATTTACATCATAAACAGTCCTACTGATTCTTGCTGACTCATATTTAACTCCATCTCGTGTCCTAAGCACGTTAGAACATAATATTATTTATCGATATTTTTGTCCTCAACTAAGTCGAATCAAAGCCAAAGCTAATATCTATAATGACGAAAATCATGAAGATGAGAATTGAACGAAACACATAAATTTGACGAGAAAGCTGCTCAAAATATTGTTTTTGAGGTTTTTTCGTCTCAGATTTTGTTTTCCTACCTGTGAGATAAGCGTAGAATTAATTTAAATTTAAAAACGTCGAGTTTCTCTTCGTGATTACCTAAAAGGTGGCACGATTAATAACCGATAATTTTTGGGAATATCAATTCATTACATTCCCAATATAAGAAAATACAAATCTCCCTGCGACTCCTTGTATTTTCAGCATTGGGAATGTACTTCATTAATATTCCAAAAAATTATCGGTCATAATCGTACGAAATATTATGAGACTTATTATAAATTAGGTATCCCTGAAAATTTCGGGAGTCAAATCTGCGATTATAAAGCCATTATTCATGAGATTATGCATTTATTTACTTTTAATTTTTTTGGCACCATTCGATGTAGCAGACCAAATTAGTCTACTCTATCTTTGGCAAGTCAATTATTTACATTACATAATATATCAATAGCAAAATATACGATAAAATTACAATATAGATATAAGCATGAACAAATAATGCACAATATCCAGTATCTATGTATATACACACTCAATGTATTACTAGAATCGGGAGCAGTAGTCAGGATACACGACGCACACGCATGAACTCATTTAAGTTGTAGAATGCTTTATCCAATAAAAAATCTCTCAATATCCCCCTAAATTCATACATTTTGAGTGATTTGATTTCATTCGGCAATGAGTTGGGAAATTAAATGTTAGATCTGGACATTGGAATTAGTAACAAATCACTGCCCCCGGTATCGTGGTCATGCAAGTCAGCACCGGTTCGCATCATAGGAGTCATTTTATGTATACGCAAGCAATTCACAGAAATAAATATTGACAGCAAGGTAAGGATACGAAGAGATCGAAACCACTCCTTACAGTGCGCGGTATATCCAATTCCAGTCAAGATCCTGATGGTCTTCTTCTGCAACAAAAAGTCCTCAACGAGTTACACGAACTCACCCTCCTTAAAGTATCAAGCCATAAGAAAGATGCGAATGGACAAGAGAAAAATATGCTGTATTGTGCTCGTTACTCTCCCGATGGCCCATGAACCCGATAGTTTCATCCTCGAATAGGATAGTTGAAGAATACTTGACATAATAGGAAAGATTATTTACATAAAGAAGGAATAGCAATGGAACAAGGACAGATCCTTGAGGGACTCCATGTATCTGTGATAGCATACTTGACTCCTTATTATCAACTTTTACGTACTGACACCTGTCATTCAGGAACGACCGGAACAGATCGCGACCAACACCTCTAACTCCACATGTCCTCAATTTATCCAGCAAGATATCGATCAAGACGCAATCAAATGCTTCAGTTAGGTCACACAGAGGTCACCAACCATGGTAGGTAGCCCTGGATTAAAGCCATCAACAGTACTCTCTATCAGCCTGAGCACAGCATCAACATCAACGTTCAGAGTAGACATAAACGAAGAAAATTTCAAAAGTGCAATGGATCCTACACTGTGGCCCCAGAACACTTGTATTCGCCGTTTTTTATATCGACGAACTCGGACTACTGCAGAGTGAATTTTGAACCTACAGTTCTTCTGCTGAATATTCAGTCTTTGAGTGGTAAAATTGATGAATTGATCTTGGATACGTCGACTTTTGCAAGTTTGACGGTGTTGTGTGTGACGGAGACTTGGGCCAGCAGTCAGTCTATCGAAGGTATGTACATAGATAATTTTGTGCTGGGAAGTAGCTATTCGAGATCTGAGTTAAAGGGGGGAGGTGTAGCTATATGGATCCGGCCGGACAGAGTTTTCAAGCAAATTAATCTGCTTGATCTATGTGTTGAAAAACATTGTGAAATGTGTGCGATACGTTTTAGGGATTCAACTAAGAAAATGTTTGTGATACTTAACTGTTACAGATCGCCTTCAGGAGATCTGAGTGTGTTTTTTAATAATCTAGAGGAGGCTTTTGATAGGATATTTGAGCCAGAGGTCAACATTGTACTTTGTGGTGATTTTAATATAGATTATAATTGTCAATCATGTAATCTTTTGAAGCTTAAAAATTTTGTGAAACAATATAATCTAAAGAATATTGTTGGTTGGCCCACGCGCGTTACTGCCGCCTCTATCTCTTGTATAGATCTAATTTTTGTAAATTTCACAGTTGAGGGCTCAACATGTGTATTGGACAATCAGATCTCGGATCACAGAACGGTGCTTTCGGGTGTTGGTTTTGATGGAGGTTCTTTGAGAGGCTTGAACTCATATATCAGCAGATCATATAGGGAGAATCAGGTGGTGGAGTTTGAGCATGACCTTCAGTCGCTAAATTGGACTTCGGTTTATGTACAAAGAAATTTAAATCAGGCTTTTGATGAATTTTATGATACTTTTCTGTATTTTTTTGAATTTAGATTTCCAAAATCTCGAAGATATGCAAAAAGCGGCTGTAAGGGATGGGTGACAGAAGAACTGAGAAAATCTAGCGATAACTTAAAACTCACCTATTCCTTAACGTGTGATCTTCCAGAAGCAAGGGAAGAATATAATCGTGAAAAGAGGAAGCATAGGAATCTAGTAAGGGAAACTAAAAAAATATACTATCAGCTAAAAATTAACCAAGGAGAGAATAATATTAAATCAGTGTGGAATGTTGTCAATGAATTGTCTGGTAAAAATAGAAAAACCGATGCGGATTTTGAGGGGGTGATGAAACAGGGAGACAGTGGGGAGGTCATATCAGACCCGAACCTACTAGCGGAAACGTTCAACTCTTTCTTTATAAATGCGCCAATGAACGTTGTTAAAAAAATTACTTCTAGAAAAAATTCATATACAAATCCGTCTGGAAGTGGAACTTATAGTGAGTTGTCTTTCTCACTGTGCCCGCTGACAGAGGATGAACTCTGTGATCTGGTTGGGAAAAAATTGAAACCAAAAAAATCAAGTGGTCCTGATGACATTCCAGCCTTTTTAGTCAGAAGAATTATAGGACTTATAGCGAAACCGCTGTTATATTTAATTAATCTATCTTTTTGTACTGGCGTATTTCCGGATAGGTTAAAAATAGGAAAAGTTCTGCCTGTATATAAAAAACAAGGTGGTAAAAGATTGGAGAACTACAGACCGGTCACAATCCCGTCAGTGTTCTCAAAGATTTTTGAATACTGCTATTTGAACAGATTTCTTAGCTTCTTGATGAATCATGACATATTGTCTGAGTGTCAGCATGGATTTTACCCTGGAAGGTCAACTCATACGGCTGTTCATAGTCTATATGAAAAAATTACGAGCTACATAGATGGAGGCGAGTGTCCCGTTGGTATACTCTGTGATCTGAGCAGGGCTTTTGACTGTGTTAATCATGGCCTATTGATTAAGAAACTTGAATATATAGGTGTAGGGGGACAACCACTGAACTGGTTGAGGTCATTCTTGCATGACCGTCGACAGTATGTAAGTATTATGACTGGAGACACTGGACAGAGAAAAAACACAGTCAATTCTGGGACACAGATTTTGAAAATGGGTGTTCCTCAGGGTTCGGTGCTGGGTCCTATATTGTTCTCAGTATATATAAATGATCTAGACAGGAGCATGCATGGTGGACACTTCTCGGTCTATGCTGATGACACTTCTATTGTGTTGTCTGGTAAGGCGGGAGAGGAGCTCCGAAGCAGAGTTCAGGACGCAATGGTAGGTTTGAATGACTGGTTTGGTAATCATTGTCTATACCTTAATGAAAAGAAAACAGTACTAATGCAGTTTCATAATTGGCAACAAAGGTTGCCCAATATGGAAGTACAACTGAATGGTGTGTCCCTCTCTGCCAACAGTGAACATACAAAATTTTTGGGATTGTACATCGATCCATGTTTGAGCTGGCGCTATCACTGTGAGCAAGTGTGCTCTAAAATTAACAGAACTGTTTATTTGTTTAAAAGTTTAAAACGTGTCCTGACACAGGATCAGATGCTAGTCTTATACTATGCACATGTTGAGTCTAGATTGAGGTATGGGTTGTGTTTCTGGGGTGGGTCAGCCAGCGCACAGAATGTCTTTGTATCTCAAAAACGTGTAATCAGGTCTATTATTGGGATGAGAGCTACTGACTCATGTAGAGATGTGTTTTCGAGACTGAAGCTTCTAACGCTGCCTGCTTTGTATATTCTTGAAATGTGTGCCTATGTATTTGGGAGCAGGTCAAAGTTCTCCTTGAATACAGATATTCATGACAAAAATACCCGTAAAAGGGGGGATATACATGTACCATTCTCAAGGGGACTGTTGGCGTACAAGGCTCCTGGATGCATGGGAGCCCGTTTATTTAACAAACTACCAAATGAAATAAAGGCATGCGATACCTTGACTAAATTTAGAAAAGAGCTTAAATCATATCTAGTGGATAAATGTTTGTACTCGACAGAGGAATATTTAGATTGATTATGACAGTTTTTATTTGCTGTTGCTATGTGTGTTTATGTGCTGTATCTACAGTCGGTGTTCTCTGTGTCTTTCATGATGTTTTATATTTGACTATTCCTATGCAATTCATTGTAAAGTTGTCTACTGGAAAATAAAGAACATTTAACATTTAACATTTAACAGTAGTGCGTTCCTTTCTAAAACCAAATTGCTGAGTATTCAAAATTTTGAATCTACACAGATAGCTGTCAAGCCTTCTCTTGATAACAATCTCGAACACCTTACCTATTATTGGAGAATTAGCAACGGGAGGATAATTATCCAGATTTTTTGGGTCTCCTTTTTTGGGCACTGGTATAATTTTATTAATTTTCAGAGCACTCGGAAATATACCCTGCCTAATTAAGCAGTCATCCAACACCCTCGTCAAAGCCTCCACAATCTCACCACATACAAACTTTAATAACTTAGCATTCATGCCGTAATAATCTAACGGGTTTTTATTTTTCAAGGTCATTATTATATCAGCCAGCTAACAGGAAGTCAAAGGATCAATATATAAGGATCCGCAGAAGTTCGCGTCTATTATAAGAACTAATATCGTCGCAACATGCATTGGTATTAAGGCCACCCGAGATTCTGTCTGCAACATTAGTAAAATAATGATTAAATTCATGACAGAAACTTAGGAACGTGTTTTTCAAGTTACCTTCTTTGTTAGTTAATTTACAGCAAACTTCTTGCTTATTATCTGCGTTACTTATGAATTTTTATAAGCTTTTTTTTTAATTCTCAGTTATTTGTCTCAAATAACTTGTCCTAAGTCTGCTGTAAATCTCATAGTCACTCGCTCACACTCTGAGTAACATCAGCAACATTCTTCACTGCCTCCACAGTATTTCGCATATTTCTCAGTTCTTGATTAAACTACATCACTGACGACGAAGTCTGACCCTTGGCCGAACTTTACAAGTAGCAAGACTCTACACTAGGACATACATCTGGTTAAAAACCCAATAAGAACCCCCATCACTCCATCGCTATTCGGTTCACGCAAACCAAGATCGTCCTAATCAAAATTAGACAGCACGACCCTCAACATGCAAAGTTCCAAGCCAAAGACTATCCGCTTTTTAGATATTGAGGTCCTGACTGTCGAAGTCACATCATTAGCCACAATTAATTGACCAGCGTGGTCAGAAACAGCAGGATCATAGATACCGGCCTCATAATCACCATGTCAAAAATTATTGTAGATATTATCAAGTCGTGACCTGGTATATCGAGTAACCCTCTATTAGTGTGCCCATCAATTATTGACATAATAGAGTAATCTTGAATCTCTTCAGAATCAATAACAGTGCATCTTTTGTCACTCAGACACTGAACATTCAAATGAAAAGTTATAATTTTTACTGTCAAAGTCATAATGTGCCCATATACATCAGACATTACCCGAACGCCATGTACACCCACAACCCGAGAACCACTCACGCCTCAGGGACTGAAAAAAAAAACGGTTTACCCTCGTTTAGAGCTCGAGCCACTGGCTTCTTCATAACGTTCCTGTTGTGTACTCTTGCCAACACCTTTATCTCCCCCCGTAAAATTTCTTTCATCAATATGTTTGGTCATCATAAACATTCTTCATGTTATAATTAAACATCTATTTCCCATCATAGGGCAGCCTCATCTGTCTTCATTAAGTATTTCTCATGCACTGCTCGATTTAACTTCTCCTTCATCATGTAAATCTGTTCCCTGAATGAATTTATAAAATCTACCTGATTTTTGAAAATCATGTGTTTAAGTCTCATATTTCCTTGAGATAGTCAAGTTCATACGATTTCCCATCCGTTATGGATTTATTCGAATGATCGTCGCTATTAGAGCTGTGACCTCGTTGTTCTTTACAGTTTTGTTTACATTTTTTACTCTATCACCATTATTTTAGCAATATTTGTCGATTTATTGTTATCAGTAGACGTTTTTGCAAGACAGATAAAACACCTGAATTTTAAATTCGTCTCAGTTGAATATTTTCTCCATACAGTTTCTCTAACATTTCCACAACCGTAATGATAGACACTCCTGCAACCACTACAAGTTAAAAACTCATTTTTAGGTAGACTTGATTGACAAGTAGCACAGCATGCCATCACAATAATTTAAAACAATCAAACACAGTAGAAAAACCACAAAACAACCACAGCGAGAGTCACATCCGCTTGGACCGACGAAAACGTTTTTTTTTCGTGGGCACATCAAGTGAATAATGGCCATAATCGCGAATGTTTTTTTTCTACTCTTTTTACTTATAAAGGGTGTTTCAATAAGAGCGCTAGATTTGAATTGCGCGCCATGTTTGACAGTCATAATGTCACATGGTTATAACATAACGTGACAGATCGAAAGCTGACAGATGGGAGCTAGTAAACATAGAGCATTACACGGTAGAACAACGCGTCCTGATTGTCAAAAATTATTATAAAAATGGTGAAAGTTTAATTCCTACTCGGAATTTAGCAAGATATTAGTCTCATTAGCAAAGAGTTTTCCTTCTTCTGTCGATTGCATCTTGCGATTTTTTTAAATTAGTACCACCGCAACCTCTAGAGGGCGTTAGCTGACATGTAAGCAAATATCGGGATTATTATCGGCAAAATATCGGCAAAAAAAAACTAAAAAAAAAACTTTAAAAGCCTCTACTCGTAGTGGCAATTAAACTTTCACCATTTTGATAATAATTTTTGACAATCAGGACGCGTTGTTATACCGTGTTTACCAACTCCCATCTATCAACTTTCGATCTGTCACAATACATCATAATCATGTGACATTATGACTGTCAAACATGGCTCGCAATTCAAATCTAGCACTCTTATTGAAACACCAATTATAAAAAAAATCAAAATATAATTTTTTTTATTTTACTTTGGTACTTACTTTGGTTTTTTATTTATACTTTTGCTTGGTAACTCCCATTATCGACTACTGACGGCGTACGGTGGATTCCGAGAAATGTCAGTTATCGTTCCTATTCAAAGCTTTGCTCTGTTTGTCTTCATCTCAGTGTCAAATTTACAGCTTTTTATTGGTCCACGAGAGGGTATCATGAACTACAATTCAATAACTACTAATCATAACCTTCTTTAATAATTGGAATATTATTCAACAGGAGTAGGAAAATATTTTTTTCCGAATAATTCAATTGATATTGTAACACCCCGCCCCCCTTCCCGCTTATTTCCGAAAAAAGTTTGCCTTGAGATCGTCTAGCTTTGGATGTAGAACCGCGCGTTGTGTTTCGTAGTTTCGAGATTCGTAATTGAGGTATGCCGGAGCAAGGGAGGAGTTAAGGATTTTGCGTTCTGACGTTTGACAAAATTTCTTGATTTCGATTTTTACAAAATAATAAACAAATTAATTGTAGGATGGGGGGAATCATTTTCATTTTATATTTCACACTCAGGGATTACCCCCATCGTTACAATCCTACTTGATAGTTAATTAACAATTTGTTTGATTACTCTATTGGTGAATTACATGTTTCCTTAAACATTGTGAGTCAACAGCACTCGAGTTCAAATATAAAGGGCCCCTTCTGGCAGCTGGGATAACCACTTTTACTTTCAATCATTCTTTGAGGCAATGTGCGGCGTTGCCGCTTGTACTAAACGTTAGAATCGTCTTACCTTGCTAGGCTCATTCAGCGCTTTTGTGTTTTGCTCAAGATATGCTTCATTTATTTGTAACTCAGGTTTGCAAGACCTGTTTACCTTAACTGTTTATTCATAGATGTACTCTGAATTTGCATGATAGTCCTTGGACTAGAAGTTCTGGTTTTTCGGATTTACTCTGAACTTGCATTATTCGGGCGTAGCTTTCTTAGCAAGTAATGTTTCTTAGCAAGTAAACCTCCCGGCAAAATTCAAGTATGTGATAGTCCTTGGACTAGAAGTTCTGGTTTATTAATGAAAAATTCCTTTTTTAATGGGATATTTTTCATCCTGCGAGATTCAACACATCTCTCGAGCTTTTCGACATTATTAACAGAATAATGATCACCTCTGATCGAATTACAGACCCCATTCCTTTATTATTGCTCAGACGCAATAATTAGAGTGTTGGAAAATTGGGCTAACCTACTCGGATATTTATTGATTTCTCATTTTGTATTTTAATGAGCTTTACTCGTTGGGCTCTTACTTTCGTTTGGGAATTTTTATGATCGTTTGTGGTGGACTTTACCCTGATATACTGGCACTCCATCCTCTTTTATGACCACTTGTTTGTTAGTCGAGTTTCTAGCTTGGCTTGGATATCGAGAGCAGTGTTGCCATGTTTGTTTTGATTGCTACCTCCTCTTTAAACATTATACGAATGTCTTTCCAATTGCTTTTTCAATTGTGAAAGCGTGTTTTGCCTGAATTGACGTCATTCTCATGATAGTTGTTTTAACTCATTTCGTTTATTTGTTGTGTCGTTGTTTTGCCTCATGGGCTACCTTTATTTGTATTGATTGTCACTCTGCCCGTAAGGCAACCTGTACCTGGCCTCGTAAGGCGATGAGTTAATATACCTTATCATTTCGAATATGACGCTTTCTTCAACAATTCACAGGTTACTTATTCCTGACCTGGTTTTATTTCCCTTTTCCTCCTAGCTCTATCTCCTGTACAGCGAATTTGTTATTTATTTGTTGAAGTATTTCTATTTCCTGCCTAACTTGAATTATTCCTAATAACGTGCCGCTTTAATAATTCACAGGTTATTTTATTCCTGACCTGGGTTTGATCTCGATTTCCTATAGAGGGAATTTGTAATTATTCGTTGAATTATTTCTATTTACTGACTGACTTGAATTATTCCTAATAATGTGCCGCTCTAATTATTGACAGGTTATTTTATTCCTGACCTGGGTTTTGATTTTCCTCTTAGCTATATCTCGATTTCCTATACAGGGAATTTGTATTATTTCTTTACCTTATGTTTTAAACGTCGGTTTATTGGTCGGGCGTTTATTTATCGGGGCCGTCTTTCTTATTATCGTGCCGGCGATTGAGGCCGGTGTTTGAATCGGGGTTCTTTCTTTTGCGGGCGGACACGGTTATTTTCTAGAGGCAGAAATTGTCCTTATGAATCGCGGATCTCTCCTCGATTCTTAGTGAAACTAAATTCGAACCTTATGAATGGAGTGAATTAAAAAATGGGTTATAATGCTTGTTGTGTCAGCGTATAAATTTCTCGATTTTTCGAATAGTCCTCATGTTGCTCTTTAAGGGAGAGTTTTATATTTTCGCAAAGTAGATGAAAACAGAAAGATGCCTAATCAATTTTTATTTAGTGATGTAAAAATAATAGGAACGGTGCGATACTCTCAAGGTGTTTCCACCGATAGGATGCAGAAAAGAAATGGTGCGATACTCTCTAAGATTTTCCACCGATAGATAGGAATTTGTTTATGCGATACCCTCAGAGGGGTTTCCAAAAAACAACAAGGAAGAAAGGCTACCTATGCGATACTCTCGAGAAGTTTCCACCGGTAGCGGAGGAAATAGTCAGTCTTGCCATGAGCAGAGTCGAGGCAAAACTCACTACCCTTTTACATCCGATGCGTGCTTTTATAGCCAGATTCCGACCAGGCTCTATTGTTTCATTAGGAGCGAACGGTCTGGCGGTTGCTTTCTATCACGGCATGTTCGCGTGATTCTTTAAGTAAGATACAAGATACAATGCAGTGGGAACTTTCCGTTCTGTTGATGTTTTAGCTTGCTTCTCATGCCTGTATTATGAAAGGCGAGCGGCCGAGATTCCTCATCTATTATACCTACTCAGGCAGGCCTACTATCCCGTGGATATGAATGAGAGAAGAAAAAAAATTGTAATTTTTTTTACGTACCCAGGGCCGGTTTATCTCAATATAAAGCGACACAAAATTGACATAACGGGAAATTGATTGGTAGATCGATCAATGAAGACTAAACTTGAAAAATAAGAAAATAAGTTGTCATTCTGTAAAAAGCAATTGACAAAGAAGGAAAAGCGAAAGAGAAACACTGTGAGATTAAGGTTTTTTCCTCAAATGCTTCTTTCTGGGATTCACTAATCTAACGGATAAGATATCTAGTATTAGAACGATTTTTTTCCACATTCGATTTTAAATTATTGTTTCTTGAGGTACGGACTGTATAAAAATTTCAAGATCGTGATTACTGATTATTAGCAAAGTGAGATTTTGGAATGAAGAATATAGAAACGAAAGACAGAAGATGGATAAATTATATTAGTAGCGAGTGGCATATTAACAACAATTATTTTTGTTTATTGAATGTTGAAGTTTATTTGGTTGAAATTAAGATAAGAATTGTTTATTTATTATATCATTGTTACTGCTTTTAGTTTGAAGAGATATCAGTAGACTTGTATGAGTCAAAATGGTATAACGCTGATATATCGTTACGAAAGAGTTTCAGAATTATGCAGTTTATGTGTATGCAACCAGTAGTTTTGACAACAGGAGCATTTGGAACTCTGTCTTTTACTCTCTTCGTTTCTGTAAGTACAAAACAATCATCAACTATACAGTCCCGATTCAAGCTAGATCATTAATTTCATGTTTTAGATAATGAAGACAGCATATTCATATATTGCTCTTATACAACAAAGCATGGATTAGTTATATGAAGAGAATTTGGAGATTTGATTGCAGTTTTTGTTTATTCAAGATCTATTAGTACAATGAATACCATGCAACGAGACCCCTGCTATTTTGTTTTGGCACAGTAGTTACTAAAAATGAAAGCACACATTTATAAAAATAATGTTTAAACCTTTGAAAGGTCACAAATATTATTTCTTTCTATTAGCTATTTAGTTGGTATTTTTTATTTTTATTGAACACTTGTTTCTTGCAACAAATATGTATATCGATATGTATAATCCTATTTTAGATGTTTTCCAATTCAGAGTTGGCTATGAAAAATCCGAATTATGTTTGTCCTACCCTACCTTTTCGAAAGCTGAGTTTTGAACTATCTTTGACAAGCTAAATTTTTAAAGGTTATGGATGTTTCTAATCAAATTTTACGTTGATTTTAGATTTCACCTACGCTGCCGTTGCGAAAACAAGAATACAGTTAATTTAATTCAAATTTTGAAGAAAATAGATGGAATGAGCGTCATGATCTCGTAGGTTGTCAATAAGTACTTCATTTTCAATTAATTGTAGGTAGTTGGAGGATTGTTTTGCTACTTGAGGAAAGTCTTGCTAACTCGGTTGAGGATGAAATATGACAAATTCTTATCTCGTTATTGTCGTTTGATACTGAGGCTGCCTAAAATATATAAACAAAAATTATATTTGGGTAGAACTATAAATTTTCTGAATCCAATCGGTTTAATTGAGGTATGGTTTACTTCACCTCTATATCTTCTGGAATTCAACTTGGTATAAAACAGTATAGGTACGTATGAAATAGTGTGACGTAGTGGACAAAATTTCTGTCTTTTCGTAGCATACGGGGTGGTCATCCTGAAGCAAAGCATTCATGCACGGTGTTGCCATTCGCCTGCAGAACATGATCTAGGTCTAGGTGATAGAGATTTTATTGTAGGTGGGTACTGGGCTCGTTTTTGGGCCGGATGTTGATTGGAGTTGTTGTGTAAATAACGATCACTGTGTGTCGGTTTTCGGTTTACTCTGTGTCACACAAGGTGTCATTTTAATTCCTGTAACGATAACATCAAGAAATGAGTTTTCCGTTTTTTTTGTGTTCCCATATCTAATAAGTTCACCTAAGTATTTGTAGATGACTTGTTTTGCCCAATTAATTTTGGTATACGTTATCCATTATTTAATTATTAGAATCTGATTCAACATCAGTCTCTGATTCTGATTCAGATGCTCCTAATGAAGTAATGACTTAGAATAATGAATAGAGAAATATTTTCCACAGAAGAACTGCTCATGCGTTTTGTCCAGTCAGCCAAAATAAGTTTTTCACAATGAATACAAAAATGTTGCCACACCTCTGCTGTATATTTCGAAAGAGAAATACGCCATACATTTGCCACTCTATCTCCCGATGTAATATTGCTTGCAAAACCCCCATGCCATTTCAATAGGATTGTACTGATAATGGTATGGCGCAGCGCGCAGCCGCGCGGTCTATAAAAGCACTTCATAACCAAGTTTTTTCAGCAGTTCGTCAGTCGCATAATGTTTTTTATCTGGCCTAAAAGGTTTCATGAAGTCCCATAACTGTTTGTTTGTTAGTTTGCGCTCAAATTTAATATTTTGAATACGCGACCACTCCTGCATTTGACTCTTACTGGAAGAAAGTGATGGTGGTTTATCGAGTTGCACCGATTGATATGGAGCATTGTCCATGATTACCACGCACTTTCCTTCCAGTTTAGCTAAACCAGATATTTGTTTGTTGACAGTCCAACGTTGAAATAGTTCCCCTGTCATCGACTTGTGATATTCTCTGTCGTTATTTCTTGAATAAAATAGAAAATCACACCCTTCCAAAAAACCAAATTTTAACCAGCATGTAAAATTGTGAATCTTTTCCCCTCAGATTTAACGTTACTGGGATTACTTTTAAGATCGGATTCATGTATCCAGCGGCGTCTTACTTGGGAACCATTTTGATAAATCCAAGTTTTATCTGGAAACACGAGTGTTACATTTTCAATTGGATTTGGAAACTGAATTAATATTCTTAAAAATTTTATCTTTGATGCAATGAAATTGCTCTTTTCATATCAAATTTTGCGGCCGTTAACAATTCTGTACTTTGTATCCCATCGATTTTAAAATTTTAAAATTTTTAAACAATGTGGACATAGCTCCAATAAATTCTAAATTGTCACGACTGACGGTTAGTAAGGTGTCTAATGTAAAATATTTATTTTCGCTGTTATATTTCCAAATGAGTCCCTCCAAGTCATTTCGAAACACGTAATTTAGTAATTTATCACTTTTTGGCCGAATTCCAGAACAATAGAAGGCTTTAAAGTGTCAGGACCCTGTTGCAACACACTTTGGATCGTAGTTTCACCTGCCTATAATAAAAAAAATCAAATTAGGTGTAAATTTAAATTACAAACTTTAGTAAATAATAGCTAAATAGTGTAGGTACCGTATTATAGGTATTGAAACATTATTATTATATACAGGTATTATTTTCTGTGTATTAATGCAACCCAAGTTAAATGGGCAGTCCACTTTATTCAATAAAGTTTTTCTCCTTCTCTGATTCGTAATATGTGCGCAAGACTTCAGGACGTGATAGCTCGTTCAAAAATATTTAAAAAGTTCCCATTAACATGGGTCCGCAAACCCACCATTTTCGAGATACAGGGTGTCAATAAAATATATTTTTTTCAGTTTTTGACGATTTCTCAGGAACTCTTTCAGATATAAAACTGAATTTTATGTACACATCTTATCATTAGTATTATTTACTTTTTGTACTCTAATGAAGTTTATTTCATATGGCAGTTGCTGAGATTTTGGGGTTGCTTGAAATTTTTTAGTTTCTACGACACTGCAAAAATTAACATTGTGGGAGCATATTTTAAACTGTCAAGGTTTTCTACATAAAAGAGGTGCTCTTGGTCAAATACTCTGACGTAAGCTGTTTGCGAAAAAAAAACATTTATGATGAAAAACACAAAAGTATCAACAGGTTTTGTTGTGAACAAAAAAATCCACTTGTTTTTGATAAATTTTTTTTATGATTTGTTTCACTGCCAGATATATATTTTTTTATTTACCCTCTTAACGTAGATAATATTAATGACGAGATGTGTACAAAAGTCGGGTTCCGTATCTCAAACAGTTCCTAATATATCGTCGAAAAACTGAAAATAATTCATACCCTGTATCTCTAAAACGGTTCGTTTGCAGACCCATATTAATAAGAACTTTTTTTTTCATATTTTTGAACGAGCTATCACATCCTGAAATCCTGCGCACATATTATGAATCACCCTATATACTACAGAGTGTTAAGAAAATGACGCATAAACTCTTTTAGTACATTGTAGGGGACATTCAGTATTTGTATTTTTTGTATTTGTATTTTTTGAGGGTGATCAAGTTACTGCGACCTAAAAGATCTATTGTATCCCCTCTACTGTGCTTCGCCTGGTGTGGAATCCCTTTAGTGAAGCACCCTCTCCAAGTCCGTTTCCTTGAGAAACTTCAGGATTTTGAGAGGATCAAGGTCGGGTAAATTTCCTGCCTCTAGCTGGTGGTGGCCCAGAACATTACTTCTTTTGAGTTCTATCGCATCGCAGTTGAGCAGCAGGTGACGTGGTGTCTCGTCTCCTTTCCCGCAGAATATGCAGACGCCATTTTCTTCTATGCCTAACTTCCTCAGGTGTTCCTTGAGCTTGCAATGTCCCGTTAGGAATCCCATCAGTGTTCTGAGACGTTCCTTGCTGAGGTTGAAGAGTATCTTCGACCTCTCTCGGTTAAAATTCCTGAGAAGTTCTTTGGTTTGTCTCAACCCCGAGAGTTTCCTCCAATGGGTTTCTCTCAGTTTTCTTCTTCCTTTTGGAGTTCTGTCTTGAAGAAAGTATCTTCGAAGCCACAGAATGGTTCTGGTCCTATGAAGGGTGTCGATACTCCTTTTCTTGCCAATGCGTGGGCATTCTTCTTGCGTTCGAGGTGGTCTCGAGCACAAGGATTGTTTAGATTGCCGACTGTCTTGACGGGTGACAAGCCCCGCTAGGTCAGCAGTCTGTTTCGCGGTGATGTCCCGCGATTTCTTGGTTTTTTGTTTCTTACCATGGTTGATCCCACGAGTAGCTAGGGAAGGGTGTTCCACCTATGCAGAGCTCCGCATGCAAAGGTGAGGGGATTGATACAGTGGGGTGCCCCCTGGTGCCCCAAGGTTGAATCCAGTAGGGCTGGTCTTCTATCCAGTCACGCATCCCATCAGCCTGAACCCCCGCCTTAGGATTTAGGTTTTTTAGTGAGGTTGTCTCCTCTTGGTTCAGGCGATTAAGCCCAGACCCCCGCATCTCTCTGTGCGCGGAACGTGACCACGACAACAGATGATACGGTATATCAGATAGTCCACAGTCGGACATCTCTGGCGCCGTTACCCCTAGTGCAGACCTTTAGTCACGACACGACAACTAGTTTAAGGGAGGTGGTCCGCGGTAAGGCTTTGAGCTACCAGTCTAGAATTTTACCTCCGACGAGCTCTATCACCGCTGCTAACCTTACTCATTTCCGCTCATTGTAAGGCCTTCCCCCTATCCGCCACCTGGGGACGCGTCCGATGGGTACTCAACCGCACGGGGACACTCAGTAGAGTACGGGAAAAATAATTTAAAAATTCTGATCTTCAATTTGGTGAGAAAAAAAATGCCAAAGTTAACATTTTACTATCTTTGTTTTTCTGTATTTGAAAAAACTAGATGATTTTACAGATATAAAAAAGGTTACTTTAATCGTTATCAATTAAAAAAAAACCTTAACATGTATTACTGCCTTGGAAAATTTAATAAGATTTTTTTTCTTTTCCAAGATGCTGAAAAAAGTATTTGGCAACAACTGTTTTGATATACCTTAGCTAATACATTGTTAGAAATTAGACGAAATTACCAAATACCAGCAGTTATCCTGTTAAACGTTGCCAAATTTATTGTTCAATATTTTGCTTATATCTTTTTAAATGTAGCTCTGGATTTTTTTAAATTATTTTTTCCGTAGTTTCAGAGTGTCCCCTACTATGTACTGAAGAGTTTATCCGGAATTTTCTTAACACCCTGTATACTATAGGTTTATTGAACTTACATTAAATATTATGCATGAAATTTTGTTTAATATGATTTCATTGCTAATTTTCGGATTTATCTCTTTCATGGCCTTGAATGTTTTTATAATATGCCCTTTTGGGTTTTTTCAATTAGGTACTGTTGGCATTATAATGGAATAATATAATATTCAAAGGAGATTTAAGTCCTTTTCAATTTTAGAACGATTCAAAGATAGTGAAAATCTGACATAACTTTTTGAACAAAGTTAATGCAACGTCCAACAATAAAATAAATAAAATAACAACAATCGCAATATATTATTGAATTATTGTTTTCATACGTCAAAAATATTTTTATTACGTAAAATCGAAAAATTAATCCTAATGGCATACTTATGAGCAAAATGGAAGTCATTTGAACTTTTTTTAGCTCAAATCGACTGTTCAGGGTATTCAACTTGAAGAAAAAATATCACAGCCAACTTGAATTCGAAAACGTCTGGAATGGTATATAATAACTATATATTAATCCTATATTTTTATCTAAATAATATGTATAATTACACTGTTTTCAGTTGTAAAGGGTGTTCGAAAACGAATCCGTTTTGGAGTAGACCCTGACACGAAGAGGTTTGTCTCCGCTTAAGCCATTCTTTACAACTGACACCTCTTGATTTTGTTAGGTTAGGACAGTTGTTAAAAAATTCAAGAAGATTAATAAAATAAGCACTTTATCGGCTTTTTTATAAAACACATATCGAAAACTGCTAGGGTATCGGTATATTACGACAGATAGTCGATTTTCACAGATGTTTTTCACTAAATCGGTTGCTTCGAAAGTTTTCAAACCAACAAATCCTTGTTTGGTAACTCTGAGAACTGATCTACATGATATTCTAAGCCAGGTAAACCTACAAAAAACTCTTGGTTAAAGCTGTAAGTTTTGGGACGCATTAAAACAAAATTTTTACCTGCCAGGAATATCTCGGAGTAGGTATACTTTCACTGCTATATCACTGGATAAGGAAAAAAGTTTTTTTCTCTTCCAAGTGCCGAAAATTGACTGGTTGAATCACAGAACTGCTTAATTGCAAATAATTAGCTAGTAAGGAATTAACTTAAATACAGGGTGTTGAGAAAATGACGGATAAACTCTTCAGTACATTGTAGGGGACACTCAATAAAGTACGGGAAAAATAATTAAAAAAATTCCAGAGCTACATTTTAAAAGATATAAGCAAAATATTGAACAATAAATTTGGCAACGTTTAACACAATAACAGTTGCTATTTGGTAATTTCGTCTAATTTCTAACAATGTAGGTAGTCAAGGTATCAAAACCGTTGTTGCCAAATGTTTTTTTTCAGCATCTTATAAAAGAAAAAAATCTTATTAAATTTTCCAAGCCAGTACTACATCTTAAGCAATCTTTTTAATTGATAACGATTAAAGTACCCTTTTTTATATCTGTAAAATCATCTAGTTTTTGCAAATACCGAAAAACAAAGATAGTAAAATGTTAACTTTGGCATTTTTTATCTCACCAAATTGAAGACCAGAATTTTTTAAATTATTTTTCCTGTACTCTACTGAGTGTCCCCTACAATGTACTGAAGAGTTTATCCGTCATTTTCTTAACACCCTGTAGATTGTAACGTACATTTTGTACGTACCGGCTAAATGCCGGCGACGCGGAGACAACGGCGGGCGCGCGCAGTGAGTGAGTGATGGTGGGTTTTAGTGCGACGTAAACACGGTGGGCTGGCGGCCTCCAGGTTCGTAACATCTATTGTCGAAATCCAACCCGGAACGCAGGTGAACGCGTTTTCACCTTCTTTTTCTCTCCTGGAATTCGCTAGAGGAAGGTCGTTTCTGCAAACACAGGGAATTTTTAGCGAAATGGTGTTGTGAACTTTCACTTAAATTATTATAACCATCCCTCACGTTTTGGCTTGGTGAGTGTTGTAGAATGATTTTGTTAACTGTGCTAGAATTATACCGATCATATTTTCTTAATACCGTATGCTAATCTTAATTCTTTTAAATCCGATCGAGTTTCGCTCCGCTTGTAAAATTTCGTCAATTACATTTTTGATTCTAGCCTATCTTGAGGACGGGACATCATTTTATGTACCCTCGGCAAGCAGACTCGATCGGACCGTTCATTAATGCAAGAGTGTTTCTGATACCAATGAAATTACAGCTTTTTCCCGGGAGGCATTTTTTTTCCCTGGAGGCAATTTTTCCCTGGTTGGCAACTTTTACTCCCGGAACCAACTCTTTCCTGGAAGCAAGGTTCTTCTTCTAACAAGAAGGCAGCACATGGGTTGTACCTGAAACCAAGTTTACCACCAGTTAAACTTTCACCCTCGCTCCGAAGACCCTACGAAGCTAAGTGCCTTTGCCTACCAAGTTTTAACCGATCAGTTCATTCAGATTCTACACGCTCTTGTTCCTTATTGTTGTTAACCGTGCTCAAGTTAATATTTTGTGATAGTAACTGTGATTTATTTTAATAAAGAGTACCTGTTGTTCTGCTGACCTGCTTGTTATTGTTGACCCTCTTAGACTAGCGACTCAACCTACGACCCTTGTTGTCTTTTACTGTCTCATGCTCTCAACGACTATTTTTCCCCTCTAATAAGGGTTAAATAGTTCGTTTCAAGATAATTTGGATTACAGGATTACGTGTTTTAAAGACGTCGAATCGACTATGACAAATTCACGTCATATCACGTCCTAACCACATGTCAATACATGTGAATACAAAAACTTGACATGTCAATACATGTTATTATTCTTAATTTAAAAATAAATGCTACATTATACTTATGACTGCTTTACAAAAAAAAAACTTATTCATAATAAAGTGTGAAACATTGGTATGCGTCTCGAGCACGAAATTATGATGATTTCAAGAAGATGCTTTGAAGACAATCAATGATTGCCTTCCAGTGAAATATTTTATTTACAAATCATTCATATTCAAAAATACAAATTGGAGTGTTCTATTAAAAAAAACCTACTTGATTCCAACCTTTGCTTATTAAGGGATGACAATAAAGTAACACTTCCAAGACATTTCCTCTACAGAGGGGTTCCATAACTTTTAATAAGTTGGCAAAATGTCCTGCTAAATACCTCTCTTGTTTCGTTTTTGATGGGCCATCATGTATAGCTATTATATTTTTTTATAAGTGTGCATTTTTTTAAAGTATTTATTCATTGTAGGAAAATTATTTTTATAAATATAGGTATCTACTGAAGTAATCAACTATATGTATGTATAGAATAAAATGAGTTCATATAGTAATGATAGCAAAGATACCTCTTTAGACCAATAATTTTCCAGATATTCGGGCTCCCATATTCTAGGTCTGCCCAATTTTGGATGAATTCAAATTTTGATTAGGTACTTAGGATGAATAGAACTTCACTTGATTGATTTATCAATAATTATTAAATTACCTATTGAAGTAATTGAATTAATAATAATTAATCGCCTATTGAGATTATCGATAAATAATTAATTAAAATGTTGTGTATGTAAAATTTATAATAATAAATTTAAGTAAATACAACAAGAGTCATAAATTGCTTTACAATTATTATTATGGTGCAATTTTGGAGTCGTGGGGAAAACTTTTTCAATCTTAAACCGCTTTGCTACTTAATTCATGTTTATTATAGAAAATTTCCACATACATGCCTAACATAATGATTAACTACCTATTATTCTATCATTAATCAATTATTATTATTTAATATTATACAGAGTATTTCCTCGTCGTCTATTTCCTCCATCGTTAATTGGAACTTTCTCGTGAGTATGAATATGAAATCCAAGCGTGCTTATTTCACTATCGATTAGATGGATGTTTCTTGCATTGTTTGCTTTTGATGAGAACCTCTAAACAGTACATAATCGTGTGAAGTTCAAGTTGAGACTTTGATGTTCAATAGCTTTACATTTCCTACATCTAGAATCTAAGCGTTGCAAAATAGATTTCTCTTAAGTAAATACAATAGATTACTAAAATAATAAGGGAAATGTATTTATTGTTTGATTGCTGCATTAGTGGCGATGCATATTATACATCACCCTGAAGGTATACATTGGAAAGTACTTGTTTAAAAAAATGTATTATTATTCAGGAAATTATAGTGATTTTACCTTTGAAAAAAAAATCGTACACTTCTGCAACGAAAGTGCAAGTTTATTTCTGCAAACATTTTAAATAGTTTTAAGTTAACTAAGGCAGAAATACCGAAATAACAAAATAATTATGATAAAATAATGACAATTTCTTCTTATTAACGTGGATTAATAAAACACCTTCCTGGATAATGAAAGCACGTTCATAACGGAAGAACTTGCATGGTAATATCATAGAGAAAGAGACCAAGCAATAGGATCTAAATAGGTACCTATTATTTATATACTGATACCTACTAGCCCATGTAAATTACCATATGCTAAGTAACTATAGGAACAAATCCCTTAACAACATTAATCGACTGCGACAGTTGGACAAAGAAGAGAATAAGAAAATGAAAATAAATCTAACTAAGGAGACTTCCCCTTTATGTGATATTTCCCCTTTAGATCGAATTTATTTTCCTTGGGGCAAGATCCGTTTTGACTAGATCCCATCAGCTCGTAAGATTTTTTTTACAAGGTCCAGTTTGGAAGGTCCTGTCAGTTCGAGTTTTTCTTAAGGTCCGGTCAGCTCAAAAATCCGAACCTTTTTCCGAACCGTGTCATATCTACAAAAGAAAACGAGCTGATCGGACCTTGCAAAAATATAATAATTTTCGAGCTGACCGAACTTTGTCTATCCGGTTAGCAGAAAAAGAGCTGACCGAATTTTTAAACACGAGCTTTTTTTTCAAAAAACGAATTTTAAAGCTCAACGGACTTTTTCAAACCGAATATTGCAGCACAAAACAAAAAATAAAAAATTCTAGCTGACCGGACCTTTTCCTGTGTCAAATCTACACTTTACTAACTTTGCTATCCACGAGCCGCCACTGGGAAATGTTTGTGAGCTATTAGGGAAGGTTATCAAAATATTTAGGAAAAGTTATGGAAAAGTTGAGGGGCTAGATAAGAGTTAAGAAAGGTTATGGAAAAGCTAGGGAAGGGTTAGGGAAGGTTTGGTGAAGGTTATGGAAAGGTTAGGGAAAGGTTTGGGAAATATTTGATAAAGGTTTGGAAAAGGTTACGGAGAGGTTTAAGAAAAGGTTAAGTTACTGCGAACATACATGTCCGTCACACAGGTAGGATCAATCCAGCGACTGAAGTTTGCCAAAGCTACGATGGTCCAAACTTCATAGTCGCTTCATTGTTCCGTTGGGGACATGCGCACAGAAGCTTTCAGCTTTTATAAAATAACGAAGGTCTGACAGTCGCGGGCTCTTAGTCTATGAGTCTAAGGAGACAACTTATCAAGATAAGTTTGAATATTTATTTATAAAATTGATCAATCTTCTATAATAATCCACATCCAAGAGTAGTAGGTACTTATTGTTCTACATAGATAGAAAGACAGCATTTCTATTTATCTTCATCAATACTTCAGATCATAAAAAACTGAAAATAGTAAAATTTATTGAAAGCGGTATAAAATTTAAGACTAAAAGAATTATACAATAAGGATATTCAGCAATTACTTAGGAAGCTCTCTTTGCACATCAATGTCAGATATGAATAAATGAAAACGGAAATAGGCTCACCTGCGGCAATTCTTCACTGCATGGCAGTTTATAAATACAGGAAATATAAACCACAATAAGAATGCCGACGTAGAAATCATCTTTCAGAATTAGCCTTGAAGCGATTTTTTCTGAAGAAAGTTAACTGTATATCATTTTCCATAAAGGTATTCACAATATAATAATGTAAATTATTGTGAGAGAATCTTATTTATTTATTGTTATTCACATTGGCTTCAATTGTAGTAGTAGAGGTATCATTGTAAGCTAGCGACTCTCTTTCAGGTTTAAATAGAGCATTTATATTATTTGCTGTTATAATATATGTGAGTTTTTAAAATTTCTAGCTGAGCAATTAAAACTAAAAATAGCAATAATAATTATTATTATAATTTTTAAAGCAAGACAATTAAAGCCATTTTATAGTTATTGTTTTTCACGAATTATTCTCGAATATCACAAAGCTATAGCTGACACCTCTTTCATGATCGTTATCAGGATCGAGCCCGGTTCTCTGTGATTCCTGAATTATGGAAGATGATCTCCAAATCAAGATTTACCATCAACCATCTCAGCTCAGCCACCAAGTGTCAACGCACTGTTGTATCCCCTTCGTTGATCTTGCCATCTGGTAACCCACAACCCACAACCCACAACTTCTTGATTGATACCCTTTGTTGTTGCTGAGAGTGCTGTGCACTGCGTCACGCTTTTGGGTTGGCAGCACTCTTTGATTCTCGGGGTCAGTTGCCTTCCAGCGCGTTCTTCCCATAATCGCTCTCCAACTTCCCTCTTTTCAAGGGCTCTTCTTTTCTCCTTCCTCTCTAAAGATATAATTCTGTTGATGCGTAGCCTCTTCGAACGTTCCGACATAGAGAGTAGATATATGACGAATGGTTAGACTCTTTTCCTCCCACCGTTCAAATAGTTCGCTTCTTTGCACTTCTTCTGCGGAAGGCCCCCTCCCCGAGAATTTGAGAGTGCCAGCAGCTATGACTGGCTGAGTTCCTGTTTCGGAGAATTTGGCAATCCTGCAGGACTTCAATGGTTTGAGTACCCCCACCAAATTCTGCAGGGCAGATGTGGCCGAGCAATTTCTTAACTTCCCGCCTTCCCTCATCTTATCCGGTTTGCTTCTCTTTTTACTTCTGAGGCAATATTATTTCTTACTTCTCTCATCTGAAATACTTTCGGGAGACAGGACTGATGAGCTAATTATCCAAACGGGTACAATAAGCGCAAGCTTCAGTACAAGGGCTTTGAACCTACCCTAGAAGTAATACGTCACCTTAAAACAGAACTAGCCTAAGTCCATTTTTGCCAAAAATGAGTTTTTTATACAAAACAATAGAGAGTAAGGTGTCGCCGATCGAATGCAGAACTAATCTAAGTCCTAATGATTCTATTTATCATGTATACGGTAAATTAGAAATAAGCCTATGTCCAAGGGTGCTCAAATTTTTAGTGCAGAACTATCCTGAGTTAGCGAGAAAGAACCTATGTCAATGCTCCAGTAAATAATTTTCAATGCAGAACTATGCATATTACCATAAGGTAACCTATGTTAGTGTTGTGTTAGGACTTATACTAGTTCTGCTTTCAAATAACATCCTATGTCCAACAAATTGTGGACTTGGGTTAATTCTGCTTCCTCATTTAGAAAAACTATTTGTTTTTTACGATCAATGCCCATTTAGCTCTAACTGCAAGATAATCCTTCAAGGATATACTGTTTTTGGAACAAATAGAAGCTTTGCGGCTTTTATTGCTAAGCAAACATTGAGAGTTTGGATCGTAAGCTAATAAAATGAACTCTCAGAAGTAAACTATGTCCAAAACACATAACTAACCTAAGTCCAGAAAATGGACTTACTTGGAGAAAGAATACTTACCGGTTTAAAAAATATTCTACGTCTATCTTTTTTCTTTAACTTATACGTTTCATATTTAATTCATGTTGTAATTGAAACTGTGCACATTTAAAATACTTGTACAAATTTATATTAAAATATGTGTGTTATTAAAGCAGCTAGAGAAAAAAAAACGTTTCCTGAAAAATGTAGTTTTTGGACTTGGGCTAGTTCTGTTTTAAGGTGACGAATAATAATACTTCTCTCATCGTCGACTGCTTGCTCGTTTTCGGTCTTCGCTGGGATGGATTTCTGCTCCCCTCTGCCATGCAACGCGTTTCTTCGTCGGCTTAGTGTAATAACTCAAAAACATCTTCAACTTATAATCCTCGATCAGAATTGTTGGCAGTAACCTCGGCAGTAACTTACATTACTATAAACGCCATTTCGGAGAGGCAACAAGGAGAAACTTGTGTTTTCTAAGATTTCATATCAGGAGCGGCCACTGATGACGAAATCTCATAATTTACTCAGAATGGCACATTTTCCCGCCACCACCGACTACAATGCTATGATGCTATGCCTATCGACATTTTTCCAATTTTTTTTTTCTATTTTATTTATTTTTCCAAAAAAAAAACATAAGAAAAATTTTTTATTTAAGATCGGGACCTTGCCAAGCCTTTCAAGTCAAGCAGTTTGAACGTCTTCTACACTAATTCATAGTTTTAAATTCTTTACAACATCAAGGATTAAACGATATTGCTTATTAAGTGCAGAGTTGTAGCGTCAGATGACTTTAATTTATTTTTAATGTTAATTTTTGCAATAAATTTTGAAATATAATTTTTTGTATACAGAATGAGAGACTTTCAAATGATGTATCACATGCAAGCCCCTATACTTGCCAATTAACAATTTAAGGGTTGGAACTGTCACTCGAAGGGGGTTGTTTAATAATACAAAATCGACAGACTTTGCTTTTTTTTAATTCTACAAATATTAACTGAGAAAATTAGTTTATTCATTACATAAAAGTTCATACTATTATAAGCCAGCACAGTTAGCCCTACAACCTAGTACAAGAGAAAAGTCTCCGAATATTTCTTAATTTTTGACGCCATACAGGCCATTGTTTCAGAAGAACTTCATCACAGTTGTTGGTCAATTCTTGGGGAGATAATAATATATTTAAAGAGCATGGACGGCTAGGACAGCTCAGAGTTGCTTAAAAATTGGTTTAAAAATTTTAACTGCTGTTGTTGCTAAATCCATCTTCTTGCATCCTTAATAATAAATAACAATACCTAATTAAAGTCAATTTCTAAACAATTTTTTATTAGTTTTATTTTTGTACTATTTAAGTAGGCATGAAAAGGTAATGTTGCAAGAAATATATCATTGAATCATTCACACAACCCGTGTGTGAAAAGGAAAATCGCATCTGAACTAAACAGAATGGATAGATTATATTTAAATAATACGTCTTGAATTATAAGTTGCCTATACATTCAGAATAAAGACTGCATAGTGCAAAATACCTAAAGAATATTATTTTTTATAAAAAAATCTTCTTAGGTATAGAAAATTTGTAACATACTTTGTTGTCCATGATTGACCATGACTTATAATCTTATTTATATTATTATTATTTATACAGGTTACGGCGGAATGAGGTATCTATTTAAAATTAAGTTTTTTAATTATTGTTTAAAGTTCTATTCAAAAAGCAAACAACAGTTTGTTAAGTAAACTTTTTTTTTCAATATTGCATCACCTCCTCTCGCTGCTGGCACTCTTGAAGCTTAGCGTGAAAGTTTTGCATCACCCGCTCCAACATTTCTACTGGGATTGCATAAATATCGGCCCAAATCTTATGTTTTAGTAGTTGTTCCAAAGTTCGCGGTCGAGAAAATACTTTTGATTTTGGGTAATCTCATAAAAAAGATCACAAGCTGGTGACCATTTCGCTCTCCAAGTTTATAAATGATACGACCAGGAAAATTTTTTTGAATTTGGAACGTTGAGCATTTGAATAACGCTCTTATCTTATTTTAACTTTGAAAATAGATATCTCATTTTGACAGACCCTGTATCATGGTAGTCGTCAAGACATATACCCGTATAACCAATAAAGACTCAAAAACCATTATAGACTTATTAGTAACAATAAATGATAAAGATATACCTACAGTTCATAGCAGATCATGCCATTATAACAATTTAACTGATTTCTATAAGTATTCCACTAAAAAAAGAACTGTAAGAAGCTCCAAAGGCTTCAAAGAACTGGACTTTCAATTTGATTTGCTTGATGAAGATTGGCTATCGAAAAGTATAAATACAAACATATTGCCAAACAAACTCTCAGAAAAATTGACCAAGCCATTGTCAAGACATTGTATAAACATGCTCCATTGAAAGAGATTGAGATAAGAACAGCATGGGCGGCAAGAAAATGGTGGTGTCCCGATATCCAAGAGGCAATAAATATTAGAGACAGGGCATATAAAAAAGCCATATACACCGGAACAAATAGAGACTGGGATGACTACAAACATCAAAGAAATCAAGTAACGTATCTTATTAGAAAGCACTGCTTCGCAAAACAGATAGATGACCAGAAGGGAAACCCAACCGAAATGTGGAAGGCCTTGAAAGAAATACTGAGAACAAATAATAGACAAGGAATAAAAAAAGATTATGTTTGATGACAGCCTAATCAAAGAGGAAGCCGAAATAGCAGAAACGTTTATTAATGCCTATTTGATATCCTGTATAGAGGTAATAACAAACAGTTGTAACAGAGACCCTAATTTCAATTTGATATTAAACAATGTTTTGAAACATGGATGCAAACTGAACAGCTTCAAAATTTTACGGCTTGGTGATTTGAGAGCGATTTAATTTAAATCATAGGACGTGGATTTTTTACAGGTTGTTAATAATGCAATGCAGGCAGGGAATTTCCCGGCTAACTGAAGAAAATCCACAACAATCACAATCATTTCAATAGAGAAGAAAGAGAATCCTAGCAACAGTGAAGAATTCCGACCAGTAAATATAGTTCCTATTTATGATAAAAAATTTGAATTAGCTGTTAAAAGACATTTTAACAGCAGGACTCGATTGTGAAATTAAAAAATTTATAATCACCTTTCTTGGGTCCGGACGCATGCTGGGGAAGTTTTTTGCAGCCGAAAATTGAAAAGAAGAACTGAAAATCCGGAATAGGAATTCAAAAACTCATAGCCATCATCCTTCTAGGCCCTGGCAAGACAATTGGGCAATATTCAATAGGATATATAGTAACAATATCTACCTATAAAAAATTATTAGGAATTATTTTTGGGTGTCGGCCTTGGCGATGATTGTAGAACAAGGTCAATATTTCTCTTAAGATAGTATATTGACGTAGGATAATCTTATTTAAATGAAATTTTGAAATGAAACTACTAACTTTAATTCTGTGAAGGAGGATAATAGGGTCATTATCATTCAAAAAATCTTCAGTTGCAAACCATAAGTTTTTTCCACGATCATCCCTCAATGGGACTTGGCTCGCTTTTCTTTCATTTTTTAGCTTAAAGTTTGTTGGGCCCAGGAAATGGCAAAACTATATAAAATCAGGGCAGCCACACCCAAGTCTGGACAATACCCACATCTTAGAAAAAAAAACAGTTTAAAGATTGCCACAATATTCACCTATATAAATAGTTATAGATATAAATGTCTCTTGTACGTGGTTTTAATTTTATTCTGCTCAACCTTCCAGAAATGCAAGACTCCTATTAATTTGTAAATAATACAGTACTTACCTATTTATACCGAAATGCGCAATGAACAACGACATACAAAGTAACTGAATTGCAGGTAAGTATTATACCTTACTTCGTTTCATTATATCAGTCTTGAAGAATACTTTGGCAGCACCGTTTCTTAGCCCTTCAATCCAATATACGTATTTTGACTAGCTGTATCTATATATTATCCCGGATACTCTCAATCCTTAGGTGACGATCTGTAAATGTATTAATTTGAAACAAAAAGAGATCGTTCTAATATCAAAGTAAAAGGTAAGTTTTGTCATTAATTTTGGTAGGACTAACTGCCAGCTAAGTCTTATGATCTCAAAAATACATTTTCAAAGTTTATATCACTACTGAGAAATCATAGAAAAGGACCCCACAGAGTTTTTAGGGAACTTAGTTTTCGGTCAAATTTGTTATATGTTAGTAACTTTCAGAATCGGTAAATAAATCATAGCCACACAAGCCCTCAAAAACTATTCCCGAGATATTCATCGCTAATGATGGATTTTTCATTTTTTCCTTTCATTACAGTAACTGGAATCTTCTGCTTTCAGGCACAGGTACATCTATTTTTGTAAACTTATTGTACATAAACTTATAATATGCTTAATTGTGCAATATTATACATTTAATAAGATTATTTTTTTATTTTTTATCTCGTGGTGGTCACATGCAACATACATCCTTTTTAAATTTTTTTTCAAAACTGGTTTGATTGAGCAGGTAAGTAGCAGGACAGAAAATAATGAACGGAAAAAATAAACAATAAAAGGATAAATGACCACCCGGTCTAGGATTCGTCTTTTGTCGGGAATGTCTGTTTTTGAGGGTTTGTCATGCGATGTCTCATATAACTTGTCTGTACCTTATTAAAAAACCTAAAGGTGGTAAGTACGAATTTTTTTTCAAGTTAAATAAATGTTCTTTCGGATAATGAGACCTGTTTTTATCATATAATAATTTCAAAATGGCCGACGTTTTATAATATACAGGGTGTTCTACAAGCTCTATGACAAACTTTGACAGATAGTAGGTTGCTTGATTTTAAACATATTTTTTTTAATAAACATGGGTCCGATTCGTTTTTGTTTAGAAGTTACAAGCATTTAACCTTTATTAACAATCAACAATAAAAATTTAAATTAAATGATAATTACAAAACTTAAGACTATAAAAATTGTTCGAAATGTCCACCCTCAGCTTGAATGCAAGCCTCACATCGACGAACTAAAGATTCGGTCACTCGAAGAATGAGATTTGGATCATTTCTTATTTGGTTAGCTGCATCTTGAATTCTTTCAAGTAACTGCTGATGGGTAGCGATTTCAACATGGTAGACCAGCTGCTTCATGTGTCCCCATAAATAAAAATTCAGATCGGGAGAACGAGGTGGCCATGATATTGGACCTCCTTGACCTATCCATTTATTCGGGAAATGTTCATTTAGCCAAGCAGCAACTTGTCTTCCTCTATGTGGTGGTGCACCGTCATGCTGATACCACATATTTTGAATAATATTGAGTTGCACGTCATCAATAAACTCTAAAAGGTCGTGTTCTAAGAATGCTTGTAACTTCTAAACAAAAACGAATAGGACCCATGTTTATTGAAAAAAATATGTTTAAAATCAAGCAACCTACCATCTGTCAAAGTTTGTCATAGAGCTTGTAGAACACCCTGTATAGGGTATGGGCGATAAGTTACATTTTTTTTAAAACGACGACCTATACAGGATGAGTCAGTTTTTTGTAGCATCAAGTTTATATAAACCTGTTTTAAGAAATAAACATATTCCTGCTCCCATAGATAAAAGCTTAGAACAAAGGATACAGGGTGTAGAAAAAAATTATTTTTAGTCTTCGCCTCATAACTTGTGCCTTATAATTTTATTCCAAGATGTCATTTATTATAATTTAAAGCAAACAAAATTAAGAAAAACACCGGTAAAAATTTTCATGGAGTGACGTAGATACAGGATCTATGATCTCTTTTTCGCTCAACAACTTCTACGCCCATGAACTTACATAGATCTCAATCATCCAGCGTTGGATTCTCTGGAGATTTCTTACAAGAAACCTCTTATTGGTAATAACTTTTTCCAAAACTATTCAGCGACGTAGATATTTGGTGGTTGCCCCCATTAATCCCGCCATCTCGCTTCAATATTCCACGCCTCTAGATATTTTTGCTAGGTGATCATATTTTTAGATTCTACGTTCCAATTTGTAAAGATTTTTTTTTTCTCTAAATTTTGATCTTAGATATCGTTTCCGAGGTATTGTAGGGTAAACATTTTTCAGTAGCTGAAAACACTATAGGTAAATACCTATGCTCTGTCCACTGAGTGTTGTCCGTTGTCAATTGTCATGCCACCCTGATTCTGGCTAAACAATTTCATTTAATTCGATTTGATTCAGACATTTATTTCTAAGTCGAACCAGATGTGGTATTGCAGTTCGTGTCAGTGGCGTGTGAATTGTTATAATTATGATTAGAAATAGCATGGTTGGCGTTTGAAAGAAAGCATAACACCTCCGTTTTCTTTTTCTGCAGTAAAATATCCTAGCAATTTAACCACACAAGACCACGTCCTAGGTAGTTCAATCGTTTCCCAGGCATTTTGTGTAATTTTTTGTAGTTCGTTGCGAGAATTATGTCCGTTATTTTTCAAGGCACAAGGCAATTGTTTTTTAGGCATTCACGCAATTAATAAGTTACTCGTAGTTTATCACATCGTACAATATCACAGGTAATTCTGCTAATTTTGTATTAAAAACGTTTCAAATAACCAACCTCATTAGTATATTTAGAGCTGTCACTGTCAACTGACAGTAGCCGATGAGCTGGACGACAATCTTATCGTATCAATCTAAGCGTATCTATCATATTTTCATTCTCGCTCATATTTTTAGAATTGCTGACGATTCAAACGTATTTCTGACAATACGTCCCAGTTTAACTCGATTGACTATGCAATGCAATAGAAGGAGTAAGAAACATAACGAGATGATGTATCCTTAGTTATCACAACAGACAACACTCAGTGTACAGACTATACCTAATAATTTTTATTGTTCAAATTTTGTAATATAGAAAACAAACACCAATTAATTGAAGACTACGTTATTATGCCTTTCTGAAAAGTATTTTACGGGAAAAGTACTTATTTTACGATTCTCTATCAGCTTCTAAAATAACACTAGTAAAAATATCTATCTGACATTTCTTGACGCCGCTTTCACCAAAAGATTTTCAAGTTAGTCTTCTTTAATTTTTTTGAACTAAAAATGTGAAATGTGTAATCACGAAGGAGTGTTGCCACGTTTTGAAAAGTGGTTATTTCCTTTCATTTTTTCAAATAACTGGCCCTTTATTACAAGAGCTCATTCGAAATTATTTTAAACCCCAAATTATTGAAATATCTATTATTGAAAAATATTGAAATATCTGTTTTTATTTAATTAAAGTTTTTTTTTTCATTAAAAATCATTATAAAAAATTGGGTTCAAATTGGAAACAAATGGTTCCCAAGACAATGAGTTAAGTGGCATAACAGCTCAACAAGTCAACTGTCAAAATATATTTATTTACGAATATGAGCTGTCATTGTCATGGAAACCATTGGTCGTTTGAAATAAATACATCAGATTGCACATTATACATTGTTTATAGATTTTTTAAAAACAAAGTTCGAATTGCATGGACACACAAGAATGATATCCATTTTATGTTTTGACATGTTTATTCGTCTTTTAAAGTACTTCCGAATGAGCCGATGTAATATGTATAGGACCTGTCATTTTAAATTTTTTCAAACAAAATTTACTTAAAATTTTTTTTCGTATCACCTTGAGGTTCCCTAATAAGGTACAGGGACAAGTTATATGAGACACCCTGCACCTATACGATGCAGATTTCTGATCCTTTGATTCGCAAAGTTACAGAAGCTTGATCCAGTAGATATTAATTCCGATATTGATTCTGTCAAACACATCAAGAGCTAGAATCGTACTTTTTTCGTGTGTATAATATACAATTTTTTTGTGAGAAGAAAATCCCTGTGTTAGAACGTTAAAAACGTAATTATACCATGTGTTGCATAGAAAAGGTAACTAACATAGGGAAAACACTACCACTACAGTGAATATTATTAAGGGTCCAAGTCATTCTGGGTTAAAAGCTCAAAGATAGTTTCCTTAAAAAATGCACAGTAGGTTTGAATTTTCATTCCATTGAAACATTTTCAAAGTATTGTTGAAATATTTTTTACACGTATTTCCTATATTACCTTTTACATGCAATACGTTTATAACTTAAAATAAAATAATGTCGGAACGTTGATCAATATTGAATTTGAATTGTCAAACTGGTAGACTTTTGCATTAATCGACGTTGCCTGGTAATGAAACCATTTAATTCGATAAAAATATCATAATTTAATTAAATATTTAAGAAAGAGCGATTCTTGTAAGTTTTCAATGAGTGAATTTAATATTAGTAAATAAGTGAGTAATAAGTAAGTATAGTAATAAGTCATTTATATGAAAATGCCCTTAATAATTGCAATTTTGCCATTAAGGTAATTAATATGTCGCTTTCCGTGTACGTGTTAGATGTAAATTTGATGATATCTGAGTGTTATTGTATTTCGATGTTCGCCCCGACAGATTGACACACGTAGTTCCACTACTTGTTCTTTATCGAGCACTTTTTTACAGATTTTTTTTTTTTTTTTTTTTTTGTCTTATTCCACCGTTATCTCGTCCAGGCCTCTGATTAATCATTACACTATTGTGCTTTATACGAGCAACATCGTGCATATTTTCAGAAGATAAAGTGAGAAATAATTATTATTAAAAATGCCTAAAAGAAAAAGTAATAGGGAAAAACAACTATTGAAAAGGAAAAGAAGGAAATTATTAGAAGAACTGGAGAGGTTAGACAATGATAGTTCAACTTCTAGTGCTTCTAGTACTTCTGGTACGTAGCAAGTTTGTGTTGGTATTGTTATAAAACTATTCGTAGGTAAAACTGTTAAACCTATGTGATTAGTTCCTAGCTAAAACTGTTAAAGCTAGAAGTTTAGTGAATTGATGATTATTGAGAAGGGTAGTACGTACCTATGTACGTATTATAACAATTATAGGTAAAACTGTTAAACCTATGAGAAATCGTGAGGGTTATTATTACCTTTTTTCCTTTCTATTTTATACTCACGGAGGTAAGTGGATCATATTAATTCGACATCGATTTAAGGTGACGTCACTTCAGAAGAAGAAGATTTACGGAGAATCGGTGATGAAGCAAGATCGATCGCAAATAGTTCTGGCTCTTTGGACAAGGTGCCAGTCCCAGTTGAGACCCCCGTAGTATCTGAAGAAGTGCTTCGGCTTCTAGGCGAAGAGCCACAAGGTACCCAATTGATTTTTGGTCCGGAAGTTCAGCAAGTCATTGCTGATAGATGGAGTAAATATCTTACTCTTGGACTTGAGAAGGCTGAAAAAGAATTGTTAGGGAAAAAATACAACGTTCCTAAAAATATAGACCTTTTGAATGCACCGAAGTTAAACCCAGAAATTGAGGTTTCGTTGGATGATTCACACAGAAAAGAGGATAAGTATGTTTCACAAATTCAACATCAGATCGGAATCGGAATTTCCGCCATGGTCGGGACTTTAAATAAGTTTTTGACGGAGAACTCCGTGGAAACAGAAATAAAGAATGCTATGTTACCAGGTCTTATTGATGCTGGAAAAATATTATGTGACGCCTTCCATATGCTTACTACCAATAGAAAATACCATATTGAATCGCAATTAAACGTATCAGTAAGGAAAATCGTTAAAGAGAGCAAGCCTGATACCTATTTATGTGGGAAGGACTTCTCGGAAAAGTTCAAGGACATGAAAAATCAACTTCGCACGGGTAGAGAACTGAAACCAACTTATAAGCCTAAAACCACCTCCTACCAACATAGACCATTCTCATCGGCATCGTCTTATCAACCTAGGGCCTCCACTTCAACCTACCAACAAGGAGTGTCGGGTAGTGCCAGCAATCATTCTTTAAACTACAGGCTCCCGTATCACAGGAGCAGGTTGAAGAAGCAGCAGAGCAGGAATTACAATCACTCGAAGCAGGCACACAGGAAGAACTACCCGAAATAGTTGTAAGTACTCAGCGCTATGCTGGAAGAATAAGGTACTTTGTATCAAATTGGGGACGTTTTGTAAAGGATAAAACTATTTTATCCTGGATAACAGGTTATAAATTACCATTTACATGCAAGCCAATTCAAAAGTTCCATCCTAGTTGCAGATCTGTCTCTGAGACGGAAACTAGTAATTACCAATTAGCCTTATCGGATTTAATCCGTAAGGGAGTTGTAACTAAATGTTCTCATATTAGAGATGAGTTTTTATCTTCATTTTTTCTGGTTCCAAAATCCGATAATAATTACCGTTTTATTCTGAACCTTAAACAATTGAATAAGTTTATCAGTGCACCCCATTTCAAATTAGAAAACTATAAGTCGGTGAATGACCTTATTTTAAAAGACATGTTCTTGGCTACTATAGATTTAAAAGACGCATATTACATGATACCTATATTTAAAGGACATAGGAAGTATTTGAGATTTACATTTAATGGGGAATTGTACGAATATAATGCCATGCCAATGGGATTATCATCAGCGCCTTTTGCATTTACAAAATTATTAAAACCAATATTTACTTATTTTCGCATGAAAGGTATTTTATGCATAATTTATCTAGATGATATTCTAATCCTTGGCAGAGAGAGAGAGGAGGTTGTAGGTCATGTCAGTAGGGTTACTGCAACCCTAGAAAGGTTAGGTTTTATTATAAACAAGAAAAAATGCAACCCACGTCCCTCTCAAGAATGTAAATACCTAGGGTTTGTTTATAACACGAGACAAATGACGATGACATTGCCCGAAGATAAGAAACATACATTGTTGAAATATTTAATGTTTTTTAAAAGCAAAAGTAGCGTGAAGATAAGAGAATTCGCGAAGTTATTAGGTATTTTAGTTTCAGCCTGCCCGGCTGTTCGTTATGGCTGGGTTTACATTAAACGTATTGAGAGAGAGAAAATGTTATATTTGAAAAGATGTTCAGGAAATTACGATAAGGATATGCCCTTGTCGGAGCTGGTGAAGGCAGAATTTTCCTGGTGGGTGTACAAGCTGCCAAGGGCTTATAATTTCATATCATCGAATGATTTTAGTTTAGAAATATTCAGCGACGCCTCTAAGACTGGATGGGGGGCTAGTGTAGATTCCGAGGCAACTCATGGTTTTTGGACTCAACAGGAATCTACATTTCATATTAATTATTTAGAATTATTAGCTATCTTTTATGCGTTAAGATGCTTTGCCAGGATGAGAACCAAATGTAATATTCTTTTGAGAGTAGATAATAAGACTGCTGTTGCTTACATAAATAAAATGGGTGGTGTACAGTTCGAAAATCTTAATACCTTGAGTCGAAAGATCTGGCAATGGTGTGAGGAGCGGGATATTTTTATTCACGCCTCGTATATACCTTCAAAGGATAATATAATTGCAGATAAGGAATCCAGAGATTTATCTATAGAGACTGAATATGAATTAGACGGAAATGCCTTTTTAAGAATTATTGATTGTTTTGGAAAACCCAATGTTGATCTGTTTGCTTCACAAATAAACAAGAAATGCGAGGTGTATGTGTCTTGGCGCCGCGATCCCGGCGCATTTAAGGCAGATGCATTCACATTAAAGTGGGAGAAAGGCTGGTATTTTTATGCTTTTCCGCCGTTCCCCTTAATAGGGAGAGTTTTAAATAAGATTGTCACAGACAAATCTGAGGGTATCTTGGTAGTGCCATTATGGGTAACTCAGTTTTGGTATCCATTATATATTAGACTTTGCGTTGGTAGGCCCTTAATTTTGGAGCCTTCTAATCACTTATTGCTATCTCCATTTAGGACCCCACACCCCTTATGGAGGACACTTTCCCTGGTGGTGTGCAGATTATCAGGCGATCGTTTTTGAACAAAGGTATTCCCGAGGCTGCTGTTCCGGTGCTGATCAATTCGTTAAGTTCTTCAACCCTGAAGCAATATTCAACAACCCTCAGAAGATGGTGGGAGTTCTGTCAACAAGAAAATCGGAACGTCTTTAGCAGCACTGTAGGAGGTATTATATCGTTTCTTAATGATCTCTTCCAACAAGGGGGCACTTATTCGGCTCTGAACTCACATAGATCGGCTCTATCCTTGATTTTGAACTTTTCAAATAACGACGAAAAATTAATAAAACGATTTCTGAAAGGAGCTTTTAGAACTAGACCACATTTTGCTAAATACAGTTCAACTTGGGATCCATCGCTAGTGTTAAATTTCATCAAAGATTGGCACCCCCTGGAGACGATTTCTCTCGAGAAACTGACAAAGAAGCTTGTAGTTTTATTACTATTGGCCACAGGGTACAGGGTACAAACAGTTTGTGCGATAAAATGGCAGGATGTTAGGATTTATAATAATTATATTGAAGTTCATATATCAGATATATTAAAAACTTCGGGGTATAGACGGATGCAGCCCGTGATAAAAATTAGTTCCTTTGAGGATCGACCAGATTTATGTTTGTTTAAAACAATGAAAGCATATTTGGAAGCAACCAAACTACTTCGGAAGAATAATGAAGCCTATCTAATTTTGACCTATAAAAAACCACATCACAGAGCAGCGCGCCAATCTGTAAGTCGTTGGGTAAAGAGTGTACTTGCACTGAGTGGTGTAGATACCACGAAATTCAAAAGTCACAGCACAAGGCACGCTACGACATCGGCGGCTTACAGAAAAGGCTGGTCTGTAGATCAAATAAATAATAAAGTAGGTTGGGCAAAAGATTCTACAATGTTTGCTAGATTCTATAACAGGCCCTTGCAGGAGGACCTTATTAATTTTGTTGAACTTGCCGTTAGGGCATAACGTTGTATGAAATTTAGGAAATAGATAGATTGTATTATCTATTTTGAATCTATTGTGTTGTAATTCTATTGTCTATTGGATACTTACTATATGAATAGGAAATAATAAAAAAAAAAAAAAAAAAAAAAAAAAAAAAGGGGGAAAATATAAATAATATAGAAATTATAGAAATTATAGGTTTATAGGTCTTTCTATATCTATAAAATACTAATGAAGGGATTACTATCGATTATGGGTTGATATGATTATAATTTTATAAATTTATTTAGAATAAGTATATGTATACCTAGGTACAAGTAATATGAATATGTAGGTAAAATGAGTAATTGTATTTTTTGTAATTATTTTATTAGGTACCTACCTAGATTTTTTCTAAAAATATAGAATTGGGCTCACATTTTTTGTTTTTTCTTCCAGATAAGTTAAAATTAACCATTTAGACAACTAGCTATGGAGGAAAAATTATTGAATGTCTTTGAACATCTACGTGTGTCAATCTGTCGGGGCGAACATCGAAATACAATTATAAGAACAAACGACTTACCTGTAGGAAGTTCGTTCTGAATTGTATGAGATGTTCGTCCCGATAGATTGAACCCAGCCCTATAGTGTAGCCCTTCCCCACAATAATTTTTCCAGGTGATTACGCAAATAGTGTAATGATTAATCAGAGGCCTGGACGAGATAACGGTGGAATAAGACAAAAAAAAAAAAAAAAAAAAAAATCTGTAAAAAAGTGCTCGATAAAGAACAAGTAGTGGAACTACGTGTGTCAATCTATCGGGACGAACATCTCATACAATTCAGAACGAACTTCCTACAGGTAAGTCGTTTGTTCTTATAAATAGTAGCTACACCTAAGCGGCCATATCGGGGAAAAAAGTACACACTTTTTTCCCTGTAAATTTACTTTTTTCCCCGGTTTTTGTTTAAAAAGCGTAGGAATTGCCACTTTATATAACTTTATAATACAGTGTGTCACAGGCATGGTACACCCCCTTTTTTTCTTTATTTTTGGAGATAATTTTTTGAAATTTGGTACGTCACATATTCTCGGTAGAGCGCACTTTTTAGCAGAAAATTGAATTTTTTCCCACATCCGGTTTTTCCGGAAATGATACCAACTTTTTATTTTTAAATGGGACACCCTATATATTATTATATTTTTGGATTCTATACATTTGTACAAATCCAACAATGTTACATAAGTACCATTTTAAATGTCAAATTTGTTTTTATTTATTTTTTTATTTCTCAATTATAGTGTGCCATGACTATTTCGTTTTACTCCAATTGGATCATCTAATGCTAGAAAAATCGAATTTTTGTTCAAAGTACTAAATTAAGTGATTTATGGATAAATTATGCGCACCAGAATGATTTTTTGAGCTAGATTAATTTTTTTCAAATGGTACCATATTGGTACCGAGGTACCATCTACTAGTACTCTTAATAAGGGACATTTTGGTGTACCCATTTTGCATCTGTGACGAACACAACTGAAGTCATGGCACACTATAATTGAGAAATAAAAAATTAAATAAAAACAAATTTGGCATTTAAAATGGTACTTACGTGGTATTGTTGGATTCGTACAAATATATAGAATCCAAAAATATAATAATATATACGGTGTTCTATTTAAAAATAAAAAGTTGATAACATTTCCGGAAAAACCGAATGTGAGAAAAAATTAAATTTTCTGCTAAAAAGTGCGCTCTATCCAGAATATGCGACGTACCAAATTTCAAAAAATTATCTCAAAAAAAAAAAAAAAAAAAAGGGGGTGTATAGATATAGTTCACACTGTATATTGTGAAAGGGGCTAAAATGTCTTACTTTTTCTTGTCGCAGAAAAATAATTTATATAATAGTTATTTATAGGTTGCCTGTTCGCTCTGTTCTAGTAGAGTTTTGAAATGAATGAACCAATGAAAGTATCTTCAATTTTTCTACGTCTACATTTAATGGTGCCTCCGTCAGGTCTGGAAAGGCGTCGTGGATTACCTTATTGGATTGGATGGATTTCTGTCTTGCTAGGTGTTATAACTTTCACCCTCATACCACTATTCATATCTGCTTATTATGAATACAAAAGTAAGTAGTTTTTGACTTCAGCTCAGAGTAGCTACATCACAAAATATGCATGCATCAGGATGTTTCACGACGAGCGCGTCTGGTAGCTATTTCTCGTGAAATGCTCAAGCGACTTTCGTGAAAATTTATGCTTCCTACATTTTCTCGGTTTTAAGAATATATTGAAAATTTGTTATATTTTCAGATAAGGTATGGATTCGGATGGGCGTCACTGTGGCAGATATACTCTCTTTTTTAGGAGGCTCTATCATGTACATAGCTGTTTTTTCATCACAGCGCCAAATAGTCTTGTTATTGAAAGATATTCCAAATTTAGAAAAAGATGATCAGCCTAAAAATTTTCCGCAAATTTGCAAACGTTTGAATATTTTGTCATGTTTGCACTATGCTTATATGACCGGTGCTTTCATGGCTAGGTTCCTTTTCAACTATGCATATATAGACATCTGCAAAAAAGATAACCAGTTCTTCGAGTATGAAATCACATGCGGTTTGTTTTTAACTCTTGCGTTACCCTTCGAATGGAAATCTCAATCGTGGAAAATTTTATTTGGAATTTGTCAAATTATCTGCACCTTTATTTTAATTAAAGGAGTTGCATCGATACCTTATTTGTTGTATGAATTTGCCTCTTTTTTAGAAATTAGAGCTGCACATCTAAACAAAATGATTGTTGAAATATTTCAATCAGAATGTCTTAACATTCAAAGAAGAAATCTTATCGCATGTGTTGAATATCACAGGAACATATACGAGTAAGATTCGAGATAAAGAGTAATTCAATATCACTGTTTTTGCGTTTTGTTTTAGACATGCCCGGAAATTAAATAACGCCTTTTGCCGTGCTTCGCTTATACAATTTATATTTACAGCAGCAGTTTTAGGAGCTCTGTCGAATTTATTAATAAAAGTTTGTATTGTTCAGATAATATTATCAGTGCTAAGTGTAATAGGTAAATGTGTATGCTATACCAATACTAATTTCAGAGATTTAATGAGAACGAAGTTACCGTTCTCGCTGATATGATGCATCTTTTTGCATGGTTTGCCAGTTCCCTTTTGTCATGTCATGCAGGTGAAAAATTAACATGCCAGGTTAGTTAATTAAATGAATATGTATGTATCGTATAAACATTCATATTTCAAGTCAATATGGCCAATATTATTCACTTTTTAGTTTGATTCAATATCTAAAAAGTTATATGAATCGAAGTGGTATGATTCCGAGGTGATTCTGCAGAAAGATTTCAATATTTTTCAGCGTGTGACTTTACGACCCGTAGTTTTGACACGAGGTCAATTTGGACCTTTATCTTATCCACTGTTTGTTGCTGTAAGTACAATAATTATTATTCTTTTCAAAATCATTTTCAAGTAGTAAGATTATATTGATGGTTACAGATGGTCAAATCATCCTATTCATATATGGCTCTTTTACAACATGGCATGAAGTAGTGTAGAATGATAATTGTTAAATTTTAATGAATTACCTGTTAGTTATTTATGTTAATATAATAATTATGATAATAACGTAGGTTTGCATGCATGGATAATTTTGACTTAAAATAGAATAATTTACCTTGAATTAGTTTATATACACTATACAGGGTTCTCATTTGATTTGAAGACATTCAAATACCTAAGTATATCAAAAACTATGCATGGGATCAAAAGAACTGGGTAATAAAAATTCTTCATCTTAAAGGTGGACATCCAATGATACCAAATCCACCCGCTATCCCCACCACCTAGGGGTGGGGGCAGAAACTTTGCAATCTTAAATGAGAACCCACGTTTTTTATTGCAGATTCGAATTTTGCGTGTGAAAACAAGTATGAAATTTCCCCCTTACCCCCCACTCAGGTCAGGCGGGGGGTAATTCTCGATTATCCCCTTCCACTCCAGCCGTCATTTTGAAACCACTTTTTCCAAACGCAGAATTTTTTTTTATGAACATTTTATTGCGAGATTTTTGCACCTTTACTTGATATTTTGTCATTTATAATAATCTAAATAATTTGACAATGAAAAAATTATAAACAAAATGACGACAAGCTCTTAAAATAATATTTGTGTATACGCAGTATATATCCACATATCGATATCCTGATATACCAGCGTATTCATATTGATACTGCTCTGGCCAATTTAATTATATTTTTATGACACGCAAGGTGAAGCTTGCTTATACTGACAAAACAACTGAGAAAATAAACAATTAGAGCAGCACACTCGAACTGTAAATCTGTACGCCGATTGTCGCGACAACGGCCTTACGAGACCAACCTATTTTTGGTGGGGGTAACAGCATTTTTGCGCCATACCAGGACCTAATGTGAATTTTCACGTGATATAATCATCCGTATTTAAGATTAGACAATAAAAATGTGTCATATCCACATGTGGATATCATGGTACCCTGATGCACATCATGAAAAATCCATATGTGGATACCTGGAGTGGAAGGCGGGGTTAATGGACATTTTTGGTTAAATTTCAGTTTTAAGACAAATCGAAAAAAAATTGGTAATTTAGTCGACTGCAGCGCCACCTATCATGAATCAAAAAATATATATTCCAGACAAATCCTTCGTATTTATTTGTCGTACATCCCGAATCTGCAATAAAAACTCAGAGTTCCTAACCAAAATTTAACTTTACCCCCAGCCCCACCAACACGGAGGGGGAAGGAGGCAGAGTTGCTGCCCCCCACCCCTAGGGGGTTGGTCGAGCTCGGTATCTTTGGATGTCGTCCTTCCAGAACAACTTTTATGACCCACAGTGACAACGTAGACAAAATTATTAATTTATGACTTAGTTACAACTAAGTTACAATTTATTACTGAAAATGGTTTATTTTACTGTGAAAAGTATTAAGTAATTTGCTTATTCTATTAGTAGATAAATAATAATACCTACCTAGTTACTGTATAGAGTTACATACAGGGTGTTGATTTTCAAAGCGGGCCATAGGGGATTAGCATGCGAAAGTGGTTTTTGAGGATTCTGCTCGCCGTTTAACCTGACAGAAATGGTTTTGGTATCAAAATGAAGCTAAAATTATCGCGCATAACGCTTGACATCAGAAATTAATTTAATTTCACGTTGTTTTCTAAAATTCTTCAGTAAAAATTCAAGTAATTGTTAATGTTTAATCACAAAATAGCATGCCTTGCCTAAACAATAATGACGTTTCTACGTTTTGACAATCCAATAATAAAATTTTATAAGTCAGTAGTAGGTAATAATAAAGTCTGGTTCTATTTAAAAATGTGTTATACAATAATTATTATACTTATTTAATAAACAATAATCTCTATTCCCTATGGCCCGTTTTGAAAATCAACACCCTGTATAAAAATGTGTATTGACTTACATTATTTTCAATGGCTTTGTTCATTTTCTTGTGTATTCATGTATCTTTATTATTATTAAACAGTTGAGTATAATCTATAATGATGACTGTAACTCACTTGAAATTTCTCTGAATGGTATTTTTTTATTTAACGCTCATATACTAATCACTAAATACTAAACAATAACTGTGAGTTGTATTGTACCTCATTCGTAGTACAATAATTAATTATTAATTATAATTATTACATATTACCTTACTAAAATTGGTAAAATATGACACACTGCTTATTATAGTGAATATTTGAAATTAATTGCGAAACAATTATTAGTCTTATTGTCAAATTTCTTTTATCTTTCATTTGGTACCATTCTCATCTCTTTGGGTAAAAATGGAAGCAGTAGTTTTTTTACGACGGGAAAAAAGTATGACATTTTTATCACCGTCTGCAGGTATAAAAACCTTCTTGCGCATCAATCGCAGAAACAGTGTATTTTTATGCGATTCAACTATGAAAATTTTTGCCGCCTTTTAAATTGGCTTTCTGAATTTTTCAATAGTCAGGTCGAATTTGCGTAGTGGTTTACTATGTGAAAATTTCATTTCATTTCGTTTGAAAGCGTGCCATAAAATAGATTTTTACATAATAAACCAAAAAAAAATTGGCAAAATTTAACAATTTCGTCTCTTGTCCTATATACCCGCCACTGACTAACTTTAAAAAGTTACAGGCGAGTTCTGAAAACCGAACATTTGAAATTTTAGAGAAATAAAAATCATGTAAAAAAATTCGAAAAACTCCGCCATTTCTCTTATTTGCTTCTTTAAATTTTGGAGAGTTACAAGCTATTAGTGTAGTTGTCTACTCCGAAAATTTCAGGTAAATTCCCTCAAAAATGTGCTCATAATCAATTAAAGAAATTTAGCCATTTTTACCATTTTCTTATCCACGCCACTAGCTTACTAATGAAAATAATAAAAATTTTATTGCATTAATTCAAATTTCAAATCATTTTAATCCAATCTTGTTAATACAGGTTTTTAGGAGTTTTTATTTTCTGCAATTGGGGTTGGCAGGAGCAGTCATATCTGCATGGGTGGTTCCGCCCTAGCCGAGCGCGATGAAAACGGTGCGCTGGTCTGGTGCTGGTGCTGGTTTTAAATCAAGCAGTCCCGGGTCTGAATATTACATTCAATCGTTAAGTTATTAAACAAGCCTTTAATTGTCATCCTCATTATTTTGTTGTGAAAAGTTTTCTTTCTATATTGCTTATACAGGGACTAAAAAATAGCCTTTTTCCCTAAAATTCAAAAAGCCGCCATTTTGAAACGGCTCGATCGATTTTGCTCAAAAATGCAATACCAGACCACTACTTGTGGATAATATCTTCCTCCCATAAAAATTTCAGCCTCCTAGATTGAAAACTGCTACCAGAAAACCGTGCCACAGGACCGGATGTTTCGAAATTTTAAAGGACACCCTGTAGAAGTAACGCGACTTTTGAAAAATTTTTCAACGAAAATTTAACGTCATCCCAAAGTTTCACAAGAGTAAAAAATTTCTTCCACTAATCTTGAAAGATGAAGCTACTAGAGCGTTTTTAAAATTTTAGAGAAATTTACATCATGTAAAATAAATTTAAATATCTCCGCCATTTTTTTTATTTGATCCTTGAAATTTTTGAAGATTAAAGAGTATTAGTATAGTTGTCTACTGTAAAAATTTTAGTTCAATTCCTTCAAAAATGTGCTCAAAAACTGTTATAGAAATTAAGCCATTTTCACTCTTTTCCTACCCACGCCACTGGCTTATTAATGGAAAAAATTCAAATTTTTTTGCATTAGCTCAAATTTCAATTAATTTTCTTTCAATCCTGTTAAATTGATGTGAAAGTTTTTTTTGCCATCTTGCTCATACAGTGATTCAAAAAATAGTAAATTTTCCGAAAATTCAAATGGTCGCCATTTTGAAACGGCTCGGCCGATTTTGCTCAAGTGCAATACCAGACCACTCCTTGGAGACATCTTACTCTCACAAAAATTTCAGCCCCCTAGATTGAAAACTGCGGCCAGAAACCGTGCCTCAAGGACCGGATTCTTGGAACTTTGAAAGGACACCCTGTAGAAGTAACGTGACTTTTGGAAATTTTTTCAACGAAAATCTAAAGTCATTCCTCAGCTTTACAAGAATCCAAAATTTCGTTCACTAATCTTGAAAGATAAAGCTACAGGAGCGTTTTGAAAATCGAAAAATCGTGATTTTGGAGAAATATATATATATATATATATATATATATATATATCGTGGGCAGGTGAATTTTGGAAAACCACTTTTTCGTGATCTGGGGGTCATGATCGGTGGACATTTGATGAGTTTGGGTGATTTTCGAAAAGTGATGTCGTCCTCAATAGTGTATTTTTTTGTTAAAAAATACACTAAAAGGCCACTTTATATGAATTGCTTTTTGCCGGGAAAAAAAGTAAATTAGCAGAGAAAAAAGTGAGTACTTTTTTCCCTAATATGGACGCATAGGCATATCTTCTACTAATACTCAGATATCATCAAATCTATATCCAACACGAACACGAAAGTGCCATTATACATATATGTATTAATTCCCTTTTTAATGCCAAAATTATTCTTATGAAAGGCATTTTCATAATAATCACTATTCATATTACTAAATTCGCTCTGGATTAATGTAGAAATAGTTAGTGTAAAAATATGTAATACAAAATATAAAAAGTATAAAAAATTAGCTATAGGTACATGTAATAAAATATGCATATGACCTTATAATAGGACACTTACAATATTTACAGATTTTAGTACCTACTCTGCAAAATCAAAAGTTGAAAATATTTTATTTCCAAGAAAAAGATTAACCACACAGCAATGAATGAACCCATGAAAGTATCTTGGATTTTTTTACGGTTACATTTAATGGTGCCTGCGTCAGGTTTGGAACGTCGTCGTGGTTTGTCGTACTGGGTTCGTTGGATTTTTGTAGTATCAGGGTTTATAACTTTCACCTTGATACCACTTTTTATATCTATGTATTATGAATACAAAAGTATGTACCTATATTTTTCAATCTCTTTATCTTTGTTTTTTAACTTTCTTTTAACCTTTCTTTATTTTTTTTCTTTGTTAGGTTTTCATTACTTTTGTATTCCATGTATATTGTGGTTTTCTCACCCTTGATATGGCACATTGGCCGCTGTGATGATGTAGCAAATAAATAAATAAATAAAATAAATAAATAAATATCAGCAGTCAAAATAGCTACGTCACGAAATTTTGAAATGTTATTATTAAAATTGTTCTTTGACTAAATTTAAATTTGTTTGAAATTTACAAAAAAAAAACAAACAGGTGCAAACCTTTATATTTAATTTTTTTTTTTTATTTAATTTTTAAGTCATCAAAAACTTTCAAGTTTTATCAATTTATATGTATAGTTTTGTTGGTTATGTTTTCATTGTTTTCAGATAAGGTATGGATACGTATATACTCTTCATTAGCAGATATAGTATCTTTTTTGGGAGCATTTATTTTTTACGTGGTCAGTATTTCGTCACAACGCGAAATAGTCTCGTTGTTAAGAGATATTCCAAATTTGGAAAAGGATGATCAGCCCCGAAATTTGGAGCAAATGAACAAACGTATGAATATTTTATCATGCTTGCACTATAGCTACATAACCGGTGCTTTTATTACTAAATTGATTGTCAGTCAGATAAATTTAGATATATGCAAAAAAGATAGTCAGTTCTTCAAGTATGAAATCACATGCGGGTTGTTTTCAACTGTTGCGTTGCCCTTCGAATGGAAATCTGCATCTTGGAAAATATTTTATGGAATTGGGCAATTTGTTTTTACCTTTATTCCGGTTAAAGGAGCTGCTGCCACGCCATTTTTGTTGTATGAATTTGCCTCCTTTTTAGAGATCAGAATTAAGCAACTAAATGAACGAATTCTCAAAATATTTGAATCTGAATTTCCCAACATTCAAAGAAGAAATCTTGTTGATTGTGATGAATATTACAGAAATATATATGAGTAAGATCAATAGGATGAAAGGTAATTCAATTTCACTAATTCTATTTTTTTTAGAAATGCACAGAGATTGAATAAGACCTTCAGTCGTGTTATGTTTGCACACCTTACAGTGACGGCAGCAATTTTAGGAGCTCTCTCGAATTTAATAATGAAAGTTCGTTTTATTCAGATAAATAAGTGTTAAATAAGGCACTTAAATAACTTTACTAATTTCAGAGAATTCGTCAGGATGATGTCGCACTTTTCGTTATCGTCGATATCATGCATCTCTTTGCATGGCTTGTGAGTTTGTTTTTGGCATGTTATGCAGGTGAAAAATTAAAACATCAGGTTGGTACATTAATAATTATGTCATATTATTAGAGATAGGTAATGAATTGTTCATAAATAGAAAAAACAACTGTAAATATCAAACTGTTGAATTAAATTTTTTTTATTAAACTTATGTATCGGAGGAGAGTCCCACGGTAAGCAGCCGTCGAATCAATTTTCAGGATTGCTGAGGACCCTTTGGTTTTAAAGTATTTATTTAAAAAGTGGCTATTTTCCACAAAGTTGTAGGGTAACATGATTTGATGATAAAAGACGCTTTTAAGCTAATCTTATTTACCAATATTACCAACCTCATTCGTTATAATAAAAGGTAAGATAATTTCTGAATAAGAAAATAATGTTAATTTTAAGGACGTAAAAGTTGTAGGTATTGGTAATAGTTAATTTTGAACATTGACAAAAAATGCTAGATCAAAAATGTTGCGGTGTACTAAATGTCTTATTTTTTCAAACAAATAATCATCTAATCATTGTTTTGGTTCTGGTGGAGAATACTTCACTCCGAATTTTAGGAAAATTTCTATATAGGAAGGAAGCTTACCTTAAAACAAGTCGATTTAAGCAAAAAAATTTGCGGACCCTTCGTACAATTTTGAAAAAAACGAATTTTTAACTCGATTTTTTCATTTCATCAACACTCAACAGTTTTCTCGCTCCATTATTTCCAGTTTTGTGCGTGCTAAAAGTGCTTTCACTTATCTAGTAAGATTATTAAAGGTTCCTGAACTTGTTTTAACAGTTTCATTTCTTAAATGTGTAGGATAACTTCTAAAAATGGTTTTTAATTTTCGATGATAATTAATTAAACTGACATAACCTTTAATGAGTTGAACAATTCACAACAAAGTCGTGAGGCAATAATCGAAATGTCAACAATGTCATTCATGGACACTTCAATAAAATATAATGTTTTGCGACGTTGTCACGTTGTTATGGTCAATAATATATTATTTTAAAATTAAAAACTCATGTTTTATGATGTGATTTTTTATAAGAGGAAATAAATCAAAATCAAAAATGTGTTTTATTTAGTTAATTATGAATTGGTACATTATCAGTCTGAAAATATTCAAACATAACTTTAATAACCAGTCTTATGGCCCATTATCTATTTGACGGCCTCTGTGATATTATCCTTGCCCTCTCGCATGGACCATTTATAACTTTTGATGTATTTCTGAATAGAAATATTTGAAATTTTAAAATTAAAACAATAACCTTCGCAAATTATACCAAATATTTTTATTTCACAAGATGTTAGTAATAAATAATAGATATGACAACGCTGCACAACATGATCATTCTCAGTTCTACGAATCTGTCAGTTTAGTGAATTTAATGGAAATTGAACTGTCTTTTTTGGTCAATTTTATGATACTTTAAACTCATTTTTCTCAATATTTTATGTATATTCCGCAAATTTTTTTCAAGATATCTTCTATAATGGTCATAACTTAACGTTTTATGTAAAAATTTTCCCAAAATTAGGAGTGAGTTATACTCCACCATCCCCGTAAATTTTTTTCACGAATTTTAGACTCAAACCCCTTATAGTATTTTTTTTAGAATACAACTTTTAAAAAATTTAATAATATTTGAGAAAGTTAGGAAAATTGTCCTAGTTCTTATATTCTATGAAATATGAAGGAGGCTGCTTTCATTAATCGTTCACTTTCCTTAACCAAACATTTTAAATGGATTTGATTGAACAGTTCCTCTTTTGTCAATAATTGTGTTTCACAATTTGTCACTGATTTTACCATGATTTGCCAAACGTAGATATTGCTTTTCAAATCAAATTTCTGTTTTGTCAAAAAGATTCTCTTTATACGAAATTCATTCCCAGTGTTTATGATACGATGACACTATATTGGGAAAATCAATTGATATAAAGTGAAACCAATTTGACATAAAGTGACTACCAACTTTTAAAACAAGAAAATTGTTTACCTACTGTGAATAGCATTTGACAAAAGATGAACACTAAGATAAAAAGACTGTTAGAAAAGCTAATCAACATAAAATAAATAGAGGTATAAATTATGAAAATTATTGGTGAGTTACTTTTGGTTAATAAGACTTACAGCGGGTATTATAAAGGCTCATTAAGTTAACGGACAGATTTCTGTGACCATTTCTGAAGAACGTATCGAGTCCAAGTGGAAATTTTTCAAATTTATCTACTCTTCACATGAAAGTAATTACAAAAATGTCACTAAAAGTCATTTGACGTCGGTACTGGCTTCAAAAACGAAAACGAGTACAAAAATCTGCCAGTTAGCCTAATGAGCCTTTATAATATTGGCTGTATAGATATTTACGAGTAAAATTTTAAAGTTAAATTTAACTAAGTGCTACTATAGGGATGCGAAAATGATCCTTGGTTTCCTAGTGGCTTGGAATGCATATAGTCCGGGAGCCAGCGACATTTTTCAATGTCTTATTTGATAAAGCTTGGTTCATCTTTTGATATGTCGTAATAATATAGCCTATCAACAAAATCCACTCCTGCCACCTCAATCGCGGGACAACGCTTATCAGCAGCTTATCAATGTTGTTAAAATAAACGAGTAAATGACAAACATGATAAAAACTGAAACTTTACCTATCGTTTAATGATATATTAGTTAGATAAAAAATCACCTCCTGCCACCTGTATCGTAGAACGATGTACTCCTGCCATGGACCTAATGATGTGAAAAAAAAATTTGACTTAAATGATGAAAGCTGAATTTTTTTTACCGGAAGTTTATTAATGAAGAAGGCAGAAAAACTTATGCTGCCAGCTATTTGTCGGAACCTGGCCTCGGCAGCAGATTGTGAATTTGTTGTTGGATAAGTGACACACAGTACAGGAACGACTCTGAAGGCATCTCAAAAAAATATTGTCCATCTATTTTCTCTCATTTTTTTTTGATAAATGATTTTACAAAAAGCTTCTAAAAATATTGATAGGTATAAAAATATTTATAAGTAGGTATGGAAATATTGATTTAAACAATTGATAAACGGGAATCATTATGGAAATATCAAGTCACGCAATACAAATACAAATACAATACAATCCTCACTATCGCTTATCTGGTTGCTGGTCATTTCCTCGGGATTATCTACTTCCTCGGCATCATCATTTTGGAAGTTAGAGTCTGTAAAAAATACAAAATGATGTAGAAATGATATGCTATGTAAAGTGAGGTAAAAGGGATATTATTTCATTACCTGGAGCATTGATTCGACTAGTATCCGCGATTACGACTTTGCCAACTAAAGTTGGTAATTGGTCGCCTTCAAACCATCGAAATTTCAACTTCTCTTCTATTTTTTGCCATCCACAATCGCATGGAGACAGCAAGGTAGGATGTTGAGAATGTGCATTGGACCATATACTGGAGATATAAGCGGATCTGAGAATTTGTTGTCGCAGCTCCGATTTGCACGGTGGCAAAATGGATCCGTCAAAGTTCTTCGTTTTTAATTTGAACTGCTCCTCAATGTCGTTGCATTTGAAAGCTTTCATGAAAATAGCCAGTCGGACCTCATTAACGTCTATTAATAATTGTTTGCAGCCATACATGTCGCAAACAAATTTTTCTAATGTTTCGAAAATAGCATTTGTTTCTAAGTCTGGATAATTCGGTAATTTCGAGAAGGCTTCGATCAATTTAGGAACTTCTGCACAATGGTGAATGGCCGATTCTTGCCCTTTTTGATTCTTAATTCTTAATTAATAAACTACCGGTAAAAAAAATCAGCTTTTATCATTTAAGTAAATTTTTTTTTTCTTCACATCATTAGGTCCATGGCAGGAGTATATCGTTCTACGATACAGGTGGCAGGAGGTGATTTTTTATCTAACTAATATATCATTAAACGATAGGTAAAGTTTCAGCTTTTATCATGTTTGTCATTTACTCGTTTTTTTTAACAACTTTGATAAGCTGCTGATAAGCGTTGTCCCGCTGGTGCGCCGGCAGGAGTTGATTTTATGTCAGGAAGGCGTTGATATGACACGAAAATAATGAAAAGATTCTTAATCAAATGTGGCAAAAAAAAATGTCGCTGGCTCCCGGACTAATAATCCTTCACTATAAAAGTCATACTGACATCAAGAGTTCCAAGAAAGTAATCAGGTGCCTATCTAAACCTATATCTAAGCAAAACGAGCAGCCGTCCAAATATTTTGTACCCTTTAAAACATAGGTCACAATCGAATTCAAAATTAATTTCATCTATTTGAATTGATTCTTTTTCAGTGCGAAATGATATCTTTAAAATTGTACGAATCGAAATGGTATCATTCTGAAACAATTCTGCTGAAAGATTTTCATATCTTTCAACGTATAACACTACGACCTGTTGTCTTGACATCTGGTTCATTTGGAACTTTATCGTATCCGTTATTTGTTGCCGTAAGTAAAAATGTTTTTAAATGTTCCCATTTGAGCCAACTAATCAGATTATTTTGATGGTTACAGGTAGTGAAATCGGCGTATTCATACGTTACTCTCTTACAACAGCGCATGAAATAGTCTTGAAGGTTGTTATAATAAAATCATGCACAGATTACCCTCTATCAATATTGACTTTCAATAATTTATTAAGCACCTGATACACTATGAATTCAGAGAGTCCAGGCATCCACGCATCCTTTAACATCCTCCAGATACTCCGGATGCAGCACACTGATGAGTCACAGTAGGGCGAAACACGTGTCTGAGCTTGTTATGGTACTCTGGTTGGCTCTGTCATTGGATGCGTGGGAGCTCTCTCTATTGGAGTTTCGGGCACTGCCATCATGACAACTGTTATGGGCGATGGACGAATACTCCGACCCCACCTAGCAGGCTAGTAATTGAACTTTATGTGCTTTATACTCATACGACCTAATACCTTCATTACTTTATATTTATTAATTAATCGTAGAGTATACTTGCCTTCTTCTCTTACCAATAATACAGACCATGCAAATATCGACTTCTAATAAGTATAATGTAGCTCCCCTAATAATATTGTTTCAGAGAGAAATGTTAAATGGATCATTTGTAAAGATTTGGAATATGGTTCTGTTGGAATATTAGAATTACAGATTATGTCAGTCAAGCCATTTCCGAGAAAATGGTGAGAAACTTCTCAATTTGTGACGTCATTTTCATTATGACTTTGATTTTTACAATTAAAAATTATAACAAATCTGAAAATGTCAACAATTGAATTTTTGATGTAAAAATCCGTTTTCAGTTATTTGTATACTTAAGCCACTATCTTTCTTTAACGTAGCGAGAGGAAGATTGCCGCTGAGGTCGCTTGCGACCGAGGCAAGGCAATCTCGGGGATGTTGAAGAATGACGCAAGTTTTGAAGGGTAAAGGTTATTAGTATAGTTGTGTACTGTGGAAATGTGAGTGCAATTTCTTCATAAATGTGCTCATAAACGGTTTTCGAAATCTAGCCATTTTTGCACTTTTCCTACCCACGCCACTGGCTTGATAATAGAAATAATTCTAATTTTATTGCATTACCTTAAATTTCAAATAATTTTCTTCAAATCGTATGGTCATTTTGGGATAATTGTTTTTCTGTCTCGCTTATACAGGGTTAGACTGGTTATACTTCTTATACAGGGTTTATAAACAAGCCCTTTTCCCAAAAAATTCAAAAGGCCGTTATTTTAGAACGGCTTGACTGATGTTGCTGAAATGCAATACCAGACCACTATTTGTGGATATCTTACTCCCAAAAAAATTTCAGTCCGCTAGATTGAAAACTGCAACCAGAACCCCTGCCTCATGAACTAGATTTTTGGAATTTTGAAAGGACACCACCCTGTAGAAATAACGCGACTTTTGGAAATTTTTTCAAGGAAAATCTAACGTCATTCCAGAGTTTCACAAATATCCAAAATTTTGTTCACTAATCTTGAAAGATAAAGCTACAGGAGCGTTTTTAAAATTGAAAACTTCCGATTTTGGAGAAATATGTATACAGGGTGCACCATATATCCTTCTCAATATTGCTATCTCGTAAACGCTAAGAGATACAGGGTCGGTTAAATTAGAGAAAATTTGCGCAATTTTGTGGCCATCTCGAATCCGTCAAGACATACAACCGGCACATATCTGTGACCGCGTTCCTGAAATATCCTAAAAAAAACTGAAAAATCTAGATTTCTTATTTTGCCATATCTTTCTTGTTATTGTAAATGAATTAGTAATTTGTTGTAGGCTTACCTAAGTCGGCTACAATTAAAATGACGTCACAATATAAATATATCAACAGAAAATGCTTTTCGGTCTCAAGAAATGATCCATTTGATCTTTCCCTTTAAAACAATTCGGGGAGCGAATACCGAAGAATTCGATATTTACATTAGAATTTGCTATATTTTGAAAATCGATAATTTATTATCTTCTCTATAAATTCCAAGGTTTAATCGGCAATTAACATTTGCTATGTATTTAGCTAATAATAACTTACACCTACCATACCGTGCGAGTACTGAGACTTTTACATAGGCGAATTGCAATTGATAGTTTCTATGGTAACTCATTGAAATAGAGCCTAACAATTTCTATATCTATAATCGTTCAGTATTCAACATAATCGTACAAATCAATTTATTATTTGTCTGTTTAGAGTCCCAGTACTCGCACGGTATTATAATAGTCGTTGCTAACCTAACCCAGTACTTAACCAATCACACCCATCACCCATATCAGTAGGTAGCATTGTATTAGTGAGTTACGAGTTACTGCCGACGGTGCAAATCAACGACTCTCATTATAATTAAGAACTTGTAATTAACGTTATTTCAATAAAAATTATCTATGGTAAAGTGTTCTTGTTTTACTCATATACCTATAACCTGCTGAGTATCACTCATGGAATCTTGATTATCGATACTATAGCGTTAGTTATTGATACTCAGTATGTTGTCGAATGATTTTACTCGTCCTTCGGACTAGTGGAATTAAGTGTTAAAACGACAATAGTCCGTTAGTATCTTAGGCAACTATCGATCATCAAGATTCTGTTTATACCTATACATATATAAATAGGTATGTCGTGTGAGCGATAGAAAACTTATTAATTTAGGTCATTTTTTGAAAAAAAAAGTCTGAGATTACTACTGTAAGACTGTGAAATAAAAGATTCTGATTGTTTTCAGTTTTACATATCAATAACAGATAATATATCAACCAGCCTAAATAACGTCTTAGCCGATAGATAAGTTACAGGCAAATATCGATGTTACTAAAATATTCACTATGATATACCTACTGACTATAATAAGGGTCTTCTAGGTGCACAACCTCAAAGAACTTTTATCACGCCTCGCTATTTCAACTGGCTTAGTAGTGCTCAAAAAACAGCGAAAACAAAATCACCATGGATTGCTGACGGTAGATCACGCGATTCCATCGTCAGATAAAGCCTGAACGAGCGTTAAGGTATAGTCGGATGAAGTTTAAAAAGTCATATGTATCGATTAAGAATACACATCCTTCTGATAGTTCGATTTATTTTGTTTCATTTATGTGGTTCTCATAGAAACCGTCAAGTTTGTCTAAACACTCCATCCCGTATAAAAAGTATACGTCAACATTAGTTTTTAATGAGCATTAAATGCACAATACAGAGGATAGAATGTCATTCGTGAATAAATTTTATGTAGTTGTCAGTGGCTGTCAAACTGACTTAAACCGTATGATTCCTTTAATAATTCACGCTCGTTCATACCTTGAAATTAAACTGTTTGACATTTTCTGGTGAAATTAAAAATCTTAATTCGGACGGTTGGTATGACGTCACATATGACTTTTTAAACTTAATCGTACCATATGAGTTTACTCTGAAATTATAATTTAAAGAAAAAATCCCTATGCAAGTAATATGGCTCCAGGTCAAACTTTGTCATAATTTTTGGGATCTTCACTATTCGATTGATAGTTTCTTAAGATTGTCTCCAGAGCTCTTAGCTTATTAAAATCTAACAAAAATCCCTTGCAATTGCTTGTTTTGTTCTCTTCCGCTGAGAATCGGCAACAAAATCCCCAGTAAAATAAATAACTATTTTTCCATGCATTTGCTGTAAGACAAGTCTTGGAAGCGGTGACCCTGTGGAGATTATTTTATGGAAGAAAACTTTCTTATAGATAATTTAACCAGAAAATTGAAGTGGCCTATATATATTTTACATTATTAAATAGTTTTGACATAATTCAAAATATGTTACCTGCAATTTAGACTTAATTGATGCTCGTATTTTTTATTGCTAATTACTTATCTGTGTTTAAATATAGTTAACCTCTGTAGAATACTTTTCCTTCGTCAATGGCTATGTAAAGAGAATCATAACCAGCTGAAATATTTTTTTTATCTTCTAGCACAAATTATTCCGTTACTTATTAATCACATGACTCAAATTGGTTACATTCATCGTTATTTTTACCCAAACAAAGTATCTACCTATACCTACGTTTATTATACGAATAATTATTTCGTAATTTACAACTTTAATTAACAAGAGGCTCGGAAAAAGGTTCTAAATAATTTAATATAAATTTAATTGGAATCGCTAAATATCTCCTGAGTTTATCATTTATTAATATTATAATAAGGAATTAATAATAGGTAGGCGTCTGATTCGGTAACTATATAGGTATGGTTCACTGTTGAGACGTTATTCATCCAAGATAAATGAACGTACATACTTTTCCTCATAATTTTTATTAAATACATACAAACTCAACATTTGAGAAATACCTACAAGACGTGTAACAACCGGTAAATGAAAATTAGCTCAGACACGACTAGATATTATTAATAATACCTAACGATCTTAGTGTAGGTACTCTACTGTTAAACAAGCTCACAATTTTTATTATCCAAATAAAGGTAAGTTACTGCTTATGTCATAAATTTTAATAGGTTCATTTGATGTCAAGTACAACTATCCTAAGGTTTGCAAAGTCCCTCGACCGCCGCTCGAGTCATGAAGTCTAAAAACACAGAAAATGTCGTTCTTTTTTCAGTTTTTTGCCTCAAGCTTTGAAACAGAGTGGACTCCAGCGAATATTTCATCCCTGCAAAAGTAGAAGAGTATCCAATTCTGCATCGAATGTTTGACCTATTGTTCATTGAATTGGGTTTGGCGATATGGCTGAAATCTTGGTCGAAGAGCAGTGATTTTTACCAATTTTGACTTTTCAACCAAATCTAAATAATGTATAAGAGTAACTTTTGTTGAAACGAGGGCTTTTTGAAGTCGCTATGAATTGTTCTGTTCTTGCTTTGTAATCCAACTTCATAGGCTTCATGACAATTGATACTTTCATGTCCTTCTACTGTGCTTATCAACGTAAGGTATGTCTTCTACAACGGGGAAGGGATTGTGTGATGAAAACATCTTCATGAGCTTCAATATAATATCTCGATTGCATCTACGAATCTTTGACACTTTCGCATCGACATGTTGCTCTGTTGTTGTAAAAATTACTACACCAATTTTTTTGGTTTGGAGAGACACTTCCATTATAGCAGGCATAGAAGAGAACCATTTACCCTCTGATAGCACTCGTCCTCAACTCACACCGCCTTCAGTTTTCATTGAACGTATTACGATTTGCTCTATGGTCTGGTCAGTCCATATACCAGATCATCAGTACTTGGCAGATCTTACGGTAAAAACCCTTTCGTGTATTAAAAATCGCTAAAGTACCACTTCTTACGTTATATCATGCAGAGTTGGAACTCGAGGGTCCCTTCTTGGGCACTGAACAGCATGTGAGAATTTTTTCACGGTATGTACTTGAAAAAATTCAAAATTTAAGGACGCGCTGAAGACACAATCTGACGATTTTGAAAGTCACTATAATGCATTTTTCAGCCAAGTTGGTGAAATTCAATGTTCAATGTTCTACGACCTATTATTTCAGCAATACAATTATACCGGATTCAATGAATGAGGCACTCATTCGACGCATAATTGACTGCTCTTTGATTTTTATTAAAAGAAAAAAAATATATTATTAGCTGGAATGCATCGTTTTGAAGCTTTAAACAAAAAAGAAAACATAAATAGGTCCGAAAATTTTTGTTTTTTTTTATTTCCTGCCAGAAAAACTGATCATGACAATAATTAACTTTACAACACATTTTTACAAGTGAACACCCTACTTTGACTAGGCTATTTAGGCCAGGACCCCAAAAACGCCTATTTAAAAGTTGATGTGTGTCTGTTTTACGAGATATCACAAAAAAATGTCAGAAACACACACTTGTGTAGAATTAAAAATTAACAAATAAAAATTATTGGAAATACTTACGGGTACAATTCCCAGGAAAATTAGTAGTTGAAAAATAGTATAAAGAACCGTTAACGAGCGAAGAATTGTTATTCACGAGGACGAAATTCGTGTCACGAAAACACACGTGCCATAGGCGAATATGAATATTCCCAAGTCAAAGGATTGATCTGGCTCTAAGAATTTATTTAAGAACTCTGAACTTTGAAGAATTGAAAAATGCTTGTTTGAATTCTTGTAATCTTTATACGTAGTTTTAAATTAATCTTACCGGGGTTTGTACTTTATAAGTAGTTGTCTTCACTTTGATTGCTTTATATTTCATTTTCTCATACATTTTCAGAGGATTTCTGTAAAAATAGTTAACGTAAAAATATGTAATTTAGCATACAAAAAGTATAAATAAATTAGGCACATTGTATATGTCAATAAAATGTTATGTATACGACCCTATAATAGGCCACTTATAATATTTACAGATTTTAGTACTCTGCAAAATCAAGAGTTGAAAATATTTTATTTCCAAGAAAAAGAATAATAACACAGCAATGAATGAGCCCATGAAAGTATCTTGGATTTTTTTGCGGTTACATTTAATGGTGCCTGCGTCAGGTTTGGAACGTCGTCGCGGTTTGTCTTACTGGGTTCGTTTGATTTTTGTAATATCAGGATTTATAACTTTCGCCTTGATGCCACTTTTTATATCTTTTTATTATGAATACAAAAGTGAGTATTTATTTTTTTATCTCTTTATCTTTCTCTTAATCTGTCTTTTTAGTCTTATAATATCTTTTAATCTCATTTTTATTATTTTATTTTTTATTTTTTCTTTATTAGGTTTGCATTATTTTTGTATTTCATGTATATTGGGTTTTTCTCATCCTTGATATGGCATACTAGCAGTTTGGGTGATTTAGAAAATAAACGAATAAATAAATAAATAAATAAATAAATAAAACAAATAAATAAATCTCAGCAGTCTAAATTGTTACTTACTACGTCACAAATTTTGCAATTATTTTTATTATTAAATTTTGAAATAAATACATTTATTATTGAAATAGGTAGTTCTGTGACAAACTTTAAATTGGTTTCAAATTCACATAGTTGCAAATCTCATTGTGAAGCATGTTTATGAAAATATTTATTTTTAAGTCATTAAAAACTTTTTAAATTCTATCAATCTATGTATACAGTTGTTACCTATGTTTCCATTATTTTCAGATAAGGTATGGATACGTATATACTCTTCATTAGCAGATATATTATCTTTTTTGGGAGCATTTATTTTTTATGTGGTCAGTATTGCGTCACAACGCGAAATAGTCTCGTTGTTAAAAGATATTCCACATTTAGAAATGGATGATCAGCCCCGAAATTTTGCGCAAATGAACGAACGTATGAATATTTTATCATGCTTGCACTATAGCTACATAACCGGCGTCTTTATTGCTAAATTGATCGTTAATCAGATAAATTTAGATATATGCAAAGATGATAGCCAGTTCTTCAAGTATGAAATCACATGCGGGTTGTTTTCAACTGTTGCGTTGCCCTTCGAATGGAAATCTGCATCTTGGCAAATATTTTATGGAATTGGACAATTTGGTTTTATCTTTATTCCGGTTAAAGGAGCCGCTGCCACGCCATTTTTGTTGTATGAATTTGCCTCCTTTTTAGAGATCAGAATTAAGCAACTAAATGAACGAATTCTCAAAATATTTGAATCTGAATTTCCCAACATTCACAGAAGAAATCTTGTTGATTGTGTTGAATATTACAGAAATATATATGAGTAAGATCAGGGGATGAAAGGTAATTCAATTTCACTATTTTTGCTTTTTTTAGAAATGCACAGAGATTAAATAAGACCTTCACTCGTGTCATGTTTACACACCTTGCAGTGACAGGAGCCATTTTAGGAGTTCTCTCGAATTTAATAATGAAAGTTTGTATTATTCAGATGACATCAGTAGATAAGGCACTTAAATAACTTTACTAATTTCAGAGACTTCGTCAGGATGCTTTCGGACTTTTAGTTCTCGGCGATATCATGCATCTCTGTGCATGGTTTGTGAGTTTGCTTTTGTCATGTTATGCAGGTGAAAAATTAAAACATCAGGTTGGTACATTAATAATTATGTCATATTATTAGAGATAGGTAATGAATTGTTCATAAATAGAAAAAACAACTGTAAATATCAACCTGTTGAATTTAAAGTAATTCATTATGGTATCTATGTATCCCAAGATAAGCAGCCGTCGAATCAATTATCAGGATTATAGGGAACCCTTTTCTATTCTATTTTTATATTTTTAAAAAGAGGGAGCATCGGTCTTAACTGTGTAGGTACTCCACTCTAGTAATTTGACTTCGAGAATGAACTCATACCAGCCACACACACTTTTAAATTTTATACAGGGTGAGTCCCCTAAGATGGAAAGCTCTATTACACCTACACCATTAAAGATATCGAAATGAACCAAAAAGTGTTGTAAAGGGAAGAACAAAGTGCAGTTTGTAAAATTATTTTCAGATATACAGGATACAACTTTGTTATTTTAAATAGGACACCCTTTATATTATTACATTTTCCTATTGTTTGAGAAAAGTCAAAAAGAATGGTTTGTAAAGTTGAAGTTTGTAATGAGCAATTTATGAGTTATAAACAAATTAATATCGAGATTTTGAAAGCAGCTTATAGGAATGCGAAAATGATCCCTGGTTTCCTAGTCGCTTGGGATGCATATAACCCGTTTCTATTATAGCTGAACTCATACGCAGATTTCCAAGAAAGTTGAGTGCCTATCTAAACCTATATCTAGTAACAGGAGTAGCCATCGAAATATTTTGTAGCCTTTAAAACATACCACAATCTAAATATTTTATGTTAATTTCATTTATTTGAATTAATTCCTTTTCAGTGTGAAATGATATCTCTAAAATTGTACGAATCGAAATGGTATCATTCCGAAGCAATTCTGCTGAAAGATTTTCATATTTTTCAACGTATAACACTGCGACGTGTTGTCTTGACATCTGGTCCATTTGGAATTTTATCTTATCCGTTATTTGTTGCCGTAAGTAAAAATGTTTTTGAATGCCCAAATTCGAGCCAACTAATCAGATTATTTTGATCGTTACAGATAGTGAAATCGGCGTATTCATACGTTGCTCTCTTACAACAGAGCATGAAATAATCTTGATGGTTGTTATAATAAAATCATGCACCGATTACCCTCTATCTACCTTTTCCTCTACTACCCTCTGACTTTCAATTAAAAAACACTAGGTATACTATGAATTCTCCACAGTAGCAAATTTTTAAGTACTTCAAGATTAACTCCTATATGCGATTCGACGTCGAGAAAACTATAGTGATGTTACATGCTATACCAATAATACAGATTATGCAACTGATAATATACATACATGGTGTCTGTTGATTTTCTGAACATAAGGAATCACCATGTAAATATCGACTTCTGTAAATACTTATAGCTTCCCTTACAATATTGTTTCGGAGATAAATGTTAAATGGATCCTTTGTAAAGATTTTAAAGCTGGTTATGTTGGAATATTAGAATTACAGTTTTAGTCAGTGAAGCCATTTCCGAGAAAATTGGGAAAAACTCTTCAGATCATTTTCAGTATTGCTTTGACTTTTCTTACAATTAAATTTTTTGCATTTTTACAATAATTATTATTAAAAATTTAACAAAACTGAAAACGTCATCAATTACATTTTTGATGTAATAATCCCTTTTTAGTTGTTTGTATACTTAGCCCGCGAAATCTTTCCTTAACGTATCGAGAGGAAGATCTTCGATGTTCCAATCTGACGTCTTGAATTTTTAGTGGCGATTATGACAATCAGTCCTGACTATGGTCAATGCTGCAATCAAAATTATTATTAAAATTATATTAAAAATAATTAGAATTTTGTTAGAAGATGTAATCCTTTAATTTTTGTAATGTTCTGTTGGTCTATCCTAAAGGAAAATGATATTTCAGTCTCAACAAATAATCTATTTTACTTTTCCCTCTAAAATAATTCGGGGAGCAAATACCACAGAATTCGATATTAACATTAGAATTTGGTATATTTTGAAAATCGATAATGTATTCTCTTCTTTGTGAATCCCACTGCTTAATCGGCAATAACCAGTTGCTATGTGTTTAACTAATATAACGTCGTATACCATAGCGTGCGAGTACTAAGACTTGTACATGTACATAGGAGAATTGCAATTATTGATAGTTTCTGTGGTGAAATGTTTCAATGGGATTGTTTGCAACAATATCAACAATGAAGTAGGTATCTAAGGTAACTCATTGAAATAGAGCCTTACAATTTTCCTATGTATAATTATTGTTATTAAGTATTCAACATAATCGTATAGGGTAATTTATTATTTGTCTATGTAGAGTCACACTACTCGCACGGTAATAGTCTTTGATAACCTAACCCAGTAACCAATCGCACGCACTTAAGTAGGTAGTATTATATTAGTGAGTTACTAGGGACGGTGCATATAAACGACTATAATAAAAAAATTGTAATAACTATTATTTCAATAAAAAAATATTTATGGTAAAGTGTTCTTGTTTTACTCATGTATAATCTGCTGATTATCACTCATGGAATCTTGATTATCGATACTAGCGTAAGCTGATCTAACTCAGCATGTTGTTGAATAATTTCACTCGTCCTTTCGGACTGATGGAATTAAGTCTTAAAACGTAATTTGTCCGTTAGCAGCTTCTGCAACTATCGATCATCAAGATTCTGCTCGTGGTAGTATAAATACATATATAGTATGAGCAAATTAAAACTTAATTTAGGTAAACTTTTGAAAAAAAAACTGGTCTGAGATTGAAGTGTCTGAAAGAAGTGTCTTGAGACTTCCTGGTGGAAGAAACATATTGTGGTCTTCATGTGGACAGACTTTAATTCTAGAGAAATCTCCTACGTGGAATTTAAATTCGGTACTAAAGCCTGAACGAACGGAAGTATGAGCTTACTCTCAAATTATAAGTCAAAGAAAAAAATCCCTTTGCATGAGAATTGGGTCAAGATCAAACTTATTATTATTATTACAATTTGAAAAGAGTCAAGAAACATTCTATGTGACTCAGTGAAAAATAAAAGAAAATACCACATATACCTAACAACGTTATACACACAAGTAAAATGCACAAAAATATACAGAGCAAAAAAGAGGGAAAGAGTCAAATTGAACATGAATTACCCAATCTAACCGAAGGCAGCCAACCACGCAACACAGGTCCTATCCAGATGATAGGCCAAAGTCGTCCAAGCGACGCTTAAAGGCACCGACGCTTGGAGCGCCGACAACCTCCGGAGGTAGTCGATTCTAAATTTCAAAAACTCAGTTTGGCAAGAATTCTTGTCTGAGTCGGGATCTGAAACTCTCCTTAGTAAGCTTAAATTGATGTCCCCGAACACCGAAGCCCCGTTTCGCTGAGGGGGAACATAAACGAGAGGTCAACACCGAAGAGTCCGCGAATCGCCCTGAAAATCGTAATTAGATCTCCACGAGTCCTCCGGTCCGCAAAAGAAGGAAGACCCAGGATCGCCAGACGTTCGGGGTAGCCAGGACGCATGTATCCAAAAAGAATTCTGGTAGCCAGTCTCTGAGTTGGCTCCGGCAGTTCCCCGTCCCTGACAAGTTGGGAATATCATACTTGGCTGGCGTGCTCCAAGATGGGTCGAACATATGTTTTATAAAGGGTAACGAAAGTTTTGGGGGAGCAGCCGTGGAACGCTCTGCCCATCAAATAAAGCAGTCTGTTACATCTTCGGGAAACGAATAAAATATGTTGAGACCAGGACCGATTGTCAGACACCAGGAGACCAAGATCGTTATGAACAGGAACACTGGTGGTCAATAAACTTGTCATAACTTTGAGGATCTTCACTATTCGATCAATAGTTCAGAGTCTCCATAAGTTTCGTAGGCATAAACTCACGAAAACTCGTAGTTTTAAGATTGTCTTCAGATCTCTTAACCTATTAACATCTAACAAAGATCCCTGCTTCCATTCACTTATACTGCGGTTCCTGTTAGAATGGGTTTTGAAGTGGGAATTTCATTCCTAAAAAATTCAGTATGAAATTTTCGACGAATGAGATACTACTTCACTTCATCATCGAGTATGATTCTATTACGACTACACAAGTGACAGCTTTATTTCGTTTTTCATTACCGAGATTATTGAGACTCTGTAGACCGTACAAACAGCAATTTAAGTTAAACAAGCTATTTATAAAAACAAGATGTTTTACGGGATAAGCTAGTGGTTTGAACTATTATCCTATACTATACCTATAATTAAAGTATATCCAGCTATTCACTATAATTATGTAATACTTTGTGTAATAATATTTTATGAAATTTAGGCTGAAATGGATCGCACCTAGGTAGGATGATAAGGAAATTATTTCCATCGCCCTCATTAAATCAGCCCAAATCGAAAAAGCAAACAGTGCGAGAACATAGGTACGTAAATACCTGAAGGTAAAATTGTTAGAAAGTTAAAACGCAGCCACCCGCCGTTACATCAAGTAAACGATCCCCGTCAGCTCATTAAATATTCATAAAATAGAAGCGCTATAGCTAGTGGAGTTCCAGCACTTTTAACAACATCGAAGAGACGGCGAAGCTAGGGTATAAGTTGACCAGATGGTAAGGCAGGGTATTGTAAAAGACACTCTCGAAACGCGTGACGGAGAAAAGGATGACCTAGATACAGAGACCGGGTGAAAGAATGTGAAATCATGAATCAAACAATAACTCCATGCAAAGACAATAGTAACTCGTTAGGTATCCCAACCACGAAAATGAAAATTACACCAATCCATAGGGCGAATTAATAAATGGCAACAGCCGAAAATTCGCTGCGGTCCCGAAACTGCAAGTAGGTAGAAACGCTAAATGAAGGTGGAACCGGTGTAATTATAATAGATAGGAACAATGGAAAAGTACAGAACGCGTTGACCGATTTGAAGGAAAATTTAGGTAGTTCAGGTTTAGGACAATTCAGTAAGATAGCCGCGAGGTCAACTCGCCAAGTCTTAAGATAAGGGAAATATGATAAGGAATAAAACACGTAAATATCACGGTATAAGGCAATGCCAATAAGGTGCATTGTTGCGTGGTGTTTAGAAAGCGGACCACCGCTTCTATAAAAGCAGACGTCTTACCGCAGCTAAAAACAGATAGAGATCAGCTTCCGAGCAGGTCGAATCTGACTTCCTAACCCTTTATACGGTACCCAGAGATGGCATATAGCGGACTCCGGGATACCTAATCCTTATCTATACCCGAAAGACAGTTAGGCAATTAGGCAAAGGAAAACGTCGAATAGGCAGACAAGACAGACACTTCCGCCATATCTGGATAGTCTGTAACCAAAGTGGTTGTACTCGTAAATTAATTCAAGCTGATGCTTGAAATAAAATCAGACAGACATTCCCGCAATATACCGGGTAGTCTGTAAACGAAACAAAAGCAAAACAAAATAATAAGAAAGCACAGGTGTGCAAAAGAGTGGAATCCGAAATGGATTAGAGTTTGAAAAATGTATGAAAGGGATCTCTCTTCGCATTCCATTTTTTTGTACTCTCTATGCAAAATTACAGCACCTCTCGCCCTTCACAATTTTACGCATTTGCAAACGAATTCTCTTGCTCATCATACGCTTTCAGACATCTGATAGGAAGACCAAAAGTTAACAACAAGTCTCAGTTAAATTCCCCGCTTTTCCGAATGAAATTCAAATCCGCCGAAATAGAAAAAAATCTCAGTAGGTTCTTTTGCGCATCCGTTTCGGCCATAGTAATCCTGGCATACCTCAATCAGAGAGCAGGGGTGACTACGGTAAAAACTACGGTAAACACAACGTAAGAAAACACAGCGGTCCTATTAGGGAAAACCCAGAGGTAAATAGACGATCACACGATGGCTTTTCGCCACAGAGCAACGGGCCCGGGTCCTAAAAATCACAAGGCGTTAAGAAAAAATCAAAGCTTAAGACAAGCCGTCCTCGCCTATGTCAGTGTAATCACATTTCTCATTTGTACATACACGAATGATTCGGCGAATGTTTCGGCAAATAGTTCGGCTAACGTATGGGCCAATGTGTGGATGCCCAATGAAAGTTTTCAATGTATAATTAAACGTTCGATTTCGAGCAAATTGACAAATTGACAAAGATAAGAGCGAAGCAGATAAGAAGACGGATTTTCCAGGTGATCGGATAAAACTATAAAATTAAGTGAGTTTCGAACTGGTTTAAATACGACTTCTTTGAACCACTAGTGTAAAGATGAAATTTTATTTGAAATCTGATAAGGTCTCTTCCGATTTGGAACCGATATGTAAATAATGTTAAACATATTATTCTAGTTATTATGTAGGTGCCTATTTTGTTTTGTACAAATTAAAAATACAATAATATATTATATGGGGGTCCCATTTAATAAAACTAAGACGACGTCATCTTTCACAATTTTTAAATGTTATTGCGTCATATTTAACCTGACTCGTATTGTTTATGTTACCTAGATTTCAAATTTAAAATCACTAGATCAACTAGAAGTTGAACTTTTTCTAATCGGCAGTTTAAAAGAGTCACCTGTATTATAAATACATCATTTATAAGGTATGACATCAATTAAAAGTATTTTACGTACACTGTTGACTTAATAATTGTTGCTTATAATTTTCATAGCTAATTGCTAACCTGTGGAGGATATACCTACCTACTCTTCGCCAATAGCTATCGGGAGATATAACCCTCAGAAATATAGGCCTTTAACAGTTAACACAAATTATTAAATTATTTAATAATTACACCAGCCGCTATATTCATGGCCAGTGTTCTACCCTATTCAAACAAAGTACAATAAAACAGGGATAAATATTTTATAATTTACAACTTAAATGACCAAGCTGCCCATGAAAATACTTTTCATAATTTAAAATAAATTTGTATGGAATCGGTAGATATGTCCCGAGTTTAGCAGTATTATTAATATTATAGTAATACTTAATTTATAATAAGTACCTACCTGATTCAAGAAATATTGTTTTAATGTTGTCACGTTATTAAAATAAGCTAGATAAATATACTTTTCTTCGTAGTTTTAATAGCATTCAGTTCAACATATTAGATGAATGCAATGATTCTTTTCATTTGTCAGTGGTGTCATAAAAGTGCCAAGAGCTACGGCATACAAAATAAATGAAATAGCAGACGTACGATTGTAGCTAGCTATAGCTACAGATTTGTAATCTGTAATAAGTGTGCTAATTTTAAATACACCCAGAAGTGGTCTACCCAGAAATATTCAAATAAAAGGTGAGTTAGATAATGATCTGGATCTTCAAAAGTTTTTGTGTCGTAATTTTCCACACATCCCAGAAAATGTCAGAAACTCTTACTCCTGATGAACCAAAAATGATATTTTTTTTTATTTTTAAAAATACGCCTACCTCTGGAAATTAAAACCCCGGGAAACTATTGGAGTTCTTAGTTTTCCTTCTATTTGAAGAATTGTATCTATAGGTATTCTTCAACGAGTGAAAAATTGATGTCTATATTATTTACAAGGACGAAAATTTAAACATTAGCCGCAAGCGAGTATCGAAATTGTCCGAGTGAATGATTTTCTTCGCGAGGAGAAAAATAAGTTCAAAATAAAACAAAATAACTTATATCGTTCATTTTTATCCATTTTATAAATTATGTCAACCTATTGAGGCCTGCAGTGCACCTCCTGAAAACGCTTTAGAAATGGAGTAAGTTTATAGTTAATGGAGTAAAGGGGCTATTTTTATTTTAAACCGACATTGGTCGCTAGGTGAATTGTAACACCAGTGGTCGCTAGGTGTTTGGTGATCGGACATCTAAAATTAAATTTACAAAACCACATTAGAAGCATAAAAAAGAATTTCCAGATCAGGCGTTGTATTTTTTTTGCCGAGTATTTCCTAAACAAAACCTACCAGGAAAATGTAATAAAACAAATAAAAATTTAAATTTAGTTAAATTTTTGATGAAAATTTAATTTGGCTGTCTAAGTAGGTACTGAAAAAATAAAATATTTATAGATGATTTAGTTTTACATTTTTGGAAATATTTTCAGAATTAAGCTCGATTAGGACAAAGTTATTCTTTTTTATGCTCATGATGTGGTTTTGTATAATATGAAATTTTATTTTAGCTTTCCGATCACCGAGCACCATGTATTAGCGCAATATTTGTTGTAGGTATTTTAAAATTAGGGGGAATAATGTTAACTTGCCAATATAATTTTTTTATGTATATAACTATAGGATTTTTTTACATTAAATAACACAATCTGATTTGATTCCTAACTAAGCTAATACCATATACCATAAAAACAACAAATAACTTCAGATATAGAAATTACAGCAACCCTGCGGCATATGGCTAAAAGACCTGAACATAAGAGCAGTTGAGTGACCTGGGTGATCGCTAATGAGCGTTTAGCTCGCGCAGCTGCAACTGCGGTGAATGAAGTGTCCATAAAAAATAAATTTACCCGATTTTCATTACAAAATCCTTCCCATGTTTCTTCTTAAGGCTATAAACGAAGCTAGAAAAATCAACAAGATTGTACGACTTCAAGTAACAGAATAATTACAGTTTAAAGACAATGGTGTGCTAAATGCTCACCTAGCGACCACTCCCGGGTTAAGTCCCAAAACTTCTACGCCACTAGAGAAAATCTATTTTTTAAAACTCTCTTGGAAATTTTATATTATTATCTGAAAAAAAATACTTTTAATAAAAGTCTCTAGGAGGCTTAGTTTTTGAGATATTTTGATTTATATCAATCATTTCAATAATTTCAATCATGAAAATAGTGAAAATAAAATACCTAGTATCATAAATATTCTTATAATCATAAATATATTATAAGAATACTTCTCTCTTGAAGTTTGCAGTTTAATGATGTAGTCTCGTTTATAAAAAATCAAAATATCAAAATATCTTCAATTGTTTAGGAGATATTAAAAAAAATATATTTTTTATCTTCCGAGTTTAACCCGTATCTCTAAAATGAAGCGTTTTATAGAAAAACTTTATAGAAAAAGTGTAAAACTATTTTTATGTAGGTAGTCACGTTTTGCCGGAGTTATTCACATACAAACTAGAACAGCCTGTATATTATACCGGCGGCGCCGGTAGCACTACCGCATGTCAGTTGCAAATTGCAACAACTTTTATACACCTTGGACCAGTTGCACAAACGTTAATTAAAGATTTGTCAGATAATTACTGATTTTAAATTGCAAATTTTGAGAATAGAGTTAATATTTTGAATGATCTTTTATTTTTTATCAGTATTAATTAACTCTTCTGAAAAGGAGTAGAATTCATTTCCTGCAATATCAGACCAACATTTTGATAATACAGGGCATTTTAAAATCAGTAATTATCTGGCAGATCTGTAATTAACGTTTATGCAACCGGACCCTTATCTAGGAACTTGACACCTCCCAAAACACTTCTTTACATATTCAACTACAATGAGGCATAGGAAAAATAATTATTTTGGAAATTTGTAATTCGGATATTTTGTGCTAGACTAGCGGATTGTTTTGTTTTAATTTGCATGGTTTAAAGTTTTCTTTTTAATAGAACTTAATTTTGTCTCAGTTTTACGCATAGTCCAGTAAAGTTATACGAAAAATGCAATCAATTATGCAATCGAAGTGGGAAAAACAAAATTTTGTGTGGGAGTTGCGTGGTTGATGGGAGAGTCCAAATCCAAAGATGTCATCTCTTACTGACCACTTGTGGAAAAGCGGTTCTTTTGGTTTTAGGGGATGAATTTGTTTTAAGCATTTTATAACGTCAATAACTTTTTATCGAAAAAAGTGTAATAACATACGTTACCTTAAAAAGATTCTCTACAAATTTGCATTCCTACAATTTTCTCATATTTGCAATACTTAACTACAGTTAAGTTAATTAACTACCGGTAATTCATTCAGGAAATGAGAGATGAAAAATCCTTAACTCTGCGTAATAGCTATCTTTCTTCTTTCGCGATCTGAAAATCGTTCTTAAAAGTAGTACCTATACAGGGTGTCTCTAGAAGGTACCACCAACGTTCTACCACAGATTCCCGAGGAAAAAATATGCCGATTTAACCGAATTTATCCATGTCCAAAGTTGTACCCTTTTCAAGATACAGCCCTTAAAAGGGGGTCAACTAAATACCTACTCATTTTCCAGAATAAGTCAAAAATGGTTTAAACGAGAAACTTCAAAATTTCACCACCTACTACTATTGTTAAGACCAATAAACTGACGTAGTCTTACAAACATTGACGTACAGAGTGTTCCTATTTTTGATGTCGCGTCTCACGTTTGACCCCAGAACTTTTTTATCCGCACGCCACTGATTAATTTTGTATTTTTTATCTAAAGGTTGAAGTATTACTGAGCTTTTTGCGCCCTTATAAAAATTTTGTATCTTGCATGGTTTCCCCGTCATTAATTGTCAATGATACACCCACAATGCTGAAAACGTATTTGAAAAATGTAATTTTTCTTTAATTAATTAATTAAATAATTAATTAATTAATTAAATTAATTTTTAATAACGTATCTATGGATACGGTCGATTTATCTGAACTGAGTTTAATTGGGAGAATGTAATAAAGATATCAATCGCATAAAACCAAAAGGTAAACAAATATTCAAATTAGATTGCCTACAATGATAAGCAGAATCAAACAACCGATAAGACTTATCCTGATATTTGAAGTCATCTTTGTGAAATAAAATTTAATTAATTTTAAGTAAAAATTACATTTTTCAAATACGTTTTCAGCATTGTGGGTGTATCATTGAAAATTAATGACGGGGAAACCATGCAAGATACATGCCCGTATTCACAAACGATAATTTCCTGAATAATTACGTAATTAATTAAATGAGTTAGATGGAGATATGCAGTTTTTTTGCAATAGAATGAGATGGGGATAATTGATTACGTAATTATTTAGGAAATTATCGTTTGTGAATACGGGCAACAAAATTTTTATAAGGGCGCAAAAAGTTCAGTAATACTTCAACCTTTAGATAAAAACTACAAAATTAATCAGTGGCGTGCGGATAAAAAAGTTCTGGGGTCAAACGTGAGACGCGACATCAAAAATAGGAACACCTTGTACGTCAATGTTTGTAAGACTACGTCAGTTTATTGGTCTTAACAATAGTAGTAGGTGGTGAAACTTTGAAGTTTCTCGTTTAAACCATTTTTGACTTATTCTGGAAAATGAGTATTTAGTTGACCCCCTTTTAAGGGCTGTATCTTGAAAAGGGTACAACTTTGGACATGGATAAGTTCGCTTAAATCGGCATATTTTTTCCTCGGGAATCTGTGGTAGAACGTTGGTGGTACCTTTTAGAGACACCCTGGTATAGCGCTTGAAGTTTTGAACATTTACATAATAAGAGCTGATCGATCGGACTAATGATTATTATGCAATAATAAAACAGCGCGTCAAACTCATTATGCCGCGCGATTCTACTTGAAAAATTAATTGAGAAATCTATCATTCGCATAATTTTCAATCGAAAAATAAGTGCTAGTATGCCCCTAAAATTTGGTTTTCCCAATTTACCTTACCCCATTCCCAGGAAGTGGGGGTGATTGTGAAATTTTGAGCAGGAGCTGACATTTTTTATTGCGGATTTTGCTTTTGTGGGAAACAATATCAAATTATTGCCTGAAACATTTTTCCATCCGATGCCTCACCCAACCCTAGTATAAATGCAGATCAAAATCGAGTGATCCATTTTAATAATTATTTTTATTGTATTGACCATTGTATCAATAAATTTTTGAATTGTCACAGCTGTCAGTTGTAGTTTTGATGATAGAATGAATGGTTTTGACAACTTACTGTTATCGGGGGTAATTACACGAGAGCTTATTTTTTATCCGGATAAAGATGCAGTTTTAACGAAAATTTGTTTTTTATTGGCAATTTAACGAGTCAAATTGTCTGATAAAACGACGAGTCCGAAGGACGAGTCGTTTTATCTGACAATTTGACGAGTTGAATTACCAAAGAAAAAACAAATTTGAGTTTAAAAGTGCATCTTTATCCGGATAAAAAATATAAGCTCGTGTGTAATTTAGGGAGATAATTTAACGAATATAATTAATTATATTTAATTAATATCACCTTGGTAACTACTTACTTGATTTTGCGTCTAAAAAGCTAGCTTACATTTTATCCAGATGCAAAGTTAGGGCTAACTTTATCCGATGTCAAAGTGACAAAAACACTATTCCTTATGTCATTTTTAATACATGAGTTAAATTATCTAAATAAAACCCAAATTGACAGCTATGACAATTCAAAAATTTATTGATAAAATAATCAATAAGCTGAAAATAAATAATTAAAATGGATCACACCATCTTGTGATTACAGGACAATTGGTACAAGACTAGAGGATTTGTTTCCTGTAGATCAGCTGATCGGAGGCAAGCGTATTTTTGCCATCTCTAATAATAAGTTCAACAAATCAATAATACCTACCCAATTCAATGAGCGTAATCTCAAAAAGCAAAAGCATTTTCATTTACCTCTTCTAACTTAATTACCTTAATTATTAAATATAAATCTATAATAACTTATTTATTATGATTGACAGTTGTAGTTTTTTAGGAATACTTATATTTTTTACAAACCTAATCAATCACTTTGCAGAATCTGGACTTAAATTTAATATAATCTCAAGGACAAGCACAATTAACATAGCAATGAATGAGCCTATGAAAGTATCTTGGATTTTTCTACGGTTACATTTAATGGTGCACTCATCAGGTTTGGAACGTGGTCCTAGTTTATCTTACTGGATTCGATGGATTTTTGTGGTATTGGGGTTTATAACCTTCACCATGATACCACTTTTCATATCCATTTATTATGAGTACAAATGTAAGTATTTTTTATCTCATTAACAGTCAGAGTAGCTACGTCACGAAATATGCAATAGGCAATTATTTTTCAATACAATGGCGCATCAAAGACTATAAGAGTATCTATACTCTGTTGAAGCTAAAATAAAAAAATCACCACAATCTCAGAAAACTTTGAAACGGTTTTTTTCAGTAACTATTAGTGTAGTGGAAGTGTACGATACTTCCACTAACCATATAAAACCACATTTCAGTTCTTGGAGGAGGGCCAATGTCTCTGCGTTCCCTTCTAACCTCCCCCCCCCCCCCCCGAGCCTTGGTAAAATAACCTTATTCGCTAATAATTCGTTAACCGTTGAATATATCAAAAAACAGCTTATCATTAGAAAAAACCCTTGAATAATTTCCTAAGAAATTAATTTTTGTAGGTAAGTATAGTATAATAATATAGTAATTATTATATATAACTTTAAAGCGCGTGAATGTTCTTTTATTAAAAATTTCGAAATTTTGGAAGAACGAGCTATCGAAAAAGTTTAATTCCTTGAAAACCCAGCTAGCTGCGTAGAAAAATCAAAATGGGTTCTTGAAGGTGCCGCTCGTCCTGCGGACTCGTGGTCTTTTCAAGCAACCCTGTTCCGTTTAAAATGAAATCAACAGACTCATCGCGACAATTCAATCATTTATTGTGATATTACTGTCGAAGAGCGCAAAGTACTAAAAACATGCACAATAAATGGAAGTAATTTATATCTCCTTCAAAATTAGTTTTTGTTTTGCTTCTTAGCCTGCTAGGCTGTCATTTAAACTTTTTCGGTAGCCACGCAAAATTTTTAAATAAGCTGCAATTTAAATATTGCTTTAAGAAAAATTATGCAATTGTTTCAATAGCAATTTTATTTAAAATTGCAAAAAACACAAGAAGAGTTTTTTGTGATAATTAGTCAATAGTCAAATTTTTTTTGTTTGATAATGCATGATCACTTGGTGTTCCTGGAAAAAAATTACCTAGGGTACAAGTTTCTCGAATGAAATTTTTTTATAGGTAATTAGATATTATTACTGAGGACTCAAATGTTTATTAGCGCCATCAGTAATACGATAATAAAAATTGAATTCAATAATTTTCAAATATCGATATAAGATATAGCAGATAACATGGTAGAATTCTTTCAATGTGGAGTTTGAATTCAATTTTCAACATTTTTCATTTTTGTCTACCTGTGAATTTAGTCGCCATGTACCTACTTAATAATAAATTTGAAATGAGGTGCGTAACTATCTGACTTGTGTTGCGATAGTTGTGTATGTGCAAAAACTATTTAAAAATCTACATAATGAATATTTATTTTGTTACTTAAGTATATATATTTTCAGATAAGGCGTGGATACGATTATGCTCTTCATTGGCGGATATACTCTCCTTTTTGGAAGGATTTGTTGCTTATACGATTAGTATTTCGTCACATCGTCAAATAGTCTTGTTGTTAAGAGATATTCCAAATTTACCGAATAATGGCCAGCCAAAAAATTTTGCGCAAATGAGCAAACGTTTGAATATTTTAACATGCTTGCACTATAGTTATATAACCGGTGCTTTTATTGCTAGATTAATTGTAAATCAGACAAATCAAGATATATGCAAAACTGATAACCAGTTCTTCAAGTATGAAGTCTCATGCGGCTTGTTATCAAGCCTTGCGTTACCCCTCGAATGGAAATCTGCATGGTGGAAAATATTTTTTGGAATTGCGCAATTTATTTTTACCTTTATTCCAGTTAAGGGAGCCTCTGCGTTGCCGTATTTGTTGTACGAATTTGCCTCTTTTATGGAGATTAGGATTGAGCAACTAAATAAACGGATTCTTGAAATTTTTGAAACAGAATTTTCAAACATTCAAAGAAGAAATCTTGTTGATTGTATTGAGTATTACAGAAATTTATATGAGTAAGGTTATGAGATAAAGGGATTTCAATTTCACAATTTTTGATTTTAATTTTAGGCATGCAGAGAAATTAAATAAGGCCTTCAGTCGTATTATGTTTACCCACCTTGCAATGACAGCAATAGTTTTAGGAGTTCTCTCGAATTTGATAATGAGGGTTTGTATTATGCAGAGTCAAGTTCAGTCAGATAATTAATTAAGGTAATACACTAATTTCAGAGACTACACCAGGATGATGTAGGACTTTTCGTTTTCGCCGATATCATGCATCTTTTTGCATGGTTGTTGGGTCTGCTTTTGTCATGTTATGCAGGTGAAAAATTAAGACATCAGGTTAGTAACTTTCAAATCAATGCTATATTAAAATATATGTATATGTAATGATTTGTTTATAAAAATAACAAACTCAAGATAATCAAAAAGAGATAAATTCATTGCAATGCATTTCTAAGCTACTCTAGGGAGAATCCCAAGAATAGGCAGCCTTTCTGAGTAGAAATTATTCATAAAGTGCCCAAAAGCATTACAAATTACTCAGAAGTTTACCCGATAGAAAAATACATTATATTTAAATAGTTTGAAGCATTTTCATTCAACATATTATAAGTAATATTTATTAGAAAATTAAACTTTTTACATACATTCCTCCTTTTTTAGTGTGAAATCATGTCTTTAAAATTGTATGAATCGAAATGGTATAATTCGGAGGTGATTTTGCAGAAAGATTTTCATATTTTTCAACTAATAACTTTACGACCTGTTGTCTTGACATCTGGTCCATTTGGAACTTTATCTTATCCGTTATTTGTTACTGTAAGTAGAACTATTTCTAAATGTTTTCAATATGAGTTAACTAATCAGATTATTAATTTGTTACAGATAGTGAAATCGGCTTATTCATACGTTGCTCTCTTACAACAGCGCATGCAATAGCCTTGATGTTGTTTGTTACAGTTTCATAAATTATTATATTAAGTGTAGATACCAGTCACTACAGACATAAAAAGGGGCTTCTGCAACAAAATGCGAAGTTAAAATTTGGTAGATTTTTTCAGTTTGGCTACTATTCCTAGTTTGCGATCTTGGACGACCACGCCACGGCCGCCATATTGGAAAAATGCTACCGAAAACCAGTTTCACGTGAATATCTTCTCTTCAGTGCCATCTAAATTTAAAATAGTTCACAAAAATTATAGAAAATGAAGTTTCCTGTAACTTGTAGGAAATATTCTTTAATGTTTAAATAATGAATAACTCACGAGTGACAGAGGAGTCAAGTTCAGCAAATTATCTTCACATGCTGCTATGAAGACCGAGTGTGAAAACAGCGCAGAGATTTTTGCGGGCCTTAAAGAAGAAGAACAGGAAGATGATGATGACAACAACAAGAATAAAGACCCGATGACCGTTGAGAAATTATTGGTACAAGAGGCCGAAGAAGACAACGAAGGTCCTGGACCATCTAGGCTAGGGCATCGACCATCGGAACGGAAGAAAAGAAAACATTAAATAACGAATCGTGGACTCGGCCTAATGGGGATACCACATAAAAAAAAATGCGCCTCTCGCTTCTAATCATGGTGAAGCGGAAATAAGTGAAAAATTGTGGTACGCATGTTAAGTAATCGTTATTTACTCAAATGTTCTGAGCTTGACTCCGATGTAACTCGGGAATTATTCATCTGATTAAAAAAATTACTAAAGTAGCAGAAAATTTCATGCTGTAAAATAATAATTATTGTAATAACAATAATGTTTGACCTGGAAAGAAAATATTTTCGAAAAACTGTACCTTTACAACATGAGTGAAAGCGGCGGTCACTCAAGGTTGGAAACTCGAGATGTTAATGAGGATACCGACTAACAGATTGTATGTTTATATGGAGTAGGTATTTGTCGCAAAATAATGCACGCAGAAATGCTTTTTAACAATACGCGAATCAGAGAGAGCTAACTTTTTTCAAAAAAAGAGATGATCGACTACATACTGCCAATAATCAAGATTATACAGCTGATAGATTATACAACAACGAAGTTCTTGTTGCTGGTAAGTATCCTAGCGCCTAGGATACTACCAATCACAAAAACTATTTAAGTAACTGGTATTTTATTATTGTGTTGCCATGGATGTCCAACAATATATAATAAGAATTTAGAATTCCAAGGTGAATTTCAGTAATATCTTCACAGATATAGGTAAATTTCAGAATTCATACAATATAGCAGCAATTTATTTTTAACCCATTATAACTAAAATTTCAGCGGACGAAACTATAGTGTAAGAAATATTAACTTTGAGTTATTTTAAATATTATATTAGCTGCTATACTAATAAATAAATATTAAATTCACTTCTTGAATGCGTGTGTTTCGTAGTTTCCCCAACACACAAATATGTTGAATAGAAGTTGCTGCTTAATATTGCGTGTTGCGACTTTACCGTTTGAAGCGGTAACATCAATGGAAAAAGAGGAACACACGTCAACAAATTGTAATTGGAACTTTTTGTTTCTGCATGCAGTGGAGGCAGGCAATGACAGTGTTTAAGAAATAGTGGTCGAGATTTAATAATTTATGAGTTAATAATATTATTTTGAAACATATCGGGAGTTTCTTTGAAACGCAAAAGATCCAAAATACAATAAAGCAGAAATACAAAGCGGAAAATTTGTTTGGCCAGTTATTCAGAGAAAGGAAAAGTTTTGAAGTTAGGTATAAAAAATCAGGACGTATAAATTTTTTTTCTTAGATTTTTGTTTACGAGGTTTACAATAATGCAAACTGCTGCTGCTAGCGCAATATTCTATTCTTCGGATGACATTTATATAACCTTTTTTCATTTACTCGGTCAAGAGCAACCAGCTGAAACATTTTTTGGATTTCTTGTTGCTTTGGTAGAGATGAAATTTTTATCTAATATGTTGCTTTATGTTTCAACACATTGGAAATTGTGGCATTTGTGGCCACATACATAGACAAAAAGTGGCTCTATATACCTAATGTTTCTTTGGTGGATATAGTCACCTTAAGATTTTAAGTGACCCCCCACTTTTTCTTACGATTACTCATCAGGCCATTCCACAGGAACTCCGTCTTTCAATCTACTGATTGGCAAATATCTGCTCAATTATTTATCTACTGACAAAGCGGCAGCACATAGAGTGGAGGAGCTCCACCTTGCCAGACTAAGAAGAGGTACAGTTTAGTCTTATTCTGTCGAATTAACAGTCTAATTAACAGTCGAATCGTTATTAACGAGAATCACATGCAATTGATAAGAAAAATGCAGAGTCAATAATAAATTTTACGAATCCGATTGAATGATATTATTATATAAAATTAAGTTCATCCCCATTGTAAATTTTGCATGAACGTATAAAAAAAAGTTGAGTCTGATAAGAAGATTTTTTTAACATTTTTTTTAGTAAATCATACTTTTGTGAATTAATTCTCCTATGTTTTCAGATATACATATAAATTTTTAGTTATTAAGTGCAATTTAGTTGAATTTTATAGTCTTTTCTTGTTTCCCGAACAGCCTTGTGTAATTTTTGTTTTATTTGTTTTTTTTCTGCGACGGGCTAAAAGTTTGACCTTTTTCCACGTTGACAGGTAGAAAAATGCCTCATTATATGAGCTGCATCTTATCGGGGAAAAAAATGAATTAGCAGGGAAATAAATCAGTACTTATTTCCCCGAAATGGCGGCTTAGGTATAGCTACTATTAACACTCAGAATTTATATCAAATATACGTAAAGGAAAGTTACCTTATTATCCAAATGGCAATTACCTATTAAGGGAATTTTCATAACAATCACTATCCATATTATTAAATTCACTCATCGAAAACTAACTTGCAATCTTTGCAAAACTGTCTTCAATTTTAATTACATTAATATGACGTTTATGTAATAATTAAATCGTTTCGTTACCCAGGCAACGTCAATTACGATAAAAGGCAGTTTGAAAATCCAAGTTTAACATAAATCATTTTTCCGACATAATTTTCAGTTATCTAACTACGTTTTTCGACATTCTAACACTGATATCTCTTCTCGCAGAAAAAAATTGTATATTACACGCAAGAAAAAAGTGCGATGTTAGCTTTCGATGTGTTTGTCCCTTGTATAATAAATAACTATTATTTGTTTATCTCTGTTCAAATTATAGTGTTTAGTTACTTTAATTTATCACAGGACTGCATTGTATTTTTAAATATTAAAGGCACGAGTTGTTTGCCTTCATAAATTCTACAGGGTGTTAAAAGACATAACTTCAACTTAAAAATCACCCTGTGTGTATTTCAAAGATTGTACCTATACTTATACCTACGTATTTATTACGAGTTCTGAGATTATTCGATAGTGCCTGTATTTACAAAAACATCTAAAAAATAAAGATAAAACGCGTAAAGTAAAATAATAAAGTAGTTCTATGGAGTTTAATATTCTCAAAATATAATATTAATAATTTAAAAGTATTATATTATGGGTAGATACGTTATATTACTAAAGAAGCATGTCTTGAATTATAAGTTGCCTATATACTTCTACCAGAATTAACTACAATCGTGATAACCCACATAAACTGACTGTTTATTACACAACTACTATTACTATTATAATGTAATACTTAATAGGTAATTGGTTTTAAGTTTATCGACCCCACAATAAAAATTAAGCAAAGGAATTAAAATAGCTACAGTACCTATTAAAAAAAACTACACAAATCGAAATTCGAAAATAATAGTTAAACAATTTTGTCGCTGTCTTTAGATGCGAACGTTTTTTAGAAAATATTATTTTTTGGGGGGTATTAAAAGATTCATCGCTGATCGTATCGTATAAACCAGTTTCTTTGTAGAGTAGTTTTTCTGTAGAGTTGGACATGAGCTGAAAATGAGGTGATTGATGAGTCTAGAATTGCATATGATGGGCACGTATGTAGGACACGTATTTCTCCGGAGAGAAGAAAAGGGAACGTGTCTATTCAGCTTAGAGCTTAACATGTTCGCTTCTGTTGGTAGGAAGAGGGTGAGGGTTGCTGGCTGACACAGAGGGCATATAAGAGATTTCAGGAAAGAATGTTTAATAAGGTTGTAATTTTCTGGACCGATTTGGAAAATAGGTACTTTTGGTTCCATTGCGAGCTTTCAGGTCGCTGGAGAAATGAAACATTGAGTTGCGGAGAGACCTGAATGAGGCAATGAGGACGCTGCCCTTGCCCATCCATCTGCGCTCGCTCATTACCTTCAATGCCAACATGGGAGGTGGTACGATAAAAGGACGATTCTATTAGGGCACTCACTAAGTTTAGATCTAATCTTACTTAAGAAGGGGTTTTTGGGGAAGATAAATGTTTGATGGTTTGAAGAGCACTAAATGAATCGGAGCAGACAATGAATGATGCTCGGGAGTGGAGATATTAAATTTTTGTTTGCAGATAAAAGGATGTTAATGCAAAAACTGCTTTAAAATTAAATTATTTACAAAAAGTAAATATAACGAATTTTTTATGAAAAAATTAGATAATATACAGTCGTTTTCTTTTGGTTTTCGTCTTTTGTTAATTGCTTCTCCTACTTTGTCAAATGCCTTTCCCATTTATCAGACGTCAGTGCGTGACTTTTCAATTGAAATTCCTCTTTTGTCAAATAAGATTCCTTTTTTATCAAATGCTTTTCCAATATTATGATACTGTCACTGCACGTAACGTAAATAGGAAAAGCAAATTGACATAAAGTGAAACTGATTTGACATAAAAGGAAATTGATTGATAAATCAATGACTACAATCGTTGATAGATAGAAAAATAAGAAAATCATTTGACAAATAAGGAAAATTAATTAACAAAAGAGGAAAACCAAAAGCAAAAGACTGTAATATATTGAATTAGCCCAAATATTTCTTTTTCTAAAAGGAGGATAGCTCATTTTTTTTTTTGTTCAACAAATTTAAGTTGTGCCAATCATGTGATTGCATGGTCACTAAATCATGAAGATCACGCAACAATACGTCCTGCGTTCCTAGCGCCCTTCCCAAATTAGACGGGTGCGCCAAAAGTTTGAAAACGGTCTCATAAATCTTTAAATTTTGGGTTTACAAAACAAATGCAAAAACAGGTAACATGTTCCATTTAATTTATTTTTTATTGATTAATAACACTTTTGTGTATAGGCTGTTCCTTTGCTCATAGTAATCACGACATTGTGTATTTTTTTAACTAGGACATCCTGTATATTAATGTATTTTCACATCTCTTGAGAAGACCCAGTGCTGATGGTCTTAATGTATTATTTTTATTTAAAAAAATCACTACTGAAGACGACGCCATTTTACGAAAAGCACCCAAAATCATGAAATGTCTACAGTTCATCCGGTGTACAGTTGCTGTTTAAATTGAGTAGTTCATTAGTGAACAAGTGCAAATCACAATTTTTCATTTTGAAAGTAATGTAGATTGGAAACGGCTTCAAGTATCGGGAAAACGGCTTACATTTTACCTTAACTTTACAGATGGTTTAAATTTTAACACGGTAATCAAAATTATTAGATTTTTAATCACCTTCTATGTAAATTTCAAAGAGGTAGGTACACTGTGAATTACCATTTGAAACGTCAAGATAGGGACACGGAAGTCGTTTCCGATGCACACTGCTGCTTTCAAAATGAACAAACTGCAACTTTAATAAAGCATTCTTTTTGGATTTTCTGACCTCGCACCTTTCACTTGTCACAATTTGATGGTGAGCTACTAGATCACCATATATATGAGATAAAACATTATTCAAAAATATTGGGCACCCTGTATGTCTGAGATCATGAAATCAACCATAAACCTATCAATCGTAGTTATGAGAAATTTCTGAAAAATGGCACACCAATTTAGTCACCGATTTTAAAAGAAATATACAGCCATCCAAATACAAACGCTATTAATACATTTTTTGGAGAAAAACATATTAATTCATTCCCCAAGTCCTATTTACCAAGAGCTCCTCAGATACTAAAAATTGCAGTTTTTATCATCAAAGCCAAGAACTGTAGGTATATTTGAAAAAAGCTTAGCAGTAACGATACATTCAAATCATTAAAATAGACTTGTAATCATTCACTAAAACATTGTACCATCCGATAAAAAAATTACATTAAAATAAGTTTCCGAATATTGAGACGATCACTGAACGGGAAACACGAACTTGACTTTCAAAAAGGAATGTGAGTGAACTTTTTAGTATATTCAATAATACTCCTGTTACTATTATGTAATCTGATCAGCTTAGTCTGATATATGTATAATGTATATTTATTTAATATTTAGTTGGTTGTAATATATGTAATTAAATAACGTGAAGAGACTACTTTCATTGGCAATAACTTTCACTGTTGTCAGAACACAGAACTGCAGGTCAGAGGAAAGTATATCCTTGGCCATGATTCCGGTTCTGCATGACCAAGCTGCAATGTTACATTGTTTACATTTTTTCTTCAGATTAAGTAATGATTTTAACTGCCAATATTCTCCATACTATGTAGGTACACATGTATTGTAGGTACAGTTGCGGTCATCCAAATGTGAGCGGCAAAATTTTATTATGTAGGTAATTTGAACTTTAAGTCACAGGTATCATCAAAGATGGATGTGATATATATTTATGTTATGACGCTACTGAACAAAGTCTGACTGTACAATAAAATTCAGTTAACATTTCCATGACAACAAAAATGAGTTCATATTTGGGCGTCAGTAGGATATGGGTCCACCGAGGGTGTGCTTCATATTTATTTAACTTCTTAATTACCAGAATCCGTTAAAAATCACTTTTAATTAATCGAATGTCTAAATCTAATATTTGTTGTCTATACAGTGTGATACATCGAGAACGAAACAGGCAACAATAAATTGTGAGCTGAAGATGTACGCCGAAACAGGTCAATTACATTATCGAGTGGGAAATATTTTGGAAAACATATTTAGGTGAAGATTTTAATATCCCAATTCATCCGCTTGGCAGGTCCATGTTATCCAATTATCCATAATTGGATTTTGCTAAAAATCATAAAAACCAGTAATCTACCATATTTAAAAAATCCACATTTTATGTTTGACGTCATATTGACGACATTCGGTGGAAAAACAAGAAGAAGAAAATTTAGCAGATTTTTTAATGATATAGGTTTTTTGTTTCCTCCAATGCTAATCTAGATGTTCTGCAAGTATTTGTTATTTTCAAATTAATTCACGTATAAATAACACCGATAAAAGAACACTATGTTGCCATTTTGTCTAGTATTGCCAGTGCGTTTTTTAAAATGGTTTGTCTCATTATTAAAGCACAGGTACAGGTATAATTTATATTTAATACGCATATTACAAGCTAGGAGTATCAAAAATGTAATACAAAACAAGTTGAGTTCTCAACTTGATCGCAACTAATCTAGTCTGAATATTGTTGATATCATGACTAAATTTCACTGTAACTATTTCCGTCCAACGTACCATGAAGCTTCGCTATTGAAGGAATTGTAAAAATATTGATGGTTTAATGAAGCAATAAATTTGAGAAAACGATTGTTAATTAAATTGTGAATTCTTAATTAAGTCACTTATTCGTAATACTAGGTATTATGTAGTGAGAGACGTGAAATAGAAAGCTGCAAATAGGTAGGTATACCTATATAGGATATAGGTCTATATGATTGTATAGTTTTCGATTTGAGATTATCATGATTGTTTATTTTGATATCGCAGCAAAAGCTCTGTATGAAATGAGTATACCTACTGAAATAATAATTAACAATAATAATTATTATCATAATTAATAATAAAATTTATTGAAGACTTCGTACAAGTAGTATATTATTATTATCTACACAAGTTACTTTTATTATATGTATACTTAAAAAGTATTATTATAATCGTACATCACAGATAACATATTTTATTAAAATACCTTAAATGCACTACCCGCTCAACTTCCAATGCTTATATGTAAATGATTTTATTCAAAAAAGTTGTAAGTGTATATGCATCAACATGATGCTCTTCTACACTACTTATTCCGCTTTCCCTTCAAGGCCTAATTATAATAACATAAAAAATATAGATGTTAGCTAGTCTATATAATGGGTTTTCGTTCTAAAATCATATTTAATATCGCCTTCGATGTGTTCTTTAATTGGCTTAACATCATCGTGTCCAATTGCTTCTCCAGAAAAATAAACTGGTTGCTGGAATACATAATAACCAACGGGCACTCCGTAAACTTTAGGAACCTGATACCCTTGATAGTGGTTTTTTTGTAGGTATGGGAATGCGAGAGTAGTGGGCTTTAATTTATTCCGAGGACCGGGCTTAAAATATTTCAGCGGTTTTTTGTTTAATCTCCATAGGTCCGTATTAAATTTATAGCTTGTAATTTGGTAGGGACGTCCATATGGTATTAATGATCCATCGAGTTTTAGATGCATCCGAGGTACTCTGAGCTTCAACCTGTAAAAGATAAAACTGCTGATTATAAAATTGAATGGAAGAATTATTCAATGTTTTTAAAGTAACAGGACTAATTTTTTATTGGATATTTTACGTGTAGGTATAGGTAGGTACCATGAAATGATTTAGAACTTAAATTTTATGGGCCCAGGAATTTTGACGTTTTCTTTTTTCACCTAGGAGAATGTTAACATTCATTCTTAAATATAACCGTGGATAAATTTTTATTCGATTCACAGTTTGTTCTCTAATAAAAATAATTTATCACGAGACTGATTGCTTCAACGCAAGACCACATGGGTATTCCACCACGCATTCAGTGTTGGTACACATAGGTAAAGTACATAGTACATCGAATCGAAGGGTCTAAACATTTGTCATAAAATGTCCATGACACACTTACCCGTTGTTCACTACACAGTCGGAAAAGTTGAAACTTAGCTGTAAGATGAACACCTGAAAAATACAAGTTCTTAAAATTTTCACAAATTTATTGTATCTCTTGTTGCCTAACCTAACATCATCCATCATAATTTAGGTACACTACACATATTATTTTGTGTAATAAGAATACGAATATTTTATACATTATACATTATACATTATAACTATTAAAATACTATTTAAATTTAATAATACCGACAAAAATACATCCGATTAGGATAATAATAATATCAAAAATTAGAAACAAATATTTAAATAGATAATTGAAAAAGTATACTTTCGCTATTATTGATCAGCTAAAAAAAAAAGCTAAATATTGAAATTTTTCATTTCTAGTAGGTTGTGCCTACATCCTTGACATACAAAATAAATACTACCTACGTTCCATGTATAATTTTCCTATACTTTTGAGATATTTTCTAAAGGCAACAATGAACAAATGCTGAGATAGTTCATGTCAAAGTGAATAATTCTGTAATAGTTGTTTGCTTAGGTAGGTACGTATATTCATTATATTGTTTATCTAATACTTGGATTTGAAAATAAGTAGATAGGTACATAAAGAAATATTAAAGGTTCACGCAATTAGTGAAATATTTACAGAAAATGCAGTAGGTAGGTATTATAAAGGTAGGTATCATATAATTTAGATCGCTGTCCACTTACCAACAATATTTCTAGGAAGTTCATTTCTTGATGATGAGGTTCTAGTTACTACTGTCCACAACTTCTTCAGTAAGCTAACTTTATAACGACATCAAAGGTTATTTCACTTTTTAAAGTCACGAAAGAAAGCTAATGGCGATGTAATTCATCAAATTCACTCAACTAGCCAGCAATTCAAAATATATACGGAAGTATAAGAACTAATTACCTACAGAAATGATTTTCGTATGAAATAACTTCCTTAACCGAATCTTCTTACAATATTCATCCATAACATAAAGTTAGTTAAGATGGGAGAAATTACTGCTTTACTTGATTTTATTTGCAGCGTGAATTGATTTTATACAATGTTTACTCGGAGTGAGTTCATTAAAAGAAAAAGTCTGTTATTTTTGACTAGGCGAAGAATGCTATTGTTCTTCCCAATTTTTGCTTTCCTCAAAATTCCCATTCTCAAAGTAGAATCCGATATTATAGTGTCTTATGTTTATGGAAAAAACAAAAATTGGTCCAATAGTGATTGTTTTATATACTTTTCTAATTGTATACCTTTAAGTATTACCTATACATTTTAGTGTATTTTTTAACAAAAAATACACTATTGAGGACGACATCACTTTCCAAAAATCACCCAAACTCATCAAATGTCCACCGATCATGACCCCCAGATTACGAAAAAGTGGTTTTCCAAAATTCACCTGCCCACGATATATATATATATATATATATTTATATATATATATATTTATTTATTTCTCCAAAATCACGATTTTTCGATTTTCAAAACGCTCCTGTAGCTTTATCTTTCAAGATTAGTGAACGAAATTTTGGATTCTTGTAAAGCTTTGGAATGACTTTAGATTTTCGTTGAAAAAATTTCCAAAAGTCACGTTACTTCTACAGGGTGTCCTTTCAAAATTCCATACATCCGGACTTTGAGGCACGGTTTCTGGCCACAGTTTTCAATTTAGGGGGCTGAAATTTTTGTGAGAGTAAGATGTCCACAAGGAGTGGTCTGGTATTGCACTTGAGCAAAATCGGCCGAGCCGTTTCAAAATGGCGGCTATTTTAATTTTTTGGAAAATTGACTATTTTTGAATCCCTGTATGAGCAAGATGGCAAAAAAACTTTGAAATAAAATTAACAGGATTTGAAGAAAATTATTGGAAATTTGAGTTAATTCAATAAAATTAGCATATTTTCCATTAATAAGCCAGTGTCGTGGGTAGGAAAAAGGGTGAAAATGTGTCAATTCTATAACCGTTTATGAGTCCATTTTTGAAGAAGTTGAACCGAAATTTTCCTTTTTTTTTTGCTTTAACATATAATTTGATGTCTTAGCTTCAATTCGCCTCGATTAATGTAGCACTTTAAACGAAAAACAAAAAAGTTTTTCGCTTGTGCAAAATTAGCTTACACTTATATAAAATTATTAAATCAATGAAAGGGTTCGCAATTTCTTTTTTATTTTTTTCCACATTCAATTATGAATGGTTCTGAAAATTAGAAGAGCAAACGCAACAACAATTAAATCACCTACATGCAGGTGAAAAAAGTATTCAAATTGGTTTTTTAATAACAAAGATACGACCAGTTTAAAAAATAAAATTTGTAGGTGTATAATAGGTACCTGACGTACTACATATACCTATCTACGCGATCAACACTACAAACTCGAAACCCACTGTGGTTCAGTTCATTACACCGATGTTTAGTAAACTGTTGGTGTGGGTTCGAAACCACGAGATGATATAATTCTTTTTTTTTTGGTAGGTAGGTGGAGTTTTCCCAAAAAAAAATCAGATTATTTTTTCATTATATTCATTATAAAAAAAAATAGGAAGAAAATATTTATTATTGAATCGCATAAAAATACACTATTTCTGCGATTGATGCGCAAGAAGGTTTTAATTTTATGTAATAACTTAGGGTTCCATACATTGAGTATTAATATGCTGTTTTCTTCTTAGAGCTCACTATAATGGGTATATATCTCGTAAACACTCAAAGATACAGAGTTGATTAAATTATAGAAAATACAGGGTGATTCATGAGTGACCTTACATAGATCAATGGTGATAAGCGGACTCCAAAGCGGGTCGAAAACCACAAAAGAAATTTTATTTTGTGATTGGTTACGAAGTTACAGGGTGTTTTATGTCTCAGGTACAAAACTTTGATAGGTGATATTTCTGAAACGGCTGGAGATATTTTGTGGAAACTTACTAAGAATGGTGTATTCCGGAAACATATCAAAACCGCATTCTGAGTTAATTAAAAATCCAGGACCGGACTTGAAAATTTTTGCCCCCATGGTCTTTGTTGAAAAAGTTAATTTTTTGACGATGTTTCTGAAAAACTGTAATCGAATTTGAAAAGCTAAGAAAAAACTCTATGGAAATGATTCCTCAATTTGAACGGCACACCGAAACCGTCTCGAAAAAAAAGTCAAAGTAAAACTTCTCAATAAACTCTATCGTTTTCGAGCAGACATAGAAGCAGACATAGAAGCAGGAAGTCTAAAAAACGGAAGTAAGTATCAGAGAGGAGCTCAGGCCGCGAATACTGGTAGTTGCTGATGAAATTAGAAACAACAGGCAAATAATTCAAAAAGCAAACCAAAATTTAAGTATGGAAACGCTGCAGGAAATGTATTGAAGTTGGTGAAGGACATTTTGAGGACCGTTTATAACATTAATATTGATGAAATTTAATTTACACTGACATTTTTCCCACAGAAACAAGTCAAAAAATAAATTTTAAGGAATTCAGACGAACATTAATGCCCGTATTCACAAACGATAATTTCCTAAATAATTACATAATTAATTAAATGAGTGAGATGGAGATATGCAGTTTTTTGCAATAGAGTGAGATGGGTATAATTGATTACGTAATTACGTTTGTGAATACGGGCATAAGTAAAATATGTTCGAAAACGATAGTCTACTGAGAAGTTTTACTTTGACATTTTTTTTTCGAGACGGTTTGGGTGTGCCGTTCAAATTAAGGAATGATTTCCATAGAGTTTTTTCTTAACTTTTCAAATTCGATGACAGTTTTTCAGAAACATCGTCAGAAAATTAACTTTTTCAACAAAGATCATTGAGGCAAAAATTTTCAAGTCCGGTCCTAGATTTTTAATTAACTCAGAATGCGATTTTGATGAGTTTCCGTAATGCACCATTCCTAGTGAATTTCGACAAAATATCTCCAGCCGTTTCAGAAATATCGCTTATCAAAAATTTTGTACCTGAGACATAAAACACCCTGTAACTTCGTAACCAATCACAAAAAAAAATTCTTTTGTGATTTTCGACCCGCCTTGAAGTCCGCTTATCACCATTGGTCTATGTAAGGTCACTCATGAATCATCCTGTATATCCTGAAAAAACTGAAAAACTCCAATTTTTTATTCCCTCAACAGATCCTTTATTATTTGACGTTTCAATTTGAAATTTGGTGTATTGACATTATTTGACATCATACAGAAAATTATTCTGCACACTTAATTAGCCATTTTCAAATAATAATTAATTATGTTGGATGCATTTAAACAGTTTTGGCAGCCAAAACCTCAGATACACTTCACAGTTTTCATTTCAATAAAATACAATGCGCAGCAAGTGACGGAATTAAGGATTTATTCGATTATTATGGTGCACGTTTTTGTCACGTTTACCATTAAATATGTATAATTATAAAAAAAATTATAATTGGGTGTACCGTTGTAAACAAAATATAATAACAGGGTATTAAGAACTTAAGTTACTTGAAAACTTTTTTACGTTTGCCATTGAAAATAGGTACCTATGCTGAAAAAAATTAAAGTCGAGGTATCTTATCAATATCTTTCTTTATTAATTTAGAGTTTTAAGATGTGCCTCCTCAAATTTGCTATAATAAATTCCACCAGTTCAACGACACGTAAAATCCTTAAATATTAATTTTTATATGAAAGCAATATCTTAATTTCGTTTTATATAAATATTTATCCATATTTGACGCATGATAACAATGCATGACGCTCAGTTAGTAATGTATTGAATTGGAAAATTGGAAAAGTGTTGCATGGAAAGCAACGATTCAATTATACAGGGTGTTAATGAATAGGTGTTACAAACTTAAAGGGCCTGTGTGGGAAATGCAAACAAGAAGAAAAATTTTCTGTAGATATGGGTCGTTGGGGCTTTAGTTTTCGAGATACAGGGATCTTCTTGTCAAAAATTTCCAGTTATCCTGATCGGAAAATTTTTAGATACTCAAAAGAACTTTAACACTCTTTTAACACCCTGTTTCTCCAAAGCTAAAGCTCCAACGACCCATGTCTACTTGAAATTTTTCGTCTATTTTTGCATTTTCTACAGCCCCTTTAAGTATGTATTATCTTTTCAAATTAGTCAAATTAGTCTAAAACTTCCAAATAATTAAAACTGTTGATAACTTACTCCACACGTAAAAGTAAGAGTCCAATATGTTATAAATAACTATTCCTTTTCGTGGAGTTCAGATTTTCGGAAATTGATTATTTATAAACGATTTTACTTGAAAAATTACGAAAAGATCAGGTTTTCCGGCATAAATCCGTCTTAATTGTGGTATAATGAAGTCATGTTCAGAAAATTTCCACATGAACTTCTTTGAAGATAATTAAATAAATTCTCTATAAAAAAAAACATGGAAAGTTTACCCGGTTTGTTCATAACAACATTTCTTGAAAGTTTTCGATATTGTGTCCGGCGGCCAGTGTGCATTCCCCAGCACGGGAATATTTTTCAACATTCTCTCAATATTATTCATATTTTTATTGTTGTTTTTCACAGTCTGGAAACTATTTTGAGCTTTAACATAATTATGTTTCGTAGCAACAACATCGAGACTCATAGTGTGAATGGGAACATTAAAATTAAGTAATGTTTCATTTGTGAGGGAACATGGATTAATTAAAGGAAACAATAAACTTTTCATGTATCAAGAATTTTAAATAGAGAATTTAGTTATCTACAAAAAAAATATCGCGAATTTTTTTTTTGCAAATGGCTTCATTTTGCCACAATCAAGATGTTTATGCCGGACGCTGCAACTTAAGTAGGTATAGTAAGAATCACAGTCATCCAGTCATTCATTCAATCAGAAAAAAATCGTTCAGCTGAAGACAAGGAAAATTTTATGTTTAGTTTTATTTGAAGAACTTCTCTAGAAAAATCAAATAAAGAGAAAGTTACAAGAAATAATTAATGCTGTAGCGGATCTTGACCTATCACTGATATAAAAAAAAATAAGATCATTTACATAGTTGGTCGGTAAGTTGTATAAAATATACAAGTAGTGAAATAGTTCAAACGGGACAATATTAGTAATAGCGAGTAGATTGACTGGTTATTAAACTGCTCTAAATAGAAAGGTGCTTGCCCCTTGGCCATGACATAAGAATAGGTATAAGACTATTTTACTATTGACGATAACTTTGCCATTGCCATTGTATAGTGTTCTCAAGTTTACTTTCATTCATATTAATTAAACAAGAAAATTCACTTGCTATTAGAAAGGTACGTAGGTAGATTATTCGTTAGTTCCCGTCTCTAGGGAGTGTACAGATCGTCCAAATAAAAATATATAACCGGATTATTCGAACCATCCGTATTCTGTGAACCCATAAAGGAATATCATTATAAATCGTCAGATTACACGTAATCAACTCAATGCATTTTGTGGGTTCAAATACCTTTAAACTTAAACTTTCACAAATCAATGTAAAAAAATGTTTTTCCTATATACTTTTATTATGTCAAATAAAAATTCTATTTTAAAAGTTAAATATATTAAATCGACTATGAAAGACTATTAAATCGAAATGATATAATAAAAAAAAAATATTTTTCAATTCAATTTTGGAAAACATTGACTTCCAAAATCAAGTTTACGTTCGCTGAAAAAAGTCGGTTGAATTTCCAAATGACCACCTTCCTATTTTAAAATTTAAGATCGGCCCTCTAAGGGGTTCAAGTTTGAGGGGAGGAGATTATAAAAAGGTGACAAAAATTTAAAGAAAAAAATCGACGGGTTTCTAGATTTGGCTCAAAGGTCGCTCGTTTTTCTCTAATTGAATTTAAAAGCGTTACTTAACTTAACATACCAGATAATGAATTATAGGTTTATACTTTTTTTTAAATGATACTAAATAGGTACCTAGCTATTTTTTTACCTTAATATTACAGAAAAGGCTAATTCGAGTTAAAACGTTTTTGTCTCTCCTACATTCATTTCAAGATCTCAAATTACTCGTGATGATTGTATTTTCTTCGCTCTCCTCGTAGCTATGCGCTTTGTCCAAGCCTCTAAGCGCCTGCGAATTCAATCGGAAATTCTTATTGTCTAACTAGTTTATATACATTATTATCTAAGAATCTAAGAGAAATTTCTGCAAGCACTAATCTGCAAAGCCGCTTAGCACTAGGCGTAACCAGGAACAATGCATTCATTAATAATTTAAGCTAATGTGTGGACACATTTTTCGAGTAATTAATTATATAAAAAAACTTCAACGTGGAAAAATAAACAGTCTTTCTACAAGTTTTATATACATATATCTATACATAATATTCAACTTGTTTGCCATCATAATATTTACATCTTAACAGGAGGAAATGTATTAGTTCAATTATTTAGAGAGAGAATGTCGTTATACTTTGTTCCGATCTCATGTTATGGAAAGTTGCGAATTTCTGAATGATGGATAGGACTTATTAGCGAGTTCCACTAACACTTTATCGTATTACTTGTTATTTGAAAAGCAGGCAAGCCAATCAATAATATGATTGTAATGAATTTATAATAAGATAATATCTTATTACTTAGTGTTACTATTTATATTATAAATAGTAACTATACAGGGTGTTTGGCGAGGTGTTCGGTAACTGGACAGCCAAAGTCGAACATCATGTAGAAAATCGTATTAAAAGAGAGAATAGCATTTTTCAAGATCTGGCCGCGTTTAGGAAATATTTCCTAGAATGTGAAATTTTAGGAAACTTAAAAAAAATATTTTCACAGCAGCCTTATACTTTTAAATTTCTGGAAATATTTCCTAAACTAAGGCCTGCATCTTGAAAAAGGCTATTCTCTCTTTTAGGTTAGATTTTGACGGTCCAATTACTAAAAAAACATATTTCCATAGCAACCTTATAGTTTTACATTTTTAAAAACATTTCCTAACCGATGCCTTCTTGAAGAATGTTACTCTCTCCTTTACGTTTAAACTACGATTTTATACACGACGCTCGATTTTTGCGTCTATCTTCAGTTATACACTTCACTAGTAATGTAGGATAATAAAAAAAAGGTAATTGTTTACATCCGCGGCTCCTAAATTTCATCAATTTTTTCGGGACTGAGGAGCGAAATAGGGGTGCTGGGTGGGTGAGAAGCTAAAATCAGCCATTGCAAACTAATATTAAGGTCACAACTAAGACCTCTTTGACAGTACGATCGAATTTCTATTTTTTTTCACTTTCAGGGCAAGGAATATCTTCGAGATAAACAGTTTTTATTAGTGTATTTTTTAATAAAAAAATACACTATTGAGGACGACATCACTTTTCGAAAATCACCCAAACTCTTCAAATGTCCACCGATCATGACCCCCAGATCACGAAAAAGTGGTTTTCCAAAATTCACCTGCCCACGATATATATATATATATATTTATATAAATATATATATATATATATTTATATATATATATATAGTCGACCATCGTATCTTGTGACATCCGGTAAAAATTCCGACGTTTCTGCATCCACCCTCTAGAGTGACAATAAAAGAAAAAGAAAAATATGACTTTCTAAACACGACGTGAGGAAGTTATTGCAACATTAAAAATAGAACTATACACGAAAAAAAAAATTGGTTTTTGCTATCACATTGACATCCTCTGTATATTCGATATACATTTTTATGGAATCAGCGTTATGACATCCATAAAAATTTCATCGACGTTATGACATCCCCACAGGGTTGCCAGTTATTTTTAAGAGTATAAAGGCGGCGCGCGAAGTTTTACAGTAATAGCCTACTGAGTCCTAGGCATTCTTCTGTTTACGGAATCTCCAGCAGCGATTGACCTACAACACTAGTGGCAGTCCTACTCAAGTATCTCTAAATGCCACCTGTTTTAAGACGCCGGGCGCCTCTCGACTGCTACCCTTTGTTCTCCGCTGGTGGCGTATGATTATAAAGAGAACGTTTGAATTGTCGCATTTTCTTCTATGATATTGTGAAGTCAGAATTAGATTAAATTAACTAAATTAATCTCAGGCCGGAAGTGATCGTTGAGTTTAGCAATTTTGTTATTAATTTTGATTTTGATACTATTTTATTTTAGTTGGTTTACGTTATGTAATTGCAGTTATTTGCCTCGGTTATTTGGCATATTGTCATTGCGTATTATTGTGGGTTCACATATTATGAATATAATTTTATTGAAATATTAACTACCTATAATAATTTTCACATTTTAACAGATTATACATAATGACGTCAATCTACATAATATTATATCAGTATAAAAGTATAACAACTATACAGGGTGTCCCAGCTTATCCGAAGCGGCCTCTGTAGGCCAAACGATGGACTTTTTCAAAAAACTTTTTGAAAATTCAAGTACAGAATCACAATGGCCATAATTTAAAATTATTTTGGAGTATACAGAGTGTCCCATATGAGAGTGGCATATCAAAGTTATGTTTTTTTTTAAATGGAATGCGCCTATGTTATTGCATTTTTAGACTGTCTGAGAAGAGAAAATAAGATTGGCTTTTACAGTTGGTGTTTAAATTCAGAAGTTTTTGAGTTATAAACAAGTAAAAATCGTCATTTTTCAAGTTCAAGGCCCTGTACAACGAAAACGGTTCAAGATAGAGAAAAACGGCTTACATGTCCCTATTTTAACTTTTTATGTACTATCCTATGGTGTAGAAACATTTGTGCTTTCTTTGATTTTTTTATTTGGCGACGCATGGGGAAATCTCAGAATTTTCAAATTTTTTATCACCCTGTATAAACATTTCATCTACATCATAGGATAGTACATGAAAAGTTAAAATAGGGACATGTAAGCCGTTTTTCTCTATCTTCAGCCGTTCTCGTTGTACAGGGCCTTGAACTTGAAAAATGACGATTTTCACTTGTTTATAACTCAAAAACTTCTGAATTTAAACACCAACTGTAAAAGCCAATCTTATTTTCTCTTCTCAGACAATCTAAAAATGCAATAACATAGGCGCATTCCATTTAAAAAAACATAACTTTGATATGCCACTCTCATATGGGACACTCTGTATACTCCAAAATAATTTTAAATTATGGCCATTGTGATGCTGTACTTGAATTTGCAAAAATTTTTTGAAAAAAATCAATCGTTTGGCCTACAGAGACCGCTTCGAATACTGGGACAGCCTGTATAATAATAATAATAATTAATACGAAAATATTGGTATTCCAGCTCCATCAGAAAAATCCCTAATTGAGCGCCATCGTTTACGACTTCTTCTAATGCATATACTGCTCGCTCTAATAATTGTAGCACATCCAATTTTTACTCTGAGCCAATTCATAATAATGCTATAAGGAATATGCCATTTTTCAACTAGTTGTTCTGCAATTCATAATAATATGTGGGTTCACATATTATCACATCGCATATTATGTATTCCGAAAATTTCGCTCCTGGTACGAGTATTAGTTTCTATTTTGCCTAATAATTTTTCTAATTATTATAAACGATATCATTTAATATTGCACTCAAAATATTTTGGAAAATGCTAAGATATGTTTTTTTTTTACTTTTTCCCATGGAAACTTATTGACTAAGTCCTCAATACGGCTAAATTTCAAAATTCCATTTTTTGCTAGTCGACGTCACCAAATGAAGCTCCGGCAGTGTTTTGATGAGTGGGTAAGGATTTCTCTTTTCATACAATGCATGGTAATTTATGAAGAATGAACGATCCAAAAATTTTGAATCTTTAGGTAAGTATAATGGACATCAAGATCAAGATAATGATGATAAAGTACAACATGCCTTATACCAATTTCGCTTGTTTAAGAGCTATTATAATAAGGTTTAAAAGTCGAAACTTCAGTAATTTTGAACAATTTCTAGAAATTTCATGGCATCAACTCCAAAATTGACACACAATATACGTTTTCTGCCATAAGAACAACATAGGTAGAGTACAAATTTTATAAGAAGGCGAGAGTTTGACAAGAATTTATTAGTGCGCAGATACGTTAGTCGTCACTACTGCCGAATCCAAAAATATTTGTTGTCCAATATCAACAAAGTTAGACGGTGTCCGCGTTAAAAAAACAACCAATCAAATAAGGATGATAAGAGTATCGTCGCCGTATGTAAAAGCTCAGTGATGCGTGCTGGTTAACTCGTATCGTACTTAGTTTAAATACTTACTCACTTATCATTTAAAATATTTAGAATTACGTGCGCCGCGCCACTGATGCAATTTCTATTCTGGTAAGGTAGAACAGTTAAAAAGCCCACAAGATGCGCAGTTCACGCCTAGCCTTCTTATAAAAATTGGACAGCAGGTACTTGAAACCAATTTGACGTAACTCATACGTGAGGCTAGTTATTTTGTGAGTCATACGTGAGGCATTTGGACATTCAAAATCGGTTTTGGGCATTTAAAATATCGCATTTGAACGTTAAAATGTGAATTAGTTTTATTATTATATTAAGAAAATCCCATGAAAAAAAAAACGAAATTTCCTATAAAAATCAACATTCAAATGCGATTTATCTTCTAAACGATAAGATTCGGCGATTTTTTATCAAGATTTCCTTTTTGGTAGAAAATGAGTCCACTAATCTACTCTCAGTATTAAAAAAAAATTAATTCCATTGGTGTAGAAGTTCAAAGACTGTAGAGCTTAAAAACCCATGATCTATGGCAATGAATAATAAGGTCATGAGTAACTTTCCTTTTGCACTTTTTGTCCCATAAAACCATAACGTCATAGCAAATTTCATCAAAATCACTTCAGCGGTTTAGCTTTTATAATAAAAAAACCCTTTTCATGTCAAATTATGTCATTTTAGGTAAATCCCCCAGCATAATTTTTGCGCGTCCCCTGCGCGAGTTTCTTCCACGTGATCATTTCAGATTTGACATTTGCGACCAGACACTTGATATCCTAGCGGCCAAACCAAGCAGCTCAGGACTAAGATATGTTGACTTAAATCGAATTAGTTTCATCCGAGGAATATTCTGAGAGCTGTAAAGTCATTTCAGTGACACGCTGTATAGCTTTACACTCATACACTTTTAGTTAATTAAGGCCATATAATTCTGTTCGACAATGGTCAAAATGAACCGAGAAAGTCTTAAAAATCATCCTTTTTACGTAGGTACAAATGCATGGTACTCTTGTTTAAATTTTATACCTACCTCTATCAGTTTTCTAGTTTTTATTAATTAAAAAGCAAAATGCATCAAACTTTTCAAAGCAAATATCTCCAAAAGCGATAAACTAATGAATTGACCAGGGGTAGGATTTCTATTTAATAAAGAGCATACTTCAAGATTTTCGATGAATTTTGACCACTGTCGAAGAAAAAAGCAATATGTCCTAATATACAGGGTCATCAGTTATAAGCGTACGAAGCGGCCATATCTCGGGAACTATTGATCCTAAAGCAGAAATTAAAAAATTTCCAGACATAAGTTACCATGAGAAATTTAGTAAAAATATTTTCAAGAGGGCCGCACTTCGGGAATACCGGAAGCTGACACATCAATGAAAGTTAATAAATAATAAATAAATAGACAGTCATCTTTGTTTGACAGCATGGAAACCATGAAAACATTCTCCAAATTATAAACTTACATTTACATTAGAAAATTAAAATTGTGCCAGAGTTATTTAAACAGGATTATATTTATATAGCGAGGTACCTAGCTAAGTACCTACATACTTTTCTTTTTGCTAAAAAAATATTTTCCCTCAGAATGTGTTATAAAAAAACACAAGGCAATCAATGAATTCAATATAAAAATTTATACTGACGTCATTCGATGAAAATTTTTTTTTCCAAAAAATTTTAATAAACAAAAATTATGAGATATTGTTTTTTAACTGAATAACATGAAAAAAAAATACAGGGGTCCCAGCTCAATCGCAGCGGTCTCTGTGAGCCAAACACGATTGATTTTTTCAAATTTTTTTTTGCAAGTTCAACTACAGGATCTCAATGGGCCATTATTTAAATTTATTTTAGACTATACAGAATGTCCCATAATATGAGAGTGGCATATCAAAGTTATGTTTTTTCAAATGAAATGCTCCTATGTTATCACATTTTTAGATTGTCTGAGAAGAAAATATAAGATTGGCTTTTACACTTGATGTTTAAATTGAGAAGTTTGTGAGTTATAAACAAGTGCAATACGCCATTTTTGAAATTCGAGGCCCTGTACAACGAAAACGGTTCAAGATATAGCAAAACGGCTTTCATATCCCTATTTTAACTTTTTATGTACTATCTTATGGTACTTATAGAAACATTTGTACTTTCTTTGTTTTTTTTTTTATTTGGCAACGCGTGGAAAGATCTCAGATTTTTCAAATTTTTTATCACCCTGTATAAACATTTTATCTACATGTTAGGATAGTACATGACAAGTTAAAATAGGGACATGTGAGCCGTTTTCGTTGTACAGGGACTTGAACTTCAAAAATGATGATTTTCACTTGTTTATAACTCACGAATTTCTGAATTTAACCACCAACTGTAAACAATCTTATTTTCTCTTCTCAGACAATCTAAAAATGCAATAACATAGGAGCATTCCATTTAAAAAAGCCATAACTTTGATATGCCACTTCGGGTTGCATGTTAACATAACGTATAAACAATGCCTGGTAGTTGCGCAGTAAGTTATTGTACCAATAGGGAAAAAATTCAAATTAACGTTTAAAATTCAGTATGAAGTGAAATAAATTCGCTTTCTATTTACGGATGCAAATTTAGAAAGAATGATAAGCATTTTACTGAATCATTTTTAAATATTGAAATGGGAAATTAAAAGAATGTTAGGTAAAACAGTATTATAATATTAGGGACTAAACAAATATTATATCATACAAAGAAATTAATAAAACCCTCACAGTAGACCAGTGGCAGTAACTGGTAGTATATGGTATAGGACTATAAACCGTTATAATAATAATGTTAACCCTTGTGAAATTCCTTAAGCGGCGCGGTATTTATTTATTGACCTGACTAATTCTTCTATTTCTATTCATCTGAATACTGAATGCATGCATGGACCTAAACACCCATTACGTTCTCTGAAGTAGAAAGACCACTTCAACATTCTTTTAAAAATACTTTATGATAGTGTTCGTATTGAATAATATTTTATTGTGCATTTTGCTTTGTAAATAAATGAAAAACATTAGTTCTTGAACTTGACTACATTCAATATTGTTTAAAAATGCGCTTTAAATCAAGGTAAATCAAGTAAAACGTGAAAACGATTTTATTAGATAGGTACTTAACCATTCTCATGCCACTATCAAAAAAATCACTGTGTGGATAATATGCAAAATAATGCATATTTTTTAATTGTTTTAATACTAAGCGCCTATCTCATCAATGCAATTTTTCGTATGGTCAGACTCTGGTATATCGAGCGACTTTTGGTTAAATTAGAGAAAAGTTGTGCTATTTAAAGATGTCGTGTATTTTGCAAAAAAAATTATTATTTACATCCGCGTATCTCTACAGCCGTAAACGTTAAAATACAGGGTCGGTTAAATTAGAGAAAAAGATGCGCAATTTGATGATTAATAAGAATCTGAAAAAAATGTTATCGGATATTTTCAGTCGGTGTTGAAAAACTAAAAAAAAAAATCGAGAATTCTTATTTTTGCCGTATCTTTCTTATTATTTGAAATTAATAAATAATTTTTTGTAGGCTTACGTAAGTCGCCAAGAGCTACCCATCTGACGTTTAAAAAATTTTCAAAGCCGACTAGATCCCAGAGTTTTCATAGTCAACTTTCGTTTTTCTTATGGCCGTCATATTATTTTTTATGTCGTTCGATGTAAAAAAAAATGGGAATCAAAAATTAATAAACTTTGGTAAAAAATTCCAAAATTTTTATTCTTCTTTTTTCGAAGAAAAACAAAATTCTCGCTGAAATACGTCAATATGAAGTCATACTGCTTGCCTCATGGTTTTTTAAATTTCTCTATGGTATTCGGTCCAAAAAGTTGTATTCTTTTAGAGAAAAAAGAACAAAAATTTTTTTAATTTACTTTTTGAAAATTATTAATTTTTGGTTTCCATTATTTTTTTCATACCGAACGACATAAAAAATAATGTGGCGGCCATAAGAAAAGCAAAACTTGACTATGAAATCTCTGGGATCTTGTCGGCTTTAAAATTTTTTGTAGTACCGAATTGATGGCTCTTGACGACTTATGTTAACCTACAAAAAATAATTATTTAATTTTCAATACCTACCTAATAAAAAATATTTGATGAAAAAAAATTCTGTTTTTTTTTATTTTTTTTTCAGATTCTTCAGGAATTAATCAAAATATTAGGGATATTTAAATTAAAATTTCTGTTTTCAACCCTTACTTTGTAGAATCTCTGCATACTGATGGATGATTAATAAAACACTATAATGTTTAAAAAAATTCTACTACATATACATAGTTTAAAAAATTTTCAAAGCCGACTATTATATCCCAGAGTTTTCATAGTCAACTTTCGTTTTTCTTATGGCTGCCATATAATTTTTTTATGTCATTCTTATGTCATAAGAAAAAAATAATAGAAACCAAAAATTAATAAACTTCAGAAAAAAATAAATTTTATTCTTCTTTTTTCAAAGAAAAACAGAAGATTTGTCTCTGAAATAGGTCAATATAAAGTCATACTGCCTTGCCTTATAGTTTTTTAATTTCTCTATGATATTCGGTCTAAAAAATTGTATTTTTTTTTAGAACAAAAAAGAAAAAACATTTTTTTCTATTATTTTCCAAAGTTTATTAATTTTTGGTTTCCATTATTTTTTTCTTGTCGAACGACATCAAAAAATAATATGGCGGCCATAAGAAAACCGAAAGTTGACTATGAAAACTCTGGGATCTAGTCGGCTTAAAATTTGTTTGAAACGACAGATTAATAGCTTATAATGGCTTATGTAAGCTTACACAAAATTATTTATTAATTTCCAATAACAAAAAAGATATGATGAAAATAAGATTTCTCGATTTTTCCGTTTTTTCAGGATATTTCAGGAACGGTCACAAATATCTTGCATGTTTTGAAGTATTCGAGATGGCCACAAAATAGCGCAACTTTTCTCTAATTTAACCGACCTCGTATCTTCAATGGTTTAGGATATCCCTGTAGTGACCCTTTAAATAGTTCTAACCCTGTATAGTAGAATTTTTTAAAACATTGGTGTTTTATTAATCATCCATCGATATTTAAATTGTTTTTCGCAAAACACCCATCTCAAAATAGCACACCTTTTCTCTTATTTAACCGACCTCGTATCTTCAGTTGCTTAAGATATCCCTGTGTAGTCGCTAATTAAATAGATCTAAACTCTGAATAAACGAGCACAATAAATAATAATTATTATTGTTATTATGATTCTGGCACCGAATAAAAGATTATCTGTGAAAAAAATGCTGGTGAAGATTTAGATTTTTCACCAGGATTATCTTCAGATATTATTGAATCAGAAATAGTATTTCAAAACTCCATTGCGGATTTGTGTCAGCAAAAAGAAAAATATTTGAGATTTAAATCGTCGCGAAAAGCTAAAGAAATGTTAACAAGTTTCTCGTAAACTATTTTTTTTACGTCAAATTTGTTTAGGTGTTATCAAATTTATTTATTAACGAATTCTGCTCAAAAATGATCTTATACAAAATTTATGCAGAACCAATATTAGTGTAGGTAGAGAAGACAGAAAATAATTTTTCTGATGCGAAAAAATCCTGGGAAAATTTTGCAGCGGGATTATCTTTATGTTGAGATACTATTTCTCATGTCAAATATTCCGTTGAAAAATTTTCACCCGGATTCATTTTCCGGATATAAAAAGTCAAAACATTTTTCTAAAAGTTTGTACATACTTTCATTAAGTCGCAAAAATAAAAAAATTTCCAAGGCAGTGATACATTTTAAGCAATTTTTTTCAATTAATAATGATTAAGGTACCCTTTTTATATCTGTAAAATCATCTAGTTTTTGCAAATAACGAAAAACAAAGATAGTAAAATGTTAACTTTGGCATTTTTTATCCCACCAAATTGAAGACCAGAGTTTTTTAAATTATTTTTACCGTGCTCTACTGAGTGTCCCCTAAAATGTACTAAAGAGTTTATCCGTCATTTTCTTAACACCCTGTATTTAATGTAATGACTAACGACTTAGATAAAAATAGTGACTTAATTATTACCTAATAACAACAACAAAGAAAATATGAATGAATTTCTATTCACATTATTAAAACATAAAAAATAAAGGAATACCTAGTACCTATATTGTGTATCAACTACAGAAAAAGGCTATTTCAACACGTGTGATTGGCAATAATATTTCTGTGGTTGCCTCCAAGAAAAAAGATTATGGGAATTTTTTCATTATTTTACCATGTGACCCTAAAGGATACCCATTACCTCTTATGAGATAGAGTCTAAAAATACAACGATTAGGTATTATAAGTACTAGAAAAATATCTTTTAAAAAAGCATTAGGTACCTATTATCGACTTATGGCATAGTTTGATGATAAACATTGCAAACACCAATCTATTTTATAAAATAGAGAAATACATACAGCCATTTATTTAAAAAAAATGTATAAACAATTTAGTTAGATCGACATATAGAATAAAAATTAAAAATATCCAAAAATAACAATTAAATTTTTTTATTAGTATTTCAGCTAATTCATTACTTATTTCAATTTCAAAAGCACCCGCTTCTTAGTTTATTTATTTATCTTTTTAATGTAATGACTAAGAGTTTGATAAAAACAGTGACCTAATTATTACTTAATAAAAAATTGACTTAATTATTACCGAATAACAACGAAGAAGAAAACATGAATTAATTTCTATTCACATTTAAAACATAAAAGAATAAAGGAACCTAGTGCCTACAGTGTGTATCAAGGACGGAAGAAGGCTATTTCAGAGAAGCGATGGTCGCTTTATACCTAACACCTAATAATTCAAATATTAATGGGTGATTTTAGTTCCTTTCTTTGTATGTTACAAGAATGCTGTAGGAATTATTCATCCAACACTGTTGTCAATTTTAAGATGTCACAAGATCTATAGCGCAAGAAGTTAATATACATCATAAAAACTGCAGATGTCACAAGATCGATTGGTTATGATTTCTAGCAGTATATTAATTAGTGATGAAACGTGTACACGTGTAAACGTGTACACGTAATGACCATACTAAACGTTTAAAAAAATTACACGCCCGTGTATCTATTAATAGGAAAAAATCAGTTTCCTTTGCCTGAAAGGGCTAAAATAAATCCAATATGAAAGAAATCGAATTACCTATAAGACTTTAGTAAATTAGTGAGGGAGGTATTTATTTAAACTTTCGGGTTTCATCATAAAAAACCGGTTTTCATCTGAGAGTTCCTTGTAATTAGTTGCACCTGCAAATCCTGCAATGTTGTTGCTTTGTGTCCCTACTGGGCAGAGGGTAGTTAAATGATGTGGAATGATGCTTTTTATGATTGTCTGGAACTGGAAGGAGTGTTATTTTATTTTGCTGTACTAGTGTTGGGATTGTTGGGGATTACCAACAACTGATTTCAATAAAAAATAATTAAAAATTTCAATTCCTGTATTTTGTCATTTTATTCATTTGTTCCCCAAAGTCTTAAAACCACTTATTACTGTTATTATTGTTTGTCTACAATATGCTTTTAATGAAAATTTAAAAACTCCATCACAACTCCCTGTGATAATGAAAGGCAATAAATTGGTGAAGGTCAAGTCACATTAGGGCTAGCAGGAAGGAGGAAGGACGGATAACTACTAACTGCTATGCAGTGCCATGGGTGGTCCACAAGGAGCGCACCTACTTGAATTATTTTATGAACATTAATTCCAAATTGATACTTTCAACAAGTTTTTCTATCTAATCATCCTCCTTTCTTTATATTTCGTCCGCATATTAGGACAATCTGTATCTGAAGTTCACATTCCTATTAACTGTTTACAACTGGTTACCCTATTAACCATCATTTCCCTATCTAAGAATACTGAATGGTTATTTTCATGCAACTATTAAAGAAACGTGTACACGTTTATAAACGTTTAGTGTTGAGGGTTACACGTTTAATTTATTACACGCTTTTTTTCATCACTAATATTAATATACTGCACCGAACGTCGGGCGCGCCACCTCCACACTATACGCTGGAACTACATTATACGTCTCTAGCCATAAAAAACTGTTTTTTGACCTCCAGCTCAAATTCAGCCTATCTTCCTTTATTAACTATCTCTGTCTAACTAACACATGAAACGCTGTGGCATCCGATTTTGGATGTCACAACGTCGGCGGATGTCGAAGAGATAGCAAAAATTATACGTCAGGATGTCACAACGATGATTGGATGAATCTATATATATTTATATATATATATATATATATATTTCTCCAAAATCGCGAAATTTCGATTTTAAAAACGCTCCTGTAGCTTTATCTTTCAAGATTAGTGAATGAAATTTTGGATCCTTGTAAAGCCTTGGAACGACGTTAGATTTTCGTTGAAAAAAATTCCTAAAGTCGCGTTACTTCTACAGGGTGTCCTTTCAAAATTCCCCATATCCCGTTTTTGTCATCTCATTTCAGGTCGCAGTTTTCAATCTAGGGGACTGAAATTTTTGTGGGAGTAAGATATATATAAGAACTGGTCTGGTATTGTACTTGAGCAAAATCGGCCGAGCCGTTTCAAAATGGCGGCCATTTGAATTTTTGGAAAAATTGCTTTTTTTTGAACCCCTGTATGAGTAAGATGGAAAAATAACTTTGAAACTAAATCAACATGATTGGAGGAAAATTAATTGAAATTTGATTTAATGTTATAAAATTTGCATTACTTTTATTAATAAGCCAGTGGCGTGGGTAGGAAAAGGGTAAAAATCGCTAAATTTCTCTAACAATTTATGAGCACATTTTTGAAGGAATTAAATTGAAATTTTCACAGTACGCAACTATACTAATAGCCTCCAGCCCTTAAAAATTTCAAGAAGTAAATAACAAAAATGGCGGAGTTATTTGAATTTTTTTTACATGATGTTTATTTCTCTAAAATTTTAAAAACGCTCCTGTAGCTTCACCTTTCAAGATTAATGAACGAAATTTTTTACTCTTGTGAAACTTAGAGATGACGTTTGATTTTCGTAAAAATAATTTTCCTAAAGTTTTGTTACTTTTACAGGGTGTCCCTCCAAATTTCCAAAAAAAACCGGTCATGAGGCACGGTTTCTGGTCGCAGTTTTCAATTTAGGGGGCTGAAATTTTTTTTGTAGTAATATAACTGCAAGTAGTCGGTCTTGAGTAAAATCGGAATAGCCGTTCCAAAATGGCTGCCTTTTAAATTTTAGGAAAAATTGATAGATTTTGAACCTCTAAATAAGCAAGTTAGAAACAAAAACTTTTAAGCAAAATTAGCATTATTGGAAGAATAGTTATTGAAATTTGAGTTATTGCAATAAAATTTGCATTTTTTTATTATTAAGCCAGTGGCATGGGTAGGAAAAGGGTAAAAAAGGCTAAATTTCTATAGCCGTTTATTCTATTTTTCTATTTTTGTACGAATCGAACTGAAATTTTTCCAATAGATAACTATATTAATAACCCTTAATTCTGAAAATTTTCAAGAAGCAAATAAGAAAAATGGCGGAGATATTCGAGTATTTTTAAATTATGTTTATTCCTCTAAGATTTCAAATTTTCAGTTTTCAAAGCTCCCTTTTCACTTTTTCAGTTCTATTGAAGGTAGTGTAAAAAATAGTATTTTTTAGGTAAAGTCAGCCAGTGGCGGGCAAAGGAAAAGGGGCAAAAATTGTTCAGTTTTACCATTTATTTTGGTTTTGTTAAATTAAAAAATCCATTCTAAGGCACGTTTTCAAACGAAGTGAAATGCAATTTTCACAGTTAACCACTACACTAATATGACCTGACTAGGGAAATTTTCAGAAAGCCAATTTAAAAAGCGGTGAAAATATTTATAAATTGGATCGCTTAAAAATACACTATTTATGCGATTGATGCGCAAGAAGGTTTTTTGAATTTTGCATTTATTTTGCATTTGCATTCCAAAACCGTGACATCGTTCGCTATACTCTGGATACGATATGAGAAATCTTATATCCGGTCGAATCCCTCTCTGTGTCGTGCTCATGGCATCCGCCGCTTACGATCCGGTTGGCTTGGACGCGTATTCATCATTTCGAGTGCGTGCTTCCTATGTATTTATACGCCGCCTACCCAGGACCGGACTCATTAGAGCGGCTCTTAACGCCTCTTTTTTTGGCTAACCATTAATTTGCAAAGCAAATGAATACCTTCCTGGTGTTACTCTAGGTATGTTCTCCACCCCTATATAGGTGCCATAGTGAAACTGTAGGAGCCGCAGATGTAAATAATGACAAAAAAAAAATTGTAACAAATTTTCAAATTTTTGCACTCAATCGCCGATTTATGGAGATCTATGAATTGTTGTCATGGATTATTTTAGTAACGGCAAGAACATGCAGTTGAGTAAAATTAGACAACTTTAATTGAAATAACTGTAGAATTTTCAAGAATTTGTAATTTTTCTGCATTAGTATTACTATTCAAATAAAATGTTGCTAATTAAGTAGGAAAATGTGATCAAAGAGCCAATAATCAATGAAGAAGATGAAGGACTGCGTGATGATTTAGCATGCCGTGGGGTCTGGGCATTTTTTAATGTTCTTGTCATTGACACTGATGCTCTGAATTTTAGTTATTGCCAGAAGTTATTTCCATCATCGTTTGAGTTTGCACAAAACTTCATTTTCAGGTCGTATGTATAGACCCACTAAAAGCTTACCCCGTGTCTATGCGGTGTCTACTTTCAAAGAATGCATAGGAAATTAAGAATCTCAAGGACGGTTTTGTTACAATTCCAGCTCCTGCACACTTTTATTTAACATATACGAAAATTGGTATCAGATTCAAACTAAAATCATTTGAGATTTGTTGATAAAAAATTAAATTAAAAATGGAAAAATACTTGGCCTATCCTATACGACAAATAAATTAATTAGGTAGGGTACAGCTCTGTTAAAATAAATCTTGGACAATCTTAATTTTCTAGTGTAAATGTGGCTTTAAAATTAAACAATGTTTTCATTATTTTCCATAATTTCAATATTGCCAGCAAAGATGACAGTCTATTTTTTTGTTGAATATCTGGTTAAAGTATGATAGCTTGTGGTTGAAGTTCAAAAAATAAAAAAATTACATATCTCATTTTTAAGTTGATTATGATTAATTATTAATTATTACCCATCGTTACTTCAACCAACTGTAATGTGTATTCTTTTGTTAAATAGTCAGTAGAAATTCAGGAAAATAGGAATAAATTACCAAAATAATACAAAATAGTTTAGAACACTTAGGTACATGTTATTAATGGAATACGTGGGGGATCACAAGTAGTAATAGGTTTATCTATGCCATGCACGTACCGATTTTTTGTGCATCTCATAATTCAGTATTACTACATACTATGTACATTGGAAGTTTTGAACCTGTAGCTTGATTTTTTCCATTAAATAACTTCTGAAATAATCGACGATGTACCTACTTTTTAATCATTATGAATCTGAAGCACAAAAATTTTCTCATTTTTATTATATACCTATGTAGTGTTTTAATAATAATAACAAAGCGTGAAATATTTCTATGTTACAAGTGTTTCGCTACTTTTAAAGTAGCATCTTCACACATATGTAGGTAAATACATAAATTAATGATTTATTCATTTACATCTACTTTAAAAGTAGCTGAACACGTGCAACCTTGATAATATCCATCAGTATACTGTAGAATTTTTTTTTAAACAGTAGTGTTTTATTTATCATCCATCAGTAGGTATGCAGAGATTCTACGAAGTAAAGATATTGAATACATAAATTTTATTAACGGTATAATACGATGGTCAAAGGTCGTTATTTAAAAAAAATCTTTAATACTTAAAAGAGTTTAATTAAACTCAAATAACCTAATGGAAGTTTACTAACCACGTACAATTTGATTTAATTAACCACTTTAACATTAGCTACCTACTTTCTTCCACCAAAGTTCGCTTCTAAGAAAACTGCATACTAAATTACAAAAAACAAGAAAAGGGCGCAGTGTTATTATGACGCTTTCAACTGCTCTTGAATTAACGTACGTACTAATTATTATTACTTTCTATTACGTCGTAGGTAGGTACTGGCAGTCTTGACAACTCGCAATGAGGACATTTTGAAACTAATATAAGTATTTTAATTAACTATTATAAGTAATTTTACAATTAAGATTCTAAAAAATCAAATAAAAGCTTGCGAACTAAAAAGCTCCCCAAGAGCCTTCAAATAAACATCAGATTGACATATCAAAATTCTACTCCCATTATTTATGTAGGTAGATTGCCGCGGTAGACCCTCCGTCACGATGACGCTTTATTAACCGTTGTTTTAGATCTCAGGGCAATTTCTTGTCCAAGTTGAAACTTAACTATGCAATCTCAATTTTGTTATTAATTATTACTCTATTGCCTATCAGTCTATAAGATGATGTGTAGTCTCCGCCATAATGTGATTTAATTTATAATTCTTACTGACTTGTCTTTCTTGAATACTATCAATAAGTAATGAAAAATGGAATTATTGGTTAGTGATGCAGCAAACCTTGATATGAATATGAAATTAACTGGAAAAAGAACATGTTATAAGAAAACTAAAGTATAGGGAATGTAATACAGAATTATTTAACATCCACCATAGACATAAATCATTTAAAAAATCATTTAAAAGTTAATCGTCCAATCAGCCTTGGAAAGGTTTAAATTATGCAGCAACTCATAATTTGTAATATTGTCGGTACATAGGTGATTTCTTGAAAAAAAGTCATTCTATAATCGCGAATCGTTTTTTATTTTAATTTATTCCTTTCTACTTATATTTATGCAGGAATTGATTGGTGGTTCATCATAATAAGGGAATAATTTTTCCAAATATGCCAAAACAAAGTTCAAACAGTGAAGAAACACTTGTTTTCCCACCTATACCTATTAAGTTCAGTTGTGAAAGCTTTTCAAACATTTTGTCAAAATAATATATTCTTTCAGTAATTCGGCTCATGAAATCATTATGGACGGAGAGAAACTTAATAAATTAAAAAACACCAATTATTGCTTTCGTAGTTTTTGAGCTAATTAGAAGCTGATGTCTTTGAAACCGACTAGACTAATAAGAATAACTTGAAATTTTTGACAGTTGTTGTACTAGTTATTGAAGTACATGATTTGATAATACCATTGATAAATTCTTCAATCCAGTGGCAGAAACTGGATGTCTCTGAAAATCTGGACGTTTTGTTACTTTTTTTATCAAATAATTTGTCGCAGGACGCATTGTTTCCGAGATACGTCACAACGTACGAACCCATACAAAGTAAAAAATATAACAATAAAAATTCTATACCAATCTATACCAAAATAAATTTGTAATAAAGTCAGTCGCGTAGAAATTATTGAATAAAAAAAGTAAACACCCAGATCTCCGCCACTGGATTAAAGAATTTTTCATCGCACGCATCAAATCACGTACTTCAGTTGGTACAAGTTTCAAAAATTCCGAGTTATTCTAATCAGCCAATGTTTAGATATTAAAAAAAGATTATTTTTTTCGAAGAACTTTAACACTCTTTGTATCTCTAAAACTAAAGCTCCAAAGACCCATGTCAACAGGAAATCATGCGCATATTTTTGTACTTCCTACATATGGCCTTTAAGTTTGTGTAACACCTAGGTATATCAACACCTTGTATAAAACATGAAACATGAATTAAAAATGTTGTCATAAGAGTGAGTTGTTCTCCCGTCTGCCAGAAGACAAGAAATGCATTGAAAGAATAATAAAATATAAGAATAGAAGACTAAGCTATATCCGTCGGTGGACATCATCGAAGGTCTCAGTCGGCCAAAAGATATAGTAATAAAAGTAAGTTTACAATCCAGGTAGGCAGACCTTATAGCCTTATACACAATAGAATGCCCTTGTCATTGGTTTACCGGAACCAGGTAACCAATAACCAATACATAAAGGCACTATTTGCCTACTACACAGGTGTGACTACTTGGACCTTAAAAGTTATTGCGCAGTTTTATTGCTATATCTGTTGGTCAACTGAGGAGACTAACGAAGATGCAGAAACTATTTTTTATGGTGAAATGAATGTATAGCGTGACTAGAGCAAATCACATTGCATACTGAAACTGGACTGAACAGCTATAGTTGGCGTAATATGACAAGAATCTCAGAGCGTGCCAAATGTGTAATAAGAGGAAAGAAATTTGCCGTAGGTATAACACTTCATAAATTTTGTCACCCGTCAATTATATAGGCGCGAATGAAACAATATTTCTACTTTATTACACATTGGTTGGTCAAACACTGTGTAAAAATAGTCACGAGAATGTGCCTGTTTTTTTTTTCTCCGAATTATACCACATCAAGATGATGAACTATCTAGAATTATTCAAGGTAGAGCAAATTTAGAGGAGTTTAATGAGGTTGGGAAGGCATGTGTGTTTGTTAGATACGTTACCAATTCAATTGAACCCAGATTTAAAATTGGGAATCCGATTCCCAATTTTGAATGCGATTTATATAGAGATGCAAGATTTGCAAATTGAGAGTGGAGCAATTATTAAATAAGATGGTTTCCAAGAATATTATGCTACTGGCTTGCACAAATTCATTCAGAATGTTCATGCACAAAACAATCAAAACATTGGGTATGAGTAATCAAAACGATTAAGATATGGTTATTATGGATCACGATCTTAACGTCATTATCGTTCAGAACATTAATATTTTTCTATAAATTCGCATGCGAGATTATTTGACATGCGAATTTAAATATATGCCCCCCAGAGGCAATGTGGGTTTTTGTAACTAAAAGTCTCGTTTAGCTCAAAATCAACGAAGATTAGGCGCACGACCAGCAGGTTAGTGAGACCAAGTAAAAAATTTATCTCGAAGCAGCTGCAGATTTAATAATTCAATTAACTTATAATATGCGTATTTTTCTAAAAAATGCTAAAAGCAGTTGTTGCATCAATAACGCTTCCCTTAAAATGAATAGGTATCTATCTAAGTGCGAAATATTTTTTTAAAAAAATTAGTTTTATTTCTGCTAGTTTTTCTGTTGTTATACTGAATAACCTTACTAAAAAGAGCATGATCGATTTACAAAAGTAAAAAAAAATCTTATTGTTTTATCTCTTTATTTGCCCCATTATAAACTCTATACCATAAATTTTACAAATTTTGGAATCGAAATGCATTTTTTCGAATTTATTCCTTTATTATCAGCGCAAATAAAAGTAGGTAATATTATACCTATACACTTTTATAGACTAGTTAAGTATTAAATAAAACAATCGATTTGAGGTCAAATAAGTATAAAATATAAATATTTGTAAATAGTGGTTACAGCTTGCCTGAAATGATAAAAATATAAAAATGGTTGGTTCGATATTATTGATATAGGTATCTGATCGACAAGAAAATACGAAAGTCCGAGCTAAAATCAGTTTTAGGTACATAAAAAATGGATATATTTAATTAAAATTAAAAACGTTAATTAATTAATTAAAAACAATTTTGAAACAACACAATAATTTGACTTTGATATTACGTATATTTTAACCACGCTGCGTGTGTTGCCAACATAGCAATTATATTATCTGGAGTAGGTAATATAATATTGCCCTTACCTTAAGTAGTACCTATGCATGATTTTTTTTATCTTCCATAAGTTCATATTTGAGCAATATTTAATATTTAATTAAGTAGGTATCTAATTTTAAAATGATGTAGGTACAGATAATGAAAATATGATAGAACGTTCAGAATGAAGTTAAAATTTTAAAATGGAAGGCTACTAATTATTAGATATTATATTTATAAAACCATCGCAATAACCACCGCAAAGCAGCATAATTATTTAATTATTTTCATATTTCAGAATTATTTTGAATTTATGTAGGTAAGGTAGAAAAATTATTCCTATACTTATTGGCATATGAACAGAGTGGAAGTCATTTGAACTTTCTTGAAAACAGTCAGCACAAATTGACTTTCGAAGGTTTCCAAATTTATGAAAAAGTATCGCAGCCAACACGAATTTGAAAAACATCTGGAATGGCATAATAATTATAACTCTCAAAAGAAGATCTACATATATCAAATAAATTATGGCGTTTTTTTTAAATTTCTTTCAAATTAAATTAAATTAGTAAAACAATTTCGATTAAGATCACTGTATTCTGCTGATTCTGAACTTCTATAATCCATAGAAAGCTGTTAAAATTTATGTTGATGAAATAATTAATTCAAGGAACAATTTGTCTAAATATGTTTTATCATAAGTAGATATGATTTAAATTGTATTGTCTTAAATAATTAATTGTCATTTGTCTCATCTAAAACAAAGAGATAATATGAGAAACTCAACAATTTCCCTCAACTGCTCTTCAGTCATAATTACTGTGAAAAAAATTGTGCTCGTAAATGAATAATCACAATATCAGCTGTGAAATGTGCTATTTCTTTCAAATGAATACAAAAATTATATATAGTATAGTTCGATTTTCACTAAACTGATGTTAGAATTATATACGAGATCGAAATAAATAATATGAAGCTTCAATATACAAACAAAATTTGTTATTTTGAAGTGAATTCGAATCTTGTTTGGAAAGTTTCCTAAAGCTGAAACACAAATGACAAAATTTAAAAATTTGAAAAGTAAGTAAATAGTATTAAATATTTTTCAATAAAATAATATGACTGTTCCTAAGGAACTTACAAAAGCGATAATTTTTTTCTTGATCGTTCTGAATAATTTATTTATTTCACTGATGTAATCTAACAAAGTTTATTGCAATAATATGTAAAAAAAAAATTAGAGTATAATATGTTAAGCTATGATTGATATTAAAATAATTTGATTCATTGTCAAACAAAAGTCACTTCTGGGAAATTTTCTTTATTAATATCTCGGTATACCTATGTACCTTTAAGCTAAACCATTGAAGATGTTCTCATAAATTGAGCCATTTCAGTCTAAGGGATGATGCAGATACATATTGTGTCCTTATATGTATACAAATATTTCCATGCATCAGTAGAAGAGAATATCACCATCAACGTTTTCCAAGGCAGAAAGTTTCCAGATCAAGAAGTGTTTACTTCAACTTTTAGAAGACTAGTGCCCGTATTCACAAACGATAATTTCCTAAATAATTACGTAATCAATTATACCCATCTCACTCTATTGCAAAAAAAACTGCATATCTCCATCTCGCTCATTTAATTAATTACGTAATTATTTATGAAATTATCGTTTGTGAATACGGGCATAGGAAAACTATAGAGACTCAATTATATACACTTGTCAAAAAATGATATAAACGTTCACAGACGTTTCATTTTCTCGCAATGAATGTGTCGTTGGAATTTCTCTATATAGGGTGGAAATTTGTAAGTGGGTCCTAAAGGGGTTTATCATGCGAATTTAGTTTTGTGCATATAATAACTACAGCCTTATCTTTAGAATAAAATGTCAATGGTATATGGCAATTATAATGTAATAATTAACTACTTTTGATTTTGATTAGATTATAAATAATGCAGAAAAAAATCTTAATTTGTTTCAAATATGCCTAATGGGCAACTACCTACAAAATCATTGCATTTTATTGCGATATGATGTTATTATTTTGCTGGGTATAATTGTAACTGCACCTACATTTAAATTGAATTTGCCTAGTTTCACTTAAATGTTCTTGTAATAATTTTATTTTGTAAATTTTTTCTACAATCTGTGGGTAAAAGGTAAAGCAAGATAAGTTAAAAAAAAATCAAGTTTAAAGGAGACCCAAGTAACTGTTCTTCTAAGCAGTAAATTAATAAAATTGCTGAAATTTGATTTTGTCTTTTGAACAAAATTAAGAAACAATCATTCTGGAAAAAAACAAACATTGAGATTGTTTAGCAGCTTTATTCTAAAATCTTAATAATTAAAAAAACTTATCATCTTTGTTGCTTGAAAAATTGACTTTGGCAGTATTTGGTGAAAGGGAATATGTCAGCTTATTCTGTTTTGGCTTTTGTATTTTTTAAATATCGAATTATTTGTATTGCGTTAAATGGGATGAGTTGACTTATACTGCTAATACATTATGCTAATGCATAATGCATTATCATAAGAACTTCCCCCTTTTCGATAATTGACAGATTAGATGAGAAGGTTATAATTCATTGCGTTCGTGAATGGTCCGTTATCGGTCTTTGGTTTGGCACTCGTGGAACAGTTGGCACGAGTGCGATGAAGTTTGTATAACCCTGTATATACAACATCGCTGGTCGCTGTCCAGTGTCCGCTCCCACCCTACTGGAAATAACCATGCAGGGTTGCGAGTTGGGGCTGGACGGGCCCAGTAGAGTAGCAAGTAAGCTAAGCACTCACTCAAGTCAGTCCTCTCAGGAGAGTAAGTTCCTACTCCCTGTGAGAAATTAAATCTATAACTTAATACTTAATAAAACATCATAAAACTCATACCTTTACATATATACCTAAATTTATTAATCTCACATTGACCATACCATAACCAAGTGTTAATATTGCATTACACAAACTATTCATACTAAATAGCTAGATTTACAACCTAGCTCTATACCAGATGTCAGATCAAATGCGATTGACATTAATAAGAAAATAAGCGGTGTTTAACCAGGTTCTAGGTGTAACACCCATTGTTGGTTCTACAACCAGCGTATACATTTTGGTCCTTCGAGCCGGATATCAATAAAACAAGTGTAATTAAATTACGTGTGATCATCAGTTTAGTGATCAACATAGAATCAAGTGTAATCAGCAGCTGATCGGCGATCATCGACTTCAGAAGGCGGAGAACAACTTTCAAGATCCAGATCACGGAGCCACTGCCCATCCACTGAATCATCATACAGGAGGAAATTAAGGTCAGACACATCCATTCTTTACCATCCAATTATCCCAATCTTTATTGTCAATCTCTGTGTATTTTTCTTTATTGTTACGTATATGTTAGGTGCCACATATCTTTCTAAGTCGAACGTACATTTCCTCAAAATACTCTAATTGAAACTGCTTAGTTTAATTTTCTTATCATATTATGGATGAAGAACAAGTTGCATTGCTTCAGCGATTGAAGAAACAACGCAGCCCGTTAAAGGCAAACATTACTCGATTTAATACATACGTAGAAGGTATAGATAAAGAAAATGAATCATTATCACAAAGAGAACGGGTAAAATTGGGGCTTAAAATCAGCGAGGCTAAAATTGGTTTTCAAAAATTAAATACAGTTCAAGAACAAATAGAGGAAATTACTTCAGGTGAATCCGTAGGTGTTGAATTGTCTTACCGCGCCGAGTATGAGTTTACATATTACGAAGCTATGACAACTGCAGAAATTCTATTGCAGCCACCACCTGCATCTAGTACTAATGAAACTAATAATACTAATGTTGATATCCAAAATACTAGTACTAGTGTGCCTTCACATAACTTATCAGTTAGATTACCAATTATTACACTTCCGATGTTCAATGGGAACCAGGAAAATTGGTGCGTATTTCATGATACCTTTACCTCATTAATTCACAATAATGAATCTCTTGATAATCTACAAAAATTCCATTATTTGAAAAGTAGTTTAAGTAATGACGCGGCTAGAATCATTGAAACTTTAAATACAACCGCGACAAACTATACAATCGCTTGGGATGCTTTAATCAAGCGATATGAAAACAAATCTCTTATAATTAAACAACATATAAATAATATTTTTGATATTCCTTCTATTACAAGGGCAACGGCAACAAATCTAAGATCTATTATCGATTGTGTGTCCATACAACTCAAGGTTTTGAAATCTTATGAATTACCTACTGAACACTGGGATGCGATTATAATCCAACTTATATTAAATAAATTGGATTTTCTCACAAAAAAGGAATGGGAACAATTAAATAAAGAAGATATTCCAACGTTTGAAGAATTTACAGATTTTCTAAACGATAAGTGCAGGGTATTAGAGTCATTGGAATGTGGAAATACATCTGGCGTTACACAAAGAACGACAGGAAATAACATTAACAAAAGGCCAGTTCCGCAAACAAGTTCGAGAATATTGACTCATACAGCAAACTATTCAAATCCCATTTGTATTATCTGCAAAAATGCACATTTTATTATACAGTGTCCCAAATTCCTTGAACTTTCAATTATGAATAGAATAGCCCGAGCATCTGAGCTTCGTCTATGTAAAAATTGTTTGAGGGACAATCATAAAACCATTAAATGCCTTTCAAGGAAATCTTGTCAGATCTGCCGACAACGGCACCATACTTTACTGCATTTGCAAGATAACATTGTTCCTCAAGATCAAGAACCGACCACGAGCAGCCAGTCTTCAAATTTAGTAACGAATAATAGTAACGTTACCGGTAACCAAGTAGAACATCTTGAAACCATTTTACCTACAGCTATTGTTCACGTTAGGGATAAGTTTGGTAATTTCCAAGAAGGTAGGGCGTTACTAGATAGCGGATCAATGGTTAGCTTCCTTTCTAAGGACTTCCTAGAGAAACTTTCACTACCTGTAACGCAAATAAACACGTCAGTTACTGGCATCAATAAAAATATCAGCAAGGTTACTGAAAGCGTTCAAATTACTGTTACCTCTATATGTAATAAATTCCAGATTAACTTGAATTGTATCATTTTGGACAAAATAACATCTGAATTACCATTAGTTACATTTAAAAAATCTCAATTAAAATTGCCAGAAAATATCACGTTAGCTGATCCTAATTTCTATAAAAAATCTCCAATAGATTTGTTAATTGGTGCAGATGCATTTTGGGATCTTTTATGCATCGGTCAAATTAAGTTAGGAAGGGAAAATCCTACTCTTCAGAAGACAGTTCTTGGCTGGATTATCAGCGGTCCTTTTATAAACAAATCAAGACAAAACAAAAACAATACTACATATAGTACTAATACAGTGACTCTTGACTCCCCTATTAACAGCCAATTAAAAAAATTCTGGGAGATTGAGGAAGTTGATAGCATTATAGATAAACGCACGGAAGACGAAGTAGCATGCGAAAATCATTTTCTCGAAACAATTAGCAATACTGAATCGGGACGTTTTATCGTAAATTTGCCATTTAAAATAAGTCCGCCAAACTTAGGCGAATCACGTAACATGGCTTTAAAAGATTTTTCTCCTTGGAACGCAAGCTGTTGAATAGTTCCGATTTGCGTAAAAACTATGTAAAATTCATTGACGAATACAATGCTTTAGGTCATATGAAAAGGGTTACAACTGAAACTGAAAATAATGAAAATAATTGTTATTATCTACCCCATCACGCTGTGTTCAAGCAACAAAGGCCAGAACAGATTCGAGTAGTTTTTGATGGTTCGGCTAAATCAACTAATGATACTAGTATTAATGATCATCTATTAGTAGGTCCCACAATACAGTCGGACCTATTTTCCTTATTACTGCGGTTTCGCACTCATAAATTTGCCATAACCGCTGACATAGTTAAAATGTATAGACAAATTTTAATTAATAATAATCAAACAAAATACCAACGTATTCTATGGAGAAATAATCCCAACGAACCAATTTCGGTCTATGAATTAAAAACTGTTACTTATGGAATGTCATCATCTCCATACCTTGCAATCAGATGCCTTCATCAAATTGCGTATAATTACCAAGAAACATGTCCTGCTGCCTCTAATGTTATACTTAAAGATTTCTGTGTAGACGACTTATTAACGGGCGTATCGACAATAGAGGAGGGCATCAAATTACGCGATGAGTTAATTTCAATGTTCAAGTCCCACGGATTTGAACTGAGTAAATGGCATTCTAATAACACGACAATAATGCCAAATCAGACACATAATCAAAACATTCCTTTATTTGAGGAAAATGAAACTAAAACATTGGGTATAGGTTGGAACACGGCAACTGATAATTTTATATACAAATTCGAACCTATTCAACAACCAAATAAAGTGACGAAACGAATCATATTATCTTATATATCTCAATTATTTGACCCACTTGGACTGCTTAGTCCCATTATTATAAAGGGAAAAATAATTCTTCAAATATTATGGTCAAACAAACTTGAATGGGATGAAGCAGTTCCGGCTACTATTCACACTAATTGGACACAATTCATACAAGGCATGGGCACGATTTCCAATATCCAAATTCCAAGAAAGATTATACCTGACAGTCAGGCCGCTTCTTATGAATTACATGGGTTTTCAGATTCATCACAGGCCGCGTACGGATGTTGTATTTACCTAAGAACATGTACTTCAAATGGGGAGGTTCATTGCTCTTTAATCTGTGCAAAATCAAAAATTGCCCCAATAAAAACCGTGTCGATACCGAGATTAGAATTGTGTGCAGCGCTACTGTTGTCAAAATTAATGCAAAGGGTAATTGATTCAATTAACATTAAGTGGCATTTTATCCCTCCGTATTCTCCTAACTTCGGGGGAATCTGGGAGGCAGGGGTGCGGTCAGTAAAAAATCATTTACAACGAGTAATGGGCAACACAATCGTAACATATGAGGAAATGTATTCCGTGATTGTACAAATAGAGGGTATTCTAAATTCCCGTCCCTTATCTCCTATCAGTTCTGACCCAGAAGACCTCAATCCATTAACCCCTGGTCATTTTTTAATTGGCGAATGTCTATTAGACCTGATGGAACCAGACATTCGTCATCTACAAATAAATCGTTTATCACGATGGCAGTTACTGGAGCAAATCAAACAGCACTTCTGGAATAGGTGGTCCAGAGAATATCTCCACACGCTTCAAAGAAGTAAATGGAAGACAGATACCAGCAACATAAAGGTGGGCTCCATGGTGCTCATTAAGTGCGACAATTTACCTCCACTTCGATGGATGATGGGCCGTGTTGTCACACTTCATCCAGATACATCCGGTATAGTGCGTGTCGTAACAGTTAAAACTAGAAACGGTGAAATCAAGCGATGTGTTTCTAAATTATGTGAACTACCAATTGAAAGTGATTAATTCCCATCTCTATGTTAATCTTTATCGTTTAGTCTTTCTTTTAATTTTGTATTTTTTTCTTCATTATGTATTATGTATATGTGTTAGGTATATGGGTAATTTAGTAATGATAATTTAGGAAATGTAAATAATAAGTGCTAGAAATAATTTCAATGTAAACATTCAATTATTAGTATACGGGGAAATTTTACCAAGAGTAAAATCCATCATTATAGATTAATACGTAAGTACTTAATTAATGAATCTACATCCATTATCTGTAAAAATGGAATAATAATTTCTTTATACTTTGAGCTAATAATAATAATTGTGAAGCTGCATTCGATTGAAATATGTTAGATATTTCAATGGGGGGCGGCTTATGTATAACCCTGTATATACAACATCGCTGGTCGCTGTCCAGTGTCCGCTCCCACCCTACTGGAAATAACCATGCAGGGTTGCGAGTTGGGGCTGGACGGGCCCAGTAGAGTAGCAAGTAAGCTAAGCACTCACTCAAGTCAGTCCTCTCAGGAGAGTAAGTTCCTACTCCCTGTGAGAAATTAAATCTATAACTTAATACTTAATAAAACATCATAAAACTCATACCTTTACATATATACCTAAATTTATTAATCTCACATTGACCATACCATAACCAAGTGTTAATATTGCATTACACAAACTATTCATACTAAATAGCTAGATTTACAACCTAGCTCTATACCAGATGTCAGATCAAATGCGATTGACATTAATAAGAAAATAAGCGGTGTTTAACCAGGTTCTAGGTGTAACACCCATTGTTGGTTCTACAACCAGCGTATACATTTTGGTGGGAGCGGACACTGGACAGCGACCAGCGATGTTGTATATACAGGGTTATACAAAGTTCTTTAATGATTTTACAGCTCACTTTGCAGGCAGCTCACTTTGTCAATAAATTTTACTTACTTATAAAAAAAAAACAAAAAGGGAAAAGTAGGTATACTTATAAATATTTTTTGCTGCCATGAAATCTTCATTTAACGTTTGTCCATTGGAATAATTAAATGTGAATTTCAGAAGGATAAGTGTACCTACTTATCGCCTTTATAAACTGGCCTATAAAATGTTTGTTGCTAACCTTAGAGACATATCCTTTTGCTAAAATGTGTGTTAGGCTATGTCAATTTTGAGACCAAAAAAAAACGCATTTGGAGATATCTCTTTTTACCTTTCAACCGCAGTATTTAGTGAGTGTTTTAACTGAAGAAAATAGGGTCGTTAGAAGAAAGACAAAATATACAATAAAAGAAAAGAAAGTTATATTAGATTATACATGATGAAATCCCCAATAAAAATACGAATACCCCCTACACCCTAGACCTCCCGCAGCCAATCCCTAATAATTGATTATATTTATTGATTTATGTATTTTGGTCGACATACTGCTTACTTCTCCATGGCACGATGCTAAAATAACGTATAGAAATATAATAATCAAAATAAAGGTAATATGCTAATAATGTGTCTCTATTACCCACTGAAGACGCGTGGGAGGGGGGGGGAGCAAATCACTATAGCACCGCCATTGCAATTTACAGACAAGTACCTATGCAGCATATGCCAGCTCTCAAACATAAATAATAAATCATTCTTCTGATAAATAATATTCACAATTTATTATGCAGATCACATGATGTCCTTGATAGGTAATAATTTTTAATAAAAAAATCATGACTGTCATAGTGATCGATTTTAACCTTGGAAACAGTAATCTGTTCCCTTGCTCCACTTTTATATCAAAATGCCCTTTAGTAATAATTATGTTAGTGATAAGTTCTCATATTAGCAAATACTAAGAATTTACTCACAATATCGGGCACTTTTATGTATACCTAATGCATTGTGATGATTTGCTCTTACAATAATCGAAGGATACCAGTTCGACCAAAATACCCCGCTGTGCTTTCCATATGTGAGTTCGACCAAGCACCTGCTTAACTGAGAATACTTAGACCAGTTGCATTGTTGCCAGACTGAACAAAATATCTTTAGCAGTGTTTTTGTTTTATAGACTGGTTCATCCCTGCAACACTTCTATAGCTTTATGTTTATAATATTTGTTTTACAAAAAAAAAATTCAAAAAAGATGAAAATAAAATTTTCCCGTATAGTGCGAACTTTTTGGCGGCCTGTATAAATGTTGTGATTTCTTAGGTGGTTATTATTGAACTTTAAGTGAAAATCATCAATTAAATTAACAACGTTTATTGAAGATAATAATTATTGGCGGTGTTACACGGATGTTCGTTGTAGAGACAGAAGAAGTAAAATCTAACGGTACAAGCGTCGTCGAGGGGTTTTGTTGAGCTCGGGTCATGTGACTTATTACGCATTATGGACTCATCATTTCAGCCAATCAGAAACTTCCAACAAAAACCTGAGGCGACGCTCATGTTGTTTGTGAAACAAATGAAAATACCTTAGCTTGTAAGTTTAAGTAGAACATTGACTTAATAAACAACTACATACAAACATTCTAAGAATGTGTTCTTGAAACAAAGCAAAAATAATAATATTTGCATTACTACACCTCCCCCCTAATTTTGAAAATTGTACCGCGGTTGCGTGGTGCAATTTTCACTCGGCAGATCCTTGCAATCTGCAGGCTTATCTGAAACATCATTAGAATCATCAGGAGGGCCATCATCTTTTACACTTTTTCCAAAATATTTGATAGCAAAATGTTTGATTTTTTTGTAAAAGATTTTACAAACAATAACTAAAACTAGGAGAATAACTATAATATAAATAATCAAATGATGTATGTCAAAATGTTTGAAGAAATTTTCATTAAATATGTTTGGACTTGATTCCAAGAATTGGAGTGCATCGATATTTTTACTGATTTCTGATAACAATTTTAGATTATTTGAATCAACAATTATTGGAGTTTTTAATTTATCGAAATCGTAATATTTCAATTTTGATATGTTTAAATTTAGTTCTTTTTTTATGTCAAGTGGAGGAATATAATCTATTAGAATCTGACTTGAAAACTCTCTATGAGGTGTTAAGATCATCGATTTTGTATAAGCAGAACAGTTACTATTGATTTTAAAAATTCCTGTTCCATTTAATTTAACTGAAATTCTTGTATTTTGAGGTGAAAGACAGTTTAAATCAGCATATTCCTCATTAGGACAGACATAGAGCCATGCATTTCCATAGTTTAGCTGAATGAAAAGTGAATGTTGCAATTTCGTAATTCGTTTCTCGCATGATTTTGGAATCATGCTAGATGGTGCAAATAAATTTGCTTCGCACCCGCCATGGAGATGCACGAGGTATATGGGCTTTGTTTGTTCGCATATCTTATTACCTTCAATTAAATTTTGACATTTTGACAGTTCATTTTGATCGTACAAAAAATAGTGCTGCTTAACCTTATCGATTACTAAAAATTGACTCTGAGGTACGATGAATACATACGTTGAATTCTCTAAGAGTATAGGCAGACTTGAAATTCTTAAAATATTATATAGTCTAGGTTCTAGTAATGGAATTAACAAAAGAAAACTTAATCTATTATTATACAAGTAAACATTGGTTTTTACAACATTATAAAGTATATGTATATTCTCTACAGATGGTGATACAGGAAAATTTAATCCATTTAAATGATTGGAAATCTTGAATAATTCGTTGACAAAAATGCTTGGACTCAATACAAGTGGATGTAATTGACCCTTTTGAGCAAAAATTATTATATCTAATAAAGTGTTCTGATTATTACTGAACAATGATAAGATCATATTAAATAGGGAGACAATTTCATCCATCTTATAAGCTAACACACTTTCTCGATTAAAATCTGTCTGATTTTTCGATGAAAGCTTTAAATATTCAGAAAGCTCGTTTACCTTTTTAATTATTTCAGATAGGGTTTGATTGCTTGCTATATTTGAATGCAGTAGATGAACAGTACTTTTAAGAATGGAGGTTTGTTTTTGAAGTAGATTATTTAAATGATTTTGATTTTGTTTTAAATTTTCGATTTGCTTGTCGTAATATTTTGCATCTTCAGCATCCATGGTACCAAATAAGGTTTTAGACAAACTGCCCACGACATCGATTAAGCCTCGTCTGAATCGATCATAATTATTTTTATGTGAAATTGAATCAGTAGAAGATGCTTTTCCTAAAAGCTCAAATATTAAATCATTTTTATTATTGAGATATTGTAGAGTCTTATCCAATGTCGTGGTTATTGAATGGCATTCTGTGGCTATTATTTTTGGCTTATTACAGCGATTACATAAATCTTGAATTTTCCTAGCATAAAATGATAGGCTATTGAATTCGTCGTTAAAATTTTGTAAATCTAAATACGTTATAAATTTCCATTGATCATTAAAAAGATGTACATCACCAACTTTTTCGAAATGAAGACCTGGACTGGTAGAGATACGTGTATCCGTGTAGAACTGTGACCTTACTGACGGGCTGTGTAACATAATCATCATGACAATAATTGCCAGATGGACAGAAGTTGCGACCGGGTTTATGGCATTGACACAGGTGAAGTAGGTCATAGCGGTGCAATATCAGGAATCTGAAATGAGATGCAGTAAATGTCTTGGAAGATCAGCTTAATTTCTAAATAATTTTAATCTATTGATATGGACCTTAACCTTTTTTCGATTTATTAATATCGTGCAATTGACATCTGAATTAATAGATACAACTTCATAGGGACCTTTATATAAGGGTTCCAATTTCTTTGATTTGTTTAAAGGTTTCGCTTCATTTTTTAGTAAAACTAAATCACCAACATTTAATTTTAAATTATTTATGCCTTGATCGTATTTTGATTTTGAAATTTCTTTATTTTTTATTAAATTATTTCGAGCGATTTCGTGAGTGTGTTGAAACCTTGACCTTAGTTCATTGTAATAATCATCAAAACTATAGATCAGTTCGGGACTCTTGGTTAGATTCGAAGGCAGTGTAGCTTTTCTGCCATATAGAAGTTCGAATGGAGAGTAGTGTGTTGAAGTATGAGGAGTTGTATTATACGTAAAGATTGCATATGGAATAAATTCATCCCAATTGGTGGCATCTGCGTTAACGAAATTCCTGAGATATTCTGCTAGAGTTTTGTGACTTCTTTCGAGAGCACCATTAGATTGAGGATGATAGGCGGTGCAAGAAATTTGCTTAATTTTCAAGAGCTTGCATGTCTCCTTGAAAATATGACTCATGAAATTAGCACCTTGATCGGTAACAAGAATTTGAGGAGTGCCATATTGGCAAATGATTTTTGTGACAAACTCATGGGCTATTGTCGAAGCTTCTTGGTTTGGAATTGGTATTGCGATCGAAAATTTTGATAGATCGTCTTGGAATGTTAGTAAGTATTTATTAAAATTTTCTGTGACATTTAAGGGTCCTACTATGTCCAGGAATATCCTCTCCATAGGATATGATGAAGTAGAGGTGATTGTCATAGGAAGTTTGGTTTTTCTAGTCGATTTATTCTTTTGGCAAGACTCACAAGAATGTATAAACCTTTTGATATCCCTATACATTTTCTTCCATTTGTATCGCTCTTTTATTCTTTTAAAAGTTCGATTTACGCCCTGATGTCCTCCTGTTGGAGTAACATGAAATTCTTTTAGAATATTTGATATTTCTTCCTTAGTTAGATTTTGATTGATATTATTATGGAAAATAGTAACATTTATAGAAGTATCTTTGAAAATATACCTTATCATAATTCTTATTGGACTTAATTTTAGGCGGTCAATCATGCAGGTTTCTTTGGAAATAGCTAAATTTGAAATTTCGTGATTTAGGCAGAATTCCTTGAGATTAACGAGAGATTTATAGATATTTTCATAATCAACAATATCATTTAAATTTTGTTTTACTATGAGGTAGAGGTAATATCGATCACCTGATTTCAAATAGCTTACTTCATGAAGGGATTTTGACTGAGCTAGTAATTCTGGCTGACTATTATGATAGTTAGCAGAAGATGTGAATTTATCATCTGTGAAGTAAATCACGTTATTTGAAGTACTGGAAATGTCTTCATCGCTATCGAATACATTGGAATTTGTGATCACTCTCGTTTGAATATCATTAAGGTATTGATCATACGAAGAATTTGGGCTTTGAGAAATAGCATTTACGTTACGAATGGGTATTCTACTCATGGCGTCAGCGTTACTGTTTAAACGCCCTGGCTTATATATAATTTCATACTCATATTCAGATAACTTAAGCCAAAATCGGATAAGTCTGGCAGATGGATCTTTCATGACAAAAGAGTAGGTCAAAGGTCGGTGATCTGTTATTATCAGAAACTTTCTCCCATACAAATAGGGCCTGAAATACTGCACGCTCCATGTAATGGCAAGTAATTCCCTTTCAATGGTCGAATAATCTTTTTCCGCCTTATTCAGAGTTCTAGAGGCATAGGCGATTGGGAGATCCGAACCTATCTTGCCTTGAGAAAGAACACTTCCGATCGAATGTTGACTTGCGTCGGTCGTCAAATTGAAGGGCTTGGTGAAGTCTGGATACATGAGAATTGGAGGATTAATAAGTTTTTCCTTAATTTTTGAGAAAGATTCGTCGCACAATGCGTTCCATTCAAATTTAACATCCTTTTTAAGCAAATTATTTAGAGGATGCGCAATGAGAGAGAAATTTTGAATAAACCTTCGATAGTATGAAGCTAATCCGAGGAAAGATTTAACTTCCTTGACATCCTTAGGTACGGGGAAATCTTTTACTGCTGAAATTTTTCTAGGATCGGGTTTGATACCGTCTTCTGAAATAACATGCCCAAGATAGACTATTTCCTTGCGAAGAAACTCGCATTTACTGGGTTGAAGTTTAAGATTATGCTGTCGGAGCCTCGAAAATACATCAATGAGTTTTGAATTATGATCTTCTAAGGAACTGCCGTAAAGAACGATATCATCCAAGTAAACAAAACACTTGGTACCTTGGATACCTACGAGGACATTGTTCATTAGTCTTTGGAAAGTTGCAGGAGAACCTTTTAATCCCATGGGCAATCTTTTGTATTGGTAGTGCCCTTGAAAGGAAAAAGCGGTTAGAGGGCGAGATTTTTCATCGAGGAGAATCTGGTGGAATCCAGAGGCCAAATCAATTACTGAAAAATATTTTGAGCGACCCAGTTGATCCAGAATTTCGGTTATATTAGGAAGGGGATAAGCATCGCTTTCCGTGATTTCATTTAGCTTACGAAAGTCTACAACTAGACGCCATTTTTGTTTACCATCGCTATCTAGTTTTTTTGGAACAATAAGAATTGGAGAATTATATGGAGAAGAACTATTTTCAATTATATCATTTTTGAGCATTTTATCGATTTCATTTCTGATTTCGGGTTTTTGATGTTCTGGTAATCTGTAAGGCTTGATGTATACGGGTTTTTCAGATAAAAGAGGAATTTTATGATGAATAGTTTCTGTATGAGATAATTTATCACCTTCAAGGAAAAAAATGTCATTGAACTCTCTGCAGATTTCTAAAATTGAATTATATTCTTCTGGATTCATGTGGTCATGTCGAATTTGAGATTTTAAGAGCTGGAGACGAGATTGATCCACTGAGGAGTTTACATTAAGAACGAAAAAGTTATCAATATCTTCGAATTTAAGATCATTTGATGAAATGGAAATTGGATTTTCTGTAGAATTGATGAATCCTATTGAGCAGTATCCATTTTGACTTTGAACAATACAGTTTGCAACAAAGAGACCTGGTTTTACCTCTTTCTGTAAGCATACGCTTGGATTTGGAAGATTAATGGGTATTTTTGTAAGAAATTCGGTTCTTGGAGGAATAGTGACCAAGTAAGGATCTTTGAGCTTGAAATTGAAATCATGATTGCTTAATGAAAAACATAGCTTACCAGTGCCATAATCGATTTTTGATTTACATTTAATTAGGAAATCGTTTCCCAACAAGGCTTCAGTGAGAATTGGGAAATCATCAGGAACAATATGAATTGGGTGAGAAATAGAAATTTCATCTGATAATTTGAATTCACCTATGCAGAGACCTAAAGACGAAACAGCATTCTTTGTTATGCCTTTTAAAAGTATTTTTTGATCGGTGTAAATAATTGCGTCACTGTCTGTATGACTTAGTTTTAGGAGAGTAACGTCACTACCCGTATCTATAAAAAATTCTGCTTGCTTGGATTTTGCCAGTAATAGTGGTAAGACGACACTAGAAGTGTGATTGTTTGATTCTATTATAAACACCTTCGGATTTGGATTTGTCGACGATTTCGTATTTGAGTTTGATTTTAGTGAGATTGAATTAGAGATAGATGTCGACTTGGAGTTTGTTATGGAGTTAGAATTTGATTTATTAGCACATAGATTTTGCGCTGAATTTGAATTAGAATTATGAGGATTTTTATCGCAATAATTAGAATAACTACTTTTGTAATTATATCTAGGTGAACTTGAACTTGTAGAATAATAATTACTCAGGCATTCTGTATGTCGAGAACCCGAGATGCGTTGCCTGATGTCGACGCTCGCGGGCTTGAAGCGTTTCCCGGAATCGTGTTACCATTTGTGTTATTTGAGGAACTAGAATTGGTAGCTGAATTTTGATTACAAGAATTTGAATGATTTTGATTTCTCGAATTATTATACTGACGTTTTCTACATTGTTCAATGGTGTGGCCAGTTTTCTTGCAATACCTACAAGTAACTTGAATTTGGTTTACGTTTTCTGTTTTAATTTTAGGATGAAATGGATAACCTGGAGATGCCGGAAATTTACGAGAAGCAAAATTTGAGCTCGATTGCTTTAGAAAACAGTCGTCGGATGTATGCCCCATTTTATTACAATTAAAACATTTTGGAATTTTGGGTTTGAATTTAAATTTCGTGTTTTGAGAATTAAAAAGATTTCTTGAAGCAATTAAGTTTTTTTCTTCTTCAACTGCTGCTTCAATAGCTGTACTTAGACTATTGTAGCGGCTGGCTTTGATTATTAATTTTATAGGATCACGTAACCCTTCAACAAATGCTTTCAAAGCTGATTTTTTATTTAGATTTTTTATAGTATTCATTGCTCCTTGCCCCTCACTTGCAATGCATGCATCATTCAGATCAGTTTGTAATCGTTCAATTTTAGTGGCAAAAGACCTAACATTTTCATTTGGAAATTGACGAGCTGACAACAACTCGGTTTGAATTTGCGCTATAGTGCGTTCTTCTAAGAAATGTTCATTTAATGCATCTTTTAATGCATCCCAATCTGCATATTCGTTATATTTAACAATATTGTAAGCTGGTCCAGATAATTTCGTCTTAATAACATTCATAAGCATTTCCTTTTCTGCCCTTGTGGTAGCTAAAGTTCCCACAATTGTACAGCACGAAATAAATTTATGTAATTGATCCCGATTCCCAGAAAACTCGGGGATCATTTTTAAAGCAATGTCCATGGTGAAAACCATATCGGAGAATAAATCTTCGAAGTGAGCAAAAGGAAATACTTCAGAATTGTCAAATTCTATCATAAATTAAACATCAAAAATTCTCAATATAAGAAGCACGAAAATATTTCAGATAAAAATATAGGTATACATAAGTTGCAATGAAATACGAGAAAAATTAAATTTGTGTTTGAATAATTACAAATATAATGAGATTTGGTGTATTGAGACTTACTACTTCTATCTCCTGACTCTGGAGGGTTTTCCTAAGGGTTGTCCGTAGGATTGCCTGATTTCTGCCGCTCTGCCTTCCTCGTACCTCCTGTCTGCTGTCTGCTGTCCTACTTCAGGATCGGAAGTCCAGATTCTGCTACTAGAACTGCTACTGGAAACTCTGCTTGGAGGCTGGAGAAAAACTGCGCCGGAATCCTGTTTGAAATTCCGTCTTCTTGTCCTGGTATGTTAAGCTTTGGTTGCAAAACTTGGAGGTGAAGTCGAACGTCCAGAATCTTCTTCAGACAAACAGCTCTGATGATGGCCAATGACGATAATAATGATGATGATGATCCTCTTCAATTTCAACCTTCTTACAAAATCACAGCCGAATATTCGAGGGTTTTCTGACACTCAGTTGAGCCTTATTCGCCAGATTTTTGTAGTGACTCGTATTTTTGTTAAACACGATATAGCCAAAACTACCCCACACCTGACACCAGAATTGTTGTTGTGATTTCTTAGGTGGTTATTATTGAACTTTAAGTGAAAATCATCAATTAAATTAACAACGTTTATTGAAGATAATAATTATTGGCGGTGTTACACGGATGTTCGTTGTAGAGACAGAAGAAGTAAAATCTAACGGTACAAGCGTCGTCGAGGGGTTTTGTTGAGCTCGGGTCATGTGACTTATTACGCATTATGGACTCATCATTTCAGCCAATCAGAAACTTCCAACAAAAACCTGAGGCGACGCTCATGTTGTTTGTGAAACAAATGAAAATACCTTAGCTTGTAAGTTTAAGTAGAACATTGACTTAATAAACAACTACATACAAACATTCTAAGAATGTGTTCTTGAAACAAAGCAAAAATAATAATATTTGCATTACTACATAAACATACTTTGCACTATATAAATATTGTCGGTATATACAGGATATTTCACTTTAATTTAGAAAATGCGATAATAAAGTTCAAATTAAAAAGAATAAAATGAATATTACCTTCACTAATAAGAGAAAATTATGATTTATGAAAAGCAAAAGCTGTTTATCTTATTCCCAATAAAGTAACGAAACTTACAAGTAACAAACTTACAACCATCGTGAGAAGTCTGTAGGCAGGTAAAGTCCTTCCAAAAATTTAGGTAGGTACATCTTTTGTTACCTGCAGCCTGCAATACAATTGCAGTGTAAATACTCATAATGCATGGAAATGTTATTTATGACACCCGCAAGAACTGTTCCTTAAAATTTTACTGTTTACGATGTAAGACCGTATGCGGTTATTTTTTTCTCATGCATAATTTATTAAACCTGAGGAAATAGGTATCTATAATTATTTTATAAAACTCAAAACAATGTTACTCTTTCTGTTAAATGAGACAGACATAAATAATCCGACCATGCCAGTGATGAAAATGAAAGTTAAAAATTCTGAAATGTAAAAGTACATAAGAATTATTGCATACTTTGAATTTGAAGTAACAACTCTATATTTAAGTACCTAAAATGCCCGTATTCACAAAGCATTCCTGTCCTGTTATATCCCGAAAATAATTAAATAAATGGGATGAAGATATACAATTTTTTAGTATTAGAATGAGATGGACATAATTGATTACGTAATTATATCGGAAATTATCGTTTGTGAATACGGGCATATTATGTGTTATTTTATATCTTGTGACTGACACAAATATTCAGACCTTCTTATTAAAGGTCAGTTTGGCAACTATGGAAGGTACACAGTTCATAATTTCAAGAAATTTCCCATTTCGTGTTTTATGGCCGGAACGAATGTTAATCCTTGAGTTCGACGTTAAGGGATTAAAATTGAGTATCTTGGTCGAATTCGTATACGCCCTACAATAATAATGTTTATTCACAGTTTGCCTCATCATGAAGGCGCCTTTTTTAAAACTTGGCGCTTGATTTGAGGAAGGATTTATAAAAGGATACGAGGCTTGGCAAGTTTAATAATATTGCTGAAAGCGTTTCGAATTCGAGTGTTTTCAAATCTTAAACGATTTTTTATTATGTCTTCATTATTATACATAATCTAATATTGAGTCAGAAGTATTAAAAAAATTTAACGTTGCGTTATAAAAAGGAACTAACTTTCAGAAACCTTTGACAATAAAAAAAAGTTTATTTTTTTTAAGTTTTGTGGGTATTAAATTTAACACTGACTTTCATAAGATCGGGAGTTATTAGGTAGGTAATATTGGAACCATTAAATTAACATAACATGAAACTTTTTCACTTTATTTTCCAACATTCCCTTTCTTATTGAATTATGATTTATTTTAAAGTTATTTCTGGTTAAGTGATATGGTCAAATTTTGTTGCCTTGTAAAAATAAAGTTATCAAGATTTATCACACAAAAACTGTTTTATACAGGGTGTTGATTTTCAAAGCGGGCCATAGGGGATTAGCATTGCGAAAGTGGTTTTTGAGGATTCCTGCTCGCCGTTTAAACTGACAGAAATGGTTTTGGTATCAAAATGAAGCTAAAATTATTGCGCATAACGCTTGACATCAGAAATTAATTTAATTTCACCATGTTTTCTAAAATTCTTCAGTAAAAATTCAAGTAATTGTTGATGTTTAATCACAAAATAGCATGCCTTGGCTAAACAATAATGACGTTTCTACGTTTTGACAATCCAATAATAAAACTTTATAAGTCAGTATAGGTAATAATAAAGTCTGGTTCTATTTAAAAATGGGTTATACAAACCAAGAAAGAGTCTTTATGGTGAAAACCTACTACAGTGTAGCCATGTTACAGGAGGGTTCGCGATTTATTTGCCGTGAATTTTTTTAATAGACCAATGTTTTATTATTGGATTGTCAAAACGTAGAAACGTCATTATTGTTTAGGCAAGGCATGCTATTTTGTGATTAAACATTAACAATTACTTGAATTTTTACTGAAGAATTTTAGAAAACAACGTGAAATTAAATTAATTTCTGATGTCAAGCGTTATGCGCAATAATTTTAGCTTCATTTTGATACCAAAACCATTTCTGTCGGTTTAAACGGCGAGCAGGAATCCTCAAAAACCACTTCCTCAATGCTAATCCCCTATGGCCCGCTTTGAAAATCAACACCCTGTATATTACTTCATTCAAATGCTTCGTAGGAAAATCTGTTTTTTATGTCACATAAGGTGTAAAAAATAAATAAAAAATAGAAAATACACGATGTGCCTTCAAGTAAATTTGAAATTAGGCAAAAATTTTAAACTAGGTAATCCAAATGACACTAAACATTATCCTACTTTTGCACCTAATGATAATTATAATAGGCAGCAAAGCAATAAGCTGCTTTTCATTTCTGTTTCGTTCATAGTCGTTCATAGTTTGAACCCCCTTTTGCATAATATAGCCAGCTTCGAGTGTTCAATGATTTGGCCGGATTGGTTATTGGTTTGTCTATACGCTAGGCGATTTATTGTGCTCCTAATATTAATTATATAAAAGGGATCAGAAAACCGGAAATAATGGCGTTTTTTTCAAAATTTTGTAACGTCGTCATTCTTTGAGGTTTAGTGGTGCAAAACCCTTTACAGAGAGGCTGGATGCTCTGGAGGTCGTGCGATTCGAATTTATCAAACGTATTTGAAAAGTAGAAATAATAATTATAATTTTTACTACCCAAGAGTTCCATACACAACCAATATAAGGTAACAGTATATACATACCAAGGCATATAAGTATGACAGCACACAAGCAGTACACCAATCCAATAATTTCAAAGTTAACCAGTTAATAATTAAGTACATAATATACAAGAACAAAAATATTAGATAAAATATTACAGTATAACATACAAGAAACGCAGATTAAGCAGCTAGGAGTGCAGAAAAAAACACAATCACTAGTATTTCTGACTAAAAAAATCCCTCCGAAACCCCGGTCTAAAAACGCCAAAAATATCAACTGATGAGGTTGTAGTAATTAGACATTATCCAGCACTGTAGAGTGTAACATAGCATTCGTTCTGGGAGTTGCTGTAAGTATGAACGGCTAATGAATATCTGTTATTTTAACGAGAAACGTGAAAATCAAGTTTTGCCAATAGCTCCCCACAATCAACCCTGTAATACACAAGCTTGTAAAACAACATCAAAACCGAAATTTGTCTCTCAACATGCAATGGTAAGACACATGAAGTATCGAGTTATATATCTATACTTCTGGGATGATAGTTTCCATGATAATGAAAAAATAAATATTTCCAAAATCACCTCTGGACTGACTCCAACATCGAAACATTGCAAAATAGAACGGCGTCCACACAATGCAAGTATTTATGCAATCGTGAAAATACTTACACTCTAAAAAGCGCTTTTATCGTGCTAATGTTGTTAAATTGACGGGAAGTCCTCATAATATGAGACCCATCAAACGAAGACTGTCATTAACAACCTCACTGACGTGTCGATCGAGTCGTAACTAATCGTCGAAGAGTACTCCGAGGTCTTTTATATTGTTCTGGCGTTCAAGAAGGACACCATCAAGCTTATACGGAAAAAATATGGGTAAATATTGCAAAAGCATCAACTATTTACCGAGGGGTAAATAAGCACTACGTTAGGGCAGTTCGTCCCGGAATTCTGGTGGAGTTCTTTTTAGATCTAACAAAAATAAATGTTTAGTCATAAAACATCTGATCTGCTACTAATTTGCTATTCTACCCCCAGTTTCGGGCGCTCGGCCGTTTTCGCTCACATTTGCTGGCAAATTTTTACCTTTTTTAGCATTTAAATGGAAAACGAAGATTGGCGTTTTATAGCCAAACACTTACGAACACTTTACGAATCCGTTTGATAAATTTGAATCTTATGACTTTCTGATTGATAAAAATTTATAAAAACTTCTGATTACAATTACGCGAAAACCAAGTATCCTAAAGTGTCTGACTTTTGCACACAGGAAGTACCTATCAATATCGACTATATCGCAAACGGCCTTCACTTCATCTCAAAAAATTACGTAACAATTTTTTGAAAAAACGCTATTTTTTCATATTTATTTTTATTTTATATTCTTTCTCTCTTTATAATGAACCAATCGAGTTGTTTGAGCTCTCATTTTCTTCGTATTTTAATTTTTGATATATTGTTCATTTCGACCATGCATTTAAAGTTTTTCTTTAACAAGCAAAAAAACAAAAAAAATGTTATTTTTTGAACGAAAATGTTGATAAAAAAAAGAAAATGGTAAACTCAAGTGGAAAATTGTATGCAGTTACGATTGGGGGCTATTTCGCGTCTGATGGCACTGGCGGTAATCCGTTACTAATTTTGTCACGAAGAACCTTAATTCATTTGATTGGTCTATAATAGATGAAGATTGTAGCCTGAACCCATCGAAAAGATCCATTCTTGGATATCGTAGCGAATAGATGAAATCTGATACCTTTAATTAATTTTTAATCGAGAGGACGAACCGAACTTCTAACTGCTTGTAAAACTAGTCCACCTTCATGGCGACAGATTATCCTGATTTGTTAAGATGTACTCGTATAATAATAATTGCGTGTTTGATGTAATCCAAGCAATAAAATACTAAGGTTCTTCTGGAACTTTACTGAACACACCTCCAAATTACCGTGATTATTTTAAGTGAGAAAACAAGTTATTGACCGAAATATTACCTCAATTAAATAGGTAAAATTTCGAGGGAGATTCTGATTTAAATTAGCAAACATTACTTTTTTTGTTATTGATCGGAACATACTAACAGGAAATTGATTATATTATCATATCTATGCTGGTGAACTTCTTTTCTTAGCCGTCTATTAGACTGAAAACATCTAAACTAAACCGATTCATAATTTTTTCATGGGCTAGTTCTCGTATGAACTAGCCCATATTATGAACTAGCCCATATCGTATTGCTCCGTAAAAATCATAAATACTTTTACAAGAGAAGAAGTGAAGAGAATCCTATTTTAAATAATAATTATTTAAAAGTATCCCATTTCGAGGTCAATAATAGCTTTAAATTCTAAAATTATAGTCTTAATAGGATATGCAACATTTACCGAGTAGAAATTTAAAGAAGAAGATTACCTTTTTAGAAACAATAAGTCACGTCTTTACTATAGGTAGGTATAGGGATCATCATCAAATTTCTCATCTCAGTAACATTTTTGAAGGGCCAGCGTATCTTAAGCGATCACTATATATAGGTATGAACTCCTAATCTATAAATTGGAGATAAGTAAAATATGTAGGCAATTATTAATTCGAAATCTTTCTGTCTAATATTTGAATTATGGGTGTAGAAAGAAAATCTTGTTGAGTCACTAGGACGGACCATCAAAGTAATTGCTCTACTGCGTTTTTTAGCCACTTTCATGAGCTCACTATTTAGTTTACCCATGCTTCCCTTTCATTTCTTCTGTCATAAAACTATAACATATAAATAGAGAGTGATGGCATGGAGACCACCACAGTCCATATACGGATTTGGTGCAGTGCAAGTACCACTCTAGTAGTAGTAATAATCGTAGCAATTAGCAAATGGCGTCACACCTCGCGGTAAGATTATCATCATAAATATTTCAATCGGATTCTTAGCTTATTTAGCAACAAAAGTGTGTACATTTAATGTAATTAGTGTGTTATTGTATTGCGTGTGAAGAATTTTTATCATGACATGTGCAGCTTATATTATTTCTTATATTATTAAAGTGTTGCATATTATAAATAATTTCTGTCACTTAAACGGAACTGTGAAATATGAACTTTTGATCTTTTCACTTTTTTTTACTTGAAATATTAATAATAATGGGCTCAAGGAGTATTCCCCCTGGAATTCCCTATTTATTTACAATTATATTTGTATAATATATATTTTTCATCTTATATTGATTAAAATTTTTAAGAAGTTTGTTACAAAAATAGCTTATTTTTGTTCAAGAGTCAGGAGTTCTCGAAAACAAGTTCCGTAAAAAATTTTTTAAAGATAAGTGAGAAGAACGACCAGCATTATTGTTATCTTGCTTTAGGCGTAAATAATTTTCATTCAAAACTAAATTACTTAATTAAAGTTATTTAAATTCACTGCGAAGAACATTTTCAAAGATAAAATAAATTCAGCTAAGCGTTTTTAGTCAGAATCCCTTGATGAGAAAAATACCATACCTATTTATTCTTTTGAAAGTGAAAATTAATCAAAACATATACATATACATACAAATAAGTATTTCTAAAATAGCTGGCCAAACTTTCAAGGCGGGTCGATACCTAATAAATATTAAGAAAATTCAAATAACCTTTTTTCAGAAAATGTTTTTTAACCGAGATACAGGGTGTTTAAGTGTCGATTTACAAGTTTAAGTGTCGATTTAATCCGGGGTCACAGGACCTTTTTCGTTATAAAAAACTCTCAACTAATTTTTGTACTTTTTTAGTGTTCTTTATTTCGAAATACCACATTAAATTACTATAAAAAGCCATAATATCAATTACTATACTATACCCATCGATAAAATTCAAATGTATAGTGTTTGTAACTTTTTTAATCTGTAATTAATTTGTAAATCTGAGTTTTGTTTCCTGAAATATACAGAATGGTACATCTCAAATTTTCTTCTTTAAAGCTAAGGCCATAACTTCTTGAGGAAGCATCACTGTTGTATGTACTAAGATGTGTTTCGTTTAATTGCTTTTATTTGAGGTAGCAAATCTGGAGTAGGGCTGTGTCATAATATTCATTCACGGACATATTTATTGTGCTTCTGTCCAAATACTTTACGGCTATTGATTGGTAATTATACTCTTTTTGAAAATTCAATGATTTATAATATTATCATAATATTGGAAAAATTTTCATTCAATCTTACATTGATAAGTGGAGTTTTTTCGATTTTTTTAACTTTAAAATTTTAATTGTTTCAATTTAAATTTCAAATCATAATCGCTTTATTCCTTTTTGCTTCTGGTGTGTATATCAAAGTTTGCAAAATGACACAACTGTTCATAGTTATTTTGTAAAAAATTGAGCATGCTCATTAGAACGTTTCATCTGCTCTCACTACATATTTTGCTTCTACCAATAATTGTCCGTGCAGAACGAATATAATGACACGAGGTATTCGTTATAGACTTTAGTAGTCATTCATCAAACTTATTAGATTGAATTTTCCTGATTGATTGATTGTTTCAGCATTCGTCTCCATTGATTACTTTTAACGTCCAGCGAGGTCAGAGTGGTAGGACTCCTCCTAACCTGAGTGACGTTAAATCTATGTCTTGCTTTGTTGGTTTTTCGAATATTCTCACCGATCAAACATATTTGGACTTTGTAGTTTCCAGTAGGACTCTTTTTTATAACGCTCGATAATTTGAAAAGATCCAGACAGCAAAATATGCACCGTAAATGTTGCAACACAGCTACACATCTTTACTCTTCAGTTATCTCATTCAAGCATGTAAACATATAGTTTCCTCATCCAGAAATTTACCAATCTTATTCCTCCTTAAAATATGTTATCGGCTTGTAAAACTGTATCTACTTTTTTATGTTATTTTTGTTTTATTTTTTTGACCAGTCCAATCTTCTAAATTTTTTAATGACATATTAGTAATTTTTTATACATTTTTCTTCGTTTCATTTTATTTATTTTTCAATTTTCTCGTTATCGTTTCTGCTCGCTCCTTATATTCCCTTTTTAAAATGGGACAATTTATTGGCGAATTATATTATGTTGATAAAACCAGAAAACTCCGCTTACTTCCGGAAATATTCGAAAAAAGAAAAACAAAATCTTAGAATTTTTATTTATTTTTTTCTAAAGTTATTCGGAGAGAGAGAAGAGAACGAAGGACACTTTCTCATTGCCACTTTTATCCACTTAGGTTAGGTGCCATACTGTTGCTTTGTTACTACAGGGTGTCCTAAAACTCAACGTCATCCCTTGAAGGGCTGATAGGCCAACTCCTAACTGACCAGAATATCATAAGATGATCTCAGTAAAAAATTGTTTATTTTCGAGATAATGGAACTTTTATGAATTATTTGAAAAAAAAATTATTGATTTTCCTAAAAAGGTACTTCACAAGAATATTTTTTCGGCACTTAATCATTAATGAGGATATTCAGCCTTGCACAACAAAATTTAGAATGTAGAATATGAAATTTTATAACTGTGACACTCGAAAAACAGATCTAATGTATCGATTTTCACAAAATTCATAAAAGTACCATTATCTTGAAAAAAAAAATTCTACTGAGATCATCTCATGATATTCTGGTCAATTTTAATATTTATATATTTAATATTAATATCCATGAGTATTCAGTAGTATTTTCAAACATTAGTGTTTTATTTATCATCCATCACTTAGTTTTACCCCCAACAACACGAATCTATACAGGGTGAGTTTTTTTCAATGTTTAGTAAAGAGATCTCGTAAAATATTCCAGTTAAACGACTATTAAATGGGGAAAGTAGTGCAGTTTTATGAGCTTAATTTGGAGCAACTTGTTTTTTTGAAAATCTTTTCGATTTAATACCAAATATCCAGGAGGGTTCCTGGATATCTGACAAAAACAAAATTTCGCGAATTTCTTAATACTGAAATAATACTCTTATTATTGGGATTAGAGAAGAATAGTAGGAAAGAATGTTTTCAACGATTTTAAAACCAATAAAACGGCGCTATGTTTTTATTTATCTGTCGTGTCATTTTCGAGTTATGACATGTGTTTTTTAAACTATAACTTCCCTATTTTCAAAAAAAAAAAAAACAAATCGAGTTTTATATCGTTGTATTTAGAAAATAAAAGACATATTGAATGATGTCATTGCTAACTATGACTTACATTTAAAAAAACACAAGTTTATGTCATAGCTTGGAAATTACAAGGCAAATAAAAAATTTTTTAACGCCGTCTTATTGTTTATAAAATCGTCTATAGTGTTTTCCTTTACGACTTTTCTCTAATCCAAATAATAAGACTACTATCTCAGTATAAAAAATTCCCGAAATTTTGCTTATGTTAAATATATAGGAACCCATGGAGATTTTCGACAAAACAAAAGCTGCTTCAAATTAAGCTCATAAAACTGCACTACTTTGCCCATTTAAACGAGATCCCTGTACTAAGCATAGAAAAAAAACTCACCCTGTATACCCAGTCTTATATTCTTATTATTCGCAATTTGGCGGTAAAATTATTTATTTTTGCGGTCTGCTAGTCGCTTCTATTTTACTGTCTTGTACTTTTAGACTTCACATTAGGTACTGAATTTTTGAGGAAACTAAAATAAACAAAAATTAATTAGAGGCTCCGCGATTCGCTTCAAATATTCCAGCATGGTCTTTCCAATCACTTTACAATTCTGAAACAATTCAATGGAGAAAGACAGCGATCCCGATCATCAGAGAACAATAAGTCGTACCAGCTGCGGTTATTACTGTCAATATATTATACCAATTCCAAATACGCAGATTTAAATAAACTGTAGTAGGTATATCGCTTGGTGGAGAAGATTTCGAATCTAGAAGGGATGAAAACTGATACAAGAAATTCAAAAAGTCTAATTCCACAACCACAACATTTCTTGATAATATTAGGTATGCAGAAATCTACGAACCATTTTGGAAGAATGCGGTGTTAAGGATGTTGGTTATCCTTTAGTGCACGTTATAATGACAATATCAAAAAAAAAAATACAATTTTAAAATATTGTGGGTATTTTATTAATTTTACTGTTAAAGTTAATGATTTTTTGACAGATAGATAAAAGGGCTTGTTTTTTGAACCCTTTTAGGAACATATTTACTTTATATATAAACATATAAACATATAAACTTTATATAAATTTACCAAGTTGAGAAGTTTTTTTATTACTTTATATGCAAGAGAATTAGCTGATTTGCTAAACTAAACTTATTTTCAGATCGCAACCCTAGGATTCCTTACCATCATTAATTTTGTGAGCGCAGGCCACACGTAAGTTTCTTTATTTGAAAACTTTATATTTTTATTTATTTATTTATAAACTTCGTTATTATTTTTCAAAATATGCGCTTATGAGACAATTAAATGCTATATTTGTATTTATTGAGTCACAAATTGGATCACAAATAAAGGGCTGATCACTTGAACCTTAAGTCGTGTATGTTCATAGTTCTTTCTAAAACAATACGTTTAAAAAATTATCATAAACTATTTGGGATACTGTAAACAATCAGCCAACAATAATTAGATTTCTAAATAAATTGCATATAACGCTTTCAAAAGAAAATTAAACAATCATTACCTATATTATCATATCTACACATGCACACATAATTACATGAATATCTTCAGGAAAAGTGAAATGTTATGGTTTCTGTCACAGTCACGGTATATGATTTCATTGCTTATTGATTGTTTCATGGTACCTATATTTCAACAAATTATGGAAACTTATGCCTACATATCGTTATGTTATACAAGCTGTTTTGTCAGCTCAATTTCAGATTACCAGAATTTTCTAATACCTATCTCAAATAATATGCTGCATCCCATCTAATATCAAAGTTCCTTCTTAACTCTTTATTTTGTTTACTTTATTCAAAGGATCTTTGCTTGTGTACGCATTAACCACGACAAACGTCTGATAAACGTCTGATTATGATAAGATAGTGAGAGAAACAAAGACGGAACATGTTCAGCGTAGCTTGCAACCAAGGAGCTGCAGCGTTTGTTTGCTACCACCTGCACATTCATCATACCTACACGTCCGAGAATTATACCCATTTGAAGTTAAATTTCTACCTGATTTCTAGCATTTCTAGCATATACTACTTACTCCTATATTGCTATGGCCTGTAAGTGAACTGCTACGGATTAAGCGAGACAGCAAACGGCTACTTCTATCTCTTTTTAGACTACTCAACCCGTTGTGCGCAAGCGTTATGGTCTGGTAAGTCGAATCAGATCTGATGCGGCCTTGTAGGCGTGTCAACTCTCGGACATGCGAGTAGGACTCGAAGAAGTTACTAAAGAGATAGACGCATATATATGTCCGCACCGTTATGATTTCGTCCCTCTCCAGATCCCTACTAGAAATATAGGAGTATTAGATATATGATTTTTAGACTCCAACCTAGTAAGGAACCAGAGTGTAAAAAGTGTTGTGTACATTGAAATTATTGTTACATATCTATTACGCTACCAACAATACACAAACATACAAAATTTTACACATTTTTACTACCTTTTTTTTAGTTAAAAACATAAAAACACCTACATATGAATACAAAAACATCGGAACGCCACCTATGTCTTATCAAAGTGGACATTCTGAATTGATTTGCTTCATACAATAATTGACCGTTTATAACTGCCCGCATAGATTCAACGAACAAAGTACAATAACTAATTATAATAAGTTTTATAAATTGTAAGTTTATCTACTTTATACTTCATGATTTTTTTCAGTGAGCACCGTAAAGTGATAATTCACGTGCCGTACAAAATCAAGCACATCCATCATACGCACACAGTGTATAAGCACGTGTATGATCACCATCACGGTGGCGGCGACCAAGGCGGCGGGGGTGGCGACAGCCATGGAGAGTACTACAAGGTCATCGGTTACTCGGGCGGAATCGACGATGGGGACGGAGGCCATACTGTTGGAGTAGGTCACGGCAGCAGCCAACTGAGCAGCCATGGCGGTGGCCATGGCGGCGGCTGGGGCGGGCATACCTCTGCCTTGAGCAGTTACGGGGGTGGCGGGCATGCAAGCGCTGAAGAGTCCCACAGTGTCGAAAGCATTGGTGGTGGACATGGAGGATACGAAGGTTAATATATTGAGAAGATTTAAATAATTTGATGTTTCGTTTGCATCAGTTAACCACTTAAGTAATAACTTTATTATTTTTTCTTGTGTATTACAGAGGCTGATCACGGTGGCGGTCATAGCAGCGCCGAGAGTCATGAGTATCATTCAGATCTGGGAGGTGGCTATGGGGGCGGCCATGGAGGCGGCCATGGAGGCGGCCACAGCGAAGGTCTATCTAGTTATAGCAGTGACTCACACAGCGGCTATGGCAAAGATATCAGCTATGGAGGTGGCGATGACAACAGTTATGAGGGCGGACATGGCGGACACCATGGAGGCTACGATTAAGGACTTTTTTACAGTGTTGTGTAGTATATAGGGAGAACTAGTCTGTGTTATTGTTATTAATTTTATTTGTACTTAAATACTTACCCACTTAATTTTACAAATGAAGATCGCTAATTTTTTTATTGTTTTTAATAAATCGTTAAATTTTTAAAATTCCTTATTTTAAAGATTATTTGTCTCAATGAAAAGAATTTTGACGTTGAAGAAAATTAAAACTATTGGAGGATTCGCCCAATTTTGTGAGATAATGTGATATAGGTAATAGTGCCAATTTTTGTATTTGATTTTACTCATGAATATTACTTTTTTGTTGTGGACAAACTGAAAGAAATTGAGATAACCATCTTTCACTCTTGTTGATGGAATACCCATCGCCAGTGAAGTTATCTCTATTACCAGCTGAACCAAGTACTTTTTTAGGGACTTTTTTACTACATGACTCAGTACACTCTCATTTATTTGGGAATAATTGAACATTGTGTGTAAATCTTGATAAGAACAAGCTGCATGGTCATTCAACATCTGTTTCGCCTATACTTACACAAGTCTTTGCCAGGATTATTGGCTACTAAGCTGAAGCAAAATCATTACCAATTTCCTGTCACTTCGTGGCTGCTAAACCGAAGAAACTCAAAAATCGGAATATGTGTCTTCAAATAGACTGTGAGTTTTCCAGTAGGTATATGGAATTATACTGGAATATGCTGGATAATGTTCCAGTATACTGGAACAAGTGATTGGTTAGATTTGAGTTTACAGAATGGCCGATAGTATATCAGACTACTACATTGTTTACCAAGATCCCCAGAAGAAATTATCAGTATAGACTTTTGACTTGTCTTGTAGACAAGGTGATGTCTTGTTAACGCGTGGTATGTCGAAATCTGGTTAAATGGTGTATAAAGTCCAGCCAAGTTAGCCAAGTCCCAATGGCGAAGTTCCGAATAATTTAAAACTTCAAACGACTTAAGCCACTCGATAAAAAAGATTATGAAATATTATTCGACTTTGTGAAGTTTAGAATTGCGGAGTTTTTAATTATTAAGTTACAGAATTTTGAAAAAATCAGTTTTCCGGAATAAAAGTAATAATTATGGTAAAATTAAGTAACCTACCAAAAAAAAAAAACAATGAGACCCACTAAATTCTCTCCCGAAGTTACTAATGGAATGTTTATGGTTTGTTCATAAATTTCCATCAAAGTTTTCAGCATTATGCCCAGTAATAATTATTACATATGACGTATACCTATGTTATTGGTTTAAAATTTTCGGAAGTTTTGTACTAATTTGCATAACGATTTTCGCTAATTAGGTTTTTCAAATAAATAAATAGATTTAGTTTCACATTAAAATTAACATTACAAAAAGTTCGGTTGTAATTGAACAATTTTTGAAGAAAAACAAAATTAAGAAGTATCGATATATTTGTAATCTTGTACAAAAACGTAAAAAAATCGAGCTATTCTATCATTCTGTGTTTGAGCATGTATATGTACAATATAAATCTATTTAAAATTGTTTTCTAAGGTTGAATAAGGATAATTCTACGAGAAAAAATTAAACCATAATAAAAAAATTATAATCATCTAATTACCGAACTTTCGAAAACTTTCTTCAATCATGACGATGCAATAGTGAAACAAAAATCCATAAAAAATCTTTTAATCGATTTCTATCACTGAATTGATTGTTAAGGTGCAGCTAAAATCAATCATGTCTGAGAAATAGATTCTGAATAATCCGCATAGGATTCGTCATAATTTTTAAGGTTTTCAACATTCGGCTGATCTTCATATTCAGCTAATTGGTTCGAATAATCATAATCATGCAGATCCTTGAGTAATTGAAGATCGCTGTTTTCGTCATCATAATAATCATTAATTTCTTCATTCGCTTGTGCTTCGTTAGAATTTGCAGAATCATCAATGCTCGCTACAATATCATCAGGATCCAAAGCCTTGTGGTATATAATTTTTTTTCCGTAAATTACTTGAGGAGCTTCATCTTTTCCGCTTAATAAATATGGTGGTGGGTAGTTAAGTTCCTCCTTAAAACCTGAAATTTCATGAGGATCCTCTTCATGAACTTGATAACTACTCGTCAAGGATACCAGCTTCTTAGGACTTTGTGATTTTGAGCTTTTATCGGCTTCACCTAGAGAAGGATCATCCCTGTTTTCTATTTCATATTTTTCACTCCTGATGTGTTTACGAGAAGTTCTATAGCCATCATCATCATAAAAAGTCGGGTCAATCTCGAAATCGTCAGCATCTCTAAGAGAATACTCCTGATTATGGTCTTCAATATCGTAGTGTGCTTTATGCACAGGGATAACTTCGTAGTGATGATGTCCACCATATTTCTTATGTTTGTGATTGTGCTTGTGCTTGTGCTTATGCTTGTGGTCGTGCTTATGACCGTGCTTATGACCGTGTTTATGCCCGTGTTTATGACCATGATGATGTCCGTGCTTGTGACCATGCTTATGGCCATGCTTGTGCTTGTGACCATGACCGTGCTTGTGCTTATGATTGTGAATATGTTTGTGTATCACAACCTTCTTTTCATCGTCTTTGTGTCCATGGTCTTTGACAAGAATTACCTTGGTATGGGTATGGTGTTTGTGATATTCGGGAACATGGATTTTAACATGAACTCTGAAAATAAAGAAATGATTATTGAAGGTTATTATGAAGGATTTTATTAAATTATATGAAAAAAACTTCAATAAATAACGAAATAATATGAACTTAAAGCACAATAATACATTATTATAAGGAAGAGGTGTGGAGATATATAGCTTCCTATAGTAAATTAAATATTTATCAAGTACCTACCTATGCAATATATGAAAATTTTGAGAAGGCTTACAAGTCTCAAAACGGCAATATGTTCTTAGAAAGGGCATTTTAATTTTTTTTTCTAAATTGTAACATAAAAACAAAACTTATAAATTGCAGATTTTGAAAATCACACCCAATTCACAACAACTTTACAGGATTTCTCTGTCAGAGAAAATTTACTTTAAAGAATCATCAAAAGTGAAACTCTACCGGTGTAAAGGCATAAAGTTGAAAGAAGAAGTGATAATAATAATCTGCAAAAAAGAACCCTTCTTGCGCATTAAACGCCTAAATAATGCCTTTTTTATGTTTGATTTAATTATGAATATTTTCACCATTTTTGAACTTCGGTTGTTAAAGTTTTTCTTGAATATATCATCTGGTGTAATTGTTTACTTTGTAAATTTCAGGTTAACTCCTTTGCAAACTTGCCCAAAACTTTAATGATTTTGACTGATTTTCTACCCGCACGTCACTGGTTAACTAATGACTGAAACGCAAAATTTTTTGGCACAATGATGTTGATGTGTGATGTTAATTTGATTTAAAAATTATGTTTAGTTTTGCATGTAACAGGTGTTCAAAAAATAGCAGTTTTTACATAAGTTAAAGGCCACATTTTGAACCAGTTTGATCGATATTTTTCAAATGTAATATATCAGACAACAAACTCTTTCCAGACATCTAACTAAGACAAGAATTAGTTTTCGCGAAATTTAAAGGGTTTTCAAAGAAATCTGAAACAAATAACGGTTTTTCGAAAGTCTTTTCAACAAAAATTCACAATCCTCCATAGCGTTAACAAAAATTACAACTTTTGAGAAATGAATAGGTAAGTATGATATAAAAATGTTCAATCTCTGCCATTTAACTTATTTGCGTCCTGAAATTGTTCACAGGTAAAAGTTATTAGCCGTAGGCGTTAATTTTAAAAATTTAGGTTCAATTGCTTTTAAAATGTGCTCATGAATGGTTAAGAAATTTAGCAATTTGTAGGTACCCTTTCCCTACCCATGCCACCGGCGTTATCTTCTCATCTTGTTAATTAAAGTTTTTTTAGTCTTGTTTACATACAGGAGTTAAAAAAAATATCAATTTTTACATTAAGTGACACTAGGGTTCTAAAGTAAGTAAACGAATAAGTCACGAAACGACGCCAATTTCTCCACAAATTACAAAATCCTACACGTGCATGCTTCTTATCATGGTTTTATTTGATTTAAGGAAAAAGATGATCTCAATATGACCTTGCCTAATAAAACATAGGTATAGCGAAAATTGCGAAGTAAGTTTTATTTGCTTTATTTTACTTAACTTTTTGTAACTTTCGACACAAAATGTAACGTGTCATTTAGACAGGGATTATAAGGCTGGTACTTGCATCTGAGAAAAAAGCACTTTACTGTTATAGGCTCAGCATTATATTCTTAAACTAAACCGGCTGCAATAGCAATCAAAATGTGCCACTAAAAACGATGTAGTTCTATTTATACATAATCATAAATAAATTTTGTAATAGGTACCTACCCAAGTTCAAAAATTCATAAAAAATGTAAAAAAAATTATAGATTTTACCATGGCATGACTCTCAATCGAGGTCTCAATGTTGTGCGCACCCCGTGATCAAGGAGATAGAACCCCCAATAAACCCCATATATACGTTAATAATTGTTCCAGCCAAAGGTAGAAAACCAAGAACCCAATATTATATCAATTTTCAATTATTATCAATTATGTTGAAGTTCTTCCCGTATGACATATAAATTTCCAGTAGGTACGCAACACCACCCTACCCTTCCCCCCACCCACACACAGACTCCATCTATGATATAATGCACTAGTCACTACTAGTGTAATGAACTTGGTCTTAAATTGTTTAGAGAAAGATAATAAAAATATGTACAGAAATTTGACCCGTATCTCCATGCGTAGATATTATACAAAGTGGAACAGTCAGATAGAATAAATTGATAGATGCCTAATTACGTGCATACTTAACAAAAGATCCCTAAAACGTCAATTTTAGATTATAAAATGACATGCTGTAGAATAAAAATTTCATCTCTAAAGTCAACCTCCTATTAGAGTGTCAGTTACGTCCCTAAATTTTTAAATTAGAAGTAGGGGCTTGTGAGAGATCATTTCTCTATACAAAAATGACATTGATTCCAGATTTATTGTAAAAATTAACATTAAAAATAAATTAAAATCCTCTAATTTAGAATAGAAAACTCGCTATACAACATCCTACGATCCTACAAACGTATTAAATAGTTCCGGTGATTTCTTGATGTTGTAAAAAACAAAAACCATGAATCTTACTATAAGGGATGTTCAAAACGCGCGCTTGTCTGAACGTCGCGGCAATATCTTTAATAAAAATTTCTTCTCACGTTAATTTTTTCCCATATTTTATTTTCTTGTAATAGATTTGAAATCGATATTATACTTAATTTTTTGGTAGAGAACGAATTAGAGGCCTTGCACAAACCCGTATCGCAAACTCTCACTTCCCCTTTAAACATTTATGGGTCGCAATTGTCACTCGATACACTTTTATTTTATATTTTATAATAAGACACATTTTATATAATTTATAATTTAAGATCGACGTGTTTCGGTATTTTTTTAAGGATGCACAGTTACCGAAATATTGGATTTATTCCTATGAAAGAAAAAAAAAATTAATTGCAAAAGAATAATTGAAATATCAGCTTGACAGCTCTTTATATCATCTCAGAACTAGAACTAGATGACTTTTATGATAAGAGTGATCTTATCTTATCTTATCTTTTTTTTTTCTTATCTGTTTTAAGAAAATTACAACTCACTTTTCACTTTTTCCGCCACTACCTCCAGAGAACTTGATGACACATGCAATGAATAAAAAATAGGATACATTTATTTGCATTTTCTGAAAATGGCACCAACCAACATCACAGTCTTACTTTCGCACGATTGATTTCGATAGATCTTTATTATTGCATGAAGACAATTTAGTGAGAACTGCAGTTATTCCACCAGTTTCTAACTTTATATCGATTTTTCCGTTACACTCGCCAAATTGTTTGCGGTTATGGATAGGCACAAATATTCTATTGAAAAACAATGCAAAAACTAGAGAAATTTGAAGCATAACTATACGTAATTCTTGAGCTGGACTTTGCGGTTCAATAGTATTACTATAGAGAGCTATGAAAACGCTTTAATAAATAATTATTACACTTCCTTAAGAAGAAAATATTCACTTCCCATGGTTTGTTGAAATTATTAAAATTTGGCCGCTTAAATGTCAGCTCCTTTATTTTAAATTTCGTAATAGGTATTTACGAAACCGGTACACAAAAAATTTCATATTACGATTATATTTATTTTGTAGGTACATGATGCAAACAGCGATGACTTGTTAAAATAGCTTTAGTTTTTACCCGCGTGTTCTGCATTTCTCATCTTGATTCCAGTAATTATTAATGGTTTAAACTTCTAGGTCGGTACTAACTAGATTTTCATTAATTTTATATCCCTTAGCACTGTTGCTATAAGGCTGTAAGTAATTAAGGTTGTTTATTTCTTTTTTTTTTCTAGGTAGGTTTTTTGTCAAATTATGGTTTTGTTACCCAAAAATAATCCAATATGGGAACAAGTAAGTTGTCTTTGAGAACAGAGTATTTTGTTATCCCAAACTGTGAATAAATCAGTTTAAAACATTTTAAATTAAAAAAAAATAAAAATAATATAAAAAATTAACCGATAGAGGAGACAATCCCTGTATAAACTAAGCTTGAGAGGGGTACTCGATGTGTCTAGATGCTAACGTGAATCAATGAAATCATCACAATGATTTGCAGATTATTATATATGCATTTTTTGGTCGTATTTGATGTGTAACACTCATCGAAATCGGACCATGCGTTCGAATAAGGTGCATGATGTTTACGGCTACCAATAAATTTTGGGGTCCATACAGCCTTCATTTTGCCTGAGACCAAAAACAAAAAGAGATTTTCTCTGTGGGGAAAAATTAATTGCGAATGCGTCACTTATTAGTGTTAAGAGTTTTTTGCTTTAAAACGCATGGGCCATCGAAAGGTACTTTCTGGTACATCTGGCGTGAAAGATACTTTTCAAAAGTGGTAATGGCACACCAATATCTCCGCCGTTGGTTTTCATAATTTATCACTATAAAGCTTAAATAATGACGGATCCTTATCTCATTCTGTATGACAAAATTCCAATTTTTCTAAGCAGCTGTTTTGACAATATTCAAAATAATATACCTACTTCTTTTCAAAATATCGACACCTTACATCTGTAAAAGAAAGCTCTCCCGGATTCAGTGAATTGACGAAATGGCATTATTTTAACGATTTTCGAAAGCTGAAGTCCTGACGTTATAAATTGAACCACACTGTTAGAACTTCCATATTTCATTTCAACAACAAACAGCAGGTCAATTGACCACATCTTTTGTAAAGTACATTGGAAAAAAAATTTGTAATCATTATAAAGTATTATTAACAGTTTCGCCAACCACAAAAACTCTTTCTGCATTTTAAGGTAACTATTATTGACCACTTCATATAGGTCACAGTTTTGTCATTTTATAATTTTGTTATTCTAATCAATCTAGGTATGTTTTTTATTTTGGTACAGAATGCACAACAGATTGATAAAGAACAATAAATGTAAATTTACCTCAGATGAAGTATCTGATTACAAATTTCTTTTTTGCCTATAATCAAGTAGGAAGTAGGTACCTAACCATGTTTTATTTGTCCAATAAAATTCTTTGAAATTTTTGAACATCTTTAATTTCTCAACAATAACAAAGGATCCCTGTCCTATGTGAAATAATTTAATACTAAAACTAGAATTAGGTGTCTATAAACATTTTTTACTGTACATAACAATATTTTAACATTTAATACTACAACTGAATAACAATTAAAGAATAGCATGAGTTCTTCGGAGAAATAAATTAATTTTCAGTCACAACTTAATACCAGCTACCGCTTTTCAAGTCGTCGCCGCCACCGCCGCCGCCGCCACCTCCATGCCAGTCCAGGCTGCCGCCTTCCTCGTAGCCGCCATGATCATCGTGCTCTTTCTTCTTATGATGGATTGTTTTGTAAATTGTATGGGTGTGCTTGATCGTCTTCACGTAATGAGGCACATGAATGATTACCTTTTCATGATGTCTGTAACAAGAAAAGTTACGTGGAATGATAATGCAATTCGATTAAATAATTCCTTATTGCAGATTTTTAAGAATTTAAGGGACTATCGAAAATTTTATCTTTAGTTCCTGCTAACATGGGCCCTCGATAAAAAATTCAGCCTGTTAATAGATCAGGATGTTAACTGAAAAAACAGTTTTTTGATGATACCTCTAGAACTATTCGAAATACAGACCTCAGCTTTTGTACACATCATATCATTAATATAATATTTCATATATTGCAGTGAAAGAAATTAAAAAATACACAAAGAAAAAATAATGTTTCTTGTCCACAACAAAACTTGTTGCTACTTTTATGCTCTGGGTATAGGTATACATCTTGAATGGTGTTTTTTACGAAAACAGTTCTCGTTGAAGCTTTTGACAAAAAGCAGCTTTTCTATCCAGGGTGTTCCTGGAAAATGTGGAAAATCTCTCGGAATCAGATAGAAAATTAAAAAAAAAAAGATGATAAGTTCCCATAATTTTTTTTCCAAGCGGCCCTCCATTTTTTAATTATTATTTAATTATTTTATTTCATATTTTTCTGTTTTGTTTTAGGGGCATTATTTTAAGATGTCCTTACTACTGATTATCATATTAAATTTTCATTAAATTTTATTAAGTAGTTTAAAAGTTATTAAAGCAAAATTAATTTCCAATAGCGTCCTCAAGAGAGCTTTAGAGGCCGTAACTCCGTAGGGAGGGCCGCTAGGAAAAAAAATATTAAAAAAAAATAAATAAATAAAAACTTGTCATATTTTTTTTAATGTTCTATCTGATTCCACATTTTCCCGTACACCCTGTAGTTGGAAACATTGGTAGGTAGTTTAAAATGAGCTTTCAAAATGCTATTTTTTCTCATTGTGGTAGAAGGGGCAAAAAAATCACACTCAACTCTAAAATTCCGCCGCTGCCAGATGAAAAAAAATTTTTCGCGCACAAAAAGGAATTAATATTAATGATAAGACGTGTACAAATGTTGAAACTTGTATCTCAAACGATTCCTGAGATATCGTCAAAAATATTTTTAGGAAGTTTTTCTGTTTGAATGCGCCAAAGAACCATAACTTTCATTTTCCGAAACACATTTTGAAACAGCCTGCATGTATCTTCGGAATCGCTTAGAAAAGAAAACAGGGTATTGAATAGTTTTTTTGTTTCGCCGCATATGTTATTGTTCATTTTTCAATATTTCACTTTTAAATCAAGAGACTATTAACTATAATTTGAACAAACCAAACGAATTTAAACCTCTAGAAAAGAAATCCCCGGTGTCAATATACATAGGGATATACGACCCATTTTTCGCCCAAGAACATTACTAAGCTTATGAACTTACAAGACTGTAACTTTCGTACAAAAAAGGTATGCTTATAAATATTCGAAATTTTTCATAATTCATAAACTTCCTCATACCACAAGAATTTTATTTCATTTTTTCAATATTGTCAATAATTGCTCTCTCTGGACATAAAAAAATAATAATTAAATAGGTGAATCTTGGATTTTGTAGCCAAGTCATATTATTGTGGTATATGAGCAGAGTTAGGCAAAATTTATTTAAAAACTATGAGGAATTTCTAATATTTAAAAATACACTTTTTTGTAAGAAAGCTCTAGGAAATCCAACGCTGATAGTAACGTTTGGTAAGTCCATGGGCGTAGAAGTTGTTTAGCGAAAAAGTGGTCTATATCATGTATCTACGCCATTGATGATTTTTGCATGTTTAACTTCCTTTTGTCAGCTCTGAATAATGATAATAAATAGCTTCTTGATTTAAAATTAGAATAATGAAAAATGCTCAAGTTACCCTCCGAAAACGGAAAAGTATGTAAACTGTTATTTATTCCTCAAAAAAGATCTTCTATCAACTGGTAAATTTCTTGGGGTTAGAAAAATTTTTTTGACTCACCCTGTATATGTTATAATTATCATTGTATTTTTCAAACTTTCTGCTTCCAAGATTGAGCAATTTCTCTAGTAACAATACAATATATTCCTGACAAAAATTTTAAAATTTACCTAGGCACTTTGTATTTTTAAGATTTTAAGAATTTTGCATCAAAATTTTAGGACATATTACTATTATTTGGTACTTACTGGTATTTTATCTGTATTTACCTGTATTAATATTATCAACTGAATTGGAATAAATTCATAAAATTCAGGATTAAAAAAAAAATAAATAGACATTAAAATGTCTAATGATTACTAAATCAAGTTATTTTTGCTGTGATAAAAAAGAGAATGATACTTAAAAAATTAAATACTCACGTTCCGTGACCACCAGCGAAAACTGATGTCATCAAACACACTGTAACTGCGAACCACAGAAACTGCAAAGAAGAAGAATTATTTTTTTATAACGAATTTACGAAAAGTCTTACCAAATAAACGAACTGCATTTTTTATCTTCACCAACAAAAATGTGATGTAATACCGGAGCAGATTAACGTTTATATACTTGGATGTCTCATGTGGGGAAGCGTAATAATTACACAAGTGTAAAGTAGGAGGAAAAAGTAACTCGGGCGTAAAGGTAAAATATATGTAAAATGAACACTCTCTCTTGATACCTAAGAAATTAGCCATTAATAAATAGCTCAAGTCAAACACCAGCCACTGTAAAGATAGGCTGATATTATCAAAGAGTTTCATTTACCAGGTGCATGAACCTTTCAAATCAAACGCGGACATCGCATGTCTATTTAGGAATTAAAATTAAATTTTTTGTCTTTAAAAGTGCTTCCTTATGATTCAAATAATGAATCTAAATCCAGTTTCCACTTCCGCTCGTCCATAATCGTGATACAGCTGGTTGCTTCCTACGATTTCTTAATTCTTTCTTATTATTAAATATAAGTATAGACATGACAATGAAAGGAGGATTACCAATTACTTACTTGTTAATAAGGCATTTTATACACTGTGGATAATTCTATGAAAATTCACATCGATAACGGAAAGAGAAAATCTCAAATTGGTACCTCCTAAATATTTGTAGAAAGATGTAAAACCAAGTAACTGCATTAATTCGCCCATATATAGGATGTGCGATAATTACACTGCCTGCCAGAGCTCCCTGGATATTTTTAATACTTCGCCATCTCAAATTAAGTTGACTGACTTTTGCACTGCTAATGTTTTTTTTGTTGTTGTTTATTATTGTTATTAGGTTAAAGCAATTATTACTATTATGTAATTATGTTTCGTATTATATTTTGTATTACGTTTAAATGTATGTTATGTTGATATTTTACTGTACTTTTTTCTCACCCATAAATGTCCTTTGGGCTGTGGGCAGATGTAGTAAATAAATTAATTAATTAATTAATTATTCCAAAAAAGAGATGGGAGAAAATTCCAACAGCAGCTGCTTGTTAACTAATAAAGAAATATTAGCTTAAAAAATAAGAGAAAAAATAATGAATAACTGAGTATTGAATAAAGTTTTTGAAATTTTAAACGTAATAATTATTGTATCCAATAGTAAAAAGTTTCATAAATGCTACCAATATCATGTTATGTATAAAATTGTATTTTAAGCATAAAGGAAAGAATAACTCTTTTCAAGATGAAGCCTAGCTTAGAAAATATTTACAAACATGTAAAACTTAGACTGTTAAAAAATATATTTTTTTTAGCAACTAGCCATGTAAAAAATCGTGTTTTAAAGCAGTTTAGTTTAGTTTAAGTTTATTGTGCTTTTAAAAACTTTAGTTTTTTGCACTAGTCATTAGCAAACATAAATAAATTGAATAAATGCAGATATAAAACACAAAATATCACTGTATACACGAAAATACAAGCAAAACACAGAGCACATACCATACAAGTGACAATCTATAAATACAAATCGACACACTACAATAAAACAAAGTAATGGTTAAGTTTATAAAATCAGTAAAATGTGCACCAGCAACAGCTCCAGACAGAGCAAAGCCATCGCGGTCAACATTGCTACTCAAAAACTCATCAAAAAACTCAGAAGAAATTCATTAATTAATCTCTTAAAGCGAGTAATATTGTTTTGGAAAACATATGATGACAACTCTTGTATCATGGTCATGAATGTCGGTATTTTTGTGGATTCTGTGAGTCGGACGAATGTGCTCGGATTTCAGAGTCTAACGAGATTAGCACTCCCCCCCCCCCCCCCCCCGTTTTCGAGGATGCTGAATACGATGGTGGTGGTTTAAACTCTTATCAAGTTGACCGCACCCCCTAAAACGGCCAAAAGCCACCCCTATGAGGGGTAAAGCACGGAACTTCTTTCTCTTGGCGGACAAACCTGTGTTACCCCCCGTTTTCGAGGTCGCTGAACGTTATGCTGACGTCGAGGTTGGTTTTCGACGCCCGCCAACCCCTCTACGCGGCTCAGAACAATCCCCTGAAGGGGTGAAACGGGAACTCGCCGCGTGAAATCGACGAAAATCCTTCCCCGCTCGTTTTCGAGGTCTATGAACGCGATGCTGACGTCGAGGTCGGTTCTCGACACCCGCCAACCTCTTTACGTGGCCAAGAACAAGCCCCGGAATGGGTAAAACGGGAACTAGCCGCGTGAAATCGACGAAAATCCGTCCCGCCCGTTTTTGAGGTCGCTGAACGCGATGCTGACGTCGAGGTCGGTCATCGATGCCCGCCAACCCCTCTACGCGGCCAAGAACAACCGATCTTGACGTCAGCATCGTGTTCAGCATCCTCGAAAACGGACGGGGACGGATTTTCGTCGATTTCACGCGGCGAGTTCCCGTTTCACCCATTCCGGGGGTTGTTCTTATATATTTATACAGGGTGTTGATTTTCAAAGCGGGCCATAGGGGATTAGCATTGCGAAAGTGGTTTTTGAGGATTCCTGCTCGCCGTTTAAACTGACAGAAATGGTTTTGGTATCAAAATGAAGCTAAAGTTATTGCGCATAACGCTTGACGTCAAAAATTAATTTAATTTTACGTTGTTTTCTAAAATTCTTCAGTAAAAATGCAAGTAATTGTTAATGTTTAATCACAAAATAGCATGCCTTGTCTAAACAATAATGACGTTTCTACGTTTTGACAATCCAATAATAAAACTTTATAAGTCAGTAGGTAATAATAAAGTCTGGTTCTATTTAAAAAAAAAAGTTTTATTATTGGATTGTCAAAACGTAGAAACGTCATTATTGTTTAGACAAGGCATGCTATTTTGTGATTAAACATTAACAATTACTTGAATTTTTACTGAAGAATTTTAGAAAACAACGTGAAATTTAATTAATTTCTGATGTCAAGCGTTATGCGCAATAATTTTAACTTCATTTTGATACCAAAACCATTTCTGTCAGTTTAAACGGCGAGCAGGAATCCTCAAAAACCACTTTCGCAATGCTAATCCCCTATGGCCCGCTTTGAAAATCAACACCCTGTATATGCACCATTCATTCAATCTGTCCAAGTCGCTTTGCAGCTTTAAATAATCTGACAGATCATTGACAACCGCGAACACCTTCACATCATCTGCAAATAGTAGGGATTTAGAGTATTTAAAGACAGCTGTTATGTCATTTATGAAAACCTTCTTGCGCATCAATCGCAGAAATAGTGTATTTTTATGCGATTCAATTCTGAATATTTTCACCGCTTTTTAAATTGGCTTTCTGAAATTTTACATAGTCAGGTGATATTCGCGTAGTGGCTTACTGATAATTGCATTTCATTTCGTTTTAAACCGTGCATGCCTTAGAATGAATTTTTAAATTTAACAAAACAAAAAAATCATTGGCAAAATTGAACAATTTTGGCCCATTTCCTATGCCCGCCACTGGCTAACATTACTTAAAAAATACTATTTTTTAGACTACCTTTTATAGAACGGAAAAAGTGAAAGGGGAGCTTTGAAACCCGAAAATTTTAAATTTTAGAGGAATAAACATAATATGTAAAAATATTCTAATATCTCCGCCATTTTTATTATTTCCTTCTTGAAATCTTTGAATTTTGAAGTTTATTAGTATACTCGTAGTTGTCTACTGGAAAAATTTTCGTTCAATTCCTTCAAAAATATGTTCATAAACAGTTATAGAAATTTAGCCCTTTTTCCCTTTTCCTACCCACGCCACTGGCTTAATAATAAAAATATTGCAAATTTTATTGCAATATTTTAACTCAATATTTTATAACTCAAATTTCAAATAATTTTCTTCCAGTAATGTTAATTTCGTTTAAAAGTTTTTGTTTCTAACTGGCTTATTTAGGGGTTCAAAATCTATCAATTTTTCCTAAAATTGAAAGGGCCGCCATTTTGGAACGGCTCTTCTGATTTAACTCAAATTCAGTACCATACGACTACTTGCATCTTACTACCAAAAAAATTTCAGCCCCCTAGATTGAAAACAGCGACCAGAAACCGTGCCTCATACCCGTTTTTTTTTTTTTTGGAAATTTGGAGAGACACGTTGTAAAAGTAGCGCCATTTTAGGTAAATGTTTTTTTGTGAAAATCAAACGTCATCCCTAAGTTTCACAAAAGTAAAAAATTTCGTTCATTAATCTTGAAAAATTAAGCTACTGGAGCGTTCTTAAAATTTTAGAGAAATAAACATCATGTAAAAAAAAATTCGAATATCTCGGCCATTTTTCTTACTCACTTCTTGAAATTTTTAAGTGTTAAAGGCTATTAGTATAGTTATCTACTGTAAAAATTTCAGTTCAATTGCTTCAAAAATGTGCTCATAAATTGTTAGGGAAATTTAGCCATTTTTACCACTTTCCTATCCACGCCACTGGCTTAATAATAAAAGTAATGTAAATTTTGTTACATTAAATTAAATTTGAAATAATTTTCTTCAAACCCTGTTGATTTGGTTTCAAAGTTTTTTTTCCATCTTGCTCATACAGGGGTTCAAATACTAGCAAATTTTTCAAAAATTAAAATGACCGCCATTTTGAAACCGCTTGACCGATTTTGCTCAAGTACAATACCAGACCAGTTTTTATAGATATCTTACTCCCACAAAAATTTCAGCCCCCTAGATTCAAAACTGCGACCTGAAATGAGATGACAAAAACCGGGTTCATGGAATTTTGAAGGGACACCCTGTAGAAGTGATGGGACTTTTGGAAAGTTTTTCAACGAAAATCCAACGTCATTCCAAAGTGTTACAAGGACCCAAAATTTCGTTCACTAATCTTGAAAGATAAAGCCACAGGAGCGTTTTTAAAATCGAAATTTCGCGATTTTGGAGAAATATATAAATATATATATATATATCGTGGGCAGGTGAATTTTGGAAAACCACTTTTTCGTAATATGGGGGTCATGATCGGTGGACATTTGATGAGTTTGGGTGATTTTCGAAAAGTGATGTCGTCCTCAATAGTGTATTTTTTTGTTAAAAAATACACTAATAAGGAGAACAATAGTGGACCGCAGTGACTCCCCTGTGGTACACCCGACGTTACCGATATTTCGTACGAAACATAGCTTCCAATTTTCACCACCTGGGTTCTATCATGTAAGAAGGTTTCTAGCCATGATAGCAGATTGCCCGAAATGCCGCAATGGAAGAGTTTCTCAGTGAGCAAAGACAGGTCCACCCTATCGAAGGCTTTACTAAGATCTGTGTAAACAGAGTCGACCTGTAGCCCAGACTCTATAGCATTATAAATATAGGAGGTATAGCACAATAGATTTGTTTCCACGCTGCGTCCGCGATAAAAACCATGTTGTTGGTCAGCAATATGGTTCCTAAAAACATTGAATATTACATCCGAAACCAGAGAATCAAATACCTTTGCTATAGCACTCACCATACATATAGGTCTATAATTTATAACCTTATTTTTATCACCAGATTTAAATAAAAGAAAAACAAATTACATTTTCCACTTTTTTAGAAAATAGCCCTTGCACATTGAGTGATTATAAATAAGAGAGATAGGCAAGGCTAATGAGGATTTGAAAAGTTTCAAAAAGAAAGCTGAGATTCCATCTGGACCGGTATTATAATTTTCTTTTAGCTTACTCAGCCCATGAAGGACATCAAGCTCTGTGAAGGCGATGTCGCTTAATTGAAAAGTGTTTTCGATATCTGAAGGTAAGGTGATCTTATTAGGGGCATTAACAGCAGTAAAGACGGGCCTAAAATAATCTGCAAATAAATTGCAAATATCTACTCCATTTTCAGATTTTCTATTATCGAATTCTACCGATATCATCTTACCGCATTTAGAATATCTCTTCAATAATTAATAAAAATCGAATAAAGCAGTCTATATAATGTTTGTAAGGAACGCAGCGGAAAAAATCTCAGTTTATTTATATCTTATTCCTATAAATCATTTGTATATGTATAAATCATCAATTCTATAATATATAGGTAAATATATAAGTTTGAGCTTTGTAATTCCATATTATATAACACTCCTACTCTTGGAAAAGTTCAGTTTTTTATAGATATTGAAAAAATGTAATATTATATCATTAATCATCTTATATATTTTTCAGTACGAAGTTTAGTATTATATATATCAAGACACATTCAACTTCTAGACACTTCGGTACTGTGTCCCTTTAGGTATTGATACTGATACCTTAGTGAGTTCTAGTAATAAATTTTCACAGCCATGTCGTTAAAGAAACTTCTCGATTTTGAAAATATGAAACCTTTTACTATAACTCGAACTGTACTTGCGTGGCACTTTGCATTACCTCCAATAAATAAAACGCAAACAGTCACAATGCGTTGGACTAAAGCGATGATATTGATTTTTGGCAATATTATATTTTCATTTATACCTTTAGGGTACCTCTTTGTTGAAGAAATTAGACGTGAGTATATCAATTAATATAATTACTATTAGCTACCTAGTAATAGTTATTTTTTACTGGCATCCTATATAATCGTACCTAAAGTCTGTACACTGAGAGTTGTCTGTTGTGAGAACTAAGGATACATCATCTCGTTATGTTTCTTACTCCTTCTATTGCATTGCAGTCAATCGAGTTAAAATGGGACGTATTGTCAGAAATACGTTTGAATCGTCAGCAATTCTGAAAAGATGAGCGAGAGTGAGACGGAAGTATCGACTCGCGTCTTGATACGCTTAGATTGATACGATATTACGATCGTCGCAACTCTCAAGTGTCAGTGTCAGCGGTAAATATACTAAATAAGGTTTTTGTTGTGATTTGAAACGTTTTTAATACGAAATTAGCAGAATTACCTGTGTTATATTGTACGGTGTGATAAACTATGAGTAACTTAATTTCGCGAATGCCTAAAAATCTATTTCCTTGTTTTGCCTGGGAAACGATTGAACTCCCTAGTACGTGGTCTTGTGGTAAAATTGCTGGAATATTTTACTTGCAAATAAGAAAACGGAGGTGTTATTCTTTCTTTTAAACGGCAACCAGCAGGTAGGTGACATGATATTTCTATCATGATGATAACAATAATAATTATTATCATTCTTATTTACTTGCATTATATATATTTGTTATCAAAAAGTTGCAAGGCTCTACTTCGTCAATAACTTGTCGAAATAATATATTTATAGGATATTCATTATTCCTCAACACACGCCACTGACACGAACTGCGATACCACATCTGGTTCGACTTAGAAATAAAAAGTACGATTCAAATCGAATTAAATGAAATTGCTTAGTCAGAATCAGTGCGGCATGACAACGGACAACTCTCAGTGTACAGAGAGTATACTATAAATTATCAGTGGAATTAAAGTCTTATGTTATATTTTGAAATCATAAATAATTATTGTTGAATGTTTTAATTACGATTCTAAAATATCTGTTAGTAATAGTTTATTTGGTACTTCCGGTTAGAACAGTAGTTAAAAAGTTGACGTAACGCATTGTTGACACATTTTTCGGGTTACGTTGATATAAGGTGCCTGTTTTTCCAATTCCAGTAAACCTATTAAATAGCTAATTATGATATTAGTGTTAAAAGTGAAGTTTTATTTTGTGAGTGAAAAGGTTTGTGAAATGAGCGAAGCGTAGCGGAGCGAATTGATTAATTTCACGAACAAAATAAAATCACTTTTAAGACGACTATCATACAATGGTTTTTGTAAAACTGCTCTTTTTTGATAATAATATTGACGAATTTAGAATGACACTCAAGTTCAAATTGCATTTTAAAATATTCATATAAGTACAAGTAGACAACTAAGTGTACTATGTATAGCAATCGTTGCCGACGCTATGGTTATTAACAAATGCGTGTATACAAATAAAAAAGACGCTATAATAATTGTAGTATATTTAAATTATTATCTGGAGTTTTTGTGAATCCTGTGATAAGGAAGTGAATTATTTTTAATATGAATTTCGAGATCATTATATATTTTGAACTGGGATAATAAAGTCATATTAATGGGGACTGCTGTTATATTATTTTTCCTCTGGAACTAAAATTATAATTATTATTAGAATGTGTGTGTGCAGTAATTAAGTAGATACACCACATAACTGGCGACGAGGTTTTGTTATAAATACGAGTACCTATTAGTAAATGTGAACTAGTGGTCAAGATGCCGCCGAATAAGGAAGAAACTGTAACCCAAGTGCCAATAATAGGACACCTCAGAGAATTCGATCCAAATACTTCCAGCTGGTCCTTATTCAAACCAAGACTGGAAAACTATTTTCAAGCAAATGGAATTACGGACAAAATTCGTATGAGAGCTGTCTTGCTAAATTTGCTTTCTGAAGAAGCCTACAAATTATTATATAACTTGTGTCTTCCAAAATTACCTGAGAGCAAAAACTATGACGAGCTTTTGAAAATATTAGCTACACATTTTCAAGACGAAGAATCAATTTTCATTTCCCGGTATAAATTTTACACCGCCAAGAAATCACCTTCCGAATCTCCCAAGGAATTTGCAATTCGATTAAGAAGTTTAGCTGCGTCATGTGTGTTTTCGGAAGAATATTTGCAAATGGTTCTGAGAGACATTTTCGTCGTGGGATATGACAGGGATGCGGTTCAAGATCGTCTTTTTGAAGAGTCAAGCGACGCTAGTCTAGCAGAGGTTCTCAAGATCGCCAATTCCAAGTCGATCTCACGAGATTGCGACCAACGTCGTATCAAGACAGAAGCGGACATCTATCACCTGGCAGGCAATCATGCTCCATCAAAATATGGGAAACCTGCAAGGGGGAATGTCCATGGGCAGACAGCAGGACGAAGTTCAACTCAAACTCCCCATAAGTGCGCAGTTTGCGGAAGGAACAACCACGACACAGATAAGTGCTATTTTAAAAATTCTAAATGCCATATATGTAATATAAAAGGTCATTTAGCCCCGGTCTGTAAAAATAAGATGAAATATCCCAAAAATAAAACAAAAAATTTTAATAATTTTCTAGAAGCAGATTCAATAAATGAAAATAATAATATTTCAGAGAATTTAATTTTCAATTTAAATGCTCGAAAAATCACGCGTTCTTTAAAACCTTAACAACCATTCATATTATAGGTAATTAGATTTTTTCATATTCTCTTTATACTGGCAAATATATTAATAAAAAATAAGTACCTAGTCAAGAACACAAGACAATAATAATATTGTTCAGAAATTGCAATTAATAATAATTATTATAGCATATTTTTTTATTTGTTTACAAGCATTTGTTAGTAACTATAGCGTTGGCAACGGTTGCTATGCATAGTACACTTGTACTTATCTGTAATATTTTAAAATGCAATTTGAAGTTGAGTGTCATTCTAAATTCATCAATTTTGTTATCAAAATAAAGCAGTTTTACAAAAACCATTGTATGATATTAGTGTTAAAGGTGATTTTATTTTATTCCTGAAATTGTTCAATTCGCTCCGCTACGCTTCGCTCATTTCACAAACCTTTTCACTCACAACATGAAAATTCACTTTTAACACTAATATCATAAATAGCTATTTTATTATTGGTAACTTTATAATGCTTAGTTAAAAAACGCCTGAGCGTATTTAATCCAATATTAAAAAACGCTTGCTTTTTAAAGGTTGCCCTAGCGACATCCACGTTACCCCAGAAACGATGTGTATGTCAACTTTTTAATCATTTTGATTGGAGTACCTGATATTTGAAAATCCTAATTCAAACAATTAACAATGTATGATCTCAAAATGTACATACCAATAATAAAAACTATCATAAAGTATTCCTGGATATCGGGTCTTAGAAACACTCGCTCTGTTTCGAGCACTCCGGCTTATAATACCTACGTATTTTTTAATAAGAAAATACACTATTGAGGACGACATCACTTTACGAAAATCACCCAAACTCATCAAATGTCCAGCGATCCTGATCCCCAGATCAAGTAGAGCGGCCTAATGTAGGCCGCTCTACATTAGCGGCCTACAATGTAGATATTAGGACGCCGAGACCCCAAAAATATTTTCCTTCGCATGAAATATCTCTTCTAAATAAAATCTGCAATAGAGACCGAAATAAATTTCAACAAACTGGTAACCTGCTCTATAAACAACAAAAGCAAACTAGGTATCTCGAATGATATAAGAAGTAAAATCAAAACCGAACGTAAAATTCTATGGGAGCAATACATAAAAACGGTTTCTAGAAATAGCTCTAAATACCCATGGAAACTGATGAAAAGAGTAAGAAACAAAACGGATGTTCCTACTGCCTGACAATCAGGCCACATTGTCGCCTGCTCTGAAAAGGGCAAAACTGAACTACTCTCTGAAGCCTTCCTCAGTGCTCACACCCGCTCTTCTAACCTAACAAGCTGTACATACAGGGAAATGGCTCAGACGAGCATGGAAGATATTTCAAATAAAATCATCAAAAATGATGAGACCAAAAATTTCTCTCATAGAGAGTTACTGAACATAATTTCCAAAACTAAGAACAAAAAATCTCAAGGAAGCGACGGTATAAATAACATCCTGATAAAAAATTTTCCCCGACAATCCATTAAACAAATCCTAATAATTTTCAACAAATGCCTATCAAACTCCTATGTTCCCACCACCTGGAAGCATGCAAACATTCTACCTTTTCCCAAACCCGCCAAAACCCAAACAAAGTTCCCCCTCAAATTACCGACCTATCAGCCTTCTCTCCGCATTGAGCAAAATTTTCGAAAGACTAACTTACAGAAGACTAATATCGAGCGTTAAAAATCACCTTCCCGATGAACAGTTTGGCTTCAGATTCAAGCATTCAGTAATAAATCAACTACACAGAATAACACACGACATCAAAAATGCTCTCAAAAGAAACTAGCACACCCTACTGGCTTCTCTTGACATTCAGTAAGCATTTGACATCGTGTGGAATGACAACCTTCTTTATAAATGTGACAAGCTCGATGTTTCAGTCCACCTAACCAAAATAATAAAAAATTACTTGTCCCAAAGAATATTTTCAGTTAACATAGGCGACACCTTTTCACCACCAAAAACCATACCCGCAGAAGTCCCACAGGGTAGTGTACTGGGTCCCCTGCTTTTTTTGATTTACATTCACGACTTTCCAGAATTATCAAAAATAAACAGGGCTTTTTATGCAGATGACACCACGCTTTACATACATAGCACAAAATACGTCATTCCAACCGCCATTAGTAGACTCGAAAAAATGCTTCACAAAGTAAATGACTACTTCAATCTGAACAACATCTCACTTAACGTAGATAAGTCAGAAATCATTGTCTTCAAAAATAATTTACCTGTTACTGCACATGGAAATCAACATTTTTGCCTGTAAAAATCAACATGGAAAGCATCAAATCATTAGTTAACAAAGGTGTAAAATAATTGAAATTGACATCTTTCAGAAATTTAGAAAAAAATTATTCATGAAAAATGTAAAACTTCTCAATTATTTTACACCTTTTGCGGATAAACTTATGTTATTTAATTTTTATTTGGTTCAGTTCATATTTGAATGTTTTACCTTTCACTTCTCCACGAAAATGATTAACGTAGTAACATCTTCACATTAACTCAATTTCTTACCCCTGACCAAGAGCTAAAGAAATGCTCGAAAGCTTGGGTTTATTAAAAAGAAAAACGAGTAAACCTGTGTAAATGGTTGCAATCCCAATATAATTTTCAACATTTCATATAATATGTTAAGTAAAAAGAAGAAGGTTGTCTGGGTTCTAGGGCTCATAGATAAGTAATACCTACTGATCTCAAGCCAAAAGCAGACAAAAACACTGTTGAAGACATGGATGACCATTTCGCACATATTAGAGCTCATCGGCATGTCATATCAACAATTGTGATTGTCTACTTCCAGCTTAAGATCAGTATACACTTATCCCGAATGTTCACAGCCGTAGTGACATCTGTGTGAGTGACGGAAACTACCAACAATAGAGAAGCTGTCGCTCTAATAAGACAAGACCCCCGGCGGGGTTTTATAGCCTTTTGCGGTTTGACAAATCAATCAGGCTTGATATTAGTATTATCTAATAGATAGTATAAGCCCTAGAGCCCAAACAAACTTCTTCTTTTTACTTAATTACTTAATATTGAAAAACAAAGCAATTTATTTCTCCAAAATCAGGAGTTTTCGATTTTTAAAACACTCCTGTAGCTTTATCTTTCAAGATTATGGACGAAATTTTGAAGACCCTTGTCAAACTTTGGAATGACGTTTGACTTTCGTTAAAAAAAATCCTAAAATCGCGTGACTTCTACAGGGTGTCCCTTCAACTTTCCAAAAAACCGTGCATGAGGGTTCTAGTCGTAGTTTTCAATCTAGGGGGCTGACATTTTTGTGGGAGTAAGATATCCACAAAAAGTAGTCTGATAAAGTATTTGAGTAAAATGGTTGGTACCGTTTCAAAATTCCCGGAAGTCGACGTGATCCAGTCCGAGGACCTTTGGCCCTAGGGAAGGACGTCTACCGATGGGAATTCTTCCTTGATTTTTTTATGATTTAGTATACTTAGATACTTACATAATCATAAATCCTCAAAGGTGTCTTTTTCAGACAAGAAATGGATGCAAATGAGCTCAACGTTAGCAGATACTCTCTGTTTGCTAGGGGTATCTGCGGCTTTCCTAATATCTATACACGTACAACATCATCTTCTCTGGTTAACAGAGAATACTCCGAAACATTCAGAATATGGTATACCAGCAAATCTTTCCAAAGAGCGTTATCGCGTAAATTTGCTAGCCTTTATATGTTATATCTACATAATCTGCTGTTTCACAAGTAAGCAAGTTCTTGCTATTTTAAACAAAGATAATTGCAGAAAATCCACACAAGAATTCAGATTTGAAGTCCTATGCAAAGCGTATGTACCTGTCGCATGGCTTTTCGGTGTTGATTCTTCGTGGCTGAAATTCTTTTGGATGGCGGTTCAATTCGTATTCGCATATTACATATTTGGAGGAATTGCTGAAGGTGCTTACATGATTTATGAAATGTGCTCTTATATAGTAGTTCGAGTTCAGCATTTAAACAGCAAGTTGGTTGTAATGTTCGATTCCGAGTCGAGGAGTATTCAAGCAGCTAACTTTCTAGAATGTGTTCAGATGCACAAAATAGCTTACGAGTAAGTCAATGTGGGAATAAAGTGATTGCACTTGATCATTCTTGTTATTTTCTAGACAAGCACATGTAATGGATTCAACTCTCAGCCCTATCATGTTGGTCCATTTTACTGTAACAGCAATAATTTTAGGTTTATATTCAAACCTAATATTAAAAGTAAGTAATCCGCGGATCTGTGTTATGAAAGTCGAATTGCCAATAAACTTTTTGTCACTTTTTTTTTCAGAGAATTACTGAAGAATTTACCCTCGAAGTGGTGGCAGATGCGATGTTTTTTTTTGCATGGCTTTTTGCCTTGTTATTAGCATGCTTGTCTGGCGAGAAGATCAAAGGCGTGGTTAGTTCAATTAATTATTTACTTTATAAGTTAGTATTGCTTAGTTTAGTAAACATAACAGTATAGGGTAGCTGTTAAGAAGTGTAAAAAATCATCAAAATATTTACATCATCATAAACAGTCCTACTGCTTCTAGCTGACTCATATTTAACTCAATCGTGTCCTAAACATTAGAACGTAATGTTACTTGACGAAAATCATGAAGATGAGAATTGAACGAAACAAATAAATAATTTGACGCGAAAGCTGGTCAAAATATTGTCAAGGTGACGGATGATAAATAAAACACTAATGTTTTAAGAAATTATACTGTACTATATTGATGGATACTATAAACGCTACACGTGTTTCACTACTTTTAAAGTAGCATGTTCAGACGTATTTAAAAAAAATTATTGATAATTTTATAATTAATAATTTTATTTACATACGTCTGAAGATGCTATTTTAAAAGTAGCGAAATACGTGTAAAGTTTAAATCATCCATCAGTATGCAGAGATTCTACAAAATAGGGGTTGAAAACATAAATTTGATTGTCAGGGTCGTTTTTCCTTTTAGTTTTTGTTTTACTACCTGTCAGATAAGCGTAATAGAATGAATTTAAATTTAAAAACGTCAAATTTCGCCTATAATCATCTTTTGACAAAAAAAAATAGTATATTATTATATGAGCGATTATGAAGCCAATATTCACGAGATGATGCGTATATTTATTTTTTTTTATTTATTTATTTGGAACCAGTTGATGTAGCAGACCAAATTAGTCTACTCCATCTTTGACAAATCAATTATTTACACTACATTTATCAGTAGTAGCAAAAAATACAATTAAATTACAATATTAGATACAGGGTGATTCATGAGTGACCTTACATAGACCAATGGTGATAAGTGGACTTCAAGGCCGGTCGAAAACCACAAAAGAAAGAAAAAATTTTGTGATTGGTTACGAAGTTACAGAGTGTTTTATGTCTCAAGTACAAAACTTTGATAGGCGATATTTATGAAACGGTTGAAGATATTTTGTCGAAATTTACCAGGGATGGTGCATTCCGGAAACTTATCAAAACCACCTTCTGATTTAATTAAAAATCCAGGACCGGAATTGAAATTTTTTGCCCCCATGGTCTTTGTTGAAAAAGTTAATTTTCTGACGATGCTTCTGAAAAACTGTCATCGAATTCGAAAAGTTAAGAAAAAACTCTACGGAAATCATTCCTCAATTCCTCGAACGGCACACCCAAACCGTCTCTAAAAAAAATGTAAAAGTAAATTTTCTCAGTAGACTATCATTTTCGAGCAGACATATTTTACTTAATGTTCGTCTGAATTCCTTCAAATTAATTTTTTTACTTGTTTCTGTGGGGAAAATTTTTGACAAAAGGCCAAGCTTTATTACTGGGAAATCGGGGGTCAACTACAAAATTTTTAGGGTTACTGGTAACTGGATACATTCCTTTGGTGATCTGATAAAACAAGAGGTAAGGAGTAAATTAACCCCAACATGCACTATACAAAACTCAATAGATTTTGAGATATTTCGATTTTCAACTTTTCTTAAAAAAATGGTTTCAGATGTCTTGAAATGTAATTTTCAAAAAATCTACTTTAACTTTTTGATTTTTTTTTGCTGGAATACTTGTCCAATACTATGCTTCCTTCTGGAATAAAAAATATCCTGAGGTATTTCGATCGTGTGAAAATTTCAAAGAAAAACTTTCACAAACTATTTTTTTTAAATAAGGTTTAAAAGTTTTTACAAGTTATTTTCGCAAAATTGTCAAGGCACCTTGCGTACAAATTGTTTTAAAAACTTCCCTAGTGTAGTAGCTATCTAACAAGGTACGAATCTTGTACAAGAATAACAGAATCTCCCCGCTATGTACCGTTACCGAGGAACAAATCCCTAAGTCGGGACGTTTTAAAAAAAATACGGCCCTGAACGGGGGTCTTAAAATTCTCGGATCCGGTCCATTTTCAATAGGTCGTATTTGGGGGTCACGAGCTTCGTCCCTACCAAGTTTCGTCCCGATCGGTAAAACTTTCAGACACTTAGAGTGGCTATTACTAGGCTATTCCCGAAAAATCCCGAAATTCCCGAAAAAATGACACTTCCCGGGAACGGATCCCGCTCATTTTCAATAGGCATCGTGCCACGGTGCGCCTCTTCAATCGAGCCAAATTTCAACTTTCCCACATGAAAACTGGCGGCTCTAGAGTGTTTCCTAGCAAAGTCACAGACAGACTGACCGACAGACAGACATTTTTCGGGCGCAAGAATACGTATACTTACGAAACTTCTGTGACTTTGCTAGGAAACACTCTAGAGCCGCCAGTTTTCATGTGGGAAAGTTGAAATTTGGCTCGATTGAAGAGGCGCACCGTGGCACGATGCCCATTGAAAATGAGCGGGATCCGTTCCAGGAAAGTGTCATTTTTTCGGGAATTTAGGGATTTTTCGGGAATAGCCTAGGAAACACTCTTAGTGTCTGAAAGTTTTACCGATCGGGACGAAACTTGGTAGGGACGAAGCTCGGGACCCCCAAATACGACCTGTTGAAGATGGGCCGGATCCGAGAATTTTAAGACCTCCGTTCAGGGCCGTATTTTTTTTAAAACGTCCCGATTTAAGGATTTGTTCCTCGGTAACGGTACATAGCGGGGAGATTCTGTTATTCTTGTACAAGATTCGTACCTTGTTAGATAGCTACTACACTAGGGAAGTTTTTAAAACAATTTGTACGCAAGTTGCCTTGACAATTTTGCGAAAATAACTTGTAAAAACTTTGAAATCTTATTTAAAAAAAATAGTTTGTGAAAGTTTTTCTTTGAAATTTTCACACGATCGAAATACCTCAGGATATTTTTTAATCCAGAAGGAAGCATAGTATTGGACAAGTATTCCAGCAAAAAAAAAATCAAAAAGTTAAAGTAGATTTTTTGAAAATTACATTTCAAGACATTTGAAACCATTTTTTTAAGAAAAGTTGAAAATCGAAATATCTCAAAATCTATTGAGTTTTGTATAGTGCATGTTGGGGTTAATTTACTTCTTACCTCTTGTTTTATCAGATCACCAAAGGAATGTATCCAGTTACCAGTAACCCTGTATAGTAATCACAAATTATTTCACTAATAACACATTTCACTAACGAATACGCAGACATTATGTTTGTGTATGGTTTCTGCAATGGAAATTCAAAATCAGCTGCAAGAGAATACCATAAAAGATTCCCCAATCGAAAAACACCCACCCATGTAACGTTCGCGTCTCTGTTTTCCAATTTTCTCGAAACCACTACATATACCTTATTTTTTATTTAGATGGATTCCACCAAGTCAAAATTCTACGGGAACGATTGACAACAAAACTGATTAGGTTGGTTATGGTGATATAGTTGTTACTAGAATAGTCACTAGAATAGTTCCTAAACTAATTTAGGTTATGTGTATTACTTATGAGATGTCATTTCATTTCAAAATTCAAAATACAAAAAACTATACCTAAACGCAATTTTTTCATATGTAGACTAAAAATTTTTAGAGGAATTTATACGTGTAAGCACCTATTTACTTTACAAGTCTTATGTACATAGGATTATACTCTTCCCTTCTTAATTTTCTGTAAAAATATTGAATATAGGAGATTTATTGACAAATAGGTACTTACATTATTCAATCATTTTTTAAGAATTTATCTCTAGATATTTCAAGGAATCTGATTGCTTTGTATTGTTGTTTGATTTGGGAAAACATCTTCTAATAAGAAGAATGATTGTTCATAGCATTTGAACATTCATTCTTTTCTTTCTTTTGAAATAAATTTACCTCTGCTTCAGCATTTTATTAATTTAATTTAATTTGTCAGTTTAAAGTCATGCTAAACAACAGTTAAATTTATGCTCAAAAGATGAATAACTACTAGAAATGAACTATTTAAAAAAAAATTAGTTAAAATTTTTAAATTTACATTTTATAACAGTGCAACAAGGAAATATGTTTTGCAGGTGACGTCATAGCCTGTACCCGAGTCGGGAGTGTTGCCGTAACTCTATATAGTCACAACGTAAATTTTTTGTCAAGGTTAAGGAAACAGGCAACCATCAGAGAATATCAAAATTACTGTTTAGAGATAAAACAGGATACCAACTTGACAGCTGTTTGACTAGCAAGTCCATCTAAATAAAAAATAAAGTATACATCCTCAATTTATTCAGCAAGATAACGATCGTGACACAATATCAATCAAATGCTTTAGTTAGGTCACACAGAGTAATCATGGTACGTAGGCCTGAATTACAGTCATCAACAGCATTTTCTATCAGCCTGAGCACAGCATCAACAGTAGTGCTCCTCTTAATGAAACCAAATTGATGAGTATTAAAAATTTTGAATCTACACAGATAGCTTTCAAGCCTTCTCTTGATAACAATCTCGAAAACCTTACCTATTATTGGAGAAACAGCAATGGGACGATAATTATCCAGATTTTTTGGGTCTCCTTTTTTGGGAACTGGTATAATTTTATTAAGATTAGAAACTTAGATAAGTTTCAGAGAACTCGGAAATATACCCTACCTCAAGCACTAATTCAACATCCCCGTCAAAAGCTCCACAATCTCACCACAAACAAACTTTAATAACTTAGCATTTATGCCGTAATAATCTAATATCAGCCCCCTCACAGGAAGTCAAACGGTCAATGTAAATGGATCCGCAGAAGTTCGCGTCTATTTTATAAGAACTAATATCGTCGCAACCTGCATTAGTATTTTGGCCACCCGAGATTCTGTCTGCAACACAACATTAGTAAAATATAATGATTACATTCATCAACCGAAATTTCGGAACAATTCCTTAGCGTTTTTTTCAGGTTAACTTCCTTGTTAATTAAGTTCAGATAAAAGCAAAATTTTTGCGTATTATTTGCGTTACTAATTAATTTTTTTAAACTGTTCTTTTAGTCTCAGTTATTTGTCTCAAACAACTTATAAGTCTCTTGTACATCTTTGTAAATCTCATAGTCTTGAACACTCTGAGTAACATCCGCAACAGTCTTCACTGCCCCTAGAGTATTTCGCATATTGCTCAGTTCTTGGTTAAACCACCTCACTGACGACGAAGCTACCCCTTGGCCGACACTTACTAGTCGCAAGACTCCACACTCGGACATACATCTGGCTAAAAACCCAATAAGAACCCCCACCGCTCCATCGCAATTTCGTTCACGCAAACCAAGATCGTCTCAATCAAAATCAGACAGCACGCCCCTCAACCTGCAAAGTTTATCCGCCAGAGACTATCCGCTTTTTAGATATTGAGTTAATGATTTTCGAAACCACATCATTAACCGCAATAAATTGACCAGCGTGGTCAGAAACAGCAGGATCATAGATACCGGCCTCATAATCACCATGTCCAAAATTTATGTAGATAATATTATCAAGTAGCGATCTGGTAATTTATCGAGTAACCCTCTAGTGTGCCCATCAATTATTGTTCTCTACTAATTATATGACTCAATTATACACCCAAGTACGTGATAGGTCGGCTGGATGCTTATCTGAAGCACGATTGAAGTCTCCCACAATGATAATCCTTTTGTATTTTTCGAACACGATTTTCAATATTTTGTCAAGCTGCACTAAAAAAAAAACTCGAATGAACCATAAGATGGCGACCAGTAAGCCACAACGACCACACAGCCCAACTAATGCAACTCAAACCCAGCAAACTCTGCGAGAAATACTCAAGTCAGTCTCTCCAAGTCAACCTCCCGGCCAACCGTGCCCTCTCTAAATATCGCCACAGTCGCGTGCCGACCCGCCTCCCGATAATATATGCAGACCGCAGAGTGAAATCCGGAAGTTTAACCCTTAACAACCTTTTTTTCACAGCACCAATGCTCACTCAGACACAATAGATCAATCTTGAATCTCTTCAGAACAAACAACAGTGCATTAATTTTCTTGCTCAGAAACTGAACATTCAAATGAAAAGTTATATTTTTTCCTGTCAAAGTCATAATGTGCCCATATACATCAGACATTACCCGATCGTCATGTATACCCAAGCTACCCACAGCCCGAGAACCACACACGCCTCCAGGATACAAAAAAACCGGTTTATCCTCGTCCCACTTGGCCACAGCTTTACGTCCGTCAGTTTTAGCTCATCCGTATCCTATACCGAGATCTCGAATCATGAGTACTACTCAAGATGCGTTGAATTTAGGGACTCCATCAATTCGCTACTCACCTTGAGATAATTCAGTACCTCTTCTCTACATATAGTAAGTATTTGGGTGCAGACGATACACATGCCAAAAGGACAAAGACTCGGCAGCCTTCAGTTTACATTCATCAATTATTATTGTTATCAGTAGACGTTTAGCACGACAAATAAAACACCTGATAAATGTTAATTTCCCCTCAGCTGAATATTTTCTCCTACACAGGGTGTCCGGAAATTATGCGTAAAAATTAAGGAGCTAATTCTACTTGATAAAATATTGCCAAAAGTATCTAAAAATTTTTTTCGTAAACTCACAAATAAGAAAGTTATAACCTTTTTTAAATCAATATTTCTTTATAACTTTTTTTCTAATATACGGATTTTCTTAAAATTTTACACACTTGTCACTGATGTTGCTAATGCATCCTTGGTCCAAATTAGATTTGAATCCCTCTAAATCAAGAGGCCTTAATTGCCCTTGACCTTCAAAAAAGGCCTATAACTTTTTTCGTAATATTTTTTTCTGAGTTTCAAAGATACACAATTGAAGAACATAAAGAAATATTTGGAAAAGGTCCTCTTTGTCTATCACGATAAAATGACCTGTAACCGAGTCAATTTGCTTGCGCTAAAATTGATCACCATAAATAATTATGATCATTCTGCAACAATACCAAAGCATGTTTTGGAAACAGCTTTGGGATCAATGGCAAGTGTGTCAAATTTGAAGAAAATTCGTACTAGAAGAAAAGTTATAAAAAAATATATGATTTAAAAAAATCAACTTTGAAGGCTTATAACATTCTTATTTGTGAGTTAAAAAAAAATATAGATACTTTTGGCAATATTTTATCAAGTAGAATCACCCCTTAATTTTTTGCTCATAATTTCCGGACAGCCTGTATGTACACTTTCTCTAACATTTTCACAACCATAATATAGACACTCCTGCAACCACCACAAGTTGAAAACTCATTTTCAGATAGTAGACTTGAAACAGCACAGCACGCCATGACAATTTGAAACAATCAAAGACAGTAGAAAACCCACAAAACAATCACAGCGAAGTCACATCCGCTCGCACCGACGAAAACGGATTTTGTTTTCGTCGGCACATCAAGTGAATAATGGCCGTAATCGCGAATGTCTTTTTCCAATCTTTTTATATAAAAAAGATTGATCAAAGTATGTATTAATTTATTTTACTGCTTGGTAACTTCCAGTACCGACTACTGACTGCGCACGCGTGGATAGTTTTTTGGACAGTTTTTCTCTGTTTGTCAAATTTACAGCTTTTTATTGGTCCACGAGCGGGTATTATGAATAGCTAGTAACTGTTATTGGACAAGACAGGGTATTATGAACAACAATTCAATAACTACGAATAATAACCTTCATAATTCATCCAAAAAGCTCTAATAACTGGAATATTAGTCAATAAGAGTATAGAAAAAGATATTTTTTGTTGAATAATTTTAGTAATTTTAAGCTTAGTTGATATACCTACTTTGCGACTGCCTAAAAATTACTAAAGTTGGAACCAGATACAGAAAGATATAACCTGAAATATTCTTTTATTTACTGTTCGTGTGTGGAAAAATCAATTGATATAAAGCGAAACAAATTTGACATAACGGGAAATTGATTGGTAGATCGATCGATGAATGAATACTAAATTTGAAAAATAAAAAAAAAGTTGTCATGCTGTGAAAAGCAATTGACAAAGAAGGAAAAGCAAAAGAGAAACACTGAGATTTTTTCCTCAACTGTTTTTTTCTGGGACTCACTAATCCAACGGATTTTTTTTTTTTTTTTTTGAGTTGTGCCACTATTGCCGCCGGTGAGCGATATCTAGTATTAGAACGATTCTTTTTTTCCATTTTTGATTTTAATTTCTTGCGGTACGGACTGTATAAAAATTTCAAGATCGTGATTACTGATTATTAGCAAAGAGAGATTTTGGAATGAAGGATAGGTATAGAAACGAAAGAAAGACAAAAGATGGATAAAATATTGTATTTTATTTTGTTGAAATTTAGATAAGAATTTGTTAATTATTATATCATTTATATTGCTTTTAGTTTGAAGAGATATCAGTAAGCTTGTATGACTCAAAATGGTATGACGCTGATATATCGTTACGAAAGAGTTTCGGAATTATGCAGTTTATGTGTATGCAACCAGTGGTTTTGACAACAGGAGCATTTGGAACTCTGTCTTTTACTCTCTTCGTTTCTGTAAGTAGAAAAAAATAATTAACTATACAGTCGCTATTCAAGCTAAATCATTTATTTGATGTTTTAGATAATCAAGACAGCATATTCATATATCGCTCTTATACAACAAAGCATGGATTAGTTATAATGAAGAATAATTTGGAGATTTGGTGGCATTTTTTGTTTATCCAAGACCCATTGGTACAATGGATACCATGTAACGAGACCCCTGCTATTTTTTTAGACATAGTTATTACTAATCATTATGAAAGCACACATTTATAAAAATAATGTTTAAACCTTTGAAAGGTCACAAGTAATTATTTCTTTCATATTAGCCATTTAGTTGGAACTTTCTATTTGGTATGAACACTTGTTTCTTGGTGTAAGTATATGTATATCGACATATTCACTTTATTGATCCTATATTTATCTATACATACAATTACACTGTTTTCAGTTGTAAAGTGTGTTCGAAAACGGATCCGTTTTGGAGTAGGCCCTGACACAAAAAGGTTTCCATAAAATTGGCCACAGTATACTCAACAATACAATGAAACAACAAATAGGTCAGGTCAGGGTCACACTATTTGTTGTTTTGTTTTACAAAGAGGTTTTTCTTACCTTAATCTACTCTTTACAACTGACACCTCTGGATTTTGTTAGATTAGGACAGTTGTTGTCAAAACATTCAAGAAGGTTAATAAAATAAGCACTCACTTTATCGACATTTTTATAAAACACCATTCCATATCCCATTTCAGATGTTTTCGAATTCAAGTTGGCTGTTATTCTTTCTGATTAGTCTGATCAATTCTACATGAAAGCGGTCTCCTGCGTTTTTCTCTTCGGAAGCATCATTTCCGACCAAAAAAATATATCAATTTAACAAAATAAGCGAATAATAGGTATTTATTTTATTTTGAAAACAGAAAATATCAGAGTGGATCAAGATAAAATATTTTCTATTTAAAATATTTGGTTTTATATTCCATTAAGACAATATGATAAAATTGGACATGGAAAAAAAACAGGAGTAAAAACCTGCTAAAGACATGGAGTACCCATTTCGCTTTTATTGGAGCTCATCTGCATCCCCTATCAACAAGTGCAATAAGTAGCTGGGTGATTTTGTACTAAAGACGGGGATTTTCACTTGCGGGTAGGGCATACCGATGAGCTCCAATAAAAGCGAAATGGCTATCCATGAGTTCAGCAGTGTTTTTCTCCTGTCTTGAGTATTAGATCCAGTATTTGCAGAGTATTCAGCGAGTGCGGACGTGCACCGTGACAGTAAAGTAAATACCAACAAACAAATAATTATATTGAATTCATCTGGTGGTCATTTATTATTAAGATGGCACCAGAAACAAGAGCACAAAATAGTGATGTTGTACTAAGTTTCATAAAAAGTGAAAGTTTTGAGAGGATAATTAGCAGAATAGTAACCTCTAGAACAAATGAATTGATGAAAAAAATGGAGAATCTCCAGCAAGAAGTTGTAATCCTAAGAGAGAGTAACATACAAATGTTGCATTTGTTGACAAATCAGTCAGGAATATGTGAGGGAAGATTTACTAGCAGGAAAACTGCTGTTAATAAAAGTAATAATGTTCAAGGTACAAGTAATTTTAATAATTCGTACTCGTATAGAAATGCTCTACAGCAGCAGGCTTCATACGAATCCGATAAGGCAGATAACAGCAGCGTGAAAAGTGATAAGACATTGTTTGTAAACAAAACTATAATTAAGAATAAGGCTACTCCGGAAATGAAAAAGTCGAAATATGCTGAAAATCCGTTAATTGAAATTACTAGCGGAGCAGAGGATAGATGGGAACAACCTAGAAGAAGAACGCGAAAATCTATAAAAGCAGTTTATGGAAATGGAGAGGAAAATGGGCCTGTTCAGGGGGTTATAAAAGGTGTAGACTATCATGTATATCGATTAAATTCCAATACAAAAGAAGAAGATTTAGTAAATTATATTACGGCTAAAAATATACACGTAATAAGATGCGTTAAAATGCAATCGAAACATCCTAATGAATATGCTTCATTCAGAGTTTCAATACCGCAGGACCAGGTTGAATTATTTTTGAAACCGGAAACATGGCCCAAGTACGTTTGCATCAACCGTTTTTTTCAAAGATTCCAAAAGAAGATAGAAGTGGGAACGTAGATGGGTCTCATCTTGTTTTCCCTTTGAAGACCTCATACGCAAGCAATAAAGAATTCACAGTCATGCATCAAAATCTGCAGTCAATTGGAACATCTGTAGATATTTTAGATTCTTTTCTTGAAGAAAATCCATGCAATGTTCTTCTAGTTTCAGAACATTGGAAATCCAAAGAGCAATTGCCTGCCTACAATATTCATGGCATGGATCTCCAAGCTAGCTTTTGCAGAGACGCAGGAAGTCATGGAGGGGTAGCTATATTTTCGGGAGAGAATACTGCAGTAAAAGACCTTGAAGTAATTAATAACCTGAGTGAAGTGAATGCCTTTGAATGTGCCGCAGTGGAAATACTTAATGGGGTGATGAAAGGTGTAGTGATAGTAGCAATTTACAGAGTACCAGATGACACTAATCTTAATATTTTCTTTGAGAGGTTGCAGATACTCCTCTCATTATTCATAGATAGAAATGAAACTTTTTTAATAGGAGGTGATTTCAACATAGATTTTAAGAATGAGAGAGATTTAAAAACTCAAAAGTTTTTGTCACTCATATCATCATTTAATACCATACCACTAATACAAGAATACACAAGGATAACAGATTCTTCCAAAAGTTGTATTGACAATTTTCTAACTAACCTACATAATATTAATTTTATACCTAAGGTAATCGAATTACATGTATCAGATCATAAGGCGCAACTGTTAATAATTAAAAATATAAAAGACAATTCCAATAAAATAAAAAAGGTTAGAATGTTTGATGAGGGCAGTGTGACGAACTATCTCGAAGATCTTAAGAACGTTGAGTGGCATCATGTTTTCAATACTAGAGAAAACGACGTCAATAACCAATGGAGTAAGTTTATGTTTTCATTTAATTCTCTATTTAATACTCACTTTCCCTTAAAAGTTGTAAATAAACTTCAAAAGAGAGATAAATTCCTAAATAGTCCTAAAATTGTTAAATGCAAATCCCACCTAAGTACGTTGTCAGTAATGTTAAAATATAACAACAATTATAAGGCTTTGTATAATGTTTATAAAAGAAAACTATCTACTCTAATACAGGAAGCAAAACGAGAATATTTTGGCTCGAAAATATCTAACTCAGATAATATTGGTAAAACGATTTGGTCTATTATTGATCAGGTTAGTAATGGTGCACGCAAATGCAGACAGCCAGTTATAGACGTTGGTGATTGCCCTTTTACCATGTCAAATAAATTAAATCGTTACTTTGCTGAAGCTGCTAACTTATTGTTACAGAATCGGCAGGGGACTTATCAGGTTGCTGACCTTCCCGTATTTTTGCATGAGAAAACGTTGAAATTTGATGGGGTCTCTGAGGATGAGGTTGGTGCTGTCGTCAGTACTTTGAAAAATGGGGGCAGTGCCGGTACCGATGAGATTCCATCACTCATCATAAAAAAATCTATAGAACATATTATTAAGCCACTTTGTTGGATTATGAACAATTCTCTCAAATATGGCATCTTCCCGGAATCGTTGAAATCTGCCCTAATTGTCCCTGTACATAAAAAAGGCAACACGAATGATATTGAGAATTTTAGGCCCATAAGTCTACTATCATCTTTCTCAAAAATTTTCGAAAAAGTGATATCGTCTAGATTGTTGAATTTTTTTGAAGAAAATAAACTCCTTAGTAAACACCAGCATGGATTCTTGAAAAATAGGAGCGTGGAAACTGCTCTATTTGAATATTTAGGTGAAATTTTAATGGCTGCGGAAAGAAAAGAGTTAGCACTTGGTGTTTTCTTAGATCTTTCTAAGGCATATGATTGTATAAATCATACTTTGCTATTCAAAAAGTTAGAATGTTATGGTGTGGGTAATGTGGAGCTCCAGTGGATCAGATCTTTCCTGACTGGGAGGTGTCAGGCTGTCAAGCTAGATGCTGCAGGGAGCAGTGCTGTATCGGATAAGATATATAGCACTCGCGGTATTCCCCAGGGAAGTGTTATCGGTCCTCTGCTGTTCAACATCTACATCAACGATCTCTGTGAAATATTCAGTGAGGAGAAACATATTATAATAAAAAATTATGCAGATGACACTTCCCTAATAATTAGGGCACCTGATTTGGAATCATTGCAGTCTGGGGTCAAGTCTGCGCTTGAGAGAGTGCAGGATTGGCTAAATGCGAATGATTTGGTTCTGAATGGAAGAAAGACCAAGTTGATTTTATTCACAACAAAAAATAACCCTAATATTGGTGGATGTGACGGAGTTAGTATCAATTCTGAATACGTCCAACTTGATACACACACAAAACTATTAGGTATACACGTAGACAACTTACTTAGCTGGAATGTGCATGTACATGAATTGTCAAAGAAATTGAACAGTATTGTTTATAGCATGAGAGTGATGAAAAGGTATTGTAGTTTTGAGGTACTGAGAACTATTTATTTTGCTTATTTTATATCTAGAATGAAGTTTGGCATAATTTTTTGGGGTGGCGCAGCAAGCTCCAATAAGATTTTTGTTATTCAAAAGCAGGCATTTAGAATCTTAAATGATTTGTCATACAGAGAATCATGTAGGGGTACATTCAAGACGAAGAAATATTTAACATTTACGGGTTACTATATTTTCGAGTGCCTATTGTTTAATTTCAAATATAGAACTTATTTTTCATCTTTTCAAAATAACCATGACTATGGTACACGAAATTATGGCAATTACAATTTTCCAATACATAGATTGAGTTTGTATGAAAAAGGACCAAGTTACATAGGTATGAAAATGTTCAATCTACTTCCTATGTATATAAAACAAATTGCAGACCTAAAAATGTATAAAAGAGAAGTTTTTAATCTATTGATAGACATCGAACCATATTGTCTGGAAGAATTTATTAGTCATAGAAGAAATATTATGGGCGATAGTATCTAAAATGTGGCTTTAAGTATAAAATTTGTTTTTTTTTTTGTTTTTCTTGTAATGAATTTATTTGATTATTATTGTTCGTGAAGCTAATTAGAGTGCTTCTCAAATAGAATGACTGACGTATTTCGACCCACTATTTTGTAATTGTGGCTGTTTGAGGTAAATAAATTATTATTATTATTATTATTATTATTATTATTAGATCAAGAAATAACATGAGCCTAGGACCCACGAATTTTCTTTCTAAAATAAGAAATCTCAATTTTTCATTTTTTTTTTCAGGATATTTCAGCAACGACTGAAAGTAACCTGATTTTTTTTCAGGTTCTTATCAAGCATAAAATTGGTGCAACTATTCTCTAATCATACCTACTTATATCGCCAAGTAGCAAAATAAGTCTTATAAGAGTTGTTAGAACTGCTATACAACAAATGTTATGGAACTATGAAAATCGGATAACGCGGTTAAATACTGCTATACAATGTCTATACAACCAAAAAGGACCCATTTTTATAAAACATTTTGATTCTATATGGGTTCTGTTATAACGGTATTATATGAACCTTATAACACAATCTTACATTATACTTATAAAATTGCTCTTTAAAGGTCTTGTAGGGTTTACTTATACGACTATTTCTTGTACTTACGCACTTAAATGTTCTAATGTCTTCTAACTGCTAGCAAGCTAAGGCAAGCAATGTCAAGTCGCGACGTCATATTGGCGTTATTCGGTGAAGTCATTTTCTTTTTTGTTCGAATAAAGTATAAAATTTTTAAGATTTTTTTTATAGATTGCTACCTTGATTTTTTTAATAGCGAATGACACAAAAAACAATATGGCGGCCATAAGAAAAACAAAAGTTGACTATGAAAACTCTGCGATCTAGTAGTCCTTGAAAATTTTGGCAATAACAGAAGATAGCTCTTGATGACTTATGTAAATCTACAAAAATATTTTTTGATTTCTTTTCGATTATTAAAAAAATATGAATGAAATAAGAAATCTCCATTTTTAAGCTTTTTCAGGATATTTCAGCAACGCCTGAAGTCACGCCATTCAGAGAAAGTGGCCTCGTGCAGTTTTATATGCTTGAGGCATCGACTTTTCGTCTGGCATATTGTAACGAAGATCACCCTGGCCCGTTGCTCTGTGGCGAAAAGCCACCGTGTGATCGTCTATTTACCTCTGGGTTTTCCCTAATAGGACCGCTGTGTTTTCCTACGTTGTGTTTACCGTAATTACCGTAGTCACCCCTGGTCTTTGATTGAGGTATGCCAGGATTACTATGGCCGAAACGGATGCGCAAAAGAACCTACTATGACTCATTGTGTCACGGTTGATTGGGATTTCCCACAGAAGAGCGGGGAAGTTTACTAAGACTTGTTGTTTACTGTGGACTTCCTGTCAGGGAGTTTAAAAGCGAGTGATGAGCGAGAGAATTCGTTTGCAAGGGCGTAAAATGGTGAAGGGCGAGATGGGCTGTGATTTTGCAAAGAGAGTACAAAAAAATGGAAAGCGAAGATAGATCCCTATTAGCATAGAGAGCATAAAAAAGTGGAAAACGAAAATAGATATATTTCATATATCTTTCACACTTCTATCTATTTCAAAAACCACTCTTTTGCACACCTGTGCTTTCTTATTATTTCGTTTTGCTTTTGTTTTGGTTTACAGATGACCCGGTATATTGCGGGAATGTCTTATTATTTCGTTTCGCTTTATTTCGGTTACAGACTATCCGGTATATGCGGAAATGTCTGTGTGATTCACCTATTCAACGATTTTCCTTGCCTAATTTCCTTTTTCTAGATTCTTTGATCTCACTTCAAGCGACGGCTTGAATTAATTAAAGAAGACAACCATGTTGGTTACAGACGACCCGGTATATGGCGGGAATGTCTGAATGATTTACCTATTCAACGATTTTCCTTGCCTAATTTCCTTTTTCTAGTCTCTCTGATTTCACTTCAAGCAACTGCTTGAATTAATTAAATAATACAACCACTTTGGTTACAGACGATCCGGGATATAGCGGAAATGTCCGTCTATTACCTATTCGATGATTATTGAATTCTCATTTTGTATTTTAATGAGCTTTACTCGTTGACTCGCTCTTCCTTTCATTTGAGAATTTTTATGAGCGTTTATTGTTGTGGGCTTTAACCTGATACACAGGCACACTCCACCCTACTTTTATGACCACTTGTTGGTTAGTCGAGTTTCTAGCTTGGCCTGAATGTCGAGAGCAGCGTTGCCATGTTTGTTTGATTTCTACCTCCTCTTTAAACATTATACGAATTTCTTTCCAATTTGCTTTTCTCAATCGTGAAAGGGGTTTTCCTGAATTAACGTCATACTCATGATAGTTGTTTTAACTCATTTTGTTTATTTGTTGTGTTGTCGTTTTGCCTCACTGGGCTACCTTTATTTGGCCACTTTTGGACCGTCAATACCTATTTGCCCTGCGGCTACCTTTTTGTTCTACCTGGCCTCGTAAGGCGATGAGTCAATATACCTTATCATTTCGAATACGACGTTCTCTGCAATTCGCAGTTTTGTTTTGCTATTTTAAATGTGATGACCAACTGACCAAACTAGGCCGCTATTCTAAGATTATTCCGCAGGCTTGCCTGGGTATAATAATTGGATGCTGGAATTTTTACGAATACCTATTCTGGAGCCGGCTTGTTTACGGATATCGAGACCAACCATCGATTCCACCGTGGTCCAAGGTTTTTACCCCTAACACCTGTTTAGAAAGCAGATAACTCAGTCCAGACTGGCAATAACATTTTATAGCAATTTTCTGCGGAGTTTGTTTTTAAATTTTGAATGGAGTTGACATTCGTATGATGTGCTAAAGGAGTTTTAGTTTTGATTGATTTTGAATGGCTTTTCACATACTCGAGACTAATTTGTTTTTGGTTGCTTTGAATTCCTATTTGCGGAATTGCTTTTAATGATCCTAGCTTTATTCCTGATATGTGAGGGCGGTTATTACACCTGACAACCTTGTTTTGGTTTACTTTTACTCTGTCCTACTCTGAGGGTGCTTTTAAAGAGTCATACTCTTTACTGGTCCAACGGAGGTCTTCACCTGGACATCGAGGTGAATGCCTCCCCCATGTGGTAATCGAGTACCTATTATAACTCCTAATTGGGTGTTGTAATGAAATTAGTATTTCCTGATAATATTTGCAAAGTAGCAGATGCTACATCTGACAACGCTGCCTTGTTCTATCTAGACCTATGCTAACCGGGGGTGCTCCGCTATGTGATCTTCATTTATGGTGCAATACAATAGTTATGGAACTCCTCTCACTTTCTAACATCGTATATTTAAAAGGACTGCTTCCTGCCTAACCATCTGCGCTAAATAGAAACTCGGACTCTTCGAAGAATAGGATGATTGAATCATGGGCCGTTTTGTTTACAGATTATTAATTCCTGACCTGGGTCTGTTTTCTCTCCTAGCTCTATCTCGATTTCCTATACCGGGATGAAGTAGGTACCTAATATTATTGGTGCTGCCGTCTGTTTCCTTACTAATTGTTTTGCTTGATTTAAAATGGGACCTGCACACGTGAATGTTGCGAATCACGGTTTGATTATTTATTTATGTGAATTTTGTTTTGAAGAGATCTTCCCTAACTGGTTGTATGTGGAAATTCAACTGGCGTTGGTGGGAGTTTATGAATCAGTATTTATTTCTTGATTTGGATTTCATTTGAAGAATGATTTGTTCTAACTGATTGTATGTGGAAATTTCCCTAATCGTAAAGGAAAGAGCGTATGGAGTGCATAGAATCTACCATCTCGTTTACGCTCCTTTTGGATAGGAAAATTCACGGTTTTTCTGGGTTGATTGGTTAGGAAATTTGTAGCGAGTGCATAGAAACTACCATCTCATCTACAAATTTGGTTGAAAGAATGGCAGACCTGGAGTGCGCTAATAAAAGCCATCTCGTTGATCTTCCAAGCAAGGGTTAAGGAATATGACAGAGCTCGATCGAAGTCTGATCTCACTCTGTTCTCCGCTGTGTTAAGACGTCTGCTTTTATAGAAGCGGTGGTCCGCTTTCTAAACACCACGCAACAATGCACCTTATTGACATTGTCTCATGCCGTGATTTATTTCTTAATCGTATTTCCCTCGTCTTGAAACTTGGCGAGTTGACCTCGCGGCTACCTTACTGAATTGTCCTAAACCTGAACTACCTAAATTTTCCTTCAAATCGGCCGACGCGTTCTGCACCTTTCCATTGTGTCTAGTTATTATAATTGCACCGGCTTAACTTTCATTTCGCGTTTTCTCCTACTTGCATTTTCGGGACCGCAGCGAATTTTCGGCTATTGCAGTTTATCAATTCGCCCTATCTATCGGTGTAATTTTCATTATCGTAGGTATGATACCTAACGAGTTACCATTGTCTCTGCAAAGGCTTATTGTTAAATTCTGATTTCACATTCCTTCACCCGGTCTGTTTCTAGGTCAGCTGAACCTTTCAATCGGCGCGGGGTGTATTCATAGAGGCATCTGGCAATATTTATCTACCCTTGCGGTGGCCGTCTCTTCTATGTTGTTAAAAGTGCTGGGACTCCACTAGCTAGAGCGCTTCTATTTTATGAATATTTAATGAGCTGACGGGAATCGTTTACTTGATGTAACGGCGGGTGGCTGCGTTTTAATTACCTTACCTAATTCTTGCACTGTTTGCTTTTTCGATTTGGGCTGATTTAATGAGGCCGAAGGAAATATTTTCCTTCTCATCCTACCTAGGTGCGATCCATTTCAATATAAAGCATATAATACTGCACGAGGCCACTTTCTCTGAATGGCGCGAGTTGCCGTCAGGTCGGTAGTTCCGTCATCCATCGGTAGATGTAGCGATGTTCTCCGGGTCACTGTGAACCAGATGAACGATTTTAATAACATCTCGAGATCGATGGCAGTCTACAATTTCATCCTCCAGATGTATCTATTTGATGTAACACACTGATGAGCTCATAATAAGAGCGAAACGGTCCGTCTGTGATTTCGAAGGATTATTTGGAAGGCTGTGTTTTGTAGACTGCCAGAGAGCTCGAAGAGCCAAGCCCGTTATTATTATTATTTTGTGTTTTTATACAACGGCTCGTTTATAATATTTTTCCAAGTATAAATATGTAGGTAGTTATATTCAAAACTCCCCCGTCTATGAGATCCCCTCATCGTGACACACGTGACGTCTTTGCACCGAATAAATTACACTAAAATTGACTAGATGACAATAATACAAACGCCTCGTCCAGTATATCTCGTAAAGTTGTTATAGTTATCATAGGTAAAGTACCTACCTATCAAGAAAATTACTGTATTTTTAATGGAAATCATTAGTAAAAAAAAATTTAGTCCCTAATTTTTGAATAATTATCCTTGTAATATTTTCATTAGGGACCAATGTGGCAATGTTGGTTGCACTGTTTGGTTGAAAAAGCCCCGACACCGACTTGAAACGAAACAGCACTAACAGCAGGGCTGTTAATAATTCCACTGTACACATAGAGTCAGGTCAGAACTCTAACCCACGTACTAATGTTGTTCTAAAATTGATGGAGCTATAGGTTCAATATATTATTGTTAAACAACAATTACTGTTAAGATGGTCAAGATAATAAATGTTAATTATTATCTAAATGCTAATGATGCATGACTGCATGATAGCAGGTTTTGCAGGTTACAAATTGAACTGCATTAGTTATAAGTGCAGAAAATTACAACGTTTTTGTGCCAGAGAACGTTAGGTACTTCCATTTCATAAGCTGTTTATAAGTAGTATGCAATTTACAGAGACAATGTATTGGTTATAAAAGTATTTTATAATGCTGTAATTGTTGGCTTAAAGAACGTTTCTATAAATTTGCTTTAAGCAACTTTAACAGAAGATTTATATCATATCACTTCAATGCAACAGTTATATAAGGGATACATTGTAACATTATGCAGTAGGCTTACAACTCTAATATAATTTTAATACAAAGGGTCCTAAAATATTTTTTTGTACAACTGCCATTAAAAGTCACACTTTTAACGACAGCTGACTGTGTTAAAAGTGATTGTTTACATGGAAGCGTGTTAAAAATACTTTTAAAACTAGTGTTAAAAATATTTTTAACACTAAAAAGTAATTCTACACTGAGAGAAGTAATAGTTTAATCCTAACTAGCCCATGTTATGATTAACTAGGCGCTAGTTTCGATTCTGCCTAACTAATATTAGTTTGCAATCAACGCGATTTTAGTTTGAGCAGATGTGTTTACCACAAGTCCACAAGAGTTAAATATAAAATTTACCATAAAGTTTTCGTTTATATTATCATGAATTTTCTCGTGTTTTTCATAAACATGTTGATTTTTGTATGTATACCATGTAAGCTTTTCATAAATAAACACATGTTGTATGGGAATCAATGCATTTTAAGGCCCGGTTACACGGTCCGTGGTTCGGCGAACCTGTCTCGACGAGCCGCGAACCACGCACCGTGTGACATAGGTGGCTCGCTATGGGCTCGCGGTTCGTAGTGTGTGGTTCGCCGTATCCATCGGGAGTCGGTAAATTTGCACAGAACAAAGCGGGCGAACCGACAGGTTCGTGTAGATTTGTCGTCGGTTCGTGCTGGTTCACCATGTTGCGAACCAATGCTCAGTTTTGCAATTTATTTTATGCCAATAATTGAGTCTTGTATTACATGCAGGCGGGAATTAAAATGTAATCTTCGATAGTTTGGTATTTGAAAGCAAGTCTTTGTACACTGCTTTTTATTGCTATAATCTTGATTGATTCCGGGAACTTGTGCCGTGGTCTATGGAAATTTTCTCCGAATAGACATCATCGACGATTACGTGTACACTGATAACTAATTCATTCTTGGACATTTATTTATAAATTTCAATAGCATCACGATATAAATGGGTGTAGTAGTGTGAAGTAGTGGACATGACTTTCGTCTCTTCAAAGCAAATGGCATGGTGATCTGAAGCACGGCGTACTCCGCGACAGCTAACTTGTCATTCTGGCCCAGCCGGCAGTTTCTGTTCTGTACGGTCACGCGGGTGTTGACGTTACGTTTAGTAGTTCCGATGTATGCGTACAAACATCGGAACTACTTCAGGATCATCATGTCATTTGCTTTGAAGAAATTAAAATCGCTGTCCACTACTTCACACTACACCCGTTTACATTGTTAGTCTATTAAAACTTATAAACATCCAAATAATTTTAATTGGCAGGAGGAAGGAATGAAACTTCCGAGGATTTCGTATCCGGCGTTAAGTCACACTCAAAAAAGTCATCGTCTGATTCAGAAATCTATGACATCGGAGAGATCGGCCGTTGCTACAGTGCAGATAGCTAGCGGAGGGGGTATGACGTCAGCAAACCATCATCCTATAAAAAGTAGCGCTCTTCCAGCTGTCAAGTCATGTCCACACGTGTCCAGCTGTCTACACGTAACCGCTGATGATGTCTAGCGCATCTGTAGACGGAACGTTCCGAGCAAATCTCCACGAACCACGGCACAACAGCACGGAATCAATTACGATTTCATTATCAAACTTGCTTTCAATAAAACAAACTAGGTTCCATGTTGTCTCCGCGAACCGATTGCGAAAGACAACTAAACGATCCACGCACTGTGTGACCACCCCCGGTTCGCTAAAGTGCGAGTCTCTGCGGACCACGCACCAGTTCCGTGGTTCGCCGAACCACGCACCGTGTAACTGGGCCTTTAGTCAGTAACTTTTTTTCATTTCTGATAAATGATAACTGTTTATGATCAGATAATATTGCAAAATCAGAATGTTGATTGTACATAATATTGCTTTGCTATAAGTGCATTATTGCTTTATCATAAACTAAATATCTCAGTGGACACATGACAAAAGTTAGCCATTAATTTTTTGGAAGTTTAAGCTAAGTTAAGTTTATTAATGATCAGCACCTGCATTATAATCAATAATTATCATTAGTTGTTCAGGAAAAAATTATTAGTTTATTGTTAAAATGCATGGTTTATTAATACCACCTGTTTTTTTTATTATTTCGATGAAGGGGATCGGGATAAATTAAAAAATCAAAATAAGCATATTTTAATTTATTCAAAATTATTTAACCTTTTAACCCAACTTTTATACAATAGTTATTTTATAACTTTTTATTTATGTAAAAAAAAAATTTACATAAATTAACATAAATCAAAATGAAAATTTATCCAAATTCGAATACAAAAAAAAATAAATAACAGTATTTTATATACTTAATAAGAAAATTACAAAACATAGGTACCACTTTAATAGCAATTATTTTTTTATTTATTTTGAGAATACCATTTAAAAGCGAGATATCTGAAACTGGAATGAAATATTATGGTAATTCAATTCACATTTAAAAATTAATTTAAATTACCGAATTAAATGGTTCTTCTGCAAAATCAAATAGGTAACATTATTTTTCTAACAAAAAAAAATATATCTAAAATATAATGAATTATTTTTAATTTATTTTTCTTCCACATAAGCACTTAATAATTCAGCATTATCATTATTTTCAAATGCAGCATTACTTACGGATAATTTCCATTTAAAAAATGTATGTGTAGTTATATGTCAACTAAATGTGCCTGGCATGTGGAGTCCAGCAAGCCCTTTAATTGATACACTGATAAAATTGCTTTGCCTATACAGGTTGACTGTAGTAATGGTGGTGCCTGGTTCTTGAGTTGTCAAGTATTCAATACTGGTATTATCTGAACCCACTTGCACTTTCTATCGGTGTAATTCCAATTATTCTGTAAATTAATTCATTTGTAATTTTTATATAAATTGCTGTAAAAGATTGCGTGCATGTTGCGGCTATGGTCTATACACAGGTATACTATTTTTAGTAGATATACTTTTTTTCAAAATCGGAAACAACTTTTTTTATATTACCGTATGTTGTGTTTGCCTTCGCAACATAGGGATTTTGAATTCATTGTTATTTACCAAATATTATTCACGTTGTACAACAATCACAAGAATGAAAGGTGTCTTAATTCTGACTTCGAGTTACACTTATTCTTTTTTATTTGCTAATATTTTGATTGCTGTACGTATTTATTATAACAAATAAGTGTTCATAAATTAAAAAAAAAAACTTTATAAGCTAATATAACATCAAAAACTTTATAATAATTAGATTAACACAGATTTTTTGGATAAAAATATACCGTGAGCTAAGATAAAGCTCATCTCTACAATAGAGTGTGAACTGCGTACCTTCCTCTGGTGGAATGTATTAATGCAACGAGTGTAATACTTACTTACCTGCAAAAACGGAACACATGTATCCAAAACCCCATTCTTGCAGCAGGTCTTCCATTATTATTTCGTTATTTTCAATAATGCGATCAATTATTAAATCTTTTTCTTTACTTTAACTTTCATATACGCGTGGCGTCACTTCGCGGTGCTTGTTGCTTGTACCATGATGAAATGACGCTGTGCGTGCATCCGCGGCGTTATTGCGCATACAACCGCGGGGAAACCCGCGGTTAGTTATTCCCCAACAAATGTGTTTAACAGCAAACTAATATTAATTTTTCAAAAACATATTCTTTAAGCACAAGAGATGTCCAGTTATTGGCAATATTTCTTGCGGTAAATTATAAAAGTTTAGATTTAAATCATGATTTTCTTCACAAGTTTGCTCTAAATAGATATTTGATAATGATAAAATTCTGTGAGATTCTCTATAAATAATGTTAGTTATAGTGTAAATAATCTCATATTTTGCGTAGACACAAAGCAAAACTTACTGATGAAGTTATATAGTTTGACTGTAAATAATTTAGTTTGTGATGATCAAATTCTTAGTTTGGGATTTTTATTATTTACTGGCAAACTAATCAACTCAAACGAATTTCACGTTTTTTGCAAACTCACTAATAGTTTTAGTGGAAATAAACTCGTTTACTACAAAGGACCCTTATTACAGTTAAACTTCGCATTTCATAAGTAGCGAAGAGATAATGATAAATGCATCACTTCTCTCAGTGTATCTACTTTTTCTGTACTTACATTCTCTTTTTAAACTACATTTTCTCATGATGAAATCAGACAAAATTATAGGTAATGAGATTTTTTCATATTTTTTTTATTACTGGCAAACATATTAATAAAAAATAAGTAGCAGCAGGTACCTAGTCAAGAATTCAAGACAAAAATAATTGTTTAGAAATTGCAAAATAATTATTTTGACGTCTCATTTATTTGTATGCACGCATTTGTTAGTAACCATAGCGTCGGCAACGGTTGCTATGCATAGTACACTTGTACTTATCTGTAATATTTTAAAATACAATAATAATTAGAAGTTGAGTGTCATTCTAAATTCATCAATTTTATTATCAAAATAGAGCAGTTTTACAAAAACCATTGTATGATATTAGTCTTAAAAGTGATTTTATTTTTTCGTGAAATTTGCTAAATTCGCTCCGCTACGCTTCGCTCATTTCACAACAAACCTTTTCACTCACAAAATAAAACTTCACTTTTAACACTAATATTATAAATAGCTATTATACGGAGTTTTATAAATTGCAATACAACCGCAATAAAAACCTTCTTGCGCATCAATCGCATAAATAGTGTATTTTTATGCGATTAAATAATGAATATTTTCTTCCTATTTCTTCTTGTAACGAACATAATGAAAAAATTATCTGCATTTTCTTTTGTGAAAACTCCACCTACGTAAAAAAAGTAATAATCCTTTCATGGATTTGAACACCGTACCATCAGAATACCAGTCAAGAACCTAACAAACTCCACCACCCTGCCATTTGAAATCCATACCGCTGAGCGGGTATGTTATGTATTACATGTGCTTGCTCGGTAGTATCTAGTATACCTACACCACCATCACAATTTTGAATAAAAATTATTTTTAAAACTTGTAATATCTTCGTTATTAACAGACAAATTTGAAAACTTTTTTCACTCGCATGTATGTGACTTAATTGTCGTTGCGCTTGCTCTTCTAATTTTCAGAATCATTCATAATTGGATATGAAAAAATGAATATAAAAAATTCCACTTCCTCCAATCCTGGGTCTGCGCCAAACACTGCAGAATAAAAAAAAAAAAGAAACAAATACCGGAATCTTGAAGATCGTTTCATTTTTGTGCCTGTCGGACAAGAAACTTTCAGGAGTTTGGGGTATGAAGCCTTGAGATTTCTGACATCCGTTGGTCAGAAAATTACGAATGTCACGGAGGAATCCCGTGCGACGTATTTTCTGTTCCAACGTATGAGCATTGCGCTCTACAAAGAAGCAATGCAGCTTCAATGTTGGGAACCCTTCCACCTGGGAGGGAGTTTTCCGAAATTTTTTATTTGTGATTCTATTTTTTTATTTTTTTATTTTTTTTAATATTTATATTGTTTCATGTTTCATGTTTGTAAAAATTTAAAAAATCAAATATAAATGTCACTAATAAAAAAGAAATTGCATCGATTTAATAATTTTAAGTAAGTGAAAGCTAATTTTCCACCAGCGAGGAATATTTATATTATTCGTTAAAAGTACCCATATATGCGAGAAAAAATTAAGATAAGACTTCAAATTATGTGTTGAAGAAAAAAAACTTGTAATGAAGATCACGATGGAGAAAATAAAGGAAGATAAAATGGCCGCGGGTAAAAGGGTAAAAATGTCTAAATTTCTATAGCCGTTATTAAAAGACCAATTTGAAAACTTTTTTCACCCGCATGTAGTTGATTTAATTGTCGTTACGACTGCTCTTCTTATTTTCAGAATAATTCATAATTGAATGTAAAAAAAAAGTAAAAAAAGAAATTGCGAACCATTTCATCGATTTAATAATTTTGAAATAAGTGTAAGCTAATTTTCTACCAGCGAGGAAATTCTTTATTTTTCGTTTAAAGTGCTACATTACTCGAGGCTAATTGAAGTTAAGACTTCAAATTATATGTTAAAGAAAAATTAATTTTAAAAATTTCAACTTTGACGGGGAATCTACTGAAACTCCGGGCCGAAGGCCTGCTGTATGGAGAGCCGAAGGCCCGACGCCGCCGTCAGGCCAAGGTCTCGGAAGAGACCTTGTTTTATTTTACATTATATGATGTTTATTTATCTAAAATTTTACATACACTCATCCTGTAGCTTCAGCTTTCAAGATTAGTAAATGACATTTTTTACTGTTGTGAAACTTTGAAATGACGTTTGATTTTCGTTAATAAAATTTCCGAAAGTTGCGCTTTATTCTACCAATCGCGTCCCTTCAAATTTCCAAAAAACCCGTCCATGAGGCACGGTTTCAGGTCGCAGTTTTCAATCTACGGGGTTGAAATTTTTGTGGAAGTAAGATATCCACAAGGAGTGGTCTGGTACTGTATTTAAGTAAAATCGGTCGAGCCGTTCCAAAATGGCGACTTTTGGAATTTTAGAAAAAATTGCTATTTTTTGAACCCCTGGTTAAGCAAAATAGAAATAAAAGACTTTTTACCCATATTATAGATTGGAAGAAATTTATTTGAAATTTGAGGTAATGCAATAAAATTTGTATTATTTCTATTAAAAAGCCAGTGGCGAGGGTAGGAAAAAGGTAAAAATGACTAAATTTCCGTAACCGTTTATGAGCATAGTTTTCAAAGGAATTGAATTGAAATTTTCACAGTTTAAACAACTACTTATACGCTAATATTGCCTAATATTATGATATACATAAAACAATGAAAAATTTCAGAAAGCCAATTCAAAAATCGGGGAAAATGTTCATAATTGAATCGCATAAAAATGCACTATTTATGCGATTGATACGCAAGAAGGTTTTTTTTTAAATTACATTTCAAGTAATAAATCTTTTGGATCAATGGCAAGGCGGCAGCGCAGTGTGCAATTTTGGCGCGTTACTGACCGTCTATATAAGTAGATAGAACAGCAGTATACGATTATCATTATCGTATACAGCTCGCAGCTTCAAACAAGCAAGGTAAGTTCAAGAGCGGGTCTGGCCAACAGTCCGGTCCAGAAAGAGTTTGTTTTAGTCATTTGCTTTCCGCCCTTTCCCGGCGCTTCACAGGTCGAGTATCGTTTTCCTTTATAGTGAGTGTTGTTCTAAATAAAGCAGATCGGTGCTTGGAAAGATTGAAGCAAAGGACTCGAACGGAGCCAGAAAGTAGTATAGTAGAGACGACTGCCTTATTCTTCTAGTTTTCTCTCTTGTTGCGATTATTCCACTTGGCGAAGTGAAGTTCCCGAAGTGGAGGAGGATGTGTGTCGGTAGGAGGAAAGCCCGGTGAAGGTATCCCGTGACTACTTTGTATTAAATAAAATCTCTAGGCATAATAATATCAAGCTGTACCCAAGGGGGGTAATTTTCCATTAATTAATAATGAAGCTTGCTTGTTTGGTATCTTCAATATATTGACCATCGCTTAATCTTTTGTCTATTATTGCTATTAAATCTTATTATGGTTTCATGGGGATTTCATAGGGAATCGTAATCAACTTTCACCTAACTCACCACTCATTTCGCTTGTATAGGAAGTTATTGCAGGGGCAGGATTTAGCACCAACTTAATAGAATGCATGTAAATAATAATAATAATTTTCATTTCACTACGTTGCATTTTAGTTCTTATCGCGGTAGTTAAGATAAGCGTGCAGAGTCGCACCTTTGCATTTTAATGTTTCTCGCTTATATAATAGTATAGTATGCAGTGTTGCACGATTGTATCATTTTCCTTAACTATTCGAATTGTTATCTAATTAAAATGACTGTTTTATTGTAGCCGGATAAATTATAAAGTTCTGTTACCACCTTTTAAATTAAGCGTGTTCTCCAGCATTAGTTAGGAAATAATTAAAGCCTACTTCCCAACTAAAACTCCGAAATAATAAACACTTTTAATTCCTGGATCGAAATCTTCACTGAGTTATTGCGGGCAATAATTATTACGAATAATACAACACCCTCTGTACCTATATCGCCAAATAATACGTCACTGGAATTTGAACCGTGATAGTTCTTACAAATTCTTTCCATTTTTCTCTAAAATTGACTTAATATTTTTAAAAATTTTTTCGTCATCGTTGGCAATTTTCTTTTACTATACACTGTTCCTAAGAAATCTACTAAGCCTCTCTTATTATCTCTAGTATTAACTCTAAGATTATCTATATTTTCAAAAATTAATTTTTGACTTGCTACGATTTGACGAAATATGAATTCTTAGTGTACTCATATGCCCGTATTCACAAACGATAATTTCCTGAATAATTACGTAATCAATTATCCCCATCTCATTCTATTGCAAAAAAACTGCATATCTCCATCTCACTCATTTAAATAATTACGTAATTATTTAGGAAATTATCGTTTGTGAATACGAGCAATAGTGTATCATAATTCCGTAATTCATTATTATAAATCATATTATTATTATAAGATCATCATATTGATTTTTGAGACTTTTAAATTCATCGAACAATGATTGAAGATGATAAAAGTGAACAAACGTATGCTGCGTGCGTTTAAGTTTTCCAAGTCCTAGGTCGATTGGAAGAACTCCTAAGTTCCTGGTAATATTATTTATTTCTGTCCCTTGTTTGATGGTGGAGGAACCTGAAATTATTTTTGCTTTACTATTACATATCTTTCTTTCTCGGTCTTTTATTATTAGAAACGTGATTATTTTCAAAATTATTCCCATGTTGGGGTAAAATCTTTGCTGTTTTTATAAGTGTATTTTTTAATAAAAAAAAACCTTCTTGCGCATCAATCGCATAGATAGTGTATTTTTATGCGATTCAATTATCAATATTTTCACCGCTTTTTAAATAGGCTTTCTGAAATTTTCCATAGTCAGGTCATATTAGCGTAGTGGCTTACTGAGAAAATTTCATTTCGTTTAGTTTGAAAACGTGCCTTAGAATGAATTTTTTAATTTAACAAAACAAAAAAAATTTTCAAATTTAACAATTTTTTCCTTTTCTTGTGTCCGCCACTGGCTAACTTTACTTAAAAAATACTATTCTTTACACTACTTTTAATAAATTCTAAAAAAGGGAAAGGGGAGTTTTGAAAACCGAAAATTTGAAATTTTAGGGGAATAAACATCATGTAAAAATATTCTAATATCTCCGCCATTTTTCTTATTTGCTTCTTGAAATTTTTCAGAGTTAAGGGTTATTAGTATAGTTGTCTACTGAAAAAATTTCAGTTCAATTCCTTCAAAAATGGCATAAATGATTATAGAAGTTTAGCCATTTTTACCCTTTTCCTACCCACGCCACTGGCTTATTAATGGAAAAATATGCAAAATTTTACTGCACTACCTCAATTTTAAAATAATTTTCTTCTAATCGTGGTAACTTGGTTCAAATTTGTTTTTTCTAACTTGCTTATAGGTATTAGGGGTTCAAAATCTAGCATTTTTTTCTAAAATTAAAAAAACCTCCATTTTGAAACGGCTCGACCGACTTTACTCAAATACAGTACCAGACGAATCCTTGCGGCTATCTTACTCATAAAAAAAATTCAGCTCCCTAGATTGAAAACTGCGACCAGAAACCGTGCCTCATAGACGGTTTTTATTTTTTATTTGGAGGGACACCCTGTAGAAGTAACGCAAGTTTAGAAATTTTTGTTTACCAAAATCAAACGTTATCCCTAAGTTTCACAAGGGTAAAAAATTTCGTTCACCAATCCTTAAATATTAAGCTATAGCAGCGGTTTTAAAATTTTAGAGAAATAAACATCATATAAAATGAATTCGAATGTCTCCGCCATTTTTCTTAGTTACTTCTTCAAATTTTTTAGGGTTTAAGGTTATTAGTGTACTTGCCTGCTGTAAAATTTTGAATTCAATTCCTTCAAAAAAGTGCTCATAAATTGTTAGAGAAATTTAGCCATTTTTACCCTTTTCCTACCCACGCCACTGGCTTATTATAAAAAATAATATGAATTTTATTGCATTAAATCAAATTTCAAGTAATTTTTTTCCAATCCTGTTGATTTGGTTTCAAAGTTTTTTTCCATCTTTTTTTGTTAAACTCTATATATTTCGATCTTAATTTAGATCTTCATCAGGAGAACTGTAATTACAAGAAATCAATATTTAAAAAAAAATCTTAAGATAAATACTTACAACAAAAGATGAAAATAAAATTAGCATCTTTAAAATCTTAAAAATCTTCATAAGGGTAATGTTATCAAAGTTAAAATTTCTGTGTTGTAAATTTATGCCAAAAAACCATTTAATATTTATAAATATTAACATTTATAATATACAGGGTGGTCCAACTTAAAACGTCATGACTTTACCAAACGATAGATAACGTTAAAATAATGCCAGTTTCTCTAATACACCTTATAGCCGGGAAAGCTTTCTTTTCAAGATACAGGTCGTTGAAGTTTTGGGAAAAAAATAATGTTTTGCGAATATTGTCAAAACGGCTGCTTTAAAAAAATTGAAATTTGGCACGCAGCATGAGCTAAGTATCTTTCATGATTTACGGCTTATGGTGATAAATTGCGAAAACCAGCGGCGGAGATATGGGTGTGCCATCGCCCCTTTTCAAAAAAAAAATTTACGCCACAAAGGAGATTATTAAAACGTGATTATCTCGAAAACCACTAACTTTTGAGACTGACAATCGGTATACCTTTTTTTCTCAACATTGATGTAACTTTAATATTTCACAATAAAATGCGCGATAGTCTGAAGGATAAAAAATTTATGTGTTCATTTACGTCGTCAACATGACCTAAGTGGCACCCTCTATAAAATACATCGACACGGGTATCAAATTATTATGATTTCTTATACAGTAAAACATCTATCCCCAAGTTTTCACGTTCGTACCTTTACAATTTTCCAAGATATTTTGAAAAGAAAATTTTTAAATCTCAACTTTGCCACCCTGTATCTTTTTTATTATCAAGATTTTGTTAGAGCAAGTAGTATCAGATCGTAATATTTTTAAGCCAAGAATCTCCCATTTTACCACGGACCATTACTTATGGGACACCCTGTATACATTAAGTAGTTTCAATGTATACAGTCAATAAACCGAATAAACAGCCAAAATATTTATGAAAATCATATAAATGAAATTTGAGAAAACTATTTCTATTTTTTAAGTTATAGGCTTATTAAATTGCTGCGAATTATTTTGACCTGGTGCTAAAACATTTTAATTTCTAAAATTAACATTACCACTGTGATAAGGATGCGGATTATTAACACGTTGGCTACCGAGGCTATAGGGAAGTTTCTGCTCTTACATACCACATGTATTGTATCTTGTATCACCGGTGACCAAACGTATTAGTTCACATGTACACCAAGCGTATCACCGGTGATATCCTGTATAGTTTTATTCAAATGAATGACAAAATTCACTGGGACCTAGGAGCGGGCTCATGGTTATAGCTATGGTACATAAGGTAACCAACTAACATATAGACAAAGTGGGGATCACATGTGATTCACCTAGATCAAGTTATGCATGCTAAAGTAATAAGACTCGTAAAATTTTGTGTTTCTGGTACTTGAGAATTATGTGGAAAGTTTGTTAACTGTAGCTGTCGGAATGATTTTGATTTTGCTGAGAAATTATTTTTTTGTTGATAATTTGGATTCTGATTTATTTTATATTTTTGTAATTTTTCTTGATTAGCTTCAATTTGGAAATCGTTAGTCAGCATATTTAAAGCAGAATTTAAATCAGGTGGATTATTTGTTCTCGCATTAAAGATTCAATTGGTTCTTTAAACCGCGAAGTAACATCTGCAACCAAGTACTCTGAACTAACCGGATAAATACTGTTCGCGTATTTATCTCATAATGTGCAGCTAAATGTGATTACCTACTTGCATATTTACAATATGTTGAACCCGGTTGGAGAAGTCAAACGCGGATTCATTTCCTTGCTTAAGTTCTATCATTTCTATGTTTAAAACATATGCATCGCGTTTATCTGCGTAAGCATTAAGTAATGATGTTTTAAGATTTAATGTAACAAGAGAAATATTAATTGCAGCTTCTCCTGTGATTTTAGCCAGGATGCTTGACACAAAATATTTATTTTGAAAATCATTATCATCTGCTAAATTATAAAATTTGGTAACTAATTTTTCACAAACCTCTAGAAACCTTGGAAGTAATTGTTGTTCTCCGTGAACTTCTGGGGTCATACTTAAGTATTCTTTCTTTGAAACTGGGACAACCGAATTTATATCCCCTAAATCGGTTGGCTATCCTACCGACTGCGCCACTTATATTTTGATATGCCGTTGATAGAGGTTTTTAAAAAAGAAATCTATTCAAAAAGTTACATCTGTTCAGTACGGATTACAATTCTAGACTAAATTATTATTAAATGCTAAATTACACAGTTGCATTACACACAAGTCCCTGACCAAGTTCCTTGACTTATTCACTAGAACTATACACATCATCAGGAAATATTAGAATACTGCTAATGTTGGTGTCATATTCTAGGTGGATGGAACTATAGCGTATATATATATACCTATATACATAACACATTCAACTTCTAGGCACTTTGGTACTGTGTCTCTATCTTGCTATATAGTTGGTGATACCTAAGTGACTTCTAGTAATAAATTTGCGCAGACATGACGTTAAAGAAAGTCATCGATTTTAAAAATATGGAACCTTTTCATTTATCTTGGACTTTTCTTGCGTGGCACTTTGCATTACCTCCAGCAGACAAAAAACCGCAATCAGTCACACGTCGTTGGACTAAAGCGGTGATACTGATTTTGGGCAATATTTTATTTTCATTTATACCTTTAGGGTACCTCTTTATTGAAGAAATTAGACGTAAGTATACCAATTAATATAATTACTATATTAGGTACCTACCCAGTAATAGTTATTTTTTACTGGCATCCTATATAGTATCCTATATCTTCATTTAATAACTAGGAGGAGTAAATTTAAATAAACCGCCAAAAAAAGTCGCTTCTCATTGGTGAATTCATAGGCAAAATTACACCCAGCAAAATTTGTACAGGAAATTGAATTTATGCAACACTCAACACTACAGAGACGCGCTTGTTTTTTTATTGTTACCTAGGTCATTGTTTAAGTTGTCAAGTCGGATGTTAAACATCAGTAGTTATTAATCAGTTATTTCCAAAACCCTATAATTTCTTCTTCAATAAGTTCTTAAAAGTTATTTCAAAACAAAATAAGTTCTTTTTGAAGCCCATTCAGTTCTTTTTAGACACCAGATATCCTTTTGAGAAAATTATTTTTGGCTTTGCATTTTCATCCTGCAAACGATTTGAAGTGCCATTATGGATAATCCTACATCCAGTACAAGTGAGAGGATGTCTCCTCCAAAGAAACGTTCCCGTTTAAATTTAGGCCGTATGTCTGTCAATGAAAAACAGTGCATTTTGAATATGTATAAACAGCAGTTGAACGACGAGCGATATAAAAAGATCAGAGTAACTGTATTGAAAATTTCCAAGTCATTGGGTGGGTATATTTCTATTTTATATTTTAGAACTTCATTTTATTAATTGAAGTGATGTATTAGGTATTGCGGTGTCCACTGTGTACCGCACCATTAAAGAATGCAGAACAACTGGAACAGTTAACGATTCTGCAAAGTGTGGTGCTGGTCGACCTGCTGTTGTTAAAAACTTCGATGAAGGAACGAAAAATTCTGTCAGGCAACTCGTTCATGGATTCTTTTTTAGAAACGAATTACCCACAATCGACAAAGTTTTAAGTGAAATAAAGAAACGATCAGATTTGCCAGAGATGTCCCGTTCATCATTGTATACATTTCTCAAGTCACTTAACTTCAGGTAAATTATAGATATACAGCTTAAAACTTGGCTACATCTTGCTCATGCATGACTGTATAGATAACGGTCTGTGTCCACATTTTTTAACTGAAGATAAGTACCTATTTACATATTACATGATGTAAATTTTCAGATACTTGAAAAGGAATCGCAAGAGTATTTTAATTGAACGTGATGATATTGTCAGGTGGAGACGAATTTATCTAAAATCAAATAAGCAGTACAGAAATGCAGGCAGACCTATATATTACCTCGACGAAACATGGTTAAATGAAGGTCATACAAAACCAAAAATATGGGTGGATGCAACGATCAAAAGCAAGCGTCAGGCATTCATTGAAGGGTTATCCACAGGATTGAAAAATCCTTCTGGAAAGGGGAGAAGACTTATAATATTACATGTAGGATGTGAATCTGGTTTTGTGGAAGATGCACTGTTGATTTTTGAAGGGGAAAAAAGCGGAGACTACCACGAGGAAATGAATTCTAATGTTTTTGAGGAATGGTTTTCAAGACTTTTAAATAAATTGCCGAATAATGCCATTATTGTTATGGACAATGCGTCATATCATAGTCGAAAAATAGAAAAAATCCCAACATCTTCGTCAAAGAAAGTTGATATGCACGAATGGCTTCGATCAAAAAAAATTAAATTCGATGCAGATATGGTTCGTTCTGAATTATTACATTTGATTCGTCAGCATAAGGACCAACATAATTTATATGTAACGGACGAATTGGCAAGAAGTTGCAATAAAACTGTTTTAAGACTACCACCTTACCACTGTGGAGTTAAATCCAATAGAACTGATTTGAGCTCAAGTGAAGGGTGAGGTAGCAGCGAAAAACAAAACTTTTAAATTACAAGATGCCAAGCAACTGTTCATAGAAGCACTTGCAAACGTTAGTCCTACTCACTGGAGACACTGCATTGAACATATTAACAAAGAAGAAGAAAAAATGGACAAATTAGATGGTATTGTTGATGATTTAATCGAAATCGAACCAATTATTATTTCACCCAACGATCATGATTCAGATACTATTTCATCTGAAGATGAAATGACCTGACTTTTCACCTGTTTTCTGTCGACTTTTCAAGATTTCTTATAAAAAGGGAATAGGTATTTCCTTCTTTCACTTAATAAACTGGGAGATAGCAGCGACAGACTAAAGAAACACTTAACATTTCACCAAATGCAGTTGCATCAAGAATTGTAAATACTTCAAGTTCTGTTTCAATTTCCAAGACAGAAATTAAGAGATGAAACTCCAACTTCAGAAGCAAAGGAAAAACGCAAGGAACTCTAGTACAATTTCTCAGGTTTTTACTTTGGATGAACTAAAGACGACCATTAAGTCTTTAAAGAAAAGCCAAGCTGCCAGTTTTGATGGTGTTTGTCCAGATTTCTTGAAAAAATTGGGGAGTGTTTCATTGAACTGGTTATTACATATTTTATTACATACATTCTCATTGCAGGAAAGCTGATTTTAAAAAAGCGAAAATAATAGCAATCTTAAAACCTTGAAGGTAACGCTTCCAGTTATAGACCGATCTCTTTGCTGAGTGTCGCCTACAAGATTTTGGAAAAATAACTCTATATGCGTACGTCACCAATAATTGAAGAACATATTCCAATCGCACAAGGTGAATTTAGACCAAACATGGACTGCTGTGATAAAGTTAGCTTCAACAACACATTTTGAATCTGGTCCTACAAAAACTGAAAATTGGACCAGTATTTATAGATCTTTCTGCTGCCTATGATACTGCTTGTAAAAATTTACCCATCCACAAATTATATAAAACAATTAAATGTAAAATAAAAACTTAATTATCTACGATGTTATGTATTATATAATGCATTTATATAAAATTTATTTATATGTTACATTGGCAAATATTGCCTAAAATAAAGCACTTTCAATCAATTTAATATGAATGTTAATAATTATTACCCTTAATATTCTACCAAATATCTAGAAATTATTGAATTTCATTCTATTTATATTCAGAAAATCATTCAGCACTATAATACTGATATATTATGCAAATCACAATGATTTGTGATACTGCTGTAGAGTCTCTCCTGAAAAGTAGACTTCTTACACTGAAAACAAGTCCTATAGTAGGATTAACTTTAAAAAGTCAGATGTGACGTCTTACTAACCGTCCGAATTAATATTTTTAATTTCACCAGAAAATGTCAAACAGTTAATTGTCAAGTTGTGAACGAGCGTAATTATTGAAGGAATCATTCAAAAAATGAATTGAACCGCTTACGTCAGTTTGAGAGCCACTGACAACTACATAAAATTTATTCACGTAATGACATTCTATCCTCTGTGTTGTGCATTTAATTCTCATTCAAAACCAATGTTGACGTATTCTTATTTATGCGGGATGGAGTGTTTAGACAAACTGGACGGTTACTATAAAAACACGTACATGAAACAAAATAAATCGAACTATCAAAAGGATGTGTATTCTTAATCGATACGTATGACTTTTTAGACTTTATTGGACTATATCTTCCTTATTAATAATTATTGTTTCAATTCAAATTTGCCGCCAAAAAAAATCTGGTGATTTAATCTGGTGACTTTTAGTGGTGTAAATGATACTTTGCAGTTTACTCCTCCTAGTTATTAAATCAGGTGTAGTACAATATAGTACCTAAGTATACTATAAAATATCAGTGAAATTAAAGTCTTATGTTACATTTTGAAATCATAAATTGTTGAATGTTTTAATTAAGATTTTCAAATATCGGTCAGTAATAGTTTATTTGGTACTTCCGGTTAGAACAATCATTAAAAAGTTGACGTAACGCATTGTTGACTGACACGTTTTTCGGGCTATGTTGATGTTGTCCAAGGTAACTTCAAAACACAAGCCCATTTTAACTAAACATTATGATAATAGTGTAGCAATGATAAAATGATTCGTTGAAAATTAAATCCAATATTAAAACACGTGGGTTTTAAAGTTACCATGAGCACTATCAACGTAAGCAAAGAAACGTGTCGATCAACAAAGTCTTATGTCAACTTTTTATTATAGCAATAATGGAATTGGAAAAACAATCACCTTGTAAAGTCAACTAAAATATTAGGTGATACTCACAATAGTAAATTATGCAACGAGCTTATAATGAAGGCTATTAATACGCGAGTATGATGATCATAAGAGCGTATTAACAGCCATTATCTGCGAGTTCCATACACTATTTTTTCTACGACCCTTTTTTATTTCATAGAAAAGATTAAAAAATTATATATTTTAACAATGACCCGTGTACAATTGCGGATCATTGAGGTTAAGATAGGTTGCTATTTGCTTACGCATATTACCAAATTTTCTCTTGGTCGCTAAGGTTATTCTGCTGAGACATGTTTTAGTATCAAGTTTAAAGGGCACTACTCACTACTGCGTAATTTTTATTATGCGAAGTTCGAATTCCGAATTTTACGCTTCGATTTTGAGATTAATTAATAATTTTAATAACTGACAGCCATTAATTACGATATTTTTTTCCTGCGCAACGCGGGTCGCAGCGTTGCCGCTTTGAATACTATATCACGGAGCGCTACGAATGATATAATACTTTATCTTCCCATCTTTTACACGATATACCTACTTATCAAATTAATTAAGATAACATAAAATCTTTATAAATTTTCTTTGAATGTTACTTATGTTCTAAATTAAATAAACGTTCAGAATTTTTTTTCAGAAATACAGAACTTATATCACAAGGCAATTTTTGTCGTGAGTATGACAACTCTGTGACTTCGGTTGGCTTGCCGACCCGATCGTGAGCGAAAAGGAACCGATTCGATTGCAAATGCTCCTCTGCCATTGGATAGCTTGACCAGTGCTTTAATGAAAATTTGTATCTTAATGAGACCCATTAAAGCACTGGTGATTCATATTTAATATGCATATTAAAAGTTGGGAGTAGAAAAATTATATTAGAAAATCTTAATTCAAATATTCAACAATGTATGATTTCAAAGTGTTCCAATAAAAACTAGCGTTAAGTATACGTGCATAACTACTGGTCTTTGAAAACTTGCTCTATTTCATTATTATTATATAGATAATATTACGACAGAGCGTAAATTATGTAGGTATACAGTGTGTGTCACAGGCATGGTACACCCCTTTTTTTTCTTTATTTTTTGAGATAATTTTTTGAAATTTGGTACGTCGTATATTCTCGATAGAGCGCACTTTTTAGCAGAAAATTGAATTTCTTCCTACATCCGGTTTTTCCGGAAATGTTACCAACTTCTTATTTTTGAATGGGACAGTCTATATATTATTATATTTTTGGATTCTGTAAATTTGTACAAATCCAACAATATCACATAAGTACATTTTAAATGTCAAATTTGTTTTTATTTAATTTTTTGTTTCTCAAGTTAACAAAGTTAGATTAGTTAACAAAGGTGTAAAATAATTGAAATTGACATCTTTGAGAAATTTAGCTGAAAATTATTCAGAAAAAATGTAAAACTTCTAAATTCTTTTACACCTTTTTTGGATAAACTTATGTTATCAAATTTTTATTTGGTTTAGTTCATTTTTGTATGTTTTATCTTTTACCACGAAAATGATTAACATCTTCACATTAACTCAATTTTGGCCCTAGGGAAGGATGTCAACCGATGGGAATTATTCGTTAATTTTTTTAGGATTTAGTGAGATTCTACCTTTTAAATTCTAAACGTACGCAAAAAATAACTAGCATATTATACTTAGATACTTACATAATCATAAATCCTCAAAGGTGTCTTTTTCAGACAAGCAATGGATGCAAACGAGTTCAACGTTAGCAGATACTCTCTGTTTGCTAGGCGTATCTACTGCTTTCCTAGTATCTATACACGTACAGCATCATCTTGTTTGGTTAATAGAGAATATTCCGAAACATTCAGAATATGGTATACCAGAAAATTTTTCCAAAGAGCGTCTACGCCTAAATTTTTTATCCTTTATAACTTATATCTACATAATCTGCTGTTTCACAAGTAAGCAAATTCTTGCTGTTTTAAACGAAGATAATTGCAAAAAATCCACACAAGAATTCAGATTTGACGTATTATGCAACGCGTTTGTGCCTGTCGCATGGCTTTTCGATGTTGATTCTTCGTGGCTGAAATTCTTTTGGAAGGCGGCCCAATTCTTATTCGCATATTATATAACTGGAGGAATTGCTGAAGGTGCTTACATGATTTATGAAATGTGCTCTTATTTAGTAGTTCGAGTCAGACATTTAAACAGCAAGTTGCTTGTAATGTTCGATTCCGATTCGAAAAGTATTCAAGCAGCTAACTTTATAGAATGTGTTAAGATGCACAAAATAGCTTACGAGTAAGTCAATGTGGGAATAAAGTGATTGCACTTGATCATTCTTGTTATTTTCTAGACAAGCACATGTAATGGATTCAACTCTCAGCCCTATCATGTTGGTTCATTTTACTGTAACAGGAGCAATTTTAGGTTTATATTCAAACCTAATATTAAAAGTAAGTAATCCGCGTAACTGTGTTGTGGAAGTCGCATTGCCTATAAACTTTTTGTCATATTTTTTTCAGAGAATTACTGAAGAACTTACCCTCGAAGTGGTGGCAGATGCGATGTTTTTTCTTGCCTGGCTTTTTGCCTTGTTTTTAGCATGCTTGTCTGGCGAGAAAATCGAAAGCGCGGTTAGTTAAATTAATTATTTACTTTATAAGTTATCATTTCTATGTATAGTACACATAAAAGTACAGGGAAGCTGGTAAGTGTTGTAACCTCCACCCCCCTGGCCTGGTGATCTCTAGAATTTCCCCTCCCCCTTTTTCTTGGTATGACCCTTTTTGTTGTGTGTGTCGTCTTGTAGCACCCAGTGGTTCGTAAAGATGGGGTCGCAGAGATTTAGTTGAGAATGGGAAATAAAACAACGTAATTTCAAAACACCTAATTTACTGCCATTTCCTAATTTAATTATTTACAATTCAAAATGATTTTGAAATTCTATGTTATTTATTTACAATTTTATTTAATTATTCAATTTATTTAATTCATTTCTTCAAGATTAAAAATTCTAATTTTATGTTGGTACAACCTGTTACCTGCAGTTCAAATACAACCCAGTCGATTTATGATTGTTTGTTTTGTGGTTTTGTTGCGTGAATTGGGTCTGGTGCCTGGAGCTGGTTTATGGGCCTATTGTGGTCCTTTTACAATTGGTTTCACTCTTACTTTCTTACCCCCTGGTGTTGGAGCGTTATTCGTTACAGAAGCGAGGTTGTCAGCTTGTGACAGTTGTAGGATATCAGAGTGTTATTTTATCTTCCCGAGCTAATAAGATGCAGCAAGGCGTTATAGCCAGGTGCTTCGATCTTTGCCTGTTTGAAGATTGGAAGGCGGTTTAATCCGCGCTTCCCGATGTGTTTCGATTGGTATCCTTACGACAGGATGGGTGGCGGTGGCTAATTAAATGACTGTTTAGTAATTCAAATACAGAGGCAAGACCGCGAATCTCCCGGACCTGTTTCTGTACTGAGATAACGATTCTTGACCGAAAAGCCAATACACAGACCCTTCTCAACCCTAAGAGAATGCCATACACTTACTTTGAACGTGCCGTATTTTCTTGCATACCCTGCTGGCCATGGGACAAGACGGACTCCGCTCAGTATATTTTCCCCTATTATAATGTGTGTGTGTGTAGAGAGAAAGGATGTACCAGCTTCGTGGTAGTCCTGTTATCGGTACAAGGTCAATTTCGAACTTATGATTTTCGGTACAATTTCATTGTGAAATTGTTTGATTGTCTTGTTTCTATATTGCCTCACTCGACAGTACATCTAAAAAATTCCCAATCAAATTACTAGCTCGTGATAATAAAAAGTACCCTGATTTCCCTGATTTCTCGAATGCTCAAATTTTGTGGATTTCCTGGTTTTGAAAAATGAATTGAATATTTTTTTAATTCGTGAATTTTTCTGAATTTTAATTTGATTTATTTCTTTGTGAATTTTGAGACTTTTAGCTTTTCTAAAATTTTAAGAACCCTTCCTTTATTTAAAAGTTGTCGTGAAAATTGCGGAGACTTTTTCTTATGAATCAAAGAATAATTTAAAAGTCGGGGTTAAGTATTTGAACTGCTGATATCGTCGTACGTCTGGCTCCTCAAGAACGCAGTCTGGATACCTGAGACAAAACGAGAAAATTTTCAGAGGCAGTAAACTTATAAAGATCAATCTAAGCTTTTTATTTACAAAATTGAGATTGTGAAAAATTACTTCACCTGTAGGATTGGTGGCCCCTTGGGTTAACAGGGCGACAGGTTCCGGTTCCTCTAGGGCATCGTCGTAGTAGAGGTGGCTAGGCGCTGCAATTGAACTCGGGTCGGCTATGGCGGGCGGCATGGCAACAGCGTGCTCGATTCTAGCTGGACGGCCTCGTCTTGACTTCCGGACAATGGGGACGACTGGCGGTATTTTCAACTTGCGTACTTTCTGCGTAACTGACTTGCTGGGCACGGGCTGCGGCTTTAGTGGTTTTCGTGGCATTTTTGGAACGAGTAGGTTAGGTAAGATTTCCGGGCAATTTCTTCAACCAGAAAGGGTTAGGTAGGATTTCCGGGCAATTTCTTCAACCAGAAAGGGTTAGGTAATATTTCCGGGCAATTTCTTCAACCAGAAAGGGTTAGGTAATATTTCCGGGCAATTTCTTCAACCAGAAAGGGTTAGGTAAAGGAGTAGTCTACGATCAGGAAGCTGAATCAAGACTGACTTCTCGCGCTGAAATCTCTGCCTGTATTTATAGTAGACGGTCAACCCTTGTCTTCGTGGTCTATTGTGTCTATTTAGGTCAGCGCTTTCACCCTCTCGTTCCTTTATCCAATGACTCGTTATGGTAGATTTCCCTGCTTTCCTCTTGTGTGAACTAAATGGTGGATATGTCATTTGATTAAACTGTTTTTCCTTTATATGGGACACTTTTCGTCGTGTTTCTATCACTTGTATTAATGAAGTTCCCATTGTATTTTATTTAATTTCCGGTCATCTGTTTAGGCGAGATTTAGTTTAAATCTTTGGATATTTTCACCTCACTTTTCTTCTGATAATCTTTCTTCACGTGATTTTAGGTAATAGGTACTACCTTTAATTTATGATAATTAAGGTTGTTTGCGGTTGTTGAAATTTTGGATGAAATTGCAGAAAAGTAGTAATTAAAAAATGAATCGCAGGTTTTCTATGATTATTTATGTTTGGATTATATTTTATTGTGAAATCTTTAGGAAAAAGCTATTTACCCAGGGGCGTTAGGTTTCAGTGTCAAAAAATTCAAAATACTTACACAATAAACAGTGCTACTGATTCTAGCTGACTCATATTTATCCATCTCGTGTCCTAAACATATTATTAGAACGTAATGTTACTTATCGATATTTTTGTCATCAACTAAGTCGAATCAAAGTCAAAACTAATTATAATGACGACAACCATGAAGATGAGAATTGAACGAAACACATAAATTTGACGCGAAAGCCTGGTCAAAATATTGTCAGAGTGGTTTTTTCCTCTTAGTTTTTGTTTTACTACCTTACAGATAAGCGTAGAATGAATTTAAATTTAAAAACGTAAAATTTCTCTTCGTGATTACGTAATGGGTGGCACAATTAATAACCGATAATTTTTGGGAGCATCAATTCATTACATTCCGAATATTAAAAAATTGAAATCGTCCTGCGGACTCCTTGTATGTTCAGCATTGGGAATGTAGGTACTTCATTAATATTCCATAAAATTATCGGTCATTAATCGTATCACTTATTATGAGACTTATTATAATTTATCCCTGAAAATTTCGGGGTCAATATTGCACATATCTGTTGACAAAAAAAGTATATTATTATAATATGAGCGGTTATGAAGCTAATATTCACGAGATGATACATTTATTTATTTTTTATTTTTTTTATTTATTTGGCAACTGTTGATGTGGCAGACCAAATTAGTCTACTCTATCTTTGGCAAGTCAATTATTTACACTACATATATCAGTAGCAAAATACACGATAAAATTACAATATAGATATAAACATGAACAAATAATGCACAATATCCTTGCAGTGTAAGTATCTATACACACTCAATGAATTACCAGAGTCGGGAGCAGTAGTCAGCCCACACGATCACGATCCACATGCATGAACTCATTTAAGTTGTAGAATGCTTCAACCAATAAAAAATCCCCAATTTATTCAGCAAGATAACGATCGAGACACAATCACAATCAAATGCTTTAGTTAGGTCACACAGAGTAACCATGGTACGTAGACCTGAATTACAGCGATCAACAGCACTCTCTATCAGCCTGAGCGCAGCATCAACAGTAGTGCGCCTCTTTCTAAAACCAAATTACTCAGCATTCAAAATTTTGAATCTACTGTGACGTTCTCGGGCTCGCTGGGAAATTCTCGGTTCGGATGTAACTGGAGTTCGATGGATTTCTCGGGCGCCAGATTTTTATTAAGGGTTTACTCTCTGGGAAAAATATTCTCGCTAAGTATTTCCCAATTGCCTGAGTTACACAGGTGATACGTTTATCGTATCCTTGTCCCTAAGGCAGCTCAATGGAGAAACGGAAACGCCAGGGGTAAGATGAAGTTATCACCGAAGGTAATGAGTTCAAGCAAGCGGGCTTTAATCGCTTACTAAACGTCCCTTGCCTTCCCGTGGAGCGGAGGTGTAAGCGAGATAAGTATTACTCGGTGGTGCCAGTGCTGGTGCTGTTCGGCGGGCGAGCGGCGGGCGAACCCGTAAATTTTTATTAAACTCATCGTGAAATGCTCTTAAGTTCGAATGAGATTCCCTTGTTATTGCGGGAGCGTTCAATAACGCGTTAATATAATTGTTTATTATAATCTTCTTATTCTCGTAACGATTTTTAATAGTACTCCATGCTATATCATAATTAGAGGCACAAACTTGAATTGAATCGATTATATGAGCTGAACTTTTTTATCACCTTTATCCTTATGTTTCCCCATTGTGATTTAATAAGAAAATAGGTACCTACTTAGAATCTGATAAAATTGTAAAATCGTAGAATAATAGTTATGAGTAATAGAAATAGACAAATTGTAAAATGGTAGGTACTTACGTTAATAGATAAATTGTAAAATGTACGATTCCAACTCAAACAAGTCGTATAATTGAAAATGGAAATTGTTAAATGGAAATTGTTAAAATGGAAAATTGGAATGGACTTACGTGGGACTTACGATACAAGACAGGTACGTGGGTCGTAACTTGCGCCAATCAGTTGTCTTGTCTTTTTGCATCCATAATCGTAGACGTCGCTGCTTCGTAGCTGCTAAGTCCGTTTTCTCGTTGATGCATGTACTTAATTGAAGTCTGGAAACTCGTTCAGGTGTTCGAAACTGGATCTCTGGACAACCCCGTGGTAACTCGAAGTCCACAATAATCGATGAACTCTTCTTGCACTAACACTTTTAAAGGACTGGGACTGATACTTCGCCAAATTCCAAATTTGAATTCAATAAGTATCAAAATACGGATCGAAGGACCAAATGAGCGGGAGCTCTGTACTCTGTAACTTCCAGAGGCTGGACCGCGCTAGTTCATTATATTGACTGGATAATGGATGTTAATGTTAATGCCACTTGATTTTGATTACGGTAGTTAGGGGTGTTTCAAACACTTGAGAAATATTAATTGTTTATTATTAGACAGGTGACAGGTTAAAAATTGAGAGTGAAAATTGTATCCTCTCATGAAGGAGGTCTGTCTGAAAATTACTGGACAGTGCGTCTCAAGGGTACATGCACCCTTCTCGAGGACCACCTCTGAGTCGACGTTGCCACATGGCAATAAATTACTCGCATGGGAGAAAATAAATACAATATGGAACAAGAAGGCTTGGCAGCTATCTGTGTAGTGTAACGAAATCGCGTATTTTCGACTTCGTTTTTCATTAAGTACTAGTCAGCCTTTTTTTTGGGCACTAATATAATTTTATTAATTTTCAGAGCACTCGGAATACCCTGCCTCAACCAATCATTCAACACCCCCATCAAAGGCTCCACAATCTCACCACAAACAAACTTAAACAACTTATAGCATTCATTCCGTAATAATCTAACGGGTTTTTGTTTTTAAAGATCATTATTACATCAGCCAGCTCACAGGAATTCAAAGGTTAATGTAAAAGAATCTAAAACTTGCCCTCTTGTAAGTCTCTTGTAATATTTTGCAATAAGTCTCTTGTAAATTTTTGTAAATCTCATAGTCTTGAACACTCCGAGTAGCATATCAGCAACTGCCTCCAGAGTATTTCGCGTATTCCTCAGTTCTTGATTAAACCTCTTCACTGACGACGAAGCTACCACTTGCCGACATTTACAAGTCGCAAGACTCCACACTCGGATATACATCTAGTTAAAAATCCAATAAGAACCCCCATTGCTTCATCGCCATTTCAGACAGCAGAGTGAAACCCGGAAGTTTAACCCTTGGCAACATTTTTTCACAGATACAGTGCTCACTCAGGCACAATAGATTAATCTTGAATCTCTTCAGAATCAAGAACAGTGCATCAATTTTGTTACTCAGACACTGAACATTCAAATGAAAAGTTGTAATTTTTTCTGTCAAAGTCAAAATGTGCCCATCTACATCATACATTACCAAATCGCCATGTACACTCACAACCTAAGAACTACTACTCACGCCTCCGGGACTGAAAAAACCGGTTTATTCTCACCCCACTTGGCCACAGCTAAGCGTCCGTCAGTTTCAGGTAATCCGTATGTTTACCGAGTTCTTGAATGGTGAGTACCTGTGCAGACGATACACATGCCAAGAAGAGAAAGATTCAGCACTTTCAGCAGTGTCCAGTTTACATTCGTTTCTCGTTCCCACAATAATCTTCTTGCGTTTTCCAGTTTGAAACTTCTTACACCAATATGTTTGGTCATCACAACATCTGCATTATTCATTCATTATTCAATGAAGCCTCTTTTTTCCATCACAGGCGGTGTTACTCTTTATATAGGGCAGCCTCATATGTCTTCATTAAGTATTTCTCATGCACAGGACCATTTACCTTCTCCTTCATCATTCCAATCGTGTCCCTGAGTGAATTTATAAGATCTACCTGATTTTTGAAAATCATGTGTTTATGTCTCAATATTTCCTTGAGATAGTCAATTTCACACAATTAACCATCCGTTACGGATTTACACGAATGATCGTCGATATTAGAGTCAGCTGTAACCTCGTCGTTCTTTACAGTTTTGTTTGCATTTTTTACACTATCACCATTATTAGCAATATTGTCGATTTATTGTTATCAGTAGACATTTTTGCACTACAGATAAAACACCTGAATGTTAATTTCGCTTCAGCTGAATATTTTCTCCATACACTTTCTCTAACATTTCCACATAATGATAGACACTCCGGCAACCACCACAAGTTAAAAACTCATTTTCAGGTAGTAGACTTGATTGACGAACAGCACAGCACGTCATCACAATTTAAAACAATCAAACACAGTAGAAAAATCACAAAACAACAACACGGTGAGAGTAACATCCACTCGCACCGAAGAGAACGGATTTTTTTCCGTCGGCACATGAAGTGAATAATAATTGTCGTAATCGCGAATGTCTTTTTCTCCTCTTTTTATATAAAAAAAAACCTAAATATATATTTTTTTATTTCACTGCTTGGTAACTTCCAGTACCGACTGCTGACTGCGTAAGCGTGGATTCCGAGAAATGTCAGTTATCGTTCCTATTTACAGCTTTGCTCTGTTTGTTAAATTTACAGCTTTTTATTAGTCCACTAGTGGGTATTGTGAATTTCTGGTATGCTGTGTCCACTAAGTGTTGCCCGTTGTCATGCCACACTGATTCTGGCTAAACAATTTCATTTAATTCGATTTGATTCATACACTTATTTCTAACTCGAACCAGATGTGGTATCGCTGTTCGTGTCAGTGACGTGTGAATTGTTATATTATGATTAGAAATAGCATGTCACCTACCTGCTGGTCGGTGTTTAAAAGAAAGCATAACACCTCCGTTTTCTTTTTATGCAGTAAAATATCCTAGCAATTTAACCACACAAGACCACGTCCTAGGGATTTCAATCGTTTCCCAAGTATTTTGTGTAATTTTTTGTAGTTCGTTGCGAGAATATACCCAGTCCGGTTTTTTTAAACGTTAGAAAAACAAGGCAATATATTTTTAGGCATTCACGCAATTAATAAGTTACTCGTAGTTTACCACATCGTACAATATCACAGGTAATTCTGCTAATTTCGTAGTAAAAACATTTCAAATCACAGACTATCATACCTTATTTCAAATAACAAACCTCACTACGCTGTCACTGTCAACTGACAGTAGCCGATGAGCTGGACGACAATCTTATCGTATCAAGACGCGAGTCGTACTTCCGTCTCACTCTCGCTCATCTTTTTAGAATTGCTGACGATTCAAACGTATTTCTGACAATACGTCCCAATTTAGCTCGATTGACTATGCAATGCAATAGAAGGAGTAAGAAACATAACGAGATGATGTATCCTTAGTTATCACAACAGACAACACTCAGTGTACAGAGTATAACTGTGATTGGACAAGAGCAGGGTATTATGAACTACAATTCAATACCTAGGAATCATAACCTTCACAATTCATCCACAATAAAGCTGTAATGATTGGAATATTATTCAATAAGAGTAGGAAAATATATTTTTTGAGAATAATTTTAGTAATTTTAGTAAGCTTAGTGGACATACTTTACCCGACTGTCTAAAAATTATTGAACTTGGAACCAGATACAGAAAGATATAACGTAAAATATAATTTTATTTACTGTTCGTGTGTGGGAAAATCAATTGATATAAAGCGAAACAAATTTGACATAACGGAAAATTGATTGGTAGATCGATCAATGGAGACTAAACTTGAAAAAAAAAAAAATAAGTTGTCATCCTGTAAAAAGCAATTGACAAAGAAGGAAAAGTGAAAGAGAAACACTGTGGGATTAAGGTTTTTTCCTCAAATGTTTTTTTCTGGGATTCGCTAATCTAACGGATAAGATATCTAGTACTAGAACGATATTTTCCCATTTTTGATTTTAAATTGTTTCTTGTGGTACGGACTGTATAAAAATTTCAAGATCGTGATTACTGAGTATTAGCAAAATGAGATTTTAGAATGAAGGATATAGAAACGAAAGACAAAAGATGGATAAATTATTGTAGTGGCGAGGGGCATATTAACAACAATTATTATTATTGTTTATTAAATGTTGAACTTTAATAGGTTGATATTAAATTAAGAATTTGATATTTATCATATGATTGTTACTGCTTTTAGTTTGAAGAGGCATCGGAAATCTTGTATCAGTCAAAATGGTATAACGCTGATGTATCTTTACGAAAAAGTTTCAGACTTTTTCAAATTATGTGTATGCAACCAGTGGTTTTGACAACAGGAGCATTTGGAACTTTGTCATTTTCTCTCTTCGTTGCTGTGAGTACAAAACAATCATTAAATATACAGTAGGGATTTAAGCTAAATCATTAATTTCATGTTTTAGATAATGAAGACAGCATATTCATATATTGCTCTTATACAACAAAGCATGGATTAGTTATATGAAGAAAATTTGGAGATTTGTTTGCATTTTTTGTTTACTCAAAACCTATTGGTAAAATGAAAACCCTGCAACGAGACCCCTGCTATTTTTTAAGCATAGTAGCTACTAATCATTATGAACACACACATTTAAAAATAATTTTTAAACCTTTTTAAGGTCACAAGTGATTAAGTATTTCGTTCATATTAGCTATTTAGTTGGAATTTTCTATTTGGTATGAGCACTTGTTTCTTGGTATAAATACGTATATCGACATATTAACTTTATTAAACCTGCTATATTTTATCTACATATAATTATACCGTTTTCAGTTGTAAAGTGTGTTCCAAAACGAATCCGTTTTGGAGTAGGCCCTGACACAAATAATAATAATAATAATAATAATAATAATAAATACCTGGGATTTCAACAAAGCTTCAAACTTAATCACACCGAAATAAAATCACAGCTCCAGGCAGAATATGAAAAGATACTAAATCAACTTCTTAAAACACACTTGAACTCGGGAAATCTATTTAAAGCCATTAACACTTACGCGATCCCCATTCTCACCTACTCCTTCGGAATCATCAAATGGTCGACCACAGACCTGGAAAACATAAACATACGAACAAGAACTTCCCTAACGAAAAATAGAATACTGCAGCCCAACTCATGTAAGGGAAGATTCAACATAAACAGAAAAGAAGGAGGGAGAGGAATAATAGACCTACATTCACTACATGCCAAACAATTGAATTCACTCCAGACATACTTTCGTTCAAAAGAACACAAACTACACAAAGCAATAGTGCATACAGACAAGAACTACGCACCGCTGAATCTTCATTCAGAAACACCAACTGATCAACATCCAAGAACAGTCGAAAAAAAAAGAGATATGGTCCGCTAAGGCTCTACATGGGCAGACACTAGAATCAAGTCAATAACTCCAACATTAACAAAAAGCTGTCGTATAGATTTTTGGAAAACGGCCTTCTCTTTCCTGAAACCGAAGGCTTTCTTCTTGCCATCCAGGACCAAGTAATTGCCACCAATAACTACAGAAAGCACATAATATTAAAAGATGCAACAATAGTCAGTGACGCATGTAGAAAATGTCAACAATTTCCAGAGACAATAGATCACATCACCTCTGGTTGCAAGCTCCTTGCAGGAACTGCATATACTGATAGACACAACATAGTAGCAAAAATAATACACCAAGCTATTGGACTCCACTACAATCTTCATGCAGACTCTCAACCGTACTACAAATACACACCGCAAACAATACTGGAAAATCAAATCTCGGTCTATAAATGGACCCGAAGTCCATTTAAGCTCTTATTCAATCGACCCACGCTCCGCTCGCCCCGATAACTTCATACTCGCCGAAATGAACTTCTTTCCGCCCTTGATATAGAATATACTATTAATCCATTCGTAATGCACCACCTGTGTTAACGTTTTTATTTTTCAGTTAATCAATAGGGCTACAAAAACTTGTTCTGCCGTGGACTTGACCTACTGACTGTCAACGACAGGAAAGAGCTGGGAACTTATCAACTAGCTGTAGACGAGCGCCTTTTTTGTCGGATGCTGGAGTCAGGGTCAGGGAGTGTCTATCTATACTGCGTTCACAAATTTAATTCTACCGAGCAAAGCAAATTTATCAATTCCAATTATGTTGTTTTATGAAGACAATAAATTTATGTTTTATAATTTAAATGTTGTGTATAAATTTGTGTAAGTCCACCCACTATCCCGTCTGAAGTAATTTGTTAATTCATGAATTAACAAAATCAATGAATACGTCCTCTCAAAAAAGGAGAGACGTTACATGTTTTTTCATTATCACATTTTAATTTTAATAATATTAGTAAGTAGAATAAATTCACTTTATTTAGAAATTTTTTATTGTAAAATATTCTAGTTTTCAAGCATTTACGTAACTTATTGTAATTATTAATAACAATATTAATTTATTTTTAATCGACAGGTGAACCCTTCAAGGTATACCTACCTACATATACATATTTTTGTATGATACAGATTAGTGTAGGTACCTAATAATAATTAAGGGATATATTATAAACAGTCCCACTTTATGGAAAGTGGTGTTGTTAGATTATCCAACTTAGCAATTCCGTAATCATTAAATTATTTCAATGAATTTTCTAATATAAGCGTAGCAAAATTGCTAAGATCATCTTTTTTAAACTGAGACAAATTTCAGTAGACCTCAACCAAAATGAAAGTTTATTCTATAGTATTCAGCTGGCGATAGATCCTGTTAACCATCTGATGAATGATACATGTTTTTAGCGCTACACTGGCGTCTGGTTGCTTGTTGATGGTAACCCAAGATGCATTTAAATAAAATCTTTTGAAACGTTTTTTTGTGTTTTTATTTATTAACAAAATAAATTCACTATTTACCTACATAACTAAAACTAAACCTCATTCATACATCTAACTTGAAATTAGTAACATGCAACAGAACTTTATCGATTGCGGTCAATTTAAAAGTAAATTGAATACTAAATGAACTTCACGCGTATGTATTATTATTATTATGAAATGCGACCGGACTCTCGCTGATCTTGGCTGCGACTGATTTCCTGATTCCTGATACTTCCAGGTTCCAGGGAATCCAGGATAATATGAATACCTACACAGGTGCAGAACTCGGACGTAAGACCATCCTGATGATACTACCACCGAGTGTATGAGCAAAGCAAAAAATAAATCAATAGCAGGCGGGATTTTCTACACATTTGCCTGCTTCTTAGATTGAAGGAAATTAATCTGAAATTATAATATGTGTTTTCAACTCAAACTCAAATCCCAACATCACACATATTATTGTCTACCACTCTATCATTGAATCTCTCTAGAGCTCATGAGTATTTATTTTATCAAATCATATAAAATAGTTTTAGGTATAAGCAAGCCCTTAACTCCGATACAATTAATTAAAGATAGTTTGACTCTTAGATAACTGCACAGTTTGATAACATATAGTTGAAGCCTATAGTTACGGACTAGATTCACGACTCTGAATTACAGAGATGTGAAACAGTGAAGGATCTTGGCGTATTATTTGACAACAAGTTGTCATTCATACAACACACTGCTGTTTAATGCATTGTTCGGTCGAGGCTGGAGTACTGCTCTCTAGTAAGTGTGGTCTCCGTACTATGACTGCCACAAGCGAGCTTACGAGGCTGTACAATAACGTAGATTCCTGAAGTACCTTACTTTCAGGAATGATTGGATATATCCTTAGCAAAGTTTCGACCATCAGGTTCTTCTACAAAAGTTCAATTATCTGTCGCTGGAGCATCATCGTATTGTAGCGTCACTCAAATTCTTAATTAATCTACTACAGGGTAGGATTGACTGTCCGCCATTACTATCCTGTATTAACTTTGCTGTTCCTAATTATAATACGAGGAAGCAGTTATCATTTTACAATGAAGCATCCAATACCGATATAGGCTTAAGATCGTCCCTGTATACGTCATGTGTAGGAGATATAATAATTGTAGACTTATAGGGTCATAGGGTCACTAAGAATACGTAAATGAATGTATATTTGAGAGTATAGGATGGTAGAAGTCGGTGGATCGGATCTACCAGCGAGGAATCGATAGATTATTAGATGACGGAGCGCGACCTACTCTCATAGATGATGGTACGAGACTGTCCTCCGCGATGATCGACTGGTCGTTCTGACGGCTCCGGGTGATTCCCCTGGTTCGCGGTCTCCCGACGACGGTAGAGGAACCTGTAGACTGGTAGGAACTAGAGGAACCTTCACATAATGTATGTGAACATTGTGACTTATTTCAGTCAAATTATTGACCAGTGTAGCCAAGAAGATCATAGAATGTTGTTATTCTTAATGTAAATTATTGTGTGTTAATTGGTTGTATACAGGTTGTCCCACGACATGACTGGGATAGCTTAAGGCTAGGTGTAGTTTTTCAAGGCGATTCAGGATCTGGTTTTGAAATTTTCTTGAGGCCCTTCGTTTCGATTATACAGGGTGATTTGTGCAATTTGCCGAAATCTTTGATGAGCGATATCTTTTGAACGAATTGATCGAATTTAACGACATTTGGTAGATATGCTCTGCTAATGACACTTAATACCTCGCAATTTTCGCCGACTCGAAAACTGCAGGGCCGTACTTATTTTATAGTACTTAGTACTTTATGTACTTGTGCATTTTATAAAAACTTTGGTGCAATTTTCTAAAACTACGTGAAAAATGCTACAATTGTGGTAAAAAAATACTTGGCATCAATAAACTGAATCGAGAAGAAAATTCAGTTTTTCAGTTTTTTATTCGGGATTTCAATTCATGTGTTGTTAATAATTTAAGAAAAATCAAATGTGGTTTTTTAAAACTTGCGTATTTTGTAGCTATTTCAAATAAATTTACTTTATCTACAGATTTAGCCAAGATTGGGGACTCTTCTACAGATTGTTTCGAGCTAAAAATAAGTTTTAACAGCAAAATAAATAACACAATTTAACACATTACCACATAGACAAATAAGACAAGGAAGTGTGTTGAGTTTGATGGTGGTCTCCTTGACCATTACCTGCACTGAATTGTAGTGCAGGTTTCTTCCCAACATTTGTGTTGATATTTTTCTTCCTGTTTCGTTTATGTTGATACTTATTTGCAAATTTCAGTTCAATTTCTTCAAAAATATGCTCATAAACGGTTATAGAAATCTAGCCATTTTTACCCTTTTCCTATCCATACCACTGGCTTACTAAGAAAAGTAATGTAAATTTTATTGCATTAACTCAAATAATTTCAAATAATTTTCTTCCAATCTTGTAAATTTTGTTTAAATTTTTTTTCTATCTTCTGATACCTATAGGGGTTGCCAAAATAACCATTTTTCCGAAAATTTAAATCGCCGCCATTTTGAAACGGCATGATCGTTTTTGCTCAAATATAACAAAAGACCACTCCTTGTAAATATCTTACTCCCACAAAAATTTCAGTCCCCTAGATTTCAAACTGCGACCAGAAACCATTGCCTTATGGACGGTTTTTTTTTTTAAATTTGAAGGGACATCCTGTAGAAATAACACGACTTTAGGGAAAAATTTTAACGAAATTCAAACGTCATCCCAAAGTTTCAAAAGAGTAAAACATTTCGTTCACTAATCTTGAAAGGTGAAGCTGTAAGAGTTTTTTAAATTTACGGGAAATAGACATCTGGTAAAAAAAAACAATATCTCCGCCATTTTTCTTATTTGCTTCTTGAAATTATTTAAGGTTAAAGATATGGTTGTCTACTTGTAAAATTTCAATTCAATTCCTTAAAAAATGTCTTCATAAACGGTTATAGGAATTTAGAGATTTTTACCCTTTTCCTACCCACGCCACTGGCTTAATAATAAAAATATTGCAAATGTTGTTGCCTTAACTCGAATTTCAAGTGGTTTTGTTCTGTTAATTCTCTAAATCCTGTTGATTTAGTTTAATTTTTTTCCATCTTGCTCATACATAGGTTCAAAAACTAAAAAAAAAGAAATAAAAAATTAAATAAAAACAAATTTGACATTTAAAATGGTACTTATGTAGTATTGTTGGATTCGCACAAATGTATAGAATCTAAAAATATAATAATATATAGGCTGTTCCATTTAAAAATAAAAAGTTTGTAACATTTCCGGAAAAACCGGATGTGGGAAAAAATTCAATTTTCTGCTAAAAAGTGCGCTCTATCGAGAATATGCGACGTACACAATTTCAAAAAATTATCTCCAAAAATAAAGAAAAAAAGGGGTGTACCATGCCTGTGACACACTGTATTATCATTGATTTGTGAACAAAATAAGTTTTGTGAACTTTGACCTTATGAATGAATCTTTCTACGACATTTTAGCACTTTCATAAAACAATCTCATGTCTAGAAATGTTCTTATAATCAAATTATACAATAATTGTGTTCCATGATTGTCCAAAGCGTTTTGAGAAATAACATGGCTTTTCATTAAATCATTATCCAACACAAAACTAACATTTTTGTAACTTTGATTCATCAAAAAAAATCGGATATTTTTCATATTTCAGTTCCAGAGAAAATGGCGTTTTTCTAAACTTCAAAATCACAAAAAAAAATGATCTATTGAAAACTCAGTGTTTTGGGGGAAATTTCGGCAAAGTTCGTTAGATATTCACCAAATATCTAATAAATAACCCAACGTCAGTTATATAATAATTATTATAACTTATAATTATTTTTTTTTATATAAGTGGCCCAAAAATGATACTTAACTTTAAAAATTTCAATTTTTTACTATTTTTTCTCAGTGAAATTTTGAATTTTAAATATTTTGACTACCTAAGTTAATATTGTTCATAAAAATTAGAAAAATTAAGAAAAATAATAATAATTGCTGCTATAGTAAGGGCCATAGTTATAATGCAGCATTGCTCTTATGGCGCTCATAGTTGCCGCTTTTGTCGTACTTCTGGGAAGCAGGCATCCACGAGCGTACGCTCTTCATTTTGAAAATTATTTAATTCATTGCACTTCTGTAACGTTTTGTACCTCCGCAGACTGCCCTTTTAACATTGATCTCGTTCATAAGTGAGGATTGCACAACATGGAACAGCACAGAAGAGTTTATAACTTCATACATTATTACAATATTCAGATTATTATTATTATATTCTTTTGAATCCGTCAAAGTTTATTATATTCTTCTTTTTCAAATATGTATATCCTTTTTATGAACAAAATAGTTTCGATTATTTAGTTAGTCAGAACATATTCGTAGGTGTAGGTATACGTACACCATCATGATATAATTAATATTGATTATTACTTATACTAAATGAATGTAAATACTATGACGCGGTATTTGTCATTCCTTCTACAATTCCTTGCGAGAACACATTTCCTAAAGATCTACATTTACTTACTCCACAGAGTAATTGGTAGATGCAGAATTTGAATTTTCAACTGACAGATTCTCTGTTGTAGTGACAATAATTGACGTTGCGTTGGTAACCAAACATTGATAATTAAATAATAAAACTGTCACGTTAATAATTACAGAGGTCATAAGAAAATTCACGAAAGTTATATTTATTTTTGTATTATTTCTTGAATACGAGCAATAATGGACAGCAATTTTGAGTCTCAATATTATTGCACTTATAAACTAAAAACCAATACACAGTTCCTTCTTTCTCAACAAGTCCTCAGTTCAACAGCAAATACCTAGGCTCCAAACCAATACGAGTGTTGATGTATATTTAATTTAATATTTTGAAATATTTAATTTGAATCAGTACTTACTTAAATTAAAATAAAACTGAAAAAGCACATGTTAGCACACTCATTGGTAACATCCCCCTGAGAAGAAGAATAAATAAGTAAGTATTTGACCTAAGTCCCCTGATAAAAAGAAGTAATTTGCAAGTGATAGGCATTACGTGAAGATAGAAGATGATTATATGATTACATTACAGTATACTTGCCTATCTATCAAATAATCGTCACTTCCCAAATAGGGAAGCCTTGATAAATAAAGCCATCAATAAAGTAGCAAGAAATAAAATTTTATTAACAAGCACTACGACTTTCATTTTACCTACCTCTTTAAATAAGGAATGTGTTCAAATAATATTTTTATAATGTAAAAGCAATACCTACCCTACAAGCATTGCAATATTCATGCCCGTATTCACAAACGATAATTTCCTAAATAATTACGTAATTATTTAAATGAGTGAGATGGAGATATGCAGTTTTTTTGCAATAGAATGAGATGGGGATAATTGATTACGTAATTATTTAGGAAATTATCGTTTGTGAATACGGGCATTAATCTATACAAGTTATAGAAACATCAAAAAATTATTACTTTTTGACATTTCAACAGAACCTCGATTATTTTTGTCTAGAAATCCTGAGAATAGAAATGTCAATTTCCTTTCGATTTTAATATTTTTATATGAACCTGTGCCACTGCTTGCATTGAGCTGACATCGCTGTCAGTTTCTTACCCATTTAAAATGCATTGCCCTATGCTACCCACACTGCATATTATCTATGGCCATTACTATAGGAGCGAAATTTCTTAATAAAAAAAAATTAAATTACTTTTTTGTATGTTTTTGTACCTATAGCAAAGCGTATTCGACACAAAGAAACGATCATCTAAGAAGTTCAAATATATTTTTTATTTTAAAAGAAATGAACATAAATTTGATTAGGTCACAAAAAATGTTCCCTTATCATTTACTTATATTCCCTTATAACAGGCAATAATAATATTACTTCACTTTAATTTGATGAAAATCTATTTGAAAAAAAATTGGCGATTGTGACCTTAAAACCTCAAAACATTCTCAACGCAAATAAACATCTTTAAAGTCCAATCGAATTAAAAGCTTTATAGTAAATTAAAATTTACAATTATTTTTTTTTGTGAACTTGAAAATAAATTTGAACTTGTTTATTCCTATTAAACAAACGTTGCACCAAAAACAGAAAAATGACAGAATTTATTTTTATTACAAAATTTCACTCCTGGTATTTGTTTCTATTTCACCTGTTAATTCTTCTGATCTTTAATTAACAGTCAAAATATTTCAATTTCACAATTACCTACACTGAGAAAAATGAGCAAAAAGTTTAAATTTCGAATGTTACTTTTTTTGGCCACCTATACAGGGTGCACCATGTATCCTTCTCTATATTGCTATCTCCTGAACGCCAAGAGATACAGGATCGGTTCAATTAGAGAAAAGATGCGCAGTATTGTGGCCATGTCGAATCTGTCAAGACATGTACGATATCTGTGACCGTTCTTGAAATATCCTGAAAAAACTGAAAAATCGAGATTTCTTATTTTCCTCATATCTTTTTTATTATTGGAAATTAATAAATAATTTTTTGTAGGCTTACATAAGACGTCAAGAGCTATCCATCTGACATTTCAAAAATTTTCAAGGCCTACTAGATCCAAGAGTTTTCACAGTCAACTTTCGTTTTTCTTATGGCCGCCATATTATTTTTTTATGTCGTTCGATATGAAAAAAACAATGGCAACCAGAAATTAATAAACATAAAAAAAAAAATTTAAATTTTAATTCTTAATTTTTCAAAGAAAAACCTAATAAAAAATCGTCGAAAAACGTCAACATTTGTAAAATACGCCGAAATAGTGCTTGCCTTATGGTTTTTTAATTTATCTATGAAATTCGGTCTAAAAATGTGTCTTTTTTGTAAAGAAAAAAGAAGAATAAAAATTTTTTAAATTTATTTTTTGAAGTTTAACAATTTTTTGTTTTTATGATTTTTTTTATACCGAAACAACATAAAAAAACACTATGGTGGCCATAAGAAAAACGAAAGTTGACTATGAAAATTCTAGGATCTAGTCGGCTTTGAAACTTTTTGAAATGTCAGATGGGTAGCTCTTGACGACTTATGTAAGCCCACAAAAAATTATTCATTAATCTCCAATAATAAAAAGATATGGAAAAAATAAGAAATCTCGATTTTTCAGTTTTTTCAGGATATTTCAGGAACGGTCACAGATATCTTGTATGTCTCGACGGAATCGAGATGGCCACAAAATTGCGCTCCTTTGGACTTGTTTAACCGACCGTTTATCCGTTAGCATTAGGAGATAGCAATATAGAGAAGGATACATGGTGCACCCTGTATAACACAAAATTATTTCTTTCATAACTGACATTACATTTGGTGAATATCTAATGAATGTTGCCAAAATTTCCCCCAAAACACTTTTGGTTTTCGAAATATCATTTTTTTTTCTCATTTTGAAGTTTAGAAAAACGCCGTTTTCTCTGGAACTAAAATTCACACCATGGATGTAGTGTGCTCAAAGTTAATCTTTTAAAAAGCACAAACATATTATGAAATTATTAAGTCCAGTGGCGACCCGGAGAGCACCTCAACGAATATTGTTTAGTGAAGTGAAACTTTTCAGCCTTTTATTTTTTTTTATCTTGCTTCGTTTTTGAAAGAAGTAATAAAAACCACTTTATTGCATGTCCCCGGACAACATAAAAAAATATATGAAACTACCTAGCAATAACTGGGATGTACTGTCCAATTTTTATTAGAAGGCGAGAGGCTAGGCGTGAACTGCGCAACTTGCGGAGCTTCGTTCATCACCACTGAGCTTTTACATGTTCGATGAACGACGGAGGCAGTGGTGGATTTCCGATTAGGCTAGGTAGGCTATTATAGCCTACGGCGGCAAATTTTTGTAGGCGGCAAATTTTCGAAGAACAAAAATATTTTCGAGTGCTGGTAAATTGCGTGACCTTGGATATTAAAAAAAATTGCCTGCGGCGCTTTATCGAGAGGGGAAAACCGTTTCGTACCCCCCTCCGCCTTTGAATTCATATTCTTTTTGAAGCCCACAAGAACACAGCCTGTTTACCCACTAAAATCAGGCTATAGAGCCTAAGCGCTAAAAATTCTGTCATTTTTGCGACCTTTCATCACTTTTTTAACAAATAATTCTCAAAATTTCCCGGGAGAGAACCCCCGGATCCTATGCAACGAGGATTAATTAATACCATAGGCAGCGATTTGATTCAGCCTATAGGCGGCACATTTGTAAATCCGCCTCTCGGAGGTACTCTTATCACCCTTTTCTGATTTGTTTCTAAATTATTATCTATTCTAAATTGTGATGAAAATTGTTGCAAGTTTAAAACAAATACTCCTCTCTTATAACTCTTATTAACGCAACTCTCAATCCCACTTGTTCATAATATAAAACTGGGACAACTTTTTGTTTTGTTGTATTTATGGCTTTCAGCATGTTAGTTGTTACTTGATTTCATTAAATCTTTTGGCGATACTTGACAAAATGAAATTAATTATAATAGTGCGGTAACAGAGTTAATTTTATTATTTTATAATACTTTCAGAAATATTTTTTGTGATGCAGCGAGGATATCTGTTTCTATTTTTATTTTGTTAGGGATGTGTTTGTCTATACTCGGGATTTTTCCATGGGGCGGGGGAGAGTATTTGAGTCGAAGTTGTACGGAGTCGGATATTGGGAGCTCTGTTATATGTATGTCAAATTTTTAAGACGGTTTCTATTCGAATTTGTATTAACGCGGAAATGTTACGGTTTCTATTATTGTCGATGTTGAGCCGAAATGGGAGGACATATAGGTCAGAATTGGGTGGGATTTGAGATGTAGGAGGCCGTTTATGTGGGTAATAGTCATACGGTATCGTCTAAGTGGCAAAGGTAATTCCCTGGCCATACTCAGTAGGCTTGCAATTGGGCTCGTGTGAGTGCTAATCTGAGTGCTGTGTTTTGGATGGTTTTAAACAAATTAATATTTTAGTTTTCGCTGACTGGTAAACTATATAGCCGTAGTTAAGCTTGGATCTGATCAAGGGTCTATAAATGTTCATTAACGTGTCTCGATCAGCTCCTGCATTTTATGTTTGATAAAGACTTCATAACATTAATTCTGAGGTGACATTCATTTATCAACATTTTGTTATGTGATGCCCATGTTAATCTTTTGTCAAGGATCATCCCAAAAACCTAAACTCTGCTACATTTTCAATCTATTTATTATATTTCGTAAGCTTTGGTGGGTTTGTTTGCTTTTTTTGCCTGCTAGATGGATACATTTAGTTTTGGTGCAGAGAACAGCTGCATCCCGTTAATTTTTGCTAATTTCTCCAGCTCTGATAAGTGATATCGCTTGCTGTAATCTATAATCTAGAAATGGATGAACGCCCGTGGCGAAATTCACTCTGTCAACTAAGAACCACCTCTTTGCTCCAAGAACCACACGATCCTTTTGTTTATAATTCTTTCGAATAGTTTGCATATTGGCAGCAGGTAAGGGAAATGAGTCTATACCTAGTTGATGAGTATGTTGGTGGCGTCTTTGTTTGGTTTCGGGATGGGGATGATGTGTGCTTTGGGTCATTTCTCTGGGAATGTGTTTGAGCTCCAAATACTGTTGAATATTTATAGTATCTGCTATGGCTTGTATCCTATCAGGTTTTGTATCATTGTGAATGGTACTGTGACTTTGTCAATCCAGCACTCCAATTTTGCATTTTTTCAGTGCCGAAGTCAGTTTTATTTTTCAGTTCCCAGATTAGAATGGGTCGTTGGTGGGATCGCTATTATTGTGGATGTTTAGCTTCTCAGCTAACAGTAGCTGAGCCTGCATAAACGACGCATACATAAGACAGCCACAGGGTTGTCTTATGTATGAGAAAGTCTGGGTGATATATTTCGTCATTGAATCTGACTGCTTCGATGTTAAATTAAAAAAATGATCAACTCAAAAGTTCATAATAATCATAATTTTTATATATTGTATTTTTCAGACAAGGAATGGATGCAAATGAGTTCATCGTTAGCAGACGCTATCTGTTTTATAGGCTTATGTACGGCTTACGGAATAGCTGTTTTAGCACAGGATCATATTGTTTGGCTATTAGAGAATATTCCGGACCATTCAGAATATGGTATACCAGAAAATTTTTTCAAGGAGCGTCATCGCCTAAATTTTCTAGCCTTTATAACTTATATCTACATAATCTGCTGTTGCATAAGTAAGCAAATTCTTGCTGTTTTAAATGAAGAGAATTGCAAAAAAGCAACAGCAAAATTCAGATTTAACGTATTATGCAACGCGTTTGTTCCTGTCGCATGGCCTTTCGATACTGAGTCTTCATGGCTGAAATTCTTGTGGATGACGACTCAATTCGTATTCGCATTTTATGTATTTGCAGGAGTTGCTGGGGGTGCTTTTGTGATTTATGAAATGTGTTCTTATATAGTAGTTCGAGTTCAGCATTTAAACAGCAAGTTGCTTGTAATGTTCGATTCCGAGTCGAAAAATATTCAAGCAGCTAACTTTATAGAATGTGTTAAGATGCACAAAGTAGCTTACGAGTAAGTCAGTGTGGGATTAAAGTGATTGCACTTGATCATTCTTGTTATTTTCTAGACAAGCACATGTAATGGATTCAGCCATCAGCAACGTCATGCTGGTGCATTTGACTGCAACAGGAGTAATTTTAGGTTTATATTCAAACCTAATAATAATGGTTAGTAGCTTAAGTAAATTAGTTGAAATCATTAAACAGGGTGATAAAAAATCTGAGATTTCCCAACGTGTCACAAAAAAAATAGTATAAAAAATGTTTCTGTACAAAGGAATGGTAAAACAGCGATATGACATCCGTTTTCGTCTATCATGGGCCGTTTTCGTTGTACACTGTCTTGAACTTTGCAAATTGCGATTTTCACTGGTTAAAAACTTTTCCATTTTAAAGTTGGTCTCATTTTTTCTTCTTAGACAATCTAAAAATGAAATAACGTACGAGTATGCCGTTTAAATAAAGAAACATAACTTGGAAATGTCACTCTCATATGTGATACTCTGTATAGTCGAAAATAATTTTAAATTATAGCAATTGTGACCCTGTCTTTGAATATAATATGTAACAAAAATATGAAAAAATTGATCATCTGACCCATAGAGACCGATTCGAAAAACCAGGGACTTAAAATAGCAGCTTGTATCTCAAAACTTAAGGGTTTATGAGAAAAAATTAGGAGGAATAACACACCAATTTTACTATTTTTATAATTCGAAGATGTTACAAAAAATGCACATATAAAATTGGACGTATAAAATTATTTCTGTTGATTGAGTTTTAAAAAAATCCTTACTTTTTGAGTTATTCAAGAAAAACCGTGTGAAGGGTTTTAGCAGGGTAAAATTTTCTTTAATTTTCGAGCGGATTTTTTTTAATTTAACTGACCCTGTATCATTTACCGTTTTCGATATCCCTGTAGTGAGCAACGAAATAGGTATAATCCTGTATACCTGCATAGAAATTTTAGTAACCTTATAGTTTTATATTTTTGGAAATTGTTCCTAAACGAGGTCTCATCTTGAAAAGAGTTATTCTCTGTTTTATGATTAAAATACAATGTTATACCCTAGTCTTTCAATCAACGGTTTCAATCAACTGTTATACATGACGTGCGATTTTGGCTGGCCCAGCTACCAAACACCCTGTATAGGTATATAATCAATTAAAATATGAAAATTTATTTCAGAGAATTACTGAAGAATTTACTCTCGAAGTGGTGGCAGATGTGATGTTTCTTTTTGCATGGTTAATTGCCTTGTTTGTAGCATGTCTGTCTGGCGAGAGGATAAAAGGCGCGGTAAGTAACTATCCAAAATCCATTATTCATTATTTACTTTATAACCTTCCGAAGTATTAGGAGATAACGATTGTGCCGGAACTTTTTCGGCGGTTCATTGCGACGCCCTATCAGTTTCAAGTGACGAGATTTTTGAATGCTTAAGCAAACTGATATTTGGCAGTACGGGTCCAGACTTAGTTCCACCAATATTTGTAAAAATCTGCGCTCCCCCTTTGATCTGGCCACTTTTAAATAAATCTTTTAATAAATCTCTTTCTGTAGGGGTTTTCACCGATCTTTGGAAAAATAGTTATGCATTATTTATTTACAAAAAAACTATAGAAAACTATAGAGCGCTGTGTATCCAGTCCTGCATTCTAAAACTCTCTGATAGAGAGGTCACTGAGAAGCTGTCATACATATTTAATACTTCATTGTCGATGGGCAGCATGGTTTTCAGGCAGAACAGAGTTTCGAGGTCGATGCTGTCTACACGGACTTCAGTGAGGCTTTCGACACTGTTATTCACTCAATGTTAATTGGGAAACTGAAGACCAACGGTGTGGGCGAGCCTCTGCTTTCCTGGGTAAATTGAAATTCTTTTCTTGCTAATCGCATTCAAACTGTTAAAGTAGAAAGTTATTTTTTTGACCTCTATCATTGTGTCTCATCGCTTCCTCACGGGTCCCATTTGTGCCCTCCTGTTTCTACTTTTTATAAACGATATCTTCAATGTTATACACCATTCAAAAGTTTTACTTTATGCAGATATCGTCGCTGCACGAGAAAAGTGGCACAAGTCAAAAATCCTAATTTTTCAAGAACACAGTTTTATCAAAATACAGTAACTTATAAGGTTAAAACCTCGGTTAAAACACAAAAACTTTCCATCTTTTTATATTTTTTTTTCGGCTGCAACAGTTTCATGATAATTTACACTTGAAAAAATTATAGTTTTGTCCTTTTAGATTATACTAACTTCCCTTAATTGGAAAAAATGTCAACCCCTTTTTGAATCCCATGGGATTCATTATTTGCCTACCACATGGGTTGTTTGGTCTTTCGGGTCCTCTCCACGTCGACACCTCCATATCTCAGAAAGAAATTTATGTTTAGAGGGGAGATGCATGACCGCAGTATCAGGCATCCATGGTTCTTGAGCTTACCTAGATTTCGTCTGGCAGGTTCTCGGATGTGCTTTTCATATAATGCAGTAAAAATTTATAATGAAATACCAATCGCTTACTTGCGAAAATACTATAAGTCATACTTACTCGATAGGCAAAGGGCGGCCTGCGGGCTGGCTGTGTGATCAGGTATTTGTGATCATCTTTGTTTTCTTTGCTTTTTTAAGTTTGTTTGTTGTGCCTAGATTTGATTATGCTAGTTTATGTAGACATAAGATTCATTGTTTCTATGTTTAATTGATAATTCTGATTTAAGTATTGCTGATTTATTATTTAGGTATTATGTAGAATTTACAAATTAATTATAATTATTGAGGTTAAGTGGAGTAGCAATATTGCTAGACTTCGCCTCAATCCTGATTCATGTGTTATATTAGTGATAACACTTAATAAAGGCACTTTATTATTATTATTATTATTATTATATTATGAAGATTCAGTTGAAATCTTCCTGTTATTCCGAAAAACTGCAATCGGACATCGACGGAATATTTCGTTGGTGTGAAAGTAACTGTTTGGACCTGAACGTCAATAAATATAATTCTATTTTGAAGTTTTCTAGGAGACTCGATAGTGTAAATGTTACTTACTTCATTGACAACGTTGCATCACTGACGACATTGGATCTTGTAACTGATTTGGGAGTCGTCATAGATTCGGGATAAAATTTTAATGTGTTATCTCTCAGTCGAGTAAAATGCTAGGGTGCATAACAAGGACCACAACAAAATTTTCCAATGGAAAATTTCTGATAGCTCTTTATAACTCACTTGTAAGGAGTATTATTGATTACTGTTGTGTCATGGTTTCCTTATTCTCACAGTCATATTTAGAAACTTGAGAATGTTCAAAGAAAGTTTGTTAAATACTTGTGCTACAAAATGAAAGTCATTAAACTTGATGAAATTGAGAAAAATATTAGGCAAATTATTTTGTAATTTTTCCTTGAGAGTAGGTATTATCTAATGTAATCATTTGTTAATAATTGCTGATATTCGTTAATAGAGATGTTTATTTGTATTGGATACATAAATAATTGTGTCATTTTAAGGATCATTTAAAAAGTGAACTTTGAAAGTTTCAAATTTTATTATAAAAAAAAAAAAAATTTTTTATTAATTTTGTTAGAAATTCTACTTTATATACGTATGTACTACTCTTGTAATTTTTTCACAGTTTAATACATCATATCTTGTTAGTTACAAGAGTTCTTCCATTTAAATTTTTTTACATTGTGTACTTTGGAATAATTTTGCTGATTATTAGTGTATTTTTTAATAAAAAAATACACTATTGAGGACGACATCACTTTTCGAAAATCACCCAAACTCATCAAATGTCCACCGATCATGACCCCTAGATCACGAAAAAGTGGTTTAGGGTTTAGGAAAAAACTAATCTTTGAAGATTAGTGAACGAAATTTTGGATCCTTATAAAACTTTGGAATGATGTTAGATTTTCGTTGAAAAAATTTCCAAAAGTCGAGTCACTTCTACAGGGTGTCCCTTCAAAATTCCAGAAATCCGGTTCTTGTGGTATCATTTCAGGTCGCAGTTTTCAATCTAGGAGGCTGAAATTTTTGTGGGAGTAAGATATCTGCAAGGAGTGGTCTGGTATTGCACTTGAGCAAAATCGGCCAAGCCGCTTCAAAATGGCAGCCATTTGAATTTTTGAAAAATTTGCTATTTTTTGAGTCCCTGTATGAGCAAGATGGCAATAAAACTTTAAAATAAAATTAACAAGATTGGAACAAAACTATTCGAATTAAAGCAATAAAATTGGCATTATTTATATTAATAAGCCAGTGGCGTGGGTAGGAAAAGGGTAAAAATGTCTAAATTTCTATAACCGTTTATGAGTTCATTTTTTAAGAAATTGAACTGAAATTTTCACAGTAGGCAAGTACACTAATATACTTTAACCCTTAAAAGTTTCAAGAAGTAAATAAGAAAAATGGCGGAGATATTAATATTTTTTTCATATGATGTTTATTTCTCTAAAATTTTAAAACCGGTGCTGTAGCTTCATATTTAAGGATTAGTGAACGAAATTTTTTACCCTTGTGAAACTTCGAAATGACATTTGATTTTCGTAAAAAAAAATTCCTAAAGCTGCGTTACTTCTACAGGGTGTCCCTCCAAATTAAAAACAAAAACCGTCTATGAGGCACGGTTTCTGGTCGCAGTTTTCAATCTAGGGGGCTGAAATTGTTTTATGAGTAAGATAGCCGCAAGGAGTCGTCTGGTACTATTTGAGTAAAATCGAGCCGTTTCAAAATGGCTGCCTTTTCAATTTTAGAAAAAAATTGCCAGATTTTGAACCCCTATACCTACCTACCTATAATCAAGTTATAAAAACAAATTTAAACCAAATTAACACGATTGGAAGAAAATTATTTTAAATTTGAGTTAATGCAGTAAAATTTGCATATTGTTTTATTAATAAGCCTGTGGCGTGGGTAGGAAAAGGGTAAAAATGGCTAAATTTCTATAACCGTTTATGAGCCTTTTTTGAAGGAATTGAGCTGAAGTTTTTCCAGTAGACAGCTATACGAATAACCCCTAACTCTGAAAAAATTCAAGAAGCAAATAAGATAAATGGCGGAGATATTCGAATATTTTTACATGATGTTTATTCCTCTAGAATTTCAAATTTTCGGCTTTCAAAGTTCCCCTTTCACTTTTTGCGAATTTATTAAAGGTATTAAAGAATAGTATTTTTTAAGTAAAGTTAGCCAGTGGTGGACACAGGAAAAGGAAAAATTTTTTAAATTTGCCAATTTTTTTTTATTTTGTTAAATTAAAAAATCCATTCTAAGGCACGTTTTCAAACTAAATGAAATGAAATTTTCTCAGTAAACCACTACGCTAATATGACCTGACTAATATGGAAAATTTCAGAAATCCAATTTAAAAAGCGGTGAAAATATTCATAATTGAATCGCATAAAAATACACTATTTCTGCGATTGATGCGCAAGAAGGTTTTTATTATTATTGTACTTATTATTGGTTATGATTATTACTGCTTTTAGTTTGAAGAGACATCGGAAATCTTGTATCAGTCAAAATGGTATAACGCTGATGTATCCTTGCGAAAGAGTTTCATAATTATGCAGATTATGTGTATGCAACCAGTGGTTTTGACAACAGGAGCATTTGGAACTTTGTCATTTACTCTCTTCGTTGCTGTAAGTAGAAAAAAATCATCAACTATGCAATCGCGATTCAAGCTAAATCATTTATTTGATATTTTAGATAATCAAGACAGCATATTCATATATTGCTCTTATACAACAAAGCATGCATTAAGTAGTTACATCAAGAAAAATTGGAGATTAATACTCTTTGATTATGGAGATTAATACCATTTGGAGATCATGGAATTTTTGTTTATTCAAGGCCTATATAGAGGTAGTAAGTACCTATACAGTGAGTACTATGCAACGAGACCCCTGCTATTTTTGCAAACCATAGATATTAATAATTATTATGAAAGCATAAATTTATAAAAATAATTATAACTTTGAAAGGTCACAAGTAATAATATTAATAGTTTTAAATTTGCTATACTTTACTGGGATGGCACATTTATAAAGATGGAAGAAAAGTTGAATATTTTGACCCATATAATAATACCTACCTACTTATTTTATTATTATAATAAGTTTGAATCTTGTCAAACCTAATTTTAAAAATAATTGGAATTATTATTATTATAATACCTACTTATATCTCGGCAGATTATTCACTTGTTGATTGCCTCCAAGTCAATTCAAGGAGTAATATTCAAGTAATTGAAAAATTCAGTAGGTACCTACTCTTTCAATATTTGCTTTTCTTGATTTCTTTTATAGCGAATGAATAATATAAAAAAGCATATATGACGGCCATACAAGAAAAAAAGAAGTTTACTGTGGAAATTCTAGGATCTGGAGGCTTTGATTTTTTTTAAATGCCACATGAATACTTGTTGCCTACTTATGTCAACCTACAATTTTTTACCTACAATAATACAAAAAAAATATGTCTCAAATGAGAAATTTCGATTTTTCAGTTTTTTCAGCGTATTTTAGCAACTACTGAAGCCATTCTAAATGTATTTTGAGATTACTTAGCAGCACAAAAATACGCAATTCAATAACAAATACCATAGCTGTTTAGATAACCCAGATTCCGAGACATATTCTCTTAAAACGGACAGCCTGTACCCTGTATTACTTCTACTAAAGATAATTCACCTGGAGGGAATGAAATGGCCAGATTTTACTCTGGGAAGATTATTTCAATGGATAAACAACCTGCGAAAATCCATAATAGTTCTTTGTTGATTAGGAATAACGACTCATTTTATTTAAAGTTCTACTAAATTTATTGTTCTTCTTAAAAGAATCATATTTAAAATTAATAAAATTTTGGATAAAATCTAAAAAATGGAAGTTGATATAATAGGTATCAACTTTTCAATAATTTATATTTAAAGTTTAAAAATGTATACTTTTATTTCATACAAGAAAATAAATGACAATGTATTATAATAATATAATTACTTATTTGGTAGTTTTATGCCCGTATTCACAAACGATAATTTCCTAAATAATTACGTAATTATTTAAATGAGTGAGATGGAGATATGCAGTTTTTTTGCAATAGAATGAGATGGGGATAATTGATTACGTAATTATTTAGGAAATTATCGTTTGTGAATACGGGCATTAGTCTCAACTTAATGTAAAACAATCTGATAATGTGAAATATAGTGACAAATTAATTATATAAACTAATAGGTACCTATAATATATTCTGCTTCTCAAGAGGTACATTTTAATTTTTTAAGATATATTTGACACGGTATGTATACGTAAACAAAATAATTCTGCATGAAGAAGAATTACCCACTAGTAGTTTGAGAAACCTATTATATCGCTAAGAAAATAACAGATTAGTTTACATTGTAGTTTTCAAAATAGATCTTTGTACATCTTTAAATTACTTAAAATTAAAGTACATATATATATTTGATAATTTATTAATTAAAATTTATTTATTTAAGAGAAATTCATTGTAATAAAATGTACCTACCTACTTATAGACGTTGACACTGTCATTCAATAATAAATAAACAAACACTTAAAAAGAGAATATTTTTGTATGTGTATTTGTACATAGACCTAATTTTTCTGATTTTGCCTAATCTAATTTCAGAATTTTGCAGCTCGAGGAGGCGATTTTTCAAGAAATTTCATTTGGGAAAAGAACTACCAAAAAAGTCAAAATAATATTAATAGAGATGATTCAAAAATGGTCATCGTGTCAAGTGTCAAGCAATCCAGATTATGAACTGGGTATACCTAGCGCTTATCTAAAGCAACCATGCGCCAAATTAATTTAAAAAAATGAGTTAAACGCACCAGTCTCTAGTACAACAGGAATATTTTTCGTTTAAAAAAAATGCAAGCTAATTACTGCACAGTAGTGCCAGTTACCCCAGCCAAAACCTAGTGCCTCCAATAATAGTTTGACAAATTTTAGTATCTCTAAAGTGTAGATTGATTCAAACTGATTTTATAATTAATTTCTAAAAATTTTATGTTTCCAAAACTACAAGCTATTAATCAAAAAATTAAAATTAAAAAACAGTTCTTTTAATTTATTTTAATATCATAATAAATAAAATAATCGATTACTTAAAACTTCATTTTGACGCTCGGTTCTCAAGTAGGAATTATGAGGATTTATTCACGATTTTACCTTTCTATGGTTCGATTTTCTTTTTCAAAAATCAACCAAAAACAGATAAGAGACAGCATAGTATCTCTACATGTACAGCTTCTAGCTAGACATGTTTACATGACAGTTCAATAAGATAAATTAATGATGACTTCGCAACAATATTATATCAATACACACTGATGTGTTGCATAGGAAAGGTAACATAGAAAAACGCTGCAGTGAATAATTAGCAAAGATTCAAGCCACTCTGACTCAAAAGCTGATAGTTTCCTAGGAAACTGTATTTTTGAAAGGTTGTCCTTTTTTGTCAAGTATTTTTGAAATATTATTTTGACGTATTATTAGGATAGTCTGTGGTATTAGGACCTACCTTTTCTATGCAACTCGGTAAATAAATTAAACGAATAATACATAAATTTTATGTGTATCTTACAAAAAAATTAAAGATAGCTACCTAAGGTACCAAAATGTATCTACCAGGAACCTTCGTCGATAAATTAACCTTGGGCCAAGAAAGTTTTCCGCTCTCCGACAAGCTGCAGTTACTATCTTCTGCCCTCTTAGCTCTGCGGCGTCTGGGCAGGACTCGCATCAAGAGGCTTCAAATAGACGTTAGACAAATCCTGGTTCCTGTTGTAGACATCCTGGTTCCTATTGTAAATATCTTGATTCCTGTTGTAGAGATCTTGTTCGGGAGCAACGGGACATAAACAGGGTACTAATTGTACGTTTTGTAGCTGCCCCGCCTGAGACAGCTGAGCCTTTAGAGGAACCTGAATCGGAATTGCAGGAATGGACGAAGCTTGTTGATCGGCATATGCGGGATAAGATGAAGGAATAACACGCTGGTAGTAGTAGGCTGCGGCTGGGTACGGTGTTGGACTGTATAAATATATAATATTTATTTACTTTTTTATTACACATTATAGTAATTTTATTAAAATTAATAAAATAAAGTACATACAGTGTGTGTCACAGGCATGGTACACCCCCTTTTTTTTCTTTATTTTTGGAGATAATTTTTTGAAATTTGGTACGTCGCATATTCTCGATAGAGCGCACTTTTTAGCAGAAAATTGAATTTTTTCCCACATCCGGTTTTTCCGGAAATGTTACCAACTTTTTATTTTTAAATAGGACAACCTATATATTATTATATTTTTGAATTTTATACATTTGTACAAATCCAACAATACCACATAAGTACCATTTTAAATGTGAAATTTGTTTTTATTTAATTTTTATTTCTCAATTATTATAGTGTGCCATGACTTCAGTTGTGTTCGTCACAGATGCAAAATGGGTACACCAAAATGTCCCTTATTGGAAGTACTTGTAGATGGTACCTCGGTACCAATATGGTACCATTTGAAAAAAATGAATCCAGCTCAAAAAATCATTCCGGTGCGCATGATTTATCCATAAATCACTTATTTTAGTACTTTGAACAAAAATTAGATTTTTCTAGCATTAGATGATCCAATTGGAGTAAAACGAAATAGTCATGGCACACTATAATTGAGAAATAAGAAATTAAATAAAAACAAATTTGACATTTAAAATGGTACTTATGTGGCATTGTTGGATTTGTACAAATGTATAGAATCCAAAAATATAATAATATATAGGGTGTCCCATTTAAAAATAAAAAGTTGGTAACATTTTCGGAAAAACCGGATGTGGGAAAAAATTCAATTTTCTGCTAAAAAGTGCGCTCTATCAAGAATATGCGACGTACCAAATTTCAAAAAATTATCTCCAAGAATAAAGAAAAAAAGGGGGTGTACTATGCCTGTGACACACACTGTATATAAAAATATAGTGAATTTATTATTAGTAAGTACCTAAATAAAAACACTGCATCTATACCACGGTGTAAGATATACGAGGGTCATTTGAAAAGTTTCCGGCCTTTTGAAAAAAAACACATAATTCAAGCGAAACAAAAATTTATTTCTCGACATAGCCTCCACGCAAGTCAATACATTTGGTCAAACGCTTTTCCCAACCCTTCAGGCCATCAGAAAAAAATTCTTTAGGTAAACCTGAAAAATACAGGTTTACTGCCTCTTCAACTTCGGTATTTGACCCATATTTTTTCCCACCCAGAAATTTTTTCAAGTTGGGGAACAAAAAAAGTCACTCGGAGCTAGGTCTGGTGAGTAGGTTGGGTGTTGAAGCTATTCGAACTTCAATTCGTCCAATTTCGCCATTGCGACCATGCACGTGTGGACTCGCGCGTTGTCCTGATGAAATAGCACCTTCTTCCTCGCCACGTGTGGTCGTTTCTTCTTGAATTCCGTCTTCAATTATTGGTCCAGCAACGCAGCGTAATAGGGTCCGTTAATGGTTTTACCTTTTTGAAGGTATACCTTTTGGAACAGCTGAAGAGTTTCGCGCGACATGTCCATCCGTACGCGCTTTTGGTCGATCGTCAACAAACGCGGCACCCATTGATATCCCACAAGCCTCAGCAATTTCCCTAATGGTTAATCGGCGATCCTCCATCACGGTTGTGTGCACTAAACTGACAATATCTTCCGTGGAAACAGTTTTTGGACGACCAGAACGTTCATCGTCAAAAATGCTTGTACGATCGCGTTTGAACTCGGCCACCCAATGTTTCACGGTTGTAAATGAGGGCGACGATTCACCATACACGGAGTCTAACTCTTCTTTCACTTCCCGAGTTTTTTTCCCTTTCAAATACAGGAACTTTATCACCACGCGATACTCGGTTTTATCCATTTTCGTTAACAAACGTTACCTGTCAACTTTGGAAGGGTACCATGTGTTTTGTACTAATCGGAATGACTTGAAATTTTTATGGCAAACATATGTAAAAGCCCTCTATTGATTGGCAAGAGAACTTGAATGCGCCATGACGTTTTGCCGGTAAGGACGGAAACTTTTCAAATGACCCTCGTACATATAAAGTGAGCGATCTGAGCTTATTTGACCTCAACTTCAATTATGAAGACCTCAACGTCAGTGTATGAGAGAGTCACGTCAGCTGAGCTCTGATCTCTTGCTCTTACACGCTCAAATTGCCACTTTCAGGATGTCATGCTACTCTGATTTATTATTTTATGAATAAGTGATAAGCAAAAATGGGTAGAAAGTTTGTGCCTAATTATTGTAGAAGTTTAGAAGTGGAAGTAGAAGTAGAAGAAAATAGAAGTTATGTTACCAACAAGAAGGATCACCAGGTCATTTTCTTTTTGGTGAATCTCAGTCTTGCCTTGTAGATATTTTAATAATTGTATCTACCTCTACATTATTTAAGTTGTTTATATTTTTAAAAGGTAAAAGGACTAGCTAAAACTAAGTACTTAAATCCTTATACAGTTCTCAAAGGCAAAATTACTAAAGAGGAACACTTTTGTCTTACCCACACAGTTAAGATGCCAATTACTTCGTAAAATAAGAGGACTATAACATTGACGCCCAAAAATAAATGGAAATATTTTAAAGAAAAACAATCCTACGAGAAGCCAAGAAAGCAATATCAATATGCTACACGATTTCAATAAATAATTAGTATATGTATAGGTAGGTAAAGGGTACTCACGTTTCAGATGATCCCCAGCCAAAAAATGCGGATGTGTATGTAACAAACATCAGTAACAGTGTGACAATCTGAAAATTAAATTTATAAACAACCTTTTTCAGTAGTTGATAGTTTAATATACAGGGTGATTTTTAAGTTGAGTCATTTTTAACAACCTGTAGCATTCATTAGGGTAATCAATTTTTTAAAATAACTTTTCTCAATTAAGTCAATACAAGAGATACAGCCGAGGATACAGCCTTTAATTGTTTGAAAAACTGAAAGTCCATCCCAGAGATGAATTCAGGTAACCAAACTATTGCCCAGGAAACGAGAAAAAAATTATAGCAAATAAACTAAAAAAACTCAATTAATGTTCCTATAATATAATATGCCGTTCACTTATTATAAAAGAATTGGGTTATGGTGTAGGGTGATAGAAATCACTGGGTATGACCGCTGTCAATCATTTGCTGGAGTTGAGTTATGTCCCATTTTTACGAGGTTGAAGTTTTATGAAAACGAACAGGACATAGTTGCAAAATGGATTTTTGATATTTTTGCTATTCGTCTTATTATCTTTATGTACGTCTTTATGGACTTTTTATTTTGGAACCTTTAGTCACGTATTTTATGATATTGCAATCTTTATCTAGAAAGCAAACTCGTCAAATCTGATAAGCTTGCCATAAATAATAACATAAGAAAAAAGTTTTATTGTATTTTGATATCTTAAAGGAACTAATTGTAGCGTTGGCCGGAGTAATGTTGTAACTTACATAATTTTTTGGAGTAATTTTATCGATTCAGCAGGTTTAAATGGGCAGAATGCTTCCACAAAGCTTTAATTGTTGCCTAATTAACCTTAAATAATATTTAAACAATATTTCAAGAATCGCTTAATGAAATAAACACTCCATTCAATAATGTTGCAAGGTACATTTTTTGAGTCTCGTGTAAAAATGTAAGTTACAACGTTACTCCGACCAATGCTCCAATTAAAGGAACTCTTAATTATAAAATAGATCAAAAATTAGTAATTACTTATTTATTATTAAAAAATAGAACATATTGAGGTAGGTACTGAATCGGCCAATCGGCTACGGTCATGGTGATTGGCGATCTTATTATTGGTGACGGCCGTTTGGATCCATTCTGGTAGATCCATGTTTCGTCCAGGTACACGAACGTTACATTTTCACTCGAATTTTGATATTGTAAGTATTTTTTTAGAAAAGTAATTTTGGATGCAACGACATGTTTTTGTTCACAAAGAATTTTGCGTCCGTTCACATATTTATACTTATAGCTGAGATATTTAAGAATTTTAAATAAACCAGTTCTCCCCTTTTCAATATCCAAATGTTTACGTTCGTCTTCCAAAAGTTTTCCTACAGTAAAATGTTCGTTTTTCAAGTTATATTGCCAAATCAGTCGTTGCAAATCTTTCCGAAATGTAAAATTTTCATAATTGTCTGGTTTAGGTCGTCTGCCCAAAGGCTTAACTTCAAATTTATCATCCTGTTTAATTATTGTTTCAATCGCACTTACTGAATACTATAAAAGAGGGAAATTACGTAACATCATTTTATCAGGTGTACACTTTAATACTTACACCCCAAATGTGTTTTACTTTCAAAATAACTTGACGTTCACTTAGGTTTTCATTTTCAGATTTAAATAACTTGAATGTCCTTTTTTATACTAATTTTTTTCAATCGATATTAATTTCGGCATTATGAAATTTATAATGTCAAAAAATTAATATTTATTTGACAGTTCGAGAAAAATTTGTCCGAATAAAAAATTATCCTAGATAAACTACTAAAACTTCAATTAGACAACAAGGCTGTTAATCAGCTGAGGCAATTTGAGCGATTTGACAAGTGTCGGTGTTTACTTAACCTTCAATACCTCGATCAGCTGATATTGTCAATCAAGATCTAGGGAGTTTTCATTTTTGTAAACCTAAAAACAAAAGTTCATGGCCTACCAATGCTTTTTTAATATGTGAACGGCATATAGGTAATTTTAATAAAAAAAACGACGGCTATAAAATTCAACCAAATTGCACTTTAGTACTTAATGCATCACTGTCCTGAAAGCTATTCTCTCCTAACATAGTAAAATTTCTGAATTTCATAGATGTGCCTTAATGAAACAAAAGTAGTAGGTATTTAAAAAAATCTTATCAGGCTCAATTTTTGGATTTCTATCATACCTTCATAATATAATGTATTACGCGGCTGGACTCTCATTTTTTAACTATCAAAGGCTGTTGTATCTCTTTTATTTTTAACTTGATTGAGAAAAGTCATTTGAAAAAGAAATTTGTCTAAATGAATTATACAGGGTGTTAAGAAATGAACTCAACTTAAAAATCACCCTGTATAATAGTTTTAAACTCGCGCTTATGGGATGGAAATGATTCAGTTTTAGAAGAAGTAACAGAAGTAACCACTTTGTTACAATCACGACCCCCTTCGAAAAAAGTTTAAGGGCAGGAGTATTTTTTACACTGGCGATAAATGCCTTAAGACACACCTGTTTTGTTTTCAAAGGGCCGCCCAGAATATATGTATCCAGGGTGTATCTTTATATTGCGAAAAAAATTAAAGGTAGATTCATTGGTCAAAAATAAACCAAAAATTTTCTATCAACGTGTTCGAAAATGCACCATTTTTGAGATACATGGCGTAAAAAAATATTATTTTTCCAGTTGGAGTTGGTTTTTGGAGATATCTGGGGAACCGTTTGAAACATGTAGCTCAGCTTTTGTACATGTTATATCATTGATAAGCTACTTTTTTAATACTAGTTCAGTTTTTTCCATGTGCCATTTATTTGAGAAGATCGTAGAAATGAGTGAAGTGTTTTTGCTCTTCATTTTCCGACACTTGCCTTGAAACATATATACAAAGCGAGTTTTTCATCATAAATGTCCGTTTTTTTTCGAAAACGGGAAAATGGGTTTATTGAGGGGAGATCTACAGTTACAAATTTAACAGTTTACTCTGAATATATCTTGAATAATAATAATAACAATGTAGCTGTTGATTCTGTCTACACTGACCTCTCTAAAGCATTCGATCTTGTTAATTTTGATTTGTTGATTCGAAAACTTCGAGCTTATGGAGTTGGTGGAAATCTTTTGCAGTGGTTTAAATCTTACATGACTGGCCGTCGGCAAATTGTAAAGGTTAAGAATTTTATTTCTAACCCTATTGAGGTTCTTTCGGGAGTTGGGCAAGGGACACATCTAGGTCCTTTGTTATATTTAATTTTTATCAATGACATTGTAGATTGCTTCAGCCATAGTGAATTTTCTTTATTCGCTGATGATACCAAAATTTTTAAAGCCATTAAATCACCTCTCGATTCTGAATTGCTACAGATGGACATTGACTCATTTGTGACGTGGTGTGAATTTAATGGTATGGAATGTAACCCCAAAAAATGTTTTTCCATTAGGTTTGGAAGATCTTCTTTACCATTTAGCACATACTCTCTCAATGGAGTCTCTCTTGAAAGAGTTGATCATATTAGAGACCTTGGGGTTATTTTTGATTCCAAGATGTCATTTAAGGCTCACATAGAATATCTCGATATCACAGTACGTAAAAAGATATTTTTTATCAAGAGATTTTCTTTTAAATTTAAATCGATTGCAACATTCAGAACTTTGTATTTTTCCTTTGTTTATTCCAAGTTGATGTATGCCTCGACCATTTAGAGACCTTCTGAAAAAGGACTTATAAAAAAGATCGAAGCTTTAAACACTCTATAAGTACCTGAGATATGCTGCCTTTAGGACTGGAAATGCATTACACTTTACAGATCACAATTTTTCATCAACCTACAGGTTATTTTCACTTTCCAGGCTGAAATCTGCTAGAGACAGATCTGATATTCTGTTTGCTTTTAAAATATTAAATAATAAAATAAATTGTGTTGAAATTTTGGGCAGATTTAATTTCTATACTCCACCAAGGACATTGCGAGGCATCTGCCGTTACTTTGAAAACCCCACATTACGTGGAGGACAGAGAAGGTCAGTTGTTTTCCGATTATCTGAGCTGTGTAACAATGGTGTAAAATGGTTGGACATTTACTGCTCCTCCTTAAATGCTATAAGACAAGACAGAAATCCAAAGTGATTTTTAAATATGAATAATTAAACTGTTTATTGCTGGGAATTGAAGTTTATTTGCATAAATTATTTGTGCTAGATTTTTTGCTTATTTGTAAAGATTTCTTAATTGTATGGGGGTTGCCCTGTGGAAATGAAATAATAAAAAAAAAACGGCTCACGTTAGCAGTTATGACCAGGAGTATCTTTTTTGTGTAGAAAATATTGGCGGTTAAAAATGCGCTCTTAAAATATAAATTTGCACAGTGTCGTGTGTATTAGGGGCAAAAAAATCCCACAACCCTAAAATCTCTGACCTATGTTTTTTTTGCCTGATTAATTTTGCCTAACTAATTTTTTGCCACTCAAAAATTAGTTAGCAATAAAAAAGTTGCTAATAATATCTATGTCTAATAAAGTCTTTTGCTTTTGGTTTTCCCCTTTTGTCAATTGCTTTTCTATTACGTGCAATGACAGTATCATAAATATTGGAAAAGCATTTGATATAAAAGGAATCTTATTTGACAAAAGAGGAATTTCAATTTAAAAATCACGCACTGATGTTTGATAAATGGGAAAATAATTTGACAAATTAGGAAAAGCAATTGACAAAAGACGAAAAGCAAAAGAAAAAGACTATAAGATCTGTACAAAAGTTGCGTTCTGTAGTATCTTATACGTTATACGGTTCCCGAGATATCTTCAAAAAACTGGAAAAATAATCTTTATTTGACACTCTGTAGCTCAAAAAAGGTGCATTTCCGGACACACGTTAATATGAAATGTTTTGTTTATTTTTGACCAAAGAATCTGCCTTTTAATTTTTTCGAAATTTTAAAGATACTTCCTGTATAATAATATACAGACTGAAAACTTGTAAGTGGGTCATAGGATTTTAACATGCAAAATTCAGTTTTCTGCAAATAATATTCTCTAGGTTAAGATTTAGAGAAAAATTATGGAGGAAATAATTTTATCAACGTTTTATCAGTTAAAACGCTTCACTAATAATGGAAAAATATCAAAAAGAAAATTCTGATTAAATTTACAAAGTTGCACACTCGTTTGCCGGTTTTATTGACATTATGGAGATTGTTGCCATTGCTGGATTGGATTATGTAATAATAATTATGATAAGAACATTGAGGTCAAATTAGACAAATTCAATTTAAATTAGGTATGTTACTTTCAAGATTTTGTTGATAACTTATATATCTAAATGTACTTAGGCAGGTACAGGTACAATTACAGAGCAGAAGAATAACACTACATCATAATAAAATGCACTTTTATGTGGAAATAGTTGCCTTATTAGTTATATCCGAAAAAAAAAAATATATCTTATATTTTTCTGCATTTTCCTATTCAAGTAAGAATTTTAGCAATTGCCAGAAGTTATTCTAATAACATTTTATTCTAAAGATGGACCTGGAGATATTATCTGCATAAAACTGAATTTGCGTATTAAATTCCTACGACCCATTTACAAGTTTCCACCCTATATAATAATTTAATAATAAATAAACAATAAAATAATTAAATTCAATGGTAAACTTACACATATTCTATTATAGTCATGCATTGTGTACCGCGTCATAGATAAGTAAACACACCAAAACTCACTACTAACAGGTCGGAATGTAGGTAATAATTAGGCCAGCTGAGAGCTTTATAAGCTCTGTTTTTAATCCAGGCTTTGCCCTACCACCCCGTCTTGTCTAGTCAACAGATTGAACACTGCCCAGGGCCGTAATAAGCTGCCACCTTAAATTGATAGTTTATATTTTACCTGAAATTTCCCTGTTGAATAAATAGGTATAAGCAAATACTCTAAACTTAATTTATTCTAGTGTAAGATCTAAGTGTATTTGGTATAATAAGTAAGAATTTTTTTTTAATTTGATTTAACTAACTATTCTGCCTGTGTCCTTACCTAGCCATCAAAGTTCTGAAACGAAAAGAGAACTAAGCAACTCTTAAACCCTCAGCAAATCATTAATCATTTATACTACCTACTTATATTACGAAGAAGGAATATAGTTCACACTTTTGTAGGTAAGTATAGGTGTACACGTCAGTGCCATCCAAAAAGTAGGCATGCACCATATGGGATTTTTTTTATTAGAAGATTAAAAAAAATTGCGCAGAAAGTTTTTCCATGCTGTAAATAGTCAAATAAATTGTCAAAAGTCATTTGACAAATATGCTTGTTTTAAGTTCTTTTTAAAATAAAAAAAATAATCGGAAAAAGTTGTTTTCACTGGAAAAATTAAAAAAAAAATCATATCCGACTTCAAATTTCAATTCTAAACCACTTTTCTTATAACTTTTTTAATATCTTCACAAACATGGGTAGGTACGTTACTTTTATAATTTTATAAATTATTTACATTTTATGTCCCATCCTATAATGTGCTAAGCATCGTAACTTAAAATAGGTACCTATGTGTCAAAAGAGTTTTAGAGCATGCACAAACGTTCGGTGTAGTTTTTTTTTTTTACTATACCTACCTACTAATAAAAAAAATCACATTTGTTGAGTACTTTTCGGATGTCACTGAATAAATATGAAATAAGTTTATTTTTCTGCTAAAAATTCTGATTCTGAGTATTATTATAGGAATATCTATCTCTGTTCCATAGTACTTAGCTAATTAGACGATCAAATTCAATTCATCCCTATACCTACTTTTAGTAGGTATAAAAAATAGAGGTCAGTGGTGGGCCATTCATTCATTAGCTATACTTCGGTGGCCATTCATCTAAATTACAGGTTTACGCTTTGCGGCAACTGAATATCAAGTTACCATCAGATCAGGAGGTAGGTATGATAAACTATGTTTACCAGAGAAGACAGCCGAAGAGGTCATCTACCAGTGAGAACAGTCCCGGACGGACCCTATTTCATTAGCTCCTATTCACCATTCAAAAGTTTGTCTTTTCTGTCTTTTCAACTGTCTTCAACGAAAGATTATCTTGTATCTTGACAACAGAATTGATTGAAAAAGCGGACTATACAGGTGTTATCTTATCTATAAAAACACAACCCTAACAAGTTAGGTACAGCTCTTTGAAATTTTCAAATTAAAAAAGCTTAGAAAAATCTTAAAGATATAACAACTTTATATACCTACGGTGCTCATTTTAACTGAAGACATTGAATATATAAAAACTACCCATCGGATCAAAAAAGGTGCGGCAATGAAAAGTTGCATGTTTATATGGAAGGGATCCGATGATACGCAGACTTGATCTAACCACCGAATGCCCTCTCGGGGTGGGGGAGGGGCAACTTTGAAATTTTAAATGAGAATTCACTTTGGATTCTCCAGATTCGGATTTTAAGGTTGAAAACGTGTGAGAAATTCCTCCCCCATTCCCCCTCCATGTAGGTGTGACGGGAAGTGAATTTGAAATTTTATAGTTATAGGAACCCTTTTTTTATTGTAGACTCGGACTTGATGATCAAAAAAGCGAGGGATTTGTCTGTAACATTTTTTTCCGATTCATGATAAAGATGGCGATGTAATCGAGGAATTAAATTTTTGTTCAAATTTATCTTTTAGTAGTGGCATTGAACGAAAAAGATCGATAAATAATGAAAAGATATTTCAGACAAATTCTACGTATTTTTAGCAATAAAATCCAAATCTGCAGTAAAAATTAACGGTTCGTAACTAAAATTTTAAATGCAAACCCAGCCCCATCTACATATGGTGGGAAAAATGGGGGAGGGATGAGAAATTTCCTACATAGGCATTTTCAGCCGCCAAATCCTTAATAAAAAAGTTGGGTTTGCATTCAAAGTTATGCCCTCCATCCCCAAGCGGTGGGGGTCGAATGTGGTATCATAGCATGTCCCCCTTCCCCTGATGAAATACTTTCATTACCAACTTTTTTGTCTGATGCGTAGTTTATTTATATGTTTCAATGCCTATATGTAAGTATATGCCTAAAGATATGCCTATAGATAAAATGAGCAGCACCCGGTATACAGGTGTAGGTAGCTTATTTCAGAGATCACCATGAATATCTCAAAAACGCTAAGAGATACAGGGTCGGTTAAATTAGAGAAAAGGTGCCCAATTTTGTAGCCATCTCGAATCCGTCAAGACATACAATATATATGTGACCATTCCTGAAATATCCTGAAAAAAAACAGAAAAATAGAGATTTTTATTTTTGCCATATATCTTTCTTATTATTGGAAAATAATAAATAATATTTTAAAGGCTTACATAACCCGTTAACTAAACTTAATTTAACATTTCAGAAATTTTCAAAGCCAGCTAGATCCCAGAGTTTTCGTAGTCAACTTTTGTTTTTCTTATGGCCGCCGTATAGAATTTTTATTTCATTCTGTATTAAAAGAATTAAAGAAACCAAAAATCTATCACATTAAAAAAAAATCAATATTTTCTTCTCTTTTCGAAAGAGAAGAAAGTTTTATCACCGAATAACTTCGTGTGACGTCGCAGTATGACGTGACATTGTTTGACTTATGGTTATTTATCACATTTGGTTGAAGAACGCTTTTTTTTTCGAAAAATGAAGCAGCAAATTTTGAAGAATTTTTTTGAATGTGATAGATTTTTGTTTTCCTTAATTCTTTTAATGCAGAATGACATGAAAATACAATATGGCAGCCATTATAAAAACAACAGTTGACTATGAAAACTCTGGGAGCTAGCTTGATTCAAAATTTTTGAAACTTGTAATGGATAGCTCTTAACGGCTTATGTGAACATACAAAAAATTATTTATTAATCTTCAATAATAAAAAAGTGGCATACATAAGGAATCTCCTTTTTTCAGTTTCTTTCAGCGTATTTCAGGAACGGTCACTGGAACATTGTTCGCCGAGTATACATTATTTTTGGAAGCTTTTCATGTCCTGTAAAATTCACATTATGGAATGTCTGGGTCTTTATTTTGTACTCTTGTTGCTCTCTCTTGTACTAATTATTGCAGTAATTTTCACGGGAGTTAAGATTTTGACAAATGGGAACAACTGAATTGATGTTATACAATTGATGTAATTAAAAAAAAAATTAACGTTCTTAATTGAAACAACCACAGAACGCAAATAAAATATATTGGCGAGTTTTCATTTCTCTACTTTTTTTATCTTCTAAATCACAATTTTTTACTTCATATAATATGCACAATAAAGATGATGTGTTTTGAGGAACAAAAACGAAATTGTCCCAGAAGGAAAAGTTAAAAATGCAACGAACGAACATTATTAAAGACCGTAAATTATAAAATCGATCATGGGATTTCTCTAGAATATTATACCTAATACATTTTAGATTCTACGATCTCTAACGTTTTAAATTATTAGATACATGGCAGTAGATATTCTTTTATTTTTATTAAAGGTGAGCTCCTATAACCAGTGATTTTTAACCGCATTCGTAACATAGTTTGGGTTTTAACGGGATTTTATCAAACAGGTCATCAAACCTAAGTTTTTTTTATAGCAGAAGGGGACTTAATTTGAAATATTTACAAATCTAGTCACATTCAATCCTATAAAACAATTTAGGTAACTTTTTTTTGTAACCATCATCACACAAAATTAGTTGCTAGAGATTATTTTTTAGGAATACTTAATTTTTTTTTTGTTAATTTATTTTCTTGTGTTACAAGTGGAATTTTCGAAGTCATATATGAGTAACATACTTCCAAAGAAAATGTCATTTTTCCGAGCTTGAAAATCACCAAAAACATGATATTTTGAAAACCAAAAGTGTTTTGGGGGAAATTTTAGCTTAGCAAGACTCGTTTTATATTGATACCAAATGTGATGTCAGTTATGAAAGAAATTAATTTTTTCATACATCAGGTGGTCGAAAATCGGCAACTTCTGGAATTTCAACTATTTGGTCATTTTTCTTGGTGTAATTTGAATTTGAAATATTTGTACAGCAATGTTTTAGAAAAATCAACAGGAATAATAAAAACTGCTGCCAGGAGCGAAATGTTCGAATTTAAGAAACTTTCTGTCACATTTTTCTATGTTTTTGTTGCAAAAGTGTATTCGACATGAAGAAATCATCTAACAAGTTATAATAACGTTTTCTGAACGACACATTTGCTCTAATGGTAGGTATGGTGAAGAGAGAGACATCGATGTTTCAATGGTTATTTCCATCTCATCAGTCTTGTTAACACTCAATTTTAGAAATTTGTTCCCTTAATTCTGGGACACCCTAGTATTGTACTTTCCGTTCGTTGTTGGTAAATTGTCAATGGTGAACAGTCAAAGGTCATTACTTGCAAAGCGTTTTCAAGACCGCACAATATACTATACACCCGCTCTGCTCCGCGCAAGTATAACATGCACTGAAAAAAATAATTCTGAAGATTTTAGGATAATCTATACTAAACTCAAATTACTTAATATCGATTTCTCTGAAATATATTTTCTGCATGGGAGAAAATGTTTATTTGACTGCAGGAGAGTCTCAATTCACGTTTAATTCCCAGTAGCAAACAATTTACTTGACTAATTTTAAGAAACCCTACAGTCAGAAAGATGTTTACTTATAAGAAGAAAATGTCGAGTCTAGTTTGAGTTAGGTCCACTTAATTTTCCGTATCAAAACGACTTGCGTGAAGTGTATGATATTTCAGGTTTAAAAGCAGTTTATTACTTCACGTAAAATCACCAAACTCTGACGCGGTAAATTATACTCTTGTATAGAAAATTGTTTCACCAAACGTAAATGAGCACTTGCAAAGAGTTGCTCATACTTGTACGACGTAAAATGAATTTGATAAAAATGTTATTGAATCTACAGGATTATTCTACATCATCTTTTACTTTTTAGTCTTCTCCATAATCAGCTTCTCCATAATCCAATTCTCTTCGTTGTCTCGTTGCGTATGCGTGACTTCCAAAACTGGAATATTTATTTTAAGTAATATTTAATGTGTATAGGTGCCGTAAGGTGCACGTGGATGTTATTTTCAAATTTTAAACTATTTGTGACATCGGTAAGTATATAAATAAATAATATATAGGTATACTACATGATGCAAATCTTTTAAAACCTTTATCTATACAGGCATCTAAGGAATACGTTATAAAAATGGCTGACGAAGAGTTGCGAAGTATATACTAACTAACATTGGATTGGAAAATTTTACCACCGTCTTCCAAGGTATGTATGTTTTATTTTAGTCAAGTTATACTTTGTATCGTCAACCACCATAACTGGTGCATAGAGTTTTGTAATCAGTATGCTGCTACTTCCTGATAAACACTTATTGTAATTTAGGTTGGACACAGTTTCAATTATTGTTATATTCATTTTCAGAACATGACATCACCTATGAGATTTTGTGTGATCTATACAAAGACGGCTCTGAAAAAGAAATAAATAGAGAAAATTTTACCATCAGTAGGTTTACGCGAAGTTCTGAAAAGAAACATAATTTCACGAATGCAGCCAGCGTCAGTTATGCAAACGACCCATATAAATGTAAGTTGAAAGTTATGACAGAACTCATATAAGTACAATTTTATTTCCCTTTCTTAATTTCAAATTAAAAAAACCATGTGTGAGGATGACTATTTTATTTATATAGAAGATTTCAGAGTTATGATATTTATTTGTATTTATATCCATCATATTAGATTTATTTAGAGTTAAGTATTTATTTTTCATATTCATTGTCTACATTGTATTGTTTTTGTTATAATATTGGATGCAATATACATATTATTATATTAAAACATGCACTTGCGTTTTTATTCTAAACCAAAATTCCTGTGTTATATTATTTTTAAGAATTATGCATTTACTTAAGGCAACTAAGAGAAAAATTTTCAATATTCTTGTGTACAGTTACAATCTTCTATAAAAAATCCACATATTTTATTCAGGCAATTAAACACATACTTATGGAAAATTAACTAAAGGTTCCAAAAATAGAAACTTGACTTCGCAGAAGCAATCATAGTAAAAACGAAAAGGTAAACTGCGAATTGTCTCTAGCTTATATTTTCTTCAAGAAAGTGTGTAAATGCTACTACTTAAATATCATTCAGATTTGAAACAGATACACATTTACTTTTCAGGAGTGAATCTTCACTTCAGACAATTTAGTTAATGGTTAACTTCAGCGAAATACAACATTGAATTCGCCATATCCCAGTAAATGATTTACTCCTCATAAGTAAATTCTTCTTGGTTCAACCGAATCGTTTTATCAGTGTGTGTACGCGGTTTGACTTTTTTTCTTGCATAAGTATTATAAGTACCTACTCGTCAAATAATACTTGCCAATTACACTTACCAAGTACCTACCGTATAGCGAGTAGGCGGCTGAATACAACTCAAAAAAAAATGTAATTATGCCCTCATAACCCGTATATCGGTTGTGAATAAAAACTATACATATTTATCCAACACCTTTTAATCATAGTCCTTTTAGTGGCGTCAATGACTATGAGTCGGAAAAAAACCGAAATATCCGATTTTTTTCAGACGCAACGAAACCATTTCCCCCCCCCCCCTTGTTTTCGAGGGTGCTGAACACGTGAGTTTAAGTGACAATTCCACTTTTACAAGTGGAATTACATTGCTGATAGATACCTACTCTTCAAAATTAACATCACATTCTTACGTAAGAGAAATGTAGTCTCCTTTTTTTTCCCAATAGAAAGCACGGTAAATTATGATACAAAATAACATTTCTAAACATTTCCGATAAAAAAAAAATTCAACGATCTTGGAGGGTGATTTTGTCGATTTAGGGGGGGGGGGGGTTGAGGTCTAAGGTTTTATCTTTTATCACCATCGTGTTTATCACCCTTGAAAACGGGGAGATGCGGCAGAGGTTGCCCGATTAATAATAAAAAAACACATTTTCAACCCCCTTGGAGGATGGTTTTTGACCAATAGGGGGTGAACGCAACCCGAAAAAGAAATTTGCCCTACGTCGTCGTGTTCAGCACCCTCGAAAGCGAGGGGAAAGTTGCGTCTGAAAAAATTCGAACGGAGAGGGCTGTTTTTTTGAAAAAATAAAAAAACAGGTCGATTTTGTTTTTGAGTTGTTCAACTTTTGACATAATATTGGGGTATACAGGGTGATGCGCGAAAAAGTGGTGACGTCATCGGCATTTTTTTTAAATAGCAACCCTTATTTTTTATTCCATTTTTTGATACTTCATTCAATTGCCAGTATGGTAATGTAATCAATTTGTAACCTTAAATACGGAAAATTCTGAGAAAACAGCTTGTGTCGAAATTGTGCACTTTTTACTGATATGAAAATCGGAACATTAGCGATAAAAAAAAAATATCAAATAAAAATGACTGTTTCCATGGTAATTTTATAAGATCTGTCTATTAAATTAAGTCTATTAAATTAAATCTGTTACATTAAATTAAATTAAATCTATTAAATCTGTCTATTAAATTGAATCTCTCCAAATTAAGTTATTTTCACAGAAATTGCGTCGTTTAAGGTTACAAAATGATTACATTACCGTATTGGCAATTGAATGAAGTATCAAAAAATTGAATAAAAAATAAGGGTTGCCATTTAAAAAAAATATCGATGACGTCACCATTTTTTCGCGCATCACCCTGTATACCCCAATATTGTGTCAAAAGTTGAACAACTCAAAAACAAAATCGACCTGTTTTTTTATTTTTTCAAAAAAACAGCCCTCTCCGTTTTATCGAATTTATTCCTTACTTTTCTCGCGCACTGTAGATTAGATTAAAGTAAACCATCCATTTTTTTAACAACTGTTTTTAAATAAGTCAAAAATAAATGAGATATACAGAGTGTGTTGAAAAACAAATCAGTTTTTGCCGCATATCTTGGGCATTTCTTAATATTTTAATTTTTTACCAAGAGATCATTTATCATTATTTAGTGAATTTTCTAAATATTCTTTATTGCCGTTTAGATTTTAATTAAAAAACTCCTTTGCAACTAATTTTTCACCAAGAACCTAAGCTCCAATAAAGAATGTATTAAAAATTCACTATAGAAAAATGAAAGGTTCAATAAAATTCATCCAATTATAATTTAGAGCACACAAAGCGAAGAAGAAATACACGGGGAAAAAAGAATCATCGGTGGTGTAGATACAGGGTGTATATGACCTCTTTTTTGGTCAACAACTTCATGGGCAACCAAAAGTGGGTGCCCATGAACTTAAAACGAGACTTGCCTTATCAAAACTGAAATCACGGAGTTTTCTTACAAAAAAAAGGTGTAATAGGTACTTTTGAATATTCGAAATTCCCTACAGTTTTCAAGTAAATTGAGTATAAGCTTTCTCATCCCATTTATTTAGCTATACAAAATCATTTTCAAATAGGTATCTAATTATTTTATATCCAAAGATAACTTATAATATCGAAAAAATGAACTTATTTTTGCTGTATGATCAAGTTTAGACTCAATTTACTCAGAAACTATGGGAAATTTCGAAAATTCATAGGTACCTAAACCTTTTTTTGTAAGAAATCTGCAGGGCATCCAACGCTGATAAGGTCTTGTACTTGTAAATCCATGGGCGCAGAAGTTCTTGAGCGGAAATGGGGTCATATATACCCTGTATCTACGCTACTGATGAATATTTTCACTCGTGTTTTTCTTAGTTTTGTGTGCTCAAAATTATAATAAATAACATCTTGGTTTGAAATTAAAATGTTTAAAAATACGCAAGCTATGCGGCGAAAACTGAATTTTTTTATCTCGTTTATTTTTGATTTATTTAAGAAAAGTTATTTAAAATAATTGTTACTATAATCCAATCTATACACAGTTCAAAATAAAGCATCAATCTTAGAAGACCCTGTATAAATGATTCTAAATTTTTTTCATGCATGCATCTTCGATTCACAATATTTTCTAGTTTAAATTACTAAATTATAATAAATTCCTTATCCATAATATATCATGTGTGAAGAATTATGAATTATGAACACCACAACAATGTCTTCCCATCCATTATCTGAGGAATTCGTGTGGGTGGCCATAACAAGTAAAAGACAATATTTTAAACGTCTTGACTGTTTATCTAAAAGAATTATCATTCTGTGAAAGGTATAATGACTACTCTTAATCTAAAGTCCACAAAAAGGTATACGTACTTACCTAGCCAGGATACGCCATTACCTTTAAGTACCTATACGAAATATTGCATTTATCAGAAATACCAAAAGGAAGTAAGGACCTACTTTACTTACAATTTCTTTTAAAATTCCTATGACGAATATTTTATATCACTCGGAAGAAATATTGAAAACTGAAATATTTTGATTTCCATTTTACAGACTAACTCCCTTCATTAGACAATGAATGGTCAAATTCCATTATTATTTTTATCAGAAACTACGGAAGCGCTGAGCTGCCATCGTTTTCCGTAAAAACTTTTTTTATATAATTTACAGTTCGAACTGTAAATAGTTGTAACTGTAAATTTACAGTTTGAACTGTAAATTTACAGTTCAAAGTGTAAATTTACAGTTCAAACTGTAAATTTACAGTTCAAAGTGTAAATTTACAGTTCGAACTGTAAATTATATAAAAAAAGTTTTTACGGTAAACGATGGCAGCTCAGCGCTTCCGTAAGAAACAGCTATACAGGCTGTAACATATTATAGCAGGTTAAACTCTTAGCCACAGATTATTTGTCCAAAAACAATGAGACTTTTTTCGTGAGATTTTTAATTATGCAGGATTGCTAGTTGTGAAAAAAAAATTCTCAAAAAATAATAAATTAAGGTATCTGAAAAATGCGGCTCCATGATAACAATAATGTAATAATACTTAATAACAAAAATAAAATAAAAAATACCAAAGCAACATTAACAGCTGCATTGCTATTGCCGCGTGACCTATTATTCTTGCCTCATCATACCTAGTATAATAATTAGGTACATTAGGTTATTGTTGTGGTTATTGTTATATGTATTATGTAAACAGCCGCTAATTTAAAGGGGCCTTAGCACGCTTATGTGATGTCTTGGACCCATATACAGGGTGAGTCAATAGTGAGAGATCGGAACATTGCTATTCAACCGTACAGGGTAAAACAAAATTTCAAACGCCATCCCAAATCGTTTGTTATTCTGCATATTTCAAAAATATTTTGACTTATACAGGGTGGACCATATTTTGCCTACATGTATCAATTTTTTTTTTCAAATGGAACCCCCTATATTTTATGACATATATTCTTATTAGACTGTGAAATAGCTTTATGTCAATACATATTGTTTGACATTTAGGTGCGGCGTTGACATTTAAAAAAATATTTTCAAAAAAATTCAACGCACGCATGTATTTACTGAAAAGAAGCCTCAGAACTTAGTTTTGGAGTTTTAAGGTTGAAATTTGGTATCCACATGGAGAAAGACCAGGTCTATCATCGCGATATAATAAGACTGAGATCTACTATACAGGTTAGTCACAAATAACTGTCAAATTTTGCTTACTTCAGAAGGTCATAACTTCACTTTTTCAAATGGCACACTCGGTATTTTTTCCACAATTAGATCCACCTCTGATCTGACTACATTTTTCATTTGGTATGTCCTATACCTAAAATGCCCAGTTTGAGAGATATTACACATTTTCCGTTGGTCTGACTGCAGAAGATGCAAATGTCATATAAAACAGAGGCTATGAAGATAAATGTGACATTTCTAGTGACATTTATCATTGCAACGTAAATAGCAACTCAAAGCTCGAGCGAAATAAAATAAAAAATAAAATACAAGATATGACAATATTTTTAAATTAAAATAATATCAAATCAAATGTCAAAATATGTCAAAAAGATGCAAATGTCATATCAAACAGGGTGCTATGAAGAAAAATGTGACATTTCGCTTTAAAGTGATAATATGGAAGAATGTGACATTTTTAGTTTTACTAGTGTCAATGTCACTGCATGTTTAAATTTCAAGTTCTCGTTAGTTAAATAGAATTTTGCTAAATGGATTTACGTTTACAAGAGCAAGTAGACATGACTTATTGTTTGGGAAAAAGTGAGAGAAATCCTCTCCTTGCGGCAAGAATTTATGTGCAAGTGTGTATTTGACAACTTCGTTACAGTTTATTTTTTAAATCATATTTTATTTCACTTTATTGTTGTTTTCCTCTAAATGGATTTATTCTTTTGGGCAAATGAATAAATTTTTTGATTTGATTTGATATTATTTTAATTTAAAATTATTGTCATATCTTGTATTTTATTTTTTATTTTATTTCGCTCGAACTTTGAGTTCCTATTATGCTGCAATGATAATGATAAATGTCACTAGGAATGTCACATTTTTCTTCATATCCCCAGTTTTATATGACATTTGCATCTTCTGCAGTCAGACCAACTGAAAATGTATAATATCTCTCAAACTGGGCAATTTAGGTATAGGACATACCAAATGAAAAATGTGGTCAGATCAGAGGTGGAGCTAATTGTGGAAAAAAATACCGAGTGTGTCATTTGAAAAAGTGAAGTTATGACCTTCTGAAGTAAGCAAAATTTGACAGTTATTTGTGACTCACCTGTATAGTAGATCTCAGTCTTATTATATCGCGATGATAGACCTGGCCTTTCTCCATGTGGATACCAAATTTCAACCTTAAAACTCTAAAACTAAGTTCTGAGGCTTCTTTTCAGTAAATACATGCGTGCGTTGAATTTTTTTGAAAATATTTTTTTTAAATGTCAACGCCGCACCTAAATATCAAACATTATGTATTGACATAAAGCTATTTCACAGTCGAATAAGAATATGTCATAAAATATAGGGGGTTCCATTTGAAAAAAAAAATTGATACATGTAGGCAAAATATGGTCCACCCTGTATAAGTCAAAATATTTTTGAAATATGCAGAATAACAAACGATTTGGGATGGCGTTTGAAATTTTGTTTTACCCTGTACGGTTGAATAGCAATGTTCCGATCTCTCACTATTGACTCACCCTGTATATTAAAATGATTAGGGAGGCACCGTCTAACGTCCCTGAAAGTATAGCTTACCTATCGGAACTAGCCACCTGTGTTTCTCCGTCGCTTCCCAACATATTCACAGTTGAATTTTTCAAAAAATTTATTCCTCATAACGGCACACTTTTTGACAAATCTTGTTCACAGAGAATCGCAGAGAACGGAAGAAACGGGGGTTGTTGTCTTGAACCCCAACTTATTGTTCATGCGAATGCCAAATATGTTAATGCGATATTAAAAACATTTTAAAAGCCATATAACTCAAATAAAACTTGTAACTAAAAGTGATACAAACTAGAGTAAAATATGAAACTAGAAGATATTATCCTTAGTGACTTGCGTGGCCAAGTGGTTCTCCGCTGGCCCACGAAGCCATAGATCGCGGGTGCGGATTCGAAGCTCACCTCGGCCCGCTTTACTTTTCAGATTCATTTTCGAATGTCTGTGAAAAGTAAAACAAGCGATCGAACGTTTAAAAGGCAAATATAATTTAAAGTGTGTGTGGCTAAAGAGTTCGTGCTCAAAGCCAATTTACCAGAGTGGAGCGACTATGCATGTCTTACCTACACAGTTAAGACCGATGCTCCCTCTTTTTTTTTTTAAAAAAAGATAATATCCTTATCGGCAAAAAAAAATACCTGTTGATTTATACAGGGTGATCAGTAACTAGCGCACTCCGAGTATAGGGCGATATAGAGCCCATTAAAATTAAGGATATTCTGCAAAAAAATTGAATCCAACGGTTGGTTTTCAAGTTACAGAGTTTCCCTCATCCGAGTTTAAAGCTAATTTTTTTCAATAACCGTAATAAAAATTAATGAAAAAATCAGGTTACTGCGTAATGTCTGGAACGGATACCATATAATTCATCAATTTTTTCCGACAAAACCTCTATTACAGAGTAATTGAGAATGTTGGAAATTGATACCATATCTAAATTTGAACGAAATTTGAAGTTTGGCAACCGCTTAAACTAAACTTAGAATACAAAATATTCAAATGCCTTCGTTGCTATGGAAATAACAATAATAACAATACCAACTAACCCGAACTTATTCACATGTTCAGTGCAGTGTTGACACCTTTTTTTTACAAAATTGGTCATATCTTTGGAAGAAAATAACAACACTGCAGTAAGAAAATTTACCACTCTTAAAAAGTGACGTTTACCGCAGCATGCTCCGAGTGCGCGAGTTACTGGTTGCCTGTATCCTGTATGACCCTTTTTTTCGTCAAACAAAACTGTTATGCCCATCCCATCGTAGACTCACAAGACCTTACTTATTATCAGCCAGCGTTGAATTCCCTACGGCTTTTAATACTACAAAAAAAAGTTTACTTATAAATATTCTAAATTCATCATAGTTTTACGGAAATTACTACATCTAAACTACCTCATACCACAAAATATAAATGAGACCACAAAAAATATATGATTTCCTTTTTTCGATATTCGTTTTATTATCTCTGGATATAAAATAATAATCCAGTAAATCTATTAATTGGAATGTATATGTATGTAGAAACCTATACCTACCTAATTAGCTAAATAAATGGTCTGAGGAAGTTTACACTCAATTATTTTACTGAAAATTTCACGCCATCAATTTTAAGCCAATAAGGTACGAGCATTGCTTACCGTTGCCATGGTTATTTGTGTATTATATCGGAAATTTTCTCCTGCTGGGGTAAGCTGGAGAGTATTATAGTGGAAATTTTTTGACGTTTAAAAGTGACAACCCGGAACCTTATGAACGTCAACTGTTGACTGTTGCGGTTATTAATATTAATCAACCAATGCGTTTTGTTAAAGTTTCTATTGTAATTTAACATTAAAGTGATGTTTTCGCGTATTACCACGTATATGAAATCATGGATTTACTATCGAAAAAATGATCTGAAGAAACCTAATTTACCTAATTTAGTAATTCTATTTGAAATAGATAGGTACTTACATAATTTTTCGGATTAACTCACGGCGAATTCATGGGGGTGCGGCCACTTTATCTTTATAATTATTAATTGTATGGCACTTTTTATTGGTAGAATCCATCTGCTGAGCAAATCCTTGCGCTTTGGAAAGAATGGCATCTAATCAACACTAATCATAGTTACTATTATACCGCAATTGTCGACTTATCATTATCAAAAACCACACTCGGCTGGTGAAGTTTAGAAACTAAAATTTGTGTTTGACAGCGCTAATAATGGCGGCGCGCAGTTATTAAACGTCAGTTTGGCGTTGTCACGTGATTATGTTACGCCTTTATGTCATTTTTATTTAACAATTAAATTGTAATTTTTCTATTCAAAACTAATTTTGTTGTGAAATTTTCTTTCCAAATACCACTCGAAATCAAATTATACCAGGAAATTTTGTTCTCGCTTACGAATATTTTAAGAAAATTATCCCTCGCCTTCGGCTCGCGATAATTTTCAAAATATTCGTGAGCTCGAAAAAATTTCCGGAAATAATTTGACCTCTAGTGGTATTACATGTGAAAACCTATATGGGGAATTTTGCAATTTTTTCTGCACTTGTCAACTTCGTTTTATCTGCTTTAAATTAACTATAATAAATAACCTCTTGATTTAAAAATGCCCAAAAGTTTGGCGCCGAAAACGAAAAAGAAAAATTATCCATCGCCCTGAATTTTTTCTAATCTATTTCGGACATATACATAATATAATACATGGGTACTTGTATATTTCTTTAAAAGGTATTCTATAACTCGTTATAAGTCCTGCTACTAAAAATTGACTCACCCCCTATAAATAATATATTATAGGTAGGTATATACGCTAATGTATGAATCGCATTCAATCAAAATAACACTCTGTAGGCAGACATATGATTTATATCAAAACATTTTATTACAATAATTATTATTATTATTCAAAAAAATTAATTTTACATAAGTAATGGTAAAATAAAGTGAATAATGCAGCTATGTACCTTCTAATTTGTTTAATTCACATACCTACTTGAACTTTCTCCATACTTTCACTTTCGATAGCTGAATTTATATGGGCGCAAATTTGTTATTGCGCATATGACAAATGAAAATAATTTCTTATGAAATTTAAATATACTATACTATTTATATACAATGATGGGCAATCTCACTGCGTAATAATTATTGCCAGATTCTATTCGTAATTGAACCTCCTTCGTCCATCAAATCGGAAACCATATGCCGCGGCGTTTTTGGCATCTACCAGTGCTGGATTTCTGTGCTTGTAGAAGCTTCCATGAGAATGAGCCGCTCTGGAAGAACCAGTATCTTCACCTCTCACGTAGAATGCCTCGAAGGTGCCCTTTGGTGGAATCACCGAGCTTACTTCCACATCCGTGGGGTCATAAGCATAAGTCAGGCTCAGTGATGCTAATGCCATCATCATCAGTATCAAGATAAAGCTATACATGTTGAAATCATCAATGCATTAAACAGAGCAATGTTAATCGAATATCACTTTCAGCACAACTGGTGGAAGTTCAGCGGACTGTGCACTGTCACTTTCACTTCATTCACTAATAAACTACCAGTAGGTACTTATAATAATAAATGTATCTAGGTATAGGTAGGTAGGTACTCAATTCTGGGTAAACTGTGGGTAATTTGGTATCTTCACCTACCTACCAAATTAATGTTTTGTATCCAGCACTGAAAGTAGTAACAATTTTTTTTTTTAAGAAACTGTTATATGCGACCAGCATAATAATTATCATAATTTTATTAAGTAGGTACCCAATAAAATGGTAATAAGTCAAGGACCAAGCAGCAGAATGAAGTATAAAATAATAATATCTTAGTTTAAAAATCAAATGTTACACAACTTATGAATTTAAATCTTTGTTAAGTGGATAGCTTGTGATTGTGAAATCATAAAAAAGTTCCTACACAGATACAGGCTGTTTATTTGAAAAGGATCCCCATTGAATAACAAACTAATGCATAAACAAATTAAAATTTAAAAAATCAGGACAGACCAATCTCTGGATGAACGCAAAGGAGCTGGGTGAATAAAATTATAGTGTGAAGGCTTACTGGTGGTAGTTTTTGTTGGTCAAAATTTCGTTTTTCTTTCAAGTCGTTTACCCCCTTGTAAGGGCTGGCTACTTACGATTTTTACTTTTCTTAAATCTTTAAAAGTTATAGGTATGAGATTATCTTTTACAAAATTGAACATTTTAATATTTAAAGTTTATCTGTTTTTGGATTTACAACTAAAGTTATAAATCTTTTTAAACTTATGTGAGAGTTATTGTATACCATAAAATCATGGCCATCCTGCAGCCAATCATGCATGCGACTTTGTTCAGAATCCAAAGTGTCTCTAGTCTCTAGTATTATTCACGAATTTTCAATATCTTATAAAGTTATAACCAAGTAAATTGTGTAAGTTTAGGCTTTATGTACAATTTACTAATACCATATGTATAAAAAAATATTATTTAAAAATGTAGGAATAACTCTGCGGAGTTGTGTGCTAAATTTTCTGTAAATTGTATGTAACTTTGTGGCGAATAAAGATCAGGAACTGAAACATTGAAAGGAAATCGTGATGTGTCAAAAAATTATATATTACAAATATTTACAATTAAAAAACATTTCAGTAAGAAATATTGAATCTTCTCTAAACTATATCAACACTATCCATATCAGAATTTTTTCTCTTCTTTCTTGGCTTGCCTCTTATTTCTGACAGCTTTCTTTTCTTTGCTTCTTTCTTCTTTTCATGGGTCCTAATTTTCTTTTTCGCATGTTCCTCAGGATCTGTGACTGCCAAATGTGTCCTAAATCGCTTCCTTTCAGCCCTTTTAGTCGACAATGTCTGCTGTAATCTAGTTAACATATCCGTGTATAATTCCATTCCTACACGTTTTTTCAACAGATTACCAACTTCTTTTGCTAATTTTTTCAAATCGGACAGTTGTTCTTCTTCTGCCAGCATTTCTCTTACCACGGGAGCCAATAAATGGTGCAAAACATTTTTAATGCATTCGATGTCAAGTGTTGTACCAACCGCAGCAACCCATTTAAAAACTTCTGTACGAAGAACAGTACTCTTAGGAGATTCCACTATTTCTGTATTTACAATTTTCCTCATCCGTTTCGTCAGCCACAAAAGATTGAATTTATGATTGTCAAATGTATCAGATAAAGGAATACCTTGTAACACTCGAGCTATGAACACCAAGTTTTTGATAATTTGTTCAGCAAAGTCATTTTTGATACCTTCTGGTTGTAACTGATCACACAGATCCAAAGTCAAAGCCTTCACCGAGTCCAAGGGATTGCTATATAAGTAACCCGATGGCAGTGATTCCTTCGATACAATTAACTTTGCCAACTTTTCTGGATCGATTGTTGATAAGACAAACCCTAAAAATTGAGCAGCAGCTAATCTTACCCACTCATGTGGATATGATAAATGATTTTGTATATGGCCAGCCAAAACTTCAATATCTTCCGTGTTTTTCAAAAAAGAAGGGCATAGAGCAGAAAGTTTCAGCAACATCTGTAGAACTTGATATAAATGATGATCTTTAATTCTCACTTCTTCTTCAGTTACTTCTTCATCGTTACTGCGCTTTACAAAACGTCCCGGTGAGTTCTCTATTCCAAACTGTCGCATCACCAACGGTAGCAGCTGCTGGAGTCTCGTTTCAAAAAGTGCTTTTTCGGCAGTTACAAAAATACCACAAAGTTGAGCTGCCAATCTTCTATGTGCAATCTAAAAAAGGGGGAGCAGATAAGTTTTTATTTCTTAAAAATTTTTTTGAAGATAAAATACATAAAAGATAAACAAAAGCTTAGAACATCAAAACCTTTGCATAATTTTACGACTGCCAAAAGATATACCAGTCTTTGTGGTAATTGAAACACACAACCAGTTGTTTAACATTAAAAATAAAGTCTAACCTGGAGTTTTATTGTACAAAGTGATGGTAAAACTCATTTGATCAGGTATTTAATGGGAAATTTCAAATATTTTTTTAAAACAGTTACTTACATTTTTATCCGCAAACCACATTAGTATGATATCGAATAATGTATCCCGATTCGACTTTTCCAATTTTGTCAGTAAATCAATTAAGCATTTACCAACCATTTTTCTACATTCGGGTTCTTCATCGTTAACCAACCGTGCCCCTAAGTTAATGAAGAAGGTACCATCGTATTCCCTCAACACTTTTTGAGGAAAAGAATTGATCATCGTTTGAATCATTTCGATTGCCGACTCTCGTCCGTGTCGCATTTCATAGTCCAGCTGAGACATGTAAAACAAAATATGCCTGTGTAAATTTTTTCCCACGGGATATTCCATCAGATATTGATGGAAGACTGATCTAGCTTGTGTTCTAACATGGACGAGCTCAGAAATTATACTCAACTCTGCAACCTTGTCCATCACTTCAGCAATTTCGGGAATGATTAGTTTGCGGCTTATTATGGCACGAAGAAGGTTGAACGCGATGGCCTGCCTATCATAATCATGCATGTCTTGTTCGACATAATGAAGGAGGATTTTTAAATGGTTTATGCTAACTTGGTAGCATTTGACGTCTCTTATTAAAACAGCCACTGCCTGGAATTTACAAAAGAAATTAAAATAATTACAACTGTAATAAAAAATTACTTACTTTGAAAGTGGCAACAACCAAATCGAAATTATCTCCCTTACTCAAACCAGCTGACGCATATTTATGGAGAATTGAAAACATGCTAGCTGCAATATCTTTTATATGATTTTTTAAAGAAGGTAATTCGTATTTCATAATCCAACTTAAGCATTGTAGTGTTAAAGTGTTTAGCTGAAAACAAAACAATCATAAATAATATAACGATTCAAGGTAGTTCTTTCATATTTTTTCATTAATAATTGATAATAATAAAAATTAAACAACACTCAAGTAGGTACAACTAATTAAATCTTACCTTCACTTGTGGTGCTTTCAAGCATTTTTTAAAGATCACAACGAATGGATCTAAAAACGAAGTGTAGTGAATATCTTTCAACTTTTCCTTCTTAAGCAAAACGAAACAGATTCTCAGGCCGAATTCAACCAAAACGTGGGAATTTGTTTTGAAAGACAACTTCACAGGAGTCGATCTTATGCCAGATCGATTGACTGTAGGTTTCGGAATAATAAAACAATCTGGCTGTTCACGTTCCAACTTTTCCCTTTCTTTTTCAGTTAGTCGTGGTTTTTCTTTTTCCACCAAATCCGGGATGCTTTCAGATGCGATTCCATAAGAAAATTTGATCAACGATTCCGTTACGATGAACTCATTTTCAACAAGACCTATAGAAATGCATCGCAAGGCTTCTTGAACTTTTTTAACCACCTTATAAGAATGAGTGTTTTTAAGAACATTTTTCAGAGGGATTACTAAATCCAATAAGCACTTCTCAGTAATAAATCGAGCTAATATTTGAAACAAGTCTAAACTCTTAGTCGACTTTGCCTCCGATGTTTTCGCACCGATTTTATCAATATCTTTTTCCTCAGAAAGGCATCCAAATAAATCTTCCATACAAAGCTAAAAATAACAAACGATAATTGATCATTTGGACAATAAAATGATAACTAATTTCATGAGCTTACCTGAGAAACTGTAAGGAGTATACTGTCAATATGTGTAGGTTTATACGCTTCTTTGAGACAGCTGAGAACTCCATGAACTGTAAAAACTAGAACGTGAACTTCAAAGCCTCTTTTCAAAAGTGGCGTAACTTCGGCCAAGAAAATATTAAGATACTCTGGTCCTAATGAGAGCATGATCTGTTGTAAAGTTTCACGAGTTATCCGCCTGACACTTTCTAATCGAGACTTGAGAAAAGTACATAGTTTCATAAAAACTCTGAAAGTAATATGAAAAGACATTTAAATTTACAGATAGAAAAACAAATTCAGTTTCTTGTTAGTCAATCGTTCATTACAAAACATGCATCCCCCAGAAATAATACATGAGAGCCATTTTTCATGCCATAAAGAAGCTAATTCAGTTGAAGTTTAATTTTAGCTTTTAAGCAAGTGAGAAAACACAGTCATAGTGAAAATGCTCACAGAGATAGAAAGTAAAGAGTGTGAGATAGGCAAGACTAAAATAAAAATTGACCAATAAAAACCTTCTGCTTTGCAGATAGGATTGAAATACATTAATTTAATATGGGAAGTATGAAACATGAAGGCTATTATAGTAGGCCAGGGGATGGTAACTAAGGGAAAGAATTGTTGATAGATGAGAGATGCGGCTATCTCGGCCTCCCTTGAACCTATTTGTATTGATTAATAAAATATAGTAAGTACTTAACAGCTTCTTTTTAACACTTACCCAGGTAGATTAAAATCCAACAATTCCTTTGGTAAACGTTGCAGTAACTTCACGACGGCTAACGAGAGAGGCACTCTGAGTAAATCTTCGTCTTCCTGTTCATGACTAATTTTTCTCCTATTTACTTTATGAGAGGTTTCGTGTATTGTCATCTGTCCCATGACTTTATGTAAACTAGGTAAAAGTACGACCTGAAAGTATAATTTATGAGTACAACCTATCATATTATAATTTCAATTAAAAAAATACCTGAATAGCTTTGATCACTCGTGTCGCTGTTGATTTACATAGAACGACTATTTTTTCAAGACACTTTTCTGGTTTTTCAGTCAAAACATCCTCCTCTACTGGAGTAGCTTCGTCGTTATCTTCTTCATTGTCATCTTCATCAATAATAGGAGTGTAATTATCATCATCCTGCAAATCAGTCTCTTCATTTTCTTTATTATACGCACTTATTTCTTCTTCACCTTCTTCAGATTTCTCTGCTTTAGCATTTTTTTCTACATTATCTTGATTTTCATCCTGGGGTAAAATTTCTTCCTCATAAATACTGGGTTTGGTAACATATCCTTTACTTAAATCAAAATGGAAAGAATCTAAAATAGCCACGATAATTCTGACTAACTGCTTCTGATACTCCGTTCTGGAGCGTAGTTTCATCAGGTAAAATTTCAATAATCCCTCGTATTGATGCCATGGTAGAAGACGACTAACTACATGAAGTGTTTCAATGGAAGCGTCGACAAGATTTTTCTTCCCGGCATATCTTTCACTACATAAATGATTGGTAGCTAATGGAAGAATAAATTGAGTTAGAGTTCTTACGTTGACGGATTTCGAGAGTTTCTTGGTGACATGACAAAAGCGGATCAAGGCTGAGGCATGCTGGCGCATTTGACAATGAGCCATGTTTTCAAAGAAATCAATATCGGGATCATTTTTATCAGTGTATATATTAAGATCTCTCAAGATGTAATGTGAATTGGGAGATTCCATTGCTAGAAAACCCAACAGAGAAATGCAGTCATTTTTAAAGAAATCATCTTTGCTTCTCATTCCTTTCTGAATCAATGGAAATATCGTCTTGTCAAGAATAAAACTAATATTCTCGTGGTGTCCTTCATGACTCTTAAGCAGCGATGCACACAAATGTTTTAAACAATAAATTGAATTTTCTCTCGGAGACAAATCCTTTTCATTTTTCAAGAAAAAGTAACAATTGTATATTATCAGAATTGCAAAGTCAATATCTGAAACTCCTCCTTCTATTTCATCACGTATCAGCTTGAAAGCCGCATGCCTTCTATCAAAATCTGGCTGTTCTCCTCGAATCCATGCATATAACTCCACAATTAATTGATGTGCTCGTGTCAGATTTGCATTTTTTGATTTACAAGCAATATCGCTCAAAATTTCCATCAGAACTTTTTTACCAGAGACATACGTGACATCTGAGAATAAAGGTGCGATATTCCTAAGATGCTTCTCTGGTTCTTCAACATTATGCAGTAAATTTTTAATGGATGTCAAAAACTGTAAGGCAGTGTCTTCTTCTATATGAATACTCAGCTTTTTTGCAGCAATGGGAAGCAAGAGCTGCAAAACGGTGTCACTAGTTTTTGACTCCCAAACCAATTCTGATATCCTAGACAGAATAAAGAGTTCCTTCTGGTTCAAACTCTTCGCTTTACCAGTAAGTTTAATTCTTATTCTTTCCAATATCAATGGTACGTGAGGAAGTAATATCGAGCTACCATAATTCAGTTTATCATTCACTTGTATTCTTTCAAGAATGTGTGCTTCGATCGGAAGTAAATTATCGATCGGGATAGTTATTTGGACTTCTTCCTCATCTGGTTCCAGATTTAATAATTTTTCAATCAAATCTTGAATAATATTGATGACTGAAATATGACTCTTCGGGTTCAAGAGAAGTTTCATTATATGTGGCAGGATATACTGGTCTCTATTAGATTCCTCATGTTTCATTAAGAGTGGAAAATACCTTGGATTGGAACCCCACTGCACAAAAAGTTTTAAAAGAGTTGTTGGACTATGGATACCTTCCCTTGTCAGCTTGTCTAAGTAAGGCCACACAAAAACTTTAAAAATTGAATTAATTTGGTCAGCTCTCCAAGGATATTTATCGAAACGGATGAAAAATGTTTCTACAGTAGTGATAACTGAGGTCCTAGCTTTTCTTAAAACAGGCAAGTATCCCGAGTGGACTTCATTGGAATGGATCACCGCCGCTTTGATATTAGCACCAACAACAAGCAAAATTTTTATTAAATAATCCAATAATTCATTTCCCATTAAGCCTCCAAAGTTCTCTAAAACAACATCGATCAAATTAACGGCACTTTGAAGCCTTTTTGGTGGAATAAATGATTCTAGATCCACATTTTCCACAATATTGGTAACCATAGATTCTAGGTCTTCAATTATTAAGTACTTATCAAATACTTTGAATGCCATTTGCAAAAATTGATTCATTTCTTCCTCTTTACAACCAGCCAAGAATCTGAAAACTAATTTCCTCCTTTTTTGCCCAGCAGATTTTCCACCGGTTCTTAAACCAATTTTAGCTGTCATTTTACTGTAAACGATTCTCATTACAATTGGAATTAAGTATTCTCGATCTTCTGCCTTAACTGTGACACTTTCTTGATCAACACGGAATTTCACTAACTCAGTTTTGAAGTTCTTATCATCAATCAAGTTCAATAAATTTTCTTGGTAAGGAACTAAGGATTTGTGTTTGTATGTCAATATACACTTTAGGGCAGCTTTCTGAACTTCCGAGTATTTGTGAGACAGGAGATCATAGTATAAATCATATAATTCTTTTTCTTTGTACATGGATTTTGGGCTGATGAACTTTGAAAAGACTGACAAGTATGCAACTAAAGTGGTGGTGTACTTCTTGCGGCCGATTTCTCTCAATGAATTATCCTCGGTTACTGCTTCAACTTCTGGATCTTTTGGGAGATTGTTTTCTTCAGAGTCGATACTTGTAAATGTTTTGTCAGCTTCATTCTCTTCAAGCTGAGTAGAATTTAAGTCATTCTGTTTTATGTTCATTGTAGTAATGGTAGAGGAATGTAATTTTTTATACTCTTTCTCAATAAAATTTAAAAGATGCTCGGCTACGTCTCTTGTTTTAGCTTCTGCGATATCGGCAAAATGAATCATTGCTTTCCATAATAATAATCGATAATTAAAAAAGTCCGGTTTGCTGTTAAATTTTTGCAATTGCTGGCAATAGTCGCAAATGAAATCAAAATCACAATCGATGTCTTCCGATTTTATTTCAACAGGTACCTCAACATAACTGTTTGCTGAATGAAGCTGTTTCCCAAAAACACCCCAAAAATCACCAGGAAGCATTCCATGAGCGTGGCTTTCAATGATCTTCATAATGGGTTCCCACAGTAATTTAAAATTTATAAAAAGACATCCACATAAGAAGCGGAGAGGTATTAAATTGAATTCGGTTTGATTGCACATAAGCATCTGCGGTTTATCGAAGCACAGTTTTTCCAGGTTTTGTAATTGATCTCGGTACGTCTGCACTTGGGGATCGATTGATTCAACTGTATAACAAATCGAGAAAACTTTCCAGCCTTCCGGAGTGATTTCTGGATTTGAAGAATAGTTCAGAATAAACTCCGGTAATCTCTCAAAATGGGTATAAATATGGCTCGTTAATAAACGAATCTGAAATAAATATACATTACTTAATTTAAAAGAATCGTTTTTGAGTTACCTACTTAACTACTGACATAACAAAGTAATAAAACCAAATTTTCTTTAATTATGGGTGGAGTCAGCTAAACTGGCCTTGACGCCTTAAGTGACATCATCATTATACGAACCTTATTTACACAACATACTTCTCTGAATGTGTGATAATATGATTTAAGTTGGTACCCATAAGTTATGTAGTCAGATTAATTCAAATGAAAGTAACCTGCAAATTATCACTTTCAACATAATTTATGATGAAGTACTTTAAACTGAGCGATTCATTCCGTCTTGAAAGCTGGCAGCCTTGCAGTTTTTTTTATCAATGACGTCATGGTCAGTTTAGCAGCATGACCCATATGTTAAATAGTTAAAATTAAAAAAATATTAAAATTTTTAATTATTTATCTAAAAGTGCTCCCAATTAAATGAATTTTCCATATTGCTTAATCTCTTGTCAGATATTCCCTTTCAAGTGTAACTTACCTCATGAAATGGTGCACTAAAGTTCCGTTCAAGGGTTTTATTGAGTTTTTGTACAGTTTCAAATTTAATTATCTCGTCTTCATTTCTTAGAGCAGTGACAATCAAATCCAAAGTTTTTAAAGACGTGACAAAGTTTTCATTATCAGCATATTTTAATAAAGTGTTGATGCACATATCAGACATCTTCAATAACACAGCATTGCCTTCACAATGTATTAGACACTCTACTGTTGAGTTAAGAATAAATAGATATTTTTTTAAACTTGAAGATTTTTCTTCACTACCATAATCATCAATTACGTTGAGTAATCTGATTATATTTTTATTTACAGTCTCTATAAAATTGTCCTTCTCACTTAAAGAAATATGTGGTAAACATATCAAAGCAGATAAGTAATCCGCAGGATTATCGAGTAATTCGATATTTTCAATTTTTAGTATATCGAGTAAAAATTTCTCAATGGTAGAATTAAATTCAACATTATAAGGAATTCTGTATCTGCTCCAGGTCGGTAAAGTTATCCCACTGCCACAAAGAGGAGATTTTATCAGAATGAGTTTGGTGAGAATTTTAAACCAGTCTCTTGAGAAGTTGTTTTTGATACAATATCTCAAAAACGTAGGCAATATCAAAGTATCAAAAGACGAATAACCGCTGATATTTTCTATAAAATATAACACCACAGAATCATCTGAAACAGACAACACTTTCTGTGTGATCATAGCTGCTTGGTCCTGGAATAATTTAATATTTTTCGACAACAGCAAAAGAATACATATTTGTGATGTCATTATCAGAAGAGATTTTGGAAACTCGTCCTGAGAGAAAATTTCTTGAATTTTATTCAAGATCGGAACTGGATCCTGCAGTAATCTTCCATGGTGATATTCTATAGTCTGTCCCAGCAGTTTCAAGACCAGTTCTATATTATTAGATACATCTTCGGTTTTTTGACTCTTCCAACTTTGGATCTGATTATTCAATTCAGTTAACAAGGAGGACCACAAGAGACTACTCTTGTCTGGTTTAATTTTTACAACAGCATTCGCAATGACTTGCTCTAAGACCTCAAACAAAATTTCCTGAGGGAACTTGTCATCACATAACGCATGTATGAGAAATGGTAACACATTATCGGCGCAGCTATGAAATTGTCCGCCAACACCATAAATCACTTCGAATAGGAGTTTTCCAATTCCTCTGACACCCTGTAAATAGAAAATATTATTTTCTTATTACTGTAACATCAAATTAAATTATTCAAGACTTACATCTTTTCTCTGTTTTACAGACTTTAATAGCACTAAAAGGAAACTCTTATAATCTTTAACTTTTCTAGCTACAAATGCAAAACTTTCGGCAGCAAAATTGTTTATGTATAATGGTTTTGTATCCGATAATAATGGTAAGAGTGCTTTAGAAACTGTACCGATATCTTTTATCAAAGGTCTCCATAAAAATTTAAATATGTACGCCAAACAATGAAATGTCCATTCCAACTGCTCGGTATCTTTGGTTTCTAACAGGTTTATGAGAGTCTCTAAAAATGTCTTATAGTAGGGATAGAATTCTTTCCTTAAATCTTGAACCAGGGACACGGTAATCCTGAAAAATTAATATTTATATGCTTAAAAAGGTTTTGCCAGTTCTATCTTTCATGAAACAGTAAAAGAAACATCTTACAAAGCAAATGCTTCACCATGATGTCAACATCGCATCGTAATGACCTACAGATCGATTTTCCCCATGATCTAAACTAAACAATACGTCAATCAAAAACCTGCAATATAAATATTCTCTGATAAGGACTGTGACGGTTAACTGGTTAACCGATTAACCATTTGTAATCACTAAAGCAGGTTGGGATTTTTTTATTTTTTACTAGGTACCAGTTAACCGATTATTTATAGTCTGCTAATAAATAAATCAATTTTCCGGTACTTTTTTTACAAAATTGATAAACTAGAAGAGCAGGCCCATGCTACTGTGCCTATGATAGTAGCAGTAATAAATCCAAGTCCTTGTTATTTTCTTAAAATTTTAGGGAAAATGCTCAATAATGATCAAATGACCTGTCCACCAAGTTCAAATCACCTTGTGGTTTAGTAACGAAGTGATATAAAATCGAACCTTCTTGCTATTGCTACTACTACCGTGGAGCTATTTCACTTACTTAAATTGGCTGATTGAAATCATTTGAAATTTTGAACATTAGTTATGCTAATGGAAGTACATGATTTGATACTTCCGATGAAAAATTCTTCAATCCAGTGGCGGAGATCTGGGCTTTTTCTTACCTTTTTTAATAAATAATTTGCACGCCACTGACTTTAATGCAAATTTGTAATTTCTGATCTCTGCCACTAGAGTGAAGAATTTTTCATCGGAAGTATCAAATCATGTACTTCAATTAGCATAACTACTGTTCAAAATTTCAAATGATTTCAATCAGCCAATTTTTTTATATTTCAAAAATAAAAATTTTTTCTTAAAACTTTAACACCCTGTATTTTCTTAACGAAGCATTTCCCGAATATATTTCATGGAGCAAACTCATATTATTTTTCGATTCTCTATCGTTCCCTAGAGTTAACAAGGTAAAACCTGAATCACCCTGTATAATTAGCACAAAATTCTGGTTAATTGAATTTAATAGTCGATTTTTTCACATGGAGATGACCAAAAACTGATTAGAGATTAGAGAACCTGATAGATTAGCAGGTTATTCCTCGATTCTCTCTCCCATGAAATATTAAGATATTCAAATGCACGTCGATTTAGTAGCCTAGTTAGCCTCCACCCATGGTACACGTGGGTGGATATACTCGTAGCAACATGAGACGGATTTTTACGGCTACTGAACTGAAAACTCAACAGGTTAACCCGTTAGCAAAATTTCATAAAAAGGACAGCCCTATTCTCTGGTATGTTTTCTGTTGTTGAATATGAATACTTGACCTAGATATACCAATAAAAACTATAATTCTATTTCGAGTTCTATTTGCAAAGGCGGACTGGTCCATCAGGACATAAAATCGTGATAGGGGAGACCAGCGCTAGCACAATAATTAATCATCTACTATGAGTTAGGACTAGGCTAGTCCTAAGCTAGTCACATAGCTAAGCTAGTTAGAAAGAAACATGCTACTTAAAAGCACTAACCTATTCAATTACTTTTGACATAATGGGTGACTTGTCAACGCTCGCTTTGCAGCACAACAGCTGTCACAAAAAGAAGAATACAAGAGAAGAGAGAATGGCCAAATCACGAAAATATTTGTAAAAGGGAATAGAGAAGCCTTAAGACTTACATTTTGTATTATTGTCTAGGAAGAAAGAGGCGTTGAAACTTACATTTTGTATTATTATCTTAAATAGTACCATGATCTAGTCCCGCTTTACATTTATTCCCGGTCTGTTTTGACCATCCCAATATTCTCAATCCACCTCTGTTCATATTAACCCTTCAAATATCAGGAGGTATATAGATTTTCAAGCTCTCAGAGGATAAACGGCACCGACCCGGCAATTTTCAATGAGACAACTAACGGTAAAGGTGCTCTATCGCGACGGTTTTACCCCTACGCTGGCCTCCCTCCACTGTCTGCTTGCTACGCTCCAACACGTTCTCAGCGTTGCCATATGCAAGCCCTTCACCTACGTTCTGCAGACAATCCTGCGCGTTCCCGCCCGCTTCCGCTACCTTGCCAAAGTCAGGTCTTTGGTCAGGGTAGGTTTTTTTTTTAATTTTAGGGACATTTAAAGGAAAAAAACCTACCCTAACCAAGGACCTGACTTAATGCAGCAAATAAGTGTTTTAAAATATGGTTTCAACAGGAACCGGTAGCTACTATTACGGTCTCGTGGGGTAGCAGGAGCATGGAGTGCAGAATGAACTGCCGCAGGTCGCTGCGAGCGTAGGAGAACGGAGACACGGATTTCATGTGGCAATGTTGAGAGCCTGTCGGCTCGGAGCGAGCAGAGAGAGTGGAGGGGGGCCAGTGAAGGGGTAAAACCGTCGCGATACAGCACCTTTACCCAACGAACAACTATAGGTACATACATCCTACATAAAATATTATTTAAAAAATGATCACATGAAAAACTTACTCTAATAAGGGTTGAAGATACAAAGCATTCTTCTTTTTGATATGTTCAAACAGAACATCTACAATGGCATCTTTACGAAAAATAACTTGCGGTAATGTTACCAAGTCATTGTGCCTGATTTCCTTTTTAAAATCCTTAAATCCTTGGGTCAAGTTCAAAGCTGACCATTTTTCCACAGTCTGGTAGAAATAGCTCTGCTCCTCATTTTGCGTTTCGTATTCATGTCCGACTCGATGAAATATATCGACATCGATGCAATTTATTCTCTCGGAGAATGGTTGAAACTGAAATTAATTTATGAAAAAATGCTGTAATTACTGAATAGTTTGCATACCTTGAAAGTGTTCAAGTCCTTGTGGCGAGTAGGCTTATTTTTCATTGTTAAAAGTAACGAAAAGGAATTATTTATCAGAAGAATTGAGTTAGGTACATTCCTTTACTAAATTACAAAAGAAATCACTATCTCTTAGTTCCAAGAGTCAAAAACTCAAACACTATTACTTGCTTTAGAACTTTATTTGATTTTCAAAACACTTTTAGCCTTTTAACTTTCGTTTTACAATAAAAATTTAAAAAATAACATTTAATTTCAAAACATGCTACTTTCACTTCATATGAAATGAAGAAATGCAGATTTTAAATCTTAGGTTAGGTTATTGCCTTTACTCTTCTTCTTCTTTCTTTTCCCCAATTCTGTGGTCTTTGGTTTTTACTAAATGATTTACGTAGCCAGTATCTTTTATTCTTTATCTGGACGACGACGATTAATTATTATTATTAAAGAAAAGTCGCATTATTTTATGCTTTTTAAGAATTTTGGAGTTATTTCTTTTACGATTGAAAATAAGTCAATTAGTTATTTTTGTTAGGTTCATGCAAATACGATGCAGCTAAATAAAGTACTGCGCAGCCTATGACGTCAGACTTGTGACAGCTACATAAGGACACGCCAGTAATAACAACATAAATGGAATAGTTTATTTCGATGTTTATTATATTTTAGCAGTAATTTTAATTTAAGTTTGACTTTTAATGTCTGACGGTAAAAATGGTTAATTTTGCGATATGTGGGTGTGAGAACCACTCAAGAAAAACGAAAGGCAAATAGTTAACTAACCACAAATTTCCTAAAAATTAGACAATTGCGTAGGTATACATAATATACCCGGATCTGTGAGTAGGTAGTGCCCATCGTGAACTCCGAGGGGTTACCTAAATAGCCATTCCATTTGTGTCTGTATCAAACCACCCCCTGCAGATATTGTCTAAGTGACGATAAAAGTGTTCAAATTTCTTTTAGCATTTCAATAAGTAGAACACAGCTGTCAGATTGATTTTTTTTGTTGTTACTTTTTATCTTTTGGCTTCAAATTTTAAGATATTCGGCCTTATATCTCATTTCATGGTCGTTCAATTATGATATTTTAAAAGCTTTAATAATTATTATTATTTAGCAAACTAAATTAAATAATAAGTTTAGAATAAAGGGTTTCGGTAAAAGGGTTTCATTTATTATTTATTTGAAAATAATGTATTACAAAAATATATTATATGCAGGGTGTCAATTTGAAAACTTGCCACCCCTGAATTCTTCCTTGAAAAATGTTTCTCAAAGAAATCCCGAAACAGGTCAATTTCTAATTTCGTAATTTAACTGATGTTCCTATACAGGGTTATTCACGGTATACGCCACGGAAGATTATGGCCGTGTCTCTGGATTTTAGGATCTTTTTATTTTTGGAGTGGATAGAAACCCGGCAGAGGTACGTTTTAAAATTATATTCATAATGTACAGGGTGTCCCAAAAGCATGAAACATATCAAAGTTATGTTTTTTTTTAAATGGAATGCTCGCCTATGTTATTGCATTTTTAGATTGTCTGAGAAGAAAAAATAAGATTGGTTTTTACAGTTGGTGTTTAAATTCAGAAGTTTGTGAGTTATAAACAAGTGAAAACCGTCTTTTTTGAAGTTCAAAGCCCTGTACAAGGAAAACGGCTCAAGATAGAGAAAAACGGCTTACCTACATGTCCCTATTTTAACTTTTAATGTACTATCTTATGGTATAGAAACATTTGTACTTTCTTTGATTTTTTATTTGTCGACGCGTGGAGAAATCTCAGAATTTTTCAAATTTTTTATCACCCTTTATAAACATTTCATCTACATCATTGGATAGTACATGAAAAATTAAAATTAGGGACATGTAAGGTGTTTTTCTCTATCTTAAGCCGTTTTCCTTGTACAGGGCCTTGAACTTGAAAAATGACGATTTTCACTTGTTTATAACTCACAAACTTCTGAATTTAAACGCCAACTGTAAAAGCCAATCTTATTTTCTCTTCCCAGGCAATCTAAAAATGCAATAACATAGGAGCATTCCATTTAAAAAAACATAACTTTGATATGTTCCATGCTTTTGGGACACCCTGTACATTATGAATATAATTTTAAAACGTACCTCTGCCGGGGCTCTATCCACTCCAAAAATAAAAAGATCCTAAAATCCAGAGACATGGCCATAATCTTTTGTGGCGTATACCGTGAATAACCCTGTATATTGACGTAAAAAAATGTAGGTATACAGGATTTTCCTTGACTCAGTACCTAAATGACGACATTGTCAATTTTTTTAAATGGGACACTCATTTAAGGTATAATAATGCATTTTCAGATTGTCTGAAAAAACAGTAAGAATGGTTTTCGCAGTTGATCATTAATAAGTAAAGCTGAGTAGCTTGAGTTTATATTAAGCTGATGGCATTTTTTTTCATTTTCAAAACAGCGCTTTGTTGTGAAAACGGTTCAAGATAACGGAAAACGGCTTACATGTCCCTGTCTTAACTTTTCAAGCGGTATCCTATTATTATGTGGATGAAATTTTCATACAGGTGACGAAAATTATCAGACTTTTGAGTCAGCCATTCCCTTGAGTCATTGTGGTCACTGCGTGTATTATACGTCTATTAAACGGTAAACTATACTTTTATTGGTGCCTATACTTTTATTACATCACGTTGAAATTAAACGCATAACAAACAACGAAACATGAATATAAAAAAAATATTTATATGAAAATAGGTACCGAAATATACATTATTCTTACCGAAAATTCTAGGTATACCTATACCTGCACACGCTGAGCAAGCGTATCATTACTTACATAAGATTTTAAATTATTAATAAAACAATTAAGTATATTAATACAACAATAAGAAATCTTTTTACTTCATAAAAATTAAAGACGATTTTATGTTGGAAATAAAGTTAACCAACTTTCTCTTGTCATAGGATAAAACAATAATTAATTTAATATTCTTTTCTTTTAAACTTTTGAAATCAAAGAGCTCCTTTCTACATTTTAACGCATATTTTTTTGTGTCCATAGTAAGTATGATTTACCTTTGACTTTGAGGAATTTACTGGAAGCACCTTATTAAAATGGCGGAGATATTCAAAATTTCCCCCATTAAAAAAAAATTCTCAGCGATTGATGTGCACAGTTTGTTATTGTTTCTTTGATGGAAGGTAAAATGATTTAAATAGTATATGAAAGTATAAGAGTGGATATTAGGGTCTTTAAAGCACGCGCGAGGTGTCAAGCATGACGGTGAAGCCGGGATGAGCGATCCACGAATACTTTACGATATAGTTTTTATTATTGGTACATTGCTGAATATGTTTGAGTTTAAATTTTCAAATATCTGTCAGCAATTATTTTATTTGGTACTTATGGTTAGAAGAATAATTAAAAAGTTGACATAAAGGCATTTGACCGACATATTTCGTCGGTTACGTTCATATGTTGCCCATGGTAACTTTAAAACCGCAAAACCGCGTGTTTTAATATTGGATTTTAAACACGCTCAAGCGTTTTTCAACTAAGCGATATAATAGGTTACCACTGTTACCAGTAATAAAAAATTTGCTGTAAATAAATAATAAAAGCTGTTGCGGTAGATACGGTTTTCATGAAATTGAACGTTGCACATCTTTAATCAGTAATGTAATCAGGCTCTCTGCATTATGTCTGCAAGTGAGTTAGGGATAGCGGGAAGCCCTGAACCAAATCAGAAGAATTGCTTTGGACGGAAATATCTATCTGCTTGGAGAAAAATCAATAGTCTTCAACGTCTTCGGCTTTTTAAGAGATGACGAAAACTAAAACATACAGTTGAAAGTGCTTGAAAATGACCTGCGTATAGGTAAAACCCCAATTTATATTTACTCCAGGCCATGCAAAAGAAACAGTTTGGCAGGATTTAAACGTTCGCAGTTAAAAAATCAAGCATTTATGGAAGGTTTCAACTAGTCTTGGAGCTCCACCAGGCTTAATTATTACCCACAGTGACAAAGGTTTTCTGTTTTTTTTTAATAATGGACTGTTTTTTGAATAATGGAGTAATCAAAAAAGCAGGAGAATATCATCGAAACATGGATGCCACCTCATTGGGCAATGGTTCAGTAAAATTTTGTCAAGTTAAGAAGCAAACTCTGTTTGTAGTAATTGACAACAACACACCATCTTTATAGCCGAAGACACGAAAAACTACCCTCCACTGCTTTGAAAAAAAGTCGACATCAAACCATGGCTATACCTATGGGATAAAAACTTCGATTTTACAGATGACGTGGTCAAAGAAGAACTGCTATCCATCGTTAAAGTTCATAAAACATTCCATAGAAAATACGTTGTGGATGAGATGGTCAAAGAATTTAAAGTAAAAACTCTACGTTTACCGCCCTATCATTGCGAAATAAATCTTATTGAGCTGAAAAAAGAAGTGGCATTTCTAAACAAAGTTCAAGCTCTCGATGTAAAAGAACGTATGCTTTCAACCGTGTCAAATGTTTCCTATAAAACTGGAGAAAGTTTATTGCTCATATAAGCAAGAAAAAAATTTGAAAAAAAAGAAAAAAAGAAGAAGATTTTGGAAGGTTTTGGAAGGTTAGAAGATTCATCATCTTCTAACGATGGAGAATAATTGAATCCGTTTTTTTTTTTCATTAGACATTTTCAAATTCATTCAACATTTTCTGACAACACTATATCTACGCCACTGGTTGACTTCCAAAGCAACGAAATTCGTAAATTCTAGGGATTGGCAGAATCGTATGTTATTATTAATCGGATTTTCGACGATTTTTAATTCAGATGCGCCCATAACTACTCCAATCATATTCCAAGTAAGTTCCAATCATATCTGCGATAACTAATCCTGTAAATGTATTTACAGTCTTTTTCTTTCGGTTTTCCTCTTTTGTCAACAGATTTTCCTAGTTTGTCAAATTATTTTGTTATTTTCAAGTAACAGTATTGATTTATCAATCAATTTCCTTTTAGGTCAAATCAGTTTCACTTTATGTGCTTTTCTTATTTACGTGCAGTGACATTATTATTAACATTGGAAAAGCATTTGGCATAAAGGGAATCTAATTTGACAAAAGAGGAATTTCAATTAAAATATCACACTGACGTTTAATAAATGAAAAATTATTTTTACAATTTTTGAAAAGAGCAATTGTCAAAAGACGAAAACCAAAAGAAAAAGACTGTATTATCAAACAACAGCAAACTGCGCGTTCAAAATGACGGAAATTCTGCTGGGTACCCCTGTCAAAATATACACAAACGCATTTCCTAGGTTTTGTTGACAAGAAGTGCTGCGGATGATGTCTTCATGTTGTGTTCGGAAACATTTTAGACCACCCCCGTAAGAGACTCCTTGTCCGTAAGAGTCGCGGCATGTGTTTTCCTTTGCCAATAATTGCCATGCCACCCTTTATCGTTTTTGGCCCTAATATCTGTAGGTATATGTTCAATTTTATTCACATGAATTTTTTTTAAATAAGAAGGTGTTATTATACCTGCCTACTTACTTCAAAAAGTACCAGGATCTTAATTTATTAAAGTTAAAGGATCTGATTGAATTTTAAATATAAAAAATATAGCCAGATCTAAATAATTTCATATTGTGCAAGGCAGTTGTGTAGCGAATTCTATATGGAAGGGAGCGTATATGAGAAAGTATCATCTCAGTAGAGGGATAGTCTGTCTCGCGAGGCAATTCCAGTGTGTTTGAAAGTGCTAAAAGGTGATTATTTCCGGAATTCTTCCGATCATAATAAAAATAATTATATAATAACATATTGACATAAAACATACCTACTAAAACTGCACATCTATGATGAAATAGTTTAAAATATTATCACTGTAGAGGCTTCCGAAAATTTAGCCCATCAAGAGGGTTTATTATAATTAACCACCGGGTAGGTACGTAAGAATTTTTTTGAAAACCCTGATTAATCAAGCGAAATAGTACATATCTATATTTGTAAAATAAGATATATTTTTATGTGATGCGGGTAATATTTTATCATAATATAAATTTTGTTGCATCATTTCTCTTCATTCAGAAACTCTTAAGTCATTATTGTGATGAATCATTAATGTTTTGTTAATATTTTGTTTGAAAATGGGTTATAGATATGCACACTTCTCTAAATAATATCCTTAATAATAAAAAAGTTCTTAAAATAAATAGCGACACTTATGCAGATCTTATAATTATTATTTTAAGAGGATGACAATTTTATAATGTTTGGACAGGTCATTAGAATTATTATTGGCATTAATACTCGTACCATTGGAACTACCTAATTATTAAACAGGGTAGGTATAAGCAGAAATTCAAATTTCGGTAGTTACCTAATTTTTGAATAGATTTAGTTAGTGCGTAGGTACATCATTATTTTATGTTGATATTATTAGTGAAAAATAACTGCTAATAGTATCTATATAACAATTATCTATATTTTATTACATAACTTATTGTGAGAGCGTGCTATGGCGTTATGGACCGCTTATTGTCGATTGTTTGTAAATGTAGGTATGTACATATTATATTTTATGGAAAAAAGGCATATTTTGACATAATATATGAATTAGGTACCTAATAGGAATTTTCACTTATTACTATGTATAATAATTATCAAAAATTAATCGAATAGGTACTAATTATTGACAATTTCTAATTTGATTAGCCACCAAATTTGTTTTGAAATGCTATTATTAGGTAGGTACCTACATTGGCTATTATTACATACCTACTTACCTAATTTTTTTTTTGAATTTTATAAATTACCTTTTACCGGCTTCATCAACTTTTCGATTACTATTATAATAGGTATAGATAGGTAATCTATAAAATATCAATCTCTCTTCGGTTAATTATTAATATATCAGTTTCACCACATAATCAAATGATAATGAAAGTGAAAGAAGTTCTTGTTTTTCCTATTTCAACTTTAATAATGTTAAGTGCATCTGCATCATAATTCGTGCAATATCAGCTTCAAGGTTGTGCACTGCCTAGGTACCGATGCCAGTGTTGTGTAACGTAGAAAGCAAAAATCCCATGCAAAGTGTTTCTTCATCATTCTTAACGTTTTCCTTCTTCATTTCAAGATCGGTCAGGTAGCGGAATGTTTACTTCCGGAGAAGTGAAAGTTCGGTGCGTTTTATCTCACGAGACTAAATGTTAGGTAATATTATTATATAATAATGAATCTGATCGTTTTCAGACTATCTTACTTGATGAAATTGATTGTTCAAGTTTTCTACAATCATGCCATTGACGCTTTTCTTGAGAAGAGCTTTTACGCTTACATTATTCTCTGTTTCAAAGTTGAAAGTTTCAAAGGCGATTTATGATATTCCTAATATTGTCTCGGCCTATAATTTGCCAAAAATGTGAAGGAACGACGTTTCTAATGACAGGAACTTCTTAAATTGTTGAAGTAATAACATACAAAGGTTATCCAAAGGCTGAACTTGCTTGTAGTGGCGGCGATAGGGACTTGCCCCCTCCCCTCCCTGCCCGCAAAATTTTTCAATGTGCATTTATCATATTACTATGCAAAATATGATAATAATTATTATATACCACTATAATAGAGTAGGTAGTACGAAAACGTGAATTTTCCAAAAAAGGAAATTACCTAGAAAAAAGATTGTGAAAGTATAACCAATTTCGGAAAACAACTTCCGGGGGATCTGGGGGTACTCATTGTCCAAAATATTATAGTGTACTTGCATATTAAATGTGGGGTTGATCACGCGGTCGCCCGATTTTTTTTTAATAGCGTAAGGGAAACTACGCAAAAATGAAACTGTCGCGCCCCAACATTTTGCTTGATTTTGATTGGTGATAACTTTCGATATTCCCAAGTGATTTCGATTTTTTCTCGCATCAGGGGCCCTTTCCTTTTATATTTTTCTGATATTATATGTTTATTGGATTTAAACTAAAAAACACCTGCAAAAAATCCTATAGGTTTAATATGTGAAGGAGTGCAAATTACTCAATTGTTATGTCTCCCAGTTTCACAAATAAATTTTTCTTGTGTGTTTTGATGATAAAAATTTGAAGCTTGAGGTCTCACCTTGAGATGGTCTACAAATTTTCGGTTTAACTTTTAGCTTCATTTTGAAGCTGTGACTTCAGGCAAGAAAATTCAGAGAGGAAAATTGACTCAAAACAAACATAACAGGTTTTTGGAGGAAAATTAAATGAAAATCAACTTGTCTCCAAACAGAAATGCATCGTGAACAATTTAAGAAATAATGTTGATAACGCAGCAGCCAAATTACCTACTTTCTGTCCGTTTTCAAAAGGAATCAGCTGCTCTTTCTTACCTGAAAATTGTTTGTAGAAATAATTTACAAATTAAAAAGCATACCTATACAGGCTGTCCGTAAATTCTGCGCAAAAAATTAAGGGGGTGATTCTAATTAATGAAATATTGCCAAAAGTATCCATAATTTTTTTTCGAAAACTCACAAATAAATAAGAAAGTTATGAGCCTTCAAAGTTGATTTTTTTAAATCAATATTTTTTTATAACTTTTTTCTAGTGTGCGGATTTTCTTAAAATTTGACACACTTGCCACCGATGTTGCTTTACATCCTTGGTCCAAATTAGACTTGAATCCCTCAAAATCGAAAGGCCTTAACTGCCCTTGACCTTCAAAAAAGGCCTATAACTTTTTTCGTAATATTTTTTTCTTTTGTTTTGAAGACGCACAATTGAAGAACATGAAGAAACATTCGGAAAAGGTCCTCTTTGTCTATCACGATAAAATGACCTGTTTCCGAGTACCTAAAACTGTTTTAAAAATTTGCTTGCACTAAAATTGATCACCATAAATTATGATAATTTTGCAACAATACCAAAGCATGCTTTGGAAACAGCTGCAGGGTTGTCTAGTTATGTACAAAACATAGATATTCGTATACAGGGTGAATTATAAAAAACGCCCCAAGCGATAACTCCGTTATTTTTGAAAATATGACAAAACTTTTTGAAACAAAGTGGCGCAGTTTATCATCATCTATGTTTTGGAATAAACGCTCGATCAAAACAACTTCCTGTTTAACCGGAAGTAACATCAACATCAGTGGCAAGTGTGTCAAATTTTAAGAAAATCCGTACACTAGAAAAAAAGTTAAAAAAAATATTGATTTGAAAAACTCAACATTGAAGGCTCATAACTTTCTTATTTGTGAGTTTTCGAAAAAAAATTATGGATACTTTTGGCAATATTTCATCAATTAGAATCACCCCCTTAATTTTTTGCGTAGAATTTACGGATACCCTGTATAGAGGGCGGAACTCCTATGATTCATTATCCTTTCAAACATAGAAAAGAAAAGTACAGGTTGTCTTATCCCTGTGAAGAAAATTTAAACATTCTGAACGTTCCCATATACCTTCATTTTTTTAAAGGCGAAATAAAACCGCTCTACTTCTCATTAATGAAATTAAGTATAGATTTATGAAATCGTCGTGTACGTTTCTTTAGAGCGTCTCCTTTGAAGACACATCGCTTTTCTCCTTGACTCTCAGCCCTCCAAGGGCTCGTCATTTGTTATGGGTGGCATGGTTGCCAGCTTGTCGTATTTTTCCTGACTCGGTACTATTAATCGCAACAGTGTTCTAATCTAAACTATCGTTCTCTGAATTTAATGCATACAAAATTGGAACACCTGTATAGACTTCTAACCCTACAATAATTGATAAATTTGTACTCAGGTACGCACAACCAATCGAAATATCGTCACATTCAGTTATCATACAGGCACCTACTGTCCAATTTTTATTTGAAGGCGAGATGCTAGACGTGAACTGCGCATTTTGCTAGTTTTTTAACTGTTCCACCTTATCAGACTAGAAATTACATCCGCGGCGCGGCGGACATAATATTAAATATTTTAAATGATAAGTAATTAGGTGAGTATTTCAAATAAATACTAATACTACTAAACTAACCACCACCACTGAACTTTTACATGTTCAATGAACAGCAGATATACTCTTAGCAGCCTTATCTGATAAGAGCTCTGGTTGTTTCTTTAACGTGGACATAGACTAACATTGTTGATATTGGACAACAAATATTTTATGGATTCGGAGGTAGTAATTAACGTACCTATCTGCGCACTAACCAACTCTCGCCAAATTCTCCGCTTCCTATAAAAGTTATACGGTAACAGCATTTAGTAACGCAATAACCCGTCTTTTTATATATTGAAAATCGAGGTTTTGTTAACAATAATGGTTACCAAATGAACAAATTCGATATTCCAATTATTGATATACCATAAAATTTTTTAATGGAATTGAATAAACAAAACGGAAACAAAATATAATTAATTAAATAAAAACAATCATTTATCACGGGATGATTTAATTATTTATTACGCCAGTACACAAATTCTAATCTCAATTTCTTCTCAGTAGCATGTGGGTGGCAGTATTCGCATTCGTGGCCTTACTTGGTCTCCTAGCGTATCTTGACACCAGAAAACCGAAAAACTACCCTCCAGGCCCATCATGGCTTCCCATCTTGGGCAGCGCATTGCGAATACTAGAAGGGAGAAAACGAACTGGATACCTGTATGAGGCCACTGCTGAACTGGCCAGACGATACGGGCCTGTGGTTGGACTCAAGGCTGGTAAGGAACTGTTGGTGGTCGTTTACGGACTGAAGTCCTTGAAAGAATTTTCCATGTCGGATGATCTACTGGGGAGGCCGCAAGGAATATTCTATGAGATGAGGACTTGGGGAAAACGATTAGGTAAGCTTTTGAGTTTAGCAGAATGAGATCAGCAAAATTTTGCGCGTTATTAAATTTAACGAAGTAATAAAATATTGCCAATAATAGTATAATTCTTCAACGAGCGAAAATGATAACTATTATCCACGAGAACGAAAATTTCAAAACGAGCCGCTAGGCGAGTGTTGGAACGTTTGAGTGGATAATAGCTATTCTTCGCGAGATGAAGACGCTATTTTCTCTCCGACCTTTTGAGAAAATCATTAGTTAAAAAAAAATTAAACTTTTCAATAGACTTATTTTCTTGATATTTGCGTTGTCATCTTTTACTAAATTCCCAGTCATTTTAATTATTAATAAAGGATATTCTGTAATGGAGAATTGAAATTAAGTTCTCAAAATGCCTAGTAGTGATTGGCTTAAATAGAACATTCCCTCATCGCATGGGGAGTGTACGTCATTAGTTAACTGAAACTGGCAGTATTACTAAACGTATTACTAAATGGTCGAAGAGAAACATTATTTTTAAATGACTTGAAAACATAATTTGGTGTGATAAATTTATTGATATAATCAAGTATGCGAGATGTTATTTTTGTTTATTTACTGGTATTATGCTTTTTTTCTTGATATCTCCTTCAAACCCTTTAATTGCAAATATCCAAGCTGGTTGTTTCCAATGGACATTGCGTCAATGGGGAATGCACATATTGTAACAATTAAGGATCAAATAAAATATATAGCACAATTTGTTTTATTATTTTGTTAATAACCACAGCTTTGGCTCAAGTCTAATTATGGGACACCTACTTACATTTTTAGATGTTAGTGATAATTCCAGGAAAATGTCTTATTTTATATTGGCAATAAGAAACTATCAAGGGTTAATAGCTGTAGATACTTGGGGATATTTATAGATTATAACCTTAAGTGGAATGTACATACTGAATATATTGTTAGCAGGACCAAGTACCTTATTTTTGTATTTTATAAATTATCCAGGTTAATGAATGCAAAGACACTAATGATGATATATTATGCTTTTTTTCATTGTTATTTAAATTATGGTATAAATGCATGGGGAGGGGCTTATGATAACAGTTTAAGTATATTGCAACACATTCAAAATAAACTTTTGAAAATAATAAGCAAAAAAGGATCTATTCAGATTGAATACCCACTTAATGTTGCTCAATCCTTTGCATATAACTGCCTGTTGTTTCATTATGACTGCCTGAGTGATGGTTTTGTTAAATCCTCTAGCATTACCAGGCATAGGAGTGTTCAATTGCCAAAAATTAATAAAACTGTTTATAGTAAGAGTAGTTATGTAGTTTCTATAAAGCTTTTTAATATGTTACCTAAAGAGCTTAAGACTCTCAAAAATATACGGTCCAAAACTAATAAAGATAAATTTAAAATGTGGATAAGGTGCAATGTCTAGGAATCTCTATGGATTGTTTTTGTTTGGGAATAATTTTTTGTAATCATCGTTTTTGTTTTGTTGGGGGGACATTTGTAGTGAGAATATATAGGGAGATAGAAATTTGTTTGAAATATATTAGTTTAAGTTTTATATTTTTTTTGTTGTTTTTAGGTTTTTGATTTTTAGGTATATTTTTTTTATTGCTTTTTTTTGTGTTCCTACCTTACCTACGAACAGATAACAAGATTATCTCTGTAGGATTGTTTACATTTTTTTTGTATTTTAATACTATGTATTCAATATGGTATAATAAATAAATAAATAAATAAATATTTTTTAGGGATCCTACTATCAGATGGAGAGCTTTGGCAGGAGCAAAGAAAATTTGCTCTAAGACAGTTGCGTGAATTTGGATTTGGAAGAAGAAGTATGTCCGCTATGATAGAAGAAGAAACAAAGATAATGGTCGAAACAATGAAGGAAACCCTGGCTAAAAAGAACGGGAGATGCGTATACATTATGGAAGACTTTTTCGGTATTTATATATTGAACACTCTTTGGATGATGCTAGCTGGTATTCGATACAATCCCGGAGATAAAGATTTAAAAGAGCTCCAAAGTATAGTTTCGGAGTTGTTTGCTAACGTTGATATGGTAGGCGCACCTTTCAGTCATTTCCCAATTTTAAGATATCTGGCTCCAAATATGTCAGGGTATAATATCTATGTGAAAATGCATCTTCATCTATGGGAGTTTTTAAATAAGGAATTGAAACGTCACATTGAAACATTCAACCCAGACGAACCAAGAGATTTTATGGATGTGTATTTGCAAATTTTAAATTCTGCAGAGAAGAAGGGTGAAACGTTCTCTCAAGAACAGTTGATGGCGTTTTGTTTGGATATGTTTGAAGCTGGATCAGAAACTACCAGCAAAACGTTAAGTTTTTGTTTCTTGTATTTAATATTGTACCCGGATGTACAAAAGAAAGCTCAAGAAGAGATAGACAGGATCGTAGGTAGAGAAAGATTGCCAAGCTTGAGTGACAGACCAAAGTAAGTTTTTGTGATTAAACTGTAAAAAATTAATTATTAAAGGATACGAGGTGAACAATAATGAAAGAGTATTGATTTTTGTGTTTAATTATTTTGCAGCATGCCATATGTAGAAAGCGTAGTACTTGAGGCACTTCGTATGTTCGGAGGAAGAGCTTTCACAGTCCCACATAGAGCACTGAGGGACACTTACCTTTCTGGTTATTTCATACCAAAAGTAAGTATCTAAATACTAACTTACATAAGTTCATTCGTCGCATTTTCGTTGCTTGCCTTCAATTATTGTTAGTAATATTTTGTCAATATATGAAAAATTTATTTTATTTTAGAATACAATGGTAATTGGAAATCTGAATGGAGCTATGATGATTCCTGAAGCAGGTTTTGAAGAGCCTGAAGTTTTCAGGCCAGAAAGGTATTTAAAAGATGGAAAAGTTACCGTCAGTGAGGGGCATATACCTTTTGGATTCGGAAAAAGAAGGTGTATGGGAGAAACTCTAGCAAGAGCGAATATATTCCTTTTTACAGCAACTCTGCTACAAAACTTTAACTTCTCCATACCAGCTGGTTCGCCACCAAAGTTAGAATGGATAGATGGTGTAACGCCCGGTCCTAAGCACTATAAAGCTTTAGTCCAAGTTAGAGAGTGACAGACTTGATACATAGGTTATACTCGTACCTACATTATGTATATGAATTTCAGGAAATTAAGTTCTGTTAATTGTAAGGCTATGACGAAAATCTCGGGATAAAAAAGTGATATAATATGGAACTTAGGTACTTATAAAAATATATTTAAGAACTTGTAAATAATAAATTAGAATATAGGAATAATGCGTAATCTTGTTTTCATTATAAGTGATACATACCTACACCTCATACCTTGATTGATATCGCTAAGGTTTTTATTCAAGGCAGATCGATCCTATAAATACCTACCTAATCGTTATTGTCCGAACGCTTCTTGTTCACCAGGACCCAAAACCAAAAAATAGTTTGTGTTTAAACAGCATGATACGTGTCTGGAAAGCCCATCACAAGTTTTGTGGCGCACCAAGGCTGGGAGGGTTTTTGAGAATCTTATCCTTGGAAACTTAGAATCGCGCCATAGGGGAAGGGGGGGGGGGGTATGGTTTACATGTTTTTACACCAACACTAAAAACTTAGAATGTTAATTGGAGCGCTCGTGGTTTTATGATTTTATTTTTTTACAGTAACACCCAAGAACTTTACTGTCTGGATTCGCCTATTATATTCAAAAGAAATAGGTGTCTGGAAATTTCATCCAGCCATATCTTTTTTGTTATTTAAAATAAATAAATCATATTTTGTAGGTTTCATAGCCATGAGCTATACATTTGATGCCTCAAAAATTTTTCAAGGCGCGATTCTAGGGTTTTCACAGTCAGCGTTTGTTTCTCTAAAGGCTTGTTTTTTTTTTCATATAGTTAGGCATAAAAAATACCAAAAAAAAATATATATATATATAATAAAAAAAATTAAATGAACATGCAGAATTCTTATGGAAATTGGCTCCCGGTCAAATTTGTTATATCTTTGCAGATCGTTAGTATTAGATAAGTAGGTCAGACGTTTTCATGGGGATAACCACCCCAAAAACTCTGGTTTTCGACATATTTACCACTGAAGATATATTTTTAAATATTGGCCGTCCTATTTTTTAGAAAGAAATGTTAGATATTTCACTGGTTAAGATTCAAAAGCTGCTTCTGTTGCTGCAGTTACACTTAAAGCCTGTTGAGCCATTTTCCAGAAAATTGGAAAAAAGCTTTCAATTTGTGTTTTAATATTTATTATAATTATTTGTTAGGATTCACTCAGATCGGAATACAGACAGGAATGCAAGGAATGCAGACGCATTAACACCAACAGGAAGGTCTGTTGGCATTAGGAATGTTGCGCATGCTGTGTAACATGGGACAAGGCAGGAAAAGGAGCTGGAAGTCAGTAGTGGTTGTATAACCGTCGTAGAGTCAATATATGAATGTTAATAATATACTTCTTCGTCATTATTGTTATTGTATAATTATTATTGAACTGAATAAATAATGTTCCTAATATTTGACAGCGGTGGGATATCCACAAAAATGCCTTTTCTTGGTGAAAGTGAAGTGAAACAAAAATTTAAGTTTTTAGCGAATTTCCCATGAAATAAATTTTAACAACGGTGGTGTTGGTGCCGGTGTTGGTGGTCTGAGCTGCAGCGCGAGTTTTCCCAACGCGGGCCTCGCATGGTGTAGAAGCTGAATTTCGTAAATTAAAGGAACGGAAGCACAAGAAATCTTGCAAGAAAACACTGAGTATGAAGTATTAACGTATTATTGGATTGATATCCGACTGGTGTCGGTAAGTAAAGTAGATCAAGTATGTAAATGAGGAAGCATATTACAGGTTTTCTAAGGAAAAATTATAAGGGGGTGAAGCAGTGGTATGTTATGAGAAACAGCATACAAAAATTGACCAAAATTAAAGTTTGCGACGTTCGAAGTTGATGGCACTGCAATAAATTTTATTAATAAGTAGAGTTTGGAGGAGATAAGTTATAAAGATTATTCCAAGGTTATTCCCAAAGGTAAGCAGCTATTGCCATGTTGAGTAGAGTTGTGATAAGTAAGGATAAGTAATGAAGATTATTCTGAGATTATTCCTAAAGGTAAGCAGCTATTTTTAGCTAGTGAGTTGAGAGATGCATGATAGATAATTATGAGTAGATGAAAAGCATGACTAAAGTTGGGGAGCTCTCCAAAGTCCAAATGGACTTACATATTTTGAATTCGACAGGTAGAAGTAAAGCATGAAGCATGAATAAGCATGAATTAAGCTGGTATAAAGCATGAAGTAAGCTGAAGTAGAATTGAACCCAAGTAGCATTTTGGGGTTATTTGCGTCGATTCGACTTGATTTAGGTGTACTACCTATGTAATCTAATTCACCTAACATAAATTGCGTGAAGTTTACCTCGAATTTACGTGACGAAGATCAAACTAAGAGTAGATATTAAGTACATTCATCGACGTATTTGAGAATTATCGTTATGAAGTTAAGTGAATTCAATTATTGCTATGAAGTTAAGGCGATATTACTGAAATATGTACATTCGACGTTCGTCTTATTAGGTATAAAGAATCGACTTATTACTTTGTTTAAATAGGTACCTAATGTAAACCTAGTGCACATGCAAGTGAGAGAGAGGAAAATACCCACTAACAAGAGGCCGTGAATTTTAAATACATAGTTTATCTCTTTTAAAGTATCTCATCTTCTATCCGATTCCGTCTGATGTAGGTAGGTACTCTGAAGTTCTGGACACGCTGTTGGCGCGCAAGGCGCAAGATTAAGATTTCTCTTCTTCAGTCAGTGAGTTTTCTACCCGCACATAGCATAAAATGAAGAACGAATGTTCACGGAATATTTGATATCATAAATGATTAATATTTAATAGTTGGTTTAGAAATAATGTGTAGGGATGCGAATGCCCGAGTGTCAATTTACATGTCAATGAAATTTTGCCAGGAAACTTATGATTAAAGGTGGTAAATAACAACGCGCCCCGTGAATTGACAGTTTAATAAAGTATGTACCTATAAAAAAAAAATTAAGGTAAATGTTAAGGAGATGGGCCACTCGCATTGACTTGCGATTTTTACACTATTCAGTTGCGATTTTTATTTAGTTTCACATTTTAAAGGTGTTTTTTCCCGGTGTCATCCCAACAAACATACGGGACCGTGGAGCGAATAGGGGTGCTGGGTGGGTAAAATACACGCACTAGTTTCTATTTTCGCTAGTTTTGAGCACTTCTATTAAGGTCACTTTAAAACTAAGGTCACTTTTTCTCTAACAGAGAGACGCTTTTGTTAAGGTCATCCGAGCAGAGAGGCATCACCGCTTACCAATTATTAGCTTCCTCACTCCGTCCCTGTCGCCATTTAAATTTCAAAGCATTCCGTTGCGCATAATATTGCACAATATTACTTATTTTGGTGGTAGCCTACTACTTCCCCTTGTCCCCCCCCCTATCCTACCTCATTTCCCCTTACGAGAACGATTTACGCATTTATGGAATATTAATTTTACACTCACCTGATGTACATAATTCCATAATATTCCGGTTACACCAGTTGACAATTTGTTAGGGCAAGGAAAAACTGTCCCGCTCGTCCGCAAACGAAACATACCCCGTTCTATCACTTATCTCACACCCCGTACACGTATTATAATCGCACTGCATTTTTTTCGTTTTGATAGGTAGATACGATCGCTTCGACCTCCCAATTTGTTAGGGCAAGGAAAAACATTCTATGGATGCGGATACCCAGGATACATACACTGCCGGCACCAGTTTCCTCTCGTCCGCAAACAAAACATACCCCGCTCCATCACTGATCTCACACCCCGTACACACGTATTATACTCGCACTGCATGTTTTATGTTTTGTTAGGCGGACCGTGGACCCAATTGCTTCGACCTTCAGCTTTAAACTAACTCTTTCCGAATTCCGATTCTATTATTACATGTTTGGATGTTTCAGTTCCTCTATCGCGACGGTTTTACCCCTACGCTGGCCCCCCTCCACTGTGTTGAATGTTTCGTTCGATCTCGATTCATATTTGTTTATTTACGTGTTTGAATTTATTCCCATTTATTTCAAGGGTCGCCTTCCGCTTCCCATTACCCATTGCGGCGTTGGGTCGCCGTCCAACTCAATGGCCTTGACGCAACCTGCATCCTCCGGCGATGTCAGTGACCTTAGTTACTACGGCTACTACTAGTGTATTACCTATCTACTGCCAGATCCGTATTAGATATAATTTTCACACGTTTTCTTCTAGACCCTATAACTCCCTTATTATACATTACCGGCGGATAAGATTTTTACCACGAAGTTTCTAGTGAGTAGACCTATCGCGTGGTATATATAGTATGTTGGAATGCGAGTGGCCCCTGTTCTTAACAATCACCAAAATTAATAATAAAAAAATATTGAAAAATTATACTATAAGTACCTATAGCTTTTTCGTTGAAATAAAATCAGATTTGAAAAGGGGGTTTTATGCAATTACATATTTTAATTTTGTGATTAACTGTTGATTAATTAGAATGTAAACAATGGAGGCCTCCTAATGATTTTGCCAAGTGATGAAGACGAATGTAATTAAAATACCTACTTATAGGTACTGTGAAGTAGTGAAGGTAATATTTCTTTATGATAAGATTAATAAGGGATGTAATGGTTTGACTACTATGTTAGAATTGTAAAAGAACGTAAGCAGATTCAATCTCTTTCATTATATTTGGTATCGATGTACAAAATATCAGTAAAATAAATATCATACGCAATCAAGGTCGACTTAATTAGCATAAAGCATCCGACGCACTGAAGAGCCAACGTCCGCTGCGTGAAGAAAACGAAATATCCAGACAAAGGTTTACTTTTAAGTTCTTTTAGTATTAGTGTATTTTTTAACAATAAAATACACTATTGAGGACGACATCACTTTCCAAAAATCACCCAAACTCATCAAATGTCCACCGATCATGACCCCCAGATTACGAAAAAGTGGTTTTCCAAAATTCACCTGCCCACGATATATATATATATATTCGGTAACCATACATTCCTGATCCAGCGATAGTAAAATGAATGTACAAACCTGAACCAGCCGAACAAACCTGAGCCAGTATATTGGCTCAGGATTGTTTTCCCTGTTAAAACCGATACTTAGGACCCCTATCGTCTGTTATTGAAATCTTGTAGTGGCTTGGGATTGATAGAATCGTCAAAAAATAGTTCAGTGATTTTTCGGTAGGGGGCGCTGTTCGCAGTGGCTCGTGTATAAGTGTATATGTATTTCATAATACAAACCTGATCCAGAAGAATTGGCAACGTCGACATAGCATGCTGTTATGCATTTGCTGCCAATTTCGCCGAGTAAAACTCGCTTTTATGAATTGTAACTTTGCTGGGAAGACCCCGCACTGATCATATTATGTTAATTGCTGAAATTCGGTTACTATTCATTCATTTTATTCAACTATTAATTTTGATTGTGATCTCTAATCTCCTTTAATTTTTATTTTCGGGGTTCAGCCTTGCTTGATTCGAAAATAATTTCCAACAATATAATTTTAATTTTTAAATGTCAAGTAAAGTAAAATTAATAAAAAAATGCGTTGTAAATTAAAAAAAAAAAAACTGCTTTTTATGTGCACTGAATGAAGCCTTTTATGTAGCAAATATGACAAAAAGTTACTTAAAAAAGTTGTTTGAATCAATAATTTGGACCCCTGTGCCAAATTTCAAAACCATTGGCCCAGCTATGATTTCCATTTCTTTATTGTTCATGTCACAAATCCAAGAATTGGTACAGGGGTCCAGCTTGTTGATTCTAAGCAACTTTTTCAAATAACTTTTCGTCATATTTGCTACATAAAAGCCACTTATTTACTCCACAGGAAAAATATATTTCTTGAAAATTTCCAAGGCGTTGATCCCTACTTTTTGATGATTTTTGATTTTGATTTGTTGATTTTCAAAACTAAAATTATATAAGAAATTAGTGTATAGTCAATAAGCACGGCTGGACAACAAAATTTTATAATTCAGATCGAGAATTTTTATCTTTTATATCAATCGTTTACCTATCCGGGGACCCTGTATATATCCAATGCTGATAGCAAAAGAAACGGAAAACAATTTAAAATGACAATAAAAAAAAGAAAAAATATAAAAAACACAAAAAATGTTATAATATTATGGCCAATTTCTGTATGAGTTTAATTATTTTTCATTCTCCCCTTTACGAAATTGTAACTTTCTTTCTTGATAAGGCAACCGAAAGCGAAAGTAAAACATGCTAGGTGATAGGTTACTAGGTGGTTGCTAGCTATGAAAAACTTTCGTACCCTGGACGGAAAAGTAGAACTTTATTGTAGTAGCATCATTTATTGCACACCATTTATTGAAATTTTCGTAAGTTTGATTGTCCCGGTCTTTAGATTTGTCCGGCAACAAACTTCTGCATGGTGTATTTGCATGCAGCTTCTTGAATGAAATTCATTTGGAACTAAACTACGATCAAAGATTCTAAAATTATAGCGGTGCAGAGTTTTAAACTTGACAGTGTCATAAATTATTGAAATTAATAACTTAAAGCTATCGTTACTATGGTAATGTTAAAAACATGCCCCCTTATAATAATTTCATTGTTATCACCGAATCGTATTATTTTACTCATTTCTTCTTAATCCGTGGTTCAATGGCAAAGGGGAGAATGAAAAGTTTAATACATTACACGCTACGAAAGCTCTTTCAGGTGCTCTGAGTTTTTAAATATCCTCGGCTACGCTACGCTTCGCCTCAGCTATTTAAAAACACCTCACACCTAAAAGTGAACTTTCGTAGCTTGTAATTAAATAACTATGAAATTTGTACATTTACTGTTGAAAGGTTCAATTAGAAACATTCAATTTGTGTTTCAATTTCAATAGCGATTTCAGGTAGGTATACAGTGCGCGACAAAAGTAAGGAATAAATTCGGTAAAACGGAAAGCGCTGTTTTTTTGAAGAAAAAAAAAACAGATCGATATTGTGTTTGAGTTGTTCAACATTTGACATAATATTGGGGTATACAAGGTGATGTGCGAACAAATGGTGACGTCATCGGCATTTTTTTAAATGACAACCCTTATTTTTTATTCCATTTTTTGATACTTCATTCACTTGCCAGTATGGTAATCCATTTGTAGCCTTAAATAAGAAAATTTCTAAAAAAACAGCTTTTGAGTCGAAATTGTGCACTTTTTACTGGTGTGAAAATGACTGTTTCCATGTAATTTTATAAGATCTGTCTATTAAATTAAGTCTATTAAATTAAATCTGTTAAATTGAATTAAATTAAATCTTTTAAATCTGAGTATTAAATAGAATCTGTCTAAATTATTTTCATAACAATTTCGTCATTTAAGGTTACAAAATGAATACATTACCGTATTGGCAATTGAATGAAGTATCAAAAAAATGGAATAAAAAACAAGTGATGTCGCCATTTAAAAAAAATACCGATGACGTCACCACTTTTTCGCGCATCACCCTGTATACCCCAATATTATGTCAAAAGTTCAAGAACTCAAAAACAAAATCGACCTGTTTTTTTTATTTTTTCAAAACAACAGCGCTTTCCGTTTTATCGAATTTATTCCTTACTTTTCTCGCGCACTATATGTGTAATGAATATGACGATTATCTTGGCCGTGATGGTATTAGTAGTGACATCTTTTCAGAGAATTCATGTGAGATAATGAAAACTTAGTTTACCTAGCTATAGACATTGGAAAAAATTCATCGATTGAATCTGTAAACCCCAAAATGATAGATTTTGATTTTTACAGTTTTACAGATTTAATCCCAGACGTGAAAGTTTTAGCCAATGCCTTGGTACCTACTACCTAAATTAACTTTTAATTTGCTCGAACGAGAGATCTGTAACAATGATGGATCTTTGAAACCATGTACCTATTCTAACTACAGTTTACTTGAGGAAACCTAATTTACATACATGCAACGTAGTGAAACGGTTGGAATTCGAATTAGATACCTATCAATGAATGAAGTATGATTGTTGAATATTATTTTTTAAACTTTTCCTTACCACTAGATGGCCATATGGATACTTCAGTAACATTAATTAATGTTTTCCCGCAAAATTCGCATCTCTATAGTTTTCCTACAATGCACAAAAAGAGTCAATAATAACTTTATTTTAGGAAATATCTTGACTTCAACAAACAGGGTTGCCGTCAGTGAAATTCCAAACGGAAAATCGGTTCATTTATGATCACATGATATTAAATCGTACAATCAAAGCAAAAAAAATTAGTGATAATGTGAATCGTTATTATAGCTGTTGAAAAACACGGTTTTTTTCCTAAGAAATTCATAGAGCTTCTCTCTCACTCTATAAATCTTACCTAGCTGAAAATATTTACCATTGATACCTGAAATGTATTTTTTTTTAATAATATTAACAAATAAATCACTGTTTAAGAGACTGCCGCTATAGTACTTGACGCACCGGAAGTCTGGGTTAAAAATCCTCCGATAATGGTTTCAGGTCTACGTCGCGTATATTACCTACTTACAGTGCCTTAGCCCTCTTTCACACCTACGGTTTTTAACCGTGGCCGTGTACGGCTACGGAGCCGTGCTTAATCGAAACACGTTATCATAAATGCAAGCTTTCACACAAGACGGTTTGTTGCCGGACCCGTACACGGCTGCCGTCGCAGCACGGCTAGTTGACTGCTACGGCACGGTGCCGGAGCCGCTTACGGCAACAGAAAAATACACAAGTAAATACACCCATGCACACGTGCCGTGTGTTGATACTGTTGACACGTATATTTTACCAATAATATTCAGTATTCGTTTTGCTCTCTGTATCGTACGGACGTTAATAACATTTTCTAAATTTACGGAAATTATAATAACGAAATTATGGTTGTTGAAATAGATCATGAACTACTAATTACACCTGTTGAAGATCCTTTCGTATCTCGCGAAACAATGTTGCAAATTCCCCCATCGACTGTCTGTTTTCAAGAAGTGGATGAATCCAAAATTTTCTTGCTTTTCGCGACTGTCTACGTCTACGACGATGTCATAGCATTATTAACAATATGCGCATTTTTCGTTCATCCATCGTAGGTGCAACTGACAAAAATACTTAAAAAAAAACATCCAGTGCCGCGTTGTCTCCTAAAAACCGTGTGCCGTGTGAACACAAATCAAATTAAATTACGGCACGGCTACGGCACGGTTACCGTTAGAAAACCGTATGTGTGAAAGAGGGCTTAAGTATGTGAATGTGTTTTATACTAAATATAAAATCAATGCTCAGTTTTCAGTTGTTTTAAAACTTTGTCGATGAACGGCGGAGAAATTATTTAATTCGTGGCTTGTATAGATTAAATAGCTAAATATAATCCTAATATTTGACAGCGGTGAGTTTCTCATAAAAGTGCCCTTTTGCTGGTGAAAGTGAGGTGGTGAAAAGTATGGTGAATGTGGAGATGAGCGGCATTGATATAGGGCGATTTGGCTTATACTATCGGATAGCTTGTGTCTCTAGGAGTATCAAGGTACCATTGAATTTTTGCGCCGGCAAGTAATAGTCGAGAAATAAGGCCTCAAAGTTTCATCCTTGCCCTAATACGCGTATATTCGTACAGATGCGCTATAACAGGAAGTTCATTCTCCGTCGGACACACGACTCTGAGTTCTGAGTGGATGCTTCCCGTTACAAACACACGTAATGACACTTTAAGGCCTTATTTCTCGAAAAATTCGCAAAATTGCGCAAAAATTCAATGGTACCTTGATACTCCTAGAGACACAAGCTATCCGATAGTATAAGCCATTTCGCCCTATATCCATGCCGCTCATCTCCACATTTACCGTTTTTTTTTTTTTATTTTATACCAGGTTTCAGGAATACATATTATTTATTTAGCTCGTCGTATTTAATCGGCGATTCTTGCCAGGATCGCACTCTCAAAACCGATTTTTAGTGCCGTTTTTTTTGACTAACCATGCATTTGCAAAGCAAATGAATACCTTCCTGATGTTACTATAGGTACGTCCTCCACCCCTATATAAGTGCCATAGTGAAACTGTAGTACACGCAGATGTAAATAATGACCCATGTCATAAATAAAATGATGGGAGTCTTTTAAGCACGCCACGAAAATTGTCAAACGAGGCCGAAGGTCGAGATTGACAATCAACAAAGAGCTCAAACACTCCCTTTGCAACGTGTATCGCACAAGATTTCTTATTAAATTGCGTAGAAATAATAATTTTTGAATTCAAAGTCGTCAAGAAATTTAAATTTATAAACTTTTGGTATTAATTTTATATTGTCACAGTGACTGTCAAAAGATGAACAAGTGCGTCTTTTAATAGGCATTTGTGCCTAAAAGAATACCAACGGCAATCAAAATTGCAAATTCATGAAACATTTAACAAAAAAAAAAATGTTGGTTGCGTTCCAAGAGCCGGTATAAGTGAACTTTTGGTCATTATTTACATCCGCGGCTCCTAAAGTTTCACTATGGTACCTATATAGGGGTGGAGAACATACCTATAGTAACACAAGGAAGGTATTCATTTGCTTTGCAAATGAAAGGGAAACGGCCTAAAAAACGGTTTTGAGAGTGCGGAGAGAGTGCGGTCCTGACGAGAGGCGCCGATGTTGGTTGCGTTCCAAGAGCCGGTATAAGTGAACTTTTGGTCATTATTTACATCCGCGGCTCCTAAAGTTTCACTATGGTACCTATATAGGGGTGGAGAACATACCTATAGTAACACAAGGAAGGTATTCATTTGCTTTGCAAATGAAAGGGAAACGGCCTAAAAAACGGTTTTGAGAGTGCGGAGAGAGTGCGGTCCTGACGAGAGGCGCCGATTAGATGCCGCGAATCACGGATATAACCACTTCACGATAATGCCAAGTGCTTCGAAGCTTACAGAGGCGGACTGGCGTTATATCCGCTTTCACATATCGTGTCCAGTCCACACAAGGATTGATGCAATGATTTTTAAAATATAAATGCAAAATAAATGCAAAATTCAAAATAAAAATAGTGCTACTGTTAATCTCGAAGAATTTCCTTGCCCTAAAAGTAAAGAAAATAATTGAAATTCGACCGTATAGAGCCAAAGAGGCCTTAGTTGTGACCTTAATATTAGTTTGCAATAGCTGATTTTAGCTTCTTACACACTCAGCACCCAAATTTAATATTTTTGAAAGCAGAAACTAATGACAAAAAATTTTCAAACAAAGATGGAAAACAAAAAATTTTCTCATATGATGCGAACTTTTTGGCGGGCACTGTGTATACAGTGTGTCCAGTGTAAGTGACATTACATGGGGATCTTGGAAACGGCAAGAGATACAGGGTCGGTTAAATTAGAGAAAAGTTGCACAATTTAATGCTTAATGAGAATCTGAATTTTTTTTTTTTTATTTCCAGTCGTTGCTGAATAATCCTGAAAAAACTAAAAAGTCAAAATTTCTCATTTTAGCCATATCTTTTTTATTATTGGGAAATAATGAATTATTTTTTGTAGGCTTACATAAGTCGTCAAAAGCTATCCATTTGACATTACAAAAATTTTCAAAGCCGACTAGATCTCAGAGTTTTCATAGCCAACTTTTGTTTTTCTTATGGCCGCCATATTGGTTTTTTATGTCGTTCGGTATAAAATAAATCAAGGAAACCAAAAATTAATAACATTAAAAAAAAACTTGAAAATCGAGAAATCTAATTTTTGCAATATCTTACTTATAATTATTGGAAATTAATAAATAATTTTTCGTAGGCTTACATAAGTCGCCAACAGATACCTACTCACCTGACGTTTCAAAAAATGTCAAAGCCGACTAGATCCCACAGTTTTCATATCCAACTTTCGTTTTTCTTATGGCCGCCATATTATTTTTTATGTCGTTCGATAAGAAAATATTTATATATAAGATAAAAAATTTTTATTCTTCGTTTTTCAAAGAAAAACAGAAAATTTTTCGTTGAAATAGGTCAACATGATGTCATACTGCTTGCCTTATAGTTTTTTTAATTTCTCTATGATATTCGGTCTAAAAAATTCTTTTTTTTAAAAAAAGAAGAGCAAACATGTCCGCTGCCTACCGAGCCTAAGGTCGCGAGTTCGGAACTCACCGGCTCGTGTTATTTTTCGGATGCATTTTCGAATGTATGTGAAAAATAAAACAAGCGACCGAAGGTTTAAATTTAAAATGGCATACTTGAGGCTGGGTGAATGAGTAATGCTCGAAATCCCGTGTTACCGGAGTGGAGCGACTTTGTCTTACCTACATAGTTAAGACCGATGCTCCCTCCTTTAAAAAAAAAAGAGCAAACATCTTTGAAATTTATTTTTTGCAGTTTATTAACTTTTGGTTTCCATTATTTTTTCTTTTCGAACGACGTAAAAAAATAATATGGCGGTCATAAGAAAAATGAAAGTTGACTATGAAAACTCTCTGGGATCTAGTCGGCTTTGAATATTTTTGAAACGAGAGATGAATAGCTTTCATAACGGCTTTATGTAAGCCTACGAAAAATTATTTATTAATTTCCAATTATTGTGACCGCCATAATATTTTTTATGTCGTTCAATATAAAAAAATCATGGAAACCAAAAATTGATTGATTAAAGATTGATTTTAAAAAGAGACACAAAAATTGGCTATGAAAACTCTGGGATCTTTTTTTACTATACAGGGTTAGAACTATTTAGAGGGGCACTACAGGGATATCTTAAACCATTGAAGATACTAGTTCGGTTAAATTAGAAAAAAGAGGCGCAATTTTGTGACTATCTCGAATCCGTCAAAACATGCAAGATATCTGTGACGGTTCCTAAAATATCTTGAAAAAACTGACAAATCGGGATTTCTTTTTTTCGTCTTATCTTTTTATTAATGAAAATTATTAATATTTTTTGTAGGTTTACATAAGTCGGCAATAGCTACCCATCTGACATTTAAAAAATTTTCAAAGCCGACTAGATCTTCGAGTTTTCATAGTCAACTTTCGTTTTTCTCATGGCCGCCATATTGTTTTTATTTTATTTTGCCATATTGTTAAAAAATAATGCAAGCCAGAAACTAATAAACTTCAAAATAGTTATTTACATTACAAGCTACGAAAGTTCACTTTTAGGTGTGAGGAGTATTTGAATAGCCGAGGCGAAGCGTAGCGTAGCCGAGGATATTTAAAAACTCCGAGCACCTGAAAAGTTTTTCGTAGCGTGTAATGTATTAAACCTTTCATTGCCCCCTTGCCATATTGAGCCACGGATTAAGAAGAAATGAGTAAAATAATACGATTCAGTGATAACAATGGAATTATTATAAGGTGCCATGTTTTTAACATTACCATAGTAACGTTAGTTTTAAATTATTAATTTACGACACTGTCAAGTTTAAAACTCTGTACCGCTATAATTTCAGAATCTTTGATCGTAGTTTAGTTCAAAATGAATTTCATTCAAGAAGCTGCAAATTTTTTTTTTTAATTTTTTATTGTAGTTTTACATTTAATTTTCCATCTAAATAAACGTTAATCAAACTGACATTTCTACTTTTTTGTCCAGGGCACGAAAGTTTTTCATAGCTAGCAACCTATCACCTGGCATGTTTTACTTTCGCTTTCGGTTGCCTTATCAAGACAGAAAGTTACAATTTCGTAAAGGGGAGAATGAAAAATAATTATAGGTATCATAGGTATTAGTAATTGCTTATGTGTAAATAAATACTTAGGTATATAATTAAAATGTTGTTTTTGTGTGTGAATTTTTTTCTCGATACCTTAATACCTATTTTATTTCATTAAAACCATTGAAATTGAACAATTAAAATTAATAAAAATAATTGTCTAGTACGTAATTAACTTAGGTAGGTACTAGTGAAATAAAACCAAGTGTTTTTGTTAAATTTTTATGAATAAAGTTTTTTGCAAAAGCAAACGGAATTTCGCCAGGATGTCTTACCTTTTCTTTCATTCTAATACAATAGGTTAGGTAAGCTCGTCGATTTAATAACAGTCCCCCAGCCGGCCACTGATCGCGACCTCAACGAGTGCAAGCGAAATAGTTAACCTTGAATATCATAGTTCGATTAGGCAACACTGTTCTGGCTCAGGATATACCGCTCGAATGCTGTCTTTATATATTTTGGCTTAGGAATGTACTAAAATCCTAATGGTTCAGAAATGTATGGTATTTTTTGTATATTTTTACTTTGGTTTTTGAAAGTATTTTCGAATATATCTATGAAATTCGGACAAAATAGGAAAAACTGAACAAGTATTTGCGTTGATATTTCTTATAGGTCTCATTTTTCTTGGTGGTTCAGGATTGTATGGATTGGGCAATGGCTCAGGTATGATAGAAGGACGTATATATATATATTTATATATATATTTATATATTTATATATATATTTATATATATATATATTTCTCCAAAATCGCGAAATTTCGATTTTAAAAACGCTCCTGTGGCTTTATCTTTTAAGATTAGTGAACGAAATTTTGGGTCCTTGTAAAATTTGGGAATGACGTTGGATTTTCGTTGAAAAACTTTCCAAAAGTCCCATCACTTCTACAGGGTGTCCCTTCAAAATTCCATGTATCCGGTTTTTGTCATCTCATTTCAGGTCGCAGTTTTGAATCTAGGAGGCTGAAATTTTTGTGGGAGTAAGATATCCACAAGGACTGGTCTGGTATTGCACTTGAGCAAAATCGGCCGAGCCGTTTCAAAATGGCGGCCATTTTAATTTTTGGAAAAAGGACTATTTTTTGAACCCCTGTATAAGCTAGATAGAAAAAGAGTTTTATATCAGATTCACAAGATTGGAAGTAAATGACTTGAAATTTAATTTCATGCAACAAAATTTGCATTTTTCCTATTAATAAGCCAGTGGCGTGGGTAGGAAAAGGGTAAAAATGGCTAAATTTCTCCAACAATTTATGAGCACATTTTTGAAGTAATTAAACTGAAATTTTTACAGTAGACAACTATACTAATAGACTTCAACCCTTGAGAATTTCAAAAAGTAAATAAGAAAAATGGCGGAGATATTCGATTTTTTTTTACATGATGTTTTTTTAAAATTAATTTCTCTAAATTTTTAAAAACGCTCCTGTAGCTTCATCTTTCAAGATTAATGAACGAAATTTTTTACTCTTATAAACCTTAGGGCTGACGTTTGATTTTCGTAAAAAACATTTTCCTAGAGTTGTGTTACTTCTACAGGATGTCCCTCCGAATTTCAGAAAAAAAACCGTCCGTGAGGCACGGTTTCTGGTCGAAGTTTTCAATCTAGAGCGCTGAAATTTTTTTGGTAGTAAGATACCCTCAAGTAGTCGTCTGGTACTGTATTTGAGTAAAATAGGTAAAGACATTCCAAAATGGCGGCCTTTTCAATTTTTGGAAAATGGCTAGATTTTGAACCCCTAAATAGGCAAGATCAAAAACTTTTAAACAAAATTAACAAGATTGGAATAAACTTATTTGAAATTTGAGCTAATGCAATACAATTTGCATCATTTCTATTAATAAGCCAGAGGCGTGGGTAGGAAAAGGGTAAAAATGTCTACATTTCTATAAACATTCATGAGCTTATTTTTGAAGGAATAGAACGGAAATTTTGATAGTAGACAACTATACTAATAGCATTTAACCTTCAAAAATTTTAAGAAGCAAATATAAAAATGGCGGAGATATATTCGAATATTTTTAAATGATGTTTATTTTATTCCTCTAAAATTTCAAACTTTCGGTTTTCAAAACTCTCCTTTCAGTTTTTTCCGAATTTATTTAAGGTAGTGTAAAAAATAGTATTTTTCAAGTAAAGTTAGCCAGTGGCGGGCATAGGAAAAGGGACAAAATTGTAAAATTTTGCCAATTTTTTTGATTTTTAAATTTAAAAATCCGATCTAAGGCACGTGTTGAAACGAAATGAAATGAAATTATCACAGAAAATTTTTCACATTAAAGCACTACGCTAACATGACATGACTGTGGAAAATTTCAGAAAGCCAATAATTTAAAAAGCGGTGAAAATATTCATAATTGAATCGCATAAAAATACACTATTTCTGCGATTGATGCGCAAGAAGGTTTTTTTAGTTTGGTGTATTCTGGTGCTCTTATAATACAGATAACAGGTGAGTTGATATGCTCACTAAATGTCCTATACCTAAGATGAGTAGAGTTAAGGATAAGCAAAAAGAGTTAAGGAAGAAAGATTATTAAGTAGGTACTTGATAAAGATTATAGTTATTTTATGAGCCTTACTGAATAATTAAAGAAACTCGCAAGAGATTTATTTAGAGTTAGAGAAAGAAATTGAATGATGAAGCATGCATAAATCATGAATCCGCATAGAGTTAACGTATAGTCACGCATAGAGTTCACGTAGTAAAAGACAGAATCATAATAGGCACTTAAGAGACAAGGTTAATGAGTACTGAAGATGTCTAAATTGCTGAAACGTTGAAGTAGAGCTGAGCGTTGATCGTAGAGTTCTGGGAGGCCTGTGTGGCCTGGTCTGTGTGACGAGTAGGCCTGTGTGGCCTGTGCATAAGTTCGAGTCCCTGAGAGAAGGTCTGTGGCCTGAGAGCGGCTAGAAGACAATAATTGATGCCTGTGTAGTTTGCATGTGTAGGTCAGAGTGGAGGCAAGTGTGGCCTGACTTTGTGTTCCGGGCGTGAAGGATCGAGGGGATTCTGCCGACCGCCCGCGAGCGAACTTCAGATAGGGAGGATCATGGTGGGTACTGTTGACCATAGCGTGTCTTGGCGCGGAAACCTTGGCAAGGCTAGAATCAACGGCTAATGATGAAGATGTCTTGAGTAGAGTATAGTGATTTATGTGTATTCAGCAGGGTGCTGTCAAAGCACCAGAGGCTAGCAAGAAGGCCAAGAATGCTTAGCGTTAGGTAATGACAAGCTTAGGCAAGCTTTAGGAGGAATAAGACAGTTAAAGACACTTAAGTGTTCTCTTTAGGAAAGTGAACAGAGACGACGCAAGGTAAGAGAAACGAATTACTTTCTTTTCTTGAAAGTAAAACCTTATTAAGGAAAAACTATCATATATTCAAAAAAAAAAAAAAGGAAAAATACCTAGACAATACGAAAGTGGAAGGCCTAGTTCAACTGATGAGATATCTGTTAGTGTATTTTATTTATTTATTTATATAATGAGTTGATTAAAAGCTTTAGAACGACAATATTTTATTTGACAATGATAATTGGTAGTGGTAATTTTGTTGATCGAAAAATTACAGAGGTCAGGTGTTGCGTGTCTGGACCTGGACTGCCTGGTTATGTGATTGATTACCTTGGACATTTTCCGCTGTTGTCATGTGTAACAATTGTGCCCTATTTGCGCTATTATTGAAAATAAATTGAACCGACTTAAATTTGGGGAAGTACCTAGTGGTATCACTTTGAATGTAGGTACCTATCAGTTTTTGTAATGCAGGAAAAGTATAAGTAGATAAATTATCAAACAATGAAATGTAATAATGTGATATAAAAGAGGAAGGGTGTTCTCGGTGAGGAGATGTAATGCCTGAGAGGAAAGAGGAAGGGTGTTCTCGGTGAGGAGATGTAATGCCTGAGAGGAAAGTGGAAGGGTGTTCTCGGTGAGGAGATGTAATGCCTGAGAGGAAAGAGGAAGGGTGTTCTCGGTGAGGAGATGTAATACCTGAGAGGAAAGAGGAAGTGTGTTGAAAGAGGAAGTGTGTTATCTGTAGAGATATGTAATGTTTGAGAGGTATACTGCCTGAGAGGAGGAAGGGTGTTCTCAGTGAGGAGATGTAATGCCTGAGAGGAAAGTGGAAGGGTGTTCTCAGTGAGGAGATGTAATGCCTGAGAGGAAAGTGGAAGGATGTTCTCGGTAAGGAGATGTAATGCCTGAGAGGAAAGTGGAAGGGTGTTCTCAGTGAGGAGATGTAATGCCTGAGAGGAAAGTGGAAGGGTGTTCTCGGTAAGGAGATGTAATGCCTGAGAGGAAAGTGGAAGTGTTCTCGGTAAGGAGATGTAATGCCTGAGAGGAAAGTGGAAGGGTGTTCTCGGTAAGGAGATGTAATGCCTGAGAGGAAAGTGGAAGGGTGTTCTCGGTGAGGAGATGTAATGCCTGAGAGGAAAGAGGAAGGGTGTTCTCGGTGAGGAGATGTAATGCCTGAGAGGAAAGAGGAAGGGTTTTCTCGGTGGAGATGTAATGCCTGAGAGGAATGAGAAGTTGACAACGTCGAGCTGAGATGGACCGAGTTGCTGCTAGGTTGGCTGATAAGCCGACGACTTCGAGGTGAGCTGGACCGAGTTTGCTGCTTGGTTGGCTGATAAGCCGACGACTTCAAGCTGAGATGGACCGAGTTGCTGCTAGGTTGGCTGATGAGCCGACGACTTCGAGCTGAGCTGGACCGAGTTTGCTGCTTGGTTGGCTAATAAGCCGACGACTTCGAGCTGAGATGGACCGAGTTGCTGCTAGGTTGGCTGATGAGCCGACGACTTCGAGCTGAGCTGGACCGAGTTGCTGCTAGGTTGGCTGATAAGCCGACGACTCCGAGCTGAGCTGGACCGAGTTGCTGCTAGGTTGGCTGATAAGCCGACGACTTCGAGCTGAGCTGGACCGAGTTTGCTGCTTGGTTGACTGATAAGCCGACGACTTCGAGCTGAGCTGAACCGAGTTTGCTACCAGAGCTTAAATGATTGGGTTTGCTTTTATGATAACTAGGAGGCTGTGATTTCGAGCGGGTGTCGTTCGATTTTGCTGCAAGGGTAGCTGGGAAACGTCGAGTTTGACCTCTGATGGAAGTACGATGAATGGAAAGGGAAGTAGATGACTGAGTGAAACAGATGAGGTTGGTATAATTAATTGAGTATTTGCTTCAGCCATTCTGCAAACCAGTCTGCGGGTTCACCTGCCAGACTCTAGAGGACCCTGGGTCTTTCCATTGTAGGATTCGAGGACGAATCCTGGTCAGGATGGACGAGTTGTTAGGATTCACTCAGATCGGAATACAGACAGGAATGCAAGGAATGCAGACGCATTAACACCAACAGGAAGGTCTGTTGGCATTAGGAATGTTGCGCATGCTGTGTAACATGGGACAAGACAGGAAAAGGAGCTGGAAGTCAGTAGTGGTTGTATAACCGTCGTTGAGTCAATATATGAATGTTAATAATATACTTCTTCGTCATTATTGTTATTGTATAATTATTATTGAACTGAATAAATAATGTTCCTAATATATTACTTTAAAATTTGATATTTTTATCACAATTGACGTTTTTGGATACCCTCTCATCGTTTACAAGATCCCAATGACGGGTAGTAGGTGCCACAATTTCCCACCCTGTATAAATGTACCTATGTTTAGAAATAATACAAGATTTTTATCAATATTCTTTATTAATTAAAACAATTTATACTGTCACAAATATACTGACCAAAAATAGGATAAACAATTATTATGTACAACAACAAATAAACAGAAATGAAAAAAACAACAAACATTAACATAAAAATCACATTTTTCAGATCATTTATTTTAAAGAAAATGCACATCAACACATTATTAAAAAATATACAAAAATGTTTCTAATAATTGCAAAATATTTTCCGAAGCTCCTATTTATTTTACAATTTGTTTAAATAACTTAATAAAATTGTTCATAAAGATTTTTAATAAATTCGTTTCTTTCCAAACAGCTGAAAACTAACAGATTATGACAGAGTAAAATCTAAGTATAAAGATAGGTAGGCATTTATTTAGCAAACTAGTGCTACCTTTAGCGAAAACTCTTACAAGATAGGTACTAACCAGGCATAGAAACAAATACATTAGACTTATTGATTCGTTACAACAAACAATAGTAGTTGTTTATTCTAAGTTCTAACATATATAAAATATTTGCTTCTACAATTCCAGATGCATTTCTTTTATTATCACTCACAAAAAATTTATGACAACAAATGTCTTATTATTGAGGAATGCAGTTTTCTTCACATTATCGGATAATGTTCATTTTTGGTGTTATTTTTTTTCCTATATTTCAAATAAAATGTACTACATTAGGTTTTTCATTATTTTCGAATTATTTTTATGTCAAAAATTGTTAATATAAAAAATGGTACCTATTTCTTTACAAAATCATGTTCTTAGCAAAATGTAACTAATAAGCTAAAATATAAATTGAGTTGGTGAAAGTCAAGAAGTTTTGCAATGACAAAAATATTCAATAATTATTAATACAGTCAAGGTGACAGTGTTAAAAGTTTGCTTCCATTTGATATCCATTATCATCATTATTATATAGATTGATGATATAATTTAATTTTCATTCGCAATGAAACCTTAATTTGATTTGATTTGATTTGAAAATTTAGAGATACACCTAAATTATTCAGAAACTAAATAGCTTTTAAAACTGTCACTAAATTAAGTATTATTAACTGGGGTATTTGAATACAATTTTTCTTTTATATAGAGGTACTTTGCATAATTTTTGATTAGCTTTAATGTGGTCCCTGTGCATAATATAATAAAAAGTACCTACATAGAATAAAATTACATTGCGTTATTGGGTGTATATACAATAAATTGTAACGTTAATATACGCTACAGTTTGATTTTATTCAGTCTCAAATTCACATCAACAATTTATAGTACCTACATTTTTTTATTATTCATACAAACATTTAATATCTGCTTTATTATTACATATTATTTCTAACACATATTATCATATATTAGATTTACCTACACAATGTGCTGAAAATTGATACGCATGTATTGATTATTATTGATTATCACCATTACCAAATAAGAGAGATAAGTGAATAAGACGAAACATTTGTGTAAATAACGATCAACTTTTACTGAACCAAGCAGGCAACCCTCTCAAAAATGAATATGGACTTCTTTAAAGAGATACAAATATTGTTTATTTATTTTAAATTAAATTCCATTCCGTTGTAGAAACTAAAAAATTTCTGAGTAGTAAATATAATATTATCCTTTGTAATTCTAAGTTGCCAGGAATTGCATGCCTTTTGATCAGCGACTATACAGGAAATTAAAATTTTTATCGGTGATCAGGTTACAGCCAATATTATAAAGGCTCATTAGGCTAACGGGATGATTTCTGTGCTCGTTTTTGAAGCTAATATCGACGTCAAATGACTTTTATTGACATTTTTGTAACTACTTCCATGTCAAAAATAGATAAATTTAAAAAATTTCCACTTAAATTCGATACCTTCTTCAGAAATGGCCACAGAAAGCTACCCGTTAACATAATGAGCCTTTATAATATAAAAGTATCAACTTTTTTTTACAATATCAGGTCATTAAATTTATTTGCCATATTTGCCATATTTGCCATGCGCCTGAATTGCAAACCTAGTTTTTGGATTAAAAAATAAAAAATCAAAAATAATTTCATCAAAAGTGGTATTACCTATCTCCATTATTTACTGGTAATAAATGATATAGCAATACATGCATCTTCAATGGGACACACTGCATAATTTTACATTTGCTGTCTAAACAACATTAATTATTTACATTAAGATTTATCGTTAAATAGTTCATGATTTAGGTTTTCATATTATTTACCATTTAATGCAAGTGATATTTAAATATAATTTTAAATACAGTTTAAACTATGAAATGCTTGATTTCGTATCTATTAGGTAGGTACCTACCTATTTTTATTGTTTGTTGAAATATGAATAATAGGTGGTTCAAAATTTTGTTCATAAATATATCACATAACTGTTAATAGATATATGACTACAGCAGCCTCTCCTATGCGAAAACATCTAACCAACATTCTGTCAAATTATTCCCGTGAATAAGATTAATACTGAAAAATGGGAACATTTGGCCCGAATCACACATGAAAAAAACTTTCGATCTGATTCTTTTTGAGAAATGTTTAAATAGCCGAATAGTAGCGTTCTAGTATTCAGATTATAATCAAATATTGAAAACCGGGACTTCCGTGTTTTTAGAAAATAATGAAAAAAAAGTTATAAATAATTCCTCAAACCAACACAAACCATATAAGTCTGAAAATAAAAACAGCACTGTTTCGCCTACCTATCTGCATTGAAAGGTTCGCCTACATTTTTCCATAATCATCATAATGTATAATTAGATTGATGATTGATGAGGCGAAATAGTGGTGTCTTCGGACTCCTGTGATTTGTGTCGTCGGAGGAATCACGATTATTTTTCCTTTATTACCTCGATACCTTACTTGAAACATGGCATAAAGTTCAAATTTAATATATCCATCTACAGGTACCTACATTTTCCGTGGAAAATCTTAGGTAGAAACAACGTCAATAAGACGTCATTGCTTGGTGTTCAGTTAGGTCGAATAAAGAATTTATTGGCGTGATTCAAAGATTTTTATACAAAAGTAAAAAACACGTCAAAAATGATGATTATTTGATTTCCAAATTAAAGAATGAGGTCCTTAATAAGTAAAAAAAAAAACATAATTAGGAGGGTGTTTAATTCAATGAATGAAGAACTGTATCTCAGGTCTCATCTTCCCAATTTTACATGCCTCGAGTATTTGAGAAAAATAGTTCCAGAAATTGGTATCTCCTCTACATTTCACAATTCAAAAAACAATTCGTCGACGTCATAAATTTGAAGTCAATTTACGTCTTTTTGACGTTATCATTTTCTTGTCCTAGAATTACCCAACAAACTTCTTCCTAGTACATATTATTTTAGACGAAAAAAAAGTTTCAAAATGAGGATTTAAAAAATAAAACTACTAGAAATGCTGGCAATAGTGTTTTTTAAATTAAATTCTGAATCAATCAGGATCGCTGACATCTAGTTCCACACCACTTCTGGCAAACATAATTAAAGTCTGTACACTGAGAGTTGTCTGTTGTGAGAACTAAGGATACATCATCTCGTTATGTTTCTTACTCCTTCTATTGCATTGCATAGTCAATCGAGTTAAAATGGGACGTATTGTCAGAAATACGTTTGAATCGTCTGCAATTCTAAAAAGATGAGCGAGAGTGAGACGGAAGTATCGACTCGCGTCTTGATACGCTTAGATTGATACGATATTACGATCGTCGCTACTCTCAAGTGTCAGTGTCAACGCTAAATATACTAAATAAGGTTTTTGTTGTGATTTGAAACGTTTTTAATACGAAATTAGCAGAATTACCTGTGTTATATTGTACGGTGTGATAAACTATGAGTAACTTAATTTCGCGAATGCCTAAAAATCTATTTCCTTGTTTTGCCTGGGAAACGATTGAACTCCCTAGTACGTGGTCTTGTGGTAAAATTGCTGGAATATTTTACTTGCAAATAAGAAAACGGAGGTGTTATTCTTTCTTTTAAACGGCAACCAGCAGGTAGGTGACATGATATTTCTATCATGATAATAACAATAATAATTATTATCATTCTTATTTACTTGCATTATTATATATTTGTTATCAAAAAGTTGCAAGGCTCTACTTCGTCAATAACTTGTCGAAATAATATATTTATAGGATATTCATTATTCCTCAACACACGCCACTGACACGAACTGCGATACCACATCTGGTTCGACTTAGAAATAAGTGTACGATTCAAATCGAATTAAATGAAATTGTTTAGTCAGAATCAGTGCGGCATGACAACGGACAACTCTCAGTGTACAGAGAGTAATTATATTTTATGTTAAAAAATACGCATATTATTAAACATTTCCTTCATCGATTACCTATAAAATATTATTTTAGTTACCTTGTATCTTGTATGATGTAAAATTCATTACGAAATATTCTGTCATCATCGCTAACAACGTTCTATACGATCCTTCTCACCTCGGGGACTTCAAAAGTCAGGAAAATTGCGAGATGATGAGTGGAAATGTGGGAGTATCACAGTAAACGAGCACCTTGTTGAGCGGTCCAGGTTCAACCCTAACGATTCGTCTTGTGACGTAGATATGGGTAGAGGAATGCCGCTCGGCTGCCACCCGACGGTCACCTTTTATTGACCTCTTCTTTAATTATATTAATCTGAAAATTACCATTACGGTTATACTTATTAGATTTCAGTTTTCACAGCTAGAGGAAATGTGTAAAATATGCCTGGAGAGAAACTAAACCTGATGATAAATAACGTAACCTTTGATGTAAGTGGTCCAGTAAAATTGGGTTTTGATTATGCAATCAAAGCGCGAAAGACGGAATTTTGGGTGATCGAGGGTGTGTCTGAATCCAAAAATGCGACCTCCTAGCTCTTTTGGAAAAGCGGCCATTTTGGTTTTAGGGGATTAAGTTGATTTTGGATTTTAAGAAGTTATTAACTTTTTATCGAAAAAAAAAACTTATTTTACATTAAAAAAAATCTCTAAATTTTCTTATGATTGCAGGAGTTAATTATTAACTGTTAACTACAGGTAATTAATTAATTGAAAAAATGAGGATGAAAAACCCTTAATTTTGAAATACCTACATAATTTTTTCCCTTTTTCTTGTCGCGATCTGAAAATCGTTTCAACAAAGTTAGGGCTTGAAATTATGAACATTTTCAAAATAATAGCTGATCGATCGGATTATTGATTGTTACGCAGTAGCGCGTCAAAGTCATTTCTATCATATACAGGCTGATCCATTTTAATACCCCAGTTGTTTATTTCTGACCACATTTAAGAAAAAAAATCAGTTAAACAATGTTTGGTTTGGAGGGGGACAGTGCTTAAATTCAAAAATCACCCCTCATCCCACTCAATCGCAAGGTGATGGGGTGACTTTTTTATGGGGGATTATGATTTTGTGTGAACAATATCAAACTATTACCTGTAATATTTTTTCATCGGATGTAATATTTTATTTTGTTAATAAATTTTTGGATTGACACCGCTGACAATTGGGGTTGAATTTAGGTAACAGTCAGCTGTTAAAACCATTCATCCTATCATCAAAACCCCAATTGACACTTGTAGAATTCAATCATTTATTCATAAAAAAATCAATAAAATAAAAATAATTACCTAATTAAAATGGATTACTCGATTTTGACTTGCATTTTTAGGGTAAGGGAGGCATCGAAAGAAAAAATTCTTCAGGCAATAATTTGGTATTGTTTCACACAAATTCATAATCCGCGATAAAAAAAAAAACGGCATTCAACATTTGAAAGTTACCCCACCCCCTCGCGATGGCGTGGGATGTGGGGGGGATGTGATTTATGTGTCCAAACAATTTCCCCCTCCAAACAAAATATTGTTATTCTGATTTTTCTTTCTAAAACACACTAGTGATCAGATTTAAACAATTATAAATTACAAATTATGCGAATCGTAGATTTCTGAATTCATTTTTTAAGCAGAATCGCACGACTTAATGACTGGCGCGCTACTGCGTAACAGTCATTAGTCCGATCGATCAGCTGTTATTGTGAAAATGTTCATAATTTCAAGCGCTACAACTATCGTTGAAACGATTTTTAGATCGCGATAAGAAAAAGGGAAAAAGAAGTTATTCCAAAATTATTATGGATTTTTCATCCCTCTTTTCCTCAATTAATTGCCTGTAGCTAATTAACAATTACAAATATGAGAAAATTGCATTTATGCAAATTTTTAGACAATTTTTTTTTACATAAAGTAAATTTTACGCTTCTTTCGATAAAAAGTTAATTAACATCCCCTAAAACCAAAATGGCGGCTGTTTCACAAGGGGTAGAGGTAGCATTTTTGGATTTAGACTCACCATCAATTATTATACCATTGACTCAAAAAAAATTCGCTTTTCCCGCTTTGATTGCATAATAATTGATTCCATTTTTCGTCTAATTTTACTGGACTTAAAATAAATGTATTTGATACACAAATATGTATTCGAGCCGAGCTGTATAGACAATTTGGCAAATAGCTCCATCACTCAGTTATAATTTAATTTTTCTAAAAATATACCGGGTGTCCCATTAGTGCGGGATTCTTCTCTGGCAGCTTCACTTTTGAAGCTATAAAAAAAGACGAGGGAGAAAAATTGTATGGTTTGAAGAGACCTTCAACCTAAAATAATTTTCAGCTACACAGGATGGCCCAATATCGCTGTACGCCTTACAACTTTGTTATTTTAAATAGGACACTCTATATATTATTACATTTTCAGATTATCTGAAAAAAATCAGTAAGAATGGTTTTCACAGTTTCAGTATAATGTGAATAGTTTTTGAGTTATAAACAAGTGAAAATTGCCATTTTCCATTTTCAAAACAGTTTAAAATGAAAACGGCTCAAGACAGCAGAAAACGGTTTACATGTCCCTATTTTAACTTTTTACAAGGTATCCTATGATGTGGATGAAATTGTTATACAGGGTGATGAAAATTTTCAGATTTTTATCACCCTGTATACCCTGTATAACAATTTCATCCACATCATAGGATACCTTGTAAAAAAATAAGATAGAGACATGTAAACCGTTTTCTGCTGTCTTGAGCCGTTTTCATTTTAAACTGTTTTGAAAATGGAAAATGGCAATTTTCACTTGTTTATAACTCAAAAACTATTCACATTATACTGAAACTGTGAAAACCATTCTTACTGATTTTTTTCAGATAATCTGAAAATGTAATAATATATAGAGTATCCTATTTAAAATAACAAAGTTGTAAGGCGTACAGCGATATTGGGCCATCCTGTGTAGCTGAAAATTATTTTAGGTTGAAGGTCTCTTCAAACCATACAATTTTTCTCCCTCGTCTTTTTTTATAGCTTCAAAAGTGAAGCTGCCAGAGCAGAATCCCGCACTAATGGGACACCCGGTATAGGTATCTATTATGCTCAGTAGGCACTTTTATATTGTGTTTCATTCGGATATTTCCTGAAATAGGTAATAAATATTTATTTTTTATTAATCTTTATGGATGTTTGGCAGGTCGGCTAGACTCTGCGGATATGAAACTCATTTCTTTACGACCGATCAGAGTATCAGAGCGTATACAGTTTCAGGAGAATTTTAAGGCCAGAAATTAACCTTTTACTGGGCTACACCGGAAAGTGATATGGAGGAACCGGCAAAACGGAATACGTTCCTAAACTACAAAGCGTTCAACTTCAGCAATAAAATTTTCGAAATGTTGCCTCTTCCAAAATCCATCATCAAAGTAAAAAGCTCAACATTTTTTGATCGGTATGTCCTTTTATGAAATTATATCGTAATAAGGTGATTTGTAATTTTCAAAGAAATTGAAAGGAAATTTTTAGAGCCATAACATAGTTTTTTTTATATACAGGGTGTCCCAGCTTATTCGAAGCGGTCTCTGTAGGCCAAACGATTGATTTTTTCCAAACAAAATTTGCAAATTCAAGTACAGGATCACAATGGCCATAATTTAAAATTATTTTGGAGTATACAGAGTGTCCCATATGACAGTGGCATATCAAAGTTATGTTTTTTTAAATGGAATGCTCCTATGTTATTGCATTTTTAGATTGTCTGAGAAGAGAAAATAGGATTGGCTTTTACAGTTGGTGTTTAAATTCAAAAGTTTTTGAGTTATAAACAAGTGAAAATCGTCATTTTTCAAGTTCAAGGCCCTGTACAATGAAATGATAGCCTACCGTAGGTAGAGTTTTTTTTTTAAATTTAATAAACATATCTTTTATGAATCAAATAGAATTTTCTGCTGTATGGTACCGGTACTCCAGAAAAGTCACATTCAGTGGTGAGTAAATAGGATACTCATTCGGACAGTTATTCGAGAAGCTAAGATACAAGATTTTTTTTGTCCTTACCTGTGTTTATCTTGAACGAATTTCACACAAAAAAAGGCAATTACAATAAATTCAGTGTATCCATGCTTTAATGTAAAAAAAATATTATAATATGCAGTTTGTTAATTTTTAAGGTTTTTTTTCACTTAATTTTTTTAGCAACATTTTTTAAAATGTGACCCAGACAAAGCATTGAAACATTTATAATGTTCACGATCGCTATACCTATAAGATCAGCACGATTGAAAAATAGTCAAATACACTTCAGTAGATTTTTTTCAAAGCAGCAGCTTGGACATTAATAATTATTTATTGTGTCTTTTAAATTATAAGTCTAACTGCTGCCAACTATATTTTAACTGCAATAATTGCATATAAATAGAGTGGTTTGAAAGATTAGATATAAAATAATTACTTCAGAACCAACAAATACTTTGACCTCGGGGAAAACTTTTGTTCACTAGAAAAATCATACATACTTGAAAATCTACTATATCTACAACACTTACCTCACTAAGAATAGCCCAATTTTCGCTATCACTATGAGCATGTATCCTTAACGCTTGAACTTTACCAATGCCTTCTGCACTTCCTGTTGATATTCCAGACTTATCGAATTTTCCTTAAAATGAAATAATGATTTAGGGAGAAGTATTATAACTTATGCAACATGACTGGAAATTCATAAATCGCCACGAAACATTGAAATGTATGTTACCTATAAGAAATGTTTTCTTAAACTTCATAATTATTAGGACAATATGATAAATAATATTTAAATTAAACATCCATAATGAATTTTAAATAATTACTTTAACAAAGTTCGACCTACATAATACATAATATCCTAATGTAAATGTAAAACTTTAGAATTCCTGTTGAAGATTCCTATCCAAGAAGTCAAAGCATAGTTTCTTGCCCTGTTTATTAATTACTATTTAGTATGGATATGTCTTCTCGAGTCGAGCAGCAAATTAGTTACCAAAGTGTGATTACCAGCAAATAGAACCATTGACGTCAGCGTTCCCTAGATGAAAACGCAATGTACCTACTAGTAGAAATACTTAGCTTGGAAGCCAATTAAAAATTTATGAATATTAGGATTGAGAAAAATGTTCTAGAATTACCGAATCAGACATCTAATATCAGATTGATTAGGGTACTTACGTACCCAAATGTGCATTCAGAAGATGCATAGTATGTAATATCTTACTGCGTATGATCAGCTTTAAAAGCAACTTACTACGAAATACATTATTAGAGTAGTGTGTTCTCAATTGTTTTGTGTTTACAACTTAATTAGACCATTTTCCTGGAATTAATGGATACAAATACAAATACTTGATAACTTTCTCTTGGAATTACATGTCAGTATTTAATCTTCGTTACTACTATTTACATTTAAATATACTACTTGATTTGGGTAATGCATACTGCAATAAAATTTTAAAATAACACTTCTATAAACTGAATTTTATTAGTACCTTTTAATTATTATCGTAGTAATAATATTATTATACAGGATGTCCGGAAAATGTGGGAAATCTCTCGGAATCAGATAGAACGTAAAAAAAAGATGACAAGTTCTCATAATTTTTTTCCTAGCGGCCCTCCCTACGGAGATAGAGCCTCCTAAAGGACGCCACTGGAAATCATTTTTCTTGAATAACTTTTAAACTACCTACTTGATTAAATTTAATGAAAATTTTAAATATTAAACAGTAGTATAAGGAACTCTTAAAATACTGCCCCTAAAACATAAATTACCTTGTCTAGTTTACCAGGAGCGGACTAGGTTGTACATTTTAATGTTTACATTTTTAACACCCTGTATGATAAGAAGTAAAAAAAAACAAATTTGGATACCTTGAACATTAAGCTACAGAAAAGGTACTCTTGTTCCTTGTCGATAAAACGAACCGTTTTCGAGAAAAAAATAATAATAAGAGAATTATTAATGTTTCATTTCTATTACATTGTACTTACGATTGTTGAACCCACTTATGAAATTCTTTATTGATTATGAAATAAAACAATAATTCTTTTATTATTTTTTTTCTCGAAAACGGTTCATTTTATCAAGGAACAAGAGTACCTACCTTTTCTGTAGCTTAATGTTCAAGGTATCCAATTTTTTTTTTTTTTTTTTAACTCCTTATTATGTTTTTTTTTGTAACTCCTTACAGGGTGTTAGAAATGTAAGCTTTAAAATGTACAACCTAGTCCGCCCCTGGTAAACTGGACAAGCTAATTTATGTTTTAGGGGCAGTATTTTAAGAGGTCTTTACTACTGTTTAATATATCAAATTTTCATTAAATTTAATCAAGTAGTTTAAAAGTTATTCAAGAAAAATTTATTTCCAGTGGCATCCTTTAGGAAGCCGTATCTCCGTAGGGGGGACCGCTAGAAAAAAAAAACTATGGGAACTTGTCATCTTTTTTTAATGTTCTATCTGATTCCGAGAAATTTCCCACATTTTCCCGGACGCCCTGTAGATTGAACATTTTCTTTAGTGAACACAATCTCGATCAGAAAAAACAGCTTTTCGTAGTAATGGGAATCCATAAAAATGGGCGAAAAGATTTACCTGTGCTAGGTATAAGCTTTTTTATTTTTTTACACGATTTTTTTCACCTTATCACAAAATTATCACATAGTCACATTCACAATATTCACGTATGGTAGAACATGTTAAGCTATGTGTTAAAATGGTGGTTAAACACAATTAAATTAATTTTCAAAGTACTTACATAAAAAATAGCGGTGACAAAAATTTTACAACTGACGTTACCAGTTTAAGAAAGTCAAGAAAGTTGGTTTTGGCAATAGTCTTCGAATGATTTTGCTCTCTCATTATCTGCGGTTTTTGATTTTGGTTTTTAAATGACAGTAGTAATATTGTCACCACAATTTGGTTTATTAGTTTTATATGATCTAGATGAAACATCATTATATTATTACATAATTAGTATCTTAAGTAAATTTATTGATTTATGAAAACTTATTACACATTTTCCTAAAAAATTTAAATACTTATCATGGAAGTCAAAATGGAATTAACATTTATTCAGCGAGTATGTCATTTAATTATGTGCCAAGGTAAAATTAAAATTACGTACTATCAAGCATCAATTACATAAGAACAATACCTATTATTATCCTGTAAGACGTCATCCAGATGAAAGACTAATTCAAAGGACTACATAGCGTCTTTGAGAAAGAGAACAATAATTTATTCCTGTTCGCGAAACTATCTAAAAATCTGTTACGACGTCGCTACTCGAAGAACAAGTTCAAGAACAACATAGAAGCAAACCCTGGTATCAGCATACGTGGTCTTGCAAGACAATTTAGCACAAATGTTAGAATTATCCACTATATTTGGAAAGATGTTTGCTAGGAGATGAAGTTATTTTATTTTAAAGTGAAGTAAAACTTTCCTGTAGACCAATAATTTAACTACTCAAAGCTGGTGAGGTGGTATTTTGTTACAAAAACAATAAACATAGTTTCACATATCTTGAAAAATTTAAATGATATGCAAGACTTTAGGAATAAGTTAAAACAAAAATATTGCAGAAATACACATTTCCATAATGTCACATCAGTTTCAAATTTTCAAGACAGAAGAAAAATAAACTGCAGACTTTAGAATCGCAATCAAAAAAATATTATTCTTGCAGATGTATTCTCTTATTACAAGCCTGAGAACCTAAAACCCAATACAAGAATAATAATATAATTCTCTTATTACATGCAGATTCGATGCAATGTTGCTATACTTTAAAAAGAAATTATTGCAATAGGTATCTCGGAAACAAATGAAAATAGAATTTCTTTCGTTCAGATTTTTAAAATTCCATGCTCAACAGTCAACACCATTTCATAGCGAGTGGTTTGTTTTTTCAACGAATTTTTCAACATTCTGTACCTATATTCTAAGAAAATGAGTCTTTTTTTTATTTACACAAACTATCGAAAACTGAATATCTAAAGACCATTTAACAGAATTTTTCTGTCAAATTACTTCTGGAATCGTCATCATTGATAAAATATAAACTGGCCCTGTATACCTACTCTCCGGCTCGTTTATAGTGAACATTCATTGTTTGTTTGCTTTTTGAAATGCCAATTTCTTATACTCGAACGTGTACCAAGTGCAAAATAAAATATGGTGCCTTGGTGCCTCTAAATAACCTTTCTGTATGTGGTGCACGAAATTGAGCTTTCGGCGCCTGAGAATGAGAGCTTTCAAGTCTAGGCGAGAGCCGAGAAAAAAAACTCATCGAAAAGGCCATAATTTCGCGCTCGAGTTACATACAACATTTTATTAGACAGATTAGCTAGGAATAGACGAAGCGATTTGCTTGCCGATTAGATCGCCACGAGCAAATTCTACGGATTTGCTCGTGGCGAGCAGCGTCGACAGATTTTTCAAGTCACACCATAAACGTCCACGCTAATCGTACGAATTATCCGTCGGAGTGGCTATCACATGCAAATGTGTACGTTTATGGGGAAACTACACGATTTATCGGTCGGATTTGCGTGGCTAGTGATCTGTAGAAAATTTCAAGAGGTCGCGAGCCATGCCTGAAATCCTTTTTAACGCTTATACCTAGTTGTAGTTAGTGAAAATTATTTTTACGCGGTATTTTTAAGCTAATTAATATTTGATAATACTGTCAATGTCAAAGTATAATCGCGCTAGTCTGGCAGAAAAGTCTGTTCGTTTATGGCAGAAAATACTATCAAGCCATGCCAGAGGCGTCTACGGTGCTGGCATGGCTCTTGGCATGGCGCGCTGAGTTACCACAGACGAAGAGATTTATCTTCCGGGTTTGCTCGTGGCGATCAAATCGGCCAGCAAATCGCTTCGTCTATTCCTGGCTATTTATTGAAATAGACGAAAAAATCGAAATAAAAATTATAAAAATTACGCAAGGAATTTTTTAATTTAGTTCACAGTTGATTATTGCTTTGTAGCTAGGGAAACAAATACAAGATTTCTATACAGTGCACGAAATAGTTGACGCTCTAGGTCGGGAAATACTTTGCGTACACTACCAAGTACAGAAAAAATAACGTGACCATTTTTCAGTTGCATATTGATTAGAAAATGTCAACATTATTTTGACGACTGTCTAAAAAAATAATTAGTAGCATGTCATAATTACTTTAAACAGTAGGTAGGTACTGCCCATTTTTTATAAGAAGGCGAAGGTTAGGCGTGAACTGGGCATCTTTGCAGCTTTCTTCACCGCCACATGTTCGATGAACGGCGGAGATACTCTTATCAGCCTTATCTCATTGGTTGTTTTTTTAATGTGAACACCGACTATAATTGGGCGTTAAATTAGTATAGGCAATCTGAATGAGGTACCCACCCATTTGCGTAGTAAGAGCTTATTCGCCAAGACCTACCAATTAACAAGACAAAAATCTTGAATATAGCGAAAAAAATAAGAAACGGTCGAACTTAAAGGGATGTACCTATTTCCAAGTGTCACCTAGAGAGCCTCATTTTTCAACACAATCTTAATGTGTGTTTGGACACAATAAAAAATCACTTAAATAACACAGAAAATCAATCACAAAATTGTAATGTCATTGGGAACATGTTCACCAGGAGAATATAAGCACTCGGCAAGAAAAATCCAGGAACACTTTAAATTTCCGTAACATTTCCTCCGCGATATATGGCTGGCTATGTTATTCGCAGGTCATTTTCCCTATATTTTGTTTCCGAAACCTCTCTGATATTCGGGACGTCAACAAATATTCTATTCCATATTATGTATACAAGTCAAGTAAATCCCTGTTTAAATTTCATTTAAGAAGTAATTTGCTCAAAGTGTAAATTAATGCCCGAAAAGTTTAAGTAAGAATTAGGAAAGTTTGGAATGTGTTTCCATTAATATTTTATACAGATTAAACTTGAAATCCTTTTATTACAATATTGGCTCAGAGGCAATGTCTCCCTTCGGACTTTACGTCACGAAAAGCCAATCCTACATTTGAATTTTTAAATTAAATTAACGAATTGCGGCTGGAATACCATCATAAATTAGTTACCTATGTTAATAATTATAATTCAAGTAAACTTTATAATATTACGAACAATATTGAATTATGAAGGAAATCTTAGAAATATCAATCAGGAATTGTTAAGGGAGCATAATTAGGGGCAATTACTTGGCTCTTCCAAGCCTAAAACGAAACCTTTAAAACCTTAATATAATAATCTGAAAGACGCAAAACTCTTGAGATGCCTACAGAACTTTATATGTACCTACCTAGGAAACGGAATTAAATTTAGGTACCTTTTACAAGATTGGCATAAACGTTTCCTCTTAATGGATTATACGTGAATTCCAATAAAGTAAGGGCATAGGGATGTACGTTGTAAAAATTTTAACTTAGGGCAGTTAGGAAATTCCCTTACTAAAAATATTCTAATACCTACCCTCATAATAAATTACAAAGACTTGAACGAAATTAAAAAAAAAACTTACTAGAAAAACATTAAGCTGTCAGTTAAAGTCTGTACACTGACAGTTGTCTGTTGTGAGAACTAAGGATACATCATCTCGTTATGTTTCTTACTCCTTCTATTGCATTGCATAGTCAATCGAGTTAAAATGGGACGTATTGTCAGAAATACGTTTGAATCGTCGGCAATTCTAAAAAGATGAGCGAAAGTGAGACGGAAGTATCGACTCGCCTCTTGATACGCTTAGATTGATACGATATTACGATAAGATTGTCGTCGCTACTGTCAGTAGTGTTAGTGTCAGCGTTAAATATACTAATAAGGTTTGTGTTGTGATTTGAAACGTTTTTAATACCAAATTAGCAGAATTCCTGTGTTATATTGTACGGTGTGATAAACTATGAGTAACTTAATTTCGCGAATGCCTAAAAATCTATTTCCTTGTTTTGCCTGGGAAACGATTGAACTCCCTAGTAAGTGGACTTGTGGTTAAATTGCTGGAATATTTTACTTGCAAATAAGAAAACGGAGGTGTTATTCTTTCTTTTAAACGGCAACCAGCAGGTAGGTGACATGATATTTCTATCATGATGATAACAATAATTATTATCATTCTTATTTACTTGCATTATATAATATTTGTTATCAAAAAGTTGCAAGGCTCTACTTCGTCAATAACTTGTCGAAATAATATATTTGTAGGATATTCATTATTCCTCAACACACGCCACTGACACGAACTGCGATACCACATCTGGTTCGACTTAGAAATAAGTGTACGATTCAAATCGAATTAAATGAAATTGTTTAATCAGAATCAGTGTGGCATGACAACGGACAACTCTCAGTGGACAGCGTGTACGAAAGAATTTTTTTAAATAATTAAATTTATAAGCCATAAAAGCCAGTAAATACTGCAATATATTTTTAAGAGGCAAAAAAATAATAAATTTAATTTTTCATTCATCGTCACAAATTAGATTAGCTAGAAGCCAAGACGCATAATTTCGCTTTTATTAAGGCTCGTCAGTGTGTCACATCAGACATCATAAAGGAGTCGCGATCGCGGTAAATCATTGCAGGCTCTACGTAAGGTCTAGTTATTTATTCTAGTAAATAATTGGTTCAAATTACTACCATCTACTCGATGATCTTTCCATGTAGGTCACTTGAAATTGAGTCTTCAATTGGTTCCTTCGATCGCCTCACCTCTCATAATAGCTGCATGGTGGCCGATGAGTTTTAATAATAACGAAACAAAATCGACCTAAATCAAGAATTTAGTGTAGAAAAGTTTACAAAAATGGTGGATCCAAAAGCGTGCTCAGAGTAAAATAAAAATCATTGAGAAGAATTCTTGACACTGGATTAACATCACTGGATTTATCATTGAACTCGAATAAAAAAAAGTTCTTGTTCCGCTATTTCAGGTCGCAGTTTTCATAGGGGACTGAAATTTTTGTGGGAGTAGGATATTCAAGCCGTTTCAAAATGCCGGCCATTTAAATTCGCGCAAAAATTACTAGTTTTTTGAACTTCTGTAAAAGGATGCGATAGAAAAAAAAACTTTGAAACTAAATCAACAGAATTTACCTCGAATTTAGTGTAAAAAATTTGCATTATTTTTATTAATAGGCCAGTGGCTATATAGAAAAAAGGTAAAAATTTCTAAGCTTCTATACCGCATTTATGAGAAAAATTTTCTATAAATTAAACTAAAATTATGGGATTAGGCAACTAGGTATTACTTTAACATTTAACCTCGGAAAATGTCAAGCAAATAATAAAATAAAGACTTCCTTCTTCAAAACTAAAAAAACCTTCTTGCGCATCAATCGCAGAAATAGTGTATTTTTATGCGATTCAATAATAAATATTTTCTTCCTATTTTTTTTTTTATAATGAATATAATGGAAAAATAATCCGATTTTTTTTGGGGAAAAATCACCTACCTACCAAAAAAAAAAAAAGAATTACCCTCTTGTGGTTTCGAACCCGCATCAACAGTTTTCTAGGACCCTTGCCTAACCAACTGCGCCAAGGTGGGTTTCAAATTTGTAGCGATGATCGGGTAGATATACGTCGTACGTCAGGTACCTACACCTCTACATATACTCATTTTATTTTTTAAACTGGTCGTATCTTTGTTATTAAAAAATCAATTTGAATACTTTTTTCACCTGCATGTAGGTGATTTAATTGTCGTTGCGTTTGTTCTTCTAATTTTCAGAACCATTCATAATTGAATGTGAAAAAAAATTAAAAAGAAATTGCGAACCATTTCATTGATTTAATAATTTTATTATAAGTGTAAGCTAATTTTGCACAAGCGAAAAACTTTTTTGTTTTTCGTTTAAAGTGCTACATTAATCGAGGCGAATTGAAGCTAAGACATCAAATTATATGTTAAAGCAAAAAAAAATGGAAAATTTCTGTTCAACTTTTTCAAAAATGGACTCATAAACGGTTATAGAATTGACACATTTTCACCCTTTTTCCTACCCCCGACACTGGCTTATTAATGGAAAATATGCTAATTTTATTGCATTAACTCAAATTTCCAATAATTTTCTTCAAATCCTGTTGATTTGATTTCAAAGTTTTTTTGCCATCTTGCTCATACGGGGGCTCAAAAAATTGGAAATTTTCGTAAAATTAAAATGGCTGCCATTTTGAAACGGCTCGGCCGATTTTGCTCAAGTGCAATACCAGACCACTCCTTGTGGATATCTTACTCCCACAAAAATTTCAGCCTCCTAGATTCAAAACTGCGACCTGAAATGAGATGACAAAAACCGGGTTCATGGAATTTTGAAGGGACACCCTGTAGAAGTGATGGGACTTTTGGAAAGTTTTTCAACGAAAATTCAACGTCATTCCAAAAATTTACAAGAATCCAAAATTTCGTTCACTAATCTTGAAAGATAAAGCTACAGGAGCGTTTTGAAAATCGAAATTTCGCGATTTTGGAGAAATATATAAATATATATAAATATATAAATATATATATATCGTGGGCAGGTGAATTTTGGAAAACTACTTTTTCGTGATCTGGGGGTCATGATCGGTGGACATTTGATGAGTTTGGGTGATTTTCGAAAAGTGATGTCGTCCTCAATAGTGTATTTTTTGTTAAAAATACACTAAAAGGTGGAGATATTGTAAATTTTATATGGTGTTTTTCTCTCCAAAGTTTCAAATTTTCGATCTTCAATACAGGCCTGTAGCTATCTTTCAAGATCGGTGCACGAAATTTTACAACCTTAATGAACTTGTTGAGGACGTTGAATTTCCTTAAAAATTGTACCTAAAATCCTGTCACATCTACAGGGCAACCTTTCAAAGTTCAAAAAAAAGTTTTTGCCACTCTTTTCGGGTCGCAGTTTTCAATCTATGGGACTTATTTTTTTGTAGGAATATCCATGAATCAATAAAGAGTGGTCTATGATTGCATTTGAGCAAAATCGGTTCAGCCGTTTCAAAAAAGCGGCCATTTGAATTTCCGTAAGAATGGCTATTTTTTGAACCCTCGTGTATGCAAGATGGAAAAAAAAATTATTAAACCAATTTACCAACATGTGCTCAATTCCCTTCGATTTTCAAGATAGTTTAAGAAATTCAGCAGTTTTTAAATTAGTTATTCAATGCAATGGCGTGTACAGGAAAAGGATCAAAAGTGCTAAATTTCAATATAACAGTAAACAGCTACTCACGATAATATGACCTGACTATGGAGAATTTCAAAAAGCCAATTTAAATAGCAGTGAAAATATCGACAATTATTATTGAACCAACGCATAAAAATACGCTATTTACGCGATTGATAAAATCAATCTCTAATTTCTCGGGTGCATAAACAAAAATGACGGACAAGACAAGACCATCGTCACATCTCTATGTCAAAAAACTTCTGTAATATTATTTCACTATTATTTAAGAAATTTACAAAATCTAAATTATTATTCTTTATGCAGAAAAAATTAAAGCATGTACCTATTGATTTTCCAGTTAACTTACCCTCGCCGCATGGATAGTTAATTAAGAGAAATCGATTTGTTTGCTTTGGCAACAGAATAAGAACTCTACGTCATCTCTAAACCAGAGTAATGAGTTTGATATTGTTACAGGATGTAAACTGATCATAAGAAACGCGTATTAATCCTCCAAAAGAGAGTTGAGTATAATAATTTTTTTTTATCGGATAAAATTTTGTGTTAAAGACCAAAATAAATAATTATCTTCAACTTTTCTTATCAAAGTCTCAAAGACTTCTACATTGGTTTTCAAAAAAAAATCAATAACAATAATAATTGTTGACATATTTTTTTGTCTTGCTGTTATTTGTTGATATTTTCTTTCCATAAGAAAATACATTGATTAAAATAAGTGTTTTAAAATGGTAGGCGTGAATATCTCGAATGATCATAAAAATCGAAAATTTAGGTGAGAAATATGTTTTTTCTCTCACGTACCTAATTAAAATTCATTCATAAATCCAAATTGGGTGTTAGATTTTCCACGGTAACTCTCCATGAACTTCTAATGCGCGTGTTCGTTATTTTCATTTCAACGTCCGAGTCGCCCAGTATAATAACCTCGTACAGCAGAACAAGCAACAATTGCCTCAACTTCAAAGACGGGAACTAAGCGATAATATACGCATAACGAATTTTAAAGCAGCAATTACTTGAAGGGAGAACTTGAACACTCAAATTAAACTAATAAGTCAAGTTATGTAACGTTTTCACGATTGGATGGATATTAGGCCTTCCACAAGAGATTTTGTTACGGTAATATCATTGAATTTCCAACATGATTGCAGGAGCAGGAGCATATTTTCAAAAGTTTGGAATGATCGACAAAGCATTGTTTGCGATATTCAGGAATGAGGGAACATAAACGTGACTTACCCACGACTAGGTAACCATCAGTCGTCACGTTGTTAAGAAAAGTGGAAGACAAGTTCGTGTCGGTCGGCAGTACTTCCACTGTGGTATTGTAGAACTTGTCTGAGGGATGTTCGGCATTTCCACTTCGGAATACAAATCTGGAAAAATAAAGGATAATTAATGGATGTAGGTAGGTAAGTACTATTTTCTGCAGTTTAGGGACAAAAGCTGGTATTTTTGCAGAACATAACAGCACCGTAGATTAATTTGCACAATTACAAATTACACGGTCTAAAAATATTAGCACATTAATGCAATTCATTCTGAATTCGCGTCGGAATAAAATTGTTAAGAGCATGTTACGATTATCATATGGAAAAATTTTAACATTATATAGCCCTATTTCAGCTACTTGATTTTTAGGATAGAATAATATAAGCATTCATGAAAATTCGAAGAATGTTAATGGTTTTCAGGAACAGCTTGTTCTGTGAAAACACTGCGTCAAAGAAAGGAGAAAATCACAATTTAAAATAAATCGAAAAGGCAACTCAGACGAAAAAGTGTTTCTGTCTTTCACGTATAGGCGTTTGGTAAATGGACCTGAAAGTTTAAGATTTAAGAGGCATGCGTATCTCGAATGGCTTCTTCATGAATGCGTGGAAATTGATTGAATGCTAATCGTCTCGATTCTTGAAGCACGCAGTAAAGAATATATCCCATAGATATACCTACAGTTATTTAAACCCAAGCACCTAAATATACATAATATGTGTATTTGGACATAAAAAATTATATAAAGCATACACAAAAATAAGAGAATCTAGAATTCTGTATTACATCAACTTAGTGTCAGATTGAATTTTTCAAAGCTCGGAAAATTGTTGAACCATGAAAGCTATTAAAAAACACATTTTTGAGCTCAATACTACGAGTTAGGTCAAAGTAATAATTGTATGTCATGGTGTTTTACTAAAACAGTAATTTACTTAATTAGAGCCATAAGCAAACGGGGTTAATAAGCCAGTTTTCTCAAGCTCTTTCCTGACATTATACTATTTCTTTTATTAAGCTTTTGAAACTTGATTGCAGAGGGGAGAAATTACTCTTCACCGGAGAGTCAAGCTTCTCGCCACTCCTCCTTTTTATTTGCCCACATTACATCACTTAACAGAATGCCTAAATTAAAAAAAAAACGGTTCCTAATCTTCCCCTTTTCACTTTGAAAAGGTTTTCAACCAACACTTTATGTCCTAATAATTCGTGTATGTAGGTTCAAAACTAGCTTCAACTAAAATCCTAATCATAGTGAATAGGGGTGTTTTGTCGTGGCTTTTGAAGATTTTCTCCAAACGTTTGGATTTAGCATCCGGCTCTAATTCGAGCGCGAATTAGTCAGCATCTGACTCAGCCGATGATTATTGTATGTATATGTTACGATGACATATTGACATATGACATATCGAAGAAATCGACCATTACGAGAACGGAGATAGCTAGTGGAAGGTTTGAGCCTTCTCTTTGAGTCAGTTTTTTTTATCTTAGTAGTTTTATAAAAAAAAATTTAATTTAAAAAAACAATGTTTAAAGCAAACTGTTGAAGTTATTTTTAAGAAAATAGTCTATTACTAAAAAACTGGGTCGGATCTGTGGTTTCATTTACAAAATTTAAACTCAAAAATATATATAAATAAAAAGAAAGGCAGGCATGCCCATGGTGATGGTGATACACCAAATGAAGCTCGCTGTTTGATATAGCCTCATCCTGCATGGTGCAATAAAATTTAGAAAAATCACAAAGTTTTGCATGTTTGCAAAAGTTGTCTTTATGTTTCCCTATCAGAAATTTACTGACGTAAGACCTAGACCATCAAGTACCAGTAAGGTATATAATATAGAATCACTTCTTATACATTCAATATAAAGTGTATATAAGCTGATTAGAAAGTTCTCATCAAGGCTTTTTAATTATACTCCTCTAAATAAGCCAGGTCGTTTATTTTTTAAGAAAGCTACAATACTTCCCAAGCTATAAGAAAAATTATCGATTATGAAAATTTAATTTAGTACCTTTAATAAGGTTTGGAGCAAAGATCAAATCATAATCTTATTTTATTGAAAGAGCCTTTATAAAGACGCCAATTCCAGTTAAATTATTTATATTATACTTTGATCGAATAGGAAAAGTTATTTAGTTCAACAGTCCTAAGTATTTTAGGGATACGAATCAATAAAGAGATTTACGGTTTAAATTGAATTTAAGGCCAAAAAGCATTAGGACTCAGAGCTTTATAAAAGTTCTCCAGAACTTACAAAATCTATCAAAATTTTACAAAATTACACAGAATCAAATAATTCTAATAATATTAGTAGTTACCACTATAGTAACAAAAAAAATTTACTTACTTTTTAATCACAATAGGCTCTCTAAACCTAAACAGCAGCTTATCGCCAGGTTGAGGTAGCAATCCCCAGAAGAAGGTCTCTCCCAAGTATGCCCTCTCCAAACTGTACGTCTTGTAATGTTTTATGCCTGAAATCACTTCAGCCGAGGGATTCTTATGCGGAAAGAACAAAGGCACTTTACCAAATTGTTTGTCCTGCAAAAGGATCACAAATCGTCTAATTATTGAAAGCGAAAATTAAAGCATCAGCTTAAGAATTCATAAAAGACGGTGCACTGAATTTGGATATGTTGCAAAGGTACAGGATCTTTCAAGGAAAACTTGATCTACACAAAAGTTTCTGGAGAGTCATGAGAATGAACAAACAGCCAAAATGTGAACATATTTTTATATAAAATTCTTACCTTAAATTCCATTCTAATGTCCTTTAGATAATTCCCTTAATCCTTAATAACTATAATGAAGGAATTTTAATTAAATTTACAAAAAATAATTTATCCCTGGGAAAGTCTACAGTTTCAAGATATTTTTAAAATTTAATATGTTCCAAAAAAATAGAGGCATTAGATAACGTGGACGTCTCAGGGCCAGTTCACAGCTAATGAATAAGAGCATCTTGAAATTTAGAGTCTCTATAAAATGGGTGGTAGGTACCTAACCAACCAGTAATTTCCCCTTTGAAATTCTAAAAATTAGAACGTTAAAACGATATGGTTTTTGCTAGATTGCACTAATTAATGCAATTTCGTAAATTCAAGCGATTTCGAAAAATTTTTTTTTATTAAAACATAATATACTTATAGTTTTTGTGAGGGATCAAATTCTCATGAAAAGATTCAGTACCTATTATTGAAGTTTAAAAAAGATATCCACCCATCGCATTCAAGTCACTAACATTTTTTTAAGTTTCCCAAGAAGAAATACATTTATTACGCGTTTTCAACATGGAATTACTAAATCGATTTTCCCTAACCGATTAAGTTTAAAAATGTATAACCACTTCATACCTTCAGCTTCTGTACTTTACCCTTGAGAGATGAATGAGTTCCAATATGCTGGAATAATGATGGTTTGAAATGGATCCACACTTGCGCCATTTCCTTTTTACAGCTGTCCTGGAAGGAATTAAATTTTCAAAACATTACAATTTTTCACCAAAGAAAAGACAGCATATATTTCATATCAATTTTTTTGATCTGTCATCCACCCCTTAAGTCTCAGATATAAATTAATGGAAAGAAAATATCTATTTTCTATAGCACACTGAACCAAATTCGCTGAAATAAGAAAATCTGTGCTATTTATTTCCCAAAGAAAAAATCTTCTGATATTTTAACACACAATCTATTTGGGACGTCTCCACCTACAACACGAGATTCCATAAAAAGTACATAAAAATATAGATCTAACTTGTCAAAAAAACCTTCTCCATCTATTTTACAACATATCAACTCCAATTCATCACTTTTATAGGATTGTATTGTCGTCGCACTTTCCTTTATCTTAGTATCTGAGACTTGTGAGAAGCTCTAGGAATGCAATATTGCGTGACAGGTTTCAATATATCCCCCTGATATGCAGCATCCTTCCTCCTTTCACAATTTCACAAGAAGAAATAGTAATCATATAGATTTATTATCTTTCGGGAAGAACATCTCCGGCGAAGTAATCACATTAGTCTTTTGTTCTCAATAAAACTGTCGGATCTCAAATTGAAAACCTACTTAGAAAGGGCTGTTACATGGGAAGCCTTAACAGTGTGCTCGTCAAGTGAATTAACACAGTCCAGAGATTGCGTGAGAGATAAAATTGTTCAATCAGGTTAAGGGAACCTTCTTTTTGCTATTTAAATGAGAAAATTTCAGATTTTAAGAATCACAAGAGAAGTAAGTTTAAACTGATTTAAATAAAGTACAAAAGGTATCAGAAGTGTGGAAAAGCCAAATGGAATAAATAAATTCGGTATCTTAATTAAGGTGCATATATTTTATAAAAATATTCCTAGACAAGTCTATTTGGATTCTTATAAATGACCTCCTATAAAGTAAAAATTTCATTCCTAAGTTCGACTTGTCAGCTGCAACCACTAAATTTTTTAATGGGTAGAAGGGACTTGTGATACTTCATTTGAGAGGAATCTTCTTGAAAGGTGAAATCGCTACTAGTAATTCGAGAAGTTTTCAAAAATAGTATCAATACTTATCTACTTACATTTTTATTAACAAAGTTGCAGACCTTAGTGGCAATCAGATTATCTAACAACCAATCCACCGGTTTTTCATTGTAGAACATTTGAAAGAACTGTATGAGGTACGGCAGCTCCGCACTCTTAAACATTTTACCTGAAAAATATTTACACTGACATCTTCAAACTTACGCGTGTCTTAGAAAGTAAACTGCTTACCAATAAATCCCAACTGACAGAAATCCAAGACAAACCATTGCTGTTTCTTTGATGTTTTTTCTATGGCAAATTTCTTCATTTCAGTCACGTAATGTGGTTTAGCAAGGATATCGTCCTCCAGTTGAACGTAAAATGTTCCTTCAATCAGAAATTAATGAAATAGAACCTCACGCTGAATAATAATAAGCAAATGAAGCATTCAGATTGTTTATTAAATTTTTCGTGAAAAATGCATCATTAGGAACCGACTAAGGAACAATTTGAAATTTCAGTAATATAAGTTTTCGAGTTTTTAATAATAATAATAATAATAATTATCAAAAATGCACATTATGTAGGTATATAAATTTCCAAAAGTCTACCGAAAGTTTTCAAGAAATAATTACTAAAAGGAAGTGGAGTTTGAAATTATTGTAATCAAATATTTTTCATATTGTATATGAGCAGAATTGGAGAACGTTTCAAGTTTTTCGTCAACAAAATAATATAAAATTTATTTTGTAGGAATTTTGTACTTTCAATTCGCCACATTATAATCTCCTTCTAATGTATTTTAATGACTTGTTGTTGCAATCATTAAAAACATAAATTATGGCAGTGTAAAAATTGATTTTCCTTTAACGAACGAATAGCGTGAAACTATAATATTTTTCACCTGGCTTTATTAACAAGCAACTCTTGAGTAATTATACCGACCTGCATACACAAACAGTTAGTGACTTACAAAAAGAAAAAAAAAAACTTTAATGATTGGCCTAATTTGCAGGTAGTATTTCTTTCTGGCAACAATGGTTAATAAACAATATGCAAAATTTAAATACAGAACAAAAGGACAACTATTCCAAAATAATGCTAATTTATGAACATTATTGTTTGCAGTAAAACATCATTTTCTAAGCCAAGTTTGAATCAATATAGGGTGTTTTAGTTTGTTCATAACTCCGACAATAATAATTGACAACACATAAAAATTATTGTATTTTTTTTCTATAAAGTTTTGATTGAAAACGCTTTATTTTCGAGATACCTACAGAGTGTGAAACTTGGAGAAAAAAAATCAATTTTATTGAATAGGTATCTCCTAAAACTATTGAAGATATTTTTCTCAGTTCAAACTTATTTTGAAATTTTATATTATTATCTGAAAAAAAAAGATACTCATAATAGAGGTCTCTAGGAGGCTTAGTTTTTGAGATGTGTTGTTTTTTTTATAAACGAGATACCAAACATAATAAAACTGCAAACTTTTTTGACAGTTGATATGAGACAGTTTTAATAGGTATAACATAACTTACAAGGACAAAACCTAATATTAATTTCTCTCCAAGCAGTCTCCTAGATAAGTTTCCATATGCTCAACATGGTGAAGACAATAATTGTCGGGACTAATATTTTCCGATGCATTTTGAACAGACTCATACAATTTATTCTCATTTGTTAGCTGAGAACTTTTTTATTATTTTTTTCCACTGGCTGAATAACTCCTCTATTGGATTTACATAAAAAGGACTGTAGGGAGGCAAAAATATTGCATGGTGACCATGATCTCTAATGAGAGTGACTATATCTTCATTTCTACATGGAACCTCACGTTGTCCATTATAAAATGAGCCCCTTGTATTCCGTCACTACATATTAAAATAAATACTACATATTTAGATGGTTGATTAGTAAGGTAATGAATTCAGAGGAATGCTCCACATTGTAGGGTCTGTCCTGAATTTGGAACAGATACAGAGACTCTAAATTCATAGCCGCAGCAACTGAATGGTTACGTCCTCTTATAGTTGAAGTTTTGTTTTCGAGTCCCGAGTATTTTTCACTGATCTTTCATATGAAACTCGAGAATTCCATATTCATCAATAAAGAATTGCTAGGAGTGAATAGTGAAATGTCTTAGGAGCTCTGTCAATAGTAGATAGGGAAACGGTAAGAAGTTGCGGCCACACAGTTAATATTTTTTCCTTCAACTCACGAAGTGTTAAAGTGCAGTCTTCATCCACCCAGTCACAAATCTGCTCCTCTTGTACCAAAGAAAATTTCGGTGGTCGATGCCCGGCAGTTCTTTTGGTAATATTTTTGGTTACTCTATTATAGGTCACATAGATTTTTCTCACCGTATCTGGAATAACGTTACATAAAATGTTATTGTCCAACATTTTTGGCTATAGCCCCATTATCCATACACTGAATTATTAAATTACGTACTTCCTTACTTATTTTCTATTTCTGCGTCTTTGATTACAGTCTTTCTCTTTTGATTTTCGTCTTTTGTCAATTATTGTGTTTCCAAATTTGTCTAATGATTTTCTCATTTTTATCAAACGTCAATGTGATTTTTCAATTTTAATTCCTCTTTAGTCAAATTAGATTCCCTTTATACGAAATGCGTTTCCAATGTTTATAATAATGTCACTGTACTTAAATAAGAAAAGCAGTTGACATAAATTGAAACTTATTTGACATAAATGGAAATTGATTGATAAATCAATGACTAGTTACATGAAAATAAGAAAATCATTTGACTTATTGTTAAAAGCAATTGACAAAAGAGGAAAACTAAGAGAAAGAGACTGACTTCATACTTTTTCAACTAAGAAAGTGAATGCAAAAATGTTTTATGAATAGGAAAAGTAATTGACATAAAGTGAAACTGATTTGACATAGAAGGAATTTGAATAATAAATATCTCAAAAACTAACCCATCTAGAGACCTGCATTAAAGAGTATCTTTTCAAATCGTATTAAGAATACGTCTAAAAATTTATTTTCCACATTGGCGTAGAGTTGACGCCCATTATAACCCATATAACTATGCCTGTGATTTCTTCTAAGAAGTTTTGTTGTACTTCACAATTTTACTCCTCTATTAATATTAACCTATACCAAAATTGAGAAAAATATTTTTTTAGTTTAACATCCTGTATCTCGAAAATAATACGTTTTAGAGCAACACTATATGGAAAAAGGTACAATTATTTGTACGCATTCTACGTAGCTAAGTACGAACATTCAAACTGGAACACCCTGTATATTGCTACATTATAATATAAGACGAAACTGAGCCATCTTCTTGAAACATTTTGTATTAAGTATTATTGCTTCTATACGGGATGTTCCTTTTTAGTTGTTTTTTTTTTGTTTTTTTGGTAATTTGGTTTTCATCCTCTTTTGCTAATTGCTTTTCCTAGCATGCCAAATGATTTTCTTATTCTTCAAGAAACTAGCCCTGTAGTTATCAATCGATTTCTTCTCATGTCAAATCACTTTATGTCAATTTCTTTTTCTATTTACATGCAGTGACAGTCTTATAAACATTGGAAAAGTATTTGCTATGAAGTGAAACTGATTTGACAAAAGAGAAATTTGAATTGAAAAATCACAATCATTTGACAAATTTGGAAACAGAATTGACAAAAGACGAAAATCAAAAAAAAAAGGACTGTAATATGTATAAATATTCTAAATCACTGAAGAAATTAAATTAAAAGAGAATTTTATTATTTTAAACTTTTGAACAACAAAGTTTTGTCGGGAAGTTCATTCGTGCACGTGCTTTGAGTAAATAGACATCATTAGTGTTAATCGTTGCTCTGATAGTTAGAGGATTCAAGATAAAGGCCAGGCTGTTTAAAAAACTTACCTTTAGGCTGTGAATAAGACATGAGGAATGTGAAGTCCAGGTTCTGTTTAGATCTCCATCGCACCCTTTCTGGAGAATCTCCAAGGGTTATCCTCAGCTTATCGAGATCAGGATAATAGGCCGGTGAAGGAGCGATCACTTCCAAGAGACCAGACTCAATTTGCAAAGGAAAACTGGAACACCAACAAAGTACCTACCTACAGTATAGTTTAGAGCTGCGACAACAATACTCTAGTAATTTATACAGAACTCATTCGGAATTATATTATGGTTGTTGCTCAAAAGAGCAACCATCAATGCCATATAAAAAGGTGATGGCATTGAAATTCGGAAAGAAAATACAATAATTATTTTATGAATAGTTTACTTATATGTGATAATTTCCAGCAGATCAAGTTATTAAAATACCTTTTAATTACTTATACAGGGTTATTCTAAATAAGTGCAAAAAATTTCAGGGGGTGATTGCTTGGCGCTCGTTCTAACGAAAAAAGTTCCTATTAACGTGGGCACGCTAGTGCACCGTTTTTAAGATATACCAGATCGTCAAAGAAAATCTTTTTTCCAGCTTTTTGATGATATCTCAGGAACCCTTTAAGGTACAGAGCTCCACTGTTGACTCTTACCACTGCTATCAGCTAGTTTTTCGAAGCACACAAATTTTTTTCATATGCCACTGACGCAGATTTTTGGGTTGCGTTAGGTTCTTTTATCCCTAAATTCTACGAAACTGGTAAAATTGGCATTCTATTGGCATTATGGATAAGCCTCTAATATTCTTATACAAAAAATTATATACTCTTGGTCATAATTGCTAACGTGAAAAGTTAATTTGCAGCACTTTGTCATATTTTGTACAATCTCAATATTTTTGTTGCCACCCAAAACAATACCTACCCATTATATTTACTGATCTTCAACGAATGGAAGATTCCATAACACAAACAATCAATATCTATCGCTAACCTACACCAGCATCTAAATTTTCGGAATAGATGTGAATCAAAATTGTTGAAAGTGCAGTTATTTTCATTCGAAGTAATCCGACTACATCGCTCGGGCTTACCACCACAAATAATATCATTACACTTTCAGTGTAAATAAGTTTGGTCAAAAGATGATGTCATTGATGATGTCATGGCCAGTTTAGCTGACACGACCCAGAGGAATATCACTTCAGGTAACATCCATTGTTTAATTCTACGCCAATTATGGAATGAAATTTCTAGGAAACTCTTATTTAGTCTAATGTTTAAACAGATCAATATTCCACGCTCTGAAATATTTAAACTTTTCAGTGTGAGAATTTCAGAGGTTTAGCTACTGTTGTTAATTAGTAAAGGTTTAATTGGGTTACATAGAACGGAAATTTCGTTATCTTTAATGAAAGGTAGGATGCGGCGAAAGTTAACCAAAATAAGTTCCATAGGTACTTAATTTGACAAGAACAGATGTGACATCAATAATTTAGGTAAGTATACCTATAACAAGAACTGAAGTCGCCCTGCCAAAGCCTCGGATATTTCTCTGTGAAGTTTGAAACAATAAATAAACTTAATTTAAAATAAAGCATCTCCTTTATAATAATCTAAATTTTATTCTAAATATTAGATTATAAATTATGTACCCTTATACTAGTCTGTATAAGAATACATTCGCAGTTTTTGAGTGAATTATAAAACGATTGATGTGGACAATCAAGTTTGTGACTTTCAAAACTAACAGTAATTTTACAATCTTATTTTGCTAAATTTCCTACCTAAAAGTAATCTATTATTGGGGAGTTACTATTGCCAAAGTGGCATTGGCAACGGCACACTTAGTGTGCCCGCAGTGGCTCCACAGCATTTCCTAGACATGCATTAATTCCTCCAAAAATTTTCTAGAAGGACGATATAGAACTAAAAAGCTGGAGGCGCTTTTAAAGTCTCAGTCAGGAAAGGTACAGCCAGGTTCAGGTTAGGGGGCATCGTATAACAGGATTGCTGGATGGAGAACTGGGGAAATAAATGTGGCTTTAATTGCGAAGTACGTAGGTAAATATATATATATACAGGGTGTCCCAGCTTATTCGAAGCGGTCTCTGTAGGCCAAACGATTGATTTTTTTTTTTAAATTTTGCAACTTCAAGTACAGGATCACAATAGCCATAATTTAAAATTATTTTGGAGTATACAGAGTGTCCCATATGAGAGTGGCATATCAAAGTTATGTTTTTTTTTAATGGAATGCGCCTATGTTATTGCATTTTTAGATTGTCTGAGAAGAAAAAATAACATTGGCTTTTACAGTTGGTGTTTAAATTCAGAAGTTTTTGCGTTATAAACAAGTGAAAATCGTCATTTTTCAAGTTCAAGGCCCTGTACAACGAGAACGGCTGAAGATAGAGAAAAACGGCTTACATGTCCCTATTTTAACTTGTTTTTAAAAGTTTAAAAGTTTTTTGAAAAAGTCCATCGTTTGGCCTACAGAGACCGCTTCGAATAAGCTGGGACACCCTGTATAAAGGGTGTGTCAGGAGGAAGCCCCAAATTTGGACAGTATGTTCAGAAAATCAAAACAAGCAAAAAAGTCTAATAAACAAGTGGTCAAAAAATGTCAACTATTATTGAGATATTGTTAAAAATATGTTTCATCCAAGTGAATTATTATATGAGAATACGCCTATGTCAAATATATCTTCCGAGTAATATCTTGCTGAAGGCAAATTAGTTTAATTATTATGGTAAAAATAATGATGAGGATCCTTTAGAATTTTTCACCCTAATATCTTGTAAAATATCTCTTTGAGAAAATAATGCATAAACAGTCTCGCTTTCCTGGTGCTTGAGAACAGCAATCTTTATATCCCATCGAATAAAACAGTTTCCATGAAATAAAGTCAAAACTTAGCACTTCTGACATCATTGTCCATCATAATTATTGTCTCATAATAAATACTTCATTTCTATTAACCAGCCGCTAGAAATCCGTGCCCAGAATTATTAATTAGATTTGCCCAGATTGTCTTCAAATTAGGAGCACTCTCGAGAAAAGGTGCAATTAAGTTTTAAAAGCTGCTTTAAACGTAATTAAAAATTTCATATTTAATAAAAATATTGATTATAAAGTTTAATAAGGCGTTTAAAAGCTGGGTATACCGGGTGTCCCATTAAGGTTGTCCACCGATCATATCTTGGAAACCATTGGTCCTAGAACCTCAAAATATTTTTTTAAGACATGATTGTCTCAGTTACAGTAACGAAGTAGGTGTCAACTCCCGTTATTTGTTGATAATCTTGAAAATATTTTCTTTGAAGTTTTTATGGTCACTTAAAAATCTTTATTTTGATGCTCCATAGGACCGATAATAGTTCCCGGTGGATAACCTTAAAACGGGACGCTCGGTTCGTAATTCCTTCAATTTGATTCTTAAGTCAAATTTTAAAGGAAGGCAAATTTTTTGCGAAAATTAGAGTCGCTTCTTGGCTAAGGAAGGAAGAAATACTAATTGGTGTCTTCAACATCAGGCATGTGTAATATGAAACAAATTCAAAAGTTTTTTCGCCAAAAAAGGTATATACAGGGTGATTCAAAATTGAATGCAAATATTTTGAGGGCTTATTTACCAGCCAAAAATAAGAAGTTTTTTTTATATAATCATATGTCCTAGCTTGCTTTGTTTTCTAGATACAAGAGGTAAAATTTTGAAAAAAAAATCGATTTTCATCAATGTCTCAAAAACCTCTCAGCCGATTTAAATAAAATTTTATAGGCTTATTTGGTATCATAAGGGCCTTCCTTTGATGGGAATAACATGAATTTATTAATTCCAATGGCGTCTCAGGGGGCTACCTGAATTAAATTAAATGAATCTCAGTAATCGATGTGAATTTATTACTTGATTTTATTTGACTTTACTTGACTTACTTTCTTTGACTTACTTGACTTTATCATGTTCGATACAAGAAAGGCAATGATCATGCTTCTCGTCAGACTTATTATGAACTTTTTCGGGATATTCGGGCGGTTGTGAAAAAGCAGATTGCCGATTCATTTGCAATACATCTTGAGCAAGTACAAAGTGCTCTTAAGGATGATCCAACTCAGTTTTGGGCGTTCATTAGAGAAAAAAGGCAGCAATCCCGAATCCCGCCTTCTATGAAACTAGGTGATAGGGTGTATACTAATCCGGAGACTGTTGTTAATGGTTTTGCGGAGTATTTTGAGGGCGTCTATGTTGGGGATGGCAGTGCGTGCATGGACGAGTCGATTGGTGCGCAGACTTCGTCAATTGATGTCGGGTTTTTGGATGAGTCGGTGATACTAAGGTCTCTAAAGGGACTGAAGGATAGGATGACAGCAGGTCATGATATGATCCCTAGTTTTGTTATCAGGGACTGCAGACACGTTTTGATTGAACCCCTACGTATAATTTTCAATAAGTCGCTGCGCACCAGCGTGTTTCCGGAGGTATGGAAAATTGCGAGACTCTGTCCAGTCCATAAAACAGGGGATGTCTCTGATATTGGAAATTATCGACCCATATCTATCCTCAGTAATTTCGCTAAAGTTTTTGAAATGTCAATATATTCTTGTCTGTATCCGGTGGTCAGGGGCTTGATCTCTAATGATCAGCATGGATTCATGCGGGGCAGATCCACTATGACTAACCTAGTGGCATTGACGCAGTACATGTGTGAGATTCTGGATGATAGGGGACAGGTTGACGTCATATATGTAGATTTTTCGAAGGCATTTGATCGTATAAGCCACTCGGTCATTTTAAGCAAACTGAAGAGCTATGGATTCTGTAACGCGCTAATATCGTTCCTTAAATCGTATCTTGAGGCCAGGCAACAATATGTATCATATAATGGTTTCAACTCCAAATTTTTTTTTATCTAGCTCTGGTGTTCCGCAGGGCTCCAACCTAGGTCCTCTCTTATTCACCCTTTTCATCAACGACTTAACTCAGTCGGTGGATTGCCGTGTACTATTGTATGCTGATGACTTGAAACTGATAAACCGCATAGATTCTTTCATGGATTGCTTATTTTTACAGGAACAGCTTACTGGACTGGAAAGGTGGTGTCGTGATAGTTGTCTTGATGTAAACATGTCCAAATGTAAAGTGGTCTCTTTTAGCCGTAAGTTGTCCACAGTGTTATATTCATATTCGTTGAGAGACTGCGCACTAGAAAGATGTTCTTTGGTTAAAGATCTGGGAGTCTGGTTTGATGACCGGCTGACATTTAATTATCAGATTCGACACGTTACTTCATGTGCACTCAAAATGTTGGGATTTGTGATCAGAAACTGTAGACATTTCACGAATATAAATGCTCTGAAAAGCTTATATTTTAGCCTTGTTCGTTCCAGACTGGATTACTGTTCCCTGGTGTGGTATCCTTATTATGAGGTTCGTGTAGAGGAGTTGGAAAGGGTGCAGAGAAGATTCATGAAGTTCCTTTTTTTTTGTGGATGAGGGGGTGTATCCCTGTCAGGGTTATGATAACGGGTTACTTCTGGCGAAGTTTCAAATGTTGTCCTTGCGAACTCGGCACATGATAGGCAGTGTAATTTTTACACATAAATTACTGCATGGTTTAGTTGACAGTCCACAGATTTTGTCTCAGCTATCGTTCTTCGTGCCTACCGGTAATAGTCGTAGCCATAATACTTTTTATAACAGACCTGCAAAGACTAACCTCGTGCTTAAGTCACCTCTCTATGTCATGATGCACAATGTCAACCGGATTTCTGAATATAGCGATATTAATTTTGATAGTCAATCAACGATACTACGTATATCTCTCCTGCACCTAGCACATGAACACGACTTATGAGTGTTGTTACTGTCGGTAGCTTTTAGCTTTAAGAGAAGGAAAACTGTATAATTTCATTTGATTGTTGTTTTTTACTTTATTAGTTATTAAGTACTCCCTGTTATAGGACTTGTTCCGTTGGGTATAATTGGTTAAAATAAATAAATAAATAAATAAATAAATAAACTTGTTTTAATTGGGCCTGGCACAGATTTTGATTTTTTTCTTGGAAACAAAGCTAGATACGAGTAAAGCTCAAGAGCCAAGAAAGTAACAATATTGACCGCTTAATCTAAAAAAAATACAAATTGTCAAAAGAGCAGTGGCGTATCATAATTTTACCTATAAGTATCAAGTAGGTAGCCCTCTGAGACGCCACTGGAATTAATAAATTTATGTTATTCCCATCAAAGGAAGTTCCTTATAACGACAAATAACCCTACCAAATTTTATTTAAATCGGCTGAAAGGTTTTTGAGTAGTTAATAAAAAATCGATTTTTTTTTTCAAAAGTTTACACCCTGTATCTTGAAAACGAAGCAAGTTAGGACATACGATATGAAAAAAACTTCTTATTTTTGGCTGGTAAATCAGCCCTTAAAATATTTGCACTCAATTCTGAATCACCCTGTATATAGGTATTTTATAGTGACTTTTTAAAGGATTTTTGTACTCACCTAGTTTCGATTTCTTTGGCTACTTGTAGAACGTATTCTACGTCAGTCTGAAAAGAAATCAAATTTTTATAATACAGTGTCATACTTCATAAAATTCAAGAGTCATACAGTTATAATGTAACCCATTTTTTTTAACCTACATGAGAATGTAAAGCATTCATATACTGTAGGTTTATGAATTAAAAGTTGAATCTGCTTTGGCAACATAAAGAAATCTTTCTTGAAGAGGGAGCCCTGGGCTAGAATAAGAAGACGATTAAAAAGCACGAAGTTCTATCATAGAAAAAAAGGGATTATTTTCAAGTGTTCCGAATCAAAACTTTTTAATAAACGCGGTTCAATATAACAGCGACCCAAGTTATCTAGAACTTCGAGAATTGTAACAATACGTTTACCAATAATTACAACCTTGTAATGTATGGTATGGCTTGTCCATTGAGTGTTGTCCGATGAGATTTTTCACTGATCCTGACTATAAACGATTTGATTTTTTATGTTTTAATTCGTACAATAATTATAATAATTGATTTATATTATATAATTATAATATTTATTATTAATATAATATAAATATTATAATACAATAATTGATTTGATTCGTACAATTATAATAATTAGAATTAGTACGAATTAAAACATAAAAAATCAAATCGTTTATAATAGTCAGGATCAGTGTGGCATCTCACCGGACAACACTCACTGGACAAGCCATATATACTTAAGCCTGGCATGTATAATGTACATACAGTGACCGCCAAAAAGTTGTCATCATATGGGAACATTTTTTTTATTTTTGACTTGTCAACAAAACTTTGAGGACCGAAAAATCTCTGCTTGCTTGAAAACTTATTACGCTGTAATCAGTTATACGATTTTTACTTAGCGAGAAAATATTTTTTTTCAAAATGGTGAATATCATAAAAGTGCTATTTTTCCAACACTAAGTAAGATTTCGATTTGATTTTTGTACAGTACAATGTCGGCCTACTTTTTGATAGTCTCATGATCCAAAAACATATTTATTACTTTCAAATATTAAAAAAAAAAACATTTTAAATTTTTCTATTATTTCCAAAATTTTACTTCTTTAAGCTTAATTTCAAATTGAAAAATTTTTTAATGCAAGCTTTCAAGATCTGTTATTGTAATTAATAAATCATGAAAATTGTTAATTATACTACTTCACATATTTTATTCACATTAGTCGGCAAGTGATATTTTATGACAAAGTTGAGACTTTTTTGATGCAATTCACTGTTAAGGAGATGAGAGCTGTTTTTTTTTTCAAATTTGCAAATTTGTTTCTGTTCAAGTAATAAAATTAATTAAATGTAGTGTTCGGAGATTGATTGAAGTATACATATACAGAGTGATCCCGAAATGGCGAACACGGACAGCACCACAGCATCCATTATGGATTAAGGATTCTAAGTTTTATTTACTGTTTTCTCCAGTATGGCTCCCTTAAGAAGATATGACCACTTTTGTGGAAAAAAAAGTCACAACACTGCACTACCCTTCTTAAGGAAAAAATAATGTGTAGGTCTACAATAATACCCAGATAGATATATTACCATGGAAACATATGGAATGGAAAGTTCAACAATGTTCAAAATAATAATCGTTGCGGGGAAACATATCCGATAATATTATTCAAAATCTATTTTAGTTGCATTGTTGATCTCGAATTTGAACAACGATGCCACATTGAAAAATTTTGTTGAACTCAGGGAATAGGTAAACTTTGAATGCCTGTAATTCCGTTCCCGATAATAATAAAAATAAAAAGCAAACGCTATCGTAATAGTTATGTCAAATCATGTGCTTTGCCAGTGGTGGTTGTTTAAATTTGACTGCCGTTTTTATTTAAAGTTTAGAAAAAGGACACCCTATATCTCGGTAACGAAGGCGAGGAAACAATTTTTGTTTTAAATTTACAGTCTTTCTGAACAACCTCTACAACACCCTGTATACCGTGTCCGCCATTTCGGGATCACCCTGTATAGCTATCCAAAAAAAGCTCTCATAAAAAAACATTTCTTCTTAAAAGTGCATTGGATCAAAAAAGTCAACTTTGTCAAAAAAAAATTTTTTTCTGCGACGAGCGAAAAGTGTGACCTTTTTTCCCCGTTAACAGGTAGAAAAATGCCTCATTATTGTGAGCTGTATCTTATCGGGGAAATAAATGAATTAGCAGGGAAATAAATGAGTACTTATTTCCCCGAAATGGCGGCTTATTAGGTATAGCTACTATTAACACTCAGATATCATTAAATTTATATCAAATATACGTAAAGGAAAGTTACCTTATTATCCAAATGGCAATTATTAAGGGAATTTTCATAACAATCACTATCCATATTAATAAATTCACTCATTGAGACCTTACAAGAATCTTTGCAAAACTATCTAAAATTTTAATTACATTAATATGACGTTTACGTAATTAAATCGTTTTTAATTAAAATACGCCAATAACACTGTCTCAGAGAAAGAGCTGGATTTTTTTTTTGGCATTCCATTGCATTAGTCTTGAATACGCGTTTTCATAAACTTTTTGTGATTTACTTGGTAGTAATTTCGCCGATACCTCTTCTGCTAATTTTATTAGTTCTGGAGGTGTAAGTGAAAAGGATTTTTCACAACAATCACTATTATTATCCATTGAACAATCAAACTCATCCATCTAAAACTTTATATGTACAATAATAATAATAGTCTTTATTGAGACAGAATTACATCTCTATCCATAATCTATTTACATAAAGATATGCTGAGAGAAAAACGAAGACGCATCTAGTCTCAACCTCAGGGCGAAGTTCAGCATGCTACTGACATAATCAGCGGACACTGCTCTTCCACTTAAACCCTGGTTATATATACACTACAAACACGTTACAGCGCCCAGTGAGCATGTTTGTCAAGCAAAAGAAAAAGAAGCAAAGAAAAGAAAAGAGAGAAATAAGAACGAAAAGGTAAAGGAAGAATAAAAGAAGAAGAAAAGAAAAAAATAAAAAAGAAAAAGAAAGAAAAAAAACAAGAGAAAAACAGTTAGCCTAGTCACTCATTGGACCCGAAACAACAAATCAAAAACCCTCCTCTTAAACCTGTTGATGTTCGCAATTGTTTTAAATTCGTCTGGTAGGTCATTGTATAACTTACTAACACAGTAGGTGAAAGAGCGTTCATATAAAGAAAGCCTATGAACAGGAGGTGTGATCAGATGCTTCCTTCTGATATTTATGTTGTGAACATCGGTACGGAAAGTGATTTTCCTATATAAATAGGCCGGGGTTCTGAAAAGAATGATTGAGTGGAAAAGACTAAGAGCCTGCAGCTTGTATCTATTTTTTATGTTCAACCATTGAACTTCTTTCAATTTATGGGAAATATGTGCATATTTTCTAATACCGAAAATAAAGCGTAAGCATGAATTCTGCAGTCTCTGTATTTTATAACAAGTCTCACCGTCGAGAGAAGCTGAATAAACTTGAGAGCAATAATTAACCTTCGATAGCACAAGTGATTCACAGAGAGTTATTTTAATTTCCTTAGGCAAACACTTCCGCTGTCTATACAACTGCTTCAACGATCCATAGGCTTTCGACAAACATTTAGAAACATGATCTTTATATCGGAAGGTGTTGTCCATCTGTAATCCTAGATTCCGTACAGTATTAACAACAGGTATTTCAACCCCATCAATTGCTAGCTTAACCATCTGCTCGAGACGATCACACATTACTTGTCTACCAAAAATAATACTCTGAGACTTGGAAGGATTGAGAGTCAAGCAAAGGCTTCTAGCGTGCTCATATATGCCCAAGAGATCCTCATTAATGCCAGCAACAGCCTGTAAAACATCGTCTGGTTTGAATGAATAATACAGCTGGGTATCGTCAGCATACATGATCATCTTACAATATTTTATGCATCGAGGGAAACAGCTCGTATAAATTGTGAATAACAATGGTCCTAGAATTGAACCCTGTGGAACACCAGCAGAAATCTTACCCAGCTCCGACTCACACGAACCCACCTTCACACTCTGACATCTATCGGAGAGATAACTTTGCATCAACCTTATGGAATCCGCAGAGAGGCCTATTTTTTTCAAAACCCGCATAAGCACGCCACAACGCACCGTATCAAAGGCTCTCGAAAAGTCCAACAAGACAAGTACAGTCAATAAGCCCTCATCAGTTGCCTTCAATATATCATCAGTGACTGCCATTAAAGCAGTTGTGCAACTATGATTATGCCTAAAACCGAACTGAATATCAGGCAACACTGCATTCCTCTTTACAAATTCTTTCAATTGATCGTGCATTATTCTTTCGAGAACCTTCGACAGCACCGGCAACACACTAATAGAGCGAAAATGATTGAGTTCAGTTGGAGCGGAAACCTTAGGTATAGGAACAACGGTTGCTCTCTTCCATGCCAGAGGAACATAGGCATCCGTCAAGCAACAGTTAATCAGGTGCATCAGATACTTAAGCACATAAGGACAACACATCATAATCATTTCAATCGAGATCTTATCCCAACCGACAGCGTTTGTCTTAATTTGACAGAGAGACTTAAATATGGTATCTTCATCAACTAATGAAAAATCGAAAGCAACATCATTATACCCTGAACCATAATCACAAAAACCAAGAGGATCAAAAGACCTATCACTATCTTCAGCCCCATCGAACAAGTTATTTAGAAAGTATTCATTTAGTTCATCTGGAGTAAAAACATTGAGATGAATTATTGCGAAATTAACTGTCATGAATGAATAATTAAATTGACATTATAAGGATTTTTAATATTTCGTTTCCAGGCAACGTCAATTACGATAAAAGACAGTTTGAAAATCCAAGTTTAACATAAATCATTTTTCCGACATAATTTTCAGTTATCTAACTACGTTTTTCGACATTCTAACATTGATATTTCTTCTCGCAGAAAAAAATTGTATATTACACACGAGAAAAAAGTGCGATTTTAGCTCTCGATGTGTTTGTCCCCTCCGCTAACGCGTCGGGGACGAAACCACATCTCGAGCTAAAATCTATCACTTTTTTCCCTTGTATAATAAATAACTATTTTTTTATTGCTTCGCATTTTTTTAGACTTGTCAAAAGTGAATAGAAATGCGAAGTATAATTATTAATAATTATAGGTAACAATTTTCATGGTCCATTATTACAATACCAGATCTTGGGAGCTAATAAAAAAAATATATTGTACTTAGCTTGAAATTAAGCTGAAGTATTATTTCGATATTTTGAAAATATCGAAAAGAAATTAAAAACTTTTTTTTTATTATTCGAAAGTGGTATGTTTTTGGATCATGAGACTATCAAGTAGGCTGCAATAGACATTATATGCAATACAAAAGTAAAATCGAAATCTTGCTTAGTTTTCGAAAAATAGCACTTTTATGATTTTCGCTATTTCGAAAAAAGCTATTTTCTCGATAAGTAAAAATCGCTCTGTATACCTATAGGTATCTGATTACGTAAAAATAAGTTTTAAAGCAAGCAGAAATTATATTGTTCTCAAAGTGTTTTTGACAAGTCAAAAATTAAAATTTTTCCCATATAATGCCAACTTTTTGGCGATCACTGTAAGTATTCCTAACAAAATGAGAGATGTTTTCATTACAAGGGGATTTTTATGGACAACAACGATTTTGCGGTTTACAAACTGGAAAAATTTTAAGCTAATAGGAAGTGAATTTTGTACCTACCTATTAAATTAACATGAGAACTTCATCATGAACTTATGAATCAACTGAAATTTGATATTCATCGAGAGATGTCTCCAATTCGGGTCATTAAGATACATTCGAAATTGCAAAAGATAAAAGTACAAGTATAACGAGTGTCGAGTACCTAGCATTTATTGTTAAGTGCCAAACTAAACTGAAGTGACTCTTGTTCTAAAATATAACGGAAAAGGAAACACTTGAATTATGTATAATGTACATTGATTTTGCGTAAGGAATCCGTACTATGACAATCAGATTAAGAAGTGTTACAAAATTAGGTCATCTAAGCCTTTAGGACTCAAAACATCAAGTTGTTATAGTAGGTACAATATGTCATAACGTTAATTTTGCGAAGCGAAATATACAGTGCTTCCCAAAAGTAACGGATAAATTCAATAAAATCGTATGAAGACGTTTTCTTTTGTTTTGCTCGGACACGTCAATCGTTATTTTTGATTTGCCATCCACGCATGTCTTTTTCGACCCCCCACCCTTAATCTCCCAAGGGGTAGCTACCCCAATTTTAAAAATTCAAATGGCAAGGTACCCCTTGCGATACCTTGATTGATAGGTTTTTTCATCCTGAATATAACAAGAAAATTTTTTTCAAATCGGTTCATAATTAACGAAAATATTCAGCAAAATGTCATCGAATAAGGCAATAAATAAGCGTATTAAAATTAAATTAAAATTTAATTAAAATTTTTTCCTATCTTTCTCTCTGTAATCTGTGGGGTAGGCTTATCAATGACTGGAGAAATCTTATCTGACACATTATCAGTTGCAAATTTTTACTTGTCAAACAAGTGGTTTTGTTGAGCTGTGCCTTAGGCGATTTAAAAACTAATAGCAAAATGAGATTAACTGAGACCGAAAGAATTGAAGTTTTAATGATGATTGGCTTTGGAGATAGAAGTCGGAAGCATGAAGAAGTTCGTATTTTGTTCAATGAAACTCACGCAAATCGTCCTCCTATATCGCAATCAACAGTAAGTCGAATTGAAAGTAAATTTCGCGAACTTGGACATGTACGAGATAAATCAAGAGTCGGACGTCCGCCAGCCTTAGATGAAAACAGAAGATTAGACACCCTTTTGACGGTGCAGGAGAATCCGCATGTTTCCCTCACGGAAGCTGCTTCACGGGTAGATACGTCGAAAAATACAGTTTCAATACTTCTTCATAAGTGTAATTATCACCCATACAAAATGCAATTTGTACAGGAATTGTCCGATGCTGACTTTGATCATCGGGTACAATTTTGTGAGACATTGATGGAGCTCTCCAATGCAAATCCATTATTAATTGGCAATATTGTATTTTCCGACGAGGCAACATTTTGTTTGAATGGCGCCGTTAATAAGCAAAATTGCCGTTACTGGGCAAATGAGAATCCGCATTGGATGATGGAGGTGAATACACAGTATCCCCAAAAGGTTAATGTATGGGCTGGCATAGTAGGTTCGCAAATTATTGGACCATACTTCTTCAATGGAACGCTGAATGGTGAGCGGTACCTGAACTTCCTTCGAGATGAACTAATTCCCGACTTAGCGGTATTGTTTCCTAGCAGAGAAGATCCTCGTTTACCGGATCACAGAATTTGGTATCAACAAGACGGTGCGCCTCCACATTATGCGCGTTTGGTTCGGGAATACCTCGATCAAGTATTTCCTCATCGGTGGATTGGTAGACGGGGACCAATAGAATGGCCAGCAAGATCTCCAGATTTAACCCCGTTGGATTATTTCCTATGGGGTCACTTAAAATCTAAAGTTTATGTTAACAGACCTACAAATATTGAGGCGGTACAGGAAAGAATTCGTCAAGAAATCGGCTCAATCACCCCAGAGATGATGCATAATGTCCAACAAGCCTTTAGCGCAAGATTAGGGCATTGTCTTGCTGTTAATGGACAACATTTTGAACATTTAATTTAAATGATTTTCTTTTCTTGTGTAATTTCTCAAATACTTGTTTAAATTTTAATACGCTTATTTATTGCCTTATTCGATGACATTTTGCTGAATATTTTCGTTAATTATGAACCGATTTGAAAAAAATTTTCTTGTTATATTCAGGATGAAAAACCTATCAATCAAGGTATCGCAAGGGGTACCTTGCCATTTGAATTTTTAAAATTGGGGTAGCTACCCCTTGGGAGATTAAGGGTGGGGGGTCGAAAAAGACATGCGTGGATGGCAAATCAAAAATAACGATTGACGTGTCCGAGCAAAACAAAAGAAAACGTCTTCATACGATTTTATTGAATTTATCCGTTACTTTTGGGAAGCACTGTATAATGTTTCCAAATAACTATACGTATATGCGTCAAAGAATAAGGCTTGAAATATGTAGCAAATATCAGGCCAAATCAAAATAATTATTGAAAAAACTAAACAATTATTATTGATTTAAGTTTTTGCATGAGTTTATCAACTACCTACCTACCAGTTTCAATCAAAATCATCGAAACTATTTTGACGTAACTTTTGGGAGACCAGTTCCGTAAAAAAGAGATTTACGAGCCTATATATACCTACCAACAGAGATTCAATAAAAACAGTGTCGCTACTAGACCATGAATTTTAATTTTGTGGAGCAGTGAAAGCAATTTTAAATCACATTTATGCCAAAGCAAATGTTTACATGAAAAATGGGAAGCAGAGATTTCGAAAACGGAAAGGCAATGTCGCAGCAGTTTAAAATGCAAATGTAATTTCCCCGGTGCTCGTTTGAAACTATTAGGGAAATTTATGTGGGTGCCTTGATTCAAAACATCCTGAAGGCATAATTTTAAATCAGAGGTAGGTAGTTCCACTTTTCAGCCACTGAATTTACCTCCAGATTAACGGATGGTTTGAAGTATGATCCAAGAAGGCCTACTCTCAAAATATGCTAATAATTTATACAAAGTTTAGAATTCTAATTATCTAAGAAACTTTACACACTTCTTGTCTAAACCTTATTACATAACTTTCTTTCAAGAAAACGAGCACATCAGCATATAATGTTACTGAAATATAGGTACCTAAGACCGCGGTGAAGGCTATTATTTTAGCATCCTTATAGTTTTCCTCGAAGTAGAGACATTATTCAACAGCCCCATTTTTAACTTAAGTCTAAAGTGTTAGGTACTTTTAGGGGCCACTAAAAGAATATATCAAAACAGTGAAAATTATTTGAGTATTCTTGACGCGATGTTGCCGCTGGACCAGTTAAATTGAATTTTCTCATTCACCGAACAACCGCAAAAAGTATAAATATTTTTTCTACAAAAAACCAACTGTAATATAAAAAAAGACATCTTTGTTGAGTTGATTGAAATATGATGGGCATGGAATTCATGACGTGGACAGGGATATAAAATTAGAATACATGTAAACGGAAAAGAGAAGACGATATATTATCCCTGCGCCAGTTGAAAATTGTTATTGTTGAAAATGTTGAAAATTGAAAAACCTTTCATTGATTTTTATAATAATGATATGAATATTATACTAAATTTGGATCACCTTGTATAATTAGCACACTTATCACAGATTATGGCCTTTATTTAAATTTAATTTATGTTCAGACGCAGCCATAGTATAGGTAATATATTTTTTTGCCTAAAAGTCTGAAACATTATCAAGGGAGAGAACATCCAAATCGTGCTCCTATGATCCCCCAATATATGATGTGCGTATGCGTAGTCTATAGTCTGTATAATAAATTTTCAAATACCTATCCTATATTCCAAAACGAAAAGTCTTTCAAGTCAGCAAACACGCTTACAAAAAAGAGAATAGAGAACCACATCGAGACAAATTTATGTTTTGTTTACTTTTTCTCTCTTCACATCTTGCCAAGGACTGTCTACTGCGTCGATACTTCTATTTGTACTTCTACCCTCCTGAAAGCTTCATATTCGAGAATTTCAAAAGCACAGAACAATAATAATACTTGTCCGTACTTGCTATAAAGTGCTTTCTGGACGAGATAAAAATTCTTAAAATAGACACTGGTCTGTCGAGTTTATTTCCAGTGTAACTGGGGAAAATACAATGCATGTTTTCTGAACCTTACTAAAAACAAGAGAATTCTCATTAATTGATTCATTATAGCGTAACTAAAAAATTAATTTAAAATTTTAACTTATATGAGCTTTATTCATATAAAGACAGGTAGCTTCCAAAATTTAAAAATATTATTTCGAAATATGGATGTTTATTGTTTTTGCATCTAGGTATATGAATGGAAAAATTTTGCACAGACACCCTTTTTTGAAACATGAAAAATCATAGCGATGTAAATGAAAGGTCACTTTTTTACCCTTTAAATTTTTTAAATACATAGGTACCGCTCATGATGAAAAATTCAGTTGTTTTTATGACAATCATAATCTAACTCATCTCCTTGCCATTCTTAAAAAAATGTATCGCTCTGTAACTAAAACGAAAAAAAAGAGTAGGTAGTATTCTTACCTCGGCAACGAGCACTACTATGACCGTATCGTTGGCCTCTAACTCGCTCATTCCAGCAATGAGGTTCTGCAGAGTATCCAGCAGGTAACTTTGCTTCTCCCTACGCACGGTTGGAACCCCCAGTACCAGACTAACTCCACTACGACCACGTGACTGTAGGTAAGCCAGCTTGAGGCTCGATGGGTCATCCAACAGGTGCGGTAGGAAAGAGTATGGTGAAGGCAGCCGAATCGAGACGCCGGAGTTTAGGCCTGTTGACAGCTGAAGGTGACCTGAAGAGATGAAACTTTAAGTGATCTCGAAAATTAAAAAAAAAACTAAGGTTCATAAAAAAAATTAAGTTGACATGAAGTAAAATTTGATAATAGCCATTTGTAAAATTAATTCCTTACAACTATCTACCTATGCTCTGATTACGTGCAGTTATCTCCATTTTATAATACTAGGGAAATGTTTTTTTTTTTCAATTCTACAAGATTTATTTAGCAAATCTCTTATTAGAAGATTTTATATGTATAGGGTGTTCGGTAACTGCAGCCAAAATCTAACTGCATGTATAAAATCGTATTTTAAATATAAAAGAGAGAATACCTTTTTTCAAGATCAGGCCGCGTTTAGGAAATATTTACAAAATTGTTGTTCAGTTCCTGAATTAAACGTATTTTTATTGTGGCCTTAGTTTTACATTTTTCGAAATATTTCCTAAACGAGCCTCATCTTGAAAATATATATTCTCTCTTTTATACTTGAAATATACAAATTATAATTATACTAATTATGTCCCGTAATTAGCGTGCAATACTGAAACAGCAGATTCTATTTTCAAAAATATGAAAAAAAGTTCCTATAAACTCGAGAAATGCTTCCTAAGGGGGCTACAGCCCCCGAAAGGGGAGCCCATGAAGATGGTTTTTATTTAATACCTCCGAACCCGAAATTTTCTTTTTCTTCTACTTAATTAGCGTGAAACACAATTTTCAAACAAACTGTTACTTATTACATCTCGTGATCCATGGCCTATTTTAAGCGAAAACGGTGCATGTTACCGAAATTCAGCAAGACGACCTTTTTTGTGTAAAAAACTTCAACATTTCATAATCTGATCTCAAATCCTGGCACGAGGTACATAAAAAAAAAGTTAGGCTGATTTTAACCTCACTCTTAACCTATCTGACCCCCCCCCCCCCCCTGATGGAAAATTTTTAATTTTTGTAATTGCATCTTATTGGTCATAAAAAGTTTGATAGATTCCCAAAATTTCACTTTTCTATCTTGAACGGGTTCGGAGGTATTAAATAAAAACCATCTTCATGGGCTCCCCTTTCGGGGGCTGTAGCCCCCTTAGGAATTTCTCGACCTATTTTTATAGGAACTTTTTTTCATATTTTTGAAAATAGAATCTGCTGTTTCAGTATTGCACGCTAATTACAAAACACCCTGTATAATGACGTTCGATTTTGGCTATCCAGTTACCAGAACACCGTGTATACGGAAAATCTAATACCTAATAATTATTAAAATCAACAAACCATTGATTGCTTCCTGACTCACGTACACTCTTCACAAATTTCCAGTTGTATAAGCTAGATAGCTATAGGCACGGCCCTCTCAAAAGTGAACTTAGAGAGGGCTGTGCTATCGGATAGGTGACTCGAGATAACCAAAGTAACCTCTACAAGTCACCCTATTCTCGTAAGCCCTCGTCAACTTCCCTAATAGTTAAAGGAGTTCATGAAGCTGCGATGCTCCCCACCGCGAATATAAAAAGATCATCTCCAGTCTACAATTTCCCATTCACTACGAAATAGAGGGCTCGAACATCAAGAGGGTAAACTACTTACCAGAAACTTGTCCTTATAACCGCTGAAAAGCTCTTGTCTAGAAACTTCAACATAGCTGGAAATTAGGAAAGGGAAGCCCAGAAAACTATCACGATCAGTGATTATTACAACCGAAATCTCAATTTTCTCCAACAATATGAGTAATTATTATTGTTCTTATTAATAATAATTATAATTATATCTTTATCAAATCTCGGCAAAATTTCAAAGTTCTCAAATAACCTCACCACTTAGGCAATCGTGGGCTGTCTAGTATCTATAAAAAATAATCTCTGGATCGGCGCAACACAAATGATGCACCATAACATTGATGAAAACTAGTACATACAGGATGGGCCAACGAAAAGGTAACTAGCCCAATTATTTGGAAACTGAAGATGTTTGCGAAAAACGCCGCAACAGCTCAATTTTGTAACTGACCGGGGGTTAATCTTTGGGTAACAAATTTCCCTTTATAACGAATGTAAAGGATACATTTTTGGGCTTTGCCTACATACAACAGGGCGAATCGATATGAAATTTCCATTCCATAGTTACTTCCTTTTTTTGGAAATAAGCAAACAGAATTTTTTAATACAACGTCGCACTTCACTTGCTACTGTGATGGTTATCATGGTCACTATTATGGTTGTAACGGTTACTAGGACTGAATCGATTTGATTTGGGAGCCCGTTTTGTCCTAAATACTAAATGGTAACAAAATTTCAAATCTATCGATTTGCTTTGGCGAAAATTATTTAGTTTTAAGTTATTAACTCGTTCCTCGTTTATATCGTTGAAAGAAAGTGCAATTGTTCAATCTATTCTCATAAAAAAGGAAAAGGTGAAGCAAAAGGAGAAAACGTTCAAATTAAATGCCATCAAAATTCAACAAATGATCAAATTGTGGAGGATTATGGAGGCTTACATTTTGGAGGACCTGTTGCGTACCTAATCATTTTTCAATAATGCTTCGACGCAACTCTACCAGGGACCCTGGTTCCGGTGCATCTATATATATTTTTTTTGTGATGACCCCATAAGGAAAGTTCAAAAGAGTTAAATCTGATGAGCGGGCAGACCATTCCAGAGTACTTCTTCATCCAATTCATTGTCCCGGTAAAACTCTGTCCAAAAACCCCCGAATAGCCAGCGCATAATGTGGTGAAGCTCCATCTTGTTAGTAAGTCAAGGTAACGATCATCATTTTCAATTACATCAACAAGCAAAGGGTGGACAAGATCTTCAAACATTTCAGGTAACCTTCACCTGTATTCCCTTCAACAAAAATGGGACCAATTATGCGGTCTCAAAAAATACCGGTTTTAAATGATGTTGAGTATGGACTTTTGGAGAATTCTTTGATTCACGTACCACTAATATCGATGACTTTGGCTATTTACAATGAATTAAAAAAATGTGCACTTGTCAGAAAAAGCTAATGTTGAAAATAAAGTTCGCATCAGCACCTATTCCTTCGGTCATCACTTCGCAAAGTTCATGTCGTCGATCAAAATAATCCTCATTCACGCATTAGTAACGCCGCTGCCTACCTAGTAAAATCTGTACGATTGTTCGAAAAAAATTCTTTTTCTTTACTCCATGTCCCATGTCTGATTAAAAATAAGTTCTATGTGCCCTTATTTGAGATTTGGCACCTCAAAATCATCTTACTCACCTTTAATGGCTGAGCCTGGAAGGAGTAGCGAGCTACCGTTGTCTACTGGAGTCTCCGTCTGGTCGACATGCTGACTCAGTAACTGGATTTCTTCCTGCCTACTCCTGTACATGGAGTCCAAGTATTGGAGTTTCACCTGCAGCTCCGCTAACCTCTCCACCAGCATTTGCTCTGTGCTCATGTCTGCAATAAAGAAAAGCTCAAAGTTGGTGACGATTATTCTTAGCAGAGATACGAAAGAATTAGTCAATGAAATTCATATGTAATTGAAAGGTGATTTCATAGCGCGAATGAAGACATTAAAAAAAAAACTTTGCTAAAATCGCGGATTTGAATATTTTTTCTTTCATTTTTTCTTAATTATTATTAATAGATAAGTACCTGCATTGTTATAACAATGGAACAGAGAGGTATTATGAATAAATGATAACTGGGGCCCTCTTCATTATAAGCAAGCAAGAAGTTTGGAGGTTTTCAATAATCCAAGAAAATATTAGAAATAAAAATAATTAAATTACTATGTAAAAACTAATGTTATGTTTTGCATATTTTTGCATAAAGTAAGGTTTTTCAAGTAAGAAGTATATTGTATCGTGGTTTATGGTACAGAAGAAGATTGCGATGAGCAAAGTAACTTATTTCCTTATAATTTGCTAATTTAACCTTAGCTTGTGGCTATTTCAAGTAACAAAGTTAGCATTGCAACGATTATTGTACCTACACTCAAGTCATGAAACACTTTGGAGTTAATTATTGTGTTAAGTAATTTAAACCACTTATTAAACCTAAAGAAGCTTAGATAGTAGGTATATAGAAGTGTCAAGGTTATTATACACATACTTACAATGTATACATTGGCATATTTATCGTGAATTGTTTGCTAATATATACACATATATAGAACACTCGATAATGCTTTGTGTACATATTTTTTGAATTTTTAATAATCATGCACATTATAATTAATGAATAAATAAATAAAATTTCCATTGTGCTTGAGAATAGAAAAAAAATATCAAGTAATAACATTCAAATATCTACTTTTATGATGTGCGTGATTTTTCCAGATATTTTATAATATTTTACCACTAAAATCATCAAAGACTCGGTAGATAGGTGGGCACTAACTCAAAACTGAGACAAATGAAACAAGCTGTCAACAATTTGTCAACCCTTATTCTGTCAATTCACAAAAATATTGATAATAACTAAAATAATTATTCAAGTCGCGGTTAGCGACTTTTTTGTATTATTTTGTTTTTTGTATTTTTTTTTTGTATTTTGTATGCTTTAAAATAATAGATTGGGATACCTATTGTTACCTAAACTAAGGAGGGCCCACAAGGTGAGGGAAAAAAGAAAAAAAAAACAGGAAAAGATGTTTTAATCTTCTATCTCTCAGAATCTTTAATTTGAAAAAAGTTTTGTCTGCTTTATAGGTATATACCTGGCTCCTTGGAACCCCCTTGTCTGGACGAATTAAAAAACGACTGGATATTTTTAGCAGCTCATTGCAGCACTTATTGTATAGCTACCGTTGTCAATCTTTTTTATCCTAATAGGACAAAAAAAATTGCGTGAAGACATTGAAAGACATTGGGTGAAGCATGAAGAAATTTCACTTGAAACTGTGAAAAAATGTTCAGGTGCTGTAAATATGCGTGACATGAAGTTTTTAAAAAAGGTGCGTCTGTGGCGCTATTATCCTTTTTGGGTCAAGAACTCCCCTCTCTCCTTGACTCTATTAACTTACCAGCAAGAGAGGCCACCTAAAAACATTTGCATCAGGCCCTCAAACACCTAAAGCCGGCATTGATATAGCCGGCAATATCAATCAAGTCTAAAGGGCACAAGAGTGTCTTAAAGGTCAAGAATTGGTTTCGTCTCTTTTATCCAACAAATGCTACCTATGTTTCCAAAACAGAATGCTGAAGTTACATTAAAATAACGACGATTATTCAACACAGACGAAAAAATACGCTTCTGAAAAGTAAACTAAATAATAATGCAAATTGATGATGCCAAAGTTTAGATAATGACCTCAATCTTTAAATTATCCTGAACTCTTTTCGATGAAGTTTCGTACCCAAAGAAAAAAAGTAACAATTTACTATGACAGACACTTTTCATTATACCTACGCTAATGGCCCCTTGTACATTTCATGCACGCACTTTCTATGAATGCTAAAAGGAAATGCATTATACATACGAGTATGTATTTTTAGACCATGCTATTTAAAATAATCAATTTTAATATATCTTTCAATCAGTTAAGCCACTCCCAAGAAAGTAAAAATATCTGCTTTTCTTCCACATACTTTCAAGTAGGTACATAGGTAAGTCAAGAATAAATTTTCAAAAAAAAAAATTAAAAGTAAGATAAGCGTCACAAATATTACAAAATTAGAGAATAATATAATATAAGCTATTTTCTAAGACACAAGGTACAAATATAAATGTAAATAAATAAATAAATAAATAAATAAATAAAACATCATAACTGAATCATAAAGTATATTTAATTTTTATCAAAGTTATCTTTGTCAATATCTTACAATTTAATATAAATGTAGACGTATTTTGGTAATGTAGCATAAAATATTTATTTATTTTAACTCATGAATCCCAGGTGGTTACATTTTCGTCAAAACGATCAGGACGTCTTCGCTCCCTAGCGGTCGGTCATCAACCGTCACTCCAAGCCTCTATATTTCGAAATATTTATGTGACCACGTACAGCAATACTTTTTGAAGATTGGACATGTCACAATAACGTGAAGTAGCGAGTTATATTGCGCTTAAGAGTCTTTAGAGAATTACTTCTTCTCCAGCTTCTAGCAATTTGACATAGTCTTGTTCATTATTAATCCAGTTGGCGGTAATTTTATTTGTATTTCTATTTTAAGGGACCGTTCTGTGAGAGCATAATAGTCTCGGACTTATTTATTCACAGGAAATGTAACAAAATGCTGAAAATTCAAATCCAGCCATAAGTCCTGGTATCAGAAGATCTCTTGACGATCTGTGAAGTGACTACTCAACAGGTTGCCTCCTTCATCCTGATTTAGGAATAAAATTTTGCGTCAACAGCATCTTAACTCAATTAAATGCTGATTAATTGTCACAACATCGCCGAATAGTATATCTTGACATTGAAATCTACTCTAGAACTAAAACATTTGATTAGCTTCTTTAAGAGGAACTAAGCACTTAATCATGAGAACAGTCAGAGCCAAGAGTGCGGTCTATTGTCGGGTAGGCAGTTCTAAATTTGATTAAAAAATTACGTAATTTTTGCCATGTTATAGGAAGTGGTTCAAACAGTTTTACTATCAAGATTAAATTTAGTGACTAGGCACCTAGATCATAGTTTTGTCTATACATATAAAGCGATTAAGTAATTCTGATTAATTTTTGATCTTGAATTCCATTATTTTCATAAATTTTATAACCTGTGGGTAATAATTCTCGAGATATTAGAATAAAACTCCTTTTTAGAATCATCCCTTCCCCTTCTTCTAAACCCCCGTCGCAGAACAACCTGCCACTTTTTACCGTATCTTGAGGAAAGGGTTCTGAACAATTTGTTACCGATTCTAACCGTTTTTTTTATGTTCCATACCTAATTTTACTGTACAAACAAGTTTAATAATTTCATTCCAGATGGCGTCGAAGTGAAGAGAGATTCATGGTGAAGCTTTTCTAATGGTACCTATCTGATACAAAGGTAAAATTACAGCTTTCTCGGTTTTAGTTCCCAGAAAAAAAGTAGAATTTTCCTGTAATAACAAGGACTACATTACAAGAAAAATTATTTTACCTATACAAATTATGAGCATAATAAAGATTACATCTTGAATAGACCTAGCCGAAATGTTGAACCCTATCTCCAGTGTTATTTTTAGAGAACGGATTATAGGCAAAGAAAAAATTCAAAATAGGCGCCTTTATAGGCACACTTTTTGGGATAAAAAGGCTTAAACCTGAACCAAATAGGCAATAAAATAGGCAAATTTTACTACCAAATTTTCACTACAGAGAAAAAATGAGTAACAGAAATTTACGTTTATATGTGCCTTAAAAATGCCAATTTCAATTACAAATATTGAAATGGATCGCACCTAGGTAGGATGATAAGGAAATTATTTCCATCTCCTTCGTTAAATCAACCCAAACCGAAAAAGCAAACAGTGCAAGAATAGGTGCGTAATTACCTAAAGGTAAAATTGTTAGGAAATCAAAACGCAGCCACGCGCTATCGAGGCAAAGAAAATTATTGAATAGGTAATCAGACAGACACTTCCGCCATATCCCGGGTAGTCTTTAATCAACATGGTTATATTCTTTAATTAATTCAAGCTGTTGCTTGAAATGAAATCAAAGAAATGAAACAAAAGCAAAACGAAGTGATAAGAAAGCACAGATGTGCAAAAGAGTGGAATCCGAAATGGACTGGAGTTTGAAAAATGCATGAAAGGGATCCATCATTCGCTTTCCATTGTTTTGTACTCTCTATGCAAAATCACAGCCCCTCTCGCCCTTCACCATTTTACGCTTCTGCAAACGAATTCTCTCGCTCATCATTCGCTTTTAGACATCTGATAGGAAGTCCACCGTTAACAACAAGTCTCAGTAAATTTCCCCGCTTTTCCGAAAGAAATCCCAACCAACCGAGATAAAACGAGTCACAATAGGTTCTTTTGCGCATCCGTTTCGGCCATAGTAATCCTGGCATACCTCAATCAACGAGCAGGGGTAACTACGTGAACACAACGGTAAACACAACGAAAGAAATCACAGCGGTCCTATTAGGGAGAAATTCGAGAAACTAGACGATCACAGTGGCTTTTGCGAAAAAGCAACGGGCCCTGGGTGGTTCCGTTACAATATTACACTTAGCATTTTGCTACAAAGCTCGGACCACAGTTGTCCGGGTCAGTTATTATTTCTATAAGGGATTATAGCTATTGACTTAGGACCTATAATAAATTATCTCAAGTGGGGTAGTAAAATTTTCAAATATTCTTTCAAAGTTAATAATTATTATTAGCATGAAATGTATTTTGAGGTGGATAAATTTAAATTTATTTGAATAGGCAAGAATAGGCATTTTTTGTGAAAATAAGCACCAGATACTCAAATAGGCAAAAAAGGCACAGATAGGCACTTTGCCTATAATCCGTTCTCTAGTTATTTTATTCCATTCACCAAAAAGTTTCATTTTATAAAGTTACATTTTGCCATCCATGACCATATTTTATTCATTTTATCATATCTATGAATCAATTCTCATAAATAGGAGTACAATAATTTTATGGTAGCGATATATGTACCTATGCATAGGATAGGTCCATGGTTATAACTTAAAAAGGCTTATTCACGCCAACCTTACATGGGTTCACACCGAACAATCATAACTCACTGAAGTAGCGGATGTTACCAACGCAGTTAATCACATATTGCAATCTGTTGCGACTGTACTTCTAATTTATGCACTGTTTCCTCGTTACCTGTCTACATATTACCCAAAAATGTCTAAAATGGGTACATATTTAAATAAATTTTTATTTGGTGTAATTACTTCGTAAAGTCAGCTTTTTGATACCTAGATTCTTTCAGAAAGTTTCTGAATAGACACTGGAATACAAAAACATGCAGTAAAGACAATTATTATTCTGCCAAGTCATTTATTATCATTACTATAGTAACACTCCTCGTAATTCCCACATAGCAGGTTTTGAACACGCGGGCAATTACGGCCGTAAATCGAAGCGCTTCAAGTGGTAGCTATGGTCGAGTGAACATGAAAAATCACAATCACGCATATCAGTAACAGAATCCAGGTATTTGTCTCCGCACTACCGGCATATCGAATTGATTTATCGAAACGGAATTCGCGGGATCAAAGGTCGGAGGTTAACTGTAACTGCAAGTAGGTATTCAAACGTGCTCGATAAGCATGGCATGTAAGCAGTTCTTGTGACCCACTCGCAAGAGAATCCCAACGATTTGTTTGGATTGCTGATCAGTGATCATACTCGCCATCTATTCCTGGACCGTGAACTGCGATATAGAGGAATGGAGCGTTGTTTAGGGATCAACAATTTCGGAACAATAATAAACGACTGGGGTACTGAGTGGATGTTATGTAATCAATAAATATACCTTTGTAGCATGTCCCAAATTTTTTTGAAGGGAACTTGCAAGTAGAAACAAATTAAATTTGGGAAATTTCAAATAAACTCCTAAGATTTTTAAGGTGCACCTTCAATACAAACTTATGCCTTTCAACCCCTCAGTAATCATCTCCCATTTTTTTTTAATTACACCCCTAGTTTTTTTTTTTTTTTGCTCACCTACCTAGTTTTTTCTGGATACAATGACCATTTTGAAAATCTAAACAATTTTAGAAGCCAAAGCCCATGAATTATCTTCAAAAAAAGCATTTTCAAGAAGTAAAAAAGACATACCTTGAGATCATTTTTTCACAGTTATTTGCGTTTCAAGAGGAGTAATAAGAGAACTTTTTTATCTGTGGTGGTCGTTTGAGAATCGAAGCAAAGCTGGGGTCCTTAAAGCCACCGAAGATAAAATAAATTTAACAACGCGGAACGTATTATAATAATATCTTCTTCTCACTACAGCCACAAAATAAAATAAAAAATAAGGGGAAAAAATGTAAAAATTGTAACAAAATAATGACAAAATTTCAATTTTTTATATGGTCGTGGCTCTGACGTCCCCTAGCGGTCATTTTAGAAGCCTTTAACTACTTTACGACGTTTTTTAGAGCCTCTTTCCTTGATTTTTTTTGACTGAGGCTGTACGACGCTTAGTTTCGGAGATATTCCCGGCAACCATTCTTAGTGACTCACCCGGTATAGGTACATAAACAAGATGTATATGATACAACGAATAAGAGACTTAATTGGCCAGCCCATTTTGCATATTTCATAGACAGATTGAGATAGTAGAACGGAATAAATGAAATATTAATATTGAAATGTTCTTCCTCTCTATTGTTTCAAACCAAAAATATTAGCAATGACCTCCAAAGTCCAAATAATCGGTTCTTCTTATTTACACACAACTGTGTTCTAATCTCTGATTTCACTTCATTTGTTACAACCTTCTCTCTCTTCCTTCACCACTCCTCTTCACTCTGTAGTACTCCAATTCAAATCTAACTGTGCCACGGGACTCTCATATACACCCCGGACGTGGATCTCAACAGTTCTGGACATTCGCAGAACATTCGATCACGTCACAGCCATGCGCTTTCGGATATGCGCAGAATTATTCTGTATCAAAGCATGACATTCCTGTCAGGTCAGCGAGAATTTTCGAGAATCATCAGCGGACTATTAACTATCAGAGTATGTAAATAACATTTCTCAGTGCTCTTTCGTTACAATATAATTCTTAAAATTCTATAAGATGGCAGTGTGAAAATAACTGCAGCATTAAGAATCAATGAGTTGGGTCCCTTTTGCCATTGCAATAATTAATTGAGACAGGACACTATTTTTCATTCTCGTATTCACAAAGGACATTCGGAATATTTCTTGGTGAATAAGAAATTCTGATATCTTTAAAAAGTTCAGATAGCTTAATTAATAAAAAAATTCAGCCAATTCAAGATAAGAGTATAAGGTTAAAGAATATAAATTTGATGTTGATTGCCTTGTGAATACGTTTATTCCTATCTTAGTTTCCCATGATAGATACCTCTAAAGACAGGACGATGATAATATTTTCCTTGTTCTGAGAAACGACTTTTATCGTCGAAGGCGAAATCACTAATTCATGGAAATGGAGCTTGAAATTTTCGAAGCATCTCTTTTGTCGGCTGGAAAGTCTTGAAGTCATGAATATTATTACGTTGAACTTTAAAATTCCGATTCAAAATACTGTATTTCCAGTTAAATTCTTCAGATATAAAGTCTAGGACAATCTGTGTATAAACTTTGTTAAGTAACACCACCCCCTTTCCTTCTCTGAAAATTTGACAGTAGGTTATTGCATACGACGATGTACAATTAACTATACAAAAAATATTACCTGATTCTCAGCAATACTTAAAAAACAATATTTAGGTGCATCCTTATAAAAAATACCACGGTACGAAGCGTAGTTAAGTTTAACAGTGTTTATGTTTTCAACCCAAAAGTTTTAAAAATGCAGTAGAATTTAAAAAAAATAGTCACCAAAATTTTAAAAAGTTCTGTGTATATTTTAAGGAATCATTTGTTTGGAAATAAACAATAAATCTTTTGTTAAATTCTATGTAATTACATACTAGTAACGTTATTACAAATTAATTTATAAAATATTGTTAGTTATTGTTAATAATTTTAATATTTATTAAGTATGTAAATTTTTTCTTTATTATAATTTTGTATAGTGTGTCTTAATGGCAATTTAGTATTTGTAACTAAACAGTTTCTTAATAAAGAATTATATATATATTTATCATCCATCAGTTGAACAGTGTTAATTAAGCATCACATACATATCATGCAGTCAGTATTATAAAAGCTCATTAAGCTTTTATAAGGCGAATTTTCTGAGATCGTTTCTAGGAAAGGTATCGGACTGTAGATGGAAAATATATAGCAATTTAGTGATTCTTGACATAAAAGGAATTACAAAAATGTTAATAAAGGTAATTTGACGTAGATATTAGCTTTAAAAATGGTCACAGAAATCTGCCCGTTAGCTAAATGTGCCTTTATAATACTGGCCCCAGGTTTTACATAAAACTTTAAATTTTACGTTAAATTGAATATCGAATAAAATAAAAAGTTATGCCGGTAAAATTTATTAACAAATAATAGGTTTCGTGCAAAGAAATTATTTTTGGACAGTCGATGGTCGAAAGGTTAGTAAGACGTCCTTCTAGCAACTGGAAGTTCGTGGGTTCGATTACCTCTTCAGCCACCTGAAACTTCTTTTTTCGCGTATTTTAGTGTATTTTTTAACAAAAAATACACTATTGAGGACGACATCACTTTTCGAAAATCACCCAAACTCATCAAATGTCTACCGATCATGACCCCCAGATCACGAAAAAGTGGTTTTCCAAAATTCACCTGCCCACGATATATATATATATATATATTTATATATATATATATAAATTTATTTAATATTTAAATAAATATTTAAATAAATAATAAATATTAATATTTAAATGCCCGAAAATTATATTTTCATGATTTATAATCACGGCTCTAATAAAACTTTCATATTTGTATATTAGTGTATTTTTTAACAAAAAATACACTATTGAGGACGACATCACTTTTCGAAAATCACCCAAACTCATCAAATGTCCATCGATCATGACCCCCAGATCACGAAAAAGTAGTTTTCCAAAATTCACCTGCCCACGATATATATATATATATTTATATATATATATATTTATATATATATATATTTATATATATTGATACGTGTTAAGCTGTGACTTCCGTTATGTTGAGAGGGCGACCTGACTTCCGTAGTAACCGATGATATATAAACAAAAATTTTTGCATATATGGAATGAGGGGAAGCTGAATAACAATAATATCAAAAGAGGGGTAACGATTTTTCAAAAAAAAAATTTCGTATATAAGCTGTTCACGCAAAATACGAACTGGCTTCCAGACAATTTTATAGCCTAGTTTGATGACAGATACGTAGTGGCGTCCAGAAGTGTTGCCAAATATCCGGAAGTCACATAGGCGAATGTATACCACTTTATATGAATAATTTAAAGTATAGCTGTGTATGTTATGTACCTACCTATCTTGTTTCGAATACACGACCTTAAATGATTCGAGATGGAGATGAGTAAAGTCATACGGATTTGTCAATGGATAAATATTTTATGAACTGAATGTTTTTAGTAGTGCCGAACCGATCAATTTTTTTTTTCAGTAGAGTAAAGGCTTAAGTAAAAAAACATACATCGTTTCAGAATAATTAGCAAAAGAACGGGCCTTTGAAAAACTTTTGAAATCACTTTGATATCTAATAGAAAGCATTATACATATAAAAAATAATTCAAAAGCATTTTAACTAAAAATTATATTAAAGTGTTTGTGAGATAGCTGATCAAAAATAAAATGTTATAAAAATAGAGTTCCAGAATGACTGATCAAATATGGCCGGATCAAAAACCTGATTTATTAAAAACGGCTATACTAATAATAATAGAACAAAAAAAAAAATCAATCTCGATATAAAAGCTATAAATCCCGAGCCCCTGCTCAATATGCTCACATGCTCTAGGTATCTCTCTCTAACTTTCAAACAAATTTTTTCTAATTCATGATTATAAGCTACATCATAGCTAAATTTTAGCTTGAGAATATATTTCAAAAATACATTTTCCATAGATTTACTGAAAAACGATACTTTTATGCAAATTACACTTAAAATAAAATCAAAAAAATACTCGTATATATTTTTCACTGAATGTACTGTTTTGAGGTCCTATTATAAAAATATAATTATGAGTTAGACAAAGCAATTTTTTTTGTTGTTTTTGTTAAAGCTATCTAAGTTTATTTAGCAATGAATTTCATGTAATTCGGACTAAAAGAAATTTGATTTTTGTTTAAAAAATAGAAAAATATATCTATTCAACTTTTTCAATAAAACTAAACAGATCATTTTAAAGTAAAAGTTTCAAGCTTAACAAACTGTACCTGTAAAGTTTCACCATCACATTTTTTAACTAAAATTATCGGTCTTTGTAAATGACCAACAAAATCAAATTTGTCACTTTTGTAAGTTTGAAATAATTTTTTGCTCTGTATTTTTCAAACTAAAACTTGAAGATTTTTTTTATATCGCTCACATCTGTTAATGTCATTTCAATAGTGAAGTGTGAAAGTTTCAGATATTTATTGTAAGAATTTAAAAAATGGCGTATGTTTAATTGATTTTGTTAAAAATTTTACTTTGTATACATACATACTATTCTTGTAAATATTTTTTTCAAACTTGAAAACAAATTGTTAGGTGCAAGATTGTTCTCTCATTTAAATTTTTGCTACCTAGCTCAATTTGTAAGTATTTGTAAGTGAAAATCGAAAATTTTCAACTTCAAAGCAGTGTAGAACTAGAACGGCTCAAGATATCTAAAAACCGTTTACGTGTCCCTATCTTAGCTTTTCACATAGTATCCTATACTATGTGGTTTAAAATTTAATACAGGGTGATGAAAAAACGGATAATTTTCATCACCCTGTATTAAAATTTACTCCGCATAATGGGATAGAACATGAAAAGCTAGGATAGAGACATGAACCGTTTTTAGATATCTTGAGTCGTTCTAGTTCTATACTGCTTTGAAGTTGAAAATTTTCGATTTTCACTTGTTTATAACTCATAAACCGCTCAATCTAAATTCCAATGATGAAAACCACCTGTATTAGATTTCTTCAGACATTTGAAAAATTAAATATTTTACAGGGTGTTCCCGTTAAAATAACGGAGTAGGTGTCAACTTCCGGTATTTCCGGAAGTGCGGCCATCTAAAATATTTTCATTGAATTTCTCGTGATCACTTATGTCTGGAAATTTTTTATTTTGAGGTTATAGGCCCATTAGTTTCCGAGATACGGTCGCTTACCTACCTTAATGAAACACCCTGTATACAGTGCATTTATTTTAATCGTTGCCATAGGGAATTTCATGTTAAAGTTACAATTCCACCCTATGTTAACTTATGTTGCCTGGCAGCTTAGAAATCGTTTTTATTTTTCAATAATAGTCCATGTCATCTACTTCACAATATGTATAGCCTGTTAGAAAAACCGACTTTTGTTTAATATAATTATACAGGGTTGTATAACTATTTCGTGGCTTACTACAGGGTCAAAGATATCGGAACCGGCTACAGGGCCGTTTAAATTGTGCACAATTTTATAGTTACTTCGAATCTGAAACAGAATTTCATAATTGCAGATGTGCAAAAAAAAATTCAAAATTTTATTCTTCTTTTTCCGTAAGAAATTTTTTTTCACAGATAGTTCGCTTTGTGGTTTTTTATATTATTTCGGCGAATATAATTTTTTTTTCTAAAAAACTAGAATAAAAAAATCTAGATTAGAGTTTTCGTTTCCCTAATTTTTATTAGACCGAACGACATGAAAAACAATAGATATCGCATCCGCTATAGGAAAAACAAAAGTAGACTATGGAAACTCTTGAATCTAGTCGACTTTGAAAATTTTTGAAATGTCAAATGGATACGCCAAATAACGACTTGTGTGAACCTACAAAAATATTCAGTTCATTTTCAACAGCAATAAATAAGAAATTTCGATATTTTAGTTTCGAAATAGTTATGACTCTATTATTAAATACCTAATGTATGAGTATACAGTGTGTCCAGTGGAAGCGGCAGTACATGGGGATCTTGGAAACGGCAAGAGATACAGAGAGGCTCTGTTAAATTAGAGAAAAGTTGCACAATTTGATGCTTAATAAGATTTTTTCGAATATTTTCAGTCATTGGTGAAATATCCTGAAAAAACTGAAAAATCAAAATTTCTTATTTTAGCCATATCTTTTTTATTATTGAGAAGTAATTAATTATTTTTTGTAGGCTTACATAAGTCGTCAAAAGCTATCCATTTGACATTACAAAAATTTTCAAAGCCGACTAGATCCCAAAGTTTTCATAGCCAACTTTTATTTTTCTTTTGGCCGCCATATTGATTTTGTATGTCGTTCGGTGTAAAATAAATCAAGGAAACCAAAAATTAATAACATGAAATAAAATTAAAAAATTTTATTATTCTTTTTTCAAAAAATAGTTATTTATTATACAAGAGAAAAAAGTGATAGATTTTAGCTCGAGATGTGATTTCGTCCCTGACGCGTTTAGCGGAGGGGACAAACACATCGAGAGCCAACATCGCACTTTTTTCTTGTGTGTAATATACAATTTTTATCTGCGAGAAGAAATATCAGTGTCAGAATGTCGAAAAACGTAGTTAGATAACTGAAAATTATGCCGGAAAAATGATTTATGTTAAACTTGGATTTTCAAACTGTCTTTTATCGTAATTGACGTTGCCTGGGTAACGAAACGATTTAATTACATAAACGTCATATTATTGTAGTTAAAATTGAAGACAGTTTTGCAAAGATTCTTGTTAGTTGTTTTCGATGAGTGAATTTAATAATATGGATAGTGATTGTTATGAAAATTCCCTTAATAATTGCCATTTGGATTATAAGGTAACTTTCCTTTACGTATATTTGATATAAATTTAATGATATCTGAGTGTTAATAGTAGCTATACCTAAGCCGCCATTTCGGGGAAATAAGTACTCATTTATTTCCCTGCTAATTCATTTATTTCCCCGATAAGATGCAGCTCATATAATGAGGCATTTTTCTACCTGTCAACGGGGAAAAAAGGTCAAACTTATAGCCCGTCGCAGAAAAAAAAACATTTTTTCACCCAATCACATTAATATGAAGTCATATTACTTGCTTTATGTTTTTTTACTTTTTATATGATATTCGGTATGAAGATTTATTTTTTTTTGGAAAAAAGAATAAAATTCTTGACATTTTTGTTATCGAATGTTATTACAAACAATAAATAGGTATATAATATAATAATATAATATATAATACAATAAATTTTCACAGCCGACTAGATCCCAGAGTTTTCATAGTCAACTTTCGTTTTTCTTATGGCCGCCATATTATTTTTTTATGTCGTTCGATAAGAAAAAAATAATGTAAACCAAAAATTCATAAATTTTAGAAAAAAAAAATTGGAAAATTTTTATTCTTCTTTTTTCAAAGAAAAACAGATAGTTCTTAACTGAAATAGGCCAATATGAAGTCATACTGCTTGCCTTATAGGTTGTTAATTTCTCTATGATATTCGATCTAAAAAGTTGTCTTTTTTTAGAAAAAAAAAGAACAAAAATTTTTGAAAGTTATTTTTTGAAGTTTATTAGTTTTTGGTTTCCATTATTTTTTTCTTATCGAACGACATAAAAAAATAATATGGCGGCCATAAGAAAAACGAAAGTTGACTATGAAAACTCTGGGATCTATAGTCGGCTGTGAAAATTTTTGAAACGTCAGATAAATAGCTTATAACGGCTTATATAAGGCTACAAAAAAATATTTATTAATTTTCAATGGTAAGAAAGATATTCCAAAAATAAGATTTCTCGATTTTTCAGTTTTTTCAGGATATTTCAGGAACGGTCACAGATATCTTGCATGTTTTGACGGATTCGAGATGGCCATAAAATAGCGCAACTTTTCTCTAATTTAAGCAACCCTGTATCTCTTATGGTTTAGGATATCCCAATACTGGCACCATGAAATTTGCATAACCCTGTATAAGCCTGCAAAAAATTATTCATTATTAGTTTCCAATAATAAAAAAGATATGGCTAAAATAAGAAATTTAGATTTTTCAGTTTTTTCAGGATATTTCAACAACGACTGAAAATATTCAAAAGAAAAAAAATCAGTTTCTTATTAAGCATCAAATTGTGCAACTTTTCTCTAATTTAACCGACCCTGTATTTCATGCCGTTTCCAAGATCCCCATGTACTGTGAAGTATAATTAAATTAAACAGAGTCCGATTGTTCTGACAGGTTTTATTGTGAAGTAGATAACACGCGCCTCGCTGATTGCACGATTATTGAAAGCTAAAAACGACTTCTAAGTTGCAAGATAACAGAAGTTAACATGGGGTGTGATTTTTACATGCAAAGTAGGTGGTAATTACAAAATTAGCTAATTAAATCCTAATGGCGAAGGTAGGTTCAGGGGCCTGTTTCACAAAACACTATTAACTATTTATTATTAATAGTAATAGAGCTGATAATATAAGGGATTTTCAATAGTTTTTCTCAAAATAATGGTAATAGTCTATTAAGTAATAGCTTATTAATGAACTATTATTTATAGTTTATTTCAATTATATTAGTCGGTCAGTGTTTCACAAAAATTGATATGACAAAAATAGAGACTATTATTAATAACTCATATTTTTGTGAAACAGGCTCCTGGTCGGTAGGTAGGATATCAATATATTCACCAGGATAAAATATGTAATTGGCTTCCGAGTCCAAGTAAGAATCTTGGAACTTGTTTTCATGCAGACTTTACCAGTGAATGGAAAATGAATTTAACAACGAAACGAGGTCAAATTTATTGCTTTACGGCGTTGCCAAAATTGGATGTCACATCGTGTGTCCTATTGTACATAAATGGTCATTTATATAGCATATATGATGGAAGTGAGAACGTTCAGGCCGTAACTGCAGTAAAACGCGATGCTAGCGTCAGCGGATTATTGTGGAACTAAAATGTTATCTTGAGGGTACCAGGGGGTCCAAATCACTTCCACAAAAATTTTTGCATATGGACTGCTGACGCCATCTTGAAGCTATATATGCACTCAATTAGGCGAAACGTTGTGACTTCCGAAATCGGAAGCCACAACGTCATATATGAAGTGACAACGAATTATGCGTATCTGATTTTGAAGTCACATAGTACCTTCTATCAATATATATATATATATATTTATATATATATATATTTCTCCAAAATCGCGAAATTTCGATTTTCAAAACGCTCCTGTAGCTTTATCTTTCAAGATTAGTGAACGAAATTTTGGATTCTTGTAAATTATTCGAATGACGTTAGATTTTCGTTGAAAAAATTTCCAAAAGTCCCATCACTTCTACAGGGTGTCCCGTCAAAATTCCATGAGCCCGGTTTTTGTCATCTCATTTCAGGTCGCAGTTTTGAATCTAGGAGGCTGAAATTTTTGTGGGAGTAAGATATCCACAAGGAGTGGTCTGGTATTGCACTTGAGCAAAATCGGCCGAGCCGTTTCAAAATGGCAGCCATTTGAATTTTTTTCCAATTAATGGAAAATTTCCAATTTTTTGAGCCCCCGTATGAGCAAGATGGCAAAAAAACTTTGAAATAAAATTAACAGGATTTGAAGAAAATTATTGGAAATTTGAGTTAATGCAATAAAATTAGCATATTTTCCATTAATAAGCCAGTGTCGTGGGTAGGAAAAAGGGTGAAAATGTGTCAATTCTATAACCGTTTATGAGTCCATTTTTGAAGAAGTTGAATCGAAATTTTCAATTTTTTTTGCTTTAACATATAATTTGATGTCTTAGCTTCAATTCGCCTCGAGTAATGTAGCACTTTAAACGAAAAACAAAAAAGTTTTTCGCTTGTGCAAAATTAGCTTGCACTTATTAAATCGATGAAATGGTTCGCAATTTCTTTTTTATTTTTTTTCACATTCAATTATGAATGGTTCTGAAAATTAGAAGAGCAAACGCAACAACAATTAAATCACCTACATGCAGGTGAAAAAAGTATTCAAATTGGTTTTTTAATAACAAAGATACGACCAGTTTAAAAAATAAAATGTGTAGGATGAAGTATTGGACGTACTACATATACCTACTCGGTCATCGCTACAAATTTGAAAGGCCCCTTGACTGAGTTTGTTAGGCAAGGGTGTCCTTGCCTAAATAGTAAACTGTTGATGTGGGTTCGAAACCACGAGAGAGGGTTATTCTTTTTTTTTTTGGTAGGTAGGTGGTTTTCCGCTTTTCCCCCCAAAAAAATCGGATTATTTTATTTTATTTTTAATTTTATATAAAATTTTATATTTTCACGCGCTTATGAGATCTGATTGACGTCATTGTGCCGATTTGACGAAAATAGGACCGCCTCTACTATTATATCTTGTGTAAGTCATTGCTTCACTCGGAAAACGAAAAAACATCACATTTATCACATTATCGGTCCTTTATTTCGCTCTTTTATTGCTATTACAATTTTGTACAGAGCACAACACATTGTTGTATATCGAATAAACTGATTATTAAAACACCACATTTTTTCTTCTTTGTTTTTTTTTTCTTTGTGCTAGATCTATACATATATTATGTTATGTGATAGATTGTTATAAGTAGTATTACGGCTTTATTTATTATATTAAAAGTGTTTATTACTACATGGATGTCCCATTTAAAAAGAACTGGGTAGGTACATGGGAATCTCTGAAACGATAAGAGATACAGGGTCAGATAAATTAGAGAAAATTGCATATTTTCATTATTATTAAGAATCTGAAACAAAATATTTGTAAACCTCAGGACGCTGCTGAAATATCCTGCAAAAATGGAAAATTAAAAATTAAGATATCCTATTTTATGAAAGAAGTTATATTTTTTAATGTCATTCGATATTTAAAAAATCAGGAAAACCAAAAATTTTAATCGTCTTTTTCGAATTTTCGAACAAAATAAGCTCTGTTTAACCGAAAGTGATAAATAACCATTAAAGCAAGCAATGTGACGTCATTTTGCGACTACATACGACGTCATTCCGTGATAAAACTTTTTTATTCGAAAAAAAGAAGACGATAATTTTGAATTTTTTTTTTAATGTGATAGCTTTTTGGTAGCCCTTATATCTTGTGATCCACAAAATTTTTCATCAACTATTGCCTTGAATAAAATTAAGCATGTCTGCCAGATAAAACACAAACAATCGGTAGGTGTGTAAAGGCCGGTCCAGACGCAACGACTAATTGAACGACATGTCGAATCAGACAAAATGAATCAAGTAAAATGTGAATAAGTGAACTACTCCAATCAAAGATCTACAAATCATAGAACAATAAATAAAAACATGACTGGACTTGCACTGCATAATGAACTTTGTACTTTGTTGAGTAAAGAAACTAACCTGGAACAGTAACGACATCTGCTGAGTATGTGTGGTGCTGAGCTTACTACTAATTTCATTTGGCATTGGTTGTATTTCAAGGAGGATGAAAAACGTGAGTCGTTGTAGGGTACCTGTATTACCGACACTGACGCTTACGAGCCCTAGTGTCGGTAATACAGGTACCCTAAGTCGTTATCTCAGAAACACAAAATATTATTGCCCGTATTCACAAACGATAATTTCCTAAATAATTACGTAATCAATTATCCCCATCTCATTCTATTGCGAAAAAACTGCATATCTCCATCTCACTCATTTAATTAATTACGTAATTATTTAGGAAATTATCGTTTGTGAATACGGGCATATGTCTCTCTGAACGAGGATAAAATAACAATTCAATTTGACGTTTCAGTTCGAGTTTAAGTTTTATAATTTGCCATTTTATAATAATTTCACTTCCAATTCGAACCAACGCACAAACAATAACAGAATTTATTAAGAATAGTGGTCAAAAATGGCATATGAATCATAAAAAAGTGGCAATAAGGTAGGTGTTTAGTAATATACCAGTATATTCATCAGGTTATTAAATTGTAGTTATGAATTATTGCTTTTCGCAATATCTTTAATATTTTAATGATACTGACATGAATTGAAATTAAATATGACACAATGAGAATTGGAACTACTAAAGTTATTTTAAAATTATTATTTTAGTAAAATGAGCTCAGAAATGACTACAATAGCCATCTCTCTCTTCCAAGGCGCTAGTTGATGAAAAATTTTGTGGATCACACGATATAATGTGTTTAATACAATACCGAATAACACGAAAAAAACAACATTAGGTATGTCCGTAAGAAAAACAAAATTTGACTATGAAAGCTCTAGGGTTTAGTTGACCGTGAAAATTTTTATATCATCAGATGGATAGCTGTTGACGACTTATGCAAGCCTACAAAAAATTAGTACTCGCACGGTAGGTACATGGTACACTATAATATTATGCGACTATGGAAAATTACAGAAAGCCAATTTAAAATGCGGTTAAAATATTCATAATTGAATCGCATAAAAATACACTATTTCTGCGATTGATGCGCAAGAAGGTTTTTTATATATTTATATATATATATATTTATATATTTCTCCAAAATCGCGAAATTTCGATTTTAAAAACGCTCCTGTGGCTTTATCTTTTAAGATTAGTGAACGAAATTTTGGGTCCTTGTAAAATTTGGGAATGACGTTGGATTTTCGTTGAAAAACTTTCCAAAAGTCCCATCACTTCTACAGGGTGTCCCTTCAAAATTCCAGGTATCCGGTTTTTGTCATCTCATTTCAGGTCGCAGTTTTGAATCTAGGAGGCTGAAATTTTTGTGGGAGTAAGATATCTATAAAAACTGGTCTGGTATTGTACTTGAGCAAAATCTGTCGAGCCGTTTCAAAATGGCGGTCATTTTAATTTTTGAAAAATTTGCTAATATTTGAACCCCTGTATGAGCAAGATGGGAAAAAAACTTTGAAATCAAATTAACAGGATTTGAAGAAAATTATTGGAAATTTGAGTTAATGCAATAAAATTAGCATATTTTCCATTAATAAGCCAGTGTCGTGGGTAGGAAAAAGGGTGAAAATGTGTCAATTCTATAACCGTTTATGAGTCCATTTTTGAAGAAGTTGAACCGAAATTTTCCATTTTTTTTTGCTTTAACATATAATTTGATGTCTTAGCTTCAATTCTCCTCGATTAATGTAGCACTTTAAACGAAAAACAAAAAAGTTTTTCGCTTGTGCAAAATTAGCTTGCACTTATTAAATCGATGAAATGGTTCGCAATTTCTTTTTTATTTTTTTTCACATTCAATTATGAATGGTTCTGAAAATTAGAAGAGCAATCGCAACGACAATTAAATCACCTACATGCGGGTGAAAAAAGTATTCAAATTGATCTTTTAATAACTAAGATATGACTAGTTTAAAAATTAAAAGGTGTAGGATGAAGTATTGGACGTACTACATATACCTACTCGATCATCGCTACAAATTTGAAAGGCCCCTTGACTGAGTTAGTTAGGCAAGGGTGTCCTTGCCTAAATAGTAAACTGTTGAAGCGGGTTCGAAACCACGAGAGGGCTATTCTTTTTTTTTGGTAGGTAGGTGGTTTTCCGCTTTTCCCCCCCCAAAAAATCGGATTATTTTTTCATTATATTCATTATAAAAAAAAAATAGGAAGAAAATATTTATTATTGAATCGCATAAAAATACACTATTTCTGCGATTGATGCGCAAGAAGGTTTTTTAATATTTTCAAAGTAAATAGTGCCAGGTCTACGATTACATACGGCCCCAAAAATGACGAGATCCGAGCCGATACACATAGCGACAACCAATTCGGATTTAATAATTTAAATCAGTTTTGGGGTTTGTTCAATGTAAGATTTCCACACTATGTAGTCAGTACTGTATTAAAAAACTAAAACGGTTTGGCAGTAAGGTCGAGTATACGAGATATGTTTTCTAATTAAGAGAAATTCAGACATTAATGTTTGATGTTAATCCAGGTTTCGCTTAATTATTATTTAAAATGAACCAACAAGACTTTGCAATCTTGCCCGGCTAAGACGTTTTATTCATAATTTCAGAAGCTGAAGCATTTGAAAGCCCAGAAGAGCCTTTGTAATTGTAAGGAACTTGAACCTTAACTTCCTTTTAGAGATGAGAGCGCGTTGTAAGGTATGCAATAACGGAGGTTTTATATTTCCCTTCCGTCTTACTTCCTTGACAATTAGAATTCTTTGTTGGCTAACTTAAGAGGAACATGAGATGCTTAAGAAACAGGCGTTTTCAGAAGGAGTAAGTAAAATATAAAGGAAAAGCAAACATCAATTAATCCGTTTGAATTTAATTTAAATGTAAAGAGTAAAGACTAATAATAATTATCATGAAATACCATCAACTACAGAAACAAAAACCTCAGGTTTCATGACTATGTTTTCTAATTTGCTTTATAATTTATTCTGCCTGAGAACTAGGAAATCGTGTACAAATTTTTAGCTTACATTTTTTGTAATGACGCAGGACATTTCGAAGGACATTTTTATAGCAGGATACTTCGAAAATATTTTTTTCTTCAAACGTCAGTAAATCAGACATTAGTCGACTCAGTAGCCGGTCTCAAAGTTTCACTTTTCCTCCGCCGGAGCTAAAGTGTTGCCAAGCAACACTTTACCTCCGCCGGAGCTAAAGTGGTGCCATAGCAACATCAACATACAAACACATAGCTACCTGTATTAAGAATCAACTATTGAAATTTTATTAATGTAGGCCCGTATATTCATCAATAAAATTCAACCTAAGATATGAAAACTCTCTAGTTTATCTAATAAGGTTAAAAGGAATTTGGTATTAATCAAACATAATCTTTGGAAAATCTACACCGAAACGAAGTAATTCTGTGAAACGTCATAATTATACCCGAAGCCGGACGGTCGACAGTCGACGTCAGTCGAGTCGAGCTCGTGCTCGGCTCAGTCGGCTCAAACGTCAGAAAAAAAGTTGGGTTATTGCGAGGTAAACAAAAATAATAATTATTCCGTATTGAAATTTGAATATTGAACACAAGGATAATAATTATAACCATATACCTAGGTACATAAAGGAATCCAACATCTTATATTTTTATTATTAGGTAGGTATTAGTGCACAGTTATAGGTACCTACCTACAATGACCTACATATTTAACATTCAACTTCTGACTGACTGGCATCATCATTAACAGAAAATGAAAAAATTTACCAAGCAGGGTCTAGCAAGAGGTAGGTAGATGTTATCATTAATTTTATAACTTACTTACAAACTTTTATAACGTTTTTAATTTTGATTTTGCGATGATTAGTAGTTTAGTTACATAATTATTATTTTATTATTTTTCTTTAATAATTTCAGTAATAATTTCTCGATGTTCACTGACGTTGATGACAGTGTCAATTTGACAGCGCCGCGTTTCTATAGAAGCAGCCCATACTCCATACTCACCTACTTATACCAGTCCAAACCTTTTGAAAATTCGCTTTCCTTCAATTAAAAATGATGTTCTTGCTTAAATTTGCCCAAGTTTGAAGAAAAAATAGTATATTTTATTTGGAGGAAAAGTGACTTTTCATGGCTTGCTCTCTATTATCAGCCTCACTTCGTTCGGCTGATAAACACGAGCGCGCCATGAAAAGTGTCACTTTCCCTCCGTATAAAATAATATACTATTAAATCTCTGACACTATTTATTTAATCCCCTCAACGGTGAGATGTGAGGATACAATTTAATCCCCCAAAGTCAGTGTATTCTACGATAATCGGTCTACTAGTTTGTTTAACAATCGATTGAGATGAAAAAACAATATGGCGTCCTTAAAGAAAAAAGAAGTTGACTACGAAAACTCTGATATCTAGTCGGCTTTGAATATTTATAAAATGTGAAGTCGATTTTTCAGTTTTTTCAACCACAAAAGCTGTCCTTAATTCTTTTCAGATTACAAATGAATACAAAAATGCACAATTTTGCCGCAATTTTAACTACCTACTTCATAATACCTGTTAAGATATTACCGAGATTGAAATGTATTTTCTCTAAAAACGGACACAATTTATATTATTTAAAAATATAACAGTATAGTTTTTGTGAATGTATTTCTAGTTATTGTTGCAACCTATGATGTTTAACCCGTCAGAAAAAAAACATCGGAGTTCTTGTTCGAAAAACTACAAATAGGTAATCCTTTTTTTATATTATCGTTTTTTTGTTGTCATAATTTTAAGGTATAAATTAAATAATTTGTTATTATGAATCCCAATAATTCCACATACACAGCGAGACTTTTTTGGAAGCATTCTGTATTATTTCTCGTGTGATTCAGGAATTCATCCTTTATATTTCATTAAAAAAGAGCTGGTATTAAATTTCATTCTACGTCTCTTATTACTCTTCGTATTAGGAACGGACACTGGCTCGGGATATTTCCGTTTTATTATGGCAGGCAGGATATATTCGTTTTCGCTCAAATTAAGTTTCCAGTTTTTAGTTTCTCGTCCCTGTTGCTTTAAAGAGTTTGTAAATTTAATTTGCAGCGAACATCCCAAAATACATACTTCACAAACTTTACAAAACGATACACTATACGGTAGGCATTTTTAAGTTTTCTAAACCGTAAACGCTATACCGGTTGCCCTAACCAGCTAGGAAATGTAATCCGCGTCAAAGAACTCCGTTCCCTAGACAGCGAGCCCAGCATGACCTATACGTGTATAGGTGTAGGTGCTTGTCGTTTGGCATTTGATATGAAATACTGTGTGTCCCCTGATAGGTGATACGACTCTTATAAAAGACTAGAAATTCTCGATTGGAATTTTCATTTTTTGAAATTCAGCCCTGCTTGGTTAAAGACTAATTTCTAACAATTTCAATTTTTTTTTCAAATCGAGTATAACTAGGAAAATTTCAGCAAACCTTTTTTTATGAGAAGTGATGAATTTATATTAAGTAGCAAATTTATATTAAGTAGCAAATTTATTTTAAGTAGCAGATAACAAGAAATCTTATTTGGAAAAGTTGTTAGGGATCAACATTAGTCCTCTATACAAAATCTCAAAGTCATGGGTGAACTATAATTTTGTATAATTTAATAATTTGTAAATTATTTATTACAGTTCCTAGGTGGTTAGGGCAACCAGTAGCGTTAACAGTCTAGGAAACGTAAAAACGCATATACGGTAGTCATAAAAGAACATCGATGATCATCTATTTTTTTAAAGGTGTAGTCCTAGTATTTCATATAGGTACAGCGTTATTCCGAAATGGGGCTCAGGAACAACAAAGGCTTAGAGGGCATGCCGCAACTATAAGATGCAAACATCATTTAATCTGAGCTGCCGTTACCTACCGAGATATCGCTTCAACCTTTTTTATTTCAACGTCAAATGTCTGCTTTATTTTAGCAATGGTATGAAGAGGTGTTATAAGGCTTGAATTTATTTAATGAAATAAAGAAATTTTCAGTCAACTATGGATATTATGCACCTTGCATAGGTTGAAACGTTTCACTTTGAAACAATTTCACTCGCTTTATGACAAAAAAATCCAAGAATGGCCTCATCAGCACAGCTGGAGGGAGTTTTTACGATTTCTCATTATCTGTCTACTCGAGTTTGGGAAAATCCACCTGAGACCAGAGAATCAATTCATAAAGCGATATTTGCCAATTCTTAATAAATACAGATTATTACTGGAATGATGATCTAAATTATGAGTGAAGATAAATTACCTAATGCAAATTATCTGCTGATCATTTGATCTTGATCAAAACACTCAGCTCGTAAATAACATTAAAAAAAACCTAAGGAAATTAAACAAAAATTAATTTCCAATACTGTCTGTTCGTTTTTTTTTTATAGGTATCTGATCACAAGTCAAAAATGTTAGTTTCTTGGAGACGTTGTCAATTAAAAATTTTTCTTCGGCTACTCTTTATTTATTCCGAGAGAGGGCTTTCGAGAATCAATTTATTCTCTTCTTCAGGAATTTCAATGCGAGATTTTCAGTTTAAAAATTTACAAAAACAGACATCTCTGGAAATAATCTCTCATTGCAGGCTAATGTCACTTTTAAAATTATTGAAAGTACTACATTAAAAAATATGATTTTTTTGTGTATTTTTCTTGACACACGGAATAATACCGCTGATGCCATCACATGTGGAATAGCCCCCAGATCCTAACTGCACAATAGTCTACTCGAGTAGTCTTCGTTTTTTATTGACACTTTAGTTAAAAAAATCACATTTTTTGTTCCTTACTTATAAAAGGTAAACTGTTGGGGCAACGTAAATAGTTCCAATGGACGAATTGTAAAAAAAAATATTTTTTTTTGCTTTTTTTTTCAAAAATTCTCAACGTCGTAATTTTTTGAGTTTTAGTACAGGCTCTTCGTGAGATAGTCGATTTTATTAGGTACTTTTTTATTGCAGAGCCTAGACGCTGTCGAATAATAAGTTTTCCGGGACTAAAACCGAAAAAAATACCGTTTCTTAAAAAATTCGTAACGTACCCACTTTTCAAGTTATAGTGCGTGCTCTCTGCAAGATAGTTGATATTGTTAGTTACTTCCTGGGTGCAGAACCCAAACGCTGTTGGATAATTAGTTTTCGCGTAATTTTAATTAGAAGTTCTTCATACCATATTTTACAGCGAGGCTGGATGCTCTGGAGGTCGTCCGATTGTAATTTATCACACGAATTTGAAAAGTAGAAGTGTTTTCGTTTTCAATTCGTTTCCAAATGTTTAAAAATTGGGCGCAAACATGAGCGAGAACGGCCAGAGCGCGAGAGAGGAGCAGCAGCAGTTAAGGGGAAGGCATAATAAGAGCATCCAGCCTCGCTGCAAAATACGGTAAGAAGAACTTCTGATTGCAATCACACGAAAACTAATAACATCGTCTGGGCTCTGCACATAGGAAGTACCTAACAATATGGACTATCTCTCAAAGAGCCTGTCCTAGAGCTCAAAAAATGGCGACGTTACGAATTTTGGACAAAACGCAATTTTTATCGTGTTTTTTTTTTCTCTCCTAATATTGAATCGATAGAGTTGTTACAGATCTCATTTTCTGTGTATTTTAATTCTCTACAATTCGTACATCGGGGCCATAACATTGCTCCACCGCTGTTTCTTTTATAAAAAAAGGTTTTTTTTTGCACTAAAGTGTTAATAAAAAAAAAATGGTAATCTCGAGTAGAAAACTGTGCATTTAGGATCTGGAGGGTATTCCGCGTGTGATGGCACTGAACGAGAACTCAGAAACGAAATCCTATCAAGAATCGAGCAAGCTAGAGCAGTATTTTTATTAATATGAAGAAACTGCTAACGGCCAAGGATTTATCGCTGTTATACCTAAGAACAATAGTGGTTCGCTGCTATGTGTTTCCAGTTTTTCTGTAAGGGTTGGAACGCTGGACTCTGAACAAGGAAACCACAAGGATATTGGAAGCCTTTCAGATGTTGATATTTATAAGCGTTTACCGAGGCGTTTACTAAGAATCTCCAAAATGGAGAGGGTTAGGAACGAGCAAGTTTTGAACAGAATATCAACAAAGAATTGGAAACTTTGTTTACCGCCAAAAAAACAAAGCTTGAATTCCTGGGGCACATCCCCCAAAAATACGTATATGAATTTCTGCAGGTAATCATCCAGGGAAAAATCCCAGATCGTATAGAAGTGTCGGCCGACGAATAGGATTTCCTGGCTACACAAAGACTAGAATAGCCATGATGATCAACAACCTCCAAGGGAGACCCTGAGACCAAGAAGAACGACAAATAATTTGAAGCAAATGCAGTTAGGGTAAGCTCTGTGTATATTAAAGCAAAAGCAATTGAAATCGCGCTCATTACGTAACTGTTTTTTTTTTTTTACTTTTAATAGATTTTTTAAATAAATTCTCGGTCAAATATTTCTCTTTATTAGATAGGCTGAGTTCTAAAATTGAATATTTTTTAATGTTATTAATGTCATATCGACAGAGTCTCTAAGATGAACAAAGAGGTACAAATTTATAAACGAATCGTTTATAAATTCGGAACAACACGAGAATTTAGTGTGCTGTATATGCCAACAGTTTCCCTTACAGTTTCCCCCAGCTGATTTAATCGAGATCTTACGACTACCCGAGCTGAAATATTCGATGAAACAGTGCGCTGTTCAACGATGGTTAAATAGAAACTTGAAATGGTATTTTAGCGTATCTCGGTCGAAGAACTTAGAAACTCTTTGATGTTTATTCGATAAATTAAGAGACGAGCCCATCAGCATTGCAATGTATTATATTTTACCGATTAAATAAATACAAATACCAACCTGCTATATATTAATTACTATATAGCAGCAAAATGAATTTAACGAAGTTTGGGGAAAATGCTCCACCAGAAAACCAGGAGAAAGTAACAATAGTCTAGAATAGTCCAGAAAGTAAAGTTTCTGGAAGCGTTAATCATAAAACCATAAAAATCAGTTCTGAGGGTGCCTCGTTCCCCTCCCCCCTCCCTTAAAACCAAACCTTTGGCTAAATTATATTTATTTATTTAGCTAATAATTCGTTAATCGTTGAAGATATTAAAAATTGCTTGTATGAAAAAAAAAACTTGACGAATTCCTTAAAAAATCTCCAAAACAATGGCATTTTAATAAAAAAATACAAGAGGGCGTTTTTTAGGAAACTAGTCGTTACTTTCTTTTTTATAATAATAATTGTCAATTTTTTGATATCTTCAACGGTTAACGAGTTATTAGCTAAATAGGGCTTTTAATACCTTGGAATTTTGGTGGGGGGGACGCGGCACCCCCTTCAGAACTAATATTTGTTGCTTGATGCTATAATGATACCTTTAATAACAGTTCCTGAAAAAAAATCTTAGATTCCCATGTTTCTGAACTTTTCTTATGTATTTTTTACTTTCCGACTTGACTAGAACGTCTTCTTATAATACTTATTTATAAATTATTAGAAAAAAAAATTATTCATTTATTTTTAACATTTTATTAAATAAATTATTCATATTATGCATTCAAGCAAAAGTAAATTACCTATCAGTACCGATATCTACCGAGTAAGTAGACCCTACCTGACATTAATATGGAACAGAACCACCTTTGGCAGTAAATTGAATCTGGTTCAGTTATCTCACGCATCAACGGAAGCTGCGTCACCGTTGATAAGGTCTGATGGGACGGTTCTGATGGGCTCTACGTGATTTATCTGGCAAGGTTAGAAACCGTACCACAGGTACAGGTGACACAATTCCGCGCCTCTTCACGCTGCAGACAATGTGATCTCGTCCTAGATAGCTTGCGGTTTCGGCTCCCGACGGCGTTGTTTGACTTGAATACATTGCCCTGGTAAACTGACACAACGTTGGGGGGTTTAGGTATATGGATTTCTCTACTTTAGGAGGTTGCACAACATGGAAACTTTGACAAGTTAAATATTCCCGTCAGGGTTTTTGATATAGCAGCGTACTGATTTTGAGGTCCATTGTTATTGGTGAAACTTAATACATATATTGAATAATAGAGTAAATAGGGTACATCAAATTGAATTGCACCGGCAGATGACTGAACATAAAGATGACTTTATATTAAAGATAAACACCTGACAAGTACAAGTATAACATCTCAAGTACTTATAGCTTTTATGTTAAATATTATGCGTAATACAAGTAGTGGCCTGTTATAAAGGTCATTCTGTGAAAATTTGTCATTGCCTATTTTATTTCTTTAAGTAGATGAGAAATAGGGATGATTGAAGGAAGAAAATTATATCTTTTTCAATGATGTGAGAAATGCATTTAAGCACTTTAACTTTAACTAAACACTCGCGATTAACTTTACTCCTTGAGAGAGAAGGGTATCGAAGTTCTGGCAGTCAGTTAATCACTACGGCCTAGGACCTATAGGATCCTTTAGTGGGCGAACTTTGAGGTGCTGTTGATGGAAATTGAACAACTTTCTGTAAGAAAAACAAAAGGAAAATAAAATTATCTTGACTTAACTAATCGACTTCCCCTAATACAGGGTGATTTATTAGCTCACCATCAAATTTTTCGCCGCTAGAGGGCGCAATTTTTTATTTTGTTTTCCTAAAGTTACATTCTATAGTTACATTTTATATTAAAGTTACACTAAAGTTACAGTAAAGTAAGTAAAATACAGTAAATAAAATAAAGTAAGTAAAGTAATAAGTTAAATAAAGTAAAGTTAAATAAATATTCTCCGTACACTCCGTAAATAATTTAAATAATTAAAATTATAACTTATATGAAATGTCAAAAAAATTGTCAAGTACCTAAAATTTTTAAAACAAAACTAATTTCAAGAATTTTGCTTTAATGTTGTTTTTAGTAATTAAATTCCATAGTATCTTGTCGAGTGATAAATGAGAGATCAAACGAGGACATACTGCAATTTGTTGTAACCTTGTCTCTCGTGATTACTGACTTATTCCATAGCAGCACGAGAGCCCACTCACAAAAGTGGCATCGTGCACCGCAGACGCTGTCACTTTTTATCGGTGAAGATGCTGTTGGCTTACGTGATCGCTGCCTCTTTGAGAGGGAATCCGAAAACAAACAAATAAAGCGAAAAATTATTTATATTGCTCATATACATCTCAAAGCAGCAGCTCCAGATGTCAGAAAGTTTATGCATTGCATTAAAAAGTTGAACAAATGCAAAGATAACTATTATTGAGAAGTTAACCACCGTATTCTAGTAAAAAAATAGTAATAACAGCGCATCGTGAATAACAGGAGATAATTAAACTTTAAAGTTCTTCCGCCCATAAATCTCAATAATAGTGTTCCCTATTTAAAGTTTTCAAACACTTTTAATTAGTAAAACCAGCTGAAATATCAGATAGGTACTCTTTTCATGGCGCCGCAGGTTTATAAATAGAGAAAAGTAACTAAGTTACTGAAAGACCGTGCATCATGAAACTTCCAAGGATAATTTAAACTTCTGTTTTATCCTAAAGGATTAATTTGAGAATTAATTTATGGCAAAAGTTGGTTTTAACTAGCTTAGAAATTGGCTGAAATTAAAGAAGACTGTTACGTAAATAAAGATAATAAAAATCATTGAAGAATAAGAATAACTATAAACAGGGCAAATTTTCATTTCTCTTTCGGATTGTCTTTAAGTGAACAGAACCTTAGAAATTATGACACACAATAGGTTTTTATTTTTATTTTTCGATCACGAATCTCATTGCTTATTTGTTCTTATCTTTTGGTTTTTATATTTTACCCTGTCACCCTTTCGTAAAAGGGTATTAACCAAAAATGCACCGCTACTTTTATAAACCCATATTTCTCGAAAAGTAACAAATTATTAAAAGTAAAAACTCGAACAGCAAACGAAGTAGCACGATACTACTCCATTGCAGTCTGGTTTTAACTTTGGTTCACTGCTCTGAAGCAGTTCGCACACACTAGGCAGAGCGAGTCCCACGTGGTATGTTATTGAATAATATAAAAAATTTTAAGCAGTATGATGATTTTCGCATAAAATCATAGATGAAATATGCGTCTTTTTCTCATAGAGAATGGCCATTATTCACTTGGACGTTCCGGTGAATATTTTATTGCATGGACTTTTTTATTTTATTCAAAGAGAGACTATTCAAAGACCGGTAAGTTCATAGGTACTTTATAATTTCTGCAAAACAATAACTTAATAAGAAAACCTTTTAAGATTCAGAATAGAAATCGAAATAAGTAAACTCCAAAGTTATAAATAAACTTTATGTTATTCCGTTCTGCTGCTACATTGCGGCAGATGTGAAATCTCACGTTTTAATACTTCAGGGAATTGAACAAAGTCGTTTCAGAATTGTACTTAGGTATGTAGGTGTTTCGATTGGTCTAGGAGTGTTCGTCTACTGCAATCTGCTAGAAGACGTGAGAGGTTTTGTTTTAGATTTTATATCTATTGGCTTCTACACCACAAATTGTTCGCATTTCTTGACACTGATTGTAATAGTGAATAGTAATATTTACGACATAATACATAATATACAAAGTTAAATATACTAACGTTAACTAGAAATTAGAATCATCATTTCAAAATACCTTACTTAAAAGTTAAAAATAAAAATATTTCGAAATCCATAAATAGAAAGAGTAATTTCATAAATAATATTTCAAATTTCTATTTAAAAAAAATTTTTATGAATAATTAAAAGAGTAGTAATCACAGAAGCCAATTTTTAATTAAGAGCTACGAAAAGGGCTTCGTATAAATTATGGTTTGTTCTATGTTCACCTCAATGTTCACATTATGATCATTTACAGCATATGGCTGTATTTTTTTGGGAAAATTTTTGGATTGCGATTGAAAAAAAAGGAGTTATTCCGAAAATACCAATTTTTCATCCCCCTTGTTCTTAATTAGTCACCTGTAGGTCATTAAATATTGCAAATACGAAAAAATGTCACATACGCAAACTTGTGGAGAATGTTTTTCTGAATAAAGTAAGTAATGACACTTTTTTCGGTAAAATGCGAATTAACGTCGTAAAGTGCAAAAAACCCATTCATCCCTTAAAACCAACATGGCGGCTTATTCACAAGAGGTAGGAGGTCGCATTTTTGAATTTAGACTCTCTATTGACCACCCAACCCCTACACAAAATATTTTCTTTTCCGCATGAATTGCACAATTAAATCCTACTTTGACTGGACTAGTGCACTAGTACGAAAATCATCATCATGAAGACCATAAGAAGCTTTTGTATTACCATCCAGATCGGCTTGAACTTGAAATAATAGAGGAATGCTAATTTTTTTCGTTTAGCAAGATTTGACGAATATCCTAATAAGAGTATACTAGTTGAAAAAAGCAGTTCAATTCTTTTCATTTACTCTTTGAATAATTAAATTATGAGGTCACTGACTTACGGAACTTTGATGGGAATGAAATGATATGCAATTCCGCAGTAAGTGCCTGGGTCAATATGTATAATGACCTGCCAATTTTTAAATATTAAATATTCAATAAGTAACAATAAGACAAATCGGTCATGATGAACATGTAAGGAATTTATCGTACGAGGAAGACTCGAAAAGAAATTAATTTGTCTACCTATGTAAATTCACATGTTCTGCGTAAAATTGGCCAGTTTGGCCAACGAGGTTAGATATCATTAACGTAGGTGATAGAAGGGAATATTTTTATTCAGAATATTTTTAAATTCTTGGGGATATTTTTACTTTCATTCCAATTGCATCAACCTTACTCATGATCCGAGTCACCCACACAATAAGTTTTAATAAATTATTTTGATAACTTTAATTCACATTATTTGCTAGTTTATACGTTGAGTCTCGAGAAGTCAAAATCAAATCTACTTGCGTTTACTCAATTCACTTGATAAAATAAACAAATATAAATATATAATGTATGTTATTGTAACAGATATATAAATTTAGTACATAATAGCAGAATCTAGGTCGTAACAATACCGAACTTGCTTAGTAATATAATTATTATTATTAAATAAAAGTGCTGAATAAAAATTAATATTTTTGTTTTCCTTTGATCGTTCAAATCCCAGACTAGAATTTCTTTTTACAGCAGTTTATATATGCAGTAGGGTAGAACTTTCAGCAGTGAATAAATTATATCTCATATTATCAAATACTGGATGGATCATAGAAAAATCTTACTGTTTTGAAACATGGAAGCTTATCATTGGGAGTAGATATAATTACAAAAATTTCGTTAGTTATACTTAATTAAGATAAAAATATTGCAAATCTAGTCTTAAAACAAACCAGCTTTTGTGATAAAATTTATCAAGTTTCGTTCATTTATTAATTGTAATATTACAAAATCTCGCTTTTTTTCTCTCTCTCACCATTGGGATCTCGAGAGCTAGACTACAGGGTGTCTGCTTAAGGCTGGCCACCGGCTATATCTCGGAAACTAATGGGCCTAGAACCTCAAAATAAAAAATTTCCAGACATAAGTGATCACGAGAAATTCAATGAAAATATTTTCAAGATGGCCGCGCTTCCGGAAATACAGGAAGTTGACACCTACTTCGTTATTTTAACAGGAACACCATGTATATTATTATCTTTTTTAAATGTCTGAAAAAATCGAATACAGGTGGTTTTCACCATTGGAATTTAGATTGAGCGGTTTATGAGTTTTAAACAAGTGAAAATCGAAAATTTTCAACTTCAAAGCAGTCTAGAACTAGAACGGCTCAAGATATTCAAAAATGGTTTACATGTCCCTATCCTAACTTTTCACGTTTTATCCCAGTATGTGGAGTAAATTTTGATACAGGATGATGAAAATTATCCGATTTTTCATCACCCTGTATTAAAATTTAAACCACATAGTAGGATACTATGTGAAAAGCTAAGATAGGGACATGTAACCGTTTTTAGATATCTTGAGCCGTTCTAGTTCTAGACTGCTTTGAAGTTGAAAATTTTCGATTTTCACTTGTTTATAACTCATAAACCGCTCAATCTAAATTCCAATGGTGAAAACCACCTGTATTAGATTTCTTCAGACATTTAAAAAATATAAAGTTTTACAGGGTGTTTCCGTTAAAATAACGAAGTAGGTGTCAACTTCCGGTATTTCCGGAAGTGCGGCCATCTTGAAAATATTTTCATTGAATTTCTCTTGATCACTTATGTATGGAAATTTTTTATTTTGAGGTTATAGGCCTATTAGTTTCCGAGATATAGCCGGTGGCCAGCCTTAAGCAGACAGCCTGTATATTATAGGGTCGGTTTAATTAGAAAAATATGTATTTCACAATTATTTAATCTGAAATAAAATTTAGGCTAAGTGCACTTGTTGTTGAAATGTTCTAAAAAAAAACTAAAAAAGAGAGATTTCTGATTTACTGATCTAACGTCAAAGACAAGCGAAAGACACTGCTGTCGAATTCGTTTTGAATATTTCTGAAATGTCAAATGAATTACGACTTATTCGACGACTTAACGACTATTGATTAAGTATTGACTTACAAAAAATTATTTATTTATTTTCAACAGTAAAAGAGCTACTTACAGCTGAAATACGAAATTAAATTCTCGAGCAAAATATAAAAATGAATAATAAAAAAATTCGTGGGTTCATATGATGGGGCTCATAGGGTTCAAGGGCTCATGCTCATCACTAATCTCATGCCTAAGAAATAAAAAAAACACTGCTGGAGACATGGACGGCCATTTCGCTCTTGTTGGAGCTCATCGGCATGTCCCATCAACAAATGTTATTCCTTATCTTCTGCATAAAATCAGTTGATTATTTATCCAGAAAATTCACTTGGGACTCCAGGATCTATAATCAGAAGCGACATCTGTGTTGGTGACCGTGAGTCAACATTATAGGTAAAGAAGCTATTACCCTAGGAAGACAAGACTCCTCGTGGAATTAAAATTCTATAAGGATTTGACAACAACAACCAACACAGATGTCGCTGCTAAAATATGAAATCTCGATTTTTCAGTATTTTCAGGTATTTCAGTAACGACTCAAGTTAGTCTAAATTTTGTTTCAGGTTCTTAACAAGCATCAAACTCTAATTTACCAGACCCTGCATTTCTGCTGCTTCTCAAGATCCCATTGGTGAGAGAGATAAAATAAAATCGTTATGTACTTAATGTACTTAATATTTACCTGTATTTGTATTTAATTAATATTTTATGACGATTATACTTACTTACATTTCAAAAATTTCATATTCTAACTTATTTCACTCGAATTATGTTTTTAACTAACAAACATCTGAATATTTCATAGAGTTAAATTACAAGAGATTATAAAGAGATATACATATATAATTATTCGCTGATTAGGCTTTGTCTTGAAGGGTACTATCTAGTGTATTATTTGTCGTTAGAAAAGGGAGGCAGATAAATTTCTGAAAAATTGGTTCCTAAAGCACGGGGCAATGATTCAAATTTAAAAATTATAAAATGTTTCATTTTATAATGTCTTTTATGACACGCCTCGTATATTTACAGTTGTTTTGATAATATAATACCTTTTAACGATCAATTGTAACAATAACGTATCTGTCAAGCCTCAGTACTAAAACGATATATTAACTTACACTCGATGATTCCTTTACACCTTTTTATTGCGACAGACAACCACTTAGGCGTGTAATTGTGTATATCTACTAAATATTGATGTGAATATTATTTGACATACCTAGGTAGAAGTTTTGAAAAAAATAATTATACCTAATTTTTTTCCTTCATGATCATTACCTAGTAAATTTGCGAAAAAAATAGAAGACACCTTTTTTATTTAGATTAAATCAAACTAGCGAATACGTTTTAAAATGTCGGCTGTGAGAAAGACTAGAAAAACACTTTTTTGACACCCCCTTCAAGGAGTTGTTTATGTTCATTTGAAAAACGTCCCTAATTTTTTTACAAAGAATCACCCCTAATTTTTTTCGAAGTCATTCATTTTACACCTATACATATAACGAAAGCTTATTTTTACTTTTGGAGCAATTCAACAATTCCAGTTTCATAAAGATTATAAATAATTACCACAAAGATACCTACACTCAATGGGTATTTCGTTTTTGGATCACTACAACTTCCGTTACACAACTCCTTTAATAAATTACAAATTCTCGACTCCAAATTTACCAGCTTTTACAAAAAATATCGCTTTTTACATTGCCGTCAAGGTCAAGTGGGAATTCTAATTTTTCAGGAAGAGTTTCTCTTGGAACTGAAACGCATTATTATGAAGGAACTTATAATCGTATAATTTGAAATTAACAGTTGAATTACTTCACTGCATCTTGCTTATTTAATTTTTCCGGCGTAAAATAATGAATATGTAATCCTCATTTGATAAACTTTGCATTTGATAATAATAATACGTACTTACTCATTTTAAAACAGTAATGATGATATATCATGTGTTACGTTATAGAAGAACATTTGCCCCAAGCACGAACTTTTGTTCATTTACCATAAAAGTAATAATATAGACATCCTATGTATACTACGTTTCCTTCTTCATATAATAGTAATGTTAAAAAAAACAGAGTAAAACATGCAACCATGTCTCGGAGGTATTGAGCCATTGTTGTCTTTATAAATGCAAAAGGAACGTAGCACAATTTTAGAAATGTACGGTTTTCCTTATAAATAATCAATCGCAAGACAAGCTCCGGGCCCTATAAAGTCGTCTCGCTTCCGGGCATCAAATTCAGAATAAAAGTTTCCCGTGTATGGTTCATAAGATAACCATGAAGACGGTCTCGAATGCGGGAAGAAAAGCGAGTATTTGGATGTTTAATAGCTCATACAAGAGTTCTTACAACGTGGCTAGACCCTTCAAACATGCTTGATTGGATGTTTGGGTTTCAGCTGTAGAATAATGGGCGTTTAGGGTGACATTTCAGTCACGAATCCGCAGAATTTGTGACCAGAAGTAACTCCTTAATATAGACTACGGTATAAGGAACGATACCTGTTTTACTTTTTTAAAGTAAAACAAAAAAGTAAAAAAAAGTAGTCAAACATTAGAAGTTAGTCAATACCCTGTATAAACATTCTAACTATACAATAGGATACCACATTAAAAGTTAAGATAGGAACATTTAAAAGCGATCCTTATTGTATTTTTTTTACATCTTTAAAATTTAATAATACAGGGTGTACCAGCTCGATTTAGACAACGGTAAGGGCCGTGTAGGTCTCGTCAAGACGAAACGTTTTTTTTATTTGAAGTTTTTGGATTTGGACGTTCGTTGCGGAAATATGGCCTACTTCCGGTTTTTAGTTTTTTGGCTCCAGTTTCGGCATTTTTAGGTTCTCGCCCAAACTGAAACTAGTTTTGGAAACTCCTTAGCTTCAGTTACAACTTTCATATTGAAGTCAAGGTTCTATCTCTGTTGGATTCAAAATCTTAATTTTTCAATTTGATTCAATTTGAATTGATTCAAAGACTTAAAATTTAAAGTCTTGGGCATGTCGCTATTTTGAATCCAACAGAGATAGAACCTTGACTTCAATATGAAAGTTGTAACTGAAGCTAAGGAGTTTCCAAAACTAGTTTCAGTTTGGGCGAGAACCTAAAAATGCCGAAACTGGAGCCAAAAAACTAAAAACCGGAAGTCGGCCATATTTCCGCAACGAAGGTCCAAATCCAAAAACTTCAAATAAAAAAACGTTTCGTCTTGACGAAACCTACACGGCCCTTACCGTTGTCTATATCGAGCTGGTACACCCTGTATATGTGGTATCTCATTAAAAAAGTTTGCTATTCTACCTTGAAACAGTTAGGTCCTGAAAAAAATTGTGTACACCATTGTGTATATCGAATTTTTCACCAATTTTCCAGTTTAACTTTTTTTTTTGTATCTTTCATACTTCAGTAAATACAAGCTTGACGATGAAAAGTCAGACAAGCTGTTTAATGGGAGAAGGGTTGGGGATTTATTGGTCTATGTTAAATTAGTGATACTGCTTGAACACAATATTCTCATAAAATTCAGCAGATCAATAAGGGTTTCGTTTCTATACGGAACTAAAAAAAAGGTGTCAAAGAGGATTATTCTCATAGCCTAATATAAGCTTCCTAATCGCAAATAATGTCCTGCTATTTTTTTTTTCTCAAAACTATTGACATATTTTAACGTAGATATTTAAATACTTACTAATAATTGGCTTATTTATATTTTTTAAATAGCGTATTTTTATTTATTCCTTAATGCCACCTGCTACGTTTCATCTGAGAATCTTTACGAGAAATTCAATTAATCCTGAACGAAACGTAATTGCAGATTTGATAGAAAGTATAATTTACATTATAAAAAAGATCAGGTGTGTTATAAAAAAATTAATTTAGATTTGTATAAAACAAACTTATTTGGATATGAATTATTCAAGACGTTTTGTTCGTATGTCAGCATAATCTAGTTTCCTTGTGTTCAGAACAAAATAATTTCGACTCACCATTCAAATGCAGATTTCAGCCTGTCAACATCTTTGTGTTTCTGAAACTCAATCTGTCCGAGTGAAATTTCAAAGAGGAAAACAAAAGCAATTCCCATGAAAAATACATATACTGTCGTGCGTTGTGGATGACCAATAAGAAAAAGAAATTGCTCTTTCTGGTCATGGATTAAATTACATATAACTTATTATAAACACACAAATAATATTAAAATGAACAAAAGAAGAACTGTTGATTGATTTAGACGACTAAATTTGAAGGCTACTTTGTAGGTGAGGTGACCTTTAAACAAACTGAGGCTGAGCTTGCAATTTTATTATTTTATTGCATAATTGATAAATTAACTTAATCAACTTGATTGGCTGCAAGTAATGCTATTAGTACGTTTCCTCGGGGGTAGGAATGAGCAGTTTAGTTGTGATTTTTAATATGACATACGAATTTCTGAAACATTGCTTGATACACGATAGTTATTGCCGAGGTTATTGCATCGTGGCTTGATAGCGATATTATTGACCTAGCATATTTGAGTTCATTATTGACAAGACATAATAGGGCCGGTTGCACAAACGTAAATTAAAAATTTTCAGATAATTACTTATTTTAAAGTGCCCTGTATTATCAAAATATTGGTCTGATATTGCTGGAAATAAGTTTTACTCCCTTTAAGGAGAGTTAATTACCGATAAAAAATGTAAAATCATAAAATAGTATATTCGCCATATTAAAAAATTAGCAATTTAAAATGAGTATCTGGAAATTTTTTATTTACGTTCAATATTATTTACCGGTCAATAGTGTGACTTTGTATCATTCTTCAACGAGCGGAGAATCATACTTATCTATCACGAGGACGAACTTGAGCATTCATTGAAACGTCAAAGTTAATACATACCAGCCATTCTACGCCTGAAGAAGACGCAATTTTCTCTACGACTTCACGAGAAAACATCATACACATGCATACAGCTTTAAAGGTAATATATTAAATATTTAATAACAAACCGCATTATTAAGGCACGTCTGACTAATAATTTTGATTTTTGGTTAAGACTATTTGGCGTTCCACGACGTTCAACTCCACACTTGACTTCACTGCATGAATGGGCATCTATTATCTTCCGGCATTGGAAAAATACGTCATTATAAAACTGAAATCATCAGGATAATTCACGTTTTAGTCAATAGTTCTATGAAAGAAACTCAATTATTTATACCTCTACTGATCTGAGCTTACTGTTCTTACCTATGGGTTGTTTCAGCTAAGATGACCATGACGTCATTGAAAACAAAAATTCTTTTCTAGAGACAGGCAGAATTGTGGAGAACCACGGTCCTTGGGACGAAAATTAAAAAAGGAAACATTTTTGTCCCAAATACGTAGTACCTAGTATACGTACCTAATTTGGGACAGAGTGGTATGTATCTTAGGAGAGTAACTTTATACATATAATTTTTGATGCTTAACCAACAAGGTGATTACTTTTTCGATGTACTAAGCAGAGGACTTACGAGAAGGCACCTTCACAATCACATCATCAGAAGAAATTTCAAAATCGTCACTGCCATAAATACAAATATTGTTGGATCCGACCCAAAAACTTTTTTAAGACACTTTTTGTTATAAAATATCACCTTCAACTGTTATAATCTACTATCATAGTAAGGATTGCTTTTCTTCCCTTTAATCTGAATATATGAACAATATCATTTGTTATACAAACCTCCCAAGGTATCCAACTAGTGCAATGCTACATTTCAGTCAGAATATACAGGGTGTATCTCTAATATTGCGAAAAAAATTAAAGACAGATTTTTTGATCAAAAATAAATAAAAAATTTCTTTTAACGTTTGTTCGGAAATGCACCATTTATAAGATACAGGGTGTAAAAAAAAGAGAAACATTCCAGTTTTTTGAAGATATCTGGGGAACTCTTTGAGATATGAAACTCAGTTTTGTACATATCATATCATTGATACAAGCTACTTTTCTAATACCGATTTACTTTTTTTCATGTGCCATTGATATCTTAGGATTGAGCGAAGTTTTTTGCCTTTCATTTTCCGACACATGTTTTCAAACATCCAAAGCGAGTATCTACGAAAGGCTCACTTTAGCAATTATGAGCAAAAGTACCTTTTTTATGTAGAAAATATTGGCTGTTAAAATTCCCTTTCAAAATATCACTTTTCTCAGTGTCGTAGATATTGGGGCAAAAACCCCACGTAACCCTAAAATTTTCGCCAATTTTCGCCACTGGCATACGAAAAAAAAATTAGTTAAAAGTTTGCTATAATATCAATGATAGATATCTCTACAAAAGCTGAGTTCTGTATTTCAAACGGTTCCTGAGATGTCTTAAAAAAACTGGAAAAATAATTTTTTCCCACCCTGTATATCTCAAAAACGGTGCATTTTCGGACACGCGTTAATAGAAAATGTTTTGTTTATTTTCGACCAAAGAATCTGATGTCTTAATTTTTTTGCAATATTATAGTAGGGTGTATCTACATCTACACCCTGTCTATTAAATGTCAAGGTAAAGGAACCTAAGAATCGAGAAAATACATACCTTTTTTTTTGCATTTAACAGCTTTAGTTATAGATATAAACAATAAGCGGTGTACCTTTAGAGGAAGAAACTTTAATGTTTCCGCCTTAAAATTATTCAGACACTTGAAACATTTTTGTGTGAAGAATATGTAAGCCGCTTATTACAATTACGCCGGCAGATCGAAGTTATATTATAAGTTGTAAGGAGTATAAACTTCAGGATTTTTGTAAAAAATTTATAGGTAACACTATGGAACAATAGTGTCCCGAGGTACGAACTGTCTCAAGGTACGTGGTTCTCCCCAACTCAGTTTAAAGGTTCGGTTAGGTAATGAATGTTAATCAAAATAAAACTGATAAATCTTTCACTATTGAAATACATATAACATAAGACAAATAACAAGCTATCATCGCTTAACCACTGACATTAAAATTTTCTCGGAATAAGACGCTGACATTCATAAATTAGGTTGAAAGTCATATTTTGACTGTCTAAAAATGTTCTCAACGGTGTTTTATATAGTATAGTCGTGATTTCATATACATGGTTGGCAACATCTCATTGGAAAAAGTAATTAAGGAAACAATGTTAATACTTTTTTGATACAAGTCAATATAAGTTAATAGTTTGTTAATACCTTATGAAATGAATAAAATATAACTCAAAAAAACCTTTCAAGGAACATCTTTAAATTTAAGACAAAAGGTATTTACAATAAATTAAGTTATATCGGGATATTGACTAAAACCATCATAGAATTTAACGACACGCCACATCGTTGCCATGCATAGGTAAAAAGTGTTTCACCTTTTATTTTCTTAATATGACACTTGGGTAGGAACCTACTCAATCAATAACCACTGGGGAAATATATTTACGCTACATAAATATATCATCCACCAGTTTTGAAACATCTAGTACATGAAGTCGCTGTGGTATATTTAGGAGATAGGTACCTACATATAATATCGTAGCTTACAGAGGGGCATAAATATCGTCTAAGAATATTAAACATTATCCTGTAACGTGCAGGAACAGAGCGGTTTCCAACATATGGAAAGACACGAGTAGTGTCAAAATAAAATAAAATAGCTCCATATAAAAGCTATTAATAGAAAGTGGATACTTCAAGTATAAAATATGATCCACAATGGAATTATGTAGCTTAAAAAACAAAAATACACTACAGGTGTAAATTATATGGTATATTATTCCCTATAGATGTTCTAATATTATTATATCTTTTAATATTTATTTAATTGGTCAAAATACCGCACGTCATTAACTTCTAAAAATTTTCTACTTCTTCTGCGAAGGGCGCCCGTTACTTTTCCGATTTTCCGACGAAAGCTATAAGAATCGATAAAAAACCTATGGAGAACTTGCATGACTATGCTTTTGGATGAATAAGTTTATAAATGTTTCATTTATTTAAAACAGTAGAGTAAAAACAAACGAGAATAAGATCATTTATTACTGCATGAAGGCTACAATGATATGATGCATGTGATTGAAATGAGATTTTGATTTTAACAATAGGAAACAAGAAACGCTTAGGTAGACCGAAACCATACTGTAATAAAGATAAGTTTATGCGTGAATGATCATCACTGGCCGAATAGTTGTGGAAAGCGGTGCCGTGATTTTTCAAATAAACAGGAAGCTTCTTTGGTGGTCTCATTTAGATCCCCTCCCTGCGGCGATTGTTGCGGTAATTAAAACCGCCAATTGGAGATGAATAACTGAAGTGTCATATTGAGTGTTTCTCTCGCTTCAATTGAATTGATTTTTTATCTACATAATTACATATCGTTAATTTATTCGCTCTTGAATATGATCGAATTCCTAAAAGTATTTATCTTTCATTAATTATTCAAGTTAAACTATATGCTCAAGTATTTTTCACAACTGAAAGACAAACAAAGTTCAGAGGATTGAACTCCACCAGTATCAGAACTCTACTTATCACTATCATAACTGTACATATATGTACATCACTATATTTAATAAATATGCAGACGAGCTTGACAAAGAGAGAAAAAAGTGATTCATGACAAACTTCATCCAACCAAGCATGAAACTAACTTCATAAAACTAAAATTAGCAAACCTGCTTGTAGCTACCAAAACTTAGTCTTGATTCTGGATTTTGTCAAAGATATGAAAGATCATTAAGCCTATGACTGACAAGATGACTATAACAGCCAGTATTATAAAGCTTCATTAAGTTAACGGGCAGATTTCTAATACCATTTTTAAAGCTAATATCGACGCCAAATAACTTTTATCAACATTTTTGTAATTCCTAATCATACCAAGAATCACTAAATTGCTACCTTTTCCACCTACGGTCGATATCTTTTCTAAAAACTGACCCAGAAATATGCCCGTTAACTTAACGAGCTTTTATAATACTGGCTGTTAGAGAATTAGTATTAAATGCATTATTCATGAGGATGAATTCCAGATATAAACCTATTCACCATAAGAATACGAGTCTCACCTATGATTCTAGAATATTTCTACCACCCCAGACCAGACAAGCATAAATCACCTGCCTGAGAAAGGGTCTTCAGTCTTGAAACCTAAGTGAACCGGTGTATAAAATAAATACATACTGGAAATAAATTATGCTATAAATGTGTTTACAAATCAATTATAAGTATGTACTGCTTTATGTTAAATAAGTAAATAGTGTTAAAGAATAAATAAACAATTAAATAAATAATGAATGTGTATAATATAGTATGAAAATAAATTTAAGTAGGTACTTATTTAATAAATAACTAACTGTCTGAGTCTGGGATTACTTTATATGTACATGCACGAACCTATTAACGTAAGCTTGTCTCAATACAAAATGATAACCAAGAAAAATTAGAACTCAGAATACGATTTCAAACTCACAAAAATGTTAACTATACACCGTGTTTTATATTAAGTCGGCACTATTGCTAACTTCGTTATTATTTAACCTAGAAAGTCGGTTAAATTAGCAAACTAGTAGTATTTTTGCCGCTGAATAAAATAGCGAAAGCAGAAAAACAATTGAACATCGCGTTTTCGAGATATTTAAAAAAATGTAATTTTTTTAATGGAACACCCTGTATATTTTTAGATGGATCGATTGAAAATTTTTTTCTAAAGGGAAAAGTCTTTATACACTATGACCCTAAAATAATAAATTCATTAATTATTCATTATTTTATTACTCCCAAAGTAGGCTGCGACAATTATTGTAATTTAGTGTACCTACGTAATGTAAGGTAAAAAAATTATGTCGTCCTCAATAGTGTATTTTTCAATAAAAAAATACACTAAAAATAAGAGTTGTTACCTTGTAAAGGTTTTAATTTTACATAAACAAATAACAGAACTTGTCTGTGTGTAAAATTTTATTATTTTAGGATCATAGTGCATAGAGACTTTTTCCTTTAAAAAAATTTTTGCAACCGATCCATCTAAAAATATACAGGGTGTTCCATAAAAAATATCAATTTTTTTAAATATATCGAAAACGCGATGTTCAATTGTTTTCCTGTTTTCATCGTTTTATTCAGGAGAAAAAATACTACTAGTTTGCTAATTTAACCGACTTTCTAGCTCAAATAATTACGAAGTTAGCAATAGTGCCGACTTAATTTAAAACACGGACAAGTTCTGTTATTTGTTTATTTAAAATTAAATCCTTTTCAATATAACAACTCCTTTTTTTGTGTATTTTTTTATTGAATAATACACTATTGAGGACGATATATTTTTTACCTTACATTACGTAGGTAGGTACACTAAATTACATTAATTGTCGCAGCCTACTTTGGGAGTAATAAAATAATGAATAATTAATGAATGTATTATTTTAGGATCATAGTGCATAAAAACTTTTTCCTTTAAAAAAAATTTGCAACCGATCCATCCAAAAATATATAGGGTGTTCCATTAAAAAAGTTACATTTTTTTAAATATCTCGAAATCGCGATGTTCAATTGTTTTTTTGTTTTCGCCATTTTATTCAGGAGAAAAAATACTACTAGTTTGCTAATTTAACCGACTTTCTAGGTTAAATAATAACGAAGTTAGCAATAGTGCCGACTTAATATAAAACACGGTGTATAGTGTTTGGACAGCTCTAGAAAAATAAATTACAAACAATTTTCAAAATAAAATCCAACATATTAAAAGTACGCATTTAAAAACTGGAATAGCAAAGTTTCCCACAGTTTCCGGATTATTTCAGTCTCTCTTCCCAGACATCAGTTTGTTTCATGTAAAACTAAATCCCACAGAAACTGAAATATAACCTACTTGTTTCAATTGAGTGACTTGAACTTCAGAGAAAAAATCCAAGTAAATCCGGGAGTTATGAGTCGCGTTTTCATTTTGTCCTTTCAAAATTCAGTAAAGGAAAAGCACTATTTCATGCAAATAGCAAAAAGTTGTCTCGCAGTCAGATAGTGTGACACGGAGCGAAGTTTCAGTAAAGTAAAACAAAAATGGATATTTTTTGATGGAATAAGTAGCTAGGTACGTAATAAAATTCAACAACTAGGTACCTACTATACTTTTTGCGACTATGAGCCAACACCATTTTAAATGTCCTTTAAGATGAAAAATTGCGAAAGCTCCTTGATGCTCTTTATGTTCCTTGTGTAAGGGGTGTCTTGGTGGTCTAGTGCTATATAGTCTTTTGCTCGGTCTTTTGCTACCGACGTAATGATCCTTATAAAAGAAGAGCGTGTTATTAAATGTCAACAAAGTCCTTTAAGTAAGCCTAGATAGAGCCAACTATGTGATTACCACGATGAAGGGCTAAGAAATATGTAGCTTGCAGTCACGAAATTTTAAAAATGTTAAAAAAAAGATTCACAGGATTCAAAAATATTCACTGCCTTAGTCCAAGCTATTGTTGGCAAAATGAATACGACTATGAATGTTTTTGAATTCAATTGAATTGGAAGTTTGAATAGATTGAAAACAGAGAATCAAAGCAGCATCAGCATTCGTTCATTCAGATCCATGTTCGTTCGTGTGATAAGATTGAAACGATTTAATTACTAGGTAAGTTGTGGGAGCATGGATTTATGTTCTGTCGAGCATTAACGATGATATGAAGAAAACAGTGTAGTGTGGAACTAACTTACAAAGTATAGTTTATTATGTGTTGACGTCACTCACAACATCAATCGATGGAAGAAGTGAGATATACAAGCAGGTGAGTCTTTAATAATGGCACATTTCCTCAACGGTACATTAGGGGATAATTCTTGCAGCACAGGGAAAATAGTAAAAGAAAGCATTTCCTTTAAATTGACCGAGATAAAAACATGTTAAGTACATTCAGAACATACAAGGTATAGTTCATTATGTGTTTTGACGTCACTCACAACACCAATCGATGAAAGAAGAGAAATTTACAGTGTGAGTCCTTAATAATGGCACATTTTCTCAAGAGTATGTTGGGTGGTAATTTGTTCAGTACAGGAAAAATAGTAAAATAAAATAATATCTTATAAACTGATCGAGATAAGAAGAGGTTTAATTTGAGAGCTCAACTTCTTTAGTATTGAAAGTTTTAATTAATTTGTTTCCTTAAAATAAAGACTAAGGTATCTTCTTTTACATACCAGAAAAAAATTCTAAAAGCACGCTTTAAATTGATAGGAATGAAATTAACATCAGTTTTCTGACCAATGAAAAAAACTGAAATAAATAAATTGCATTCATATACCTTTAATGAACCGTGCTTTTGAAAATAAAATTCTGTGATATTGGAAAGAAGAGCCAAGCAAACAAATTCTCGAAAATTGTCAATATTAAATATGTTGAGTTCTCAACTTTACCTCTTCATATTATCTCGGTCAATTAGAAGAAATATTTTTTTTACTATTTTTCATGTGCTGCATGAATTGCCCCCTACATGAAAACTGTTTTTTGCCCCCTACATGCAAACCGTTTATGTTTTAAATGCTCACTTTAAACGCTCACTTTAAACTGTGCAGGCAATTTTAATTCGATTTTCTCCAGACAATATGAAAATGTAATAATATACAGGATGATCCCGAAATGGCGGACACGGACAGCACCACAGCATCCATTGTGGATTAAAGATTCTAAGTTCATTTACTTTTTTCTCCAGTATGGCTCCCTTAAGAAGATATGACCACTGTTGTAGAAAATAAAGTCACAACACTGCACTGGACACCCTTCTTCAGGCAGAAAAGTAATGTGTAAAAGGTCTACAATACCCAGATAGATGTTACCATGGAAACATATGAAATGTAAACACAACAAAGCTTAAAACAATAATCGTTGCGCGGATACATAGTCGCGATAATATTATTCAAAATCTCGAATTCGAACAATGATGCCACATTGAAAAATTTTGTTGAACTTAGGGAATAGGTGAACTTTGAATGCCTGTAATTTCGTTCCCGATAATAAAAACAATAAAAAATATACACTATCGTAATAGTGATGTCAAATCATGTGGTTTGCCAGTGGAGGTTGTTTAAATTTGACCGCTATTTCGATTTAAATTTTAAAAAAAGGACACCCTATATCTCGGTAACGAAGCCGAGGAAATCATTTTTGTTTTAAATTTACAGTCTTTCTGAACATCCTCTACAACACCCTGTACACCGTGTCTGCCATTTCGGGATCACCCTGTAACGGTTCTTTTGATACCGTTACATTAATTATTAAATAAATTAAGTTTATTCATTTTCCCTGTAGGTGGGACTAGATATTTCTGGAGCACACTGTAGGTACGTTGCCTTCATAGGTTGCGTTAACACCGAGCGAGGGCGACACTACCGTTCGTACTTCCCGAGTCGCGCTTCGCTTCATTTCGTGGTACCTGCAGGGAGGGGAATAATTAATATAAGGTAGAGCACGGTCATGGATGGTTGATTCCTGTTAAAAACATTTTTTAAACAACCACCTAAACATAATGTCTCGCAGATAAAAGCAACCCTCACCCACTCGGCAGGGAGTTCGACCCTTTTCATGGATGCCTTTCTCCAAACCAAGCACCATCAAGACCGATAACAGCTAGAGGATGACCGGCTAGCGCTAGCAACGGTACCAGCACCAGCACCAGGAAGATTCCCCGGCAGCGCCGTTTCATACACCCACGGCATGACTAGCACTACCACCAGCACTTTCACTGTCCATGGCACATCCCCGGGAAGTCGTGTTGAACACTTTTGAGGCAGGCACCATCACCACCTGCTTTACAAAGATAAGTGGTTCAGTTCTTCACTGGTATACCTAGCCTGGTTGCTATTTTCATTTTTCAAATAATTGCTTTTTAATTTCACCTCCAGGGCTCTAGTGCCTCATTATGCCATAATTTTTGCAGTTTGTTTTTCATCATTTAATAAAGCAATTTTTTTTCTATTATTAATATCGCCCCCACACGTCATCGTGTGAGTTTCAAATTTCAATATAATTTTGCTTGTGCGTAGCCATTTTCATAATCATTTCATAATTTCTGTGATTTGATATTTCATTTGATATATTTTATTGTTAACTATGTACATACCTGTGATACCATCATTTATAATTCACCAATAATTGCAATTTCTCCCTTTTGTGATATTTAAATTAATTCCATTTAATTGATGTATTTTTGTGATATTTAATCTATTAATTATTATTATCTATTTTACTGTCTATTTATATTTACTACTATAATAAAAACTGTTAAAACTTGCTTGTGAATTTTCTTCTGCCTGTGACGTTGTTCATTTGTGTGCATTGCCATAAAAACAGCGAATTTTTTATTTTGAGCTAGCTGGCTGCTAAATAGCATTCCTAACCTCCCCGAAAATTGCTCGGGGTGGAACGGAAGGTTATAACCCTGTATACAGGGTTTCACATTTAAAAAAATACATTTTCTGGACTATCTCACGAAGTCGACTTTCAATTGTTTCTGTCTTCACCACTGTAATATCAGGCGAAAACTCTTCCCTTTGGCTAATTTAACCGACCTAGTAGCTCCAATAATAACGAGGCTAGCAATGATTAACAGAAAAAACTGAAAATCGCAGATATTTCATCACCAATTTATCACCAATTACTTCATGCCCATGGAAACTTTTGATCACTGATGTAAACAGTTGAATAACATATTTCAATTACAGCAGTTTAAGCGAGGGCTGATTTCCATATGATCCGTGCGGGGTCCTTTGAAAAAAAAGTCTTTTGAAGAGGGTTATTCACGGTTATTAGTGACTTGTATGTCACTACGTGTATAGTAAGTGCGACACGGTAAAAGTACCCTACATAATTTAAACACTTTTAGAATTATTTAAGACTATTATTCTTTCGTAAGGTACATATCACTCAAGTATTGCAGTTAATCAGCCATTGTGATCCCTAGATAAGTATACGTAAGTATAGTAAGGATAATAATGAAAAGTCATTTAGCAACTTCAGTAAAATAATGAAGAGAAATTGCATTATATTAATTACGTTCCCCACGGGGGGATTTTCCAAGTCCCAACAATTTATTACTACTAGATATCTCAATTCGGAATATTGATGACCTCTATTAACTGTGTCATATGATTAAGTAAGAACAGACCTCCAACTAACATAAAAACAGACTAAATTGTGATCTGATCACATTTTCATTTTATGCAATGATAATATTATAATAAAGAGAAATTTTGTTTTCAAAAAAGTTATCTTTCGTGATTAATTCGGTAGTAAATTAACATTACAAAAATCTTTATTTCTTTTTTGACAGTTGGAATAATAATAAATAGTATTTCCAGATGGAATAATATTCCGTAGAATCAGAAAGTATTATTTGTAACTAATTGATGTGTGTAGGCTTTTACATGGTCCTTGGAGATTTGCTTCTCCGAGCAAATCTCTTTCCGCGGCAAACAGTCCGGAATCACTTATGATTTCAATTATTTAATTCTGTTCTACTTTCATTTATTTAAAAAATGAATTTTCATCCAGTTATAGTCATATCGATTCATTACACATATGGTAGTGATATACGAAAATGGAAATAGAATCAAACAAAACCGAATATAATATTATTACACGACATGAGGCAAAATATTTAGAATTTCTAAGGTGTACATTGTAACGCAAGATGAAGTTTTCGCTGAGCTAAAAAAAGAGAGATTTCCTCTAAGGATTTTCATCGAGGGAAAATCAATTTGTCTGATGAAATATAAACATCTAAAGGAATGGAAACAGATTAGAAGGAATAGAGAAAACGTGAGTTGAAGAAACAACAATGCCAAAGTTCATTTCACACATGCACTGCAAAAGAAATCATTTAAGGCGTGCCATTATCAGGCAACGCTTCTTTTATGATGAGGCACTTCGCGTACTTGACATAATCGCAGGTGATATAAAATCTCATATAAGTCATTAATTATTATCAATTTATATAAAATTTATAACAGTCAAAATGACCGACCAAATCAAAACTTTTTCTCGAGTATTTTCACTATTTGAAGAGGCATTCAAGACAGATACCTTTTAAACAGATAAAGACTTGCAGCAGTATTTTTTGTGAGACTGTGTTATAGGTATAACCCTATCGCTTCAAAAAATTATTTATGTATAATGATGTTATACCAGCAGGTTTTTCATTATCGGACGCAACATGGGAATTTCAACGGTGAAAACTTTAAATTTAAATTGGCCACCCTATATGTTTTAGAGAGAAATAAATTGTATACAGCAACAGAAGCAGCTCTTCAATATAAATCAATTTATAATTTATCTCTGAAACATACAGAGTTTTTTCCATTGGTGTGTCAGGCAATGAAATACCGTGTGTAAAATTTTCCGCAACTAGATTGAAAGGAAATAATAATTTAAAGGTGAGTTATTAATTTTTGAAACTTTTAGATCATAATTTCTCGAGAACTGCTCATATACAAACTTAACAAACAAGAAGGTGTGAGAAAGGTAATTAAACTTCTTAATGATGTATCAAAATATGTATATAGACTTTACGTTTAAAGACTTTATTAAGGGTAAATGTAGGGTAAATACAGATAAGCTTAAGGGTTGAATTTCAGGCAAATATTATATGAAATACTTTACCTCTTTGGATGTTAAAATAAGTAATGTACTAGCGACTTTTTTGACTTATTGAGTCATTATTGGAGAATCCTGGATAAAACTATATTTTGAATGCAGGGTGAGTCATCTTCCATCAAAAGGGAAACCTCGTTACACCTAAGCCATTAAACATAGGATGTTTAACGGCTTAACAGGATGTTATTTTTTGTTTATAACTCATAAACTTCTTGTTAATGAAGTCAACAGTGAAAACTATTTTTTTCAACTCTCCTATAAAATGTGAAAATGTAATAATATTCAGGGTGTTCCAGAAGGCATGGATCAAACGATCAAACCACCAATTGTAGAGGGGGTCATTTATTGGAATAAAAAAAAAATTTTTTGTTTACGGTTTCCCAGTTATTTTCCATTTTAAGATTTTTGAAAAAATTGTTACATTCAATAAGAATACAAAATTCCTTTGTATATAAACTTTTACGCTATAAATGTTTCAAAATAACGTCTTATCCTATTTCCTATTTGCTTCCTATTACTTAAAATTAAAATTTTCCAAAGTTAGTTGAAAATATTCAATTTTGAAAGTTTTCATCCTATGGTAATATGAACAATAATACATACGAAATGGGTATCGATTACGTTTATTTACTTAAACGTTTATTTACTTAAATAAAGCCATACAGCAATATTGGGCCATCCTGTATACCTGAAAATAAGTTTACAAACTGCACTTTGACCTCCCGTTTGCGGTGTTTTTTAGTTCATTGCGATATATTTATTAATAGTGTAGGTGTAATCGAGTTTACATCTTGGGTGACTCACATCTTAGGTGACAACGGTATCTGATCTTACAGGAGTTTTCAAAGAAGAATCAAATTTACATTATTTATTACTTAGAAATAAAAAAAATAAAAAAGGGATTGAAAGAGTAAATTTTAGGGTTGAAAATATTTATGTATAGCTATAAAATCACAAATGGTTTTATTTTCAGATGTATATATTTCGGGTCAGCTTGTACAAATTCACACATTTATGGTAAAACGCATAATAAATTTCACTCATCATTCTTGATAAATAACAAAATAAGGGCAAATATAGGAATGAATAATAATGAAATTGGTCATGAAATAAACCTAAAATGAAAACCCATTATATGGAGATATTTAGTAAAATTAGTGACTCCTAGGTCACCATTCTGTATCCATTTATAGTGTCAGTGCCACTAATGTATTCATGACAAAGCTTAATAGCCATCAAAACACAATGTGATTACCTATCTGTTATAACATGCATCTGGCAGGTAATCAATATGACCAACTTAGAGCAAGGAAAAACATATTATAAGTAAACCGCTTGGACTGAAAGTAACTATCGATTTTCAGAAATAGCTGGGAAAATAAAATTCTAAGCGATAAAATCTGCTAAATAATGATCTAGTGGAACTAGAGTCAGAATATACACACCCACTTACATTATAATCTTCACAAACACATTATCTACTCACACAAGCCCATATATAACAAGGTGACATTCTCCCAAAGGCATTCAAAATCAATCCACGTTTACCATAGCGCCGTGGCTAACAGGTAGAGTAATTGGAAGTAATAGAGTCTCTAGATAGTTAATTATTTTTACAGTTCCAAGTCACGCATTCAGTTTTTTCAATCCACTCAAGTTTGAAACAACATACGTGTAAAAGAACTAACTGCGAATTTTTGTTCAAAATTAGACTGGCGCCAATAATAACAGGCAAAGAGACGGGTGAGAATTGTTTTCCAATAATTTTTTTAATTTTTTTTATATAATTATCATATTTTATAATGATTAATAAAATCATATCAAAAGACGCTTAAAATGGCCTACATGAACGAATGAATTTCATCACTTTATTTTAGCATATTATACAATGAAGGATTATTCAAATTCCACCAATTTGCTGTCATCGCATTAACACATAATTTACGCATGAGCTCGTTTTCGTTTCAAATTCAAAAATCTACATTTATGGTAAAATTAGTGTATTTTAGTTAATAAACCGGAGCCATTAGTGGCAAGCTCGTAATCTCAAGGACACAACACGCGTTTTCATTATTAAGCCCTTAAACCATGCCTTAAACGGATCAAGTATAATTTCCTGAGTCAGTATAATTATTCGTTCTTAAATAATTTTGCATAGGGGGGTTCGAAAAAATGTCCAATTAGAAAGGTTCTGATTAAAAGATATATTTTTTTTTATTCAAGTTAAATGCACTCAAGAGTCAGTGTGCACTCAGAAAAACAAGTACGCGAATTTCTGATTATTAATTATTAATTAACGTTTGTCAGTTAATATGCGTGAATAAATCATGCTAGTGCTTGCCCGAGTGAAGGGCTCGTCAGAACAAAACAATGCAACAGACTGCGACTAGACACCTAGGGAAACGCGACTATATCCGCTCGCGCTGAGAAATCTCGTCCTAACACCTTATTTATCTTACAACGTGTTATGTGTTATGAACTTATGACTTATTGTGAACTGTAAATAAATTAGCGTGTTGCAAATTAGACTAACATTTGCATTCGTTCGCATTGCCGGAGAAATTTCGTAGTGTGAATGAGTGCGAGATCTCCCTCAAAAAATTTGTTCGGTATAATGCGAATGAGTGCGAACGTTCACCAGATGAATGACCGGACTCTACATGCACATTTTTCTAAGTTTTAATTTGATGTTATAAGTTAAATTATACTGCGGTTCCGAATTGGAAGAGACCACAGGAGAGCTGCGGGAAATAAACGTAAGGGGAAAGCAGATGTCAGTGGCGCACGACTTGCCAGTTCTTCTTCTGAATTCTAAAAACAAAGTCGACCTCCAATGATCTTGAACCGTTTATAAAAGTTTTTTCGGGCGTCGGATTTCCCCCTCCAACTTTTCTCCGAAACTTGTTTTCATACAGAATGATCAATTAAAATGGGACACCTATATTTTATGTGCATCTGAATAAGCGTAATATGCATACAGGGTGATTCATGAGTGCGACCTTACATAGACCAATGGTGATTAGCGGACTTCAAGGCGGGTCGAAAACCACAAAAGATTTTTTTTTTTCGTGATTGGTTACAAAGTTACAGGGTGTTTTATGCCTCAGGTACAAAACTTTGATAGGCGATATTTCTGAAACGGCTGAAGATATTTTGTCGAAATTTACTAGGAATGGTGCATTCCGGAAACTCATCAAAACCGCATTCTGAGTTAATTAAAAATCCAGGACCGGACTTGAAATTTTTTGCCCCCATGGTCTTTGTTGAAAAAGTTAATTTTCTGACGATGTTTCTGAAAAACTGTCATCGAATTTGAAAAGATAAGAAAAAACTCTATAGAAATCATTCCTCAATTTGAACGGCACACCCAAACCGTCTCGAAAAAAAAAAGTCAAAGTAAAACTTTTCTGTAAATTATCGTTTTCGAGCAGACATATTTTACTTAATGTTCGTCTGAATTCCTTCAAATTTATTTTTTGACTTGTTTCTGTGGGAAAAATGTGAGTGTAAATTAAATGTTATCAATATTAATGTTATAAACGGTTCTCAAAATGTCCTTTACCAACTTCAATACATTTCCTGCAGCGTTTCCATAAATTTTGGTTTGCTTTTTGAATTATTTGCCTGTTGTTTCTAATTTCATCAGCAACTACCAGTATTCGCGTCCTGAGCTCCTCTCTGGTACTTACTTCCGTTTTTTAGACTTCCTGCTTCATATGGCCCCATGGGTAATAGTCTAAAACAGTGAGGTTGGGGGACCTAGGTGGTCAGGAATGAGGGCCGCCGCGCCGGAACCAACGCTTGGGGTACTCATTGTGGAGATGCTCTCTGACTTGTCGAGAAAATGTGGTGGTGCCCCATCTTGCTAGAAGGAAAAAGCACGCCTGTTCACGTTCGCCTCTGCAAGCAAGCCGGACAAAATGACTTGTAGGAAAAGTAAATAAATTTCCCCCGTGAGCCGCCCAGCAAAAAAATGGGATCCTATTAGGGTATAATTTGCAATGCCACACTACACATTTATAGAAAATCTGTTGCGAGTTCTTCTGAACAACAGAGCGCCGATTTTCATATGCCCATAGGTGGGAGTTTTTTTTATTCGTTACACCATCCCGCGTGAACTGAGCTTCATCAGTAAACAAAGTTCTACGCAGTCCATTCAATAGAACTTCATTGAATGGTTGAAGCCTCTGTACGCTTTGTACGTGACAGGGATGCATCCGCGCTCCTCTTTTTTTTCAAGGTTCCCGATACTCTTGATTGAGAAATGCCCATTCTTCGCGTAATTGTACTTGAATTTACTGCCACCATCTCCACGATGTTTTGATGGTTCAGATTTTCCAATTGAGGTTCAGCATTCCTTTGAACTTAGGGAAATATGCCGTGGTTTCGAGAAAATTGGAAAACAGACGCGAAACGTTACATGGGCCGGTGTTCTTCGACTGTGATCTTCTATGGTATTCTCTCGCAGCTGCTCTTGAATTTCCATTGCAGAAACCATACACAAACATAATATCTGCGTATTCGTTATTAGAGAAATGATTTGTGATTATTAGTGAAATCTGAAAAATTTTACAGTTGACACCTGATTTCCCAGTAATAAAGCTTAGCCTTCTGTCAAACTTTTTTCCACAGAAACAAGTCAAAAAATAAATTTGAAGGAATTCAGACGAACATTAAGTAAAATATGTTTGCTCGAAAACGATAATTTACTGAGAAGTTTTACTTTGACATTTTTTTTTCGAGACGGTTTGGGTGTGCCGTTCAAATTGAGGACTGATTTCTATAGAGTTTTTTCTTATCTTTTCAAATTAGATGACAGTTTTTCAGAAACATCGTCAGAAAATTGACTTTTTCAACAAAGACCATGGGGGCAAAAAATTTCAAGTCCGGTCCTGGATTTTTAATTAACTCAGAATGCGGTTTTGATGAGTTTCCGGAATGCACCATTCCTAGTAAATTTCGACACAATATCTTCAGCCGTTTCAGAAATATCGCCTATCAAAGTTTCGTACCTGAGACATAAAACACCCTGTAACTTCGTAACCAATCACGAAAAAAAAAATTCTTTTGTGGTTTTCGACCCGCCTTGAAGTCCGCTTATCACCATTGGTCTATGTAAGGTCACTCATGAATCACCCTGTATATGTTTTTGTGATCGTCAATGCTCCCGAAATTCATTAAAAAAATTCTGCGCCACAAGACAATTTCATTTTCAATTTACTTTTTCGTTTTCTTTTCTGGTAGGTAGCGGATGTTCATTTCGCGTTAAGTACGGATTAGTACTTGACGAGATATCTTCGGCAGACTTTCATCGTTGTTGCAACTGAATGGGTTTTGAAGTGAGAATTTCATTCCTAAAAAATGCAGCATGAAAATTTTGACGAATAGTCAAAGTTAATCATCGAGTATGATTATTTTCCAACCAGAAGTTACAGCTTTATTTCGTTTCTCAATACCGGAATTATTGATAACTCTGAAGACTGTAGAAACAGCAGCACTAATACTGGTTATGCACTAGAATTTTCTGAGAATTCCTTTTAATCCAAAGCCAGAAAAAAAAACTTAGGTATTTTACGAGACTAGCTATTGGTTGAAACTATTATCCTACACCTATAAAAATATATCCAGCTATTCCAAAATTATGTAACACTACCGCATCACTTAAAACTTTGGAACATGAAAAGAAGCAAGCAAGAAGGCAATTTACGCGTAATGAAATTTTCATAGCTAAAGACACAAGCCTGGTCCCGCCTATGGCAATGTAATCACACTGCTCATTTTTAGTTGCCAATGTTTAATTGATCGTTCGATTTCGGTCAAAAAATCCATAAAGAGAAGCACGAAGCAGATAAGAAGATGGATTTTCCTGGTGATTCAGATAAAGCTATTAAATCGAGTTTCGAACATATTTAAATACGACTTCTTTGAGTCACCACAGCATAAATAAATTTTAATTCAAATCTGATAAGGTCTTTTTGAAAACAAAGGGACCAATAACTGCAAATAAAACTATATCACACTAAATCACCAAAATCATTCCAAAAATTGTGTACATAAAATTCAATTTACAAGTAGTATTACCCGATTCATGTGCATGATGGTCCTCAAGAAGAATGTTTTTAATTTCTCTGGATTCAAAGATGAGTCGATTCAGAAACACCGCCGTTGGTCGTTTATAGTAATATAGATATAGTTAGACTAAACACACATTACAATCTATAGATGCAGACAACAGAGATTTTAGTTGAACCTTCGTGACAGTTCCCAGGACACCCAAGAAAATGTTTAGTAACAGCATGAGTACACATAACAGTACCTGTCCTGTCATCGAATAGGTCAAATTACTATAAAGACATTACTTAGTTCAATTACTGCAAAGTAAAATAGGTGCACGCTCCTCACCTAATGAGATAAAATAGAAACTCCGTTATATTCCTGACAGTTTTCATTTCAGACTATCAAAATCAAAAACTAATGAAATAGGTACATAGTACCTATCTACTTAATGCTGCAATCTTAAAGATCTCTTCTCATGTAACACACTCGACTCTCATAATATATAAGTAATATGCGTGAAATTGTGAAAAATCGAGCACCATTAATTTGATATTGATGGACTATTATTATTATAAGTATATAGGTACATGCGAAAACTGTAAAAATAGACTTTAATAATACTTAGGTAAATATTGCAATAACTGTTCTTCAGTATAGGATGAACTAGTCATCCAACACGAACGGGTCAAAATATGTGGGTTACTTGCAATGAACGTCATGTGAGTAAGTGGGTACAATAAAAACAGTTAATTACATCATCAGAATGGCTTTAAAATCCAGTTGAGAAACAATACCACTGAAAAGTAAGGCAAGACAATGATCGATAAATAAATAAGTAATTGTCACAAAAGCTAATACTAGCAGTGTATTATCTGTATAGCGAAGAATCTTAGTAATTACCTATTCTAGTGCCAAGTATAAGAACTATGTAGTAGGTAATAAAAGATAATAGATACTTTAAAAAAATCCCAGAATAGGTCAAACTTGGTTTTCAGTTGATTACTTTCCAAGGATAATGTTAATTATTCAAATGGTATTGACTTTTTCAGTTTGAATTATCACTCTCGATAAACGCGCTTAGGGATATTGATAGATTAATAATAACTATTATAGTAAATAATTAACTGTCCAATAACCCTAAACTGATTGAAAATATTGTTCTCTCCATTTATTTCATTGGCTTTTTTTTCCATTAACTTACCACTAATACAAGTTTGGAATAGGTAAGTAAGATCAGATAGACAGATGACAGATCAAGTTATGCTCATCAAGAGATTCACAGAGATTCGCGCATTTCCCATCTTGCGATTTACAGAGAATGTTCTTCCGCATTTAAATTTGTGTGGTTTCCGATTAATCTAATAAGGTGGTTTAGTGGATAAATAATAGAAGGAATGTGTTCTTGATTTTATTTTGTTAGGTCACAATCCATTTATCAGGTATATCACTGTATTTTTCCAATTTAATTTTAATGTGCATACATTAATGATTGCTATTCGAATAAGCTTGTCATTTTTATTGCATAGTTTTCTTTGATATATGTGAGAATTTGTAAACGATCAAGATTATAATGTGCCTGAGAGTTTAAAAATCAAACATCAAACACGACGTAGGGTCAGACCATGTCAAGTTTAAGAAACATACCTTAACGTAATGTTAAATTTATAGATAGGGTTCTGGTCTGTTCTATTCTTCTTTCTTCTTTCACCTGATCCTGTCTTATCATCTTCGCAGGTAAGATTGGTGTCTGTTAAAATAGGATTGTCAAAGTTCCTGGACCTTTGTCATGAAATGTATTTTTCTCTTATCGTCTTAAATTCATCTTTAACTACAACACTATTTGTGCTACAAATCCTGTGAATGAAATGAATTCCGCTTCCCCCCCCCTCCTTGAAAGATGTCAATATTGAAAATGTATTATTAACCGCCTTCTTAGATTGTTCTTTATTTTACACGCCTCAAAAGGTCCCTTAATTCATCATAAAGGTCCGGGTGTTCAACGTGGACGTGCATTTTTATTGAATTTTGAATGGCTGTATTCACATCTGACGGTGACGTTCTTGTTGTCAGTCCGTTCCCGTCAGATGTAAATGTAGCCATTCAAAATCCATTTATTAATGATAATGATATTGATAATGCACGTTCACGTTGAACACACGGCCCGTGTCCGTGCCGTTACTTAATAGAATCCAGAATGTGCCATTCAGTAAAGCTGCATTAAATATGTACATTTTGTAACAGACTGAAAGTCGCTCTCGTATCATCTTTAAGACACTTTTCTAAGCTTTTGTGTTAATTAAAGAGGCAACACTGTCTTCGAGCACCTATATTAATACCAGGGGTTAGTGAGTAGCAGTTACAAATTAATAATTCTATTTGTAGTCTCTCTGACACCCTTGAGTCACTATATCCTCACCCAGATTTATTTTAGCTTGAAAAGGTTGCATTTAATCCAGCTACTACTCCAAGTGCTATTAATAATTCCTATTGCCAGGCAATAATAATTAGTGTGTTCAAACAGCTTGGATATAAAATTTAAGAGCTCACTTTTAGTGAACTGTTCCTATAGATAGTTTCTAATCGAGAGCATAAATGAATTTGGAGAGTATGGATCAAAAAATTGAAAGTGAAGATATGGAAGTGTGCAACAGGATTACAGAAGAAAAACTTCCAAGGGCGATTGTTGGAAGGTTTATAAATTAAAAATTGAGAAGTCACAAGCATCGGACAAAGAATAAAATTAAGCAATAAGAAAAGTTAATTTAATATTGTAACACAGCCAATAGTTAAGTTGCATACTATATAGAAAATTCAATTAAAAAATTCGTGTAAGTATACAGAGACACATGAAGTCGTTATTTCGCTTGAGTATTCTGATCATATACAAGTTTTATGAACCATCAGGAATATTTTCAAATCGCTTGGTAGTAAACTGCCACTCTCCATAAATACTAAAATACCCACAGGAATTATTTACGATCTCATAGCTAATTTACCAAATTCTGTTGCGGAAATAGCTAGGATTATTCCTATGTGGCATTTCCCACATTTTTAGCGTGAATGATATTTAAACGGAATTCACCCCGCATTCGAAAATAACTTCAAACTTACTTCTCTAATTAGAAACTGTTCCATGATCCCAAACATACTCAAATGATTAAATTCCAATGGAAAACTTATAAACAATTAAACTTCGGGACAAGTTTTCCAGGTCCATGAAAGCCAAAACATTGCTCTTTGTTTTAGCAAGCATTTCAATGTAGCAATAGAACGTGAAATAGAACCGCCGGGCAGATTTTTAGTTCTTTTTTAATTAAAACGAACTCTGCTGGCAAAATAGAATAGTAAACATTGCAGAAATTCAATTATCCAATCCAACTATAGGTGCACGTTTGAATGGGCATCGAGAAGAGAGAGAGAGAGAGAGAGTTAATGTGTTTCTTAAAATTTTAATTCAATTAAGTATGAATTTTTGATAAAACTCCAAAGAGAACCTTGGTCTTTTGCCTTATAAATTCCTTCATTAGTCGCTTTTTAGTTTTACGAGAACTGTTTGAACTTTGACAAAGGCGAAATTACTTAACCCGTGAAGTGTTAATGAATTCAACGAGAAACTTCTGATCTTTTTTTGATAGAATTCTGCAGAAAAGAAGAGGAAAATGGAATATGGAAAGCGGACGCAATTAAACAACTTGACTGTAATTAATAAAGATGTATAGAATTTAAATATGAAATTGTTGGACTAAGTACCTATACATAATTTTTATAAGACGATGAAAAAACCTTTTGCATAATGAAATAATTTTTTTCTTCAAACGTCAGTAAATCAGACATTACTCGACTCAGTAGCCGGTCTCAAAGTTTCACTTTTCCTCCGCCGGAGCTAAAGTGGTGCCATAGCAACATCAACATACAAACACATAGCTACCTGTATTAAGAATCAACTATTGAAATTTTATTAATGTAGGCCCGTATATTCATCAATAAAATTCAACCTAAGATATGAAAACTCTCTAGTTTATTATTATCTAATAAGGTTAAAAGGAATTTGGTATTAATCAAACATAATCTTTCGAAAATCTACACCGAAACGAAGTAATTCTGTGAAACGTCATAATTATACCCGAAGCCGGACGGTCGACAGTCGGCTTCAGTCGAGTCGAGCTCGTGCTCGGCAGCTCGGCTCAGTCGGCTCAAACGTCAGAAAAAAAGTTGGGTTATTGCGAGGTAAACAAAAATAATTATTCCGTATTGAAATTTGAATATTGAACACAAGGATAATAATTATTATAACCATATATCTAGGTACATAAAGAAGGTACCTACCTACAATTAATGACCTACATTTAAGATTCAACTTCTGACTGACTGGCATCATCATTAAAAGAAAATGAAAAAATTGACCAAGCAGGGTCTAGCAAGAGGTAGGTAGATGTTATCATTAATTTTATAACTTACTTACAAACTTTTATAACGTTTTTAATTTTGATTTTGCGATGATTAGTAGTTTAGTTACATAATTATTATTTTATTATTTTTCTTTAATAATTTCAATAATAATTTCTCGATGTTCACTGACGTTGATGACAGTACCAATTTGACAGCGCCGCGTTTCTATAGAAGCAGCCCATACTCCATACTCACCTACTTATACCAGTCCAAACCTTTTGAAAATTCGCTTTCCTTCAATAATTAAAAATGATGTTCTTGCTTAAATTTGCCCACGTTTGAAGAAAAAATAGTATATTTTATTTGGAGGAAAAGTGACTTTTCATGGCTTGCTCTCTATTATCAGCCTCACTTCGTTCGGCTGATAAACACGAGCGCGCCATGAAAAGTGTCACTTTCCCTCCGTATAAAATAATATACTATTTTCTTCAAACGTCAGTAAATCAGACATTACTCGACTCAGTAGCCGGTCTCAAAGTTTCACTTTTCCTCCGCCGGAGCTAAAGTGTTGCCAAGCAACACTTTACCTCCGCCGGAGCTAAAGTGGTGCCATAGCAACATCAACATACAAACACATACCTGTATTAAGAATCAACTATTGAAATTTTATTAATGTAGGCCCGTATATTCATCAATAAAATTCAACCTAAGATATGAAAACTCTCTAGTTTATTATTATCTAATAAGGTTAAAAGGAATTTGGTATTAATCAAACATAATCTTTGGAAAATCTACACCGAAACGAAGTAATTATGTGAAACGTCATAATTATACCCGAAGCCGGACGGTCGACAGTCGCCTTCAGTCGAGTCGAGCTCGTGCTCGGCTCAGTCGGCTCAAACGTCAGAAAAAAAGTTGGGTTATTGCGAGGTAAACAAAAATAATTATTATTCCGTATTGAAATTTGAATATTGAACACAAGGATAATAATTATAACCATATATCTAGGTACATAAAGGAATCCAACATCTTATATTTTTATTATTAGGTAGGTATTAGTGCACGCAGTTATAGGTACCTACCTACAATGACCTACATTTAACATTCAACTTCTGACTGACTGGCATCATCATTAACAGAAAATGAAAAAATTGACCAAGCAGGGTCTAGCAAGAGGTAGGTAGATGTTATCATTAATTTTATAACTTACTTACAAACTTTTATAACGTTTTTAATTTTGATTTTACGATGATTAGTAGTTTAGTTACATAATTATTATTTTATTATTTTTCTTTAATAATTTCCATAATAATTTCTCGATCGATGTTCACTGACGTTGATGACAGTGTCAATTTGACAGCGCCGCGTTTCTATAGAAGCAGCCCATACTCCATACTCACCTACTTATACCAGTCCAAACCGTTTGAAAAGTCGCTTTCCTTCAATTAAAAATGATTTTCTTGCTTAAATTTGCCCACGTTTGAAGAAAAAATAGTATATTTTATTTGGAGGAAAAGTGACTTTTCATGGCTTGCTCTCTATTATCAGCCTCACTTCGTTCGGCTGATAAACACGAGCGCGCCATGAAAAGTGTCACTTTCCCTCCGTATAAAATAATATACTATTGTATAAAATACTGATTTTATTACTGCCGAGCTTTGATCCCAAACATACTACAAAGTTGAAATTCCAATGCAAGACTTATGAATAATCAAACTTCAGGCAAAGTTTCCAGGCACGGGAAAACAAAACATGCACTATATTATTTAGTCATAACATTTCAATGTAGCAATAAACTCAAAATGTATCCGATACCTACGCTTACAAAGTAAGAAATATATTTTTTTCATTATCCTCCGTATACAGGGTGCACCATGTATCCTCTATATTGCTATCTCCTGAACTCTAAGAGATACAGGGTCGGTTAAATTAGAGAAAAGTTGCGCTATTTTGTGGCCATCTCGAATCCTTCAAAACATGCGAGATATCTGAGACCGTTCCTGAAATATCCTGAAAAAACTGAAAAATCGAGATTTCTTATTTTCGTCATATCTTTTTTATTATTGGAAATTAATAAATAATTTTTCGTAGGCTTACATAAGCCGTTAATATCTATCCATCTGTCATCACAAAAATTTTCAAGGCCGACTAGAACCAAAAGTTTTCACAGTCAACTTTCGTTTTTCTTATGGCCGCTATATTATTTTTTTATGTCGTTCGATATGAACAAAATAATGGAAACCAGAAATTAATAAACTTCAAAAAAAAATTTTTTTTCATTTTTATTCTTCTTTTTTCAAAGAAAAACAAAAAAAAATCGTAGAAAAACGTCAACATTTGTCAAATACGCCAAAATAGTGCTTGCCTTGTGGTTTTTTAATTTATCTATGAAATTCGCTCTTAAAAGTTGTCTTTTTTGTAAAGAAAAAAGAAGAATAAAAAATTGTTTATTTATTTTTTGAAGTTTAACAATTTTTAGTTTTTATAATTTTTTTTTATAATACCGAACAACATACAAAAGCAATATGGCGGCCATAAGAAGAACGAAAGTTGACTATGAAAATCCTGGGATCTAGTCGGCTTTGAAAATTTTTGAAATATCAGATGGGTAGCTCTTGCCGACTTATGTAAGCCCACAAAAAATTATTTATTAATCTCCAATAACAAAAAAGATAAGACGAAAATAAGAAATCTCGATTTTTCAGTTTTTTCAGGATATTTCAGGAACGGTCACAGATATTTTGTATGTCTTGACTGATTCGAGATGGCCACAAAATTGCGCTTCTTTGGACTTGTTTAACCGACCCTGTATCTGTTAGCCTTAATAGATAACAATATAGAGAAGGATACATGGTGCACCCTGTATGTTTATCCCTTTTTAATCGTCTTCAATATTCTTTGGAGACCTTTGTCTGGGCGCTTAAATATAAGCAACTTCAGTATAAACTATTTCCGCTATGAATGGGTTGCTCTTATCAACACAATAAATAGTTTTTTCCGGAAATATCCTGAAAAACTGAATAAACAAGAATTATTATTTTAATCATATCTTTTTTATTATTGAAAATTAATAAATCATTATTTGTAGGCTAGCATAAGTCGTCAAGAGCTATCAATTCGACACTTCAAAAATTTTCAAAGTTTAATGATTCGAGTGCATAATAGTCATTCTCCGCGTGGAAACTATTCCACGACAAAAAAATACTATCCTACTAGATGATTATAAGTATACTATCATCACTGACTCGGAAAATGGGCTCACTTCCTCGATTTTTCTCCATTCCATAAATGACTCATAAGCTGACATGCAGAGTCAGTCTTTACTTACAGAGTCAGTTCTCTACTTTTCCAGGAACAAATTTAAGGATGCAATGTGCTGGTGTATAAGAAAGTTTATTTTCCTTAAACATTTTTACGTTTATACTTCTTACAACAATAATTTACATAAGCGTCAAATAAAGAAGCCCATAGTTAGCATACGTCACTACCTAGCAGCACATGCAGGAATCAATTATTATTCATAATCTATTATTAAACCGAATAATATACTGGTTTATTCATTGAAAAGAACAAAAAATTTCATTAATCACTAGTGATTAATATAAATGCAACTCATGAATAGTGAACGTATTATTGAACAGTCTTATTCTCTTCTTCACTCACTTGTGGTGTATCACTTTACAGTTATTTATTTATCAAAAACGGGAAATTCTCCGTTAGTATCGGAGAAAATTTTGTATGGCGTATTTTAGGATCCACATAAAATGCACAAATACATCAGTTTACGAGACCAACTAAATATGATTTTTTAATTCTTTGATATTTAGAAGAGATCTTATGCATAAGTCAATTTCAGGATTTAGTAAATTAAGCTTTTCAACTTTTCTGACGACGGGTTTCCACCAAATGAACTAGTCGAGTTTGTTTGTTCTTTCATTTTCTGAAACACCAATAATAAAAACAAAATATTAACTATTCGGAAACACTGTATTTAAAAAATAAAATGGACCGAAAGAAGAGTTCCATTGCATGCATGTATGGGCTATCTTGCCAGGAAAAACCGAGAGTTGCAATATATTTTTTCATGAAGGAAAAATCTATTAGGTACTGTTTTATTTTATTTCGTAACGGCAATCTAGGTCTCATATATTGTTTCGTGAATTTATATTTTCCTTTTGAAGTATAGATTGTTAAAAGTGGATTCATCTCTTCCCGAGTTATATGGGAATTCCAACTAAAATTTTCAAACGATTTTTATACTTTGTAATTATTCGAGTTATTCGTGTTATTTATGAAATATGTATGTAGGTATAGGTGTATTTCACTTTTTTCTTTCATATATTCGCCTGAGACAAGGTTTTTGAATGTTGTCCGTTTTATAACGCAAAGCTCTTTATTGAAGTTTTAATTGAAGTGCTGATTAGCATTCGTCACACAGGGTAATGGATGTGAAATTAAAAATCACCAGCGTTGGCCTTTTGCACGTTGAACGAAAAAACTGACAGGAATCAAATGATATACGAACTGTACATTCCAGTTTTTTCACATACCACATACTACCGAAACTGAAAATGATTGATATGAATAAATCGAAACTTAGATAAGATGCTCAACCTGATCGTTACTGTTTCCAGGTTTAATCACTGTCATAATTTATAAAATAAAAATATTAAGTTATTTTTTTTATATGTAATGTATACCTATATCATCTTAATTCTTCGATTTATAATTCAGGGGACCTCTTCTAGTAACCTCATTGATGAAATATATAACACGATCAGAAAAAGTTTCAGTTAAGAAGCCTCGCTTTGGTATTATGATTTGACTAGGTTATGCAGAAGAGGACCATCATTATTATACTGTAGCCATATACTTATAAGCCATAATCTTCTGAAGCAGGCTTTGTGTCTCCTACAGGAACTTCACAGCTGACGGATGATAAGATTATCACCGGGTAAGGATTTTTCCAATGTACGTTTCAAATTAAGTATAGGAATTTTCACCCTTAGATACCTACTGATTTTAAATTCAATTAATGAGGTGTGAGATGGTAAAAAACTCGGTAAATAAGCCGATATAAGTTTCTAAAAAGCCATATCTTCTTAACGGAGCCAAATTTGTTCAACGATTTTTACGGCGCATTTCTAGATGGTGTTATACTGAGGGAACGTTACAAAATAAAATGTTTTAAAATACATTTTAGTTCTTATAATGTCTAAAATCATGACCTTCAATGTTTATAATAATAATATTTCTAGTCCTTATTTATTTTATCTTTGTAACAAAATTTTTGTTTAAAATACGGCTAAACTTTATATAACCAAAAATTTACCACTGCGGTGCAATTAATTACAAATATAAGGTACGTTTATCCTTCCTGCTAGAGACATTGCGTGCAGGAAACTTTACTCAGAAAATTGCGGGTAAGTATAATTTAAGATCCCTTGGGTATACGAAGAGTTTGTGATTATTGCCAACTTAATAGCTCTAAACTTATTATATTACTACTTAACAATCTAAATCGTTTAAAAGAGTTTTTAAACATAATAAGTAAACTTTTAACAACGCGTCATATTTGTTTATTAAAATAAGAAAATACAATGTACTAAAACAAGAACCGTCTAGATCTAGAACATGTAAATATTATTTATACTGTCAACTACTTATCTTTCTGTTTATTTAATTTGAATTACAATTTTTTCAATCAAACATTGATAATGAGTTAAAAACTAAGCTATAGTCTGTACATTGAGTGTTGTTTGCGTTGTGATAACTAAGGATACATCATCATCTCGTTATGTTTCTTACTCCTTCTATTGCATTTCATAGCCAATCAAGTTAAATTGGGACGTATTGTCAGAAATACGTTTGAATCGTCAGCAATTCTAAAAAGATGAGCAAGAGTGAGACGGAAGTACGACTCGCGTCTTGATACGCTTGGATTGACACCATAAGATTGTCGTCCAGCTGATCGGCTAGTGTCAGTAACAGTGACAGCGCTAAATATACTAATGAGGGTGATTTGAAACGTTTTTAATACGAATTCAGCAGAATTACCTGTGATATTGTACGATGTGATAAACTACGAGTAACTTATCAATTGCGTGAATGCCTAAAAAATCTATTGCCTTATTTTTCTAACGTTTCAAAAAATTACACAAAATGCCTGGGAAACGATTGAACTCCCTATGACGTGGTCTTGTGGTTAAATTGCAAGGATATTTTACCGCAGAAAAAGAAAACGGAGGTGTTATGCTTTCTTTCAAACGCCAACCAGCAGGTAGGTGACATTCTATTTATAATCATAATTACAACAATTTATTATTATCATTCTTACTTACTTGCATTATATATTTTTGTTATCAAAAAGTTTCAAGGCTCTACTTCGTCAATAACTTGTCGAAATAATATATTTGTAGGATATTCATTATTCCTCAACACACGCCACTGACACGAACTGCGATACCACATCTGGTTCGACTTAGAAATAAGTATATGATTCAAATCGAATTAAATGAAATTGTTTAGTCAGAATCAGTGTGGCATGACAACGGACAACACTCAGTGGACAAACCATATAATCATTTGACGTTAATTATGTTATTAAAACATCCATATACCGTGCGAATATTGAGTCTTTACAAATATAGATAACCTAGGCAAATTTCTATGTACAATTTTCCTAAAAACTGGACGTGTATAAAGTTACTATATAAAGGATAGGTACCTACTCAATTGGTGGTATTGTAACAAACCCCATTGGAATAGTTTACCATAGTAGCTGACTGTGAATTCCAATTCGCCTATGTAAAGACTCGGACTGGCATGGTATGTATAAAATTTTAAATGTCCCTCTTTTTATAAATAAATATGAGGAGATTTAGCAAAATAAGGGTTGAAACACTGAAAATTTAATAACGTAATTTCCTTTGTAACGTTACAGGCATAATACTGTTTCTCGAACTACGCGCACCAGCTCTTATACAATGCTGCATCAGACTTGGTTTAAATTTTAAGCAAAATTCTGCAATATCATCATATTCGTGATAGCTTTTAGTTGTTCAATGCTTCTACATTATGCAAACGGGTGAGATGACCTGATTCTGTACAACTAATCGCATCTACCGGGTGTCCCAGAGCCCCTGCTCCAAAAGCATTACCTCCGTTAATTGATAAGCAATAGAATTTATATTTTTTGGTATGTGATAAACGTGCCCTTTAAAACCTTTAATAAAACTGACATAAAACTGATTTTCTGCAACTTCTTGTTCACCAGCAGAGGTAGCCACTTTTTATTTTCTGATACCTACCAGCTGTATATATATTTTTTTAATTCGTTTTCCCCATAGTAACTTAGTAAGTTCTATTTCAAGGAAATGAAACGTCACTAATATAGTGTTAAAAGATCCTAGTTTTTTAGTATACCTAAATTACGTTTCCATGCATTTGCTCATACGCTAGATCGCACCTACTTATAATGTTGAAACACTGATTAAGTCACTTTATCGTTAATAACAGAAAAGAAGAAAACCTAGAAACAATACTCAGATATCCATACAATGACACAAAAACCTAATTATTGCATCTAAAGCAATCTTTGCATCAAGATAGGTGTCCACCGAATATCACCAAGTTAGATAGTTTTGGCACAGAATAAATCAATTTCTGTGGTTTTGGCTTTAAAGCTGATCAAACCAGTTTTCCTGCAACTTTATCTTTCAAATTTACATTTAAGTTGATTCGGTAAATTCCCATCTATATGAGGTGTGCACATCAATCCCAGATGTCTATGCGGGTGACAGTTTAAATATCCGCTATAATGATTTTTTTCTATTAGGTACTGTATTTGAAAATTGTAGATACAAATTCTGCGTTATTTGTACAAGCATAGCTGTATTTTGTACAGAATTTTTGTTAATATTACATGCAAGGCAATTAGCTACAAAGAAGTTATATATTTCGTGTTTTTTTAATGACAAAAAAGTTGTCTATAGCCTCAAAACAGAATTGCAATTTATTTGTTTTTGTCTATCGTTTACATTTGTCATTTACCATTTGTTTTCATGTTTACTCATAATCTACTAGTTAATACCGATAAATCTCATAAATAATGACAAAAGTGAACAGTGATACTGAGTTAGAATTGATGTCAGTAAAAATACCACAAGCATCAAGTAAACAACGTGCCTGTAAATCCACGGTAATAGGCGCTGGAGGAACTATCTGTAATTCAATAAACAATAAACTTGACAGAGCTAATAAAATTACAAATGCAACAGTGGATACATATTAAAGATAAACCATGAACTTCAGGAATGGAACGTCGTAAAAGGTCATTGTCTTCATTGACGGAAAATAATTGCCAATACATACCTACATATCAAGAAAATAAGAGTATAAGGAAGGTATTCAACATTCCATAAATTCTTGAAAAATATTCTTTAGTTGCCTACTACTGCACATTAAAAATTATAACCGATAAACTACACAATCCGACCCTTTCGGGCCATGAAAACATATTTTTTCGGCTACAACTAGGAAAAAATTAATAAACAAAAATACTTTCAATAGGATGCATTGCAGACACAGATCTTCCATGGTTTCTTATGCCGCAACTCGGCCCATTTTTATAGTCAGTACGTTACCATAGATTGGAGGGTATTATCGTATAGGTACTTTCATTATAAAAAATGAAGCGACTTCGGGATAGCGAATAAGCAAATGGGAGAGAGAAGAAAAAAAAAAGAATAAGAATACGATCAGGGTAAAAGAAGGATAGTCATAGATTTTTATCTGATGTTTCCAGCAAACCAATTAAAATCCGAGCTAGACTGTTTCTTTACTCATATCTTTGGACAAAAGATCGAAGCGGCGAAAGTAAAAGATTTTATGCAGTTGCGCATTTAAATTTGAAACACATAAATATTATTAATAAGTAGGTATATAGTCTCTCAACCCCAACTGTCAGTTATTAATTGGATGAACTTTAATGGCACAGTTCCCATTTTTCCTATTTAGGTATCACAACGGATTCATTTTAGGTCATCATGTTCTTGCCGACTCGAGAGAATATTCTTCTATTATAAACTTCCATTAATGTCGCTTTTCCCAAGGAAAATCTTTATTATTTAAGCCACAAAATAACTAGTTAAAACTGTGCCAAGAAGAGTTGAGCTGAAGACTTAATATGAAATTTTTAAGAGATAACTAATGACACAATTATTGCTTCATACTTATTTAATAACTGTCGGGGAGATAACAATTTAATAATTATTATTGTTTTATTATAATGTCGCGAATGATAATATTATATCTTCGAGTAAATTTTCATTTTATTTTCATAAATTAAAGTAGCAAAAATAAATGTAAGTGGAAATTTTTATATAAAAGTCATGCATTATTAAATATTGTGAATAATTACATTTGATTTACATCTAATGTTTATATTAGAAACGAACAAACATATAGCATTCATTATAATAGTAACTCAATCGAAAAATAGTTGGAGTATTTATACGATTTTCTTCAAGAATAATATGTAAATCTTCTAGAAGTTGCGTCTGGAGATTGTGGCCGGATAGTATTGGAAGTCGATTTACGTCGAGTTTCAAAACTTTTAACTGAGACCTTAAGAAGAAAAAATAAATAATTGAAAAACTTCTCTAAGAAGTATTCTTCTATAAGTATACAGGGTGAGTCATCGAGGAACTTTACAAACTTCTACCATATGTAGACGAGTCCCTTAATAAGGGAAATTTCATGTGACCCTTAAAAAGTGTCTTGTCTGTTATTAATATACAGGTGATCTGTGAATTTTCAAAAATACTCATTTGATTATAATATCTACATTTACATGGATCATTAGAATTTTCTTAGAAAGGTAATTTTAATTTTTTTTTATATAATTTTCTGTTACGTTAGAGGCTACTTCAAAACTTCTGACACTTGGGCTTTACCACAGCCATACAATATTTTTCTATTTATTTATTAGTATTTTCAAATTTTTCGGTGCAACTATACACTGTTATCTAGCATTCGATCTGCGTTCTCTAAACTTAGAAATTCCAGGACCAGCTTAATAAAAATTGATTGGGACAGTTCTTACTAAGAAGTTCGCCCTATATATGCGATTTTTTAGAATCGTATTTTGATATTTTCAAAGTTCAAACCATCCTGGATATAGAGAGAACAAACTTTCCGACTCTCTGGCCTGGAAAGGTGCCGAATTCGAATTTATCGGACCAGAACCAGCATTTGGCATATCACCGAATATTGTCAAAGCAACAATACGAAACTGGGCATTCGAAAGCCTTTATACAGGGTATACTTCGAAAAAAAGAACCAAAGAACTATTGGAGCTTAACAGGCAAGAAGTGAGAGCCTTAATAGGCCTATATACTGGACACTGCAAGATGAATCATCATCTGCACAGGATGAGTTTAGCGAACAGCACTCTGAATGCCGTCAGTGCTTGTAAGATGACGAAACAGCAAAACACATCCTAAACACACCAGACTGCAAACTTTCGGGAGAGACTCCCTCGCATCTGAGGACACGATACATTACCAACAGTCAAGATGATCAGCTTCCTCAAAGAGGCTGACCTAATGGGATTAATGTAGCACGACTAGATGTGAGGCACAATAAATACCTATTCGGTCGCATTTGAGGTGTCACAATGGCCAACTCACGGGGAATCTAAATCTAAATCTAATCTAGGATCGAGACCTGATTAATGTGTGTCGTAAAGCTCATGCCGATATTAAGTGAGAGGGTTTTCTCACGTAACAGTCGTATTTCTTTCTATTTGCTGACGATCCTGTTGATGAAACGTTTAGAGTAATATCCACTTCATCACTGCTTAACTATAAACAACTCGGAATCTCTTATGATTTCAACTATTGAGACCAGCCGTGAATTTTAGATACCTAATTTAATTTGAAAAGCAACATTCACAGTATTATTTGATAGAATAAATAAAAAAAAAAAATTATAAACTACAGTTGACAAAACAGAACAATCAAAAGAAAAGCGCTAACATGTTTTATCATAGCGACCTCGTAACGTCCTGTAAACTTTTGTCATTCAGTAAGTGGATCACCACGTATAACTTGCTATAAAATAGAGTAAACACTTTTTAATGAGCCTAGTGGGGAAAAACTGGATAAAAATTGTTCAAAGAGCACGTAGGTAGGTATCTTCAAGTATATAATAGCATGCAAATAAAAACCGTTTGGCATTACGCATATAAAAAGGCTTATTAACCCCAATATTATCGCCCCCATATCTCACATCGCAGCTTCACTATACGATTACTTAGGTACGTATATAACCAACCATGCATGTATTTGAACACTTCTCAGTAAATATATTTTTTAAAACGTAAATCAATATTTAAAAGTACAATGAATACCTACATAAAAAAATACTCTCTCACGTGCCTAAATCGATTTATATGTTTGTCATGAAAAAATTATTAAAATACCTTCAACGAAATTTCCTGGATTAATTTCCTGTTAATACGTTTGCCTTTTAAAATATGTATTTTAATATATGAGGCAAGCCAAATTTAAAAGATTGTATTAAATAATATTTTTAAGCTTTAAGATACTCTGCTGGGTAAAGATGATAATTCATTGTCGATTTAAATGCGACTGTGCAGAATCTGCCTATTAAGTCTCATTTTAATGTTCAGGCCGGTTCCCACTTGTACGACACCCGACGACGTGCCATGTCGTCGGGTGTCGTACAAGTGGGAACCAGACTCAGAGTGAAATCCCCGCAATTTTGACGTCATCAACTTTGGCGTTCCTTACTGGTGTAATTTTTTTTGTATCTAATTTAGAAAGAGCATTTTATTATTTTTCTTACATTTTTAACCCGGCATTTATCGCTATATGAGCGTTTTGCTCATCACATTTTCATTAAAATGCTTATATCAACTGGTAGTTTCTGAAGACTCAGTTTTGTCATTTCGACTATATCTAACTATTTTTTCTCAGTTAACCATGACAAGCAATAAAAATTAAAAAAGTCGATCTCAGTTCTGTTTGCGAAGGTATTTGTTGCTGCGCTGTCGAATACGTGAGCGTTTTGCTCATCAAGCGACAAACGGCGTGAGTATGGGAGAAATACCCCAATACACGTATTAAATGCAAGCTTTGGTGACATGTATTTTGGTATTTTCTATCCGGTCAGTTCTCTGGCTTATGACCTTGTCGGATGCAGTGCAACAAGTATTTATGTAACGAGCAACAGCATTTTTTTATGTCAAGAATTTTAATGTAACACGCTTGGGGAAAAACTGTTATATTTATTAACGTTTGTTTATTTATTTATTTTTTTTGAGTACATTTTCATACTTTTTAGGAAAATTAATTAACAATAAAAAATAATCAATATTAAAATAATAAATTACAACAGGGAAATTATACATACGAAAAATAAGGAAGCTGTAGAAATAACAATACGATTTAATCATTTGCTCAATAATAATTGTGATGTATTTCACCTTAATTTATGAAGAATTGTTATTTTGCTTATCGGGGGAATGCGATAACGCGCCGGAGCAGTAAAATACGCACACTCTGCCGCGGTCGGGCCGGATTCAGTTCCTGGGTACCTACCTACTACTGTATTGTATTGGTTTAATCTGAATAAACACTTCTAATGTGAACTCCTAAGTGTTTTAGTAAGAAACATCACAATAATTTTATTGTATTAATTAAATTATGAATTTCCGATGGTTTATCAATTTTGAATAACTTACCTACCTAATCAAAATAATGTAATTTTTTATTTTTAAATTATTAATTCAAAGAATAGTAAAATTCTCTTTCTAATTTAGATAAAAACTAATATTGCGTTCATAACAGAAACCAAAGCTAATAACAATTCTGATTAACCGATGTGTGAAATTAAAATTATAAATATAAATATAAAAACAATAAACAAAATAAAAATATGCAATAACAATAACATGCAAGAACTTAAACCCCAATAAATCAGAAGACAATAATATATTAAAATCAGACTTCGGGCAGATTCTAGAAAAAAGTTGCCCAAAAATGGATTGTATTTTTTACAAGGTTTATGAGTAGGACTTTTTAGATAATTTAGAAAATCTTAATTTCTTCAAAATATCTCCAAATCTAAGACAGTTACTCGTTTAGGGAGCGGTTTAAGGTAAGTTGAAAAAATACCCAACAGCAACCGCTATTCCAATAATTACGGTGGTTGACTTTACATTATTTTCATGAAGGTTTGCGACACAGGAAATAAAACCAAAATTTTTACAACGCGAATTGAAGCCGAATTTCAATTTCCCATGGTATGTATCTTAAAATATCATGTGAATAAGCAGAAATAAGTTAGACAGGCTTTGAGAAGTATACCTTGCCTGAGATTGAATCTGAAAAATTGCAAAGAATCAGAATCCTCATATGGTTTTACAGATTCAGTCTCAGACATGAAATATTTTCCAAAGCCTCCCTAAATGATGTTTTCATTTGCTCACACAATACAGGGTGCTTTTTAAGGTGATACTTTTGTTGAGTATCTAGAGAATTCATCAGGGTAAATAACTTTTTCAAATAATTTTTCTCAAAAGAGAAAAGAGTCAAAAATAAACGAGATACGGCTTTTGGTAGTTTTAATAAAGAAGTCTTGATGATTGAACACACTCAAAAAAAAACACCCTGTATTTCCCCAACTATTAAAGAAATGATGAATCATTTTTTTTCAATTTCTCAGTAATATTGGAAGCTCAATAGAAAAAAAAACATATACTGAGGAAGGAAGCCTAAATTTAGTACAATTTAATGGAGATTCTTTTGCACCTAGAGGGTGCCAATGGCAACTTTTAAAAATGTCACCCTGTATATGTAGGTATATGCTAAATTTTCAAGTGAATGCTTTATACGCACGATTATAGCATACTACCCGGATTGCTTAAATTTTTTATTTGATGCGCTGAACAATAAATGATTTGCCAGGAAACGCCCAAGGTCTACCGTGAGTGGGATATGAAAATCTTCTATTTATTATTATCATGTTACACTATAGTTGAATGAGCTACTTAACTTATATTCTTCACATTTCTTATCAAGTTATTGCTCATCAGAATATCAACAAGCATCAATAATAAAACAATCAACTGCCGGATGTTTTACTATACAACACGATAAACGATCATCAACACTATTTATAAAGCTCAAGTTCTTACATTCTTACATATTATTCTAAAATTAATTGCCTCCCAGTTGAAACTACCTATATAGGTCCAAGATAAGGAAGGGATAACATTGTGATATTGAAAACGGTAAGAGATACCAGGTCGAATAAATTAGAGAAAATAAACTTACCAATAATCTGAAATAAAATTTATTAAAACTTAAGGCGTTTCGGCAATATCCCTACAAAAAATTGAAAAATTTAAATTTCTTATTTTAACAATTTTTTTTTATTATTTAAAGTGAATTGATGTAGGTACATAAGTCATCAAAAGCTATAAATATGACATTTCAAAAATTTTCAAAGCCAACTAAAAACCAGAGTATTCATAGTCAAATTTCTTTCTCTTATCGCCGTCATATTGTATTTTGATGTCATTCGCCATTAAAAAAATTAAAGAAAGCAAAAATAACATAAAAAACATTTTTTCAATTTTATTCTTTTTTATTTAGAAAAAAAAGACAACTTTTTATACACTGGGTACACCATATAAAAATTAAAAACCCATAACGCAAGTAATGTTAGGTACTTCATATTGACGTCGAGAGACGTTGAGAAAAACAAAAGTTGACTATGGAAACTCTGGGATTTAGTCGGCTTTCAAAATTTTTGTAATGTCAAATGGATAGCAGCTTCAGATTACATTTATATTTTATGTAAACCTACAAAAAAATTTCAATAAAAAAAAATATCTCGATAGTTCAGTTTTTTTTTTAACATATTTCAGCAGCACCTGAAGTTTTCCTATTTTTTTTTTCATATTCTTATTAAGCATTAAATTGTGAAACTTTTCTCTAATTTGACCGATCACGTATCTCTTACCGTTTCCAATATCCCAATGTGATTAATTATTTTCCTTATCTTGGACACACGAAAGGGGGTCAACCAAATACTCGTTTTCATGAATCGGCAAAAAATGAAATAACCGGGAAACTTCAAAATTGCACCACATACTACCTACTATTGTTAATAGCAATAAACTGACATAATTTTACAAACATTGACATACATGGTGTTTCTGTTTTTGACGTCACGTCTTACTTTCTAGCCAGAACTTTTTAATCCGCACGCCACTGACTAATTTTGTGCTTTCCATCCAAAGTCTGAAGTACTACTAAACTTTTTGCTCTGTTATAAAAGTTTTTTATCATGCATGGTTTTCCCATAAATAATTTTTTATGTTAACAAAAATATACTTATGAAAATTTCATTTTAATTTATTTAATTTATTTCACAGAAACGATTTTTTTGACATTTGTAGCCTTGAGAATAATCGTAGTATGCGGTGAAACTAAGTTTTTATTTAATTCATTTTTTACTTATTTTGGAAAATTTGTGTATCCAGTCCGACACTCTTTAAAGTGCTGTCTCCTGAAAAGGGGGCCATTTTAGAGAAAATAATTTCGGTTACGTTTTCAGTAGTGTCGGTCTAGCCTAAAAAATTAATTAGGGAAAATGAAGCAAGATACTACACTTTTATAAAAGGGCAAAAAGTTTAGTGATACTTTTAACCTTTGAATAAAAAATTGTAGTTAAACCTCAGTTAACCCATTTTTGACTTATTCTGGAAAACGTATATTTGTTTGATTACACCGCCCCTTTTAAGGGCGGTTTCTTGAAAAGGGTTTTTTTCAAAGCCTTTTTGGACATAATAATTTTCGGTTAAATCGGCAATTTTTTACTCGTGAATCTGTAGTAGAGCGTTGGTGATACCGTTTAAACAGGTACCACCGGTTAGGTGGTACCAGTATAACAAAGACAAACAAATTTTCAATTTTTTTTTTCATTTGAGCTTTTATTTTCTCCCTCACTTTTCGGCTGAGTTAATAATTAAAAGCTCAGTATAATGTCCTGAATCCAAATCACTTTTCATAAACAACAGAAAACATTGGACGTCTGCCTAAATATCCAAATATTGAATTAAATAAAATTACAAACTTGAAAATTATTGTGTCTTAAAGCACCGAAAGTACCTATCTAGAAATCAATGAAAATATAAAAGTTATATCAACATTAATACAATCATGCAACCTCAAACTTCATAAGCTTAAAAATCTCCACCAGGGTTATTATAAACAACTTAATAAGTAAATGTATACATTTCTTATCCCTAATTACGATTTGCCTTATACTTTGGTATGTGGTCCCTATATGGGCGTATTCATTACTCTGAGGAATTTATGAAAAGATTTATACACACAGAGTGTTAACAAATATCTAAATTTGAAAGGGGTTTAGTTTGGACCAAAAGTCAAAAAATCCTAATAAACATGGGTCTGCAAATTGACGGTTTCGAAGATCGGGAGTTTTTTTTTAACATTTTGGGTATAGGTATATTATATCACAATGTTTCATTATTATGTAGGTACGATAGAAACGATATAAAGTTAAACAAAGTTCAAATATTTGATAAGTGATAAAAAAATATAAGGTGATAAGGTAATAAAAGAATTTTTTCACAAAATTAATATTCAAGTTTTTTTTTATTTGCAAAACTTACATTTCTACTAATAGTTTTTCTTTTAATTCGGCTATTAATCAGTCAAACACACATTAGATGATGAAAAAATGCAAGTCTGCAAATTAAAAATATCAATAACTCAAAAAAGAATAAATTTGTGAAAAATTATTCTTATAAATATTTATCACCTTATATCACCTTTTTTTAACACCTTATCAAATTTCTTGATATTGTTTATAAGTTTAAATCGTTTGTTTGTACATAATAAAAAATACTGTGATATACCCAAAATATTAAAAAATCCCCCATATCTTCGAAAGCTTCAATTTTCATGTTTGACAATAATGGTTATTGAAATTTTTCACTTAGTTTGGTCCACACTATACCACCTCCAAATATTCGATATTTTTTTAACACTCTGCATAATATTACTATTGCACAAAATTAGGGGTATTAACAGTTTTTAGGTTTCCCTCATCAACACACGGTGACTTGATTTACTCAAAAGTTTACATGAAGCAAGCAGTAAGGGTATTCTCGAAGTTCTTCACTTGCAAGATTTGTGCACGTCTGCATTACGGAGTGACGTGACTTCGAATGCGACAATGTACAAAATGGACTTGGCACAGTTTTCAATTTAAATTTTCAGCCTGCCCTATAACCAACACATATTCAATGACCCTTTAACAGGGTTGAACGATTGATTCAAAGTACCTGCAGACTCTCTGTACCAAATGTTTCTCGATGTTGTCATTCGTTGTTGTGAAGAGTAGTTCATTCTTCTAAATCCTACAAAATCGTTCCCAAAATGTTCAAAGATGGCTCAAGCTTGGGGCAATTCGGTGTTTCTTCTCAACAAAAGAGATTGTTCAAAGCATTTAGAAAGTCTTTGTAACCTCTTCATCTGGTAGGGATTTTGCTTATAAAACTTCTTTTTTGACCATTAGATGTTATTTTAAAACATTTTTACTGTCATATTTGGGTTTACTGGAGTCTCTTTACTTGAGCTCGGTATTCCTGGAGCACTAGCTCCCCTGCTAGATCTCCTGCAACCTCTTTTTACCTCATCCCGCAAGAATTGTAAACAAAGAGTTGTTGAATGAAAACTGGTTAGCTTGCATTTGCGATGATCGAAAATAATTCATTTACATTATTGAAGACCTATAGGAAACCAGTTAACCGAGCATTTTATTGTAACCGAAAGGTCAATTTTTGCAGATTTTTACAGCACACCCCAGACCCATTGGAGAATACCATAACTGCTTGTTTATAAAATTTTGAAGAAAATCAGGTGACTATGGTCGTTTGGTGAGGGGACACCAAAAAGTGTTCCCCTAATTTTTTGCAGTAGTATAATTTACAAGCAACAATTTTTGATCATTACCAATAGAATCCATCGAACATGCAAACGAGAAGTGACAAACCTTTAAAAAAAATCTTTTTACCTACCTTTGTACTCCCACTTCTCCAGTAGCGTTTGTGGATATCCTGTGTGGAAGTACAATCAATAAAAAATTGTTCTGGTGCAAAAGTGCAAACAAAGTGCAAAATGTGTTGGTGGATTTTTAAGGCAATAAAACTTATATAAAACATATGTATAGAATTCTGGTTTACTTTTGTGAAAAATGTTTATGGTAATTTCAATATTATCTACATTTAAGATTTTAAATTCTATGATAAAATATTTTTCATGGACAGAAACAGAAATAATGAACCGCTTATTTACGCAATCAAAAAGGTGTTAACGTGATCACCATCAGAAAAGGAAGAAGGAACGGTTTTTGACATTTTTGGTAATCTGATCTTATCAAGAACTTATCGGGAGCTTTGGTGTCCTATCTCAATTTTTAACGGTGTGAAATTTTAAAATTTCACAAGGAAGCCTCCTAATTATTTGGCTTATTTTATGCCTAAAAGTTCATACAAACATACCGCTTCGTTACCGATCTACTGGATGTTGAAATTTGAAGATTTTTCTTTTTTAGCTTTACCTCCTTGAGGTTAGTCTAACTTGACTTGAGTCAAAAAATTAGTCACATTGAGTCGTTCTAGCTTAAATTTTCAACAAGCAGTACCGACAAACTGTAAAATTATTTGAAATGAAATTATCCAAAAAGCCAGAGTCTGTTTCACCATTTAAAAAATTTGAATTTCGTATAACGAATTAAAGTAAATTGTTTACCTTTTTTCTTGCTAATGGTTGCAGATGCAAAAAAACTTTAAGAGATCATAAAGTTTTTAGTTAAAACAGAAAATTCGTATTGTATTTTTGAATCAACCAGGGACGCATCGCAAAAAAGTTCAGGGGGAGAAATGGGGGCGAAATTGGAAAAAATTCAGGGGAAAAAATCTCTCTGTAGATTCTCAAAACTTATTTGTTATGCCCAATGATGTAAGCCCTATAGCGTAACGTATATTCTATGGGTTACTCTACGTAACCTTAAACTATGGGAGCTATGAGGAAAAAAATAATATATTTTTTTTATTTTAACACCCTGTAAATCGGCAACGAAGCGAAGACTAAAGAGGAAAACTTAATACCAACGTAAACATTTTTTCACGATCAGGAATACGCAGGAGTTTATTAATTCAAGATTACCTTCTCAAACTACCTACTCTGAATCCACGGGATAGCATATAGAACAAACGTGGGTTTGCTAGCTCCCTTTTTGTCACAGCGGTTTATGCCAACTCGTCTGTCTCTAGAAGATGACACAATGACATACACAGCGGTTTTAGTATTGGTCACTCACTTCTCAATTGAGCTGCCGTGAAGCAACACAAGTGACCAAATGGACGACGATTAGGTATAAAACTATACCTTCTTTATACCTAATTTTGGGCGTATTATACCTAATATGCATTGGAAAAGAAGAAAAAACAATAAACGAATGTGAGTGAATCGAATTATTGTAAATGAATTCCTAATCAAAGGATTTTTACACTGTACGTATATTTGCCGGAGTACAAGGTCAATCGCTTATTCTATTGGGTTATCCCCAAAAATGGTGGACAACTAGACTTTACTTTTTAGTTTCTCTTATATTCGCTAGTAAGAACTGAAAAACTCAAGTAAAATGCGACTATGAAAAAATACTTCCGAGTTAGCATCCAAAATACATTTTTTGGTCTTATATCAGGGTTTTTGAAACAATATACGGCGCTATGAGAAGTTGTAAATAATTAGATCTATCATGTTCTGCAACAAGCTTATTGTAACGGAGGCTATTACTTATAATAAAACACGAAAAACATCGTATAACCAATCAACTCAAATTTATTACATCGTATAAGTGTATTATTATTCGCCATTATCTGCGAATTGCATACATAATTTTTTCTACAAAAAGTATTAATTTCATTAAAATTTGATTAAAAAATGTTTAATTTTAAAAATATCCTTCATGATTAATATAGTATAAGGCTTGTGCCTGATCCTTGACAAATTATTAAAGACAGGTATTCTGCCAGACTGAGAAGTGAAAAACTTTTATATCGAACCAACGAGGAGGGTAATCATGGATAGTTGTGCTAGATAGACAAACAGGTGATGCCGAAAATAGACGAGAACTTTTAATAAACGCTGTAACTATAAAAATAACTGTTCAAGAGATAAATTATTGATTATCTAATTAAATCTTTAATTTACTCACAGGAGAGTAGTCCAATCCGGACTGGGACACACATAATAATAATAATCATTCATTTATCCTTTTGAATAAAAATGGATTAAAAATTGTGGATCCAGTCTGCTATATGCTATATTTTATAGGGTGTCCCTGGAAACCACTTCTAGAGGGTAAGCAGCAGCTATAAAAGTAGACCTGACAGATCTCCCTCTAGTCGGAGTTTTCCTCCCACCCTCTGGTAAATCACCTTCCTCATTGCAAAGGCTTGGGCAAAGGCTTTTCAAAGTATTATACGCCAGTAGGGCGATCAGACAAACCCCCTTCGATGTCTCCAATGCCAGTCTATCCTTATTAAAAGAGGACGATTTCAGGAGACTGTCGCGCAAGGTATTTTGATTTGACACAAGAAACGGTAATAATGCTACCTCCTTGAGGAATCCCATCACAAAGCGCTCCCGAAGGTAAAACAAACGCGGCTTAAATAACATTAAAATGCACACCTCGTAAAAGGTAGTCTGAAAAAAGTTGTAAGCCACTATTAAAAAAATTAATTTGGATATAAATTATAAAAATAAAAAAAAGCCATAGAGTATCTATGGAGGGGTGGTAAGCAAAATCAATTACTTAAGTTTCTTTTATTTGACCTCGTAGGTACCTACATCTTTGTATGTATGCAAAAAATCTGATTTCAAAAATGAACAAACAATCCAATGAAACATTTAAAGCAAAACGTTGCATAGTTGCCATGACAACGAAATCCATAATTTAAACAAACGATTCAATATTATCAGAACATGAGAAAATGCAAACAAACACTTTTCATATAATTTTCATCAGAAGAATGGTAACTATGTACTTAGAAGATACACGGAAAATTAACATAATGGGATACCTATTATCTAGGTATATCTACCTACCTGTACATAAATAAATGCATGGTCATTATACACAGACCTTCGATAAATTATAATTCTTGTTGTGTTAGTAGGTAAATGATTAGATAGGTAAGTAGGTTGGTAACTATTTTATACTTTAAATCATCGAATACATAGGCTGCTTAGTAATTTGTAAATATAATTCTTGAATTATTATTTCTGTAAAAATTAAAATTGTGTAAGTATCCATTTAGGTGAAATTAAACTAAAATTAAATTAAGAAAGTGTTGTAAAAAGACCATAAAATAAAAATCAGCTGAGCAAACGTAACCATTATAAACAATCAAATGTAATTGCGCGAAATGACGGATACCGGTCATTTCAATAATAAAGTGGAAAGTGGTAAACAAGCCGCATAACCTCTTTGGGCATCTCGCACTTATTTGAGTAGAATTTTTTGAAAAATCAAGGAATAAATTACCTGGAACTGAGAAAATGACGAAAATACAGAACGGTACGAATACGACAGCAGCCAGCACCAAGACACAGTTCCGTCTTCTTGATAGGGACATGGCGAAGTTAACCACTGCCATGTCCCACTAGAGACCTCGTAAGGGACACCTGCACATTCAGCAGGAAGTGCCGCCTCCTCGAGGAAGATGTCCATCAACAAATGAACCAACAAAACCGATAGCAATTAGTCGACGATTGCCAGTTACACCTGTATCATGATCGTAAACAGCGACCGTGGAATAGACCGAATCGGCGTGTCAATCCGCGACAAGTGTGTTTGTTTTTATCAATGTATCACCGTCGGCGGTCAATTCTTTTATGCGCTCGCCGCTGCCTCCTCTTATGTAAGACCTCCTGAGTCCTGACAATCAAACACGCGGCTCGAACGAGCGCCAGCGGAGTGTGCCGAACCGCACCTTGACAGCGCGCGCACTTATCATTGATTACACGACTTCTCTTTCTTTTACGCGAAAATTGAATTAAAACCACGTGGTTGGTCGCTAATTGACGTTCGGTATGTAATGTATGTAATATGCAAGTACTTATGTACTTACACATAATTGGAAATTAATACTTCAGCTACTGGGTATAACGGGTGATTTTTTAACAGGAAACTTTCAAATATCAAATAGGTAGGTATGCGGAATATACCTAATGAGACATCTTTGAAAATTGTCCATATAAGGTAGGTACCTACCTAATCAATTATCCAAGCATTCAGTCAAGGAAACACCTACAATAGTGATAAAATTATACTCCACCGCTCCACCCTCCGTGTAGGTGGGACGTGAGTGAAGTCTTTAACAGCGCCATGTTACCATGAATCGAAAAAATGTTTCACTTTTTTTCACAATTTTTTTTAGCCGTAAAATCCAAATCTGCAATAAAACATAAGGGTTCGTTTAAAATTCAAACGTCTCCCCCCCTCCCCCCGCCTCATCACTTCTCTAAACGACTAATTTTAACATTAATGCGGATGTGCTCCGTTAAATTATATTAAATTTTTCTGTGGAGTACTTGATTATATATCACTCAAATATGCCATAAAAAATAGTCTAGGATTCATCAAGTTCATAAATGATGTCTATTATAAGGAAGATTAACATCTGAATGGATAATAGCGATTGTCGTGGAATGAGTATGGGTATGGTAGAGAGGGGCGAAGCACCCCTAGCGACTAGGCCGTCAAGGACCCTTTCGTCATTCTCGCATCATGGTGTAACTCTCACTCTCAAATTTTTTGGACTTTTTTATAAAGGTTATACAGAAGGTATCTCCGTGAGAGGAGTCCCATTTCTTTCTCTTATAGTTCCCCTGACGCAAAGATATATATGTATCGGAACTATACCCCTACCTCCAAACACTTGCATTGGTAAAAGTCTTCGTCGTCTGTTCCAGATTTGATATAGGACTGAATGAATAACCCCCAATCCACCCATGGCTGTAAGGTCCTCTTCAGACCGTTGTGAGTGTTGTGACCGGTGCGAACACTTCAACTATTATTATGGTCAGCCTGCTGTTCCGTCAGAATCGGCTAGTAGGCCAGTCAATGAAGCTTGGTAATTAACAATAATTGCAAACAATCCGAAACGTAGGATTCACGTTTAGCTTAAGAAAAATAGAAACTATAAAATTTTGCACGTCCCTATGACGTACGGGACATCGTTAAATCGCAAAAAATTACTAATAAAGTATAACTCATTGGCCAAAATTGCAAAAAACATGCAATCTGATGCCATTGCAACCTAGTATCAAATTTGCATGTTAATTGATCCACCGGAACTATGATTTTTCACGCGCGCACGTTGAACGGAAACCTAATGTTAATTAATTGTAATTTTTATAAATTGTTCCTGCCGGCGAACTTATAGGTATACCGACCTATAAGTACAGTACAGTCGGGTTTGTATGTTGGCTCCAAAAACTTCTATTGATTTTTTTTGGTCCATTTTTCAATTGACTGGAAAACCTTTTATCAGATCAAGTACAAAATTTTCGCTGGATCCGAGCTTCGCATAGCCAGCGCGTTATCCGATAATCCTGAACGTACAGGAATCCAGACCATCAGCAACCTTTTTCGTCAGTCGGCAGGTCCATACTTTAGACACATTACATTCTTGGATCAGTGAGCGCTAGTAGTACGAGAGCCCACGACCAAAATTTTTGTCTCATAGCAATACGACCAAAACCGCATCAAATTAATAGATTCGATTATTCTGAATCCGAAAATCGCAATATCAGAAATTTTCCGTGTATCGTCCGACCTAACCAAATTTTCAAAAATGTCAAAAAAATTTACCAAACTGTATCATAGCAATCCGTCTGATTTTCAGAATATAGTTAAATGATACCTCTAAGATATCGAAAATAAGTTTTTCAGACGCCACTAGCGTAGCGTGTACCCGGGAGACCACTTAAAAAAATTAAAAATGAGACAAAAAAAAAGTATCATAGCAAAACGTCTGAAAATGATTTTCACGAGTGAATTTGGGTCAGTGTATATGAAATAATCATTTTTCAGAAGAAAATGTGAGCACATTAAATTTTGAGACCGTTTTGAAAACGTTAAAAAAATTTACCGATCGGTAACATACCAATTCGTCTGAAAATTGTTAGACGTGATAAAATAAGTTGTCTAGATGTAGAAAAAATTTATATCAGACAAATTCAGTGTAGCACCTTACTAATCAGACAACTTTTCGATACTCCGAAATTATTTAAAAATCGTATTGAGGCGATTGAAGTCTATGTTATGCCAATGAATAAGTTGCGACCAGTAAATTATTTGATGATGATTAATAAAGAGCTTACCCGAAACCGTCGAACGGAAGTTGAAGGACTTCAATAAATTGGTAATAAATAAAGCACAAAAGAAAATTGGGATAAAGTAAAAAAAAACTGTTTATTTGGAGATACAAGATGCGAGATGTGTATGTGTTTTTAGTCACTGTCGGACGCATAATCATCATCGTCATCATCAAAATCACTTTCCAGATCACGATCAGGATCTTCAAAGTCATCTTCTAAAAAATAAAAATCATTAGTCAAGATCACTCATTTCTTTATATGAATGCTGCAGTAAAAGTCATGTTAACTATATCTTTTGATTCTTCGTCCAAAATAACGTCGCTCAATTCTGGTAGTTGGTTACCGGAGAACCACGAAAAGTGCAAACGTCTATCATTTTCATACCATCCGAGCTCTGTGGGGTTTAGATCGGTTGGATTTTTCATGTGGGCGTTCTTTTCGTTTTTGGGATTATAGGCGACATCGGAAATGTCTGAAAACAGTATTTTAGCAATCCCGGAAGCCATAAAAAAGTTTAAAAAAAAATTGAACCGGGTTGCTATAATACAGTTCGGCTAAATTTTTTGACATTTTCAAAAATGCGCTCAGGCCATATGCTACGCGCAAAATGTCTGAAAACAAACATTTTCGTTATAAAATGACAAAATCTATGTACATTTTCAATATCAGACGTAATACGATAATACCGTCTGCCTATTTTTTTTGACATAGCAGAAATGGCCTCCCACACAGTTGCTACACTTTTGATCGTTACCACCCACCTAGTAGGGTTCAGGATCATCTTATCTAACGACTTGATACGGTTTTGGCCGTAAAACGATGATACATGGTTTTGGTCGTGGGCTCTCGTACTATAGTGGAAGACTATAACTTATCTACGACTATACAGGGCTATCCTAAATAAGTGCGAAAAATTTCTGGTGAGTAATTACATGACTCATGGAAAAATGTTCCCATTACCATGTGTGCGAAAATAATGCGCCGTTTTTGAGGTACAGGGTGTCAAAGAAAGATATTTTTCCCAGTTTTTTGACGATATCTCGAAACCGTTTGAGATATACAACTCAGCTTTTGTACATATCTTTATCATTGATATTAGCTTTTTTTATGCTACCTAAAAGTTTTTCTTGACAAAAAAATCACTCTGAGTAATAGCTGTTAACAGGAACCGTTTTCCAGAAAAACGGGCATTTACGTTGAAAAACTCGCTTTGAATATTTCAAAACATGTGTGGGAAAATGAAAGGCAAAAAACTTCTATCAATCCTAAAATATCCGTCAATAGCGCATGAAAAAAATTAATAAGGTACTATATTAAAAAGATAGCTAATAACCAATGATAACACATGTACAAAATCTGAGTTCTGTATCTCAAACGATTTCCAAGATATATCTTCAAAAAACTAAACAAAAAATTTCTCTTAACAGAGAAATGGTCTTTAAATTTTTTCGCAACAAGGTTAAAGAAACAGCTTGTATAGAAAGGGATAATATTTATATAAAATATTTCAAGAAGAAAATGGCACACTTCCGTCCAATATTATAATGTAGCAATAAACAGCGTGTTTCAGTTTGTATGTTCATAACTCCGGCAAAAGGTAGAACATGTAAAAATAGTTGTACTTTTTTCTATAAAGTGTTGCTCTGAAAAGCTTTATTTTTGAAATAAACGGTGTTAAACTTGGAGGAGAAAAAGCAATTTTATTGAAAATCATCTAAACTATTGAAGGTATTTTCTCAATTTGGGTATAGGTTAATATTAATAGAGGGATAAAATTTTGAAGTGCAAAACATTTCTCCGGTGCAACCAATGGCGTAGTTATGGGGGTTCTGTTTTGTTTTAAGCCCCAAAACTTCTACGCCACTGGATAAAATCAATTTTTCAAAGCTTATTTTGAAATTTTATATTATTGTTTGAAAAACAGATTCTCTTAGTAAAGGTCTCTTGGCTTAATTTTTAAGTTATTTTGATTTATTTTATGAAAAATAATGATAAATATTGACAATAAAAAATATTCAAATTAATTGCCATTTTTTGAGAACATCATTTTCCTATAGAAATTAAAACATTTAAAATTTCAAAATAATTTTTTAGTGACTTTCATACTTTCAGGTACTTTCAGGACTTTCATATCAATAACTGATGTCGACGCTTACAGACACAAAAATAGTGATATCTAAAACCGCTTGCTTCTCTCTTGAAATTTGCAGCATTATGATGGAGTCTAGTTTATAAAAAATCAAAATATCTCAAAAACTAAGTCTTCTAAAGAGCTTTATTAAGGGTATCTTTTCTTCAGATAATAATCTAAGATTTCAAAATAAGTTTTTAAAAATTGATTTTTTCCAGTGGCGTTAAAGTTTTGGGGCTCAAAAGAAAAAAGAACACACAAAATTGAGAAAAATATCTTGAGTTTTTTCGAAGATATTCAACAAAACTTTTTTTCTTCCAAGCTTAACATAGGTACCAAGTATCTCTAAAATAATGCGTTTCAGAGCAATACTCTATAGAAAAAAGTACAATTATTTTTACGTGTTCTACCTTTTGCCGGAGTTATGAACGTACAAACTGGAACAGCCTCTATTATACACAGGGTAATTGACAGGTATTTTCAATTTACTGAAAACGCGATTTAGGATTTTTCTGAAAATTAGGAACTTCAAAATTTGTTCCGTTCCATCTTTCTAGAATATTTTTAGATTTCTGGCACTTCCGGTTAATACCGGAAATGGATACCATCTTTGTTCTGTTAAATGGAACACCCTGTATATTAGTACATCTTCAGAACAATTTATTAGTTATACACAAATGAAAATCCACATGTTTTGATTTTCAAAGCTGCTTACATTGAAAACGGCTCAAGATATCGGAAAACTGTTTACATGTCCCCAGCCTTACTTTTCGCGTGGTATCCTGTTGTGTGGAATAAATATTTATGTGAGTACTTAGAGTGACAACAAAAACCGACTGTTTTTTTTTAACATTTCTTATACTCTAGATCTAGAATAATAGTATTACATGGAAAGATAAGATGGGGACATGTAAACCGTTTTCCGATATCTTGAGCCGTTTAATGTTGATTTTTATTTGTTTATAAATAATAAATTACTAGTTACAAACTGATGTGAAAACTATTATTGCTATTAAGTAACCCTTTCACCATCAGACTCGGTAACAATTTTTTATCTAAAAATTATTTTCTCGATACAACATGTCTAAATTTGTCTTCTAAATGCATATCAGTCCCATGAATACAGATTTTTTTAGGTCTAATTTACATGTTTGTCCCTCACAATGGACAAATTGATTTGTGAACTAGAAAAAATTGGAATGCAAATCAATATAATCAAATTTTTTAAATTGTTAAAACTGGTGTCTATATTTTTAAAAACAAAGATGGTAACCGCCTCCAGTATACCAACGGTATCGTTTTACATAAACGTCTAAGGTGTGCCATCGACTGTGAATCACCCTGTAAGGCACATAGATGCTATACCTAGGTACATGCTGTTAACCGATCTATATCAAATCTAGCGCAAGATTTGTCGCGCAGAAAGTCAAGAGATTGTTATAAGAAAGCAAGAAAACTTATAAGTTTTCACCAGATTGTGAGAGTCGGAAAATATTAATCAAACAGAAAGAGAAGACGTATTCGTAGAGCTAAGGAAGACGTGCAAGTTGCGAGAACTTTAGAGGGTATTTTCCATGCTCGAATCAACATTAATTTTAAAAAATAAAGTCAATATTGCGGGTTTTCAAAGCTAATTCAGTCCCAAGCAATGCAAGTTTTTCCAAGAACAGATTTTAACCGATTTGAATATTAACATTTCCATCAACTATTGCTCGATTTTCTCTTATTAAGTAGGTAGTTTTTTTTTTAATAAACGGGGAATAATAAAATAAATGTATGTACATATAAAACATTTTATTGCTCTTTTATGATCAAAGTTTATTTTTAAACACTCTATACAAAATTATATCACCAATTTCTTTGTTATATTAGTAAATAAGCGCGAAACAAAATCATAATTGCTAATGAGACGTGTTTCCATTATTGAAAATAAAATTTATTAAATCACAAGTGGTTAGGTGGATATTAGAAACAAGAAGCAGCTTCTTTAGTGTAGGTATTTAGTACCAAAACAGATTTTCAATTAAAAACGGATCAACTAGGTACTCAAAAAATATTAAAGATAAAAACTAATAACTTCAAGCATAAAAATATCTAGTTTAGGTTCCATGTTTTCTAATTTTTGTGTCCGCCTATAAATAACTTGTGTGAGAAAGAGCATAGATATCGGTACATATTGCCATTTATCGATAATGATGGCCCCTTTGCTTATGTAAACATTTATTGTCACGAATTCGAAATTACTCGACTGGATATCGAATAGAACTGTACTTCTTGAGTCCTAGACAAACAGCTAGTATTGAGGTGTTCACGACATATTCTGCCGTGTTAACCGTAAACGCCGTAAGTGACAATTTTCTCATTTTCGGCTTATTGGATGTTCTGATGGAACTTTATATTCTCTATCTATTACCATAAGCGAAAACGCCGTATCTCCATCCTAACAGCTATAAATCGCTAATTTAGTTTGCCGTATTTGCAGGTTTCATCAGTTCTTTAGAGCATTTTACCGTATGTTCATTTTATTAGGGAAGTTTGCCGTATCTGTAAGCATAATATGCAGATACGGCATAAATGTTAAATAAATTTAATACGTATATGAGTAATCCTGATCAAAAATGCCGTATCTAGAAAATAACCAAGTAAGATACGTAGTTTGTTTTATTTATTTCAAAGAATAATAATAAAAGTAATAATAATAATAGAATAATAATTATTGTTTTACCGAAAGTAGGTACTTTAATAACGTTAAAAAAAATACATAATAATAAAATTGTGTGTGCATTTACCATAAGTGCTCGGAAATGGTAAAAGATACAGGGTGGGTTAAATCAGAGAAAAGTTGCACAATTTTATGCTTATTAAGAATCTGAAAGAAAATTTATGGATACTTCTCAGGCGTTGCTGAAATATCCTGAAAAACTTGAAAATGAAGATTTCTTATTTCAATCATATCTTTTTTATTATTGAAAAAAAATTTAAATATTTTTGTAGGTTTGCATAAGACATCAAAAGGCATTATCTGTCATTTCCAAAATTTTCAAGGACTACTAGATCCCAGAATTTTCATTGTCAACTTTTGTTTTTCTTATGGCCGCCATATTGTTATTTCGTGTCATTCGCTATTAAAAAAATCTAAGAAACAAAATATCACATTCTATCACTATCACTATATCATCTAATCTATCACATTCAAAAAAAAATTTCTTCCAAATTTTTGTTCTTCTTTTGTCGGAAAAATAACCTTTGCTGAACCGAAAAGTTTAACCGAAACCTAAAAAAACCCATAAGGCAAGCAATGTCAAGTCGCGACGTCATATTGACGTTATTCGGTGAAATGATTTTCTTTTTTTTCGAATAAAGAATAAAATTTTTAAGAATTTTTTTAATTTGATAGATTGTTTCCTTGATTTTTTTAATAGCGAATAACACGAAAAAACAATATGGCGGCCATAAGAAAAACAAAAGTTGACTATGAAAACTCTGCGATCTAGCAGTCCTTGAAAATTTTGAAAATGACAGATGATAGCTTTTGGTGACTTATGTGAACCTACAAAAATATTTTAATTCTTTTCGATAATAAAAAAGATATGATTGAAATAATAAATCCCAATTTTTAAGTTTTTGCAGGATATATCATCAACGCCTGAAGTTTCCATACATTTTCTTTCAGATTCTTAGTAAGCATAAAATTGTGCAACTTTTCTCTAGTTTAACCCACCCTGTATCTTTTACCGTTTCCTAGATCCCAATGGTGAGCATCGAATTGTTAACCATCCTGTATACGGCTAAATCTCCTAGTATGTATAAGATATTTTTAACTGAAAAAACCGTAAGTTCATTTACGGCTAATCTATCTATTTTTCCTTTGAATATATTGCCGTAAGTGATTTTTTGAAAAAAACTGCAGTTTTTTAGAAAAAATAATACGACTAAATAAAATAAGGCATGTAAATAATAACTTATGGAAAATCAGGATTCTCAAAGATAACAATTGTGAATGGCAGATGGCAAAAGACAAAAACGTAAATATCTCAAAACTACTAAAATGTAGATACGGCGTTTAGGGTTAACACGGCAGTATTATTGTCCTATCATTTAAGTCATGAACTCTTCAAAGATTCACCAGCCGATAACGGAGGTGCAGGAACATACATCTTCAAGAGGTGACTATGAAGATGAAACGTCTCAGTGCCAGGTAGATATTAATAATTTAAATATTCGTTTGTTTATCATTTCATTTAAAATTTATTTGGCATAGGTACTTCTCCATTCAGTCCAATTCAATCATTTCCATAATAAAACATTCATAATGAAAAAATGAAAAAAATATTATGATATGTGTTTCCATAAGAATAATGATAAAAATATCGGATGAGCTTTTGCTTTGCTCACTTAGTTTAGGTTTATGTATTTATTTTATCACATCGGAAGAAATGATAAATCAAGGATTAACTTCTTCAGATTTATGTTACTATTAAGCAAATGTGTGCCTATTAAAGAAAACTGCTAACGCTTTTTCAATTGAAATTCTGAATAATAACGTTAAAAAGGTAGCATTAGTCGGTAATTTATAACCTCTGTAACTTTCTAATAGAATAATAAGCTGTAACATAATTTATACAGCGTGTTCAGTTAAGGGTACGGAGCGGCCATATCTCGGTAACTATTGGTTCTAGAGTCTCAAATTAAAAATTTTCCAGACATAAGTGACCATGAGAAATTCAAGGAAAATATTTTCAAGATGGCCGCACTTCCGGAAATACCGGAAGTTGACACCTAGTTCATTATTTTAACGGGAACACCCTGTAAAGTATTATATTTTTTAAATGTCTGAAGAAATCGAATACAGGTGGTTTTCACCATTGGAATTTAGATTGAATGGTTTATGAGTTATAAACAAGTGAAAATCGAAAATTTTCAACTTCAAAGCAGTGTAGAACTAGAACGGCTCAAGATATCTAAAAACTGTTTACATGTCCCTATCCTAACTTTTCACATTGTATCCTACTATGTGGTTTAAATTCTAATACAGAGGGTGATGAAAAATCGGATAATTTTCATCACCCTGTATTAAAATTTACTCTACATAGTGGGATAAATCATGAAAAGTTAGGATAGGGACATGTAAACCGTTTTTAGATATCTTGAGCCGTTCTAGTTCTACACTGCTTTGAAGTTGAAAATTTTCGATTTTCACTTGTTTATAACTCATAAACCGCTCAATCTAAATTCCAATGGTGAAAACCACCTGTATTCGATTTCTTCAGACATTTAAAAAATATAATACTTTACAGGGTGTTCCCGTTAAAATAACGAACTAGGTGTCAACTTCCGGTATTTCCGGAAGTGCGGCCATCTTGAAAATATTTTCCTTGAATTTCTCATGGTCACTTATGTCTGGAAAATTTTTAATTTGAGACTCTAGAACCAATAGTTACCGAGATACGGCCGCTCCGTACCCTTAACTGAACACGCTGTATAATATAAATTATAACTGCCATAACAATCATAAAGTATACCTAACATAATAAAACAGGATGGCGAATTAATCATTCATCAATCCTTATATACAGGATATTTTTCAATGTTTAGGATAGGGATTTTGTAAACTACTGCAGTTAGAGGGATGGTTAAATGGGGAAAGTAGTGCAGTTTCATGAGCTTAACTCGAAGCAGCTTTTGTTTTTTTTTTTTATTTTTTTTTCATATCCATGGGCTCCTAGATATTTAACATAGGTAAAGTAAATTCCGGGAATTTCTTTATAGTCTTATTATTGGGATTAGAGAAAATTCGTAAAGAAAAACATTAATATGATTTTATAAACAATAAAACGGCGCTATATTTTTTTTTATTTGTCGTGTTATTTTCGAGTTTACATAAACTTGTGTTTTTTTAAATGTAAGTACATAATAGTTGGCTTATGACATCATTCAATATGTCTTTTTTTTTCTTACCTAATACAACGATGATATAAAACTATATTTTTTTTTCTGAAAATAAAGAAGGTAGGACGGTTTTTACACTTAGAAAAACACATGCGTTTATGTCATAACTCGAAAATGGCACGATAAATAAAAAAAATAATAGCGCGCCGTTTCATTGGGTTTTAAAATCGTCGAAAAAATTTTTCCTTACTATTTTTCTCTAATCCCAATAATAAGAGTGCTATCTCAGTATAAAGAAATTAGAGAAATTTTGTTGTTTTTACCCATAAAGATTTTCAAAAAAACAAAAGTTGCTTCGAATTAAGCAGTGTATAAGCAATATATGTATATACAGGCTGAGTTTTTTCTATGTTTAGTAAAGAGATCCCTCCTAAATATTTGACAAAAACAAAATTTCTTTCGGAGTCGAGTTATCGGGGTTTTAAGAAATTTTTGAACTTTCGCTCTCCCTACTCTCCAAATTGTAGCACCACCCCCTAACGGGCCCTTAAAAAACATCAAAATACCCTTCTAAAAAACATTAGCTGAACCCCCTACATGCACTGGCCAAGAACAAACCATTTGAAATTTTTTTCCCACCGAAAAACAAGTTGCCCGATCGACTTCCGCCTGGAACGAGCTAGATACAATCCACGAAAAAACGATATCCCGTACCCGTACTTTACAATGGCCCCTGTCCCCCTCCCTACCCTCGTATCGGTGGAAGTGAGTGGGGAAATTGAGCTGGGACCTCACTTAGTCGATCGGGGGAAAAAATTTATATCGGGGGTCTGCACTTCGAAATACCCATAATACCTTATTAAAAGTGATGATGGAGTTCATTTATTAAACTTGATTTTAATTGGCATTTTTCAAGGTTAAGCACTAGTGCGTAAACGAACATAATTTCGAAAATCGAGACTGAAATGGCAATTAAAATCGGAACTTTATGTGCTGTTCACAGTTATTAGATTACAAGGCGACAATATTACAAATATTAATTACTAACCGCAATAATTTATGTAAAACAATATTGACATTGAAATAATAATAACAAATCTTATGTTTTAAACATTCTGGATAGAATCGAATACATATAATAACAAATAATAAGCTGCTTGCTATATGTTAACAAGTAAATATTTACGTTATGGTAAAATAATATGTTTGCATGTACTGCCACATAAGGGGATATTCTGCCCAATTCCACTTCCAGCAGTCTCCACAACATCTCTACGTAATGTTGCATTTATTTTGGTATTTTGTCTCTCAAGGATAGGTATACACATATCGCTCTCGTTCCATCCTTGGCTGTAAAAATTCAAAAGAACACAACCCTGCTAACCCGCACTGGCAAGTTGGTAGGAAAATAAAATGATAAACACGTTTATTGGTATTGTTGTCTTTTTGTTGTTTGTTTACAATGTTTCACCGTTGATTGAAGGAGTCGCGATGCGGTTCTAGATGCTAGATGAAACATTACAAAAAAACAACAACAAAAAGACAAAAAAAACAATAATTAAACGTCTTTATTATTTTATTTCCTTACCACGGTTGCTATAGTGCAGCGGGTTGGCAGGGTGTTCTTTTAAAATATTTTCTGCGAAGAATAAAACGAGCGATAGGTGTATCCTTGAAAAACAAAATACCAAATATAGCATTTACGCAGAACGTAGAATGAGAATGACAGAACCAACGGATGCTATGGAGACTGCTGGGAAGTAAATCTCACCTGGCCTTTTTAGTTCTTTGACTGGAAGTGGAATTGGGCAGGCCATGTGGCTAGAAGACCAGACATCAGGTGGACTAAAAGATTTGTTGAATGAAGGCCTGAAGAAGATTCCTTTAGAGGAAGAGGATGATCACCGACACGCTGGTCCGACGACATAAAGAGTACTCAGTTCCCGATTGGATGATGGTTGCTGGGGGGCGGTCAAAGTGACACATAAGTACAGGGTGGGAATTCTTTTTACTACCAATCATTGGGATCTCGTAAACGGTAGGAGATACAGGGTACTCTTAAATTAAAGAAAAGATGCCCAATTTTAGGCTTATTAAGAATCTCGAACAAAATTCATGTAAACTCCAGGAGTTGCTAAAATATACTGAAAAAAATGAAAAAACAAGATTTATTTTTTCATTCATATCTAAATTTTTCGAATTTAATTTTAAATTTTTGGTATTCAGCCCTGCTTGGCTAAAGAGTAATTTCTAACAAAATATTAGTTTTTAAAAATCAAGCATGCCTTGGAAATTTCCAAGAAACCGGTTTTTCTGTTGAGTAAAGTGCCTTTTATGTGGCAAATACGACAAAATGTTATTTGAAAAAGTTATTCAGAATCAACATTGTGGTCCCTCTACCAAATTTCAAAACTATAGGTCAACTTTTATTTTTTCATTTATTTTTATGTTTTATTTCACAAATCAAAGAATTTCATTTTGTAACAAATACTGCCATGGAAAAACCAAATTGTATCCATAGCAATAGCAATCTGTCAATATCAGTCTTTGTTACAAATGAAATTCTTTGATTTGTGAAATAAACATAAAAGTAAATAAATGTAAAACATCAAAGTGGGCCCATGATTTTGAAATTTGGTATACGGACCTAAATGTTGATTCTTATCAACTTTTTCAAATAACATTTTTTCGTATTTGCCACATGAAAGGCACTTTACTCCACAGAAAAAAACATTTTTTTTTAATTTCCAAGGCATACTTACTTGTTTTTTCAAAACTAAAATTTTGTTAGAAATAACTCTTTAATCAAGCAGAGCTGAACCCCAAAAAATTAAAATTAAAATCAAAAATTTTTTGTCTTTTATAAGAGTCGTTTCACCTATCCGGGGACACACGGTATGTTTTTGTAAAAACATTAAAAAAAATAGATAAATTTTTGTAGATTTACATAAATCGTCAACAACAACTATCGCAATTTGATATTTCAAAAATTTTCAAAGCCAACTACATCCCAAGGTTTTCATAGTTGATGACTTTTGTTTTAGTGTAAGTATTTTTTTATTTCTTATCCTTTCCGCTTTTCTGTTATTTCCCATATATGGTTTTTTCTTGTCATTCGGTATTATAACATCAAGGAAACCAAAAATGTATCACATTCATAAACCAATTCTTCAAGTTTTACCTATTCTTTTTTTTCTAAAAAAAAAAAATGTAAAATTATTTCACCGAATGACGTCGATATAACGTCGCGACAGAACATTACTTGCCTTATGGTTTTTTATTATATTCGGTCAAAGGTGATTTTTCTTTCGAAAAAAGACGAAAAAATTTTTGGAGAAACGTGTTTTGTGAATGTGATAGATTTTTGGTTTCGTTGATTTTTTAATACCGAATGACACGAAAAAACAATATGTTGGCTACAAGAAAAACAAAAGTTGACCATGAAAACTCTAGGATCTAGTCAGATTTTAAAATTTTTTAAGGGTCGAATTGATGGTTCTTGACGACTTATAATGCGTAAACCTGTAAAGAATTATTTATTTTTTTTTTTTTTTTTTTTTTTTATTTAAATTTAACGTGTCTCGACAACTATGGTCATTGACACAGATACAGTTATTGTTCGGTCACGGTATTTACATTATTGTACATCATGTGTGTTGATTATATTATTGAAACATTATATCTTTTGAAATACATTAATTTCTTGTAGGTAGTTGATCAAATGTGCCAGCTGATCGGGGGAATTGAGAATTTCCTTTGGGTTTCCAATAATACCATGATTTTGTCGGTTGCTTGAGAGGGTTAAACAGTCTGTGAGTATGTGTTTGACCGTGAGTATGCTATCACAGTGCTCGCATTGCGGTGGATTTCCAGAGGTAAACAGATATCCATGGGTTAGACGGGTATGACCTATTCGGAGTCGCCGAATTACCATTTTGTTCCTTCTTGACATTGTTGATGGGAGTTCAAATCGCTTGAGAGATGGTTGGATTTCATGCAGCCTTGAGGAGACTCTGTCCCAGTGGTTCTGCCAGGCGGTTCTGGTGGCTTTTTTGCTGTAGGCTTTCAAGTCTGTGTGGATTTGGACTTGTGCAGAGATTGTGGATGAAGACGAGGCTTCTTTGGCTACATTGTCGGCCTTTTCATTTCCTGGTATACCTACATGTGATGGAACCCATAGCAGTGTCAGGCTTATTCCCTGGGAGGCTAGTCTTTCATGTGAGTCATGTATTTCTTGAATTAGTGGATGCTGGGTGTATAGTTGGTTGATGGATTTGATGGAGGAGAGAGAATCTGTACAAATGGCTACGTGATGACGTTCGGTGTTTATAGATTTAATGGCTTGGAGGATTCCATAGAGTTCGCCTGTATACACACTTGCAAAGCATGGTAAGGTTTTGGTGGAGAGTGTACTGTTGAGGGTTACCGCTGAACATCCTGTGCCATTTTCACTTTTTGACGCATCGGTGTAGATGATTTCATCGAAGTTTGAAGTTTGGATGATTTCTTGGAATGCTTTTCTGAGAAGTTCCTTCGGAGTGTCGTATTTAGGATAGTTAGAGAGAGATGTGTTGAAATTTGGGAGATGTTTTTTCCAGGGAGGAAATAAGGGTGTCATGATTGGCTTTGTGGATAGGAGGTCAGGATGCAGGAGGTTGGTAAGGAGTGGTTGAAGAATTTGTGTTATTGATAGGACTCTTGGGGGTGGGTTAGGTGGTGGTAGCATGGCTGTCATGAGTAAGTATACTGGGTTTTGGGGGTTGGCTGATATCCTGGAGAAGTAGCTCAAAAGAAGGTGTTGGCGCCTCAGCCGAAGGGGAGGTTCGTTGGCTTCACAATAAACACTTTCATTGGGACTTGATCTGAGAGCCCCGAGGCAAATTCTGAGTGCAGTGTTGTGTATTGAGTCCAGGTTTTTCAGGGTGGATTTTGAGGCAGATATGTATATGACACTGCCGTAGTCTATTCTGGACCGAATAAGTGCGCGATACACTCTCAGCAGGATGTTTTCATCGGCTCCCCATTGGCTGTGGGCTAAGATCTTCAGTATGCTGAGTTTTTTCAGGCAGTTGGTTTTGACGTCAGTAATGTGCTGCTTCCAATTCAGTCTTTTGTCGAAGGTTAGTCCAAGGATTTTGTGCTGATTTACTGAGGAGAGGGTTTTCCCGTTAAGGGTCACTTTAGGGGTTGATGTATCATAGGATTTGCTAAACTTTAAGATCTTGGATTTTGTTGTGGAGAAATGGAGGCCAGTTTTTGATGACCAGAGGCTAAGTTGGTTTATGGCTGCTTGAATTAGGTTGGTTGTGGCGGATGTGGTTTTGCCATGACAGTAAATGACAAGGTCGTCGGCGTACAGTGTATATTTTACTGGGCGCTTAATATTTGCGCAGATGTCGTTTATGGCTAAGTTGAACAGCGTGGGGCTCAAGATGGAGCCTTGTGGAACACCATTCTCTTGAGTAAATTTTGATGAAATTTTGCCGTTAGCTCTCACTCTATAACATCTGTTTCTTAAGAAATTTTCAATGAAGGAAAGAATGTTGCCAGACAACTTAAGTTCTGTTAGTTTTTCCATGATGGTGGATGGGGGTAGAGAATCAAAGGCACCCTCGATGTCGAGGATAGCTGCTATAACGTCTTGGTTCCTTGAAAAAGCATTAGCTATGTCCATTTGCAGAACAGTGAGGTTGTCAATCGTGCTGCGTTGCGGTCGAAACCCGAATTGAGTTTCAGCGAAAATTCCATTCTTCTCGAGGTACCACAATAATCTTTTATTGACCATCTTTTCTAATAATTTGCATAGTGTACATGTAAGCGATATTGGCCTGTATGAGTTAAGGTCATTTGGTGGTTTATCTGGTTTTTTGACAGGGAATATCAGTGATTCTTGCCAAAGTAGGGGGAATTTGTTTGTGGTCCAAATTTTATTATACAATTCCAACATTTTGATAAGGCAAGGGGATGAAAAGTTCTTTAAAAAGAGGAAGGGGATATTATCCGGGCCCGCAGCTGAGTTTTTGCAGGAGGCAAGAGCCGTTGTCAATTCCTGGATCGAGAAGGGAATATTTAGCGAGTTTAGGTCTTGGTTATTGAGTTCGGTTGGTGGTATAGGGGGGATGTTTGAGCTAGTGGATTGTACGAGACCGAGTCTTCTGTTTTTCGTTTTCTCTTGAAGGTGTGAGGCTAGCAGTTCGGCAATTTGTTGGCTGTCATTGATAAGGTCTCCTTGGTTTGTTATAGCCGGAATTTTGTTAAATGTGGTTTTTCCTTGCATTTGTCTAATCTTCACCCAAACTTGTTTAGATGGGGTATCACACGTTATTGAGGATACATATTTACTCCATGAGTCTCGTTTGCTTTGCCTTACTATTCTTCTGGCTCTGGCTCTGAGCTGTTTGAACAGGATTAATGTCGTTTGATTTCTGATTCTGCGGTACCTATTTAAGGCAGATTTGCATTCTCTGATGGCATTTTCGCAGTCGGCGTTCCACCAGGGTGTAGCTTTGCGCTTGGATGATATAGAGCATTTGCCAATGTGTATTTCCGCAGCTGTGATTATGGACTCGTTGAAGTTGTGTAAGGCCTCATCGATGTCTTCTTGATAGTCTTGTTGACTGAGCAGTGTTTCAACATGGGAGCCAAAATTTACCCAATTTGCTTGGTTTAACCTCCATTTCGTTACTAGATCGGGTGCTTTGTCTACCTTATTGGATATTAGAATTGGGAAATGATTGCTATCGTGGAGACTATCTAATGTGTTCCATGTAAGAGTTGTTAGAAGTCTGGGGTCGCAGAGACTGAGATCAATTGATGAGAATGTCCCTGATGATATATTAAAGTGTGTGCTGGAGCCATCGTTTAATAGGCAGATGTTGGAGTTATTTAGAACAGTCTCGATTGTTTTCCCTCTGCCAAATGTCCTCTCCGAGCCCCATAATTTGTTGTGTGCGTTGAAGTCTCCAACTAGAAGAAAGGGTAAGGGTAGTTGACTTATAACCGAAAGTAGTTCAGTCTGAGAAAGGTTGTAATTGGGTGGAATGTATATGCTGCAAACGGTGAGTTTTTTGGGACACCAGATCGTTATGGCTATGGCTTCTAAGGAGGTGATTAGAGGTAGCGATGTGGAGTACAGGTCGCTGGAGGCAAATATGGATGTTCCGCCACTGGCTCTCAGGCCTGTGGTTCTGATGTTGTGATATCCCTCGAATCCCTTCAGATTTCCTCTGTGGTTTTCCTTAAAGTTCGTTTCCTGTAGGCAAAGGAGGTCGGCCTTGGTGTCTACTAATAGCTGTTGTATGCGTTCGAGGCGTGGGAAAAACCCATCGCAGTTCCACTGTAGAAGTGTGAAAAGTTATTTATAGAAAGAATGAAGTAGCGAGGGTCGGAATTATAGAGCCAATTAATAGCTGGATATCTGAGAGCTATCGGAAGGGAGATCATCACAGGGATCCAGTGAAGACTGCGACGCTAGACTGGAGATTTCTGCGCTTTCTATGTGGAGATCTCGCTTGATCTTTTTAGTGAGCCTGGTGAACCTGTTTTTTAGAGATCTGTCGGTAAGGTAAGGGTATATCGTGTGCATGTCTGAAAGCAGGGCCTTCACATTAGTGGTAAAGCGTAGTGCCTCCTCCACTGGGTTGGCACTTCCAAAAGAGTTCTCGATAAAGGCTATGAGGTTTTCTGCTGGGAGTGTGAATGTTTCTGGGGATTTTTTATAGACTTTTAGGATAGTTTCTCTATTGGATTCTGATAATTCTTTCTTTGACCCTGAGGATTCTTCTGTGTCTTCTGTTCTCGGCTTCTTTTTGCTGGGTTTCAAGATCGATTTTACTGTAGAGTTGTTTGGTGGGGGCATTTTGGCAGAGGTTGTCGATATTGTTTCCAGGGGATTCGTATGTAAGGCATCACTAAGGGGAGAAGTGGGGTCACCAGACTCAAGCGATGTAGGACAGGGTCTCTTTTGTCTAGTGGCAGGGAGGGGCGATTCTGCTACGGGGGGATTTTCTGTGTTTGAGATCTCGTGAGGTGGTTGTGGTAGTGCTGTGCTTGGGATATTGGCATCGGGGCATTTGGAGGCGATGTGTCCGCTCTGTTTGCATATAAAGCATTCCATTTTATCGGTTGATAGGAATATACGATACTGGTTATTCTCATACGGTATCAATAGCGAGGTCTGGATTTGGAAGTCGTCTGTGGGTGGAATAACGTAGACTTGTCGTCGAAATGAGAGGATATGGTTGTATTCTTCTTCGGGAAAACCTGCTCGAAGAGGTGAGACTGGAGAGGCAAGTTGCAGTCCTGTCTTTTTTAAAGCGATTTCGATAATTTCATCAGTTATTCCCGGGGCTATGTTGGAAATGATGACTCGTTTAGCTGGAGTAATTAGTCTTCTTACCGGGAGGTCCAGGTCTCTTACGCGGATAATTGGGTTTTTTGAAATTAAGTTGTCCACCACCTCAACGTTGCCTAGGTAGATGCACACTCTGTTATTGGATATTCTGGAGGCGTAGCAGATGTTTTTGGGGCCTACAATATTGCCAACAGCCTTAACGTAGTCAAAAAGCTTGAGGTCATCCACTGAATGAAATAGAATGGCTTGGTCTTTCTTGGGATATACTCGTTTTGGTGTAGCCTTGGCGGCTGCTACATACGACGTAACTGTTGGCGTTGTGTTCGGAGTAATCACAGACATTGTGGTAGCGTTGACTATTTGGGGAATGTTACAGTTGTTATCATTAGTATTATTGCTGCTCTTGTAGTCAAAAGCAGCTCCTGTTTGATTGTCAATTTTGGATGAGAATTTGCCTCTTCTTGAGTAGTTGCAACCGGAGGTAGGTCATTTGTATATTATTGGTTGCCTATCTGACGGGCGACCGAGTGCCCGTTTTATGATTGTTTTATCACTTATCGCTTATCAGTTAAAAAATTAAAGTAATAACAAAATATTGTGTTATTAGAAAAGGATATTTGATGATTTTGATGGATTGCACCTAGGTGCGGTGTAACAGACGACACTGTATGTAGCACAGAGATTTTAGCTACTTGATGATGCATTCACCATAAAAAAATATGTACTATTACTTCACCAAAAACGGTCGAGAAACTCGTAGTAAACACGGAGTGGACTGCACTCGTGAAATCCACAATTACCCATCAATTATTTATTGATTTCCAATAATAAGAAAGATGCGAAGAAAATAAGAAAGCTCGATTTTTTATTTTATTTTATTTTTTTTTTTTAAAGGAGGGAGCATCGGTCTTAGCTATGTAGGTAAGACAAAGTCGCTCCACTCCGGTAACACGGGATTTCGAGCATCTTACTCATTCACCCAGCTTCAAGTACTTATGCCATTTAAATTTAAACGTTCGGTCGCTTGTTTTATTTTTCACATACATTCGAAAATGCATCCGAAAAATAACACGAGCCGGTGAGTTTCGAACTCGCGACCTTAGGCTCGCTAGTCAGCGGACTGAACCGCTAGGCTCGATTTTTTTATTTTTATTTTTCTGGATATTTCAGGAACGGTCACAGATATCTTGTACCTATGTCTCACGGATTCTAGATGGCCACAAAATAGATCACCTTTTCTCTAGTTTAACCGATCCTGTATCTCTTTACGACCGTTTACGAGATCCTAGTGTAGTTTAATAGTACAGTATAAAAGTGTAGTATAGCCATTGTGTCCGAATATTTTCATGAAATTTTGGTGACGTAAAGTAATTAGGTATATGGGGGGGGGGGACATTTACGATATTTTTAACATTTTTTTCCTTCGCCTTCTTTTGCGGGCTTTGAGATTAATTTGAAATTGAAATTTTAAAGCCTTGGAACCTTTATTTTTTTATTACAGTTTCGGATTTTATGGCTAAAAATATATAAAAAAATTTCTCGATTCATGGCTAATTTTCGTCAAATTTTAGTAATAAAGCCAAAGCTAAAAAATTATTTTTGTCGATTCCTATTCATGCTATTCATGAATCGAAAAACCTAGTTGTAGTCATAAAATCTTATTCTGTAATAAAAAACAAGGGTTCCTATTTAAAATTTCAGAGCTACCTCCAACTCTTAAAAGGGTGAATCCTAATAAGGAAAAAATGTCAAAAATATCATAAAATATGCCCCTCTGTACTTATTATATGTATGTCACCATCAAAATTTCATGAATCGCATGAATTGCAACACTTCTAAAAACTCACCCTGTACATAATATATAAAACATAATTGATATACTTATGTGTTTAAAAATTTTTCTATTACGTAGGTAGGTACCGACTGATAATATTGATCGATTAATAACGATGTAACCTGTTTCGCTACATTGGTGCAAAAGTACAATTTTTTGGTGTTCATTTTTGGTGTTTTAAAAATATTCGTCATCTTCATACAGCTTTGGAACTTGATCTAATTGCTTCTTAACCACTTATTTGTGATTAATTGTGAATGTTTAATATTGGTACTTTACTAATTTGTTTCTAACGAACTATAATAATTGCCCAATTATTGAAAATATCACATACCTACAAATTATTCGGCTCTTCGTCGAGACCAAGAAGCGTTTGAGTAGGTTCCTATGTATGGTGCTTATATGTATCTAAATTTTTGTAATAAATCTATGAACAAATGATTTTTATTGAATAATATTGAATTTTTTCTATCAAGGCCACCATTATTTACAAGAACTTTGCTTAGAATTAGTTTGGCTCAGTGTTTACCTCGAGGTTTATTTTCAGTTGTCTATAGAAATATTGTACCTAGTAGTTGCTAAATAACATATTAGGTACTTATAGTAAAAACGCAAAAAGTATTAATCATTCATCAGATTTAAAATTACAAAAATAAACGTATTCTACAACTGGCCTTATCTTATCAACGAATTTGATTTTCAGGTGCAAATATTTGTTTCTCCAATTCCAGGCTGTGATGGTGGAGCAGAATTAAGAGTTATGGGTGGAACGCCTCGATATTCTAGGAAACTGCCACCTTTGGAGATTTCAAGAGGTTCGCATATTTTATTTAGTAACTACTTATATACAGGACAAGGTGCCCCGTAAGAACCTCCTAATTTCTCGGGAGTTTACAGGGGAGGTCAAAAAAAACTAGTCTGTCATAAAAAAAAAAGAGATACCGAGCCCCAGAAGGGTACCCGCAGCGAATTACTTTTTTGGCTCTAACTTTTGAGCCGCACTCGTATAATTCTATAAAATTTTAATATTTTATAGACGCCATAAAGAGTCATTAAGCCATATCACAGTAGATGTTTGACGTCAGGAAAGTGAAGAGGGGACTTGCCACCATATACGTTGGATAAAAGTTTTGACAAGAATCGCTTGACAGAGCTGAAAGAAAACATTTTTTTAATACTCCGGATTCATCTTTAATAAAGGTGCAATTTATTCCAATAAAACTGCCGGATTTCGTAATAAATCGGTTTTCATGCGAAACACTCAAAAATTACTATAATAATGACAACACTAATACTTATTCTTATTGTTAATATTTTACTAATCCTTTTTTTATGACAGACTATGTTTTTTGACCTCCCCTGCATGTATGCTTATGAGAAACTATAGGAGGTACTTACCGGACACTCTGTGTATGACATATCTATAAAAATTGCAATAAATCTTTAGAACTCAGATTCAAAATAATTAAGTCGATAGATAAGTATGAGAACAATTTTGCAGTGAGCGATAAATCAAAATTTTATCATTGAATCTCCAAATGCTGGAGACTTTTTCTGGATAATATGTTTCGGGTAAATGTTTTTTTTCTTCTATAGTATCAAACGGTATCACCTACCCGACACAAACGACATTAGCATCGCAAATTGAAGCTTTTTCCATAAATTGTATAATAGGCCAAAAATTGTTATGATGTGATACAAAATAATAATTATCCAGAAATTAAAGGCATCTAATTTCCAATTGGTCCAGTTTTCCTGAAAATTAAAGAGCAAAATCAATTTCGGGTAAATAATTCGTTTTCTCTAATTTTATAATTATAGAGAAAGCTACCTCCCCGAAAATTATGGGAGTCTGGTAAAGATAAAATACCTATACTTTTAATAAAGTAAGTCAGAACAGCATGGATCAAAAGAACAATAATTATTTACACATGGCCCAGCTAGTATTCTTAAAATTTGAAAACATTTATATTTTTGGTAAATTCTAAATAAAACAAAACAATTGAGTCTCTAGTTCATAAAATTATTCATTTTGATTTCTATTCATTTTATCAAAGAATAAAAATATCAGTATATAGGTATTATGAATAATATGTAAGGAGCAGGGAGTTTAGACGAATAACCTTTTATAGAGGATTTGACACTCTATATAGTCTAGAGAGAGGTAAAGTAGTGTCCCGGTGGTTCCATAAAATTACTGAAAAGTCATATTTTTTTTATCTATAATTTTTGAAGGTCTTAAAAAAGTGTTGAGCCTGAGCTTACTGCAAAATAATTAACGTTATTATAAGTAAGGTAACAAAAAATGTATCCTCAAAAGTACAATAATTTCTGTGCTTATAGCCATACCAATTAACTGAACCCAGTAAATAAAGTAAATAAATTGAATCCACTTTCAGCTTCCTCATGTTCCAGAGAAGAGACATACGAACTAAGCGAAGGGGTTTCCAGTTTCAAGTTGTCACATGTAACATCCAGAAGTAATTCCAGTTGTTTTAGGAGAAGCTTTCTTCTGGATCCAACCTCGAATACAAGATTCACAGGCAAGCCTAAGCCAGTAGTAAGTCCGTCAAGAAGATTGAAACCATTTGAAACAAGTACGTACAACAGATCATGTGATTTATTAGGCTGAGAAACTAGAAAAATCCTTTTTCCATTGTACGACTTCCTGTATTCTGTATTATTAGGATTCTGGTAAAAACTTGAATTTGAAAAAATTGAACCCCGCGGCTTGGAGAGGTAGACAATTTCTAGGTCGTTGTGTGTGTATTCAAGGTTGCCTACGGATACGGTCTAAAATAGAGCTCAAGGAGGTTTGCGTAAAATCAGGAAAGGATTATAATAATTCTGAACGAAAAAATAATAAGAATATTTTTTTTTCTAAGCCGAGCTTTCGAACTGTATTATTAGTTCTTGCTCAAGGCTATCTACACTGCTATACAGAAGATGTTAATCATAAATTAATATGTAAAATAAATTTAACAGTTTTAACAAATTTTTTAAGTTATTTTTAAAATTAAAAGTTATCATATTATACAGGGTGGGCCATCGAAAAGGTAACAAGCCTAATAGCTTGGAAAGTGAAGATGTACGCGAAAAACGCCGAAACAGGTCGATTTTATTATCGAGGGGGACATATGTTCGTGACAAATTTAACTACCCAAGTTCACCCCCTTGGCAGGGGTAGCTACCCCTTTGCTTATCATCATAGGGAACAGCTATCAAGTGATACATCATTTGAAAGCTACTTGAATTCTCTTTACAACGATATCCAACATTTTGGGTTTCGCTCACATACAGGGTGGCCCAACGGAAACTAACTCACCCTAATAACTTAGAAACTGAAGATGTACGCGAAAAACCCCGAAACAGGTCGATTTTGTTATCAACGTAGGCATATTTTCGTGACAAATTTAACTACCCAAGTTCACCCCCTTGGCAGGGGTAGCTACCCCTTTGTCATCATCATAGGGGACAGCCATCGAGTGATACATCATTTGAAAGCTACTTGAATTCTCTTTACAACGATATCCAACATTTTGGGTTTCGCCCACATACAGGGTGGCCCAACGAAAACGTAACTCGCCTTAATCACTTGTATATAGGGCACCCTGTATGTAAGCGAAACCCAAAATGTTGGATATAGTTGTAAAGATAATTCAAGTATCTTTCAAATGATGTATCACTTTCGCTTACATACAGGTTGGCCCAACGAACACGTAACTTTCCTTAATCATTTGTATGTAAGCCACCCTGTATGTGAGCGAAAATCAAAATGTTGGATATCATTGTAAAGAGAATTCAACTAGCTTTCAAATGATGTATCACTCGATAGCTGTTCCCTATGATGATAAGCAAAGGGGTAGCTACCCCTGCCAAGGGGGTGAACTTGGGTAGTTGAATTTGTCACGAAAATATGTCCCCCTCGATAACAAAATCGACCTGTTTCGGCGTTTTTCGCATAACTCTTCACTTTCCAAATTATTAGGCTTGTTACCTTTTCGATGGCCCACCCTGTATAACACGGATAGGTACGCATATGCTTCGTTTTCAAGATAAGTAGGTACAGGGTTGTCATACCCCTACCAATGTTATTGCAAAGAAATATGTACGCCACTGACTTTTAAATTGTGTTACTTTTTGCGGATTATTTTCATCTCTTAATTTTTTTTCCATTCTTCGTTCGCTTTCGAAATCAAAAATTGAATTCACTTAGTTAATTGCATGTCCTTTTGTGCCACCAAAAAACATGGGAAAAAAATTTTTAAAATTAAGTTCGTTAGTTTCGATGTTGAGAAATTTATGTACTTAGGTATCATTTAGTATTTATTTTTTGTTGTTGTTGTTGTTACATTATTATCAATAAAAAATTATAAAAATAGTTATTTATTATACATAAAGAGAAAAAAATGATAGATTTTAGCTCGAGATGTGATTTCGTCCCCGAACGCGTTAGCGGAGGGGACAAACACATCGAGAGCTAACATCGCACTTTTTTCTTGTGTGTAATATACCATTTTTTTCTGCGAGAAGAAATATCAGTGTTAGAATGTCGGAAAACGTAGTTAGACAACTGAAAATTATGTCGGAAAAATGATTTATGTTAAACTTGGATTTTCAAACTATCTTTTATCGTAATTGACGTTGCCTGGGTAACGAAACGAAGAAGAAAGAAGAAAAACTTTATTGAATAAAGTGGACTGCCCATTTAACTTGGGTTGCATTAATACACAGCATATCGATCAATCAAAAAAATGACATAAATATTAAAAATTGTAACATAAATAATAATTAAAGAACATTAATTTTAGGAATAAATGTGTTTGTTTATGATTCTGATGGAATCTATTAAAATTTGTTCAGAAATTTCGTTAATTATTTCTGAGTTCAGGTTAAAGCGATTGAAGAATTCAATTTATTATTATTTAATTATTACATAAACGTCATATTAATGTAATTAAAATTGAAGACAGTTTTGCAAAGATTGCAAGTTAGTTTTCGATGAGTGAATTTAATAATATGGATAGTGATTATTATGAAAATTCCCTTAATAATTGCCATTTGGATAATAAGGTAACTTTCCTTTACGTATTTGATATAAATTTAATGATATCTGAGTGTACTAGTAGCTATACCTATAAGCCGCCATTTCGGGGAAATAAGTACTCATTTATTTCCCTGCTAATTCATTTTATTCCCCGATAAGATGCAGCTCATATAATGAGGCATTTTTCTACCTGTCAACGGGGAAAAAAGGTCAAACTTTTAGCCCGTCGCATAAAAAAAATTATTATTTCTCAAAATAATTTTTCTCATATTTCTTATTGTGTAGTCCAGGGATATATCTACAAGTAAGTGGATTTTATTTATTGTTTTCAAAAACAAAGCAAGATACGTAAAAATTCAGGAGACAAAAACGTTGTACCCTCGGTTGTACCTATTATTATTTGCTCAATCTGAAAAAAAAAAAATTAAAATTTAAAACAAGTCAGTGGGGATATTTCTTTTCTTTGCAATACCATTGATAAAGAGTGTTCCCCTGAATGCCACTGGATTTGATAATTTTAATCTACTTGCGGGGTTAAAGGAGCTCATTTTTACTATAAATAACATTGCCAAATTTCAACAATATATTGTCAAAAGAATGTTGAGAATATTTACAAAAAGTTATTTTTATTTAAAGTTTAACAGCCTTACGCCCGTATTCACAAACGATAATTTCCTAAATAATTACGTAATCAATTATCCCCATCTCATTCTATTGCAAAAAAACTGCATATCTCCATCTCACTCATTTAAATAATTACGTAATTATTTAGGAAATTATCGTTTGTGAATACGGGCATTAGTATCTTGAAATCGAACATTTGCGGACCCCTGTTTATATGAACTTTTAATTTTAAAATCACTCAAATAATCGTCTGTTAAAGTATTGTACATACTTAATTAACACCCTGGATGATTTAATAGGTAGGTACCTATTTCAATAGCTACGAAAAATTATTACACTATACAGGGTTAACAGTTTGTTATAGATTTCGTCTTTTTTATTATTTAATAATTATTAATAATTTGTATGTATAGACTTTAAGTTCTTATTTAATAAATGCAAAGGTTCAAGTGTGCCCTAGAATTATTAATTGGTTTCAAATTTAACAGAAATTGAAATACCAATGACATAGGTATAAAATAGGGAGGAGACTGAATCAACTTTCAAGCTCCAGCGCCAGCCTTAAACTGCTTGCTTGACACAGTTTAAATAAGCTGAATTTTGGCATACAGATTAATTTTATGGTGTTATAGTAGGCGCTCGATAAAAAGGGATTTTTCTAATAACTATATCTTTTTTTTTCTAATATTTTTCTAATAAAAGTTCAAATTCCAAGGGGTAGAAACAGACCCTCAAAAAGGAAATCATTATTTTTCTCGAAAACTGTTTCCATTTTTGAGAACGGGTGAAACTTGTGCAATTTCTGTTTTTCTCTTTTTAGGTATGAATAAGCTTTTTTATTTTTGAGAGGTAGCTTGAAAGAACCTGTCATATCATTTTTTTATTTGTATTTTTGTAAGTGCTCAGCTCATATCCAATGTAATCCAGTTTTCATACAACAGTTGAGATACTGTAATGCTCAAACGTGTAACTCTTGAGTGAGGAAGTCGGGGTTCGAATATCATCGCTCAAGGAGTCATATTAGTGTATTTTTTAACAAAAAAATACACTATTGAGGACGACATCACTTTCCAAAAATCACCCAAACTCATCAAATGTCCACCGATCATGACCCCCAGATTACGAAAAAGTGGTTTTCCAAAATTCACCTGCCCACGATATATATATATATATTTATATATATATTTATATATATATTTCTCCAAAATCGCAAAATTTCGATTTTAAAAACGCTCCTGTGGCTTTATCTTTCAAGATTAGTGAACGAAATTTTGGGTCCTTGTAACCCTTTGGAATGACGTTGGATTTTCGTTGAAAAACTTTCCAAAAGTCCCATCACTTCTACAGGGTGTCCCTTCAAAATTCCATGAACCCGGTTTTTGTCATCTCATTTCAGGTCGCAGTTTTGAATCTAGGGGGCTGAAATTTTTGTGGGAGTAAGATATCTATAAAAACTGGTCTGGTATTGTACTTGAGCAAAATCGGTCGAGCGGTTTCAAAATGGCGGTCATTTTAATTTTTGAAAAATTTGCTAATATTTGAACCCCTGTATGAGCAAGATGGAAAAAAACTTTGAAACCAAATCAACCGGGTTTGAAGAAAATTGTTTCAAATTTAATTTAATGTAACAAAATTTACATTACTTTTATTAATAAGCCAGTGGCGTGGATAGGAAAGTGGTAAAAATGGCTAAATATCCCTAACAATTTATAAGCACATTTTTGAAGCAATTGAACTGAAATTTTTACAGTAGATAATTATACTAATAGTCTTTAACACTTAAAAATTTCAAGAAGTGAGTAAGAAAAATGGCCGAGATATTCGATTTTTTTTTACATGATGTTTATTTCTCTAAAATTTTAAGAACGTTCCAGTAGCTTCATTTTTCAAGATTAATGAACGTAATTTTTTACTTTTGTGAAACTTAGGGATGACGTTTGATTTTCACAAAAAACATTTACCTAAAATTGCGCTACTTTTACAACGTGTCTCTCCAAATTTCAAAAAAAAAACGGGTATCGAGGCACGGTTTCTGGTCGCTGTTTTCAATCTAGGGGGCTGAAATTTTTTTGATAGTAAGATAACTGCAAGTAGTCGTATGGTACTGCATTTGAGTTAAATCAGAAGAGCCGTTCCAAAATGGCGGCCTTTTCAATTTTAGGAAAAATTGATAGATTATGAATCCCTAAATAAGCCAGTTAGAAACAAAAACGTTTAAACGAAATTAACATTACTGGAAGAAAATTATTTGAAATTTGAGTTATAAAATATTGAGTTAAAATATTGCAATAAAATTTGCAATATTTTTATTATTAAGCCAGTGGCGTGGGTAGGAGAAGGGAAAAAGGGCTGAATTTCTATAACTGTTTATGAACATATTTTTGAAGGAATTGAACGAAAATTTTTCCAGTAGACAACTATACTAATAAACTTTAAAATTCAAAGATTTCAAGAAAGAAATAATAAAAATGGCGGAGATATTAGAATATTTTTACATATTATGTTTATTCCTCTAAAATTTAAAATTTTAGGTTTTCAAAGCTCCCCTTTCACTTTTTCCGTTCTATAAAAGGTAGTCTAAAAAATAGTGTTTTTTAAGTAAAGTTAGCCAGTGGCGGGCATAGAAAATGGGCCAAAATTGTTAAATTTTGCCAATGTTTGTTGTGTTTTGTTAAATTAAAAAAAATCATTTTAAGGCATGCACGGTAAAACGAAATGAAATGCAATTGTCAGTAAGCCACTACGCGAATATCACCTGACTATGTAAAATTTCAGAAAGCCAATTTAAAAAGCGGTGAAAATATTCAGAATTGAATCGCATAAAAATACACTATTTCTGCGATTGATGCGCAAGAAGGTTTTTTTTGATTTGTAGGTTTATCTGTAACCTGGAAAAAAATATTGCCTCTGCATAGATTATACAATTATGCATTAACGTAATATAATGCATAATTGTGTAATTATTAGTCATAATCAGTCCATGTGTGCAAATAATATGCAAAATTAATAATACATAATAATAATTATTATATTAAAATAAAACAATCGGTGTTCAAGTTCCTTGACCTCCTGAGGCATTTTCTGTATTTTTGCTGTGGAGACATGTTAAGAGTCTGGCTTATAAAAAGCTTATAAGACTGATGATGAATTTTATGTCGTCCAAAACAATAATAAAATTTTTACGCGTCCATAGAAATTTTTATTTAAAGGACAGCAGTATTTTGGGATGCTACACTTTCATTTGTGCGTAGTGGATTACAAATCCGAGGTAGTCTTTGGGGATTTCCTCCCTAAAGGAATTTGGGTGTACAAAATTTTGTCAACGGTTTATCCCTCGGGAGATTACCTAGGTATAAGAAAATACTCTCGAAGACCCATTGCGAAGAGAAGTAGTAAACCAAAAATAAAAGTCCAACTTCGCTTTTTAAATTTGAGACTTTATTCAAAACTTTAGTGGTGGTGACATGTTTCGGCTTTCGCCATCATCAGACCAACTTCACAAAGTAGTCTCCTTAACCATGACAACAGTGTCCTCCAATAAGCATTGAAGCAATCACAACAAGCAACAGTCACTCCAACAGAGCTGAGGGCCCCCTCGAACCAGTTTGAGCACGTGTTAATTAAGAGGTAGAAAATTATCCGGTCTCATAGGCAAACCAAAGGACTTTTCCAAGAAACAACAAACCCAATCCGGCGAATGAATCACAAGAAAAACTATTTCAACGCTGAAATTAATTATTTTAGCAGTTTAGGAATGGAAACGTCCAAACTTGCTCTTGATGTCATGAAGAAAAGGTGAAACGAGCCGTTAAGTTAAATTTCTCCGTTAAGTGCTCAAACTGGTTCGAGGGGGCCCTCAGCTCTGTTGGAGTGACTGTTGCTTGTTGTGATTGCTTCAATGCTTATTGGAGGACACTGTTGTCATGGTTAAGGAGACTACTTTGTGAAGTTGGTCTGATGATGGCGAAAGCCGAAACATGTCACCACCACTAAAGTTTTGAATAAAGTCTCAAATTTAAAAAGCGAAGTTGGACTTTTATTTTTGGTTTAGGTATAAGAAGTTATTGGAGGTATAAACTTTATCGGTTGGGAAATCACATGAAAGTAAAATCAAGATGCATTGCTAATTTGTAACAACTTCCTGGTCCTATACAATATATTTTATATTTTCCTATTCTATAAATTTTCTGAGTAGGAATCACCTGGGATAGGAGAGGAAAATCATAAAGCATATTGGTTGGAATATTTTACCTAAATTCCTGATCGCTATTACAGGGATTCGCGATTCGCGCAATCATCCCAATTATCTCAAAGGGTTGAAGATATTCGTATATTATACATGCAGTACTGATTTACTCACCATTGAGTTGCTACAAATATTCTTACAATAATTAATAAGTGCCTTTGAATTTCTAAAGTATTTGTAAACTAGCTGAGTCTACAGACTGATTAATCGAGGTTAATCGAATACGAATTAGGAATTTAACCAAGGTAAGCTTGAAAATAGGAATATTTATCCTGGTTCTATAAGTTGCTAGATACTGCAATCCAGATATTTCAACACGTTTCAAATTGGTAAATATAAATAAAATAGATATGGAAGGTAAAACTTTTAAACTACCCAGCGATAGCGCAGCTGCTTAATGTTCATGTCACAAAGTTTCTGCGGCTACCGCACTGACTAGGTTCGAATCCCAGTCTCGCCATATGTTTGTGCTCGTCTATTTAACTATATTATTTGAATTGTAAGAATGCGTGTCTGGGTAAAATAAGGTGGTTCTCGTGGCCCAAACTACCGGAGTGGAGTGACTTTGTCTTAACTACACAATTAAGAATGATGTTCCCTCCTTTCCAAAAAAAGTCCAACTGTTAATAAGTATAGGTAACATAAGTCATTCTAAATGACTTATTCCCATACCCTATGATTTACTGTTGATCTAAATATCCATAATAATCTAGCTAGTCTAGCAGAGGCTATTTTTTTAGATTCTTGGAATATGTTCTCACACCCGCTTCATTTATCTTATTCTGATTATTTCAGCTGTTTAAAAAACACGAGTCGTAGCAGCTTTTCCTAGAGTTCTATTTTTCGGCCTGTCCACCTGACATGAATATACCCTCCGTAGATAATTCACACTTCGTCCACTTTTTAGGCTTAGATCCTGCAGCGGCTCACCAGATGCGTCACGAAATTACTTCATTCATATTGTCTCTTTTTAGATTACCTACTTTAGTCTGTAACATGTCGTTGAAAGGACGTGGCAGTTTAACGAAATTGTACAGCCGTTGTCTTGCACAGACGGCGATCCATCCCAGTGAAGATTCCTTTCCTATTACCAAATGAGAAGTTTTAAGGAACCTCTAATTGCTAGGAACGAACTTAGGACAATTACTATTAGAGCGACAGCTTATCGTAACTCCAAAGGCATTTGTATTAGCTGTTTCGGATAACGAGCGAGACTAGTGTGCTTCTAAAGGAAAGCATATTCCGTCCGTTATCTTGATTGGAAATCTGCTTACATTACATTTTCTATATTTACTGCACAACATTATACTATTTAATGCAGTAGAGTGACTGAGATAAGTATACACAGGGAGTAATCGTTAGGTCATTTAAGGAGTAATTTTAGATCTTACGACTATGGACCTGAAAATGTATTCTGGCCAATTTCTAGCCCCATAAATTGACCATTATTATTATACTCATACAATAATAGTAGACCGAGCAGGAGTAATAAAAAAATGACAGTTTGTGAAATGTCATAATAGCAAAATTTTTAGTTCGGTATTATATTAGGTCATTATTCTTATCTGATATAGTTTGCGAGTTGAACGGCTGCATCACCACCAGTAGCCCCCAGTTGATCTCTGGTGCGGATTTGTCCTAAACTACCGACTTATCAGTTATCACCGACCCAACAACCCATAACTTCTCAGCAAGATTGACACTTCACACACCGTCACACAGACTAATCGATCCTTCAAACCTCATCACTAGGACCAGCCCGTTTCGAAGACCAACACTATAGAGTATCCCTTAATCCCTTATACTATTCTCAGTCAAAACCACCCTATCAAGATTGGTTCACCATGCTCAGGAGTAAAGTTCCTGAGTTATTAGCAGGCTATACTAACTCGTTTCATATACAGGGTGAGGCGCGAGAACCTTAGGGCATTTTTATATGGAGAAGTCCTGGGAGTAGAAGTCTAAAAATTTGTGCGTGTATAATTTCGGTTTTGACGAGCTGAACTAAAATATTCACAACCCCACACCACTTCCGGTTATACCGGAAGTTGCCATGTTTTTCTTTTTTTAAATGGTACACCCTGTATATTATTACATTTTCAGATTGCCTGAAAAAAAGTAATAAAAAAGATGTTTACAGTTTAAATTTGTAACGATCAATTAATGAGTTATAAACAAATGAAAACTGCAATTTTCCATTTTCAAAGCAGCTTAGCTTGAAAACGGGTCAAGATATCGGAAAACGGCTTACATGTCCCTATCCTAACTAAACTAAATGTGAGAGATGGTTTATTAGGTCCCAAACACTGAAGCCAGCGGGCTTATTGTATTTCTTTATCGTTCCAATTTTAGTATATGTACCGCCGAAGCGAGTACGTCCCTATCCTAACTTTTTGTATACTACTCTAGAGTACCTACAAAAAAAAATATTTTTTATTAATTTTTTTTTGAAAATCGCTGATTTTTCATCACTTTGTATACAAATTTCATCAGCACCATAGGATACTACGTGAAAAGTTAAGATAGGGACATGTAAGCCGTTTTACGATATCTTGACCCGTTTTCGACCTAAGCTGCTTTGAAAATGGAAAATTGCGATTTTCATTTGTTTATAACTCATAAACCACTCGGTACAATTTTGAACTGTAAACCCCATTTTTATTGCATTTTTTCAGACAATCTGAAAATATAATAATATACAGGGTGTCCTATTTAAAATAAGAAAGTTGATGGTAACTTCCGGTATAACCGGAAATGGTGAGGGGTTGTGAATATTTTAGTTCAGCTCGGCAAAACCGAAATCATACACGTACAAATTTTTAGACTTCTACTCCCAGGACTTCTCCATATAAAAATGCCCTAAGGTTCTCGCGCCTCACCCTGTACATTGTATAGACCGTGTAGGTATACATGATCAGTAACTCGCGCACGCCGAATACAGGGCGATATAGAGCCCATTAAAATTAAGGATATTCTGCAAAAAAAAATTGAATCCAACGGTTGGTTTTCAAGTTACAGAGTTTCCCTCATCCGAGTTTAAAGGTAATTTTTCAATAACCGTGATAAAAATTCATGAAAAATTCAGTTTACTGTAATGTCTGGAACGGATACCATATAATTCATCAATTTTTCTCCACAAAACCTCTTTACAGAGGAATTGAGAATGTTGGAAATTGATACCATACCTAAATCTGAACGAAATTTGTAGTTCGCAACCGCCTAAACTCAACTTAGAATATAAAATATTCAAATGCCTTCGTTGCTATGGAAATATACCACCTAACCCGAACTTATTCACATGTTCAGTGCAGTGTTGCCCCTTTATTTTTTTCAAAATGGTCATATCTTTGGAAGAAAAGAACTTACAACACTGCAGTAAGAAAATTTACCACTCTTAAAAAGTGAAGTTTACCACAGCATGCTCTGAGTGCGCGAGTTACTGATCACCCTGTATATCATATTAACTATACATATCTTTCATATTTCATACAAGTAAACCAAAATTAGTCTAGGTAGAGTGAAATTACCTTTAAGATCGGAATTTTCCAGAACAACTTGCAATTTCAAATTTTTTAAACTCCGTCCCTTATGTTTTCCCCGTATCTTGATTTCTGAGGGTGAATTAGATTTCATGGCGTGTTACCAACCTATTTTTGAAAATAGCGAAATAGAGCTTTGAAAAACATCTCTAACATTTTCATAAATAAAAAAAAATGGTTATTCTTTCTGAATTCTGAGAAAATTTCATTTAATAAGTACATAGACACATTTTTTGTAGGGATTTTCACGCATTACAAAAGTATTCCTTACTCACAACTCACAACGCTATTTTCAAAAAGAAGCTGCGAAAATTAAAAAAAAAACTAGCTTCCTTCGCCCCAAAGTCAAGATTGCCGAAAATTAATTTTTTATGGTTTTACAGCAAATCTCAGAATTTCAGCTTGTTAAGGAAAACTCTTATCGGTGCGATTAATTTTTAACGCGATGTTGTCATTTTCGCGCCGATTCCACGACTGCAGTAATGATACAACAAATTTTGCATAGATACAACTATGCAAAAACTGGCGCCCCGCACGACAACTTTTGTTTGAATATTTTTTTGCAGAATCAGATGTTTTCGAAGATCGAGATAAAAATATTTGTTAAGACAGCTGTCAAAAAATGTGGACATTTTTTCATCAATATCCGAATGAAAAATAGCACATTATTGTCGCCTACTCAGCAGCGTTCCCAAAGTATCTCGCGCACTTGAGCGATAAAAAATAAAAAATAAAAATAAAAAAAAGACCCTAGATAAAAAATTTCCTTGCTTTATTTTTTATTATTATTTTAAGATGACTGAAAACGCACAAGGCTAGAGGTTGAAACCTTACGAAATTTTAAATTCTTTGGTCGAAAATAAACGAAAAATTTCCTATTAACGTGGGTCCGGAAATGTACCGTTTTTGAGATACCTGCAGAGTGTAAAAAAAAATATTTTTCCAGTTTTTGGAAGATATCTCAGAAGCCGTATAAGATAGAGAGCTCAACTTTCGTACAGATCCCCTCATTGATATTAGCAATTTTTTTAATGCTGACAATTTTTTTTTCATGTCAGTGGCGGGGATTTTGGGATTGTGTGGGTTTTTTGGTCCCTCATATCTACGACACTGGGAAAATGGATATTTTAAAAACGCACATTGACCCGCCAATATTGTCTACACAAAAAAGATACCCTTGGTCATAACTGGTAAGGGGATTTCGAGAAAAAAGGGCATTGACGATGAAAAACTTTGAAAACTTTTGAAAAAATATTTCAAGACAAGTGTCGGAAAATGAAGGGCAAAAAAAAATTTCGCTCATTCCTAAAATCTTCGCAAATGTCACATGAAAAAAAAACATGAAAAAAAATGGTATTGTATCAATGATATAACATGTACAAAAGTTGATTTCCATAGCTCAAAGAGTTCCCCAAACAACTAGAAAAATTCTCTTTCTTTCACACCTTGTATACCTATATCAAAAACGATACATATCCGGACAAACTGTGATAGAAATTTTTTTGTTTATTTTTGACCAAATAATCTGTCTTTGATTTTTTCGCAATATTAAAGATACTTACACCCTTGTATTCAGTCTAGAAAATAATCAGCTCCCTGACGGTGTATCACATCATCTCCGCTAGCAGGTTTTGCAGCATTTAAATAAACTTGAACAATAAATCCATAATAATTATTTAATTTTTTCAAATGCCAAATATGATCATGGGGGAATATCCGATAACGCAGTTCTTTTCATGAATAGGTATCGCCCTATAACCAACGTATAGGCTTAATCACTCGTGCTGTACGTACATAAATATATAGGTATGCAAATTTTGCGTTTCGATATGCACAGTAAATGCCTACCGATATTGGTATTTTTCACAAAACGAATTTGCATAACAAATTTGTCTATTAAAATTCAGTATTACGAAACATTGCACTAGATTGTATTATTATAGAAAATCGATAGTCTTTAATAACTTTCAAGAGTTCATGTGTAACACCATCTGTTAAAGGGATATATTTATTATGGATAGATAACAAATTTATGTCAGCTTCTAATTTGCTCGTGTCTAGGTTTTTAGGATCAGCATCATAGTATTCATAATAATAGGAGTAAATTAATTTCATCAATAATATTTTTAATATACTTATTATATTAACCAATCTAGATAGCTATATTTGTTTTCTGGGCATAATAACTTGATTTTTAAAATATTAGCAAATAACCTTGAGAAAGAGAATACGGCGAGGAATTACATTTTTTTATAATATTTACCTAAAACTAAATTTGAAATAACGTTTAATTCGTTGGCGTTAAGAATTCGTTAAAATAACGACCGTCCGTAAAAATCATCTGGAGTTTTAGGGCTATGCAATCAAAGTGTAAAAATATCAGCGCGAGTGCTACCTGGGAAATACCTAAGTACTTAGTATGGAATTATTTTCATGATTTAATACTCCCGATGAAAAATTCTTCAATTCAGTGGCGGAGATCTGGATGTGTCGTTAGCTTTTTTATTAATAAATATCTACGCCACTGGCTTTAACACAAATTCGTTATTCGTGTTTCATTACAAAAAGCTTGCACGGGCTCACATGTTGTGGAATATCTTGAAAACAGTGAGACTTACAAGAAAAACATAAGATGACTTTTCTCCTCTAAACAAAATGAGGTACCTACAAAAAATAACAAATTTGCTTTAAAGTCAATGGCGAAGAAATTATTCGATAAAAGGCAGCAACACACCCAGATCTCTGCTGAATTAAATAATTTTTCAGTTGGAGTATCAGCAGATCATGTATACATCGAAGAACCCTGATGTATCCCGTAAACTAAAACCCCAACGACCTATGTCTATAGGAAATTTTTCACTCATTTTTGCATTTCCTACTGTACAGGCTTTTCAAGTTTGTAACACCCATTCATTAACACCCTGCATAGCAACAAGCGGGCGATATCACAAAATAAATAACAGTCCTGTTAATTATGACCCTGGCAGACAAATTTCAACTAGGCCTGCTATTTGCTCTGCATACAGTTAATAACTACAAATACTGACTTATTTGAACATACTCGACCTCATAATTTTGTAGTCATTTCATAATATAATTATTTTCTTTGCTTTTTCGGAAGAATAAGTGCAGCTAAAACAATGCTTTCTAAATTTATTTCTAAAACTATTATTTCTTCCACAAGCAGAATACCTATTTAAAGAAATTCTTTTCTTCAATCAGCCCAATTGAAGTGTATTGCTTTGAACTTGACTAAGGTATTAATATTATGAAGTTTCCTGCATCAAGTTTATCGGTCCAGCGTGTATTCTTTCCATGACACCTTCGGCTTGGAGGCGGAGAAATGGCTGGGTAATATTGTCGCTTGGAGTTATCCTGGAGATCTCGTAGATGGTTTGATTCAGTTCGGATGTCTAACAATATGAAGGAAAAAACGTGTGCTTTAATGTAGGTACTCCCCCGAGGAGGGTGAATAATCGATGGCTCTAAGGGACACTTTCTTGCGGACGAACCAGATCTTTTATTTATGAATTAAGAAACTCCATACCCCGAGGTTGAGTGAGTTACGTGATAAGTTAAGTAGGAGATAACAAATTCAACATATTATTTAAAATTTTCTCACGAATACTATTCGCGGGAGAAAGCTCAAAAAACTATTTCAACTATAATTGGTCCAGCTAAAGTGAAGTTTCAGGAGACATGGCATGATTTCCGTCACAAAAGTGGCGATATCAGTAGGTAAGAAAAATGTGATACGTATAGTAGGATTAACTTTAAAAAGTCAGATGTGACGTCACACTAACCGTCCGAATTAATATTTTTAATTTCACCAGAAAATGTCAAACAGTTAATTGTCAAGTTGTGAACGAGCGTAAATTATTGAAGGAATCATTCAAACAATGAATTGAAGCGCTTACGTCAGTTTGAGAGCCACTGACAACTACATAAAATTTATTCACGTAATGACATTCTATCCTCTGTGTTGTGCATTTAATTCTCATTCAAAACCAATGTTGACGTATACTTATTTATGCGGGATAGAGTGTTTAGACAAACTGGACGGTTACTATAAAAACCACGTATATGAAACAAAATAAATCGAACTATCAAAAGGATGTGTATTCTTAATCGATACGTATGACTTTTTAGACTTTATTGGACTATATGCAATCTTATTTCAGCACAACACAAAGCTTCTCAAGCAAGTGGATCAGTTATTTACGTAAGCCAAAAATGTTTTGGTATTAGAGCAGGTTTATTTTCTAGTTTTAAATTAGGATCTAATAAGCTCATTATAAGTTATATCTTTTTTATAAGTATTAGAAAGTTTGAGGATTTTACTTTTATCATGAGCACATAGTATTAGGTACATTACGATTGAAAAACTGTTGATGAGACTTTGTAGAATTTCAGAAGAATTGCAGCATCCTCTCTCTCTCTCTCTCTTTCTCTTTGCCAATAGCTTAATGTTACATTTAGCGTGCTAAATAAGTAGTTTCGATTGATCTGCAAAGTCTTCTACATCAGCCTACTGGTTACAAAACACTTTACCTGAGTCTGAATGATTCCAAGGAATGGCTCTCATGAAGAAATTTTATCCCTATGAAAAATAATAGCCCAAAATGGTAAGCCAACGAAATTCATAAAACCTGTGTATTTGATACGGCTCGAAGGGCTAAAATGTTTGATACGGTCGAAGGGGGAAAATGTTTGTTGCGGGTGAAGGCCCAAAATTGTGACAATTAATGGTTCAATTATAGGCTGAAGGACCAGGGTTTTAACTCTGAAGGAAACAGTAGTAGGTAGATATGCACAGTAAATAATTCGAGTTAGTAGTTACTGACCTTCGGTCTGCTTCTGTCTCCTGATGTTTGGTTGTTAATCACTTAATTTAACGATTAAACCGCGGTTGTAACGCGAGTAGTTTAAGTTCACGATCATAAGCCACGGTTGTTAGGCGCGGTTATTTTAAGTTCACGATACGATTAATTATTACGAGTGTTATTAACACGAATTTTGGGGGATGTCTGACGACCCGTCCAATACGACACGATTTTGCGAATCTCGTCTTGCTCCAAGAACTTCGGCTGACCAAGTATTTCTTTCTTCCTTCTACCTTCTCATTTCTGTCTTGCATGTGCGGGTAAAAGGGAAGGAGTGGGTAGGGTAGGTGAATGTTCTTCGAACCCACGAATTTACGTTGACGAACGAATTGTCGATGATTGAAATTAGCATATCGTTCATCGGGATTATAGTTATCAATTAACGACCAAATTAATTACGATGTCAGAACACTGCATGTGTAATTACTTAATTATTAATTAGTAGATACTTAATTGGTTTCCTTTTGGAAGCTTTTTACATTCTTTCAAAAAATTGATAAGATAGTCCATATAGTCGGTAAAGAAAAAAATGTACCAAATAAAAGTTCATAAAAATCTTATCTAAGATTGTCCTTCATTAGTTGTTAGTGAAGAGGTAAAGAATAGAACATATTCCACAAAAATCAGTGCTGCACGTGTGCCCCCCCCCCCCCCCCACCCAAAAAAGTCATCCCTTGAAAAAAGTCGTTTTTTGCTAATAACTCGTTACCCGTTTGAAATATCAAAGAAAATATTTATTAGAAATAAGGAAGCTCGAGTGATTTCCTAAAATAAAAATATGTTCTGTAATTCTTCCGTATATGTCATAGTTTTCGAGTAATTTAATATTAAAGAAATTGCAAATTTTGTATTTTTGATGCGGAAATTTTCGATTGTTTAAAATTTTTGACGCGCAGCCTCCAGAAAAAATAAAGTTACTCGAAAATCAAACAACCTTTGAAGAAAAATCAAAATGGGATTTGAAGAGGTTTTAAAAAACATTTTTTGTCATTCTCGTGCAATAATATACAGGTGTCCCATTTAAAATAACAAAGTCGTATGGCGTACCTGAAAATAATTTCCCTATGGGAGGTAAAAGTGTATTTAGGAAAACTGATTTTTTGCGGGGTACACGCTGCACCTCCAGAACTGTTTTTTTTTTTAATTTATGTTCAATATCCTCCTCACTAACAATTATTGACGGAAAATCTTAGATAAGATTTTTTATGAACTTTTGGTACATTTTTTAGAGATTATCCATCTACTTAAGTCTAGAACTGAAGGATAACGTATCTTAAATAGAACGAAGTGGCCACTTGATGCTACTATACCGCATTGCAAAGACATTATTAAGCTCAAAATAACTCATTCATAAGTAAGCCGCTTTACGGTGATAGCTAAACTTTCCATACCAGGAAATTCCAGAGTAGATGTGTTAGCCTGAATTATTACCTACATGAAATCTTTGTTAACAAGCATTTATGTTTATTGTATCTCTGTTCTGTTGATCTCATCCGTAAACATTACCTCTACATCTACCCAAGCAACGACCAGACGACGTTGGAGATGCAAGTCAATTTGACTTTATTTTTCTTCACGCCATGTCAAAGTTACCTACTGAAGAAAAAAATCATAGCTAAAGTTTTCTATGATTAGACGCATAATATTCACTTGGAAACGAATCGATTCATGAAGCTTAAAAGAATTTAAAATTGATGCTTTAAAAATTTCGGTTTGTCCTTCGTTGAAAGCTTATTGTTGAAAAGAGAGAAATTTTACATTCCAAAAAAACTTTATTAGAACTAATGAAGTTTGAAAAAACCAGAAGTCATGATCTAAGAAATATGCTGGAAGTTTTTTTAAACACCTGTAAGTAACAGACCCCTGTATAATATGCAGGTATATGAGGACTAAGGAAAAATGGACATGATAATCTATGTTACCTTTTGTGTGGTCAAAGGTTATCTTGGACCATGGAATAGAAACGGTCTCATTTGTTTACCAACAAAATCCTCTTATTATTACGATTAAAATTGAACAGAGAGTTATACACCATCTCTTGGAAATTAAAAAACCCTGTCATATCAAGAAACGGATATCACATCTGAGCATTCAAACTTTTGTTTTCCATAAAGATTCAATAAAACGACTTAATAACGAAATATGCCCATAAACAAGAGAATAAATAAATGATCAATAAATCAGTCAAACTAAGCTATCCAAGAGGGAAGATTCCTTTCAACCACTAACCAGCCCCTACCTGCTCATGAAACTTTAATGAATTTTAGTGTATTTTTTAATAAAAAAATACACTATTGAGGACGACATTACTTTTCGAAAATCACCCAAACTCATCAAATGTCCACCGATCATGACCCCCAGATCACGAAAAAGTGGTTTTCCAAAATTCACCTGCCCACGATATATATATATATATTTATATATATATATATATATATATATTTATATATATATTTATATATATATATATTTCTCCAAAATCGCGAAATTTCGATTTTCAAAACGCTCCTGTAGCTTTATCTTTCAAGATTAGTGAATGAAATTTTGGATCCTTGTAAAGCTTTGGAACGACGTTAGATTTTCGTTGAAAAAAATTCCTAAAGTCGCGTTACTTCTACAGGGTGTCCTTTCAAAATTCCCCATATCCCGTTTTTGTCATCTCATTTCAGGTCGCAGTTTTCAATCTAGGGGACTGAAATTTTTGTGGGAGTAATATATATATAAGAACTGGTCTGGTATTGTACTTGAGCAAAATCGGCCGAGCCGTTTCAAAATGGCGGCCATTTGAAGTTTTTGAAAAATTGCTTTTTTTTGAACCCCTGTATGAGTAAGATGGAAAAATAACTTTGAAACTAAATCAACATGATTGGAGGAAAATTAATTGAAATTTGATTTAATGTTATAAAATTTGCATTACTTTTATTAATAAGCCAGTGGCGTGGGTAGGAAAAGGGTAAAAATCGCTAAATTTCTCTAACAATTTCTGAGCACATTTTTGAAGGAATTAAATTGAAATTTTCACAGTAGGCAACTATACTAATAGCCTCTAGCCCTTAAAAATTTCAAGAAGTAAATAACAAAAATGGCGGAGTTATTTGAATTTTTTTTACATGATGTTTATTTCTCTAAAATTTTAAAAACGCCCCTGTAGCTTCACCTTTCAAGATTAATGAACGAAATTTTTTACTCTTGTGAAACTTAGAGATGACGTTTGATTTTCGTAAAAATAATTTTCCTAAAGTTTTGTTACTTTTACAGGGTGTCCCTCCAAATTTCCAAAAAAAAACCGGTCATGAGGCACGGTTTCTGGTCGCAGTTTTCAATTTAGGGGGCTGAAATTTTTTTTGTAGTAATATAACTGCAAGTAGTCGGTCTTGAGTAAAATCGGAATAGCCGTTCCAAAATGGCTGCCTTTTAAATTTTAGGAAAAATTGATAGATTTTGAACCTCTAAATAAGCAAGTTAGAAACAAAAACTTTTAAACAAAATTAGCATTATTGGAAGAATAGTTATTGAAATTTTAGTTATTGCAATAAAATTTGCATTTTTTTATTATTAAGCCAGTGGCATGGGTAGGAAAAGGGTAAAAAAGGCTAAATTTCTATAGCCGTTTATTCTATTTTTCTATTTTTGTACGAATCGAACTGAAATTTTTCCAATAGATAACTATACTAATAACCCTTAACTCTGAAAATTTTCAAGAAGCAAATAAGAAAAATGGCGGAGATATTCGAATAATTTTTAAATTATGTTTATTCCTCTAAAATTTCAAATTTTCAGTTTTCAAAGCTCCCTTTTCACTTTTTCAAATCTATTGAAGGTAGTGTAAAAAATAGTATTTTTTAGGTAAAGTCAGCCAGTGGCGGGCAAAGGAAAAGGGGCAAAATTGTTCAGTTTTACCATTTATTTTGGTTTTGTTAAATTTAAAAATCCATTCTACGGCACGTTTTCAAACGAAGTGAAATGCAATTTTCACAGTAAACCACTACGCTAATATGACCTGACTAGGGAAAATTTCAGAAAGCCAATTTAAAAAGCGGTGAAAATATTCATAAATTGGATCGCATAAAAATACACTATTTCTGCGATTGATGCGCAAGAAGGTTTTTTTGATGATTACTTCCGCTATAAACTATCATCATCGTCCGGATTACCTACGTTATCATATTTAGATACATCCAACTAAATATCCCATGTATCCTAATTTTGTAGTCAATTTCCACAAGCTTAACTGAAAATCCCGTCAAATGAAAAATCCCCATGTCCTTATTTTATACGTGGGTTACTCGCGCGAGCGCGAGCGCTCCAAGATAATCGAGATTAAAATCGTGGAGCGGCAGTGTAGCCGCGGCTTCAGTTGTGTGAACACGCAGCAGTTCGACGAAGTGATCGCGATGACATGTGGAGTGCTGTCGCTCGCGCCATCCTGGCCTTCTGCCACGGGAATGCCAGTACGAAGAGTAAGTCCTAATCCTGCTCCTCCTCGTCCTGACAAGTTGAGAAGGATCAGGTCACGTCACTGTTAGGATGTCACCGCAATCCGAAGCCTCTAAATAAATGTTTTTGCCGTAGTCGCACATTCACACTACATCCGCTCAATAAATAATTTACTGTCATTAACTTTGTTAAGCTGCCAAGATTATTTGGTCAAATGGACTGCAAATAAACCAACTTGCATGATATATGCCTGCCTATTAACATTTTGATTACTGTTAGCTGAACATCAATTAGTTATGGAATTAGTTTTTATTTGTTTATTTTAGAGCTGAATTTTATTGCTCTCATGTTATGATGTAATAGGTCAGTTTGTCTAAGTGTTATTATCTAAGTATTTTTATTTATACCTCAATTGTTTATGTTTTCTTACTCAAAATTAGTCCGATTTAATATGGCTATAATTATTATTACAAAAAAGGGTATCTCAACAAATAAGTAGTGATTTATGAAAAAATGCGAATTTATGGAGCTATTCATCTCTGGTTCTAGTTATTCTACCTTGTTTGTTGTTGAAAATTTAGTGTACCTACAACGTATTAGTAGGAAATTCATGATAAGATTTTCAAGGTTTCAATGGATTATAATACATAGCGAAGATATTATTATAGCTAAAATACTACATCCCGTCAAATTATTACAAAGTCTCCATGTTTACAAATGCAGGTATTGTTATTTTTGTTTCTGTTTGTAATTAAGGAAAATTGGACAGTAGATGATAGTGTTTCTGAATGGCAGCCAATTTTTTAAATTAAGCATTTCTGCTTCAGTAGTAAAAAGTAAAAAAACGAACACGTTTTTTCACAATTTCCAAAGCCTGACTGGGGAATTTGAGCCAAGAACTTGTTTTCATTTTGCGTTTTGTTCATTTTGCCGTATCACATCACTGAAAGTCATTACCTTAATTAGAACTTCGTAAATAAAAAAAAATATCTCTGTTTAAATCAAAAACAAAACAGTTTTACCAGCAATCAAGTTTTTTTAGCTCATTACATTTAGTAAAAGAAGAATTTAAAAAAAGACAATTTATGTAAGTAATTTAAAGATTATATAGCAGAGAGTAATAATTATATTACTTTGATATAAATTTTGATTACTTTTTAATGATAAGAAGTGTATAAATAAACACATAAATTATATTTGAATACGATGGTTGATAACATGACATATAGTAGGATTAACTTTAAAAAGTCAGATGTGACGTCACACTAACCGTCCGAATTAATATTTTTAATTTCACCAGAAAATGTCAAACAGTTACTTGTCAAGTTGTGAACGTGCGTAAATTATTGAAGGAATCATTCGAACAATGTATTGAACGGTTTAAGTCAGTTTGACAGCCACTGACAACTACATAAAATTTATCCACGTAATGACACTCTATTCTCTGTGTTGTGCATTTAACTCTCATTCAAAACCAATGTTGACGTATACTTATTTATGCGGGATGGAATGTTTAGACAAACTGGACGGTTTCTACGAGAACCAGTATAATGAAACAAAATAAATCGAACTATCAAAAGGATGTGTATTCTTAATCGATACGTATGACTTTTTAGACTTTATTGGACTATACATCAATTCACAATATTCAAGTGATGTTATGTTTCTTAAGTTGAATATATTTGTTTTATTGTTCTATGTCCATAAAGGCAATCTATTGTATTCAGGGCGAATTCTTTTGAGATGGCAGAAATTAATAATTATTATCAAACGCTCCCGAGCTCCCGTACCTAACAATAGATGGGGTGTTAACTTTCAAGTGTGACCATACGCACATTTGCAAGTTGACACACTGTATAAATACAGAACATAACATGTTTCTGTGGATTGAAATAATTCAAATTGTCTATTTTTTTATTTTGAAGATTTATAATAACATCAACAAAATTTAGACTCTAGGTAAAGATAATTGAAGTAGGTACACGATTTGCTGCTGCCAAATAAACAGTATTCAATCCAGTATCAGAGATCTACCTATGTGGTTACCTTTTTTTTTAAATGATTTTGACGTAACACCGCCGCGTATCATTTCTGTACGCGGCGATGTTGCGTGGTCAGCCCGGTTTAAAAAAAAATTTAGTGCAACAGAACATCGCCCCGAAACATCAACGCGAAACATTTAGGCGTCCCAGATTTTTTAATTAGTTGCACGAGTGTATTCGAAAAAAATGGACATTGCGGCTGCAGCATAATAATTATATAGTTATGCACTATTTAGTGCAGAAGAAAAAACACAGATCAAGACGCTGGTGGCAGAATCAATTGTACACCAGTAGAACTGTGTACGGCGGTCGTCAGTTATTAAGAGATTTTAAACTTTCAGTCAGTGAGTGGCCTATATAAAAACTTCACAAGAATAACGCCAACTGATTTTGAATTTTTGATCAATTTGACCAACACAAAAATCAAAACAACGCAAGTGTTTCGCAGACACGTCCAAACCGGCAAATCTACAGTGCAACGTCGTCGCGAACATTTCTTTGATGTGACGCCGAAATACCGACAACTGATGGGACGCTGCGATGTTACTGTGTTACGCTGTTACTGTACTGGTACGATGTTGCAGAGTGCCGTCCAGACTTGATACGCGGTGAAGTTACGTTACGGTGTTCTGTTGCATGTCTGTACGCACCTTAATGTAACTATGACATTTTTGATACATATCTCGTGTTGTTTAGAGGAGACAAATCCTCTAATTCTTTTGTTATAGGGCGCACTCTTTTCAAGATATTCCACAATGTTGCGGAAGCTATATAAAAGATAAAATATCATGAAAATCAATGCTAAAAAGTTTTTCCATAAATTAATCAATTGTGTGATCGTTATTGAAACGCGTTTCATTACAAAAAAACTTGCATGAATTCTTGCATTGTGAAATATCTTTGATAACAGTGTGTGCTACAACAATAATAATAATCGTAAGATGACATTTCTTCTTTAAACAAAATGGCATATCTTCCAAAAATATCAAATATGTATGCATTAAAGTAATTGGCGTAGAAATTATTTAATAAAAAAGTTAATAAGCACACCCAGATCTCCGCCACTGAATTGAATCATGTTTTTTTAAAAGCATCATATCATGTACTACTATTAACGTAGCTACTGTGAAAAATTTTGAGAAATGCCATTGAAGAAATTTTGAGATATTCATAAAAAAAAAAATTTCCAGAAAACTCAACAGTATCTCGAGAAATAAGAACTTTTCACTGCATATTGTATAAAACTTTCTTCCTCTTAATGACTTTTTATATCGAATGCTGAAGTTATTCTACTATAAACCGAGACACTCTGTATGTAGTCGTTTCACAGAATAAGGTTTTCTACATCCTCTTGGTGCAGGAGGTTCCAATGTTAGGAAAAAGCTTTTGATGCTGTTTGGATGGTGGACACCATGATGCGGTGTAGGCTGCTTTTCTGGAGCATCTCTGTTAAAAGGCTATTCGCTATTCCTTACAAAAGCTCATAGTTCTGATTTTTGGACATGTTATTAGGACGAGTGCTAGTAGTGAAATACCAATTTTACACCAACGAAAGCTTTCTCATCTTCATTTTTTTTTGCTCAAAAAGTCTTCAATTTTTGCCCATTTTGCGCCTAATATCGCCCAAATCATGCGTTTTACAGAAATTTTTGTGGGATGGATTTCAAAGAAGAGACCTTTTCTGTAATTTCAGTCGAATTTATTTATTTATTTTTTCATTCATTTTTTTTTTAATTGCCTAATATCTCTAAAAATACTTGTCCAACAAGGTATATCATTAGAATCTTGAGTAGTGGTTATTGATACAAGATCACATCAGTACCATTTCAACCCCAATTCATAGAGATTATTTCAATATTCATTAATTGTTTAATATGTTGATAGATTCTGAAAGAATGGTTGTTTACGGCGTATTGAGTGTCTTGACTGTCTTGCAAAAATATCGTAACATGTTCAAAAAGCTGATCATTTTTCTGAAGTGTGCTAAGCAATTTGGTTTTTCCTTGCCAGAAAGAAAAAGGTATCACATCGACTTAATACAGTGAGTATGTTTATAGTCTCCCCCCCCCCCCTGACCTTAAATTTTTAACCGAACTATGAAACAAAAACTAAATCAAATGTCGTGAATTTTACTACTGTTTGACGTAAATCTAATTTGTCAAATATCAAAGATGACGTTGCACTCACTGTCAACTTCAAAATTTTGAGTAGTATGGAGGGGGGGTCGTGTGAGACCTCATTTTAGAGGTATTTTAATTATCTATTCTAAAATTATGTTTGATTTAAATGATTGATTAGTCGCTTCAGAATTTGAAGAGGGTGTGGAGGAATATAAAACGTCGTTAGCAAAAAAATTATCAATAAGTAGTATTGAAAACTTACCATAATTTTTGTGTACATAATTGAAATACCTTGGAAATTAAGTCTCACATGTCAAAAAGTAGTAAACTTCATGACATTTGATTTAGTTTTTGTTTCAAAGTTCTATCTCATTCGGTTAAAAATATAGTAGGTACAACAGGTACTTGGTGAATATTTTGTCGCCTTTTTTTGCAAGACAAACTTGAATAAATAACTTTACCTTTCTTCCTTTCACCTTTATTACATTTTCTTGTGAACACGTTCTTGATATGAGAGCACAAACCTCTATGACAAGGTCCAGCAGGTTTGTATCTTGACCAATTATGATGACCTGTTCATAATTTCTACTTTTGGAAAGAGCTGTTGTGATAAAATCACGATCCGCGTCTTCTTCAGCTTGACTCACATCAATGTCTTGCCGCTCGAATGCAATAAGGCAATAGGTATCTCTGGCTATTATTTATAAAAAGTTTCTCTTGTGGGACTTTAATCTAAGTTGCTTCATCGAATTTTCTGCCACACTAGAAGACTGCGCAGAAGAACGACGTATCTTTTCCTCATTTTTTGTGTGCCGCCTATTCAAGTATCCGTCAAAATCGCTCATCATTTTATTTTTGAAGCAGGCTTTCGCAAAGTTCCGTAATTTTAACAATTAAACCGATCTAACCATTATAGTATCAAATAACTTATGAAAAGATATGTCATCTTCCACGCTACAAACCTACTTCTTACTTACTGCTGTCTATGTACCAAAATATTAATGTAAATGAACTAGCATGGAGGAGAGAGTAGATATTGTGAGTATAAGTATTTATTATAAAAATTGTAAGAAACAAATTGATAGAATAATAAATCATATCAATTACAGAAATCCGATTACTGAAAAATAATTAGACTGATGAGCTGGAAATAGCCAGTGAAACATCGATGTCTCTGTCTTTATCTTACCATTAGGGTTACGTCGTTCAGAAGACATTATGATAAAAATTATTTTTCTTTAAAAAAAATTGAAATCGTAAAACTCTTAGGAAAGCTATACTACCTGTATGTATTTCAGGAACGACTCAAACTAGGTACAGTGATAAATTTAACTGAAGAAATTTTTTTCTTTGAAGTCAGTCCTACCAAATTTTCTGTACAGCGCATCATTTTGGCCGACGGCCCATTTTGGCGCAAAGTGGGAAAAAGTCTAAGAATTTGCGCAAAAAAATACCGTTTTTGCGCTTATACAAAACGCACAAGGCTTTCGTTAGTGCGAAATTGATATTTTACTACGTACTACTGTGATTGGTCCAGCAAAATATCAAAAAATCAGAACTACATGACCTTTTGCATTAAATCATCGATAAATTGACTGGGCTATACATTTTTTTGATAATTATGACTCGCAGTATAAAAAATATATGAGCTTAAAAATGTTTTGTTGCATAGAATAGAAAATAGGCTAAGCACGTAGTCAAAACAACTGAGATCTTACTTTATATTAGTCCTATTTCTATGTTATGTTATTCTCGTCCGTGGTTATTCTTCATTAAAAAAATATAACAACCAACTCCAAAGTCGAGCCACGTTAAAACCAGAGTTTTTCACATACTCTGTACTTGCTTCTAGTCGTAAAGTTTTTATACGCGACAGGATCAAAACAATATGAGGAAAATTTTATATTAAACTTTCAGACTTGGAAATAAATAATATGTTCAGAGTAGTTGAAGTTGGATTTTTATTATTTTCCAAGAAATTTTTTGCTTATCTAAAATATCAAGAAAAATTACGATCATACTTCGCAACAGCTTGCAATTTATTAATAAAGCATGGATTAATCAGTAGGTACAGAATAGTCATGTCAGTAAATTTTCTCCCTGACTAGTCCGGAAACTATTCTATAAGAAAATATTATACGTACTTACATCTTTTTTTTAATTTTTATTTGTTTTTTTTTCTGTATATTATGGGGTCCAAAGTATAAATTTTGCAACTGAACTGAAATCTCCACATTTTTCCACTCTCTCGTGTATTATTATTGTCTCTAATATGACGAAACCCAATTACTCTCTATTTAGTAGGTATTTTCCCTCCTTTTTATGACCGGAATTAATTCAAGCAAATTTGCAAACCAAATCTAGCTAGTACAGTTCCAAACTCACAAAGAGTTTGTTTTATCTATTTTGAGGTCATTATATTACCAACTAATTTACAATTCTCTCTCACAGGCGCATATCCTATGTAGGTACTATACATATATAAACTTCATCAAATACAGTATTGAGTCCAGAGGAGTTACATTCCATTTTCACTCTCAAAACTCAGAAGTTTCATCTTTGACATGCTAATGACTGGTTGCTTGAATGATGTTGAAATATCTTCCTTCGTCGGATAATTTCCCCATTAACCCTGTAAAACTCCTCTAAGTTTCATAAGCTATTGGCCCTTATTTAACTAAATAATTTCCATGTAACTACTGTTTGCCAAAGGATAAATAATTTTAGGTATGTTCATCTTTTTTTAAAGAGGTCCTACATAATTATTTTTGTGACATCTTGGGTCAATATTTTAATAATGGTTAACTCCACATAATATTATTCTACCTAGGTTTTTTGGTGATCATAATGCAGATATAAAGAAACGTCATGACCCATTTCAATTTTAGTTTTGAGAGGGGAGGGGGGGAGTCATTTTTTTCCAATTGCATTCTGGATTCTGGTCACGACAGCCCTCGCGTAGTGATGACTTGAGCAACCTTCAATATTTTAATAGGACGGTTGTCAAATGATAAAAGCAAAACTACTGACATAATTAGTATATTTTATCAATAATATTGTTTTTGTCAGCGACATAAGTTCGACGCCTATCTAGTACACCAAAATGTGCTATAAAAAGAAAAACCAAACAAATCACTACCTACCTACGCATTGTTGAATTCGTAACTCAAAATGCTTTCTAATACAGGGTGTACTGTTTTATGGGCGATATATAAAAAAAATAATGTTAGCAACGAGATAGTGTCCTTTGTTCTTTTATATCTTTCAAAATAATTTCAGAAAAAAAAACTAAAACGTAAGATTTCGGTTTTTTTCGAACATCTCCGAAAATAGCCGTAATTTTCTGTTTCTCTTAGAGACCACTAAATTTTACAACTTTTTGCTAATTTAACCGACCCTGTATCTCTCACGGTTTTCGAAATTCCCATGCTGTTCATTCTTATCCTGGGCACACTGTATATTAGGTACTTACCTACCTCTTTCCTGTCCGATTGCGTCCGTAATTATGTAAATCCATTAAAATTTCTGTTTTTTTTTTTATAGACCGAAAGGGTCTATGAAAAATATTTTCACGATACATGCGCGAGCATGAATGAAAAGGTTTTATAAAACGATATATGTACTAAAATTTTTACGTTTAGGTAACTGCGGTGCCGCAGCCTCAAATATTTTATAAAATACATACCAAGGTTAGTTATTTATTCAGCATAATACATCATCTCGTAGCCAAAGCCATTCATAATTATCCATGTAGTATTGTATTGTGTACTAAATTTTTATTACATATTTGGTCAAGTCCGCTTTAGCAATTTACATAAGAATCCTAGTGAGAAAGTGTGGAGAAAGTATCAAATTCATAAATTAAACCATACTAATAAAGCCGATATTTGATCAAACCTGACAAAACAAAAATTAATTTTTAAGGGAGGTGTATGGCACATATTATATAAATATTTTAGGTATTTCGTGATTTTAAAAGCGGTATTTAAAGGTCTCGTCAACTTATCGACGTTGATGGGTATTGAACATGACAGGAGTAACCCTGAAACTTCTATCTTGAAATTTCTATTCATGCGATCTTTCATCAAATGGCTGAATCCATATTCAAAAGATGTCTTTAAATAGTGACCTTGAATTAAATGTAAATGGGATGTTATATTATTTTATGTATTATAATTGTGTGCTAAATAAGCCTATTGTCGTGCACTGGATTTTTTCCATTAAAAATGTGCACTTCAAGAAAAATTACAAAACTGAATTCTTAAATTTTTGAATTGGATATGGATGCTAATGTGAATGCAAATGAACTGCTCAAATTCAATAAATAAGGACAGGAAAAAAGTTTAGGAAGGTTTAATATTAATTAAATAATTATAGTAGCTTAATTATTGCTCTACAATAACAACCCGTCGAAAATAAACATAAAACTTCATTTAGCTTTACGAAATTACATTAGAAAGGCATAAAACATTAACTGCTTTATCCCATTCCAGATGTTTTCAAATTCGAGTTGGCTGTAACTTTTTTATTTTTTTCTTAAAGTTCGATACTCTGGATATAGCCTAGTCATTTAAGAGGGAAAAAAGGCAACCCCAAAAGTTAATTACTGGCAGAAATTTTTTATGCAGTTTTATTCCCCCCTCATCAGAGATGCTTAAAGTGTAAATCTATTACAAATTACCCACAGGCGTTGGCCGCTATTTTTAAATTTAGGGGGTGAGTTTGTTTTTCCTCATTATATCACTAGTTTTTGAGTTTTTGGTAAAAACACTTTTTTCCGAATTTGTGTGAATTTTGTATATTTTTTTAGTTTTAATTTTCTGTATTTTATGTTATCATAGTTTTTGTGACATTCGGTTGTGTATAACAAATATTACGAATAATTTTTATTTTGCACTTTTAACCATTTACCTCGCAGAAAATGTGCCGTGTTTAAACGGGAAAGTTTCGTTCCCTGGGCATACAATTTGCAACAAATTTTATAAAAAACACTATACCGTGCAATTAAATCTTTTCGCTCGGGAATGCGACAAAGTTCATTAAATCGTAAAAATGCGTTCAACAGCGTAAGTACTACTTTTAGGCCAATAAAATTAGGATTTGATTATGCGGGTTTTCAGTCATTACTGGAATATGTTGAGAAACTGAAAAATCTAAATTTCATATTTTAGTCATACTTATTTTTTTATTCATGTACTTCGTTTTAACCTGAACACTCGGTACATCTCTATTAAATTATTTAATCGATAATCCGTTAATAATTTGTTCCTAGCAACCCATGTCAGTTGAAGAAAAGAGCAAACTAATCATGGACTGATTTAAAAGTTCAGAACGTTTTTTCGTCATGAGTTGTTTCTTTCGAGAAATGCTGGTTTGCTGAATTCACTAACTTATACGTTTTCCCAGTGGGTATTGTCTTAAGTTTTCTGGATAAGGCCACTAAACATTTTTAATTATCACTCGGTTGCATCTCAAGTTATCTGGTTGCAAGTGACACATTTGATAACAATGGAATGGAAAGTGTTTACCCGGGAGAATTTAAAAGTATTTAATAATGATATAGAATGTTTGTATCTAAATATGAAGGGAGAAAGCAAATATTTTATGTAAGTAATTGATTGGTATTGAAAAAAAAAGAGGAAAGAAAGGTAAGAGAAAGAGATGAAATGGGGAAGACGCATTCAATAAGTGTAATTTCTTACAAGTAATCATTGTGTTGGGTATGTAACAATTACGTAGTGTGATACTCAGCCTTCCTGCATCCAGTGATACAGTATATTTAAATTTTGAGTTTTTAGAAAAATCGAAAGGCAGGTCCTTTTTTAAATTTAATTAATTTTTAGTGACTATGTTTTTATATACTATAATTATTATTATTACTATTATTTTTATTATATTATTTAAATTAATACCTAAATTTGTTTATAATAAGTTGAATAAAGGGAAGTTTTGAAAAACGGCATTTATTTTACAAACTAGCAGCTAGAATGCTACAGGTTCTTTGAAGAGTTGGGTCAAAAAAAAGTATGAAACATATGATATTATGAGACACATAGAGGTTACCTGGAACGGAATTGTACTTTTATTTGATCCTAATATTACAAAATAAATAAAGTAGTTTGCTTTATTAATGTAAATATTGTAAAGTTAATTATGGAATTGTTTGTTTTTTTATTAAGGAGGTACACACAATTTACTGTAGCTGTGTTTATATTTTTCATTTGCTTCATTTGAATAAATTCGGATTAAGATGTTGTTATGTTGTGGTTTCGAATTACAATACAAGCTGGTGCGTTCATGCATACATTCATAACCCACGAATGCCCTGCATTTTTATGCATAATAAAACTTTATTTCGAGATTGTGGAATGTTTAAAAATACACGGAGTTGTAGTTTACAACAGCTAACAACAGCGCGTTTATTGTTTTAACTTGATAAATTATTGCTTGAATTGCTCGAACTCCTTGCATATTCCCTTAATACCTCTTTTTCTCCCTCTCTCTCTCTATATTAAACATTATATACCTGATAAAGTTTTTATAAGTAAAGAAAGAATTTCCATATCCGTTTTAATAATTTTTTTAAAGTTAATAAAAAAGTTTTCCAGGCTCTGTCAGAATAAATGTTCCGGGAAACCTTTTTTAGTGGTATAGTTTATGAAGTTCATTTCATGATAATATTTTTATGTTCCAGGATCGCAAGTTGTGAAAAATGATTATAATAGCACCGCAGAACTGCGCCAAACGGTCATGTTACCAACACAGATTACAGGTGAGTGTCTATAAATTAATCAAATCTATTTAGCTGCACGAAAAGTGAATTTTTATGATGAAAAAACATTCGCAGTGTAGTTTTGCAACTCAAATAGAATCTATTTTACTATTGTCTTCTAATTTTTTATGCCCTTAAATCTAGATTGATTTTAAAGGATCAAAAGGCTTTAGTGGACGTCTCGAATAAACTGCTATCTTAACATAAAATAATTTATAATAAATAAACATATAATAAAATAAAAGTTGTTTAGCAAAAAATCTCTGAGAAAAAGCGTCATCATCTCGAGGACACCACTGTTCACTTGGACGTTCCAACACTCACCTGTGTTGAAAGTCTCGTCGTCGTGAATAATACCCATTATTCTCCGCTTGTTGAAGAATATACAATTTCTGGAGAATTAGATATGCATTGGAAGATTTATGATTTAGAAACCTTTTTTCTTGCATTGCTTTAATCTGTAAAGTTCGAAATTTTGCCTAAATTTTTTAATTAACCCATTCATTGGAATAAGTGCAATAAAATGTATAATAATTAATTATTATTGTCAGAGAATTCGATGTTATCACTTTAATTAAACTCCATTGTTTCATGCCTTCTGCGTCAATTGAATAACAAGTGATGACCAAAATTTAATAACCGCGCTATTTGAGTCCTTTGAAAATTATTCCTATTGAAGTAATTTAATTTGAATTTCTAATTAATTATTGTAATTGTTTCGACGAAAACATGAATAAGCGATACTGCTTACTACCATAAGAGTTTTGTTAATCTTTTCATAGTTTTCGTTCCCATCCAGTTCTTTAAAAAAATATTTTTGACATATTTTTAGCTACATCTATTATATCTATATTTATTTGTTATAATAATTATGAGCGTTTAGTAACACTTAACGAATTAATCTAATTAGGAACCTGGAATTATAAAAAAAAATTCTACTTCCTAATATTGATGAATTAGTATAATAATATGTAACACGTGTTTCGCTATTCTTAAAGCAGCATCTTCAGACAAATGTAAATGTATATTAAAATTATTGATATAATGACTTAGCAACAGTATGGTAACTATCGGGTGATCCATAAAATTTTTCATCAACTATTGCCTTGAATAAAATGAAGCATGTCTGCCAGATAAAACACAAACAATTGGAAAGTATGTAATTGAAATACTCCAATCAGAGATCTACAGATCATAGAGCAATAAATAAAAGCATGACCTACTTATAGAACTTTTTTTAAAAATTACATCCATTAGCCATTGATTGTTTCTCCATTCCTGAAGAATGTTTCAAGCATGGAATGTTTTTGTTGATCGGCGACAGCCATAATATTAAAGTCTTTTATATTTTATATCAAACTGACAGGTGGCAGGAATGGAAATTTAGACACATGAGAATTTGGACAACTATAAAGTTATTTCCAAGCTATGCAAAAGCCATCTCTCTCTCTTCCAAAGCATAACTTGATGAAATATTTATTGCATCACATGATATAAATAGTGACAATAAAACCAGTACCTAACTAGATTTAAATAAATTTAAATAGAACTAACTAGATCATAATGCACTTTCTTCATAATTTTCCCAATTGTTGATGTCAAAAAGTAAATAAAGCAATGGAGCTCAATTAAGTCACGTATTTCTGTTCATTTATGACTATGTAATACCGTGCATTGTTGATTGTGTAAATATCAGTGGAAAGAAATTAAATTTTTTTACAAGTTCACTTGTTATACATATTTAGGAACAGTATAATAAAAATCAAGTTATTAGTCGCTTAAGTCCTTCATGTTATTATAATCATTAATTGAATATTAATGTTATATAAGGACTCGGCAAAATCTATCACCAATTTCGTGTACTTAATTAGATAAAAACCAATCGACTATTATTCACTATGGTGGTAATATTTTGAATGAAAGGCAGGCTTTGAAGCATTTACTGTCAGTTAATTACTTATCAGTGGCAGGTGTTCATAGCTTTTAATTTGACTTCAATAATCACCGGAGAGACTCGGTCTCCTTTTTAAAAACTTAGAAGTCCAAGGTCTCTCCCACATTATTCTAATAAAGAAAAGCAAAAAATGTAATGGCAGCTAGTCAAAAAAATCTAAATGTGAAATATGCTGTTATACTCCGTTTATCACAATACATGAAATCAAATGCAGAATTAAAAAAGAAATCTAATTTACCTGTAAAAAATCACTTTAATCTCAACGATGGATAAATAAGAAGTACTGCCATTATTGGGTTCAACATTTGACTTTTGGAATGTTGCAGACGTTGCTTGTCGGAAAAAGCAGTAGGTAATTTGCTTCAGCCTTCAGCAAAAAATACACTACAAGAAGTACAATGAATTTTTTTTTTTCAAACAGGTTTAATTTCAAGAAATTGTAGCATTCCTCAACGAGCATTGTCTCCGATTTTCTGTGTGAGGCTTTTTAAATTACAAAGTGTAGCTGAATAGTCTAGCAAACATAAGGGCTGAAAATTTGGTTTTCTGTACGACTATTATACAGGGTTACTGGTAACTGGATACATTCCTTTGGTGATCTGATAAAACAAGAGGTCAGGAGTAAATTAACCCCAACATGCACTATACAAAACTCAATAGATTTTGAGATATTTCGATTTTCAACTTTTCTTAAAAAAATGGTTTCAGATGTCTTGAAATGTAATTTTCAAAAAATCTACTTTAACTTTTTGATTTTTTTTTTTGCTGGAATACTTGTCCAATATACTATGCTTCCTTCTGGAATAAAAAATATCCTGAGGTATTTGGATCGTGTGAAAATTTCAAAGAAAAACTTTCACTAACTATTTTTTTTAAATAAGATTTAAAAGTTTTTACAAGTTATTTTCGCAAAATTGTCAAGGCACCTTGCGTACAAATTGTTTTAAAAACTTCCCTAGTGTAGTAGCTATCTAACAAGGTACGAATCTTGCACAAGAATAACAGAATCTCCCCGCTATGTACCGTTACCGAGGAACAAATCCTTAAGTCGGGACGTTTTAAAAAAAATACGGCCCTGAACGGGGGTCTTAAAATTCTCGGATCCGGTCCATTTTCAATAGGTCGTATTTGGGGGTCACGAGCTTCGTCCCTACCAAGTTTCGTCCCGATCGGTAAAACTTTCAGACACTTAGAGTGGCTATTACTAGGCTATTCCCGAAAAATCCCGAAATTCCCGAAAAAATGACACTTCCCGGGAACGGATCCCGCTCATTTTCAATAGGCATCGTGCCACGGTGCGCCTCTTCAATCGAGCCAAATTTCAACTTTCCCACATGAAAACTGGCGGCTCTAGAGTGTTTCCTAGCAAAGTCACAGACAGACAGACCGACAGACAGACATTTTTCGGGCACAAGAATGCGTATACTTACGAAACTTCTGTGACTTTGCTAGGAAACATTCTAGAGCCGCCAGTTTTCATGTGGGAAAGTTGAAATTTGGCTCGATTGAAGAGGCGCACCGTGGCACGATGCCCATTGAAAATGAGCGGGATCCGTTCCCGGGAAGTGTCATTTTTTCGGGAATTTCGGGATTTTTCGGGAATAGCCTAGTAATAGCCACTCTAAGTGTCTGAAAGTTTTACCGATCGGGACGAAACTTGGTAGGGACGAAGCTCGGGATCCCCAAATACGACCTGTTGAAGATGGGCCGGATTCGAGAATTTTAAGACCCCCGTTCAGGGCCGTATTTTTTTTAAAACGTCCCGACTTAAGGATTTGTTCCTCGGTAACGGTACATAGCGGGGAGATTCTGTTATTCTTGTACAAGATTCGTACCTTGTTAGATAGCTACTACACTAGGGAAGTTGTTAAAACAATTTGTACGCAAGTTGCCTTGACAATTTTGCGAAAATAACTTGTAAAAACTTTTAAATCTTATTTAAAAAAAATAGTTTGTGAAAGTTTTTCTTTGAAATTTTCACACGATCCAAATACCTCAGGATATTTTTTATTCCAGAAGGAAGCATAGTATTGGACAAGTATTCCAGCAAAAAAAAAAATCAAAAAGTTAAAGTAGATTTTTTGAAAATTACATTTCAAGACATCTGAAACCATTTTTTTAAGAAAAGTTGAAAATCGAAATATCTCAAAATCTATTGAGTTTTGTATAGTGCATGTTGGGGTTAATTTACTCCTTACCTCTTGTTTTATCAGATCACCAAAGGAATGTATCCAGTTACCAGTAACCCTGTATTTTATATAGTCTATAGGTATTATATTCTATAGCAAAAAGTTCATTGTGTTTCTAATTTGGAAATGATGTAGGTACGCTGTACATCCCCGTGTAAAGCAATAATTACACACAGATAAGCACAACAAAGTCACTGAATAATTGAATGAACAATTACGCACGGATAGTGAGGAATTACAGCTCGACATAGGCTCTCTTATTTATAGCATGTTCAGATGATATACGGGTTCACATAAGCCGATGGCGCTCGAAAAGCTAGGAATCATGGCGATCGCATTCCCTTCCAGGCCTAATTTGTCGAAATTCACGCAAGCCGCTATCTGGAAAATCGAAGTAACAAGGCACCGGATGCTGAGTCTCTTTTTTTTTATCTTTTCTTTAATTAAATTTCCATATGGTCGTAGAGAAAAGAGCGTCTCCTTCTTGCGGAGACTCATAAATAAAAGCCATCATTCTCCGCTCGCTGAAGAATATATTATTCATTATTCCATACCACTTTCATTTAATTTTTATGCAAGATTTTTTCAACCATTCAGAAAAATGCAGTAGATAAGTAGATAAGTTATAAGTAATCTGCGAATCACCGTCTTGAGAACATAGAAAGCTCCTGACCTATTCTTCTTAAAATTATAAGTACATTATTAGTAAGTAATTACCGGTGCATTGATAAAACAATAATATACGAATTGACTACATTGTAAATAATTATTCACCTGCACAAAACAAATCTTTTGTTGTGTCGGTAAACTTCAAATTGTTGAATTTTTAATTATATAAAATGCAGAATGTTCCAATAAATCAACTATGTAGTTATCTTATACAGCCTTATAGCCTAATTATGCCTTATACAGGGTGAGTCATGAGGACCTTTACAAACTTCTACCATGTACTTAAGGCGAATATCATGTGACCCTTAAAAGTGTCAACTCTCCTTCTTTGTTGATATACTACTCTGTTAATATACATACGTGATATGTGTGATATGTGAATTTTGAAAAATATACATTTTGCTTTAATAGCGTAATAAATTTCTAACGATCCGTGTAGATATCATAGACAAAAAATGAACTTTTTTTTTTTAATTCGCAAATCACCCTGTATATTAACAGAGAAGAGGAGTTGACTCTTTTTAAGGGTAACATGATATTCCCCTTAAGGGACTCTACATATGGTAGAAGTTTTTAAAGTTCCTCATGACTCACTCTGATGTATATACAATTTTTTTCACTGCTTACTCCGCAGCGCGCAAGAATGAAAAACTACGCTGTTGGCTGACTTTAAAGGTACTTGGAATTAATTATCGCCTGAAATCGTGGCTTAATTACAAACGACAGGGATTCAGCTTTCCCCTTCGTTAAAAGCTTTTGTGGTCGCAATTATGGGTAAAGAATTATTTGGAATCAGATTTATAGAAATTACTTAGCGTGAATTGAAGCTACACCGTGTATAGTTTCTGAATAACCCTCATGAAGTTACCCACAAGAAGGGAAAGTAGAATAAAACTTTTATTTACATTCCCTCGTCACGTTTTTCTCACAATAAGGTCTGGGAAAATTTTTCCCCAAGAAGTTGTTTTCCATTTTCGTTACTTTGAATTGGAATCCCTATGAGTAAATTATTTTTGTTGTCAGAAATATTCTCCATAAATATGATTCTTTTTTATTTTGTTGCTATGGTTCCAGAAGATGTAGCAGACGTATCTGATACTTAGGTATACGTATAGTGATTCAGTTGCAATCGAGTATACTGCAATTTGATTTAGTTTTTTAGTCGTCGGGATTCAGAAAAATATATATTTATACCCATATTTCGCTTCTTCATAAAGATAGGAGTGTACTTACTCCAGTTTTCACAAAAATTATACTATAATAACTCTCAAAAAATTCAGGATCTAAATTTAGAAATTTTCCAAGCATCACCTCCTATTCAAAAATTTTATTTGGTTATTTTTTGAGCTCAAAAATGATCAAGAAAATTGAAAAAAGAAATTAATATCTTCATTTGTTAAACAGATCTAGCTATTGTTTTTAACCAGCACTGCGTTGTTTTGTGATTCAAAAAGAATAAGAGCAACCTAAACATATTACTATTTAATATACCTACGTACGTATGCTATATACCGTATGACATTTCAAAGCGGGACACAGAGGATAACATGGGAAATCACATAATTGCAGTTTGCAGCTAACCATTTTCATCTACAAGAACAGTAACTGTAATTTTCTAATTTATTGCTTTTTTGACTAATTATTTAAAAAATCATTTAAATATTTTCAAAATAAAAAATATAGTAGCCATGATTATACCAAATTCGAATAATTTTGTTACCTACTGTCAAATCAAACACCTAAGACATTAATAATTGTTCGAATTTGGCATATCATGGCTACTATACAGGGTTATTCACGGTATACGCCACGGAAGTTTATGGCCGTGTCTCTGGATTTTAGGATCTTTTTATTTTTGGAGTGGATAGAGATCCGGCAGAGGTACGTTTTAAAATTATATTCATAATGTACAGGTGTCCCAAAAGCATGAAACATATCAAAGTTATGTTTTTTTAAATGGAATGCTCCTATGTTATTGCATTTTCAGATTGTCTGAGAAGAGAAAATGAGATTGGCTTTTACAGTTGGTGTTTAAATTCAGAAGTTTCAGAGTTATAAACAAGTGAAAATCGTCATTTTTCAAGTTCAAGGCCCTGTACAACGAAAACGGCTCAAGATAGAGAAAAACGGCTTACATGTCCCTATTTTAACTTTTCATGTACTATCCTACGATGTAGATGAAATGTTTATACAGGGTGATAAAAAATTTGAGAAATTCTGAGATTTCTCCACGCGTCGACAAATAAAAAAATCAAAGAAAGTACAAATGTTTCTATACCATAAGATAGTACATGAAAAGTTAAAATAGGGACATGTAAGCCGTTTTTCTCTATCTTGAACCGTTTTCGTGGTACAGGGTACAGGGCCTTGAACTTCAAAAATGACGATTTCCACTTGTTTATAACTCAAAAACTTCTGAATTTAAACACCAACTGTAAAAGCCAATCTTATTTTTTGTTCTCAGACAATCTAAAAATGCAATAACATAGGAGCATTCCATTTAAAAAAACATAACTTTAATATGTTTCATGCTTATGGGACACCCTGTGCATTATGAATATAATTTTAAAACGTACCTCTGCCGGGTCTCTATCCACTCCAAAAATAAAAAAATCCTAAAATCCAGAGACACGGCCATAATCTTCCGTGGCGTATACCGTGAATAACCGTGTATATTTTATTTTGAAAATATTTAAATTATTTTTTCAATATTTAGGCAAAAAAGCAGTTCGGTAGCACCGAATTTAGGAAATAATGTCCTTTAGATAGACACCATTATTGTTCTTGTAGATGAAACTATTAGTGAGCGGCGAACTGCAATTATGTGATTGATCATGTTATTCCACTTGCGTCCCTCTTTGAAAGTGTTCACATTGTATGTAGGAAAGAGCTGAGATCCTATTTTCCTCGATATGACCTTTGAACCTGACCTTATTCTTTCTGACCGTATCATATATCCCTACAGCTACAGGGGCTCTATAAAAGAATCTCTACACAGTTAACGAACATAATAATTCAGATAGTAGGCAAACACATTTAGAGAACATCCAAAGCCATATCGAAAGGACACTGTCATAAATTTTCCGTGAATATCAAATGATATATTAACTCCAGAGGGGGCCAAGCAATTTAATTAGTTATACCAACCTACTTGGGACCTGGTAATGAATTGTTCACCCCTATCTCAATTATCTGTCTTCTGGACCTGCTGAGGAAAAAGTCGAATGTTCCGAGGGTTGATCCTTTACACATGCATAGGCTATTCGTTAGTATGACACCAACGACAGCGCTAGCGATATAGAGGTCTTTCAAAACATGTGTCGGAAAATTAAAGGTGTCATTCCTTTGCGCGTTCTGAGAAATAATGTTCATATTCGTTTTGCGGTGTTCTTGAGCGTTTTCGTTGAACAGGGCTTTACTTCGAAAATTGCGATGTTCACTTATTGTTTATAACTCATAAACAATCTTATTTTTTCTTCTCAGATAATCTAAAAATTATGGTACATGTCAGTTTGACATGTAGTTTTGGTTTAATTTTTCTCTACAATTTTTCGAAATTGTGGTGAGAACTTAGCCAAATAAATTGATGGATAACGTCGGCCCTGTTACAAGGGACCATCATGGTTCACAATTCAATGCGAACCATAACAGGCGTTACTTAGAAGACCGGACTGCATCCGTTACGGATACCTCCCGGTCAGCATTCTGTTTCAGATCCCCGATTTTGACTCTTGGCCCATCTTTAAAAATTTGCCAACTAAACATCGAAGGAATAAGTAAAGATAAATCCGATTATCTATCGAAGATCTGCATTGATGGTGAAATTGACATTATTGCCCTTCAAGAGACGCATACTGCTACCGAAGAACAGTTACGCACAAGAGGTTCGATTGATGGATATCATTTAGTAGACTTTCTGTGCAGTGGTGTTCATGGTATAGCCACATATGTGAAAGATTCAATAACCAATTTTGAGAAGATCTATGCACAAATTATTTCAGACATCTATCTGGTCACAATTAAAGTTTCAGACGTGCATATAGTCAATGTTTATAAACCTCCGAATGTTCAATGGCCCCATGATTTCGACACTACATCTCCTCATCCTGCAATATACATTGGTGATTTCAACTGTCATCATGTTCAATGGTTATATGACAGTTCAGACCAGAATGGAATTTCACTACAGGAATGGATGGAGATAAACAATTTACATCTCGTTTTTGATGCCAAAGACAACAAAACTTTTCACTCGGCTAGATGGAATAGAGACTACAATCCAGACCTATGCATCGTCTCCATGGATAACGATTATAGACCATTACAGACTTCCAGAAAAGTGCTGAAAAGTTTTCCACATAGTCAAAATCGACCGAGTATCCTACATATTGGTGTTCAAATTCCCCTTGTATCATCAATACCAAAACCAAGGTGGAATTTTCAAAAAGCCAACTGGACGAAATTCAGTAAATCAGTGGACAGTACTCTTCGTTGGATTCCACCAGTTTCATCAAATTACGACAAGTTTGTTGGTGTTTTAAAAGGATCAGCTAAGAAAACAATTCCAAGGGGTTTTCGCAAAAATTACATCCCAGGCTGGTCTCAAGAAACCAAAGATTTGTTTCAACAATATTCAAACAATCCATCTCATGATAATGCAAACTTGATATTAAAATCTTTAAACAGTGCAAGGAAAAATAAGTGGAATACGTTAATGGAGAGTATGAATTTTACTCATTCAAGTCGTAGTAGTTGGTCTTTACTGCGAAAACTAGAAACAGCCAATCAACGAGAGAAAATCCAATCGAAAATATCTCCAAATGCGATAGCTTCTCGCTTAGTCAAAGTGTCGAACATGATAAACATTGACAAACATCAAGTCAATAAAATGAAAAGGACTATACAAAAACAAAAGAAGCAAGCAGAGATTTCCGACGAAATAGGACAACCTTTCACCTTCGAAGAATTGAAAGCAGCCATCAAGTTAACTAAAATCAGAAAAGCTGCTGGTTTTGATGGAATTTACCCAGAATTTTTGAAACACATGGGAAATTTTGCAAAAAATTGGTTACTGTCCTTCTTCAATGACATATTACTTTCGGGGAAATTACCTGCCGAGTTTAAACAGTCAAAGGTTATTGCAATCTTGAAACCAGGGAGAATAGCAGATGATCCAAGTAATTAGAGGCCTATATCATTGCTAAGTGTATGTTATAAGGTGATGGAGAGGATGATTTACAACAGAATTTCTCCTTTGATCAATGATATGCTTCCCCAAGAACAAGCTGGTTTTCGTCCAAACAGAAACTGTTGTGATCAAGTATTATCACTCACTACTCACATCGAAACAGGTTTTCAAAAACAGCTGAAAACAGGAATTGCCTTAATTGATCTAACATCCGCATATGATACTGTTTGGAAAGATGGCCTTCTTCACAAATTCTACAAAACCATTAACTGCAGAAGAGTTGTTACCTTAATTGATAATATGCTATCAAACCGGAAACTTCGAGTTTTCATTAATGAAAAAAGCAGCAAAGTCAAATACCTGAATAATGGACTTCCTCAAGGATCAGTACTAGCACCATTATTGTTCAACTTATATACCAGTGACTTACCAGAGACTACCTGCAGAAAATTCATATACGCTGATGATTTGGCTCTTTCTTATCAACATAAACGTTTTGAAGAAATCGAAAATGTACTAAATGAAGACATACAAATAATGGTAGACTACTTCAAGAAATGGCGTCTTTGCCCCAATCCCAACAAAACCGAAGTATCTTGTTTCCACCTAAACAACCACGAAAAACATCGAAAATTACAAGTCTCGATGGACAATGTAATCTTGAAACACAATTTCAATCCAGTATACCTTGGAGTAACTTTTGATACTTCATTAACCTACAAGCCGTATATTGACAAATTGCGCAAGAAACTTAAAACAAGAAACAACCTTTTACATAAACTTGCCGGTTCGGATTGGGGAGCTCATGCAGACACATTAAGAGTTGCAAGCATCTCACTTGTGTATTCTACGGCCGAATATTGTTGCCCAATCTGGATGAATAGCGCTCATGTCCATAAAATTGATTCTGAATTGAACACCACCATGCGAGTTATTACTGGTTGTATTAAGTCAACTCCAACACCTTGGCTGCCGGTAATTTCAAACATTACACCACCAAGAATCAGAAGACAAATAGCGGCTAAGCGAGAATTCGACAAATGCACACCGGAATTTCCAATCTGGCATGATCTTCAGAATCCTCCTACAACAAGACTGAAATCTCGAAATCCATTTTGGCAACAAAATCATGAGATCTTTTCCCCACTGGATTCTTGGAAGTCTGAATGGAGCGTTCAGAATGTTTTTAATCATCACCTTATCCAAGATCCAACAAAGGAAGTTCCCGGATTCGACCTACCTAGAAAGCTCTGGAGTAAACTGAATCGTTTAAGAACTGGCCATGGACGCTGTAACTCAATGTTATTCAAATGGATGGCAGTTCCAAGTCCAAATTGTCTCACTTGTGGCGAAGTTGAGGAAACAATTACTCATATTGTAGAAGAGTGTCCAGAAACTAAATTTCTTGGCGGTTTCAATGACATCCACCGCCTTACTCCAGATGCAATGAATTGGTTACAAAGTCTAAAACCAATATGAACTGAATGGTGTGTCTAGGTTTTTTATGGGGTTTTTCCCTAGACTGGCTGGAAAAGCGAATGCTTCACCATGATATCAACAACTCATCCTTATATTCTACAAACCGTTCTACCCCCCACAATGATGAAAATTCTACAATATTGTACTTATAAATCATATCCACATCATCCTTCTAATTTAAAATGTAATAATTCATACGAAATATATATATATATCTAAAAATTCAATAAGATAAGAGCATTCTATTAAAAAAAAAAAAAACATAACTTCGATATGCTACTGTATGATCCAAAATAACTTTAAATTATGACCATTGTGGTCCTGTACTTGATTTGTCAGAAAAAATTGAAAAAATCAATCGTTTGGCTTACGGAAACCGACTCGAATGAGCTAGGACACCCCTGTAGAAGGGCTTGTCATCAATTTCAAGTCTGTTTGTATGATGAGGTAAATAACCAAAGGTAAACATAGACGATAAATCTAATGGAAGATCGTTTATTTTATGCTGTTTTAATCTACGTAATAAGATTGATATGAATGGACTAAAAAATATGTACCCAGAAAAAGCTTACTTTGAAAAGAAATATTTGCATATTTCCAGAAATAAAATTAAGAACCTTGCTAAAAGGCTTACATCTGCTTTGTGTTAGGTATATAGCAGAGGGAAATTTATTAAATGGATTTTCCCACTACCCAGTACCTACTAAAACAGCTGTCAGTTTTGATCGCATTTTGAGGAATTGCTATTTAATTCCATTTAAGTCCAGTAACGTAAGACTTTCAGAATTCAAACGACTTTCAGAACATAAACACTGCACTTTTATCATTTTTATATTATCTTATACATGATGAATTCTAATAAGATTGAAAGAAAAAATATGGGAGAAAACTTCCACCTGTGGTTGTTCTAGGAAATATTATTGAATTAAGTCCTGGAATAGCTAACGTGTTGTTTATCAATAAGTCTTTAAGATATGATGGAGAAGTCTAATAAAACCTCACTTTTTATCAACATTTTTGTAATCCCTATCATACCTACAATCACAGAATTGTTATATTTTCCACCTTCCTCGATACCTTTTCTAAAATTGTCCCCAGAAATCTGCACGTTAACTTAATGAGCCTTTATAATACTGGCTGTTAGAATAATACAATAGATGTGAATATAAAATTACAAAATTATTTTTTTTTCATTCGTAGATTCCTAAATACCTAATACATGATTTTAGTCCTATTGTATGGTACCAAATTCAAAATTTTTCCCATATTTATCAAAATATCATCTTCACTAAAGTAGCAAAGAGAAATTCCATTCCAACTGAGTTGACCAGAAGAAGAATCTGCGTAAGAATCTCCAAAATATTTGTAGTCAAGTAGTAGGTGTGACGTATTTGTCGGTAATGATAGTAATACCAATAGGTAAGGAACAGTTTCTTCAACGAGCGGAGAATGATGAGTATTATTCACGATAACGAAACTTTCCACACAAGTCGTAGGCGAGTATTGAAACGTTCAAGTGAATATTGGTCATTCTCCGCGAGATGAAGACGCCATTTTCTCTACGATCTTGCTACTGACCCCTGGTTGCCGGTTTTCGGGCTGCAGTACTGGGCCAGTGTATCTATACGATGTGTGATTCTTGTATCCGCGGAGTTGTGACTGGCTCTAACCGTTGATTTTTTAAATTATTATTTCACCAGCTGAGCAGTGATTGACTTGACTGCGTGAATATGCGTCTACTTTATTACCGCATGAGAGCTGTATGTCATTATTAAACTGAAATCGGCAGGATAATTCTGGTTCTATTTAATAGTCGGAGAACATTGATTTTGTACGATATCCCAGTGTACAAAGCTGGTGATATTCAATTTAAGTATTTTTCACTCTTATCACGGCTTCAATAAGTACTCTAATATCATTAAATGCTAACGCCTTTAGTATTCCAAAACGAAGTTAGTTGAAGTGCTGCATGGCGATTGTAAGAAAGTGCATTAAAATGCGGCTGCTGTGTGCGGTACGAGATAAACGAAAACCAAGCGCTCAAAAGTTCATATGAAGTTCGCCGCTTACAACGTGCTCTATTGCAGTGTGAAATTGGAATATTTTCCCTGGACGTGGAGTAGGAGTCTACTAATTACTACTAAATGAGATTTATCCATAGCTGAATAAAATAAGAGCTGTTGTCTTCATATTATCCATATTTATGAACAATCAATTTTTAGTGAATGTTTTAGGCGACACTTCACATTTCACTAAGTATACAGGGTGTCTCTGAAAGGTGCGGAAAAAAAGCTACAACAAATTCCTGAGGCCTAAATAAGCCGATCTAACCCAACTTATCTCTGTCCAAAAGTGGATGATTTCGGAGATACAGGGTGTCAAAAGTTCAATTTGGTTTCCGTTTTTCTTAAATAACTTTTTTAATAATTGGTATATTTTCACAATATTCGGCTGAAGGGGCTTTTGTGAGGTGAAAAATTAAAAACTGCAATCATTTTTATTGTAAAATTTAGAGGGCGCCACCTGCGGTACCTTGAACACATTCAAAACGAACTATCTTTTTTGGGCCACTCTGTATTTAACTTTTAAATAAAAATTCTTATTCTCCAATGTCTTTTACCAAAAAAAGGCATACGTGGTAAGAGTTGATTTGAGCAGCCGTTTCTGAGATATCTGTATTTAAGAAAATCACTACGTGCATGGCCAGGCCTAAGTAAGTAATTGTATTAATTGAACACAATTTGAAGCAAAGGCGTTGAATTAAAATAACTGTCACTGAAAGCTACAAAAAAAACGACTAGGTACATAAATTTGGATTTAACTTTATAGGTACTTTAGTTAAAACAGTCAATAAGAGATTTATCAACAACAAAAATTTAGTTTAATTTAATAAAAAAAAAAAATGCTTTTATCAAAATTAAATGTTCAAAATGATTTCCATTTTCGTGTATACAAAGATTTATACGTTTTAAAAAATTAAATTGAACTCTTTGGAGCATTTCGTGATCATTTTTCAAAACGTCCATTCCGGTTTCAATACGTCTCCTTAATTAACCTTCTGTATTTACTATGGCCTAGAAGACACAAGGGTTTTCAAAGTTCCCCATAAAAAGTAATCCATTGGTGTCATAGCAGGCGATCGAGCTGGCCAACTTGTGGGTGCATCATTGGCTCTACCTATCCATCTATTTGGATACTGTTCGCTCAAATAATTACGTACATTTATCGAAAAATGTGGAGGAGCACCGTCATGCATAAACCACATTCATCTTTGAAGTTCCAAGGGCAGGGGATCAAACAAGTGTGGTAATTCGTTTTGCAGATGTTCCAAATAATTTTCGCCATTAAGTCGAGGTGGTAAAATGACAGAACCAATTATGAAAGTGTCTATGATTCCTGCCCACACATTGATCTTAAACTCATGCTGATAATGGCTTACTTTTGATAAGTAATGGCTTACTTTAATCGCATGAGGATTTTCTCCAGCATAGACATATGTACTTTGTGCAAATTAGTTATGCCACTCCGCGTGAAACAAGCTTCATCTGTGAATAAAATTCCTTGTGTAAAGTTCCTATCCTGATTCTTCTTGGAAATGAACCGGCAGAAAGCTAGACGTGGTTCATAATCATGGGGTAAAAGGTCTTATACCCGTTCAACATGAAATGGGTGCAGTAATTGTTCTCTGGTCACCCTGTTAACAGTATCTTTGCATACACCTAGCTCTAAGCGCAATCGTCTGGTGCTGAGTTTAGGATTTTCTTCAATCCTATTTAAAATATCTTCCTCAACCTCTGTAGTTCTTATCGTATACGTGCACGACCTTAATTAATAGAAACAGGCGTAAGCCTACCTTGTTTCACGAAGACGTCTTTCATTAAAGGTTTTATGGTTTGGTAAACGACGATTCGGAAATCGTTCACTGATAATCTGCAAGATTCTAAACCATTTCCTTGGCAATATCCAAAAACCAATAACATATCGGTCATTTCTTCATTAGTATACTGTACGGCCATTACTAAAGTAAATTTGAAAATTGTTTGACAATTATTCCAGTGTATGCTTGAATTGTTTTTTTAGATTCGATTTGACACCAATTACTTACTTGGTTTATAGTGACAGTGATCTCGTTGATGTAAATTCGTTAAGTGGGTCCCGTGGTGTAGTGGATAGAGCGTTCGTCCACCAGCCGGTAAACCTTGGTTCGAAACTCACCAGCAGCCGAAAAGTATTTGTTGTGCTACTCGAGCCAAAATCGGGATGCACCTTGTGGAAGGCAATGGAAAAGCACCGCATAGTACTCTGCCTCGTAATACTTCTCAAATAGTGCCTTTCGGACTCTTCCGATAAAAAGTGTGGCCCCAAAAGAGTGAACTTCAACAGTACGCGCACCACAGGCATATGTGAGAGGTATAGCTCACACCTGAAACCTGGTATGGCACTTTAAGTAAAATAATTTTAATTCAATGCCTTCGCTTCAAATTGTGTTCAATTAATACAGTTACTTACTTAGGCCTGGCCATGCACGTAGTGATTTTCTTAAATCCAGTTATCTCAAAAACGGCTGCTCAAATCAACTCTTACCACGTATGCGTTTTTTTGGTAAAAGACGTTGGAGAATAAGAATTTTTATTTAAAAGTTAAATACAGAGTGGCCCAAAAAAGATAGTTCGTTTTGAATGTGTTCAAGGTACCGCAGGTGGCGCCCTCTAAATTTTACAATAAAAATGATTGCAGTTTTTAATTTTTCACCCCACAAAAGCCCCTCCAGCCGAATATTGTGAAAATATACCAATTATTAAAAAAGTTATTAAGTAAAGAAAAACGGAAACCAAATTGAACTTTTGACACCCTGTATCTCCGAAATCATCCACTTTTGGACAGAGATAAGTTGGGTTAGATCGGCTTATTTAGGCCTCAGGAATTTGTGGTAGCTTTTTTTCCGCACCTTTCAGAGACACCCTGTATAGTTCTTATCACCAGACCTGTTCTTCATACATTCCTTAGTTTCTGTAAAAACTCATTTAACAAACGCATTTATGTATTTACTCAGGTTACCTTTATTTGTGGTGGAGGGGAAATTCCTCATGGACACCCCGGGCATTGTTTTTCCCACCCGGGATAGTGTAGGACTCTTACCGACTAAAACCCCTCCCATTACTTCCTTAGTAATCCAGAACCACCTTTCTATAGGGCACTATTAGTTTCCCCTTTTTGTCATCTCCTGTTTTACCCTCTACTTCCCGTGCGGTTGAGGTATCCATCGGGCGCGACCCAGGTGGCGAATAGGGGAAGGCCTTACAATGAGCGACAGTGAAAAAGGTTAGCAGTGGTGATGCACCTTGTCGGATTTAGAACTCCAGACTGGCAGCTCAAAAAGCCCTGCCGCAAAAAAATTTTTTGATTCTTTTAGATTGGACATACAATCTACAAAAAATGTTACATCAGTTGTTATTGTTCTTTTATATCGACTTAATTTTTTATTTACATTTTATTTTCATACAGACTTTAGCTAATCCACTGGAATTAAACAGAGCTGAAAAAGGTGTCGGAATATTCAGCTGAAAATGTTTCAGTTTCTTACATTTCAGATAAAGTCGATTTCCTTAAGTTAATTCAGCGAAAGTTGCTTGAAAGGATTAGAATGATTAGATTTAGAGATTTATTGCAGTAATACCTACCTACAGTTTGTTGTTTGGTAACTTATCAGACTATTCAAAGATTAAGGACTTCAACATTTGGCTTTTCTAAAAATAAACCGATCCACGCCTTTACAAGTTCCATCGATTTGTCAATTTACTGACATGAGCATTGAAATGCTAACTTTTAAATGTGTGCAATCAATTAGGTAGATACCTACCCATCACGAGATATTAAATTTACATTTTTAATTAGTTAGTAGTAATAGTTAGTAGGTATATCAAATTAACTTGTCTCAGTTTCAATCCACTCTTATTAATAATTAGTTTTTTCTAGGAATACGTTCATATTTTTATGTGCTTAATTTGAATGTAATTTATCTAAAATGCACATAATATTAGAATACATGAAATTATTTCAACTTCCTTGACTTGGATTCGCGATTGTTTATAATAAATATAATTTGTCGTTATTTATAATAATTACTTACTGCATTCACAACTAAAGGCTAGGACACACCTTACACATTACCGCCATATTACGGTCGTGTGTCGGCCATCGTCTCGGTGATATTAAATGCATGCCTCGGCGCGGACATGACCGGGCACGACAATGTGATGTGTGTCTGAACAATGGACACCTCTAATTCGATTGTACTAACTCTTGCATTTAACGACCACCGACACAAGACCGCGTAATACGGTTAGATAATGTGATTCCAGGCTTAAATCGGGTGGCTTTGCTAAATTTGCATTAGGATATCTGATAGGCTTAATCTTAGCTCCATATCGAAAGTTTACCGTTTTAATCTGCAGACTTCCTAAACTGTAAGAACCCGTGTTATTAATGCTTTAAAAATATTACTTACAAACTTCAAATAATTGTTGGCACAAATAATTGCAGACCTGGAGATATATTCTCATTTCAAATAAAACAAAGATGTAATTTACAGTTTAATTCGCCGTTGAAAGAAGCAGCGACATGATAAATAACACTGAATTATTTATTACTAAGATTCTGAGGACTGATGGTGACACATTGAGTTATGTAGTAATTCATTTTTGCGACAGGCACTATTTTGTATTAGATCTCCACACATTTTTAACATAGTTACGTTAACCAACAGACTGTTTTCTTGCAGTTTTCCGCAAAGAATCTTATTACTCGGTAACATTGAAAGACTTTAATAAATTATTGTTTGTTTGTTCACGAAGCTCTTAATCCAAAAAAAGCACGTCTTTCAAGATTATTACCTGATCATTTGTGATTCCTACGGTATCTTTTCCATATTTTTGTCTTCAAATAATAGACTAGCAATAAATATAAATGTTAAACGATGCTAAAATTTCAATTGTGGCTGCTGCATGAAACTGAGACAAACGTCGATCACCCTCCTTGCCTCTCAGTGCGTCTCGCCATCAGTCCATCAGTCTGCAAGTCGAGAATTTGAAAGGCGTCCGCTATAACATAATATTTATTACATATATTTTAACAATTGAAGTCAACAATCTATGTGTCGATGTATATTGATAATCAATGTGCCGGCCTTTAGTCAAGCGACTCTATCTTGAATCCAAAATACCGCGAAGTAGGTCAACAGTATAGTACGAAATTATAAACAATATGAATCAATATATTTAAGATCTTGGCGTTTTTAGGTACACCAGTGCTTTGTTACCCAGCTACCTCTCTCGCCAAGAGCAGAAATATTTCCAGAAGCGTTTCATACGTAAAAACCGAAAAATGATCGAAAAATATTCACGAAACTTTCTAGCCCCGTTGTCCTGTTGACAAACTATATCGATAGAATTAATTATGATGAAGCTACAATTCCAGCGGAATTTATCCTCATTAGTTCTCAAAGAATATTATCACTTAACCATGACGGTTGTTTGAAAAACCTTGAAAATTAAGTTTTAGAAGTTCATCCAAGTTGAAAATTGCGATTTTCTAGCTTTTCAGCATTTCCGTGTACGTTGTCCAACTGGATTGTTTCTCCGGCTCGCATTACAATCAACAATTATTGTGCTCACACAAAATTACAAAGTTAATCTATTTTTTTATGAAAATTTACGTGATTTTCGTGATTTTCATGAAAATGAGTGAGAAATTTTCGATTTTACAAAAAATTTCCCGTCGGAGGTTATAAAATTAAAAGTTCAGAATCTGTAATCGGTTCCTCTGTAGCTGTCCCCGTTTTCACAAGAAACACAGTAGAATAGTAATTTTTGGAGCGCGTGTTTTTACCCAATGTCGATTTTTTTGAAAACGAGCTTTTGGCGAGCTCATTACCGAGAAACGTTTCTTGCGTCATCTTTCCAAATCCCGGCGTCGAATGTTAAAATATTAAAAGACAACGTCCTCAGTATAGAATATAATATATCATTTAAATTGGCAGGGTTTTAAAAATTCTTATAGTTATTTTGAATAGTTGCGCATTTATTGTTGTTTGTACATAAGCAAAAGGAGTTTTCATTAATTAATAGCTACTTTCTCTTCTGCGCCCACGCGTATAGGTTCTGGAATTCGAAAGACTGGCGCATTCTTCTTACAACTTGTTACAAATACCTTTAACCGTATTCCGGATATTTATAAAAGAATTTCCTTTATTCAATTTATTTAAATAAGTCTTTCAGCTTCCACCACTCTTATGATTAGAAATTCACTTAGCCTGTGCTTTTACATCCCCGAGGGTAACGTAATTATCCGGACTGGATGTTATCTTTATTTTCACAAAGCGTACGCTTTTTAAGAAACGTATCATGACATTCGTTTCAAGACGACTCGTTGACATTTTTTGGAATTACCTACTCATTAAATTGTAGATTCTTCATGAAACAGCCGAAATGATGAGCTTTAATGTAATTGTTTAATTATTAAATATATTAACTATCTGTCTCTTTATTTAACCAGAATATGATCTCGTTGTCTCTGTAATTGTCATATAATTTGTTGTAAATCTTTCATCTCTTTGTTACAAAGCAAAACCTCAAGGCATTGAAAACGAGCTTTATGATGTGCTCGAGAACGACAGTGTGAAAAAAAGGTATTTTTCCTCTCTGAATTGAAGCAAAGTTATACAGAATTTTCCTAACTTATTCTAGAATAATCGTGTCATTACTGGCAAGATATGTAGGAAGTTTGGAATCGAAATTAATCCAAGAAAATTGTTAAGCGAAAAATTATCTTCATATAGTAACAAAAATGTATATAAAATATAATAAAATAGATCAATACTTAAAATTGTTTAAGTCTCTCTGTAAATAATTAAGTTCCTATTTTAATTTACTGTGTTAAAAAATTTGGTCATTATTTACATCTGCGGCTCCTACAGTTTCACTATGGAACTTATATAGGGGTGGAGAACATACCTATAGTAACACCAGGAAGGTATTAATTTGCTGGGCAAATGAAAGGGAAAGCCACAAAACGGTGTAAAAAAATGGTTTTGAGAGTGCGGAGGGAGTGCGGTCCTGACAAGAGGCACCGATTAGATGCCGCGATCCCGGATAAAACCACTTCACCATAATTGCCAAGCATTCTATTCTGTGTTAGAGGTTCACAGAGGCGGACTGAGCGATATATCCGCTTTCATTACGTGTTCAGTCCGCACAGGGATTGATGCAATGATTTTCGGATTATAAATTCAAAATAAATGCAAAATTCAAAATAAAAATCGTGGTACTGTTATTCTCGAAGATTTTCCTTGCCCTGAAAGTGAAAAAAAATAGAAATTCGACCGTAGTGCCAAAGAGGCCTTAGTTGTGACCTTAATATTAGTTTGCCATGGCTGTTTTTACTTTCTTACCCACCCAGCACCCCTATTTCGCTCGTCGGTCCCGAAAAAATTGATGAAACTTAGGAGCCGCGGATGTAAACAATTACCAAAAATTTATTAAGTGTGGTGCTTCATACCGTTTTTGAAGCTTCAACTTGAACAATAGAAGAACAATGACATTGTATTGATTGTTAGTTGTTGTTTTAGAGTTAGAAGGAAAATCATTAAAATCGCAGGATTAAATTAAGTACCTACCTACCTAGGTTAATCATGGAACAAGAGTAGAACTACAATAAAGGACTAATAAAACTAATTTAGCTCTAACTGTGTTAAGAGAGTTAAGTTATAGACGAAGTGGGTAGGTATGTGGATGTTTGGAAATCAAATTAAACTTTATCTCAATAATAGAAGTGCGAGATCCCGGGTACGAGTAAGATCCAATACTCAATAATATAAGGTTGCTATAATAATAGAGCGTCGATCGTAATTGTTTCTGCTTTACGAACCACGGAATTGCTATCCTAAAATAAAGGCACTCGGCACTCAACATGCCGATGAAAATCCACAATTCCGATTACCTCTTTGAGCTTGTCCAATTATTAGAATAAAGCAGTTTTTAGGTAAAGAAATATTAAAGCTAAGCATTAGTGGGTGTTAACTCCGCGTCAAAGAGCCTAAAAATATTAACGACGCGATTCGATCCTGAAAGGGGCTAAATTAATGCGGCTCGATGCCGCGATGGTAATGACAAATCGCCACGGAGACAGGATCGAAATTTAGGGAAGGACCAGGCTATAATTGCCAATGATTGACAGGAACACCAATTAATTAATAATTATCGAAATTACTGACCTTGTGTCTTGTCCGACTAAAGGGGCACTTGTTTTAATTTGCGAGATGTTGTAACTATTATTACTGTTCACTTTGCTCCACTATGTAGGTACCCACGATTGTTCCACTACTTAATACCGCTTCCTTATTTAATTAAAGAACTAGGTATCCCGTTCCCGTAACACCAGCATCGACGAGTCTGGTACGAACGGCACTATTGGTCGAGCTCTCTCCTCTCTCGATGTTAAACCTCGACTCTTCTCTCTATGTGTGGTCCTGTCCGGTCAGGTGTCCTTTTCCTTCGTCCCGATGTGTAAAGGGATAGGAAGGGGTAGGAAACGGTGGTGTCTTAGAGAATACGAATCGATTATTCACCAAGGACGTAACATACCGCCCACCAAAATTACCGGAGGAATTTTCCGCTATCAGAAAATTGAACCAAAAGCGAAACTAACGAAAACGAAACTAACGACAATAACAAAAAACGAAACGAAACGAAACGACAAGTCAGGGACGAAATTCCCTGAGTCCGTTACTGGTTAGGTAACGGGCAAAGTTTGACCAGAGGTCGTTTACAAAGACCTCTGGTCGTACGAACCGAGGCAACCCTGGCGACACCATCCGCACCAGGGTGCAGAGAAACAATTCTTCCTAGAGCCCATTTCAAAGGAGACAACAATTCATCCTTTATCAACACCAACGAACCGATATCCGTTGACTCAAACAAATGGGTTTTCGACCATTTACTCCTCTGGTGGAAATTATGAAGATATTCAGCCCTCCAACGTGTCCAAAAATCACGTTGCATCCGTTGCACCAATTGCCAACGAGAAAGACGAGAAATCTTCAGATGTGACAAGTTCACATCCGGCACCGACGACAGAGGTTCCAAGGTCAGAAAATGACCAGGGGTCAACGCGGATAGATCGTTGGGGTCGCTACTAATGGGGCAAAGGGGGCGCGAATTCAAGACGGCCTCGATCTGAACGATGAAGGTGTTCAGCTCCTCATAAGTCAAAATTTGACCACCAATAACACGGGCCATGTGTGTTTTGACGGACTTAACACCGCTCTCCCACAGTCCACCGAAGTGTGGAGCTGAGGGTGGATTGAAGTGCCATCGAATACCTTCCCCTTCTGCGGCGATTTTCAAATTTGAGTTGAGCTCCTTGTTAGCTCCGACGAAATTGGTTCCACAGTCACTGTAGATGTCACTACAGCGACCGCGGCGAGCGACAAACCTCCTAAGAGCTGCCAGGAAAGTCTCTGACGATAAATCAGAAGCGATTTCGAGATGAATCGCGCGAGTCGCGAAACATACGAACAAACATAAATAGGCTTTAGAAGTTTTGACACCCCTATACCTCGACAAGACAATAGGAAAGGGTCCCCCATAATCGACCCCGACACAACTAAAAGGCTTCAATTGGGAGACACGAGCGACAGGTAAATTCCCCATGGGAGGCTCCAACGAGAGGGGACGAGTGCGAAAGCAACGATTGCATTTCGACAAATAACTACGAATGACCCTACGAGCAGACAGGATCCAAAAATTTTGTTGAAGGAGATAATGAGTAGTGTTCACTCCTGGGTGCAAATTACCTCGATGTATCTGATCAATCAAAAGTTCAACCAACCTATGCCTTCCTGGCAACAATGCGGGATATTTAGCGTCGAATGCTAAACCCGAATGCAACAGTCGACCCCCGACTCGCAAAATACCGAAATCATCAATAAAGGGCGACAATGACTGCAAGTACTTGGCACATGGTTTACCAGAGCGAATTTTCTCCAATTCCGAAGAGAAGACCGAAGATTGAACAATTCTAACAATGTGCATGAGAGCAGCATGCAACTCAGAGACACTCAATGCACCAGTGGTCCTATTGACAGCACGACAATTGTTAGTGAAACGAAAACAACGAGCGATAATACCCTGAATTTTCCTCAAAGAAGAAAATCTTTTCAACAAAACATCGACATCCGAAATCTCTATCGTAGCGAACAAAACAATATTCCTTTTCTCCAGTTCAACATCAGAAGTGGGAGCAATGGGAAAGAGTGCTGGCCAAGATTCCAGCGGCAATCTGAGGAATTCAGGCCCCGCCCACCATGCGGAAGCCCCGACTAACTCCTCTGGTAACAAGCCCCGAGACGCGACGTCCGCTGGGTTGTCACCTGAACGTACATGATTCCAACAATCCGGAGGAATTCGATCCTGAATGTGGACGACACGATTCGAAACAAAAGTCTTCCACCGATGTGGAGACGACTTGATCCAGGATAGAGCGACCGAAGAGTCACTCCAAGCGAAAACCTTATCAACAACAATGGATTGAGGACCTTGTTCAAGGACGAACGAAACGAGATCTGATAGTAAGACTGCGGCACACAATTCCAGCCGTGGAACGGAGAGTGGTTTGAGCGGAGCAACACGAGACTTGGCAGTAACGAAACGAACCTGCACATTGCCATCGGCGTCCTCGAAACGATAATACACCACACCCGCATAACCTGCAGTCGACGCATCACAAAATGCGTGCAGTTGACACGACACGAAAGATCCTTCGGGAACCAAGCACCTAGGGATTGTCAACTTGGATAAAACATGAAGAGTGGACTTATATCGATTCCACTTTTCGACAACATCAGCTGGTGGATCTTCATCCCAATCCAGCCCGAGATACCACAAATGTTGAATGACTCGTTTTGCCATAAAGGTCAATGGGCACAAGAAACCCAACGGGTCATAGATCTTAGCGACTTCTGAGAGAATGCTTCTCTTAGTACAAGGTGAATCTATGGACTTAACCATGAACGAAAACGAATCAGTAGCCGATTGCCACTGAAGGCCAAGAATTTTCACCGAAAAGTCCGATTCCGAATCAAAGTTGGATGACTGCTGTTGACAATGTTCAACCGGCAGATCCTGAAGCAATTGTGGATTGTTAGCAGACCATTTCCGCAACTCAAATTGTCCCAATTGCAATAGCGAAATGAGCTGATTTCTCAACTCCAAGGTTTCCTCGATTTGATTTGCCCCAATGGCAAAATCATCGACATAAAGCCCGAGACGAATGGCTTTCGAAGCGAGAGGAAACTTCTCAGAATTTTCTTGAGCTAATTGTAACAAGCACCTAATGGCCAAATATGGCGAGGACGAAACACCATAAGTTACAGTGTTCAATTTGTAACTTCGAATAGGATCCTTTTCTGAAAAACGCCAACGAATTAATTGATACTGTCGATGTGAATCTCCAACTAAAATTTGCCGATACATCTGCCTAATGTCACAAGTGAACACGAATTTGTTCTCTCGAAAACGAAGCAAAACACTAGTGATGTCATTTTGCAACTTCGGACCAATCAACAAGGTATCATTTAACGAAAGATTGTTCGATGCTTTGGCCGAGGCGTCGAACACGACACGAATTTTCGACGATACTGGGGCGAGCGAAGACACATCAGAAGACATCGAAACACCAGGGTCTTTAAAAACGCAATGATGCGGAATGTAATAAGAGTTTGCAGATTCCGACTCCAATGGCACCAACGACATGTGCCCAGCCTCCAAATAATCTTTCATAAACTCTACATACATGTCTCTAATGTGAGGCAACCTCGACAATCGTCTCTCCAAAGCGAGCAAACGACGATCTGCGACATTCAACGAATCATTAAAGATAGGCAACTCTTTGCTATCCTTAAATGGCAACAATACCCCAAAACGACCTGATTCTTCTCGATAATGAGACTCAACGAACAACGACTCAGCCTCCTGTTCCTCATTAGAGCAAACCTCAACTGAAGGCACCTCCTCAACTCTCCAAAATGCCTTAAGAGTCTCTTCAAGGGTCGAATCTACCGACGCAAAACAAGCTTGAACCTCGCCCGCAACCTTCGACGAAATGGTTCCCAAAAGAACCCAACCAAACGTCGTGTTCATTGCGGCTGGACAGTTATCACTGCCCGACAAATAACCACCATGAACAATATTGGGAAAGATGTCAGCTCCTAGCAAAACATCGACAGAACCAGGCGTGTACCAATTAGGATCCGCTAACTTCAAATTATCAAGCGCCTTCGATGGCGAAATGTCAACACTGGGAAGTTTTCCACAAATATTGGGCAAGACCAAAGTACTTACTTTAAAAGTAGGTGATGGTACCCCAACGGGACGAATAATGCAATCAGATGATCCCTGGGCCGATCCCAAGGTCACGTGACCCAAACAAGAAATAGGTGTTGATGATCGATTCAAGTGCAAGCCCAAACGCTTGCGGCACCGATCAGTAATAAAAGACGACTGACTGCCAGAGTCAATTAAAGAACGAACCACTTGATAGTTGCCCCACTTGTCTTGAACTTCAATACATGCGGTTGCTAAAAGAACCGTAGTATTGCTACGAGAACGAGAACGAACATCCTGAAAGGATGGGAGAGAAGACATGGCAACCGTGGATGCGACTGGAGGCGGCTCAACTCGATGAGAAGCTGCTCCATCCGAATTACTAAGTTTAACGAAATGTAATAAAGAGTGGTGCCGACCTGCACACTCCTTACACGAATGAGAAGAGGGGCACTGCTTCACCAAGTGTGAAGGGCCAAAACAATTTAGGCACAAGCGCGCTGCCTTCACAGCCTCAAAACGCTTGCGCGGGTCCAACTTCAAAAAAGAACGACAATTCGAGATCGGGTGTTCTCCATTACAATGGAAGCACGACTGCTTCGATGAAGACGCACTCGACGTTGACAAAAATGCATGTGAATTCCTCGATTCCACTTTTCCACCAGACTTGACGCTACTCCGCTTACCAACGACTGCAGACGGAGATAGGTCATTCCCCAAAGATGATTCTAATGCACGACACTGTGACGACAAAAACTTGTGCAAATCCTGATATGATGGAAACTCTTCAGATGCAAATTGGAGTTCGAAACGCTTTCGAGTAGCGTTATCCAATTTCTGTAGCAACCAGTTGAACAAAGTGAAATCCCAGAGAGAGACGCCTGAGACCTGACCCAAAGCTGTAATATTTTCTGAAAAGGTATTCAACAATTCACGAAGCGATTGTGAGGAATCAGAATCCGTTATTTTGGGAGCATTACAAATCGACTGCCAATAACACGTCGCAAGTACTCGCTCATTCTGATACCTTTGGACAAGAGTATCGAAAGCTATCACATAATTGTCATCTGTCAGTGGTAAATGTTTGACAAGGGTAAGAGGTTCCTTTGACAAAGTCGAAACTAAATACTGGAACTTCTCAATTGGAGCTAACGAATCATTCGAATGAATCAAAGTCCTAAACAAATCATAATAAACCGACCACATCCTCAACGAACCATCAAAAGTAGGTATACCGATACGAGGCAATTTCACATGTGAACTTGCAGAGGGGGGTAGCGCGGGAGCACCAGACTGTCGACTATTTAACGATTCACTCGAACCATGACGTGATTTCACCACCGTATCCTGAGTCGATTCCAACGACAATTGAACCGCTCTAATCTGAAAATAAACCGAATCAACTTCGATAAGTAGTCCCGAGTATGATTTCCAAATCTCCGATGACACATCTACGACCAAAGCACTCTTATCTGCCGACTCAACCGTAATCAGGATATTTCTATCAACCTCCTGCACCTGATTGTACAAATCTGAAGCGCTGTCGCATGCAGCCAGGACAATAAAACGCGACTTTTCATCAATGGGTGCTGAAACTACTGTCAGAATCGAGTTCAAACGAGTCAAAAACTTCGAAACAGAAGCGTTTGCTCCGACCAAAGTGTTGGACATTTTGCTAAAGAGTATCAACAAAACACTAAAGCAATAAACGAATAAGGGTTATTTTTTACACCTGTAAAAAATACAACGACAACGAAATACGAACAATAACTAAAAATAAGTACCTAACCAAGTGAAGGTTACTTATTTAAAAACGAGTTGAAAATAAATTGACTTTGAAATTCACCAAAAAACAATACTTGAGATACCGAGTGTACCCAGTAGGTATACCGTGAATACAAAAATCAATATTTTCCCTGTAACAACGAAAAAGGGTTATTCGTTAAAAACCTGTAAAAATACAACAACAACGAACGATGAGCAATACTAAAAATAAGTACCTAACCAAGTGAAAGTTACCTATTTAAAATCGAGTTGGAAATAAATTATTGAATTTGAATTCACCAACAACAATACTTAAGATACCGAGTGTACCCAGTAAACCGTGAATGCAAAAATCAATATTCTGCCCTGCGAATTCAGAGAGAAAATATTTCAACTATTACAGAGGTTTTTAAAACGAACACCTGCAACGAACGAAGAAGTGGAGTGAGGTGAGAATGGAGTAAAATTAGTGGAATGGGTGAAAATGCCGTCTGGCGTCCTTTGGATCGACTATTTCGAATCCTTTGACCTACAAACAGGCTACCTTAACACAGTGAGTGAGAAACTAATTTCAAACAAATGATGCAACCAATTAATGAACTATATTTCCACGAGCTTTCCTATCCGACTACGGAGGGACCAAAAAAAATGTTAACTCCGCGTCAAAGAGCCTAAAAATATTAACGACGCGATTCGATCCTGAAAGGGGCTAAATTAATGCGGCTCGATGCCGCGATGGTAATGACAAATCGCCACGGAGACAGGATCGAAATTTAGGGAAGGACCAGGCTATAATTGCCAATGATTGACAGGAACACCAATTAATTAATAATTATCGAAATTACTGACCTTGTGTCTTGTCCGACTAAAGGGGCACTTGTTTTAATTTGCGAGATGTTGTAACTATTATTACTGTTCACTTTGCTCCACTATGTAGGTACCCACGATTGTTCCACTACTTAATACCGCTTCCTTATTTAATTAAAGAACTAAGTATCCCGTTCCCGTAACACCAGCATCGACGAGTCTGGTACGAACGGCACTATTGGTCGAGCTCTCTCCTCTCTCGATGTTAAACCTCGACTCTTCTCTCTATGTGTGGTCCTGTCCGGTCAGGTGTCCTTTTCCTTCGTCCCGATGTGTAAAGGGATAGGAAGGGGTAGGAAACGGTGGTGTCTTAGAGAATACGAATCGATTATTCACCAAGGACGTAACAGTGGGTAATGCTTTGATTTTGCTGTTAACGAATATGGATATAAGCCTCAAAATAAGTATTAAATATCACAAAGTCACAAAGAATCGAGATAATATTTTTTGACCTTTATTTTGTATATCGGTATAATGATCAACTAGGAGTTCAGAAGGATGGAGCTCGACGAAATTTTTAGCGAATTAACCTCAAAGTGGATTAAAACAAATAAAATGACATGTATAACGATACCTTTGTAAGATTATGGGAAAAAGTACAGCGATTTATTTTATCCATTCTTTTTATTTTTGTGCTTCTTGGGCTTACCAACATGTCTTATTATCCAGGCTGTTCCATCGGTTAGAATTTATACCCAACTAAAATGCCTACTAGACTAATTGATTGCGTTTTTCTAGTCTGAATTCAGATCCACAATGTACTTTCTCATCGATTTTATTTACCAATACAGGCATTTTTTTACGAGATATAGTAGAGTCGGTTAAACGAGCAAAGTTGGGAAAAAATTGATGCTGATTTGTAATCTGAAAAAAATAGACAGTTTTCGTCGTTGCTGAAACGTGCTGAAAAAAACTTGAAAATCTAAATTGCCATATTTTTTTATTATTGAGAGTAAATTGATAATTTTTTGTAGGTTTACACAAATCGTCATGAGCAATCCATCTGATTTTTCAATAACTCAAATCCGACTAGATCCAAAAGTGTCCATAGCCAGCTTGCGTCTTTCTTATAGTCGCAATATTGTTTTTTCATGTCATTCGGTATTAAATAATAATTTCAATTTTACCAAAGATCTATAAAATACAGAAAAATTTAAGATATGGTTGAAATAAGAAATGAAATTCTCGAGCAAAATATTAAAATAATAATAAAAAGAAATTCCGTGGCTTCTGGGGCTCATGTTCATCACTGATATCATGCCAAAGAAAGAGAAAAGCGTGTGAATTTTCTGGATAAGTAATCTTCTGCAAAAGATAGGGTATCACACTACTTGTTGATGTGGCATGACGATAGGCTCACACAAGAGCACTATCGTCATCCCTATATCTTCAGCAGTTTTTTTCTCTATCTTTGGCATGAGAACGGTGATGAACATGAACCCTATAGAAGCCAAGAATTTTTTTTAACTCGTAAGAAATCTCGGTTTTTCATGTTTTCAGAATATTTTCACAACAAAAATCAGCATCAAATTCTCTCTGACTTGGCCTATCCGACTCTGTATCTCGCAAAATAAAAAAGCTGCCTGTATTTTGTTAGATAGATTTTGGGAACCCTGAATATCCGTTTTTGGTATCTTCCCTGCTCTTTTGTTTCCTGTAACGTCAAAGTTTAGCTGTACTCGCATGGGAATGTGTTACCTATTTAATAACTATCATGTTGGCATGATAGATTCTTAATAGAAGAGATTACTTTCAAAGGATTGATTAATGAGTAACCATACTAGGCTAGGCATATAAAGATTCTCAGACGAAAATTTTGCTATATATTTTATTTTCTCTATGTTTTTTGTTTTTTTTGGGGGGGTTTTTTAGGAACACGCATTTTTCAGGCAAAATTTTGTCCCGAAACTTCTTTAGCACTTTGTTAAAAAAAGTTAATTTTTTCTGTTTTGGGCCTACATCTTAGATAAGAAGCGTTTTTTCGACAAGCTCATTCTATACAAAATTTTTATAATATAAATTAAATATAAATATAAATTTCTCAGGCATAACATTTTTTTTAAATAACCGTTCCATCGCTACTTATAGGGAAAGTAATTTGTAAAAAGTAATTAAAGTAATAACCCCCTCACAGTTGATGCACAGATTGGTGCAATCGAGGTCCGTTTTTTGCAGCTACATATTTTTTGCGCGTGTCTTGCCGCATCTGCATGACATGCACCAGACGCAGCAGTTCGGGAGGAGTTGGGGCTTGTAGAGAAGTGATGGGTTCCAGTCCACATAATTTCTTGATCGTTTCCAACCAAAATCTTCGACATTTTACTCAACCCCGAAACACTGCTGCACCTGGTGAAACACCCTAAAACTGTGCTGTATGGCTGCAGCAGCTGATGGTTATAGTGCAGCTATTTTTGATGAGGTCTTGAAAGCTTCCTTCTTATGATTTATGACTCAAACGAATTTATCGACGGTTTAGTCCTTCCTTTGTAGCTGTACACGTTGTCACACCAACACATTGCGTGAATGGTTTGTTCTTTATGGTTGTGTTTTTCAATGCGTGCTCAGAAGAGTCTGTAGGTGGTTGGAGGACGTATCCTTCTCCTTGTTTCAGGAAGAACATGTTTTCTGGTGGCAAAGATCGTTGAAAGTCCCCTCATCAGCCAAAGAGTGGTCGTCGTTCACAATGACGGTGTCGACATCTTCAGGGGCCTGCCTCCAAGTCATTCTTTGAGAGTGTAACAACTTGACTATGATCATGGAAATCAATCTTTTTTGTTGTTCATATTGGCCAGAAATTTTTTGCTTTATGGTTGTTATCATGTTCTCATCGCAGAGAATAATGTCAGCGGAGATAGTTTTCATATACCTTTTCAGCCGTTCAGCATTTTTTGTTTTTTGTTCCACTTTTCCTAGAATATCCATCGAAGAAACTACTGTTTCTGGGCCATAGATATTTGATGACGCAGTTAACATATTACGTGTTGCATATTGCAGAAAATGATTTTTTCTCGGGTCAAACAACTTTGTGTTATAAGAACCGGCTATCTAGCGGTGGAACAGTTAGGTACAGTCTTCACAAAAAAATTATTTATGGGAAATGTAGGAAATGGGCTTGTTGAAACAACGCTTCATTTCTGAGATGTAGGCCAAAAACTAAATAAAGTGACAAAATTTTTCCTAAAAAGTGCCAAAAAACAAAGCTTCGTGCTAGCACAACTTTCCTCTTAAAAACCTTTTTTTTTCCTAATATGCCTAACCTATAATACAGGATATATTTTTTGTTATAAATTAACTGACTTTTTTCACAAAATTTTGACTTTAATGTTTAAAAAGATTAACTATGAACGTACCTACTTACCAAATATAATTTGTGATGGAAAATGATTTTGTTATTGCTCTCGTAATCATAATTTTTTAAGGATCAAGCTCTTTTTGTGTTCTTCTTATTTTTTCTGAGATATTATATATTGTGAAAATGGGAATCAAATTTGTAACGACAATAAATTGAACGAGTGCATTTAATTTACCGCTTTTCTCTCTCGCTCATCTCCTTGAATAAACAGACATAGCATCTAGTTCCGAGAAAATTGGATCGTTCACTGCATATTTCATTATAATTATTATCTTTCAACTTTGAAATTAATTATTAAGTGTAAAAAATCTATTCGTTAAAATAGTAGAGAGGGTCTAACTTTCAAACCGCCTTGGACTCGAGAATTTTTTTTGATTTTTTTTTTCATAAAGTTGGACCCCCTCTTCATTTTGGTGGCATTTTCAAAAATTTAATCGACGCCCTGGCGGAGAAATGTGCTTGCGAAGACATCGGCAATGGGTTTTTTGCACATAACTCGCTTAATTCAACTCTGAGCATAGTAAGTGTCTTGTCAAAAAATGAAGAGCTATTGAAGACGCGTAATTTGAACTTTTACTGGTCCAAATCGGTCAAACGGTTCTCGAGATATCGCATTTTCAATTTCAAGTCCCTATCTTCAGGGTTCCGCCGCGATGCGAATACACCGCCGTCCGTGTTCGCGTGTTTTGCATGGAAAAAATCGACTTAGGGACTTAATTTTTTTTTCATCGACAGACAGAGCAGTGTCCTCAATGATGCCTGAAATTTTGAAGTCGCTATCTCGATCAGAGGGGGAGGGGGAGGGGAAATCATAATTAAAATTCAAATTGCTATAACTTTCGCTAATATTGGGGCGTCGGGCCCAACCAATGGGAGATGACACTTTGGAATGCCTACTTTAAAATGGTATTATTTTTTTTTCGATTCCGCCAATATTGGCAAGATGCCCGCAGAAAAACCGATTTCCCTCCCCCCTTTTTTTTCTTAAAACTGTTTTTTTGCCATGAAAGAAGGGGGTGTGGGTAAAATTTTTTTCGTCATCAGACGGGAATTTTTTTTATCTTTGATTTGAGCTCCAGTAGACCTCGATCGGACCATTATTAAGGTCACAGGGTCACCAAACGCGTTTGGTCCTGTAGAATGGCAAGGATTAGGGTTAGCGGGTTCCGCTACCCGGCATTTTTTAGGGCTAAGTGTCCCCTTTCAAGATTTTTTCCCCCCATGTCGCTATCTTAATTAGGGCCTGCACGCGGACGTGATATGTAAACCAATTAATCTAGCGTGTGTGTCTGTGAGAGAAGAGAGAAAGAGAGGGAGCGCTAGGCTTCGCCCCCGGCTCTCGCTACTCCGCGTCTAGATTAATTGGTTTACATATCACGTCCGCGTGCAGGCCCTAATTAAGATAGCGACATGGGGTAAAAAAATCTTGAAAGGGGACACTTAGCCCTAAAAAATGCCGGGTAGCGGAACCCGGTAACCCTAATCCTTGCCATTCTACAGGACCAAACGCGTTTGGTGACCCTGTGACCTTAATAATGGTCCGATCGAGGTCTACTGGAGCTCAAATCAAGGATAAAAAAATTCCCGTCTGATGACGAAAAAATTTTTACCCACACCCCCTTCTTTCATGGCAAAAAAACAGTTTTAAGAAAAAAAAGGGGGGAGGGAAATCGGTTTTTCTGCGGGCATCTTGCCAATATTGGCGGAATCGAAAAAAAAATAATACCATTTTAAAGTAGGCATTCCAAAGTGTCATCTCCCGTTGGTTGGGCCCGACGCCCCAATATTAGCGAAAGTTATAGCAATTTGAATTTTAATTATGATTTCCCCTCCCCCTCCCCCTCTAATCGAGATAGTGACTTCAAAATTTCAGGCATCATTGAGGACATTGCTGTCTGTCGATGAAAAAAAAATTAAGTCCCTAAGTCGATTTTTTCCATGCAAAACACGCGAACACGGACGGCGGTGTATTCGCATCGCGGCGGAACCCTGAAGATAGGGCCTTGAAATTGAAAATGCGATATCTCGAGAACCGTTTGACCGATTGGGACCAGTAAAAGTTCAAATTACGCGTCTTCGAGAGCTCTTCATTTTTTGACAGGATACTTACTATGCTCAGAGTTGAATTAAGCGAGTTATGTGCAAAAAACCCATTGCCGATGTCTTCGCAAGCACATTTCTCCGCCAGGGCGTCGATTAAATTTTTGAAAATGCCACCAAAATGAAGAGGGGGTCCAACTTTATGAAAAAAAAAATCAAAAAAAATTCTCGAGTCCAAGGCGGGTGGAGCCTTTTTTTTGACAGACCCTCTCCACTAAAATAGATTCGATGAAAACTGATTAGCTGAGTAAACAGAGTGAAACATAATTTGTAGTAGGTGTATGACGATGATAGCCCAGTAGGTACTATAGTAACATATGCCTAAATCAACAACACTGGAACAAATTTAATTGGGTTAAATAAATGTGGAGTCACATTGGAACTACTGATGAAAGTGCCTAAACTATATATTGTCATGTACAGTTCTGTTCAAATAAAACTTGAACACATTTAATTTTCTAGTGTAAATGTGGCTTATGAATTGCCACGTTTCCATCTGGTTTCCATGCTGTTAGCAAAAATGACAGTCTCTTAAGTTTTTCAAAAACTTTAAATTTCAAAAAGTTAAAATTGCATTTCTCATTTTTAAATTGATCCTTTATGATTAAAATTAAAATTACCTCTTATTACTGCAATAAATAATGATAAATTTCCTTTTGTCAAGTATCGCCAGAAGATTTAATGAAATAAAGTAACATGTATCGCTAGAACTAACCTAAAATTTCTATTTTCGAGCAGGAAAAAACATCATTTTAGTACATATATGATGGTATAGAATTGAAATTCGTTGAAAGATAATCAAAAATAGCAAATCTCAGACTGACGAGTCTAAATAAGGGAGAAACGGTGCCGTCTCTCGTCTGTGTCTTCAAACTAATGGGACTTGAAAAATTAAAAAAAAAGATCAGTAGTTGTAAAACAAGATTCAATCGGTAACCTTGCAATTTTTCTGGAATGATTGGCAGTCGATGAGACTAAATAATCATAATGCAATTCCCGCTCTCGTTAATGCATTTCAAAACAATGTGCTGGTAACAAAAGCTTTATAGGTATTCTCGACACCCGACGTCTTGATATAATTAAAAATAGAGATCTGAAAAGTGATTTTGAACGCATCTGAATGAACTATAAATAAACGCGTCTGAAAAAGAATATAAGCTATTTAAAACTATGTTGAAATAAAATATTATGTTGTGCATCTCAATAGAAAAAATTGTTTTTTGTAGAAATATTACTATTTTCCTGGGAAGAATATGAAAAATACAAAGAATGAGGAGTCCTAGCCAGAGTTCGATTCAACTTTCAACTCCTCTTTTACAAAGTTTCTTTCATAAACACAATCTGTGAGCTGTCTGACCAATAAGCCAGTACAACCAACTAATTACTTCTCGACGAACCCAACATCTAATTCTCGAAGTGCTGATTGCTCCTGTCTATAACTCGATTAAGTACCTACCCCAAAAGCAGCTACCTATAAGTTTCTGTGAGATTTTCTCAGTCTCATGTGGGGTGGCTTGACTTCTACCCTTGATATTTAGTACTCAACTAACACATTTCACTGGAACTGTATTTAATACCCAATATAAGTACTAAGTACAGCCTTAGTCAAAAGTATTTATTTGCTAAAATATAATAATTTAGTAGAAACAAATATTCATAAAAAAAAGTTTTAGGGGAGCAGAGAACAAAAATTTTATATTTAAAATTATTTTATGCTACAAAGTGGACGTAAATTGACCCCCTCCCCTGATAACATTTGAAGGGATTGCTTTTTCTGAAAAATTCAAAAATAACCTCAAATAAAACAACAAAAACTACCTTTTGACTGCCATTTTTTCGCATGACAGTGCAAGATGTCACCGCAAGGGCAAAAGGGCCACTTTTTTAAATTGAACTATATGCGTTGAGTAATACCTCAAATTGAAGTTATTTTAAAGCTGCATTCAACGGTGTATTGCTATTTTCAATTTATCGATTATTATTTTAAGAAAAAAATCCGAAAAATCAATTTGTCAACAATTCTATTTTAATTTTTTTTTCACATTATTGTCTTAAAGTAAAAATCAACAAATTAAAAACCGCAATACATCATTGAATGCAACTTTAAAATGCCTGCAATTTGAAATATTACATGTTTAAATTTGAAAAATGGTCTTTTTGTCTTCGCGGTGATATCTTCAACTATCATGGCAAAAAATGACAATCAAAAGGTTTTTTTATCTTATTCGATGTTATTTTTTAATTTGAAAAAAGGCAATCCCTTCAAAAGTTAGCGTGGAGGGGGTGCAATTTACAATTTACAATAGGTTACCTACAGTAATTATTAATTAGTAATTAGTATAATTAAATTTATTAAGGTTATCTATTGTTATTTATCTAAATTTTCAATGAATTTTTTCAACTTTTCAGCGCCACAAGCAACTGAAAAGTTCACTTTCTGCCATGACTTCAATGCATTAATTGAAAATTGTACCGTGATTTATAATCACGTACCTGTAATAGCAGTCACGCTGCCAATGCTTTGGATCTTTTCCTTATAATTCAACTTCACTAACACACCTGCTTCTGTTTCCTGGGCTCTGAAAACTACGCCATGAAATTTTCTATATTCCCGTAGCTCAATGTTTACTTACAAAGACAAGATTAAAGTGAATGCATACAAGTTCTATCTAGCATGCAAATTTACTGGAACTAGAACCTCCGCTCTAAGTTTTATCGAGAAGAAATAAAATAAGGAGGTAGATAAGAGAGCTCCTAAAAAGAATTTTTCTAGGATATCAGAGATCAATATTAGGTACGACGAAGTAAAACTTTTGGAAATGAAGTAAGTATTTGCTTTATATTACTCGCCTCGTTGCCATAGTATTCATTTTATTTACTTCTATTAACTTCTCTATAGTAGCAGTATTAGCAAATACTTCTATATGTACTTATTCATTATGCTATACTTTTATATGCAATCCTCTGGAAAATGAAAATATGAGCTCCACAATCAACATCAATACTTGCAGGTTTATTCAGTCACTCCCGACTAAAGCTACAGTCGGCGGTAGTTCAGCCATACCTTTCATGTTTAATCGATTAGAGTCAATTGATTGTGATGGTGCCAGGGTTTTTCAATACTCTTCTGCAGCTCTGCTCGGCTAAAATTAATTTCAAAAAAGAGGGAAGAAGCTGTACCAAACAGCTCTGCTTTCAAGCATTACAGCTAAAATTATTCGCGAGACACGTTAATGATTATTGTCGTTTCGAGAGTGAAATTTTTCACAAACATTGGCAACAACAAATTTGCAGATTGCTGCTTCCCATTTAGATCCAGTGGTGTGAAAATGTTACGAAATTAAATATAAAAGATTTTTGCTAATCATGTAACTATTTTTCCAGAATTTAGTTTAGATATTTATGTCGACATCAGTGTGTCCAACTTTAATAAGATCACACAATGTTGTCTGAGACTTGCGCCTGAAAAATAAATCGGATTTTTTTGTGTCTCTGTAATTTCTAATTACAATGAACTGGCTATCTAGGATTTATAGCAAATATTCGAAATAGGTTCCAAAAATAATTCACATGAGGCAAACTTCCTTTATCTTTCATTTGGTACCATTTTCACTCCACAAGGTTAGAATGGGAAGCAGCAATCTACAAATCTACAGTTAACCTTATCATGGCCAGTCTTTAAAAAGCAGACACACTATAAAGTAATCCAATCAAAATTAGTGATACTGATAATGTATCTGTCAGAGATTCTAAACTGCTTACATGTTTACAAAATCAATCGCAAACGTGATTTTTTTCAAAGTCTACGTAAATTACCTTTTCATTTACCTACTCAAACTACGTTAGTAAAGTAATAATAATTTTTGTGAATTGCTATTACAACAAACTTTTAAACGAAAAAAATAAATAGGTAAATAAATAAAGCGAGGCATACTTATTGTATTTCAAGAAGACCGCTGCAACTCCTAGCAGAATCAATCCATTCCTTCTATCCCTATCTTTCAATTCCAAATCTAATATTATAATAATATTATTTATAGCTTTCCACCGTTGGGAAACTCCCACGGGGATTCCCTTTTGGTAATAAAAGTAAAGAGATGTCTGAAATCTGCAATATACCTTATATACGGATACGTACCTACCTGTTAAAAACGGCCAGCCTTAGCGAGATCTATCGCTAAAGTGACATCCAGAAAACTCGGAGCTATTATTGGAATTGATACGTCGGACTAACAGAGAGTGTATAAGGAATATTATACTACAATTACGTGAAAAGTAGAGCCGTTCTTAACTCATTATAAGGAACAAATGTTTATTATAGCCCAGGATTCTCTTTTCAATAAAAACTACCAATGCATTTTTAACTTGCCACGGTGTACACAAAGATTTTCTAAACGTGTGATATAGATCAAAGTTTTAGATAGTTACGATTTATACTGTAGTTTTACACTTTTTTGTGATTTGAAAATCCAAAAAAATACTATTCTGTATTTTTTAAGTGTGTAAAATCTAATAACAAAATGAAGGGCTTTGGAAAAAAATGTCTGCGATTGAATCTCTAAATCTGTAAACTATCAGAAACCTTTCATTTTACAGTTTTACACATTCAAACTTTTTTTCAAAAGCTTGCCTAAATCACTTTTTGATTTGCTCACACGATATAAGCAACAAATCATTGGCTATTACTACCTTTACACAGGCTGTCCTTTTTTTTAGAGCTCACTATGGGTATATCTCGTGAACGTTAAAAGATACAGAGAATTAAAAATATAGGGATTTAATTTGAGACTTTAATTTAACTAGATCTAATTTGAGAAATTATAGAGAAAAGATGCGATATTTTGTGGCGCTCTCGAATATGAATATACATACAAGATACAAGGTATCTGTGACCATTCCTGAAATATCCTGAAAAAAAAAAACTGAAAAACTCCAATTTTTATTTTCTCAATATTTCCTTTATTATTTGAAGTTTCAATTTGACAGTTGAAGTATTGACATTGCTTCTAATTCGGCATTTACCGGTGTCACTTCATTATTTTTACGAGTACATATTTCGAAGATATGCCATTAGTCAACTTTTGTTTTTGTAATGGACACCATATCAATTTTTCTTAAAAAAAGTTTAGAAAATTACCCTGTGAAAAACGTACAAAAATGACTTTCACAGTTGGAGTTTACACTGAGTAGCTTATGAGTTATATATAAACAAGTAAAATTGCCATTTTCCATTTTCAAATCAGTTCACAAAAAAAACTGCTCCAAATATCGGAAAACGGTTTATTCTTCATATATTTTATCAGATTTTTCATCACCATCTATAACAATTTCATCCACACCATAGGATACCACATAAAAAGTTAAAATAAGGAAATGTAAGTACTATTTTAGTCTGAAGAATCAGCCTGTGAAGTTTGGCCAACCTTACTGTTAACACCCTGTATAATTAGGTGTAACCTTGTGTACAGAATAATTGTTCGTACTTTTTCAACGGTAAATACAATCTATAAAAAAATATTCAAAACTTCAGATAACAAAGAATTCGAGATTTTGAATAATATTATCGAATTGTATCTTCTGCGCAACGATTGTTGTTTTAAGCTCTTTTGCGCCTTCATTTCATATGTTTCCATGTTAACATCTATCTGGGTATGTATTGTAGATCTAGACATTGTTTTTCTCCCTGAAGAAGGATATCCAGTGCAGTGTTGTGACTTTATTTTCTACAAAACTGGTCATATCTTCTTAAGGGAGCCATACTGGAGAAAACAGTAAATAAAACTTAGAATTTTTAATCCACAATAGATGATGTGGTGCTGTCCGTGTCCGCCATTTCGGAATCACCCTGTATATCTTCATGGATTCGAGATGATCACTTCACCACGAACCACCACTTACGGAACACGCTGTACAAGAATTGAAAGTTTAACAATAGTCTTATGATAACGTCATGCATCAAAATACAATAGAAAGTTTCCCTTAAATAATAAAACCTTATCAATTATTGTCATAACAAAACACATTTGTTACAGAGGAGGACGTCTCTTCCTACCTCCTCTCCCATCCTGAGTATCTGGAACGGCACGTAATGGAAGAAATAGAGGTGGAACAGCTGGAACGTTGGATCATTCGTAAGTCCCAGCGGCTGAAGAAGCGTCCCGAAACAGGTGGCAGTAGTAATAGAAACGGAAGGAAGACTTCGCTGTCCCGGTGGCGCTTCTGCGTTCACGCCGACAAACGCCAGATGTTGCAGGATCTCACTAACAGCCTCCAATTGCGTCCTGCAAAGGATCACGTACTGTGGGAGCTGGCCAACTGCATATCCAGTGCCGTCAATGCTGATGGTTTCAGGTAAGCACACGAGACAGTTAACAGCTGTTTTTCTGCTGAAAGAAAACAACAAACCGAGATTAATCTCAAAGGGGTCTGTGTATTTTGAAACTCTCAATTTAACTTTAGAGCCGTAGGCTCGCATAGTTCACTAAGTTCATGTTATGGGCTAAAATAGAGTTCTTACAAATTTTATTTTAAATTGGATAAAAACAATAACGAGAGGATATCTTTTGATTGGTGAGCTAAGCATAAGGCTTGTCCATGATTAGCAGCTAAAATTAACGGATATGTCGATATTGTATCGGGATACATAGTTGTCGCTTTTTTTCTTATACACTTTTGATAAATTAAATATTTTTTATAGGTAGGTATTAAAATTTGAAATACAATGGGCCCGTTTTATAATAAAATTAAAGTTTGAAATTTAAAGTTTAATGCGTACCTTTAAAAGGGTTTTAACAATATTTTCAAGTGGTTTCAAGCTAAAGTGACTTTAAAATTTATTATGAAACCGGGCCTTTAAATCATTTATTACCACAACGCGTGCTATTCATAGAGTTCTTGTTCTTAGAGCTCCGATAAATTCAATACTTATTCAGAAGTATTCAATTTCGAATTAATAGAATTGGATTTTGGAAGCCCGAGAAAGAGATTTATTTACAAAATAAATGCGAGTTGCTCAGTGTTGTTAAGCAATCTGGCTAGAACTAAATCTCGAAGAAAAATTAGCACATTCTGTATAAAAGTGAGCTTGAAAACTGGACATAGATTGTCATAGAAACAGATTTTCTGAGGATAACCTTGTTGGGTTTGAGCGTTAAGCGAATCGGACGAGAGCTTAATTAAACTGAATGAAATCCGATGTTTATTGTTACATCACGAGTTAATTAATAATTAACTTTTCCGAGAATTGGAACTTTTGTAGAAAACACCAGAAGTAGTCGGGTATCCCTACAAATCCTGTGACAGCAATCTATTTTCAGCATGGTGCTGAATTCTGATTCCTGACACAAGTTTCTTTTTTATTAAGTAGCTGTTTTTATTAGTAAATTAGGTCGGTATAATACATAAAAGTTTGTTTATATAGTCGTTTTTTATGAAAATATATTATAAATTAATATCCTGCTGCCCATTATTAAGTTTCACCATACCTACTCACATAATGATAAACTTTGCAGAGCCAAATAAACAAAGTTGATACAAAAATCTTTATAAAAATATGAAACAATTAATCATTATTTATAACTGATTTGTTTTATTGTGATCAATCTTATGTTTTTTTAGTTGTTATTCTTTACAAGATATATTTGTCTAATACTGCTGGGAATTGTAGCCCAAGTATTAACGTTGAATTATTTATGAGATACTTGACCTGAATTGACAAGAAAATTACCTTAGAAATTTAAAACATTATTCAAAAACAGTGGTTTACGTGACTAATAAGCAAACATAATATGAAAATTAAATATTAAAAATAATTACTCAAGCTACCATAGGTAGGTATTGAATAGTCAACTGAGTGCGGTTAGTTATCTACTTCTTAAAAGTAGACAGTTTCGGTTTACTCATGAGTTCAATAAAGAATTCATCATCTGTCTTTGTAATGTAAGGGCTTTTCGTTAGGTCCTCCAGGTTTTTGTTTTCTCCAGCTTCTGAAAGTCAGAAGCGTTAACTTTACCTGAGAAACAAAACTTGTATTCACTGAAATCAGTGAAGATATTTTTATGCTTTAATAAGGGATTTAATCAAAAACTAGGTAAAAATCCTGTTTTTATAAAAATCGAACTTGTTATAATGAGTAGGTATTAATGAGCAACCTAAGTTTAAAATAATGCTATAACATTACAAGAAAGTTTGTTGTGTTGTGTTTCTCTGGTATTAATTTCCATTGATTACTCTGACGACGTCAAACAACCAGTGTATGTTTGTTAATTAGATATAAACATTAACAATAAGTGATCGATAAGACAAACGTTTCGTTTTTATAGGCTCTTCGCTTAATCATTAAAAGTAAAGCGTATATATTCTAAACCTACATCCTTTTCGTGGTCAAAGCTAGGATAAAGGCTTAGAGCGTTTGTTTACATACCAGAAATATCAGTTCATGAGTTATTTGCTGGGAAAGTTCGAGTTTGACAGTGAAAATTTCAATAAAACTCAAATACCACTACAGAGGGTTACTTCAAATCCCAAAGTTTATTTTGTGATGAAAGTCTATAAAGTAATCACAGTTTGTTTGCATGTATGTACGAGTATGTATGTGGAACAAAATTTTAGCTCATTGGCATGGCATAGAGTCGATAAATATTATACATACAGAGTTATTCAAATTAACAAAGCTGTTATCTGTATAGGAGTTACGGGACAGCATGTACAGTCAAAGTAATTGGTCAAAGCAAAATATTTTTGAATAATTTCAAAGTATTAATTAAATGTGAGGGAATATGAAAGCCTCGATGAAAGCAATAAAATATGTGAAGTGATTACAAACGCGCAATCATGAAACTTCAAACGAAGCGTTTTCGGTGAAAATCGAGCTAGCTTGTTGATTAGTTCATACACAAAGTTCGTTCCGAAAAATAAATTAATTTCCCAGTGGCATTTAATTCGAACCATAACAAGTATGTATTGTCCTCCGTGAAGAGCTGCTATAGATTCGGTCCGAATAAAAATTTCACAAATTTCTTTAATGCTGTCTAATTATTATTTCTGTTTAATTGTCCTCAAAAACACTCATACACTGTTCAAAATACAAATTTAATAGGTAAGTACCTACTACTGCTGATATAACGTTTCATCATTCTTGGTAGTGATTATAGTGGTGATTTTGTTACTATTTATTTAAATGGATTATTCATGTAAGAAATGCGATCTCAGTACATGGTATGCTTGATGTTACATGTAATTGGCATTATTTTATAGTTTTTATCTATGTAAAAAATGGTAAGACGTAATTAATAACTTTTTCATAATAAAAACTTGGAATTAAATTACTTTTATTACTTTGAACTTTACACTACTTTGTGTTCATCGTATAAATATAGTTCGCCAATAGATTAAGTAGCTATGGCAGGAATAAGATTTATGTTTTAAAATAACATTATAGTTTATTGTCTAATAATTTATCCACCCTTTGAAACTTTGAAGTTATACAAAATAAATGCAATATAAATTAACTAAAATATGAAATACCTCCTCTTATTTTTCATGTTTGTTACGCCATTAAAAATTTTAGGTATTTAAGTAATGTTAGGTTACATTATACAAGTTCTTTTACAGATATGCATGATAAAATAGTACCCATGTAAAAACTTTCAAGAGCGACGTGTTATTTTTACTGAGAGCCAATTTTATCCTCTTACAGATTGTACCTGCCTATGGAACGCGGTAACCCAGATTCTCTGGGCCTTTATTTGGGCCCGGAATGCAAAACAGAAAACGGGGAGCCAAAGTTGCAGAAGATTCGTCCCGGCGTCGTATCTTTGCCAACCCTTGTAGCCCGAACCCATGAAGCACTCCGGGCGTCCTCGGGTGATCAGCGCTTTCCTGAAGGAATCGCCGATCAGGTTAGTGAAGGCACTTCCTGGCGGCTCTCAACACGGAGTCACGTCCAACATATAGAATTTTTCTATATTATATTTCCATGATTTATTCGCGATTTCTCTATTGACAACATGATGGACTTATTATATATGATATTTTACATCGAGAGACTTAGAAACAGCTCAGATTCGTTGATAGAACAATGTAATTTCAAAATACTGCAATTTTTTTCTCTATATCTACTATATTTCTAGTTCAAAACTAAATCTGATTATGGCATTCAAAGTACCATGAAACCAACTAAAAATGATTAACAATTATTATTTAGTAAATTTTATTATTTTACATTATTATTTAAACGAGTTATATGTATTAATAACTGGAACCATAAGTATTTTCTGGCTGTTTTGTCGTGGTCCTTGAAGATTTTCCGCGAACGTGTATTTGAAACCTCAGGAGACATCATCAACATTAACGTTTGCGAAAGCGACACTCCACGTGTGAACACGAGTAATGAAAACACACAGAGGATTTGGCATCCTGCTCTACCTAAATCACGAGGCTCAGCAATCGGAGAGACCGGCAGTTGCGATGACGGAGATACTAATGGAAGAGGTATGACGTCATTGGATGGTTAGTCTTTAAGTAGCTCTTCAAATTGTCCAGCCTATTATTTAATGTCGATGAACACGAAGAGTATTTGTGTAGGAGCACTTGCGTACTCGTGCTGTTGACGATGTCTATCGCTATGAACGAAACGTTCGGAGCGAATCTTCAAGAACCACGGCAAAATAGCTTGGAATCGCCTGATAAAAGCTGAAGAGAGCCATGAAAGCCTACACATATTATTTAAAATAATTGAAAATGGTTACCCAACAGTAAGTTAATTTAAGTAATCAATAGGTTCTTATTCTTTACAACCCAGTCGTGGGAATACACTCTGTAACTTTAAACAGCCAGTATTATAAAGGCTCATTAAGTTAACGGGCAGATTTCTGGAGCCGTTTCTAGAAAAGATATATCGACCTTCAGTGGAAAATATAGCAGTTTAATGATTCTTGACATGAAAGTAATTACAAAAATGTTAATAAAAGTCATTTGGCATCGATATTAGCTTCAAAAACGCTCATAGAAATCTGCCCGTTAGCTTAATGAGCCTTTATAATACTGGCTGTTATTGTTTTAAGATTTTTTAAATCTACCTACCTCTCCGCTGCTAAGAAGTTTCTTCTAAGATGATTCTTATGTTCTGCATCACAAATAAGAAAAACAGATGAGCGATGTAATATTTCAGATGAAGAATAAATAATCCTTAAACTATTTAGGTACATCAAAATAGTATAGTTACACTGTAAACTATAAATGGCTCATTTACCTACCCTCCGAAGAGCAGATTCGTAGTCTTCGATCAGAATACTAAATTATATGAGCATGTTCCTTGACTTCAAGAACACCACCTGGCTCTCCTTGTCTCACACATATTCGGATTACGAATAATACGAGACGCTAATCCTAATAGATATAATGGAGTGAGAGAGGTTAATTTTCATATCTCCCTAGGGATTCTGCGGGATCAGGATCGTCGCCTTGATTGGCTGGTCACAAGTTAATGGCATGAGGGGCATATGAAAGTAATAATAAATCTTTTGCGTAAGCACCCTTTCACCCTTGTTAATTATTAATTAAAATAACACTTATTTAGAAATTACACAAAATTTATTATACTAGCTAGAATATGGATGCTACCTTAAAAATGGGCGTTTTCATCAATTCATCAGTGAAGCCATCTGATGGCATCATGAAAACGTTCTTTTATGATTGATTGATTCATCAGTGATGAAATGCCATCACCATTCCACCCGCTTATGAAAACGTTCAAGAAGTAGAAAAAAATATCACCTCAAAATTAGTTTTCAAATAACAATGGCAGAGTAGGTATTGCGTTTTTGACTTGAATGGTGGAGTGATAGACTATAATGGGAGTATTCTCCGTTCTTTTATTATTTTTTGGTAATCACTTGTAACAACTGATTTAGAGGATAGTAATTTTAATAGAACTTTGAAGTTATTTTTAAAAAGCGTTTAAACGTAAAATTTTAAACTTTACTTTAAATATATTCTAGAAAAAATGAGGTAGGCAGCATGCACTTCATCGCTAATGTTACTTCTTTAGAATTTCAATGACGTAAATGATAAAAATTCTCTAAGTTCTATTAATCGTGGAAACTTAGTTTTCATGGACAAGCTATGGGGAGAAATTTGTGTACAAGACAGGCATTAAGAAAAGATTTCCCTTGACATGTTACATTCCATTTACATAAAATACGAGGAGTATAAGAATTTAAGGACAATGAAAACTCGAAATATGCAAATTTGATCATGAAGCTAACTTTGCAAAGTTTCCGGTGAAACGAGACACAACATGGTAGTTCTTTGTTTCTTCCTGCTTTGTAGGAATATTTTATGTATTCCAGAAATGATAGTGACATTTTAAAACAAGCCAATGACATTATAGAATCCCTGAGTTAAGATTTTTTGCGCTTCACATTTATCACGAAACCAATAAAACTTCAAATAACTTGAAAGCTGCATGTTAGATTGTGTTGTTCACGGCAAAATACACACAGGGTGGCCCAGCGAAAACGTGCCAGGCTTAATAACTTGAAAACTGAAGATGCACGCGGAAAACGCCGACACAGGTCGATTTTGTTATCGAGGGGGACATATTCTCGTGACAAATTTAACCACCCAAGTTCACCCCTTTGGCAGGGGTAGCTACCCCTTTGCTTACCATCATAGGGAACAAATATCAAGTGATACATCATTTGACAGCTACTTGAATTCTCTTTACATAGATATCAAACATTTTGGGTTTCGCGTACATACAGGGTGGCCCAACGAAAACGTCACTCGTCTTAATAATTTGGAAACTGAAGATGTACGCGAAAACCGCCGAAACAGGTCGATTTTGTTATCAAAGTAGGCATATTTTCGTGACAAACTTAACTACCCAAGTTGACCCCCTTGGCAGGGGTAGCTACCCCTTAATTTGCTAATTATCATAGGGAACAGCTATCGAGTGATACATCATTCGAAAGCTACTTGAATTCTCTTTACAACGATATCCAACATTTTGGGTTTCGCTTACATACAGGGTGGCCTACATACAAGTGATTAAGGTGAGTTACGTTTTCGTTCGTCCACTCTGTATGTAAGCGAAAGTGATACATCATTTGAAAGCTACTTGAATTCTCTTTACAACTATATCCAACATTTTGGCTTTCGTTTACATAAAGGGTGGACTACATACAAGTTATTACGGCGAGTTACGTTTTCGTTGGGCCATCCTGTATGTAAGCGAAACCCAAAATGTTTGATATCGTTGTTTGATGTATCACTCGATATCTGCTCCCTATGATGATAAGCAAAGGGGTAGCTACCCCTGCCAAGGGGGTGAACTTGGGTACTTAAATTTGACACGAAAATATGTCCCCCTCGCTAACAAAATCGACCTGTTTCGGCGTTTTTCGCGTACATCTTCAGTTTCCAAGTTATTGAGGGGAGTGACATTTTCGTTGGGCCACCCTGTATGTAAGCGAAACCCAAAATGTTTGATATCGTCGTAAAGAGAATTCGGTAAATGTTAAGGAGATGGGCCACTCGCATTGACTTGCGATTTTTACACTATTCAGTTGCGATTTTTATGTAGTTTCACATTTTGAAGGTGTTTTTTCCCGGTGCTATCCCAACAAACTTACGGGACCGTGGAGCGAATAGGGGTGCTGGGTGGGTAAAATACACGCACTAGATTCTATTTTTGCTAGTTTTGAGCACTTCTATTAAGGTCACTTTAAAACTAAGGTCACTTTTCTCTAATAGAGAGACGCTTCGCTAAGGTCATCCGAGCAGAAAGGCATCACCGCTTGCAGATAGCTTCCTCAGTCCGTCCCTGTCGCCGTTTAAATTTCAATGCGTACCGTTGCGCATAATATTGCACAATATTACATCTTTTTGTGGTAGCCTACTTCCCCTTGTCCCCCCCCCTATTCCACCTCATTTCCCCTCCCATTGTTATCTCCCTTCCCAAGCAACAGCATTACGAGAACGATTTACGCATTTATGGAAAATTAATTATACACTCACCTGATGTACATAATTCCATAATATTCCGGTTACACCAGTTGACAATTTGTTAGGGCAAGGAAAAACTGTCCCGCTCCGGTTACACCAGTTGACAATTTGTTAGGGCAAGGAAAAACTGTCCCGCTCGTCCGCAAACAAAACATACCCCGCTCCATCACTTATCTCACACCCCGTACACGTATTATAATCGAACTGCTTTTTTTTCGTTTTGATAAGTAGATACGATCGCGCCCTTCGACCTCCAACTTTAAACTATCACTTTCCGATACGATTGCGAGTCTCTATTAAAAGGCACAAATGGAAATGTGAACGTATTTTAATGTAGACCGTATATGAAAGGAAAGGTGAACAATCGTAAATATTATGAATATAAATTGATCCGCGGGGAAGTCCCTGCCTGCCTACGAGCGTTCACGTCGTTCAATGAGCCAGGCCAACTTTAAACTAACTCTTTCCGAATTCCGATACTATCGCGACGGTTTTACCCCTACGCTGGCCCCCCTCCACTGTGTTGAATGTTTCGTTCGATCTCGATTCATATTTGTTTATTTACGTGTTTGAATTTATTCCCATTTATTTCAAGGGTCGCCTTCCGCTTCCCATTACCCATTCCGGCGTTGGGTCGCCGTCTAACTCAATGGCCTTGACGCAACCTGCATCCTCCGGCGATGTCAGTGACGTTAGTCACTACGGCTGCTACTGGTGTATTACCTATCTACTGCCAGATCCGTATTAGATATAATTTTCACACGTTTTCTTCTAGACCCTATAACTCCCTTATTATACATTACCGGCGGATAAGATTTTTACCACGAAGTTCCTAGTGAGTAGACCTATCGCGTGGTATATATAGTATGTTGGAGTGCGAGTGGCCCCTGTTCTTAACAATCACCGAGAATTCAAATAGCTTTCAAATGATGTGTCATTCGATATCTGTGCCCTATGATGATAAGCAAAGGTGTAGCTACCCCTGCCAAGGGGGTGAACTTGGGTGGTTAAATTTGTCACGAAAATATGTCCCCCTCGATAACAAAATCGACCTGTTTCGGCGTTTTTCGCGTACATCTTCAGTTTTCAAGTTATTAGGCCGGGTACGTTTTCGCTGGGCCACCCTGTATAAGGTATACGGAAGTTTTTCGTATAACATTTTGATCGTCCGGGTTAAAATGACTTCAATCTGACGATGGTTAAATATGTAATTAGTACAAGTTAAAGACAGTATGCTGCAAACTAATCAGGTTTCAATTTTTTTTCTCCTGGATATGAAAATATTTCATATACAGAGATTTTAGTTATTAAGGGTACGGAGCGGCCATATCTCGTGAACTATTGGTCGTAGCCTCAAAATAAAATTGTTCCTCAAATCATATACTGTGACAAAATCTAAAAATGGCATATCGTTTGAAACAAATATTCATTTTAGATAATTTCAAACGATATGCCATTTTTAGATTTTGACTTGTAAATGTCATACTTTTATATTTTAATTTTACTAAATAATTTTTATTTGTACCTATTTTATTATTAATTAAATATGTGATCAAGGGATTAATCAATCCCGAAACGTCAACTATTTATTAATAACTGCAAAAGCAAGCCCTAGAACCTAAAAACCAATACAAGAATAATAATATTATAATTCATCTATACGGCAATTATTATTGGTTCAATATTTACAATTTTCTGACTACTACAAAAGTCTATACCAGTTTAAATTCTAATTCAACAAGATCAGCGTTGCGATATTATTTTCAGTTATCTAGTTACGTTTTTCGACGTTCTAACACTGGTGTGTTTTCTTCTCACGGGGAAAAATTGTATATTATACAAGGGAAGAAAGTACGATTTTAGATCTTGATGTGTTTGTCCCCTCTGCTAACGCCTCTGGGAGGAAATCACGTCTCAAGCTAAAATCTATTACCTACTTTTTTCCCCTGTATAATAAATAATTATTATGGCACATATGATGAGAACTGAAGCTTATACTCGTATCAGGAAGGTCATACTCATGTTTTATAATATATTTGAGTTTTCTTAGGATTTAGGTTCTAATCTAATTTTCCACTATACGTTCTTTACAGAACAAATTAGAATCTTTCGCAGAACATGCGAGGTGAAGACTTAAGACGTGAACGGTAACGTCTTGTCCTTATTATGGGCTCATCAGCATATCATATCAGTCAGACGCACGATACACATAGGTATTGTACGAAAGTTGGAAGTTGCATATAGGAATCTTAAGTGGTCGTTTATGATGGTATAATGAACTGCGATTTCAATTAATCAGTAGGCAACCAGAGTAACAATGCGTATTAATTCTGTTTTATGAGGTCTATTAAATACAGATTTTCTGTCTTTATTAAAAAATATTGCGATATAGCGTTGCTGTAATTTGTCATATTGGTAATTCAATGAGTGAAAGGTCTTAGACAATATAAATAAAGTTAACCTCAATTGTTTTAAAAGAATACCCAAGACTGCATATGCAAATACTTCGCTAATATTATTCATTAGTTATTTCATTATTTGTATACCGGGTGGTGCGTTGGCAATAAGAGATAAATGTTAAATTAATACTTTGTTAAAATTTTAAAGCTGCTTCCGTTGCTGTATGGTTACATGTTAAGTCCGTTAAGTAATTTTCGAGAAAATCGGGTAAAAGTGTGCATTCTGTGACGCCATTGTTATCATTTCGCTGTGTCGTAGTTTTCGTCATTTACATAATTTTTAATTATTCTAGTCAAGGCAATTAGTCAAGGCAATTATGAGCATGAAGCCAATAATTCAATCCTAAGTTTTTACTATTTAAATGCATATGGTGCGTCGGCCAATGAAAAACACTGTATATTGCACCCATTATCAATATCTTCCAGAAAAGATCACCTCTAATTTATTCCCTTAGAAACGTCGCTGTCGTCGAATGCGATGTGGCAACGTTCATCTACCGATATATCTTTCAGAACTCTTAAATGATTTAATTAAAAGTTTATTACAAAATTCTTTGTCCTTTTGGTGGGAATCCAAAACTCCTCCTCTGATAAAGAGTCCACTGTCCCCAAGGCCTCCCCTACCGTGGCTGATGAAAAAAATTTTACCAACTAAAAAACCTATCGAATACGATGGTTTTTTTGTGAATTGGTTTTTATTAGGTATACCGATACTGATTTGAATTTATAGTGTTGTTATTTGTGTTTCAAATTATGTATAGATACCTACTGTGCATATTCCCGCTCTGTTGAGCACCATATAATATGAGTTCAATAAGTAAATATATAAAATAAACAAACAAAAAATGTCGATCTCGCTGTCTCAAATATCGGTGTATAATTTGAAGAAAACAAAAAAATAAATACGAATATGATGTTGAAACGGGATGAGAACATTTTAGGATATAGTAGTAAATTAATTGTTTTGATTATTTTTGTAAGTGTGTACATAACAATTCTCTACTAAAATATTTACCTCAACGTTGAACAAAATTCCATCACTTGCGAACACGGTCCCTTTTCATTGAACTCTCCTGATTCTATTACATAAAATCATCTCACTTAGGCGCATGCTATTTTATAACGATAAAATTACTCTAAAAAACATGCTGTCATTATGCTGATGGGATCAAGTTTTCACAGCTCTCGAATTTTTCTTCGCCAAAAAGAAAGCATTGAGAGTGAGTTCTTAAATAGACCAACCGACGAGTTGTAGGAATTTGCTCCGGGGGTTTGGAATACTGCCAGCTTATATCCATCAAAATAAGGATCAGTGCATCTGTCACTCTGATTATCATGAGACCCAGGGAAAAGTTCGTTATCCCGGAATAATAGATTGGAAGAGACAAAAAATTTCCTAAAGTTTTCGGAATAGAAATGAGATGTTTCGCTGGTGACGTGAAGAATGCAAAAAACTAGCCTTACACACCTTTAAGAAAAATTTCAAGTCTTATTTCTATTACAAAAAATTATTTTACAGTTATCTACAGGGTGCATCATGTATTATTCTCTATATTGCTATCTCTTAAGCGCTAAGATATACAGAGTCGGTTAAATTAGAGAAAAGATACCCCATTTTGTGGCCATCTTGAAAAAATCCTGGAATATCCTGAAAAAAATGAAAAATCGAGATTTCGTATTTTTGACATATCTTTCTTATTATTTGTTACATATGGCTTGTCCACTGAGTGTTGTCCGGTGAGATGCTACACTGATCCTGACTATAAACGACTTGATTTTATACGTTTTAATTCGTACTAATTACTAATTATTATAACTCAAGTTCACCCCCTTGGCAGGGGTAGCTACCCCTTTGCTTATGATCATAGGAAATTTATATCGAGTGATACATCATTTGAAAGCTACTTGAATTTTCTTTACAACGATATCCAACATCTTGGGTTTCGCTTACATACAGAGTGGCCCAATGAAAACCTAACTCGCCTTAATAACTTGGAAACTGAAGATGTACACGAAAAACGCCGAAACAGGTCGATTTTGTTATAAAAGTAGGCATATTTTCATGAAAAATTTAACTACCCACGTTCACCCCCTTGGCAGGGGTAGTTTACCCCTTTGCTTATCATCATAGGGAACAGCTATCGAGTGATACATCATTTGAAAGCTACTTAAATTCTCTTTACAATGATATTCAACATTTTGGGTTTCGCTTACATACTGGCCTAAATACAAGTGATTAAGGCGAGTTACGTTTTCGTTGGGCCATCCTGTATGTAAGCGAAAATGATACATCATTTGAAAGATACTTGAATTATCTTTACAACGATATGCAACATTTTGGGTTTCGCTTACATACAGGGTGCCCTACATACAAGTGATTAAGGCGAGTTACGTTTTCGTTGGGCCACCCTGTATGTAAGCGAAACTCAAAATGTTGGATATCGTTGTGAAGAGAATTCAAGTAGCTTTCAAATGATGTATCACTCGATAGCTGTTCCCTATGATGATAAGCAAAGGGGTAGCTACCCCTGCCAAGGGGGTGAACGTGGGTAGTTAAATTTTTCACGAAAATATGCCTACTTTGATAACAAAATCGACCTGTTTCGGCATTTTTCGTGTACATCTTCAGTTTCCAAGATATTAAGGCGAGTTAGGTTTTCGTTGGGCCACCCTGTATGTAAGCGAAACTCAAAATGTTGGATATCGTTGTGAAGAGAATTCAAGTAGCTTTCAAATGATGTATCACTCGATAGCTGTTCCCTATGATGATAAGCAAAGGGGTAGCTACCCCTGCCAAGGGGGTGAACTTGGGTAGTTAAATTTGTCACGAAAATATGTCCCCCTCGATAACAAAATCGACCTGTTTCGGCGTTTTTCGCATACATGTTCACTTTCCAAATTATTAGGCTTGTTACCTTTTCGATGGCCCACCCTGTATAAATCAATTATTGTAATTGTACGAATTAAAACGTATAAAATCAAAACGTTTATAGTCAGGATCAATGTGGCATCTCACCGGACAACACTCAGTGGACAAGCCATAAGTAGTTAAGAGCTGTCTATCTGCATGACATTTCAAAAATTTTCAAAGCCGTCTGTAGATCCCAGAGTTTTCATAGTCGACTTTCGATTTTCTTATTTTTTTTTTATAAGTCGTTATAGGTATTGATTTGAAATCAATCAATTGAAAAAAAATCATGTAAACAAAAAATTAATAAAATTAAAAATAAAAAATTCAAAATTATCATTCTTTTTTCGAAAAAAAAACAAACAAAAAATTCGTCAAAATATGTCAATATGAAATCATAGTACTTGCCTTATGGTTTTTTGCCTCTGTGATATTCGGTTTAAGAAGTTAAGAAAAAAAGAGCTTATGAGAGCCTATAACTTTTTTTTTTCGATAATAAGAAAGATGTGGCAAAAGTAAGAAATCGGTTATTCAGTTTTTTCAGGATATTTCAGGAACGGTCACAGCTATCTTGTGTGTCTTGACAGATTCGAGATGGCCACAAAATTGCGCATCTTTTTTCTAATTTAACCGACCCTATACAGGGTGTTCTACAAGCTCTATGACAAACTTTGACAGATGGTAGGTTGCTTGATTTTAAACATATTTTTTTTAATAAACATGGGTCCGATTCGTTTTTGTTTAGAAGTTACAAGCATTCTTAGAACACGACCTTTTAGAGTTTATTGATGACGTGCAACTCAATATTATTCAATATATGTGGTATCAGCATGACGGTGCACCACCACATAGAGGAAGACAAGTTGCTGCTTGGCTAAATGAACATTTCCCGAATAAATGGATAGGTCAAGGAGGTCCAATATCATTGTATAATCATTTTATTTGCATCTTGGCAACACCGGTTGCGTTAGCCGGGGTGGCAGGACGCGCACCTGCAAGCATTGCATTTTTAGCATTCATTCGAGATTCAAATTCGAGACGAGTCACATAGTGATGGGCAAACCTGTTTATTTTACTGAACAGGAGCAACCTGTTCCCACTCCGGCTAAAGAACAGTGTAAAAGAACAGCTCTTTTACGGAACAGTTCATTAAGGGTCGTATGCTAGAAAATCTCATTTGGTGTTGTTAACGTAACACCGATGTCAATCTGACGTTGTTGTTAAAATCAATTCGGTATGCTAGAACGAAATATTCATGATTTGACACTGCTGTTAGGTAACATCATCGTGTTAAAAATGTAACATGAACAATAGCGGCAACGTTGTATATTCGCTGATTACAGGCTAAGAACAATTCACGAGCTAGATCGAACCCGAACCGAAGTTCCATTTCGTAATAAATCGGCAATCCGAGATGGTCGTGGTTGATTTTGGTCTCGCGTTGTTAGATGTTGGCTAGTGCCTACTGAACGCATGCGTATGAGCTAGATAAACACGAAACTCGTCTACCGTCGACCGTCAACGAACCAACGATCCAACGAACGTCATTGCCATCCGATCCGATCCCCATTCGCCATTATTGTTATTGTTGTGTTGTAACAAATAATAACAAACGTAAACGTTTCAGTTTTCTTTGAGTGAATTAATTTGGTTTACTGTAAAAGTATAAATGGAAGTTGTCGTGAAATCAAGAAAGAACTTCTCTGAAGTTGAGAGGCAGATTTTGCTAGAAATAATCAACAGGTAAGTTATCAATTACCTAATTATTATGTATCTTATTGCAGAGTGTAGAATACCTAACCAAACCTAACGCCAATAGTCGGTTGAGAATTTTATGAAGAGGGAGAAGTTTTTAAAGATTATGTTCACAATGTTCTGTTTTAAAACCCCTTCAGATTGCCAGAGGTGTTGCAGACAACACTAATTTCCTTAATTAAAAATTATTTTTTTATTTGTTTTGGTTTGACTCTGCCCATGGTTATACAATAATTATTATTATTTTATTGAGTGTAATATTATCAAATAAATTATTTATTTTACACAAATATGTCTTATGTTGTTTAACTTATTTTATTTTATTGTCACCTACCCTATTTATGCCGCCCATGGTTATATAATTATGTTATTAAATATAAAAATTAAATTAAATAAAACAAATTTTGTTTTATTTATTCTGAATCTAAATGAAGAAAATCTAGGTAAGTAGTACCTAAGTAGAACATCAAGCAGAAGACCTACATTAAAACAAATATCAACTCCACTCCACCTACCCTTATGTCTCTGACCATAATGACCTGTTATTTTTTTTTTGCTTAATTTCATTTCTTATATCCAAATGAAAAATACACACATCAAGCAGAAAAAATAATTAAATTTTCTCTATTTACTCCGCCCATGATATAGTTAACTATTATATAATTTTTTGAATCTAAATGCGTCCCTGCTGTGTTTCTGCAGTTAGGACTACTTTCTCGAAGAAAAATTTTGGAAATAAATTACCTATAGTATAAAATACTTGGTAGGTACCTACTTTTGGTTAATTTTTAATTTATGGAACAAGATTGTTGATATTTAGTTGTAATTGCACTGTAAATAAACATATAAAAAACACTTCACTCTGGAATAATACGGAATTTATTAAAAATCTTCCTAAAATATGACAGCTAATAATAATTAATCGATCCATATCCTGTGATTATTGTAACATGGCCATTTAGCATTGACATTCAACTGTTCCTACTCGATTTTCCTTTCTAGCATACCAAATCGGGTGATTTCAGCTTTAACGCCGTTGTCAACATGAAATTTGACATGGCGATGTTAAAGCATTTAACATGGTCACGTGACCATGTCAAAGTGATTTTTAACAACAGTGCCGTTGTTAACAACGCTGTCAAATGCGAAATTTAGTTTCTAGCATACCACCCTAAATCTACTTTACGTTTAAACTCTCAAAACTGTTCCCGCTGCGGCAAGTTCAGCGCTCGGGCCGCATTTATTTTGCCTGCCGCCGCCTCGTCTTGTTCCTGCTGCGGAGCTGTGACTGGGAATACTCTGGTTCTATAGGTTCTAGCTCCTGCCTGAGTCTGGTTCTTTGCTTTGTCCATTGTCTATAATACAAATCTATCTTTTATATGCTCCTATATATATGTATATGTATATGGACATTTATATGCTGTTCTGTTTTAATTTCCTGATAAACTGTCCGTGATCGTTCAATAAAAATATTCTGATCGTTCAATAAAAATATTCACTAAAAACTAAAATATAATCTCCCTAGATATGTCACCTCCCTACTCCCTAGATATCATCAACATGCTGGGTGCTCATTCAACCCTAGTTTTAACATTTTATTACAGAAAAATAAAAATAATTTATCAATCTTCACATATTCATTCATTTAAAGAGCTTACATCCTGCGTCTCGTCAAAGCCATCCAGTCAGTCTGGTCTGGTCACTCATTCTCATTTCTCATCTCACGTCTAATAATTTTCTTCTTATTTCAATGTTCAATGCAAGAACCTGGAACCTGTATCTATCGCAGTTGCACTAAGCAGTGCAGTAGTGAACAGAGTGCGTGCGGCGAGGCGATTTGCTGTACGTACAAAAATTGAGCGAGAAGCGAGAGCGACTCATCCAGTCATTCATCATCATCAGTGATCTTCGTCCGCTCCGCTTTCGTGATTCGTGAACTGAACTGTTCCGAAAAAGAACCGGTAGTTTCTCACTCACGGAACAGTTCAGAGCTGTGACTAAGAAAGAACAGTTCTAAAAGAACAGGTTTTAAAAGAACAACACATCACTAGAGTCACAAGCAAGGGTTGCAAATCGTCAACGCCCAAGCGGCTCACAATAATAATCATTACAATCATTAATAAGATACATAACTCTCCCATCTTTAATTATTACAATTTTTGTATTAAAGCAGTTTATTTCTATTTATGTGAATCAGTTACCTATAATCATCATCCTACAGTCCACTCAATTAAAAATCGAAGTGCAAAAATCATATAATGCAAATCAACACAAACATCATGGTCCTTCACGCCACATAAATAGGTAAGGCTGTATCAGCGGAGAACATTATACCCAACCAGCACCAGCATCTGTATCATCAGTCATCATCACCAGCACCTACGCAGGAAAACTAGGTCTCCGTACGTATAAAATACCTACGGCGGCGGACGGCAGCGATAGCCAGGCACCATACCAGACCAGGCTACCAGGCAGGGAAAATCTACCTTCATATGAACCTACAATACACCAGCCAGACTTCGAGCTTCGAGTCCAGACAGGACACCCGGTCAGCGATCAACGTCAGCCAGGTGTTTGCAAACGAGCATCTCGCTTCTCCACCTCCAGCAGTTACCAGCAGGGGAGTGTTAAATTCAAGGTCAGATCAATCCCGTATTATTCATACTTATTCCTTCTCCTTATTATTCGTTTCATATTTATCACAATAATCTATTTATTCAAAATAAAATCAAAACATAATTCAGTACCTACTTCAACTAAGTTTATTAATAGGTTTCAATTTTATTTACTACTTTAATTAGGTAATAGTAATATCTACCTACCTATTATCATAAAAAAAATCTAAACAATCAAAATGTCTGAGGATTTAAACGAGTTAATCAATAAAAGAGGTGTTATTAAGGGAAAACTTACACGATTCACGAAATTTGTGAATAATTTTAAATCAGACGAGTTAACCGAGCTACAGATTCGATATGAAACTAAAGTTCACTTGTTATCAGAGTTTGAAACCATTCAGGATAAAATAGATTTATTAATAATAGAACCCGCCGATGAAGCTGGGTTGCAGGAAAAGGAAAGGGAAAGTTTTGAATCAATTTATTATAGAACAATTGCAAAAGCAAGCAAATTGATTAATTTTGACAGTGATGCTGTATCAAGTCATAGTTCTCAAAACGATGCAGTATCAAATCGTAATCATCCTCTAAACGATGCAGTATCAAATCGTAATCATCCTCTGAACGATGCAGTATCAAGTCGTAGTTCTCAGATATTTGTTAATAATTCAACGTCTAACGTAAAACTTCCACGAATAGAATTGCCAACTTTCTCATCGGGCTATGATCAATGGCTCTATTTTCATGACATATTTGATGCACTAATTAACAAAAATACAGATCTGCCTGAAATAGAAAAATATTACTACCTGCGTAGTTCACTTAAGGGCGAAGCTGCAAATGTGATCGCCTCATTAGAAGTCACCAGCGAAAACTTTAAGGTTGCATGGGAACTTCTAAAAAATCGTTTCGAAAACAAAAAATTAATGATTCATCTCCACATAAAATCACTTTTCGATATCGAACCAGAAACAAAAGAATCTCACACATCAATACGTCATCTCTTAGACACATTAAACAAAGACATTAGAGCACTATCAACATTAGAGCAACCCACTACTGACTCACTCATTATATATTTAGTTTGTTCAAAACTTCCAGAAATCACCCGAAAGGAATGGGAAATGCATAATAATGAAATATCTCCCACATTAGAAACATTTAAAACTTTTATATCAAACAGAGCACAGCTATTAGAAAAAATCGAATTCACAAAATCCTCAAATAGCAGGGTATCTGCAAAATCAAACATAAATCCGTACAACGATCGCAAAAATACAAGCAAACATTCGCAAGCATTCGCAGCCACAAATAATAATTCTAATTACTCCACAAATAATAATTTTAGCTCAAATTTAAGCAATAATTGCCCAGTTTGCAATCAAACTCATACCTTATATTATTGTAAAACATTGAATGGTATGCAAACTACAGATAAATTTTCTACACTACGAAAATTGATTATCTGCACGAATTGTCTCCGATATGGTCATAAAAAACAAAATTGCAGAAGCACTACTTCTTGTCGCAAATGCAACATGCGTCATCATTCCATATTACATGATGATAATTTTAAAAGCTCATCATATATGAACTCGCACACCAATTCAGAATGGTTCACTCAAAACAGAACCCCAAATACGTCATCACACTCAAATTCAAACACACTGGCACATTCAAACTCAAGTCAAGCAAACCAAAGAGCAAACACATACAATCATACTCCTCAATCATCTTCTAATCAAGCACATCATTCAAATGAATCGCCAAATAATTCAAACACATCAGTCCCACAACAAGGTGGCACATTTACAGCTATTTCTCACGCATACAAGGCCGAATCACATCAAGTAATTTTACCTACTACACTTATACACATTTTCGACAAGTTTGGTAACGTTCATGAGGTACGTGCTTTACTGGACTCTGCGTCCCAGTCGAACTTCATCACTAAAGAACTAAGCGATAATTTGCAATTGCCACAAAGGCAAGTAGAATTCACAATAGTTGGTGGTCTAGATCAAACCACAACAAGTACCTCACTACAAGTAAACACAATGATTAAATCCAAATGCAGTAATTATGAGACCAATGTATCATGCTTCGTTTTAAATGAAATCACTAACAGATTACCACAAATGGCAATCGATATGTCAAAAATTAATATACCCGAAGGCATTAAACTGGCCGATCCTAACTTTAACTTACCAGGTAAAATTGATGTATTACTCGGCGCAGCTATTTTTTGGGAAGTATTATGCCCAAATCAAATAAAGTTAGGAAGGCACTTGCCTGTACTTCAAAAAACACGCTTAGGTTACATAATTTCCGGCGCTATGTCTAAATCACGCGAAGTAAATAATTCTGTCTGTTATTTCTCTAATATCGAATTACACCAGCAACTGGAAAAGTTCTGGAAGGTCGAAGAATGCTCAAGCAAATCTAAGTCGTACACATCAGAAGAAGAAGCTTGTGAAGAACACTTCAAAGCTACACACACGCGAAACTCAGACGGTAGATTTCAAGTATCATTACCATTTCGGAAAGATAAATCACTTTTAGGGTCGTCAAAAAATTCAGCACTTAAAAGGTTATACTCAATGGAGAAGAAATTTGATAGGGAACCCACACTTAAAGAGCAATATTCACAATTTATGTCAGAGTACATCGAGTTAGGTCACATGCAGTTAGTCGATGATGAAAGTCATCATGAAAAGGTTATACATCACCTTCCACATCATGCGGTGCATAAGGAAGAAAGCACTACAACAAAATTAAGATGCGTGTTCGACGGAAGCAACAAAACGGATAGCGGGGTATCATTAAACGATATTCTAATGGTAGGTCCGGTAGTACAAAGAAATCTCTTTGACATTCTAATATCATTCAGACAGCACACATTTGTGATAACAGCTGATATAGCTAAAATGTATAGACAGGTCAACGTAAAACCTGAAGAAACTGACGTTCAAAGAATTCTTTGGAGAAATAATAAAAATCAACCTGTACAAGAGTACAGACTGAAAACAGTCACATATGGATTATCACCATCCTCTTATCTAGCAACAAGATGCTTAAAACAGTTATCAATTGAGAATCAAATTAAACATCCAAAGGCATCTAAAATTATAAGCGAATGTACATACGTTGACGACGTTCTCTTCGGCGAAGATACGCAAGAGAATCTTATCACTTTAAGAGAAGAAATTACAAACATACTCGAACAAGGTAAATTTGAATTAAGAAAGTGGAGATCAAATGATCATACGCTCATAAAATCAAACGACAGTACATTAAGTACGCTGCAAATATTAGACACCAAAGGTGAAACAAAAACTCTGGGAATTACCTGGAATTCAGAAAAGGATATCTTCACATACAAGGTAAAAAATCAATCAATGCCTAACACTATTACAAAACGAACTTTACTTGGTATCATTTCGCAAATTTACGATCCTCTGGGTCTGATATCACCGATAATCATCAAAGCAAAGGCGCTTATGCAAAAACTATGGAAACAGGGATATGATTGGGATCAACCTGTACCGGTCGATATTGGAAATCAGTGGATTGAATTTTTGAAACAGCTCAGCACTATTCATATTTTAACGTTCAAAAGACATATTGTCTGTCGATATGTCAGACACATTCAGTTGCATGGCTTCGCGGACGCAAGCAAAATGGCATATGGCGCCGTAATATATCTCCGATCAACTGATTCGCATGTCAAGCACTTTGTGAACATTGTTTGCTCAAAGGGCAAAGTAGCACCACTTAAGACGCAATCAGTTCCCCGACTGGAACTTTGCGCAGCGCTGTTGTTAGCAAATCTCTATCAGGTGATCAAAAGCTCACTTGATATTAAAATAAACGAAACCATATTCTGGAGCGACTCCACGATCACTCTCGCTTGGATCCGTGGAGAACCAAGTCAATGGAAAAACTTCATAGCTAACAGAGTGACTAAAATACAAGAATTAACAAACAAGGCCGACTGGCAACATGTTCGTTCTGAAAGCAATCCCGCGGATTTAGTATCTCGCGGAACAACCCCCGAAATACTATCAGCTTCTAAATTATGGAGCAATGGACCAGACTGGCTATCCAATGATCAATCCAGCTGGCCTGAATTAGACACAGTTCAAATTACGGACATTCCCGAACAAAAAGCGGAAAAATTAGTATTCCACGCTACTTCACACAACAATTTGGAAATAATTACAAAATATTCGTCATTCATAAAACTGCAGCGCATTGTCGCTTACATATTACGATTCAAGAATAACGCACTCAAACTCACACAGACCTCAGGCTCTCTCACTACACACGAATTACAAAATTCTACAATCACGTTGATTAAGATAGTCCAGCGTCAAACATTTCCAAATGAAATTAAATGTTTGGAACTCAACCGACCAATCGATTCTAAAAGCACATTACTTACTTTAGACCCTTTCATAGACTCATCACAGTTGCTCAGGGTGGGCGGCAGATTAAAAAACTCGAATACACCATATTCACAACGACATCCGATCATTCTGCCAAACAACCACACATTCACAGATTTGATAATATCACACTTTCACAAAAAATACTTACATGCAGGAGCAAGTTCACTTCTAGCATCCATCAGACTTGAATACTGGCCGATATCAGGCAAACGAAACGTAAAGAGAGTATTACGAAAATGTTTAACATGTTTTAGATTAAAACCAAATCCATATCAACGATTGATGGGCCAGCTTCCAGCTGAGCGCACAATTCCATCTAGACCATTTCAAAATTGCGGAGTGGACTACGCAGGTCCATTTCTCATAAAACTCAACACGAATACTAGAACAAAATCTACTTTAAAGGCATATCTTTGTATATTTGTCTGCTTTGCTACGAAAGCAGTACATTTAGAGTTAGCTTGTGATCTCACAACAACTTCTTTCTTAAACGTTTTCAAACGGTTCACATCACGCAGAGGTTTGGTTTCAAATATCTACTCTGACAACGGCACTAATTTCATTGGTGCAAGCAATGAAATGAAATCAATTCGAGAGTTTCTTTCTCAAAACTCCAAAGCTTTCTCAGAGTATCTTTCCTGCAGCTCCACTTCATGGCATTTTATACCCCCTAGGTCCCCACATATGGGAGGTCTCTGGGAAGCAGCGGTGAAAAGCGCTAAGTTTCATATCGCACGAGTAATCGGAAATCAAATTTTATCATTTGAAGAACTATATACAATCATTTGCCAAGTTGAAGCATGTCTGAACTCCAGACCATTATATCCGGTATCAAACGATCCCAATGATTTTCTTCCACTGACACCCGGCCATTTTCTAATTGGTGACTCCTTACTGTCCCCTCCTCAGAATGATCTCAAACACTTGAATATCGGACGTCTAAATCGATACCAATTGATTTCAAGAATCATGCAAGATTTCTGGGCAAGATGGAGCAGGGAATACTTAAACCAGTTACAAACCAGATACAAATGGAAGAAATCTGACAATAACCCTCTCAAGTTAAACACGCTAGTCATTCTCAAAGAAGACAATTATCATCCACTCCTATGGAACCTTGGCAGAGTGATTCAACTTCATCAAGGTAGTGACGGTGAAGTGAGAGTAGTGACGGTAAAAACGAAAAATGGTAACTTTAAACGAGCAGTGAATAAAATATGCCCACTGCCAATTGATGGTTAATATATTATGTTCACATAATCTTATTCTATGATAACCTATTGGTTTATTATTGGACTTTTCTCATTTATCAATATTACCGTGTTGGTAACTAAATTTCTATTTAAGCTCGTTCATATGAACTTCATAATAATATGTATTTTTATTTAACATATTGTCATTGTCATACTTATGTATTATTCTATAATTTGTATATTCACTGTATTATGTTGAAGCCGCAGACTTCAAGGTGGGCGGCTTATGTATAATCATTTTATTTGCATCTTGGCAACACCGGTTGCGTTAGCCGGGGTGGCAGGACGCGCACCTGCAAGCATTGCATTTTTAGCATTCATTCGAGATTCAAATTCGAGACGAGTCACAAGCAAGGGTTGCAAATCGTCAACGCCCAAGCGGCTCACAATAATAATCATTACAATCATTAATAAGATACATAACTCTCCCATCTTTAATTATTACAATTTTTGTATTAAAGCAGTTTATTTCTATTTATGTGAATCAGTTACCTATAATCATCATCCTACAGTCCACTCAATTAAAAATCGAAGTGCAAAAATCATATAATGCAAATCAACACAAACAATCATGGCCACCTCGTTCTCCCGATCTGAATCCTCTGGATTTTTATTTATGGGGACACATGAAGCAGCTGGTCTACCATGTTGAAATCGCTACCCATCAGCAGTTACTTGAAAGAATTCAAGATGCAGCTAACCAAATAAGAAATGATCCAAATCTCATTCTTCGAGTGACCGAATCTTTAGTTCGTCGATGTGAGGCTTGCATTCAAGCTGAGGGTGGACATTTCGAACAATTTTTATAGTCTTAAGTTTTGTGATTATCATTTAATTTAAATTTTTATTGTTGACTGTTAATGAAGGTTAAATGCTTGTAACTTCTAAACAAAAACGAATCGGACCCATGTTTATTAAAAAAAAAATGTTTAAAATCAAGCAACCTACCATCTGTCAAAGTTTGTTATAGAGCTTGTAGAACACCCTGTATAAATGTTATGTGGGTTTTTTTATCTCACATTTTTGTTATTAATTTGTACAAACATATCAACTATAAGTGCCTATAATAGGATACACCTGAACGGTTAACTAGATAGAAAAATCCGTATCCGGAGCCACTCCCGATGTTACCTAAACGGCTTTGAAATTTTGAAAATGACGATTTTCACTTGCATTATAATAACTCATAAACCTCATAAACCATTTATGATTTAAACTCAAACTGTAAATATTAGGTATAATTTCCTCAGACAATGTAAAATTGTAATAATATACTGGGGATCCCCCGTAAAATAAGGAAGGAAGTTTCAATTTCCGGTAATCGCGGAAGTAAATAACAATATTAATGCATATTCAGAGCGGCTAGTTTTGAAATGAAACCCCTGAATGGAAATAATTAAGCTCACAAAATCACAAGTTATAGCATAATATTCGATATTCGTATAAATGGAAGTGAGATTTCAGCTAAACATGCATGAGCTTCTACATACAAACTTCATCTGCAATTTTATTGAAAAGGAATCTTTCCAGCTTGAAAATGCGGAGTTTTGTATAAACTCGGTGTTTCGTGTGTCTAATAAGTTCATTAGGACCAAATCTGTAAGACCTTCTTACTGAATAACAATTTAATGGAAAAATCGATGCGGTTTCCTTCCACGCTTGCTGCAAATTATGTTCGTGTGGAAAGAATATACTACGAAAATTATCTATCGTTATTTTTTTTATCCCTAGATAAATTCGTGGTAGGATAAAGGATATAAAACTGCTTTAGATCTTATATCCTAAGGAGATCAATATTTTCGAGGTAAAATTATTCGTTGGATAAGAAACCGCTATTTGCACAAAAAGGCACTCTTTATTATACCCATCAAGAAGTTTTATGCAGCATTAACGAGACATAAAGCTGTCTTTCGAAATCTTTCATCTCTTTTATTCACGAAGGACAGTTTAGGCAGATTTATTGGTAACTTCTGAATTGATCGATGATTATCACCATCTCCAGGAAAACTCTAAGAAACTTTTTTCGTATTTTAATGCTTCGGTCTAGCACATATCACTACGGCTTCGTGGTATGTCTGCATAATTCATTACATTGACATTGAAATTGTTCTAAAGCTTTAAAACTCTCCGCGAAGCAGGATCCATACATTCAGTTGAAGACACAATATACGAATAATACCTAAGGGATGACATATTCGAGGAAACATTGAATTTTTTTTCAATGTATATTTCTTTGAAATTGGAATTTCTTGTCTCCTTTATAAAAGTGCAAGGATAATAATATGTGAATTCTAGACATAAATTTGATGTCGTTATAATTCCACTATCTAAACTTGACTGTACTAGAAAATAGCTGGTTTGAACATATAAAATATGTCCATGGTGTTTCTTAACAGAAAAATTGATAGTCCACCTGGATTTCTCAGTTTTGATCAAAATTCGATGGGTTCTTTTCGTCTCTAGAATGAAGTTTTATGACGTTTATGCGAAAGATATCAAAGTAGCTATAGAAAGAGGAATAGTGCTGTTGAAGAAATTCATTTCTGTGTCAAAAATCATTACTGTGATCTATTTTGTCAGAATTATTGCAAATATTTGTTGTGCTTATTCTGTTTTATAACTTTATTGTGTTCTAAAAATGCTTCAAATGTTTTTAATTAAATTAATTATTATCGGTAATTAATTCGGCGAATTAATTGTCGGTATGGTATAATACAATACGTAGAAAGTAATAATTGTTTTGAGTCTTAAAGAACTTGAAACAATCACGATTAGCTGTAATAAAGATAACCCTCTCAACTAAAGGAAATGTAAATAATGTACAGCAATTTATCAAAGTGATGGTTTAATAAAAAATCGTAATTCAGTACATAAAGAACCTACAATATAAGCTTGTCGAAGTGCTAGGTATACCTTAATTTGAGGAAAATTCAATACATTCTCGAGAATGACGGATAAAGTAAAGGTCGATGTTATTATCATTATCAATGCTTGCGGAATGTGTAGAAGAGAGGAATTGAAATATCTGCGAGTTCCTGTCGAATTGATACGATGTCTATAATGTCTATAATAATACCTCTCCGATATAAAGAAGAATTAAGAGAAAATTTCCTTTAGCTGTAGATCAGGAGGTTGCTAACCCCCTGCAGAAAGCTTTAAATGAACTGTACCTACAGCGCTTGGGAATACATTCTTTTCTTCAGAATTGAGAAACGACAGAATTGAGAAACGAATTAGAAGCCCTGAGCGAAATACCGGGAATTGTTAGGAACTTTACCAAACCTCTGAAACTTGGGTACGTTACCAAGGGTAGACAGATAACTGGTACTTGAAAAAAAATTACCATGGGTGGTGGGTTTATTTAACAGCTGCCGAGGTTGATTACGAAAATTTTCGAATTGTTAGGTTAATAATAAAAATAAAAAAAATCTGAACTTGATTCCTGGTGATAATGTCAGTAAATTAAGTTGTTATATCGTTGATAGTTTCATTCAAAGATGCTGCTTATCATTTTCTTGTTATGGTGATGGTTTTATAATGATTACAATTTTCATTTCTATTTTCACATATCAAAAAAAAAAAAATCGATGAAGCGTATGCGAATTAAATCCGATCACAGGAGTGACGTACCTCAGGGATCGTCCTAGCGATGTACGGTTTGCGCCATGAACTTTTTAGCCACGGTACTCACACATGGTCCCATATTGCCCAGTCCTCACGATTTTGGAGGTAAGGTTGACTTTTTCATCGCATTAGTGGAATCCCCTTGACTTTGAACCAGCTAGATCATGTAAATAACTTTTTAGCGCGGCGCCTCTGAAAGTCCAGTTTTTAAAGCAATAATAATAAGGTACTCGTACATAGCTCAACTTTTGTAAATATCTTACCATTGATATTAGCTATTTTTTTGATGTGAACTAATTTTTTTCATATGGCAGTGACGGAGATTTTAGAGTTGAGTGAGGTTTTTTGACCCTAGTATCTACGACACTACACAAATTGATATAATAAAATCCTGTTTTAAACTGCCAATATTTTCTACACAAAAAAAGGCAATCTTGGGCATAATTGCGAACTTGAACCAGATAGTTTATATCAATGACATGGTTCTTAAGATATCATAAAAAAAACTAGAAAAATAGTCTTTCTTTGGCATCCTGTACCTTAAAAACGAAGCGTTTTTTTGACAAATGTTTGATTTTGACGCCCCCTACTACCCTCACAGTTTGGCGGTACATTTATAATACCTAATAATTTGTATATCTACCTAATTATTGACCACAGTTGATAGTTCCGCATTTAAGTTTGCAGTGTTCTAGCGTAATCACGCTAAAAAATACCGTGTATATCTCGGCCCTACCGAACCCGTTTAAGCCCGTACGAGACCGTCCGTGTCTACGCTCGGACCGATAACTTCATACTCGCTGAGATGGGCTTCGTTCCACCCTTTATATACAATGTACTATTGATAAAATTCTGTCAGAAGCGCAACTGTTATGATGACTTTGACCACAATATTAGACCAAGAATCTTTGGAAAAGTTTTCATCATACTTTCCTATTTTCCACATCACGATTAATAAACTGAATAAATACAATTTTGTATCTGCATGCTTTACGTTATATTTTCTTTAAGAACTTTACATTTTTGCTTAATTTAATGAAAAATAAATATTGAGATATTGAGGTGTAGTACATATTGGTATATCGGGTACTTTCATGTTTCTGCAGTCGTTGAGTCGACAAATAAATACCCTCGCAGACAGATTTAGTGATGAGTCCCTTTCGCAACGTCAGAACTCTCAGAGTAAAGCCTTTCAGCAGACTTGGGATTATTTCTTACTGTCTGAGATTAACAGAACTAATGTTTCCGTAGAGAAAGTCACCAACCAATTTTTCATCTATAGCTAAGTCAGAGGGAATGTCATGAGCTTGTATTAAATATCGTGATGGGATCTTAGTATAAGATGCTAATACTAGCATAATTAATTATATATCATTCTATACAGAAGTAACGCACACGACTATTATAGACTTATTATTATTATAGTGGCTCAACAATAAGTACTTGCCTACATAGCACGGTGTAAGATAAAAAAGATAGTTATCTTACACCGTGCTACATAGTAAAGAAAAACTTTAAACTGTTAAAAAAAGTATATCGTGTTTTTATAATTCTCAAAACTATTAGGCTTTTCGAGACTGTCCGTCAGTAATTTCTGCAAAGATATAACAATCACATCACAGAAATATGAATGTTAAATGCAAAAGTAAATGTAGGGCACAAATTTTGTTTCATGGGTCATTAGAAAGCAAAGTTGAAAGCAAATTAGTGGTGAATTGTATCCCGTGTTTTATCTTACCTCATCTCTCGTAAGCTCGTAAGACTTAAGACATATAAAAGCGGCCTCTTGACTGGTATTAATCAATCTGGATCCCTAACTGTTCGTTAAGATAACTCTAGCTGGCAAATTAAACTTTTCCGACATTGCTTATCCCTTTGAAAGCTGTTACCTGCTGTGAAAGCGTTCTGAAGTCAGTCAGGTTCCCAACTCCAATCGGGAGGGAAATGAACTTTCACACAATAGATGTACTACAGGTGTGTTACGTAGTTTCAAATTCAATCGAAAGTTTAAGCGAACTTATACCCAAACTGACAGAATTTCATCATCAGAATTTCGTTATGTACCTATACAAAGATTGGGGCTTTGAACTTCACGTCAACTACGAGTATATGTATATTTCAATCATGATTTTTAATTGTTTCTGAATTGTTTAATAAAGTTCCCTCTCTTTAATTTAAGTTCTATTAACAGAGGATATAATTATTTTACGCAGACATTTCTTCTAGCCTAATATTGACAGAGTGACTTTTGTGTTTAATGTTTCAGACTGATATCGCTCATGTGCTCTGTCAAGCTGTCACTCAGACGGATGGACAATTGGCAGCGGTGCTTGAACTTTGGAAGAAGGATTCTTCTGGGTCTTTCCATGAGGAGGACGAAGAGATCGCCTCCAGTTATCTAGTATGGGGCGGCATTGCTCTACATTATGCCCAACTTTATCTCAATATGAACCAACAGAAAAAGCTTAACGATTTTCTCCTTGCTGTTGTCAAGTACGTAATATGTATATAATTTTTAATGTTACTTACCTACCTACTTACATATTAATAATTTAGTCTTTAAAATTATTATACAGGGTGTTAGTAAATAAGTGCGACCAACTTTAGGGGGTAATTCTACATGAAAAAATAATGACAGTTTACTATGTAAACGTATGTGTACGCAAATGCTTCGTTTTCCAGATACTTACGGGGTGTTATAAGGTTTTCTTAAAAACTGACGATTTATTTATTTGCTCTGAAACCGGTCGAGATATATGCAAATGAAATTTAGCGGGTTTTAATGGGAAGTAATTGCGTATTTTTTGACATGCAATTAAAAATTTTATGTTCATCAGTGGCGCGCATACGGGTAATGATCTCAATTTTCTTAAAGAAACAGATAGTACGCCACAGACATTTTTTATAGCAAACTGTCATAATTTTTTCATGCAGAATCATCTCCTGAATGTTTTCCGCATAACAATTCTAGATCTACGTCTCACTTATAATATGTTGTTTACCAACCCTGGAAAAAATTCCGAAAATGATTAAATAAGTTTTTCACTTCAAGAAATTCGAAAGTGATCTTGAATATTATTAGATCTAATATCAAGCATAAAATTATCAAGAATGCGTGTATCTATATCTGTTCGTCTACCTTTCGAATATATATTTTTTTATGAAATTTGCCCACCTTCAATTGGATAAGGTATCAGTATAGGTACACAGTTATCTCCCCATGAGGCAAAGAGATCTACGAGGGCGGGTCAATATGTCCATGACTTTTTAAATTTCCTACCTCTTAACTGAAAGGGCAATATTGCTCCTGTTACCAGGAAACTATTAGTTGTCTCCTGTCAAGATTCTAACAAGCTGCGTCTTTTAGTTTGTCTTTGACAGCCATTGGTAGCAGACTACCTCGTGATTTGAGAAGAAAATAAAAAAGTGAATTTTTTGTGCTCATTTAAGCATTATTTTTTGCGAAAAAAAACATAATTCAAACCAAGGCTAAGCTTGATAAATACTATAGGGACTCTGCGCCATCAATTACAATGGTAAAAGAAGTGGTTTACGAAAAAAATTCACGATATGATGTTGGCCGATCGTAGATTGACAGTGAGAGAGATTGTAGAAGCCATAGTCATCTCACATGGCTCAAAGGTTTCAATTTTGTATTATCACTTGGGTATGAGAAAGCTTTCCCTAATATGGTTGCCGCGTTTGCTCACAATCGACCACAAACGCAATCGTGCGACAACTTCGTAGGAGTTTTTGGCGTTGTTTAACCACCATATGGACGAGTTTTTGCGCCGTGTAGTAACCGTGGATGATACGTGGATCCATCACAACACACCAGAGGCCAAACAGCAATCAAAACGGTGAGTTTCTCGGAATGAATCATTGCCAAACAAGGCGAAGGTGGGTTCGCCAACCAATAAAGTCATGGCGACCGTTTATTGCAATGCACGCGGTATAATCCACATTGACTACCTTCAAAAGGGTAAAAGGGTAAAACAATCAATGGCGAATAATTTGTCAACTTATTGGGTCGATTTAATGAGAATTTGAAAAAAACCGCTGGCATTTGGTCAAGAAGAAAATGTGCAGTTGCCATGCTAAAAATCCATAAATTAGGCTACGAATTGCTCCCTCATCCACCTTATTCTACGGATTTGGCCACGAGTGACTATTTCTTGTTTCCAAGCCTGAAGAAATGGCCCGGTGGAAAGAGATTTGCCTCCAACAATGAAAAAATCTCCGAACAAATACCAAATTTAATGACCTCGACAAATCTCATTTTTTTGAAAGGATTAAAAATTGGAGAAACCTGTGTTTCATTCAAAAAGTCACGGACCTATTATAGTGACGGCCCTCGTAGATTACCATATTTCAAAATAAAAGTTCTTTACGGGGCCAGCGGAAGCCCTGTTGTGCGTATGGAGTAGTCACCACCTGGAATTCAGACGGCTGGAGAATTCCCCATGCGAAACATTGTTCCTTCTTTCCGACGCATAATTTAGTTTCATAAAAATCTTCAAGGTAGGTAACCGGCGAACTCCGGTAGATCAACCGGCGAAATGGGAATATGATTGTTCAAGTAGGTAACTTGTACATAATTACTTCAACATTACAAAGTTTGTTTTTTGCTGTCTTTATGGGCAGCGTTGCTTTAACATCTGGCTCATCCAGTGCTTTTTGGTTCATTCGTAGCCATTTTATGCTTTTTTATTATTAATAATTAAATTAATATGCAGGAGATTCTACAAAGTAATAAGGGTTTAAATCATAAATTTTATTAATAATTATTGTTATTACAATTTCCCATGCCTGATTTTGTTTATGTTAACTTGGAAACTCCTTCCTCGAGGTGGAATGATGAGAACACAGGCTTTTTGAATTCGACTTTTTTGTTTGCAAAACCGACTGTTCAAAACCGATTGATATTAAAAAGAAATGTCTTATTTCATAATGAAAGTATTTATTTAAGTAATTTTGAAAAAAATTCGCCTGCGGCGCTGTTTTGGGGCAGGCATCATCCTTCTCTTTTTACATTCACTTTCTTTAAAATCACCTTCGCCTTATGCTAAAATATCCCGAGCCACCCCTGCCCTCTCTTAGAAAAAAAAACTTGCTAAGGCCTTGACCTCCACTTAACTAGATTCGCCACTGGAAAGTGGGAGTGTGGAGGGTTCAACACTATTTACCCCCCATCCGGACTGAAACTGTTTCGCCGGCCCTGGTTTTTTACCTACGTGTAAAAGTGGAAACATTTCCATAGCCTTATCATGTGTCTTTATCATACCTATTAAAATAACACCTACTCCTTTCATAATTTTTCAATGCACAATTTTTCACGGATCGTATATAATTTCAAAAAGATCAGTTTTTTTGCAAGCAAAAATGTAGTGACAAAAAACTATTATTTATTGTCGTGACTGCTAGGTACTCAATAATAGTTATTTATGCAACAAGTGCATAAAGTGGTACTTTTTTTCACGACTGGGAAGTTTGACCGCATGAGCCGCAGGCGAATGCGGCAATCCCAGAAGTGAAAAAAAGGCACTTTATGCATATGTTGCATACAAAATTTTATCTACGAGTGACTTAACCCTTTAAGTGGCAGACAATAAATTTCAAAAAAAAAAAAAAAATTAGATATTTCTAGTAAAATTGATCTTACATAACTACTAAAAAATAAAAAACATAAAATTGCATGTAAGTTATTATTATTAAAAAAAAAACTTTCCAATGCATTCATATCTTATGTAAGTGTTTCTTTGAAGCTATTAACGCTTTTTTCATCACGTCAGTTCATAAAGGTGACATATTGCTTAATATACGCTTCTTTAGATTTTTGAGGTAGGTACCTAACTGATTTTGTGCAGCCATATTTGATTGAAAAATATAATTTCTTCTGGGGTAGAAGATATTTCATTCATTGAATTATCTACAATGGTATCCATTTTAGGTATAATAATTAAACGACACAAAACACAAAATATTAATTGTACATAGATCTGGCGCTCTGCTAATAAACTACGACGTTTCTCTTGTATAGGTGCATGGTGTCAACAAGCCGAGCACGGTGCAACACAAGTATTAGGAGCGGTTGCGTCGGGATGCAATAATGTAATCCAGCGATCAGCGTCTCGTGTATCAGCGATCGCCGAATCGAGCCGCTCCGCTGACTAGAACTTGTACTGTACTTGGTTCGTCACTTCGTCGTGCAGTAACTTGTCAGATTTAGCGTTAAATAATGAAACGCTACGGCACTTTATTTCACCCGAAATACTTTATTTCACTCTTCAAGATAATCATACATGTTATGAACTAAGAAACGCCTAAAAAAGTGCATTTTATGAATCACTCGTAGATAAAATATATTTTAACAGCCTTTTTTGAAAATCAAGATTTGAAACTAATTCTCAGAAAAATCGTTGTAGATGTAAAAATGTTAGTGCTACACATTTAAAGGGATACAAAGCACTTCAAATAATAAAAGTTATCAGTAACAGTTATTTATGCAACAAGCTGGTAATGAAGACTAATATAGACGAGTGCCTTAATCATTATATTGGTGTATTAATGGCCATTATCTAACAGTTGCACATAATGGTTTTTCTACGAAAATAAAATGGGATTGAAGGGCGGAAAGGAATGACATTCTCCTGAGTCATAAATTATTGTAATCCTCGCGTATATTTCTAGAACAAATTAAAGCAGAGAATTTCAATTTGGTATTTTTTAATAAATAGTCGTTATCAAGGATAATGTCAGTCTTAGAACAAAATTGGATTATAATTGCTCCCTTAAAAAATTCGTCTTTAATAAGATGAGCCTTTATATTTAACGCGGGATGATCAATTCCTTATATGTAATGAAATTCTAGAATAATGCCCTGTAGACGAAATTAACTGACTAGGAATTCGCTATTAACTCAGCTCTTGAAGCGTTCCTTTATCTTCTCTTTAATTTCCCCTAAACAAGGGATGGAAAATTCAATAACCACACCTGACGCAATTCAATGAGGCTTAATGCCAATATCCATCATCTGTATGATTTTTATTGATTCAGTAGGATTGACTCTCTTTTTGAGAAACATTTCCATCAGTTTCACACCTTTCACTATTTTTCATTTTAATTTTTACCGTTAAACATTCATTAATATCAATTGTTGATTCTTTTGAACTCGGGATGGAAATATAAATGGACTGTATTTTTTGATAGGCTGGTATTGGCAGTTTCTAATATTACTATTGTCACCTATTAGATTGATCAATCACTCACCACAAAGTTCACTCGTACTGGCGTAGAATTAAGCAAGTCTTCGGTATAATTATTATTGTCTTGTTTTCTGGCACTAGCACCAACAGCGTGTCTTCAAGGAAACGATCTAGCCACGTCTCCCGCTACCAACGTACTCTCTGGTACTAGGTACTATCCTGCGCGTCTTGTCCTTTTCTTGCAGGAATTCTTTCACTCACTATACAAGTGTTCACTAATATTTTGAAGTTCCGACTGCCAGATTTAAGGACAGGAAGGATATGGAGATTAGATGGCGGGAGAACTTTCGATTTGAATTTGAATGAAATGATTAACTAATTATTTCCCGAACATCAATCCTATCGTGACCATATTCTTGATTTGTTAATAAATTTGCTATTGTTCCATGAAGGAAGGCTATGAATAATAATTTCAGTTTCAAATTTTATGTCTTCTATTATTTTTAACTAGACATTGCATACAGGCCTTCGTAAAATACAGGGAGATACCGTGTTTTTTCACCGAATTACGTCAAAATGACAACATACTGCTTTATGGAGTGACATATTTTGAGCAATACTATCAGATTTTAATACTTCAGACTTGGGCACAGTGCAACGACAACTCAAGGCGAAACGTTCAATCAACACTTTTAGTAAGACGTTAAATTGTAGAAAAGTGTTATTAAAGCTTGAACAAACTGCGAAAAAGGATCATGCATGTGAGACCAAGCATCAAGAATAACTACTGGGTTTTCATCACGACAACATGCCTTTCCACAGGGCAATTTCAGTAAACAAGTTTTGGGTCTGTGAAAACGTCCTGTAGCTCCTCAGCCTCCTTATTCACCTGACTTGAGTCCTGTGACTTTTTGTTCTTCTCTAGACTTAAATTTCATCTAGAGAGACTTGAAAGTTATATTTAAGGAGACACTATTGAATTGGAATTTTATTAAATTAGTCTCAGTAATAAAGTAATAAAGTTTCTCCAACTATGTACTAAATAAATGTTATGTTATATAACCAATTCTTCCAAATTATTCCTAAAATTTCTTCCAGGTCCATTTTCCAGGATATGGTCTCGATGGACATGCTAGTGATGAAGATAATGAACTTCGCGCAGCGACTGGTGGATGCAGATCGCGCCTCTCTCTTCCTTGTGGATGCACGCAGCAAGGAGTTGTATGCGACCATCTTCGACGTCGGAATTGAGCGCGACGATAAGCCCATCGACGAGCAACACCTGGAGACTTGCAGCGGCAGCGACGCCCACACTTCGAGAGAAATTCGCTTCCCACTTGGCACTGGTATCGCTGGACAAGTTGCAATGACCGGGGAGGTGCTCAATATCAAGGACGCGTATGCTGACAGCAGGTTTAATAGGACTGTGGATCAAATCACTGGTAATTATTTTAATGCCTTGCACTAATATTTATGATAGTTATAGATCCGAAATGCACAACTTCCATCCCCTTGCATATTTTTTCAGCAACATTGTTTCTAGCAAATACGGGCACTAAAAATAATCATAACCATTTAAAGTGTAACCCAGTAAATAACCATTTAAAGAGTATCAGCTCCAATGGACTGATACTAATTAGGATGGTAGAAATTGCAGAATTATTAATTTTTCTAGGTGATTCACCAACAGAAATGCCTTTTCGAGAAAAACTTTTGTCATAAATTGTAGTATTCGCCCATCAACTCTTAAACTTATACATTTACCTTGTCTATAGCCTATCAAAGTACCTTTTGAAGGAGGTGTCTTGATCGCTAATAATTATAGGTAAATGTTCGCCTAAAGGCGGCTGCCCGAGGCGCGGAACTCGTCGAGCCTGCCTTATGACTCGTCAAGTCACGTATTATGGGAATGCGATGGCTCGGCGATTCGACTATTACAGAGCATTGCATAGAGTAGCGTTGTACCACTCCGTATAAGAATCGTCGACTTGTGCCTTGGCGAGCTGGCTTTCCAAGTCGATGGCTCGCCGAGTCCCGCACTATTGGAAGCCGTCTTTACGATGATTTTGCATATTTAATATAATCCATTATTCTAACATCTAATGATTCATTCTATTCGACACCATTCCAAGATTTTTACCTAAGCCTTTACCTTTACTAGTAAATTTATCTTTTCGATGACGGATTTTTAACTTCCCCCTAATCAACACCTGCAACTGCTGTGAACAGCAGCTCGTAGTTTGCTTTCTTAAAAAAACTGTCAACTTAGAAAAACGTGAAATATCAAAACCCTGCTCAAAACACTGCTGGTATAGGGAAATCTACATCCTCTCCCACAGTCATGCTAACCTGGTTGGTCTGGGAATGCTTGCAAGACCTCGTTGATCCTGCCAGATAGAGCAAAGTTCAAAGTGACACTTGTTTAAATATCTAGCCACGGAAGGAACATGAGGCTGTGGATCAAGTGTCCAGCAGAAGCGCTACAGTAATTTTTACGTGGCCTGAACCAGTGTTTGACAATCCAAGAAACATAATTATGGTACCTGGCGCAGTGACTCCATAGGGAAGACTCCAAGACCGAGCCGTACACAAGGAAATGAGCATGGAAAGTGTAAATATGAAAGAAACTACTTTTCAAAGTCTTGCCAGAGAAATACTGCATCTGCATCTGCATCTCAACAGATTGCATATAAGTGTTGAAATCCTTCCTGGGCACTTGAGATATCGCCTACATAAATTTGGTAAGTACATATGTACAATCCTGCAATGAAGAAAATGAGACAGATACTCACGTATTATCGGAGTAACACGAACTCGTTATGCAGTCGTGAGACTACTTGACCCCTGAGGCTTGCCATCAGCAGCCCAGACCTCCGTTAACGGACTGTTGGGCTATTAGAGCTTGTCTAAGGAACGGAACTTTTGATTAACCAAAGAATGTCTGAAATAAACGTGAAAGGACTCAGTGAGCCCAACAGCTTAAGTCTTCGGTACTAAAATACCACTTTCAATTATAGTATAAATACAATACCTATCTCAACCACCTACATTCTGTCAAACACAAACAAAACAGAGGATCAACACATGATACTGGAAAAGATTTCTCTTTTATCTACAAGCCAAAGGTATGAAAGAGAAAAAAATTTGATACGTGTAGAAATTGATATTGGATTGAATGGGGGACTTACAATTTTTATTTCATAATTTTGTAAAAACCTACCAGAAATGTGGTTTTACATTTAAAAAACCAACCGACTCGTGTTGCTAGAATGTTTTCAAAATGTTGTTAAAACGAGTTTATATTTTGTTTTTTGTTTGTTTTGTCATTTTGCGGAAACCAATGAAGAAATTAAATCGTTCTGTTTAGTTTTATTAACTGATTTATAACATGAATATGTAACCTGTAACCTCTATATCAGTTATTGCCTACCTAGGTACCTATATCTTGATTATACCTATCAAAACCACCGCTCTTAAAATATATGTTTCCTATTATTACATTCGTTCTCCCTCCACTGTTTCGATGAAGCTTGAACGACATGAATAGTAATAAGATATAGAGACCCTTTGTCTTGATAAGAAACATAGGAATTTAATTTCCACCTACTCTGAAACTTTGCTTTTACTACGGAAACAAGGTCCGTTATTGTTTAGGACCTCTAAATGTATTGCGAAAACTAAAAGCACAAATTCCTGCTGCATAGAATGTTATTTGGGGACCGAGACCTGTATGGCTTTGATGTTTATCCCTTTCAACCTCGAGGGTAATTAACCTGGATGCTGGATACTGGACCGGCATGTAGTATCAAGTAGCAAAATATAATAGGATCGGTTTATTTTTAAAACCGGGCTCTGATAAATCGAAAATGTTTGATTAGCAGCGTAGGTAGAATAACGAATAAAAATACAATTACTGATTTTTATTATTGGATTCGATAGTTAAAGTTGTAACGTATGATATTCCTCTAGCCTAAAATAAAAGAAAAGCAAAGTGGTTATTGTTTTGTTGTTTCTAATAAAAATGGTGGAAACTTCATTTTTATGATGCTATAAAATATTTCATCATTTCGTATTATGTTGTTTTGGTAATAAAAAGTTCATAATAACTAAGATTAGTACAATAAATGGCTTTTTTCGCACTAAATCATTTTTCCTATAAATAATATTAGGTATACCTCAGTACAGAATCCTATGTTTTTAAACAGGACACATCTCATCTGATTCGAGCTTAATTTTTATCTAATCTCTGTTTTTGCGGCCGATATATACAGTGAGTCAGTTTTTTTTTTGTAGCAGCACTTCACCAGTTTAAAGAAGACCTGTTTAAAGGCATAAAACTTCTCATAAACAGAATGTCTGTAAAATCTGAAAAAATTAATCAGTGGCGCAGATACAGGGTATATGACCCCTTTTTCGCTCAACAACTTCTACGTCCATGGGCTTACAAGACTTTGCTTATTAGCGCTGGATTCCCTGGAGTTTTCTCACAAAAAAATATACTCATGAATATTGGAAATTCCTCATAGTTTTTGAGTAAATTGAATCTAAACTTCCTCATACCATGAATGGACTTATTATTGCGGTACCTATGATGAAGTTTAGAATAAAAAATATGGTAAATTTCCTATGTTCATAAGTACACTTTTTTTGTAAGAAAAATCTTGGGGAATCCAATTAACGCTAATAAGCAAGGTCTTGTGAGACCATGGGCGTAGAAGTTGTTGATCGAAAAACGAGTAATATACCCTGTATCTGATGCGCTACCGATAAATGTTTTCACCCGTCTTTTTCTTCGTTTGTGTACTCTTAAAATATTGACAAATGTCCAAGTTGTGCGGTGAAAACTGAAAAAAAAAATTTTTTTCAACTCCCTGTATCTTTTTTTCTAAGCTTTTCCCGACATATGTTTATGGGAACTTTTATGTCTTAAAACAGGTCTTTTATAATTATTGGTAAAGCCCTGCTACAAAAACTGACTCACCCTGTATAGTAATAAAAAAATGTTCATATTGACAGGTAATCTCAAATGAAGGTTTTATTACTTCTTGTAGGGAAACCAGTTCATTTTTTGGTCCAAAGAAGTAAAATTACCAATAAGTTTTTTTTATTTTTTTAATCGGTTCTGAATTCTCATCAAAAAACTTCTGGTGTGTCATCGCCATATGTGACGTCATACTAATCGTCCGAATTAAGATTTTTCATTTCACCAGAAAATGTCAAACAGTTAAATTTCAAGGTGTGAACTAGCGTAAAATTAATAAAGGAATCATTCAAAAATGAATTGAACGGTTTAAGTCAGTTTGGCAGCCACTGACAACTTCATAAAATTAATTCACGTAATGACATTCTATCCTCTGTGTTGTGCATCTAATTCTCATTCAAAACCAATGTTGACGTAATTTATTTATGCGGGATGGAGTGTTTAGACAAACTTGACGGTTTCTATGAGAACCGCGTATATGAAACAAAATAAATCGAACTATCAGGAGGATGTGTATCCTTAATCGATGCATATGACTTTTTTAATTTAATCGTACTTTATTGTTAAATTTGAATTATAAAGTCCCGATTGGCGAAATGTTCCAAATGTGATGGCGCTAAGGTCAAGTTAAAGTCAAAAATAAAGTCAAGGCCATGTCTGTATTTTTTTTTATTCTAAAAATTCTCTATAATCGGTTGCAAAAATTCACTGGATCAACCCCCCCCCTCAAATTTTTTGGTTAACATGAGATGATAATTGAAAAAACTTAACCAAACCTTATAGAATTTTTTGTGGCGCTTTGCGCTAGATAGAGAATCTTTTGACACAAGGTTGAATCTTAGATGACTGTAGATTATAAAGGGGGTCAACCAATGAAAAAAGTGCTAAATGGCTGTGTTCAACAAAATCTCGTTTCAAAGGGTTATTGATTTCTTGAGCATTTTTGTATCTATCTTTTAGCAAATCAATAAGATTTTACAGCCTGAACATTTCGGAGAAAACCTTATCTCAAATAGCAATATTCTTTTTTTAATAAACAATCCATAAGTATATCATTGATCAAAGAACAAGTTTTTTTGTTTATTTTTACAGGCTATCACACCCAAACCATCCTCTGCATGCCGATATTTATCCGGGGATCCGTGATCGGTGTAGTCCAAATGGTGAATAAACACTCCGGCTACTTTACGAAGGAAGACGAGGAGGCATTCGAGATGTTCGCCGTTTACTGCGGCCTCGCCCTCCACCATGCCAAACTATATGACAAGATCCGGAAGTCGGAGCAAAAGTATAAGGTTTCATTGGAAGTCCTCAGCTACCACAACAGTTGTTCTGGTGAAGAATTCCAGGAAGCGATGAAGGAAGGAATACCGCAAAATCTGATAGGAGTGGACGACTACTATTTCAATCCTTTTGTTCTGCAGGATTTTGAGAAAGCTAAATACGCGATGTATATGTTCATAGATTTATTCGGCTTGACTGGCTTTGATAAGACTGCCTTGATCAAGTTTATTCTTACCGTGAAGAAGAATTACAGAAGAGTGCCCTATCATAACTGGACACATGGTTTTTCTGTAGCTAACTCTATGTACAGTCTTCTTAAGAGGTCCAAAGGATTGTTCAGAACTAATGAGGTGAGTTCTTTATTTATATACACAAGAAGTTCCATATTAATTCTAACTTACATATTTTGACTATATTTTGGATTAATCGATCTTGCCTTCTAATATTTATACTTAGTAACTAGTTGTTGACGTACCTACAAATAGTTTAGTTGGTTAACTCAAGACAATTTCATCAAAACCTAATCTTTTATGAAAAATACACTTTTTGTGATCTCCAAGATAATATCAATAATGAATGAGTTTTAAAATGACCGAGAATAAAATGTAGAATAATGCGGAAGCTGATTATTTGGATTATTTGGTTGGGAAACGACCCTAGCTGCAAAATTTGACATTAGTTGCTTTTTTCATAGCTCTAGGGGCATCTATCCGTTCTCTTTCTACAGATTCATCCTCGAGCTTGTTCTGTGGGCTCCTAGGATTAGTCGAAGATGACGTTGAGCCTACTCAATGTCGTTTTTTTAACGGTGCCATATGCTACGCACCCATAGTCTAGCTTTGACCTTACCAGGTTATACGGTAGATTGTCAGGAGAACAGATTCTGACGCGCCCCACTGCTGACTTGATAGTGTTCTAAGTGTTACTATTCTTTGTAAACAGTAATTTCTAAGTTTATTTATATGAGGTAGCCAGTGTAGTTTGGATCTAATATTCCTAAAAACGTATGCTGTTTTACCTCTGCCATAGTGTTGTTCATTATTTTTAATTCTTGGGTGACATGGTTTCTTCTTCTCGAGAAAACCATGAACTTGGTTTTTTTTTCAGGGAATAATCTAAATCCAGAGTGATCTGCTCACCTTTGTACGTTATCTATGGTTTCTTGCAGAAGTTGTGACATAGAGTTTGTATTCGAACCTCCGCAGTAGATGATGTTGTCGATGTAAAATAAGACGTTACCTCGCAGGTTACATCCATTTTGTTTTCATTACAAAGGATAGACTTTGGTAGTTAAAAGAATTTTAATTAGAGATTACAAGTGATAAAAAGTTACATTAGTCAAGATTAAAAGTCAAAACACAATACATCCAATCTACAAATCAGAGAAAATTAGGTTTAATCAAATAACAATTACAACGGATTTATAACACCTTAAATAAGTGATGTTCTGATGTATCGTTAATTGATGGATTAAAATGTTAATGTTAAACTCTCAATCTAAATCAAGATTTAACTATCGCACATTAATCGTGTAGAATTATTTTGTGATCTCACTGTTCCAGCAAGGGAATGAATGTTCAAGAAATAGACGATAATGGCTGCTGCGGTAACGTCACAAGTTCAATCTATTGCCTTAATGTGCTTGGTAAAATAGGATTTAAGCACCGATGGGAAGACTGCAGTAATTCTTGGACATTTTATCTACGGCGGTTTCGAGTCTCAGCACGACTATTTAACAATAACTTTTTCAATCTTCAATCGTTACAAAATGAAATTTTTGACACTGCAAGACTAGCATTATTTATTTGATTTTTTTTTGATCAAGTTGATTTTTTATCGCGTTGAATATCCAAATATTGATGAAGCACCCAAAATTTAATTTTTTGGCAGAATTGTCTCTGCTGCAGCTTTCCGCCACAGTGTTTTACCGCTAACCAGAATGACTTTTCACAGCTAGCTAAAAAAAAACTACCATTGTTAGTAGGTTGATGTAATAATTTAGCATCCAATTTTTAACATAATATCTAAACACGCAAAGTTGCAGTGTAGACACTAAACTCATATCATCTTTGTAATAAATCAGCCGGTGGTGTATAAAGTAACAAATTGCTCTGACACAGTACACCTTGCTACATTAAAGCGGAAGATAATTTGTATCGAGCTACCACCCGGCATATAAAAGTTTCCTGTGAATAATTCGAAAAATCTGCGCCTCGGCGAGAATGTAGATAATTTACAGAACATGAAATGATTCCCTTTCTGATGCAAATTACCCACGGGTCGTTGGACTCATACCGAAACCCAATTTCTCCTCTTCAACAAAGTTTTATTATTCCGAAACAGTTCCTGGTTCCTGCTGGATTGTGAATGTTGTATCATTTTCATGTACCGACATCTGTTGTATTATTTAAATTATTAAAACAGCCGGTTCACTTTTAGAGGGTGACTTTCTCGATGGTGAATATTTTTGCATGCTGATTTCGTTAATCTTTTTTAACATTGCTGTTGTTCGCTTCGAGGCGAAGTATTGTAGCAATTATTGGTTGAAAATATTATATTGAGGGAACATACGCATTCATCACAATCTGTTACAAAGATTGGCAGTATCTGTCAAACTTGTTAATGAATGTTTACTACAGAAAAATTTTATCAAATACACTAGCCATAGAATTGACACTCTTATTTATTGCACGCTCTATTGAAATTATTGCTTCATATTTTTGGATTTCTGTCAAGAAAGACCTTCAAATAAGAAGTGTGTATTCAAACTCTACAATTTTCTTGTTACTTAGAAGGAAAATCAATTGTAAAAGATAAGATAAAAACCTATACTGTCATCCACTCTAAAATTAACAGGATTGCATTTTAAATGCTCAATTTGTAATTTAGTTTAATCTAAATGGTAGTGTCTAGAGGACTGAGCTTGATTACAACACCTTGTAACAAATTAATAACGACTCTGGATTTTGTATGTTGCTATTCTTATCGGAGTATTTACGATGTGTTGGAAAGTGAAACTGAACGTTTTACGTGGCTGGAACGGTCGAAAAGAACTACAAGCGAGCTAAATTGGACTTTGGTGGATTTAAAGAATATTTATTTAACTTCAAAAATGATTTAGTATTCCAAAATTTAATAACCTATCGCCATAAGTAGATTTCATTCATTTTTATTCATATTTTAAACTTAAATAAACAATCAAATAAACTTGAAAATTTCTACTATGAGTAAATAGTATTAAACTTCGTGATATCCCTGCGATATCACAAGAAATATTGATTGACATTAATGTTTTATTTTTCTAAATTGTAATGATCTTTTCTTTTCCAGTGCTTGGCCCTTTTCATTGGTGCACTATGTCATGATCTCGATCATCGCGGAAAGAACAATAAATTTATGTTAGAAACAGAATCACCATTAGCATCAATCTATTCGACGTCTACTATGGAACATCACCACTTTAATCAAACAGTCACTATCCTGCAACAAGTACGTAAAGCAATACATTACAAAACATAAATCGATAACTCATTTACTAGTATTATGTTGACTTAAATGCTTCCAGTATAAATCTATTCCTAAATTTCTCTATTTATGTAAATTTTCAGGAGGGCCATAACATTTTCGGGAAGCTATCAAGTACAGATTATAAGCAAGTACTTGGATTGCTGAAACACTGCATCCTGGCAACGGACCTGGCGCTCTTTTTCCCCTACAGGACTCGTCTAGCACAGTTAGTACGTGATCAACAATTCTCCTGGAACAACCAAGAGCACAGGAATCTAATCCAGGCCATCTCGATGACCGGCAGTGACCTAAGCGCGTCAGCGAAGCCCTGGGATGTACAAGTTGAGACAGTGAAGGTAGGAATTTTAAGGACTCTCTCATCCTTTAATCTTGGAAACTTTCCTTCATTTACTTTATTAAAGTTATAAATACATGTAGGTGTAGAGTTGTTATTGTTTTTATTTTGATTAGGTACATATTTTTCTTTAAAGTCCGTCGGTAGACTAACCTGTTGTTGTTGACATCCTACTACTCTCGAAAAAAATTATTGACTAATTTTTTATAATTTTTGGTACTTTTCTCATTTCTATATTCAACCTCCTACCCCATAGTTTATGCCGTAGCCGTCTCCATAGTGTTTAAGAGTGCTCATGGACACATTTGTTATAAAGGGTGGTATTCATTTAAAAAGTTATGCTCTGTTTTTACAGTTTAGGTATTTACATCTTTTTGAATATCCAGATTTGGAAGTAAAATATTATGTAATAATATACAGGATGTCCTTTTTAAAATGAAAAAGTTGTATGCTGTACAGCGATATTAGGCCACCATGTATTACTGAAAATAATTTTAGGCTATAGGTCTCTTCAAACCATACAACTTTTGTCTCACATCTTTTTTTCTATCTCCAACGGGCGAGTCGCTAGGATAGAACAACGCACTAATGTAGCACCCTGTATGCGGTTTTAGTAATTTCCTATTTATATGGAAATTTTCTGTCAGCGTTAAAAATGAATAGAAAATTAACCGGAATAATACTTAGGTACATAATAGAAAACTCAGTAAATGAGGGTATAATAGAAAATGCAATACGTGTTGATTTTACATAAAATATCCAACTAAGGAAAACTCATTTCCTAATTCAAAATGAATTTTAGAAGATACTTGAAATTCATCCCCCCTACATTGATATAATTTACTAGAATATCTAGGTACTACTACCACATCTCCTTCAATTTTAAACTTCTCTACATTCATCAGTCCTTTCCTAATTACATGTCTTCTATTATATTTTATTATATTATGTATACATTATTATGTATTCATTCGCCAAGCTACCCTTGCAAATATTAATTTTAAATTATTCAAACAGTTAGGTAGGTATTATAAAGCCACACCTTCTTCTTTTTAGGTGATATTTGAAGAATTCTACCAGCAAGGTGATGCTGAGCGACAGGCTGGACTGCAACCACTGCCAATGATGGACAGGAGGCAGCCAGAACAACGCGCTGCATCCCAAGTGGGGTTCCTGACCGGCATCTGCGTGCCCTGTTACTCATTACTGGAGACCCTCATCCCCGAGACCAAACCACTTCTGGATATGTGCAAGCAGAACCTGGATCGTTGGCGCCGCATTGATGAGGAGATTCACGACCGCGGACCTGCTCTCATCGATGGTATTTTAGGAGAATTGGGAGAGACTGGAGAAGTTGATTAATAAATAAGCAGGGTATGGGTGAGGCAATTAGAACTGTGCGAGTTCAACAAAAATACTGTCGATGGACGCAGGTAGAAAACAGAAAATTATTAGGTACTAAAATGGATTTGTGTAAGAAAATTGAATTTAGTGAGAGGTAATCCCGCAGTGACCATTTTTCCGTCGTAGTAGTAACAAAGTATTATAGTAAGTGTAAAATAAGGTTACACAGTGTTTTATTTTTAACGTTCAAACCACAGTCTCTCTCTCAATTATTTTTCTTAATGCAGCCAGCAAACCACTGGTGGCTTGAAATGAATCTAATCGTTAATTAAATTATTTTTTCTGTAATGCATATCTAATTTCTTGCATTATCATAAGCATTATGCTAGTAACGCATTTTCTACAGATCATCTATACCTATACCGTGTGTCCCCGGATAGGTGAAACGACTCTTATAAAAGACAAAATTTTTTTGATTTTAATTTAAATTTTTTGGGGTTCAGCCCTGCTTGGCTAAAGAATAATTTCTAACAAAATTTTAGTTTTGAAAAATCAAGCATGCCTTGGAAATTTCCAAGAAACCGGTTTTTCTGTTGAGTAAAGTGCCTTTTATGTGGCAAAAACGACAAAATGTTATTTGAAAAAGTTGTCCAGAATCAACATTTAGGTCCGTATACCAAATTTCAAAATCATAGGCCAACTTTAATTTTTTTAATTTATTTTTATGTTTTATTTCACATATCAAAGAATTTCATTTTGTAACAATGACTGCCATGGAAAAACCAAATTGTACCCATAGCAATAGCAATGTGTCAATATCAGTCTTTGTTACAAATGAAATTCTTTGATTTGTGAAATAAACATAAAAATAAATGTAAAAGATCAAAGTTGGCCTATGATTTTGAAATTTGGTATACGGACCTAAATGTTGATTCTGAACAACTTTTTCAAATAACTTGTCGTTTTTGCCACATAAAAGGCACTCTACTCAACAGAAAAACCAGTTTCTTGGAAATTTCCAAGGCATGCTTGATTTTTCAAAACTAAAATTTTGTTAGAAATTATTCTTTAGCCAAGCAGGGCTGAACCCAAAAAAATTAAAATTAAAATCAAAAAAATTTTGTCTTTTATAAGAGTCGTTTCACCTATTCGGGGACACACGGTATAATATGCTATTCGTTAATTCTGAAAAAAATACAAAATTTTTAAATTCCCAATTTTTTAAAGAAAATACCTATATCTTGGAATGTTTTGTCTATTTCTGCTTCATATTCATTACTTAGGATGATTTTACTTGGGGTGATAAAAAAGCCAGTTTTCTGTTTTTTCAGTGGTAACTTTTTTCCTAGTCAACCTATTTTCAAAATAATGCGCTGTCTTCAATTGAAACATCAAAGAAGACTTCCAAGGATTGTACCTGGTAAAAAACAAAAATTCAGGACGAGAGTGCATCAAAAGTAATCCGTATCTAAAACACTCTCGATATTTAATGCACTTAATAAATTTATAAAAATCAGATTTCCTTTAAACAGATATGTTCATCCTTAACATGTCAAGAACCTTCTCGCTTGTGAAGAATGAAAATTTGTCGGTATGGGAACTAAATTTGGCTGTTGTCAGAGAAAATTTTCTTCACCTAAATATGCATGTACCTAGGATATAAAATAATTGAAAAAATAATTAAAAATTTTGTTTTCCTCTTCATGTGGTTGATTGAATTTTTGGTTTTTAGGTTTATCCTTTAGTCAAATTCGTCTTCAGACCACATCCTAGGGCAATGTCGCATTCTAAAACATCAGAAATCTTGTTTGAGGTTTTTGTTGTCTTTTAAAGTCATTGCAGTTTGAGCAATTTTAATAAATTCGATTTAAATTGCATTCAAAGTAGGTATTTGATTACAAAATTTCGCTCAATTTGTTTCCTGGTTTGTGTATTTAGCAGAAATAATAATTATCTCGTATTAGGAACTTACTCCGGCAATTAGTATGGGTTTTTGGAAAGGGCTAATTTTTATGCATTCCGGAAACTCAATTTCCCTCCACCTTCAAATTTACCTATATTTTTATAAATAATTTTTTTCTATAATTACTTGAGAGCTAAAATTTTGATTTTTTGACACGTTAATTATGATTCTGCAATGAATTGTTTACTATTTTTCGCTGGCCGAATTTGGTTAATTCTATCTTAAATTCAGCACCCTTGATTTGAAGCTTTACTATTTTCACTTCTTTCAAATTATAAAATTTATTTGTGATTTTTTTTCATTTATTTTATTTTACATAGCAAAAAAGGGTTTTGCACACCAAATTGTGCACTTTCATCCTTTTTATGATTTTTGTACCTAAAGAGTGAAAGTATGTGCTGTATTCTCATCAATGCTCTTTTTTTTTAACGAATTCTTATAAAAATTCTTTAACGCAATGTTGAGATTTAATACCCGAAAACATTGACATCTCATTAGCTTTCCAAAAAAGTTTTCAAATCGATTCAAAAGTAATTGAGGGAGGTAAAGGATGTGCATGAATTTTGAAAATGGATTCTTTTGAACAAGTCCTTTTGTCCGTTAAAATAAGTACCTCATTTAAGGTTTCTTAAGGACTAGTTTAGTATCAACATATCATCTTGTGTTATTTAATTATACCTACAAAATCAGGGAAATTCATGTATTGTCTCTTGCGTATAATTTTGCTCCTAACTTTTTATAATAAATACTTACATACTATAGTTTGTTGTCCAAGTCAACGTTTATGGGATAATATATTATAAAACATATTGTGACATACACCATGAACAGTGAACACTGACCTTACCTATAATAGTTGTGTTAAATTTGGAGCAGAAAATACCTACAAGACCTTAAATAAATTTACATAAAGAATAAATTAAACTATTTCTTTCGTAATTGAAATTTTCGTTTAATTAGATTGCGCTATTATGCAATTTTAATTTAATAAAGTACCTAGCTACTGATAGAAGCAAATCATGTACAGAAAAGAAAGAAAAAAACGTACAGAATTCAAAAGTGTTTCAGTGTATTGTACTCGTATATTATTTAATACTAAGGATAATCTACTACTATAGAAGATATAGAAGAATTTATTTGATTTTTATTTATTAAACCTGCTTCTTAATTGTTGAATGTTCGTCTTCTTGGTTTTAGGTTTTATGTTCTTTACTTTTATCAAGAACCTAAAACCGACAATGAAGAGAATTTCTATACGTAATATAAAAATCTCATTTTTAAGTTGAATCTCTCGCTCTAAATTTTCATACCTACTTCTCGTGTATTTTTTTATACAGGGTTAGATGAAAGTATTATATTAAATAACTTTACTTCAAGGGATTGCCGATTTATTATAATCAAATAAATAGAAATTTTGCAATACATATTCAAATATTATTAAACTCTTTAAGTTGATTTAAGTTTTTCTGCATCATATTAAATTTTTTTTCTGCACTTCGATATCTAATGCTTATATTTTTAAGGAAACTTGCTTTTTTTACTAACACAAAGAAGTGTTTTTTTTAAGAAGAAACTTTTTAATTGATTTTAGGAATCTTTGAATTACTGAGGGGCTGTGAATTAGTGATCTTTCGTGAGATGTTCATTAGACAGATAAGAGATACATGCATGGACGAGAGGCTGGGAATTTTATTAATTAGCTCAATCCCTTGTTCTTGTGATCGGATATTTTTCATAGAAATTCGTTTAATGTTATTTTCTTTGAATTCAAAATATCTAAGATTTTTTGAAGTAGGTTCTGAAGAGTTAGTAAATAATTTTTACCCGCTATTACTGGCTGTACTCTGTATCTTAGAGACCTCATTTCTGATATATCTTCGTAAATATCGGTACTTCCTTAAACCGGTTGTAGGAAAGAATAATAAGTATACTCTATGATACCTGCTTTCACCAGATAACGTTCCATTAAGACGATTTTTGTGGATATAAGTGTGGAAATGGATGATGCGTGTGTAAAGAAACACTCGATAATACTTCAAATGTCCTCCAGATTGTGTGAACTTTCCTGCTGTTGCCTTCTCCAGCTATTTTCTCTTGTTGTGTAGCTCTTATAAAATGTGAAGTTAAAGTTCTTGAAACCTGAGTAAACTTTAGAGTAGAAATATTATCCCTTCAGTTTTTTACACGTCTAGAGAGATATTTCATGAAGTATGACAAATTTAGAATGACATTATTTATGTTATGAAGTTGAAATTCACACTATATCTACACTTACACTATTGTAGTCAAAAAAACCAACAACTAATACCTAGATAAGTTTGTTGTCCATTTTTAAATTTTACTAATATTATACCTACCCACTAAATCTACATAAACTAAAGGCCTCCTCAAACCGACGCGGTATGCGGTAGCGGTAGCGGTACAGCGGTACATGTTTCTACAGCGGCAAATATAAGTGTTCAAACCAATGGCGATATACCGTGCACGTGCTGCGGTATTGCAGCGATACAAGTTTGTATCGCTGCAGGCACAGTTGACCGCGCGCTCGTACCGCACTTGAACGGCGTAAAAATAAAATGTCTGCAACAAGTGGAATTTAACTGTTGATTTAAATGGTAAAACCGCATGTAGTGTTATATGACATGAAGCATCCTGATTACAATTACAATAAATAATAAAATTTAAATTTCATCGAAGCAAACTTGTCATGTTGAAGTATACAGGGTGTTTTGTAATTGAATATCAATATTTAAGGGGGTGATTTTTGGGTCAATCTTAAGAAGAAAACTTCATAAGAACGTTTGTCCTAAGTCTTAAATAGTCTTAAAAGTCTTAAATTTTTTCATGTACCACATTTCGTTTTATCTCCACTAGTCACATCTTGCAGAATTTTACCTGCATGTTTTTATATTTTTTTATTGTCATTTTAACGATGATCTTGTGACCATGTAGAGAAATAGATTTATTTTTTTAAGCGAAAACCGTGCATCGGACTAAAAAAAAAGTAATCAAAGTTGCTTGGAAATGAATGGGGATTCCAAAAATTATTTCTATTTGAACAGAAATCAGTGGCGTACCATCAATGTCTGCTAAAATATGCTGGTAAAATTCTGCACGATCGTGCAAACTGCAAATCGTCACTAATGGAAATAAAATGAAACGTAGTACATGAAAAAATGCCCCTTGATGCGTAATATCTGTATTCGAAATTTCATTAAAATATCCGGGATTACAGATATTACGAAAAAATGATTTATTTTAATAAAACTTTACCACCCGGTATCTCAAAAGTTAAGACTTTTAGGACATGTTATTATGAAGTTTTCTTCTTCAAATGGGCCCAACAATCACCCCCTTAAATATTGACATTCAATTACATAACACCCTGTATATAAAACCTTTTTTCATCTAGCAGGAGCTGTGGAATTAGCGTGTAAAACTCTCCTTTTGTTTTTCTCTTCATGTTAATGTTATGAATCCATTTCCTAGTTTTTCTTCTGCTAAAAGTCGGTAAACCAAATAATATAGAATTGAAGTTTTAGTTTGTTTTTTTCATGTCATCTTCCATTGCTGCTAGCACTAGTAAAAAAATTCTTCCTCGTCCGAAGAAGAGTAGGTACAAATCTTCCATTTTGATTTTTGATTAATTTTCCACTACACATTAAAACACACGTGCTTATTAAATGTCACATCTTTTAGTTGTATCTTTTTAGTTTACCGCGTCGCGATACTCGCGTCGGTTTGAACAAAATGGCGGTATACCGTTACCGCAGTGTATCGCCACCGCTACCGCTACCGCATACCGCGCCGGTTTGAGGAGGCCTTAAGTAGGTACGAGATAATAAACGGGAAAAATAGGTTTAAATGTATTGAATTTTTAGCTATTATGCTTTTATTCTCAAAACGGGAAAATTTTCTTTTTTAATCTTTTTTGTGATGCTTAGTTAAATTTTGGCTACACTGCAATACTCGTAATTACCAACAATAAATAATAATGGGTCCAAAAATTAATATCACGTATTTCGTAGATGATTATGATATAATACTATTGCCCGTATTCACAAACGATAATTTCCTAAATAATTACGTAATTAATTAAATGAGTGAGATGGAGATATGCAGTTTTTTGGCAATAGAATGAGATGGAGATAACTGATTACGTAATTATTTGGTAATTATCGTTTGTGAATACGGGCATATGTGTAATAAGAGTTGACTTTTACGACAGGTTTAAAAATTATTTTAAAGAGTACGGGAGTTGTTCATTTTTTTCATAAAAGTAACAAAACGCAGTTTTGTGATTTCGGATTAGTTAGTCCGTATATACAGGTGGCCCATGTGAACCGACGCCGCGTGTTGTGACTGAATTGTCGACATTTTAAAACAAAACAAAAAAAAGTAACATGATACTTTAACAGTACCTATCTAAGATACAAGATACTAGATACTCGATACTTTCTAACAAGTATCTTCTTAAGATACATTTAAGAAGTTCAACATACTAATAATACTAATACTAAGTATTAAAAGTATCTTAGATGCTTCTTAAACTATCTAAGAAACTCCCAAAACTATCTAAGATACTAAAAGTATCTAAGATACTTTACAAAAACCATCTTATAGTTACTAAATGCTTTTATTAAAAGAGACCAAAATATATACAGTGTGACCCATTTGTTCTTGAAACACCCTGTAGAATCTTAATTTATGGTGTGATTTTAAAGAAATTTCTTTTAAACCATAGAGCTTGATAAACTATATTTTGGGAGCAAAAAGCGTCTCATTCCTACAAAATCCAAGGCCTACTAGATCAGTGTTTACTTGTAAAATCTCAAAAATTCATATTAGCGATTTTTTTAGAAAAAAACTGTGCACGCTACTGGATTCACCAGCCCTCAAAACGGTACTGTACTAAATTTTATTGGAAATGTCAGAGTAATAAGGATCTTGCAGTTATTTTAGAAATTCATAATAGAACTCCGAATTTTCATTAATTTATTCGAAAAGGTCAAGAGAGACGAAATAGAAATTGAACATCTAGTTGGTGATAATGTAGGTACTTTAATTTTTTAATTATAATTTTTTATTTATTAATTTATTTTTTTTTTATTTTTTTTTAATTTTTTTTATTTTTATTTTTACTTTTTTTTTTACTTTTTTTTAATTTTAATTTTTACTTATGATAGCTTTTGTCCTTTTTCAAATTAATTTATGAAAATTCGGAGTATTATTATGAATTTTTAAAATAACTACAAGATCCTTTTTACTCTGACATTTCCAATAAAATTTGGTACAGTACCGTTTTGAGGGCTGGTGAATCCCGTGGCGTGCCCAATTTTTTTCTAAAAAAATCGCTAATATGAATTTTTGAGATTTTACAAGTAAACACTGATCTAGTAGGCCCTGGATATTGTAGGAATGAGACGCTTTTTGCTCCCAAAATATAGCTTATCAAGCTCTATGGTTTAAAAGATTTTTTTTTTAAATCGCACCATAAATTATGATTCTACAGGGTGTTTCAAGAACAAATGGGTCACACTGTAGATAGGTACTTACTTAAAAAATACCTAGAAATAATACTAATATTTCCTGATGACAGATGACGCTTATATCAAAAGCTATTTAATTTATCTTGCCTTGGGGTTGGGGGCAAAATATCTGATTTTATGTAATGAAGGGTTATTCTGATTTTAAACTAAAATAAATTTTGAACATTCAGATGGTAGGTTTTCACAAAGTATCTTAGATACAAGTTACAAGATATTATCTTGAATCTTGGATACCGAAAAAATTAAAATTGTGAAATTTAAAATATAAAATTTGCGAGTTTGGAGCAAGTTTGCCATAGATGCAATTAAATAAAATATATCAACGTACATGCTAATGTCTTACAATAATTTTTAAACTGTTTTAAAGTGTTCAACATCTATGCAATCAAAATTTTGTACTAGTTATTGGAAATTCAATAAAATGTGAAATACCTACAAAGATATAACAAAATTTTCACTTCAATTAATTATAATTTAAAAATTAAATGTGCTAAGCTTACTAGTTTTCTAAGCGACTTTTTTCCAGTCCCAGCAGGCTATATACGAGTCAAATTTTGGTTTCACTTTTCCTAAATTTCAATGAATTATAAAGAGTCATTATTGCATACATATCAAAAATTCTTAAACAGTACCTAAGAGCTTTTAACCCAAATAAAACTTTGAAAATAAATATTTCGTTCTGTTTTCACCAAACAGAACATGAGAATTTTTTGTATTTTGTAACTTTTTTAATATACATATTTATAGGTATATCCTTATGTATCATCATCTAGTCCTAGATAAGGTAGAATAAAATGTAAATACATACATAAGAAAAAATCTTTGTTTGTGTATATTATGTACATGTATCTCAAAAAATGTGAATGTATAATATTATTTTATTTACAAGTAGGTAATAAACCAAAAACTTATAAGAATCTCTTTTTTATGAACTTAATACTATTTCATTTATATAACCTGTAGATTAGTACCTACCCGCATAATCATTTAGGTACCTTTAAGTTTGGCCTTCATCGGTGCCATATTTTGACTATCTGCGAGGTTAAAATCGGAAGGCTAAACCGAATTATTATTTTATGGAATATAAGTAATTCCTATTTTTCAGTTTCAATTTGCAACACTATACCTACATTTTTTTTAAACCGAGATATAATTATTTTTATTGATAATATTAATAATAATAGTTTATTGCCCAACAGTATAAACCAACAAAGGACATTCTTCATTCATATTAACAGATTTTTGCTAAAATTTAAAGGTTATTTGCCAAAATTTTCATATTTCAGTTACGCCTACTTTCAGAGATACCTACTTATACTAAATTGCATCCTGATCACCCTGTATATTATATTCATGTTATCAATCAGAGCCGTTGCTACTTAAAAAACATGATAATAGATTTAAGAAAAGATATTCCAGCAAAGAACGTTCGCCTGGCTGTTTAAATATTTTAAAAATAATTCAGCAATAACTGTCTGAAAATAAATAATAATTAATTTTAATAGTATCGAATTTATACTATTTTATCCTAATTCTTTTAGTGTGTTGTCTAAGTGTGTTTTTAAGATGTCAGAAGAAAAAGTTTCACCAAACAGTACAGGTGGGTAATTTTATTCTTTGATTGGTATAATAACATCACCATTTATTTAAAAAAATAACCAATATTACATCTTTTAGATACACTTAAAGCTCCATCCCCTAGTTTTTCGGAAAGCTCTACAATATCCGCTGATGGTAATATTTAAAATCTGTTGTGTTTCTTTTTTTTAATGTACACTTTCATTCAGGTCTTCAAACAAATATGAAAGATGATAGGCTCTCCGTGGATTCCAATTCTAAAATAATAAATGCAGGTATATTTTTCACATAATTCACAGTTTAAAATGGTTGTTTTCCTGTATGAAACAAAATTTTAGATTCTACAGATTTGCCTACAAAAACATCACCATCTGTTCCCTCTTCTAGAAAAACAGATATTGGTAGGTTGTATTTCAAATACAGTGACATCCGAAAAATATACACCAAATTATTTTTTTTGTTAGTAAGATTAAATTAAAAAAAAAAAATTGCGCAGAAAGTTTGTGATGCTCTAAAACTTATTTTACACATACTTGTTTTAAGTTACGATGTGTAGTATACAGGTTAGGACTAAATATGTGAAAATTTTATAAAAGTAAAGTAACCTTGTTTGTGCAGATATTAAAAAAAATATTAAAAAAAATTATAAGAAAAGCTTGTTTCGAATTAAAATTTAAAGTTAGATACGCATTTGTGACCTAGTTTGATTTTTTTTAATGTAAAGTAAAATGTTTAATTAAGATTTACCAAGATTTAATTTAACAAAAATTTTAACTTACTTAAATTATTGAAATAACAAATAACAAATAACTCAAGCATTTTTGAAAAAAAAATTATAATAATTCATGTCAAAAATCTACAAAAATTTATATCTGACTTTAAATTTTAATTCTAAACCACTTTTCACATTTTTTACTATCTTCACAAACAAGGGTACTTTACTCTTATAATTTTTACATTTTTTGGCCTCTGTATGCTATTTTACATCGTAACTTGAAACAAGTTTGTGTCAAATGAGTTTTAGAGAATCCACAAACTTTCTGCGCAATTTATTTATTTATTTTAATCATACTAATAAAAAAATTCCTATGTTCAAAAATTGTGAATAATTATATTTACATAAGGTAAGGTGGTGGGGTAAGTGTGTAGCAATATTTTAAAAGTTCAGATTTAAACCATTTTTTTAAACAAATTACGAAAGTTGAAGATTTCAAACTTTAGCATAATATACTTACGGGTATTGTGTATAAATATTCACAACTAAGTTTTATTATGAACAATTTTTCGGATTTATTCATATATTATTATTTTTTTTCGCCCATAGTACACACTTCCCTCGTGTAACGGGGAAAGTGTGTATGCGAGCCAAATTTAATACACATATATAGGTCTGGGCGACAAAGTCTGGGGCAAGTGTGTAAAACTGTGATATTATATTTTTCGAATGCTGCAAGGATTTTTTTATTCACTTATCAGTAACTTTTCAAGTTACAAACTTTTTAACAAAAAATAAAATTCTTTTAAAAACTAGAAGTAACAAAAAATATGTTTCATACAACATCTTAAAGGCTATTAACTTAAAAAAACAATTATGATTATTCTTATATTATTACTGAACATTATAATTTGTGAAAGAAAGTCCAAATCGATGCAAACCCCTTTTACTAACAACTGGCTTTGGAAGAACCATAATAATTTCTTGAGTTCCAATGAAAGAACATTCCTTAGGATCAGCCCAGATGAACGAATTTGTAGCAGTTGGGTCTAACGTATGGACTTTTCGTAAAAATTTTACTTCCACTTCTTCATCTTCTTTTTTTATCGATAAAACTTGACCAATATAATGTTTTCTTGATTTTTTACCCATGAATACCACCAATACCCAATCATCAACATCTACATCTGAATGTTCTTTGTTTAGTTAATCCATAAATCCATAAATGTATCTAATTCTTCCTGATCTCTAAATTCTTCTTCAATATCATCATCACTCTTATCTGTACCTACAAATTACTTCTTCATCTGATGATGTTTCTCTTTCGATTACTATCTTAGAGATTTTACTTTTTTTCAATGGCTTCTTAATCTCCTTTTCTTGTAAGCGTTTCAGTACCTCTGGAGGTGTTATAATTTCGGCTCCCCCCGCAATCTTTCTTCTGGGTTTTTTCTCTTCCATCCCTTTGTGTTGTTTCACCATTTCTAAAAGCAGCTCTTCAAATGAAGTCCCGTTTTCTGGCTTTAAATTGTCAGAATCGACATCACGTTCTATGTGGTTGGAAAGGCTGGAAGTTCCAGGTTCATCCAGATCATTTTGTTGTTTTGTTTTTTCATGTTGATTATTAGGATTCTGCAAATTGATATTTTTCTGATGAGTTTCCCATCGTTTTAAGGCAAGTGGGTCGTAGTTATCTGAGGAGATAGCTTTGGAATCGAAGGGATATATCCCCCCTTTTCTAAAACCGCTGCTTATTATTTCAGGTTGTGTTTCTCTCCATATTTTTCCTATTAGCCTACTAAAGTGTTTTTTTGGAATCCTGTAACCCTGGTTATGCCTTTGCCACTGTATGACTTCCATATCCCATCTTGTCTTCAGTGAACGAAAGACACTGATTACATCAAGCGGCTGTAGCAGGTGACTAGAGTGAGGGGGCAGTTTTAATATGGTAACATTATTTCGCAACGCACTTAATATAAGACGCTCATCAACGTGAGAGACATGACCATTATATTAATAAAACTGGCCTAGTTTCCCCAATTTGTTTTATAAAACTCTTCTCAAAGTAGTTTAAAAAAATTTCGGACTCCATCCATCCGTTGGCCGTAGCGGCGTACGTGGTTCCTGGAAAACCTTGGCCTTCCGGAGCAATCCATTCATCCCAGATATTCTTACCTTTAAATATAATAAAGGGGGGTGCTTTATGACCTGCAGCATTTACTGCCATAAGAACTGTTACGTTTTCTCGTCCTGCGCTAGCTGTGGTTCGTGAAGCTGCAGTCCCTTTATTTCCCACAACTTTAGTTTTAGAGGGATTTAAGCAGAAGCCTGATTCATCGAGATTCCAGTTGAGATGTGGTTTATTACGCAAATCAAAGTCATCTAATGTTTTTTCTAGTAGTTGGAAATACTCGTTTATTATAAATAGGTCCATACTTTTCTTGCGGACATACTCTACAGACTGTGGTTTCTTGATAGACAAATTATGTCTTTTCGAAAACCCCAGGAACCAATCTTCCCCAGGAACATCGTTTTTGAAAGGAGTTTTAAGACGATTACGGTTAACGTAGTCACCCACAATCCTCAATATTTCCACCCTACTTAATCCCCATCCCCATTTTTCCATTGTTCTTATTCCCTCTGCCAATTTATTTTCTTCATCTAATGCAATAACTGTGTTCCTACCCTGAGTATTGCTTTTTTTCCCTCTTATACCCCTTATGTAGTAATTAAGTGTCATCTTTGGTATGTTATATTTGGCACTGGCTTTATACGCAGTACTCCGTCCGCTCTTGACCTCCTCCATAGCTCGTTTCAAGTCCTCTTTTGTGTAAGACTTACCCCGGTCACTTTTTCTTACATATGTTCGACCCATTTCAACTTTTTTGTAACGGCAAAAACTAAGTTTCCTGAAATAAGTGGTAGCTTTAGTACCGGGTAAGTGTGTATGGGGAAAGTGTGTATTAGTACACACTTGCCTAGCAAAAATAATACACATTTGCACCGAGCTGAATTTGAGTGTTAAGTGTGTACTAGTACGAAATAAAAACAAATCCTTGATCCAAACTGAAAATAACTGTAATTCTTACCTTATAAGACACAAAAAAACTTCAAAAAACTAATTTTGTACGAAGATGTCACACGATGAAAAAACATCTACCAACTACGTGCCTTGTGTGCGAAAAGAGGTTATGAAAAATAAGCTCTTCCCGCCATTACATAGTATAATGGTAACTTCGGTTTTAGGTTACAATGGTTGCCAATGAGCCTCTATTTAGTGTTTCATAGATAGCAGCACCTGTGTGTAATCGGAATAAAAATTATTTCGCGCTTACACACTTACCCCATATACACACTTACCCCACCTTATCTTACAAGACATTTATAATTATGTTATTATATTCCTCTATCATATTGCTATAAGTTCTAGCACCTGCTGTTGGAGGATCTCATCCAATTGTATCGCCATCCTACTCCACTCCTGCAAGGGAAGAAGGTAGGGAAATTATTATTATTATCATACTATACATGTATAGTCTGCAGACTGATCACTGATCAGTATCTAGCGCACTCGGAGCATGCTGTGATAAGCTTCATGCACTTTTTAGGAATAGTAAATTTTCTTACCGCAGTGCTGTAAGAATTTTTTTATCCAAAGATTTGGTAATAAATTAATGAAAGTTCAATTTGCCTTGATATTATTGCATTTCTGAAGATTTAATACTTTACAAAATGTCAGTTTACCCTATTCAAGGAGCATTAAAAGTCGAAAACAGCGTCCGCATTTGCATCACCCATCCCGGTTCCACCACAATCACGCAAATCCTCCTTCCTGTATAGGTTAACGAAAAAAAATTGAAGAATCACATGGTATCCGTTCCAGAGACAGTAAGCTAAATGTCTAGTAAACGATGAAAACTTCTTTTCATCGTGCTTATTAAAATAATTAGGTTCCAACTTGGATGAGGAAACCCGTTACCACCGGTGGTAACGGGAAAATTTGATAGATTATTCTTAATTTTAATGGACTCAATAACGTCCTGCATGTATTCGGAGTGCACGCGAGCTACTGCTCCATGTATAAGTGGATCAATTTCTATGAAAACAACTCACTGACTTTTTTACAATCATTATTATGGAACATTCATGGCTATTACAATGACTAGAGGGTAAGCTATATTGTTTGTTGAGATGTTATTGAATTGGGTACTTATTTTTTCTTTTTTTTATCAACACCTCTTGCTGTTGTATGAGAACAATACGCGTTCAAACGGAAACAAGTCTGCATTGGGCAGATCCTTTCAAGACGCTGGACGCTGTCCTCTTTATGTTTCCAAAGAAGCACTGCAGTTGGCCCGACCTGGAGTCCCTCGATATACAAGAGTCTGGTCATACGGCCTGCGGCAGCCATGTTTATCCTGTTTCACCGAAAAAATTCATTGATGAGATAGGCGCTTAGAACGGAGTACTAAAACCATCTAAAATCTATTCAACTTCGCATTTCATTATTTTATAAATGATTCAGTAAAATGTTCATTATTCTTTCTAACTTTTGATAAAATCTATCTGGAAGTATTAGATTAAAGCGAGTTTCTTTAATTTTATATTGAATTTTAAAGTATATTTTTAATTTTTTTTTTTCACTATTGCAACAATAACTAATTGCACAACGACCAGGCATTATTTGTAGCCATATATAGTAGGATTAACTTTAAAAAGTCAGATGTGACGTCTTACTAACCGTCCGAATTAATATTTTTAATTTCACCAGAAAATGTCAAACAGTTAAATGTCAAGTTGTGAACGAGTGTAATTATTGAAGGAATCATTCAAAAAATGAATTGAACCGCTTACGTCAGTTTGAGAGCCACTGACAATTAACTACATAAAATTTATTCACGTAATGACATTCTATCCTCTGTGTTGTGCATTTAATTCTCATTCAAAACCAATGTTGACGTATACTTATTTATGCGGGATGGAGTGTTTAGACAAACTGGACGGTTACTATAAAAACACGTACATGAAACAAAATAAATCGAACTATCAAAAGGATGTGTATTCTTAATCGATACGTATGACTTTTTAGACTTTATTGGACTATAGGTATATGCAATTCGATGAAAAAAATTAATTAGTAGACATTCTCGAGGCCGGCTAATGCTAATCTTATGGCACTCGCCGGAGCTAAAAGGATAAAAATGGCCGCCGAGGCGGCTAACCAATCAGAAACATGACCGCGTATGGCCAGACGTGGCCAGACTCTTATATATCGAAGGACTCTAGCCCGACCCAGCTGAGGACAATAAACATTATGCGCGGGTCTCTCGTTGAACGAAACGCAATCCGTGAAATCTGACTAAATTGGAACTTACATTAAATAATTTTAACCTTGTAGGGGAGCTGACTCCTGGTCCTCCGATTTCGCCACTGGTAGCAACATCGGAACCCCCTCTTGACCTGTCAGGGGCAAATGAGTACACACCGCTTCTGGATTCCAGTGAAAGAACTTCTATTTGGAGGATGATGCTCAGAGACACCCTCACCAGGTGTGTGGTTGCCACTATAGTTATCCTCGTCATCATTGGAGCGATTTCATCTGTCTTCCTCGTGTTAAATCATCGTGAGTCATTTTTTACTTAATCGCCCTGAAATTGTATATAAAATAATTTGAGGCAACAATTGGCTTGTTTACCTCTGATCTGGGCATTATTCTTTTAATTCGACTTTTCAAATTATCTGAATCAGGCTTTTAACGTTTGTAAAAGCAAAATAATAAATTAGACATTTTATTATTATTTTATGATTGTTTAAGGAATCAAAAGAATCACAGAAATTTTCATGATTCAGTGGGGTAAAGTAACTTACAGATCATGGTCAGAAAAGTATAAGTAAGTTTAAATCATGATCAGAAATACTTGATTGTTTTTTTAAGAGAACGAAAGAAGACTCAGTTTTTATTTTTGTGCTCCAAATGCTGCAGTAGGAATATTTTTCCAAACATTCTAGTTATTCATCGTCCAATAACACAACTTGAAGGAAATACAAATTGCACTTGCGTCACACTTGTATGGCAATATTTTGATGTAGAAGTCAATTTCTGTTCCGGCGCGTGTAAAAATACTTTTTATTAAGGGAACATTTTACACTGCGTAAAAAACATTTTCAAATTTGAAAACTTTTCGTTTAAACTTTGAGAACTTTAAGTCTTACATTAAAATTTCAACGCAGCTTCTCTCCATACAAGACAATTTATTATTTTGTTGCTCTCCATTCGTACTAAATCTCAAAGTTATAATTGGATGAGTATTTTTAATTGGAATAATGTTAATATTAACTTCGAATAAGTTAATTTACCTTTTAAGATGCAAGACTAGGCATAATTGTAGCAAATACTTACAGAAAATTGTTTGCCGAATATCCAAAACTTTTATAACATTTTATAGAGTTGAACTCAGTAAATATGAATATACAAATTTACTATATACAGGGTCTTGCGCTATAACCTTGGATTATCCTTAAATGGACTAATTATATCAAAAATCTGAAAACTTACCTAAATATACCGTGTATTTCATTGGCCGAAGCACCATAATTTATTTTAAGATTGAAAAACTGCTTCTGTTGTTGCATAGTTTTACATTTCTCTCTGAAATGCATAGATAAGATAATAATTCAATCCTAAGATTTTGACATCGAAATCCCTATTATGGCGCGTCTGCCTATGAAACACCCTGTATCTATCAATATGCAAAGTTAATGAATAAAATTATTCGCGACAACATTATGACATAGGTCTACAATCAGAAGACACTATCTACACAAAGTGTCGTACCCCAAAATTTTTGCTCATTTTGATTGGGGATAACTTTCAATATTTCCAAGAGATCTCGATTTTGTTTTCGCATGTCATCAGCGCTATCCTTTATTTTTCTGTTTTATTGGACTCAAAAAAACTGTCAACAAATTTTCTACAGGATGATACGCGAAGGCATGCAAAATTGCATGCAAAAAGAGGTTTTCGTATACCTCCGTTTTCCAAATAAATTTTTCTTGTAAGTTTAGATGAGCAAATCTTTACGCTTGATGTCTCACCTCGAGATGGTTTTCAAATTTTCTAGTTAACACCTGCATTTCCAGGGTAAGTCAACTTTTTTCCTCGCTAACCGATTTAAGACTCGTACTAAAGCTAAAACTTCAGCCAAAAAAATCCATGGACGAAAATGACTCATAGGAGAAACATTTTAAACAAAATATTGCATAAAAAAATTACTCAAATTTGAATTTATTCTGGAAACTGGTTTTGGAAGAAAATTGAATAAAAATCGGCTTGTTTTCGAAAACTAGCCTTCATTTGTGAACAATTTGAGAATTTTCTGGCTGACACGAGATAAAAAAAAAGGTTGATAACAACTAAATTACATCTGAACGTTTTTAGGGGGAATTAGCACTTTCTTACATGAGAATGCTTCGGAATCATCGTTACAAAAATTCTAACGATCACTACTTGACTGAAACGAGCTAGTGATTGTTGCAATTTTCGTAACGAAGGCTACGAACCATTCTTGAGTAAGAAATAGCGCTTATTCTCCCTTAGAACGTGCATAAATGTAATTTTACTGCTTTATCAACTAATTTTTTATCTCGTTTCAGCCAGAAAATTCTTCAATTGTTTACAAATGAATGCTAGTTTGGACACAAGTTATTAGGGCCGGTTGCACGAAAGTAATTAAAAATATTTCAGATAATTACCGATTTTGAATTTCAAATTTTGAAAATATGGTGAATATTTTTAAGGATATTTTAATTTTTGTTGGTAATTAACTCTTCTACAAGGGAGTAGAGTTTGTTTCCAGCACTATCAGGCCAATATTTTGATAATACAGGTCGTTTTAAAATCGATGATTATCTCAAAGATTTTTAATTACGTTCGTGCAACCGGGCAATCTTTTAAGCAATCTTTTATTTTAAATATTTATCCTGAGTCAATTTCTGTCCCTGGATTCTCTTATCTGAAATTTTAGCTACAATCCAAACGAAACTTCACATATCACCCTGTAGAAAATTTGCTGACAGTTTTCTTTTCTTAGTTTAGATTCAATAAGGCAGAAAACTAAAGTATAGGGTCACAGACATGCGAAAACAAAATCGACATCCCTTGAGAATAATTATGAAAAATTATCACCAATCAAAATCAGGCAAAATTTTGGGGTACTACACTTTGATTTTTGCGTATAGTTGGAAGAGCACAATGATGTGGTCTTAGGCACTGAAAAATTTTTGTATAATTGATGGAAAATAAACCGTCAGATTAAGTAAGTACATATACTAATACTTTCAGGTTACTACGGTGAAGACTTCAAGAAAATGGGACAATTCACGTATATTTCTAGAAAAAAGTGGCACGCACGTGAACTGTCAGAGTTTGCTCCATTTCAGCAGTACCCAATACGGAAGATCATGTTCTTCGAAACAGGAACATCGCAGTGTAATGACAGGATTAATTGCACATCAGCAGTAAAGGAACTGGAGAGATATTTTTCTGACGTTCCCTATAATTTTATATTCGCTGGTTTAGATCTTGTGTATGAAGGAAGAGGATGGAAATATGCTCCCGCTATTCCTGATTATAGTGGAAATGATACCATAGCCTTAGCTTTTATGGGTGAATATAAGCTTTTACGTTTTGCTAATGTACTCTCTTTCTTACTTATTTTATTTTTCAATTTAATTCAATTTTTTCAGGTAATTTTCAAGATTATCCACCTCCAAAGAAATATTCAGCGGAAGCCAAATATTTCATAAAATCAGCTATCGAGAAGAAAAAGATAGATCCCTGTTTTAAAGTATTTCTTTATTACAACCATCCGTATAAACGATTTTTGCTTGATGCGGTTTTGGATATCGAAAAAGAAGTGAAGGAAAGGATCAGGTGTTTCTCGCACATAAGCGCAAATTAATTATTCAGAGTGCAGTCACGTTCCTACTGAAAGAAAAACTGAGGAACCAATCTCTTTTACATACATATAGTTAGCAAGCAAGGAACAAACTGAAATAGGTTAGCAAACCTATCCTGTTTTGGATGTATCAAATATTTACTTTTAAGATCCCAATAATTTCACAGGTTTGTGGATGATTTATTTGAGAACCTAAATGCTCTTGCTTGAATAAAAAATTGAATGTTTTCACCTCAATAAACACTGGAGCTGAACATAATAATTTTTAAGTGTTTTAAAATAGTGTGATTTATATTTTATTCAATTATGTACGTTAATATATCTACTGTAAAATATTTTTTACAACATTTTTATTGAAATATTTTGTATGTTTACCTAATATAATTCTTTCTTATCTAACTAATTTATTTTTCTCAACTCTCATATACAGGATCTTATGAGAGTTCGGGACCTTAATAGGTAATAATTGCTTTTTCCATCTGTTTTGTCATAATCTGGATAAAGGCATCCAACTGAAATTTACCAAAATTATGAAACTTGTTAAATCATAACAAAAATTTTTTTTCAAACTTGGAGGCGTTTATTAAAAAAAGTTAATTATAGTATATCCGCAGACATGTGGGATATCGTTTAAAAGAGATTTACCTACCTATGCATCGCAAAAATAGTTGTTCAAAGATTTATTAAAATTCTTAAAACATTGATCAAACATTTTATGTGTATACGTATAGGTATTTTATTATATTTCGTTATATAGACATATTTAAGACCAGATAATCTTTAATAAATAGATTATTTTTATATTTTTATAATGTTTTAAATTTTTAATCAAACCTGTTACTAGAACAAGTTATAAAATAACTGTAAAATAAATTCAATTCAATTAAAAAAATTTAATAAAAGTAGTTGCATTATCTGTTGGTACCTAGGGTGCCGACCGAGGTTAGATCAGTTGAAAGAGCCAGTGTGGCACGAAAATAATGTATTTGGTATTACCTACCTATCGTTGTAGAATGTTCACATTCCTAAGCAAAAATCCGCAACAGAAATTAATGTTTAATTAAAAATATTCGTAGGGAAATGAAATAACTTCACTGTGTTCAAAATGAACCAATAATATAAAACAATAATAATAACTCCACTGCTTATTTTTTAAATACAGTTTACAACTACTTATATTGGAATTTTCTTTTTATCTCTATGAGTACCTTACTAATTATGAACGTAGATAACTGCTAAAAATCTACTATCTTACATTGAAAAAATTAAATACATCACATCTTTTAGTTGCAATTAATTCAAGATTAGGTTAGATTTCGTGATCGTTTTGATTTTGACTCGTATACCCAATATATCAAAATATTGAATACAAATTAAAAGTAATGATTTTCAACATTTTGGAACAAAATATTTATTAAGAAGTGTCAAATGGTAATGTCTGAAACTAGTTCACATTGCGACATAGAGTGAAAATGGAAAGAAATAACCGTATAAGATCTTATACTGATCAAGGTGGGTGTTTTTGAATAAGTGCATATTTGAAAATTATATAAGTACTTTACTTTTTTTTAGATTTTCCTGAAAATGAAGTTTGTTTATTATCTTTAAATGAACAAGTCAAAATTAACCATTCTAAAGAAGGTAAGTGAAAAAATTCTTATCTATTCATTAATTTTTTTAACGTTCGCTTCTTTTTGCCACAAGGACAGAACCGTTAGTTAATTAAACAAGTGCACGCTGTAGAACTTTAAAACTTTTTTATGATTGAGAGAATTGCTCCACTAACCTTTACATACGCTCAAAAAATATACAGATGCTATAAAGACCATATTGCGTGTACTCTTTGGTTGCTCAATTTGATATTATAATACAGGCAGAATAAAAACTTTTTCCTACGACCACTATACAAAACACTACTTTGCGCATCGTTTTTTGTGCGCAAACTAGCAGATTTCACACGTATCCAAAACTGTGCGACAAAGTGACATAACGCATAGCCAAAAATCGTTTCCGTACAGTTTTAATGTAGGTAAACAATAGTGATGGGCGGTAACTGAGAACTCAACTGTTACTTATTGTTAATGGAATAACTATTCATTTAAAGCTTCAAGGTAATAAAATAAACACAAATGGGATAACATAGAACCCGACAAGACTATAAAATATACTCATTATTCTCTTGTGGCAGTAATTATTAAAATTTACGAGTTGATCGCTAATAACAGCATTAGTAGCGTTCAAATCAAATTGACGAACGTGATCGTGAAAATAACTCGCACACCTCTACTAACTTCCATCGACGACGCACAGCGCCTGCGTTGTGTAGAAGTTGCATATCAATGATATACTAACCTCTCTTAAATCATTGTTATTATCTACCACGTCTCCACGCTCACGTCACTTATTTTTAGTTTATATGGAGTCTAATAATAAATAATAATAATATTGTCGGTAGAATTCAATGATTTAACAGTTAATAGTAATATTAAAAAGTCATTGGTAGAATTGAAAATAATTCCTACTTACCTAGGTAGTCTGACAAAATAATCTTTAGTTAGGTACCTATCATTATAATGGATTGTAATTCCTCTGAATCTGAAGCAGAAAATACACCACCTGAAGTCAGAAAACAAGCAGGTTTGTGTTCTTTGAATTTGCTACCTGTAGTTTCGAGAGAAAAATACGAATCTGCTTATAAACATTTCATAAATTGGAGAAAAGGTCATAAAAGCAGAGCATTGTCAGAAAAAATAATTTATGTGTTAAATTTGTTAAATAATTAATCTGTTAAATTGTGGTCGTAGGAAAAGTACTGTGTGTATCACGTGCGGAAAAGAAATTTCACACTCGTGTGAATTGTGACACGAGACGAAATTTTCTCTTTTCCGCACTTGTTTCACAATATACTATTATTTGAGTGCAGAAAATGCTAGTTTCTAAGAAAATTGAAATTACCCCTATAACATGTTCTTCATAAAAAGAACATGTGAACTTTGTTTTATTTAACCGATTTCGGTAACAGGTTATTATTTCCAGGTAGTGGATGTTTTGAAGTAAAAAATTTAAATGGAGAAATTATTTATTATGTAAACAAACATAAATTATTGAGTTATAGCAATATTTGCTACAAAATTTTTGACAATAATATGAAAGAAAAATTTGTATTGAACTTCAGTAAATGCAATTGTCATAACTTATGTGATATTTGGCACTGCTTCAAAGTAAGTATGTATACATAATTTATATACAATTAATTCCTTTTCCGATGACCACCTGCGAAAATGACAAATAGCACACTACTTAGGTACTTCGAAAATGACAAATATCACTCTAGAGTTGAAAAGTAAAATATCACACGAGAGTGATATGTAAGTATATCAAGTATAAATGTCATCATTAGGTTTCAATTTAGGCAGTTTTTTATGGAATTTCAAATACTTCCTACATATTTTTACGGGTTTTTATGTAATAAGTTTATCTGACGTTTTCGAAACATTCATTTCAATTAAAGCACACATTCTGATTGGCGCTCATCCTATTGTTATATCCTCGATATACAAAATGTACAAATAAATAACAAAGGTAAATCTCTCTACTTGTTGCCAACTTCATTATACAATTAAATTGTAGTTACCTAATAATAATAATATGACCTACATACTGTCAATTTCTACAATTCTAAATTATTGTTATTTTAACTTTTTCTAATTCAAATATTAGTTTAAAAAAAAATTTAATGTGCATTAATCTGTGGTCGTAGGAAAAATAGTGTACATTACTAGTGGAAAAAGTGTCATTTCACATTCATGGGATTGTGAAATAATATACTATTTCAATCAATCGTAAGGATTTACGTATAAAGTTTCATTAAAACTATTTAATAAACTGGGAATATCTAGCATGCAGCTGTTACTGAGCTTTATAAAATTAAAAATAAAAAGCTATAAAGTTCAGCACAACTAACAAAATCTTTTAGAGAGAGACATTAATTTCGCGAGGAAAGACTAATTATTATTGTTCTAATTAATTCGATTAAAACATAAAATTATCTGATCTTTTATTTTTTTCATCCACAAGAAAGTTATAGTTCAACAAAATGGTGAAGAAATTGGTTTCGTTACACTGAATTGCAGTTTATTGGGTATTAAGTTCTCCATGTGTGATAATAGAAGACGATGGCATTTAACAGGAAATTCGTCTGCATTTGTGCCATGTACTAGAGCTAAAGAGTTTTCTGTAAGTAAATAACTTTATTTTTGATTAGTCACTATTTTTGTTTTTAATTTTTAGTTGAAAGACACAGTTGTAATAAAATTGTTAACACCTGGTGATCTTCAAATAAACTTCCCTAGGACTGAGCATGGATCCACGAATCCAGTTAGCAGCATCTTAAGAATATTAATTTTAAGCGCAGCGTTACTAATTATTAAGTAATGTTCTTACCTAGTTAATAGGAAAGTTACGTAGAAGAAAAACTAAATATTATTATTGAATTTAAATTACCTATTATTGAAAAAAAATTATTGAACTTTAAAACTCCTCAGAAAAAATTTTATTTGGATTATATTATTTCTGTACTGGATAGATAATTTCTTGCATTATCATATGCTTGAACCGTATTTTGTAATAAATATATTTTGGATATATATTTTACATATTATTTTTCATATCTGCTGTACACAGTAAAGCAAATACTGAAAATTTTTGAAAGCTAATTCTCGGAACTATTCCAACAGCTCCAAAGTGGGTGTTATACCTATAGCTTGTAATGCATATTTCAATTTTTCCCACATCTCTGAGAATGCCTACTTACCTACTCGAGTGCTGAAAAAAACTTGATGAATTAACGTTCTCAGTGGTAGTATAACTTTACTTTTTGTCATTGAAAAAACACATTACTTCAATCGAACGTGTGGGTGAGTCATTTCTGTTTTCTAAGAGCAAGTTAGTATTGTTGTAGATACTCGATAGTAAGAAAGGTGTAAGAAAATATTTATCTCTGTGGCTTTCGTATTTTTTCGAGAGCTTACTGTTTAAATTCAATCTTTAAAATAAGATTCTAATATATTTACGGATGATTGGATACAATAATAATCAATAACTAAAAATTTATTCTGAGTAATTTATTGATGTAGGTAATTAAGTTTAGTTTATAAACACAAATAATACAATTTTTCAAAAAAGAACAAGAAACACTTAGTTAAAATACACCCAACTATATAATATAAAATATAACACATATGTGATGACGTCAGTGGTAATTTCCAATAAATTCAAACAATACATTTATTTATGGTATAGAAATTAATATTAATATGAAAGTTAAATTAAATGGCAACTGGTAACAACAATAAATATAAACTAGACTAGAGTACAACAGTGAAAGTAAATAGTACATACAATATAATAATACTTAATAGTGGTAAAATAATTAATTACAATCAGAATATAAAACACTCATTAAAAAAATCATTATGAGCTATAAATAACATTACCTATAGAGATAATCACAGTGAATAAACTTATTTTTAAATTCATTAATAATAAAAATCAACCGTCTAACTATAATAACAAGAATAAATATTTTAAAAATCTATTATTACTGCTACACTATGAAAATACAATCAATCGATATCTAATTTCCTAAAGCTTCCAGCTAAACTTCCATCTACGGTTTCATCAGAATTGGCAGGATTTTTCTTTCTGGTAATTATTCCTTGGTCGCTCAGCAGTTCCATGGACTCGAATGAGAGAATTCTTTCCCTCTTCCGTATAAGTTCTTGCTTCCAAAGTGATACCATGTCTTCCGTTTTCATGATACCCCCATATTCAGCTGGTAAACAGCGTGTGTCGATTTTGGCATGGAGGCTTTCAAGGGAGTCGTGGATCTTATAAGAGAATGTCAAAAATTGTAACATAATAAATAATAGCATTGATGTAAATAAATCTTAAAATAAATATATAAATTTCACGGTCAGTCTCCTATAAAAAAGGCTTTTTACCTTTTAATAAAGAAAAATATTTTTTTCGATTTAATTGAAAAGTAGGTAGGTATATAGGAACGTTCAAGAAAATTTAATTAATCGGTTTAAAATGCATTCAAGCGAGTTTCATACTGAAACCTAACGCCCCCGGGTGAATAATTTTTCTCTAAAACTCCACAACAATAAGGTAGTACCTATTACCTAAAATCACGTGAAGAAAGATTATCAGAAGAAAAGTGAGGTGAAAATATCCAAAGATTTAAACTAAATCTCGCCTAAACAGATGACCGGAAATTAAATAAAATACAAAGGGAACTTCATTAATACAAGTGATAGAAACACGACGAAAAATGTCCCATATAAAGGAAAAGCAGTTTAATCAAATGACACATCCACCATTCAGTTCACACAAGAGGAGAGGAAAGCAGGGAAATCTACCATAACGAGTCATTGGATAAAGGAACGAACGGGTGAAAGCGCTGACCTAAATAGACACAATAGACCACGAAGACAAGGGTTGGCCAGCTACTATAAATACAGGCAGAGATTTCGGCGCGAGAAGTCAGTCTTGATTCAGCTTCCTGAGCGTAAGACTACTCCTTTACCTAACCCTTTCTGGTTGAAGAAATTGCCCAGAAATATTACCTAACCTTCTCGTTGAAGAAATAGCCGAGAATCCTGTCTTGTCTTAACCCCTTCTGGTTGAAGAAATTGCCCAGAAATATTACCTCGCTCCAACAATGCCACGAAAACCCCTAAAGCCGCAGCCCGTGCCCAGCAAGTCAGTTACGCAGAAAGTACGCAAGTTGAAAATACCGCCAGTCGTCCCCATTGTCCGGAAGTCAAGACGAGGCCGTCCAGCTAGAATCGAGCACGCTGTTGCCATGCCGCCCGCCATAGCCGACCCGAGTCCAATTGCAGCGCCTAGCCACCTCTACTACGACGATGCCCTAGAGGAACCGGAACCTGTCGCCCTGTTAACCCAAGGGGCCACCAATCCTACAGGTGAAGTAAATTTTCACAATCTCAATTTTGTAAATAAAAAGCTTAGATTGATCTTTATAAGTTTACTGCCTCTGAAAATTTTCTCGTTTTGTCTCAGGTATCCAGACTGCGTTCTTGAGGAGCCAGACGTACGACGATATCAGCAGTTCAAATACTTAACCCCGACTTTTAAATTATTCTTTGATTCATAAGAAAAAGTCTCCGAAATTTTCACGACAACTTTTAAATAAAGGAAGGGTTTTTAAAATTTTAGAAAAGTCAAAAGTCTCAAAATTCACAAAGAATTAAATCAAATGAAAATTCAGAAAAATTCACGAATTGAAAAATATTCAATTCATTTTCAAAAACCACGAAATCCACAAAATTTGAGCATTCGAGAAATCAAGGAAATCAGGGTACTTTTTATTATCACGAGCTAGTAATTTGATTGGGAATTTTTTAGATGTACTGTCGAGTGAGGCAATATAGAAACAAGACAATCAAACAATTTCACAATGAAATTGTACCGAAAATCATAAGTTCGAAATTGACCTTGTACCGATAACAGGACTACCACGAAGCTGGTGCATCTTTTCTCTCTACACACACACACACATTATAATAGGGGAAAATATACTGAGCGGAGTCCGTCTTGTCCCATGGCCAGCAGGGTATGCAAGAAAATACGGCACGTTCAAAGTACGTTAATGGCATTCTCTTAGGGCTGAGAAGGGTCTGTGTATTGGCTTTTCGGTCAAGAATCGTTATCTCAGTACAGAAACAGGTCCGGGAGATTCGCGGTCTTGCCTCTGTATTTGAATTACTAAACAGTCATTTAATTAGCCACCGCCACCCATCCTGTCGTAAGGATACCAATCGAAACACATCGGGAAGCGCGGATTAAACCACCTTCCAATCTTCAAACAGGCAAAGATCGAAGCACCTGGCTAAAACGCCTTGCTGCATCTTACTAGCTCGGGAGGATAAAATAACACTCTGATATCCTACAACTGTCACAAGCTGACAACCTCGCTTCTACAACGAATAACGCTCCAACACCAGGGGGTAAGAAAGTGAGAGTGCAATTTAAAAGGACAACAATAGGCCCATAAACCAACTCCAGGCACCAGACCCAATTCACGCAACAAAACCACAAAACAAACAATCATAAATCGACTGGGTTGTATTTGAACTGCAGGTAACAGGTTGTACCAACATAAAATTATAACTTTTAATCTTGAAGAAATGAATTAAATAAATTGAATAATTAAATAAAATTGTAAATAAATAACATAGAATTTCATAATCATTTTTGAATTGTAAATAATTAAATTAGGAAAAGGCAGTAAATCAGGTGTTTTTGAAATTACGTTGTTTTATTTCCAATTCTCAACAAAATCTCTGCGACCCCATCTTTACGAACCACTGGGTGCTACAAGACGACACACACAACAAAAAGGGTCCTACCAAGAAAAGGGGGAGGGGAAATTCTAGAGATCACCAGGCCAGGGGGGTTGGAGGTTACAATACTGGAAGTTGTAAATGACAAAAAGAGTTCAGTGAGACAACCTTCTTATACCATGTGTCCCCGGATGTTTCGGACCTTTTTTGTTTTTGATTTCTCAGAAAATTTCACTCTTGATGATCTGGCCTGCTTGATTTCAAATCCCCAAAACAAAAGTTACTTTTTAGGTAACTCGAGCGGTTCTTGAGATAATGTAATTTTCCTTTAATAATTGGAATTATTTTCATATGTAATTTAATTTTTTCTGAAGAAATTCAAATACCTAATCGTAACATGAAATGAAATTCTCAAAAAGGACAACAAACTATTAATTTTCTATTCGAATAATGCTCCTCCTTTTTCTGCACAGATTTCAATGCGAGCTTTCCCAGTTCCGCCGTAACATTGAATTAGATAAATTCTTTGTTGTAAAGTCAACATTATAGCATACAGTAGATTAATTTGCAGTTCAATTGATTTGTTAGATTTGACAACTGCTGTCAGTGTTGTTTTTCAATGAAATCATCATACCAAGCTTACGTCTAAAAATTACGAAAAAAAATTTAAGTGCAATTATTGAAGAAAAATTATATTATCTCAAGAACCGTTCGAGTTACCTAAAAAGTAACTTTTGTTTTGGGGATTTGAAATCAAGCAGGCCAGATCATCAAGAGTGAAATTTTCTGAGAAATCAAAAACAAAAAAGTTTTTCCTCTTTTAAAGTCGATCCGGGGACACACGGTATGTTATTAAATTTTATTTTCATTATAATACCTATTTAAATATACAGGGTGTTTCAGATGTATTATACCTATAACTCTCGGTCGAAATAACGAGCATAAGTAGTGACATTACTAAAAAAAACAATATCGGAGAAGGGGTTAAGAGAAATGTTACTCCAAACGTAAGTTTCTGCTGACCGTCTTGTGGAGGGTGGCGAGAGAAAAATATAAGTATAGGGCCAAAAAAAGTAAAAAGGAGATATAGGTAGCAAATTTAGAATAGGTAATTTTGCTCCGACAATTTGAAATAGAGATCAAGTTGGGAGCCAGATTGTTCTACGCTAACTTGACAAATTCAAAATGTCTTTATTATAATATAAATACTTAAGTTGAACTTTCAATTTACTTACCAACAGTCTTGTTTTAAGTTTTTGGCTCATATTTGATTTGGCAAAATCATAAATATATTTAACTACAGTCGGAACTTTTATTAGATCTATTTCCTTGTGTCTCATAGGGAAAGATTGCTGGAAAAAAACGAAATTGAAATTAATTAATTAACGAAAAACCCAGTAAAAGAATTTGGCGTTTCTTTTTTAATATTTGAAATTTTTTTAAAACTTTAAATGGTAGTGTCTAAACCAATTTCATGCAAAAATTGTTATTTATGTCCCTAAACCTCGCTCTTGATCTTTATGAAATGACTCAAAGAGTATAGTAAAATTCTAAAAGAAGTCTAAATAAAAAATGCAAATTACGGCAACTATAATAATAGCTATAATGGTAACTAAATGTTCTTCTTTGTTTTGGGTTTTAGGTTCCTGATATTAAAATATTATTTTTCAAAAATATTTTTATAAAAACGAATAGTAACACAAAATGGCGTAACTTGTTGTTTTAGATACCATCAGCGTTGTTTTATTACCTTTTAAGTACACCTACAGAAAACCTGAAAGTTGTCAAAGCAACTTCTAAAAAATTATTACTCGAAAAATCGAGAAACTAATGCAATGAAATCTACACATCATTTATAAAATGAATAAATATCCTACCAATGTAAATTATTTTTCTGAAGCTTTCTATTACTAATTAGTCTTAAAAAAAATAACGCTGTTTGATGATTTTTCCACGTTTTAGTAGAGAAAATAGCGCTTCTACTCGCGAAGAATAATATATCATTCACTTGGACGATTCCAAGTGGATAATAGACATAATTCTTCGATCGTTGAAGAATATTATACTATTACATGTATGTACTTGGTAAATATAAAAAAAAACGTTATTACCTCGCCCCATCTAAGTAATTTGGCAAATTCAGTTACTGAAAAGACAGTTGCATAAGCAGGAGTCCCCCCCGAACAGTCCCCGACGTGATGGACTCCCATAATTTGGGTCTCTTCGTCTTCCACTAAGGCTTCGTAAGCCAAGCAATGAACTCTTGCCATATCTGTGCCGCTGAATTTTGAAGGATCGAATTTGTCTGGAACAAGTAGGTATATTTTATTATAAATAAGCGTGGATTGTGTTAATCAGGTATAGGTACCACTTACTGAGATTGTAGATTATAACTCTTCTTCCGTTTTTGTCTTTGAAAGGACTGGCGAATATGTATCTGCAAAAAAATGAGATGTTGATATTAAAAAAAAAAACATTTTTTCTACGTAGGTACCTCTTCAATTTATTAAAGTTTAGTCCGTGATTTATTTTATTTTCATAAGTAACCCTATCATTATAAACGCACTCTATTTACAAAGTAATTGAAAAAAAAAGTTAGTCCATAATAAAAGTCAATTTAAGTAATTTCGCTGAGTGGGACAAATATTTTGTGGAAAGGCATCTTAATTTTTAAATTGTATTAATAATGAAGTAAAGCGGACATCAAAAGACCTTTTGCAACATATATTTACCCAACTACCTAACTTCCAAGATAAAACATTGTCTTAACAACAATAAACAAGCACACGCGTAAAGTCTCTTCAGTGAACTCACATCTTTCAAAAACTACACGACTTTTTACACTTATCTTAACAGCTATGTTTTTAATAACAATTATTATACAGGGTGATCCCGAAATGGCGGACACGGACAGCACCACAGCATCCGTTGTGGATTAAAGATTCTAAGTTTATTTACTTTTTTCTCCAGTATGGCCTCCTTAACCCGGCATTGGTCGCTAGATGAATTGTAACACCAGTGGTCGCTAGCGAGCGTTTCGCTCCCATGTAAAATCAACAAGCAAATGTGCAATAAAAAGCACTTTGAATTACAATATAGGGTGTTTGGTGATCGGACATCTAAAATTAAATTTACAAAACCGCATTAGAAGATTAAAAAAGAATTTCCAGATCAGGCGTTGTCTTTTTTTTTTTTGGCTGAGTATTTCCTAAACAAAGCTTACCTGGAAAAAGTTATTGTTTTTTAATAAAACAAAATAAAATTCAAATTTAATTAAATTTTAATTTGGCTGTCTAAGTAGGTACTGAAAAAAATTAAATATTTATTTTTATTTTATTTAATTTTTATTTATTTTTGGAAATATTTCCTGAATGAAGCCCGATCAGGAGAAAGTTATTCTTTTTGTTGCTCATGATGTGGTTTTGTATAATATGAAATTTTATTTTGGCTTTCCGATCACCGAGCACCATGTATTAGCAATATTTGTTGTAGGTATTTTAAAATAAGGGGAAATAATGTTAACTTGCCAATATAATCTTTTTTGTATATAACTATAGGATTTTTTTACATTAAATAACACAAACTAATTCGATTCTTAACTAAGCTGATACCATATACCATAAAAACAACAAATAACTTCAGATAAAGAAATTACAGCAACCCTTGCATATGGCTAGCAGACCTACACATAAGAGCAGTTGAGTGACACCAGTGGTCGCTAATGAGCGTTTCGCTCGCGCAGCTGTAACTGCGGTGAATGAAGCGTCCATAAAAAATAAATTTATCCGATTTTCATTACAAAATCCTTTCTATCTTTCTTCTTAAGGTTGTAAACTAAGCTAGAAAAATCGACAAGATTGTACGAGTTAAAGTAACAGAATAATTACAGTTTAAAGACAATGGTGAGCTAAATGCTCACCTAGCGACCACTCCCGGGTTAAGAAGATGTGACCACTTTTGTGGAAAAAAAGTCACAACACTGCACTGGATACCATTCTTCAGGCAGAAATCTAATATAATATATACGATAATATTATTCAAAATCTATTTCAGTTGCATTGTTGAACTCGAATTCGAATAAAGAAAAATTTTGTTGTTCTCAGGGAATAGGTAAACTTTGAATGCCTGTAATTCCGTTCCAGATAAAAAATAAAAATAAAAAGCAAACGCTATGGTAATAGTTATGTCAAATCACGTGCTTTGCCAGTGGAGGCTGTTTAAAGTTGGCTGCCATTTTGATTTAAATTTTAGAAAAAGGACACCCTATATCTCGGTAACGAAGCCGAGGAAACCATTTTTGTTTTAGATTTATAGTCTTTCTAAACATCCTCTACAAAACCCTGTATAGCGTGTCCGCCATTTCGGGATCATTCTAACGGCGCGAGTGCGTTAATTGCAATTAAAAACTGAAGTTAGAGCAGTTAAAAACCTCATAATAATAGTGAATGCAAAATAATGAGACATAATAATGAAGAAAATTGACTTAAATGCCAAACAAAATACTCATTGCGCATTTGATTGATACTTTTTATAAAAGTATTAAACTTCTTAGGGACGCTTGTTCAATACAAAGTCAAAGAACGTTCAACTGAGCTGAAGTTCACCGCTACGCAGGCGGTGAACTTTGGTTTAATAGGCAGTGAAATAAATTAGAACTAGAGAGGGGTCGTCGCCTTTCCAGCTCTGATTCACTTCAAAATTTCATCAAAATTCACCGTTCGGTAGGGGTGAACTTCAATTCAGTTGAGCGTTGCTTGAACTTGGAATTGAATAAGCGGCCCTCATAAAATTTCTGCCGTTAACATTCAAACTAATAACCAAAGGATTCTTCAGTTGTACCTATGTCACCTGCTTCACTTACAGCCAGTATATAGGCTCATTAAGCTATAACGGGCAGATTTCTGGTACCGTTTTTAGAGCTAATATCGACGTCCAATAACTTTTATTAACATTTTTGTAATCACTAAAATGTTCTATTTTCCACCTATGGTTCATACCTTTTCTAGAAAGGGCCCCAGAAATCTGCTCGTTAACTTAATGAGCCTTTATAATACTGGCTGTTACACCTATCTTATTTTGGTTTTATTTCAAAAAATAAATTACCCACTTAAAAGATTTGTATATTCGCCTATTTCCGAAAATGTGATTAACCTTCACGCCAAAGAGCATTTAACCTCAGGAGTCCATCTCTTATCGTAACATAACTCGGCAAAAGAGAAGGTTTGTTAGAAGACTTTTTTCGCATCCAAGCTTGCAAACCGGCCGTACCACTGATGATGTTTGAAGACAAGGGGCTGTTTGGGAGATTAGAATTTTTTTAAGAAACACAAACGACTCAATTTAATGGAGATTTGGAAGTTTTAAAGAACTTAGTTAGTTAAAAATATTCAGAATATCAGAATAGTAGACCATCTTTATATTGTAAGTTCAACAAAGTGTAGGTAATGAGTGTCATTAATATTTTCATTGCATCCGGGCCTCATCATGGAAAACGCCGGCCCTAGGTATTAGTTATTGCAATTAGGTATTGTGAAACTGAAGGTAACGACTTTGGAAAACAATACATATAACTATAATAATCCTAAAAATGCTTAATTAATATCAATAGATAAATACATCAGATACAGGTATGATATTATGCGACTAAATAGCTCAAAGATTAGATAAATTACTAGATAGTGATTAATGTCTAAAAACAATTGTTTCGTATGGCACTTATAATTGACCCTTAAATGGTGTAGGTATAGTGAGTAACAACAGTAAAAATGTACGACGATAGGAACGTAGGTATGTTGGAAAAATATACGTTTAGCCCAGTAAATTGTGAAATTGTTGTTTTTAATTTATTTCAGATGTAAATATGTCAGTTTTTTCAGACAATTCGGTGATTCAGACACCTTATTCAAGCAATGATACAGATAGAGGTAAGTCTTTGTTAAAAAATATAATTTACATATTATACGAATATTGGATGACTCATGCAATAAGGCTTGAATTATGCTACATGCACAATATAAAGATCTCAATTGCAATGATAGTTGGCAATGTCAACAACAATGGAGACTAGTTTTTTTTGGGTAATTTAAAATAATGCGAAATTCTATATTACCACCATTTTGTGTAGATATGTCTAATTGATAAAATGGAAATCCAGGTTTTTAAAACCCTTTACAATCTTTATTAATAGCACCTTTTAATTTTTCTAACATTTAATTTTATTACGAAGTATTGGCCTTATTCTGCCCTTTATCACTTAAATCGCAATCAAAAATCGATTCCATAAGTTCTAATAACAATTGGCACCTGATTAAAACAGTGCCAAAAAGTCCACCATTTTGGCTAAAAAATAGGAAACTTCAGTCAGCATTACGCATTTTATTTTTCTGTTGTTGTCATCATCTTTGTTGTTAACAAGTGTTTCTAAATAAGTACCCTAAGTTGGAGGATGAAGTATATGAATTGTAGATGAAGCTAAACTGTTAAGAAAACTTAAATAAGTTTTTTTCCGAAAATGTTTTTTAACCGATATACAGGGTGTCAGAATAACAAATCAGAATTCATCACTTTCTACATAAATTAACATTTTTCTCAAAAACGACTGCAATATTTTGATAAAATTTTACGATATTGTATAAATTATTATAATACATAGTATACTAAATCCTTGAAAAGTCTTTAAAGAAAAAATAATTTAAATTTTTTTAATGACGAAAAAATTCAAGTGATTTGAATTGAATGAATCTCTGCAGGGTTATAATGACATCTATCCAAACAGAAACTTGTAGACAGATTTTTTTGGTCCGTGATCGTTTTTACGGAAGAAGAATCACTTGAATCAGATTAGATCTTAGACAATATAAATATTAAACTGTATTCACGGTATAAAGTTTTAACCAACAGGTTTCTCAAGTGCTCAAAGCAAATTTAAATTTACTAATAAACATTACTTCATCTCACAAAAAAATGCTTTCGTAAAGTAAGCAGGTATGTATTATTATAGTCAAGTATGTATGAGTAATGTCGGGTCGTTTCAAGTTTTTTTATTGTCGATAAAAACTATTAAATAAATAGCTGTTAAAATTGTCCTTGCTTTTAATAATTTTAAAGCAGGACCTTATTTTTATGTTGTTTTATGTTTTATAATAGTGTGTAGAACAATAATGGTTATAATGCAGGTATGAAAAAAAGTAATGATCCTCATGAATTCTAAGTTATAATCTAATGGCAACTTTTAGCATACAGGGGTTTTATTAATTTTTAGGCAAGCTGCACAAGGAGACAATAATAAAACTGATCAGATACAGAGACCAACATTTCTTCGTCTTACTTAGTTTATTTGAAATGCTAAAAATACTATTGACAATTATTCTGATTATACAAAATTATCTTGAAATTCCCTGCTGCTACTTAAGTTTGAGTACACACATACCTATTCACTATTAATACTGACTTGCTCCTTTCATTTCAATGTCAAGATATGCCCGTTTTTTGACATTTTTGACTTGTTAATGGACCCCGCACCGATCATTATTAGAAATCATTCCTCGGTTTAAATTTCTGACATTGAAATATGTTATTCAACTGTTTAAAGTGATCATCAAAAGTCTCCACTTAAATCATTTTTCCGACATAATTTTCAGTTATCTAACTACGTTTTTCGACATTCTAACACTGATATTTCTTCTCGCAGTAAAAAATTGTATATTACACACAAGAAAAAAGTGCGATGTTAGCTCTCGAAGTGTTTGTCCCCTCCGCTATCGCGTCGGGGACGAAATCACATCTCGAGCTAAAATCTATCACTTTTTTCTCTTGTATAATAAATAACTATTATTAATTTCCAATAACAAAAAAACATGACGGAAATAAGGAATCTCGATTTTTCAGTTTTTTCAGGATATTTCAGGAACGGTCCCAGATATTTTGTATGGCTTGAATGATTCGAGATGGCCACAAAATTACGCTTCTTTGGACTTGTTTAACCGACCCTGTATCTGTTAGCGTTAGGAGATAGCAATATAGAGAAGGATATATGGTGCACCCTGTATATACCTACCTAGGCTAAGTACATATTTACAAAAATGTTGAATTGTTTTCTTGTTATAAAGGGAAATTCCAAATATCTATTCAAAATTTAAGGATGTGATTCCTTGGCTCATTCTATGCACAAAAAAGCTCGTTATGTAGTTCTAAATCACAATGGATTTTTATCAATTTTTCATAAACACCTACTTAATTGCATAATAATTTTTAAGGACCAAGAAGAATGATACCGGTCTCCACAATCGACTGGCAAAGCTCTGCTCTAAGCCACATGATTCCTTTAAACGGTTTAGATTTTCTAAGAGATGTGGACCGAGTAACAATACAACAAACCATCGAGCTACATGATTGTAAGTAAAACATTATCTTATTCTTCTCGAATATTTAATTAAATTTTTTTAAGTGAACTCTCACAGTGAAGTAGAACAGAGATTTGTTGTTAAAATTCCAAGAGGAGAAACGATCTATTACTGTGCTGAAAGTTCCTCTGGCTGCGAAAGATCTTGTTTTGGAAACCTCAGACCGTACACGATGAGATTGTTCGATCACACTCAACAAGAAGCGATGCAATTTCAAAGGAGGCTAGCATGTGGTTATTGTCCTTTTTGGTGCTATAGACAAGTATGTATGATTAAACTGTGCATTGGATTCTACAGGATGAGTCAGGTTTTTGTAGCAGGACTTCATCAGTTGATAGGAGTTCTTTTTCAAGTAATAGAAGTACCCATAAAGAAATGTCCTGAATACCTTACAAAAAAAAAAAGATACAAGGTGTTGTAATATCTTGTTAGTCGATGGACGTAGAAGTTGTTGAGCAAAAAGGGGTCATATACCCTGTATCTATGCCACTGTTCATTTTTTCATCACATGCTTAATTTCGTTTTGTTTGCTCTAAGTCATAATTAATAACCTTGAAACTTTATTATTATTAAAACTTGGTTTAAAATTAAAATAATTGAAAAATTCCCTAGTTGTGCGCCGAAAACTAAAAAAAAAACAACCCTGCATCTTTTTTTCTAAGCCGTCCCGGACATAAGTTTATGGGTACTTTTAATCCTTAACAAAACAATTGCTACAAACAACTGAGTCACCCTGTAGAGTGAGTTTTCTATTTTTATACTTATTCTTTTCAATCAATATTTTCAGAAAATGGAAGTTACGGTACCACCTGGAGACGTAATAGGGAGTGTTAGTCAGGATTTCGACTTCAGCAGACCAAGGTACTCGGTTTATGATAAAAGGGACGAGCTTCTTTATAAAATTGTCGGTCCGAATTCATTCGGCTGCCTTCTCGAAAAGAATCAAAACTTTCAGGTAACATTTATATCAAGTTTTGTTACTTAACTTTAAAACATTATTTTATTTTTTAAAAAAGGTATATAATTTCGATGGAAGTTCACAAGTTGGTGCGTTTATAAACCAGTGGGATCAAACCCAAGCTGAGTTCAATTTACTTGTGCAGTTTCCACCAAATCAAAGAGAAACAAAAGATAAAGCTCTACTATTAGCTGCAGCTTTTATAATAGTAAGTCGTTATGAATTCAAAAATCGATTTTTTTCACATTATTTTTTCTTTGTTTCAGCAATACATGTACTTTCAAAGTTCAAATAAATGTTGCCTATGTATATGTTAAAATAGAATTATGAGTATTGCATGCAAGTTTAATTAAACATTCTTGTAAGGTTAATGTAAAACAATAACTGTAAATAAGAAATATTTTTTATGTAACTGGTATAAAATCACGTCTATTTTACTTTTGTCATATATGATTTTAAAACCTAATAAGTGTTTTATTTATCATCAATGAAAGTAAGTAGTAAAGTAGGTACTGTAATTATTATTAAACTGTAAACAATTGTGTTTAAAAAAAATACATTTTTATTAAATCAATGAAGGTCACAGATGTGCATTAGGAATACATGTTAAAAGTTAACAGCGACATACTCACCCATTTGTGATAAGCTCGTTTATTTTTTCATCTAAACAGTCAAGACCACCATAAATATGATTGAAAACCTTCCTAAAATTGAGATATTTAAGCAAGGTTTGTTGGGCCATGGGAAGGCTATATTTCTTCACTCTGAGAAAACGCAGCAAGAAGTTGTCATCTGAAAAAAGAAAAAAATTAACTCCTTCAATGTCTTAACATCCCGTTCAATGTGAGCATCGAATCAATAGTAAATGAAAGTATTTTATTAATGCCCATAATCACAGGGCTTGCAAAAGAATAAAAGTAGGAACCGCGGTTCTTTTAATTCTTCTGAAGTTATTTGCTACAGTGATGACATATTCGTAAAATACTTTTCAAATAGATAGGTAGGTTGTTGTGAAAATAAGAGCAGTTGTCTATACGAATTATATAACTTATAGCTATTATAAGAAGCTAAAATTAACCATTAAGTTAAAATCAGACCGCCAATAATTACTGAAAAGTAATCATTAATGGTCTAATGAGAAAATAATAAAAATCATTTTTATTAAAAGAAAACAAAGAATCTATACGCTCTTGATGTAACACTTGAGCACGTTTCACGCCACTCTGGAAATTAAATAAATCACTTATTTTTATTACTTTCTCCTTAAGTCACGCTTAATAATTGTGAGTTTTAGATAAATCATCAAAACGAACTGATATTGGTTTTTAGAATCGATTCAGTTGTCTTATTGATGTGTAATGATTCCTAGTAACAAATAGCAACAGGTTCGTTAAGTACCTAGGTACTATAAATTGTACCACGATCTTAAAATTTCCAGTTTTCTTGTATCTTGTTGTAAATATTGGAAAGCTCATTGACATCATAAGATGTGTCACTCATTTTCAGAATTTATTCGAATCTTTTAATGAACACGGGAGGTCATGGAAATAAAACCTTAAAACCACCATCTCATGAGTATTTAATTAAATTATAAATTAGATTAAGATATGTAAGACGTGATTTACCAATAGGTCATCACAATACCACAATCACTCGACTTTTAAATTTAAAAAAATCTTGCTCATGATCTTCTATTTTAGAACCTTCTGCATGATATTCCGGATCGTCTTGAGACGTTCAACTATAGTTCACGTTTTCAATAAATGTAGGGCTTTACTCGTATGAAAGTGAGTTAATCTATCGCGTGAGCTAAAGAAACCTCAATTTAGAGAAGTTAGAGTTAAAAAATCCATCTCGTAGATTGAGTTATCACTCAAAAAAAAAAAAAAAAACAGAATATTTATTTCATTTTACACTTTTACCATTGATTGAAACGAATTCAGTCTCATACGTGAAATTATTGTCTAATGCTACCTAAAATATAAGTTTTCATTTGTGGACACACCATATTATATATATACAGTGTATAATAGCCAAATGAAATAAATTCCATATCTCAATTATTATGATGCATATATATTTTTTTTTAATCTCGAGACACCTCGATTTTGAGTTCTGAAAACAACATCCTGCAACCTACAAATTTCGTCCTTAAATTCAACCCCTTTCGAGTGGCGGCTGTCAATTTTTTAAATGCTGCTCTAGATTTTTTAATGGAAAATATATGGAATTTAGATAGCTAATTTCAAAGGTCTTTCGATTTTCTATTCAAAAATGCTTATAGTGCAAAAATTAACGTTCTGCTTGACGAAATTCCCCAAACAATAAACGGAAAATATAAAAACTGAAGTACAGAATTTTGTTCTACAGAAACAATTTCAGTAGGTACTCTTCTTCAACATCATCAACCAAAAAAATACATGAAGTCATTAAAATTATTGTTCATAGCTGGTATTTAAAGTTTTATGAAAATCTCGCCATCTTTGCAACAGAAAAGCTGCACAAAAAATGTTGCAATAAATAATAAAGAATAGCATTTTTGAATAGAGAATGGAAAAACCTTTCAAATGAGGTATCATATAAATCCCCTATATCCCATTTAAAAATTTAGGAGTTGCAATAACTGCCACTCGATTGGGGTTGAATTTAGGGATGAAAGTACGCTGAAGGATGTCACTGTAGAATACAAAATTGACTTGAAATAAAACGTGCCATTACCTAAAATGCAGTTGGAAATATCAGGATTTTTCTTAATCCACTCTCTGAATTGCTCCAAGCATTGATTTCGAGTGGACGCGGTTTCCCTGAGCTCCTCCTCGGCCACTCTGGCCAGACTATCCGCAGAGATCGTTTCCTGCAGGACCTCATGAAGACAGTCCTCTCTCGATGGGTTGTGAGTGAAAGCCAAAGACGTCACCAGTGCAGTCGACATCCTGTTAATAGACGTTGTTGTGACAATAATTGGGCAAAACTTATGTAAATGTTTATAGTTATTCTATTCGCACACAAAAATTTCTAAAACAACAATAAAATTACACATTATTGGAAATTTAATGGCGCTGATGTAAGATCACACTACAGCGCAATTACTTGTTTGTTTGGGTGGGTATTATTACAGTGGTCTCTTGCTTTGTTACTTAAAATATTCTGTATGTTATTATTGGTTGATTGTTGATAACAATAGGTTTTAATGCAGCTTTCACTGAACGATTATGAATAGCCCTTCAAGGCAGGTGTAAACGTCTCCTTTTTTCAATACTACTTCAAGCTAAAGACAAAAATGCAAATATCCCAAGTTGTATAACGCGTTTGTTCAGCCAAAATGTCAACTCAGCCAACTTATTGCTCATTACCTCAACTGGGCATAATTTGGTAACTTATATACCGGATATGCAGAAAATCTAAGAAATTTTGTAACATTAATTGCTGTGGTATTTGAAAAATGTTAATCCCTTCACGATAAATCACGATGTGTTATTATACAGAGTGTTACTTAATGATAGGCCGTCATTCCAAGGGCGCATTCCTGAACAAACTTCGAGTAGAAGAGACCTATAATGAATCTGGTTTTCAAGATATAGGGTGTAAAATAAAATAAAATAAAGTTTTTTTATTAATATCTCAAATAGTCTTTTTGTGATTTTGGTGAAATTTGGCACTAAGCTGTGATAAGACATTAAGTTAGCACTAACCAGATGATAAATATGAGTTCCAGTGGCGTCCCGAGTGGGCAGTAAATATATCAAGAGACAAAAAAAGTTGTACTTTTATAGTTGCTTGACCCGAAAAAAATATAAAATTTGAAAAAGAGTTAGTGACCTAGGTACATAGTTTTGTACCTATTTCAAGAAGAAGAAATGAAACTCCTCTCATACAACAACCTTCTGGCCTTTATTAAAAGGTCGGGGAGGTTCGAGTAGGAGTTTCACCATGGTTCGGGTAAGGCGAAAAGGGCCCTCGGTGGCCTAGTCGCTTGGGGTGTACCACCCCAACCCACCATACTACTACTACTACATAGTTTTGTCAATATTATTCTGGGACGTCACTGGAACAATACTGGCAAATTTCACAAAAATCGGCAAATGGATTTTTGAGATACCTACCTATTAATAACAAATCGACTTTGGTTCAGGAATTGCTCCCTTTTTCAGAAATTACGGCCTATCATCACGCAACAGATCTATTATTAAGTTGACTTATCTTCATAAAATCGTTAAGCAATGGATTACTTACTTGACGACAACTGATTTTTGTAAGATTTAACTATCCTAGTTGAACAGTTAATTTACTGTGTGGGATTGGTTAATTCCAGAAGTGTCATTTACGTTAATGAATAATAAACAAATTAACTTTACTTACTTGTAGCAATCTTTTAAGTTAAATCTCTTTCTGCACATGAGGTATGGAACAAAAAGGGATAAGGATAAATAGTAGGTACCTACTATTTATTATATTGTTTTCTTATATGTTTTTAATTATACTGTAAGACCAATTAGTATGCAGCTATTATGTTATGTAAGTATACATTTACTGCTAAATCAACATACCTGCTAAAATACCGTGTGTCCCCGGATAGGTGAAACGACTCTTATAAAAGACAAAAATTTTTTGATTTCAGTTTTAATTTTTTTTCGGGTTCAGCTCTGCTTTGCTAAAGAATAATTTCTAATAAAATTTTAGTTTTGAAAAATCAAGCATGCCTTGGAAATTTCCAAGAAACCGGTTTTTCTGTTGAGTAAAGTCCCTTTTATGAGGCAAAAACGACAAAATGTTATTTGAAAAAGTTGTTCAGAATCAACATTTAGGTCTCTATACCAAATTTCAAAATCATAGATCAACTTTTATTTTTTTCATTTATTTTCATGTTTTATTTCACAAATCAAAGATTTTATTTTGTAACAAAGACTGCCATGGAAAAACCAAATTGTATCCATAGCAATAGCAATCTGTCAATATCAGTCTTTGTTACAAATGAAATTATTTGATTTGTGAAATAAACATAAAAATAAATGTAAAAAATAAAAGTTGGCCTATGATTTTGAAATTTGGTATACGGACCTAAATGTTGATTCTTAACAACTTTTTCAAATAACATTTTTTCGTATTTTCCACATAAAAGGCACTTTACTCAACAGAAAAATCGGTTTGTTGGAAATTTCCAAGGCATGCTTGATTTTTCAAAACTAAAATTTTGTTAGAAATTATTCTTTAGCCAAGCAGGGCTCAACTTCAAAAAATTAAAATTAAAATCAAAAAATTTTTGTCTTTTCTAAGAGTCGTTTCACCTATCCGGGGACACACGGTATATTATTCTAAACACGAGAATATTCAGCAATAATTTTAATCACTTCTTAATTAGGTATATCTCGAAAACAAAGCAAAATTCAAGTAGGTATAGTTAATAAGAAATATTTTGTAGAGAATGCGATTTTACATTTAAATAGCTTATAGAAAAATTCATAAATTTCTTGTATCAAAAATAAAAAAAAAATTGTAAAAAAAATCAATTATTTGTTCTTTTTTATTCTTTTTGCGTGTAACTTTTTTCTGAGTGAAAATATTTATTGACATTGCTTCACAGAAAAACTAGTTGTTTAAATTGTTTCCAAAATGGTGGGTTAAAAATTATTTTTGGATAAAACTTGGAATTTTTTTCAAATTTTATAGGGTTTTTTATATCGTTTTATTAATTTATTAACTACAGAAATATCCCACAAGTTTCAATTTTTTATTTTTGAAATGAGCCTCCTTTCCTTCTGGACATAAATAATGGATCGCCCTGTAAGTAGTAAAAAAATATCTGAAAGTTATTATTATTCTACCCACCTAGTATTCCATACTCCATCGCTTTTGTGTAATAAAATAACGAATGGAACTGACTTTCAGGACATCAATTTGAGAGACAAAATTCTGATAAATATGTGCCCATAATTTGTCAAATTAAAGAAAATAAATGCATTTTTCGTTTTGTTTTTTTTTAATAAATTTTTATCATGACGTAATAAATGTTTTTTTCGCAGGGCTATATCTCGAGATATAGGAAGCAGATATCAAACTGCGGTTTTTACCATTGTCATCAAGAAACTCAGGATAATTGATTAAGAAAAAGTTGTTTCTTAAGTTGCTAATGCCTTCAATGAAAGGAAACATTTTATTTTGTATCAAATTGAGCAGATTCATGAAAGTATCATAATATTATCTGGAAAGTATCTTAAATAATTTTTAACCTATTCTTATAATAAGATGATATTAATAATAATATTATGCCGATGAACGTTAATTTGAAGAGAAAATTGGCTAATTATTAAACATTTTTTAATTATTAAATGAGTTAGTGATTACTTTACTTTTGATATCTAGTAATTATTAATTAAGTACCAATTACACGGAAACGAGTGTGAATTAATTTATTCAAAGCATATTCAACAAAATACTCAACACTTAACAAGTTCTAATAAAAGATTTAATAATCATAAAATAATTAGTTCAAAAAAATTCTTATTGTTGATTAATAATATCACCTAGATACATGTAATTTATTTTAATAAGTTCTTTTTTTTTCAATCAAACTTACTCGTGTTTCGCAGGTTGTAATAACCGCGTAACAATATTATATTATTACGTATCTACTTAATTGAAAAAAAAACTTAGTCTAGTGATGTCTAAAAGCAATGAAACATGTGTGTAAAAATAAATTTAGTGGCTTGTCGAAAAACTGTTATTTTAATCAAAAATTTGAATAAATAATTCTACTTAGAGAAGATTGATAATAATTTACCTAAATTTATAGGGCACTATTTTGCTAATAAGAATTTTTAAATAAATATAGGTAAAATAAGTATACAAAAATTACCTTTAAAATCAGCACTTAATTTTTATTAAAAGAGAAATTTTCTTGCACTACACAAAAATTCACTTCGAGCACTGTCAACTTGATTGCTGTGACTGATTCCTGATAATTCAAAATAAGCTGGTACCGGTACTGGTACTATCTAAATCACAACTTGATGAAGAATGATGGTATCGATGGTTGACGTTGTTTACATATAGTAGTCGGCGCAACTTCAGGGTACCGGATAGGTACTAAACTGGATTTGCTATAGGACTGGACAATCGCAACCTGACCAAGGTCGAAAGATTGAGGGATTAATCATACTATAACATCAATATTATTGCACAACGTGCATTTCTTCAAGTTTTGTTTATTTCCTTGTGATGATTGTTTTCGATTTTCGCGGTGGATATATCATGACCCACTTTCGAAGAATATTAATTACGTATTATGGAGGTACTTTTGTTCCTAAATGATATTCTGAAACTAGTAGACTGGAAAAATATAATGTTAGGTAGGTACTTCCAAAATTGTGACAATATAAATTGAAGTGAATTATAATAGATTACCTACCAGTTATATTAATATAGGTAGGTAATTTATCCATGCACTGAAAACCTATAAAATTATAAAGTATAGGCTTTGTTATATCAGAGCTCATTAGATCTGAAATTATCATTAGGAAATTAATTTTACTTTCATACATAACTCTTCCTAAGTACCTACCTATTTTCCTCTTCAGGTAAAAGTGCGAACAGTTTCATAACGTCACTACATAACTGTAAGTAGGTAGTGATGACTGATTATTGAGAAACAATTTTTTTGAAAGAAATACCTCATTAATATTTGAAAATGACAGCGATCGCAAGTTTGATGGTATGATGGTAGAGGGATAAAGTTTGATGGATATAATCCTTGGTGGAATGTCTCGACTATAGCTTTATTAAAGATAGAGGGCCATACGATTATTGCGCAGGAATTGGTAAATAATTTTTTATGCAAGAAAAAACAGTTTACCTGTGAAACTATACAATAAGAATATTATGTACGTAATCAAATAAGCAGCATCAAGGGTAAATATTTACATCCACGTATCCTAAGTTCCATCATTTTTTTCAGGACCGAGGAGCGAAATAGGGGTGCTGAGTGGGTAAGAAGCTAAAAACAGCTATTGCAAACTAATATTAAGGTCACAACTAAGGCCTCTTTGACACTACGGTCGCTTGCTATTTTTTTCTTCGCACTTTCAGGGCAAGGAATATCTTCGAAATTAACAGTAGCACGATTATTATTTTGATATTTGCATTTATTTTGCATTTGAATTGCATAAAGCGTGACCTCGATGTCCCGCTGTTTTTATAGTCCTCATACATATGAGTGAGTTTCGGGACTTTGTCGGTGCTGGAGCGCGCGTATGATGATCGGCCACGGCCTTGCATGTTCATATGTATGTATTAGTACCGTATCTATATACGGTACTAACCAGGACCAGACTTCCTATTCTGATAGATATTCAAATAGCTCTTCGGAAAACTGTTTTTTTTTTTTTTTTGGATTTCAATAATTAAAGTCAGATCGAAATAGTGCGAACACAATAAATATTATTGTAAATTTATTGACTTGCAAATTAATATGCGCACTTATATACACTTATACAGGGTGGCCCAGCGAAAACGTACCAGGTCTAATAACTTGAAAACTGAAGATGTACGCGAAAAACGCCGAAACAGGTCGATTTTGTTATCGAGGGGGACATATTTACGTGACAAATTTAACTAGGTACCCAAGTTCATCCCTTTGGCAGGGGTAGCTACCCCTTTGCTTATCATCATAGAGAACAGATATCGAGTGATACATCATTTGAAAGCTACTTGAATTCTCTTTACAACGGTATCCAACATTTTGGTTTTCGCTTACATACAGGGTGGCCCAACGAAAACGTCGCTCGCCTTAACAACTTGTAAACTGAAGATGTACGCGAAAAACGCCGAAACAGGTCGATTTTGTTATGGAAGTAGGCATATTTTGGTTACAAATTTGACTACCCAAGTTCACCCCTTTAGCAGGGGTAGCTACCCCTTTGCTTATCATCATAGGGAATAGATATCGAGTGATACAACATTTGAAAGCTACTTGAATTCTCTTTTGTTCTTCGCGTACATCTTCAGTTTTCAAGTTATTAAGGCGAGTCACGTTTTATTGGGCCACCCTGTATGTAAGCGAAACCCAAAATGTTGGATATCGTTGTAAAGAGAATTCAAGTAACTTTCAAATAATGTATCACTTTATATCTGTTCCCTATGATGATAAGCAAAGGGGTAGCTACCCCTGCCAAAGGGTTGAACATGGTTAGTTAAATTTGTCATGAAAATATGTCCCCCTCGATAACAAAATCGACCGGTTTCGGCGTTTTTCGCGTACATCTTCAGTTTTCAAGTTATTAGGCCTGGTACGTTTTCGCTGGGCCACCCTGTATAAGTGTATATAAGTGCGCATATTAATTTGCAAGTCAATAAATTTACAATAATATTTATTGTGCCAAGATTGGGGACCCTTCTACAGATTGTTTCGAGCTAAGAATAAGTTTTAACAGCAAAATAAATAACACATTTAACACATTACCACATAGACAAATAAGTATCCACATAAACGAAACAGGAAGAAAAATATCAACACAAATGTTGGGAAGGAAAACTACAATTCAGTGCAGGTAATGGTCAAGGAGACCACCATCAAACTCAACACATTTCCTTGACCTTGAAATTAATCTAAAAACCATTTAAAATTTTTTTTTAGCTCGAAACAATCTGTAGAAGGGTCCCCAATCTTGGCTAAATCTGTAGATAAAGTAAATTTATTTGAAATAACTACAAAATACGCAAGTTTTAAAAAACCACATTTGATTTTTCTTCAATTATGAACAACACATGAATTGAAATTCCGAATAAAAAACTAAAAAACTGAATTATCTTCTCGATTCAGTTTAATGATGCCAAGTATTTTTCTACCATAATTGTAGCATTTTTCACGTAGTTTCAGAAAATGGCACCAAACTTTGAATAAAATGCATACAGGCTGAACTTTTCGACAAAGCTGAAAGATATCAAAAAAAATTATTACGGCCCTGCAGTTTTCGAATCGGCGAAAAATGCGAAGTATTAAGTGTCATTAGTAGAGCATATCTACCAAATTTCGTTAAATTCGATCAATTCGTTCAAAAGATATCGCTCATCAAAGATTTCGGCAAATTGCACAAATCACCCTGTATAATCGAAACGAAGGGCCTCAGGAAAATTTCAAAACCAGATCCTGAATCGCCTTGAAAAACTACACCTACCCTTAAGCTATGGCAGTCAGGTCGTGGGACACCCTGTATGTCCCTATTTTAACTTTTCATGTACTATCGTATATGATGTAGATGAAATTTTTATACAGGGTGATGGAATATTTGATAATTTTCATCTGACGACACTTGAAAACTTATAAGATAGAGACATGAGCCATTTTCCGATATTTAGAGCCGTTTTCGATATACCTACACTGCTTCAAAAATGGAAATTTGCGATTTTCATTTTATAATAGTAAGATAGTTATAAAGTATATAATTCTATGTTCCCACGTGATAGTGCTCGTCAAAAAGTTCGCATCATACCTAAGTTTGTAATTTTCAAAAGATTAATTTGCGCACACCAAATCCATATAGTGTTTTTCGTTTCAGCGATAAAGGCGTTAATCTAAACTTCAAAATTAAAAAAAAAAAAGATATTTCGAAAACTAAAAGTGTTTTGCGAAAAATTTGGACAAAATTCGTTAGATATTAATTAAATTTATAATGTCAATTATGAAAGAAATTAATCTTTTGGTGGCCAAAAAGTGTTAACTGTGGAAATTTTCTACTTTTTGCTAATTTTTTAGGTTAATTTTGATTTTGAAATAGTGTATTAGTGAATATTATTCGTAACGATTCGAAAAATTAACAACAGTAATAAAAACTAATACCATGAGTAGCGAAATAAACAAATTAAATAAAATTTTTGTCACATTTTTCTTTGTTTTGCGTGCAAAGCGTATACGACACGAAGACACCATCTAAAAGTGCAAGCATATTTTATATTTAATAAGAATTGAACAAAATTGAGATCTAAATTCGATAAGGTCACAAAAACTTTTTAGTTCGAATTTAAAGCCCTTATAATATGCACTGATAATATTCCATCTTAATTTGATAAAACTCTATTTCGCAAAAAAAAAAATAATAAGCTAGAATAACATTGTGACAACCCTTCAAAATTAACGTTTTGTATTTTCATTTCTTATCAAATTAAAAAAAAATTAAAATAATTGTAAGATGCTTTCTTCGTGCATGTCGAATACGCTTTGCAGTTTTGCACCAAAAACATAGCAAAAAATATCAGAAATTTTATTAAATTTGGAAGCTTCGCTCCTTTATTAGTTTTACTCATGTTATTTTTTTTTAATTATTATAAACAATATTAACTAATATTTCAGTCAAAATATTCAAAATAAAAAATTACACTGAGAAAAATAAGGAAAAACTAATTAATAACTGACATTACATTTGATGAATACCTAACGAATTTTGACCAAGTGTCCCTCTCAAAACTCTCTTAGTTTTCGGAATATCGTGTTTTTGTACACGCCAATTTCTCTGGAACTAAAATTCTCACCATGGATCTATACCTCAGACGGCCAAAAGATATAGTAATAAAAGTGCGCGGTGAGTTTACAATCCAGGTAGGTAGACCTTATACACAAAACTTATATACACAAACCTTAGAATGCCCTTCTCATTGGTTTACCGGAACCAGGTAACCAATAAATAAGGCACTATCTGCCTACAGATGTGACTACTTGGACCTTAAAAGTATGTTGCGCAGTTTTATTACTATATCTGTTGGTCGACTGAGGTATAGTGTGCTCAAATTTAATCTTTTTTCATCAATCAGATTTTGAATAATACAAACTACTGACAAATAAAAATTCAAAAAAGATGGAAAACTAAAAAGTTTCCCATATGATGCGAAACTTGTTGGCGGGCGCTGTATATTCATAAATATGCAAATGAAATTTATTGTTCAACAAAATTTAGATTTTGTACTTAGTCACTTTTAGAATCAGTTCATCGAATTACTTCTTAACAAAATCTGGTTCCTACAGACTTATTTACGCACGCATTCAGTAAATGGAACTAAAGGAAAGATCTGGAAATTCCCAATAGTAAAACTATTGGTAGGTATATACCTATGACTGGTTCAACTTGATGAATACATATAGGTAGAATATAATTATGTAATTCCAAGTAAAAGACGCGCATTCATTTCAGAATCACGAATATGTTTTTGTTATAGGGAATTAAATAAACGACAGCAACAAAAAAATATCAATATTTTTATGATCTAGAATTTAGAGGATAAGTGAGGGCATTCTCTTTTTAAGTTCTGTTTTATTGTAGGTAGCTCAAAAGCAATAAGGTATTTCATTAATGCCGCAGGCCGGAAAATCCACGAGAAGTTAACCTTATTATTACACATGATCTAGGTAGATATAGCTCTAGGTCAGCGAGCAGTGACCGCACAATATGCATTATTATACATATAAATCGATATAAAAAACGACTCGCCATATTATATAAAAAATATTGTTTATTATCGTACCTATAAAAACCGTTTATATACATAACAGTACCTACCTATCTACCTAAATTAAGTATTTCAATTTTGAAATGTTTCTTTTCTTTTTTCCTAGTTATTTCACAATTTGTCAAATCATTTCCCCATTTTCCAATATTTCCTTTATCATGATGTCTTCTTAAAGTGTAATATTCACAACTGGAGTATCAATAGATTACCTCTCGCATATGTCTGTGGTGAGCGAGCTATCACTTCACATGAAGACATATTATAGGACCTCCCCTTTTATCACCGAAGTACAAACGGTACTTTTTGAGAGGTTTTACTAGACAAGGTACTATGCGGTGGTTTGTCATTGCCTTCCGCAAGGTGGATCCCGATCTTGGCTTAAGAAGCACAACAAAATGATTGTTGACTGCTGGCGAGTTTCGAACCAATGTCTGTCTATCTCAGCTCGGCGGGCCAACGTGCTAGCCACTACATCACCCCAATTGTGGTGATAAGAATACCTTTTCTGATAATCTTATTTGACAAAAGAGGAGTTTAATCCGTAAAATAACACTGACATTATTATTGATTAAAGGAAAAATAATTCGACAACTTTGGAACCATAATTTTATTGGTACCTAACTGGTTCATCAAATTTTTGCTTCTTTTACAATTAACTTTTTCATTTAAGTTCTCCTCTAAAGCTCCTAAAATCCCGAGACAAAAAAATTAGGAAATGCTGGAATATAAATAGAGATCTCGGAGCTTTTAATTTACGGCAGCCACTTTGAGATTTCTCAGAAAAATCTTACGCGAATGATTATCTAGAACAGGTGTTTGTTTATCTAACATAGTAGCTGATGGTGCTAAAATTATCAAAAAATGTCCACCGATCCTCTGACGTCCAGATCACGAATTATACTAATTAATAATCAAAAACCTGCAGAATGTATGAAATTTTGTGGAAAGTTTCCAGTTCATGATTCTCTTCATCGGGGGATTCCGAATTATTCTTCTCTAGGCCAGCTTCTTCAAAGAGTTTCACAGAATGGTTACTCACTTCAATGACAAAGTCGACAATCGAGGTCTGGTCGTCACCCTGGTCGTAATTCAACTCCTACAGCTTTACTTCGCTCAAAGTCGCGATTTGGGTATTTTTATTGACATAGAAATTTTAGAATTTTAGAGAAAAAAAAAATTTTTAGATCATATAAATAAAATCATTTTTATTTCCCATGTGCTCTCCTTTATTTTGTATATGCGTGCTCTCCCACCGCTGATTGGCCTATCCAGGCTGTATGGTGGATATGTTTTAAAAAATAAATAAATAAATTTTAATAATATTTTTCATTTTGTTATGTGATCTTCGATAAAATTTTATATAGGAACATAACATGTCATGAGAGTTATCCTACAGGACTTGCAATCTTACACTACTAGGCTATCACCTCGTAAAAGCTAACTTTCATATAACTAGATAGTTATGTAAATAACTAATAAGATTAATAAATTATGTAAATTACCTAATTACCTTCAATATACATACTTACTACGGTTCAATTAAAGCCTTATCTCAGAAAATAAGTCCAAGTTCTTGGATCCGCACTTTGGTTTAATTCATTATTTTAATTAATAGTTAACTTAACTAATAGGTATTAATTAACTATTAAGTAATTACTATACTAATTATTTTTTCCGATTACCCACTTCAATGGAAAGCTAGATGTGAAGTTTTGTAAAAATGTAATGATTTTAATTCATACTACGTGTCGTATTATGCAAATACCAAAAACTTGATTTCAATGATATAAATTATAATACCACAACGGAAGATCGTTGCTGAAATTTCCATTAGAAGTTTCCATAGAATTCATACCTGAAACTACACACAAAACATAATTTTTCGGTCAATGTAGAGAAATCTAAGAAATAATTATTTCAATATTGTTCGTTGGTTTTGGTTATTACCTACGATAAATTAATTTAAAAGTTTTCGCCAAAAGAAAAAAAGAACTAAATTTGAAATTAAGTCCATAAAGTTTTGAAAATATTTCAGAAATTTCAGAAATACTAATTTCTTGTTATTGTTATTTCAAAAAGTGTATGTTTTGAGCGTTATTGAGGACTATCAAGTGAACTGAAATTAAACACTAAAAAATCAAATCGAATAGATCTCGTTTAGTTTTCGGAAATTAACAGTTTAACATAATCAACTCAAATTAACATAATTTCTGAAAAACTTATTTCATCAGCAAATAAAACCCTTTGTATCTTTTTAAGGCAAAATAAGTTTTCAAGCAAGCAGAGATTTCTTTGCCCTCACAGTTTACTTGACAATTTGCGAAAATTTACTCTTTCTGCCTAGGCGGCATAAAGTGTCATTTTGCTGCCTATCATTTTCGAAATTTCCTCGTGAAATTCTGATCTCGTAAACCAGTAAACTTTTCATAGAATTCATACCTATATAACATAAGACATATAACTTTTCGTTCAATATAAATGTAATTTTCATTTTTCATATTACAAAAAATTAGTAAACTTGAAAGTTTTCCCTAAAAGAAAAGATGAAATTTGAAATTAAGTTTAAAATACTTATGTAAAGTTTGAAAATATTTCAAAAATTTAATAATTATTCACTTCTTGAAAATGTTATTCAAAATGTATGTTTTTGAGCATCGAGCTAGACTAATCAAGTAAGCTAAAATCGACACACTGCTCTAATCAATCAAATCGAAGTTTTGCTTAGTTTTTGAAAAGTAGCAATTTTATAATTTTCACAATTTTATGAAAGACTATTTAATTGGAAAATAAAAATCATTCTATAACTGCACTAGGGCAAAATAAGCTTTCAAGCAAGCAGAGATTTCTCCGCCCTCAAAATTCCCTTGACAAAATAAAAATATTTTTGCCTTATGATGCCATTATGCAATTTGTTGGCGGTTGTATGTCAATGAAATAAATAGGTAGGAATATAATTTTGCTGCTATACATCAGGTACCAAAGCAGTATGTTGAGTGTCAATTTGCGAAGTTACTTTTGCTGCCTAGGGACAAAAGTGTAATTTTATTGCTGCCTATCGCGTCATCATGAACCAATAAGTAGAATGTTTTATCTGCAATCTGCATGTGAATGTCTCCAGCACCATCTTGCATTGACACAACTATAAGCTAGGAAACACGAGCATTAAAATAAATAAAACACTAGTAGGTGCTAATAGTAGATAATAATGTAAAATAAATTGCAAGAATTTTCCGTTTATAAATTATTATAAGTACATAGTATAAATTAGTATAAGAATTTTTTTTTTGTATAGGTGCTGAGTTTTTGTTTTCACATTTAAGTTACTGTGATTCAAAATGAAGGATACAGGAATAAAACCAGCTCAGTCACAAATCACATAATTATGCAATTATATTTAGAGAAAAACAGTTTTATTTTTATAGGTAATTGTGCTTATTATTATGGGAAATAATTATTGTGCTGGAAGAAATATATTATGATTCTTAGGGATTTGAAAACATATCCGTAAACACATTAGACAATATTTTTATATTGTCTCAGGTAAACACGTATTTAAATTTTTCACAAGGTTCTGAGCTCGTTTTATTCCCTTTTACGCGTTATTTGCTTGTACTGCAGTTATGTTTAATGCAATAACTCGTGACTGAACGGCTTGTTTCGCTGGAGCCAATATACCATCTTGTAAATTAGGAAAAACGCTACAATATACCATTTTATATCAACTCAAAATGACAAAAATTTACATATTAGCTGGTTTTATTCCTATACCCTTCAAATGCAATCAATGAAAGGAGAATAAGAAACAGATTCAAAAGTAATAAAATTTATTTAAAAAAAAATGAAAAAAAACTTCAACAAGAATATACTTAGGTACGATACTGAGAGATCAGAATCAAAAAAGTATGATCAAAAGTATGGCTATTAAGAGGTAGGTAAGGTGTGTGTCTTAACTTAATGGCAATGTTTCTAAATTTCAATCAATTTGAAAGACATGAAAAAGCAAAGCCTACCTTTAAGCACAAGAAACTGACATAATTCATGTATAAAAATGACCTCATCAAGACATGACACTTATGGTAAGGAGGTGCTGAGACATGTAGGGTTGCAAAAGTTCATGAACCATTTGATCAGTCTTTTGGTGAGTAAAATGCCACTAGATTCTGACAATATAATCTTATACCTTTTAGTAAAAAGAAAAATGTTATTCCTCCCTATTTCTCACTCTCTCAATTAAGTACTCATATCTCTTGAGGTTATCTGTTTCTCTGAAAATGGTCATCATAACTGAAGATTATTTATTTCTTCCATTTTGTCCTGTTGGTGGTCGTTTAAGAAAAATAAAATCAATTTTCAACCTCTATTTCACCTCCAGAACAATCATACATAGTTCTGAATAAAAAAATACCCTCTACTTTTTTAGTTTATCTTGATTATCACTGTTCACCTTTGTGTTGACTGTTGATTGGAATTATTTCTGCTTCTCAAAATATGCATGCTTCTGATCATGTTTTTTTATTTAATTTGATTTCTCAATATAAGATTTATAATGTGACAACTTAACGTTGCATCCTCTTCATTTTTCTTTCAAGTTTCTTTTGTTTCTTTTCATTTACTTCTGGTTCCATCTGGCCGCTTTGGAAGAAATAAGGCGACAGAATATTTTTCCAGACGATCCAAAATCCTCTGCAAGGCACGAGCAGCCATAACAGCCAGAAATAATTCGATATAGCAGCGGCTAGCACTTGAACAATAGCAGTGAGAATAACTATATCCTTCACATGCCTGAAAAAGATGGAGACAATAAGTCTAGCATTATAAGCAGTTTTTCTTTATTTTTATTTCAACTTACTCAGCAATACCATCTTGCATATTAAGATCTACACCACTGTCAATCAATTTTCCATCTTCGCTGTATTTTGTTTTAGCCATATAAACCATAAATTGATATGCTCCTATGTAAATTGCACAGGAAAATAAATACAAGACCTGTAAAAAAAAGGGTATGTATGAATGAAGTCAATTCAAAATTATAATAATATAATATACACTCATAGACAAAATTGCCGCATATTTTTTTAATTTTAATTTAGCTGTGTTTTCAATAATTAAAAAAAAATAATACTCAACTCTAATTTTTCATTTTTTTTTTTTAAGAAAATTAGCTCAATTTTAAAATATACAACAATTAAGTATGTCCATGAATATATTTTATATCGACAAAATGGTATGTAAGATATACCAAAGTGTTTGTTACTTACGATGCTAATTGCCGAATTGTAAAACACTAATATCATTAGTGAAATCGCATTTGCAGCCAGGGCCATATTTCTATAATAAACAAGGGTGGCTTTATTTTCTTCAGCTATCTGCTTAGCACCTTTTGTTCCTTGTTTACCTTTTTGTGGTGGCTGCAATGAATATTAAATTCTTGTTACATTTTTATATTAAATAAATATGTAATTAATTATTTATTTTACACAGTGTGTCGCATTTAAGATGAATAATACACCCCTGTATTTTCATTATTTGAAGGAGTCGGGGTTCAAAATTTTGTACAGTCATATATAGACTGATGAGCCGCACTTTTTACGATATCTAACTAAAATTTTGTTTTTAAGCGCTGTTTAGGTACCACATCTCCGCAAAGAGGGTGAAATGTCGATATTTTGCTTCGCGTTAGGGATATAGAAAAAATTTACTGGAAAAAATTGTTCTAAATTGTATTCAAACCCCGGATTCCGGATATCGAGTTTCATGCGAAAATTAGTATTTGAATTTTTTTATTATTTTGATCTCACATAAAATTATTAATAATTTTATTTGTAAATTTGAAAATTACAGTGCCATGGAAAGTAATAGTTTGACACATTTAACACTACTACTGTCTGATTATAATTTTCCGTGGCACTCTAACTACCAAATTAGCAAATTAAATTTTTTATAATTTTATATGAGATCATAATAATAATGAAAAAATTGAAATGCGAATTTTCCCATGAAGCTTGATATCCTGGGTTTAAAGACAAAATTCCAGTTATAAATCGTAAAAAGTGTGCCTCATCAGTCTGTTTGACAGTACAAAGTTTCGAACCTCGAATTCTTCAAATAGTGAAAATACAGGGATGTATTCATCTTAAATGAGACAGACTGTATGTAAGTATAGGTATGCACTCGGGTATGCATTATTAGAACGAATTCTCGAACGAAGTATTTTTATAAATTATTTATCTTTTTTTTGTCTTTTAGGAATAATTATTCTAAATTTCTTAGGGCCGGCCGGTTGCACAAACGTAAATTAAAAATTTTCAGATAATTTACCCACTGATTTTAAATTGCAAATTTTGAAAATACGGCTAAAATATTTAATGATCTTTCATTTTATATCAGTAATTAACTCTTCTTAAAGGAAGTAAAACTTATTTTCAGCAGTATCAGACAAATATTTTGGTAATACAGGTCATTTTTAAATCACTAATTATCTGAAAATTATTGATTTACGTTTGTGCAACCGGCCCTTAGAGGACCCCCTGACTCTCCTCGTAGTTGGGATGATGGGAGGATAATAATAACATCTTATAAATCCTAGCAATTTTTTAAATAAACGGGGGGGGGGGGGGGGTGGCAGACCTCTTTTCCCTCGTCTTTTCCTTTATAATCTGTGGCAGCAGCAATTCCCTATAATCCTACCTACCATAGCTATAGAGCCCTGGAGTAATTTCTCAATATGTATTAGTGCTCTGGATTTCAAAGATGCTAATGATTTTTTTTCAGTAATAATAATATTAAACAAAACTAATAATTAACTATGTAAGAACCATATGGTTCAACAATAACATACAGCAAGTAGGTTAAAAATTAATCGAAAATACTTACAGCCATTTTAAAGTTTGATTTCTTGAAGAGAATGTGCCAGTCAGTCAGTAGGTACTTAATTATTCTTAAAATATATTGAATGAATGCCTATAATCAGCTAGGTATATGAAAATATATGTCCTTCATATGCAAATTTTTTAGAATTGGAAAATGGAAGTATTATCTATATCAAAATAATAACAATCCCACTATCAGTAATTATTAAACTATTTCATCTGTTAGTTTCTAACAGAGGCTCGGGTTTTTATTTTTCAATTTTCTTTCATGATCACAATTTTATGGGCCATAATAGTTTCCAAAAATTAGTAAAATTACTTTTGAAATTTAATTTTATAACCTAAATTTTCAAAGATTTATCAGTGTCGGTACTGTCACTGTCAGTGGTCAGTGGAGTGAAGTTGGCGTTATGTCAAACGTCGACTTAACTTTGGGGACCATAGAATCTTTAACTTGCGATGCGGCTGACAGAATTTCTAGTCTGCCTTAGAATACTGACCATCAGGAAGAACTATATTAAAAATTCACGTAACATTGACGGATACCGCCATTTTGAATCCCCTATATTTGTCACATTAAACATTGACAGTTGACAATGTGGACATTTGCAAACAGGTCTAAAATATACTTTGAATAGACCTCCTACTAGGCCCGTATTCATCAATAAATTTAACCCCTGGGGTTATATTTTGGAACATGTCATTGGTTTAAAATTCGTAGCGTTCGTAGAGTTTGAGCATTAGACCAATCAGCTGTCAGAAAATTCAAAATATAACCCCAGAGTTATATTTTGAAGTTTGATGAATACGGACACTAATATAAAAGTATAGTCACAGAATAGGTACAATTGTATCTATTATGTGGTATAGTTTCAAAATGTAGTTTCAAAACATGTGTCGAAAAATGAAAGCTGCAATTCCTTGGCGCGTTCTCATAAAAAAAAGTTCCTATTAACATTGATTACAAACCCACCGTTTTCGAGAAACAGGGTGTCAAAAATAATCAGTTTTTTGTTTTTTAATATCTCGTCAGGAACCATTTGAGTTACAGGACTGAATTTTTGTACACATCTTAGCATTAATGTTACTTACTTTTTGAGTCCCACTTATATTTCTTCCCAGATAGCATAATGGCAGTAGCAGAGATTTTAAGTTTGCTTGAAAATATTTTGCCCCTAATTTCTACGACAGAGGGAAAATTTACATTTTAAAGCCCATTTTAAACTGACGATGTTTTTTACATAAAAAAGCTTCTACATAAAAACAGTGTGAACTATTTTCGTGAAAAATAGCTTTTGTTTGTTAAGAGTTTGTTAGAGTTTGTTAAGACAAAACAACTTGTATACAAAAACAATACTTTGTATTAGATAATTTTTTATGATTTGTTGCTGCATAAATAATTAATTTCTTACCATCAAGAAGTACCTATTAAATTCCTAGTTCATTATTTGTCCGCTTTTTCCAAGAAGCCCCTTATCTAAGCTTGCAGCTGATTGGAGGGTAGCATAGTCTTTCTGTTGTTTATTTATTTCTAAGATTCCGAACAATGAATTTATCGTAATTCTTTTTTAATATTAAAAAAAATTAACTGGATAACAACAATTTCACGATTTTACAAATAGTAATATGTAGTGCAGTCAAGAAAACTTGTTTTTATTTCCGCCAAAAAGTTGCGTTTGAACTCAAACTATCTTTTTTTTGATCTCAGTAGTTTTGAGTTGTATCCAGCAAACCTATCTTAATTTCTAACACATTTTAGAACCAAAACTATTTACCAATCGGTGAAGAATTCATTCTTTACACGAGCCTTTTTTAAGGTAAAGATTGTAAACAACGTAAATGCAACTTTTTGACTTCAGCCCACCATAATCTATCGTATGGGGTGGTGGGATTCCAATTTCCATAAACATTAAATAATATGAACAATTACCTATTATTCAAGTGACAAAACATCAAAACAAAACCAATACAACCTTTGACTAGGAAAGAGAGTCTCTCTTTCCTAGTCTAAGAATACAACATATAACATAACCCTATTTTCTATTATTTACATTCTCTACATCTTCTTTACATTCTTTACGTATTATTTACGTCAAACGTACGGAATGCATAAAAAGCTGTCAGTGTAAGTGGAGGGGCCTAACGGCAATGGGTACGTTCACCTGACGTCAACCGTTGAGTTGTTGAGGTAGCGCTTGCGTTCAGACATACCGCTCACTTACAACCGTTGTTCAACTATTGAGTATTTTTGTGAGCGTGAATATTTCACGCTCAGCATAGTCAACGTGTATGTTGCGGACATGTGCCAAGTGGGAAGTAAAAGTTGCAGGTAAGAATGCTCCTGATACAATTCAGCGACAAATAAATGCTAATAATTACTTCTATGAACTTGAATCGTATCCAGAAACATGTCACATATCTCTCGATGTCAACAATGCGTTCAGACTATTGCCAACATGTTGAAACAACTTAAGCCCATATGTAACGATCCATTTTTTAGTACAAGTTTTAGTCAATTTTTTAGGATACTAAATTTTGGACAAATTCATACAAGTTTTGTCTCCAATTTTTGATAAATTTTTTAGTTTAGGGAAGTTGTCCTATTTTTCGTCAATTTTAATTGACAAGCATTCGTTCTTATTACCCGTTAGGCATCGTGATCAATCGGACTTTCTTTTCATTGGAAACTATTTGACAACTAATAAAATAAATACAAAGAAATTTAAATTTGCGTCCTGTTCACCACTTATTTTACAATTTGCATGTTATTTGGGTGATTTGCAGTGCTTAAATAAGTCCAGAAAATATCATTGAAAGGCAGCAGTAATTTAATCTGGTAAGTAAAAGATATAAATAGTTAGAAATGTGCTTTCTGGTACTTATATCAATTCTTCATCATTTATTATAGGTATGTTATACGTTTGTTTGAATATAGAATTTCTTTCACAGGTTCCACATTAGCATGTAGTGAAAGGGTCCCCTGAACATGAACACGTGTGTTCACTGAATGACAGAAAAGTATCCATATAGTGAACTGGTGGACTTCAAGAAGAAATACGGGAGCTGCCGTATTTTTCAGCTTATTAATTCGACACCAATTTTTTTAACTTTATGTAAGTTTATGTAAATAGGAACTTATTAAGTATTATTGTAGCCTTAAAGTTAAATTTTCCAAATTTCAACGGATTATACTTCATCAGCAAATGCCCCATGTTTTCATCTGTTTAGAGGTAATTAAATGATACTTACTATATTTTTGAGGTATTATAATGTAGGTATTTTGATATAAAAACTATAATAAATTTGAAAATTGGATGTATACCTATGTTAACAGGAATATTTGTTACATAGTTTTAAAAATCTTTCAAGATATTTTTTTTTATACCTATGAGATACTTATAATACTTTTTAACTATACAATTGGTTGCCTTTTTAACTATAAAAAACTAATCAATAAAAGTTAATAATAAACGTACCTGTTCTTTTAATTTAACCACAAATAATATTAATGCACTTTTCAATAGTAACGAATATTCGCTGACGTTATTATTGAAAATTGTGTTAATTAATTATTATGTGGACTTCCAAATAGTCAGAATTCAAAGATATAATTTAAATTTAAATATCCCGCCAACCGATATACCCCCACCACCGTCATAAATGCTTTTTAGTTACGGCACCTCGCGGGCAGGGGGAGCTCAAGTTTGTATCCAAAATATTTACAAAATTTTTAGAACCTGTCCTATTTTTCATCAATTAAATGACATAACTGAAGTGGAAATCTGGGGAAATTGTTGTTTGTAGGTTACAATATTGAGATGTTGGTAGCTAAAGTCGACTTTCTAACAGAAAGGAGCATGTGTGGATTTGACGTTGAACGGGATGGTTTACCAATATGGCGGCTGCTTCAGTTTTTAAAGCTGATTAAACGCCAATAACTTCACTAACCTACATTATATTATATAACTATTAAATATTGCATCACACTTTAACGTTTTACAACAAAATATACTACAATTAAACACAAAAAAAAAACCCAAGAGTGAAACACAGGACACGTCAGAGGTCAGAACCATGAATGATTATGAGTCATCTCTGGTTGAGGTTGAGCAATGTGGCTGAGTTGGTTCCCTAGGATAACACGTGAAATCGATCATATGCTCCTTCCTTTTTCTTCTTTATTCAATGTTTCTAACCTAACCAGTAACCTCAGTTTATATTTGGAAGTGTACGTGAAAAAGTGTACGGTAATCATTGAAATTGAATTGAAAACTTATCCACTTTGTTGAATAATATAATAATATAATATAAAATGTAGGTATGATCAAGTAGATGGGTTGTCGTTGTTAGGCAAGTTTGTTTTTATAGTAATGTAAACAAGTTACAATCGTCAAAACACTTATCAGTTATCACAATGTCTTGGTCTCATGATCAGGTTATTTCTTTAATAGAATTATATAGAGAAAGGCCTTGCCTCTATCAGGTAAAAAGTTCCAATTATAAAAACAAGCACATGAGAACCACTGCTTATGAAAGCATGGTAAGAGAACTAAAAAATATTCGTCCTGGAATAACTATAACTGAAATAAAATCGAAAATCAATGGACTTAGAACAAACTTTGCAACAGAACACCGAAAGTACTTGAAATCGAAGCATAGTGGCATGGATGAAGACTCTGTAAGTAGTTTTAATATATCTTAAATGTTATATAGATGCAATACTGGTATCTGCCAGTCATGAGGCCAGTCACTTTGTAATGTCCTCGACTTTTACGAATAGCATATTCTAAACTGTTTCTCTTAAATGATTTCAGCTGTACGTACCATCACTCTGGTATTATGAATACCTTTTATTTCTATTGGACCACATCGCTGTGAGAAAGTCTACTGACTCTATCGGAGAGCTGTCCCAGGAATTAAGTGAAAACAGTGTTTCACTGACATGTGATGAGAGCACCACAGATGGCAAGACTGAACAACAAGCTGAGAAATCAAACGTCTGTTCTGTATTAGTAATAATGACCTAACAAAAAAAAATTATAATACGACACTGAATTATTATAAATATTTCATGACACTCTGTTATTCATTATAGGATGAAGACACTGATGCATTTTATTATACACTGGATAGAAATATTGAAATCATAAATGAAGACGAAAATGAGTCTCCTTCAGACCAACCTAGTACTAGTACCTCCATGGTCACTCCTAAAAGTTATACCTCACTCAGTAATCGTACTGCTGGTTCGACCAAAAAGAGAAAAAGAAATCATGATGATTCTTTCCTGGATGCTGCCAGTGGTGCTATAAAAAAAATTTCCACGGCTTTAGAACAGAACCAAAACCAGAGAAATCTAGCGACAGAGAAGCCTGACAATGACCACTTGACAACTTTTGGTAATTTTGTGGTAAACCGGTTACGGATGATAAAAAATGATGACCTAGTGACTGCAGCTGAAGAAAAGATTACCACAATTTTATTTAATATGTATAAAGAAAGTAAAAAATAGTATAGTAAACATACATTTTTATTATTTATTAATAAAAACTTGATTTCATTTATTTTATTTAATTCATTTCTAGCGATTATTAATGTTACATATTAAAATTTCTAACAGCTTCTTCTTGCCAAGGCACTGCTCCAGTATCTGAGCAGAAATAATCTTTAAACTCATTACGGACATTTCTCGCTGCATCCATAGATTTATTGCCACTTTGTCTCCCAATACTTCTTATTTGCTGCAACGAATTTTCCGTTTCCTGGCTTATGTCAGTGTATGAAATTCCATTTTCAGTGGCTAAATAATTGTGAAGAGCCACACAAGCTAGAGTTATTTTTTCGACTTTTGGTGCACGAAGATTTATAGGATTGAGTAACACTCGAAACCGATTAGCCAAAATACCGAATGCATTTTCTATTACTCTTCTTGCCCTTGATAGCCGATAATTAAATATTCTTTCACCATGTGACAATCCTCTTTGGGGGTATGGCTTCATTATCACATCTTTATGTGGAAAGGCATCATCTGCAACTATCACATATGGAATTGCCATATCTCTACCTGGTAATGCTTCTGCAGGAGGGAAATACAAAGAATTGCATCCTAAAACCTTAGCTAGGGTAGATTCTCGAAATGCACCTCCATCGCTGACTCTCCCGTTGACACCCACATTGACATATATGAATTTATAATTAGCATCAGCTAGAGCTAAAAGAATTATGCTATGACCGCCTTTATAGTTATAATAATATGACCCATCGGATCTTGGTGGCCTAAATGAGATGTGTTTGCCATCCAAAGCACCTAGGCAATGTGGGAATTGCCATAAATTCCAGAAATCATGTGATACACTCATCCATTCTTGAACAGTGTTGGGCGTCTGTAAAACAATAATTTCATGTCTCTTATTATTTCTGTAATGAAAGAATAAGAATATGTACTTACTTTTATGTATTTATTTCTAAGATGGCGATATAACGAGTCGCAAACAACAGGAATGAATCTTGAAATGCTGCTTTCGTGAACTCTTGTAGCATACATAAGAGATCTAAAAGATTCTCCAGTTGCCAAAAACCGCAAAGTAATTTGTAGCCTACACATATTGGAGAATAAGAGCATTAAAAAGATGTAAATGGTAAAATCATGTTTGAAAGCACGAACCTACTTCTTGCAGAAATTGTTTCTTGCATCATGGATGGCTCCTTTTCAATATCAGTTCTCACCAAGCTAAGCAGGAAGGTGAACTGATCTTCTGATACCCGTAAAAATTTTTTGTAAGAGTCTACGTCTTCTACTGCCAGTTCTTCATTAACCATTTTTAATATACCAGAGCCATTTTCACTCCTTCTTTTCAACCATGGTTTTCTAATCACCTTTTTTCTTACTCTCCTTTTCCTTCTAACATTTATTATCATGGTATTAATCATTATTGCTGCCCCACTCAATAATAAAGACTCTCTATCCATGTTTTAATATTCTCTCTACAGCAATGCAATAAGTTGAAGTTGTAGTTAAAATGGGAAAAATAATCAGAGTTAACCTAAAATATGCTCGTCAAAAGCCTATATGGCTTCCTAAATAAATGACAGAAATTTGGAAGGTTGCAAGCAAACAAATTTTTAGTTCAATTATTTACTGTCCTAAATTTAGTATCCTAAAAAATTGACTAAAACTTGTACTAAAAAATGCATCGTTACATATGGGCTTTACACTCAACCGTTTTGCGCTGCTATTCAACAGTTGACGTCAGGTGAACGTACCCATTGGTTCCAAATACACAAGCATTTGACAGTTGCAGGACTTTGCAGGATTGCCAGTTTTACTGTATAATGAGTCCTCAATGAGTCAACCTTCAGGACGACATCCACGACGTGAACTTCAAATTTCAACTAAATCAACGACAACTAACAACAATGGCAATGTCACCGGTTTGTTTACTTGGAACCATTTCCATGTAGTCCTGCGCAGTGACGTCACACTGACGGCGTCTATCCTTTGTATATAAAGGCATAAAGGTACATAAAGTCACATATCATATAGATATAACTCTGGTGGAAATTAGGTTTGATGGTAGTGATGGATTACGTCATCCATCCATATAACGCGTTCGAATCACGAATTTACTATTGTATTTAAAAAGGTCTGCGCGCAGCCTGTGACGTGGTCAGGTGATATCTAAATGCGACTGGACAGTAGTAGTGACGTAAAGTCGTGATTTAGTAGCTTATTTCCAAGTTTGTAGATGTTCCAGGAATTTTAATAAGTTTGACTTCAGTACCTGACTGTCTGATAGCAAAAATGGTTGATTGTGCGGTAAGTGCGGGTGTGAGAATCACGCAAGAAAAACGAAAGGCAAAGAGATATCTTTTTTTAGTTTGCTAGCATAGGCAAAGGCAATAATTTTTAATTCATACATAATTATTATGTATAAATTATTTGTATCGTATCACAGTAAGCACCAGCACTTTTCATTACACTCCATAAATGTTGACTTCCACCTTAAAATATTTTCAATTATACCGTTAGAGCTCGGATTACAATCACCACAGTGACGTATTGCGCAGCGCGGTAGAGTTTCCAAAATGGTTTTCAATCTCAATCTGACATACCTTGTGTAGTTCATCTTCTTGAGTGCGTTCATAATAAACGCCGTGTGAATGATAAACAACCTACCGGGCGAATACCGAGCGTTCCTGGGTGTGTTGTTTTAAAGCGAACGATCTCAAAGAAGTTTTCGACAACTGTACATAACCTATTTTTTTTCATTAACAAATCAATAATAAATATGAATGTGACTCTGTATTTAGGCTTATATTTTATGTTTTCCATTTTAGGTATATTTTAACAACTATCAAAGTAATAAATATACCTATACCTACCTACCTAATTAAAACCAAAAACGGACGGTGGAACAAACAATAATTATTAAATCGACTTGAATCAGATTCTTTTTCTACATCTCCATTTTCCAATAATTTCTAACCTAATGACACAGAATAGATTAGTCTATTCTATGCTAATGATATTTCATAATTTCATATTTGATCAATCACAAACCACTCGTTTTTGCTACTGCGCATGACGGGCGTTTTTCATCCATATAATTTCTTGGGATGAAAAGTTGTCTACCGTGCGATCACACGGCCACGGCACGGCGTTCATTCTGAACGGTGTAATTCTTTACCCAATGTTATTATGAACGGGTTAGGGCGTCGCCGTGTGCACACGGCGTTTATTATGAACGTACCCCACTGGTATAACGTGAAAATTAAACTGCAAAAACTTGAAACGTGGCTGCCAGGAGTGTCAATGTGGCTGTCACATGTCATAGTATGTGTCTTATCACTGAGTTGTCATTATTGATGAAATTGAGAAAAAAAAAGTTAATTATTTGTATTTGCAAAAAAATGCATATTTTAAACCGTTTTGTTTAAATTAACTGAAAAATAACAATAAATCAGCGGTGGTTTTTTTAATGGTATAAAAACACCCATTACCACTTTTTAGATGGAACAGCGAAATCTATTTCGAATCTAATCTGACAATCGGACAATCCTAGTCCAGTGTAACCACAAACCACAATCTAGGTGTGAAGGAATAAAAAGCACAAAGTACTTTCAATAATAATTATTATCTACCTCTCAAATCAAGTTAATTAATTTCGAAGTTCCATAGGTTTAATTTTAAAGAACGGTGGAGCTTAAAAGGTGTTTGAAACTCGAAAACCCACAAGTAGTCTTAATACTAGTCTTTGCAGTTAGAAATCTGACCTGTGAATCCTGTGATACTTGAAATAGGGTTTGCATGAGATAAGAAAACATGTGATTGATTGGAATTACAATTATTAATATGAATATGAAGAACAGTTTCTTGTAAACGGATCAAGCAAAGCTATTGTTAAATTCGAAGAGCTGTTTGTAGATAGCATAAATACTTTCAGTAATACTGAAACGTTTGAAGGGAAGGACTTCACATTCCAAAATGTATGTATGTACAGGTCAAGAGCACCAACATACTGAAGAGATTATTAGGCTCGCATACAGTTAATTGATATAATTCAATAAGCTGATCATGATGGAATATGAATATGAATCATTCCGAAAAGAAGTCGACTCTCACAACAAATGTTGTGGAGGAATGTTTTGGTGTATTCGTGATATATGCGGCATTATATGTGCTCTTTTGACTTGGTTTCTCGTTTTGTATGCAGAATTTGTGGTCTTAACTGTAATTTTATTACCCAGTCCAAGTCCGATCTACAGTTTTATAAACATTGTAATTTTTCAAATCGGTGCATTCCTAGCCCTAGCGTCTCATTTCAAAACAATGTTTACTGACCCGGTGAGTATCTTATTTACAGAAAGCTCTTGATTAGTAGGTAGGTGTAGGCAAAATCTGAATTTACTAAAACCAAGGGTACCTATTTGAGATATCAAAGTTACCCCCGCCCCACCTACAATTAAGAAGGGGAACTACTTTTAGCACGAATGTATTTTATTCTCTTTAAATGTTTCAGATTGAGAAAAATCACCCCATGCACTGTTATCCTAAATAAACGCGAACATTTTTAGGGGGTGATTCCTTGGCTCATTCCAAGGAAAAAAGTTCCCATTAACATGTATCTGGAAATGTTCTCTGGTGGAAATGTATCTGGTTTTTAGTTACAAGTCAAAGAAAAACTTTTTCCAGTTTTTTTTATGATATCTCAGGAATCGCTTGAGGTACAGAGCTCAACTTTTGTACCTATCTTACCATTGATATTGATATTAGCTTTTTTTAATGCTAACTAAATTATCGATTTTCTTCATATGCCAGTGGTGGAGATCTTAGGTTTGCGGGAGTTTTTTTTTTGCCCCTGTTATCAACGACACTGGCAAATTGAATTTTAAAAGCACATTTTCAACTTTAACGTCCAATTTTTTCTACAAAAAAAAGGTACTCGTGGTCATAATTGCTAACTTGAAACATTTTCGAGAAAAACAGCCATATACAATGAGAACTTCATTTTGAATGTTTCAAAACATAAGTGTAGGAAAATTAAGAGCAAAAAGACTTTGCTCAATACTCAAATCTCCGCCAATGCTATACGAAAAAAAATAGCTATTATCAATATTATAACATGCACGAAAGCTGAGTTCTGTATTTCAAACGGTTCCTGAGATATCGTCAAAAACTGGACAAATAACATTTTTCGTGTACCTTAAAAACGGTGCATTTCCTGACAGGTTCATAGGAAATTTTTTCCTGAGAATGAGCCAAGGAATTACTCCCTAAAATTTTTTGCACTTATTTAGGGTAATCGTGTATATTATACCTAAACCTAAATTTAATATAATTATCTACACTTTTGTCATACAGAAAAAAAAATGTACTCTGTTTATGTATATAAAACTACACTATTTTTTCAACTTTTGCTATGTAGGTATACGTAGGTACAACATTTACCTGGATTTTAAAGTAATTTAGTTGGTGACATCCAGTTACATAATTTACCTTCACTCTATTCAAAAGAATAGGGTAAAAAATACACAGCAAAACTTTTTATACTTAATTACCCACAATAAAAGTTTTTACAAAATTCACATTTTCTAATATTAAATATGTTATTGAGCAAAGCTCTTTAAAAAGATACTAAAATAACATTTCAAATTTTCAGGGAGCAGTTCCTAAAGGAAATGCCACTAAAGAAATGATAAAGCAAATGGGGTTTCGAGAAGGCGAAGTTATATTTAAGTGTCCAAAGTGTTGCAGCATAAAACCTGATCGAGCACATCACTGTTCTGTTTGTCAGAGGTAACAGATATTTATTTTACTCGTTACTCCTAATAATTTTAAACCGAAATTGGTATTTTGGTATTTTAACTAAATGTGAGAGATTTGGTGTGGTCCCAAACACCAAAGCCAGCGGGCTTATTGTATTTCTCACATTTAGATTTTCCTTGGTTAGAAGAGCTCTGTTCCTTTGACAAGGTTCAGCAGTCCGCTGAAAACACCAAAATTGTTTAACATTTATTATAGCCGACCCAAGATGCATTGCATTTTTGCATTAAAGGTAATAATAGGGCTATAAAACTTTAGTTGTTTTTCACTATTATCCTATTATTCAAAAGTTCTATTTTTGACATTACTTTGTATTCTTTAATGAAACTGCTATGTTATGTAACGCACTTTTCAAGCAGGGTTCAGGCCTGCTTGATCAGTTAATAAATTTCACCATACATATTTTCATGTTTAAAAATCAAGCATGCCTTGACAGGAGAATTTTTTTGTTTTCTATATTGGTAAAGTACCTCTTTTGCACGAAGTATCGAACAATTTTATTTAAAAATGTTGCTCGAAATTTAAAATTATGTATGCATGCTGAATTTAATAACCATCTACATCGAATTTTTTACATTTTTGCAATATTTTCCATATTATGTTAAGTATGGAAATATCTTGACTGGAATGCTTTAGCAAGATTGTAGTCAGCACTTTCTACAATCTGCCATGGAAACTTAAGTTTTACACTTGAAACTTTAGCACAGAGCATCTTTTAAGATGTTTGTTATCAATAGCCTAAAAAAACAAATATGGTCTTCAAATGTTATTCTCGAAAGGATTTTTACAAAATAAATCTTTACTTGGCTTTCTGTACCTACCAAATAACAAAATAATAATAAAGTAATCCGATGGTTATGAAACTCGGCACAAGTGAATATTTTCAATTCCAAGCGACTTATAATAAAATATTTTGATATTTTGTGCAGAACAGGTACCTACTATAACTACATGAAAATGAAAAGAATGCCCCAAAGACATGCTTGATTTATTAAACATGAAAATATGGTCAAATTTCAACTCAATTTTTTTTTTGTCATTTATACCTATATTTTCACTTATCCTGGGACGCACTATTTATTCTGTGTCCCCTCAAGTTTCCATGATAAGGAGTGGTTTATTGAATATTATCAATTTTTTAGATGCATAAGGAAAATGGACCATCATTGCCCATGGGTAAATAATTGTGTAGGAGAAAACAATCAAAAATACTTTGTACTCTTTACAGTAAGTAGTTATTTCTCACATAAATAATTTTTTTCTTCAAAACGTCATAAAAACGACAACTTCTCTAAATGACATAAAAGTGTCACTTTATCTACCAAGGCAGACAAAGTACATATTATGTTGCTTTATGTGCTATGCTGAAAATAAAATTATTTTCGTATAATTTTTATAATGTAACATCAATGTTTAACAGGGTTCCCGTTATTTTGGTAAAGTTTGAATTCCTTAGACCTCACTCCAGAAATTGGTTCAGAATATTGAGAAAATATTCTCTGAATTTATCCAGATCTTCATTTCCATGTTAATTTATCATGCCGGTAAGAGGCTGAATTTTAACACATAATTTAAATTGAGTTTTTTGAACTTTTATCGATTTTTGAGTATATATTCAAGTAGTTTAGACTTAAAAATCTGAAAAAATACATACCTATTTATGTTTTTAGGGTCGCTGAATTCTAATCTACTGTCAGAATTTAATTTTTTGACATTTTTTAAATTGATTTCTTTTTAATTGACTTTTTTCAATAAATGTTGATACCTCTCTTTGACAGTTAATAATTGTAAATCAAACATTAAATTCTGACAATGGATTCGAAGTCAGAAACACAAAAATATAAAATTTTCCAGATTTTTAGGTCTAAAACACTTGAAAATATACTTAAAAATCGTTCAAAAACTCCATTTAAATCACGTGTTAAAATCCAGCCTCTTACCAACACAATAAATAATTACAATGGAAAAAAGATCTGAAAAAATTCAGAAAATATTGTTTCGATATTCTGAACCAATTTCTGGGGTGACATCTAAGTAATTCCAACTTTACCAAAATAAGGGATACCCTAACGTTTAATCAGTTTTCTAATACTTCATTTATTGAAATTATGTTTTAGATTATAATAATTAAAGTACGTATTAATATAATAGTTTGAAATGTGTTTTTTGAAACTTTTGAAGAAAAAATAACATCTTTTTTATTATTATCTTATCCTATCTTATTACTATCTTATTATCTTATTATTATTTATTTCGGATAAAAGTTTACATTTTGTGGCTCGACTGTACGAATATAAAGAGACTCGCTACGTGTCTTTGGTCCTTATAAAACTATGCACTATTTTTTAACAATTCTGATAAACTACTTGATATTCCTTAAATGAATCATTCTTGCTGAAGTGTGTTGTAGTAGATAATCAAATATATTGAATAGATTTGACATCTACATCTACTACAACTATATCTAATAAATTGGACCACCAAAGTACTAATTAAAATGGTTGTTGAATAACATCGTACCTAGGTAATTAAGCAAAAAGTATACATTGTAGCAGTTACCTTAATTATGTCCGAATAAACATATTGTGCAATACATTATGTCTCATTTTAGGGACACCAGTTTGATAAATATTAATCTACTGAGTGTAAGGTAAAACAATGTATATGGTATATGAAAAAAAAAGTTTTTAGAGCCTCCCCCTTGAGGTATTTTTAGGGGCAGTTTTAAAAATATATATTTTTTTATGGAAAACACCATTTTACCTTGATTTACACAGGGTGTTCTAGTTTGTAATTTCATAACTCCGGCAAATGGTAGAACACGTTTTAATAATTGTATTTTTTTCTAATAAGTATTGCTCCAAAACACTTTATTTTTGAGATACAGGGATATAGGGACTTTTATTTAAAAATCGTCTTTTTTAAAAATATCTTGAATATAATTTACGCAATATTGTTGAAATTTGGCAGTTTCATTTCCTGTAGTAAGGTCAAAATTATTTAGTCCAGTGGCATCCCGGTAAGCACCTCAACGAATATTATTTTGAAAAAACTAAACAAAGTACGCCAATAGTTTTTTTTTTTAATATAAATATGTACAACTTTTTTGTCTATTAGATTTTTTTCGTATCTTGCTTCGTTTCTGAACCACACAAGAAACATGGGGAAAAATTTCTTTTGCGAATTATAATTTTTTGATTATTTTTTCTTAATAATAATAATTATGTAACAACAAGAATAAAAAAACACTAAATTGAATACACATCTAAAAAATTAAGGATTTTTTTCATTTTGCTCCAAGTTTCTTGATTATTACAGGAATAAGCAATTTAGAGTGGATTCGCTATTCTTTATTTCAAAAACTAAGCAAAATACGAAAAAATCTAATAGACAAAAAGTTGTACTTTACCTAATTACCTAATCTGACGAATGATTAAAAATGCAAAAAAAAAACTATTGGCGTACTTTTTGTTAGTTTTTTCAAAATAATATTCGATAAAGTGCTTCCCGGGCCGCCACACAGCAAATGAAACTGTCAAATTTCAACAATATTAGGTATAAAATTTTTAAGATATTTTCAAAAAAGATGATTTTTTAATGTGATTTTAACACCCTATTGCCCGTATTCACAAACGATAATTTCCTAAATAATTACGTAATTAATTAAATGAGTGAGATGGACATATGCAGTTTTTTGCAATAGAATGAGATGGGGATAATTGATTACGTAATTATTTAGGAAATTATCGTTTGTGAATACGGGCATATATCTCAAAAATAAATCATTTTAGAGCAATACCTACCTTATAGAAAAAATGCAATTATTATTTTTACATGCTTCACCATTTGCCAGAGTTATGAACATACAAACTGGAACACTTGTATCATTAACAGCCAATATATTATAAATATATTATAAAGGCTCATTAGGCTAACAGGCAGATTTCTGTGCTCGTTTTTGAGCTAATATCGACGTCAAATGACTTTTATTAACATTTTTGTAATTACTTTCATGTTAAGAATAGATAAATTTTAAAAAATTCCACTTAGACTCGATACCTTCTTCAGAAATGGCCACAGAAATCTGCCCATTAACTTAATGAACCTTTATAATAACCGCTGTTAATTGTCAGGATAATAGCATAAAAAATGTATTGATACCTTGAATTAGAACGTTTTTAAGAAATAAACGAAGAAATAAATAATTATACATAGAATGTGTGATGACAACGTTTATTTAGAAGAGATTGATAAAATTATAAAATTAAAAGTTCTCACTATCAGTTACAATGTCACCATCATTTTTCTTATAGACTATAAATTTATTGAAAATGGTCAATGTTTATAAGAAATAAATTTAATTTATTGTGTAATTTAATAATACGAGCTTTTCTTGTATAAAAAAATGAAAGTGAAAACTATGTTGAACTCACTATTTAAGAACAGCTGAACTCGAAATCGACTTTAAATAATTAAATTTTTCTAGGAATTTACCTACCAGAGAAACCGAGAGAGAAACCATTCTTCTTGCAAAAAGTATCTGCATTGTCTCAAACCTAAAACCAATAAACAAAACTAAATTATCTGCTTACTTAAATAAAAGGTTTTACCAAAAAAATTTAAACTATCTAAGAGTAAATTACCCTTATTTCTAAAGAAATTTACTTAGAAAAGTTGAATCTTTCTGTGAATGGTAAGCAACCTTCCACAGAAAGCTAAGCTAACAAGCACAACAATATTTACATAGGTGCATATTCATGTGTTTTAGGTAAATTTTTTGTTCCTAATTAAAAGTCAATTGGGGGGTTAAGGTCAGGAATGAATGATTTATTTTCCCTGAATATTAGTACAAATGGAGCAAGAAATATAAGGAAACGACCTACTTGTTGAACAAGGGCGTTTTATGACTTCAACAAAAGATCAATAATCATAAAAGTGACCCCCAAGAGATATGGGCTATTTCCAGATTAAAACTGGGTTGGCTGACCTGCTCTTAGGGTTGGTCAGCGTAAAAATTATCATTAGTGAAGTGAGAATGATCTGCATTAAATTTTGAACCTGTTTTAGCATATTCAATTTAATTATCAATTTCTTAATAACTAAGTACTCATTTTTTGTCCCTAAAAATTTCACTTAAACTTCATAATTTTCCTACTTATAAAAGAAAATAGAAGAAAATTTCGCATGTTTCCTGTTGGACACTAGGAACTATGATCAGCAAGGTTATTCCACTTTCAGTGGGTTAAAAGCTCGTTAATTTAACGGGCAGATTTCTGTGACCATTTTATGGTTTATTTTGGTAGTTCATTTTATAAAGGTGATTTATTGTAATTAGTCTTCAGTGTTGTTAACTAAAATATGTAATTTTGTTACAGCTTTATATCGCATTCATATCTCTACACTCTTTATTCTTATCAATAAATCAATTCATAATGTGCATTCGTAACGAATGGAAAGACTGCTCGACTTATTCGCCTCCGGCGACAGTGATTCTATTGATATTTCTGATATTCGAGGCGCTCCTCTTTGCAATATTCACAGTAGTAATGCTCGGCACCCAAGTCCAGGCCATATGGTATGACGAGACAGGAATAGAGCAATTGAAGAAGGAGGAAGCACGATGGGTGAAAAAGTCGCGATGGAAAAGTATGCAGGCTGTCTTCGGAAGGTTCTCATTAGGATGGTTTTCACCGTTCGTGAGACCTACCCCTAAATATAAGAATGAAAATGACTTTTACTCTGTTTAGGTATATAGTTATTATTTGTTGTTATTAACTTAATTTATTACTTTTTTAATTATATTTTGAATATAATTGTATGTTGAATTCAAGATGGTTTTTGTTAACTATTTACTTGTCCTACAGATGTTGAGTAATGGTGAAAATTTCTGTAAAAGTGTAAGGGCTCTGAGACTGCCATTGGCATTGAGAAATTCGTGGGAAGAAGTATTCTGTATAAGCATAAGGATCCACTAAGATTTGAACATTTATAAGAAATATTATTGGTTTCTAATATGGAATATATGGGAAGTACTATAGGAAACTCAATATGATTCACGGGGACATTTGCTTGGAGGATTTTTATGAGTAAATTTTGCTTAAAGCAGCAGTTTCGTTATTAGAGGTATATGAGTTAAAAACTCCTTCAATTCTGAATAGTCTATAAATCATGTAAGTTATTATGTAGTGTCATTATGACGTAATCTCTTTATTAAAATCAAATTTTTTTTTATTTATAAAAATTGATTCCATGTTTATATAAAATTTGTATTGATTTTAATATAAACCATCTTTTAAAATAGGTAACAGGGATGTAATGATTGAAAGGAAGCCTAGGAGTATATTGATAATATGATAATATTAAAGATATTAACGATATTCTTACTTTAACACATTTATGCAACTAATAGGATTTGTCAATAATCTTCGAGTTAATGCAATGAGAATATTAATAGTTTATTTAATATAAGTAATAAAAGTAATACAAAAACAATTCGATCATGTTACTGTAAATATAAAAAAGAAATACTGAAGGATACTTTATAAAATATTATACAATCTCTAAAAAACTCTAAGAAAAGCTCTGTAATAAAATAGAGCCATACTTCATATAATAATATAGGTATCGTATGAGTTTTTCTCATATTGTTGTGTATTTTATTTTTGGTATAAAAGATTATAAATAATTTTATAGACTGATAGAATAATCGAATTATTATAAATTCAACTGTCCAGAGAGTAAGATCAGAAGAAATAAAAGCATGCAGGTCAATTGAAACCTAAAAAGTTCAACAAGAGAAGAAAAAACTTAATAATTCAGATCATAATATCTAGTTATTTTTGTGTATGTACAGTCTTTTTCTCTTGGTTTCCTCTTTGATAATTGTGTTCCCTATTTGTCAAATGATTTTCGCATTTATCAAACGTCATTGAGATTTTTCAAATCAGATTCCTCTTTTGTCAAAAAAGATTCTTTTACGCACAATTGAATCAAAATTGGTTGTTTACGTCTTAGTTACTATGGCGGAAACTATGATTTTACGACTAGCGGGCCGTAAAGTAGAGAAAAAGCCCGGCGATTATGAAATAATGTATGCTTTGTTGTTTGAACTGTTATCTTTATTTTAGGTACATACTTTGGGATTATATTATAAATATAATTAATTATTTGTAATATTAAAAACACAGTTGGAAACATTCTGGAAAGTAATTCCATTAACCAGAAGTCGCTTCTGAAGAATGTCTCATTGCGAAATTAATACAAGTTGACTTATCCATTATATTAATTTTTCAGCGTCAAACCTGCTGTCAAATTAATTTTAAACGAATGTCAAAAATTATTATTTTATATTAGGAATATTATTTTTATTGTTTTGATGCAATTGTGCATAAAACGTTGTACGTACCTCTGCCCGAAGGAAAGATTACGCCCTTAGCCGAATAAAGGCCCTCCGCTGGCGCGTCGGGCCTCAAACTTCGTCCGCGGGCGTAATCTTCTTCCTTCGGCCCTCTGTACGTAAATAACTATTATACGAAATGCTTTTCCAATGTTTATAATACTGTCACTGCCCGTAAATGGGAAAATCAATAATTGATATAAAGGGAAAGGAAAATTGATTGATAGATCAATGACTAGTAATTTGAAAAATAAGAAAATCATTTGACATAATATATATAAGAGAGAAATATTGACAAAAGAGGAAAACCAAGAGAAAAAGATTATATTTCATTATGTATATATCGGGGCTATGATTATTGTTTATGTAGAAAAATACACTTAAGTAATTTTAAAAATGCATAAGAAAATTTGGATATTAGGTACCTAATTTCGCTTATTCTGCTTATTTTTCATTTTACATTATTATGTATAATTTTTTACATTAACGATACATCATAGCCCCTATTATTATACATTTAATAACACATGCGCTTTTAGATCATCAAATTTTTATTATAATTAAGCTCATCTTTGTCTAATTATTACATAAATCATCAACTTAATATACAGACTGATTCCACTGGCGGTGTTCCATCCGAGTAGTATATTATAACGAAAATAAGAAAAAAATCCCTAAATAAAACCCCTTGGAAATGTTACCAGTTTCTATTCTTTCTAACACTCTCATAATATAAATTTCATCCATAAAAATCGAAAAGAGGTTTATTTGAAGGAACCCAAATATTTGTTTAATTAATATTTTTGTTAAATATAAATCTCACTTAAGACACTTTTACACATAGGACGGCTTTTTAAAATATTTTTTGTATCAAAATGCACTGGGGATATTGAAGACATACCTACTGAAAAATACAAAGATTAAATCTTAAGATCCTGGACTCTTCATTATCTTCCTATTAAATATTAGAGCAAGATCAATACCATCTATATGGTTCATTTATAATTAAATTAAAACCAATAAAACCTGTTCATTCTATCCTTTTTGTAAATAAGGCCTTATACTCTTCTGGAGCTAGAGTCAGTCCTGGTATGGGTATTCCTGTTGGAGTTGGAGTATTAGGCATTTTTGAAATAGTATATTTCCTCAGTATTTCACTAAAAAATACAAAAATGCAACCCTTGGCCAAAGCTTCACCTAAGCATCGTCGTCTTCCTAGAATTAAAGTGGTACATATTAATAACAATGTTTTTTTGCAAATCGACACTTTAGTCCTTAGTTACTGCGCTTTTTTGAGACGTAGAAATTAGAGTTAAGCCTTCAAAGAAGTGCAATGAACCTCTGCAACTTTTTATTTATTTATTTTTTTATTTGACATTTTTTGTAACATTTAAAACTAAAAAAAGTTACACTTGGAGGAGGGGGGCATCGGAGTTTAGTTCCTCTTATAAAATTAATGTTATGTCTGCGGGATGACAGAAAATTTTAAGAAAATAAAAATTATCTTACCTAATCCAAATGGAATAACTCTGTCATATGATGTTAGTTTATTATCTTCGTTCAAGAACCTTTCAGGTCTGAAGACTTCTGGATCTTTCCAATATTCCTTATCGTGGTGAACGGAATATTGCACTATTAACACAGTAGTGTTCTGAAATTTGAAAATTAAGTAAGAAATAATATCTCTTTTTCTTTTGCAATACATCAGTTGCATCTAGAGTCTAGAGTTTGACCTGATATTCGGAAGTCTATTATACAGAAGCTCAATATAATTCTCTAACTGATTGTGTCTTCAATATCAATATCTTCAATTATTATTCACCATCTGATTTGATCAGTTTTAACAAGATTTGTTTGAGATAACAAGTAATTTTGGATTCAATAAAACTATAATCCCCATAAACATTTTTAATATATATGTAGAAATATTCCCTATCCCATCCTTTTTGCCGACCGCTCCAGGACGATTTTTAGATCGAATCTTACCATAATATATTATAGAAAATACTAACGAAAGTATTTTTTTCGCTTAGGAGATTTTTTGCAGGTCATTCTCTTCGCTTTACCCTATACCTAATAAATAAAATTAAATAAAATGGTTAGGTAGTTTCTTTTATGAAATGTGATTACTTCTGCTAATGCGATTGTCAGGTCAGACACCCAAATTACAAATCATTCCCCGAGCATATCGTAAAATGTGAAGCACTCGTATACGTTTGTGGTGAGCGCTTATTTTAAATTCTGCGAGCTTATTTCTCCCTTTATTTACGTGTGTTTGTAATGCAACACTCTTGCACCTTCAATAATTTATAATTACTTTCGGTGATGTGACTTTATTACCTCTGCTGTTCAGCTCTGAAAATACTCGATCTTTTCACTCGCAACTATGGCCCCAATCATTAAAACTACAACACTACTTACTTTTGGTATATTATAACCATCTAATACGGTATCTTCTAATACTCTTCTTGGTCCAGTCACAGGGGTTACATGATAATATCTCTCTACTTCTAATAAAACTGCTTCTACGTACGGCAATCTAATTTTCGATTAACAAACAAAAATATAAGAAACTCTAATATAGGTAGGCACGTCTAAAAAGCATGCGAAATGTGAAAATGTGTTGCTGTGTCAAGTAGTGTATGGTAAGATGAAAATGTTTTGCTGATGCATTTTGTATGAATGATCGGTTATTTAGGTATAAGTATCTAAATTAAAAAAAAAAAGCAATTGGAGATGGAATATCAATATTGGGGACTATACATATAGCAAAAGAGTCACCACCAAACCTGTTTGGTGCATTCAAAAACAACAAATTTTGCATAGGCTGCATATACAATTGTGATCTAGAGACGTGAAAATGGTACCAGATGAAGATATAAAAAAAATCTGCATATCATTAGGACAAATTTTTTCAGAATCCTTTTTGAATATTTACTGTAAACAGGGTGTCCAACTTAAAAAATCATATCACTTTTTCTGACATCCGCCCGCCTAGGTATATGTAGAGAACCGCTGAAAATTAAAAAAAAAACGATTTATATTGATAACTTTCCGTGTCCTATTTAATGGGAAAAAAGAGTGGTTAAAAATTTGAATCTTTCAGTCATCTTCGTTTTAGTAATTTTTCAATTCAATTAAATGGAACTCGAAAAATAATATAAGAACATGTAAACCGTTTTGCTGATTTCTTCAACAGTTTTCAAATTATACCTACCTAGACGAGTGTCAGAAAACGTGGGGCGATCTTTGGTGGTATATACAGTGTGACCCATTTGTTCTTGCAACACCCTGTAGAATCTTAATTTATGGTGCGATTAAAAAAAATTATTTTAAATCATAGAGCTTGATAAACTATATTTTGGGGTTGGGTACAAAAAGCGTCTCATTCCTACAAAATCCAAGGCCTACTAGATCAGTGTTTACTTGTAAAATCTCAAAAATTCATATTAGCGATTTTTTTTAGAAAAAAACTGTGCACGCCACAGGATTCACCAGCCCTTAAAAGGGTACTGTACTAAATTTTATTGGAAATGTCAGAGTAATAAGGATCTTGCAGTTATTTTAGAAATTCATAATAATACTCCGAATTTTCATAAATTTATTCATAATAAATTTATTTATTAAAGGTCTATGATTTAAAAGAAATACTTTTAAAATCGCACCATAAATTAAGATTCTACAGGGTGTTTCAAGAACAAATGGGTCACACTGTATGTATAGAGGGTGATCAGTAACTCGCGCACTCGAAGCATATACATACTGTGATGAACTTCACTTTCTAAGAGTATACTAATTTTTTACCATACAGTGCTAGTTCTTTTTTTCAACGATATGATCATTTTTGTTCAAATAAACGTGGCAAAACTCCATCGAACATGTGAGTAAGTTGGGATTATTAGACATTATTTTAATTATTTTTATATCCATGGCAATAATAATGATGGCATTTTAATATTTTATTAAAATTTAGTTTATAAAATGAGTTTCAGCGTTGCCAAATTAAAATTTTAATCAGATTTAGATATATTATTGATTTTTAACATTTACATTTCTCTGTAATAAGAGATGTTTTGCGGAGAAAAAAAATTAATCATGTATTTGATCCAAATACTATAGGACTGAATTATTCATCTATTTTTATCATTCATCTATTGAAATAATTAGCTTCAAACTTGGATGAGGAAAATAACTCTGTAACTCGAAAATTAACCATCATGTACTTTTTTTGTAGATTATCCTTCATTTTAATGGGCTCAATAACGCCCTGTATTCATAGTGCGCGATTTACTGATCATTAAAGGATCCTGAAAATTTCACATTAATTTTTTGTTGACTGTATGCAATTTAATTGTAAATAATCTAAACCTAAGTTTAAACTTATAAAAAGATCAACTTACTGAGTCCGATCAGAATATTCGATCGTTTTAGTTTTCGCAATTTTTTCATCTAATTCCCTCTGCACCTTTTCCTGAATTTCGGGGTAGAGAATCATGGCCAAAAACGCAAAAGATAGAGTATCACTGGTGGTTTTTGATCCAGCAATAAATATGTCCAGACAGGTCATTATCAACTGGTCCTCTAAAAGTAGATATTTTTTGTTTAAGTAATTAAAAAAAAAAAAATAATGTAAAAGTGTGTACCTGTAAATGTTGTATCCGTATTATTTCTTTGCTTCATTTCCGTAATAAATGAATAAATTATATCGTCATCTCTTCCTTCGAACCAATTTTCGTAGTGTTCCTTTATTACCTCCACGAAAAACATCTTCAGCTCCTCATTAAATTTTTTTAGAAGCGTGTATCCTGTTAGTTCCGGTAGGATATGCCTTAGCCAAGGAAGTTGTGTCAGTACACCTCCAGCCATGTCAAATACTCGAGCTCGTTCATTAAAGAATTTTAGTAATTTTCTCAATCTTTCATTGTCCCTTGATATTCTGGAACCGGTTGTTAAGTTCCATAAAATATTGATTACTCCCGGTGCCAATAGAGCTCCAACGTCGACATTTTCATTTTCCTTATCGATTATCTCGAGAATTTCAGTCACTTCATTTTGTATCATCGTTTCCATGGGCTTTTTCCCGAAACCTAAATTCCTCAAGTGGCGCACTACGAAATTCCTTTGGATACTCCAAAACTCACCATCGGTGCAAGTTATTCCTGGAAATATTGAAATAATTATTAGTTGCAGCAAAGGAGTTTGTGAAGATAAGTAAGGAATCAAGGAATCCCGCAAAATTGGTACATCCGGTGGTTGATTATAATATCAAATCGAATTTTACGATTATATGTTTCAACAGAAAAAAAAATAGAAAAAAAAAGTTCCAAAAATATGTTATACTTAGGGACGAATGATATTTCTAAACTAAAATCAATTAAAGTCCATTTGAATTTAAATACAAGCTATCCCAGAAATGGCTTAACAGCTACTACCAAATGTTCCTGGAGTGAAACTAAGTCGACTTATATATATGTATGTCCAAAGTTGCTTGGTTTGGTCACTAGAAGATGGCAAAATGTAAAATCTGAAACTGTTATTTGGTTTTTGATTATAAAAGCAAAACCGCTGAAGCGATTTTGATGAAATTTTGTACGACGGATTGGTTTTATGTGACAAATGAAATTACGGAATTACAAATTTAAAAAAATGGAGCATAGATTAATAGACTCTTTTATTGCTACAAAAAAGGTACCTACTCTTTATAAAAGTCGCCCAACCTTATCTTTTCATCGCATTTGGATGTTGATTTTTATACGAAGTTTCTTAGTTTTTTTCATGGGATTTTCTTAATAGGCCAGTCAAAGCAGAGGGGTCACTTGGAAAAAGTGTTGGAAAGTTAAGTAGTATTTTGAGCGATTCAGTTGACGTCAAGTACAAGAAGTATCCTAGGTTTGTACGGTCTCTCGATCGCCGCTCGAGTCAAAAAGTTCAAAAAATCCAGAAATTTTCGAACTTTCGAAATTTTCGAACAACAAAAATTTAAAGAGCATTCAGTTCTGCGTCGAGTAAGCTCCCCATTCATTAATAAGTGAGTCCAGTGGTATGGCTGAAATGGTGTACTCCAAGTAAATTCCCCATTCATTGAATTAGGTCCAGTATGCTTGAAATCGTCGGTCGAAGATCAGTGATTTTTACAAACTTTGCTGAAAACGCATTATGGTGACTTTCAAGCGTCCGTCAAACTGTGTTAGCAGCATTATTATAGCACCTTCTACCTCGAAGGTTGCACTAATGAAATCTGAGAAAGGTGCAAAGGAAAACACTTTACACTCTCCCAGGTACTTCAACTACTCGGATACAAAAAAAAAAAAAACTGTTTCTGTATTTTTGGTACATGCATGACGGTACTATGTCCTCATTGTACCGTGCAAACTTGGGATACTTAGGAAACTTAGGTACTTGACGTCAAATAAACCGATCAACATTTTTTCAGGTGACCCCTCAAAAGAGCCTAATTTGACTGGCCTAATGATTTACATAGAATAAAAAAAAAATAATTTCAACATTTGAACATTCAAAATCACATATGAACATTTACATCGCATCTGCATGCTGAAATGTTAATTAATTTTATTATTCTTTGTGAATTAAGAAAATCCTCTTTTAAGAAAAAATTACCTCTCTTCTAAACGATGAGGTTAGGCGACTTTTATAAAGAGTACTTCTTTTGCAGCAAATGTCTGTTAATCTATGCTCCATTAAAAAAAAAATCCAGTGGCGTAGAAGTTCAAAGGGTGTGTTGGAACTACAAAACCCACGATACACGCCAATGAATTAACATCATAAGTAATTTTAGTATTGCACTTTTTGTCCATAAAATCAATCCGTCATACCAGATTTCATAAAAATCGCTTCAGCGGTTCATCTTTTAGGTATAATCAAATTAAATTTCAGAATTGACATTTCGGCATCTTCTAGTGGCCAAACCAAACAACTTTAAACTGAGATAAGTTGACTTAAGTCGATTTACCCAATTGACTTCACCCGAGGAACATTTGATAGTGAGCTGTAAAATCACTTCAGGGACAGATTGTATAAAATAGAGAAAGAATCCCCCTCAGATAATTGAACTTACCATTCCTAGTTCCCATGCAGCGCAGTCTGATAAAGAAGTTGTCAGGTCTTCCTTCGAACTCCTCTGAAGTAAGCACCTTTTTGATGAGTGGATATTTGAGCACCGCGACAACGAGGTCAGGGCCTAGCTTCAGACCGAGCACGTTGGTGTGGTACATATCCGCCAATCGCATAAGAGCGTGATGTTGACCACTGAGACATTTCGATAATGTTTTAAGATCTGGCGTGTTTCCCACAATCGGTAACCATGGTGGTCCTGGCAAAAATTAGAATTTTTGTAAAAAGATATACTTGCTGATTGAAAAAAGGCTGGTGGTCAGTGGACACCATACAATCTCCAAAAATGTTTAACTTAAAAATATTCTCCTGGGTTCTTGTTTCCGAGGCAACATTTCGGTTTTGTGTGAGTCACTTGGCCGTTATACCCTCAAGCGTATGTGCTATTTGCCCTACTACTTATACCCACACCAAGTTCCAACAACTCATCACCAAGTTACAAGAATTCCCCAAAGAATAAAATTACAGTTCAATCAGGGGATGGGACATCTCAGACACTCTTCAATGAGTACCCTGGTAGCTTTAGCATAACAAAAGAAGAATAATGTGCTGGCCGAATAACTGGTAAAAGCTAAAGGCCATAAACCCTAAAGAAGAATAAACCCTTAAAAATGCAAGCAGGTTATTTAAGTAGGTATACAGGCTGATCCCGAAATGGCGGACACGGTATACAGGGTGCTGTAGAGGATGTTCAGAAAGACTGTAAATTTAAAACAAAAATGGTTTCCTCGGCTTCGTTACCGAGATATAGGGTGTCCTTTTTTGAAAATTTAAATCAAAATGGCAGTCAACTTTAAACAACCTACACTGGCAAAGCACATGGTTTCACATAACTATAACGATAGTGTTTGCTTTTTATTATTTTTATTATCGGGAACGGAATTACGGGCATTAAAAGTTTACCTATTCCTTGAGTTCAAAACAATTTTTCAATGTGGCATCGTTGTTCAAATTCGAGCTCAACAATGCAACTAAAATAAATTTTTTCTACTCCCAACCTTTAATATGCATATTAAATATGAATCACCAGTGCTTTAATGGGTCTCATTAAGATACAAATTTTCATTAAAGCACTGGTCAAGCTATCCAATGGCAGAGGAGCATTTGCAATCGAATCGGTTCCTTTTCGCTAACAATCGGGTCGGCAAGCCAACCGAAGTCACAGAGTTGTCATACTCACGACAAAAATTGCCTTGTGATATAAGTTCTGTATTTCTGAAAAAAAATTCTGAACGTTTATTTAATTTAGAACATAAGTAACATTCAAAGGAAATTTATCAAGATTTTATGTTACCTTAATTAATTTGATAGGTAGGTATATCGTGTAAAAGATGGGAAGATAAAGTATTATATCATTCGTAGCTCTCCGTGATAGTATTCAAAGCGGCAACGCTGCGACCCGCGTTGCGCAGGTAAACAATATCGTAATTAATGGCTGTCATGTTATTAAAATTATTAATTAATCTCAAAATCGAAGCGTAAAATTCGGAATTCGAACTTCGCATAATAAAAATTACGCAGTAGTGAGTAGTGCCCTTTAAACTTGATACTAAAACATGTCTCAGCAGAATAATCTTAGCGACGAAGAGAAAATTTTGTAATATGCGTAAACAAATAGCAACCTATCTTAACCTCAATGATTCGCAATTGTACACGGGTCATTGTTAAAATATATAATTTTTTAATCTTTTCTATGAAATAAAAAAGGCTCGTAGAAAAAATAGTGTATGGAACTCGCAGATAATGGCTATTAATACGCTCTTATGATGGTTAAGACACTCGCCTACGGCTCGTATCTTAACCATCATACTCGCGTATTAATAGCCTTCATTATAAGCTCGTTGCATAATATACTATTGAATAGCATCATCAAATATGTATCCGCGCAACGATTATTGTTTTTAACTTTGTTGGATTTGCCATTACATATGTTTCCATGGTAACATCTATCTGGGTATTATTGTAGACCTAGACATTATTTTTCTGCCTGAAGAAGGGTAGTGCAGTGTTGTGACTTTTTTGTCCACAAAAGTGGTCATATCTTCTTAAGGGGGCCATACAGGAGAAAAAAGTATAAGTGAACTTAGAATCTTTAATCCACAATGGATGCTGTGGTGGTGTCCGTGTCCGCCATTTCGGGATCATCCTGTATAATTTTTTTTTGTTTTTTTTTTGGGTGCATGTATCTTTCTTAATGTAAACAAATGCGTACTTCAGAATAAAAAGCTATTCAGCTGTAAATGTCCGAAACTACCCCGCTCTTGTCCGAAACAACCCCGCTCTTGTCCGAAACTGCCCCACCATATTAGGGCAGGTTCGGACGAAGTGACACTTTTTTTGTAAGCACATTATTGAAAAAAATTGTAAAAACGTACTCCGATCAACTTCAACTGAAAATTAAAATCTTCGAATTTTCATTGTAAGGAAAAATAAACACATCCATACAGAGGGTGTTTGGTAACTGCGACAGCCAAAATCGAGAACATCATGTATAAAATCGCATTTTAAGCATAAAAGAAAGAAAAACTATTTTCAATAAGTTAAGGCCTCGTTTAGGAAATAAATTCAAAAATTAAAAAAAGTTATTCTTTGTTTTATGTTTAGAATACGATTTTATACATGCCGTTTCATGTGGCTGTTCAGTTACCAAACACCCTGTATGTATATAGGTACCTATACAGGGTGTCGCTAAAAGGTACAAGCAACGCTCTACCACAGATTAAAGAGCACAAAATATGCCGATTTAACCGAAATTATCTATGTCCAAAAAGGCACCTTCTTCAAGATAGCTTTTAAAGCAGGGGATCAAACAAAAACCCATTCTTCAGAATAAAAATAAGTCAAAAATTGATTATTAGATAACTAATTCAAAATTGCACTGCCTACTACTATTGTTAAGAGCAATATACTGACATTATTATAGTTTTACAGACATTGACATACAGGGTGCTCCTGGTTTTTGATGTCAACGTCCCAACACAGTTTCCTGGGTTCAAAATATGCCGATTTAATCGAAAATATTTATATCTAAAATGACAGCCTTTTTTAAAACAGCAGCCCTTTAATGAGAGTCGACTGAATGAATACACATTTTCCAAAATAGGTAAGTAAAAAATGATTTAAATGAAAAACTTTAGCTTTGCCACCTACTACGATTATTCTCAAGGCCAATAAATCTGACAAAAATCGTTTCTGTGAAATAAAAATTACTATTTTAAATAAAATGAGATTTTCACAAAAAGGTTTTTGTGGTGTAAGTCCATCATTAAAATTAATTATGGACTTTATCACAGCCATACATTATTTATTTATTTATTATGGGAAAACAATGCAAGATACCAAACTACTGTTATAAAAGGGAAAAAAGTCTAGGTTAATCCCCTTTTAAGGGGGTGAATCTTGAAAAGGGTGACTTTTCTATTAAATCGACATATTGTGTACTCGGGAATCTGTGGTAGAGCGTTGGCAATAACTTTTAGCGACACCCTGTATAAATTGCACCTACCGATGGACGTCTTTTCATTTAAAAATATTTTCAAATCTAGAGGTAAAATAAAAGTTTTGACAAAAATTGGAAGAGCAATCAATCGCGTGAGAAAATTCTTCGAAGTCTGCAGTTTTAGTTTTCATTCGTTTTATTATACGTACTTAAATAATGAATTAAATAAATGAACACTTCACTTTAAGGGAATCTACATAGAGTTAGGTACTATTTATACCCTTAGATGAAAATTATTTCATAAGACAGAGTAATATTAATTATGATTACCTACATACTATTATTACAATAATGTTGGAGTATTAAACAAATGTCATGGTAAATAAGGCATCTGTGAATTGCAGAACTCTCTGGGTCTAATGAATTATTTAAAGTATGATTTCTTATAAAGGGAAGTTTGTGCCTTACCTGGTGGAAAATTCTTCGGCCTTTTTAAGTGACTAAATACAAATAACAAAGTGGCAATTACCACCAATACAATTATAATAATCATTGCTGTTCTTTTTCATAAATCACTGAACAAATAATTCACTAATTTTCGTTCATTGAAGCACTTTACATTATCCCATTCAACTACTTAAACGACACTGAAGCCGGGACTAAACGTGTGCTCAAAGCTCCAATCGTTTCGCAAGTTTAAAGTTTAGATTATGTAACTATACACAATACAGACTGACATTGTTATCGAACCTTTCCCAAAGATAGATAATGTTACCAGCAAGCAGCAGATAATAAAAGCACCGTGATAAGAATAGTCTTTGTCTTAAAGTGTCTTACCTATGTATTCATAATGTGCATATCAGTGCAAAAATAATCAAACTATACAGGCGGATTGTATTTCATTGAATTGTCGAAGGCAATTCTTTTAAATAATTAAATTGAGATTTTTACTTAGATAACTAATAATTGTTGTCCTATTTATAATTCTTATGGTATCAAAATATAGTTCAGACTGCTTGCTTTATTTATTATATTTTGTTTATCGCTTGGATTAATAGACTAATAATGGATGAATTAATGCGACGTTTAGTTAATTAAAATCAATATATCTTCCTTTAGAAGAATATTGATATACAACTTTCGCCATTCTGAGAAATTTTCCGTTTGAAAATAATTAATGAACACAGGTAATGGTCATGGTTCTACTGTTTTGCCACGGTCTTTGGAGATTTGTTCTGGACGTTTCGTCCACAACTGCGGTAGACATCATCAACGGTTACTTGTGTTCGCAAACGATGCTTTCATCCTCGTTTTCACTGGCAATTAGATGGACAACTAATAATAAAATAACCTTTTATTTATAATACGCAGACTACTATAATAGGGCATTTTTGTCCTCTTCAGTCCTACTTGAATATTATATAAAAAAATAAAAACAATACAATTCAATGGTCTCTCCGATGATGTCATCGACTGCTGACTCAGTCGGACTTGGCGTAGAGCCGGATGCGAAATCGTCTGCATTTATTTTGTATATGTCCTGCGGTCAAGCACCCCATCAACAAATTGACGATATTTTTATTTATTGAAAATAAAATAATTATTTACCTGACAAGTAGCACAGACGAATTAAGAAAGGAAGAACTATAGGAGTATTTTTACTTTATAAAGTTTCAAAATACATTTGTACGATTATAAATTATTATGAAATGACAGCGATTGTTTTGAAAATGTGTAATGTTGAATAATTTGGATGTTTAATCCGATCGCACCACCAACTTCGCTTTAAATGGTTTGGGTGATAGTGTGACACCATCAAATCCTTCAAAACTTGCAAATGGTCCTTCTTCTGATTCTTCAATACGGAAATTATGCAAAAGTGTAGTAAAAAACATGAAATAATTAGCCTTTGCCAGTGATTCTCCTATGCAGCGCCGTTTACCTGAAAAATTATTATTCTTTTTTTCGATTTTACCTCGGGATTAAGTATTCAAAAATTTACCATATCCAAACGGAGCGAATTTACTTTCATTGTAAATAATATTGCCATCATCATCTAAAAATCTCTCAGGACGAAATTTTTCTGGATCTTTCCAATATTCGGAATCCATATGAAGACTATACAAACTAGTCAAAACAATGGTTCCTGAAGGGATAGAATAACCCATTAAATTCGCATCTGCAACAGTTCTGTGCGCAATTCCTAGTGGAGGTATATTTGCTTTTCTCTGGATTTCCATTAACACAACTTCTGTGTACTTCAAACTAATAAAATTAAGAATTGATTGCAGCAAGTATGAAAGTTTTAAAATGCACTTACTTAATTCTGTCCTGAAGAGTTGGCCATCTGTTTCTCCCCACTACAAGGTCCAATTCATTTTGCACTTTTTTCTGAACTTCCGGGTATTTTATCATATAAATAACGGCAAAACTCAAAGTATTGCTCGTTGTCTCCGATCCTGCCATGAAAAGATCTAACAAAAGAGCCATCAATTGTTTATCTGAAAAAAGCGTAAAAATAAAAATACTTAAAGGCCGTCAAGTCTTTGATTAAAATTTACCAGTGAAAGTTGGATCACTTTTCAAATGAATTTGTTGAAGAAATGCATCAATCAAATCTCGAGCGTGAGAATGGCACAGAGTTTTCCTATGCTCTTCAATTGCTTCCTGATTGAGAAAACATAATTATTCACATTCAAAAAATGAAAACTTCTTCGTTAAAAACCTCTATTGGATGGTTTTGAAGACAGCATGCAGGTAATTGAAGAGAGCTACGCGATTTCTCATGTTATTTCAGACAGAAAACTTTTGTAAGATTTACAGAGCAAAATGGAATATGTATTTTGCCGATACCTAAATAAAATGCATTCTACTATGCAAATGTACAAATCCACTCGAAATTATATTACCTTTGCAAAATAGATATTTAAATCTTGTGCATATAATTAAAATAAATTACAAAAAACGGTATTTTTTTAGAAACTAAATTATTTATCTCGAAAATCGATAAGCTCTGAGAAAAATACGTTTAAAATTAGTTGAGGAATCACAGTTTTTATTTTAGTAAATAAAATATGCAACGCCTATAATACTCATACATGAATCTATCTATACCTACTTACCTCTAGGAAATTCCACATTCTGTTCAAAATTTCTAGCATCGGTGTATACCCGCAAGCTTTTGGAGCTATGAATCTCAAGAATGGAAGTTGATTCAGGATCCCCCCCGACATGTCAATAAGTTTGAAAGCGTCATGAATTATGTTTAGTAGTTTTTTCAACTTCTCGTCATTAACTGAAAATCTCTGTCCTGCCATCATGGCCCAAAGGACATTTACAACCGATACATCGAAAATTGTGTGCATGAAGATGTCTGAAGTTTCCGATTTTATCGATTCTATGAATTCCCTTACTTCTTCTTGTATTTTATCCTCCATTTCTTTTTTTCCTAGCCCAAAATTTCTGAGATGTTGAACCGAAAATTTACGCTGTTTTTGCCAGAATGGACCTTCAGTGAAAACAATTCCTGAAATGGGAAATTAATATATGTGGTGGGAAAAAAAGTCCGGGAACGGTCCGATACCTAAATCCTTTAATTTTGAGTTTTGAAAAAATATACAAACAGGTCAACTTGCCTCAGTAATGACGACATTGTCTATTTTTTTACTAGGACACCCTGTGTTTTATTGTAATATCATATTTCCTGAAAATATCCAGTAAGAATGGTTTTTACAATAATTATTGTAGTTTAAATTGAGTTGGTTGTGAATTATAAACAAGTGAAAATCGCAATTTTTCATTAATTAAGCAGTCTACATCGATAACGGCTCGAAAAATCTATAAACGGCTTACATGTATCTTAACTTTGCACGTGGTATCGTATTATGTGGTTTAAATTTTATACAGGGTGATGAAAACTATCAGATTTTTCATCACCACCTGTATAAAAATTTCAAGTACCTAAACTGAAAGATATCACATGAAAAGTTAAAAAATAGGATTATGTAAGCCGTTTTGTGATGTTTGGAGCCGTTTACGATGTACACTACTTTCAAAATGGAAAATTCTTAAAAAAAAAGGTTTAGATGTAACTCATAACCTACTTAATTTAAATTGCAACTACAAAAACCATTCTGCACGATTGTATCTTCTCAGTAAATATGAAAATACAATAATATACAAAGGGTGCCCTATTTAAAACATAGGGCATGTCCTCATCACCGAGTCAAGAATATTAAATTAAATGAAATATTTTTTTTTAATTTAGGTACCTACCTGTTTTTATACTTTTTAAAAAACTCAAAATTCAAGGATTAAGCATTTAAAGGATAAAATTAAATATGTATATACGGGATGGATGAGTCAAATTCTTGCTCAGTTAAATTGGAGAAAATTTGCTAAATTTAAAGCTCAATAGTAATCTCTGAGAAACAAATTTAGTTATCTCCGACAGTTTTTGAAAAAAAAAAAACTGAATTTTTTTAAATTTTAATTTCCCATTTAAGTAGTTGGTTTATTTGAAAAGATATATTCAAAAATTGAAAGCACATTCTCACGGCCACTTTTAATTTCCTATCAAGATATGTAATAAGATTAATGATTACACGTTTCGAATTTACACTGCCATCATCAACTTTTTTTTTAAATACTGACCTGAATTTTTCTCGATTTTGGAAGGAAATGGTGCCCTTAATGTATTGTATTCAGCTTTTTTTCTTTCCGATATTTGGAAATTAAGAAAAAAATCAATACGGTTCTGGAATAAACTGATAATAAATAATTTACTTTCTTTGCAAAAATATAGTCATGACTCATAAAAATATGAATTTATTTGTTATATTTTCAATCCAAAACCGTATTCAATATTTTTTTATTTCTTTTTTTTAATGAAATTTCCAAATCTAAAGACGGCTTTACATTTACGAGTGACTCGTATACGAACACTCGTATAGGCGTACGAGTTCTATTTATATTGCTATTCGGGATCGTATGCGATAAATCCGTTCGAACATGGCGCCGAATAAAAGAAAGCGAGTTGCTATGCTAGGTATTTTGGTGTTATTGATGAAGGGAAAAGAAAAACGTGAAGATGTTAATAGAAAAAGGCGAGTTTGGGTTAAAAATTCCCTGCAGTTAAGAGGTGTTGTTGGAATTGAAGAAAAAAATTTTTTTTTTCTTCACAGCTTCTACTGGCAAATTTAAAATATCCGCTATTGTTGCGTAGGCTTTGTTCCTAGCACTTAGGTCTTTAATATTCTTTTAATCTGACATTCCATAAACAGGTCATACCGTAATAAAGATCAATGAATCGATCAAGATCATCCGTAGACAGTTTATTTGCCGCCATTTTAAATTATAAAAAACCATTTCACTCGTACCACTACTCGGATCCCTCTCAACTTTGAAACACGTATACGACCTACGAGCTACTCTTTACACATACGAAATCGTATACGATTGTCTAACTCGTATACGAGTAACTCGTAAATGTAAAGCCGTCTTTAAGAAAAGAAAAAAAACTGAAGGGGATAAAAAATTTAAGGCACAATTTCCTTTCCAAATAAAGAAAAAAAATCCAGGTCCGTGTTTAAAAAAAATAAAGTTGATGATGGCAGCGGAAATTCGAAACGTATCACTCAATTCTTATTACAAGTTTTGATAGCAAATAAAAAATTAACAATTGATTGAACAAATTGACTACAAATAAGCCAACTAGATTTTTTTAAATTTCAAAAATTTCAGTTTTTTCCCTTTTTTTAACTATCGGAGACAACAAATTTTTTCTTCGATTATTATTGAGCTTTAAATTTAGCAGCTTTGCTCCAATTCAACCGAGTCGGTATCTTTTCTAATTTCCAAGATCTCAATAATGTTTGTAGCTCGAATTTGACTCGCCTTATATAGAAACATAACACCTATACAGAAGTAATAACCTTTAGACAGGTTTTCTAAGAAACTGTTTTGTAACTCAATATATTTTTTTATTTAAATCATTTTCACATTCCAATAAGTATGTATAGTCCAATAAAGTCAAAAAAGTCATACGTATCGATTAAGAATACACATCCATTTGATAGTTCGAGTTATTTTGTTTCATATACGTGGTTTTTATAGTAACCGTCCAGTTTGTCTGATGGAGTGTTTAACTCCATCCCGCATAAATAAGTATACGTCAACATTGGTTTTGAATGAGAATTAAATGCACAACACAGAGGATAGAATGTCATTACGTGAATAAATTTTATGTAGTTGTCAGTGGCTCTCAAACTGACGTAAGCGGTTCAATTCATTGTTTGAATGATTCCTTCAATATTTACGCTCGTTGCTCGTTTACAACTTGACAATTAACTGTTTGACATTTTCTGGTGAAATTAAAAATATTAATTCGGACGGTTAGTGTGACGTCACATTTGACTTTTTAAACTTAATCCTACTATAGGTAGGTATTCAAACAACCTCTTAAAGAACTCATTCATGGCATCTCCACAAAAAAAAATTATTGTGTTAAGTCGGTTTTTCTAGCTGGTCATTTTTAGGGTCAACGGGAATTGTATTTTACTTGCGAAGCTTTCATTCCAAAATCCAAGCGTTTTACCAGCCTCAAGCTCAAGCTGCAAAAGATATAGACACCTATTTGGTTTACTTATTATAAGACATTTTGTGAATGTCAATTAAAAATGTTCTTATCAGCTGGTCGCGCTTAGGATACACCTATGCTGCCGAAATTAGTATTTCGGCTAATTTTATGCAACTGATATGACGATTAATAGCCATCATCTGTGAAAGTTGCATAATATATTGGTTTTTATACGATAATCTTAAATTTAATTAAAACCCTTATACGTACTATATTCAGCTGTTGGCCAGCTTTACAAGTGCGTTAATGAAAATTTATAAGATAAGATTGGTTAAAGTACAGGTACCTATCTAATCCAAATTAAAAATGCATAGGTCATCTATTAAAGGTTAGGACTAGAAAAAAATATACAGGGTGGTCCAACTTAAAACGTCAGGACTTCACCAAACGATAGGTAACGTTAAAATAATGCCAGTTTCCCTAATACACTTATAGCCGGGAAAGCTTCCTTTTCAAGATACAGAGCGTTGAAGTTTTGGGAAAAAAATAATGTTTTGTGAATATTGTCAAAACGGCTGCTTTAAAAAAAATTTAAATTTGGCACGCAACATGAGCTAAGTATCTTTCATGATTTACGGCTTATGGTGATAAATTGCGAAAACCAGCGGCAGAGATATGGGTGTGCCATCGCCCTTATTCAAAAAAAAAAAAAATTGACGCCACTGACTTTATGGCAAATTTAGTAATACTATTCTATGCCCCATGCTTTTTAGAACAAAAAAGTACTCTCTAATTTTGTTCACAAGGCGCACCATTTTAGAGATACTTTAGGTTTTCTTAGGTAATATCCGTAGCCATTTTAAGAATAACAGACAAATTCTAATCAAATAACTTTTACTTAAATAATTAAATAACAGAAATAAACAACACATAACTAATGTAACAATTATTGTCAGTATAATCATAGAGTCAGTGGCGTCGATTTTTTTTTTGGAAAGGTGCGATGGCACACCCATATCTCCGCCGCTCGTTTTCGCAATTTATCACCATAGGCCGTAAATCATGAAAGATACTTAGCTTATGCTGCGTGCCAAATTTCAATTTTTTTAAAGCAGCCGTTTTGACAATATTCACAAAACATTATTTTTTTCCCAAAACTTCAACCCCCTGTATCTTGAAAAAGAAGCTTTCCCGGCTATAACTGTATTAGAAAAACTGGCATTATTTTAACGTTATCTATCGTTTGGTAAAGTCCTGACGTTTTATGTTGGACCACCCTGTATAATTCCATTCCATCGCTTATGAATTAGAAAATAATTTTCATGTCTGAGATTGAATTGGTAAAACTGTAAAATGAAAGATTCTGATAGTTTATATAGTTTCACCAATTCAATCTGACTCGAAATTTCTTTCCAATTATTTTTTAAAGCTTTATTTATAATTAATTTTCATTACATAATTTAATTTAATTAAAAATGTAAATAAAACTTTAAAATAAAGATTTCAAAAAGATGACATTTTTTCTCATTTTTTTGAAACCATAAGACAATCAAGACGACCTGGAAAACATGAGCGTTTAATTTATGCTCAACCACCCTGTATTTTGAAATAAATAATCAGATAAATGAAATTTAATATTAATTTAGTTAAAAATACACATGAAATTAAGAATTCTGATTGCTAAGAATGCAACGCACACCTACCGACCTACCCATAGGCGGGCGACCTCTGAATTTTGCATGTAAGCAACCCCGCAATCTACAACCCTGAAACGTTGATCGAGAACGTGATCGTACCCTGCTTGCTTCCTTATTAATATTTTTTTTATATTGTACGCTACCCTCAATATTATAATTATTATGTTACAGGTCGGAAATTAATTTTGTATGCTTCTTACTCTCACTATCTTGACGTATACGCTTTTTAAACCATGGAATGCTTCCAATTAATTATTATTGTAAAATTAAAAATTTCTTACCAATTACAGTTTGAAAATAAAATCACCGTCCTCCTCAAAAAACTTTAGTAACTTTTATAAAAATCGAGTTAAATAGGAGGTTTAAGGGTTTTCTGACAGTCAAAATAAAGGTGTCCTAATTATAATCTTAGAGGTAGGTAAAATAATCTAAAATCTTATAGGTAGGTATTATAATAAAAGGTCGAAAAAGACTAATGATCAATCACATAAACCTAAATTTTTACCAATATTTAAGAACATCGAGGAAGAACGAACAATAAAAAAGGGTGAAAATTACATATAATAGGTATCATTCGAGTGAAAATCCTCAAGTACGCCACTGTCATTAATAGCTTTTCTCCTTCTTAGATTCTTTATAAGCGATTCGGATAAAAATGCACCTTGCACCTGGTCCTTGATCTGGCACCGGTTCTTTTTTGGATGCACTATTAAACTTGATCATCTCATAAAGGGACCGGTTTCTTACTCCAAACGGGGTTGTTTTATTTGATAAAAAAGTGTATTAACACTTCTTGACCTTGACTTTTAGATTACTGACCTACGTCTAGCCGAATTTCTTTGCCCTATGCCTACACCATATACCACTTTATTTTACAGGTAGGTATTATGACATAATAAAAAGGTTCTTGAGGGTATAAATAGGTTACATTATGTAATAAATTATTTTTTATACAAGCAAATAAAAAAATAGAAATTGCAGCGCAATGCTATAGCTGAGCTAATTTTTTTACATTAATAAAGGAAATGCTGAAAATTATAAAAGTTGTAAAAAAGTGCCGAAACTTTTATTGTCTAAATTTTTTTAAATTAGTTATTAATTATAATTATTATTCACTCTTATAAAAAGATCTCACCTAATCGACCACCAAATGATCTCATTCTAAACAGAAAACCGTCAGGTCTTCCTTCAAATTCATCCCTCGTCAAAACTTCTTTTATGGTTTCAGGTCCAAAAACTGCAACAATTAGAGATCTTCCCAATTTCAAACCCACGACATTTCCATAAATGCGAGAAAAATTTTCCCATACCAAATGATGATATCCAAATTTTTTCAAATCTCTCTGATATTGTGCAAAATTACCCACAATTGGGCTCCAAGATGGGCCTAGAAATTTGTTTTAAGTTAGGTAGGTACCTATGTAAAATAATTCATTAAAAATTAAAACTTTATGATACCTATACTGTTCTTCTAATAAATAATTTAATTTTTTGTGAACTTAGAAGATAGATAGTTATAATGTGAATAATCTCACCTGGTGGATAATTTTTAGGTTTTTTACACTCAGAATATAACAACAAGAATGCCGTCACAAAACAAAACGAAACAATTATAATTAGATACATGTTTCATGAAAATAATTGAAGATCAGGGGCTCTGTTCTGTGATCTAAACCAGAATGACTCGAAAGTTCAAACTCGCTTTTATATATAAGGCCTACATCCTTATACAAAAAAGTCTTGACCCATCCATGTTACTTTACATTATTGTATTATTATGTAAATAATGTTTTTAATAGATAAAAATACTTCTTACTATTCAAAATATTATTTGTTTGTCGTTAGTCGTTTGAATCAGATTTCCAGTCATGATGCGTAAATATGCAGAATTCTTTTCTTTGGAAGTATTCTTGAATGAGTTCCTCCTGCTTATTTTTAAAAATATTTAATAACATCAGCTTATTTTATGTTTACCAATATATGAGGTACCAAACATAAATCATATTATCTTGTAACACTCAAAAACATATAACTGCTGCGATTTTGTGTAGGGTTTTTATCCCATGATTTAAATTATAACTTATTGGGGATTGGGGGTTGGGGGTGTAACACAATGGGGTTACAATATTGTGTTTAGTATTTTTGTTTATTCCAACATTTTTAAAAGAAGAGTTTTAGTATAAGAAATATGAATAAAAATTATTCTTGGGTACCTAATCAAAGTGCTAGAATAAGTTGAATGTTTATAACGGAAATTTCTTTATTTTAACCAGATTTAAATCTTTTTTTTTCTCACAATCCGACAAGCGAATTTATAGCAAAGATAAATCAGCAAAGGAAAATATATTAGTTACTAGGTAGGTAGGTATGTTGGGAATGAAAAAATTGTTTCCATTAGAAATATTAAAACAAGATGATCTAATCAGGAAAGCCGTTTTGTTAAGTGATACTGAAGCAGAGTTTTAATCCCATAAGAGGTAGGTCATACTTTAACTATCAATTTATTTTTTTTCAATAAAATCCCATTATACTAACAGAAAAATGCAATCCGAAAATAACTTAAAAGCGTAGTCGTAAGGATGATGACGAAATTCCATTAAAGTTATAAAGCAACCGCAAGGTACATTTGAACTTTAATGAGTCAATGCTAAAAGCTACCTCGCATGTAAGTACAGTTAAAATATGAAAAAAGCTAACAAGGGAACAAAATTATAAACAATTTGAAGAACGTATGAGATCAGCATTATAGATTCTGGGAAAAATTAGTAGCGCGCCCATCGAGGCGTGAATAAAAAGTTGATTTCTATGTTAGGAGACTAAAATCAGAAAGGAAGGGGGTAAACGGATTAGCATTCCGTTGGGATTGACCAATCCCATTGGTCAACCCCCTGTAAAATAGAATTATTGGCTAGTAGGGAGAAGACTTAGACAGAAGATTCTGACAAAAAAGTCAGTCTTCGGAAGGCATCAAAAGGACTCAACACAGAGGGAGTCTTTGACGGCCATCGTGGAAAGACTTCACGGAGGACGGAGTCTCGGGCCGGTCGTCGCCTTGACCGAGGAAGGTTCCCACGAGGAGCTTATCAATTACTCCTAGCCCCGTGACATTATTACGAAGTGCAGATTAAAGTGTCAAGTGCCTTAATTATAAATGTTCACTCGGGGTGATTGGGAGCACGCGAAAAGCTTTATAATAATTAAAGGGATCAGGCTAGATCAGGAGGCATTATTGAGACTTGGGGAAGTATGGGACCTGGTTGACACACCACAGGAAAAAGATGTTAACAGGAACTAAGGGACTACTATACTGAGTTCAGGTCCAAAGAGTTACTTAATTACTGGTAGTCTAAGGAACTTTTTGGCAACGATATGCCATGTCGTCGGGTGTCGTACAAGAGGAAACCAGTCAGGGTGAAATCCCTCCGCAATTTTGTCGTGTTGTCGAGTTGTCGCTGTCGTCGGGTGTCGTACAAGTGAGAACCGGCCTTAATGAGTGCGTTCATCAAAGGTCAAATGCAGGGAATCTGGGTAATAATCGCAAGTCAGTATTAAAGGGCTTAAGGAGCCTCGACTGTAGGTTTGAGCTAGAGCTAAACTCAGGGAGCGTAGGGCTCAACTCGCGAATTCAGGTGTTATCGACACTATGTGTAAGTTAGTGAGTCAGGATTAAAGGACTTAGATTGCAGGTTTAGGTGCGGGATGAGCTAGTCATTACCCATAGGGAGGCCGTAAAATAGGTTAGAAGGGACAAATTGGACTTAAGCTTTAGGAGGGCCATTTTATATCCTTACAGGAAACCTTGGTATATAATATTACTTGGAGATTCTACAAACGGGCCAAAATAAGGTTTGAATAGAATAACCGGACTAATAAATGGACTAACTCTGAGAAAGCAAACGTTTTGTCTCAATGGTTTGTAAACAGGAAAAAATATTCACACTAGAACAGAAAATCAATTTTAGAGATTAAATTGAGTACTTTCTTAATAAAAATAGGCAAAAAAGCTCTCAAATTCCATGCCAGTTATTTTAAGCCAAAAAGCGGAGAGAAATACGTGAAATAAGAAAAAATTGCGCTAAAGGGATGATTAAATAAAACATCAAGTACTTAATTTTAGTTAGTTAGTTACTCAGATTTGTGACTAAAGTAATTTCAAAATAAATCAAATATAGTTCAGAATAAATAAGTAAAAGAAAAAAAATTACCCTAAGGGAGAATTTATTAGATGAACTAATAAGGCAATCAAATAAACAAAAGGTGTGAGTTCCCTCTTCCAGGTACCTAGCCCACTATTGGCATTGTCAAAGAAGTCCGCCAGTCCTTTTTGCCTGGTCTGACCTTATCCTGCATATTTCGAGACAAATTAAGTTTTTGTCTAAACCGCTAGGCCCAAAAAGCTTGAAAAAAGTTGAAACTCAAATTCGAAATTGGATCCCTGCTAATAAACCTCTCTGGAACGGGGTTGGGTGTGAGTGTTTGAGAGGCATGCAGTACTAACTTTAGTAAGTACTTCAATTATGACAGTTTTATCAATTTGGGAAAAGACAATTTGTTTGATATTCAATCTGTGAAACTGAAACTGTAAAAAATATGTGAAAAATTCTGAAAGTTTGCAGTTTTTCAGTTCAGGCATGATATTTTCTCCAAAACTTGTCTAAATTAAGGTTTCATTTATTCACACCTCACACGATATTGTCTTATTTTCTAAGACACACTTACAAAAACTCACTATGATAAAACAAATTTTTTCAAATCTCTGGTTGTGCAAAATTACCCACAATTGGGCTCCAAGATGGGCCCAGAAATTTGTAAGTTGTGTTCTGACTTCTGTTCACTGTGATGATAAGAAAAGAGAAAAGGGATTCCTATATCCCTTCCAAGAGGACGAACTTGGATAGTTAAATTTGTCACCCCTATAATATCTCATCCTCCTCCATAACAAAACTGCATGACCTTTTTCGGGCTTTTTCGCGTACATCTTCAGTTTCCAAGTTATAAAGCCTGTTTCGTTTTCATTGGGCCACCTTGCATACATTGATTGAGCATAGTTCACCTCTCAACATTGTCAATAATTTTTCATATTAAATTTTTCGTTTACTGGGACGACAAGGATCTTTGTTTGAAGTTGTAAATATATCACAGAAGAATGTCTCCTGAGTATTTATTTCCTAGCAAATAGGAATCCTTTCATGAGTTTTATATTATGTACGTGTTATTGAACCACTTAGAATACTTACTTGATTTGAAATTTTTTGGGTTTTAATTTCTTTAGTTATACTTGCCACTATAAGGTTCTCTCGAGAACCAATTAGAAATCTTTCATATAGCATATGTGAGGTGACGGTTGAAAGACATGGAAGGTACAGTTTCATCCTTGTTATGGAGTCATCAGCATGTCATATCAGGCAGATACACAACACATACCATATGAAAGAAAACTGCTAACGAGTCTTGAGTGATGTTAGTGACTTTTAACCTCACATGAATTTTTAGCAGGTAAGTAAGTACCAGATATAAATGTGTGCTCGATATTTGTCATATGTGTAGAGAACCTATGGATTTATAGGTTTGAAAACGCATCCCAGACGTTAAAGAACCATACCCTTATCTTCCAGTATTCACATTTATTTCTTTAAAAGGGAATTATCGAATTTTATAAATATGTATTTATTAAGTAAATACCTATACAAGAAATTAAGGTGTGATTGCTCATTTTGTCACCCTGGCCTTTAGATTTATATTATGTATTATTGAACCACTTAGATTAAGAATTGAAATTTATTGGGTTTTAGGTTTTATATAAGCTTGCCACTCTTTTGAGAAGGAGGCAGTCAAACATCCGACCCATTTTACTTTAAGTGGGGCACTTCGCAAGGCAGTGTACTTGGTGCTTTAAATTTTCTATTATATGTGAATTACCTGCCCGACTACCTTAGTGAAGGCAAGCTATTTGAATATGCAGATGATGTCGCTCTAGTTGATGTGCAGATGATGTCACTCTAGTTGTCCCCGATACTAGTCCAGATGGAGTCTGTAGAAGGATAAATCCTGTTGTCTTGCAACTTGAGAAACTGGCTGATCATTGCAGTAATACAGTCTTGGCGTTCCCGTTTTGTTAATTGCTTTATATGTGAAATGCAAATGATTGTCTTATTTTTTATCTAAAAATAAGATAAGATAGATCAATGACTTTGATTGATCTTTGAATGACTTTTGAGTCATTGATAATATCAAATACATTAGATAATGTATTTGATAATATGTATCAATCATTTTCCTTTTTTGTCAAATTGGTTTCACTGTATATCAATTGCTTTTTATTGCTTTTTCTCTTTACGTGCAGTGACAGCAGCATCATAAACATATTGGAAAATAATTTTTTTAAATTGAAAAATCACACTGATGTTTGATATGTGAGAAAATCATTTGACAAATTTGGAAACACAATTGACAAAAGACGAAAACCTAAAGAGAAAGACTGTAAGACGAAGTGCATGAAGCTTAATAGGAGGCTGCATGATGCGAGTATACCTGCAACTCTGTCGATCTCTGTTCTTGGCACTCTGCTGGCAGTGCTCTGACGAGGGCAATCATCTATTGACAATATAGCCAGAAAACTTAACTCTAACTCTGCCTGCTCTTCCTTAAATACACTGAAGAGTAAATTTGAACAAGAAATTCTATTAACAATTTATTACCGAATATTTTATACTCATCCACCTTGCTTGTCTGGGTGGATGGGGGGAGGTTCTGGGGAGGTTATTTGTCCTGCAGAAGCATACAATGAGGATAATTTTCAACTCAAATTGTCATACCTCATATGAGCAAACTTTTAAAGCACAAAATGTATTAAATATTCCATGTTTATATCTCTTCAGTTTTTTCACCTTCACAACTTGCCAATTGACATCAATTGAAAGAAAAATTAATTCATTTACAGGAAAGATCCGAGCGAAATTATGAACAAATTCGAACAAAGGGTCAGTACCTGACAGAAAGAACTAAACGAGAGAGATTTCTCAAATTAGGAGATGAACTATTTAAATGAACTACTTAAATAGACAATTCACTGGGAATTACAGTTGCAAAAAATAATTCTCTAGCTACAAAATGAGATTATCAAAATCAGGGGGGTATTTATTATTTATCATGTTTAGTAAAATTATTATTAATATTAACATTAAATAAGGGCTGAGGAGCGACCTCCTATTATGCCTAAAGATAAGAAAAACACAACATAAGAAATGCTCACTCAACAGTAGTGTAGAGTAGAGCGATACCATGTTTAATTACAAAATATAAATCGAGTACAAGTTGCGACTTTGCTCTACTCCGCATTTCTATACTTCTTAATTTTTGGAAATTGGAGTGACATTTTTGCTACGTAAACACTGCAAGATGCACATTCTGCTCCTTCTGTAAAAATGTAAGCTACAACGTTACTCAAGCCAATGTTGCAGTTGTTTTCATTCATTGATTTATAGCTTGAATCTAAAACGAGGGCTTTCATTAGTGAAGAAAAGAAGTTCTCTCAGTAGTGAGGAAAAGAAGTTCTTGGATAAACTTGTCTAAAAGGTTGCAAATTTAAAAACTCAGCACTTATTAAATTCTTGTGAAATGTTGGAAACAAAGTAATTCATGAGGGTAAAGAATTTGATAACTCAAGTTTGTTAAACTTGAAACCCTCTAGAGCAGAAAATTGGACAAAGGAAGTTTGGTACTAATTTGAAAAATTTTATCACATAAAATCGTCCTGTGAATATCTTGAAGAGAATAAAAATGAATTGAACAAACAGAGATCAACTCAAGGTGAAACAAAAAAGGGAAAAGTCGCAATAATTTCAAAAATGAATTGGAAATTACAAAAATGTTCAATGATCAAAAAAAGGGGCTAAAGTCACGTTAAGCATACCAAAGAGGACTCTCAAGTCTCCTCATGGACTTTCTAGTATCGCGGCCAAGGCTTTCCCAGATTATACTTCTTTTGATTCTTAGAGCACTAGGAATTTACACCTGAACTTCTTAAAAGTAAAGTGCAACAATAACATGTTCCATTAATGATATTTTTTTTAGTCTGCATTTTAATTTTGCTACTTGGATGTACATACAATACTGCCAATTTATTGCAAAATCGTTTGAAGGCGTCATTCGTGTAAAATATGTGATAATTCAGTGTTAATAAAAAATTGGTGACTTGAAACAAGCAATTTTTTTTTTAAATCTGTTGGTGCTTCTGCTTGCATCATTGTTTGAATACAAGCCCTTATTCAGTACCTATTTATAATGGCAGGGAAAGGAAACTTTTAAGGTGAGGGAGAGCAGAGATGCACTAGTTTTACTAGTGCAGCACCAGCACCTCAACTTCACCTTTCCAATATTAATTTTGTAAAACTTTGTTTTTCTCATTCTGTTGTATCCTTTTAAACTATAAATTATTATAATACAGTCATTATAATAATTATTATTTATTATTAATATCATTATTTTGTCATATTTTTTAAATCAAGTCTTTTGATAAAGTGAAACGTGACTAAAAGGAATTGACTATAGTCACTGATAGATTGAAAAATAAGAAAATCATGACATAAGTACTGTGAAAATCAATTGACAAAAGAAGAAAATCGTGAGAAAAAGACTGTAATGTCCTAGATTTTGTAATAAATTGTAAAAAAAAATAGTACCTACATATCTGGATAGGTACATCTTAGTCTCTCCTTTAGTTTTGTACTTTACCCCATAAGTTACTTTTTTCAAATTAAAAATATTGTTCCCAGTTAGTGGTCAATGAATATTCAGCACTACAGAGAATACTCTGATTCTTATTGAATCATATTAGAGAATACATAGTATAAAACTGTAATTTTATCAATTTCTAGAGATGTAGCAAGAAAGAAGTCAGAAACAAATTCACATAATTAAAAAAAAAATCTTATGAGGGTTTTCACACGTATTTCCTTAAATTTACAAACTTTGAATTGCATTGATTGAAACGTCCTAATTGTAGAGGTAGAGCTTGGGACTAATCAGTTCAGTATACTTAATAACTCACCATTTTTATTTTCACTAACCAGGTCAGGTCAGGTCAGGTGACTTTGGTTAAAAAAAAAAGAATAATTGAAGCGTTGGCCGGAGTAACGTTGTAACTTACATAATTTTTTGATGCGATATTTTCGTTTTAGTAGGTTTACGGGCAGAATGCCTTCAACAAAGCAATAATTGTTGCATAAATTACAATAAATCATATGTAAATAATATTTTAAGAATCGCCAAATGAAAACTATCCATTCAATAACGTTGCAAGATACATTTTTTTAGTCGCGTGTAAAAATGTAAGTTACAACGTTACTCCGGCCAATGCTCCAATTAATGAGGCTAGTAAATAATAATAATTATCAATCATAAAATGCATTACAGGAATCAAACGACAAGTATTTTAAAAAGATACTAGTATACCATAACTAGTACAAAAAATAATGAGATAGTTTTTTGATGTACACGAGTTTAAACATTTGTTATAATAAAATTATTTTCCACATTTTGTCATCCCCTGAAATTCAGGGTGGTTCTTTGAATTGTCTAAAATTATTGGAACTTTCTGGAAAACATCCTGATTGAAAGAAACTGGATCCAGTAAAGTCACGACAGACATATTGATCGATTAGGAATGCAACACCATATTTTTAAAGTAACATAACTAATTATTGTTATTTTTATTTTATAATCAATATGCAAAGCAAGTGTTTTGTTTTTATTGTCCTTTTTTTTCATGGTGAGTTCTCAACATATAAGCTTGCAGACAAATTGAAAAAATGGTATACCTATTTCTTATGTAAAATATAACGAATGTAAAAGTGGCACCTGGATGTAATAACACATTCAATTGTGGTGCCTTAATAATTTTTGTTGCTTTAATAATTTCAATATTAATTTTTCATAATAAATAGCATTATAGAATAAGGGTCTAAAAAAATTGTTTTTGCCTTCTTTCAAAATAGATGCCTATTCTGTTCTTTAAAAGTGGGTAATTAAAATCTTTTAATATTATTATAATATTATTATGATCAATAATAGCAGATACTGTTATAATAATTATTTATCACACATTGGAACGATTTATTTGCAAAAAGAGGAACTGATATTTTTTCGAGCAGTTTTTTCAAGATTTTTGGCTTAAAAGAAACAAAATACAAATTATTTGACGGTGATATATTTCTACAAACAAATCACTTTGATCCACATAAATTATATGTACAACCTCTCAATCACACTGCTTAAATAGTGTATGTATTTATATAAATATATATTATATATATTTCGTCATATATAAGCTCTGGGCCTTTGAATGTCACACGGCAAGATACTATAATACAGACAACTGACTCCGCGGACCAGCCTAGGAGACTTGTGGAGGTAGCCAGCACAACACAAACAATCATATAATATTCTCCAATTTAATCATTAACAACAACACAAGACCACAGTACCTTGCTCTCACATAATAAGATGTATCTATACTATATAACATTCATTTTATATAACATAATAATTATTAACGAATAAGACACTTAAAATAAACAACTTAACCTAATATAAAGTTATCTTAATTACAATATTGTTACAGAGTTAGTCCGTCACCATGTTAAGCTACAGCGTTCAATAGCTGATTCACTCGCTCATCTCTCGCATGCTCTATCCTACCCTATGCTAAGATGCCCTTGAATCCCCCAGAGCACTCTGGAATGTGTTTATTACAACTCAACAACATAACGTTTCGGAGCAGGGTGCTGTGGCCACTACTTATAAAAATAATGTGTGGCGGAGTGGTTAGCGTTGGCCACGTTCCGCCCTAGCTCTTTGTACTTCTTGAAGGCATCAGTGTCAACAGCTGGGTATGTACAGGGAAAGCCGGTATTGCACAGAGATATGGTAACAAGGAATCGGTTCGGACGGGCGTTATTTCCTTTTCGCATGCAGCATTTCCATCAGCAGGGTCTGGGTCGGCGCCGATCCCGTACAGTGCTTGTGGTACAGGTGCTCCTCGCCCCGCGCCGCCAGCAGGTGAATTTCGGGGAGAAGTTGAAGCATTTTATTGAATTTATCCTGGAAAATTTGTGCATTAATTAAGGAGCTTAATATCCTGAGTAGAATTTTACTTAGTTTAATTTATATTACAAGAACATAGTCAAATCTCTCTAAGTTTGTGTTTTCAACTTGGGAAATGGCAAGTTGCTCTCTTCCCATCTTTACATTGATCAAAATATCAGATACCTGCTAAATATTCTGTTAGCTAAAGGCTACAACAGGAAACTACAATTTTTAATAAAATTGGCCTCTAGTCGGTCTCAACATATAGTGACAAAGTGGCTGTGACAAGCATTAGCCACAAGTACCAATCTTTATCCTTCTCAAAGTCTTTATCGACATTAGAGAGATTTAACTGCTGTAACATCAAAATAGCCACTTCCGACATTATTATGAAAAGCTCGATATGGTACTAATACAATAGTAGCCCCCCCCCCCCCCAAATTTATTTTACGATTTTTATTACTCTATGAAGATTCTTAAGAAATTCTAGTCTTACAAAAATTACAAATTACAAATTGTACAAGCCTAAAATGAATTTATGGCACTAGTGAGAAAAATAGCTACATTACTTTTCACATTAGTGTGGAAAGTAAAAATAATTTGACATTTGTAGTGAAAGAATTCCCAGCAGATCTTCCTTCTGTCTCATTCTTGTTCACATGTTGTCCTCCTGTACTGTCTTCTAGAGATCTAGAGAAATAGTGCCATCATAGCTGGTTTTTTTCGCAAATAATCTCTGCCTAATTTTATCCATTTGTCACTGTTTTCTTAAGTAGGTAGTTCTAACCACCTGACCTTTATCGTTACCTACTCATTTTCAAAAGTTTCTCAAAAGCAAATTCTTACAGCATTTTAAAAGAATAATTATGCTTTGTTTTCAAAGGCCCTGTTAACATTTTTCTACATAAATAATTGCAAAATCAGCGATCATCAAAGAGATGCCAATGCAATATCCATTTGAGTTTTCAGCTATCCTTTAGAACCCGCAAAAATAACTTTTAAATAATAATTGTCCTTGGTGCTGTTCTGTTTATTTACTGTTAGTTGCAACATTTCTGTTATGATTATGATGCTTAACAATTCTTTTACAACTGCAACTGCATTCTGGAGTGGTCTTTGTTATTGAAGCAATATACCTACTGATATTGCGTCAATAATCTCAATATAAAATAATAAAATTGATTCAAAATATAAACTTGGACTTATGTAGTTGTATATTGTTAACCATTACAATGAACAACATGCGCCATCGCTGGTCGACGATTAAGTTAGGGGGGGCTTCTGCATAGTTTTTTTACTTGATCCTTTATTTGCTAGACTATTTTTTATGGAATTATAAAATGAATTTTCTAAGCAGGTTTAAGTGTATCTTCAACCATTTACTTAGGTAAACCATAATTACGGAAGATAATTATCGTTATTTATGGGGCCGCAAAAGTACCTACATATAAAAAACGCCAAAACACACTCCGTTCTTTATTAATTATTTGAAAAAGAAATATTTATTGTTGTTGTTAACTTTTTCTGAGAACGCGACAAGGAATCACCGTCAATTTTCCGAGATATGTTTTGAAACACCGTGTATAATAAATTAAACTACTTCAAAATAATATTAGATGGGTCATGGAACCAATCCTGGGTTCTTTTCATTTATGAAGAAAAAATTACATTACAATTTTTTTTTATCAAATTATTATACTTGAGGTTGAGTTTTCAGTTCCTGTAATAATGTAACAATATGTAAACTTTATCTTTTGCAAGCTCCTGTTATTGTGTAATAACGTGTATGCATATATGTACTTCAAAATCAAAACTAGGAGTTTTACATATAGCCATAAGTCGAATCGAATCTTATTCACCGATTCTTCCTTGAGGACCTTTCTTTTCATTGCATCAATAATATCTCTAGTTTCCACCTCTTTAATTATTGAATGCCAGTAACAATACACCTTTTTATCATCCTTCTTCGATACATCATACATAAATTTATCCAACAGGTTGCCTCTGTTCTATTCTATATTGTCTATGACTGTATCTACTTTGGTTTTCTTAGTTCATTTTTTGTTCTGTTTGGAAGATGCTGCAGTCAAGAAACTCTCCAAGACCCGCGTAAAAGATAATTTCTACGTCTTGAATAATTATACCTTCAAAAAAGGTTACAGAAAGCTGCCAGAAAATTAGAAACAAAAAGCGGATTTCATGATTATCAAAGACGCCAAATTTGAATGATCTGGCAGAGTAGCCAGTATCTCTTGTATCATCAATATTAACATGGTCGTGCTCCAGTGCCATTTAAGGGGAGATCCCCATACAGGAGTAACATTCAGATGTTCTACCAGGCAAGTTCCTGAAGGGGCTCATTAACATGTCATTCGTCTGTCACGGTCTGGCGATAGCACAGCCTAAACCTCCCCTTTTGAAAAGTATTTTTTGTAGAACTAAAACTGAAAATCGTTCTACATACGAGTATACCCGCCTGGGTATACATGATCTCCAAATGCATACACATGCCAATGCGATCTAAATTTTAAATCATAGGCAGCAAATAATACCAGGAACCCAACGTTTTGGTTGCCTAACAATAATTTCATCTTCAATTTCCAGATCCACAAAATTATTACTTTTCTCGACGACTTTGTTAAGAAAGGATTACAAAAAACAAAAAACAAAAAAAAATCACAGTTCACCTCCGGTTTTAATTCTGTAAGCAGTGAAGACACCCTGCTTTTGAGATAAATTCGCCATAAATAACCCAACAAGTAGGTACACTCAGGTACAGTTTATTGAATTGTGAAATATTTTAATGATCTGTTTTATGACATTAACAATGTTTAGGATTATTAATAAGAAAAAAGGAATAAAAAAATTAAAAACTGAGTGATATGAAATGAAAATTGAGTTTTGTCTATTTTATAATGAACATGAATGAACCACATAAAGCTACTATACTACTTACCCATCACCTCAAAAGCGTTTTTACTGATACTAAAATAATTAATATCAACTACTAAAAATTAAAAATGGAACTCAGCTATTTTGCAATAAAAATAGTTTTAATTAAAAAAAAAATGGATATCATTGATATGCAACTTAAAAAGGTTTACCTGAATCTGTGGGTAACAAGTCACTGTATATTCGAGTAATGCTTGCTGGACTTGCTCATATCCATCCTGTACATGTTTCCTATTCGTAATACCTCGAATTTCTGAAAAAAAGCCTTATAAGAATTTTAATGGGTAATAGTTAAACCAGAGGTGTGATGTATAAAAAATATAATTGAGATCTTTGTATATAACTAGAGTTACTATATAAATAGAAAAAATCTGGACACAATCACTAAATTTAGCAATCTGCCTCAATTTCCTCAAAGATAAATCTTCTCAAAGTTTAAACCTATAGTCAAATCACTCATAAAATGGGTGAAAGTATCAGAAACAGGTAGCCACGTCAGCTCAATTTGTTGCAAAACATTTTTCAAATATTTTATTTATTGAGGCAATAATTTATGTTTTTGTATCAGAGGAATTCGAAAGGTAATCATTATTAAACAAATAAGTAAATGTTTATTATCTACCAAGTGTCTACTTCTTATTTGTCAACTTTTCTTTAAATTCAAATTTAATCACCATCCATCACTGCTCAAGTTTTTCAAATTTTTCTAACTTCATGATCCATATTTGAAAGATGAAATGATTTTCATAAATTATTATTTATTAAGGCAACTGGGAAAATAATCGTTTACAGCCAAAATAGTAAATATTAAAGACACTTTTCATTTTCAACATGGTTTCTTTTGCCAGAAACAGTCACAGCTAGCCCATCATGTAAAACCAAGAACAGTGAATGAAAGTGTTTCATCTTTTTATTGTTATAAGAAGATTAAACTCGTTTTTTGATTTTTTCTCGTGGCACTCGTAAAATTTTACAATAGGTGTAGCCACTGTACACCATTTTTATGGAAAAAATTATGATGGTTGATGTTAAGTTTTTAAATGTGTAAACTAAAAAAATCCAAATATTACCACCTGTATCCTGATGTCATTTCAGTTAGTGTCCGGACTCTTTTTATATGTATACTTGAGAGACTATAAATAAGAGTCGAGAATACATTACTATTTTTGTCTATTGTCGCCAATAAGATTAAAAGTGAACTGTTTCACAAAAGTTACCCAAATTTTAAAAAAATTTAATAGTTGTTATGAACTATTTATTGAAAATGAAGGTACTGTGTGAAGGTGACTTTGACAACTATACAGTGTGTGTCACAGGCATGGTACACCTCATTTTTTTCTTTATTTTTTGATATATTTTTTTGAAATTTGGTGCGTCGCATATTCTCGATAGAGAGGACTTTTTAGCACAAAATTGAATTTTTTCCCACATCCGGTTTTTTCGGGAATGTTACCAACTTTTTATTTTTAAATGGGACACCCTATATATTATTATATTTTTGGATTCCATACATTTGCACGAATCCAACAATGCCACATAAGTACCATTTTAAATGTCAAATTTTTTTATTTATTTTTTTATTTCTCAATTGTAGTGTGCCATGACTATTTCGTTTTACTCCAATTGGATCATCTAATACTAGAAAAATCGAATTTTTGTTCAAAGTACTAAATTAAGTGATTTATGGATAAATAATGCGCACTGGAATGATTTTTTGAGCTGGATTCATTTTTTTCAAATGGTACCATATTGGTACCGAGGTACTATCTACTAGTACTCTTAATAAGGGACATTTTGAAAAACAAATTTGACATTTAAAATGGTACTTATGTGGCATTGTTGGATTCGTACAAATGTATAGAATCCAAAAATATAATAATATATAGGGTGTCCCATTTAAAAATAAAAAGTTGGTAACATTTCCGGAAAAACCGGATGTGGGAAAAATTCAATTTTCTGCTAAAAAGTGCGCTCTATCGAGAATATGCGACGTACCAAATTTCAAAAAAATATATCAAAAAATAAAGAAAAAACAGGGGGCGTACCATGCCTGCGACACACACTGTTGTATGTTGTGTATAAACATTCAACAACCAAGTAAACGAAGTTTGGTCAGCAAAATAAAATTTGAAATCAAAATGGGATGGTTTACTTTTTTGACATCATCATCAACAGTAAATTGCATAGCATCCATAGATCTACTATACTTGAATTTTTATTTGAAAATTAGATAAAGGCAAGCGGTGTGTCGCAAATAAAAGTTATGATCCTTTTTTGTTAAACTCAATATATTTCGATCTTAATTTAGATCTTCATCAGGAGAGCTGTAATTATAAGAAATCAATATTTAAAAAAAAAATCTTAAGATCAAAAAAGGATCATACCTTTTATTTGCGACACACCGCTTGCCTTTATCTAATTTTCAAATAATTAAAATAACGGTGGTTTACTACATTCATAACTTGAATTTTTATATAAATTGACTTTGAAGGTCATATTATAGGGTGATATTAATAAAAATTAGTTTTTGCTTATACATACTTACAGTTATTTAAACACACTTTGAAATAAAGTTTTAATAATAAGTGTTTTTACTTGAAGTTGATGCTTATTTTGTAAAATTATAAAAATCTTAAAAAATTTAAGTACAAGCAAAACGTTATTTTTATTAATACCACCCATTAACTCATGCACTGTTGTCACATTGAATATCAATGGATTAAAAATTACAAATAAAAGTTTAAGGGTATTCAAGATTAGAATAATTAAAACTTTTGACACCAACGCAGTCTCCAGAAGCAAGAGGTTTATATTCTAATGACAACATAGAATTTTGCTGTCAATTACTTTATTTGTAAATTTCTCTGAACATTATTTTCTGTTTGAGTATTTTTTTTAAAGTTTGTTCGTCTGAGCAAAGCCTGAAAAAATAAAATAATAAACTCACTGTATTAGTCAAAAATGATAAATTAAAAATTATATACTTAAACTTTAAGTTCAATTTTTTTTCACTTACAAAATTTTTGATCTGACAACCATGCAAAAATGAAAAGCAACCTTGAAAGCCGATTTAGATAAAGAGTGGACTGTAGAGTCTCTATAGGTATTCATATTCGGAGATCTCATGCAACTGATGGAAAATTTTGCAAAATTTAAAAGGCAAAATAATCGAAATGTTGAGCATGTTCTTGAAGAAACTGAATGTTAATCTTGCGCAAAATTACCGATATTATGCAACATAAACAGACGTTCGGTTCTGTTAGCTTAGATCTGTTCAGTATACGTTTTAGAACCTCAACAATAACAATCGGAAATTTTTTGATTATCAAGAAAACTCATAAGTAGCTAATCATATTAATTAAATTATTTTTTTTATAACTGGCATGACAACATTTACCATTACCTTCAATTTATAATTGTAAAGGTCTAGAAAAGATCATCAGTTGTTGTTGACAGTCATCAAAGTCAGCCATCAAAAACTGATGTTTACGCATACCTATACGTAGCTTCCCCTAACAGAGCCCATTGCATCTTCTCCTTAATTCAATATAGGAACTTTACCATGATACAAAGATAAAAATTCAAATTGTGCCTTTACGCAAAAAGAAGCTCACCTGGATTAAGAAGCAGCAGAAATTTGATACAGATGTAATCGCTGAGGTCGAATTTAAGTTCCTGGAGTTTCGCAGTAATATCGTTAAAGTGGTCGGCGAGATTTGGTACCCCTAGGAGGCCTAAACTAAGAAGATCAAATTTCTGCCCATTATGAAGTGTCGTTTCGTCAGGTAGATTGTTATGCATCCGCTGGTGTATGTGGTCCAAAACCAGCATGTCTGACCACGAATGCTGTAACAGTTTCATCTGGTCATCCACCTGAAACAATTGAAATAAAAAAATTTAACTTTGTAGATAATGTAAAAAATATTTTACATGATACAGAATTTCATAAAAAAAAATGAAAGCAAGTGTTTTTAATAATATTTCCCCCACTCAAAAGCTTTTTTATGTGAAAAATGAAGGGTTGGAGTTGGAAGAGTAGTTTTTGTGTGTCCACAAGAGATGCTGGATAAACTTCAGGTGTCTGGTTGCCAAGAATGCCAAGTCAAGATCAGCTACCATTGAAAAAATTAATAATATGGTTTCGTAGTGAAGATTAGACTGGAAGGGTGGGACTGCGAAAAGGAATTTGAATTTGAGTAATTTGACTGTCCATAGGCAGCCAGGTCAGGTCAGGTCATTCAAATTCAATTGTTGTCAAACTGTTTAAAAAATTGTTAAAAAACTTTGTGTGAAGTGTCTTGTGAACAAAATTTGAATGGGGCAGAAGATGATCTATTTAAATGTAGAATTTAAATTTAAATTTAGATGTAGAAAATATGGCAACTTTCCAACGGGTGAGCTTTTCTCGCAACACAATGCGCATGCTCATAGGTCATGACTGCTCGAAGGTCTTGACTGAGTTAACTGATGAAAAAGATTATTAATTAAAGATTCACAAGACGTTTCAAGGTCACATAACTTCGGACATTTGTACGGATATTGGCTGAATTTCATAGCTGAGCTGTAGTCGATAATTTTTATAATTTTCTCGCTAATTGTTACTTAACGCTATATTTTGCGTTTTCTTTCGTGCTATATCCCTAATCACTTGGCAAATTACATAAGTCCAAAAAATCGCAGCATCTATCATCAAGCACCCAAAGTAGCATATGTCAAACATCAAAGAATCCTGGAAATAATATACAACAAAAATGATTTGAGACTTATGAAGAAGTAAATAAAGTAAATAAAATACAGAATGAGTCGGAAGGAAACGGTACTGGAAGTACAGTACCGGAAGGAAAATTAAAAAAATAAAAGTTTTAATTTTTAAAAGGGCGCAAAGACGATGAACAAACGAATGCGATGGAAAAAATTGCAAAATTCAATATGGGGCATGAGGGGGAGAGGGGTTGGTGGACAACTTCACATGGTTGCAAAAGTTAAACGTTAATTCCTCGGTTAATTCATTGTGACAAAAATTGTTTCTTGTTTGTTTAGGTTTACAATTGAAAAATGGATTAGGTACTGTTAGTTAAACCTGTAAATAAAAGCTCAGAATAATTATTATTAAATATGAGAAAGTCGTCACAATATCAAATGCCAAACAGTGATGAAGTAAATGTCATTTATTTTAGAAAGGAACTAGAATAATTATTCAAGCCGACAACGGAAATGGATATTAAGATGATGAATAAAAAACCAAACCATCACAGAGTCTTAAAAGTCGAATCGAATTTTTTTATTTTCATCAGAGTGGTCATAACAGGCAATGGTAATTGCAGGGGGGATGATATTATTTGGGCACATACATAATATAATATTTTTCAGTTTTAATAAAAAAATAAAAATTGACCTAAACATACTTTCCTACGATATATAAAACATGTAAGTAGTTGGTAACAATTATTTACCTGAATTAGATTTATTAAGAAATGAGTGCACGAAAGAAAAAGTGAAGAAAATTACAATAATCACAAGTTACAACAACGATAAACATTGTGAAGTAAGATTATGTAAAAGGAGCAAATAGTTTTGAAAGTGAAACGTCCAGATTATCCAGGCCAAGTTCAAGAAATCCGGTGTACTCTAACGCAATTCCGTTGTTCATTCTAGAAGAAAATGAAGAATGAGTCAGTAATAATAGGTATTATCATTGTTCTTTAGAGGCCGCGGGTTCATTTTTAAGCTCAGCCAAAAATTGTTCCTTCGCATGATTCTTATAATAATGATCGCACAGTCTTTTACTTAGCATTTCTAGTTTAAAACAGTTATTATTTTTATTGCATATTTCACTCGATATTTCATATTTCCACAATTTTTCATCATTATGACAGAAAAATAGGGGAACATTTTTTAAAGCTATCAACTCTGTCAAACATAATTATTATCATTAGCTATAACAGGAAGATATATGTTTTAAAATAACTATAACTATTTCAAAGAAAACGATTAAATGAAGCCTATATGTGTGATATAGTAGTATAAACAGCAGCTACATATTATACAGGATACAGGCTTCCCAAAACCTATCTTTTAATACCTAGGTACAATGTAATTAACATACCGTGCGAGTAAGTACTGAAACTACTCTATACATAGACGCATTGCAGTTGATAGGTAGTTTCTATGGTAAATTGTTTCAATTGGATAGTTTCTATGATAAACTGTTTCAATGGGATTACTGGTAATAATGGCAACAGTGAAGAAGGTATCTATGGTAGGTAACTCATTGAAATAGAGCCGAACAATTTCTCTATGTGTAATTATTCTGTATTCAACGTAATAGTACAGGGCAATTTCTTGTCTATGCATAGAGATCCAGTACTCGAACGGTATTATCTTTATTATTTGAAGAGCTACAGTAAGTCAAATTTGACAAAGTTGCGCTTTTTGAAGGGCGCCCTTAAAAGCTTTCAGAGCTACATTTTCAATAGTCCCTTAGATATACAGGGCGTTTCTTCAATATTGGAATAAAAAATGGAAAGACAAATTCTTTGGTAAAAAATAAACAAAAAATTCGTCATGGACGTGTGTCCGGAAATGGACCATTTTATAGATCCAGGGTGTCAAAAAAATATCATTTATACAGTTTTTTTGAAGGCAGATGTCTCATCATTGATGTTAGCTAGTTTTTTAATGCTAGTTACCTATGTTTTTTTTCATAATTATGTCAATGGTTAGAGATTATAGAGCTGCGCGATGTTTTTCCTACTATTATCTACAACATACGGCGTTTTGACATTTAAAAAGCTCATTTTAAGCCGTCCATATTATTTATACAAAAAAAGGTACTCTTGGTCATAACAGCTAGAACCGTTTTCGAGAAAAACTGGCATTTGCGATGAAAAACTCGTTTTGGATGTTTCAAAACATGTCTTGGAAAGTGAAAAGCAAAAAACTTATCTCAATCCTAAAATCTCCGCAATGGCATATGAAAAAAATTTGCTAGCATGGAAAAAGTAGTTAATATCAATGATAACGACACCACACAGAAGCTGAGTTCTGTATCTCAAACAGTTCCCGGGATTTCTTCAAAAAAACTGAAAAAATAATCTTTTTAACACCCTGTATCTCATTTCCGGTTAAACGTTAATGGGATTTTTTTATCCTAATTTTTTTCGCAATATTAAAGAAACACCCTGTAACTATACAGCGTGTCTTATACAGCGTGTTGTATAAGAAAGGTAACATAGGGAAAACCTCGGGGAAAACGCTACAGTGAATATTAATAAGGATCCAAGCCACTCTGGTTTAAAGGCTGATAGTTTAATAATAATAATAATAATAATAATAATAACATTTATTGCCAAAAACACAAGGTATATAAATTAGAAAAATGTTTACAAATATGTAGTTATATAGATAGTTTCCTGGGAAACTGCATAGTGTTCTGGGAAACTTGATAGTTTCTAAGGGAACTGTTTTTGGAAGGATGCAATTTATTGTTAAATTAAATTAAAATGAAAAATTTCCTATAAACGTGTGTCCGGAAATGCACCGTTTTTGAGATACGGATCCGTCAAAAAATTATTTTTTTCATATTTTTCAAGATATCTCGGGAACTGTTTAATATAAGATGCAGAGCTCAACTTTTACACAAATCTTATAATAGATGTTAGCTACTTTTTTAATGCTAACTAAATTGTCTTCATATGCTATATTATGCCGAGCTATATGCCAATGCGGAGATTTGAAGGTTGACTGAGGTTTTTTTATCCTTAATATTTACAACACTGGGAAAATTGACATTTTAAAAGCGCATTTAAAACCGTCAATGTTCACTACACAAACAAGGTACTCTTGGTCATAACTCATAATTGCTAACGTGAACCGTTTTCGAGAAAAACAGCCATTTACGATGAAACTCGCTTTGGATGTTTGAAAACATAAGCATAAAAGCTTCGCTAAATGGTAAGATCTCCGCCAATGGCACATGGTCACCAATAATTAGACATGTACCTGCAAAAGCTACAAAAGAGTTCTGCATCTCATACTGTTCCCGAGATCTTCAAAAAATATTGGAAAAATATTTTTTATGACACCCTGTATCTCAAAAACGGTACATTTCCAGACACATGTTTATGGGAAATTTTTTCCTTAGAATGAGCCAAGGAGTCACTTATTTAGGATAAACCTATATTATGCTATTTTCAAAACGGCCGAAGTTTTATAAGTACATAATTATACAGGATTACAGGATTATAACGCCAAGTTACTATTTTTTAATGCGATCCTGCATTGTGATGTAAGATTGATTTCGTCTTTTAAAGTACTTCCGAATGAGCCGATGTAATTATAGAACCCGTCCTTTGAAAACAGCGAGGAAAAAAGTGAAGAAAATCTTTACCTACTTTTCAAAAAGTGGCAACACTGCTTTGTGGCCGAAAATTTTACATATGTATTCAGTCTCACAAAATTAAAACAGACTAATTTTAAAATCTTCCTGTGAAAACTACGTCCAAAAATGCCAAAAATAGGGTGTAGGTATCTAAAATGAACGGAGAAAATTCGAAAATTCAGGGGGTGATTTATGAGACCATTGCAAGAAAAAAGTAAGTATAAACGCTATTAAACTCGGCTATAAACGTATGCCCTAAGAGGCCTAACTTTTTAACTACAGGGTGTTGAAGTTTCAAGAAAAAAATCGTTTTTTAATAATAACTTATTTGATAAGAATCAAGATATTTTCGTGAATTTGCATAATTTTCACCGAGTGTAGCGATTAACAAGTAAAAATAGAAGCAAGAAGCAACAATGCTTATCAAATAAAAAGCTAAAAATTGAGCACCGTCATGATTTCTTCTTAGTTCTTCACACACTCTTGAATAATTATAAAAAAATATTATTATTGTGTCTACTCTACCGGAATTAAATAAATAAACAAATGCAAACAAGTGCCGGGTGATGACGGTTTGGGTTTCAATTTCAATATCAATAAATATGAAGCGACAACAACTTTCCCCACAGTAGTTCATAATTTGTAACACTTTCCATTTTTGCAACATTGCAGAATATAATTGTTTCGTAACAGCGACGTACTTGACCTACTAGCATTGGCCTACTTATCAGTTCAGCAAAACATCACCGTGGAACGGGAAGAGATCGATCCTGGTCTTGAATAATGCCTCAGGCCGAGTTTCAGATACCCGCCTCTTCGCTGGCCTTGGGATTTATCATGCAGGATAGTTATTATCGGGATTTATCGATTCTTAACTAGAAGTTATTTATTTGTTCTCATTTTTAAATTACTGAATGGAATAATTATGCTAGTTCAACAATCATCGGCTGCACAAAAAATTGCTTGGACAGGAATCAGTAAAAAAAAATAATGCCTGTAATTGATCATCATCAACTAACAAATTACCATAGGTTTAAATTTTTTATTAGTTTACAACGTTTTGATGAGGAAAACTGAAGACGCCTTCATAGAAGGAAGTTGTGCATGAAGTAAAACAAATAGCTAAACGCAGTGTTGCTCAGTAAATTGGATCTTCCATGAAGTTACAAGAGGTAGCGCGTATATTTAAGGGTCAGAACTGAAAAGAAAATTCACCTAATAAAACTGTAGCTAAGCAATCCATTAATGAATTTCAAAGACCGATTGCAATTCGGTTAATTACGAGAAATTAGGACAGCTACAACTGATCGATTATTGGCGGAGCTGTGACGAACATTATGCAGACTTCTACAAAGTTCATTGTAAAGTGGGAACATAAATGCTTCAGCAATAAAAATCTTCAAACCCTGCGAGAAATAAATTAAGTTAGTTAGGTATACATATTCTAAGCGAGATTCTAGGTTACAGGGTCCGAGCAATAATATGTTCTAAAAAATCTTTTGGGACGTTGTTGTGTCCAGTTTCACCTGGATTATTATGCAGAAGCATAAAGAAAACTTTGTAGAACAAACCATGAATTCTTCATGACTCATAATACATTAGAGAACAACTAACTCCAAGTGTAGACAAATTTAGCATTGTTGATCGGAGAGGCACCACAATAGACGGTACAATTAACATTACAATAACCCTTTGAAGGAAAAGTGTACTCGTAGGTATTGTGACAACACCAACAATGTAGGTACGGGTACTGTACTGCGAGAAGAGAATATCGCGTTACCTCACCTGGGCACGACATTTAGCAATAGGTCTCTTGGTATTGCCGTACAGCACAGCCACAGGCACGCCATCGGTGAATTATTTAAATACAGCTCAATTTGGTAAAGCTGCAGTTGCTCAATTGCGATGTTCGAGCTGAATTGCTATCTAGGTCAGCCATTGCATGGCTAACGATTAATCCTTTCAGTCGCTGCAGTTCACGTTCCGAATTCAATAATAGATCCACGGTCGAAAAAGGCTTTGTGCGTTCGACTTCCAGTCCGAAATTAACTCGCCGAGAAATTTGCCTCAAATTGGAATTTTCACAGCCTTGAGTTTAACTATTATCGCTGTGTAAACTGACCTATTTAACGTGGAATTATTACCGTAGTAAATGGATGTTATTGATACGCGATTAAAATAAAATTAAACAAAGTGCCTCCTCTTATCCTATCCACACTACTTACTACACAAGAGTTTGAGTCAATCTCTCTCTCTCTCGTTGCTTCACGCTCGTTGATACACAATACACCGCCGAGAGGTGGTAGGATAGTTTGTTTTAAGTCAGTTGTAGTTTGTTGTAGTTGTAGTAGAATCGAGTGTTTGCAAGGACGTCTATTTAAATACATCTAATGGCACATCCTCTCGTATTGTTTCATGAGTCATTATCAACATTTTCAATGCATCCATAATCATTGTAAGCTAACGGCGGCGACTAGATAACCGGAACATGTAAAATTGTATAGCAGCAACAATCCTAGACACATAACAGACACTCTTCTGTATGTGAAATTATCAAAGCTAAACCAACTTCAAGAATATTATTGCCAGGTCAAACGAATGACTGTCATGACGGTCAAATGAATGAATCTTTCCTGTATAACCTCATCTTTCAACATCCCTGGGTGCATAATCCGAGGCAAAATTTCGGTTTGTGTAATGCTCCTCTGTTGTCCGGGAGCGAGAAAAGTCCAAATCCTCTGTGCTATCTGTCAATATTAACACCCCCATCAAAAATTGTAAAATTGCGCAAGAATTAAATATCGATCACGATCACGATCACACAAAAGTATCTACTGGAATACAAGAAAAAAATATAAACTTCCACCACCCGAAGTAAATTCACTAATTAAGACACCTGCAGATGGCTCACAGCTCGGCCAGCTCCCAGGTCCCAGACAGACAAACTGCGGATGTTCTAAATGAGCTGGCGAACTGTCCATAAGGAAACGTCAAAACCGACTAAGAAGAAGAAGCAGAAGGTGCACATGGGCTCATTTTAGGTATGTTGGACCCATTTTTTTAGTAGTAGCTGGACCCATTTAGTAGGGAACAGCGGTAAGATCGAATCCTGAAGAATGTCAGAGTTGGTGGCAAGATCTCATACGACGAGCAGAGTCTCTGAACAAAATGGCAGGACAAAACAAAATAAGGATGTCCACAGGAGAAAAAAGGGGACTCAAGCATAGAACAGAATATTTTCTCTAGTACAAAAAAGAAATTTTGAAAAGTTTATTTTGATTCTATCCAAACTGCATATACCTAAAAAAAGTTTTCTCAAACAGGATTAGTGTTCAGTTCTTACTACTTTCAAGTTCAACCAGCCGATATTTGCGATAGTTTATCCTCTTAAGGAATTCTTGAAGATGGCGTTGTAGAAAGCTGTTATAGAAACGAAAATAGTTGGATTAATGATTCACAACATTTAAATACAAGTTATTTAAATGGAAATATACAAAATAGGGCACAGGGTTAACGTGGTTGGTATGAGATTGTTAACATTCTTCACAGTTCATGCCAATGTACCTACGGATTTATAAAGTGTAAATCCGATTACGCAGAATTGTGTCTCTAACAAACCAAACGTTATGATGGGGATTATGAGTGAAAATAGAAAGGAGTGTCCGTACCTAGGAATTATTAAATGCCATGGGCTCGTGGGCTTCTACTAAATAGACACACATGCCATTAGTTATGCATGATTCGCTTACTTATAGGGTGGGTTTCTAATCATACGAATTAAAGTTCAAGCTAGATACATACACTAACAATGTTCACTAACCTATCATTTGCATTACGTCATAAGCTCGATTAGTTCTAAAGAAATAAACAAGCGAGCTAAGCAAACTAATAGGAAATCAAAACGAAAAACAGATGAATAATCAATTCCAATCGAATCTCCAGCTAGGAAGTTATTATACAGGTAGGTTTGAAAGAAGAGCAATCAAAGCCATGAAACATTAATCACGAAGTTTTTTTCAGTAACCAAGTCTGATTCCTCCCCCCATACGTGCTACTATCACAGTCGAAACGGGAGAGAAACATTCAAGACATCAAAAATTTTTCTGTTCCACATTCTCAGCGCACGGCACTAACTTTGGGTACGCATAACGGAAGTATAGTTGTTTCTCACTCAACTTCAACTTACGACTTCGACAAAGCGAAGAGTTGAGCGGCGATTATGGATTTGGATATCCATCAACATGAAGATTACAGCACGTAGATTACCAGACTAAGCGATCTCTAAAAGAAAAACTGCTGAAGTTAAGAAGGTACTTACTTTGAGATCCTTGAAGAATATGGAGTTTCTGGCCCAATCCACTTGCGAGAACAAGTTCTGATCTAACACTTTACACATAAGTTCGAACAGATCCACTTCACACTGATTGTACGTCTGGCTCTGCAGGAGGCCATAGAGCGAGTTCTGCCACTCCCGATCGTCGATCGCCTGCACGAAGTCCCTGATCATGGGCGAGACCTTGGACGAGGGTGGCTGTCCGCCGCCACCACCTTGCACCGTCGCGTCGAACTGGAAGGACTTGGGACTGAGGGAGTGAGGTGACGTGGTGGTAGTCGAGTTCGCCGACGACCATATCTTGCCCTCCGTCCCCATGATCATCGAGTGCCCATCGTGAACACCGACGATCTGCAGAGCCGGCTGCTGGTTCGAGCTCGGCGCCATGGTGGTGTTCACCTGGCCCAGCGCCACCGCGATCGGGCTCGGCGAGGAGTCGGGAGAAGAGGTCAGAGAGGAGACCTGCGGTATCTGGATTTCTTGCTTGATGTGTATGTTGGCGAATGGTGATGTGCCCGGTTGACTGTACATACCGCCGTCGCCCAGCGAGCCTCGAAGAGTTTGGGCCGCCAGTTGACGTTGACGCATTATTTGCAGCTTGCGAGCTCTGTCACGTTTGTACATTGGTCCGAATTTATTTCTGCCGCCTCTCATCCGATCTGCTCGTACAGCTGGAAAAAAATAACATATTAATATCAACAGTTCTCCAGAGAATTTACACGTTGATATAACTCGAATGGGATATAAAAATTCTTTTGGAACATGATAGAAGAAAAAATAAAATTTAGGCTAACAATTCTACTCGGTAGCGACGCGCTATTGATTATTGATAAGGGTAATAATAGCACCAGCATTTCTGACAAATTACTCCCCGTTGGCCCGACTTTTTGTGGCATTTCAATTATTATTATCTTTCTTATCAATCTCACTCACAAATCTTCAAGATTCGATCAGGTAGTTTGTAGTTTCCAACTAACGTCCTTTTGCTGCAATTATGTACGCGTACCTACATACGAGTACATCAGAACAGTATAAATATATTTAAAAAAAGAATTATGTCAGTCGGTTGATTATTATAATTTTTAGGTACACATTTTTCATATTAAATATTACAGAAGCTCGACAAGCGAGTTACTGAGTAATGACACGTGTTTAACAACTGGCTTATGCGTGAGCGCGCCCTCATTCAATTTAGTAACAATGTGAAACAACGAAATCGTACATTTAGACAAAACACACAGCGGTGTACACACAATCCAGTGACCAGAAACAGAAAATATTACTCAATCGAAAATGGAAGCATGCGCTTACCAAAACGAAAGTTCAAATACTCAAACGGGCATATTTCAACAGTGAAGTAATATCTCGATTTCACTTTTGTTCTCATCAGCATCAGGTCCTGGCCTGATATGTAATATTTATGTATAACTTTTAAATGTTGGCTTTTATCGAGCTGGTAATGTGCAATGCGATGCACAAAATTGGTACCTTCCAGTTTTAGAAGAGATTATCCATTCAAAGCATTTCACCCTTAAAATTTTTTCCGAGGATATAAGACCACAAATCAGTCTGAACCGAAAATAACCGTGCGGAATTTCAAAGTTTGTCTCCGAGCATATTCTAGTAGCCTCGACGAGACGTAAGTAAGTAGCAATGTGAATTATTGTAATACTCATAGCTGCGGGCCACGGAACTTGGTAGTAAACACATGTGTATGTTTGGTCTGGTCGGGTCTTAGCTCGCTACCAAGGTAAAACTAACAATAAACGTTCAACGGATGCCAAATCAAATCAAGGATTCGCCAAAGCAGATTTAGAGTGTCGTCATTCAGCGGAAAAGCCTAGCAATGACCGAAAAGTATGGAGACGGATGCAATTGATAGTTTCCCGGGTCATATTCCGAGCTTTTATTATCCTCCTCATATTAGCTTTTCATTTCTTTTAAGCAACGCTTCCAACTTCAGTTGTTCTCGGAATCCGAAACATAAGTTATCAATAACCAAAAGAGTGGTTGATACAAAATTGAATTAAAAGTCTATAACGCCAGAGAATACTTAGTCAAATTTGAGATCGGCGCAAAGAAGAAGATCGCTGCAATAAAACTATGAAATAATATCAAAGAGGAGACACGTCAGGAGTCGAGAAGTTTTCCCTACTCTGCTAGATGATATCCTTGACTGCAGTAATGGAGTTGTTCCAAAAACAAATAGGTGCATGTCACCGGTACCCATGTATAAACATAGCACAATTATGTTATAATTGCTGGCACACTGATCTGGTCGATGCATTGGCTATTTATAACTTCAATGGCAAAACAATAAAATATTCTTTCCATGCGATTATAAATTACGCAATTAAAGGAAGGTCAGAGAAAGTTGATCCATGTTTAGGTATGTTAAAAGGCATGTTAGTGCTCCTTTTTTATACATTTTCGAGTTTTTTATAGGTAGGTACATACAATTTAAATAATAATAATTAAAACTTCAATAACCCCAGCTACACGATCACCGTTTGCAACATTTTATAGGTAATGTGATGTAACTACCAAGTAAGCAACTAACTCTACCATCTGCTTTTAAAAACGTATGGCAATAACTGCAGAACCAATCAAACTTATACGAGTTTGTAATAATTATCAAATTAAAGCAAGATGATCGGTTCCTTTATAGGAAATACGTTCTGAAACTTGTCAGCTTGACATCTGCGAATAGCATTAGCATTTTACAGGTGCCCAAAAAAATTATCCAGCTCCACAGACGTCACCCATTACGATATACTTAACCACTTTCTTCAAAATTACAAATGCGACATCGTTTATATTCCTACAGACCCTTGCTCAACTGTCGCTGGTTTAAATGGAGACCTCTGTTGCTCAATATTTGACATATTAATAAACGGACAATGCGTTTCAATGTAGGCGCGCGAACACACACAATGCGTGAGAACATCTGTCTATTTTGTCATGTATAATAATGACAAAGAAAAGAGAAAGAAACTATTCATTGCTCAATGACTATGCAAGAGTATTAACTACTAAAACCATAATTCCTTGCTATGCGATACTTTTTCAGCGCTGACCTCTCTCCTGACCTGATTCGGCACGTGTCTGGTCTTTGTAATCTCCTTCGGTGTGTATCTGCACGTAACTACTTGGCATGCATGAAATCTTTATGCGTTTTATTACTGTGCCATTGCTTTATGTCTGCAACAAAAATCCTGCCCACTTCATATTTAGCACGAGTCAAAAGAGACATGCCTGGAATTTTTAATTATTAACTCTTCTGATATAATTACCAACTAGACAGACAGGAATATATATTTCTTGGCGGTTGTCCACTTGAAGACCTACCAAGAGCAAGAGATACCAATAGTCGTCTTACTTTGAGGGGGGGGGGGGAGGGTCGTCACGTCATAAAATCTTAAATTATTATGCAACACAAAAAAAAGGCCAAACAATGCAACCTGAATTTGAGAGAAGAGTTCAATTGGAATTGGAATTCACGCTTCAATTGGAACTTTTTAGTATAAAACGATAGTTTTTCTAAATAAGTTATGTTGTAAAAAAGGTACCTAATGATGCTTTAGTGTCACCAACCTAGCTACTAGCCACGGAATAAAATAAGTTCCATTTCGTTTTCAGTTTTAAAATTAGGGATCATTTTGAACCACATAGGTAATTAGCACAACAATTCTTAGGGAATGACAAACTCATTCCGATGTAATTTGGGTGGTGGGAGGTGTAGCTTTAAGCTGAGCGGTATACTTAGCAATTAGCATTGGCAAAATTTTTAGAAAGTCTCATATCTTTTACAGTTTTAACGTTAGAGCAAAATCATTTGGGATAATCTTGGAGCACAGAATTCCTAGCGGATGACAAACTCATTCCAGTGTAATTAGGGTGGTGGGGGGAGTAGCTTGACATGGAAAAAATATCTAAATAAACGAGCACATAATTATGGAGTTTGGCACGTGATTATAACAAATTTTCGTTCGGTTCATTTCCCATATTCTCGGGGTGTAGCTCGACGCACCTCTATGCACTACTTACAGAGAAAATCTAATCTAAAAGATGGTCAAAATGGAGTAAATTTCTTTTTCCAGCTTCTTTATTTTTACTTGGGAGAATGCTTGCAGCATGCTATATGATGGTAGCGTGAAGCAATTCAATTTCTTGACAATAAATGTTTATGAAACTGATAAGTGATGGAGCAAAATGCTTTCATATGTTGATGATATAATCAATTTGTGGATTGGTTTATTTAGATTTCGGTTTGAAATTCATTTAGCTTGACCCAAATTCGAGACATTTACCAGATGCATTTTATAGCAAACAGTAAAAGATTAAAGATGGATTTATTTAGAGCATGTTTTACAGATTTCAGATAATAAAAAAAGCTGTTCACAGATATCCCCCACACATAAGTGAAATCATATTTACACTTTTCGACTTTGTTTCCTTCAAATTTCACTTGGAAGAAATTGATACTACACAATATCGTTTACTTATTGCGTTGTAAAGAGATTAACTAATAACGATCGAAACGCAACGTCTACAAATACAATTATCAGATTTTCGTTGTGACACTATCCGACTTTCTCCTCTGTATATCAGTATCACTCTCCCTCTTCAAAGTCGGTATGTACATAATATATAACGCAACTCGTGCAGTCCTATGTACCTACGCATAAAAATAGGTAACCATTATTTAATCCAATATCCAATTGAATCAATAAACGTATACTGAAATGCAAAATTACGAACTGATATACCTATAAGAAAACAGTAACCTCGACAGTAACGTATTACATTACCTATATCATCATTATTGTTGATTATGTCCCTAACATAATTCTATAAAGTATTAGGAAACTCACCACCGTCGACGTTGTCAAAGAAATAAGTGATGATAATTAACCGGTAATAGAACTAGACCACACCTTCAATTTATTTTCAAGCTCATTTATCCTTTCTTTTCTCGATTATGAAAAAAGGATCAAAAGCTTCATATTCAAAGGAGAACTTTTGTGAGAAAAGTTGGACCTTTATACTTAGATTTGAATGTATTTTTTTGTTATGGATACACCACATACCCCACAAAACGAATATTTTATGACGTAAGCTACACTGAAACGTAAGAGACACTTTATCAATCAACAATTTTCATGTAATGCTCGAAGAAAGCAGGATCCTTTTCAGGAAACTCGATTCTGATCACGTTTTCATTGTATTTTATCTTCGTGGGATCCGAAGGCTCGTGAAAAAGGATATTTTTTCTAATGGGCATTTTTAGCGCAAGACAACAAAAATTAATAGTATAGTAGGGAATTAGTGCATTCAAATTATTCTTCATGGTAGGCGTAAGTACCATTAGAAATTTTTATGTCAATTTTTTTTTAATAGATGAGCCACCGACGATTTATAAGTAATTTTAGAATTTTCAAACATTCACAGCCACGTTACTTTTACTTTCAGCGTCTTAGTTAGAAATTTTTCCATATAAAGGGATTTTTTTTTTAATATTTTGACCTATTATGATTTTTGAGTTTCTAATGATTATGAAACCGAATACAAAGGTGATGAAGTAGAGTATTAAATTTATTAAATATAAAAACGTTCATTAATTTGTAAAGCAGCCATTTCGGAAAAATTTAAACTAATTGGAGTAATTGGACCTGGTTTTTGGAAATGACTGGTTTTTGCATTACCTACCAATGCAAAACTCTAATATCTAATAATATTAGATATTATTGTCATTATCCATGTGTTTTCTTGATTCCTATTAATTAGGTACTTCTTGTTCATATCACCATGATTTATTTTCATTTATTGTACTTACTTTGTGTACACTCGAACAAACAATAAAAATTTATATCAGTAGGTACATAATTTATTATTGTCTATAATACCATTCAATTCCATGGCAATGCCCAAAATTTTGCGCTCAGTATAATACATCAACGACGAACTTAGGTATGTGACGAACGATTGCATTTGTTCGCATTGCCGAATAAATTTTGTCACGTGTGGGAGCAAGAATTGTCTCCACAACGGGCAGAGATCAACTGCATTTTTTCCTATAACAAGATGACACTTGGTATCCAAATATATGTTTTGAAAAATGCGAATAACAGTTAATTTTGAAAGTTGAAACTTGACAAGTATGATGTTTTTGTATCCGGAATTTCTGGGTTCAGAATGCATTTATGCCAGGTGAGAACGTAAAGACACAAGCATCTATAGGTGACCCGCTTGTTTGGAACTAAAAAAAGGAGATGTGCTGACCTCACTGGTTACTTTCTGGTAAGATCAGGACACCTTAAAAATAATAATATAAAATGCACCTCTTTTTAGCTCTAAACAAGCGGTAGCCTAGACGCTTGTGCTTTTGTTACAATCTGGCATATGACAGGGTGGCCCATCACTTATGTCCACCCCCTAAAGAGGGGTTAATTTTAAAGATAATTGAAACTTTGACGATTCGTGTGATTAATATAGGAGCATAGAATGGCATAATTAGATTTTTTTCGTTGGGCCGCAAGCAATAACAAACTGTAATTCGGTAGTAAAGTGACCAAAATAAGTACAACTTTTCTCCAATACATCGTTAGAAATAAAATAAAAATCGCTGAAAAAAATATCAAAAAACTAATGACAAACCTTGAATTACATAAAATATATAAAATATGAAAATGACAGGTAGAATGATTGATATATGGTCGGAGTAAAAATGACCAATAATCTGAATGGGATAGTAACCTACCATAAATCCTCAAGCAGCTAAATAAACAGTCCCCAATGTAGTGTGCCATTGAACTCCAATGGACATTCTGTTCTATTTTTATTTAGGATTTATGGTAGGTATATCCAATTCAGATTATTGGTCACTTTTATTGCTACCATGATATCAATCACTCTACCTGTCATTTCCATATTTTATGTATTTTATTTAATTCAAGGCTAGTCATTAGTTTTTTAATTTTTCTTCAGCAATTTCAATTTTATTAATCGATTTCTACCGATATATTGAAGAAAAATTGAATTTATTTTGACCACTTTACTACCAAATTACAGTTTTTTATCGCATGTGGCCCAACGAAACATCACACGAATCCTCAAAGTTTAAATTTTTTATGTCGGGGGTGGACATAAGTGACCACCCTGGATGGACCACTCTGTACATTCTGAATACAAAAAGTGCATCAAAATGCACGTGTCATATTAATTATTAACTGTATGACAGAAAAAAACAATATTCAAAGGAATATTTTGAGAAGACGATAGTTTCTGTGGGCTTGTGCCCATGGAGACTTTTGAATTACTGATCGAATCGAATATACCTATAATACTACCACTACTGTTCCCCAAAATTCCATCAAATTTAACTGGGAGCCAATTTCCATAGGAATTCTGCGGGGTGCTTTCTCCGGCAATGCGAACGAATGCAAACGTTCATCAGATGAGTGGTACGCTTAGACTTAGTGACAAAAAGCCGGAATCATATTTATGGGAATTTTTATTTGTATTTTTGATAAAACTTATTTGGGTTAAACACAAGAAACTCAAAAAATCAAACACGCCGAGGGATCTTTAATTGATTTTTGTTTTTATCAATTGGCACAGGTATTTAGAGATGGATGCATTCTTTTCCAGTTTTGAGCCTGCACAATAAGCTAAAATGGATACATGACACAAAAACACACCTAATCAAATCCAACTTAGGTAATAAAGTAGGGCCTAATGAAAATACGCAATTTTCTAGAAAATAAAAAAGCACTCAGCATATTTTTTAAGCAAGCAGATTTTTCCTGTAAGTTTCTTAACAATAAATAAAAAACAGATGGCGAATTTCGGCACTCCTGCATCTTACACGAAGTTTATAATCGATTCAGCTAAGCTCAGGTCTAATCTGAAGAATTTCGTGCACTTCTGCTGTAGAAATTCTCATCGAAGACCTAAAAAAATCTATTTGAATACCAATAATTTGACCAAGTACACCTCAAGTAAATCAGTTCACATTCGTTTCAAGCACATTTTTTGTTTTAAGAGTTTCCTGTCACTAAAGTAAACATAAGTAACTCAGAAACAAACAAAGGCGGTCACTAGAAATAAATAGACTTCCAAGTTATATAACGCAACGCACGTAAGACTTCCCAGTCAAGTCAACCCTCGTATATTAAGGAAAATCCGCCCCACCACTTACCCAAAAATTTTGTCTACCAATACCGACCACGACACTCAAGTTACCTGCAACGGTCACGGTAGGAAACGCTTTCTCGTTCCAGCTAATGACTTCCACAACGGCGTAAGAGAGAGTGGCACTGAAGTAATATTACTGTAATACATTACCATTACTATTAATACATTTATAAGTAGTAATATGGGTCATTGCCAAGGTAAACGCGCCGCCGACCGATTACGCAACGCTCGGAGAGAGTGGAAAGGAAGACACTAGGTGAAAGGGGCAATGACATCAGCAGGTCTAGCTCCTGGCAGCGGCGTTGTTGCCTCTTGGTCATGTTACGGTGAGCGTTATCATTACCCATGAAACTTGACACTGGAAGGAATCACAGTCACACCGAAAGGTCGGTGACACTTTGGTCGATTTCGGTAAAATATGGAAAAGAAAGTACTCGTATAATAGAGTTATGACAAGAAAATAATATGTTTTAATTATTTAACGCATTCCTGGTAAAATGTACGAAATTTTCATTCTTAAAAATAAGGAATGTAAGACATCTCACAAGATAATTTTATTGAGAAAGTTCAATTCTGGCAGAAATCCGACTACTTATGACTGAAAATGATTTTGGTGCAGCGCAAGAACTCAACTGGACCAGAATTTTGATAGCCACAGTAACAGTATAGTTTCGTTTCGATGCGTGTGACGTAGTCATATTTATTATGTTTACCTATATGAATGTAAAATGACATTTAAAAAACGGCACATCTTCAGTTATTGCACCCATTCAAAATTAACATTAGATCGGTGTACAGCAATCACCGAGACAGACAGTGCAAGGATAGAAATCATCTGAAACCATGATTCTTTGGGAAGCGTCCCAAGGATTTAAGGTTCCTCTAACCAAAGTCTAAACTCATTATAGTGAATCATGCAGGTAAGTGTCGCTTGAAGTGCAAATTCGTTCCCAACAAAAATGGATGACTTTAGTTTGTTGCTCCATGCCAAAATTTCTATGACTTCTATATGAGAGGTCAAAAAGTTTATGTTTACAATAATAATTATTAGGTAATTAATTATTACAATTTACATTCCATGACAAATATTCTTATCAAAGTATCCAAATTTACTTTCTAAAAAATTAAAAAATTCTGCAAGCAAAGTGAAGAATGAATAATTGTAAGGAATGCTGTATCAATATCATAATACAGTGATGCAGTATCTTTTGCAAGGTCGTCAAAACAAGAAGGAAAGCTTAAATCTTTACCTATATCTTATGCATGTTTTCTGATTGATTAGATTTATGACCTTCGTTTTAAATTCCTATTAGCGAAGTTAATACAATTTTGACACACTATTAGAAATATGTGTTCTAAAAAGTAACTGTTGACTTCTTATTTCGTATAATAAATTGTATACAACTGCACGAAAAATGAGCGAGTTTGATGGAATACGAGAGATACGAAACACGAGAGATACAGTACAGTAAAAAATACCCAACTTGAACAAAGATGATGCATGGCAATGCAAGGAAATATAAAGCAAACAATAACTTGATGCGGAGATGACCTCAGAACTTCAGAAGATATACATAGTAGTAGTAATGCGCAGATCATTGAACGCCGTAGCTAATTGGAATTTTTTATTGAGTTCAAGGGACGTCTATTCTCAATACACATCTCACATACACAATCATCTGCCTCCGAGCAGCAAACCTCGAAACCTGAATTCTAGGGAGGACAGGGTAATTAGTGGAGGACCCTAGTCCAGTCAAATAATTAGTCCAAAACTTCCGATTTTCGAATAATTCGATGTTTTATGGTTTTTGAAATAAGTGTTACCTATTATGTATATTCGATAAGAAAAAAAATTTATAACATTTTAGTAAAATAAATCTTAATGATAACATTGTGTAATAATTACTGGCCACAATACTGAAAATTTTTACAAAAATTTATGAACAACGTTGCTTAAACTTAAACAATAACGATCCATAAACTTTTCATGGCCTTGGAGGAGACTTGCTCATAGAAAATTTAATTGTATACAAATATGGTCCAAATATCTTTTTTTATACAAATATAAAAAAAGCTCGAAAGCTTGGGTTTATTAAAAAGAAAAAAAAGTAAACTCGTGTAATTGGCTACAATCCCCACATAATTTTCAATATTTCAAATATGGTCCTATAGAAATTTAAACACATTGCTTCATTTTACGACAATTAATGCATTTATTCCGCAAAAGCTGATTTTTCAAAATATCGCATGCAACTGAAGTTGTTATTAAATTAAAAATGCCTCAAAATTTGAACTGCATACAATGGAATACTTCATAATGGGACCTTAATTTATTGAGTGTCTACCTAAGTCGCATCCACTTTTAATTTATTCAGAACTTCACCATTGGGGCAATATCCAGAATGAGCCGGAAGGAACTCAGACTACTAGTCGGGGTTCTCACCGGTCACAGCAGTCTGAGCAGACACCTGCAAGTGATGGGGGTCACTCGGGACCCGGTCTGCCCTAAATGCGGAATGGATGACGAGGACTCCCACCATTATGTAGGCGTATGCGAGGTATACAGCAACCTCAGGCTCAACATCTTTGGGTCTGAGGAGCTACAAGAGGAAGAAATGAAACTCCTCTCATACAACAACCTTCTGGCCTTTATTAAAAGGTCGGGGAGGTTCGAGTAGGAGTTTCACCATGGTTCGGGTACGGCGAAAAGGGCCCTCGGTGGCCTAGTCGCTTGGGGTGTACCACCCCAACCCACCATATTACTACTACTCGCCATTGGGGCTTGACTTGTTTGACTAGACTACGCAGTAAGCCAGTGATAAGTTGAAGTTGAGTCAAGTGAAAAAAGAAGGAGTAGGAGGTCCTCATTGAGTTTTGGCAACTGCGCTCTAAAGTGGGGTCTCACTTCGCCCCATCAGGAAGGATCCAAAGAAGGCACCGAGGAAGGCACATATCATAGGCATCTATACCGAGAAGTCAGGTGTTTTTGACGGATAGTAATTAAGTCATATTGCCCCTACTGATAATACCTCTACTGGTGTTTGAGGATGACTTCCCGTTGTGTTTGCTTGGAGTTTCTATATACACTTACTGTGGTCGCCAGTTATCAGAATCCTCGGGGACAGACCTCTAAATGTAAAAAAAGCACCAGATAACAATGGTTCGGGATAAGGTAAAAATGAGCTTGTCGTTTGGAAATGTGACCCCATCTCACCAATTCAAGAAAGAAAATGGCTCAAGAAAAAGAGTCCTTTTCGAAACTAAGAAAGCGTTAAAAAAATGAAACAGTTTGCTTGTGTAACGGTTGTAACTACTGCAGAAGGTATTTGTGTCCATCAAAGCAACACAAACTTTTTGATCACTGCCCGACAAAATCTTGAACTGTTTATAATTTGCTATACACCTATAATAATGTCACCGCAAAAAATCCTTCAAAATTCCTACAAAACATTTAATTATAACTATCAAATGCTGTTAATTGACACCTGCTACACAAAAAAAAAGTATTGAGATTTCTTCAGAACTCATTTTTTGCTTATAAATTTCTAAGCAATACTTATGTTGTTAAAATTATCCAGTTTTTCCCGGATTTTCAGCAACACATAAATAAACAATATCAGAAATGAATTACTGTTGCGTTGCCAGTTAGTAGTAAGAAACATTAAAAATTCCACAATAAACGAAACGGAAAGTGGAGCCTACGCTACGATGTCAGAACTCGCGCTTTCAGGCCAGTTTTGCGTGTCGACAGCAACAATGACAAGGACGGAATACCGTTCTCCAAGCGGACAAGAGCAGGATGGAAAAAGTGACGCAAGAGACGATCTTGGTCATGTAGGTTGTTGGGTCGCTAACGTAATAATGGCAACCTGCAAAACCGCGTTACTCGGTCAGCGTGTTGAAGAATAAAAGTTTATAATAATTAGGTATTACTCTTGCTGTCTTTACGATCGTTGGATGCCTGGCTGTTTATAGGCAGTTTGATGGTTGTTCTCAAGTCAAGAACAATTAAATTTAAATATAATCTTTACGATTTTCTTCTTCATTATTAAAAGCAAAAGGCAGTTTGCTTCAACTGGTAATAACCTCACTTATTGCTATCTCATGATATTATGCACTTATCCATGACATCGATTTTCGCAGAAAAATCATTGCACTATGATTTAGTCTTCATAAACATTAATTATGCGTTTAGTATGCCATACAGAAAATGAATTTACTAGTTTTGTAACTTTTTATTGTAACTCATTATTTTTACAAAACTAGTTCGCAAAAAGTGAGCTCAAAAATTTTTACATACTGTGAATAAAGTGATACCACGAACAAAAAAATAATCAATTGTTTTGGCTTACACTCTTCATGAAAGGACATGAAAGGCGAGGATGGTTACTAGATGAGTCCAGATGGACTGGGCTCTAAGTGGAGTTCCTCAGGGTTCAGTTATAGGACCCATTTTATATATTTTTTATACACAGTGACCTGGGTTGTTCCAAGAGGTGCTGTACTTTATGCTTAAGGGTGTCCCAATGTTAGCGAATGGTGAATATGAACCCATCATAGTGGATTGGATATAGGTAATTTCTTTCCAGGATTATTACATTGAATGAAAGTGAGAATATGATCGGTTTATGTTATGCTTACTTATTTGATAAGAGCTAATCATTTTATACCTACACGGGAAATGTTCTTGGCTCAATATTGATATTCGGCAATATCTTAGAAAAAAATAATTCAATTTTATCACACCTATAATATGAGTTCTGCGACGTCCTCATCTTCAAGACGGTGATGTTACGACAATTTAATAATATTAAAAAACAACTAATAGGTATATTTGAGGGTGTATTATTAGATTATCGCAAAAATCACTAATGCTTTTTTCGTTGCTATGAAACTGAACTAATTGGCATGAAGAGTCTTCACTCCATAGTACTCGTAAGGGTAATTGTATACATCCGCGGCTCCTAAGTTTCATCAATTTTTTCGGGACCGAGGAGCGAAATAGGGGTGCTGGGTGGGTAAGAAAGTAAAAACAGCCATGGCAAACTAATATTAAGGTCACAACCAAGGCCTCTTTGGCACTACGGTCGAATTTCTATTTTTTTTCACTTTCAGGGCAAGGAAAATCTTCGAAAATAACAGTACCACGATTTTTATTTTGAATTTTGCATTTATTTTGAATCTATAATCCGAAAATCATTGCATCAATCCCTGTGCGGACTGGACACGTAATGAAAGCGGATATATCGCTCAGTCCGCCTCTGTGAGCCTCTAACACAGAATAGAATACTTGGCAATTATGGTGAAGTGGTTTTATCCGGGATCGCGGCATCTAATCGGTGCCTCTTGTCAGGACCGCACTCCCTCCGCACTCTCAAAACCATTTTTTTACACCGTTTTGTGGCTTTCCCTTTCATTTGCCCAGCAAATGAATACCTTCCTGGTGTTACTATAGGTATGTCCTCTACCCCTATATAAATTCCATAGTGACACTGTAGGAGCCGCGGATGTATATAATGACCCTCGTAAGTATTAGAAAGAGACTTGCCTAGTAACTTTCGTATTTCAACATTTCTCGTTTTTCAATTTGTATATCACGGTGAAATCCAAATTGCTCCATTCGAGTTCGTATTTTTTTTTAAACTTCAATAAAAAAATTTATATAAAGAAAACCCAAGATTCCACATTATGATAAGTACGTACTGATGTTGGGTGAAACTAGGTCACGTCTCTAGGAGCCTGATGTTCGATCGACATGTAGACAAGCATGCATAATCCAATAAGAATTCCCGTACTGAAATCAATAATGAGGCCTCAAAACAAAACAGTGGTAATTTTTTGTCATTGCAATCTAGGAATAAACGTCACATGTTGATCATACGAGCGAGCATGTATTATGTGCTGTATGAACCAGCTGTTTTAATTACCGAACTGGGCCGCCAAATTTGCAATGCGTAACATGTGTGTGTTTTAGTAATTAGGTTTTCAAATATTTCCCTAAATAACACGACAATTATTTACATTCATCACGAAAATTACGCCACTTTGTTAATAAATAATTTAAATTTCGTCATCCATGCATGAATAAAATTACGACCAAAAAAATCAACCATTGTCGAATTTGGAGCAGTTTTTTCAACGTTTCCACGAATGTATAATTTTATAATGGGATAATCATCCTATTTGGCAGCAACGGTTCATTCTTAATCAACTTTAGTCGTTCCTCATACAATAATCACGACTACAATGATATCGATAATGTTTCGAGGCGTAATTTTTATTTACCGAAGATTGTTCAAAATTATAGTTTGCAACTTCAAAATAATATGACTGTTTGTAACTTAAGAATAATGACTGTTTCCTTTTACCTACAACCAAATATAGAAGAATTGGTTGAATGATCGTTGTTCAACCCCTCAGCAGATTTCCAATGGTGGTACGTATAGCAAAACATAATTTGAGACAATTTGGAGCTTCAAGGTTCATAAGTTGTCAGTCAGCATGGGTACAAAAATGTTTGATGCTGGGACAAATGCGAGAGAAACGAGTTTACCAATAATTCCCAAGATCATATGGATTCTCTATTTAGGGGATGTTTATAGGATGTCAAGATACCAATTTCCTAGAGAACTTGGCTTCTCCGTCTCGAACCTGTTACAGTTCGGGAAACGGAATAAATTTTAATTAACTATCATCTGAAAGTTGGATGCAGAAATTTGGTCACACGATAATTGGGCGGTATTGTAAAAATTTGATTGCTAAAACAAATATGAACATTAAATAAAAGAGAAGACGATTTTTACATGGAGTTTCGTCTCATCAGAACAATGTTCTGATTAGCAAAATGTTTGATGCTGGGACAAATGAGAGAGACGAGTTTACCAATTTCCAAAACCATTTTTTTGGCTTTTTTGGCAGAATAATAAATCTGTTACAGTTTGGGGAACTGAAGAAATAAATCAACAATAATTGTTGATCATCTGACAGTTGGTCACAGAAGTTTATGGTCACACAAACACTGGGCGGCATCTACTTTTTCATTAACTTATTAAATGAGATCTGGTCCCGGAGGTTGCGAATGAGAACCACTTCTTTCAAAAAATACAAGACATAATAATAATTCTACTTATTAGAAATGTTCAACTGATGATATCATGAAGACTTGTTTAATGTTCATTGAATCTAAAACCAATTATTATTATATGAATAGCAATTTCCAGCGATCAAATACATTAAAATCACGACTAATCCATGTTGATTCACTCTCCATGATCAGTTTTATTTATATTATTATGGTAGTGAATAGTTCTTTCACAAAACAGGTACACAGGTAAGCAGCGGCAATGTTGCCACATTTACGAGATATATTACATTATTGTTATTCCAGCGGCCTCGTCCCACTTCACGGAACTTGAAGCCGTGTTCATACTGTAACGGAGTTATTAACGAAGCCAGCCATGTATGTTAAAAACTTGTTTCAAAGAGTCACAGGTAACATAATGATTCTTTATTACATTATCTTTTATGTATTCAGCTGTAGTCAGACAGCGCTAGTTTGAATTCTTGATTCATCGGCTCTGATGCAACTTAAGTACTGAAAGAAAAATTTGGGAAGCTAAAAGTTTGATCTCTGCGAATTTTATAGATTATTATACCTCCTCGTGTGATAAGAGGAAAAGTATGTTTACTCGTCGAATAAGCAAACATAATTCATGAATAAATAGTATGAGTCACGGTTACAGGTTTTAGTGAATTTAGCACCTAATAAGATCAATTCAAAAACAGATCCTAATTCTTGAATAGTTAATTCAAAATCATTATTTATGACGCTGATTCATAAAATCTTACCAATACTACAATCCGGAAATACCCGATACCACCGTTCACGTTATATCAATTTTTTCCAAAGAATTGGTCAATGAAGTTCGATAAAAAATTAATCTTTTCTAGTATTATGTATATTGTTTCACCCTAAACTAAATAAGAAGCTTTAGAATAAAAAATTTAAATAAAATAAAACAATAATAATTATTTGTACGTATTTAGAGCTTTTTTGTCGAGGCAAGGAAAAAAAATGATGCAAGGAATTTTTTATTTAGTTTCAAGTTGATTGTTGCTTTGTTGCTAGGCAAACAAATACAAAATTTCTATATAGTGCACGAAATAGTTGTCGCTCTAGGTCGCGAAATACTTCGCGCACGCAGCCGAGAGTAGACAACAATAATGTGTCATTTTTCATTCTATTGATGAAAATATGTCAACATTATTTGACGGCTGTCTAAAAACATATTTGCAACTGAAACGGATAAATAAGGGTACCTACATCTACCAAAAAATGACAAATACAAATAAGCCCCAAGCTGTAACATTTATTTTAATGTTATAAATGTAGATGATGTCCCTAAATATAATGTATCAGCAACGCCGTAATTTGATTTATTTCAAGACTACTAAACGTTTATATGAAGATAGGTGCGCAAAAGCTTTTAGAGGGTGTTGAAATTTGAAGATTTTAATTTTCTTTCTCGATAGCGGCCGTAGATACAAAAAATAACAACAAGAAGCAAAAAACTTTATAATTAAAATATAAAATTCATATTGTATTTTAGAATCAACCAGCTGATTGTGTTCGAATATTCTAGAAGAACGAGGTGGGAGTTTAACCGGGTGGAAGAGTCAATATAATTGTTAAGTTTCAAGTGTGCTACTCAATTATGTCTCCGGTGCAACGTCACACGTCCATAGAATTTTTTTTATTTAAAAACTATTTACAAAACATTCATAACAATAATTATTTAAAACTAGACAATTAAATTTTAGGGGGGAAACGTGTCAAGTACTGTCAAGGGATTAAAAAAATGCAATTAAACAACTTACTGATATGATCCTTTGTAACTCTTATAACTATTTTCATTTTCACTTTATTAAATCAACTTGATCAAAATTCGTCTTCACTTTTGCTTTCCGGAGACAAAAATTATTCTTATATCTCTACTTGTACAAGTGCATGGAGAAACTACCGATGGGCATTTGCGGAAACTAAATCGCGCCAACGGTCTAGTCTACTCTAGATAAAAACATGAACTATACAGTTATTATGCTCTCATATTATGATGACTTTCTTTAATTTTTCATGACTGGAGAAAAATCAAGTTACAGTCTTCTTAGCAACGACATTATAATGCTGAAACTTATAAAAAGGTTCTGCATGGTGAGAGCATCGAATGTAAAAAATTCCAATTGTGCACTAAAGAATAAATAAAGACAACTTCACTTTTATGGTTAGCGAATTTCAACAAAAATTTATTATGATACCAACTGAATATTATTTTTACATTTTAACAGGTATATGTAAACTATTAATTACGGGAAAATTTAATACAATAATATGCTAATACATTATTTATTTATAACATAAGTTATGCTAATCAAATAAAAAATATTTAGGTTCCCAAAAAATTATTATCCATTTTAGCTGAACTTTTGAAACTTGAAATAAAAATGTGTTTGAGGTAATTATTTGGCGTTTTTTATGACTGAAACTTCCTATCAGGTCCAAAACCGCTTCTATACCGATGTACAGGGTGTTGAAATAAAAAAATTTAAAAAATTGCATTTTGTTTACCTATCTCATATACCTATAATTTCCCATATTTTTGTTTATCTCAACAACTCCCATAGTTTTTGAGATATTTAGCTAAAATTTGTAATTTAAGTTACGCTACAACGTCATTGGGCTAGACATGTGATAATTCACTAGATTTTTTCCTGAATGTCTCCCATTTCGCCCCCATTTCTCCCCGATGCGCCGCTCGTAGATTCTAAAGTACAATATTAATTTTCTGTTTTATTTAGAATTTTTTTTGGTCTCCTATAATAGTTGTTTTTGCATCAACTATTGTTCAACCTAATTGTTTATCAAGAAAAAAAAAGGATCAATTTCCTCTAATTCATTAGAAGAATTTCAAATTTTTAAAATGGTAAAACAGGCTCTGGCTTTTTTTTGGATAATTTCTCATTTCCTTCAATTTTGACAGTTTAGTCGGCACCGACTGTTAAAATTTGACTTAAGTTTGGCTAACCTCAGGAACTTAAAAAAAAGAATAAATCTTCAAATGTCAACATCTTTTAGATCGGTAACGAAGCGGTTGCGGACCTATGTTTATATCGAAGTTTATATGAACTTTAATGCATAAAATAAGCCAAATTGCATATGTACCTGCTATTTAGGAACAGCTTGTATAACAGTAAAAATACCTAAACAAATCAGAGCTATACCTCACATATAAGAATGTACGGGGTGAGCTATTACATCCGTCACTCTGTATAATGTATACATTATAACTAACGATCTGAAATGAAAATTAAGTTTGCTAATTATAATTAATTATGAAGAAGTCTTTTGGCGACCAAAGTGTTTTCCCAATACCTGATTTGAAATCTGAAATAAGCTCCCTTGTATTAATTTTCATTATACATGCCTACTTAATTAGTTTTTGAAATATGAAACTGGACCACACGACACGGTATAAGGTAAACCTATTATACACGTTTAATCGTAAAAAATTCTATAATAATAAATCGCATTATAGAATGATCCTATCTTTACGTGGACCGCAGCCAAGCGAAACACCTTACAGGAGGTGAAACCAAAACTCCGGAACGATCGGCAAGGGGACTGAAATAAAAATACGCAGTATTCGAGAACTTACAAAAGTACCTACACAATTATATAGTTTCGAGTATAATTTGCTCTAAATTTATCTTCAAAAATCAGTAGGATTGTTATTGTTAAGAAAACTGCAGGGCTATAAAGAATCAATCTACAAGAAGCACGGTTTCTTATGAAGAAATCGATGAACCGATATAATAAAAAAAAAGTAGGTAAGTACCTACAAATCATTTCTGAGATGGAGGTATGAAACAATTTTCGGAAAACGTTCTATAGCCTATTAAAAAAAAGGCTTTTTGATGAGTTTTTCGTATCGTCATAGAAAAAATGCCTTTTATTCGAGAAATATGGCTATTATTCACTTGGACGATTGCATTCTTGCCTCTTCCTCGCTTCCTCGTGAATAATAACCATTATTCTCCTCTCGTTGAAGAATAATGTATAAAACATACCAACTATTTTGTTACAAGTGTTGCTATAAAATTGTATACAAAGTATCCCTGATACTATATGGTCATAGCGTCAGACGTATTCTTTGATAATAATTTTAAGTCGAAAGTGTCCTACAAACGTTTGTCCAAAACTCAAAGTTAAGAAGTTATGATCAATTATAAATTCAATGGGTAAAGACATTGTTGAATAAATTAATGTACTTTATAAAGTAAGGCACTTTCCACTTAAAACTATCCAAAGAATACGTTCTTAAGGTATGACGAGTCACGGGAGTTTTATTCGAGACACCTGTATAGTTTTATTTATAGCTCACCGAATTTGGCTTGTGTTTAATTATATTTATATGATAAAATAAATGATAAAATAATAATACAATTTATTTTATCTAGATTTTTCAAAAACTTGTGATCAAAAACTTCAAAAAACAAAATATAAATTCCTAAATATGGGACGAACGTTCCGGAATAAATTCGTTCTTTTTTTATACAATTCACTTGAAAATTAATTGAATTTGGAAATTAAATTAATAATTTAGGAGTTCTAAACACTCTGTTTTTACACTTTTGAATGAAATTTACACGGAATATCAACGATATAACTGAATTTAAGCTCCACGCTGTAATACTGGAAATATTTCCATTGAGTTTCCTCTCTCTTTTTGTAACTAGCTGTAATTGCAGTCAACAATGAAACTCGCAATAAAATGAAAAGGAATTCGGGATTTTCTACAATTGATCCATGATCATGTCACTTGCATAGTTATTAAACGTAAATTAATTGCACATGAAAATTAAATCCTAAAAATAAACAAACATGGCAAATGTTTTAAGGTGCCTATAATACGTTACCCACTTTGATTTTGTCTGAAACTACGGTAAGTACCTATGATTTTATTTTGAAACAAAAAAGATGACCAGTTGACCTAAAACTAATACATACAGAGTGACATATTATTTAAAAACAGTTGCCGTTGGCGATATTTTTAAAACATAAAAAAATAGGAATCAAAAATGGCAAAAACCCGTTTGGTTAATTCTGAAGAAGAACCAAAATTACGTAGCACATGACTAACCCCTACCAACCTTAAAATTTTAAATGACAACACCCTACTTGTGATGCATCGTTTGAAAATAATGAAAGACAACGTAACAATCAATTCAATAAGTCATCATTATATTTAATTTTCAAAATAAAAAATTTCAGATTGAAATTTGTTCATTAATGAGGGGGCGAGTCTTTACGTCATTTTGGATCCCTCTTCCGTATGCCCAGAAAGATTTGTGCAGAATATCTTTTTTCTTTTAAAAATATGGCAAATGCTCGAACCAATGATAACATATAAAAATATCACCCTGTATAACGTTAAACTAGCAAGCAAAAATAATTGAAAATTAATTATTTATGCTAAGTATATGAAAATTGGATATTTATGGACTTAATGACTCGAATTAAAGCAATTAATTCAAACTAGAGGGCAATAGACAATTACTTAATGTTTACTTAATTTATTCATTTATAATTTTGTATTTTGTTGGTAATTTCTTCAGAAATTGCGCATAGAATGACAAGCCAAGTTTACTGAGCTAATTTATTAATTCTTCCTCAAGATTCAGGACATTTAGGTTTGCACACTTCAACTTTATATTTTTTGACGTATTTATATGATACTTCCCTCAATTAGAACGATTTTTTTAAACGAGAGTTACAAAACATGTAGGCATATTTATGAAGAAAATTATATTATGAAGGTATGTCTACCTGTGGACTCAAATTCATCAAAAGAGTATTATATTGATTGCATAATTTATCTATCAAGTGTTATTTCTAGAACGCAGATGGAGAACACATTTAAAATTTACACAAAATGCCGAACGTGTGGCAATAGATAGAAAATGAAAGTACAATTTTGCCATGATATTAAAACACTGCTAGTCAAGCATTTTCACTGTAGTACTTGTAAATTATTATGAAAGTCTTGTGGCGTTTAGTAAGAGCAACCTGATAGTGGTAATCATTACGACTTTTCGGCAATTAATCCTCCGTTATTAATGTTAGCTATAATAATTTTAATTGATCAACTTAACAATACACTTTAATAGTACACATTATAATAATTATACTACATACTAACTACTAATTATATACTAATTATAATACATACAAGTCATATTTTTGTATTTACTAAGGCTTTAAGATAAGTTATACATAAATTCCATCTACAAGAACGTCTCGGGCAAACTCCAATTTTGGAAAAGCTAACGAGAGATTTCTGCATCCTTTTAAAATAAAGTAAAATGAAACTATTTTTTACTGCTATTTATGTACACAATTTTGGAAGATTTTTCAGAAATTTCTTAAAGACTTCCAATTACATATTATTTTACTCTATTTTTTATATTTTTTAATATTTTGTTTGATAATAATTTTTTACTACTGCTAGAACTGTGTGTTCTAAATTTTAAAAATGTATGAACTAGTTAATAGAATTATCAGCACGACGAAAATAACGTTAGCGAGTTCATTTTCAGAATTTTAAAAATTTTGAAGGAGGTATTCAAAGTAAGTATTTTTAGATAGTGAAGCTGCAACTAGGTCGAGTATACAGTAACATTCAAATTGCGGTATCACTCGCTAAACGTGACTTTTAAATACATAAAATATTACATAGGTACCTATAGAGTTGTTTATATTGATATTGTGTTATATCAGAATATCGTAATCATACCCCAATAATATAGATATAGGTAAACTGTTATCAGAATTAGAATCGAATCATTCTTATTTCGAGATTCTTTATTCCTCCTCTTCTCCTGGCAGGAGTTTTTCATTTCTGGTTTATGAAAATATTTACTTCCGCATGTTTATTAATAGATTTAAAAATAAATTACAAAAATAAGTATTGTTTGTATTTAGGTAGGTATCACGTTTATATTTATTACCTGGTCCTGTTTTATTATTTTAAAAGTGATTTAATTCTGAAAACATTTTTAATCAAAATAATTTTACTTCTAGCCAAGTCAAAATTATGAATTATTTGGTTTGATGATTCTTGATGATAATTATTGGTAATGAAATTGCAAAGAAAAATAGAAGAAAATTGAATCATTGTTGATATGAATGCTATTGTGTCTTTTTGTGACAAGTAAATTATTTTAAAAACTATTGCGAAAAGGTCGGCGAAAAATTCTGAAATTTTTCACAAAATACTATTTTGAACTGATCACATAGGTACTAAATTAATAATCTGAATATCCAAGTGTTGACTCCATTAGATAACTACAAATTTAATAGCCTAGTAGTTAAAACCAAAATATCGACATGAAATAAGAAAAATTTCGTTGTCGATTTTTTTTGTTCTGTCCCTAATTTCAAAATGGCGACTAGATACGATGTGCGCATCAATCCGCCATTTTGAATTTTATGAATAATAATAATTGTTGTTCTTTAAACTACTTAATACTAATAGGATATTCCATGTGAAATGTTAAGATAGGGAACACGTAAGCCGTTTTTCAATGTCTTGTGCCGTTATCGTTGTACACTGCTTTGAAATTTTGAAAATTTTCAGTTGTTTATAACTCACAAACTACTTAATCTAAGTCCTAATTATTGTAAAAACCACCTGTATTTTCTCTACGACTAAAAAACCTCTAGACTAAAGTGCCTAAGATATGAACGGGGGCCCCCTTAACAGGACCCCTGGTATTTATCAAACGACTTGCTCGATTTTTCAGATTTAATTCAAAAAATATCGATCGATTTGTTTTGTGGGAATTGAATTTCCTACAAGTTTAGTTTCCCTCACTCTACCCCAAAAATTTAATATGGCTGAATTAGTCAAGAAAACAAATTATAAAAAAAAAAACTCAAAATGGCGGACTGATGCGCACCTCGGATCTAGTCGCCATTTTGAGTTTATACTACCAGTAACTCCTGGGTTAAAAGTACATAATGACTGGCCTATTATAAGGCTCCTGGCGAGGCTCCTGGTTTCTTTAATACGCATCTATTTCACTTACAGTAACAGATGTAGTAGTGAAAAAATTGAAATTCAAAAGCAATGTTTACATCAGATAACCTCGCCCTATTTTGCAGAAATTATTCTGAAATTTATACAATGAATAATGAATTCGATTGAAACATTCCAAGGAAAACACAAACAAGAGGTCAGACATTTTGCCACCTTAATAATTTAGACTTCCAACATTTTGATTATTAAGCATAAAATAATGGTCACCCTTGGGGCAATCCGTTTAGCATGTTTTTGAACCCTGATTACATTTTTATGCATAGTATTATTTTTATGTATTATTATTGACCTACTTACACTCTCACTCATCTTTTTCACTCTTTTTCATCTCACTCATAATAATAATAATAATAATAATAATAATAATTATTATTATTATTAGCTGTAATGATTAACACTTGCCACGTGGTCAGAAAATTCCTTCAAGAAGAATAAACAGTCAAGTTGTTTTGATCAGATCCGCAACTTGATACAAAAACCAACTAATTTAGAAGTTGAGATGGAAAATAGTGAAAATAATAATAATAATAATAATAAAAGCAATGCTTTTTAAGGAAGGTAAGAAAATAGAAATGTTTGTAAAAATAGACGATGTATGGTAGTAAAAAAGCAGTTTTGAATAGAGATTAGTTTGGAAAAAGTACTCACATGGAAATAGTAAAAAATTGCTACTTCAAACCATGAATTCGAGCATGAATTGGTTCTGTAGGCAACCCACCCACGTAGCTCATATATGGAAGTAGGTTAATTCCCTTTTTGTAATTTAGTGCAGGTTGCTAGTAATCTTATCCAGGGGGTTATTGCAAGCAAAAGGTACTATGGAAATACGAGGGTCGTTTGATAAGTCCGTGACTTTTGAAATTTCCCACGCAGTAACTGTAAAGCAACTCCGCTCCCGTGAAGTGCCATCTGTCGGTGGACTACTGTACAATTTTGAGCAAGCTGTGACGTTTAGGTTATGTTTGACAGCCATTTAAAGCAGCCAACGTCGTCAATGTCCACAAAAATGGAAAAAAGTGAATTTCGTGTGCTGATAAAGCATTACTTTTTGCGCAAAAAACCCGTCAACGAAACCAAGCAGAGGCTTGATAAATACTATGGGGACTCTGCACCATCAATTTCAATGGTTAAAAAGTGGTTTACTGAGTTCCGCTGTGGCCGCACCAGTACAAGTGATGCCGAACGTTCAGGTCGTCCAAAAGACGTCGTTACGCCAGAAATCGTTGACAAAATCCATGAAATGATATTGGATGATCGAAGATTAAAAGTGCGTGAGTTGGCTGAGGCTGTAGGCATCTCAACTGAACGGGTGCACCACATTTTGCACGAATATTTGGACATGAGAAAGCTGTCCGCGCGATGGGTGCCGCGATTGCTCACGATCGACCATAAATTTAATCGTGTGAAAAGTTCAAAGGAGTGTTTGGAGATGTACAAACGCAATCCAAAAGAGTTTTTGCGCCGTTTCGTTACCGTGGATGACACGTGGATCCATCACGCCACACCAGAGACAAAGCAACAATCGAAGCAATGGGTTGTTAAAGGTGAACGTGCACCGAAGAAGGCTAAGATGGGTCTTTCTGCTAACAAAGTCATGGCTACAGTTTTCTGGGATTCGCGCAGAGTAATTCATATCGATTACCTTGAAAAGGGTAAAACCATCAATGGCAAATACTACTCAGAGCTGCTGAATACATTTGACACTGTTTTGAAGCAGAAACGACCGCATTTAAAGAAGAAAAAAGTGTTGTTTCATCAGGACAATGCACGAGTGCACACGTGTGCAGTCACTATGGCAAAATTTCACCAACTGGGCTACGAACTGCTACAACATCCACCGTATTCTCCGGATTTAGCTCCCTCCGACTATTTCCTGTTTCCAAACCTGAAAAAATGGCTGGCTGGCAAAAGATTTGAGTCGAATGAAGAGGTCATCACGGAAACAAACGCTTATTTTGAGGGCCTTGACGGATCTTATTATTTAGAAGGAATAAAAAAGTTAGAAACACGTTGGACTAAATGTATCGACCTGAAAGGAGATTATGTAGAAAAATAAAATGATTTTTTGCCCAAAAAACAATGTTTTCCTTTAAAAGTCACGGACTTATCAAACCACCCTCGTATCTGTTAAGTTTGGCAACAGAGCATGATTTAATGTCATAGTTGATTAATGACGCAATCCGGAAGTTTAACAAGAGGAACTTTGCCACATACAATAATCAAAATCACACTAAATAGATCTGGAAAGTAAAACATTTCCCCAGTACCTACGTGTGTATAAAATGTAGGTACCTACTTTCAAATATTCAAATACAAATTAATTGAAGAATTATACAAAAACGTTGCTTTGAACCATGATTGAATAACTACCTACATGTGTTGTATTAAAAAAAACTGTTTATTAATTCATTGATGCATTGTGACAAATTCAGCACCATAAATTTAACGAGAGAAAAAAATGAAACATGCAGCAGGAAGCCTGCAATACTTTGTAACGATTCGCTTCAACCCACAATGTTCGCATGAATTATTATTAATATGTATAACGTTAACTGAAAAGAAAACGAGATAAAACTAGGTTGAGGGGGTGGATTGTAATCATCGTGGGCGATGTTTCATTCAATAAGGACAAGTCAAATCAAAATAAAAAACCTACAACGACGTAAAGATATTAATAGAATTTATAAAAGTTCTGAAACCTTAACAAAATATTGTCTTATATTAGGTAAATAACGAGTCAGTTTAGGTAACTTATACAGGGTGGAAAAACTCGAAAGTGGATCATAGGGATTTAACATGCAGTTCCAATTTTTTGTAAATAATATCTCCAGGCTTACCTATTCAATAAAATTGTTATTGAAATGACTTCTGATAATGGCTAAAATGTACTTAATTAGCTATTTTTAATTTTAAATAGGATGAATGCAGAAATATAAAAAAATCAAATATTAAAATTTTCTCAAAGTAACAATCCCCAGAACGGGCAATTGAGTACAAATGTGAAAATTTATTAGAATTTTCTTTTGCGTATTTCTACATTATTATTGAGGCGTTTTCTTCAAATCTAAACCTGCGGAGATATTATTTGAACAAAATTGAATTTGCATGTTAAATCCCGAGTTAAATCCCTTTGACCCATCACTTACAAGTTTACAGTCTGCTATAAAAATGTCAAAGAGAAAATTTGAAGGTTCGAGCACAAAAAATTTAAATATTTTCAACTCTCAACGGGAATAAAAAATACTAAAAAAAGGAAAAATTTTATCTGCAAGTCAATCTAAATAATTAGGTACAAACAAACAAAGTTACACAGCGATATTTGTACAACAAAGAAAAAGCGAATTAATTAAACATTCAGTAGGCGTTGTGAGTTAAAATTTTCACAGCATATCCAAGAAACTTTTTCCGTACCTGACGCGAACATGATATTAGCAAAAGTAGAGCTCTCTTTGATTGCTTCGGTAATAGGGTCTGTTCCCAAGAACGTAGTGGTTGCAAGTAACTCCTTAATCTTTTCTGCTTATTCGTCAATATGAATAGGTACATATTTATGTATGTATGTACCTAATACAGTGCGCGAGAAAAGTAAGGAATAAATTCGATAAAACGGAGAGGGCTATTGTTTTCGAAAAATAAAAAAACAGGTCGATTTTGTTTTTGAGTTGTTCAACTTTTGACATAATATTGGGGTATACAGGGTGATGCGCGAAAAAGTGGTGACGTCATCGGCTTTTTTTTTTAAATAGCAACCCTTATTTTTTATTCCATTTTTTGATACTTCATTTGATTGCCAGTATGGTAATGTAATCAATTTGTAACCTTAAATTAGGAAATTTCTGAGAAAACAGCTCGTGAGTCGAAATTGTGCACTTTTTACTGATGTGAAAATCGGAACATTAACAATAAAAATAAAAAAAAAATAAAATAAAAATGACTGTTTCCATGGTAATTTTATAAGGTCTGTCTATTAAATTAAGTCTATTAAATTAAATCTATTAAATTAAATTAAATTAAATCTATTAAATCTGTCTATTAAATTGAATCTCTACAAATTAAGTTATTTTCACAGAAATTTCGTCGTTTAGGGTTACAAAATGGTTAAATTTTCGTATTGGCAATTGAATGAAGTATCAAAAAATGGAATAAAAAATAAGGGTTGCCATTTAAAAAAAAATGCCGATGACGTCACCACTTTTTCGCGCATCACCCTGTATACCCCAATATTATGTCAAAAGTTGAACAACTCAAAAACAAAATCGACCTGTTTTTTTATTTTTTCAAAAAAACAGCCCTTCAGCAAAGACATGGGAAACTCATCGATTCCAGTACTTCTTTTGTTTTTAAAATCGAACAAGATATTTCTCACCTCACTTTCAGTAACAGGGACAAAGAACATAGTTACGCTGCTCATTGCAGACGTAGTGCATCCAACTGAAAGACTACCACCAAAATGACTCCTTAGGTTTTCCCCGACAATATCTCTGAAATAACAAGCGAACAGATTTGCTGCTTCGATAGGTTTAGTAAAAACAGAATCACCGTATTTTATCACTATTTTTTTGGACTTTCTTTCTCTATCTTTATTATCAAATAAAAATGACTGTTTCCATGGTAATTTTATAAGGTCTGTCTATTAAATTAAGTCTATTAAATTAAATCTATTAAATTAAATTAAATTAAATCTATTAAATCTGTCTATTAAATTGAATCTCTACAAATTAAGTTATTTTCACAGAAATTTCGTCGTTTAGGGTTACAAAATGGTTACATTTTCGTATTGGCAATTGAATGAAGTATCAAAAAATGGAATAAAAAATAAGGGTTGCCATTAAAAAAAAAATGCCGATGACGTCACCATTTTTTCGCGAATCACCCTGTATATCCCAATATTATGTCAAAAGCTGAACAACTAAAAAACAAAATCGACCTGTTTTTTTATTTTTTCAAAAAAAAAACAGCCCTCTCCGTTTTATTGTATTTATTCCTTACTTTTCTCGCGCACTGTATATTCAAATGTAAAGGAAACTTTGGGAGCATAAAAATGCAATGTCATTAACTTCGAAAGTTATTAACTTAAAAAAGTTATTGAAAATAAATAAATTATTTTTTTTTGTAGGTTTATACAGGTGATCCTGAAATGGCGGACACGTTATACACAGATTATTATATTTAAGGTTGCTTAGATGTAAATTTGAAACAGAACTGTTTCTTCACCTTCGTTCTGATGGAGATTTAAGTTTAAGTCAAATTTAAACAACTTTCACTGGGAAAACACATCATTTCACACAACTATTACGATAGGTAGTATATGGCTTTAATTTTTTTATTATAGGTACGGTAACGGAATTACGCTCGTTCAAATTCTACCTATTTCTCGAGTCCAATAAAATTTGTCAATGTAGCATCGCTGTTCAAGTTGAGAGTTATGATAATGGAAACTTTTCACTTTTTTTTGTCTTTTTTTTCCTAATCTGGGTACAAATATACACCTGCACATTATTTTTCTATCTATCGAGTGCGGGTTGTCGCATGTTTTTCACAAAATTTCATGCTGGCAAAAAAAAGTAAATGAACTTGGAATCCCTAATTCACAATTAATTCTGTGGTCCTATCTGTGTCAGAAATTTCGTGATCATCCTGTATAAGTCGTCAGTAATAGTCAACTTTCGTTTTTCTTATGGCCACTATATTGTTTTTCATAAGAAACCACACATTTTTCACATTCAATTTTATTATTGTGCTTTAATTTTAATTTTTTTTTTTCGGAAAAGCAAGAACATTTTGTCACTCAAAGATGTCTTTGGCCAAAACCAATAACCGTAAAACCATAAGCCAAACAATATGACGTCATACAGTTGAAGAATTTTCTTTTTTTTTTCGAGAACCAGAAGACCTGACCGTCTCGGTGAAGCTGAAGAGTTTTCTTTGACGAAAAATCGTTTGTTAATAATTATTATTAATTATTGTTAATCGATGATACTATACTGAAAATTACTCAATTTTCTCTTACCTAAATAGACATATTATCTTACTCTTTCTAACTTTAACCATATTTAATAGTACTGTATCATCATGTAATCTCTAAAATAGTTTAATTAAATACAAATTATTCAATTAAATGCAATTAAATACATCCATGTACCTTCATTAAAAATTTGCAAATTTGCATAGCTGCAAAAATTGTCTAATTATTATCTTCTAATACGCGTTAGGAAAATTATTGTTTTATACAGTGTGTCGCATTTAAGATGAATACGCCCCTGTATTTTCGTTATTTGAAATAGTCGGGGTTTGAAATTTTGTAAAGACTGATGAGCCACACTTGAAATTTGACCTTTAAACCCTCTTTTAAACCCCTCGCCTACTATCTCTTCGAAAAGAGGGCGAATTATCGATATTTAGCTTCGCGCTAGAGATAGCCAAAAAAGTTACCAAAAAAAGTAGTTCTAAGTTGTATTGCGTTACTGTCCGATTTTTACGCTCCATAATAATGTAATTATCAAATTAGAAAATAAAATTTAAAAATAATGAAAAAATTCAAATTAAAAAAAAACTTTTTCCAGTAACTTTTTTCCGAGCTTTTTTCGATATCTCTAATGCAAAGCAAAAAATCCATAATTCGCCTTATTTGCGAAGACGTAAGTAGGCGGGGTTTAAAGGTCCAATTTCTGTTAGATAATTATAGTAAATTATCAGTCTGTATGACTGTACAAAATTTTAAACCCCGACTCCTTCAAATAGCGAAAATTCAGGGGTGTATTCACCTTAAATGCGATACACCGTATACAGGATGTTCCTAAATATCAGGTACATACGAAAGATGGTAATTCTTTGGCTTATTTTATGCGTAACAGTTCATATAAACATAGGTCCGCAACCGCTTCGTTATCGATCTACAGAGTGTTGAAATTTCAAGATTTTTTTATATATATCCTTGAGGTTGGTTAAACAGTTAGTCGCACAGAGTCAGCCCATAATTCTCAACACTCAGTGCTGACTTAACGTCAAAATTAAAGGAAATGAGAAATTATCCAAAAAGTCAGAGCCTTTTTTACCATTTTAAAAATTTTAAATTCGTCTAATGAATTAGGGGAAATTGTTTCTCTTTTTTCTTGATAATGGTTGCAGATGAAAAAAAAAACTAAAAGAGACCAAAAAGTTTCTAAATAAAACCGAAAATTTATAATGTATTTTAGAACCTATTGTTATCACAAAAAAGAGAAATGGGGGTAAAATGGGAGAAATTCAGGGAAAAACTCTTTCTGTAAATTCTCACAACAATTTGTGATGCCCAATGATGTATTTTTTAAGCTCTACAGCGTAACCCATATTCCAAATTTGAAGTAAATATCTCAAAAACTATGGGAGCTGTAAAGAAAAAACTATTTCTTTTTTGAAATTTCAACACACTGTAGATCGGTAACGAAGCGGTTGCGGACCTATGTTTATATGAACTTTTAGGCATATCGAGATTAAAATATCTCCGCAGCTGACAATTAATAATGAATTAAGTAATTTTATATAGTAATTTATTCAATTTTTCTTCTCCTTTTACTTACTATTTACGTATTTTTACATGGTTTTTATCTCGGTTTTTTAATTTCTTCTTTTCTCTTTTAAGACTAGGTGCCTACATAATATGTAGGATGTTGGTATTATTTACGTTCGTATAATAATCCTCAGGGTCGGGTAGGTATAAAAAAACGATTCGATATTAGTTATTCCTTATTTGACTTGAAACTAAACATTGAGTTAATAAGGAAGCGGCGAGTACAAAACATAAAACACCTCACAACAAGGGTGGTTAACAGGAAAAAGGTGACTTCGATGAACACCTGTTTTGCTTACGTATTAGGAATACCAAGTTTGTTAATTAATTGCATCACAGACTGAATAAAAAATTCCACCTGTTTCTAAAAAAAACTATAAGGGGTATACAGGATATACTTCTAAGATCCAGTGTCACACCGAAAAAGAGTTTTGCGGTGTCGTCTTACAAAGGTTAAAAGCCATATGTTCGACGAGCCATATTATTGTCTTAGAAAACATTACCTGAACATGGAACGCAAGCAACCATTTACTTGTTTAAAAGTGCGTCAATTACCAAGGAAAATATTTACGAAAGCATGGATTTGTAATATACCAACAAGAAAATTTTTTGCTGTTAAAATACTTGGGTTTTGTCTGGTCGTTCCTTTATGCCATTCTTGAAGATGATTGCAAAATATGTGTTTATCCAAAATAACCGAAAATTTACTACTCTAAATATAGCCTAGCCTATTTTTTATTCAACTATCATAACCGAAACTCGTTTTTATGCCACACATTCATACTTAATTGCCAAAGAGATATGTCAGTTATAGTTTCAAGGTGAACAAGAAACTCTTATTTCACCGACCAAACAAAGGATTGCCGATTAATTTCGAGAAGATAGAGGGAGGGAATAATAAATAATATCCTTACCCACTTATTCTTTATTTCAATTTCAATTCAGGAACTTTACTTACTTACTACGAGAACAATAATAAGAGAACAATAACAACGTGGGTAATGGTAATGGTGGTATTTACGATTAAACCGCGAGTGTCTGGTCAGTAGGTCACTTATTGAAAGAGAAATGAAATGATTCGCCAGTAATTATTGTCGTTACATGTCTGCAAAAGAAAGAAATCCAGACAAGAATCCTCAGCTGCATAGTTTCAGTAAAAGTAAAAGTAACGACGATACAGTTTTATTATGAAAGAGGTTCTCAAACGGTAAATTTGCGTTACCAGTATGACAGGTATGTATAAAAGATTCATTGGTCACCATCATCACCACATGGCATGCAGTGGACAGTTTTGCAACCGCTGATTAAGGTAAGGTATAACGTAGGTGTGGAACTGACTTTCTGTAAATGTCATAGTGGACGACGTAAGTCTTTGCTGGACTGGAACAATGGAGTAAGACCACATTATAAATAAAATGTCTTGTAAATGCGAAGATGAAAATGACAAAAGCTTTCAAATTCCGTGAACTATAAATTGGAAACGAGATTGGAAAGCTTTCAGAAAAACTTTTTTTTAATGTTTATAATTATTATCTAACCTCAGTCCTAATAACAGACCCTAGTCCCTATTAATCAATTAATAATAAAAAAATAATAAAAGGGGATACAGAAATTCTATATTATTATAACGCAGAAACCAGTTAAAAAAAAATTAATTAGAGCAAAAATTCTATATTCTGCAACAGTATAGAAAAAAATTACATATTGTGTTCGGCTGTCAAATTTGGGTGAGATTAAAGTCCAAAAAGTTTATAAAAAAGTTTGGAAGAAAATGCTATAAAATAAATTCCTATACAGGTTCGACCAAAAAACTTTTTTGACGAGCTCAATTATTACCAAAATCAAACTGTATTTATATGGTGTATTAAAATAAAGCAAGTCCTCGAGATTGGAACCTATCTCTACTTCGGTGAAAACTTAAAATATGTATTTTCTGGATTACAGTGGCTCTCAAAAGCTGGGCCATGTTACATGTTACATCATACTCGACATCATACAACAGTAAATTAATTTTTTTCGTGATACAAAAACGGAAGAAAAAGTTAATACCAATGTCATAATGGAGTAAAGTTTGGGAGAAAATATGTGAGACCGGAAACATACGGAGGGAAGTTTTTTTTTATTATAAAGCAAAATAACCATTGTCTACTTTTGACATTCAATCAAACACTAAATAGGCATGGAGGATGTTTTTTATAAATTAATTCGGATTTATCAGCTTCCCTAATCTAGAAAATAAGCTTTTTCAAATTCAAATACCAAATAATGTTTCTCTAGAATAGTTTACAGTTTGCAATAATGACTTAAATAATTTATTATAGTCCATTACTCCACTATCAAATCAATCGATAAATGCAACAAACATACAAATCATCTTTATATGCTTATTATTATAATTGACAACCGAGTTTACATAAACATAAAGTATGAAAAACCGAGGTAAAAAACCGAGAAAAAACTTTTAGAGTATTTTTTATAAGATTTTAAAGATGTTTTCACATGTTTTTTGCTAAAAGTCCCCAGTGGTTGAAATAAAAAAATAATCATAATTTTTGAAAACAATAAGCAAACAGTAAGACTTTTTCCCGTATTCCTAAAGAAATCTTTAAAAATTATTTCCTTCTCATTCTAAAATTCATATAAACTGTAGTTTTCAAGTATTAATCAAGTAGGTATCTGCACTCATTCTATAATGCATGGGAATACTTTTTAGGCGCCCATTAAAAAAGGTTCAACATCTAAAGAGTTGATCTAGGAATCTGAACTTTAGAATTTAGGCAACTTTAGGTGTTCTTTTGTTACAGTTAAGTTTGAAATAAGTAGGTAGTAGGTATAGCTTATGAGTTTATAAGCAAGTGAAAATCGCAATTTTCCAGCTTTAATAAAGCCATTTACAGCGAAAAGTGCTAAAGATTTCAGAAAACGGCTTACATGTCATGTCCCTATCTTAACTTTTTATGTTGTATGCTATTATTCTATAGTTGAATGTTTATACATTGTGGTGAAAATTATCAGATTTTTCATCACCCTGTATAAACATTTCAACTTCACAGAAGGATCAGAAAAAAAGATGAAATAGGGACATGTAAGCCTTTTTCTGATATCTTGAGCAGTTGCCATTATAAATGGCTTTAAAGCTGTAAAATTGTGATTTTCGCTTGTTTATTTTATAACTAATAAATTTTTTATTTCAATCTCCAACTGTAGAAAACAGTCTTAATTGATTTTTTTAAACAAATTGAAAATACAATATACATATGTATATGGGGTATCCCATTAAAAAAATGGCGTTTCCCTTGGCCATTTTTAAAGGAAATTGATATTACCGTTATTGTTTATGTCCTAAATTCAGATCAACTAAATGTTGAAGTGTTTCTAATTGGCGCCTAATTAAAAGAATCACCCTGTATAACGGTAATTTTCTTTTTACCGTCTTTTTATTATACAATATTTAATTATTGTTTTGGAGCTGTCAACGAGCCGTTAGGTACTTACAGCTCTATGCTCTATTATTTTTTTTTTTCAATACATATTTGCCAATTTTAATTATACGTAAATGGGCATTAGAAAAGCAAACTGTTAAATATTCAATGTCCCCTATTAAAAAAAATATGTATTATTAAAATTCTACAAAATCTTAATTTGCAAAATTCTGACACAAAATGACACGCAGGTTCTAAAACATTTGTTTACTTTAAATATCATCATGTCATCAGTATAAATATTGTTGAAAGAAGTTTTATCAGTGATATTATAAGTAAAAAGTATCTAAAAAAAATGTAAAAAATTAACTTATTATCTTCAAAATTATATGGGCCTCAAGTTAACAGTATTATACAGCTCATCGATTATTTATTGGCGGAGAATTCTTGAACTTATAAAACTTTTTATGAAGAATTACTATTGTTCTATTAAGGTGTTACGATAGTAATAGCCTGTTTTTTGTGTCATTGCATTTCACTTATTTAATCCAGGGGCGTAGGAGCATTTTCTTTAGGTATTATTAATAAAAGAAAATAGGACCAAGTATTATTATTTTTAAATGGTCTTTAGGGAGGTATTTAGGTTATACTTAGGTTCGGCAGACAGTTCGAGACAAAAAAGTTTTGTTATTTCTCTGTCGAAATACAAGTTTTGGACTTGAAACAGTGACGTAACCTATTTTCTCTTATTTCTCTTAAAAATCTTAAATAAAATGCCCCTTCGAGGCGCCCCTTCATTAAGCAGGTGAAATGTAATGAAAAAAAAAAACAGTTCATAGTATTTACACTAGCATCCCACCAGACCTGTCAATTGTCAATGAAATTGAATAATTGATCTTTTGATATATTGATAATTATTAGCTATAATAGTGAACTGAAGAAAAATAACGAAAACGAAACGTCTAGGCTCAGTCTCCTTGATGTAGGTGTATAGTAAACTCGAGAGTAAACTCTTATTAATCAAAGAATCTGTCTTGAAAATTTTCCGAAAAATTCAAAAATCACCCTCTCTAAGGTACATATATTGTTTTCAATTATTTCTTTACTAGAACGAAAATGGAATAGAAAAAAACTGTATTCTAAAAATTAAAATTATCCTAAATTTGTGGGTGTTGATATTTTTAGACCACCAAAACCGGTAATAGTTCCGATAAGATATGAAACTGGAATCTCAATGAAGTATTACCTCGAGTATTACTTTCATTCACAAATTTTGATCTCATTTTTTATTTTGCAAGTGACTGTGTCGATCAAATTAAATAAATTTAGAGATTATTTATAACTCAAGTTTTGTTAAAGCCGTTTTACGTTACGTAGGTATAAATATTAGTCTCAATTTTAATTATTTTCAACTTCAACATGACATACTTTGTTCTTATCATAATTATTCTCGTAATTATTATAACAAGCACAATGATTGTTATTGTTTTATATGACCTACATTAAGCTTGATTTAAGATGGGATCAAAGGATGTTTCGATACTAAAATTTTTTAATTTTTATCAAAAGATACCAAAAAGAAGGATCCATTCAGTGAAGTATTATGCGCCACATGCCAAGACCTAAATTTTTAAATCTGCAACTACCCTTGGATCTCTACTTTGGATCTGTTATTACGAAAGATACGAAAACACGCAAGTAGGTCACAAACTTGACCTAAAAACCTATTATTACCGTTCTCCCACTCCTTAACATTCCAATCGACGTTTGAAAAATATCCAGTAAGAAGCTTGCAGTTCTTCTGTTTTTCATGATTTTTTTGTAATACCTAACTTAAATAACTAGGTACAAGAGAAAATTTTTATAAAAGACTCACCTTCAAGCTTCATTCCAACTTCCAGGCATTTCTGAAATCGGCAGAAAGGACACCTTTTTCTCTGTGTTTTATCAATGTGACAACTCCTCTCTGCCACACACGTATACACTTTCTTATTCTGGACGGTCCTTTTGAAGAACCCCTTACAGGACTCGCAGGTGAGCAGGCCGTAATGATAGCCCGAGACTTTGTCCCCGCAGACCGGACAGAGCTCCTCGATCCCATACTTGGTATCGGGGATGTCGGGGGTCAGGGACGTCGTAGGCCCGGATATCTGATAGGCGGCTCCCATGTCCACTCCGGAGATCGCGTTGGATCCTGAGGAGAAAAGATAGGAGTCTAAGTGGCTCATGGTGGGCGACATCATCATGGGCGCCTGCTGCTGATGATGCTGCATGCCCATGCTTTGCTGGCAGCTGCTATAAGGGCTGGTTATGGAAGTAATGGAACCGTACTGTGGTGGCATCGGACTAGAGACCCGATTCCCGGCCGGAGTTGTAATCGGGGGCGAATGGTACTGAGGTGGCATCGGACTAGACACCTGATGATTACCTGTAGCGGTACCTCCGGCCGAGGAGTCTCCAGAATTACCCGCGTTAAATGGGGACATATTTAATGATAGCAACGTCGAATGGTTCTCCATTTCTAGTAACATTTCACTACACGCGTTAAGATCGAGTCACGAGTTTAGAAAATTATTGTTATTGTCAACCCTTTGTATTAACAACAATTAGTCTTCTTTGAAACGTTATTGGTTTTAATGAACACTGCAATCCTTTTGTCATGATGTGTTCCTACGTAAACGCAACACTTTTACTCCTACCGGCATGTCATTAAAAATAAATAATTAAGAGCGACCACAATCACTTAATCCATAGGGAAGTTTGAGTAATCCAAGAGAACAAGGCACAGGAAGGACCACACCACACAATCCATTTAAAGATAAATATTGTCATCACACGCGCACGGCTACCACCGACAAATAGATAGCGGATGCTGTGCCCTTACGAGAAGTACCTTCCTTCGCAAGCGATGACAAAACTCGTCACGAAGGCGAGATGGAACAAACTAAGAACTCTTGACGATGACGAACACGGACTGACCACCAGCACCAGCAACCACACGTAGAGGAGGCGGCGCAGCGTGAAGAGACGAGTGCGAGCCCTGACGGAGACAACGCGTGTCAGTCAGACGGGGGTACGTCGGTAAATGATTAGAGGGCCCGTGTAATAAGTGAAAGTAGTCGGGAGTGCTGACCTACTTTCCCACGAGCGGGCCCGTAGAGTGTCGGTGGTGTGGAGTCATGGCAGTGGCCTGGCCGCACTCGCTTGCAACACCGTACGGCATGCACGGCACACTGCGACGCGAGTGGGGACCAGCGGAGCGGCCGGAGGGTGGGGAGGCCTGGCCTACTGACCCACTTTGTCGGGGCGCATCATGTGCGTCGCGCCCGTCAAGGGCTGCGCTAGTGCTTGGGAACACTGGATCGGCGGGCCCTTACCTGCCGCACGCACAGAAACTTGACGCGGAGCCGAAGATGGAATTGTGATGTTGCCGGATTTTAGTAAAAAACTTGACCGGACAGCAAGATGGGTTATTTTAATTTTAAAAATTCACGAACAAATATGATAAAATAGGTAGGTAGGTAGATGTTATAACTAGAAACTGGATTAGTATATAAAAGTGATTTTTTCAGCTTTCCAGAGTTTACAGAGACATGAAAAGTTCAAAAAGTTACAGAACGTGTAAGTAATAATTTTGATATAATAAGATGGCCTGTCAACACTGCATGATATCTTTGTTTGATCACATATTTAGACAACGATCGAATTGGAAAACAGCACAAGTTCTCCAGTCCTCTTTCCTCCATCCGTATGTACGAGAGGCGGAACAGGTCAGGAAAAATGGAAAATCGTTCAAAAAAATTTACGCAGAGAATGATCGAGCGGATACACATACCTACGTAATTTTCAAAGAATTCTGTACCATGTCATCCCTTAGAAGCGAGACCGTTTCAAGACAATTGTCCTAATTTTGAAGATGAAAGATGATGACACCAATAAGTAAATTAACTTTACCAAATACATTTACATAAAAAAATACACCGTCGATAAAATTATTAGTAAATCACGACTTTCATGATGAGAATAACAAACTATAAAATATAAATAATTGTATGTTTTCTACCTTCCGTATATATTCCAATTACTTCCGAGGGCACTTCTTAAAAAAAAAACGGCCAAAGAAATCTGCCTGTCAACTTCAACTTAATGGCTCTTATAATATCCACTGTTTTATACCATGTGAGTTTATTGGTCTTCTTAACAATAGTATAGTAGGGTAGGCGGTGAAATTGTGAAGTTTCTCATTTAATCAATTTTTGACTTACGTATTTTGAAAAATGTGTATTTGGTTGACCCCCTTTTAAGAGCCGTATCTTGGAAAGGGTGCCATTTTGGATAAAGATAATTTCAGTTAAATCGTCATATTCTTAACTCAATAATAATCGGTGTAGATAGCATCGTTTCGGCTTTCGGAGTCAGTAAATTATACGACTTTTTAGAATTGCTTTAGTGTTTTCTGAAAAAAACATTAGACAAAAATAGCATGCCTAACCGTATTATTGGCTTACATGATTTTTGAGACCTCCGATTTATTACCTGGATTGGTAAATCGCATCCCTACATCCCTTGAAAAATAGTACGGAAGTGTCACATAAAACCTGTTCTACCTGTTAATCCCAAAAGGTTAAAACCGAAATGTGAGCTTTCTGGAAGATTGTGTTTACCCAACAGATTATTATGAGCTCTGTAATACTGGATAACGTTGCCAAGTTGTTACATTTTTTTGATTTTTCAGTTCAGAAAACTTAACTGTATAATGACAATTTCAATTACATAAGGGTAGTTTTGAATAGCTGACCCCAAAATTAGAAAACTTTGATAATGCTGTTTATAAATAAAATTTTTAATCCAATCAAACTAATTTTTATTAGTTGTTCAAAATACTTAAAAGATCAAAAAATTGGGTTTCTTAGGGCGGATAGGGGCAATTCCAATAATTACCTCCAGCTATGAGCAACCAATCTTTGGAATTTTGATACAGGAATGATGAATTGATTTCTGTTTAACTTTTTGAACATTTTTATGGGTAGAGTTTTCAGGAATATGGCCAATTTACCTTAAAGATTTCTATCTAAGGTGAGGTTTTTGATAGTCCGCCCCTCCTTTAAATTCCGAGTCGAATGATTTATAGAACCCTGAGTGAAAACAAAATTAAATATATAGCATGAATTTGACTACTTTTTGATGTAAAAAATGACGTTGCAGTCCCTGTCAACTTTTAAATAGTTTTAAATGACATTGGGGGGTAATGTAAGACCTCATTGTGTAGGTATTTTAATTATCAACGCTGAAATCATGCTAATTAGCTTTCAATTTTGACAGTCTGTTCGTCAGCGATAGCGATGGCGTTTATATTCCCCCACTCCCTTAAAATTCAGCGTCGAATGGGATAGAACTTTGGTGCAAAAGCTAAATTCAATGACGTGAATAACCTTACTATTTTTTTACATAAAACTGATAAAAACGGCTAAAAATACATGAAAACGACTTACATGCCCCTATCTTAACTTTCATGCAGTAGGTACTTATGTCATATTATGTTTATACAGGGTGATGAAAAATCTGATATTTTCACCACCCTGTATAAAGATTTTAATTACTCAATAGGATACCGGATATATATCAAGGTAAGCTGCCTTCAAAATGGATTATTGTCATTTTGTTTGTAACTCAAAAAGTACTAAAATTGAAACTCCAACTGCGAAGACAATTATTCTTATCGAATTTTTTCACGCAATATGAAAATGCAAATAATATACAGGATGTCCCAGTTGAAAAATTAGACAATGTCGTCCCTTCTAAGCCAAAGAAAAATTTACGCCACTGACCCTTTTAGATTTTGATATTTTTTCAGATTAAATGACTTCAACATGTTAAGGAGGTGAAAAAATACCAAAGCTTATAGAAAACTTTTTACTCAGACGAAAATTGACTACCTAAAAAAAATTTTGCGGCGAAAAAACTGGGACACCCTGTAAAAAAATAAATATTGTATGGCTGTGGTAAAGCCCAAGTGTGAGAAGTTTTCAAGTAGCCTCAAGAGCCTCTGACGTAACCTAACGACTGCTCTGAAGCAACCAGGACCCCCTTTTTAACGTACCTCACGGAGCACGACAGGTTACGAAATTTTTTAACACTATAATTGGTCTGGTCACCCATCCAAGTAGGGACCAAACCAAGCCATGCTGCACTTGGAGATCCTTTGACCGAAACTCTAATACATAGTTTGGCTATTGTGACCGATGTATGTAAGTACGTCAATAGAAACAGTTTTCAAATTTGTTAAAAAATCTTCATCAAACTGATGTAGCGTTCAGTTTCCCCTTCATATACCGATAAACTAAAAAAAAAACATTTCTAAAAGGCATTGGCAACTTATTTTGCCCTTTTTATGATTAAATGAACCAAAAATATATATTATTGTATGCAGGTAGGTTTTTATCCGAGTTTGGCGGGATGTTGAATAAGCAAAGGTTCTTGGAGTCAGAATTCTGAGTCACAACTGACGCGGCTACTCATAGCAACGGATATTTAGACTGTACACTGAGTGATTGCTGATAAAAATAAAAACATTTAGCCTATTCACTCTGCGGTGCAAAATTACAAAATTTTAACACATATAAAAAAAATACAGGGCACGCCAGGCTTGACGTCATAAACTATGTTATGCAGGTCAGTTATTCATACTTAGAGATCGGAAACACATATCGAAGTGCCGTTTTCACCATTGCCATGAAAAAGCTGAGGAGAAAAATTGTTTTTAAAATTGCCAATGCGTTTGGATCTTTAAAATATTTTTCTCAAAAATGTGTATTCTGTGATTTTACAGATATCGCACGACTGAGTCCTCCACATGGTATGTTAATTTTGTTAAACTTCGAGTTTTTATACAATTGAGCATCTTTTTCATATAAATAATCAAAGGTAAATATTTCTGTTAGATGCAGTGTCTCCTCGGATAGGTGAAAGGACTCTTATGAAAGATAAAAAATTCTCGATCTGAATTATAATTTTTTGGTTAAAATCAAGGTATGGCTGGGAAATTAAAAAAAAAAAAAAATTTATACGGAATGTTGCTAGTAATCAACTTCTCAATTCTCAAAATACAAAATCTCAAAGTAATGGGCCAATTATAATTATTTAAATATTTTATTAATTTTTACATAAATAAAATTTTTGGATTTGTGAAATAACATTAAAAAAATTAAAAATCATAGTTGGCCGATTTTACCTATATGTACTTGAATTTTTAAAACCAAAATTATGTTAGAATTTAGTCTTTCATCAACCCCAAAAAATAAAAATTCAAATCCTTAATTTTTTTATCTTTTATAAGAGTCGTTTCACTTATCCGGGGATACACTAACAGGGAAGAAAAGGGATACACGGGAAGAAAAATGCTACCAGGGGTTGATTAACAATTTTGAAATTGTTAAGACATCAAAGTAATAACATCAAGCGTAAACTCAAAGGAAACCACGAATTAAGTAAGATAGGTAGGTATTGTTCCACTCAAGTAACCCGTCTTGAATAATAATTTCCCAACCTCTTTAGATATAATATAATTATACATATTATACAAAAGAGGTCTCTCTGCTTAAGAGAGAAAAACAATAGGTTATTGAGTTGACGAAAATAATTGTAACATAATAATCGTTTTATAGTTAATTTTAGACGCAATACATTGAAAAATAATGTATCATTCGTCCAGTGTGTCAAGGGCAGCCATACGCAGCTCCACGCGGCTGGTAGCAATAATAATTATTGTGATTAGTGACCTACTTTTATGTTTTTTAGGGTCGAGTCGTACACAGCGTGGACAAAAATAATGGGAAATAATTGCTTTTTCATTTAGGCAAATTTACCAGGTACGTTGTTTACATACTACTTTACTTCAATAATAATAATAATAATAAATACATGTTGCATGATTACCAAGAGCCCCAAGGAGTCAATGGATAAAAATTCAAATACCTATGATGAAGGTAGGTATGGAAAAAATTAAAAATAGTACCTATGCCTCTTAAAATTAGTTTTACTAAGCGAAAGGAAACGTACCTATTTAACTCACATTTTTATTTAATTTACTTATCTTGCTTTTATTGAGCCCATAAAATATGAATTCCTGGAACACAACTTTCCTTTGCTTGGACCGAACTCACTTGAACAAATTGACAATAGCGACAATAAACGAAATGAGGGCAGCAGACCCATAATATTATTGTGCTGACACGTTTCACGTCAATAAAAGTCTACCTGGATTTTGTGTACTTGCAAGATTCTTCATTTCTTGGACTTAGGGTCAATCCCTTGATGAATAACAGAATGGATTTTACAGTACCGGACGTTTTATTGCAGCAATCAAGTCCATACAACACAATTGGGAGACTGGAGTTAAGAAAACGAAAAGTGCCGGTTTATATTGTTATTGCTTGCCGGTTTATAACAGGAACAGGTATAATACAATAGGTTATACTAAATTTTCAAATTTGTATCGGTAACTTTATAATAGATCCACCAACAAGACATCAATCTGGAATATGGTTACAGAAAAATATTTTTCAGTAGATAGAAGTTTTAAAAATATTATGTCAACTACTGTTCCTGTGAATTTCTCTAATAACTTACTTTCTGCTTTTTTGGAATATTTGGAACTGACAACGTTTTCCTGGCTTCTCTCAGGTGACTGACTAGGTATGCAGAGTTATGCAAAATTTAATTTTTACCAGTACTGGGAATTCGAAAACTGTTAGAGATACAGATTCAGTTAAATGGGGAAAAGTTGCGGCTTTTTAGGAGACACTTCCATGCATCTTTCAGATTTCAAAATTTTTCCAGAGGTCACTTTAAGCACAAAGATATCTGGAATTTTTTTTTTTTAATTTTACTCTTGCGTGCATGTTAATACGAGTAACTCGTTCTGTATAATAGCTACAATTCTAAAGTTTTGAATTTAGTTGATAATATGTTATACTGCCTATGTCAAAAAAATCAAGGCTATCTAGATTTTGAATGGCGATAGTAAAATTTTATTTTTCTAAATATGGACGCCATGTTGGAATTTTACATTGTTCAATAGAGAAAAAAAAATGCAATGGATTGAGATATTACACCTTTAGTACATTTTGGAGAAGCAATTTTTTTAATTTTAAATAAGAACGTCACAAATGGAGGGGATCACTTTGAGCATTTACCACGTTTTTTTTCTTTAGGTGCAGTAAAACAATTAACTTGTTTCAAGGGAAGTTATTTCGATTTTGTCAATTTTTTACTTTTTTTGGTTTCCCTAAAAAGGATACATTAATTAATTGGATATTTTCTATTGAACGATGTAAAATTCCATTATGGCGTCCAAAAGAAAAAGAAAAATTGACTATTGCCATGCAAAATCCTGATTGCCTTTTTTTTTGACATAGTGGTGAGTATTTCAACTTATCAGCAATGAGTTAAATTAAAAATTTTAGAACTGTAGGATGTACAGGATGTTCCTAAATACCAGGTACATATGAAAGGAGGTATGTAATTCGTTGGCTTATTTTATGCCTAAAAGTTCACATAAACATAGGTCCGCCGCAACCGCTTCATTAGCGATCTACAGGGTGTTGAATTTGAAGATTTTTTCTTTTTCTTCTTTATAGCTCCTTGAGGTTAGTCAAACTATAGTCGAACAGTTAGTTACCTTTTTTTTTGAGAACTGTTAGCTTTAATTTTTAACAGACAGTAGTGCCGACGAAACTGTCAATAATGTATACGATAAAATTATAAAAAAAACAGTGTCTGTTTTACCATTTTTAATTTGAATTTTGTCTCACTAGAGAAAATTGTTCCTTTTTTTTCTTGATAACGGTTACAGAGTTACAGATGTAAAAAAAACTAACCAAAAAGTTTCATAATAAATATGAAAACTAGTATTATATTATATTATAATATTAGAATCTATACCAGCGGCGCATTGCAAAAGAGTTCAGGGGGAGAAATGGGGGCGAAATGGGAGAAATTCAGGGGAAAAATCTCTCTGTATATGTTGTCACAAACATTTTTCATGCCCATGTCATGCCCAATGATGCCCTAAAGCGTAACCTATATTCCAAATTTGAGCTAAATATCTCAAAAACTATGCGAGCTTTACGGAAAAAACTAATTATTTTAACTTTTTCCAATTATCTAGCGACTTATAAAAAAAACTGAAAGCTGAAAGACGCATGGAAAAGTGTAGCGACATAAAAAACTGAAAGCTGAAAGACGCATGGAAAAGTGTCTTCTATAAAGGGCAACTATTTCTCCATTTAACTGAGTCTGTCTTTCAAACCGTGAAAATTCAAATCACATGGAGTGACTATGTATACCGGGTGATTAAAAATCCGCTAATTTCTGTTTTTTTTTTCCTGTTTGCCATTATTGCTAACTTCGTATTGTTGGAGCTACGGAGTCGGCTAAAAATTTTGCTGCTCATTCCAGTAGTGAAAACAGATAAACAATTGAATTGAAAGTCCACGTCCTGAGTTAAAAACAAATGAAAATTGCCATTGTTATTACACTGCCAGACTGCCTTGAAGTTCCGATTTTGGAATTTTCGGTTTTGGAATGGAAATTCCGATTTTCATTTGCCTTTAAAGGCAAACCGTATAGCCATTTTAATTAGATTTTCTCCAAACAATATTGAAAGTAAATGGAATAATATGAAAGTTTCCAACTTTCAACTGATTTTTTGGAAATATCTCATGATGATGATCTCAATTTATTGGTTTTCTATTTTCACGACTGTGAGCGCGACAAAAATTCTAATAACATTCTAATAATAACGAAGTTAATAATAATGGTTAATAGAGAAAACAGAAAATATTTACGCCCATGGAGACTTTTGATCACCATAAACAGTTGAATAAAATTTTTCAATCTCAGCAATTTTAACCGTGGACTGATTTCCATATGATGCGTGCGCGATCGTTTGCATACCCCTGTATAACTGCAGTAACCAAAATTTTAAACGCTCCTATTATAGAGAAATACTTCATTAACTGCATATACCTCTATATGCTATACTGATACTTTTTGCTAAAACGCGGAAAATTTATGAGACGTAATAACAGCGAATCTCGTCTCAGATCTGCATGGCAGCGTGAAATTCATGCACGCGATTAATAATCGCCAGAAACGTATTACCTACTTTGCTCCTTCCTGGAGATGTAATTGGGCTCGCGAGGGCCATAATAGCCGGGAACGGGCGCGGTGAGAAAGCATCGAATGCACGGGATGCATTATAACGTTCCGAGCTGGTCTATCTAGGTCAGGCCGGCATTCTGGAATTGGGTCACCTACATATAGCCAGGCTAACATCTCTCAGATCCTGCCTCCAAAACAAATAAAGCTCCAACGTGCTGCCAGCCAAGCGTCTTTTCAAATCACCAACACCAAAACATTGGCTCAGAGTTAGTATTGCGTGATACTAAAACGTATTAGACTACCTATACTTTAGGATGTTGTGTCAGTCTCATATAATTATGTCTTTTATGTCAAATCTATGACGTTCCATATACAGGGTTAGAACTATTTAAAGGGCCACTACAGGATATCCTAAAGTCCTAAACCATTGAAGATACGAGGTCGAATCCGTCAAAACATGCAAGATATCTGTGACCGTTCCTGAAATATCCTGAAAAAACTGAAAAATCGAGAAATCTTATTTTTGACATATCTTTCTTACCATTGGAAATTAATAAATAATTTTTCGTAGGCTTACATAAGCCGTTATGAGCTATTCATCTGACGTTTCAAAAATTTTCAAAGCCGACTAGATCCCAGAGTTTTCATAGTCAACTTTCGTTTTTCTTATGGCCGCCATATTGTTTTTTTATTTTGTACGTTATGAAAAAAATAATGGAAACCAAAAATTAATAAACTTCAAAAAATAAATGAAAAAAATTTTGTATTTTTTTTTTTTCTAAAAAAAAAAGAACTTTTTAGACCGAATATCATAGAGAAATTAAAAAACTATAATGCAAGCAGTATGACTTCATATTGACCTATTTCAGCGAACAATTTTCTGTTTTTCTTTGAAAAAAGAAGAATAAAAATTTTCCAAATTTTTTTTCTAAAATTTATTAATTTTTGGTTTACATTATTTTTTTATTATCGAACGACATAAAAAAATAATATGGCGGCCATAAGAAAAACGAAAGTTGACTACGAAAACTCTGGGATCTAGTCGGCTTTGAAAATTTTTGAAACGTCAGATGAATAGCTCATAACGGCTTATGTAAGCCTACGAAAAATTATTTATTAATTTCCAATGGCAAGAAAGATATGGCAAAAATAAGCTTTCTCGATTTTTCAGTTTTTTCAGGATATTTCAGGAACGGTCACATATATCTTGCATGTTTTGACGGATTCGAGATGGCCACAAAATAGCGCAACTTTTCTCTAATTTAACCGACCTCGTATCTTCAATGGTTTAGGATATCCCTGTAGTGGCCCTATAAATAGTTCTAACCTGTATATAAAAGATTTTAAGGTGAATGGTGAATTTCCTCGGTTGAAAATCAATATATTGATTCAAATAATATTTGAAACATACGGCGATTTCATTCACTGAGATATTTATAGAAGAACTTTTATGGAAGGTTATAGATTACCTATATTGAATGTTTCAGCGGTGGTCTGTTTTGCATAGATATTGGGTGAACCACAATAAGCGACTCTTTTACGCCATTCCCAAACCAAGGTTGAACCTACTCTAATCTTCCCGACCTTTTCGTAAAGGCCAGAAGGTCTTTCCACGAGAGAAGTCCCATATCTTCCTCTTGTAGTGCCTGGGGCCAAAAGTGTTTAGCCTGAGGCCACTGCGTACCTCGCATACGCCCATGTAGTGATAGGAGTCCTCGTCGTCTGTTCCACATTTGGAACAGATCGGGTATCCCCTCATCCCCATCAGAGTGCGTTGTGACCGGGTAACACCACGACAAGAGTCTGAGCCCCTTTCGATTCAGCCTGTTTGGCACAGATACTGACTGCAGTGAAAAGTTATTAAATTTTCTCATTCTAGGAAATTCATTTTTGTCCATCGTTGTACGTTCGTGTTATTCTAAGACGGTCACATCACAAGCATTGTGACCAATGTGACCATCCTAACATCCAAATAAGTGAAAAAGAGAAATAGAGCAACAAAAAACTCCATTAAATAGTTGACGAAAAACTAAAAACCAGACTTATGGTCAAGAAGAGACGAAATAGTTTAACGTCAGTATGATACTTTTGCCCGTATTCACAAACGATAATTTCCTAAATAATTACGTAATTAATTAAATGAGTGAGATGGAGATATGCAGTTTTTTTTGCAATAGAATGAGATGGGGATAATTGATTACGTAATTATTTAGGAAATTATCGTTTGTGAATACGGGCATTTATCTCTAATTTCGCTTCACTTACACAGACTATTATTTTTTTTTTTTCAATATCCATGTATTCTGCCACAATCTTCTTTCCTATCCTTCACTACTACTGTCATTTATTCTGTAGTATTCCAATCTAAACTGACTACTGGCCCCTGCCACAGCACTCTTATATACACGCCGGACGTGGATCGCGACAGTTCTAGAATATTCACTGGTTGCTCCAGACGCAGAATGTTCTGTCACGTCACAGCCATGCGCTTTCCAACATACACGGAAATATTCTGCCATTCTGTATTAGAAATGGCATTCCTGTCATGAAAGCGAGAATTTTCGTGAATCGACTAACTATTAATTATAAGAGAATGTAAATAACATGAAACCAGAATAATTCCTAAGTGTCTTTCGTTACAATATACTGAGTATCCCAGAGAAAAGGAGCAAACTTTGACGGTAGAATAGTGAATTTGGATATAAATGCGAATAAAACTTTTGGAAAAATTAACAGATTTGACGAGGGTGTTCTTCTTCTCTAGATCCCCCGATCACGTTTCCTAGTATCCTAGTGCTATGAACTCAATTTGAGAGGAGATGCCTTCGCCAGAGAGTAATTTTTACGTGTAAATATTTCGCCTATTAAACTGCGCATATCTCCAAAAGTGTGAAGAATTTATACAAAAAACCTTAGGTAAGCACTTTTTATAACAGGAATGTCTAGATTTTTAAAAAAATGTCAAAAACAAAATTTATCCAGGCGTCAAAATCGAGGGGTAAACAAGCTTTCGAACAAGTGTTCAGTTGAAGTACGAGCATTAGGTTAATCTGCTTGAGGTATAGCGACATAAAATGAAATAAGAAAATTGTCTTAGAAGGTTTTACTTCTGCCTCTTTTCTGCTTGTTAAAATCTTGATTGGCTAACATCACAGTACTTTTATAAGTATAAATAAGTAGTTTTTTTCGCACTTGTTGAGAAATAAATCGGCTTCCTGTCGAGCTTTCATTGGATAACTGTCAATAACTTGATTCGATCTATGAAGAATCTAATTCAAAAGTAGGATGAAGAGTTAAAATTAACTTTTATGTGGTGAATCAATTTTCTTCATTCACCCATGATGTAAAATTTAAATTCAGAACAGTTATTTCTTAAATGAGAATTCTAATAACGAAAAAGACGTTCTGGGCAAAAGATCAATTAATTATATATTTTATAAAAAGTCAGTAGATCTGTGTTAAAAATAATTTCTCATGTCTCAATTATTACAAGTTAAAAATAAACATCACCAATTGCTCAATTACTGACCATGTTGAAACGTGGAATTTTGAAATACGTAGTAAATTAAAACAGCGGTTTCGTACAGACGAGTAAAAAATACAACAAAATGAAGTAAACTTAAATAAATAATCCCATGCTAGAACTGAATGGAGATTAAAAAGTTTGTACCGAGTTTTCCTCCCGTAAGTGGCTTAATTAGATTCTTGAATGACTTTTCATTCAACCAAGTGCGATTACCTATGTCTCGTCTTGAGTTGGAAGGAAAGGTTTACTTTAATGAAACTTGCATTAGTAATAAGACGCTATAGGTAGCTAGATACGTCTATAAAACTATACGATTACGAATTCTTTAGTACCTATAGAGACCCACTTTTGATTTCGATAATATTCGGGCCAGTACAAAAGAAATAACTCTTACCCAACCAGTTGAAATTTCGAAATATGTATAAATTAATTGATCATTCACGAATTGATTAATGTATGAATATTAAGTGTAATGTCTACTAAAGAAGTGTGTCTGAATACCTACACTAAAGATTAAAAAAATTCTTATATGGATCAAAAAATGGATCAGTTCTTAAAAGTAACATTACGAAAACAAAAGGTTTGGGAAAATATCCAACTTGATGAAAATTCTAATCCTATTTTGTACCCATATAGGTAATGTGGGTACGATTAAAATTATGCTTGCATTCTAACCCAAGTCAAGTTAGCCACGATTCGGCCACCCACACCTTCAGCCAAGGGGATGGACTTCGAATAATTTACAGCTAATTTTTTTTCGTTTGTTACGGTTTAAATGAAAAATACTTGGTTTGTTTTTGTTGACAATAAAAATAATATTATGATATTTCACCCAATAAAAATCATTGAAAGCTGAAAAAAAATCGTAATTATTAAAACGTCATGGCCAGCCACGCTTTCGGCCACGCACGACTTAATAAACTGAAAAAATCGTTTTTACTGAAAATTTGCTCAAAAAAGTCCCAAGCTTCAAAATAATGTCCAACCACGCTTTCGGCCAGTCGCCCACGAGCTTACGAAACTAAAAAATCGTTTTTGCGGCAGTTTTGTTTAAAAAAATACTGAGGTTTTATAATAATGTCCAGCCACGCTTTCGGCCACGAATTTTTGAAACTAAAAAAATCGTTTTTGCGGAAATTTTGCTCAAAAAAGTCCCAAACTTCAAAATAATGGCCAGCCACGCTTTCGGCCAGTCACCCACGAACTTATACGAAACTGAAAAAATCGTTTTTGCGTAAATTTTGTTAAAAAAATACTGAAATTTTATAATTTTATGGCCAGACACGCTTTCGACCACAGACTTGATAAATTGGAAAAAAAATCTAAAAATAAGGTATTGAAAAAGCTATGAATGTTATGATATTATTACCGACAAAAACAAACCAGATATTTTCCATTTGAGTCGTAAAAAAATATTTTTGCTGGAAATTATTCGAAGTCCCTCTCCCTGGCCGAAAGGGTGGCTGGCCGAAAGCGTGGCTGGCCGAAGCGTGGCTAACATGACTTGGGTTGCATTCTTTAATATGCTATTTGACGAAGCTTCACCGAAAAAAAATCGTGCTGGGAGGTAAAACGTCATAATCGATTGTCCAACGTAGGACTACGTTTTAGCATCAATTATTTTCGTCTTATCATCTTTAGTTTTTTATGATGTTTATTTTTTATTTTCGGGCCAACTTCACATGCAAGCTCGAAAAAAACCGCTGGTCGGGTGGTAAAACAGACCATGCGATTGCCCATCGTTAGACCATGTTTTACCAGCAAAGCATTTCATTTTACCACCTTTATAAAAAAGTAATGGAATAAATAATTTTTACCATAGCCGGCGATACCTATGCGGTACCACTGGTAACTCGGGCCAAATTAACGTGGGTGGTAAAACCAAAAAGATGACTATAACCACCCCTAGAATCACCACCCCTCCATAAATATCGGAAAGTTAGTTCCAGGTGATGGAAAACATTTTACCGCTTTGTACCAACCCGAGAAAAGGTTTTACTACCCCCAGTATCATCGTCCCAGGTCGTTATCAGCTTTTTGGAATTCGGTCCAACTTCACAAGTTCGTATTCACAAACTTGTGGTAAAACTTCTCTCGGGTTGGTACAAAATGGTAAAACGTTTTCAGTCACCTGGAAAAAAACTTCCAGAGTGTAGGTACTCACTTGTGAAGCTGGCCCGAATTTCAAAAGGCACATAACGGCCCGGGGCGGTGATTCTGGGGGTGGAAAATCAAAACTTAGGGGTGATAAAAGTGATCAAACTTTTTCTTGGGTTGCTCCAAAGTGGTAAAACGTTATCCATCACCTGGTACTAACTTTCCGATAATGAAGCACTTGTGAAGTTGACACGAATTTCATAAAAGACATAAAGGCCGAGGGCGGTAAATCAAAAGTAAGGGGTGGTAAAGCCTTTTCTCGGGTTGGTGAAAAGTGGTAAAACGTTTTCCATCACCTGGACCTAACTTTAAAATATTTACGCACTTGTGAAGTTGGCCCAAACACGGGGGCGGTGATTCTGGCGGTGGAAAATCAAAACTAAGACGTGACAAAACCTTTTCCCCGGATGGTACAAAATGGTAAAATGCTTTCAGTCTTCTGAAAAAAATCCTTCCAGTGTTTACGCACTTGTGAAGTTGGCCCAAATAAAAAATTCATAATATACAGGCTCGTATGCAGGTGATAGTCAAACTATTTAAAAAACATGCAAAGAAGTTTCTTTCTGAAGAAGTGAATATTTTAGGGAATTAACCTTCAATTAATAAAAGAAACATTTAAAAAATATACTGGTTCAAATCTAAGGCAAAGTCAACTTCAGTTCTAGATCGTGAGGATTTCACTGGGGAACACGGTTTCAATTGTCAATAAAACAGGGGTCGGACAAAAATAGACCTAAAACGTAAATCACTGACAGGAAAAACTCCTTAGAATTCGTCAAAGGATCTTCTAAGAATAGGGTTTGTCAAAAAAAAAGAACCCGCAAACGGGATTTTCAGTAGGAACGAACACAATTCAACAGCTCAGGAAAAGTAAATTCAAGAATACCGAAGTGATCTCACTCATTGGAGGTGACGTGTAATCCCAGAAAAATCTTGGCCAAATCTTGGATATTTACACCTAATCTACCCAAAGACAAAACCGTGGTTAAATGGCATCCTAAAAAAAATTTTTAGCAAGAGCAAGTTTCAACCAAAGCTCATAGTACCTACCTACCTACCTATCATTCATGACATGAATAAGACATTTTTGATATAAAAATGTTCCTTAACAGTGGACCTACAACAACAACGCTCTAGTTTAGTGTAAAGTTGTTTAGAAATAATTTTTCAAACATTCCCTTTTAGTACTTACCGCGTTTCCATATTAGGTAGGAGTGTAATGGTTACTTGCTTGCAACACAAGTTGTTTTTGATCTAAATACTCTAGCTGATAAAATGTGATCAAAAATCTGATGGGAGTGGATTAATTAATCTAATAATCTAGTAAACAAACGAGCCGTAACATTGGCATCTTGTATCTAATAAAATCACATAAATATTACATTTAACTCGATTACTTACAAGTATGTACATATGTAATACAAACTTAAAATTATTAGTTAACCATGAACGGTAATTAGTACCGACAAGTCCTCTACGAAAGTATAATAAACCTTTCTGAATTCAAAATTTTATACTGAACATTAACATTATTAACAAAAAAAAAACCTGACAATAAAATATGTTGATATGTGTATTATTTTATGGACAAATTTAATGTTTAAATATTTTATGTCGTCATAGGACTTTTCTTAAGTGGCGGGCATATCGATTTTATTTTTTCTCAAGCCACTGTTTTGAAATAAATATAGTCAGTCATATTTCTAGTGACCTGACCTGAGTTCATTTAGGAGGGTAGGAGGGTGTCCCCGGTAACTGCGTGTCCAAACATTCATGCAAGACAATTTTTTGGGTAAAAGAACACGACTTTCCTCCTTCATAAACACGTGACTAAAACTCCTTCATTACCGAGACACAAGCTCAACCGGGGGTTGACGCTGGAAAGAAAAATGCAATTTTTCGTCGATGTGGTAAATTTTTTCACCTATTTACCAGTTTAAAATCTACATTATCGCTGCCACTGTTTTTATTACTACTCTGATTGCCAGCTCACATTGAGATTAGGGAACACGTATCCCTGATAAAACTACATGATCGAATGGAGCTGTATGAGCTGCAACACCCTGCATTTCGTAAACGAAGGAGTTTTGATCACGTGTTTATCTTACATGTAAGTAGGACCACAATCATCGGGGACACCTGAGTTAAACCTGGTGCAAAAATATTCCACAAGGTGAACCTCTTTTGAGAATTTTGTTACTTTTGATCTGGATTATATACGAACTTTGATTCTAATGCCCGTATTCACAAACGATAATTTCCTAAATAATTACGTAATCAATTATACCTATCTCACTCTATTGCAAAAAACTGTATATCTCCATCTCACTCATTTAATTAATTACGTAATTATTTAGGAAATTATCGTTTGTGAATACGGGCATAAGACTCGTACAAGTTTTATGAGTGAAATCATAGCTCAAAATTTGAGACAAAAATATTGCAGAATATTTCAAAACATATTTTAGCATCGACGGTCATTGCAATGTTTTTTTTTCAAATGAATGATACCAAGCAAAGCACCCTATAAGGAAGGCAATTAATTATTATTGTCATTCAATTTTTTAAACGACACATGTACAATAATGATATCTGTATCTGCTTTCCGCTATAGGAGCTACGGAATATCTTATTACGCAACCGATTACAACACTATTATGGTCGTCTGACACCATTCCCAGATCCTCCGACACACACCACTGACATGACAAGTGCATACAGAAATTACTCACAGATGTGACTTATCATTAGCATGAATTTGTTGAATTAAACATATTCAAACATATCCAATAATTAATAGTGATAGAGAAACGAAAACGCTAATGAGCAAACTTCTCCACTGTAAACAGGAATATAGTCAAGTAAGAGGTAACTTTTTTCAACATTTTGCTTTTACCTTGGAGGTAAATTAAAATTATCTAACACTAAAAAACCTGGAAGGTGATATGAACGGTAGCGGCAGAGATACCGAGAGTTAATCAGTTGGGTTTGTTGTTCTAAGGTCAAGTCAATTTAGTGTATCGACTGATGTAAAAAAGGTAAATTAACAGTACCTACTACTTAATGATTAATTACACTTTTCTGATGAGAAGTCTTCAGGGATGCACAGAAAAAAAGTCACATATTATGATGTTTGTTTTGAGAAATGAATGAAATTTTCAGAATGAATTCAGGTATCCTTCTGAACCAATAAATTAACACCCAATCCAAACAAAAATAAGAGATTATATAGAAATAAGTAATTATAAATCTTGAAATGAAAGTCGTCAATACAAAATTACCGTCGTAGTTTCTTTCAATATGACTTGCTCTTGGCGGCGCGCTCTGCAAGGATCCTGGGACGCAGGCGCCGGTAGGGTCCTTTCATCGACAAAAGGAAATGGCTCAAGTTCAGTGGGTTAGGGTTTGTGTGTCAACGGGAGAAGGGGGTAAGCATGCCACGCTGGTGAACGCAATCACGAGCCCTTATATAATGGGAATAAATAAGATACAATCTACTCGTTTGCACCCTAATGGGATCTTTACGGCTTCGCTGATTTCTGTTTCCATTTGAATTTTCATTCAATCTGTAAGGAAACAGAAATTCCGTGAAAGCGACAAAAGTTTTGATAAGATAATGTTACTCTAGATGAAATGCACATCATATTCCGTCCAAATTTGTGGTTATAAAATAGATGGGTAAAACATTTTTCAAAGTTTATTGACCCTTTTTTTTTAATGCCTAAAATTTATAATATTATTTTTAATGTTAATATTATCCACGTTCAGAAACTTGAAAAAAGTTCAATTTTTTTACAGGAAAAATTTAAATAAGTATGTAATAAGTATGTAATAAGCTCGGTAATAAGTAACAGGTGACCGAGATTAGAAAATGCTATCCAAATAACATTTTTCTTCCTTAGGTGCTTCCATTCAGTAGAAGCTTGGATCTAAATGCATGAGAATAATGAATATGTGATAATTATAAAAAAAAGATATATAAATTTTACATATTCTGGCATTTTTATATACTCATTTACAGAAAAACGCTGAATTATCTTTTTTATTTGTAGATTTGCACAAAATGCACAAGTGCGCAAAATTCACTTAGAGAGAAGTAGGTCATTTTTTGAAATACAATTAAATCTTTTCAGGTTATAAGAAGAGGCGAAGATGCTTGCGAGAGACGTTCACAATGACGATGTTCTGCAGAGACCAGAGCATCAATTTCGAGTTGTTATCGAAGTGCAAAATTACTGGAAGGGATAAGCCCTTAGGTAGTCCGTGGTGTTTGCCCACCCCCACAGCTTTTTCAGAAGGACTAATTTGGGCCTTCAGAACCAACAGTTGAGGCAGAACAGTTTAGTTTCAACCAGATCCAAATTTCTAGGAGCTACCAGATGGGCTGACACCAATCGAATTAATGAATTAAAGAGGTCGCAAGGTTTGACTTGGACTATTAGAGGTCCTGTTGACAGTATATCTGACCGTAGTAGTTATCGTTGGCAAAACTGAGCTAAACGTTCTAGGCCATGTTTAACAGGCCATTTATCATGGGCTAGAAAAAGAGTTCATGTAACATGGACACCTATGGGACACCTATTGATCGTGAGTTATTCTAATAAAAATTGAAGAATATATCTCCCGACATACATGAACAAAATTGGAAAAGATTTCAAAAATTAAGAAATTTTAAGATTTCTGATTTCACTGAATAAATAACGGGCAAAACTGTTGAAGCTCTTCCCGAACATCAATAGCAAAGTTAAAAGGAACCATTTGCAAGGGGCTTTCTTTTTTGACATACAATTCTTGTCCCATTGAATTTTACGATTGATACTTGGTGAAATTTCGACAAAAAAATCTGGAACACTATTTAGGATAATTGTACCTATACATCCGCGGCTCCTAAGTTTCATCAATTTTTTCGGGACCGAGGAGCGAAATAGTGGTGCTGGGTGGGTAAGAAGCTAAAATCAGCCATTGCAAACTAATATTAAGGTCACAACTAAGGCCTCTTTGGCACTGCGGTCGAATTTCAATTTTTTTTTCACTTTCAGGGCAAGGAAAATCTTAGAAAATAACAGTATCACGACTTTTATTTTGAATTTTGCATTTATGTTGCATTTATAATCCGAAAATCATTGCATCAATCCCTGTGGACTGGACACGATATGTGAAAGCGGATATATCGCCCAGCCCGCCTCTGTAAGCCTGGAACACAGAATAGAATACTTGGCAATTATCGTGAAGTATGGTTGCATCCGGGATCGCGGCATCTAATCGGTGCCTCTTGTCAGGACCGCACTCCCTCCGCACTCTCAAAACCGTTTTTTTACGCCGTTTTGTGGCTTTCCGTTTCATTTGCAAAGCAAATGAATACCTTCCTGGTGTTACTATAGGTATGTTCTCCACCCCTATATAGGTGCCATAGTGAAACTGTAGGAGCCGCGGATGTATATAATGACCTTTAGTTTTTTAACGACCAATAAGATTTAAAAAATAGTATATTATGCAACGAGCTTATAATGAAGGCTATTAATACGCGAGTATGATGGTTAAGATACGAGCCGTAGGCGAGTGTCTTAACCATCATAAGAGCGTATTAATAGCCATTATCTGCGAGTTCCATACACTATTTTTTCTACGACCCTTGTTTATTTCATAGAAAAGATTAAAAAATGATATATTTTAACAATGACCCGTGTACAATTGCGGATCATTGAGGTTAAAATAGGTTGCTATTTGTTTACGCATATTACCAAATTTTGTCTTCGTCGCTAAGGTTATTCTGCTGAGACATGTTTTAGTATCAAGTTTAAAGGGCACTACTCACTACTGCGTAATTTTTATTATGCGAAGTTCGAATTCCGAATTTTACGCTTCGATTTTGAGATTAATTCATAATTTTAATAACATCGACAGCCATTAATTACGATATTGTTTTCCTGCGCAACGCGGGTCGCAGCGTTGCCGCTTTGAATACTATCACGGAGCGTATACGAATGATATAATACTTTATCTTCCCATCTTTTACACGATATACCTACTTATCAAATTAATTAAGGTAACATAAAATCTTGATAAATTTTCTTTGAATGTTACTTATGTTCTAAATTAAATAAACGTTCAGAATTTTTTTTCAGAAATACAGAACTTATATCACAAGGCAATTTTTGTCGTGAGTATGCCAACTCTGTGACTTCGGTTGGCTTGCCGACCCGATTGTGAGCGAAAAGGACCCGATTCGATTGCAAATGCTCCTCTGCCATTGGATAGCTTGACCAGTGCTTTAATGAAAATTTGTATCTTAATGAGACCCATTAAAGCACTGGTGATTCATATTTAATATGCATATTAAAGGTTGGGAGTAGAAAAAAAATAATAAAGCACTTCAAGGGAAGTTTATTTAAATTCGAAGATAAATTACTCCCTGGTTAGTATTCATCATGTATGGACTAATTTACTGCATTATGGACAAAAATTCGTCCTACCTACACCCCCCCTATCCCCGTTTGATCAAACCATATACCGAACAGAAACAAGACTACTTATGACGAAAGTTTCTCGTTATTTCAATATGACGTATAGGTACATGGAAAATATCAAAAACAAAATGGGCAAATTACCTTTATACATATTATATTCTAGGTATACCTTTATGTTTATTTATATGCAAAGTGGGATTTTTGTGCGTTCGTTTTTTAAATTTTACCATTGTTGTGTTGATATTTGCGGAAAAAACAAATACAATTTTACGTCATATTATTAGGTAGGTATGTACTAAATATGTATAATGAGATATTAAAAAAATAAGTATTTCAACAGGCGGCGAATTAAACGAAGCGGCACAACTACTTAATGTTTTATTTGGTGGGGAATTAATAGTGATAATACTAATAATTGTGAAACTAGCACAGACTGTTCGAACCGCCTGTGATGAGTAATTCCTAATTATAAAATAATCCTGTAATTAAACCGCCAATTAAATACATATATACCTACTTAACATTATTCGCAGAAGCTGGAAGCGCGGTATCGTAATGCTTGAAGCATAATCGATATTTTCAGTTTACTGAGAATTTATGGTAACAATTAATTTTTAGTCTCTTCGATTTGGACAAACCAGAACTTTGAAAATTCTCAATTTTCAGTAACGACTGCACCAAGTGGCGGCTTCGCTCAAGACGTTACCTTCCAAAAAACCAACATTCCAAAATCATATAAATATAAAGTCACCATTCTAGTCGGTCTTGCAAGCATTTGTGTCAAGGATTCAGTTTGTATATTTTGGTGAATGGTAATTACACAGATCAACTTCTAGTTGAATACATAATACATTTTGTACCCGTTGTTTACTTAAATAGTCACGGCAATTCCACGCTATTGTCGATTAACAAGCTCACGCAAGTGAAAGAGAATCTTTTTATTTTCTTTCATTTAAATACCTAAATATATCTATATAAAAAATTATAATACAAAAACTTTTCAACCTCATAGGTACATGAAGCAATCACACGTTGAAGAGTCATAAAGATTCTATTATAATATAAAATCGCAAGTTTTAGGCACCTATTATACTTTGAGCATTGATTCCCAGATTGAGTCTTTAGTTCGTTGCTAAGGTCACTGAGCTTACATGGCATAATTATTGTTGGCATTTTTGTCCTTCGGGGTTTATTTAAATCTGCTTTAATTGAAATCACTACCTAACATATTATTTATTACCTAAGTATTATATTTATTTATTAAATAAAACTTCATTGAATAATCGTCAATGAAAAGAAGTTGGATGAATTACACTGAATAGGTTACGTAGAGTATAGTTTTTTCCTCTAAAAATAAACGTAGGTAGAGGTACATAAAGTCTGTACACTGAGAGTTGTCTGTTGTGATAACTAAGGATACATCATCTCGTTATGTTTCTTACTCCTTCTATTGCATTGCATAGTCAATCGAGTTAAAATGGGACGTATTGTCAGAAATACGTCTGAATCGTCAGCAATTCTAAAAAGATGAGCGAGAGTGAGACGGAAGTACCGACTCGCGTCTTGATACGCTTAGATTGATACGATATTACGATAAGATTGTCGTCACTACTTTCAGTAGTGTCAGTGTCAGCGTTAAATATACTAATAAGGTTTTTGTTGTGATTTGAACCGTTTTTAATACGAAATTAGCAGAATTACCTGTAATATTGTTGAACCCCATTGATAAACTATGAGTAACTTATTAATTACGCAAATGCCTAAAAATCTATTTCCTTGTTTTGCCTGGGAAACGATTGAACTCCCTAGTACGTGGTCTTGTGGTTAAATTGCTGGAATATTTTACTTGCATGCAGAATAAGAAAACGGAGGTGTTATTCTTTCTTTTAAACGGCAACCAGCAGGTATGTGACATGATATTTCTATCATGATGATGATAACAATAATTATTATCATTCTTATTTACTTGCATTATATAATATTTGTTATCAAAAAGTTGCAAGGCTCTACTTCGTCAATAACTTGTCGAAATAATATATTTGTAGGATATTCATTATTCCTCAACACACGCCACTGACACGAACTGCGATATGCGATACCACATCTGGTTCGACTTAGAAATAAGTGTACGATTCAAATCGAATTAAATGAAATTGTTTAGTCAGAATCAGTGTGGCATGACAACGGACAACTCTCAGTGGACAGCGTGTAAGGACATTTGTAGTCCCCCCCCTCTTTAAATTTTGAGCTCGGTGAGAGAACTTGATGGACATAAAACCTAGAACATAGAACATAAAACATGTTGACAAGAACATGTGTCAAATGTCAAATATGACGTTGTAGTTCCGGTCAACTTTAAAATTTTGAGTGGTATGGGGATCATGTGTGAGACTTCATTCTAGATATCTAAAGAAAAATTAGAAGTTGGTCTTTAATTTTGACAGTCTATTTGTCAGTGAGGACGTTTACAGTTTATAGCAATGCCTTAAATGTCAAAATGTCATTTTTGACATTTACACATCAGTTTTTTCAAAAAGTAGTATGATTATGCCATTGATTTTAATTTTTGAAACAAACAACAGTTTTGTGTAGATAATTTCAATACATTTAAAAAATGAGGTCTCACGCATGACCACCGATACAATTTTAAATTTTGAAGTTGACAGGGGCTCATACGTCATGTTTGAGATTTGACAATTACAATTACAATTACAATTACAATTACAAATTTCTTTATTGTACTTGAATTACAACAGTCATTGCTCAGTACAACAGCGTCATTACAGAAATTATAAAAACGAACATAAAGACAAACAGTAAAAATTTAAAACACACAGCATGTCAACATAACGCCGGGAACAGTGAGGGTCGAGACGCGCAGAGACACCAAAGAAATCAGTTCTCGATCGAGGCATAGTTCCATCTCTATGATAAGAATGGATCAAGGCTTTGAGTTTTAGGTGTTTTAATATCAGACTGCAGGTAGGGACATATCAGCTTTACGTCACCAAGTGGTAAAATGTAAGCCATTTAATTTGATTTTTTTTCCAACTGACGCATAATAAACTGCCAAAATTGAAAACTATTGAAATAAATTGAACAGTATTTTGTGTAGACAATTAAAATATCTTTGAAATAAGGTCTCACAGGTCCACCTTGCCATTTAAAATTTTAAAGTTGCCAAGGACTTCAACGTCATTTTTGACAGTTGACATACCAGCGTTACGTCAAAAAGGGTAAAATTATTGTTATTGAATTAAGTTTTTCTATTAAAGTTCTATTTCATTCGGGTGAGAATTCATTGAGTGAGAGGGGACTATAAACGTCGTTACTGTAAGACGAATTTGAAGTTTGCAGGCAACAATTTGGCCCAGCACTTTTTTTGCACTTATTGCCAAAAAAATTGCATTTGTTTCAGTTTTTGGCCTAAATCTCAGAAAGGAAGCGTTTTGTCGACGAGTCATTCTATCACCCACATTTCTCATAAAAAACATATTTTTAACATTTGAAAAAACATAGGTATAGGTACTCTCATTCTAGTGAAAAATTGCAAAAAGCGGAAAAAAGTTCCGGGCCAGATTTTTGCCAGCAAACTTCAAATTCGTGTTCATAGCGAACCAAAAACAATAGTGTATTTTTTTATTAAAAAATACACTAAAACATAAGAGGCTGAGAAAATCAAAACTAGGTATAGCAAATCTTTCCTCTGAGAATTCTAATATGCATAGCCTAAAAAATGTGATAAAAAAGACCGAGCACGGGTAAGCAAAACCCCAGGTCTCAAATATTTTCACACTTTCAAAAGTTTGTTCAAAACCAGAGAACTTGCAATTAAAAAATAGAATTTACCTACTCAACATCGTGTATTTTACAGAAATCAAATTGTTGCTCAAAAAAACTCTAAGAAAACTTTAGTCTAGAAAGTAATGTGCATGATTAATAGCAGGTAATATTTTCTTACTTGGATGCTTGGATGCGATGATGCACTAGGGTGGAACCCCGCAAAATCGGTAAAACTAAATAAATCTACTAAATCAATCTAACACCGCAGCGTCTTTCATTAAGAAGAGCCGACACGGGAATCAAGTTACCCCGCTTGTTTATTATTTTGAGGCGTCTTGTAATTGCATCCCGGCTGCAACCCGGGAGAGTTGAGTCGATGTTGGGGGTGAAGTTCACTGGGTCAGCGTGGGAGAAGTAGGGCACACGCTGCGTCACGACGCCCGTCTCATTTCCTCTTATTGACTTTCAGGGGAGCAGTAATTCATAATAAATTCCAATCGATTGACCCGAATAGCGCACACGTCCGTGTCTTGCACAAACATCTGTTGGATGAAAAATGGGCTCGGCGTTTCTTTAAGAATAAACTGGAATAAGCCCACAACTTTTAAGTGAGTTCATCATACTTATACGTCGACAGATACAAGAAGCATTAACCACTTGATTATTTGAAAAATATCAGATCAAGCAGAGATCTTCGCGAATGGGCACTTGATTTTTAATTGTTAAAACTAAAATAAGAGCAACAGTCGCTTTTTTTAGTTTTATTCTTTACAAAGTTTATTAACTCAACAAGAGGGGCCGATCAAAAACGAAACAGAGGGCAATCTTCCAAAGATTATAAAAAATTTGTTGTGCAGCCATGTTTTATTCAAATTGTTCGAGATTGTTTAATTGAAATTTGAACTAAAAAGTTCTTAGAGAACATGATGTAGCCCACGAGAACAATAACTTTAATAGTAGGTATGTTTAAGTGGTCGCCTTAATTAAAGCCCGGGTTTCTTAGCTAAAATCGCCGGTTCGAAACTGGCGATTTTTAAAAAAATAAAAAATCTTTAAAAACACGAAAACAACCGTTGCCCTTGACGACGGCAACGAAGTGAGATTACGTAACCTATAGAGCGTCTGCTAAACGATAAGTTCGTGCGGTAACGCAATTTCTTTTATAAAAATAGGGCCAATCAATTTTAGTTCTTGATTGGAACATCGCCATACTAAGAAAACTAATAAATCAGAATAGAATGATTTATTCAATAATAATTGCTTCCCAGAGTTTTTTTCAGTTTATTGGTATAATTCGCTTAAAATATTGTTTAATAGACAATTATTGTTGAAATTTTTACAAAAATCAACATAAAGTGAATATTAGAGGACATGGAAATACTGGGGGTAAGTGAATATTTTGATGTGCCACTTTGATTTTTAGATAGGTTTTGATTAAATTGAAATAAAAAAATTTCTAAAAAATTATAAAAATAACGTTTAGTTCATATAAAAAAAGAAACTGGAAAAAAGCGAGCCGAAAAACAAAGATAATGCGATATTACCTATCTTTTCAAGTTTTATTTTTCCAACAACAATGTCGTCACACTTATTAGTGAAATAAAAATAAAATTAGTCATACCTTACTACTTTAAAAGATAAATACCTAGTTAACGTTAAATAGGAAGACTTCAAACAATACAAGAGTGTATAATAACTGCACTCCGGAAAGATGAATGAAAACGAAGTCTAAACACAAACAACTCGTCCTAATTTCAACCAAATCAGGGCAAATCAGGGCAAATGAGGGCAAACAGACGAAAGTGAATTATTACACCTGTTTAGTGTTAGTGACACACCTATGAGATGCGACAGGTTTATACACATCTTTTGTTAAGTAAAATGGCTCGTAAATCTATACTGAAAAGCTTCCAATTTTCAGCCTAAAATTCGATGAACACCTATTTACTGTCAGACACACTGAAGCAACAGGTATTTTCATTGTTCAATAACGCGGTGTTTAGAGACATTTTTCAGAAAACTCTACGCTTTCTCTTCATCACAATGCACCTGACTTGTTGACATGGTCACAGAAACTGGAACTAATTTGTTTGGAAATAAACACCACAGGAAGCAGCTCAATGCACCTGCTGTAAATGATACAATGAAGTAGGTAATAATAGGTCCGGCACAAATTAGATTTTTTTGACACCCAAATTTTGTTCGGATCTGTATTTATACGATCTATATTGGTATACTTAATAGTGAAGAACAGGTATAATTTTTTCTAATCTACTTTATTGATGGGTTTATCCAAAACGCAGCGGGAAGAATAATTATAATATCAAAATAAGTACACTGTCTTTACAATAAATTAAATTGTCACTTTGCCATGAATTTTTTAATAATTATTCTTAAAATAAAATAACTAAAATACGTATTTGGTGTTTTGATACTTCCTTTCAAAGTCTTAATTTTTCTTGCGACGCTCATTTTTCATTAACAAAACAAAACGAGATCTATGAAACGAACACCGTGATCTGAATACAGGTAAATCAACAACTAGCAATTACTTACCCTTGTACGAAAAAATGCAAGGTAAATTCTCCACGTTTTTTTTTCAACTCACACATTTTTTAAATTATTTTTTATCTACAATACCATTAATCCATTAAACAGGCCATTTTTTATTAAAAATTAAAAGCGATTATATTCTAAACATGCAATCCAAGATGTAATCAAATATGACATCTACTAGGATAGATAGTGTTCACCTATAATTTATTCTCCTGTAGAGCTTTATGTTACTTAATATTGCCATAGAACATTACACCCATCGCTCTTAAAGGTTATTAGATGTTAAAACTATGAACACATAGAGCTTATAAACCAATGCAAATTTTGTTCTCTAGTGTTTCTCATTGATGCTTGTAAGAAACAGCAATATTATAGTGCGTGTTATCGTCATTAAATGTACACAGAAAAAAGTACACTACTTAATTTCTGTAAATATAGCTTCTTTAAAGTGATTTGGCCTACATATAATATACAGGTGTACAAAAAGTCTGGAAAAGATCAAATATCTCGAGAAATACACATTGGATCCAAAAAAAGATAAAATCCCGTGACAATTTTAAAGGGCTAGCTAAGCTAGCCTATTATAACAAACTCGATCCCCCTCCCCTAATCCATGAGCGAGGTGGGAGGCAAATTCAAAATTTTAAATAGGCACCCCTAACCTCTCTATTGCAGAATCCTATTCTACGGAAAAAATTCTTCAGGTTTGTCTGCAATTATTTTCCGATTTGTGACAGAAAGCGCTGAAATCGCGGAAATATATTTTAGGTATTAGGAATATCTAAGATATTCCACAAAAGAATGAAAAATAATAAAGTACGAGTTCATTTTCTTAACAACAGCCACCTCCGTCCTACGAGGGGAAAATTGGTGGGCAATTTACAAATTCTAAATGGAAACCCCACCAATTTTTATAATTCTCCCAAGGGGATTGAATTTAACGCCACGGCTGCTTTCAAGAAAATGAACTCGTACTTTATTATTTTTCATTCTTCCGTAGAATTTTACAGAAATTACGGAAATATTTTTTTTGCGATTATCATCTGTAAAGAATCTGAATAAACGCTTCAGACAAATTTGACGTAAGTAGTTTTTGACATAGAATCCGATTCTGCAATAAAAAATAGGGGTATTATTTACTATTGTGAAGTTACCCCCTGCACCCACCCTAAAGACTGTGGTGAAGAGTCACGTTTAGTATCATGGGTTATGGCTTTTAAAATTATAAATGATTTGTTGTTTCCTTTTTGGATCCAATTCGTATTTCTTGAGTTTTTTTTACCGTTTCCAGAATTTTTGGACACCCTATATATCTATAAATAATAAGGAATTTTAGTGTTTTTTTAATAATACAATATTGAGGACGACATCAATTTACGAAAACCATCCAAACTCATAAAAAATGTCCACTGATCCTGACTATACAGGTTTTTTTTACAAGAAGTGCCATTTTAGGAGGTGATGGAAAATCTCAAAATAAGTTAACTTTCGCACAAAATATTTTCCAGAAAGGCATAATAACGGAGGTAAAAGTCTTCAGATAATTTGTGTTTGTTTTCCACATAATAAAAAATTAATAATAAAAATTATTACATTTTGCAGAAACATAAAAATGTTTCACCTCTAAAAGCACGGAAACGATACCTCTATATCAAAAAATTTTACGTATTTTTTGCGTATTCTGAGTATTTTTCTTTTCAAACAAAGAACATTTAATCTAAAAATATGATCATCTGTGAAAAATATCTAGAGGCGTAGAAGATGGGGTGGGAGAATGAGGGCCATCACCCACTATCTAAGCCACTGAACAACTTTCCAAATAACTTTGGAAAAAGTTATTACCAATAAATATAAGTATCTATCTCAGAACTATGTGTACCAAATTTTAACATTTCTCAAGTGGCTCAACATAGCCCAGAAGAAGAATTATTCAATTAAATTTTTAAGCTTGGCGTAGAAAAAAAAGAGTTCTGCATTTATTTATTTGACTGCATCCCCAAATAATTCCTAATGTCATTGTATACAAGACAGTCAAAATAAACTACTAGTTTCTTTATTTATTTTGTATATTTCTCTCTAAAATCGCAATTTTTCGATTTTGAAAACGCCCCTGTAGTTTCATCTTTCAACATTATTGAACAAAATTTTGCAGTCTTGCAGAACTTTTTGGATGACCTTGCATTTTCGTTGAAAAAATTCAGCAAGTGGCGTTACTTCTACAGGGTGTCCCGTCAAAATTCGAAAAAAACCGTTCTTGAAGCACTAGTTTTCAATTTGGGGGACTGAAATTTTTATGGGAGTAAGATATCCATAAAGAAAGAGTGGTCTGGTATTGCATTTGAACAAAATCGGCCAAGCCGTTTCGAAATGGCGGCCATTTGAATTTTCAGAAAAAAAAACAGGGTTGGAAGGATATTTTTCGAACTTGTTAGTGTAAAAAAATTGCAAATTTTTCATTAATCAGCCAATGGCGTGGGTAGAAAAAGGATAAAAATGGCTAAATTTCTGCAACTATTTAATTTATGAGCATAGTTTTCAAAGGAATAATTGAACTGAAATTTTCACAGTAAACAACAAAGTGCGCTAATATAATCTGAACATGAAAAATTTGGGAAATCCAATTTCCAAAATGGTAAAAATATTCCTAATTGAAGAAACAAAAGATTTGGGAAAGATGTGGTATTTAGTGAGTGGTGACTTGGTGAGTGCCAGCGTTGCATAAAAGGCTAAAACGCCCCCACTAAATCCAAAAAAATCTCATGTTACGGGCAATGCGCAACAAAAAAAAAAAACACATATAGTTTTTTTGATATTCAAACGCTATTATTCCTAATCAATTATTTAGAACGAATTATAAACCGTTTCAATGTTGTCATAAATTGAGTCAAACTCTTATTGAACCCAAATTAAAGCAGACACTGAACATTTTTCTCACATGGAAATTCATTTAGCTCTAGAAAAAGTCGAAATAATTTTGATATGGTCTTCAACGACTCTTATTCCCGGATTTGAAAGCACACTTCCGCAGAAAGAAAAATATGAACGAGGACGATCTTCAGAGCGCAGTTGTAGAGATCACTTTACGAGCAAATTCTCTGCGTACTTTTAAGTGTGCAGAATTACTAATTTATCGATAGATGACTTCAGTACGTAGTTATCTAAAAAAGGATACAAATCATAAGAGAGACGATGTGACAGAATACTGAATATTCTGCGAAAGGAAATTAGATTCATATTTACATACTTGCAGAGATATAAAAAAAATAAATGAGAAATAAATTGAAAGAAACACATTTGGGAGTATACCTACTCCTTCCGATTTCGGCTCAAATCGTAACAAAAGAAAACATCTGTGCCTTTTTTCTAATTTAATAATATACAGGGTGGTCCAACTTAAAACGTCAGGACTTTACCAAACGATAGATAACGTTGAACTAATGCCAGTTTCTCTAATACACTTATAGCCGGGAAAGCTTCCTTTTCAAGATACAGGGTGTTGAAGTTTTGGGAAAAAAATAGTGTTTTGCGAATATTGTCAAAACGGCTGCTTTAAAAAAATTTAAATTTGGCACGCAGCATGAGCTAAGTATCTTTCATGATTTACGGCTAATGGTGATAAATTGCGAAAACCAGCGGCGGAGATATGGGTGTGCCATCGCCCCTTTTCAAAAAAAAAATTGACGCCACTGACTCTATGGCAAATTTAATAATACTATTCAATGCCCCATGCTTTTTAGAACAAAAAAGTACTCTCTAATTTTTTCACAAGGCGCACCGTTTTCGAGATAATTCAGGTTTTCTTAGGTAACATCCGTAGCCATTTTAAGAATAACAGACATTTCTAATCAAATAACTTTTACATAAATAATTAAATAACAGAAATAAACAACACCTAACTAATGTAACAATTGTCAGTAACCATAGAGTCAGTGGCGTCAATTTTTTTTTTAAAGGAGCGATGACACACCCATATCTCCGCCGCTGGTTTTCGCAATTTGTCACCATAAGCCGTAAATCATGAAAGATACTTAGCTCATATGCTGCGTGCCAAATTTCAATTTTTTTAAAGCAGCCGTTTTGACAATATTCACAAAACATTTTTTTTTTCCAAAACTTCAACACCCTGTATCTTGAAAAGGAAGCTTTCCCGGCTATAAGTGTATTAGAGAAACTGGCATTATTTTAACGTTATCTATCATTTGGTAAAGTCCTGACGTTTTAAGTTGGACCACCCTGTATAATATTCAGCGGAAAACTCATTTCACCGGCAATTTTCTTTCTAAAATTTTAAAACAACAATACCGAGTCTTCTAGATCAGATACATAAGTTTCCGCAGTAATTAATTGAAATGGTTAGAAACAAAAAAATAACAAAAAAAATTAGACCTCTCAAGAACGAATCTTTCATTCTTATTAGAAATCAAAAATATTATACTTTGTAGCAAACAGGCCCTGAACACCAAAAAAGGCACCCAAAAGTTTATGTACTTCCTTTTATACAGAGCTTATTTTTGAATTTTTATCATTCAACATTTTTTATTTATCACAAAAAAATTATAGTACAGGGAGGCTCCTTTTTTAAATGACGCACAATTTTAACGGATTCTGCAGCACATATTATGTAGCTAGAAAGTCTGGCAATGGTCCAATAAATCTTTCAATTTTGAATAAAAAAAAGGAAAAACAGGTCAATTAATCAATTTAATTTACTTTCTATTGATTGTAAAATTTGTTATATCTGTTTTTGCATTTTTTTTACTAAAAACAGAAATATTTATGGGATCATTGCCAGACTTTCCAACTAACCTGTGTATAGGTAAGGACCTAAAAATAATTAAAAAAAAAATTAAGGAACTGCAACAAAAAATTAAAATCTTATTCGAGATCAGTGGTGGGTTATAGCCTGATTTTTTTTTAATTTTCTTTCATTAATTATTATTTATTTATTACATCCAGTCCAAATTATGCAGGATATCCGAACATGAAGAGCAAAAGACTCGGGGATGATTCTACTCGAACAATTTGCGAAAATTCAAAAAAGGTGGAAGTTACAAACTCTTGAAAAGTATATTTTTTTCGATTTACTTATTCTCTTTCAAGAGAATTTTAATAAAATAAAAATACAAAATTATAACAGTTTCAAGTAGAGCAAAATAAAAAAATACAAGGGAAAAAAGTGATAGATTTTAGCTCGAGATATGAATTTGACATCAAGACATCAAGAACAATCATACATTTTTCTTGTGTATGTTGTATAATATAAAATTTTCTTCTGTGACAACAAAACCTAGATGTTGGAACAAGGAAAAAGGTAATTAGATAACTGGAAATAATGTCGGAAAGTTGATCTATGTTGAATTTAAATTTTCAAACTGGTCGACTTTTGCCTGGTAACGAAAAATGATTTAATTCCATAAATGTCATATGATTGGTCAATTAAAATTGAAGAAACCTTTGCATAGATTCTTGTAAGTTTTCGATGAGTGATTTTAATAACATGGATAGTGATTGTTGAGAAAAATCTCTAAATAATTGTCATTTGGACATTAAGGATAATCACGTGTAACTTCTTTAGTGTCCGTGTTGGATATAAATTTGATGAAATCTGGGTGTTAATGGTAGTTAATGAAAAAAGTACTCATTTTTTCCCTGCTAATTAATTTTTTCTCCCGGTAAAAAGCAGTTCATGATGGAAAGTGGCATATTTATACCTGCCAAAGGGAAAAAATGTCAAATTTTTAGCCCGACGCAGAAAAAAAATTTAAGAAATTAATTTTCCAAAGGTTTTTCTGGCATTTCCATTTATGAAGTTTCGAAAAGCCGTTGTAGGAACTTGTTCTATTAATAATTATTGTTCCAATAGATTATTCCCCTACCCCATTTCTTTCTCATTATTTCCATTCCTCATTATTAAAATTCCAAAACTTTTTCAAGCTAATTCAGGAACACAACTTCAGTAAAGATCAGATTTTGCCGATCAGAATAACCCGATTTTGCGAATATTCCCAATATAACTATCTAAAAAAGAAAAAAAAAATTGTCACGAATAGGTGTATATTAATCTGCATTAAGAATTAAACTCAAATATTATGAAGGTAGGCAGGTAGGTACCTATAATCTTATTACCTTCTTGTACGACATTTAGGTACTTGTGAAACTTAAGCCATTCAGTCAGCTTTCTCTGTTGGAAAAGAAATCGTTGCGCATATATTTAAAATACAATAAATTGCTGGTCATTACTCAAGAGAACCATTTTTATGTTAAATTGCGACATTAATGGACTAACGCTGTACGAATCCACAACATCATTTGGTATGCCTACGTTTAAATGCACACCAAATTTAGCATTTACACATACACAACACACTCTAGTTTAAAAGACTTTTCAACTTACAATAAAAATCTTGCCACCACAGCACGTAAATAAGGGAAAAAATTGAATGGGATGAAGCTGGAAAGTGTAGTTAAAATGCCCTTCTTCTACCATAATTACCTGAAAATAAAGAAAATATAATCAAAAAAGTTGTATTTACAATTATTCAAAATTACTATTACATAACTAAAAGGAGGTAATAACATTTAAATAAAATTTGCTAAGTGCAATGTTTTTGACGTCGTTTCTTATTGTAGGTGTGAACAAGCAAAGCAGTCATCAGCATGAACAACAAGTGGGCCAAATTAATGAGGATTATGTAAATTAACGATTTCAACACAAAAGACGAGGTATTGTTTTGTAAATCGCATTTAAGAGCGGTATGAACTGAAGTTGGCTACACGCATGTGTAGTAAAAATCGTTTAGAGAAGTTTCGTACTTAAACTTCTTTCTCGCCGTGTAATAAAAGGTAGACAATGAAATCGAACAAAGGATCCAGGGGTAATTTTTCATTACATGAAGATGATGAGCTGTATCTCAGTGTTGCCACGTTTTAATTTTAACGGAATTACCCAACTTCATTTTATAGTTATTGTGACAAATTAAAATAGTTAGGTATCCTTGTTATTGACAAGAAAAAATCATAAAATCTTTTGTTCCTTTAACTATTACGAATTTATATTCTTATAGGTACTGAGTTTCTATTTTATATATTAAGTAAGAGCCCGCAAAAAAATTCTCATTTTTTTGTTTTACATCTTTTTTGAGCTTTTTTTTTTCATAAGTTTGTGCTTTATAAAAGATTAAATTTGAGACCACTAGATTGTAGTTTCAGAGAAAATGGCGTTTTTTAACTTCAAAATTAGAAAAAACAATATATTTCGAAATCTAAAAGGGTTTTGCGAGAAATTTGAACAACATTCGCTAAATACTCGTTAGAAAGGTGGCCAAAAGTGATAACTTCTTAAATTTCAACATTTTGTTAATTTTTAATTTCTGTAATTTTTAATTTGAAATATTTCGACTGCAGTTTTAGTTAACATTGTTTTCAATAACTAGAAAATTAATAAGAGTAATAGAAACTAAATACCAGGAAAGAAATGTTTGAATTTAAATTAGATTTCTGTCACATTTTTCCATTTTTTTTTTTTGTTTTTTTTGGTGCAAAGCGTATTCGACACGATTAAATCATCTAACAATTTTCAGTACTTAATTTTTATTTAATAAAAAATAAAATAACCATAAATTACCATTTAAATCAGAACAATATTGAATAGTATTGCAGTCAGAATATTTCAAATAAAAAATTACACTGAGAAAAATAACAAAAGTTTGAATTTCATACTTGAGGAATATCTAACGGATGTTGCCCAAATTTACAGCAAAACATTTTAGTCTTCGATTTTTTTCTAATTTTGAAGTTTAGATAAACGCAATTTCCAATATGGAATTAAAATTCACACCATGATCTAGTGCGGCCAAAGTTTAATCTTTCGAGACACACAAACTTATGGTGGCAAAATTGAAAAAAAGATGGAAAGCCAAAAAAATTACCGTACGGTGCAAACTTTTTGGGGGACACTGTATAAACAGTAATTATATTATTTTTGGCAGACGAAAAAAAAATAACAATTCACTATAAGTATGCCAATATAACACAATTGTATAATTTGGTGCCTGCTATAAAATTTCAAGAATTTTTTTTATAGTTTGTAAAAAAAAAATTGAATAACGCAAATTAAGTCACGATGTTTCCGATTCCACAAGGCTGTCATTTGTTTTCAGTTTGGTATGTTCTTGGTGATATGGTTGACTGATGAGATGAAAAATAATCAGTAAAACGTCGATCTATCTGTCTTCACCAGACTATTAGAGGTGGTGTCGATCAGATCAGAGAACTTTACATTTCATATTATTCACAGGGGGATTATTCAATCAATTAAGACGGAATTCCCGCAATTTATCCACATAAGTTAGCCTTTTTTACTCTTTTGTAGGTGCTTCGTATCCTATGAAAAACTTTTCCTGGAAATTATAATACCAGGGAACTAAAAGAGCACGGGGGCCATCTTCAACAACTATAATCAGGCCTACTATCAGATACCTATAGCAATAAAACGACGTACTAATTTTATGATTCAGGTGGTTTTACCTTATGGTCAGATAATTTCCTACTTATTGGTTACCACCAGGTTCAAGTAAACCAATAAGAAGGGTATATCTTTTGATAAGGCCTGCCTACCTGGATCATAAACTTACTGCACACTTGTATTACTATTAACTCTTTGCTGGCCAGGTTATAGCTGCAAATTAAATGCTGACATGGTTTTGTTCATCTCTTTTGCTCTAGATTATAATAGATAATGGTACAAAAATATACGTTGACAAGACGTTTTGCCTACATTCAGTGAAGGGACGGTTGAAGACAACGATCTCTTTTAGTGATATTTGCGACAGCTTTGGTAAGTTATGTAGGTACCTAGAAGTTATGAAGAAAAGTCTGTTTTAATGAGAGAATCCATCAGTGGTGCGCGTGGCATTCGTGGCGAGAGAAGAGGGAAGAACTACATTTTTGAAAATTCATGAGCTAATAGTATAAACTTAATGTTTTTATTTTAAAACGAATCATTTTTTCACATTATGGCCTATGGCGCACACGTACTGCGTACCTGTTCTGTCAGACGCAAACATCCACCTCTACCTGCCACTGAAATTTGACATCAAACACACTTTAGTTTAGTCTTTCTTTGCTGGTGGAGATGTGGATTCGGTAAAACAATGAGAGGTTTAATGGCAACATTATTTTTTATCAACAATAAACATTACCTACAATTTTTTTTTAATCCATATTAAGATACTTATAAATTTTATAACCCTTACAATTTATAATACAACATGTTTATGTTATAACATTAGGACATAAAATTGGTAAACTCTTTGGGTTTTCATTTTCAAGCAAGCGATTATTTTCCATATCAAACGGCAACAGCGCTGTCGAATCGCTCTCACTTTCCACTTGAGCGACCGAACAACACTGTGTTGTATACCGAGTCTGCAAGTGTGTCAAGGACATGTTGATGGTAAATCTCAGTAAATTACTCAAGCTCATTACGTGTACGTGGCATGCGTAAGTCATACACAGCGAATGAACAGGTAAGTATGCCTGAAAACAACTCCAGGATTTATGGCGGAACAAAATTACTCCATTAAGAATGGCCTCCTGTCAATATTTTGACTGGGAAGTTAGAGTGTCTCGGCAGGTCGCCATCGTTACCTGTTTGGATTTAACTGGATTGGAGATTTATGAAGCCCTATTTGTAACACCCTAGGTAGAATCCACGCAGTAGGGAACAAATTGGACACACTAACATTCTGCATGATCTATTCTCTAGAAGAAAGGCGCTTTTAATAGTTGCTTTGACATGTTTATGTTGTCCTAAATTTCCTTTCAATGAATCGAATTAAAGGACTGAAGGATAATCCCGTGTGGTCCTCAAGGTCCTGCCTCGCATAAACAGGAGATTTATGCTCATGCTGCATCTATCGAGTCAAACACCAATGAAGAAGATAAGGCAAGCTCTTGCATCGCCCACATAAACCGAAAATGGATAACATGATTACAAGCATTAGGCAATTACACTGCAATAATAAGAATGAGGACGGCGAATTGTGAATAACTAATTACGTTTACAACTGACCGAGACCAACTAAAGCGTGGCGCCATCTATACAAGAAGGCATGAACCAATTATACTGTATCATTTAATTTAATGTTGAATAATACAGTGCGGTCATTATTTCTTAAAAACATTAAATTGAACGATATAATTTATACAAGTTCATTTTTTATAGACGCTTTTGTCATAAAAATAATCACAACATTTGAAGAGAATCAAAAGACTATTTTGACTATCTAAGACTATTTTTGATTTTAATTATTGAACTTGTTTAATAAAACCGAAAGATTCAAAAAAAAATCCTCAAGAGGCTAAAAATGGATCTAATCTTCACTTCTTATTGACAGGATGGTTGGACAAGTTTTTCGTTTTTTTTTTTACAGTGCATACTTTGGTGCCTATTAAGTTTACATGAAGTGATAAAAATTAGATCTTCATGTCATATAATTTTATAAATTTTGATAGCACATCTACCGGTTTCGGGTCTCACCACATCATCAGGACAGTTGTCTTATTATACAGCAACCGTAGGTAATTAAGTTGTAAGAGGTCCGACGAAATTGTTAAAAAATTAACGTGACAGCGGGTACGAAGAACGGATGAAGCAATTTTTGGCTTACCAACATCTACAGACAGTGAAATGTTTGATCACAAAAAGACACGACGATATTGAAGATGAACATTTGGTCGAATTTTTGATAGTGCTAAAAAAATTGAAATGAAGTTTTTGTGAGTGGTCAACTTTACGCTAAAGCTTTACGAAGAAATCCTCGTCCAGTAAAAATTGTTTGAAAATTGATTCCTAAACTTGATAAGATTGCTGGTGTCATTTATTCAATTGTTCATCTTTTGAGTAAACAGCACCGATTAAGCTTAATTGCAATTATTCGAACCTCGGAGATGTTCCTGTGATTATTGTTGAAGATGACCACCTTTGTCGTAAATGTGGCAAAGAGAAGGAAACCCCTTCTTAAGTCACTGGAAACTACATCGCCAATACCGCGAAGATAACAGCTTTATAAAAAAATCCGAGGCCTACTTCCAAGTTCGTCTCAACCTGAGGCTGCCATGATGAATTTTTTCAAAAATGTTGATTTTTTTCAATTCTGAAAAAATACATCAACAACTAAGAGGATTCCGAAGAAATTATATTATGATCTAGTTGGTGTACTTATTGTAGTTATATTCTCTCTTCTCTCCATACACAAGTGTATAATAAGGTATACGTAGACAATCTGTTCCATAGCATGACAATTCGTTTTGCCTTCGTGCATCCTAAGGAATTCTTGTAGGACACGTTACCAATTTCACGCCTAATTTTCGTATAAATTCCCGTGTGCTAGTTATCGATCGTACCTTGATCTCTATCAAAGGGACATTTTCAGGATATACGACGTCGTCTTGATGAAATTTACGGTACAGATGGGAGGTGTCGTGCGGTGCGTCGTCCATGGCCAGCTTGGATTGGAAATAGCGTCGTCGAAGTGGGTCTAGTGCACTGGAGCACTGGGTATGTAGAACAAGATGACCTCTCTCTAAGGACGCTCTAGACTCGGTGCCTTAAACAGAACTCGTTCGCGAATAATTCGAAATAATATCGGGATCCTTGGCTTACTTTTGTAAATCACTTACTTGTTAATTTTTGCTAAGCGAATCTAGAGTTTTAAAATAAGTGAGATGCTTTTCTTTATTTGGACGTGGCAAAATAAATGAGGTCAGTCAGTTTGTTTGAACAACTCATTCAAAGCCAATTCAGTATTTTGCTTCAACTAGAGGGGAGTTAAAATGAGTAGGCACACCCAGAAGTTTATTGATAAGATAAAATGACAAGTATTTACATCTTTTGAAGAAATTTAAACAAAAAAAATAAATTATTCAAAATTATTATTATTTCAAAATTTGACTTAAAACCTAATTGGCCTCTTTATATGAATTTCGACCACGCTATGAATTCATTCGAGTGATCGCTTTTCATGTCGAAGAGCTGTCTCATGTCAGCTTTGTACAAATATGCAAAGCTTACCCTCATACTTATGACGAAATTTCACCTGCCTCAACCACCCCCCGTTGAGCTCTGGGGGTAATCTGGAATTCAATCCTTTCGTGGAGTCCACCAAGTGGCTAGGTCAGGTCAACTAGTAACTAAGTTTTAAGCATCCAATCAGAATTCCTCTGAAATTTTTAGGAGACAAGGTTTAAAAGCGATCCTTTATAGGTGGACCTAGAACAGGAGATGTGGTCTGAAAGAACTCATCTTTGGAAATGAACAATAACAGCTGACCATCAAGACCAAATTCTTGCAGACTTCTTGCAACTTCAACAACTTGTCGTGTGAAACAAGGTTGTAGTTTTCTCCAGGTTCGTAAACTGATTCGGTTATTCCCGGGTCGGATTGCCGTATCTAATGAAGTTAGTTTCGTGCTGTAGTCGTAAATGTAGCTTGGAAAATAAAAGATACATAATAGAAGATAATGTGCATAGATGCATAGAAGATTGGTCTTGATGTTTTTATCTTTTAGATGAATAACACTCACTCAGTTGGAATTAACGACATTCATATTACCGGTTTAGACATTTTTCACTTGACCATCACAAAAAACTTATTTACCGTCAACTTAGCATCTCCGTATCGTCCTCCCGACACGCAACCAGCAGCAGATGATGGTCTTGTCGACTTGGTGAAATCTCATTCCTGAATCTTCTCATTGTAGCTGACTTCAACTTTCTTGAGATTAAATGGCCGGCTACCTACCTCCTTATCCGCGGGTGTTGGCTCTCACAATCAATTTAGAAATTTCATAATAAGCTCCAACTTATTCTAACTTGTAACTAAACCTACTAGATTTAGACAAAACAATCAACCTTCCACTCTCGACCTTGTTATTTTGAATGATGACCAGTTAATCTCAACGCCATACATGTCTTCCCCAATTAATAATTGAAAATCCGATCACGCGGTTATAACTCTTTATGCCCAGTTTAAACTAACGCTCAATAACAACAGGGCTAATTCAAGGGCTATTTCGATCACAGACTTTCTTGGGGTCAACTTACTTCAAGTTGACTGTAATGAGAGAATATTTAATATTCCACCGAAGAACCTTCGAATAATCACCCAGTAATCATAGTAAAAAAGTTTATACCTATAAGTACATTCCACTGTTCGATTACTCCAAAAGCCTGATGGGTCTCTATGTTCTTCTAATAGGGAATCCCCTAGTCTTTCTCGCGGGTTTTTATAGATGAACCTAATGGAAGCTTACCTCCAATAAAATGTCCAAGACTGCTTGCGTCGCTTGATACCATCTCCTTCACACTAAAGTTATATGTAGTTAAAGAATGCCCAAAGAAACTGCGTAATAATTAATCTCCTGGATTTGATGGGCTAACCTCTTTTTTCCTTAAGAGTTGTGCAGAGTCTTTGACAACCCCTCTATCCCTTACTATGCAAGCTTCATAGTCTTCTTTGGGCTGGAAATTTGGAGTAACTCCGATCTTTAAGAAAGGTAATAAGCTTGACTGTAATAATTATTATCGTCCACTTAGTCTTGTACCTATTGTCAGCAAGGTTATAGAGGCTCTGCGATGTCTGAATTTTTTCTTCAAGAAGCTGTGATTAACAGCACAACTTTATTAAAGGTCGTTCGACGGTCACTAATCTGCTTAATTGTATCAATGATTGGTCCACATCTCTAAACAGTCGACAACCTATTGATCTTGTCTACTTAGACTTCTTCAAAGCTTTCGATCGAGTTCATACATGTAAGTTAATGATTAAATTGGACCACTTTGTCATCCGAGAAAAACTAAACCTTTGGATTAAGAATTTTTTGCCCCACAGACACTTCCGAGTTCGAGTTGGAGAGGATTACTCATCGGATAGACTAGTCATGAGCGGAGTCCCACAGGGCTCAGTACTTGGCCACTATTTTTCGTTGTCGACATCAATGATCTCCAGCTGAATATATCAAGTAGTTTCTATTTACACCGATGACACAAAGTTACCAATTCTTGAATTCGTCGGGCCGGTCTGGAATCCGGATTTCATTCGCGAAAAGACTTTACTCGAAAATGTACAAGGAAAGCCACAAGACTCACTTTTGGTCGAGTGAGGCCGTCTTATGAAGAAAGATTCTCCTTAGTTCACCTCACTCCATTTGAACATCTTCGCCTTCGAGGTAACTTGATTATGGATTTCCGAATTCTCAAGTACAACTTATGGAAACCTAAACACCATATTCACCCTGAATCAAGGACGAACGGTTAATAGGATACCATCTCACTCAAACTAAAGAAGAAACAGGAGACTATTAAGCCAAGAGTAAACTTTCTACCTTGACAGAATATTTGACATTTGGAACCATCTAGAACGAGACATCGTAGCCGCTCCCACAGTGAATATATTTAAAAATAGACTGGACAATTCTCTTTTATTGAAACTTAGTTTATTGTTGTTTTTTGTCAGCCTATCTTATTGTTGTATCTTTCTTATCTTTGGGCAAAGAAAAACAACGATTTGATCACCTTTTTTTCGAAACAACATTATACGCTCCAGCTTGTCTCTTCTCCAGAAACTTTCTGATCCCCCCCCTTCTCCCAAATAAAATTATCTAGTAACTTGAAGTATTGTTAATTTAATTTTTTTTAATTGCGAAAAGGGTACTTTCAACAGGATAGTACGCCCCTCTATTATAAATAAACATTTATTCAATTTCAATGACACAAGTTCAAGTATAAGCTCTAAAAAAACTCACCAAGTATGGCCATTTTGTAGCGTCTTAGAAAAAAACTCCGTATATCAGATTACAACGAGAACATAAATCATGTCGTCAAAAAAGAATGTCTCAAAAAATTGCAGGGTAAAAAAATCAGAGGGTCTGCTAGAAACAGGCGAGACACAGAGACAGTGGACCAGTTTAATGTAATAAATTCAGTAGGTGTTCAAGTTATCGCCCTTTTTTTTTAAATCCCGATACAATAATAATTAACATCCAGGGAAAATGTATTACGTTTTAGAACTTTATAGGGTTTACCTCTATTTAGAGGGTGTAGAAGTATAAATCTGTTAGTGAGTTGGAATCACTCATGCACTGGCCAATTTTATATTTTTTGTCAAAATATCGAAAGAATTAATCCAGGCTAAAATAGTTCTTAAACATTGTAGTGTATCCAAAAGAGGACCAGAAATAAAATACAATTTAAAATAATAATTATTTCAACCAGTTGTGGTGAAATTTGTGGACAAAAATTATAAATTTTGAGTTCTTGAAGTGCCTAACATTTGGGGAGGAGGGTTAACTGTAGAATTGGTTGCCTGGTTCTGCTTTTAGGTAAGTAGGTACATTTAAAAATAGAATATTTTAAAATAAAATAAATAATACTATAAAATTTCCATCATGCATCTATCTACCTAGTCAATGCGCGAGTATTAGAATCAGATGACATAATTCCTGAGCGTAAGCAAATGGTTGATTTCCTCTCATAGTAAAGGAGTTTACTACAATATGATTTGTAGTAGTTCTAATGTCATTTGAAACTAATTAAACAGATTCATAGTTTAGTGGGTCAGTAAGTCATAGAAATGGGCGTGAGTGTTACAAAACAGCGATGAGAACAAAAGTTGTGTCAATGCCATTCTAGTAATCAACAATTAGATCTTTTGTGTACTATTCTCATTTTATTCACACTGAACAATACAATGTTTTACGTTATGAAATTTGGAAGTTGTGTTATACTATTGTTTCTCAATGTTTATCCAAATCGATTTAAATTATTACAGACGCGTTTTCATTTTCTTCCATTTTAGAAATCATGTTTTTAACTTCGTAATAAATGACGTCATATTTCTTCGCGTTCAAAATACAACAGAAAGTGATAGGCTTACGTGCATTGCTTGAAAATACGATTTCATTATATAATTTTTTTGTGTCTTTTTAATAAAAAATAATAAAAAATATACATTTTTAAAATTAATATAACCAATTAAGTTAAGCTTATGTCGGATGCGCTGGCGAGTTAACAATTCATAAACACAAGTAACTTTGAATCGATACTTTTTAAACTTCTCAGAAAAATCTCAATAATTCACATCGAAAAAGTGAGATTAATTTTTTTAAGACATCGTTGCACGACTCCTAAAAAAATCAACAAGCACTTATACAAAAAGATAATTTGAATAGACTCATATTTGGGTAAGTATACAGGTTGAAGCGAAAAAGTAGGTCGAACTCTTATAGCCACAGATTGTTTGGCCAAAAATAATGCAACTTTCCAAAAAAGAAAATTGTCAATGAGAAAGAAACCCCAATGCACGTTACCGGTTCCTATAGTGCCAATAATACGAAGATTATTGCAAGACACAATCGTGTTAAATTTAAATTGCTTCATTTCTTCAAGAAAATGTATTCGACTATTATGATGAAGTACAGTACATGCAGTAGTTATAATAGATTTTGTGACATTCTAGCCTTTCACAGAATATCAATAGTAGCAATAGTTGTAGACCCAACTGTAAGATTTGAAACAAATTCCAGCGAATAAGATCACGTTATTCGTTTGGAGAAAAAAATATTTACGAAAAATGTATACCATACTAAAGCGAAAAAGCATGGAAAAATATGGAGAAAGACAATAGAGAGTGTTCATGGTCTTTGGTTCGAGTCACAGGGTACAATTGTTCAGATTGTTTTAGATTTTTTTGAAAATTTCGGTCTCAATAAAAAATTATTAATATATTTATCTGAACTAATATACACATAGGTGTATTGATGTATAATTCTTTATGTTATCTTAGTTTTATATTATGCCATTTTTGTCTTTTTGATAGATTGATAGATATTCTGTGTTTTGAGTAATTTAGATAGGTACAGGGTGTTTAGGTTGAATTTTAAAAAGGTTTTTCTTATACATAAAATTCAGTTAAAATTTTGCTCACACTTACATACTTTTTTCTCATGCTGGCCCACTTTTTACGAAAGTGTGCTCAAGACAGTCAAAGCGCCAAGGGACCTGACCTGACCCGTAAACTTTTTCCTTTGCACGTCTCTGGTTCAAAGGTGTTGTTTATTTAGAGCAGGTGTACATTTCTTTTATTTTTCTCACTCTTGAAAGATTTTGATTTCTCCCTACGTCCGGGCAAATTAGACCCAAAAAGTTGGCTTTGCTGCATTAAATCATGCTATACGAGAATTTCGAGAATATGTAGATGGGTGGAGTTCCCTGAAAGACGCTTAATGAAATCCCATCGATTACAGGTGCCATGGGGGTGAGAGGTTTAAATTTTTTTGTAGTTTTCATCTTTAGTTTTTTGTGCATGAATCGAAAACGGTGCCTCGCACAGGGGAATTTTTACTTCTCAAAATTAAAGCTTATTAAGTTCCCTACAAAATGATTCTCTACTTACTTACCCCTTTTTTTTTCAAGGGGACCAGTTTCATAATGTCGGAGATAAGGAAATTCAAAAACGAGTTAAAGTGCACGAAAAGAAAAAATCGTATACAGGCATATTCAAAAACATCTCGTGCACTTACTCCGTGCACTTCACCCAACAACCACGGAGCAGTCATTCAAAAGGAAGAAAAAATAAACCCTATCAAAAATAGGCCTTGTGAAACTTGAAATCTAGTTCAAGGTAATTGAAAAAAAAATGAAGGTTGAATGTTAATAAAATTAGGAAGGAATAGAAATCTAGTCCCTGTAAACCACGTAGCCTTGAGTTACATCACCGTGTTAGGCAAGTCTTTTTCAGTAGTTAACTTACTAACATGCAACTGAATCATGTAATGTGACACAAAAATGAAAGAAAAATGGTCGCGCTGCGCAGTTTTCTTAATAAATCATTGATATCAAATGAGCTAAAATTTATAAACACATTCAGGTATCTATGTAAGTGCAAAGAAGCATTGATAGCTACAAATGCATGCACCGAGGTAATTTTCAACTAATTAACTGAAATTAATAAATTACATTGCGTAACTCCTTGTATAGGTGTCAATATCGACATACATTTACTCCGTCATCGTTGACTGAAGCGTGTATCGACGAAATTTAAAATTCAAACATGGTTCTTTAATAAAATGGTTTCGATAGCCGCAGCCATCATAATATTACGTGGCTGGAATCATAATGCTGAAAAAGTGGTGTCATTATCAGTAGGTCAGTGGAACAACAGAGCTGTGTTACTTTTGCTTTTGCAGACAGACCAAATTAAGTAAGCACGATCTACTCTCGTTTTCTGATGATGTCATTGAAAAATCTTGATATTCATAAAACAAACTACGTATGTATGTATGCGATATCACTTTCTATAGAATTCAGTTACAGTTGAAGTGAAAGTATAGATTCATATCTTAAATACAAACCGGCCAGGCTCACAGTTCATAAAACATTAAGAATAAAACATCGGTCCATTTTCAGAAAAATGTAGATACTTTTAGCGTAAATGCCACTTAGGCCACTCGTGGCTGCATGTTAAATTTAACATCGACAACATCTCAGGTAACTTGACGCCCCAACTAAGTGCGAATTTTTATAAAATTCCAACGGAATTCGTTTGTCTAGGTTTGTCCAATCAAAATTTTCGTGTGTCCACCCTTCAAAAAAAGTACATATTCGCATAATATTAAAATAAACTTTTAATAGATAAGATACGAAGAAGAAAAAAAGGAAAACTATGTATCCTATGCGCAAGCCGAGCCCATCGTGAATTTTTTTTCAATCCTCTCACTAAGGTTAAGTGATCGAAACCTTGTTGTGTGTTAGTAAGATACACTGTACTGATGAGTCCCAAATAGGACGAAACACGTGTCAACAATTTCCACTTTTAACTCACAGCGCGGCATCAATGAATGGCATGGCATATTGTTTTGCACTATGTCATTCATGTCTTGCCTAAGAAAAAAAGGTATGTACAAAACAAGTTTTAGTAATAGAGTGTACAAGCAGTTGTCCAGTTGTCCTACCAGAAACTCTTCTGGTTAGAAGTACTTTTGGTAGAAGGAGCTAGAAGAACTTTTGTACAAGATAAACAAACTGTCCTTCTGGCAGGACGTTGTTCCGCATATTAGAGGACTTCCTATAGAGGACGACGAAAGTACTTCTCGCAGTACGAACAAAATGAACTTTAACTTCAATGATAACTTTTAACCTCGCTTTTAACTTGTAACTTTTTTACTAATTAATATATAACGACGATTTAAAAATTCGCTGGTTCCTTGAAATATGTAGAATCTATTGGTGTTTAAAACTGTTCTGTAAGCAGTACCTGAAGCCCTCCACATAATTTAGTAATGAACGTTCTTCCAGCAGGACGTTTTGTCCTGCTGGGCTGGCAGGTGCTTGTATACGCTCTATAAATAGGGGTGGCTCTTTCCACCCTTTGCAACTCTAGTGGAAAACCAACAAACTATTTATTGAGTGCATTTTCTAAATCAAATAATCGGGGCTATGATGTATCAGTTTATGTAATTTTTACACATTATGGAATCTCTAAATTATACTATTTTAAAAACGAAAATGTCAAAACTACATTGTCGTTGTGTCAAAATCACTAGCTTTTATGACATTTCATTTATGAAACAGTATAATTTTGTGATTACATAATGTGTAAATTGTAAAAATCACATAATCTGATATGTACCGGGTGGGCATCTAAGAATGAACAGCGGCCATATCTTGGGAAAAATTGATCCTACAGTTTCAAAATGAAAATTTTCCAGACATAAAAAAAAATTAACAGATTTTTCATCATCCTGTAGAAAAATCTAAACTACATAATAGGATACCTTGTAAAAAGTTAAGATAGGGACATGTAAGCCGTTTTTAAATATCTTGAGCCGTTTTCAATGTGAGATGCTTTGAAAATTGAAAATTGCGATTTTCACTTGTTTATAACTCATAAACTACTCAACCTAAATTCCAATTGTGAAAACCACCTGTATTCGATTTTGCCAGGCAATTTAAAATACAATAATATAAAGGGTGTCCCCGTTAAAATAACGAAGTAGGTGTTAACTTCCGGTATTTCCGGAAGTGCGACCATCTTGAAAATATTTTCATTGCATTTCGCATAGTCACTTATGCTTGGAAAATTTTCATTTTGAAACTGTAGGATCAATATTTCCCAAGATATGGCCGCTGTTCATTCTTAGATGACCACCCGGTACATTTGTGTTTAATTTTATTTTTGTAACTTTTTGGTATGATAAAAAAATCATAAAAAACTCCTTTTTTGGCGCCCTTTTAAAGGGCTGTATATTAACAAGGGATGTTAAGGCGAATTTTTTTTATTTTATTAAAGACTCGATCTTATTTTTCAACAAGGAACCACCTCCTAATTTTTTTTTCGTTATTAAGTTACATCCTGTATATACCAAAGTCGATAACGAAATAAGGTTGCAGACCTCAATAAGCTAACATTTTCTATGGATTTTTTTTATTCACGAGAAATAGTGAATTTATTCGATTTGTCGACCTTGTTTTGTTTTTATACATAGGTATTAACTTACACAATATTTTTATTATTTATAGCTGTATTTCAAGTAAGAGATTATCATAAATTTTCAGCTCATCTGCAACTTACTTTTGTCCCAATTTTCCTACAAAAAAATCTCAAACAAGAATTTTTATAGGCAGGTTGGTGCTATTCTGTTTGAAACACTTTTTTCGGTCGTAATTTTATAGTTTGCCTTTTTTTCAAATATTCCGAATAAAAGTTCTTGATATGAAAATGAAAATTGAAGAAAATGTTATATTTCTTGTAGTTTTTCGAAATTCTTGGGGCAATTTTGTGCTATTCTCTTTAAGAGACTTTTTTGAACACAATTCTTTGTCTGACGTATTTATTTATTTTTTTAATTTCGAACAAAACTTGTTCATATTAAACTTATAATTTAAGTTTTTCTAAATTTTTCATAATTCTTGAAGTATTTTTGTGCTATTCGTGCTATTAAGCAGTTTAGCATTTTTCTATCGAAATATATTGAACCAAACGCATTGACATTAACTTGAAAATTTAAGATAATTTAAATTTTTTTTCTAAGAAGGGACGATAAATCCAAAACAACAGTTTAAATCAAAAAAGTTCAAAAAAACATCTGTCTTGTCGAAAACTGGAACATTTATCACATTGTTAAAAAAGCTGATAATAATAAAATTTATATATAAAAGTAGGTTAAGAATTTGTTACTAAAAAAAGTTTTCAGTTTGAATTTGAGCAGCGAAAAAAACAGAAATACTTAAGTTTAATTTGAACTTTAATTTTCAATTTATTGCTTAAGATTTCGGTTCTTGATCTTTGAAATCTTAAGCAATAAATTCAATTAGATTTAAAAAGATTTTTTTTCTTGAAACGTTTTATAAGAAAATTGAAACGAAATTATGAAGATGTTAAGGTTCAACTTAAATCAACTTTTTTTAATAGATTTAGAGAAAGATTTTTTTACACATGCTCTTTTACAAGCAATATGTTCATACAAAAACCATGACAGCGAACTGCCTGAATAAGACTCAGCAGTCAGGACTTTTTGCCAGCACGAAATACCTACCAGACTTTGGACCCATCAAAATAAAAACGTTCATTAAACTGAACTCCTTGTATTATTTATTTTTATAATAACGCAAAGCTCAATCCGACACAACCTTCTGTTACTTCCAAGACCTTAGAGAAGAACAAACCTCATGAAGACCAACTTTTGGGTTTTGATTTGATTGTTTCACATCTTAATCTTAACAATGACAGTCCCGAATTGATGGATTTGAAAAATGAAAACTGAACAACAGTAACCTTTGAATTCAGGCTCGTTGAAGGATAATAGCATCCATGTTCAGGTGAAGCGATAAAAATAATTTGTTTTGCATCTCGTGCATACAAAGAGATGCCGAAACCTTGCAAATCACGTTAAGCAGAAGATCACATGTGTGACGGTTTGTCTATTATTATATTGGCACACTGACCTACTGGCAGTGGCACCACATTATTTAATACATTATTATGTCAAGGTTTTGAATACGTATGCAAAGGCCATTCCTACTCATGTGTGCTACACTGCTACAGTTTGTATTGGTCGACGGGCGCGTTGTTTATGTAAGTAGCCGCATATTTTACCACCGAAATTAAAATAGCTCGATCCTCGACTTGATCTTATTAAAATATAAAGTAATATCCTTGATTTGTATGTAAATTATGTGGATCGGTAATTAACCTATTTAAATTTATTACGAGGCATGGAATATTTAATCAGAAGCCAGTTGATGGCGATATTAAAATGAATATTGATTTTCTAGACGATTACAATTATTATTCATGTGAATCAACTTTGACGGGCTCTACTTGCCAGAATGTGTCCAAAATCTAACAATTCCAGATCGATTTCTTTATATCCTTTTTTCTGTTTCTGCAATGTTATACCATGAGGACGTTTATAGTCCCCCCTCCTGACCTTAAATTTTTAACCGAATGAGTTAGAACTTTGAAAGAAAAACCAAATCAAATGTCATGAATTTTACTACTTTTTGACGAAAAACTAATCTGTCAAATGTCAAAGATGACGTCGCAGTCGCTGCCAACTTTCCTTTTTTTAATGTCATGGGGGGTCATGTGAGACCTCATTTTAAAGGTACCTACTTAAATTATCCGCACAAAAATTAAGTAAGTTGTCAATTTTGACAGTCTTTTGTTAGTGAGGACGTTTATAGTGACCCTCCCCCTTAATTTTTGATCCCAATCAGATAAAACTTTAAAACAAAAACTAAATCAAATGTCTAGATGACTTGCAGTCACTCTCACTGACACAAAGACTGTCAAAATTGACAACTAACATAATTTTTGTGCGGATAATTCCGCATCGTTTTACGGCCAAAACCGTATATTCTTTAGATTAGATTGATTCCGAGCCTTAGTAAGTGGGCGGTAACGGTCGAAAAAGTAGCAATTGCGTTGTGCGAGGCCATTTCTGTTATGTAAAAAAAAAACAGGCAGACGGTATTATCGTATTATCCTATTACGTCTGATATTGAAAATGTAGATAGATTCTGTCATTTTATGACGAAATTGTTTTCTTTTAGACATTTTGCGCGTAGCAGATGGCCTGCGCGCACTTTTTAAAATGTCAAAAAATTCAGCCAAACTGTATTAGGTATAGCAATAGCAACCCGGTTCAATTTTTTTTTCAACATTTTGTATGGCTGCTGGGATGACCAAAATACTGTTTTCAGTCATTTTCGACGTCGCCTATAATCCCAAAAACGAAAAGAACGTTCCGAAGTTCGTGATCTGAAAAGTGATTTCGATAACGACGACGATGATTATGAGTGACAGTGACTAAAAACATACTCACATCTCAGTTCTTGTACTTTTCAATAAACTTTTTTTTTACATTATCCCAGTTTCCTTTTGCGCAGTTTAAGTCCTTCAACTTCCGTTCGACGGTTTCGATTAAGCTCTTCATTAATCATCATCAAATGATTTGAGGGTAGCAACTTATTCATTGGCTGATAACATAGACTTAACAATAATACGCCTCAGACGATTTCTGAAAGATTTCGGAGTATCGAAAAAATGTCTGATTAGGTGCTACACTGAATTTGTCTGAATTTGATGCGGTTTTGGTCGTATTACTAAAAAAAACCTTTAAAAACGAAAAGCACTAACTCAACGAAAATTAATCTAAAGAGAAATATTTTTCAAAGAGCTCAACCATTTTTAACTTATTAGTAAAAAATATTCCGCCGAAGGGTGATATTATACAGGGTGTTGATTTTCAAAGCGGGCCATAGGGGATTAGCATTGCGAAAGTGGTTTTTGAGGATTCCTGCTCGCCGTTTAAACTGACAGAAATGGTTTTGATATCAAAATGAAGCTAAAATTATTGCGCATAACGCTTGACATCAGAAATTGATTTAATTTCACGTTGTTTTCTAAAATTCTTCAGTAAAAATTCAAGTAATTGTGTTAACTCCGCGTCAAAGAGCAACACGAAATATTAACGACGCGATTCGATCCTGAAAGGGGCTAAATTAATGCGGCTCGATGCCGCGATGGTAATGACAAATCGCCACGGATGACAGGATCGAAATTTAGGGAAGGACCAGGCTATAATTGCCAATGATTGACAGGAACACAATTAATTAATAATTATCGAAATTACTGACCTTGTGTCTTGTCCGACTAAAGGGGCACTTGTTTTAATTTGCGAGATGTTGTAACTATTATTATTGTTCACTCTGCTTCACTATGTAGGTACCCACGATTGTTCCACTACTTTATACCGCTTCCTTATTTCATTAAAGAACTAGGTATCCCGTTCCCGTAACACCAGCATCGACGAGTCTGGTACGAACGGCACTCTTGGTCGAGCTCTCTCCTCTCTCGATGTTAAACCTCGACTCTTCTCTCTATGTGTGGTCCTGTCCGGTCAGGTGTCCTTTTCCTTCGTCCCGATGTGTAAAGGGATAGGAAGGGGTAGGAAACGGTGGTGTCTTAGAGAATACGAATCGATTATTCACCAAGGACGTAACATACCGCCCACCAAAATTACCGGAGGAATTTTCCGCTATCAGAAAATTGAACCAAAAGCGAAACTAACGAAAACGAAACTAACGACAATAACAAAAACGAAACGAAACGAAACGACAAGTCAGGGACGAAATTCCCTGAGTCCGTTACTGGTTAGGTAACGGGCAAAGTTTGACCAGAGGTCGTTTACAAAGACCTCTGGTCGTACGAACCGAGGCAACCCTGGCGACACCATCCGCACCAGGGTGCAGAGAAACAATTCTTCCTAGAGCCCATTTCAAAGGAGACAACAATTCATCCTTTATCAACACCAACGAACCGATATCCGTTGACTCAAACAAATGGGTTTTCGACCATTTACTCCTCTGGTGGAAATTATGAAGATATTCAGCCCTCCAACGTGTCCAAAAATCACGTTGCATCCGTTGCACCAATTGCCAACGAGAAAGACGAGAAATCTTCAGATGTGACAAGTTCACATCCGGCACCGACGACAGAGGTTCCAAGGTCAGAAAATGACCAGGGGTCAACGCGGATAGATCGTTGGGGTCGCTACTAATGGGGCAAAGGGGGCGCGAATTCAAGACGGCCTCGATCTGAACGATGAAGGTGTTCAGCTCCTCATAAGTCAAAATTTGACCACCAATAACACGGGCCATGTGTGTTTTGACGGACTTAACACCGCTCTCCCACAGTCCACCGAAGTGTGGAGCTGAGGGTGGATTGAAGTGCCATCGAATACCTTCCCCTTCTGCGGCGATTTTCAAATTTGAGTTGAGCTCCTTGTTAGCTCCGACGAAATTGGTTCCACAGTCACTGTAGATGTCACTACAGCGACCGCGGCGAGCGACAAACCTCCTAAGAGCTGCCAGGAAAGTCTCTGACGATAAATCAGAAGCGATTTCGAGATGAATCGCGCGAGTCGCGAAACATACGAACAAACATAAATAGGCTTTAGAAGTTTTGACACCCCTATACCTCGACAAGACAATAGGAAAGGGTCCCCCATAATCGACCCCGACACAACTAAAAGGCTTCAATTGGGAGACACGAGCGACAGGTAAATTCCCCATGGGAGGCTCCAACGAGAGGGGACGAGTGCGAAAGCAACGATTGCATTTCGACAAATAACTACGAATGACCCTACGAGCAGACAGGATCCAAAAATTTTGTTGAAGGAGATAATGAGTAGTGTTCACTCCTGGGTGCAAATTACCTCGATGTATCTGATCAATCAAAAGTTCAACCAACCTATGCCTTCCTGGCAACAATGCGGGATATTTAGCGTCGAATGCTAAACCCGAATGCAACAGTCGACCCCCGACTCGCAAAATACCGAAATCATCAATAAAGGGCGACAATGACTGCAAGTACTTGGCACATGGTTTACCAGAGCGAATTTTCTCCAATTCCGAAGAGAAGACCGAAGATTGAACAATTCTAACAATGTGCATGAGAGCAGCATGCAACTCAGAGACACTCAATGCACCAGTGGTCCTATTGACAGCACGACAATTGTTAGTGAAACGAAAACAACGAGCGATAATACCCTGAATTTTCCTCAAAGAAGAAAATCTTTTCAACAAAACATCGACATCCGAAATCTCTATCGTAGCGAACAAAACAATATTCCTTTTCTCCAGTTCAACATCAGAAGTGGGAGCAATGGGAAAGAGTGCTGGCCAAGATTCCAGCGGCAATCTGAGGAATTCAGGCCCCGCCCACCATGCGGAAGCCCCGACTAACTCCTCTGGTAACAAGCCCCGAGACGCGACGTCCGCTGGGTTGTCACCTGAACGTACATGATTCCAACAATCCGGAGGAATTCGATCCTGAATGTGGACGACACGATTCGAAACAAAAGTCTTCCACCGATGTGGAGACGACTTGATCCAGGATAGAGCGACCGAAGAGTCACTCCAAGCGAAAACCTTATCAACAACAATGGATTGAGGACCTTGTTCAAGGACGAACGAAACGAGATCTGATAGTAAGACTGCGGCACACAATTCCAGCCGTGGAACGGAGAGTGGTTTGAGCGGAGCAACACGAGACTTGGCAGTAACGAAACGAACCTGCACATTGCCATCGGCGTCCTCGAAACGATAATACACCACACCCGCATAACCTGCAGTCGACGCATCACAAAATGCGTGCAGTTGACACGACACGAAAGATCCTTCGGGAACCAAGCACCTAGGGATTGTCAACTTGGATAAAACATGAAGAGTGGACTTATATCGATTCCACTTTTCGACAACATCAGCTGGTGGATCTTCATCCCAATCCAGCCCGAGATACCACAAATGTTGAATGACTCGTTTTGCCATAAAGGTCAATGGGCACAAGAAACCCAACGGGTCATAGATCTTAGCGACTTCTGAGAGAATGCTTCTCTTAGTACAAGGTGAATCTATGGACTTAACCATGAACGAAAACGAATCAGTAGCCGATTGCCACTGAAGGCCAAGAATTTTCACCGAAAAGTCCGATTCCGAATCAAAGTTGGATGACTGCTGTTGACAATGTTCAACCGGCAGATCCTGAAGCAATTGTGGATTGTTAGCAGACCATTTCCGCAACTCAAATTGTCCCAATTGCAATAGCGAAATGAGCTGATTTCTCAACTCCAAGGTTTCCTCGATTTGATTTGCCCCAATGGCAAAATCATCGACATAAAGCCCGAGACGAATGGCTTTCGAAGCGAGAGGAAACTTCTCAGAATTTTCTTGAGCTAATTGTAACAAGCACCTAATGGCCAAATATGGCGAGGACGAAACACCATAAGTTACAGTGTTCAATTTGTAACTTCGAATAGGATCCTTTTCTGAAAAACGCCAACGAATTAATTGATACTGTCGATGTGAATCTCCAACTAAAATTTGCCGATACATCTGCCTAATGTCACAAGTGAACACGAATTTGTTCTCTCGAAAACGAAGCAAAACACTAGTGATGTCATTTTGCAACTTCGGACCAATCAACAAGGTATCATTTAACGAAAGATTGTTCGATGCCTTGGCCGAGGCGTCGAACACGACACGAATTTTCGACGATACTGGGGCGAGCGAAGACACATCAGAAGACATCGAAACACCAGGGTCTTTAAAAACGCAATGATGCGGAATGTAATAAGAGTTTGCAGATTCCGACTCCAATGGCACCAACGACATGTGCCCAACCTCCAAATAATCTTTCATAAACTCTACATACATGTCTCTAATGTGAGGCAACCTCGACAATCGTCTCTCCAAAGCGAGCAAACGACGATCTGCGACATTCAACGAATCATTAAAGATAGGCAACTCTTTGCTATCCTTAAATGGCAACAATACCCCAAAACGACCTGATTCTTCTCGATAATGAGACTCAACGAACAACGACTCAGCCTCTTGTTCCTCATTAGAGCAAACCTCAACTGAAGGCACCTCCTCAACTCTCCAAAATGCCTTAAGAGTCTCTTCAAGGGTCGAATCTACCGACGCAAAACAAGCTTGAACCTCGCCCGCAACCTTCGACGAAATGGTTCCCAAAAGAACCCAACCAAACGTCGTGTTCATTGCGGCTGGACAGTTATCACTGCCCGACAAATAACCACCATGAACAATATTGGGAAAGATGTCAGCTCCTAGCAAAACATCGACAGAACCAGGCGTGTACCAATTAGGATCCGCTAACTTCAAATTATCAAGCGCCTTCGATGGCGAAATGTCAACACTGGGAAGTTTTCCACAAATATTGGGCAAGACCAAAGTACTTACTTTAAAAGTAGGTGATGGTACCCCAACGGGACGAATAATGCAATCAGATGATCCCTGGGCCGATCCCAAGGTCACGTGACCCAAACAAGAAATAGGTGTTGATGATCGATTCAAGTGCAAGCCCAAACGCTTGCGGCACCGATCAGTAATAAAAGACGACTGACTGCCAGAGTCAATTAAAGAACGAACCACTTGATAGTTGCCCCACTTGTCTTGAACTTCAATACATGCGGTTGCTAAAAGAACCGTAGTATTGCTACGAGAACGAGAACGAACATCCTGAAAGGATGGGAGAGAAGACATGGCAACCGTGGATGCGACTGGAGGCGGCTCAACTCGATGAGAAGCTGCTCCATCCGAATTACTAAGTTTAACGAAATGTAATAAAGAGTGGTGCCGACCTGCACACTCCTTACACGAATGAGAAGAGGGGCACTGCTTCACCAAGTGTGAAGGGCCAAAACAATTTAGGCACAAGCGCGCTGCCTTCACAGCCTCAAAACGCTTGCGCGGGTCCAACTTCAAAAAAGAACGACAATTCGAGATCGGGTGTTCTCCATTACAATGGAAGCACGACTGCTTCGATGAAGACGCACTCGACGTTGACAAAAATGCATGTGAATTCCTCGATTCCACTTTTCCACCAGACTTGACGCTACTCCGCTTACCAACGACTGCAGACGGAGATAGGTCATTCCCCAAAGATGATTCTAATGCACGACACTGTGACGACAAAAACTTGTGCAAATCCTGATATGATGGAAACTCTTCAGATGCAAATTGGAGTTCGAAACGCTTTCGAGTAGCGTTATCCAATTTCTGTAGCAACCAGTTGAACAAAGTGAAATCCCAGAGAGAGACGCCTGAGACCTGACCCAAAGCTGTAATATTTTCTGAAAAGGTATTCAACAATTCACGAAGCGATTGTGAGGAATCAGAATCCGTTATTTTGGGAGCATTACAAATCGACTGCCAATAACACGTCGCAAGTACTCGCTCATTCTGATACCTTTGGACAAGAGTATCGAAAGCTATCACATAATTGTCATCTGTCAGTGGTAAATGTTTGACAAGGGTAAGAGGTTCCTTTGACAAAGTCGAAACTAAATACTGGAACTTCTCAATTGGAGCTAACGAATCATTCGAATGAATCAAAGTCCTAAACAAATCATAATAAACCGACCACATCCTCAACGAACCATCAAAAGTAGGTATACCGATACGAGGCAATTTCACATGTGAATTTGCAGAGGGGGGTAGCGCGGGAGCACCAGACTGTCGACTATTTAACGATTCACTCGAACCATGACGTGATTTCACCACCGTATCCTGAGTCGATTCCAACGACAATTGAACCGCTCTAATCTGAAAATAAACCGAATCAACTTCGATAAGTAGTCCCGAGTATGATTTCCAAATCTCCGATGACACATCTACGACCAAAGCACTCTTATCTGCCGACTCAACCGTAATCAGGATATTTTTATCAACCTCCTGCACCTGATTGTACAAATCCGAAGCGCTGTCGCATGCAGCCAGGACAATAAAACGCGACTTTTCATCAATGGGTGCTGTAACTACTGTCAGAATCGAGTTCAAACGAGTCAAAAACTTCGAAACAGAAGCGTTTGCTCCGACCAAAGTGTTGGACATTTTGCTAAAGAGTATCAACAAAACACTAAAGCAATAAACGAATAAGGGTTATTTTTTACACCTGTAAAAAATACAACGACAACGAAATACGAACAATAACTAAAAATAAGTACCTAACCAAGTGAAGGTTACTTATTTAAAAACGAGTTGAAAATAAATTGACTTTGAAATTCACCAAAAAACAATACTTGAGATACCGAGTGTACCCAGTAGGTATACCGTGAATACAAAAATCAATATTTTCCCTGTAACAACGAAAAAGGGTTATTCGTTAAAAACCTGTAAAAATACAACAACAACGAACGATGAGCAATACCAAAAATAAGTACCTAACCAAGTGAAAGTTACTTATTTAATATCGAGTTGAAAATAAATTATTGAATTCGAATTCACCAAAAACAATACTTAAGATACCGAGTGTACCCAGTATACCGTGAATGCAAAAATCAATATTCTGCCCTGCGAATTCAGAGAGAAAATATTTCAACTATTACAGAGGTTTTTAAAACGAACACCTGCAACGAACGAAGAAGTGGAGTGAGGTGAGAATGGAGTAAAATTAGTGGAATGGGTGAAAATGCCGTCTGGCGTCCTTTGGATCGACTATTTCGAATCCTTTGACCTACAAACAGGCTACCTTAACACAGTGAGTGAGAAACTAATTTCAAACAAATGATGCAACCAATTAATGAACTATATTTCCACGAGCTTTCCTATCCGACTACGGAGGGACCAAAAAAATGTTAACTCCGCGTCAAAGAGCAACACGAAATATTAACGACGCGATTCGATCCTGAAAGGGGCTAAATTAATGCGGCTCGATGCCGCGATGGTAATGACAAATCGCCACGGATGACAGGATCGAAATTTAGGGAAGGACCAGGCTATAATTGCCAATGATTGACAGGAACACAATTAATTAATAATTATCGAAATTACTGACCTTGTGTCTTGTCCGACTAAAGGGGCACTTGTTTTAATTTGCGAGATGTTGTAACTATTATTATTGTTCACTCTGCTTCACTATGTAGGTACCCACGATTGTTCCACTACTTTATACCGCTTCCTTATTTCATTAAAGAACTAGGTATCCCGTTCCCGTAACACCAGCATCGACGAGTCTGGTACGAACGGCACTCTTGGTCGAGCTCTCTCCTCTCTCGATGTTAAACCTCGACTCTTCTCTCTATGTGTGGTCCTGTCCGGTCAGGTGTCCTTTTCCTTCGTCCCGATGTGTAAAGGGATAGGAAGGGGTAGGAAACGGTGGTGTCTTAGAGAATACGAATCGATTATTCACCAAGGACGTAACAAATTGTTAATGTTTAATCACAAAATAGCATGCCTTGCCTAAATAATAATGACGTTTCTACGTTTTGACAATCCAATAATAAAACTTTATAAGTCAGTAGGTAATAATAAAGTCTGGTTCTATTTAACCCTCCTGTAACTGGCTACACACTGTAGTAGGTTTTCACCATAAAGACTCTTTCTTGGTTTGTACAACCCATTTTTAAATAGAACCAGACTTTATTATTACCTACTGACTTATAAAGTTTTATTATTGGATTGTCGAAACGTCATTATTGTCTAGGCAAGGCATGCTATTTTGTGATTAAACATTAACAATTACTTGAATTTTTACTGAAGAATTTTAGAAAACAACGTGAAATTAAATCAATTTCTGATGTCAAGCATTATGCGCAATAATTTTAGCTTCATTTTGATACCAAAACCATTTCTGTCAGTTTAAACGGCGAGCAGGAATCCTCAAAAACCACTTTCGCAATGCTAATCCCCTATGGCCCGCTTTGAAAATCAACACCCTGTATAATTTAGTTAGATATTATCTATCTAAACACCATTAAAATTGAAATCGATCAAGTAGGCACATAAGCTATGATAAGGATAATGATAAAAAATCAAGCTGGTTAAAATCCCATATTAGGTAGTATAAATGAGTTCCACTAAAGTCAGTTAAGCATAATTTTTTAGGTTAAATATCTACGAAAATTCACATTTGAAACGTAATCTATGTAAAACTCTATTTCATTTAATACGGAAAAACCATCCTTAATGGAAGACAATAATATTCTAGTTAAAAAATTCCTCAGTTACTTGCAAAATAAGTACCTAATCAAAACAATACTTTTTCGCCATTTTGAAATCTGATGTGTGATTGCGCAGCTGGGGTAGCCTAAACAAGACGATTTTATAGAGGGTGACATTTTTAAAAGTTACCATTGGCGATATCTTTAGGTCTTTAGATATCTTAAAACAAAAAATGATATCAAGAATCGTAAAAAAAACGTTTGGGTAATAGGGAAGAACAAAATCACGTAGTAAATGTAGTGATGAAAAATCTGATTATTTTGACTGCTCCGTATAAACATTTCATCATCACAATAGGATAGTACCTACATAAAAAGTTAAGATAGGGTCACGTAACACGTAAGCCGTTCTTCGAACTCTTGAGCCGGTTTAAAGTTAAGCTACTAGGTATACGAAAATGGAAATTTGTGATGTGTTGTTATTATTTTTCTTCGGAAAAATCAATTGATTTAAAAACATGAACCATCATTGTATTTCAACTGGAATTCCCTTTAAAATGACGTATCACTAGGTAGGGGGTGTCTTTCAAAATTTCATAAATGGAGTGGATGTAGCTTTAATAACGATTGATGAGGGTGAGTCATTTACTACGTAATTTTTGTTCCTCCTCCCTATTATTATCCAAACGGTTTTGCATGATGTTTTTTTTTTAATATATCGCCAATGGTATTTTTTTTAATGGCACCCTCTATGATTTATAAGACGTAAAATTTTAATTTTATACTGACATCTTGACTAAAAACTTGGTAAAAAAAAATTGAGTTTTTACAACCACCAAGTCGATGGGTTCAATAAAATTGTTATATTAATACTTTTCAAGACTAATTAATTATAGCAAATATTCAGAGGGCGAGAAAAGCAACTCATAAATTCATTTATTTCTTTAGAACCTAATAACTTGACCAAAAAAATCTCGAACGGGTAAAGCGATTTTCTTTAAATCACACTCTCAAATACCATTTCCATCATTTATTTTGTTCACTAATGTTTTGTGGACGTTATGACGTCATCGATATTATCATGAAGTAGCTACCTTATTTTTGTATGCATTTTTTTTGTGTATATAGTTTTTTTTTATTTCTTTTTTTTTTCAGTTGGGTAAACGTTTGTATAGGTTACGTAACAAAATTCTCAGAAAAACATAAATTAATCGTGAAACCTAATTTGCATATAAAGTTAAAATTAATATCAAACTGAAATTTATTTGGCAAAAAAATTAGAGCAAATGTTCAAAATGGTAACCTTACGCTATATACCTAGCAATGATCAAGACGGTACTAAACTCTTGCAAAACATTCTTAATCGTTATTGCTGGAGTTACTGAACGAATTTCTCGCCTACCTGAAAAATTGATACAAATAAGGTGTGTCAATAATCTGCTGGTAGTTAATAAGCGTTGTCCAACTGTCATGCCAATTGATACCTAATGAATGCAAAAAGAATACTGATAAGACTGAAAAACCTGCTGCTTAAAGACGAAGACAAAAGCTCATCTGGAATAAGATGTAGGTACAGTAACAAATTGTAAGATCAACTTGCAGTATTAAAAAAATGTATTCAAATGAAACACACCAAATTTAAATTCTGATCATTATTGGTTATGATGACAGAACTAGCACACAACGAGAAGTTTGTGATTTATTTTTTATTTAACGAAAAATATGCCGATCGACCCCCGATTTCGCAATCGATATCCAGCAGAATTCAGAATTTAAACGAAATTTCATCAATCAGGCAGTGTAAAAGTAATCAAAAACAGGACTCACTCACGTAGCGGTAGGTACTAAACTTAATGTACCGTTGGAAGTATACAAACATGGATGTACTTCCGCTGGATTATGTCCGCTAAACTTCTGCCACTCGTGGGAGATTAATAATTATCAGTTCTATTTTGATTAATAACCTATAAAATAAACTAAGTAATTCGTCTTGAAAACTAGCAACTCAATTCTATTATCAATGACGTCATGGCTACTTTAGTTGACACGACTCATACAACAAAATCCTCATTTTACCAGCGGTCAGCTCTCTTTAAACAATGGATTAAGTCAATTCGCAGTTTTAATCCTTAAAAAAATATATATCATCCTATGAAGTACAACTACTGTAAGAACTATAGGAGGCCAGTCCTAGCCGAAGAGTTGAATTTTGTGAAGAAATGATGAACCTTCTTTGCAATGCGGATCACATGTTTTCAAAACTTAATATCTTTTCTGATGAAGCTGCCTTTTAACTACCTACATGGGCCCGATAACAGACAACATTGTCATTACTGGGCCTGAAATTCCTGAATTAGCAGTAATGGAACAGCATGGTGTTCCACCTCACATCGCTGTCCAATTACCTTGATAACTTTTTCCAAATCAATGGATCGGTAGAACAGGTGCGAAAGCCAGCCATGCCATCTCATCTGACCTCACTCCCCTCGACTTTTTTGTAAGGATATTTAAAAAGTAAAGTCTACATAAATAGGCCGAATATCTTAGAAAATCTAATGGGTCGAACCAGGTGAATCAGGTTTTTACGAATAATAGATTTTTTCCCCGATTTTTTTTAAGAACTTATGCAAGCATTTCCACTTTCCACAACTGGAAACAAAATGAAAAACTGCACACTTAAAAAATGCATACAAAAACTTATTGCGACTTAAAAATAATATCGATGACGTCATAACTTCCACAAATGTAATGGACGAATGATGCGTTACTTTTCTCGCGCACTGTACTTGTACCAATATAAAAAAGTGTAAATTATTTTGCGCAAGACATTTATTATAAGCAAGGCATTTTCTTATAGATATAAAACATTAATAAGCTGAGCTAAATGTTCATAATTATTATTTATTAAATTGATGTAAAAACTGACTCAACGCAATCATTTATTTTAACAAGCCGTTACAAACTAATTTCAATTTATTGCATAAAAATCATTAATATTACACCAATAATTGAAACTAAATACATTTTTCTAGTGGGTATTCGATTCGGACATTCAGCTAGTGCTAGTATACTACAGTAAATTTACTATTTTTCTAAATTTTAAGCAAAAACTTTTTTATTTTGCTTTTTATTTAATTCTAAATACCCCAAATTATACCTGAAAAGTATCTAATTATTTTATGTAAACTTCCCTTTTGTTTGAGGAGGTGAAGTGGGAATTTGTTCCTCTAAAATATTGTACTCAAATTAACGTTTAATGTTTTTCAGTAGTTTTAGATAATTAATTTTTGGTCTATAACAAATCAGTTATTAGTTTAATAAAATTTCTTTCTAATTTCAAATAGAATTATCTGCTTTACTGTTTCAAAAAACAATACCAGGCAGAATAATGTACCACCTACAAATTTATTATATTGGCTGTGCTTGAAAGTATTTTTTTTTTTACTTTGTTTTACTTTTATTATAACATTTTAGTAGGTATCTATTATTTATTATTTTTTTATTAACACACCATTAAGCTGTAGATGCAAGTTTATGATGTTAATAAGACTATCATATTTCGGTCTCTTACACATAGGTATATACTATGTACATTTATTAGCCAGTTTTCATTATGGTTTTCAAAAAATGCTAGATACCAAATTAATATGTAGGTAGGAACGTAGAAACTAACACATTTTCCAATTATTACTGTTACAAAATATTACACTTATCTTATTTGACTGCCTGTCCCCAATTAATTTTTATTACTGCTGCAACATATATATTTTTAAAATATTATTGAAAATATAATACACATGTCTATTAACCCTGCATTACGTCATAAATATATATAAATTTCGACAATAAAAAAAAAATTAAACCAACGTTCAAGTATTTTTTTCATAATCTTTTACTCGTATCAGACTTAATTTTTACAGTAAATAGGTCAATTGTCTGATAATAAATGTTCAAGTATATTTACACGATGTTAGCAACGAGACAGCCTTGGCATCATTGTTTTCAAACTTATGCTGGATTCACTCTCTTTGACCCACTAACACAATGACAGTGACACACATACTAACACACTCTCACTTTTAATACCTGCCTACCTGTTTGAAAATTAACTGCGTTTAATTTCATGCATAATAAAGCTAATTACACACCAACATGTGATACTAATGACAACAAATATCAATTATCTTTATCACCTGGTAGTTCTACGAAATGGTGTTTTTCGCTCAATATTATACTTGACGTAGGTACTTCATACACAGTCGACCTAATTGTACAAACGAAAAAAATATATAAAAAAGCATTGCCACAGATTTTTCATGTTTTTATTAATAATAATAATTTTAATTATAATAATTTGTATACAGGCTGTCCCAATATTCCATGGACATGGAGCAACCACAGATTATTGAGGTAAAAAAAAGTCGCTCGGACCAAGCTTATCTCCAAAACTTTAATACCAAAATGCTTCGTTTGTCCGTTAGAGGGCTTCAAAGTCTTTTGAAAATTTTAGTTTTTTTGAAATAGCTCAAAGTCGGCTGATTCCAATTCGATGAAATTTGGTAGGTAAATTTTTTATTAAAAGTACTAATTTCTGATGTACATGATAATTTGACGGAAACCCGGGAAGGGGTGAAACCTCGGGTGAAACTACCCCTACCCTCCATTAAAATCGATCGTAATTGTTGATAGGGTAACAGGAACGCTGTTCATGTTTTTTTGTTTGAATGATACATCGTTTTAGCCCATTTTTGATCTCCTACAAAAATCTGTATCTTTCCGAGGTGCTATGTGATAAAATAAATTAGTCGATGATACCTAACCAAAATTTTATTTCATTCTTTTAATTTGAAATCAAATTTTCAATTGTCAGGTGATTATTTGATCTAATCCCATAAAAGATGTTTAGTATGGTTCGGTTTTTTTTCAGGTGTTTGCAAAACGTTTTTTTTTTCAAACGCAGTAAACAGTTTGCAAAACGACGAGGTTCCAAGAAAAGTTAAAATCATTTTTTTGCGCAGGATGGAACTTTCTAGGGTCCAAACCGGCGCCCACATCGAGCATCTTTTATGAGATTAGATCAAATAATCACCTGACAATTGAAAATTTTGATTTCAAATTAAAAGAATGAAATAAAAATTTAGTTATCATCGACTAATTTATTTTATCACATAGTACCTCGGAAAGATACAGATTTTTGTAGGAGACCAAAAATGGGCTAAAACGATGTATCTTTCAAACAAAAAAAACATGAACAGCGTTCCTGCTACCCTATCAACAATTACGATCGATTTTAATGGAGGTAAGGGGTAGTTTCACCCCTTCCCGGGTTTCCGTCAAATTATCATGTACATACATCAGAAATTAGTACTTTTAATAAAAAATTTACCTACCAAATTTCATCGAATTGGAATCAGCCGACTTTGAGCTATTTCAAGAAAACTAAAATTTTCAAAAGACTTTGAAGCCCTCTAACGGACAAACGAAGCATTTTGATATAGAGATAAGTTTGATCCGAGCGACTTTTTTTACCTCAGTAATCTGAGGTTGCTCCATGTCCATGGAATATTGGGACACCTGTGTATATTATGTTTTATAAGTTTGCTCTGTTTTTCTGTGGCAGGCTAGCTGACAAAAAAAGTGCAGCTGTGATTAAATGGGTTTCTAGATATTCAGGGGTTCATAACTCTTGCACAGGGTAACGAGCTGACATTATGCACCTAAAAGGGGTTGGAAAAGTGTTGGGAGGCACACCCAGGTTACAGCCTGGCGAGACTGTTCATATAGTCGGCCCAAATTACAACAGGCTGGTCAACATTACAAAATTAAGCAGGAGGGATCACCGGCCACAACAGTCTCAACAGACATTTACAACTAATGGGGATTAGAGGGGGAAAAGTCAGGAGGTTCCCACCATTATCCCTAAAGCTGATGTGGAGACTTACTAAATTACAACTTATGTTTGGTAAAAAAAAATAAAAATAGATACTCTCCAAGATACGCTCTTCGGAATGAATTCCACCTTGTTAGTTCCTCTGCAAGAGAGGAATGCTCGAAATTGTTTTGTCTTGCTTTGCTCATCCAAGAAATTAACATCACAGCATTAAAATCCTATGTTATGATTCTGTAGCAGCAATAGCAGTATGGTGGGATGGGGTTGTGCACCTCAAGCGACTAGGCCACCAAGGGTCCTTTTCGCCGTTCCCAAACCATGGTGGGACTCCTACTCAAACCTTCCCGACCTTTCAATAAAAGCCTTAGGGTCTTTCCATGAAAAAGAAGTGGTACCTACATACCGAACTACATACATCTCAGGATAAAATTGTTGAAAAATGATGAGTTTAGTATAATGTCATTATAAGTTTCAGTTTATAAGTAGAATTTTACTTGCCCTAAAATGACCAGTTTTGTTATTAATTTCTTCGCAATTTCTTGCATGTTAAGTTCTCTTTTTTTACACTTGCAACGTTGTTTGTGGCCAAAGAATGCACTGTTGCGAACTCACATTAAATATACAAGGAAATTTTGCACAAATATTTATAAAACCACATAAAAAGGTCATTTTTGATAAAAAGGTCATCAAATCAAGCGGAACTTCCTGCAGTCACCTACTGCAGAACGGTACCTTTCCTATTCCTTATAATCTGGCCGAGACTTTGTCATTATTCCTGTATTCCTTGTAGACCATGGTAGGTCTAGCATGTTATAATCAGTTAGCCGATGTATACTGAATCGGCAATAGAGAGACGTAATTCTCGGGACGAGATTCTAAGAAGAACCCGAGGAAGAACCTTTCTAGCAAGGAGGTGAGGACTTGGCCTGCAATTCCGTCATTCTGCGATTTGGTGTGCTGAGGATATCTTCCCCAAGGTAGAGTGCTGATCTCCTGAGACTTAAACTCATCCACGTAGATCGAGGCATTGACTCAGTTTTCCGGTCATGAATGATCGCCGACTCTCTTATACACCTTCCATTAGGAGTTTCATATGATCACTCGAACCAAGTGGCCTTTCTCTTCTTGGTATAATAATTGTCTCACCCTCGTTCTTACATAATCTTTTTAAAACTTCATCGTGATTCAAGTTGTCGCCGAAGTGTGCCAACTTGAGTGACTTATCTCCGACTACCATATATACAGGGTGTTAAGAAAATGACGGATAAACTCTTCAGTACATTGTAGGGGACACTCAGTAAAGTACGGGAAAAATAATTTAAAAAATTCCAGAGCTACATTTTAAAAGATATAAGCAAAATATTGAACAATAAATTTGGCAACGTTTAACACGATAACAGTTGGTATTTGGTAATTTCGTCTAATTTCTAACAATGTAGGTAGTCAAGGTATCAAATCCATTGTTGCCAAATGCTTTTTTTTCAACATCTTAGAAAAGAAAAAAAATCTTATTAAATTTTCCAAGCCAGTAATACATCTTAAGCAATTTTTTTAATTGATAACGATTAAAGTACCCTTTTTATATCTGTAAAATCAATTAGTTTTTGCAAATACTGAAAAACAAAGATAGTAAAATGTTAACTTTGGCATTTTTTATCTCACCAAATTGAAGACCAGAATTTTTTTAATTATTTTTCCCGTACTCTACTGAGTGTCCCCTACAATGTACTGAAGAGTTTATCCGTTATTTTCTTAACACCCCGTATATCTTCCATTAGGAGTTTCATTCGATCACTCAAAGCAGGTGGTCTTTCTCTTCTTGGTATTATAATAATTGTCTGCCCCCTTGTCTTACATAATCTTTTTAAAACTTCCTCGTGATTTAAGTTGTCGCCGAAGTGTGCTAACTTGAGTGACTTATGAAGTTTCATATTTTAGATGTTTTCTCGCTTATTAATTTAACCTCAAGATGAGCGCGTGACTTAATGAATGCCTACTTAAAAATGAATACCAGATCAAGGTATACTTGAATTACTTAAAAGTAATTAAAGTAAAAGAATCCTGCAAAAAATTTAGGTAAAGTGGTACTTTATTTGCTTTACCTAACGAGACGTTTTTCTTATTGTAATTTTACTTTTTTCATCATTGGAGATGATTATCAAGCATCACTTTTATTCTTTTCAAATATTAAGTATGGTTTCGATCTAGGAACTGAAAATTTTGAGTGCTTAAATTGTTCTTATCAATGACACTCATGATCGGGAACAAACATCCAGTAATTATGTTTTTCTTGGCAAATATACAAAAAAAGAGGTTGGGATCTAAAATAATAACAATTCAAATATAAAGGCTATGTACAGGGTGATTCTTTATAATGTCGCCCCTCTTTAACTTTGTTATTTCATGTGTCCCAAAAAAATTAAAAGTAGGGTTATGTAGGTGCCAAAAAAGACTTTTTTATACGTATAACAAAAATTTGAAAATAGATCAGTATACAGGGAAAACCAATTTTTTTTTTCAATGGATCACGCTATATATGAATTTATTTTTCGATTCCTCGTAAAATTCTAAGCATAACAAACTTATATATATAACATACCGTATACCTAAATTCAATGGCTTCTGAAATATTCGCATTTGAAACACCATCAAATATTTTTTTAAGCAACTGTTGTAAATCAAGAAATCTAACAATAAATGCTCTACTGGGTCTCCATTTTTTTCAACACATTTTATAAGGGTTCTTCGCATTTTCTCCAATGAATCTGTTATGAATGCTGGGTTATTTTCATTTAAATTATTAATTTCAATCCGTATCAAATCTTGAAGATGATCGAGGTTTTCAATTTGGTAGTCATACCTATAAACGGTTTTTTAAATAATTTCAAATGCGAATATTTCAATAACTATTGAATTTACGTATACGGTATGTTATATAAATTATGCTTAGAATTTTACGAGGAATCGAAAAATAAATTCATATATAGGGTGATCCATTGAAAAAAATATTAAATTTTTGGTTTTCCCTGTATGTAGTAGTATGGTGGGTTGGGGTGGTACACCCCAAGCGACTAGGCCACCGAGGGCCCTTTTTGCCTTACCCGAACCATGGTGAAACTCCTACTCAAACCTCCCCGACCTTTTAATAAAGGCCAGAAGGTTGTTGTATGAGAGGAGTTTCATTTCTTCCTCTTGTAGCTCCTCAGACCCAAAGATGTTGAGCCTGAGGTTGCTGTATACCTCGCATACGCCCACATAATGGTGGGAGTCCTCGTCATCCATTCCGCATTTAGGGCAGACCGGGTCCCGAGTGACCCCCATCACTTGCAGGTGTCTGTTCAGACTGCTGTGACCGGTGAGAACCCCGACTAGTAGTCTGAGTTCCTTCCGGTTCATTCTGGACATGCTGGTCCATCTGTTTCCGATCGGACCAGCCAGAAACAGCCTGGCCTGTCTGCAGCCTGGTGCTGTTTCCCAGTGGTTCTCTAAACCCTTGCGAGTCCATTCTTTTATAGATTCTTTGAGAAGATTTTTGGTCAGACCCAGGACGGGCTCCGGCCCACAAAAGGTTTCCCTGGTCCCGAGCTTCGCATATTGATCTGCTAGCTCATTACCTGGTTCACCTGAGTGTGCAGGAACCCACACGATATGCACCGATTTTCTGTCCGCCAGTCTGTTCAGCGCCTCGACACACTCCTGGACCAGTGGGGAGCTGGTTCCGTGTGTGCCCAGCGCTTTCGCGGCGGCCTGACTATCCGTGCATATGTATATCGTCCGTTCCCTGGCTTCTGTTATCTGCTCTAATCTAGCTGCTTGCAGGATAGCATAAATCTCCGCCTGGAAGACGGTTGCGGTGGACCCAAGAGGAAAGGATCTTCCCAGTTTCCGTCCAGCCAGGTAGAGCCCCGCTCCTATGTAGCCATTTTTGTTCCTGGAGCCGTCTGTGTAACAAACTAGTCCTCCTGGTTCGAAGGCTACCTCCCTTTTTTCCCACTTTTCCTTCTCAGGAATTTGTAGGGTAAATTTCTTATTTTCTCTGTTATTCCTTGTTTTTGAGGTAGACATAAGGTTTGAGATTGGTATCTCCATCTCGGCAACCTTGGCTATCTCTGTGTGTCCTTTGTATCCTCCGCCTTTCCATAGTCCCGAATCACGCATTCTTAAGTGGGCCGCCATGGCCTCCCCTTTTATCCAAATGGGAAGCGGTGTGTCAGCTCCAGAATGACATTCAGGGCTGCTGACGGGGTGGTTCTCATTGCACTTGTTATTAACAAACTGGCGAGCCGTTGGAGTTTAGCTAGCCTGTTTGTAACGGTATTGCTTGTGGTTGTTTTCCACCAGACCACCGAACCGTTTTCCCTGTATCTATTTTCAAATTTTTGTTATACGTATAAAAAAGTATTTTTTCGCACCTTTTTTTTTATTTTATTTAATAAATCCGCATCAACCATTTAGGTTATTAGCGGTCCCAATGTTATTACATTACATTTGCTTAATATTATTAATTAGAGGCATTATTGATATAATCAAGCGCGTATGTTGACACTAAATCTTGTTAGCTAGCCCAGTTATCTCTAGGAAGTTTAGGACATTGGTGATGTTCTTTGGGTCAAGTACGTCCTTTATGTTGTGGGGGAGGTTGAGATCTCTTCTTTCTCTGTTAAATTTGTGACAGTCCAGGAGAAGGTGTTCTACTGTAATCGCTGTTAGACATGTGTCACAAATAGGTGGTTCTGATCTTTTGAGGAGGTGTTCGTGGGTGATTTTGGTGTGTCCTATTCGTAGTCTATTTGTAATGACCTGTGCTTTTCTGGTTTTAGGTTTCGGTAGAACTCTGCGGATATCTTGTTGGATTGACAGAAGTTTGTTGTGGGTTTGTTGCCATTCTCTGTTGTGGAGGTCGATAATTTTTTGCTTAAGGTGGTTTCTGATATCTGTGTGGATATGGATTGGGTTGGTTTGGTCTTCTAATAGCGCTGCTTCCCGGGCAGCTTCATCGGCCTGTTCATTACCTGATATGCCAGTGTGTGAGGGTACGTAGATGAACGTGGGGTGGTTTATTTTTACGGGGTGTAGATGAATTTCTTTGTGTATCATTTGGACTATTGGATTTTGTGGATATAAGTTCTGACAGGCAATGATGGCACTTAATGAATCGCTGGCAATTACGTATTTTTGGTGAGGGTGGATACTGGTAAATTTAATTGCCTGGAGTATGGAATACATTTCTGCCGTGAAGATGCTACAGTTGTTGAGGTGGTATAGTTTGGGGCCTTCCGGTGAGACAAATGCTGATCCAACTCGGTGTTCTATTTTAGATGCGTCGGTATAGATGAACTGACACTCGGCATACTTCTCGCACATTTAATTAAATTCTGCTTTTATTATAGAAGGGTGGGTGGAAGATTTGTTATATTTGGAAAGTATAGCAAATCAGTCTTAATGGGTTGAGACTTCCAGGGGAGAAAGTCATACTTGAGAGGAGAAATATTTGGGAGTTTGTAGTACCTACATAACCCTACTTTTAATTTTTTTGGGACACATAAAATAACAAAGTTAAAGGGGGGCGACATTATAAAGAATCACCCTGTATATATATTTTAATATTTTTAATTTTGATCTAAGAATGAACAGCATGGGAATCTAGGAAACCGTGGGAGATACAGGGTCGGTTAAATAGGGAAAAACTTGGGCAATCAGAAGGATTATGCAATGATAGAAAAAGATTTCAAAAATTATTTTTGATTTTCCATTATTTGGAAAAAAAACAAATTTTCAGAAACTGATGATGCATGTGTCAATAGGACCAAAACAAGTTTAAAGCACTATGTGTGATATATCATTACATTCAAAATTAAAATATATTTCAATTCTTGTAGGTCCGTATTTAAAAAATCGAAGTTCAATCCGGCCCTGTAAATATGAATCGTCAGATAAAAAGTGACATCGCAAAAAGTAAGCTGGTCAATAATTATTGCTATGAAAATGTGCTTTTAGTTTTTCCTAATCTTCACTAATAAATCAAGAAATAACAAAAACTAAAATTTAAATTTTGTTTTCAAAATAATTCGAAAATCACAAACATTTTTTTTAATCCTTTTCTGCCGTTGCCGAGGCCGTTGCATTGTACTTTTGGTTGCCCAATTTTTTTCCCCATTTAACAGACCCTGTATCTCCCACGATGTCCAAGATCCCCATGGTGTTCATTGTTATCTTGGACGTATACTGAACGAATTATTGTCGATAAAGTACATTACTTTGATCACTTTCTTGCACGGTGTAAGATATTTAATATTTATCTTACACCGTGGTTTCTTGGGATTTAGGTTCCGATAGGCTTGAGAGTAAGTTATTAATGTTGTGAAAAGTTTTAACGTTTCGGGACTGATTAGTCCCTTGATGACAACTTTTTGTAAATTTACAGTCTTTTGCTTTTGGTTTTCCTCTTTTGTCAATTGCTTTTGTTTATTTGTCAAATGAGTTTCTTATTTTTTTATCTATTAATGATTATAGTCATTGATTTATCAATCAATTTCCTTTTATATCAAATCAGTTTCACTTTATGTCAATTGCTTTTCCCATTTACTTACCAGTGACAGTATCATAATATTGGAAAAGCATTTGACAAATTTGACATGACAAAAGAGGAATTTCAATCGAAAAATCACGCACTGACGTTTAATAAATGGGAAAAGCATTTGACAAATGGGAAAAGCATTTGACAAATAAGGAAAAGCAATTGACAAAAGACGAAAACCAAAAGAAAAAGACTGTAAAATTATAAGATAATTTTTTTTTTTATTCACAAAAAGTTTTCATTAAGGGACTAATCAGTCGCGAAACGTATAAAAGCTTTTCACAACATTAATAACTTACTCTCAAGGCAGAACCTAAATCCTAATTAGAAACTGATCAAAATGAAATAATAGGTAGAATAGGTACAATACAGTTAGGAAGTCAGGATAAAAAAAAGGATTTAGAAACATTTTTGAGCACCTACGTAAGCAGCATGTTAAAAAAAAACAGTAGGTTGTGCTAGAAAGGTAGGCTATTTGCTGCTCCATTTTTGTAATACTGACACAAAGTTTGATCCACAGAATTCTATTTTCTAGCCTGAAAATACTAAAAAAAATAATTGAAATGGAAGTTTATTATAAATTCTAGGGAAAATATGTTTGGGCACTGAATTTTCAGGAACAGTTTAATTCCAAAGATAAAAACAAATGTATGAAAATGTTATTATCAACAGTAATATTCCTGTAAAAAATTTCCTAACTACTGTTGTAATTATTTATTGTTGGTGAGCAGGACTATAATACTCTGAACTCACATGTTAGGTTATACAAAGCTAATGTCCTAGTTTAGAACTTATTCAATGTTCAGCAGTCTCTTACCCACTGGTATTTTATCTGTAAAAAATTGATATCAGAAAAGTGAAGCTTTTCTGAAAAAGTCGAAAGTAATTATTTTACCAGCTAATTAAGTAAGAACGGTAGAAGTATGAAAATTGCAACTAAAAAATATGACCGAAGTTCTGACCAAATATGGAACTTGTTTCTTCAAGTACGTTTCAGCGGTATTAATCACTGTATCTATAATATGTTATTATCGTAATGATTGTGAAATAATAATGAAAATAAAAGTGGTGCCAATGTCACTGGGTAAGTAGGTCAGTAGGCTAATCATGTGCAAACAGTTTATTATTCGTAAGATAATTTTTCTGGGTGTTTTTCCTACTCATGCGTTAGATTAATTATTCAAAAGTATCCTTCATGAATTTTCAAAATCACAGCCGTAAAGAGCCGAATCAATCATATAAATTCAGAAGTGCAGCTTTCAGTTTTTAATTTTTTTTTTTTTTTGCACCTACTCTCAACTATAGAAACAAATTTCAACTTTATGGCACAAATTCTACTGAAGTTTTCAAATACCTACATACTTCAGATTTCAATAATACCAAGTAAGCTATGGCAGTGAAAACTATCAGAAAGCAGATTTATGCTTTCTGGCTGCTAAAGATTTTGGCTGCTAAAAACTCATATGAAGGGACACCATACAATTAGCAGATGCTAACAGAACGACTCTGATCTTGCAGTCGTTTGACAAGGCTCCTGGACTTCTCGTCACTAAATTATGCAGCTAACTAATCTTTGAATATAGAAGTTTCAATTATTAATCATTATTGATATTCTCAAGTCAGTTCGAGATTCTTTTTGATTCTAACCCCTCCAACATATTGTAACATGCCCACGCTACTGACATACGGCCATCCCTGATCAGGAGGTACAACATCAAAAATCAAGAGTCCAGAACCAAATCGCTTCTATCAAATACAAAGGGGCGTCGTCACAACGAGAAGACTTCTAAGAATTGGAACGCTTTTGACGGCATGGCCTCGAATGCTCTAAGTGCCCGAAGTGACTAAATATTTAGGACCCAACACGCAATGGAGAGAATATATAGTTAGTTCGTGTACGCACCAGGGATACATACAAATGGAATGGTTATGACTTCTGCGATAAAAATAAACTTAAAAGAATGATTTCATAAATTGAAATTTTTGTATTGCTCAAAATTTCACAAATTAGCAATTCTATTCCGTAAGTGTAACCAAATATTAAAAATCTAAATATTAGGACGAACGTTGCAATGTCTGGAAGATTGCGAGATACGCACTGCAAGAATATCAAGAAAGAAGCGTCGTCTCCCGAGGGAACTCTCGGGAACTCGACAGGATGTGGTTCATGTTATTAGGTCAGTAGGCAATGTTTATTGGCTTGTGTTGGTGTTGTGATGATATCTCTCATAGAACGCACGCACGTGTAAATGCGATTTTTCTAATCTGATTCAGGGATACGAGATGGTAAAAATAACCAACCTAAAAGATTCCGAGTCTATTTTTTATTAAACCATGGAACAAGTTGGAAAATCGTTATAGCTACCAGACCAGCCACTTCCTGGATATTTTATAATTTTATTATAATATTTTGTCATTGTTTGGTAGTCACTTTAGAATAAATAAATAAAATGTATAATTTTATAAATTAATATATCATGACCCTTAGTAGGTGCAGACATAATTTTGTGTGTGATTTTTAGTTTTGAGTGTTTCTAAGTGTTAACTCTCTTGATTATTCTGTGTTGTGTGATAAAAAAATGTGTTGTTGTGTCTTAGCACATTTTTCCAATCTTGTTTTTCCTATCGAACCGTTATTACTTACTTTTAGTTAATACCTCTACCAAGGATAGGTAGGTATCAATAAGTTCGACTCACGGTATTATTTTTTATTTTCACTTTTATTTGTATTTTTTCAATATGTACAGGGTGTCCCAATTTGCTTGATTTTGGCTGTTTCGGCCATTTTCAGGCCAGATAGAGAAAAAGTAACTTAAATGTCTAGAGCTCGATTTTCGTGAAACGCGAAAATGTGAAAACAGCATCGAGATATCTCTAACCGTTTCCGAGATATTGGCCAATTTTGACATTTGACAGATTTTGAAAAAGTGCCATAACTTTTTTATTCGTGATTATTTTTCATGCAATAAAAACTTTCTACAGGCACTTTTAAAATCAGAATGCAATGCATTAATCAAAAAAAATTTATCCCCCTTGGATTTTGAGATAATACGGCATACTTTCTTATTTTAAATATAAATCATAGTTGGCTTTGACTTCAAAAAATCACAAAAAAATCAAGCTTCATAAAAAATATACGGTCGGGGTACTTTATAACATCATCTGAGAAAAAAATCAATTTTTAAACTAATTTCTAGTTGGCTGTGAAAATAGGTGTCAAAGATTAATTTGACAAAAGGTTGTCTCCTTCAGTTAATTATATAATATTTATTTAAAATGCTAAATTAAGTAGAAAATATTAATTTTTAAATATTATAATTTAACGACAATAATAATTATTATTACTATCATAATACTCAACAGGGTTCGTGCAAAATATTTTTTCCATTACATATGTGTAAAGTACCTACCTAGCTTTTATTACAAACTTATATTACAAAAATCATACGTGTAACAGTTCCAAATCTAGGAAACTATAAATAATGTTCAAACAGACCACCATTTTTATCTAGACAAACTTGGCATCTTCTTTTGATTGATTTCTCAGCATTTAATAACTGAAGAGGAGTTACATTGTTTATTGCCTCTATGACTCTTTGCTCTAAATTTTCTAAGCTCTCTACTGGTGTTTGAAATATTTTACTTTTCAAAAAGCCCCAAATAAAGAAATCTAATGGACTGATCAGGTGACCTTGCAGGCCAGAGCCCGGGTCCTTGATTTCCTATCCATTGGTTTCCAAACATGTTGTTTAATTTGTTTGTTATGGCTAAAGCGTTGTGCGCTGGCGCTCCATCTTTGCTGGAAAAAGATTGTATTCAGATTTGCAAGAGGTATATTTTCAAGGAAAGGCTCAACTATTTCTTCTAAAATATGAAGATATCCTCGTGCATTTAAGTTCTCGTGATAAATAAACGGCCCTAGTATCCTTTGCCCTAGAACTCCGAGCCAAACATTAAAGCCGAATCTTCCTTGCATATTTCTATCTTGACGGATGTGTTCATTGTGATCTGACCAATGATGTCGATTATGTCTATTGAAAATGCCACTACTTGTTATCCTGGCTTCATCATCATCAGTCCAGATGACATGGCGCGCAAAATTTTCATTCGCGTTGCATTGTCCGATAAACCAATTGCAAAAAACTCTTCTACGATCAGGATCACCAGGAAACAACTGATGAGTTAACCTAACTTTGTATGGCTTGTATTTATTTTGTTTTAAAATTCGCTGACTTTGGCTTCGACTGACACCTGTAATCTGAGCGATTTCCCTAGTGGAAATCTCAGGATTTTCTAAAACTGTTCCAATTACATTTGCAGCTGTATTGTCTCTTTCCCGAATTCGGTATTGCTTCTCTCGTGGCTTTATAAAAGATCCATGACTTATCAAATTATTTTCTAATCGTGTGAAGATTTGTGCACTGGGTTGCTGGCGCTCAGGATACCGCTCAAAGTATAAGTCGCCCGCAGCTCCAGAGTTTCGTCCAGATTCAATATAACACACCAGCATTTGATATTTTTCATAATGTTGGAACATTATTTCAAAAATAGCAGCCCTAACCACTAAGAATAGAACAAGATTCAAACGAAATATTGCAGACTAATCAATTAATACTAGTAACTGTCAAACTGAATTGCTAACCTCATTTTGCCAAACAATTAATCATGCACAGCCCACTAACTAAACGCTGTGTAAAATATTTCTATATTTTTTTCTAGTTACTAATTATTGTATTTCGGTTATGAACTGTAAATAATTAATATAATATTCTTTAGGGAGACAAACTTTTGTCAAATTAATCTTTGACACTATTTACACAGCCAACTAGAAATTAATTTAAATATTGATTTTTTTTCTCAGATGATGTTATAAAGTACCCCGACCGTATATTTTTTATGAAGCTTGATTTTTTTGTGATTTTTTGAAGTCAAAGCCAACTATGATTTATATTTAAAATAAGAAAGTATGTCGTATTATCTCAAAATCCGAGGGGGATAAAATTTTTTTGAATAATGCATTGCATTCTGATTTTAAAAGTGCCTGTAGAAAGTTTTTATTGCATGAAAAAATAATCACGAATAAAAAAGTTATGGCACTTTTTCAAAATCTGTCAAATGTCAAAATTGGCCGATATCTCGGAAACGGTTAGAGATATCTCGATGCTGTTTTCACATTTTCGCGTTTCACATAAAATCGAGCTCTAGACACTTAAGTTACTTTTTCTCTATCTGGCCTGAAAATGGCCGAAACAGCCAAAATCAAGCAAATTGGGACACCCTGTACATGTTACTTTTTCTTGTTTTAATTTGTTTTTTAAATAATGATGAAAAAATGTTATATGCCTCTTTTTAGTTTTTTGTCTAATTTTTTCAGGTTTTTATTCATCTTATAGTTTGAAGGTTTTCACTGTAGTCCCAATAAGGAAAATCAAAGGAACTAAGCAGATAGAGAATTCTAGACCGGTAAACACATTACCGATTATTGAAAAAATTCTCGAGAAGGTGGTATACAGGGTGTCCCAAGATTTATTTATCAAGGGATATCCGCGTTATTTAAAAAAATAAACAAATGAAATTCGGGAAATTTCAATCATACCCCTAAGGCTTTGCAGCTGCACCCTCAATGCCCTTTTACGCCTTTCCACCACTAAGTAATCATCCCCTACTTTTTTTTCAAAAGACACCCCCATATTGTTGACTTCTTTCTGAATACAATGTCATACGATTTTTTAAATCGAGACATATCTAGCACGCCGAAAACAATATAATATCATAACAAACGAGGGTTGTCAAGGAATAACAATTAACATTTAATATAACATTAAAATCACAGAAGCAATTATTATTATTAACGCCTATATCCAGTAACACCGGTCTTACTAGTTAAGGTGGTCGGAGGAAACATTAACACAATAACACAAAAAACAAGCAAATGCAACTCCTTGACAACCCTCGTTTGTTTTGATATTATATTGTTTTCGGCGTGCTATAGATATGTCTCGATTTAAAAAAATTCGTATGACATTGTATTCAGGAATAAGTCAACAATCCTGCCGAGCAAAAAAAAATATGGGGGTGTAATTTGAAAAAAAAAGTAGGGGATGATTACTTAGGGGTGGAAAGGCGTAAAGGGGCATTGAGGGTGCAGCTGCAAAGCCTTAGGGGTATGATTGAAATTTCCCGAATTTCATTTGTTTATTTTTTGAAATAACGCGGATATACCTTGATAAAGAAATCTTGGGACACCTGTATAGGCAGGTTATTAATAACACCGAAGTCAACAATATTCTTTCAGACTTTCAGTCGGGTTTCAGGAAGCAGTACAGTTGTGAAACTGCATTTCAGTACTTAATTAACAATTGGAAAGTTTCCCTGGATAAAAAAAGTAATGGTGGTATTTCTGGACCTAACCAGAGCTTTCGAAACGATTGATAAGGGAAGATTATTACGCAAGTTAAGACTACTCGTATATGGTATGGAAGCTACTGCGTTGGGATGGTTTGGGAGCTATCTGGAGGGTAGGAGACAAAGGGTTGATTGTGGGAATATATCGTCAGAGTTGACGAGTGATCTGCGGGCGTACCTCAAGGAAGTGTGTTGGGACCTTTGTTGTTTAGCTTATATGTAAAGACATTGGTTCTATCATTAAATATGGAAGAATACATCTTTTTGCAGATACGATGGTTTTTGTTAGTAGATATGATGTTCAGGAAATATTTCTCAAATTAAATCATGACCTGCAGTGCATATTTGATTGGTTCAGTGAGAACAAACTAAATATTAATCTAAGGCCATTGGATGGCGAAAAAATGGAGTCGAAGGATAAATTTAAATGCCATGAGTTTATTCTTGATGTCAACCTAAAGTTTACTGAGTATATACTCGTAGATTTTGTTTGCAAAAAGATTTCTCAGAAGTTAGGTGTCTTATCTAGGGTGAGCAAGTGCCTCTCAGTGAGAGCCAGGTTAACACTCTTTAATACTATAATACTCCCTCATCTGCAGTATTATACAGCTCGTAAGCGTGAAATTATGCGTGTGCAATTGTTACAGAACACAGCTATGAGAATCATTCTTTCTTGTAACATATACCGAAGTATATAAGATGTTGAATAGATTGAAATGGCTGAATGTTTTTGACTTCTGTCAGCTGCTATGGTTTTCATATTATGTATAAAGCAAAAAAATGGTCTATTGCCTAGATATGTACTTGGGTGAGTTTTTCAAGACCTTCGGTGATACACCACATAACTATGAGACTAGGGGTAGAACAGATTTCATCTTTAGTCGGGTTCAGTATAAGGCAACTCAAGAGACGGTATTTTTTAGAGGTTTGGAAGATACTCGATATAATAATATACAAATAAATTTTAAACATGAAAAAAAGTAAATAACATTCATTAAAAAACCACTTGCTGCTTACAGGGACGAAGGGTGAGAATGTGGTATGATGGATGCTCTGGGATCTTAGCTGTCTTGTAGGGTATGTTGAGGGAAAAAATTTGAAGACTGGTTAGAAAACTCGTGTAGAAAAACTGATGTAGCCAAATATTTGCTTTTGTTTATTTATTTTGTCATTGTTGTAATCTGTTTGTTATATTATGTTTAATTGTAGGTTTGTATTTGTGTTATTTGAAAAAATTATGTAATTCAAAATAGCAAGTTTTTGCTAAATAAAGAACTATAATAATTATCTAATTATTTATAAAACAGTGTTGAATAATTTTTTCCTAATCCATTTTTAGTATAGGTAGTCAGAGAAAAGCCATTTTAAGAATTTAGCGTGGTGCTAATTAGCTCACAACCATCATAAGTGAAAAATTATTCATATACACATGATACCTGTTTACGATATTATAAACTCAGAGTAGTTTTATTTTTTCTTTAAAACTTTTGCCGTATACATTTTTCATTTGGAATAAGGTAAAAATAGTGTTCAGCAGTATTATATGAAAATATAGTTCCTGATTTCCCTATCCAAAGAAGAAATTAATATTTTATTGCATCAAACATAAAATAAAGGATTCAGCCTCGGATTTTACGGACCAGGTGAATCATCTGGGAAAGTTTAAAAAAAATACACTTCGGTGAATTTTACATACCTAATATGCCTTCGTAAATAAAATTAGTATTCAAGTAGGGCCACATTATAATAAGTTGATTATCATAATAAGCGTCCTTGCTTGAGTCGAAGTTTCATTTCAGGAAGGTTTAATATTTTTAAACTTATTCCTTAAAATTATCTCCTTTCCCTTTCAGTCAGTACTTTGCAAGACTTCACCTTAATTATTCATCACATTTCTCTTTACTTAATAATGTTGAACTTATCTTCATCAAATTTATGTTAACCGAAAAATGGTGGTTTCAACGAAAATGGTGCTCTTACAACAACTATCCTAATAATTCAACAATTACACCATTCAAAATTCAATGATTCATTAAAATACATAAAATACTTTTACAAAAAATAATAACTGTAATTTCGAATAAAAATAAACAATAGTCTCATAGTATACTATGCAAGGTTATGCGTTTAATAAAAGATTATTTATAATATTCCAATACGTCTTTTTTGTATGTTTCATTTCATTGTAGCAGGTATGCTTCGACAGATTAAATACTTAGTTACCCTTACAGAAGACAAAAGTCCATCGTTTTGCATCTATAAATTAAATGCTAATACAACTACGTCTATTATCGATACTATTTTTAATACAAAAGTGGGCCAGGGTAACAAGTCACGCTAAAAACTAAACCTTGACAACCGCACTGTACATACAATAATTTAAGCGCATCCAATAAGTTTCCACCAATCGTATTGTTCAACGATATTTTCTTAATTTGGATTAATTGACCTCCAAACGATTATTATTCTTATAATAATTCTGGACAGATGAAAATAAACAGTAAGACAATAAAGCGTGTAATATGTATTTATATTTTGTATTTCATCGAGGTTAAAAAAAGGAAATAAGAATACGTTAATCGTATAACATTAATTATATTGCAACAATGTATTATATCCACCCATTAAGTATAGGTAGGTATAGGTGCCATTATTTATAAAATAAATTTAGACATAATTATTATTTATTATTATTTTACTTTCATTAAATAATATTATCTTTATGTAGGTAGGTATGTATATTGCACAATAAGTTAGGCTTATCAAAGTAAATAAAAATTATTCCAGTATCAACAAGAATGCCGCCATTTTGTTTTCACTTCAAATTGAGACTTAAATGCTGGGAAAATTTCTTTGTTGTTGATTTACCGCAAGATCAAACTTTCCATAAAAAAATCCAGATGGCGCCCTGATTTACATAATGATTAAATCAAAATAGCTATTAAAAATTAGGGGAGTGGGGGAATTAGGGGAGTGGAAAAATGACCACACTTCAGCACACTTCAATATTTTTTTTCTTAGGAATCCTTTTCTTTTCGACATACGACTCATCCACAGTGGCAGTAAATGTTTTTAATAGATCAGTAGTATCTCATCTCCTGTCACAGAAACCGCTGCATCTAAAGTGATAATATTGTCTCACTCTTCATCTGTCACGAATGGGCGAAATTCCTACCGTGGATCTCGGCCGCAAGGGAAGCTCTGCGGATGCATTTCGTACCAAAGGCACTCTAAAGCTTCATACCAAAATACCAAATACTACCTCTCCGAAGCTTCACGCTTCGCTTCAGGCTTCACACCAAGAGGCTTTCATGTCTAGGAAGGGTGGTTTTAGCCTTAGCTCTTGCGTTCGTCTGAAACCAACTACAACAATACTTGAGCTACCGCGAGTTGCGGTTCTTATTGCAACCAGAGGCAAGTGCTTGAATATATAATAAGTAAAAGTTTTTATGAAACAGATCCTTACACAAGTAAGTATAAGACATAATTGAAACGGTAAAAAAAAATTAAAGATAATATAAGATATTGTATAATGGCTTAAGGGACATTTGGCTCTATCTGGCAACACAGCCTCAGAACAACAAACCGCAAACAACATCTCCCGCTTTTCCAGTTCATTTCAACGTTGCCAAACTTCGATAAACTTATAAATAAAGTAGAGACCGCGGGCATTGTTATTTTAGTGATTTCTGGTGATATCTCGAAGAGATATCAGAGACAAATACAACCACCCCTAATATCTATGAAGTGGTTGCATGTCGATGTTCAATGAAGTAGATGATGATAACAAAGCTATTCTACCGTTCAATTTTTTTTTTGTATCTCTTGCCTTGGGATTTTCTACTTAACCAATAGGCAAGGATGTCACCTAACACCATAATCTGGAGTATTATTAAAGTAAAATTATTTTGATTTAATACTGATAGCTCGACTGATAGCATTCTATGCCAAAGCTCGTTCGGTTCAGGTTCAATCGAGCTTTTGAGGCCTTTTTGACAAGTTGATAAGACTTCCTCGATTATGATCTTTACTTTTGTTGATTTCTGCAAGCTTTATCGGAAGTCTCTGGAGTTATCTAAAGATTTCAGTACAAGCGATATTCTCAAGTTGTCAACGGCTGATGATACATTTTTGCCATATGTGAAGATAAACACTCACTAGTGTTTCTCTTGACGTCTGTAATACGCTTTTCGCCTGGCAGATGTATATCCATGTATGTAGACTTAGTTCTTGGGAATCAATTTCTACCCCCAGATCAATATCAGTATTGGAGACTTTCGCTTGGATCAGCATTCACCATCCATCCTCCTGTCGAGTAAACTCTGTTATTGGTTCTGTTATTTTTTCAACTGGGCCTTATTAGAGATCCGAGCGAATTCTACCAAATTTATCTTCTTGTACGCCCTTTCTTCAAAATTCACATCCAGGTTATAGAGCTGCTATGCTGTTATCCTGAGGATTTCCTTGACGGTTTTAGCTGCTTATTACGACTGCGCAGTACCTTGATATATCCCACTCCAAATTACTATTTATGAATGGTTTTTTCGAAATCTGAAGGGACTCTGTAGAAAAAAGTTAAGTTTAGAAAGCATTATTTAAGAAGAACCCGCAGAGTCCTCTCTCCATAAGTTCTACATTCCTATACATAATACTTCCTTTACTCGTCATGCACGTATCCATTACTGACTATTCCTGCAAAACACTACTTTCCGGTCTTACTTTACTACAGGTACGTAAGCTTAGTACCATTATTTACACAAATTGTAAGTTTTTTAGTAATTAGGTACCTAATAAAATTAACAGGGAGAATCACCAAAAGGCTATATTATATAGGTACAAAAAACTGTTATTCAAAATGTTCCACCATCGTGTCCTAAAACCCCATAACAAGCCATAAATGCAAAAGTATACAATCATACCTATATCATTCAACGGGCTTATTAAAATGGGAACTAATAGTCACGAGGGTTTGAGACCCTCATATTAAGTGAATATGAGAGTTTCGTAAATTGCGAGTGAATAATAGCCATTAGATGGGAGTAGAATACTATACTTTGCCTACGACTATTAAATTTTACTAATATTTTTAGCAAATAGAATTTTTTTTGTCATTTATCTCATACATTTTTATCAATAAGCAGTTTACGAATTTTCAAGACATGAGATCTCTGTTATTTGTGTATGGTTACTGTAGTGCTGCATGCGTTGGAACAATATGTAAAACTTAATCTAAAGTGTAAAGTATTATAAAGTAAAAAACGTATCAGAAAAAATCAGCAAGAAACTTTGCTTTTTTCATCATAAATTTTCAATACTTGTTTCAGTTGATGAAAATCTTAATCAAGGATTATTCTTAATGCTGTGCAAAATTATCGTTTTCTGTCAGTATATTAGAAATCCATTAACTGTTAAATAACTTTTTTAGAAAAAAGAAAGAAATTGTGATTATATCTTCTTTTTTCAGTATCTGCAAGCAACATTTCCTTTTTTCCTCACAAACTTTCAGTGTTTCTTCTAGTTGATCGAAATCTTGATCAAGATTTCTTATAAGAGTATGTATAATGCTCAGCAGAATCTCCATTTTCTGCCAGTTTTTTAGAAATCCTCTGACTGTTTAATAGCTTTAAAACAAAGGAAGAAATGGAGCGCCTGCTTCTTTTTTTTCAGTATCTGCAAAAAACTTTATTTTTTCCGACAAACTTTTGAATGCTTCCTCTAGTTAGTCAAGATGCTGACCAAAAATGTTATTGCTGCTCAGCTTAAAATTTTTTATGAAATCTTAGAAGAAAAACAAACATGAACCTGAAACCACTCGCAGAAACTCTAATAACTTTTGAGAAAAATAGTGCAGTGTCTCCAAGTAAATATGTCTTTTCTTCAGCAAGGAGTTGTTGAGAAGAATGGAATGAGACATGAATAGGGGATGAAATATGAAAAATAATTTGACAGCAGGTGAACTGTAATCAGGATAAAAATTAATAAATACTACCAATTCAGAGCGTAGAAGTCCGGCAAAAATTTCGGCAAGACACCCAGGACCTACCTATTGCGAAGAAAAGGGAAGATTCCAAGGTAACAAGGAAGTGTTTAGAAGCATGTGAAAGGAATAGGTGGAATAACAAAAAGCATTTTTTTAGAAGAACTAGTTTTTAAAAGATTAAAGAAATTCCTTCCTAACACTATGGAAACCTGCAAAAAATTTCGCCAAAGCAACAAGGTGGTTTATAGATGATAAGAGAACTTCCACTCAAGGGCATTGAAGTTTAAGAGGCTGTCAAAATTTTACCAATGCACCAAGGTGTCCAGTGAGAAAGAAGGCTATGCCGTACAGTTTATTTAATTATAATAATTATAGAATTGCCCATTACATATTTCCATAATTAGCGAAAAATTTTTGCAGTTAAGTTAAATATCACAGTTAGTTTTTACCGAAATTCAAAACAAAAGAAAGTGTTATTAATCACTAGTGTGATTAATCACTCGATTATTAGGGGTTAAAATTATTCAGGAAGATTATCAATATGGAAAGATACGTATTATTGCACAGTCGTGGACAAACATTATTGTTCCTCAGGTACTTAGTGGAAAGTTACCTGAAAATAGGGGAAGAAAAAAATTTAAGCTTGGCAACACCGCAAAATTTCGCACTGCATCCGCCATATTTTTAACCTATAAAATTCCGCCAAACCCAAAATTAACCATCGAATTCGCGGTTTTAAAAATAACACAACCAAGACTGGGATGATCTTGCTCCTTGCTGCCACAGAAACATCAAACATCAAGCACATCGGTGCCTTTAATAATAATAATAATCATTATTTCTTCCGCATAGTATCTGAATAAAATCATGAAAAGATTCTAGGTATACATTTATAACGAACTACGTCATTGACCAACAATTAAATATGGTGTGAGCCAATCACGATGAGGTGTATAGAAAATAAAATATACCGTGAACATTCACCTAAATACTAGATCACCTTGGATAGTAATTTCAGGAAACTGTACTTTGGTTTAATTCAATAGATAAATTAATTCGAATGTGGGTACTTATTTTTGGCAATTCAATTAACTGTAAATTCAATGGAAATTAGATAAATAAATAATTATAACTTTATTGTTTATTATTAGTATCAGAAAGGACGATGCGAGTCCTTCATTTTGAAGATTATTATTCTGAGGAATTCGCCAATAACAACTGAAAACGTTTTATCTGATTTTAAAAATTACAAAAAAAATATAAAATTCGAATTACTGCAAACAAATTCGTTGCAAACCGGATCTCGTCAAACCGGATCTTGCAAAAAATAAAAATGTCTACCTATAGCAAGATTATTCAAGATATTAATTTATTATTATTGCCTCAAGATATTAAATCGGGAATAATGATTGTCACAGAATGTGCCTGGAGGTAAGTAGGTATGTAACATTTCTTCGAAGGCATATGGGGTGCAATCTGTCTTTCCTGAATAGTTTCGACAACGATATAAGTAGGTACTCGAGGATGTGTCCTTAGTATATGTATACTCAGGTAGTATTTCGTGTCTAATAATACCTAATAACTATCAAACAATATTTGGCCCAATTACCCTTACCCTTTAATAGAAGAGCAGTCTCCTTGAGATATCGAATCGAGATAGATAAGATCCACGTACGAGGGACGTTAATATTGTTAATGCTTGAGTCAGAATTTCGTTCTCTATCACAGACTGAATAATTATTACCCGATTATTAGATGCTACATGAATATGTAAGGAAATTCAACGTAATCGGCAAAATGTAACAACCAAATTTTTTTTATTAATTTTAGTGTATTTAAAAAAAAAAATAATAAACATAATTATCAATATTAAAAAAAATATATATATACTATTTTTAATTTGCGAGGTTATGTTTCCGCTAGTCACCTCCGAAACAGTCGATAATAATTACGATCTGAAAAGGAGTGTTAATGCCAAGTTAGTCTCCGCTAGAAACCACAACTCGGTAAGACAAGGCCCTTGGAAAAAAAGGGTGCAAGCCACAAAGTCTGGAATTTTATTTTCAAGCCCAAATGTTTATAAATAATGATATGATACAAGCCCGTACAAGCCATATCAAGTTTCGTTCAACTTCTTTTTAACAGGTCGCGTTACAATAACCACATAATAACCTTTTTCAAGTAGGTATCTGTAAAGCCAACAATTATTTCACAATAAGATTAGGTTATAATTATAAGCCACCAAAATGGCTTATATTAACCTATTATTGTGGCATGCATCTTTTTACAGAACATATTTGTCATTAAGTTACAATAAAGAAGATGCAAGCCACAATAATTATTTTCGGAAAAAACTCAAAAACACAAAAATTTTCAATTTTTATAACCGTGTGTTGTAACATGTTGACTAGCTATGCTCTGTCCACTGAGTGTTGTCCGTTGTCATGCCACACTGATTCTCGCTAAACAATTTCATTTAATTCGATTTGATTCGTACACTTATTTCTAAGTCGAACCAGATGTGGTATCGCAGTTCGTGTCAGTGGCGTGTGAATTGTTATAATTATGATTAGAAATAGCATGTCACCTACCTGCTGGTTGGCGTTTAAAAGAAAGCATAACACCTCCGTTTTCTTTTTCTGCAGTAAAATATCCTAGCAATTTAACCACACATAAGACCACGTCCTAGGGCGGAGTTCAATCGTTTCCCAGGCATTTTGTGTAATTTTTTGTAGTTCGTTACGAGAATATACCCTGTCGGTTTTTTTTAAACGTTAGAAAAACAAGGCAATATATTTTTAGGCATTCACGCAATTAATTTACATAATTAATTAAGTTACTCGTACAATATCACATCATACAATATCACAGGTAATTCTGCTAATTTCGTATTAAAAACGTTTCAAATAACAAACCTCATTAGTATATTTAGCGCTGTCACTGTCAACTGACAGTAGCCGATGAGCTGGACGACAATCTTATCGCATCAATCTAAGCGTATCAAGACGCGAGTCGTACTTCCGTCTCACTCTCGCTCATCTTTTTAGAATTGCTGACGATTCAAACTTATTTCTGACAATACGCCCCAATTTAACTCGATTGATTATGTATTATGAATATAAGGAGTAAAGTAAGAAACATAACGAGATGATGTATCCTTAGTTATCACAACAGACAACATTCAGTGTACAGACTACACATACTTTTTTATTTGGTATATGTATTACTTCGAATTTAGATTATCTCTTGAATTTGATTTGAAATATTTAAAATAATTTCCAAACTCAATTTTCTCAAGACTTGATAGATGTGGCTTCTACCCCTTTTCCACCAAGGGCTTCAAATAATGGTGTTAAAATTCAGCAGAACGACTTGTCTTTAGGAAAGTGTCAATATTTGTGTCAAAGTTTATTTTAATTATTATTATACATATTTAGAAGAGACGGGACTTACACTGAACACAAAGAAGACAAAATTTATGGAACCTTCTCACGAAGACACAACAGGGAAAACTATAGACGAGGGGTGGGGGAACCGATGGAAAAAGTCTGCAAAAAAAGTACCCGCATACATAAGAACAATAGTTAACGAAAACAATGAATATACAGAGGAAATAAAATCAAAAATTGGACAATTTAATCAACGCTAGAACCATGTTTAACAAACTGAGAAACGTAGTTTGCAATAACGACCTAAGCGTAAGATCAGATTAAAATCAGAGAGTCCTAAGAATAAGCTGGGTTAGCAGAACATCAAACAAAGAAGTGTTGAGGAGGTTAATAAAGAAGGAGACGGTAGACGGTAGTGGTTTAAACCATTAAAATCAGTAAACTGGAGTCCTTGGGACACATGATGGGAGGAAAGAAATGCTTTACTACAGAATATAGTACAAGGGACGAAGATACAGGACAAACAAAACACAGGAAGAAGACGCATCTCCTGGTTGAAGAATTTAGGACAATGGTTCAGCAGCAGTTCAATTGAACTATTCAGAGCCGTAACAGCAAAAACCAAAATCGCCATGATAGCCAATCTTCTTAAAAGAGAAACATGAAGAATACAACATCGATTATCTGCTTTTTGATTTCCAGAGTCTAACTCGTTAAAGTATTGACCCAGAATTCGAGATCATTCTGCAACAATCAAGTTGTTATCTTTTGTAACTCTGAAATTTCTACTATGTGTCAAGACTATCCATTCATCCATCTACAACCGGAAAGACCTAACAGTAGCACTCTTTTCCATAAATCGTCTCAATAAAAAAGCAAGTATTTGTTTTTCATGCAGCACACTATTAATAATAATTATACGCTGGTCTTCTGATTTTAACGAGCTTTTACTATCCACACAGGTTCCTCTTTATGTTATACACGATTTGTAGTGTACTATTATAGTCCTGGTGTTTATCGATTCAACAATCGTGCAAAATTTTTGTAGGATCATTCTCGACTACCCGCAAAGCCATTCTCGACGAAATTTTCTGCAGTGTGGTCCCAGTATCCCTTGCTAGATACTCATACCTCTAACAGAGATTGCATGCAATTAATTATGGTGACCACTTTGTTATAACTTCAAATTTCTTATTTTACTGCAATTGTGCAGCAAGTATGAGACATTCCATATTTTTTCAATGCTGCTTTTCGTCATCTGCTGCAAATTATATCTTATTTTTGAGTCAGGTTTTTTTAATAGAAAAATCGCGGGAAACATATTTGTTTCGCTCTACAGTAATTTTGGCCGTGGCAGAACAAGACCTATAGTTTTTCTGGACCTCATTCGATGTTGCCTGTTTGAAATCTTTATCGTTTGCTAAGCCTCGATCGATTTCCACGTCCACCTTCAATGTGAGGTGTGTAATAAATAACACATTAACACCTTCTCTAAATCGCTACATTAGAGCTTTTGTGGCTTCTTCTTTACTGACTTTAGATCTTTCACTCCATGATGTGGCTGGATCAAGATATTCCTAATCTAATTATTACAACCTATAATCGGATAGGTAGGTACGTAGGTACCTACTTAAATCCCTCTACTGGTAGTACGTTTTTTTCCAATCAAAGTTGAAAGTGAAAACAAGAAAAACTTCTACTTCGTATTTATTTGTATGACTATTTAGAGCGAAAATAATGTGGTTAGGCGATTGATAATTTATGATAACTTTATTTTTAGTGACATGAAAATCTGGTAGAGAGAAGCATCCAGGTCATTATCGAGTCATTCAATGGTACAGTCTCATTCATTTGTACTCAAACCCGCCAAGTTTCAAATTTTCATCTTTAAAAGTAACCTCAGTGTCGCCACAGGATATACCTAAGTAATGTACCACCCTGTCTGAACAAGTACTTAATATAAACTGACAACCTCTCGGTACTTTTCATTGGATCATATTTTCGAATGGCGCCACATTTGCTTTTAATTAGGATAATAATTACAGAAACATCATCGGTAATACCAATTATTACTATCAGTACAAATTTTTATAATATTTCTTTGTCTGCACTAAAGAAGTGCTTTTGATCTTTCATTTGCATGAAAAATAAAACCGTATGCAAGAAGAGCTAAAAGATAATAAATGTCACTTTTAACATACATAAAGAAAGCCAAAACGACTACAAGAACACGACTTCTGTCGAGAAGTTGTCGACGAGTTTAATCCCAAGAACACCGACGTCGCTTGTAAATTAAAAATAGCGGCAGACAAAGAAGTGCGGCCATACGAGTATTTTGACTGGGGCATAAACCGAGGAAAACTGCAGGTCCATGGTCTATTTTAGGTTCCGCAGGAACTTGGCAAATGTGTCGTGAATTCCTATTAAATTTAACACAAACTCAAGGTTTCACACAAAGCAATTGAATATGAGCTTGGAGCTTTCACATGCACTCGTATTGGATAAATTGAACATGGTTTTTCCTCGAATTTTTCAAACAATGATTATTCCTTCAAAATCATTTTAGAAGAATGAAAAATAATTTAAAATAAATAATTAAAACAGAAAAAATATACGGGTTACTCTGTATTTCCAATATGGTATATATTTTAACTGGAACTGGTGTTGGTGAATTTAGGGATGTAAAATTTCATCTATATTATAGAATAGGGACACCCGCCTGGTCATAGCTTTAATGACCATTTTGCCAAAAATGCCAAGCTTTTCTGTTCTATTTAAACCGGAAGTCTTACGATTATAAACTCATCATTATCATACTGAACTATGTATGTATACATAATAGTCATAATACATAATATCGGCTAATAATGCATTTCATTGATGACAGTCAACGTAATCATTCATTGATCATTTCATCAGGTCTTTCAACTTCCTCTCTTTTAAAAGCACCATAATGGATAAATGATTGCAAAATCTTTCAAAAGTAAATAATAATGTAGGTATTCATGAGTATTGAATGTCGAATGTCGCGTACGCTGATAAACAATAGGTCAGATAAATAGGTCAACCAATCCTAAAAAAAATTTCAAACATAAAAGTGCAAAGAAAACAGAACACAAATATTACCAAACCCAAAAGAGTAATGAGCTAAAATTCCACGTAGGTAAAACTTAATCGGCACAAATTCCACAATCTATGGGAAGAATCATAACGATTAATAAGAACTACCTATGAAACTTTTTTACTTCCTCTTCTATTACTTGATAGCTAATACCAATAAATCATTATTTACGATAACAAAAATAACTGTTTCGTATAAGTTTAATAACAGTTTTAGTTGCCCGTTATTTTGATTACCAGCGACTTAGATTAATAACCTATAATGGAGCTGACAACTGCATAAATATCAAATCGTGCAACTTCAGGAAAAAAGGAAACTTAGATGAACTGTCAAAAATTTGCTCCCAAACTAAATCTTGCGTATATCTCGACGCGCACCTCTCCAAAAATCACATGCAAAGTTAGGAAGTTTTTAGATGTAAACTTTTTCGATGGTCTTCCGTACAATGGTAGAATTGGCCAATTTTGTTAACCAACTGAATAGCATATTATCAACATTATACCCACCCAGAAGATTTATTTCCTGGGGAGGAATTTCAGTTTTCTGCACCAAGAAATTGACATTTTAATTTTCTTAGATGAATCAAAATATTTTCATTGCAATACAAAATGCAATAATTATCTGTTGGTAATCACTTGCAGACTATTAGTTGACATTTCTCAATGTTTATTTCACAAATCCAAGAATTTTATTTAAAAATTGTCGAATCAATATAGGGAAGTATTATAGAGAGGCCTAATTGTCAATTCTAAACAACTTTTTTTAAAACATTTTTCTGGTATTTGTCATATAAAAGACACGTCACTCCACAGAAAGATAAGTTTTTTGAATATTTCCAAGGTACCTACACCTACTAATAATAATTTATAGGTCCTTTTAAGAAAAGCGAGTCATATAACATAATAATTGTACCTATAGGTACTAGGATCGTAAATGAAGCGAAATGGTATGTTTATGTTTTTGATAATAGATTCTCGACGATTTTTAATTCAGATGCGCTTATCACCAGTAAATTCCAATCATATCTGCGATAACCAATCCTGTAAAGGTATGTAAAGGGTAATGTAGGTACTACCCTTTAAAATTACTGTTATCGAGCTGGTAATAGTTTTTGTTGCTTCGCTTTCATAAATATTTTCAGGTGTCCCCTTTAATCATAAAGTTAATCGTAATTGTGATCATTTGGGCTATGTGAAAAAGTGAGTCAAGCCAACGTAATAAGATTTTAGATTTCCACAGCAAACCCTAAAAGTGAACATTTGATATTTTAATACTCAGCTTTGCAATAGATCTGGGAAAAATAAAAATATATTTTTAATGCTGAAATAATACCTACTGGAATGACATGATTTATTATTAATATTACTACCTACTTAGAACAAAGTGAGATAAATTTAATAACCTCGGACTAATGGTAAATTTGAAATTATGCTCACCTGATGTCGAAACCTGGAAAGTAACAGCATCGTCCTTCGCAATTTCTAACAGATCTGAGCCTGTGCAAGAATTGAAAATTAATATTTCGCTCTTCATCTATAATTTTAATGACAAATCTAATTTCATTTATGATTGATGAGGATGATCGAGCAGCTCTAGTGTAAAATTTTATAACTAACTTCGATTATTGGCTATGAAATTTTTAAGAAAAACAAGAGTGTGAATTCAATTAAATGAAAAAAAAAAATTAAATAAGTCGTTATTTCAAATCGAAGTTAATTTAGATTTTTTCAACAAATATAGGAATACCTACATAATATTATTATATCTATGCCAAGCAATTATAATATAATAGTGATTAGGAATATGTAATTAGAATTTTCTACGTGATGGTAGGGCTAAAGCAGTGACAAGCTGAAGCAAATAAAGTATAGGTAAGATAATACATTATAATAATTATATTGGGATTGAGGCCAATTAAACAGGTTTACTTTTTTTTCTTTTACAAAGCTTGGGTTTATTAAAATGAAAAAAGAGTAGTTTTGTTTAATTGACTATATGGCTATAATCCCAATATAATTTTCAATATATCATACATTACCTATAGCCAAAACAAATCAAATATGTTAATACATTATAGGTACATAGTAGGTATGTTACATTGTTATTATAACTTAAAACACTTGCAACTTGCAACCCTGAGTGCAACCCTTCACTAATTGAACATTTTCTTGGAAAATTATAATACGTATGTCTATATGAAATTAAGATAAAAGAATTTCTCGAAATTAAGTAAGTACGAGTAGGTAATAAAAGCATTGAATATATTATAATTTAAAATAAATTAACAATTTCTTTACCACAGTATAATTACCAAAATAATCACTTAAAAATGTAGGTCAGAATAAATGGGTCAGCTTTGTTTATGACGCTACCACATATAACAATAATTGTTATCTATATGGAACATGAATACATTTTTATAATGTTTGATATTACAGTTTATACAATAATTTAATGCAATTTAATCTTAATCTACGAGGATATACGTAATTTCATTCAAAGATGTTCTCTCTCCTATTGAATTTTTAATTCAAATAAAAATAATAGATATTATATTGTATTTGATAGATATAGGTAGGTACTTTATAATAACCAGTTTTGTAGAATTTAATTTGATTAAACCAAGTTCGAAATTTGCCTTTCCAGTGTATTGTACCTATACTATTATAATTATTATGAAGGAGGCTAGATATTTGTCATCGAGGGCGTAATGAGCGCCCGTGGCGAAACATAATATGTAATTATCAAGGGATATAAATTATCAGATAATAAACTATAACTTCAATTATTGAAGTTTAAAAGGTGATATATGTCATGCAACTAAGATAACATATCCCCTGATAACTAAATTTTATAGCTATACAGCTATACAGGGTGTCCCTGAATTGGTGTTACAAACTTAAAGGGGGGATAGTAAGTCCAAAAAAATTCAATTTTTTTTTTAAACATCCCTTTAAAATGCACCGTTTTTGAGATACAGGGTGTTTAAGTTGAAAAAATTAATTCGTTTTTTGCGGATAACTTGGGAACCGCTTTTGTCGCACGGATACCAGCTTTTGTACAAATGGGAACCTTAAAAAAGTAATAATTTCTAATGCCAAATGATTGGCTTTGCATAAAGCAGTGGCGGAGATTTTAGGGTTGACAAGGTTTTTTCGCCCCTATTTTCTACGCCACTGGGAAGACAGCTGCTTTGGAAACATTTTATAAAATTTTGGAGTTTTTTACGCAAAAAATTATTCTTCGTAATTTTTTGTGAAACTAGCCATTTTTGAAAAAAAAAAGGCATTTTATGATCAAAAAATTAAACTCAAAGACACAAAATTTTAATGAATTGGAAAACCATTGACACTATACGAAAGATAAATTGAATTTTAATGATTGTTATTAACAAGATTCAATTTAACAAAACTCTAAGTATTAACAATTTCAAAAGTTTTAACATTGTTTAGTGACGCTGACAATGATGAAAATCCCCATGCCATTATTCAAACCAAATTCCAAGAAAAATTTTCGGTAAACGTCTGGGCAGGGATTTTGGGGAATTATTTGCTTGGGCCATTTTTTTTTACCTCGAAGATTAGGAGGTGATGAATATTTGAACTTTCTTCAAAATGACCTGCCCGAACTTTTGGAGGTTGTTAATTTGCAATTTCGGCGACAAATGTGGTACCAGCATGACGGTGCACCAGCCCACTTCAGTATTGCAGTCAGGCACTTTCTACATCAGCAATTTCCTGGTAGATGGATTGGCAGAGGAGCTGATGCTCAAATATTTTGGGCGCCGCGGTCACCCGATTTAAATGCCGCCGATTTTTTTTTTTGTGGGGACATAATTATCAAAAATATGGTTTATGCTAATTCCATAAACTCTGAAGAACAACTTCGGCAGCGCATAACGGAATCATTTGGGACAATTCGAAACTCTCCTCAAGTTTTTCAAAAAACTAGAACAAATTTTATAAAAAGACTGCGCGCTTGCATCAATGCACAAGGTGGACACTTCGAACATCTTTTGACAACAAACTAACCACTAAACAATGTTAAAAATTTTGAAATTGTTATTACTTAGAGTTTTGTTAAATCGAATCTTGTTAATAACAATCATTAAAATTAAATTTATCTTTCGTTATGGTGTCAATGGTTTTCCAATTCATTAAAATTTTGTGTCTTTGAGTTTAATTTTTTGATCATAAAATGCCATTTTTTTCAAAAATGGTTAGTTTCACAAAAAATTACAAAGAATAATTTTTTGCGTAAAAAACTCCAAAGTTTTATAAAATGTTTCCAAAGCAGCTGTCTTCCCAAGGGCGTAGAAAATAGGGGCGAAAAAACCTTGTCAACCCCAAAATCTCCGCCACTGCTTTATGCAAAGCCAATCATTTGGCATTAGAAATTATTACTTTTTTAAGGTTCCTATTTGTACAAAAGCTGGTATCCGTGCGACAAGCGGTTCCCAAGTTATCCGTAAAAAACGAATTAATTTTTTCAACTTAAACACCCTGTATCTCAAAAACGGTGCATTTTAAAGGGTATGTTTAAAAAAAAATTTGAATTTTTTTGGACTTACTATCCCCCCTTTAAGTTTGTAACACCAATTCAGGGACACCCTGTATAATAATGGTGGCCTAGTTGGTTGATATTATTTTCGGTACGACAAATGAATTAAAATCTAAAAAATTATCATTATAGAAAACAGTTTACGAGAGACTCCTTTAAGGACCGTCGTCAAGGGTAACGGTTATAAAATATCATTGGCAGCCATGCTTCAACTGTATTGACCCTGTCTCTTTTATGAATCGCTCAAACTCAATTGACAAAAAATTATTCAACCTTACCGGGGTTACAGTTCACGCATCTTGCATGTTAGGAGGTTTTCCTATGTACGATGTTTGACGAAAATAATAAGAACGTATATTTAGATTCACTAAATTCCAATGTAATAACATAGACGTGCAATCATAAGTAGTGTTCCTGGATGAAGAGTTGAAGCCAGTTGTAACAAAAAGCCTAAGTGGATCTAAATCAAAATCAAGGGGCCTCCTATGCCATATTGGGTAAATTACTCAGTAACAGTTATTAAAATCTAAGAAAAGTTACAAGTCAGCTACTAATAAGAAAATCATAAATTTTTTACGTGTTCAATAAAATATTTATACAGGGTCTTTAAAGATTTATTTATACTTATAAAATTACAATGTTAAAATGACAATAATTATTGAAATTTCTTATGGCAATGGCTCAATAATTTAACTAACGATATAAAAGAACTCAATAATAGCGGTGATTACCCTGTTTTTGTTACAAACCAAGGTACCACTAGCCTTTTTCGATGTGGTCCATTGGAATTTATCACTTTACTTTAAAGCCTGACCATAGCTGCAGCTAGACTCTCGAGCAGGTTGTGCTAATTCCGTGTTTGGCTCTGTGTGGAGTGAGGAATAAAGAGCAATATATCGGCATCCATCTGACATACAAACGAATAACTTGTTGAAGGGATTTTTTTTTAAACAAATTGTGAATTACAACTGAATGTCATTACATAAATCGGGTCGTCAAAGTGAGTGAAGTCGACGTTTCACTTGCCGCCACAGCATTCTCTTCTGTAATTCTGTACCTCAGATTTTGGTAATCAAGACTAGGAGGACGAAGGGTTTATTCGTTATTTTAAATAATAAATGCTACTACATACAGGCTATTCCTGTTTTGATGTCACGTCTCACTTTTTACGCCAGAACTTTTTTATCCGCACCTACCTTAAATTTTTTTAAACCAAATTAAAAATCAAATGGATTGGCAACATTTTGCTGATGGTAGCCTTGAATTGATGATACCTACATATTTTCTTGTATTAATAAATCTGCTTTATAACATTATAAACATTTTCAGTAGTAATACCACTTCGTGATTGTATTTTTGCGATAAGTCTGTTCATTTATTTCTAACGAAATTGAGTTACTCAAAGAGAACATCACGAGTGTTAAAGAAAACGCTTGAAAAACACCAGATTCGTCCAACGGCAAATAATTTGAATTCGGCTCATTTTGACGATTTTGATGATAAGTCATAACTGGGCAATTTATTGAAGAACTTCTTTACCAATATATTGTATTACATTTAAAGTTGTTTATTTTAGAGTAGTTTTTTGTTCTTTAATATACGCTCAAGATATGGTAAGCTACTTGGCGCTACTAAATAATCTAATACTTACGTAGTTTAACCGAGAGTTGAACCATACGCCGTTGTGGACATTAAAGGATAACAATCTCTAAAAAAACAAAATCGTTTTGGCCTCGGTTTTAGCGTTCTAGAAAAAGCGTCATACATAATATTTAAAATGAACTGCATAAATCGTGTATAATTTGTGGGAGCGGCCTATACTTTAGTTATTGAACACCAATGTCTTTAGGCTCTAAAATGACGAATATTTTATTTGTCTCTTATAGCCCTCTGTTCAGGAACAAGATATTTTTTCATCTCAGAATTTACTAAAATTACATAATAGGTAACATTTTTCATATACAGGTGTTTCAAAACATGTGTCGGAAAATGAAAGGCGTGATACCTTGGCGCGTTCTGAGAAAAAAATTCCTAGTAACATCGGTCCGCAAACGCTAAGCGTTTTCGAGATAAAGGGTGTCAAAATAATACATTTTTTCACAAAACACGAGGAAAAACATAGAAGTAGCAACATAATTTGTTGTAGAGAAAACTATCACTTCTTTTTGATAGTTTTTTATGGTTTGTTTTACTGCCACATAAAAAAAAATTATTAGCCCGCAAAAATAGATAATATTAATGCCAAAATCGAGGCCAAAATGTATACAAATTTCAGTTTTAGGTATTATATCTCAAACCGTTCCAGAGAAATCGTCAAAGAACTGGAAAAAAATATACATGTTTTTTACACCCTGCTATCTCTAAAACGGTGCGTTTTCGAACCCTTGTTAATAGTAACTTTTTTCTCAGAACGCGCTAAGGAATCACGTCTTTCACTTTCCGATTCATTTTTTAAAACATCCTGTTGTATATGTACCTATAATACTTTTATTATAATAATAATTACAATTAGTATTATTTCAAATCTCGCTTACGATGTTGGTTAAATATTTTGATCCATAAAATGTTTACCAAATATTTGACGTCTTCATTACCCAAGTTTCTCAGCTGAATCAGTGTAAACGAAAAAACGTCCTCTTAACTTGTACGTCCATAATAATAGAGAAATTACGATGACATTTGACTCGTTAATTTTTTCAATCAGATATTTGATTAACTAACAGCCCAGTATTATAAAGGCCCATTAAGCTAACGGGCAGATTTCTGACACCTACCATTTTGAAAGTTAAAATCGACTTCAAATAACTTTTATTGACATTTTTGTAATCCCTTTCATGCCAAGAATCAATAAATTGCTATAAAGGGTTTTCCAACAAGAGGTGTTATTTTGAATCACCCGGTATTTCGGTAGCTGTCAGTTTTGAAGCTTTTATTCTTTGACATTTGACAAGTAGAAACTACGCCATTTGCCATTACTAAAAATGGAACGATACACACTTCAACAACGCATTGAAATTATTAAAATTTACTACAAAAATGGTGAAAATCTTGCAGTCATAGTTCGCAAAACTAAAGCATTTTTGGGTCAAAAATCATTTTGACTGATGAGGCCCATTTCCACCTCGGTGGCTACGTCAAAAAACAAAATTGCCGTATCTGGGGCTCAGAAAACCCAAGAGTTATTGTTGAGAAGCCTCTCCATCCTCAACGTGTGACTGTTTGGTGCGGTTTATGGTCCGGCGGGGTCATTGGACCTTACTTTTTCGAAAATAAGGTTGGGTCAACAGTTACGGTGAATGGATTGCGCTATCGAGAGATGATTAATGATTTTTTATGGTCGGAGTTGGATGGTATTGATCTGGACAACGTTTACTTTCAACAAGACGGCGCTACGTGCCACACGAGCAACGAAACCATTGCTCTTTTACGGGAAAAGTTTCCGGACCGTGTTATCTCTGGAAGAGGTGATCACAATTGGCCTCCGAGATCTTGTGATTTAACACCTTGCGACTTCTTCCTTTGGGGCTACGTGAAAGATAAGGTGTACGCCAACAGCCCAGCGTCGATTCAAGACCTCAAAGATGGAATTTGTGAGGCTATCGAGGACATAGGGCAGCCACTTTGCGATTTGGTTATGGAAAATTTCATGAAAAGGATATGGTCCTGTAAGCGTGGTCTTGGTAGCCATTTGGCTGATGTTGTTTTTCATTATTAACCGCATACCTTCCTCTTTATTATGAAATAGACATCCGATCATTTATCTCAAAAAATGGCCTTTTTCTTTGAATACCAAAATAACACCTCTTGTTGGAAAACCCTATATTTTCCACCTAAGGTCGATACTTTTTCTAGAAACGGCCCCAGAAATCTGCCCGTTAACTTAATGAGCCTTTATAATACTGTCTGTTAAAGTTGAAAAGGGTGGAGTTAAACTCAATTTTCGGCCAATCAGGTATGCAAATACAAAATGTAACGAGCCAAATGTCATAGGTATTTCTTTGTGAATACGGACAATCTTTTAAAGAAAAATAACAAAGTTAAAATTTTTATTTACATTATAATAAGTGTGATATTTATAAAAAACAACAATCGCACCATACAATTTTAATTAAGTAATACTTAATTAAGTATCCCTATGTATTTCTCGATATATACAGGGTGTTGATTTTCAAAGCGGGCCATAGGGGATTAGCATTGCGAAAGTGGTTTTTGAGGATTCCTGCTCGCCGTTTAAACTGATAGAAATGGTTTTGGTATCAAAATGAAGCTAAAATTATTGCGCATAACGCTTGACATCAGAAATTAATTTAATTTCAGATTGTTTTCTAAAATTCTTCAGTAAAAATTCAAGTAATTGTTAATGTTTAATCACAAAATAGCATGCCTTGCCTAAACAATAATGACGTTTCTACGTTTTGAAAATCCAATAATAAAACTTTATAAGTCAGTAGGTAATAATAAAGTCTGGTTCTATTTAAAAATGGGTTATACAAACCAAGAAAGAGTCTTTATGGTGAAAACCTACTACAGTGTACCCAGTTACAGGAGGGTTAAATAGAACCAGACTTTATTATTACCTACTGACTTATAAAGTTTTCTTTTATTATTGGATTGTCAAAACGTACAAACGTCATTATTGTTTAGGCAAGGCATGCTATTTTGTGATTAAACATTAACAATTACTTGAATTTTTACTGAATAATTTTAGAAAACAACGTGAAATTAAATTCATTTCTGATGTCAAGCGTTATGCGCAATAATTTTAGCTTCATTTTGATACCAAAACCATTTATGTCAGTTTAAACGGCGAGCAGGAATCCTCAAAAACCACTTTCGCAATGCTAATCCCCTATGGCCCGCTTTGAAAATCAACACCCTGTATATCGCCGAACACTAATAATGTCCTAAAGACCAAGATTTACATTGTCATATAGCGGACTATGCGCATGATGTTTTTTGCGCAGAGTTGTCTAAATGTTTATCATCGAAAGTCGTGGATCGTAGATTAGGTATAAAGAAAGCTTAAACTAAAATTAGCACTCTCATGTTCGAATTTAATTTTTTAGACAATAATTATTACAAACATAGGTACGAAATTAACATAGGCAAATTCGTAAATGGCAACGTCGCTTGCGTCAATGCTTATTGCTTCCTACTCCTACCATCTCAGCTGATTATCAGACATCAGACAGAAGTATAGAAGTCAGAAGCTATAACCTATTTGCAATTTACCACAAAGCAGTCAAAGCACAAAGCAATAGGTTTTATTATGCTACTTACACGTATTATAGGACTTATACTACTTATACATAAAACCTACTTATTACAGTGACTTGATCGTGATTATCCAGTCACCGTAACTATTCACATAATTCTGACATTATACCATTCCTACCACCTACCGACCTACCTAACCTAGGATAGTTTAAAATAAGGCGGCCTTAAAAAATATATTGAATATTATTGTTTAGGTGGTATTGATTAAGATACACACCACAGGAGGGTCTGGCACACCACAGGACAGGTTTTTAAAAGAGTTTGAGGTTCTTTTGGATACTAAATGCTGTTATCGCTACCGAGACAGTAGACCTTACTAAACCATACTAGATGCTTTGATCTCTAATAAATTACTCAACTGCTAGCTGATAGGTGTAGTTGGACACCAGAATTTTCGACTTTAATTATTAGTTATTGTTATTTTTAATTATTGAGATGATTACAAAATAAATAATTAAGTACCTATACCTAATTATAATTTCTGGACCTAAATTTTCTTTTTTTTTTTATTATTCACCCAGGAGAAATACAGAACCGAAAAAATAATTAAGAGGGCATGTGACTACGAAGGTATGTCCTCGTCCTGCAATCATAAAGGTATGTGCATAATGCATAATACCTTCATGGGTATTTACCATTTTTATTCAGCACAAATTCACTTCCCAAGAATGCGAGAATGGGGTTGGAAAATAAGGGTGGAAGAGAAGTAGGGCAAAACGCAAGCGCGCCCGACCCCGGTCGGGGACGAGCTAGTTGCACCTGCACTTGAACCTGACCTATAAGGTGCCTTTCTAGGGGTGGCCTACATACCCAGACCCAGATCTGATTCTATTTGAGGAAACAGCGGGCCGGGCAACAAAGAAGCTAGCTACCATCAACTTCCGGACTTCCGGCATAAGGGGATTAACCGAAGGGTGCACTTTTTACTTTAATTAAATCAACCTGCTGCCGCGGGGCGAAAAAGACCCGACCAGCAGGTTGAAATGGGGTCCCTGGATCGGGCGTAACCTACGACAAGCACGAACAATCGCTGGGTTGCCGCGTCCTACTAACACCGTTTAGAAAGAGTTAAATTAAACGTCATGCACAGCTAGCAGACTAAACACAGCGATGTATAACTGTTTCTCTTTCGATTCGAATTCACTTTCAATATTATTATAGCATAGAGAAACTGCGAGTGCTAATGAAAAGTGAATCTCGGATTATGCATTGGGTAATTCTAAATCTACACAATACAATAATACTACAGGAATGTTAATGAGAAGCTGGAGGTTTGGCGATGAATAGGTAGATGAGTGCTGGTTGGTTAACCTGCAAATGAAGAGGTGACATGCTCAGGAAGACTAGGAATTACCTCCTGAATTTGTGGAAAAAGGCACTTGCAGGTCGACGGTGTCGTCCGATATTACGTCCTCCATATTATCCACCTGCACTTCGGCGGTGGAGACCACGGAGACGGAAACTGTAGCCGTTGTGCCGTTCTCATTTTGCATAGTAGACACGGCAACAGAGCCAGGAACGCTCATACTTGTCGCTTCTTCGTGCATTGTTTATTGCTTTAATCACTAATCCCGGAGATGATAATCGTAACCACAAAGATCCAGAGCTTCCCGAAGCCCTGACCTTCAACTGCGCGTCAAGGTTTCACTATTATCTATTTCTTTCAGCAGTGAAAAAATCGAACGTTCTATAAATGTAGGTCTGTAGGCCACTTCTCTTACACTTTGCATTCAGACAGACATGACTAATGCGGTCGTACCAACCTCCAGTTTCATAAAGTTACCAAACAACTTTAATTCGAATTTCCAACGTCGAATTGCCGCAACTAGATTCACTTTACGTTCTGTCGGGGATGTTTTCGAATTTCATGTATTTCCGAATGCGAAATATTCTATTATCGTTCCAATATTCACGCTTGGTCAACTTTCACAAGTAAAGTAGGTCAAAGCCAATTATGCATTCCATGAAATTTATGATGATGACATAACGTGAATTTAAATTCTAAAATCGTTTGTGCATGGTTCAGAAAGCTAAGTCGTTGTTTTAGGTGATCTAAAAATTAAAAGTAATGGGTTTACAGACTCGCAATTGACCAAACTAGTTGCGCTTGCGCACTTAGAAATATTCGTACCGCGCTCGTTTTCAATATTTTAATAAGATCACCATTTTATTTATTATCATAGCTTTATTTCCAGCAGCGAAATTCAGTTTAATTCCTTTTAAAATAATACTCCATGAATACAAAATGTAATTTTCTTCAAAAGTTTCTAGTTAGTCATGGAGATTAATTTAACATATTTTTACCCACAGAGTTCTGTAAATGTGTATAAAGAAGTGACACTGCTTATATTGTTTGCGCTTCGTGACCTTGACTACTAGTTGCGTTGCATTAACACTAATAATATTATTCATTTGTCATTTGCTGCGACAATTTTTTCACGTTTCAAAACATTTTATTTGTTGAGTACAACGCTAAAATACCTGTACACTAATTGTTATGCATTAAAATCCTCTTGTTGTATGTGATAAAACAAATATAATTAAAATTAAAACAAATACGGTAAACTAAATACAGGACACTTCTGCTTCTTTTATTCTGTACTAAATTAATGCATTGTGCATGTGTTGATCTAGGTTAAAGGGTACCTGTAATACCGACACTGCATTACGCTTTCTAAGGTATCTCATTCTAGGGTACCTGTCTACCTGTATTACCGACACTAACGCTTACTAGGGTATAGCGCATTCACTCGTTGACGTTTACTTAACGCGGTTATGTTTGAACAGCTATTATAGTAGAAGTCATATTTTTGGCACATTTGGTCACAGGCGTAGGCATCAAGTAGGAAGAAGCGAAGTTTGAAAAATGAAACAAAATACCTAATACCACGAATTGATCGAGGAATCCTCTTTCAGTGGGTATTAGAAACATATATTACGGGTCTATATAAGGGTCTGCGAATAATCTGTAGACTTTAGTATTTGGTATAATTTTTAACTCTATTGTCCGTATTCATCAAACTTCAAAATATAACTCTGGGGTTATATTTTGAATTTTCTGACAGCTGATTGGTCTAATGCTCAAATCCTACGAACGCTACGAATTATGAACCAATGACATGTTCCAAAATATAACCCCAGGGGTTATATTTATTGATGAATACGGGCTTAATTATCTAATTCATACTAATACTGAGAAAAATGGTCTCGATGATAGACACACGGACGACAGAACAATCCAAGAAGGTACCTATAAAAGGCCCTCCCATACTGATTACTAATCCTTAAAAATAAGATTCATAGGCCCGTATTCATCAATAAATATAACCCCTGGGGTTATATTTTGGAGCATGTCATTGGTTTAGAAATCGTAGCGTTCGTAGGGTTTGAGCATTAGACCAATCAGCTGTCAGAAAATTCAAAATATAACCCCAGAGTTATATTTTGAAGTTTGATGAATACGGACAATAAAGGTGTAATAAAACCTACCTGCCAAAAGTTTCAAGTATAAGGAAATTCTGAGCCCGGTATATTGTCTGCTATCATAGCTGCTGCCTGCTGGGTGCATTTGTGTCCAGAAAATTCCAGTAGTTAACAGGTATACCTATAAATATTGATAGAGGACATAATGCGTTTAAAACATTAGGAAAGTTACCTTTAGGCAAGGCAAACAAGTAGAAAGCCATCTTTTTATTGTTGAAACATCCTCTAACGCATCAAAAGTTTACCATAATACGCGGACCTAATAACAAATTATGTGAATTTTTAGACAATTGTACGTTCATGGAAAATCTGACGTTTTTGAAGTTAAATTTGACATTCCCAACTTTTTATGAGAATGAGAATGCGCTATCCTAGTAAGCGTCAGTGTCGGTAATACAGGTTCCCTAGCTCATAAGTGGAAAAAATCAAAGTTTGAAAAAAGAAAGGCAATATTAACACGAATAAAAAAATGAGGAATCATATTTCAGTAAGTTTTCAATGGGTCTCGAGGCTTTGGTATGTTGGTACCATTTTTAATTCCATATCTTAAATAGTTACTGAGAGAAAGGATCTTGACAGACCCACGGACAACAAACACGGTCTCTAAGAAATCTCAAACTTTGCTAATTTTTAGAAGGTTGAACGTTCATGTAAAAAGTTAATTTGAGATTCCGAACTTTTTTATTGAGAATAATGCGTTAGAGTACCTACCTGGATATTGACAGATTTTTATTGTATAAGAGTACGGAATATTAGTGTCATTTTCCTCGGACGTCTCTTTACGTTGAAGATGATACTTTCTCGCGTCCAAGTTGGATCACCTGTTTTAACAGCTTTGAAAAACAATGAATAAGTGTGTATCGAAAAATGTTCCGATTTATCTAATTATTGTTGTTAATTAAAGATCAGTAATAAAAAGATAAACACTCGTTTGTGGTATCAGTTATTACAGTTTGTAAAACTTCTTGTCTATTCCTCAATCTTCTGAGAAGAAAAGAAATGTGTAAAATGAAAAACAATTAGATAATATATTGAATAGATATGACCTATTCTCTCTCAGATCGCTACCAATCGGAAAGATTCACTTCCGTATTCTTTATAATTATAATTTTATATCAAGGTACTCTAGAATGCGCTATCTAAGTAAGCGCCAGAGTCGGTAATACAGTTACCCTAACTAAGAGGTTAACAGCAGCAGAGTCGCCATAAGTAGTGTAGAAGAGTGAACATTTGAGGTATATTTTTGATGAAACATGGCGGTCGTTTTAAATATCAACATTCTATTTGAATAACAATAACTTTCACTTTGAAAAAATGATATTTCGCTTAATTTAAGGGAGTGTTCCGTATTGTTAATTTCGCATATTTGATTAAACTACGAAGGGAAATGCAGGGATTGAGGTTTCCAATCCAAGTTCAACACAAGTAAAATCATATTCAAGTAAAATTGCTTTACAGCTTTTCAGAAAAACAAAAAAGGCACAAAGACTCGTATTTTTTTTTAAATTTCTAACATACTTCTAATTATTTGTAATGTTTAGCTGAAAAGAAGTGTGTAGATACTTCTCTAAACAAAGTTACCAAAATAGTGTCTCAAAAGTCCATTGAGACAATTGAAAAAAGACAATCACTTTTTCGAAAATATCTCCTAAACAATAATTGACTATTTTCGAGATTTTGCAAAAATATAATAAAAATTACTTAACGAATAAATTTGATAATAACCTAAGTTGGGGTAAAACTAATAATTTTGTCCTCACGAGCCATAGGCGAGCATTGGAATAGAGCTCAAGTGAATAATAGCAATTATTATTCTCGAGTAGAAGATGCAATTTTCTATAAGACTATATGAAAAAATGCACTTTGTACAATTTTTCACTCTACTTATTAACAGAACATTTTTATACCTTTACCTGAGAATACATGTTTGTAATTAGCAAAGAGTATTTGATCAGATTTCTTTTATGTTTGTAAGACATTTTCACAACTCGTGGAAACTGTGCTTACACTATCTTCAGTGTCATTTTCCAATAAGAACGGAATAATCTCTGTAATAGAATGAAAAAATTCTATGCAGGGAACTGCATTATACTGCCGGGAAATTTAAGAAAGTTAGGATTTGTACGGTAGGTAGGTACGTAGCAAATTTAAATCAAATTTTTCCATTTCTTATTTTAGTTGCAAAATCAATCATGGAGAGGCTGGTAGCCTAGTGGGCTAGAAGAGCAGTCTACTAATCCATTGGCGCTGTCACCGTGTGGGTTCGAATCCTACTCGTGCCTTGGGTGTTGTGTTAGTCTATAAAACTATTTATATTTAAAAATTTGTCTGTGACTGAATGAGCTAGTACTCGAAGCCAAATTACCAGACTGACGGCAAAAAAAATCAATTATTAAATTGAGTAAATCTACAATTTTAAAGTCACATTTATTTTTATAATTTTATGGAAGATTCTTTGTATTCAAAAATAAAATAATAACTCCAATACAATGCAGAAGCTAGGCTGAAGGCATGAAGGGACCGAAAATGTAGGAACAGACAATATTAATGATAACAATTACTGTCAGGGCTGGAATACGACTTTTTCGCCCATATAACAATGCATTAGATGTTCCAGTCACTTGGTGACTTTTGTGGTTTTTCGGATGGGGTTTTCACAAATAAATTTAATGACCAGTAAAGGGAGAAGGGTAAGTACCCAGTAGTTGATAATGCACTGGGCTACTATTTATAGCACCATAGATCTTTTAAAACAGTTTTACATTTTTATAATGAGTAATGACTGTAAATTCAGGTAAATCCCACAAAACTAAACACAAGTTATTCAATTACAAAAATGATATAATTCAATATCAAATTTCAATACAAAATTACATTTATGTTATTCATAATAACGTATACAAAAATAAGTGATTAAAATATCTATTACATTTTAAAACATGAAGAAAAGTATATTTTTAAATAACAAGAATTTATGTAAAGATAAAATAAAAATACCATGATCCAACTTACCACAAGTTTAACTATGTCATAACTCATAAGTACAAATAATGCGCTGCAAGCTTGGCTTTCAAATTTGTTCATCAGAAAATATAGAAATTTTTTTTTTTTTAGTATACAAGAACTTTAAACTATCACAGGATAAATTATTTTACAATAAAAGTTTAGTTGAGATCATGATCACCGGGTATGACTCACTTTAAAATAAAAATAAGAACAAAAATAATAAAATTATATTGAAATAAACCCTTGGAAACCACCATCAGTTATCATGAACTGTTTATTTATTTTGTATCTTCAAAATATTATTAATCATGTATTATTATTCTTTATTTACAAATTGAAAGGTATTTTTTGTTAGATTTCTCTTTACTAAATTAACCTGTGACTTGTTTCTTTATATACAAAAGAATAATAGAAATATTTTCGGTAGATACTCGAAAGGCTTCATCAAAACAAAAATCATTTCTCTCAACTAGACTGTTTAGTCTTATCAATAATAGCCCTGGATATAATTAATCTTTGAACCTGCGAGGTCCCCTCATAGATCTGATAAATCTTCGCATCCCTCATCAGTTTCTCCACGGGATACTCGGTATTGAACCCGTTACCTCCAAACACCTGCACTGCGTCGGTGGCACACTTGTTAGCGACATCGGCTGCATGACACTTGGCAACTGAAGCAGCCAGGGTGTTGCGCATACCGTTGTCTGTCTGCCAGGCGGAGTGCATCCACGCTAGACGGGACGTCTCCACCCCGATCGCCATGTCAGCGAGGATAAACGAGACGGCCTGGTGATGGGCTATCGGGACTCCGAATGTCTTGCGCTCGAGAGAATATTTGCTGGCTTCATCCAGACAACGCTGAGCTAGCCCGGTTGCTCCTGCTGCCACCTGGTAAAGTATGAAAATCAGTGTTGCTGAAATACTGAGAACACTTCTATCTATCTATGCTCATTTTTTATCTGTTAGATCTTTTTGAAGAATGCCAGATACTGAATACTTACAGGTGGTCTAGTTTTATCGAATGTGGTCATGGCAATCTTAAATCCTTGCCCCTCTTCTAGCAAAACGTTTTCCTTTGGTACACGGACGTCTTCAAAAGTAATACCGCGAGTGTCTGAAGCTCTCTGACCCATGTTGATTTCCTGCGTGCAAAATGAAACAGGTTAGAATCTCAAGAACAGCAAAACATGTTATAAACTCTGTACCTTTCTTCCGGGTACGACTCCTGGGAAGTCTCGTTCAACGATAAATCCGGTAAAAGCTTTGCTAGCCGGACACTTGGGGTCCGGGTTGGTACGGGCGAGCACAAAATACCAGTTGGCGACACCGCCATTGGTGATCCACATCTTTTGACCGTTTAGGATATACTCGTCTCCTTTCTTCTCTGCTTTGGTCTTGACACCGTTCACGTCAGATCCGGCACCAGGTTCCGTAACGCAATAAGCCTTAAAAGTGAACAAGTTACATCAACAAATAGATGCGGGAGAACCCGAATATGATCTTGAGGAATTAAATACTAAAATTGAGATTAAAATCTTAAAACTGGTTATGAAAATGTACTTACAGCCAGCAATGGTTCGTCTATTAATCTTCCCAAGTACTTCTTTTTCTGCTCGGGTGTTCCTGCAATAAGAACTGGGGTTTGCTGAAAATAAAATATAGAAATAGGTTTGTTTTCGATAGAGCTCCCCAATTACATCAAATTTATTTACTTACACCTAATCCACTTCCTTCCAATGCAGTCATGATTCCAGTACACCCATAAGCTAACTCTTCAGCTATTAGGCAACCATCAAATACACCAAAACCCATGCCACCTGTTGAAAAAAAATATTTCTTAGTTATGTGAATTTACTCACCCGTTGTCAGTTGTCACCAAAATGTACAGCGTACAGCCTATTCCAACTCTATTGGGAACACAATTGGCCGTGAAAAATCAGCTGATATCGCTTGGTATAACCAAATACCTTAAAATATATTAGGGGAAACTGAGCTCTAGCGTTTCGGGGCGGACCTAATAACGATTTAAACAACTACTTTCGTGCACTTGATTAGAAATAATAAAACGAAACTGATGTCAAAATGACTTCAGTGGGGTTGTGTAAATTGATATCAAAGAAATCAACCCAATTCACATACTAATTTTGGTGCTAGGTCCGCCGAACGAATAGATGTCGATACTCTCACTGTCGTCGACCAAATGCATGTATTTAAGGAGAGTTTCCTGTATAATTATAGATTATTAAGGTATTTGATGTAACTTTTTTGTCAATTGTTTTGTCAGTTAATGTCTATGTCAGCTAAGCTGCCTCCTTTAATCCGCTTTTGATCTATTTGATCTGTGGAAGTTGTGAAGTTTCACTGTAATTTAATTATTCGTATAATTTTTAATGTCATAATAATTAACAAACATTTTTTAGAGTTTTCTGGACCGCAAGAAATGTTTGTTTCTTTGAATTATAAGAACCTCATTTAATCCATTGAACATGATTTTGTTTTGGAAAATTCATTTACTACATAAATATAAGATGCCCGTATTCACAAACGATAATTTCCTAAATAATTACGTAATTAATTAAATGAGTGAGATGGAGATATGCAGTTTTTTTTGCAATAGAATGAGATGGGGATAATTGATTACGTAATTATTTAGGAAATTATCGTTTGTGAATACGGGCAAGAGCCTAAAAAATGAGGCATCACGTTGATGCCACCCGGTCTGCAAAGTTTTTTTACCGCCTTGGGACCATGAGGCATCAATGTGATACCTAATTTTTTGCAAGCACCGTCCTGTGTATTATCGCCTATGAACGACTACAGGGTGTACAGATCAGTTGAAGCCAAATTTTTGTTCCAAATTCTTGTGTTTGTCATGCCAGAAAAATTATTGTGTTGAATGTTTTTTTCATGTGCATAGAAAGTAACAAAATTGTAATTTTTCTAGTTTAATTTTTTTTTTTGTTCATATTTAATTTGGTTCTATGTTGCTTGCTTCATTTTCAATAAAATTTGCTTTAGAATAGCTTGACCGAGAGCTTGACTTATCTTGGAAAAATGTAAAAACTTATAATATGAGTAGACTCGTTATTATAGTGGATATAGAGGTATACGAATATAAGATATTACCAACCCGCTTACTGGTCAGTTGTTTCCCAGACCGGTATATTGGAGTCTCCATTCATTTAACATTGTAGTGTGTACCCATATAATACCACAAGATAGTGAACGCAAAAGCATGCTGTGGTATCACATTGATGCCTCGCGGTCCCAGTGCTTCCTGGCCGTGAGGCATCAATGCCTCGAGGGCGTAACTGTGTTAAGACATTAAAAACACAAGAAAAAGTCAAAAATATTGAGTAATGAAACTAAAATTAATTTCTGAAAATGCTTTCCTTGTTATTATAGAATGTGATAGGGGACACTCCCCACCTGCAGCAATAATTTTACAGCTGCAAGAAATATTTGGGGTAAGTATCCACTAAATAACAAAAATCATTCCTCATGGTTTATCATTATAAACTCCAACAACAGTAGAAAACTAGATACCATTTTAATTGGTTTATCTCAGCTGTATCTTGGAGAGTTTTAAAATGCAAAAATATAGGAAAAACAGGAAGTGTCGTCATTTTGGAAACATTTCAGCTAAATAGATCACAAGCGATTATGTCAAAATAACAAAAAATCCGCCTAGAAGTGCACAAATGGTTTTTTCGTGTTAACTTCTGTTTAATTAATCGATTTCTTAAAATCTTACCGCAATCTTGAGGTATATGTCCATTCATTAATCCCAAAGACCATGCTTTCTTGACAATATCCCAAGGGAACTTTCCTGATTTATCATACTCGGCAGCAACTGGTATAATTTCTTCTTTAGCAAACTTCCTTGCCAGTTCTTGAAACTCACGCTGAGTGTCACTTAGAGCTGAAAAAAATAGCAGGTAAACGACACAATTCATAATTTTGAGCTCATTGCTGCGAAAATATATTTAAATTCATCTTACCAAAGTTGTAACCATTGGGGATTGATGACGAGTTGCATTTCTGTGATGCTGAAATTATTCTTAATCCAGACTTGAACACGGATTTGTTTAGCTGTAAAACGAGAAAATAAACTTTATTGAGCCGCTGTTATATTATACAGTGGTGTGTGAATGACTGATTCGAAAGTTCCATAGATGATGAAGCTCTATACAGGGTGGTCCAACTTAAAACGTCAGGACTTTACCAAACGATAGATAACGTTAAAATAATGCCAGTTTCTCTAATACACTTATAGCCGGGAAAGCTTCCTTTTCAAGATACAGGGCGTTGAAGTTTTGGGAAAAAAATCATGTTTTGCGAATATTGTCAAAACGGCTGCTTTAAAAAAATTGAAATATGGCACACAGCATGAGCTAAGTATCTTTCATGATTTACGGCTTATGGTGATAAATTGCGAAAACCAGCGGCGGAGATATGGGTGTGCGATCACCCCTTTTCAAAAAAAAAATGACGCCACTGACTCTATGGTAAATTTAATAATACTATTCAATGCCCCATGCTTTTTACAACAAAAAAGTACTCTCTAATTTTTTCACAAGGCGCACCGTTTTCGAGATAATTCAGGTTTTCTTAGGTAATATCCGTAGCCATTTTAAGAATAACAGACAAATTCTAATCAAATAACTTTTACTTAAATAATTAAATAACAGAAATAAACAACACCTAACTAATGTAACAATTGTCAGTAACCATAGAGTCAGTGGCGTCAATTTTTTTTTTTTTAAGGGGCGATGACATACCCATATCTCCGCCGCTGGTTTTCGCAATTTATCTCCATAAGCCGTAAATCATGAAAGATACTTATAGCTCATGCTGCGTGCCAAATTTCAATTTTTTTAAAGCAGCCGTTTTGACAATATTCACAAAACATGATTTTTTTTCCCAAAACTTCAACACCCTGTATCATGAAAGGGAAGCTTTCCCGGCTACAAGTGTATTAGAGAAACTGGCGTTATTTTAACGTTATCTATCGTTTGGTAAGGTCCTGACGTTTTAAGTTGGACCACCCTGTAGAATGATAACATAACCTTATTGGTGTGCCCCAGGCAAGGGACTACATTGTCAGTAATTTTATTTAAAAATTCAGGGGAAATATAGTTATTCTTCTGTATTGTACAAATATAACTATTATCCTATAGCTGTTGGAAATTTCTGTGCGACCCAGATTACTGGCACTTCCAGTTATAGGTACAGGAAATGGCTACCATTTTAGTTTTTTTAATGGAACGCCCGATATATTGTTGCATTTTTTAAATTGTCTTAAAAAATCCTTCTCCAAATATCGGGAAACGGATTACATCTCCCTAACTTGACTTTTCGTGTGTTACTTTATAGTGTACTTGAAATTCTTATACAGGGTGATGATCTGATCATTTCCATCGCCCTGTATAGAAATTCAAAGTAAACTGAAGATAATACTTGAAAAGTTAGAAACATGTAAGTTTTACGATAAAATGAAAAATTGCAATTTTCACTTGCTTATAACTCAAAGACTACTCAATTTAAACTGCAACTGTAAAAATCCTTTCTTACTGGATTTTCTAAGACATTTTAAAGCACATGGAGTTATTTATAGAAATAAAGTACAAGCGGTCCCCTCGCTTGTGTTCTACTCCTCATGACTAGGTAGCCGTAGCACCTCCCAGGTAACCATACGTGACGACAAAATTTCACTTATACAGCTGTATAAGTGACTCCCTCTGTTTCTTGGAAAAAAAGTGGCAAATGGTTTTGTATATCAAAATTGCAATCAGCTGGTTTCATTTTAAATTTCAAGGCCTATTATACCACCAGAATAAATATTGAGGTCATTATCATTGTGCACTTGTTGCAGAATAACACAGAACACACCGAGGAACACACCCTTGCTCATAGCCAAATGAGGTATCATGGAGAGAGTGAAGTACTTTGGGAGGGGGTTGTTCTAGACCTTCTAGAAACTCAAGCAAGACACATCAGTCAGATCATATCAGTGTTGCCAACCCTACCGATTTATCAAGCTGCACCCGGCTATTTTGGGCCGGTTATTTGGTATTATGTATATGCTTGTTTCTATGCTTTCAACTATGGTTTACCGGTGAATTCCATAATATGCTGTATGATGTGAGATCCAGTATTCATCGCCGGCTGCAATATACCTACATATAACAAAGAACAACATTCAATTTTTATTTTAGGGTAGACATCCACTACAGTACTGTTGTGGCGTCGCCGCTAAATTGCGCATGAGTTAGTAATTCAAAGCCAGCTGGTCTGAATTCTACAAGATCATGCATGCGCAATGTAGAGATTCATCGTGAGTGGACCATTGTGGTACCTCAATTATGAGATTAAGTTTAGATTTAGGATTTAGTATTAGTACAATACCCTATGTAGCGGCGAGGTAAAGTGGATGATTGGTTTCCTATTTCCCGGAATCTACCGATTTTGTCTGATGCTTACCGGTTTTTTATTGAAACCTATCAACATTAGCTATCACTAGGTTGGCAACACTGGATCACATAGTGAGGACATACCTAGCATCCCTAGCAAGGTAGCGAGGTATTTCCTAAGGGTGAAAGGAGGTCAAATTATTTATCTTTCCAGGACTTTCTTTTAATCTACAACCTCAAATGGAATCATGTCGAGATGTGAAAGCTGCTTGAGCAAAGATCGCTTATTCAGCTGATTTACCATAAATTAAATAAATTTCTAATGATTAATGAATCTTTTATCAATTTTTGGGTCAACTCACCTGTTGAAGGAGTGCCATGTTAAATCGCAGTTGGCAGTGCCTACTACCTATTTGGATGCTTGATTTAGTTGAACTAGGTACTTAATCAAAATAAAACTTAAAAATATATTAATTCTAATGAATTGCACAATGTATAATCTTTCGAGAGATGAACTTTAGACTGTATTTTACTTGTTTTGAGCTTAGTGCTTAACCTTGGTAATCAGAATCAGATACCAGATATTATAACTGCACTTTGGCACCAACAACTCAACAGATTATTATTGATAACAGTATTTTTGTTTTTAGATATTCTATCACTGTAGATTGGAGCCGGATTTTTAGTTTTTACACAACCAACCTCGTACTTAATTGTAATTAAAGTAGTTAAATGTTTAATCGTGAACACTTTAAAGTCTAAAAAAGGCAAAGAAAGTACACATACACAAGTACAGTAACAAAACTAAAGAAAGGCAAAATTTTATTTAATTTTTCAAGACTTTCACTTTCAAAGGAATAGGAATAAGGTTCGCGTCTCGCGATCGCTCAAGAATCAAGATTCCACGTTCCACTTTCCATTCCCATTCCACTATCCACTTACTTTTCTTCACTTCATATTCACATTCATACATACATCAAACATCAAAGCAATCATAATTCATAACAATCAAAGTGTCTCATAATGTGCTGGCCAAATAGCTAGTAAAAGCTAAAGGCCATAAACCCTAAAGAAAGAAGAAGAAGTGTCTCATTCATTCATAGTCATAGTTGTTCATAGTGGAAGATAGTTCGAAAGTGTAAAGACCAGATATGCGCATAAGAAAAAACAAGAAGAGTGCTATGAAAGAGAAATGAACGGTTTTACAAACCAAAATTCTAATTTTATAGCTTTAGAGATTAAATCTCAGACGTGAAATTTCTCTTCCAAATTTTAGTTTCATTTTCTCACAAGATAGATCGAAGATCGAATTCGATAAAGAATAATTATGAATCGTTTAGGGACTCTAAAAATTAAATCAAAATGGAGGTATGCTATAGAGTCGAGGATTCTGAAGCTAAAAAACTCTCTAAATCCAGAGCGATATTCAATTTTTATTAAAACGTCAAGGGGACCATGACCTGTCCATTAGCAGGTCTATCTAATCAGTTTCTGTGATACAAGACAAGATACAAGTCAAGTCACTATCAATCAACAATCGTCTCTCAAAACGTATATACGCATGCGGATTCAGTCGGCACCAGGGCCCTCCAACTCAGATATATGACCTTGAACATTGAATTTAGTTGGGGAACTCCGGGGGCAGGGGGCGCTGCGTCAAGATAATTTGAATTTCGTTCTTACCCGTTAGGCATCGTGATCAATCGGACTTTCTTTTCCTTGGAAACTAGATATTTGACAACTAATAAAATAAATAATAAAATAATACAAACAAATTTTCATTTGCAATTTATTTTACAATTTGCATGTTATTTGGGTGATTTGCAGTGCTTAAATAAGTCCAGAAAATATCATTGAAAGGCAGCAGTAATTTAATCTGGTAAGTAAAAGATATAAATAGTTAGAAATGTGCTTTGTGGTACTCATATCAATTCTTCATCATTTATAGGTACCTATACGTTTGTTTGAATATATAAGAACTTCTTTCACAGGTTCCACCTTAGCAGTAGTGAAAGGGTCCCCTGAACTTGAACGTGTTCACTGAATGACAGAAAAGTCTCCGTATGGTGAACTGGTGGACTTCAAGAAGAAATACGGGAGCTGCCGGAGTTTTTATGTTTCATTAAACGTAAAAAAAAACGAATTTTAACTACTTCAATCAAAGTAATGCGGGTAGTGAATATTGTATTTCAGCTTAGTCGATTTATGATTGATCATTTCAGCTTATTAATTCGGCACCAATTTTTTAAAGTTTATGTAAGTTTATGTAAATAGGAACTTATTAAGTATTATTTATTATTGTAGCCTTAAAGTTAAATTTTCCAAATTCCAACGGATTATACTTCATCAGCAATGCCCCATGTTTTCATCTGTTTAGAGGTATAATAAATGATTGCCTTTTTTAACTATAAAAAACTAATTAATAAAAGTTAATAATAAAAGTACCTGTTCTTTTCATTTAACCACAAATAATATTAATGCACTTTTCAATAGTAACGAATATTCGCTGACGTTATTATTAAAAATTGTGTTAATTAATTATTATGTGGACTTCCAAATAGCCAGAATTCAAAGATATAATTTGAATTTAAATATCCCGCCAACCACTATACCCCCACTATCGCCATAAATGCTTTTTAGTTACGGAACTCCGCGGGCAGGGGGCGCTCAAGTTTGTATCCAAAATATTTACATTGAGTCGGCGATCTTTTAAGATATGATAGTCTGTGGTCGGCACGTTAGCAACTCCATAGGAGGCAACCGGCGCAGCCGCAGACTGCAGGGCAGGACTGCAGCGCACTGACTGAACGAAACGAACTGAGCTGAAATGAAATGGAAATATAAATATGTAAATGCGAATGAAATGAAAAGAAAACTCGAAAACTCAAAAGTCAAAACAAACAAAACTCTTTTTGGTACTTTTGGTGGATTGGTGGCTGGCGTGGTACTGGTGACTGAGCTGAGACTGGTGTACTACGGGGTGTGTGAATTTTTTATTTTTGTATGATGAATAGAATAGAATAGAATAGAATAATTTTTATTTCAATCATTTTGTATACAATAAAATTGCATCCATAAAGTTGAAACAAGTCAATTACAAATGTGCTTATATATTCACTAATACAGGTCTTACTAACAGTGCGACAAAACAAAGTCGATACTGTGAAATCTGACAATATTTATTGACACCTGCTTATCTGCCTAGAATATTCCGACAGATTATATGGTTCAATTTCACATATGTACTTATAAAGAATTTTTTTAAATTCTGCAAAGGTACTTATTCGCTTGATATGGTCTGGAAGTAAATTATGAAACTTCAAACAGGAGTAATGACTACCTTTTTTTCTAAGACTTAGTCTGTGTAACGGATATCTATAAGTAATAACATTACGTGTGCTGTAATTGTGTTCTACTATATTTGATTCGAACATCTCTGGGTGTCGTATTAGAAAAATGATGCACTCATATATGTATATACCCCTTGCTGTTAGGATTCCATTTTCTCTGAATAAACCCCTGCAGGAGTCCCTAGGACCCATTTTAAGCATCGTTCGTAAAGCTCTTTTTTGAATTTTAAAAACCAAATCAAAATGTGCAGATTGTCCCCAGAAGATGATTCCGTATTTAAGAAGCGAGTAAAAATTACCGTAATATGCAGTCCTTACAATATTGAAATCTAAATATTTTGTCAAAATTCTCAGTGCATAACAAACCGATGATAGTCTATTGCTTAAATTTTGTATATGTGTCTGCCAACTCAAGTCGGAATCGATGTGGATACCGAGCAGTTTTGTGGCAGCCACTACTTCAATATGGGTATTATTTAAATGTATGTAGGAAGGAAAAACAGTTTTGCTGTGTGTAGTTTTAAAGAGCAAACACTGAGTCTTATCAGCATTCAAACACAAACAATTTCTCCGATACCATGCTTCGAGTTCCCTAAATTGTATCTCACTCAGGAAAGATACCTCTTGAAAAGTCTTTGCTGTAATCAGTAAACTATTGTCATCAGCATAGCTGATCATAGAATTTCCTGGATGTGTAATAGAATCTGATAGGTCATTTACATATATGACAAATAACAGTGGTCCGAGTATGCTTCCCTGAGGGACGCCCAAATCTGTATACATTCTCTCAGAGAAAGTTGTCTTCGAGTCTTTTCTGAGAATCACTCTTTGTGACCTTCCTGATAGGTATGACTCAAACCAAGACAGTGCTATGCCCCGTATTCCATACCTGTACATTTTTTCCAGCAATAAACCATGATTTAGACTGTCGAACGCCTTCGAGAGATCAATGAACAGACCACATGCAAGTTGTCCCCTATCCAGGGAGTCGAGAATTTTTTCACTGTAATTAAATATTGCTGTCTCCGTGGATTTCTTGCTTAGGAAACCATGTTGAAAGGATGAAAACAGCTTATGTGAAAGAAAGAAATTAAATACTCTGTCATAGATAACTTTTTCAAAAAATTTCGAAAAAGATGGCAATAGACTAATTGGTCTGTAGTTTTCAATATTATTCACCTCTCCCTTTTTGTATAGTGGCAGAACTAGAGACTTTTTTAATTGATTTGGATATTTTCCCTGATCTATCGAAGCATTAATAATATGTGTGAGAGGCTTGGCAAACACTACAATGCATTGTTTCAGTAAAAATATCGGAATCTCATCCTCACCGGCACATCTTTTGTTTTTCAGACTCTTTGCTACATCAATTAGTTCACCCTCCGTACATTTGCCAAAATATACAGACTGCGAACTCATCTCAATCCTGTCACATACATTTTGAGAGGAAGATGTCTGATTCTTCAGTCCCAAACTGACAAAATAACTGTTGAAATCATCAGCAACTCTATATAAATCACCACCTGGAATATTTTCAACATTTTTTCGTTTTTTACCTGTTAATTCCCTCACTATTTGCCACGTAACCTTGGACTTATTGTCCGCTACATCTATCTTATTTTTGTACATGTTGGATCTCATTTTCTTTAACAATTTATGATACTCTCTAATGAGGTCTTTGTATATATGTTTACATTCGTTAAAATAATGTGAAAGGATGCTATACAAATTAAGTTTGCTCTTTATATTTTCTATTTCTGGAGAGTTGATCTCCTTCCTTTTCGGATTACTACCATAAAAGACCTTCCTAAGAGGAAAATATAAGTCAAAGTAACTCCCAAAGATGCGAATAAATTCACTCCATTTAGAGTCAACGTCCTTCAAAGCTAAAACTGAATTCCATGATTCTACCTTTAAAGCTTCATAAAACAACGATATGTTTGTATCGGAGAAATTTCGTTTAATAACATGTTTATCTTTGATACTCAAATTTGTATCCAGAGTTACAAGCTGTGCTGTGTGGTCAGATATATGTGTTTCAAAAACATTGACTGAAAATGGTGTGAAATCGTTTATAAAAATATTGTCAATGCAACTTTTTTTTGACTTTGTTATTCTTGTTGGTTGTTTCACAGTATTTATCAAATCATATGAATTTATGAGATTTAGGAGGTCCTTTTTTTCTTTGGAGTCGCCTAATAAATCCACATTAAAATCTCCTGAAATGGCAACTATTGAATTTTCCCGACTCAAGTTTTGAAGCAGTTGCTCAAACTTGTTTGCAAAATCATTATAATTTCGGACCTCTGGAATCCTATAAATACATATCACAATTCACAACAATGTTAGCTTCTTCGTATTTATATTCCGCGGCTGCGCATTCAAAAATATTTGTCTCTGATAACACTATTAAGTCACTTCGTTCGGAGCACTGAATGTCGTTCTTACAGAAAAACTGTAAGATGATTGCTGACTGAATGAATGTTGATATTTATGTTGTAGGTTTTAGAAAATAGAACATCTTTTTTGTAAGTTTGAAATGGAAGAAAAACCAACTAGTGTTGTAGAGTCTGGAATATCTGGAAGTAGTTCCGAAGGTAAAATTGAGAATAAGAGTAAAAAGCGCAAGAATCTGAGGAAAAGAATCAAAGCTGAAGAAAGTGATGAAGAAGTAGAAGCAGTGAGGTAAGAATATTGAAAGGAAAAACTTACATTTCAAAGGAAGTTTTCTGTAAGTTTTCTGTTTGCTGCTACTTGGATTGCTTATTTGGTAAAGGTGCTGTATAGCGACGGTTTTACCCCTACGCTGGCCTCCCTCCACTGTCTGCTTGCTACGCTCCAACACGTTCTCAGCGTTACCATATGCAAGCCCTTCTCCTACGTTCTGCAGACAATCCTGCGCGCTTCCTGCCCGCTTCCGCAGAAGACCGTAATAGTAGCTACCGGTTCCGTTAAGTCTTTGGTCAGGGTAGTTTTTTTTCATTTTACTAACATTTGAAGGAAAAAAACCTACCCTTACCAAAGACCTGACTTACTGCAGCAAATAAGTGTTTTAATATTATTTGTAACCAAAAATGACACTTTGAGGCCGTAGGAGAAGGGAGACACGGATTTAATGTGGCAACGCTGAGAGCCTGTCGGCTCGGAGCAAGCAGAGAAAGTGGAGGGGAGCCAGCGTAGGGGTAAAACCGTCGCGATAGAGCACCTTTTACCGCTTATTTTTCTTTACATATTGCTTTTTTTTAATGTCAGTTAATGTGCACAAGTTCTGTGCACTGAAGTGTACCTGATGGTATATTTTTCTAGGTGATTAAATAAGAGGTAAATCCTCCTCTCCTTCCAGGTTAACAGTGTGACTTATGTATGAGTTGCATGTTACTGTGAGTTCTGTGCAAAAACATTTAACTTTAACTCCATTTAAGTTAAGGATAGGTTCTAGAGATAGGTTCCATTGTGGCATACTGATGCGTCTACATATTGTGTAGTACGATAGGTCAGTGTCTGTGGCTAAGGCCGGTCACATACTTATACGACATTGGTTTTTGACATGTTACAGTCACTTCACGACACTCCAAATGTCATAACAAAAACATGTACTTCGCACATCTACAATACATCATGTGGTCGGATGAAGATGCAGTAGTACTGTCTGTATACACCTACATACGACCTATTCTTTGCAACCGTCAAAATGTCACTTGGGAGCAAGCAGTATTGTGAAACATTTCTAGGCTACAAGTCTTTTAATGTCTGCAGGGTGTCTGCTTGGTATGTGAATCTTCATTGTAATCGAACGTTATAAATGGAGCCATATGTCGTCGACATGTCGAAAACAAAAAGTCGTATAAGTTTGTGATCGGCCTAAGGATCTTGTTTGACAAGCTTTGCAAAAGACTAGTTTCTATGAGCCCAAAACCAGATAATATATTTTTTTAGGTTTTACTTTATTGTAAACTGTTTCTTCATGTTTCAGCGCTATATTAGAAGAAATGAAGGAGCTACAAAATCTCAGGAAAAGGCCCAGAGGAGTCAGCGTTGTTGGATTAACTTTAGGAACAAATACACAGGAAACCGAATCAGTATCAGTAAGTAATATATTAAATATAAAAATGTTAGTGCATTCAATGCAGATTGAAACAGTTTTTTTTTTTGTATAGTTGTTAAAACTTTGCTTTCATGTATTTTCAACCTTAAATATTATTTTGTATAAAAAAAAAAATTACAAATATTATGATATATTTTTTAATGCTTGAAATTCGTAAATACATAAACATTTTTATTGCAGAAAGACCCGTTTAAAATTGAAACTGGAGGCATGATTAACATGCAGGCTTTGAAAAGTGGTAAAGTGAAGGCCGTCGACGATGCATACGATACCGGAATAGGGACTCAGTTCTCTGTCGAAACCAACAAACGCGATGAAGATGAAGAGATGATGAAATTTATCGAGGAAGAATTGTCAAAGAGAACAGGCAAAAAGGAAACGGACGAAGTTGAAAACAAGTCAGGCGGAAAGAACTACTTGAGCCCAGAAGAAGCAGCATTACATGCGGTACCTTCGTATCTTAGGGAGTCCTCTGCTAAGAGATCCGAAGAAATGTTGTCTAACCAAATGCTAAGCGGTATACCGGAAGTAGATTTGGGTATAGAGGCAAAAATAAAAAATATAGAAGCTACCGAGGATGCCAAATTGAGATTACTGTGGGAGAAGCAGAATAAGAAAGACGGACCTTCTCAGTTTGTACCCACAAATGTTGCAGTTAACTTTGTACAACATAACAGATGTAAGTTAATGAACTATGAACATTTTTTTTATTATAATAATTATTTTTTTAACACTTTCCAGTTAACATACATAATGCTGATGCTGCTAAGAATAAGAGTAAAGTTGCTGCTGAAGTATCCAAAGATAGTGAAGTTCCAAAAGGTAAAAAAGATGAACGAGCAACAGATGATTATCATTACGAAAAATTCAAAAAGCAGTTTAGGAGATATTAAGATGATAAACTCAGAATAATTTAAAAAAAGGAATAAACATCTATGTTAAACAATAGACAGTTAACATGGTTAATCAACTTACAAGTGGGAGTTTTGCATTAGCTGAAACAACCGATAGAAGAAATTTCTGTAGTTTCTTTAAAAAAGGTGATTATAGAAAAATCATGTTGATATGAACTTGGTAATCGATCCAAGAAGAAAACAGAAGAAATAAAACCAATACTATCAGAATTGTCTCCTTTTAAAATAATATAATCAAATATAAAAAAATTCAATTTTTTTTTTATTTATTTTATAACCGCAATGCTTACCATTACCATTTGATTTTTTTTTATATTATGGTTTCCTGTGGTTGATCATTTCTAATTATTTCGCTATGTATTCCTAGTTTCTGTGTAGAAATACTATCACTTCTTACAATTTGATTATTTAGTTTAGATGTTTACGGCATGTTAGCTTTGCCTGTTACCCGATCTTTGGGATCTGGATTGTTACTTTGCAGGATGGATTAAAGGATCATTATTCAATGACTACACAACTGCTATCTCTCATCACAAAGTCACTCCAGTTCAATTCCTGTCATCTGTCTCCAATTCCTGTCTTCTTCCGTCACTTCGCGAATTTATACAGGCATTTATATAAAATGTCCCAGCTTATTCGAAGCGGTCTCTGTAGGCCAAACGATGGACTTTTTAAAAAAAAATTTGAAAATTCAAGTACATAATCACAATCGCCATAATTTAAAATTATTTTGGAGTATACAGAGTGTCCCATATGAGAGTGGCATATCAAAGTTATGTTTTTTAAAATGGAATGCTCCTATGTTATTGCATTTTTAGATTGTCTGAGAAGAGAAATAAAGATTGGCTTTTACAGTTGGTGTTTAAATTTAGAAGTTTTTGAGTTATAAACAAGTGAAAATCGTCATTTTTCAAGTTCAAGGCCCTGTACAACGAAAACGGCTAAAGATAGAGAAAAACGGCCTACATGTCCCTATTTTAACTTTTCATGTACTATCCTATGGTATAGAAACATTTGTACTTTCTTTGATTTTTTTATTTGGCGACGCGTGGAGAAATCTCAGAATTTTACAAATTTTTTATCACCCTGTATAAACATTTCATCCACATCATAGGATAGTACATGAAAAGTTAAAATAGGGACATGTAAGCCGTTTTTCTCTATCTTGAACCGTTTTCGTTGTACAGGGCCTTGAACTTGAAAAATGACGATTTTCACTTGTTTATAACTCAAAAACTTCTGAATTTAAACACCAACTGTAAAAGCCAATCTTATTCTCTCTTTTCAGACAATCTAAAAATGCAATAACCCTGGAGCATTCCATTTAAAAAAACATAACTTTGATATGCCACTGTCATATGGGACACTCTGTATACCCCAAAATAATTTTAAATTATGGCCATTGTGATCCTGTACATGAATGTGCAAAATTTTTGGAAAAAATCCATCGTTTGGCCTACAGAGACCGCTTCGAATAAGCTGGGACACCCTGTATACTTTGACCCTATACTTTATAACAGAAGAACAACTATTCAGTGGGAATAGAGCTTGGCTTAAAAAGCAGGTAGCAAGGAATTCTACCTCTGGTTTAGTGGACAAAGACGAGAAGCCGACGATCAGTTTTCTTTTGGATGCAAAGGGCTGTCCAAACTTCCTATGAGGAATCTCTGTCCAGATAGTGACACTTCATCCATGGCCTGTTGGAGACTTAGTTTTATTCTGTACCAAGAGTCTTCAGAAACGGTCGTCTAAATGTTTTCACTTTTCAAATTCTCATGCAGAGATATCTTGATAAGATTTTTATTGAAGTGAACTTCAGGGAGTTTTTTGCATTGTGAAAATTTACAGATTAAAAATGAGTGATTTCATTTCAAGATATTTTAAAGTCATAAATCAGAAACAAACAATAATATTTACAATAGATGGATAGAATCTCGGATAGAATAGAATTGCGCAGAAAGTAAACAGTAAACATTACACTACGGGCTACAGGTCCCTTAGGTACTTGAGAGAGTAGTGTTTACTTTCTCCACAACCTAACTTGCCCATCTATTGTTAAATAAACTGCTTCTTATCGGTTCATAATCGCCTCTGATTTATTTATGACTTTAAAATATGATGAAATGATCTATAACTTAAGGTTAAGATTTAAGAGCTACCCTATATGTATAATGATGATCCTCCATTACTGGGTCGAGATTTTTTTCAATTTATTTCCCTTACAGATTCGTCGATAAAAAATGGGAAGATTGAGGAAGCAAATATACGGTACCAATGGTTAATAAACAGAAACTATCTATGAAATATAGTAATGTTTTTTCTTCTGTCCTGGGGCATTGCAAAGGAGATACTTATTTGCGTCTAGATTTAAAGGATGGGGCCAAACCGAAGTTTTTGCAAGACTTCGATTTGCGCTGCATCGAACATTGATAAGATCGAGGAATATAGGTCGTTTGGTTAGGGAAAACATCATTGAGTCAGTATCCTTCAGTCCATGGGCAACTCCTATAATTAGTAGGTACGAATCGTAAAGAGCAATGGTACCTACTATCCGAATTAGTGGATACGGATAAAAAATTAAATATCATCAAAATATTGGCCGTATTTTCAAATTTTGCAATTTAAAATAAGTAATTATTATCTGAGGGATCTTTAATTAACGTTTGTGCAACCGGCCCTACTACAATTTTAAGAAAAATAAGAAGATAATTAATTTTTCTGGTTGAATTTAAACTGACAATAATGACATTTCTGTGTTTTCTGTATATTCAGAATGTATTATGTTTTGCCTAGTAGTCATAGAGAGAGATAGAAGGAATTCAGAATTTAATAAGAAATAAAGATGTTTTGTGTTTTTACTTTAATTAAAAAGCGTGTTTTATTGAGTTAAATATAAAAAGTGAAACCTAAAATTACATAAAATCTAGCAAGTTCAACATCATAAAAATGCTATTTACGTTAGAACAAAAAACGTTTCTAGTTGAAATAAATTTTCGAAATCGAATCTCGATTTCGAAGATTCTCGAGAAGAAACTCGATAAAAAACTGCCTAATTGAGTTCCAAGAGGAGTGGTTTTGCTGGTGTTGCGGTAGCTGTCCAGAATTTTAGAGAAGCTGTTTTGCGATACATTTCAAATTTTCGAGGGACGGGAAATGTTGTAAAAACAGGAAGTGGCGGACCAAAGAGATGTCAAGCTGAAGAGAAGGCGGAAATTGCTCGCAATGTTATGTTAACGCAAAACGATCCTCACACATCAGTTATGTTTGTCATCTACTAGCCTAGCAAATTGATGCTTCTGTGGGAACCTGTCAATCCTGTCATTAAGCTACTTATTAGGAAAGATTTTCATCAAGAGCACACCGGTGGCCGAGTGGTTCAGTGGGTTGTCTGCTGAATCACTGGACCCGGCGGACTGAGTTCGATTCCGGTGAAGCTCTGGGTGTCTGTGTTGTCCTTTCTACTATTTAATAGTATACTTGAGGCTTGGTAATGGCAAAATAGCTCAAACCCATATTTACCGGAGTGGAGCGACTTTGTCTTACCTACTTAGGGAAGACCAAAGCTCCCTCCTTTTTTTTTTTAATTTTCATCAACTGTAGTGCCTTGGAAGAGAAAGACAGCTATTGCAGTTATGTCTGAGCTCATTGCACCGTGTGGGTGGATAACAAAATTACAACGACGAAGTAGAGCCTTGCAACTTTTTGATAACAAATATATATAATGCAAGTAAATAAGAATGATAATAATTATTGTTATCATCATGATAGAAATATCATGTCACCTACCTGCTGGTTGCCGTTTGAAAGAAAGCATAACACCTCCGTTTTCTTATTCTGCAAGTAAAATATTCCAGCAATTTAACCACAAGACCACGTACTAGGGAGTTCAATCGTTTCCCGGGCAAAACAAGGAAATAGATTTTTAGGCATTCGCGCAATTAATAAGTTACTCATAGTTTATCACACCGTACAATAACACAGGTAATTCTGCTAATTTCGTATTAAAAACGTTTCAAATCACAACACAAACCTCATTAGTATATTTAGCGCTGTCACTGACACTACTGACAAGTAGCCGATCAGCTGGACGACAATCTTATCGTAATATCGTATCAATCTAAGCGTATCAAGACGCGAGTCGGTACTTCCGTCTCACTCTCGCTCATCTTTTTAGAATTGCTGACGATTCAAACGTATTTCTGACAATACGTCCCATTTTAACTCGACTGACTATGCAATGCAATAGAAGGAGTAAGAAACATAACGAGATGATGTATCCTTAGTTATCACGACAACTCTCAGTGTACCTACAGACTTTACAGTTAATAATTTTAAATCAGTTTAAATTCACTACTTTTCCCTACATTGAAAACATAACACACAAAATTATAAAAATTTTTAAAGAAAATAATTTAAAGTTTTCCCTTAATTATTACTTGACAAACAATACAATTTTTAATAAAAATAAAGCTAAATAAATTAAAGTTTTAGATAAATTAAATTTAGTGTATAAAATTAATTGCATCTTGCCATGTTCCGTCCAAACGTTTTTCAAGCCTTGAATCCTTACAGCCTCGCTTAACAAATTCACTCTTAAGCTGGTTAAGTCCTCTCTTAATCCAATTCCAGTGCCCTTTAGTAGTTTTTTCTTTGTATAAATCAATTCTTTCTTCTCGGGATCTCGTAGTTTCAAGAAGATACCTCTGCTTTTATTTTTATTTTCTTCTTTTTTTCCGATCCTGTAGCACAGTAGAATATCATCCTGATTGAGATTTACTGACATTTTTTTATTTAAAGCATCCAATAAAACATCTCTTGTATTTTCTTTGGAGGTCTCCTTCAAATTGAAAATTCTTAGGTTAGAATATCTAGTAGCTTGGTCAATTTGGTCAATTTTTAATTCCATTTTGTTACTTTCCTCGTTTAGGGTAGTTATTTTCTGTTGAAAATATCTTGTTTCCTCCTCATATTTATCGATAAGTTTCACATAATCCTTCTTTATTTTTGTCATCGATGTTTCAATGTTTACAAGTTTACCTTCAATCGTATGTATTTATTATTGCCTCCGATACTTTTTTGCAATTTCACTGATAAAACGATTAACTTTTAATAACCTTGCTTATAGCCAATTCAATTTCTTCCCTGATTTCTCTCGTAATAATCATGATCAAGTTGATCTCTGTGCACTGACGTATTACGAAACAACACCTCAAGCACTGTATAACGTTTTCACTCTTTTCTTAGCTGTAATATCTTATAAATTAAACTTTATTTCGGGAGCTCAAATCTCGATACCTATTCAATCGACATCGACCGTTGAGTATGTTCGGAATGTTTACGTTTATAATGTACAGTCAAATCATATTTAATTTTGGTCTCATATGAACATTCTCCACATTTGTAAATTTTGGCATCTTTGGAATGTTTACGTTTATGATGTAGGGCCAAATTATTTTTAACTCCGGTCTCATATGAACATTCTTCACATTTGTATATTTTAGTATATTTGGAATCTTTACGTTTATAATGTGCAGTCAAATCATATTTAATTCCGGTCTCATATGAACATTCTCCACATTTGTACATTTTAGCATCTTCGGAATGTTTACGTTTAAAATGTACAGTCAAATAATATTTAACTTTGGTCTCATATGAACATTCTCCACATTTGTACATTTTAGCATCTTCGGAATGTTTACCTTTATAATGTACAGTCAAATTATGTTTAACTCTGGTCTCAAATGAACATTCTCCACATTTGTACATTTTATCATCTTTGGAATGTTTATAATTATGATGTTGGTACAAATTACTTTTAATTTCGGTCTCGTATGAACATTCTCCACATTTGTACATTTTAGCATCTTCGGAATGTTTACGTTTAAAATGTACACTCAAATAATATTTAACTTTGGTCTCATATGAACATTCTCCACATTTGTACATTTTAGCATCTTCGGAATGTTTACCTTTATAATGTACAGTCAAATTATGTTTAACTCTGGTCTCAAATGAACATTCTCCACATTTGTACATTTTATCATCTTTGGAATGTTTATAATTACGATGTTGGCACAAATTATTTTTAATTCCGGTCTCGTATGAACATTCTCCACATTTGTACATTTTAGTATGTTCGGAATGTTTACGTTTATGATGTACAGTAAAATTATTTTTAATTCTGGTCTCATATGAACATTCTCCACATTTGTACATTTTAGCACCTTTGGAATGTTTACGTTTATAATGTACAGTCAAATAATGTTCAACTCTGGTCTCATATGAACATTCTCCACATTTGTACATTTTAGTATGTTTGGAATGTTTACGTTTATAATGTACAGTCAAATCATATTTAATTCTGGTCTCATATGAACATTCTTCACATTTGTACATTTTAGTATGTTTGGAATGTTTACGTTTATAATGTAGAGTCAAATCATATTTAATTCCGGTCTCATATGAACATTCTCCACATTTGTATATTTTAGTATGTTTGGAATGTTTACGTTTATAATGTCCAATCAAATTATGTTTAATTCTGGTCTCATATGAACATTCTCCACATTTGTACATTTTAGCATCTTTGGAATGTTTATGTTTATAATGTATTATAAAATGACATTTATTATTTGTTTTATACGCGCAATGGGCACAGTTATACTTCAACTCTCCTCCGCTGTTACTTTCAGTAGATCGTGCCTGAAGTGCCTCACTTTCTTGAACAGACTCACAAGGATCCAGTTCACTCTTAACAATTCCACGGCTATCACGACTCCCGGTCAGCTGCTCCCAGCTCGGTTTGTGGTCCTCGATGTCGATCTCTTTTTTCAAGGCCGACATCGATGAGTCTTCCAGTTCTTGTTTTATTGAAAGAGGTGCCTCAAAAGTGTTCTCAAAATTATTTGATTTAGAAGACGGCTCGCAACCAGCATCGTTCTTTGGTTTATCTTCACATTTCAACTTCGTCGAGTTGAGTAGCAAGAAGTCCTCCTCCTCCTTCTCGGACTCCATAAACTGATCATCCTCATCTGAGGCTTCCCTTTTGATAATCATTTTCTTCACCTGCTGATGTTGAACGGGACGATAATCATTACTGCCCTCATTTAGGCTCATGATGACGTTTAACTTTTCTTTGAGATTGAGGATGAAGCTAATATCCCTCTATTACTACCTCTATTATTATTTTACTACTTAGGTATAGGTAGTACTTATTTATTTATTTTATTTGTATTGATTGATTGATATCAATCAGATGGCGAATGGGCTGAGGCTGGGCAATGGGAACGACGTGAAACGTGCGCAATGTCAAGCGTCAAACTATTCAAAGTATGGACGTCAAATCTCCACCTGGGGTGCGTTCACATAACACACCGTGTGGGTGACTAACAAAATTACAACATGCCTCCTGCAATGTTGTTTTGTTTCAAAATCCCTGTCAGGAATTTAAGTTCTTCATCAACAAGAAAAGTTTGTCTGTTCTGGTACGATTAAGTGTAAAAAGAAAAGTCATATTTGACGTCATACTAACCTTCCGAATTAAGATTTTTCATTTCACCAGAAAATGTCAAACATAGTTAAATGTCAAGGTGTGAACGAGCGTAAATTATCAAAGGAATCATTCAAACAATGAATTGAACGGTTTAAGTCAGTTTGACAGCCACTGCATGACAACTACATATAAAATTTATTCACGTAATGACATTCTATCAAATACATTATCTAGTGTATTTGATTCTATCCTCTGTGTTGTGCATTTAATTCTCATTCAAAACCAATTGTTGACGTATAGAAGAAAATCGATAGTCAACATTTTTTTTCATATGGGCGCCATTTTGAATTGGCTTTTTGTTTAGTGGCCTCAGATGAATAATGATAATTTAATTTAGTCATATAACAAATGTTTAAAAACAAAATCTGAGTCACCCAAGTGCATTTTGCAAACTGCAAATTAGTTTCCAGAACGGCCTTGGTCTAGATTACATAATATGGATTTAGGTCAAATTTTCGAAAAATATTACATTTTAATTCTTGTGGATTTCTATAGCAAATGGATAGAAGCAGTTATGGCAAGGAGCTGATATACTCGTACAACGGCACAAAATTTAAAACGTAGAATGAACCAGTTAAGTGAAGATGTTAACTTAATTGTTGATAAAAACCGTTTACTGAATTTTGTAGATGTTCTGGTGACATATTTTAATATGTTTTAATTCTCTTCAGATTGTCAGTTTGAGATCTTCAAAATATTGCCTGGTCGATTGCAATAGACCTTATCTGTCATGTCTCTCCATCCAAGGAAAAGAATCTACAAGGTTTAGATCTGGCGATTTAGGCGGCCATTCAATGGTTCCTCTATATGACCAATTCAGCAATTTGGAAATGCTTCATTCAGAAGTCGTCTAATATTGAGCCCAAAATGTTGAGGATCGTCACTGGTACAATATATCCTCTCAAAGAGGCACTTGTGGATTATTTTCACTGGGGAATGTGACAGCTAAAGCAGGTATTAATTCTACCGTGATAAATTCCAGGTAGGTATCGTTCAGCTGTAAGGGTGTGATCAAAAAGTATTGTCCAGCACACTATTAACCTCGAAACATTACACTCGGCGGCATATGAAGTCGCTTTTGTGTAGTGAAACTCAAGGCAGTTTTCAAGCTGTCCCCATCGCAGGGAGTCCATCGAACCATCCAAACTGAATAGTATGGAACCAAGGCTCTGTTGCCATAACGGTTCAACGGAACACTCTGGAAATTATCAGGAGTTGAATCTGACAATCTTGCACATATTTTGCAACAAAAAAGATTTTTTTGCCGAATAATTTAACGATACGGCTGCCATCTTTGATTCTTATCGCAAGATTGGTAGTGGCGGCTGGGAAAATCAGACAAGACTCCATGGTCTTTGAAAGGGTCCGCTCTTGTTGGCTTGAGAGATGCCAAAATAAGTGCATTAATTGACTAAAATATAGGAATCACTTTGAACATTTATTGTAAATCGCTCTGATGTTTTCAATTTGCTAACTTTTTCTTTTTTTCGTAAAAAGGTAGGTAGGTTAATTAATTGATTTTGTGTTTTACTGGTTCGAGTTTGAGTTTTCATTTATATCGATATACAGCATGATTCATAATATGTGCGCATGACTTTGGTATGTGATAGCTATAGCTGGTTCAAAAATATGAAAAAAAGTTCCTATTAAACATGGATTTGCAAAACCCCCACACCCCACATAAATTTTTTTCAGTTTTTTTTACGATTTCTCAGGAACCCTTTCAGATATGAAACTGAATTTTTGTACACATCTCTTATCATTAATATTATTTACTTTTTGATCTCTGATTAAATTTATTTCATACGGCATCAGTGGCGGAGATTTTGTTTTTTTTTTGTCCCTAATTTCTACGACACTGCAAAAATTGGCATTGTGGAAGCACATTTTAAATTGTCAATGCTTTCTACATAAAAAAGATACTCTTGTCAAATACATACATACTCTAATGTGAACTGTTTTCGAGAAAAACAGCATTTTATGATGGAAAACATAAAAGTGATAAAATGTTTTGTGGACAAAAAACATCACTTACTTTTGATAATTTTTTTTTTATATTTTGTTTCAGTACCACATTTTTTTTTTTTGATTTGCCGTCTTAACGTAAACAATATTAATGACAAGATGTGTACAAAAGCTGGGTTCTGTATCTCAAACAGTTCCTGAGATATCGTCAATAAGACTGCAAATAATTAATTTTTTGACACCCTGTATCTTGAAAATGGTTCTTTTGCGGAGCGGACCCATATGTTTAATGGTTAATGGGAACTTTTTTTCATATTTTTGAACGGGCTATCACATTCTGAAATTCGGCGCACATATTATGAATCACCCTGGTATACAGTGTGTGTCACAGGCATGGTACACCCCCTTTTTTTTCTTTATTTTTGGAGATAATTTTTTGAAATTTGGTACGTCGAATATTCTCGATAGAGCGCACTTTTTAGTAGAAAATGGAATTTTTTCCCACATCCGGTTTTTCCAGAAATGTAACCAACTTTTTATTTTTAAATGGGACACCCTATATATTATTATATTTTTGGATTCTATACATTTGTACGAATCCAACAATACCACACATAAGTACCATTTTAAATGTCAAATTTGTTTTTATTTAATTTTTTATTTCTCAATTATAGTGTGCCATGACTATTTCGTTTTACTCCAATTGGATCATCTAATGCTAGAAAAATCGAATTTTTGTTCAAAGTACTAAATTAAGTGATTTATGGATAAATAATGCGCACCGGAATGATTTTTTGAGCTGAATTCATTTTTTTCAAATGCTACCATATTGGTACCGAGGTACTATCTACTACTACTTCCAATAAGGGACATTTTGGTGTACCCATTTTGCATCTGTGACGAACACAACTGAAGTCATGGCACACTATAATTGAAAAATAAAAAATTAAATAAAAACAAATTTGACATTTAAAATGGTACTCATGTGGTATTGTTGGATTCGTACAAATGTATAGAATCCAAAAATATATAATAATATATAGGGTGTCTTATTTAAAAATAAAAAGTTGGTTACATTTCCGGAAAAACCGGATGTGGGAAAAAATTCAATTTTCTGCTAAAAAGTGCGCTCTATCGAGAATATGCCACGTGTACCAAATTTCAAAAAATTATCTCCAAAAATAAAGAAAAAAAAGGGGGTGTACCATGCCTGTGACACACACTGTATAGCTTCTTTATAAACATTGGATTATTTTTTAAATTTTATTGTAAAATGTAGGTATTTATTAATTGACAATAATTATTAAATTTGGATTTAATTAGTACAGTAGGTAATTTAGATTTTTGTTATCCAGCAACACGTGAACAAAGGGGCAAGGAGACAAGTTTGTTTTCCCTGTCCGACTGCTCAAAGTTGAGAAAAAATTTTTCAAAAAATATGACATAGGTATTCCGAACAATGCGGTTCAATGTGGGGTTCCACGGTACTAACAATGTAATCTTAATAAATAAAAATAAAATAAAAATACTCGAGCAACGTTGTGGTTGCTATTGTATTATCGGCTAATTTAAATGGGCCGCGGCTCGCTTATGTGATGTCCCCGACCCATAGTGTTCTATCTCAAAATGATAGGCACCCCTAACGTCTCTGAAAGTAGTTACCTACGGGAACTAGCCACCCTGTATACCTATTGTAAATATTTCAACTCCATATTGTAGATGCGTAAAACTTTATTGGTGGTATTCAAAAGTAAATGATTAAAATGTTTATCTTTAGGTATAATTATTATACTGTTTTGAGATAATACAGGAACCGAGAACCTTGAAATTCCCGACGCACTTACACATATTTGATTTATATGAGATATAATGTGTACAGGTGTAAACAGTATAAATTATTTGTTTCAACAATAATTCTATCTTCCGTATACAGGTTGTCCGGAAATAAATGGGACACAGCTCAATTGCAGCTTTGAGAAAACATTAGAATTTTAGGATTATGAATATTTTAGTATACAGGGTGATCCCGAAATGGCGGACACGGAATACAGGGTGTTGTAAAGTATGTTCAGAAAGACTGTAAATTTAAAACAAAAATGGGTTCCTCGGCTTCGTTACCGAGATATAGGGTGTCCTTTTTCTAAACTTTAAATCGAAATGGCGGTCAAATTCAAACAACCTCCACTGGCAAAGCACATGGTTTCACAAAACTATATATAACGATAGTGTTTGCTTTTTATTATTTTTATTATCGGGAACGGATTTACAGTCGTTCAAAGTTTACCTATTCCCCGAGTTCAACAAAATTTTTCAATGTGGCATCGTTTGTTCGAATTAGAGATTTTGAATAATATTATCGACTATGTCGTATCCGCGCAACGATTATTGTTTTAAGCTTTGTTGTGTTTCCATTTTATATGTTTCCATGGTAACATTCTATCTGGGTATTGTAGACCTACACATTATTTTTCTGCCTGAAAAAGGGTATCCAGTGCAGTGTTGTGACTTTATTTTCTACAAAAGTGGTCATATCTTCTTAAGGGGGCCATACTTGAGAAAACAGTAAATAAAACTTAGAATCTTTAATCCACAATAGATGCTGTGGTGCTGTCCGTGCCCGCCATTTCGGGATCACCCTGTATAATACCTACCAAACTATACGGTAAATATTTACATCCACTTATCCTAAGTTTCATCAATTTTTCGGGACCGAGGAGCGAAATACGGGTGCTGGGTGGGTAAGAAGCTAAAATCAGCTATTGCAAACTAATATTAAGGTCACAACTACTACGGTCGAATTTCTATTTTTTTCTTCACTTTCAGGGCAAGGAATATCTTCTAAATTAACAGTAACGCGATTATCATTTTTGATTTTGCGTTTGCATTCCAAAAAGCGTGACATCAATCCCTGTATAATATTCTGGATACGATATGAGAAAGCGGATATAATGCGGGTCCTGCTCTGTACGCTTCGAAGCGGTTCGCACTGTCGTCAAGTTGTTACTTCCGAGACTCGGCGTAGTTATTCGCGATTCTCGCCAGGACCGTACTTTGAAAACCTATTTTTAATGCCGTTTTTGTTTTGGCTAAGCATGCATTTGCAAAGCAAATGGATAACCTTCCTGGTGTTACTATAGGTATGTTCTCCACCCCTATAATAGCTGTCATAGTGAGCCTCGTAGTGATCCATGTAGGATACGCAGATGTAAATAAATGACCAAAACTACGATCAAGATGAAAATTGATATACCTACGTCAGCTTGGGAGGAAGTCGAACGATACTATCCTCAAAGCTTTGTAGCTTAACGTAGAGGGCGCTCTCGGCAGATTTTTTCGTCTGTTCTTTATCCATATTTTTTTAATCAGTCTTTTTGTCACTATGGGTAAACTTTATGGAGAATACGTTAATTTTAGATAAAAAAGTATACTTATTTCAGTCGAGAAAATGTATGTATCGTTTTCAAGAAAAAACCATTTAATGTTTTTCAGAAAAACACTGATACCTGGCGTGCTGACTGCACGTGTGACTTTCTATTACCAAAATACAGTCTGATCTGAAAGTATAAGCCTTTCAAAAACTTTTGCAGTTTTTTTTCGCTTTATTAATTATTGTTACGTACGAAGATATACTTAACAGTTTTACTGAATTCGTTGCAGGTCAGAGATAGAGAATATATCCATACCGTATCGTTCTCTGATATAAGCCACAGAATAATTTTTTGTTCTTCTGCGGATAAGCCCTCTGTTGGGTACCAACATAAATGCCCTTTAATACAAACTGAACTGTACACTACATAGATTCGAGATGGCCACACAATAGCACGGCATTTTTATCTAATTTAACCGACTCTGTATCTTTTAGCGATTATATGATGACATCCATAATAGCGAGCTCTGAAAAAGAGGGGACACCCGGTATATGCGATCAACACTATAATAGTATTCTATCTATTACGAAACAATTAACATCATTTTAGATAGGTATTATAAAAATGTAAACAAATTATAAAATTTTGTTACGCAGCATATACAGGTGATCCTGAATTGGCGAACACGAATATTAACCACAGCATTCATAGGGGTTCTAAATTCATTCACTTTTTTCTCCAACCACTGCCCTAGATATATTTAAAGTGAGAAAAATATGTTTAGGTTTATACCCAGATTAAGATGCTGCCATGGAAAAATTAAATGACGACAAAGTTTTGTTGTGGGGATACAAAACCGATAATATTATTCAACTTCTAATATAGGTACAACATTCTATGTACCTACAGTGTTCGCCATTTCGAGATCACCTTGTATTTTGTATATTGATCCGTTCGAAGGTATACTTTATTTTGGCAAGCACTTGTCTTTATATTTCTACTACTTACTCGTATTTATATTATTTTAATAACTGATAATAAACATATATTTTTGGCGGTGCCTTGAATATGTACCTAATCCCCATACGCAGAGTGGGAGGTACGACTACCTATAAATAAAAAATATTAGATACGACAAAAGATATATTTTTATTTTTGCCATCTAAATAATTCATGTTTTGATCTCACTTTTCCAGTTCTTCTATTTTCTTTTTACCATATAGGTTCTTATCTTTATTTGAGTACATCAGGCACTTGCGTAGTAGGTATACTTAAGAGATGTGACAGTAGCTGTGCAGCTACAACAGTTTGTTAAAGATAGTATATTGTGTAGAATTATTCATTTATTCAAAAGATATGTCTGTATTACATAGGGTAAGTTTGAAAAATTGAATATGTATTTAAGGTACCTACCTAACATTCATTATTGGGTTTGTTCTGCTGGCGTTCCTTATTAAATAAATAAATAAAATACCTATTTATTCAAAACATGTCTTATACGCCTTGATGGGATCATTTATATACATATATATGTATATAATACCTAATTCAAGTAAATCGTCCTTATTTTACATTTTTTAATTAATTGTTACATGTAGGTATACGCGAATTTTAAGTATAGTTTTCTTCATCCTAGATAGCAAATTAACAACAAAAAAATTAATAACGTATTAGTTAATCAATTTTAGTGTATTTTTTAACAAAAAATACACTATTGAGGACGACATCACTTTTCGAAAATCACCCAAACTCATCAAATGTCCACCGATCATGACCCCCAGATCACGAAAAAGTGGTTTTCCAAAATTCACCTGCCCACGATATATATATATATATTTATATATTTATATATTTATATATTTCTCCAAAATCGCGAAATTTCGATTTTAAAAACGCTCCTGTGGCTTTATCTTTTAAGATTAGTGAACGAAATTTTGGGTCCTTGTAAAGCTTGGGAATGACGTTGGATTTTCGTTGAAAAACTTTCCAAAAGTCCCATCACTTCTACAGGGTGTCCCTTCAAAATTCCAGGTATCCGGTTTTTGTCATCTAATTTCAGGTCGCAGTTTTGAATCTAGGAGGCTGAAATTTTTGTGGGAGTAAGATATCTATAAAAACTGGTCTGGTATTGTACTTGAGCAAAATCGGTCGAGCCGTTTCAAAATGGCGGTCATTTTAATTTTTGAAAAATTTGCTAATATTTGAACCCCTGTATGAGCAAGATGGGAAAAAAACTTTGAAATCAAATTAACAGGATTTGAAGAAAATTATTGGAAATTTGAGTTAATGCAATAAAATTAGCATATTTTCCATTAATAAGCCAGTGTCGTGGGTAGGAAAAAGGGTGAAAATGTGTCAATTCTATAACCGTTTATGAGTCCATTTTTGAATAAGTTGAACCGAAATTTTCCATTTTTTTTTTGCTTTAACATATAATTTGATGTCTTAGCTTCAATTCTCCTCGATTAATGTAGCACTTTAAACGAAAAACAAAAAAGTTTTTCGCTTGTGCAAAATTAGCTTGCACTTATTAAATCGATGAAATGGTTCTCAATTTCTTTTTTATTTTTTTTCACATTCAATTATGAATGGTTCTGAAAATTAGAAGAGCAATCGCAACGACAATTAAATCACCTACATGCGGGTGAAAAAAGTATTCAAATTGGTCTTTTAATAACTAAGATATGACTAGTTTAAAAAATAAAATGTGTAGGATGAAGTATTGGACGTACTACATATACCTACTCGATCATCGCTACATATTTGAAAGGCACCTTTAGCTCAGTTAATTAGGCCAGCGAACCCTTGCCTAAATAGTAAACTGTTGATGCGGGTTCGAAACCACGAGAGGGCTATTCTTTTTTTTTGGTAGGTAGGTGGTTTTCCGCTTTTCCCCCCCAAAAAATCGGATTATTTTTTCATTATATTCATTATAAAAAAAAAATAGGAAGAAAATATTTATTATTGAATCGCATAAAAATACACTATTTCTGCGATTGATGCGCAAGAAGGTTTTTATGTCTTATAACGGTATATTATTCCAGAGATGGGAGCGCCTCCACGTTCCTTGCACTTCCTTGCAAGCTTCCTTTTTTTGGTAACGTTATTAACATTCAATCATATGTATAAAGTAAAGTTAGATCTGACTTAGGTGTAAACTAATCAATGTTGTTTTATCGATTTTTTATAAATTTTTTAACAATTTTTTAACAATAAAAAGTTACGTTTAAATTTGTATTTATCCGATTTTCTTGAAAATGGTTTATCTAAATTAGGGAAGCCAATAATTCAATCCTAATTTTTTCCATCGAAATCCCCATATTAAACCATAGATTAAACCAATGAAACACCCGCGTTGTATGGTCACGGTATTATCGCATTCATTAATTATTATTTATGTTTATATTTTTTAATTTTAAATTAAAATTTAATCCAAATCTTAAAAGTAGGACGGGGTGAGTATTTGAAAAAACTTCAAGACACTTCAAAAACAAATTAGGTACCCTGAATCAGATATGTTGTAAAGGATCGAATAGATAATTCAATTTCTATAATTATTTAATATTTAAGAGTTTTATAAATTTAATAAAACTCTTTCAAGATGATGTAATCCAATTTATGGAACGTCCGAATTTAGATTTCATTACATAAGCAGACGGGAAATATAATATAAGCGGGCATTGAAGCAATAATTCTGGTAAGATCAGCACTAGGGAAACCAAATACGCCTGTAGTCCGACGGCGGCACAGGAAGGTAAAGTCATTAATAAAGACCCAACTCGAAATTAAAACTCAAGAGAACAGATTAGAATTATTTTCCCAGATTAAAAACTGCTCAAAAATCATGTAGAGCCTTTTAGTAGGATGCTAATTATCAAAACCAGATGGTCAGCGGCGTGAGTACAGAGAGACATTGTTGAATTAATAGCCGCCAGACTAAACTATTGTATAAAAGATTAAGTTTCGGACGTGATCAAAACTGCGTTTTCGAAAAACCGCTGAGTGAGGTCAATTGCAGTTGTGGGAACGAAAACCATTCAACTGAAAAAGGCGGAGTTAGTGAGAGGGCGGTTCCAAATTATTTAATGAGAGAAAAAGAGGAAAATATTCGGACATCGGCATCAGAACTCTGATTGGGAAATTAAGTAGCTTGGGGGTAAAACGTCTAAGCCAGGGAGTTAAGAAGTAGGCGGTCAAACCGACTAACTCGAAAAAGTGGGAATTAAAAATTTCAGAGAGGAAAAAAGCAGTCTCCTTTCAGCTGTCGTCGTAACAGTTTGGGGAACGCGAAAAGTCTCTGGTACTTGACCAGACTTAATCTAATTGGCGTCGCGACGGTTATCCGCGAAATTAGTCTTGTTATTTAAAACAAAGTGGTTGTTAGCTAAGTAAAAATTAGATACGCGAAGTAGAACCGCGAACTTTCTTGAAGTTGATTAAGAAAATTATTCTTCAATAATTTTTAGTTAAAATATTCGCAGTTATTTGTGAGTGAATAATCAGTTATCCCGAATAGGAATAATAATTATTACACGGTCGTAATACGGGTAATGTCTCAGTGAAGTGCCCAATAATTGGATTCTTTGGATACATTCGGATTTTCCTTAAAAGGAGAAAGGTCAGAGATTTCTGTATACTAATACTTATGTACGTTGGTATATTTTGGAACCTTAAGGGTTACCGTTCAATAAAGTCAGACAATTTAATAGACAGTTGTGGATGAACAACCCACAGGTTGCTAAATAAAATACACCTTGAGTGTGTCGTGTCAAAAAGGCACTAAGATTTTTTTTTTGATGTTGTTATATACCAAGGTAAATAATTTTGTAATTATTTACTACTTGTAAGGTATGGTTACTGTAATAAAGGATAAAGTACCAACTATTAATCAAAGATTGATTTTACCAATAAAGGGGTAAATAAACTTAATTACTAGGTATTATGATTATTAAAGGTAATAGTTTATATTATATCTCTCACAATTTCGATGCATCCGTGAGGGAAAATTAAGTGAAATCTATTGTAGGTATTAGGGGTATATTATAGCTATCAAATTATTTAGTGTTTTGTACGTTTATATTATTATTTTATAAATAAAATTTAGTAAATTAAATTCATGAATTTAATTTTGCTCACCCAGACATATTAAAATTAAACAAAACGAATGGTCTGTTAAGTGATGTAAATAACATAGAGAAAATTTCATTAAATTATTTTTTTTTTATTTTTAACTTCAATCAGACCAACTAAACAAAAGAAAAAAAAATTAAGTTAGGAGTGTAATTAACTCTCCTAAGACATAATATAAAAAACAGGAACACTAATAGTTCCGAATCAGAAGAGAGGCCTGGGCAGAGTCATTGAAAATTATTTTGTTTTTTTTTAGGTACGTATAGATTTTTTTTTCTTATTGTTTCTCTTTAGTGAATTTGACACTCGAGATCGCCACGGTGTATGCCAGTGGTCAGATCCGGCTCCACGACTTCCTTTCAAAAACTTTAGTTCCGCTCGGCTAAAAAATCAAAAGGTTGACCATCAACAGGGGACCTCGTAACCGGTTGTCTTGAATAAACAGGCAGGGAGGCTCGCGTTGCTACATTGCCGTCAGGTGTGTGGTGTCATAGCATCCCGTTCATTTACGGCCCGCGTTGCTACATTGGGTCAGGAGCGGGGTCTAAGAGTGTCAAAGAACGCTAAGAAAAACAAGTAGGAAAGGTTTTGAGTGTCAAAAAGACCGGCATAAGAAATAGGAAAATGTCAAAATTCCCCTAGGATTTTTTTTTTAATAAGAAAATTTTTAAGTACAGGTACCTACCTACCTACCTAGTCGGGTTAAATTATACCCATAAATTAAGGTAAATAAAATTACCAAGTTAGGTCCCTAATTAATTTAGAAGGGCAGAAATTGATTGAAAGGAAAAATTTGTTAATTTTTTTTATGTCAATAATTATTAAGATTAAAAGATTGATAAATAGATCTGCAAATTATAAGTAGATAAATACTACGTATCAGAGAGAACCGCTTGAGCAGTACGTGCTGAAACCGTAATTACTGAAGTAGGTATTTGTTTATGTTATACGGCGCCGGAATTCAGGCGCGAGCAATTATTAAAGCTAAAGCGGCGTTCAGACTAAGAGGAAAATTAAAAGTTGAGAGAATACCTAATTACAGTACCATAAATTACACAAGTGGCTATTTATTTTTAATTGGCTTATTAACCCCTATTTGCAAGGTATTTTTTTTTTCTATTTTGATAATTGGGATAAATCTTGGTCTATGGTTTTATTGTTATTCTTGTGTACTGCGTTAGGCGTAAGCCTTATTTTATTTTGCACTGTATTGGCAATTGTGTGTCGTTGATAAGGAAATCGGAATTGCGTTGCATCATCAAACAGCTAAGGTATTATTCTATTTTTATTAAAGTTCAGGTTGATTAGACCGGTGTTTGTTGTCACTAAGTAGGACATAGATTCAAAATGGAACCCAATGTTCCGATAGATGTTGCAGGAGGTGTCCCTAATGACCAGGATGCACAAGCACCCCATCAAGTAATCGAAGTTACGGCAGTTCAGAAAGTTAGTTTAGGAGTGCTAGCTTCGACCTTTGATAATTTTAGTGGACGAGGTTCGGTCTCAGAATATTTTAATAAATTAGAGGCTAGGGCAAAATTAGATGACCTAAGTCAGAGTGATACTCTGAAGATTTTTAAATTCAAATTGGTAGGCGAGGCTTTACAATTCTACAAAGCTAATGAGGACCTAAGCGTGTTAACTTACGAGGCCCTCAAGGAAAGATTTGTGCAAAAATTCTCTCAGATTCGCATACCGGGAGATGCGCTATTAAAATTAGGCCGGTGTTACCAGAGAATAGATGAGGGGGTGTCTTCATTTTGCACGCGATTAAATTTCCTGGGAGCGAGCGCACTATCAGACGCATTAAAGGACGCCACCGAAGAGCAAGAAGCTGGAATTATTAAACAGCATGAACAGTTAGTCATTAATCAGTTCAAAATAGGACTGCGAAAGGAAATGATGGAAAAAGTAGGTCTGACCATATTTGCCGAACAAAATTTAACCCTCGATAGGGCGGAAGAAATAGTTAAACTTCAAGAGCTGACACAGGCCATGACTAGACAGAAGCTTACAAATGAAGGTGCAGTCAAATTTTGCCAGTATTGCTCCAAGGACGGCCATTCCGCTAGCGAATGTCGAAAAATGAAGAGGAACAACTCAATTAAACAAGACTATAGGCGACCAAGGGACTTCGACAGACCCGGGACGTCGAGACAAGATTACAGGGAAACACCGAATACTAGGAATTGTTTCCGATGCGGCAAAGAAGGGCACTGGAGACAAGAATGTAAGGAAAAATTGACATTCAAGCCTAGGATTGAGCCTAGAAAAATTTTCGAAGACGGAAAAAATGGTTCCAGAAACAGTAACAACAATAACAACAACAATGAAACTCGCCCTGGAGACAACAGGAAAAATAATACGGAGAAACGCAACGGAACGTTTGAGAAACCGGGAGACAAGCACGAACCAGGCAATGGTTCGTCACCGTCTTTAAACTAAACAGGCATCCTGGCCATCCCCAGCCAGAAAGCCATAGTTTTACAGGGGGAACACATGCCAAAGTATACGGGAATATTCCACTGATGGAAGAATTTACGACAGATGCCGTCCCGTATTTGGTAATTTTAAATATAAACGGCACACCCAGGAAATGTTTATTAGATTCAGGAGCCTCTGTCTCTCTTATTAAGGAGAGCATTGTACCACGAAGGGCGGAAATTTTTTCTATGAAAAATCGATTGAAAATTTTAGGAGTGACAGGCCACTCCCTGCCCTTGAAAGGAATGACAAATTTAATTGTGGATGCAAGACCAAGGTCACGCGTTCAAGTCACAACTCCTTTTGTTATTGTAGACGATGGAATGTTCGAAGATTCGGATGTTCTGCTAGGAAGAGATTTCCTGAAACGAAACAATTGCAGCATGCAGTATTACAAGACAGGGACATCACAGATTCGCTTGTGGGGAGCATCCCTATCATTATTAAATAGTGAGCAAGCGGAATATCGAATGCAAGAGGCTGGAATATATTTTGTGACAAGTAAAAAATCAGGGAAACACTCAGTTAGTCAAGGACAAAATTCCCGAAAATATAGCGACGTTGTAGCAGGCCGTAGTAGTTGTCAAGAATACCCTAGGTCCACGCCCCAGGAAAAGGAGTACATAAGAAAACCAGCGAGAAAACCGATCCAGAATGAATGGATAAATTCTAGAATAATTCAAAGGTCCAAGAAGGTAAGACAACCTCGACGCGAGACTTCGCCAAGGACACAGAAGTTCGAACAAACTCCGGAAAAACCAGAAGAAGGTTTGGATCAAGGGACAGCAACTCCGAAAAATGTAATATCAAGACCAAAAAGGAAGAAGAATTCCTCGAAAAATGGTTACGCGACAAACCGGAAAGTGAGAAAAAATTCTCACAACTTCGAAAATTTGGAAAAGAAGAAAAACAAGTTTTCTTCAGGAAAAACTACTCAATCAGAATGGGAGGAATGGTTAGAATTTATTAGAGATTTCGTCTACAACTATGAATTTGAAGAAAGATTCAGGAAACTGAGAGGAAGTGAAAGGAAAATTTTGGAATGTTCTAGACCAAAGATAAATTCCGAGAAAAATACCGACGAGGAAAACATGCAAAAAGAACAACAAGAAATGCTTAAATTTATGGTAAATTTGGAAAAGGATGCCTTGGAAGCTATGATCAAGGAAGAAGAGCAGGAAGCAAAAAGCAAGCATGAACTGACCAACCAGGAAGAAGAATTACCTTCAGAGACACTTGTGACATTGAAAACAAGTGTAATAATTAAACCAAGAGGACAGACTGTCTTACCAGGAAGATGCAAGCATCCTTTGATGGGAAAAATTTTAGTGATCGAACCAATCGAATTAAATCACAAAGGACTTCAGGTTGCAAGAGTAGTAGAAAAGTCACAGCTGGATGTGTCTGTGATCGTACTAAATACATCTGATCAAGAAATAAAACTACCGAAAAATACGAAAATTGCCATGGCATGTAGTGGTGAAGAATTACCTGAAGAAGTAATTGGCCAAGTGCACAAAGTCTCAGAAGCACAGGAAGATTGCAAAGAAAAATTTAATTTGAAACATTTGAACGATCAAGATCGCGCTAAGTTGGAGAAATTTTTGTATAAATTTCGAGATTTATTCCAAGATGAAGGTGAAGCTTTAACTACCACTGGAAAAGTCAAACATCACATAACTCTTGAGCCAGGAACAAAGCCGATTTGCAAGCCTCCATACAGAATTCCGTTTCATAAGCGAGAAAAAGTTCAGGCTGAGATCGACAAATTGTTGCAGCAAGGCATCATTCGACCTTCAAGTAGTCCTTGGTCAGCACCAGTAGTGTTAGTCGTAAAGGAGCAGCCAGACGGTACAGAGAAACTGAGATTGTGTATTGACTACAGAGGATTAAATGCAGTAACGCAAAAGGAATACTACCCTCTGCCAAATATCGCTGATATCACGCAAGTTTACACGCCAGGTAAAGAAATGCTTTTCACAACAGTTGACATTACGCAAGCGTATCATCAAATCGAAATTGAAGAAAAAGACATTCCACTCACAGCTTTTTCAACTTATAATAATCACTTTGAATACATGAAAATGCCTTTCGGACTCTGCAATGCTCCGGCCACATTTCAAAGATTCATGTCAACCATCATGGCAGGATTAACAGGAGATATTTGTATGGTATATTTAGATGACATTATAATATTCAACGCTGGTGGAATAGACGACCACTTAGACAGATTGGAAAAAGTCATGGAACGACTAAGAGAAGCAAACATAAAACTTAAGGCTGAGAAATGCGATTTTCTGAAGAGACAAGTAAAATACTTAGGACATATTATTTGTCAAGATGGTGTAAAACCAGACCCAGGAAAAATCGAAGCAATAAGCGAATTCCCTATTCCAAGAAATGTGAGAGGAGTACGTTCATTTATGGGACTTGTAAATTTTTACAGAAGATTCATACCAAACATATCTAAAGTGTCGGCACCATTAACCCAATTAACCAAGAAGGACGTGCCATTTAAAATTACAAACGAAGTACTGGAGGCCATCGATAAACTAAAGGTCGCACTGACATCGGATACTCTGTTGATTTTTCCAGACCTATCTCAACCATTCATACTCGAGGTCGACGCGAGTGGCTCTGGATCAGGTGCCATACTGAGTCAATCACGTGCGGGTCACGAGAAGCCAGTGGCGTACGCTTCAAAACAATTCAATAAAGCACAAATGAATTACACAGCTACTGAAAGAGAGTTAGCTGCAGTCATGTTTGGAGTCAAACAATTTAGATGTTTTCTGTACGGAAAACCCTTTTTAATAATAACCGATCATCGTCCCTTAAAATGGATGATGAACATGAACGACCCTAGCTCCAGATTAACTAGATGGGCGCTACAATTAGGAACATATGAATATGAGGTAGTTCATCGACCCGGAAGAGTGCACTCAAATGCTGACAGTCTGAGCAGGATGCACAATAAGGAAGATAATTATCTGCAAATCACGTACGAAGAATTCCAGGAATACGCACGAAAAAATGACATTCCAGTAGCGAAAAATGTGCATCATCAACCTGGGAATTTATTCGACGCACCTGAGAATTATTCTCTGGCGCATTGTGTGTCGCTAGACTTTGCGATGGAAAAAGGAATAGCCGAAATTTTCAGAAGAAAATTTGGATGCATTAAGGAGTTAAAAGATCAGGATAAAGTAATCGGAGAAGTCGCGCAACTTAATCTTCCAAGAAGGAATATTTACTATTTAATTACAAAAGGGAAATTCCACCAAAAACCAACTTATAAAATTTTGTGGCTCGCTTTGTCTGATCTAAAGGAGACGTGCAAAGAAAATAATGATTCTCATATCGCGATACCTAAATTGGGATGTGGAAGAGATAAACTTGATTGGAAGGAGGTGAAAAATATGATTAATTTCATTTTCTATAATTCCAACATCGAAGTAACCATTTATGAAAATGTAGACTTAGCAACGGAAGAAGCAAAGGTGAATTTGCTAAGAACAGATTTAGATTGGGAACCTACATGGGATAAAGAAATTATTAAAAAATTACAGGAGCAAGATGAATACTGTAGTGGAATACTACAGCAGTATCAGGCTGAGGAACCTGATATCCTTGAAAAATACCATGTGGACAGGAAGGGAGTTTTATATTTATCTCGTAATCAAGATCATGATGATATCCTAGTAATACCTAAGAAAATGATAGCCAAGGTTCTGTCGGAATTTCATGATCCACCCTTAATTGGACATCCAGGTCAGGAAAAAACACTTGGAATCATCAGTACAAGATTTTATTGGCCATCTATGAGGAAGGACATCGTAGAATATTGCCAAAGCTGTGATCAATGTCAACGGAGAAAAACTTCTCCGCATTTGGGAAAGGCACCCATGAAACTTTTTAATAATCCTTCAGGACCTTTCGAGATGATCTCTATGGACATTGTGGGACCCTTAGTAAGAACACATCGGGGAAATCGATATTTATTGACAGTACAGGATCTGTTTACTAAATATCCAGAAGCCATTCCTCTTGCTGATCATAAAGCAGAAACTGTAGCAAGAGCTTTAGTGGAACATGTGTTCACAAGACATGGGACACCAAGAAAATTACTTAGTGACCTAGGGGCAGAATTTACTTCAACTCTGATGAAAGAAGTGTGTAAGTTAATGGGAATAAAACAGGTACACACTGCTAGTTATTCCCCAAATGAAAATGGCAGCATTGAAAGAATGCACAGGGATCTGAAAATAATGCTTTCGCATTACGTATCAAAAAATCAACAAGATTGGGACGAATATGTTCCTTATGTGTTGATGGCAATAAGAGGAAGAGTGCATTCCTCCACAGGGCATAGTCCATTCTATCTCGTACATGGACGAGAGCAAAGGTTACCAGTAGATGATTTTGTAACATCTACCAGGAGGAGATACGACTATGATGAAGACTACTCCTCAGAACTTTCAGAACGTCTAAGGAACGTGTATCGAGCGGTGAATGAAAACCTGGAAAAAGCGGGACTCCAGAGAAAAGCTCAATACGACAAAAACACGAAAAGGAAAAGTTTCCAGGAAGGAGACTTAGTCTATGTGAAAGATATGGCAGCCAAATTAGGACTGTCGAGAAAATTAAGTTCAACATGGGTTGGCCCCATGACAATTGTCGAAGTATTAGGAGAGAAGACATTTGTGGTTAAACAACAAGGGAAAAACAAAGAATATACCGTCATGATAGACAGGATGAAACCTTATGTCAAAAGGAGCGAGCTGTATGAGACTACAGAGCAAAAAGAAGCTAAGGGCAAACCTAGGAAGGGCAACAGGCCTACACAAACCTCAAATAGGGAATCTGACAGTGAAACGGATGAAGAAATCGACACTGAGGAAGAAGAAGAAGAAGACCCAGAAGAGTCCTACGGACAAGAAAATAAATCAGGATCAAGGTCAAAACGCCGACAGCGTAGAACAAGGGAAGACTCAGAAAATGAGGAAAGTGAAGAACTCTCGGACGAGGAAGAGGATCCGGAAGTACGACGAGCCAGGAAGGAGGCACAGAGAAACGCGCAGATGTATTTGCCGTTCTGTCCACAGATAATGTACTATCCAACGCCCGCCATGATGGCGCCACCTCAGCCAATAGCTAGATTACCGGCTCCAATTCCCCCAGAAAGACCACTTCCGCGGAGATCTTCCAGACTACGACGACCGCCTGTTCGGTTGGATTTGTAGAAGACGCGTTAATTGCCCGTGTCTGGCCCGGGTTAAGAATAGGCAGACCGCCATGCAGCGTGTCGTAAGAGGCGGCAGAAGCATAAAAATTTCTACCCCCAAAAAACATTGTCAATTGCTTTGTTAGGTAGAACAACTGGCTTTTTGATCTCCAGTGGACCAGTTCTGTGTCCTTGGGAATTTAATTCCGAATGCCGTCTTCTCTCTTCAACTATAAAATTATTTTTTTTTTTGACATCTTTGATTCGATCCAGATGTCGAACGACGTTGTTTTTTTATATATACATCTTGGGATCATAGGACCATGCATCGTAGTCGGCCCATGAATCGCCTACTACCAGTCTTTATTTGGGAGTCGAACGTCTGACCATTTCCACTCCAGGTCCCGTAGTTATTGGCACGCTACGGTTATATTCCGTGTCAACCCATATAAACATATTATATTATAAAATCTATACTTCAGGATATTCCGTAAGTTGCTTATCAAGTCAGGTTGTACCCCTCGTGTTCCCTTTAAGTCAGACTTCCAGCCAAATTTTACCTCTAGTCAGGTTAGCTGCTGGACTCTGACGACATAAATATTCTAGCAATTTTTAGTAGATTCCGATAATTATTAAGGTATGCGATAGGATTAGCTTAAGGAATAGGTTGAGAGTAGTGTACAGAGTGAAGTTTGGGCTTCCGAATCGTGGCATTGGAGGGTCTGATGTAGGTGTCACCCTGTTATCCGCTCAGTTCTCCGTGTGACGATGACGGAGGACCAAAGTTCTACCTGGAAGATTTCATATTTAATTTAAAAAGAGTATTTAATGGAAATATAATTATCAGTATAGAGTAAATAATTATCTAGGTTATTATACACCTATAATTAATAATTAATCGTAGAAAGGCTAGAATTAACCAAAATGGTGAAAGTTAAGGTGAAGGATAGAACCAGACACCTGAATGGTGAACAACAAAAGGTAAGGGTTATGATTAACTATGTTCAGGTGATGCAACTAGCAACCAGTTTCCTTGTGACCTCAAAATATCCGACGTGCATAAAATCGTCAGGAAATCATAGATAAATGGGAGGTAAGGGATAAATAATTTCCTCCAGGGGATGAAATTAATTCATTGAATAAGGTCAGGTTCAGCCCAGGGAGTTAACAAGTTAAGTATTCCCCGAACAAAACTAATAATGGATAAGAAAAATCCAAGGTCAATGACACACAATAAATGGATCAAAAGTATTATTCAAGGGATTTTTTTTTTTAAAAAAGTTAGAAAATTTTGAATTAAGGAGAAAAATTTAAAATTTCCAAACGTCATAATAGACGAGAAAATACGACCCAGTAAATGATGAAGCTGGAAAAGGCAGGATGGTTACTCCCATTGAGTAAGCATCTGGTCCGTTCGACAGAGATCGAACAATTATTATTGTTCATTGTAAATTTGATATGGTATTTTGTATTAAAACTAACAGTAAGGTTAGATTGTAGACTAACAGCAAGGTGCTGTAGAGAAAATAGAAATGTACTGTATTGTAGAAATAAAATTAGGAGTGAATGCATAAGGTATAGGGTGGAAATTAAATAAAATGACGAACTGAATTAATAAAATGTGATTTTCAAAAGGTGACAACACGAACTGCAAGTGTGAGGACATTAGTGAACTTCAATTTAAAGACAGAAACGTCATAAACAATTTCGTAAATTCATCCGCGATCGGTACCATGCATATCCTAACGTCAATAAGTTTTCTACTAGGGCTAGTTCAATGTTGGAGCTTGATAGCTTACGACTGTGAAGATGTGCGAACAAACATATCAACAGTTTCAATCAAGGATGTAGCAGAATGTCCAGAACCAGAATCAGAATACGTTGTGGAAAAGGTAGACGTCAGCGTCATCCAGCGAAATCAGGTGAAACTCCAGAAGGTGATGACCTGTTTAGTAGAAATCATCCAAACCAAGTTCTATTGTGGTCACTTATCACACAGTTCTGTGGTCAGTGGAAGTATGTCAAGCTACGTATATCAGCTGGGAGCACAACAATGCCAAGAAGTACATAGATACAAAACTTTACGCCTATTCAATCAAGTAATAGGACAAATAGTTATGAATGGAAGTACACAAGCTTCCTTGACAATACATGGAACCTTGCACGCAAATGGGTACTGCGAAGGAATCAGCTACCAAGAAGCAGGGAACTTCTGGGAAAATATTGTAATTGTAGCAGCTATAACGATCAAGACGAGAGACTATTTTGCTAGCGTCAAAAATCGAAGAAAATGAAATCAGTTTGTTGAGTGGAATCACGTGTCCATATTTGGCTGAATATTGTTTTGATACAGTGTACGGAGAAACCGTATGGGAAGAAGAAAGAGAATCCGGGTGTTTAAACTACTTTACCTTGCTCTATACAGGTAAAGCAAGACAAGTCACCAGTCGAACCACGAAGGAGAAATTTATGATCGTGGAAAGCAATGATAAAATCTTCGCCCTCACTATGGTGAAGAAAATTTCACTGTGCGGCGACGAAGTGTGGCAGACTGAACACCCTAGGCTGGTGTTGACAATAAATAACACAGCCTTGACGCAAACTTCAGGTATGAAATTGATACCTCAGAATACTGACCTACTCATGTACATGAACAGTAAATTTCTGTACATAGAGCAGGCTTACAAAGGAGAATTGGAAAGATTATATCTAGATGTCCTACATAGAAGATGTCTACTACAGCGAGAAATCCTGAGGAACCGGTTACTAATGGCTCCATTTTCACCAAACGCTGTCAGCCAGCTGTTGAAAAATGAACCAGGATACGTAGGAAGAGTTTTGGGAGAAGTCCTATATATTATGAAATGCACTCCCAAGGTAGTGATAATCAGGCGTACCTCAGAGTGTTATAATGAGTTACCCATCACTCTAGACGAAAAACCTTATTTCATGTCTCCAATCACTCATGTAATACAGGTTTATGCTGAACAGATAGAGTGCAACGGTGTCGCGCCTCCTCTATATGAAATAGATACTGAATGGGTAGGACTAACGCCTTATCCGACTGGGAAGAGAGATCCAGAGAAGTTGCCAGTGGAAGCCAAGCCGAAACTGACGTTCAAACCGATATTGCCATTAGGACAAGCAGGACTCTACACCCAGGAAGAAGTCAACAAGGTGCAGCGACTATTGACGTTTGGGATCGAACGTAAAGCCGTCGAAAACATTATCACGCGTCGTGTCGCGGGAATGCCCACAAGTGGACAAGGGTATTCCACTCTCGGAATCTTCAACCCGGAAGAGTTGAAGGAACTAACGCGATCTACACTCAAACAAACTTGGGGTTGGTTTGTAGATCTAGGAACTTTTATCAGTGGAGTTATCGGATTCTATGTGGTCTTTAGAATCTGTAAATACGTAATTGGAGTAGTGTTAAATGGACTACACTTGTATCAAACTCTAGGTTACGGGTGGAAACTCCTCGCGTGCATCTGGAATTCGCTCACGGTAATGTTAGTGCAAAAACATTTGTGGAAACAAACGCGAGAAAGTGCAGACGAGAAGGAACTTGAGACAATAAAAGTGACCGAATCACACGTAAACGAAGCGCGTACCGAACGGGAAGCTGAAGGACAAGGTCAGGTGGTGCACGTGCTATATCCTACGTTGCCTCATAATGCAAACCCAACGCACTGGACAGACAAGGTCAGTGCCACGACCTAGGAAGTCATTAGCAAGTGCGGTTAATTACTATCGTACGTGACTTCATACGTAAGTGTCTTCGTCAACTATACCTTAGACTATATACATAAATGGGAGGAGGTGTTATCCTCAGATCATGTATAGGTATAAGCATGTATTATTAGCATAACTTAGACTTAAGTTATTGATAGGCTATCTCCTACTATTAAGGGTAGATTATAGGGGTAGGGGGTTAACAAATCGACAAGTTTTGTAAAACAAGAATCGATTTGACAAAAAAGGGAGTTATGTAAAGGATCGAATAGATAATTCAATTTCTATAATTATTTAATATTTAAGAGTTTTATAAATTTAATAAAACTCTTTCAAGATGATGTAATCCAATTTATGGAACGTCCGAATTTAGATTTCATTACATAAGCAGACGGGAAATATAATATAAGCGGGCATTGAAGCAATAATTCTGGTAAGATCAGCACTAGGGAAACCAAATACGCCTGTAGTCCGACGGCGGCACAGGAAGGTAAAGTCATTAATAAAGACCCAACTCGAAATTAAAACTCAAGAGAACAGATTAGAATTATTTTCCCAGATTAAAAACTGCTCAAAAATCATGTAGAGCCTTTTAGTAGGATGCTAATTATCAAAACCAGATGGTCAGCGGCGTGAGTACAGAGAGACATTGTTGAATTAATAGCCGCCAGACTAAACTATTGTATAAAAGATTAAGTTTCGGACGTGATCAAAACTGCGTTTTCGAAAAACCGCTGAGTGAGGTCAATTGCAGTTGTGGGAACGAAAACCATTCAACTGAAAAAGGCGGAGTTAGTGAGAGGGCGGTTCCAAATTATTTAATGAGAGAAAAAGAGGAAAATATTCGGACATCGGCATCAGAACTCTGATTGGGAAATTAAGTAGCTTGGGGGTAAAACGTCTAAGCCAGGGAGTTAAGAAGTAGGCGGTCAAACCGACTAACTCGAAAAAGTGGGAATTAAAAATTTCAGAGAGGAAAAAAGCAGTCTCCTTTCAGCTGTCGTCGTAACAGTTTGGGGAACGCGAAAAGTCTCTGGTACTTGACCAGACTTAATCTAATTGGCGTCGCGACGGTTATCCGCGAAATTAGTCTTGTTATTTAAAACAAAGTGGTTGTTAGCTAAGTAAAAATTAGATACGCGAAGTAGAACCGCGAACTTTCTTGAAGTTGATTAAGAAAATTATTCTTCAATAATTTTTAGTTAAAATATTCGCAGTTATTTGTGAGTGAATAATCAGTTATCCCGAATAGGAATAATAATTATTACACGGTCGTAATACGGGTAATGTCTCAGTGAAGTGCCCAATAATTGGATTCTTTGGATACATTCGGATTTTCCTTAAAAGGAGAAAGGTCAGAGATTTCTGTATACTAATACTTATGTACGTTGGTATATTTTGGAACCTTAAGGGTTACCGTTCAATAAAGTCAGACAATTTAATAGACAGTTGTGGATGAACAACCCACAGGTTGCTAAATAAAATACACCTTGAGTGTGTCGTGTCAAAAAGGCACTAAGATTTTTTTTTTGATGTTGTTATATACCAAGGTAAATAATTTTGTAATTATTTACTACTTGTAAGGTATGGTTACTGTAATAAAGGATAAAGTACCAACTATTAATCAAAGATTGATTTTACCAATAAAGGGGTAAATAAACTTAATTACTAGGTATTATGATTATTAAAGGTAATAGTTTATATTATATCTCTCACAATTTCGATGCATCCGTGAGGGAAAATTAAGTGAAATCTATTGTAGGTATTAGGGGTATATTATAGCTATCAAATTATTTAGTGTTTTGTACGTTTATATTATTATTTTATAAATAAAATTTAGTAAATTAAATTCATGAATTTAATTTTGCTCACCCAGACATATTAAAATTAAACAAAACGAATGGTCTGTTAAGTGATGTAAATAACATAGAGAAAATTTCATTAAATTATTTTTTTTTTATTTTTAACTTCAATCAGACCAACTAAACAAAAGAAAAAAAAATTAAGTTAGGAGTGTAATTAACTCTCCTAAGACATAATATAAAAAACAGGAACACTAATAGTTCCGAATCAGAAGAGAGGCCTGGGCAGAGTCATTGAAAATTATTTTGTTTTTTTTTAGGTACGTATAGATTTTTTTTTCTTATTGTTTCTCTTTAGTGAATTTGACACTCGAGATCGCCACGGTGTATGCCAGTGGTCAGATCCGGCTCCACGACTTCCTTTCAAAAACTTTAGTTCCGCTCGGCTAAAAAATCAAAAGGTTGACCATCAACAGGGGACCTCGTAACCGGTTGTCTTGAATAAACAGGCAGGGAGGCTCGCGTTGCTACAATGTTGCATAAATGAGTTTGAATTCTAAAATATCGGATGCGGAAACGACATAGGTAAATATCTATCTCTTCACATTTCAGATCCTTAGCGTGGCCCCCAACTATACCATCAGACTATTTTCTGTTACTTCATCTAAGTTATCAACTGGACTGAACTTTGGTACGATGAATAGATATTTATTTAAGAAATTTAGTTGACTCATAAGTTTTTAGAGCTGACGGATACCCAGAAGCATTCCCAAGATTTGGCTAGAAAATTCGCAAAAGAGGAAATAATACCTAAAGCCGCTTACTATGATAAAAACAACGAATATCCTACCGATTTAGTTAAAAAAGCTTGGTCTTTAGGTTTAATGAATGGCCATATTCCTGAATTTTTGGGTAAGTAGGTTTACCTAATCAAAATTATATTTGAACATAAAACACAGCTTTCTACACATACAACATATTAATATTATTATCACTAAAATTTTTGCCCACCCCACCTAAAATCTTACATTCTAACGTTCTAAAATGTTAACCAGACTGGGAAGGTCGTAACCTTTTGTTGGTAGGTAACTATACCAACCTTACTGACTTTTTCAGTCTAAGCTTGATCTAGGATCAAGATGAAAAGTTCTAAAAAACATTTAACGCATTTACAGGAGGGATTAATCAAAGTCTTCTGGACTGTTTCCTGATCAGAGAAGAACTAGCTTACGGTTGTACAGGATGTGAAACAGCTATAATGTCTTCGAATTTAGGAGTGAGTTTTTATGTTTGTTTGTATCGTCAATTCACTAATGAAGATGTTCCGATAGCAAATACCCATCATCGAAGCTGGTACTAAGGAACAACAAAAAAAGTATTTGGGGAGACTTCTAGAGGAACCCTTAGTCGCCGTAAGTGTTCAATTTTCTATCACTTCTTGGTGATCTCTAAAATATGAACGATCCCCTTCATTACGTTAAATACCCTAAGGTTTTTTTTTGTAAAAAGAGGGAACATTTGGAAATTTTGACTTCGAGAACTAGCTCATATGGCCACAGAATACTTTTAATCATATACATAGTTATCTAGACAAACAAAACAACCAAGGAAAGAGTGGGATTTCAACCCACGCGGTGATAGTCAACGGATTAGTAGTCTGCACTTCTAACCCGCTGAGATACCGCCCGCTCCCCCTAAGGTATTTGATGACATAGAGCTATAACAATTGTTCACACTTTTTGGCAGAGTATTTTTTTAACGTTACTGCTACTTGATTATTTAGGCTTTTAGTGTATCTGAACCAACAACAGGATCGGATGTGAGTGCATTAAAAACCAAAGCGATTAAGAAGGGAGATGAATATATCCTTAACGGGCAGAAGATGTGGGTTACCAATGGTGAAGTAGCTAACTGGTACTTTGTGCTCGCTCGTACACACCCAGATCCTAAATGTCCAACTAGTAAAGCCTTCACTGGATTTATCGTAGAAAGAGACTTCGCCGGCGTGGTTCCCGGAAGAAAGGTTTCTTTTAATTTCTTTTAGTTGTTAGTCTTATTGTATCTTCTAACTTATAGGAAGTTAATATGGGACAAAGAGCATCAGATACTAGAGGACTGACTTTAGAAGATGTCAAAGTACCTAAAGAAAACGTTGTCGGAGGAGAAGGGCAGGGTTTTAAGATTTCTATGTCAGCTTTTGACAAGACTAGGCCGGCAGTAAGTCTTATTAAAATATTACTTATCTAATTTTTATAAATTCCATATTATGTGGTGTTGTGGGTACCTACTTAACTTACCATAATTGGGTACTTATAGCAAGTACTATATTAGTTACTTATTTTTTTTGCAATTACATGTAACCTTCTTTCATTTTTTCCTAGGCTGCCTCAGCAGCAACTGGTTTGGCTCGCAGATGTCTCGAAGAATCTCTGAAATATGCAATGGAAAGAAAGACTTTTGGGGTCTCAATTATCGAACATCAGAGCGTTGCCTTTATGTTAGCTGATATGGCGGCTGGTATTGAAACTTCTAGACTGATATGGATGAAAGCAGCTTGGGAAGCTGATAATGGCATAAGGAACAGCTACAGCGCTGCTATATCAAAACTGTATGCTTCGGAGATAGCAAACAAGTGCGCCACTGATGCAGTGCAGATATTTGGAGGGAATGGCTTCAACACTGAATACCCTGTAGAGAAACTGATGAGGGATGCCAAGATTTTGCAAATTTATGAGGGAACGACACAAATTCAAAAGAGAATTATATCAAAACAACTGATGCAAATACAGAAAAACAGATCTTAGCGTATTTATATTTAATGTGAAAAATTAGCCGTGAAGTCAGATATGATGTCTCTATTTTCTTAATTATTAGAGAATTCCCAAAACTTCATTTTAAATAATTGTAATATATTGATATAAGTAGGTAATAAACGTTTTATTTAATCAGCAATAATTTATTTTGCCAACTCGAGTTATCTGATACCCAAATACCTACATATTTTGAAATCCTACCTTAATCTATGTATGTATAGTATAATTTAGCAACCACCTATGCAATGTAAACAATTCCACCTTCCTGTGTGGCAGAAAAATTGTTTCTCTATTTTGGCCAATAAGGCAGATCCGAGGACCCCAAAGTACATACAATAATTGGAAGGAGAATCGGACAACTGAACCTAAGGTTCGTCAGTCTTTATTAATAGGATGTTTCTATGAGATGGCTGGGCTGGAACGCCGGACGTCTGGGAGGCCGAAACCTGCGAAACCTGCAACTTGTTACGTTGCGGCCAAAAGGCGCACTCTGAGGATGCCAAAACGCCTACGAAGTCGTTTAATGAGACGCCACATTGCAACACTTCACGAGGAAAACTGGGCCTTCATAAAGAGCCGATTAAAAAGGTAATTCTTGATCAAAAATTAAAATCTGTATAGGAAAATGTTCCGCTCTACAGGGTGAACATACTACAGGGTGAATATACAGACAAAAAAAGTCACCCCTATTTTTTTTTTTTTAATATCGTTTTTAAAATCGGAGTACCGCATATACTGGATAGTACGCACTTTTTGAGAAACAATTGAAAATTGTTTTATGATCACTTAGGTAATACTGTTGCTATGTTACTGTATCAATAATTTTATTTACGTCTGAAGATGCTACATGAAAAGTAGCGAAACACGTGTAACGTTTCTATCATCCATCAATATACAGTAGAATTTTATAAAACATTAGTGTTTTATTCATAATCAATAAGAAACAATTGAATCTTTTTTCCTACTTCCAGTTTTACCGGAAATCACACCAACTTTTATTATTAAGTATAACTATTATTATATATTTGTGGATAAACCCGGTATATTGTTACGCATTCAATGATACCGCATGAGTGACATCACAATTGCCAGACTTGAGTTTAATTAATTTTTTATACAGGGTGTCAATTTGAAAACTTGCCACCCCCAAATTCTTCCTTGAAAATTTTTTTTCAAAGAAATCCCGAAACAGATCAATTTTTAAATTTAATTTATGTTCTATTGACGTAAAAATATTCTATACAGGGTGTTCCTTGACTCAGTAATGACGACAATGTCTATTTTTTTGAATGGGACTCCCTGTATATTATTACATTTTAAGATTGTCTGAGAAAATCCAGTAGGATTGGTTTTTACAGTTGCAGCTTACATTGAGTAGGTAAAGTGCATGCGGACAGCATGATGCAATCAATGCAATTATCGAGTAATATGAGTATACAGGTGTGAGTCGCTCTATTAGGTATGCGAGTCGGTTTGCTATAAATACTGATAATTTAACATAACAAATCTGTAACTTTACAAGAATATGAATTATAAACAAATGAAAATCGTCATTTTCCATTTTGAAAGCAGTGTACATCGGACACGGTTCTAAATATCGAAAAACGGCTTACATGTCCCTATCTTAACTTTAGAAGCGGTATCCTATGATCTAGATGAAATTTTTATACAGGTGATCAGAAGTCTGATAATTTTCGTTACCCTGTATGAAAATTTCATTCACACAATAGGAAGCTTGAAAAGTTAAGATAGGGACATGTAAGCCGTTTTCCGATATCTGTAGCCGTTTTCGAAACAAGGTCCTTTGAAAATGAAAAACTGCGATTTTCATTTGTTTATAACTCGTAAGCTACTCAGTTTAAACTCCAACTGTGAAAACCATTCTTACTGGATTTTCTCGGACAATCTGAAATTGTATTAATATACATACATGGTGTCCCATTCAAAAAATAGACAATATTGTCTTTACTGAGTCCAGGAACATCCTGTATACTTTTTTTACATAATAGAACATAAATTAAATTAAAAAATTGACCTGTTTCGGGATTTCTTTGAAAAAAAATTTTCAAGGAAGAATTCAGGGGTGGCAAGTTGTCAAATTGATCTCCTGTATATCAATTATAGTGTGCCATATGACTATTTAGATTTAGGTACTTCAATTGGGCCATGTGATTGTATGTACAAAAACGAATTTTGGTTGAAAGTACTAAATCAAGTGAATTATGGTCAAAGTATGCACTCCAGAATGATTTTCAGAGCAGAATTCATTTTTTCAAATGGTGCCATATTGGTACCGAGGTACCATCTACCTACTAGTTCAAAATATTCCTTATTATGTGAACTAGTAGATGGTACTTTGGTGCAAATATGGTAGCATTTGGAAAAAATGAATTATGCTCAAAAAATCATATTCTGGAGTGCATACTTTGTCCATAATTCACTTGATTTAGTACTTTCAACAAAAATTCGTTCTTTGTACCATCACATGGCCCCTTTTGAAGTAAATCTAAATAGTCATGGCACACTATAATTGAGAAATAAAAAATAAATTAAACTCAAGTTTGGGTTTATCCAAAAATATAATAATATTAATAATACACCTTAGTAAAAAATATAATAATACACCTACAGTGTGTCTCATTTAAAAATAAAAAGTTGGTGTAATTTCCCTTAAAATCGAAAGAATGAAAAATTCATTTGTTTGTCAAAAAGTGTTTACTATCGAGTATATGCGGCACACAGATTTTCAAAACGGTATTTCAAAAAATAAAGAAGAAAACAGGGGTGTGCCATGCCTCTGTGACACCTTGTAATATCTGACCATATATTACGTAGGTAGGTATGTATAATACCACGAAATTTTAAAAATAATAATTTATGACACTAAATTTGAAAAATAAAGCCAAGTAGGTAAAGAAATTTTGTTTGATAATTCCTCTCTATCTCCCTTGATATTTTTTGACATTCCCTTATAATGTGTATGTATGTAAGAATTTTTTCAATCCGGTCCTCCTTTTATACTTTACGTACCTGGGTCAATTACAAGCTAGAACAACAATGATACATTTACCATAAGGAATAATAATTATTAGGTAATTAATTTTCAAATCGATGTAGTAAACTTAACTTAAAAACAAGAGATTAGCTAGTTATCATTCAATAAACATCGTTTTATAAAAACATCTGTACCTACTTTAACCATTATCAATACTCTAGTCGGATACAGCTCGGTCTTCATACGTGGCGTTATTAAAACAACCAAGAATTTAGTAAGAATAATTGATTACTCTGTCATGTCATAGTAAGCCTTGATCTCTACCTACCTACTTGTTAAATAAGTGCCGGTTTTTATTGCTATATTGGAAAATTCCGAAGGTATACTTGATTGAAACTACAGGCAATACTCGAAAATGGCACTTGTATTTAATCTGGTAAGTCTATTTAATTTAACATGATTCAGCATTTCCTTCATGAATTTGTAATCAAACCGCGGACAAACTTCACCGAGATACATATAAATACAGGGACGTATTCCAAATTATAAGCTGTGAGAAAGTTGAATCGGTTTGGTTTAAAAAATTGAAATTGTTCTTTAAAGAATGTACTCCTGTCATGGACCCATAAACTCATCAGATTTTAGTAGGTAAGGTATGTGGGTCCACGACATGAATATAATTATCAAAACGAGCCATCAGTATTTTTGCGCACAATTATTATTCATTTAGTTTCCTTTCAAAAAGACTAAAGTTTTACCTTCCTTTTTGTTTTATTTTCTTTTTGAAAAATTTACACAAGCATAAAAAACAATAATATGATCACTATGATCAGACATTTTATAAAAAGACAGATTGTCTGATTAGGACTAGGACCACTTTCACGCCATCCTCGATCGTTCATTGAAACAAAGCAAGCTGCTTCATCAATGGGCGATTAGACATAGTATACTATCAACCACGAGATGGTTCCACGCCATGTAAACTATAGTGTTACGATTAACGAAGACTCATTATTTATGGTCGTCACTAGTTCATTAGTCCTCGCTGTTCAGCACTCTTCATGGCGTGAACATTGGTTGATATGGCACACTGATGAGTCTCAACAAAAGCGAAGCATAGATGTCTTTGTTTTAAGCGAGTGGCTGCTGGTCAGGGGAACTAGTTTTAGTGTATTTTTTGCTTTTTCAAGATGTTTACCTAGGTAGTAAGACCATAATTTTAAAATTTAATTCATGTCTTAGTATTTGAATATTAATTAAAGTGATAAATATGATCATATAGTCATGTGATTACATATTAATCATAGCAACTAGGATAATAATACCCAATTTTGAATCTTCGGTAATTTTTCTATAGATTTTCAGGAAAGTTATTCAGAGACACGCAAAAACATTTGCTACATCTGCAACGAACAAATCGGTTCAAGGAATTAATTATGGTGAGTTATCACATAGATTTTGATGATGATTTTTTAACCAGTCGTTAATTTGCAATTAAATCATTTTTTCCCTCACTCCAATTTTTTTCCAAATCGTACGCGAACTGACTGCATTGCAGACAGTGCCATACACAGGTTCGCATCATATGGGAAAAATTTACTTCTCGGTTTAGGAAAATTTTGACTTCGCTAATAGTTTATGCTTTAAAAATGATGACAAATGACATGCACATCACCTGTGACGTGTCTTTTACAATTGTCAAATTTGACATTTTTTATTTCGGTTCTTTACTAAGTGAACACATACAGTCCCGTTATTATAGGAAGGCGAATAAGTTTTTACTGTGCAGAACGTTAGTTACCACCTCAGAATCCCTAAATATTTGTCGTCCAATAACAACAATGGCTGTCAGTGTCCACGTTACAAAAACAATCAATCAGACAAGGCTGACAAGAGTATCTCCGGCGTTCATCATACATGTAAATTTTTTGTGGCCCTGAACAAAGCTCGCAAGATGCGCAGTTCAGGCCTAGCCTTCGCCTTCCTATAAAAATCGGACAGTACATAGATACATCGAATTAAATAACAATCCCAACGGAAAATATTTATTGTTATCTTTTCCAACATATTTTAAACATATTGTTTAAACAAAAATGTTGTTTATATTGTTTAATAGTATATTATGCAACGAGCTTATAATGAAGGCTATTAATACGCGAGTATGATGGTTAAGATACGAGCCGTAGGCGAGTGTCTTAACCATCATAAGAGCGTATTAATAGCCATTATCTGCGAGTTCCATACACTATTTTTTCTACGACCCTTTTTTATTTCATAGAAAAGATTGAAAAATTATATATTTTAACAATGACCCGTGTACAATTGCAGATCATTGAGGTTAAGATAGGTTGCTTACGCATATTAGGTACCAAATTTTCTTTTTGTCGCTAAGATTATTCTGCTGAGACATGTTTTAGTATCAAGTTTAAGGGCACTACTCACTACTGCGTAATTTTTACTATGCGAAATTCGAATTCCGAATTTTACGCTTTGATTTTCAGTAATAATTTTAATAACATTGTCAGCGATTAATTACGATATTGCTTACATGCGCATGCGACGGTCACGGTCGCAGCGTTGCCGCTTTGAATACTATATCACGGACCGCTACGAATCGAATGATATAATACTTTATCTTCCTATCTTTTACACGATATACCTACCTATCAAATTAATTAAGGTAACATAAAATCTTGATAAATTTTCTTTGAATGTTACTTATGTTCTAAATTAAATAAACGTTCAGATTTTTTTTCAGAAATACAGAACTTATATCACAAGGCAATTTTTGTCGTGAGTATGACAACTCTGTGACTTCGGTTGGCTTGCCGACCCGATTGTGAGCGAAAACGAACCGATTCGATTGCAAATGCTCCTCTGCCATTGGATAGCTTGACCAGTGCTTTAATGAAAATTTGTATCTTAATGAGACCCATTAAAGCACTGGTGATTCATACTTAATATGCAGATTAAAGGTTGGGAGTAGAAAAACAATAATAAAGAATACTAGCGCAATGCAATGGAACAATGAGTGCTGTCAAAGCAATTATTGAACAACGGTAGTTTTCGCTGGGATTGTTATTTCCTTCGGAGTGTGTATTTATTTACTATTTAAAGAACCGAAACAAACCTTGTTTTTTTTTTCAAATTACACTCCTACTTTTTTGCTTGACTTATTATAACTGACTTCGTTCCGAATACAATGATATACATTTTTTTAAAATCTAACTTGGATTCAGCATGGGCGGTAGAGCGGCGAATTAGGTCGCTGACTACTAACCGTTGACGCCTGTCACTGTCTGGGTTCGGATCCCGAACTCGGCATGGTTGTTAATTTGTGTTCGGTAAGTTAAATATTTATAAATTGAAAATTTGTGTCTGGCGAAATGGGCTCGATATCGAAGCCAAATTACCTATTATTGTGGAGCGTCTATGTCTTATCTATACAGTTAAGATCGATCCTCCCTCTTAAAAAAGTTGAATTAATATTGACAAATTACTGTCAAATTATTCCGCGAGTATTATTTTCAAAAATGCGTCATTTGAACTTGGGCATTGTTGTCTTCGTTACCATAGTTACGCTTTGTTGTCGTCAAGTGTAACCATGGAAATGAAAATTAAGCGAGATCATAATTTTAGTTTGATAAATCCTCAAGATAGGCTCTTTTGTATACTCCTTGGCAACGCCGATGCTTTTCTTAAGATAGTTAATTGTTTTTTGCAAGCTAAGTATACTTAGATTTTCAAAAACATCATGTCATTGTTTTAGACACAAAGTCAGTAATCCTGTTGAGTAAAATAAGAGGAATGTAATATGAAAAAAAGTAAGGGATGACTTGGGGGTTGAAAAGGGTTAAGTTGTATTGAGGGTGCAGCTGCAAAGACTTAAGCATAGACTTAAGCATATACAATTTTTCAAGTTGGAATTTGACCATTTATGCCTATACGTTTTGAAATAACATGGATATCCATTGATAAAGAAAATTTAGGACACCCTGTCAAAAGGATATAAATAGGTATATATACAAAAAACAAAAATATGCACGGAATAGAAAGATCCCGCCTTTACCTACAAATTTATACCTGCAAGATTTGTTTGATACATGAACAGATATTTTTAAATCATGATTTTTCAATTTTTCTTTAGAACTCACTGAGACACAGAAAGAAATTCAACAGCTGGCTCGAAAGTTCACAAAAGATGAAATCATCCCCAATGCAGCGAAATACGACAAAAACAACGAATATCCTGTGGACCTGGTAAAGAAAGCTTGGTCCTTAGGACTTCTCAATTTCCACATTCCTGAAGATTGTGGTAAGTTATATTGTAATTTCCAATAAAATAAAATATAATTGTTGTGAAACAAAAAATCTGGATGTTCATTGTCAACGCACATGACAGTCATAATCCATTTTATTATTTTATACATGAAAATTTTTCAAAATTTCAACATGAAGATGTTTGCACAGACAGCGCGTAATAATAGTAGAAGTTTTGCCTCGATATATTTGAAAATTTATGGTCCCTTTACTGTCAGGACTTGTACCTAAACCTGTTGATCTGCCTTGGCGCTACGATTTCGTCAGAATATGTTCCATGTTCTTTAACGGACAAAGTTCTACAGTATCAATTGTTTATAAGTAGTTGATCTAGGTGTCTGTGCTTGTATCAAAAGGCAGTGCTTTAGCAGGACTTGCTAGCCCATGTTATCCTGGGAGATGTCAAGGCCCGACAGCTATTGTTTTTTCTGATAAGATCTAGTTACACCATTGCAGTTTTTGGCGCCCCATATGTCTTATGAGGACTTTATTGGTATTTCCTCTTCAACTCAACCTGAATGATGTCAATGTGTCTCCTGAGAAGTGTTCCCATTTATAGGTCTGGTGCCTGGGATAAATATCAGCCGTCCGTATCCATTTTCAGAGTTGGATCCATCTGGGTAAATAAAGACTGTTCATTGAGTTACCTCTACAGCTCATATGGTTCTGTCAGCTGAAGGAACACGTCCCTATTCGCCCTCAACCGGGGCTATTTTTATTAAGAATCTATTCTGTTTTGCCCACGACGATTGTTCTGAAGTATTGCATGATGGTTGGCCTATTTCTATTACGCTGATCTTCGAACTATCTCTGTTATCTCTAGGGAAGAAGAGGCAGGTCTAAGGTAGTCTCAACCAGACTTGATATTGTGGTATATTAAGCTTCTGTTACTGTCAATACCCATCGTTTGAACATGTTTTAAATGGGCCTAGCCTCTGGTTTGGGCTGTTTTGGGCTACCAATTACGAGCACAGAACTAAGTCTTCATTACCATGAGAGTATAAATCGACATTGGAACTTTGAGAGACAGTTTCCATGATCTTTGATCACCCTGCTGCATTGCCACAAGAGCGAGCTTTTTCAGTGTTACAGTGAAATCGTCCGCCTCGTTATATGTAGCGTGTAGGGAAAGTATTGGCTCCATTAAAGTTTTGTTCCACGTTTATTTCTTCACAGGAGTTGCGGCTCTACTCGACTGTTTCGTGTATCGATCAGTCCTCGATGTTTGGTTCATGAAACGCAAAAATAATCTATTTTGAGGTACATGTACGAAAGGGATTTTTGCTACCATCATGCATAATGTATATAGTCTTTATATTTTCAAGGTGGGCTGAGTCATAGTATAATGGATGAAGGAATCATTGTTGAAGAATTCGCGTATGGATGTACCGGCTGTTGTGCTGCTCTTTTAATTACCAATATTGGAGTAAGTTCCTTTATTGTATAATTTTTTACAATGACCTTAAATGAGTATTTATTTATTTTTTTCAGCAAATGCCTGTGGTTATTGCTGGGACGAAAGAGCAACAGAAACATTATCTAGGAAGACTGATAGAAGAGCCTCTAGTCGCTGTAAGTATTCAACTTAATGCAAATGTAAAACAATTTATTCCAAATTATGATATCATAGGCGTTTGCTGTAACCGAACCCATTGCTGGATCGGATGTGAGTGGTATCAAAACTAAAGCAGAGAAAAGGGGAAACGAATACATTCTGAACGGACAGAAGATGTGGATCACCAACGGCGGCGTGGCGAACTGGTATTTCGTCCTAGCTCGTACGAACCCAGACCCTAAATGTCCAGCGGGAAAAGCTTTCACCGGGTTCATTGTGGAGAGAGATTTTCCTGGAGTTACACCCGGAAGAAAGGTTTCCATTCATTTTAATAATTTATCAACCTTTCAATTATTGTACTGTTCATTTTCAGGAAATAAATATGGGTCAGAGAGCATCTGATACACGAGGAGTCACGTTCGAAGATGTTCGAGTCCCAATAGAAAATGTATTAGGGAAAGAAGGGGAAGGATTTAAAATTGCAATGCAAGTTTTCGACAAAACAAGACCTGGGGTTAGTAAGAATAAATTATTATTCATACGAGGAGTAAAGGTTTTATTTCTTCCCAGATTGCTGCTGAAGCTACAGGTCTCGCAAGGCGATGTCTAGACGAGTCTCTTCAGTACTCTTTACAAAGAAAGACATTTGGAGTCCCTATAGTCCATCACCAAGCAGTGGCCTTCATGCTGGCTGACATGGCCATTGCCGTGGAGACGGCCCGAATGGCTTGGCAGAAGGCCGCTTGGGAATGCGATACTGGCGTTCGCAGCAGCTTTACCGCTTCCATCGCCAAGTGCTACGCAGCTGATATCGCGAACAAGTGCGCCACTGATGCGGTACAGATATTTGGGGGTAATGGGTTCAACACCGAGTACCCCGTGGAAAAGCTCATGAGAGATGCGAAAATCTTACAGATATATGAAGGTACTTCGCAGATTCAGAGGCTGGTGATTGCCAGGCGTTTGGTGGAGTCTGCTAAATAAAATATAGGAATTGGTATAGGTAATGATTTTGGGAGATTCATTGGGGGATTTTTGTAAATAAAGATTTAAATCTAGTATTATGCATTTTAATTTAAGTTATCTAAGAATAATTCATCAAGATTCAATTTATTTTAAATATTTTGACACACTTTTTGGATGAAGTGTTTACTACATGCAAAATGTTACATAGTTAGAAAGCACCACCCTTTAAGTTTTTTTTTTTTAATGGGAACATTAGTTTAGTGACTTTGTTTGAATGTTCGTCGAATGATAGATAAGATTAAATATAAATTTAATTGTTTAGCCAGATAATTTAAAAAAATAAAATTCAAATGTGTTTTTTACCGAATTAAATAGAGATCTATGTAACTGATTATAACTTACTTAATTTAAGCTTAACTGGTTTATAAAATTGTATATTTTCTATATAAATACGTCCTGAAATATTTTGAAAGGTGAGAAGCGCATGTATGCAACGTCTATTTTTATATTTTTTTGCGAGAATATTTTATGGAAGTAAATGAAGAACATTTTAGCCCCAACAAGCTGATAATGAAAGGTATTCATAACATGGAGTATGATGATTAAGATACGATGATTGTTTTGATCATCACACGAGTTTATTAATAGCCATTATCTGACAATTACATACTCATTGGATTTTATACGAAACCCTTAAAACCCCTTAAAAATCTCGTGAAACCATCTGATTTTTCGTAGCTGCAAAAGTGCCAACTGTTCCAGTGTGCCTTGTATTTCATTTATAAACATATGCAGGTACCTCTGGCCAGTTAAATTCCCGTTGTAAATAATTGGACCTTGCACTTGATTGTCAAAAACGACACATTAAAATCAAATTTCACTTGTCGTCGTACTTCTTGCATCAAATGGGGAAATTCTTGTCGCCACAATACCTCGTTGTGCCTGTTAAAAATGCTACAATTTGTAAATTTTCACTCGTCAGTCCTAAGGATTGTTCTGGGTAAATTTTCGTTTTCTAATTTTTGGTTTACAAATCACTTACAAAAATGAGTATGTCGAATGGGATGTTGATCGCCATTTAATTTGTGACCGCATCTCTTGTGGTATGGTTTATACTTAGTTTTGTGCAGCACCCGAAGTGTTGTCATTGCACTGGTGCCACCCATTAAAGAAAGTTCTCTCGATGAAGTCTCTAAATTAGCCAGGTCATTTTTACTTTTATTCACATTTTTAATCTCTTTATTAGCATTCAATTTATTTTTACTCACACGATTGTTTTGTCACTTTCTGAAATTGCGTTCTATGGGGTTGCCTTTTTTCAGGATTATCGTTCAAAAATTGGCGCATTTCTTTCTGCATTTCGTCCACAAACAATGTAGGTACAAAACATATGCCTTTCTTCTGGACTGTAACTTGCCATGATCTTGATGTTTAAACAAGTCAAACCAAATACCTTGAACTAAAATCCAGGAAACTAGATGTCGCTAGTTTAAGGTATTTGGTCAAACACGATTAAATGTCAAATAAACGATAAGCCTACTAAAAAAAAATATTTATTTGATAACAATTAAAAAAGTAAAATGGCATACAGCCAATATTATAAAGGCTCATTGGGCTAACGGGCAGATTTCTGGGCTCGTTTTTGAGCTAATATCGACGTCAAATGACTTTTAACATTTTTGGAATTACTTTCATGTCAAGAATAGATAAATTTGAAAAATTTCCACTTAGACTCGATACCTTCTTCAGAAATGGCCACAGAAATATGTCCGTTAACTTAATGAGCCTTTTTATAATATTGGCTGTAAATCTCACTGTAAGTATATGTATATTAAATTTGAGATTCATGTTCAATCCGCCTATTTACTACGCTCGGTAAACTTTACACAATGTACAGATAAGTGATTATGTCTGATTACTTGTCAGAATAATTATTATAAAATTCGATCAAAATATTGACGAAAAATAGTACGTATATTATCAATACACTTTTACTATTATAATATTATAGATTTAGGTATCTACTTTTTGTATAGGTAGGTATCTATAATAATAAATATCTGCCGATTCGAGTACCTATGTATGTACCTACAATACTGATTCAACTTTGCATTTTGTATCTTGAGAGTAAAGTCTTTCTATAGGTACTTAATTATTTAATACTTGAGAATTTTTTTGGGATTTAGGTTCTAATTCAATTGCCACTATATTATGTTCCTTTTACAGAACGAATTATAAAACTTTCGCACAGTATGCTTTTTAAAGTCTAAAAGTCTTTCAATTGAAAACTGTTTGGCCTTTGGAGAGACCTTTGAAAACAGGTGATACGTGTTGCAAAATCCAGTATACCTATAGATACTGGTTATAGACCTTCGGGGACCTCAATCAAGTTGAATAAAAAACTTCCCCCCTCCCTCCCGGGGTTTTAAGACCCTACACTGGAAAAAAAATGAAGATATCACCTTGATATCGTCAACCCTGCAAAAAACCCCTTTTGATGATTGTAATGGGTCGTTGTTGAGGGGGGTCAGTCACTTCGTCTTTAGCATCTTTAAAAACGGAGAAAAATGGTTTGCACGGTGGTATCCAGAGAGCATTTTCTTACCCCTTTAGAGCGTGGTTATTGGTCGTGGAGGTGGCGCTCGGGTGCTAGGCACTGTGTGTCTTCCCATGTTTGGCGTCCTCACAAACAGGGGATCAATAAGTTGAATTCCCCGAAACATCAACTCATTTCACCCCGTTTCGGGGTGTTTTTTTCCATTTGCGGGTATGGTCACCTCGGGGTGGAATAATTACACCATCACCACGACGTTTGGTGTCATTAAAACATGGATCCATAAGTAAGAGTCCGTCAAGAAATTTAATTAGACGTTGTCTCTGTTTGGGGGAAGAGGTTTGGACGTTTTACAGGAGTGCATGGGTCACTCTAACGAGGAATTCTAGCACCACCGGTTCAGCATTTCAAGAAAAGGTGACCAGGCTTGGCATAAGCATCAAAAGTGTCCACTTGCTAATGGTTGGTAGGTTGGCATATGCGGGAATTGAACTGTTTCACTGAAGGTGACCACTTGGAAACATTGGCTGCAAAGCTTTGTACTATGGGTTCATGTTGTACCAAAAGTTGAAGTTGGACTTTTTTTCGAGCTTTATTCGCACAATCATTCTTTCTCATCAACTAAATGTAACGATGGTCTATTTCTGTTATACATACATAGAATATCATGGAATGGAATTTAGATAAAAACCCGATGGACTCCATAGCTATTTTGACTATTATAGCGGTTTTAGTCTAAATACATATACAGTGTGTCGCATTTAAGATGAATACACCCCTATATTTTCGCTATTTGAAGGAGTCGAGGTTCGAAATTTTGTACAGTCATGCAGACCGATGAGCCACACTTTTTACGATATCCAACTTAAATTTGATCTTTAAACCCCGCCTATACGTCTTTGCAAAGAGAGCCAATTGTCGATATTTTGATTCGCGTTAGATATATTGAAAAAAGTGACTCGAAAAAGTTGTTCTAAATTGTTTTCTAACCTCGGATACTGAGTTTAATGGCAAAATTAGCATTTCCAATTTTCCATTATTTTGGTCTCACAAGAAATTTTTGATAATTTTATTTTTTAATTTGGTAATTACCAAATTCCATTGCACTGTAATTACAGTGCAATGGAAAATAATAATTGAACAGTAGTGTTAAATTATTACTTTCCATGACACTAACTAGCAAATTAGAAAATAAAATTTTCAAAAATTTCTTGTGAGACCAAAATAATGGAAAATTGAAAATGCTAATTTTGCGATTAAACTCAGTATCCGAGGTTAGAAAACAATTTAGAACAACTTTTTCGAGCCACTTTTTTCAATATCTCTAACGCGAAGCAAAATATCGACAATTGGCTCTCTTTGCAAAGACGTAGTAGGCGGGGTTTAAAGATCGTAAAGAAAAATACCTAGAGGCGGCCATATAAAAAAATTATGCAAAACGTTGTTTTCATGAATAGTTAAAAAAATAAACAATTGAATAATGGAATGTTGTATTATGGAAAATTATGAAAATAAAGTTTCCATCAGGTAATATTATTAAATCTTAGGTCGCAGTATGAGCAAATAATATACCTAAACTGGATTGGAAGTTAAACTTAGTTCTTTTAATTCAATTCCCAGATTTCCATGAAAAAATCACGTTTGCATTTGATGACAGAGTTTTATGAACGAAAGGATTAAATTTAAGCTTGGCTTTCTCAAGAAACTGCATTTCTGTAGTACTTACATAGTTTATTTTATAACTAATCTTTTACGTTCTTGACAATGCAGCAATAAATCATATTTCTACACCTTTAATTGCTTATCAGTTTGAAAAATAAGTTGTGTACTATTTTAATCCCTTAAGCCTCTGCAGGCTTATAGGATATTTATCAAATGATTCAAATAAAACACGACCTTTAGGATCGGATTTCCGTTATCCTATTACTTATATTAATCTCTTCTATAGATTAAAGCGATTTGGGTTATAAATTATACCTCAGACATCCATTTTTCATTAGGTATTTACTAACCAGTGATTCAAGTAATGTACAAAAATAACTGATTATTTGTTGAAGTAAAATGGAATCAAAATTATTGATTGTTTTCGTACTCTCCCTATTTTGCCTCGGCAACATTTATTGCAAATCTGTGCCCATTACCGCTAGACATCAAAGTTCAGATGATGATGGAGTAGATTTTAAGAAAATTTTGAAAAATATCCCTGAAGATGGTAAGTTCCTCATAGAATAACTGGTTTAATTTAAATGTACCCTTCATGATGGATTGAAATTTCTTTCTCCAGATGTCATCTAGCTATCCAGAGAAAAAAGGTCCTCAACTGTCGTTTATAATAGCAGACACCTTACCCAATAATTATTAATAAAACAGGTTTATTCGTCTATTCCTATGCTTGTCTTTAAATTGGAAGACATAGCTTTCGTGTCTTCTATAATTTGTTGCCAGCTGCCTCGCCATTTCCGCAAAACGATAAATCCAATAAAGTTTTCCTAAAACGTTTTCTACCATTATCCCTAGTTAATAATAATTCTTATAAAGTATCCTCACTTACAATAATATTCTTGGTAGACATTTCTGAATCAAAGTTAGTGTGAGTTGATAAAGATAAATGTTTGTGGTTTCACTTTGCTAGCAAGCCAATGATTGCTCTTATTTATTTACTGGTCACGTGCTCCACTTTAGGGCTTTTGTAGGTGCACACTTCAAAGAAAATTGACCAAACAGGCGTTAACAACATCTAAATTACGTCTCTGTGCCTATATCGTGAACATTTTGCCGTTGGATGCTCGTTTCAAAGTGTCTTTTACCTTTACTAAACTTTAGGTTTCTATACATCTGTTAGGGTATCTCATTTTTGACTATGTTTAATACCTACCTTCTCCTATTAGAAAGTTATCAGTGGAAAAAATTCATTGAAAATATGTAAATATGGAAAACTTTACTTGAGTCGAGGCTTGAAAGTTATGAACACAATACATTGTAACCTCCAACCCCCCTGGCCTGGTGATCTCTAGAATTTCCCCTCCCCCTTTTCTTGGTAGGACCCCTTTTTGTTGTGTGACGTCTTGTAACACCCAGTGGTTCGTAAAGATGGGGTCGCAGAGATTTTGTTGAGAATGGGAAATAAAACAACGTAATTTCAAAAACACCTGATTTACTGCCTTTTCCTAATTTAATTATTTACAATTCAAAATGATTATTAAATTCTAAGTTATTTATTTACAATTTTATTTAATTATTCAATTTATTTAATTCATTTCTTCAAGATTAAAAAATTCTAATTTTATGTTGGTACAACCTGTTACCTGCAGTTCAAATACAACCCAGCCGCTTTATGATTTGTTTGTTTTGTGGTTTTGTTGCGTGAATTGGGTCTGGTGCCTGGAGCTGGTTTATGGGCCTATTGTGGTCCTTTTAAATTGCACTCTCACTTTCTTACCCCCTGGGGTTTAAGCGTTATTCGTTGTAGAAGCGAGGTTGTCAGCTTGTGACAGTTGTAGGATATCAGAGTGTTATTTTATCTTCCCGAGCTAATAAGATGCAGCAAGGCGTTATAGCCAGGTGCTTCGATCTTTGCCTGTTTGAAGATTGGAAGGCGGTTTAATCCGCGCTTCCCGATGTGTTTCGATTGGTATCCTTACGACAGGATGGGTGGCGGTGGCTAATTAGATGACTGTTTAGTAATTCAAATACAGAGGCAAGACCGCGAATTTCCCGGACCTGTTTCTGTACTGAGATAACGATTCTTGACCGAAAAGCCAATACACAGACCCTTCTCAACCCTAATAGAATGCCATACACGTACCTTGAACGTGCCGTATTTTCTTGCATACCCTGCTGGCCATGGGACAAGACGGACTCCGCTCAGTATATTTTCCCCTATTATAATGTGTGTGTGTGTGTAGAGAGAAAGGATGCACCGACTTCGTGGTAGTCCTGTTATCGGTACAAGGTTAATTTCGAACTTATGATTTTCGGGACAATTTCATTGTGAAATTGTTTGATTGTCTTGTTTCTATATTGCCTCACTCGACAGTACATCTAAAAAATTCCCAATCAAATTACTAGCTCGTGATAATAAAAAGTACCCTGATTTCCTTAATTTCTCGAATGCTCAAATTTTGTGGATTTCGTGGTTTTGAAAATGAATTGAATATTTTTCAATTCGTGAATTTTTCTGAATTTTAATTTGATTTCTTTCTGTGTGAATTTTGAGACTTTTGAATTTTAAAAACCCTTCCTTTATTTAAAAGTTGTCGTGAAAATTTCGGAGACTTTTTCTTATGAATCAAAGAATAATTTAAAAGTCGGGGTTAAGTATTTGAACTGCTGATATCGTCGTACATCTGGCTCCTCAAGAACGCAGTCTGGATACCTGAGACAAAACGAGAAAATTTTCAGAGGCAGTAAACTTATAAAGATCAATCTAAGCTTTTTATTTACAAAATTGAGATTGTGAAAAATTACTTCACCTGTAGGATTGGTGGCCCCTTGGGTTAACAGGGCGACAGGTTCCTGTTCCTCCGGGTCATCGTCGGGGTGAAGTTGGCTAGGAGCGACGGTAGGTCTCGGGTCTGGCGCGGCAACAAGGCGGATGCGAGCCGGACGGCATCATCTTGACTTGCGAACAATAATAGGAGCGACTGGTGGTATTTGCAACTTGCGTACTGTTTGCGTAGTTGATTTACGGGGCACGGGCTGCGGCTTGAGGGGTTTTCGTGGCATCTTCGGAAGCGAGGAATTACTTGTTCTCGGTAATTTCTTCGACAAGAAACAAGTATTTAGTAAGGGCTTGCTCTCGGTAATTTCTTCAACAAGAGGCAAGTGGGTGAGAAGGACTTGTTCTCGGTAATTTCTTCAACAAGAAGCAAGTGGGTGAGAAGGACTTGTTCTCGGTAATTTCTTCAACAAGAAGCAAGTATAAGGAAAGGAGTAGTCTACGCTCAGAAATCTGAATTAAGACTGCTCGCGCTGAAATCTCTGCCTGTAGGTATTTATAGTAGATGGTCAACCCTTGTCTTCGTGGTCTATTGTGTCTATTTAGGTCAGCGCTTTCACCCTTTCGTTCCTTTATCCAATGACTCGTTATGGTAGATTTCCCTGCTTTCCTCTTATCTGAACTGAATGGTGGATGTGTCATTTGATTAAACTGCTTTTCCTTTACATGGGACAGTTTTCGTCGTGTTTCTATCACTTGTATTAATGAAGTTCCCTTTGTATTTTATTTAATTTCCGGTCATCTGTTTAAGCGATATTTAGCTTATGTCGTTGAACATTTTCACCTCACTTTTCTTCTGATAATCTTTCTTCACGTGATTTTAGGTAATAGGTACTACCTTGTTGTGGAGTTTTAGAGAAAAATTATTCACCCGGGGGCGTTAGGTTTCAACATATATTATGATGACATGTCATAATAATCTTAAAGTGTGAAATCATAAGTGATTCCGGGTTCTTTTCTCCTAGGATAACATTATCATAGGAGATTATTTTTGTCCCAAATGGTACTCCAATCTACAATTCCAGTAGAAAACAACAGCGACGCTTTATTGACAAAACTGTTGCATGTCAGCTTTTTCATCCATCTACGTGCATACAAACGGTTGATTTGAAAACAAGCCAATACCAAACATGTACCAAATATAAATACCAAATCTCATATGAAAAATTGGGAGGCTTTGAAACAATTTCATTAATTATCACTTTGATTCTTTCAGAACGTGTTGATTATTTAAAATTCCAAGTAATGGCTGGATATCAGGCAATGAATGCCGAGGATAAAACTAATTCAAAGGTAAGTGAACTTAATACTTCTAAACCAAATATTAATGTCCCCATTTTTTCTAGTTTGATCCTCTCACACCAGAAATAACTCAAGGCATCCTGCAGTATTTTTACGAGAAGCATAAAATTACGAATGAACATGAGAACAGCTTCCTCCAGAAGGTAGTTTGTCTGCCAGATGTTGGTTGTGCAGATTTGGACGACCCAACGGTCCACCCTTAAAGAATACCTGGCTCAATAATTTTAATAAACTTATTTTGTTTTCTTGTCCGCTGTAATTTATCAATAAATTATATAATAATTATTTATATAAAGAAATTATTAATAAATTTTACTGCATCATAAAAACGTGACACGAGGTGATTTCGTTGATCAATTTTAATGAAGTTTACGCAGAAAGTATTGCTTTCACTGACAATAAAGAAAATTTTAACGTTAAAACTTGACTTATGAATGAACAATGACCTGGTAAGTTAATTTTCTAAAGCAGTCATTAATTCGACGAGACTTGACTTGATTTTTCATCAAGTAGTCTATGACAGCTTGTGGGAGGTAATACATTTCCGGTTGCGGGTGAAGCGCTAGATCCTCCAAGTCGGTTAGGTAAGTACCTATTGATCTAAGTATCCCCACATCATAGGTAACTCATGCATGCATTTAATGCTGGAAAAACCCAAACAGTCATCTTCTCCAAAAAGACCAACGTTTTGGAGCCAGATATGGTGATGGCGGGACACTCTCTTACTCCAGCGTCATCTCTTCGTTTACTTGGAGTGAGCCTCGGAGCGAACATGTCTTGGCATGATCATGTCGCAGGTCTGGCGAAGAGCGCTTCTCAAAAACTTGGAACACTCTTCCGCACGAAGAAATTTTATAGACCACAACAGCTTCTCCTCTTATACAAGGCTCAAATTCGACCATCCTTGGAGTACTGCTCACATGTTAAACATACGCTAAGACTACTCGACTCTATCCAGAAAAGAGCCATACACTTGATTGGGTACCCAGATTTGACAAAAAATTTAGACACTCTCGAACATCGAAGAAGAGTAGCTGACCTGAGTCTGTTTTACAGATATTTTCATGGAAAGTGTTCAAAAGACGTGGCCCGCCTAATCCCACCTAGAACAAGACCGAGCAGAAATACACCTCGAGCCGCAGACGCTCATCCGTATCAGGTTCAGCTCGTTACACCTCGTACCACCCTATTTCAGACTTCTTTTATGTATAGAACGAGAACCGCATCACTTTGGAATAGCATTGCAAAGGGCGTGTTTCCCGAAGTATACAACCTGCAGCGATTCAAGGCCAACGTGAATCGACATCTCCGCTCATGCACCGCTCCCAGAGCGTCATAGGAATTTCCCTGCAGTGCATGTGCATTTTCAATAAAAAAAAAGTTGGCTGGAGATATTCTTTTGGCAATGAAATCTCGTAAAGTCGAGATCTTCCAGAACTTGCATTATTAGGACAGAAATTGTGTTGTAAAATTGAGTTAATGAGCCACTCAAGGTATGATGAAAACTCGTTTCAGCAGCAAAGGTGAGCTTCTCAAACAATCAACTCATTAACAAGGTCATTCTGTCTATGCCGATCGATAAAGAAATCTGGAGTTTACCGTTTACTACGAAAGAACCTAATCGTCTGATGTACATCAAGAACCCAAATACACAATCGGGATTCGTCACTGAAGATCACATGATGTAATCTTATTGAGTCCATTGGCTTCGTTAATTATACCTACATAGGTATATGTATACCGTTCCAGAAGTCAGAGGTATAAGATTAAGAGGGAGCGATAAGAATGAAGTCCAACAGATCAAATTCGTGTACAAATCTAATTTTTTGAGATTGAAAGGTCTATGAATGGCACTGCTTGAGATAGAGAGAGAAAGATGCTGATTTTCACGAGCACTGGAGGTTCTACAAAGATGAACTCAATTTATTCGTCGATAATAATAATTGACCTCGTCGATCCATTTCCTTTACCCTCGCATTGCAATCGATCTGTATGATGTGGGGTTCCGAGTATTTCGCTGGAACCTAGGAATTTAGAATTTTTATTATTTCTAAGTATCGTTGAATATAATATAATTAAAAAATGTTCATTAAAATTGGACAGTCGCATCAAGGAATTGTACTTTTTTGCGATTCATTATGTTATTGAAAGTAATTAAGGGACAAATATCTATCGTAAAGATGCCGCAAATACATTATAAACCGCAAGATAGCAGCAATATCCTGTCTAATGGGAACAACCCACTTTGGAAAAGATGATATTTTCCCTAAAATATCTGGAGGAAGAACCTGACCATTCGGTTCTCAGGGAAAAAGGTGGTAATAGGGAAGCATTCACCAATTCCAGCAACCGCCCCAACCGTTCTTGGCAAGCTGGTTTCTCAGTCCATCTTGGTACCTGTAGCAAGTTGTGATGGCTCCTACTGAAGCGACCATGGCGGTGAAAATTGGAAATCCAGATTCATTAAATTCTAGAAGATGATTCCTGTGAAAAAATGCAATTTAATTTCTTACTTTTTATTCTCATCCTAAAAAAAAACATTTTCACAGAACTCACAAAAAACGGTATGGGTCTATTAAAAAAAAAATTATCAGAGCAGTGTCAATGAATCATCATTGTAAAATTTCATCATCATCATTTACACAAAAGGTAGTGTAAGGAATAGTATTTTTAAGTAAACTTAGTCAGTGGCGGGCACAGGGAAAGAGACAAAATTGCTAAATTTTTCCACTTTTTTTTTGTTTTGTAAATTAAAAAATCCATTCTAAGGCACGTTTTCAAACTAAATGAAATGAATTTTTCACAGTAAACCATTACGATAAGATGACCTGACTATGGAAAATTTTAGAAAGTCAATTTAAAAAGCGGTGAAAATATTCATAATTGAATCGCATAAAAATACACTATTTATGCGATTGATGCGCAAGAAGTTTTTTTTTATATTGTGAACAGGTCCTAGTTTCTTTGGAATCGACAGACTGAAGGAAATTGGTCGGAATGTAAATCAATCCATTCATTTAGTGCCTCCCTGTAGCCACTGATTTAAAAAGGGTCATTCACATTAAGGTCTGACATAAATGAAATAACCAAATTCACGGAAGAGGTACAGAATTTATGGAAGAGAGAAATGGAGGGCGATGAATATCTACCACTTTACGTATTCTTAGGCCTCCATCTTGGATTGGAAGAGAAGAAATCTTCGACTTAAATTGATTAAATTTAATGTGTTTCTAATTTTGCTCAGCAGTCAATAACTTTATTAACAAACTTTATTTAAAACTTAAAACTAAATTTAGTGGAAATTCATGTGTAAAAAATGATATTATAGAGATTCCGCCCATTACGCCACTGACACTCTTCCAAGCGATGCCTTAGATTTTCCATCAAGCTTGTGCATAATTCAGGAGTAATGGCTTCAATCTCTTCCTGAATACGATTTTTAAGCTGAAACAAATTTGTGAGGTTTATGCTATAAGCTCAACTACAAAGAAATCGTTTGGAGTGAAGTTTGAACTTCTTGGGGGTTAGTTAATAATGTCGTTTCTTTTTTATATCAATTTAGCCGGGAACAGGTCTCTTAAAGCTTCTTTTGCAGTATTTGATGTGTAGCTAGCCGTCTTGCTGAAACCACCACTCCTCATTAAAATCATAAAATTCTTGGGGAGCAGAGCCAAAAAACACTTCCGGATCATAGCGGCATACCTGTCGGAATGCACCGTTTAATGTTTGTCCGTTGTTATTTTCAAAAAAATTGAGAACCCATTATGCCCATGGAGAGCTACCTACTGGCAGCACCCTCCTACTGGAGAGTTCCCTGGGATTTTCCTGTGAACATAATAAGACCATTTTGAAAATGAAAATGGGCCTCATCAGAAAAGAAAATGCTGTTAAAATTGTCAAATCTTTCTAGCATTTGGTTGGCAAACGTCACCCGTATAGGGTAATCACTTTGCTTTAATTCATGTTTTAAAATGGTGTATTTTAGTGTTTTTTTTTTCAAGATGCGAAAAACACTAGCTTCATGTAACTCCAGAACCGAAGCTTGTTTTCACACTAATCTGCATGGATCTGCGGCAACCGCATCAAGAACATGGTCAAACTGCGGACACAAAACACCCGTTGTTGGTTGTTGGACATCTAACCGATCCATTTTGACACTGGTCAATTCTGACATTAAACTTCCAAGACTTGCAGTTTATCCATTGCAGAAAACAGGCAATTTTATAATCATAATAAATAAGTAGAGTAGTATTAATAGTAAGATTTCCATCGTATATAAGGTTAGGTATTCTTAGCTGCATGGTTGAGAGATACGAACCGAAAAGCTAAAATAGAGTCATCTTATTTGTTTGCGATGATCCTGAATTCTAGACGAATAAAGCAAATAGTTTTCAATCGTATTGTTAATTGAAAAAATAACAAAAATTACGTAACCGAAGTAAAAAGTTACTGGGCTCAGCCGGGATTTGAACCCGGGACCTCTCGCACCCAAAGCGAGAATCATACCCCTAGACCACTGAGCCGCGTAATCTTATCGCCACACAGAATGTTTTTACACCGCGGTAGACTTATTATGTAATTTAGCAAAGTCGAATAACGAGCAATGAAAGGAAACACGTTCCAGTGACCGGAATACGAGTGAGGTTGTTGATTTCCATGTAAGTGGGTTACACTACCATACGGTCATGGTCATTGGTCAGTCAACAAAAATACAGCACAAGCCTTGCGAGTTGTCACCAGATCCCATGACTTTGTTGGATAACTTTCGGAAGAGCTAATTCTACGTTTACTAAAACGAGATAATATGACTATCAAGAAAATAATAAAGTTATAAATAACATCTCCGATTCTTTACGTTTGTAACCGAACATTTAATGGATCGTGGAATAGAATAATTAATAACTAGGCGTTTGTATTTTTGTATGATGAAGAAGAACAATGAGTAATGAGCACACCGGTGGCCGAGTGGTTCAGTGGGCGGTCTGCTGAATCACTGGACCTGGCGGACTGAGTTCGATTCTCGGTGAAGGCTCTGGGTGTTTGTGCTGTCCTTTCTACTATTTATTTGGCATACTTGAGGCTGGGTGTATGAGCAAGAGGCTCCAAACCCATATTACCGGTGTGGAGCGACTTTGTCTTAACTACATAGTGAAGACCGATGCTCCCCCTTTAAAAAAAAAAAAAAAAAAAAAAACAATGAGTAATGAGTAATGACTAATGAGTCTGTTTAATTTTTTTGACGTATGCACAATTGCACAGCAATCATCTGTCAGTTAAAGACGTAATTGCGCTGTTTCTTCTTTTTCCATTGTCCTATAAATGTTTTCTTCTTTGTCTATTTTTGTCTATAAAAAATTGTGTATTATGGCTTGTTTTGTGGTAATGTTCAAAAATGTAAGAGTTCAAAATTCGAAATGCGCTAAGTATAGCTACTTATGCAAACTCCAAAGTACCTACAAATTAAGCCCAAAAGAAGAATCGAGCTGGACAAAATGCACAAGCGTGTGAAGGTCATGATGATAAACAGGGAGACAGATAAAGAAAAAATTATTTATTGGCAACTGTAACTAAAGTCGATTTTTTACAGCAGGGGCTAATTGTGCCACGGACACAAATATTATATAGTTAGGACTTGGGTCACTCTCTGTACAAAAAATGAATTAATTTCATCCAATATTTTTTGTCAAGTGCCTAATGTAAAAGTTTAAATATTGAGATTAATTAATTCGCAGTAATCTCATTACTTTCATAATATAAATTTATCTCTCTACGATATTAAAATCCGTGATAAATTCTCGGGGCACCAAAATAGGTAATGTGTAGGGAATAAAAATTTATCGAATCTCAATCAAATTAGTATAGTTTTTTATGTTACACGATACATACAGCTTCAAGAAAAAACCATGAGTATAAAAAAAAATTAGATCTATTTTCTAAGCATTTTAGCAAATTTGTGTTTATAATGTTATGCGCACACTGTGTAGATACATAATGTGAATGGTAAAATGAATGATAAATTCCAACAGACAAATAAAACAATCAAGTGAATTAAAATAGAATCATGATTCAATTTAGTGTACCGCGAAAGAAGGGGATTCCCCGAGTTGACCACTTTAGTATGCCCAAGTCACTGGAACAATACCAAAGTTAACTCAGTAGCCAGCCAACAGTCTCTCCGCAATAATAGTATAGCAATAGTGAGATCCTTTTAATGGACCTATACACCATGAATTGCGAGTATGTTCATTATATTTTATTTCTCCTTTTGTTAGTGTTCATTGTGACTTTTTCGAGTGTGAATTCTTTCGGTCGTGATGGTGCTTCGAGTGATTTCGAGAACTATAAAAAGAGGCGAGAAGCCATACTTACTAAAGAGAAGTTGGAATTTTTGGGAGGAAATTCAACATTCTCCGATAAAGAAAACTTAGCAGATAGAGTTATCTTAGGATTGAAATCAACAGAACTATCTGAAGGGTACAGGAACGAGTCCGAGTTCTTGCCTCGTCAAAGATTCTTGAAAATAAAAGAAAAAATTACAGAGAGTGAAGTGTTTAAGGTGATTAATAAACTCCCCAAAGGTAGTTCTTTGCACACTCACATGCTAGCGGGTGTAAATGTCGATTTTATAATAAAAAACATTACATATCGAGATAATTTATACGGTGGATTTATCAACGAAACTTTCAAACTCCACTTTTTCTCCGAAGGCTCACAAGATAATCGCTGTGAGTGGAAAAAATTAAGCGATCTTCGACAAGGCAACAAAACAAAATTCGACGACTGGCTAAAGAAACAATTTTTGTTGGATGTGAATTTCGAAAATTCCACTGAACAAGCTTGGGTAGTTTTCAAGAAAATCTTCAACACCGGATATGAAATGTTTTCTTATCGTCCCGTATTCGAAGACACAATTTTTCAGCTTTTAAAGGAGCTGCATGAGGATAACGTATTTTATACGGAATTAAGAGGAACAATAATGCCTCTGTATGAACTTGATGGTACTGTATGTAATTCGTCAGATTTCTTTGAAATTTTTCAAGCAACTGTAAACAAATTCAAATCGCAATATTCAGATTTTATTGGAGCTCGATATATTCATTCATTATACAGAGGCGTCGATAGAACTGTGCTTAAGAATGGTAAGTAAGATCGATTTAATTAGAAAATAGTCCCCATTCTCAATTAAATGTGACCTAATTAGTTTCTAAATAAGATAAACAAATGAAATTATTGGAGAGACGAGAGACCCAACCGACAGAGAAATATTTATGTGAGCTTAACAATGGGGATTGTTATGGAGTAGGTACCTATTTTAAAATCGCAATATTTATTGATTTGAGTAATGATAATCAAATACATTTTATAATAAATAACGGTATGTCGTGCATATCAATAATAAACATATTAATATTATTGTTTTTGCTACATATAAGTTGTTTAAAGAGGAAACTGCGGTCTTATCTCTGTAGATAAAGTGACAAGTCGTTTAGCGTGGAGACACTTACGGGGATATGTTCAGGGAGTTCCGCACACAATTTTGTCACAATGTAACCCTGTCTATTAGAGAGAGACGTGACTCTTTCTACCCCATATTTACATAAGGTCCACCATTTTTTCGATACCTATTAAAAAAAATTCAAATAGATTTTCCTCAAAGTCCAATTCACATGCGTCTACTTAATTTTTAAATGTAGTTAATCAGTTTTTGACAAAATTCTCACAATTTGAAATGGCTTGGATATATTTAAGGACTTATTTTGTTTACATTTTGTAAAAAAAAAGGATTTAAAATTATTTTTCTCTCTTTCTGAGTTTAATTTTTAATTGAATATTGATTTAACTATCTTCGATTATAGTAATTAAGCTATCATGGAAGTTATTAGGATGATAACGCACGAGGTCGGCGGCACATCCAGAGTGCCTTTGGATCAGTGGATGCACGACGACCGAGAGCCTATCATCTTTATAACGCCCATGGTGCCTTCAACGTTTAATGTGCGACTAGTTTTATAATTTTATTTCATACTAATAGATTACAACTAGATAAACGCTTGGTTACCGTAACTATAAACATATTCCTAACTCCCTTGGGAGTTATACTGGGCTGTTATTACTCCTTAACTCCCTCTATTATTACTATTTGTTTAATTTTATGGTAACCAACAATAGATATTTGGATTTCATATGTCATTTTCTATAAACTTTTTAGTTGACATTCGTTTAATTTTAAAAACCAAAAATTTGGTTTTTATATTTCATTTTGTATGAAATAAAATTATTTATTTATCACGTGAGTTATTGGATGTTAATAACCTCGGGCAACTTAACAATCCCTCAGATAGAATTTACTAAAATTGCTGGATAATAATCTGACATAAATATGGAATACTACAGTGCTCTATTTTTTTTGTCGTCTAGTTGTGCTTGTCATCAGTGATGTAACTTAATCGACACAAATCGTCATAAATAAATAACGCCCCTTAGTCATTATTAGTCATTATAGAGTCATTATTGTCAAATAATAGACCAGTCGGGCATTAATTAGCTTATTTGTAAACAAGTCCATTGTTCGAACCTGGATTAACACTTTTTTTCGATGCAAGATAATTTCAAATAATTAGATATTGATAGGTAATAAGGAATGAATTTGCGGACAACGGCTTTAAAACCCCAAAAACAGCAATTGTCCTTGACAACATCCCAAAGTAAGGTTTCGCAACCAAACCAGTTCGCGTACGGTTGCGTCAAAAATATTATAAAATTTCTATAGAATCAATTTTATTAAAAATATTTATTACTTTTTTTTCAGATTTAAATAACATAGTCTCTCTCAAGAAAGCCTACCCAAACCTTATAGCAGGTTTCGACTTCGTTGGTCACGAAGAAGAAGGGCACACTCTCTTCTACTACAGTGATTTGCTCCTGGAAAGCCAGAAGGACCTCAATTTCTTCTTCCATGCAGGAGAGACTCCATGGTTCGGTCACACCGACTTGAACGTTCTCGATGCTGTCCTTTTAAATTCCAAAAGAATCGGGCATGGATACGCGATTACCAAACACCCTGAAGTTCTTCAGCTGGCTTTAGAAAAGAAGATCGCATTGGAAATCTGTCCAGTTTCTAATCAGGTGTTACTTTTACTGGACGATCCGAGAAGCCACCCCGCGGCAACTTTATTCGCAATGGGATATCCTCTGGTTGTATGTAATGATGACCCTTCCATTTGGGGCGCAACAGGGTTAAGTTATGATTGGTATGTAGCATTCATGTCGATGACTCCTAGAGATTCTGGAATTGGAGTTCTCAAGGCTCTTGCTGTTAATTCTATCCAGTACAGTTCCATGGATGAAGAGGAGAAACAGCAAGCTTATAATTTGTGGTTGAAAAAATGGGATGTGTTCTTGGATGTAGTTATTCAATTATATAAATAGGTACCTACCTATAGTACCTATGCATTACATACTAACTGTGTTTTTTTGCATATATTTAATACTGTTATATTGCTAAGTGGGGTTTGGAGTTGGAGGGAACCATCACGGTGCAGACATATTTTTCTATCTTTCTCTCGTCGAATGTACTTCGAGTCCTATGCGCATGTCCGAGAATTGAACACGCCTACAAGCACGCATCAGATTCGTGACGCTTGCGCACAACGGGTCGAGTACACAAATAAAAACAGATAGAAGTAGCCGTGTCCGTTTGCTGTCAATAATGCTATCTCACTCTGTTCATGACACTTCCACTTATACGGGCGAAGTATTAGATATATGGTTTTTTGTTAAATTTGTAAACTATGGATATGAACAATGCTTCTGTATCATTTTAACTTTAACTTGAAGTCACTTTAAACTTTAAACTTTCTTATTGTAAACAATAGTAACCAAGGTGAAGTTATAGGTTCTTTTAATTTTAAAGTAGCTTATTTCATGACGATTGTTGTTTATTTGAATAAAAAAATCTTATTAAGAACAATTTTAAAGGAAAATAAACGTAGTATTTTCAAAAGTTTGTCCATCACTCTAGTCTTCTGGGATACACGAGACAATTCCTGCACGTCGTCATAACATAGTTACAGGTGCTGTACCGTGATATAACTTAAAAAATCTCATATTGTTAACAAAGAACAAATGAAGAACTTAGTTTTAGCTCTTTGAAATTGTTCTCTTATAATACTCGAGGTCGGAGAACGTTACTCAAAGTTCGGATCGAAAGTTCTCATAATCTTTTCTTCGGTCTTAAGTCTTTAAGTAGCTATAGCAACATTTGTTCATCAAATATTACTTAAGATTGGATAATAGTACTGTAACAAGTTTGAAATATGTCATTCCAAAAGTGTTACAGACATTATTTTCTCTACGATTGGGATAATTATACACCAAAATGCATGTTTTAATGAATACATGATGACCCAACGAAAACGTCGTAGCAGGCATATTAAGTTAAAAACTAAAGATGTACGCGAAAAACACCGAAACGGGTCAATTATTAAGGGGAATATATTATTTCGGTGACAAATTTAATTACACAAGTTCATCCCCTTGGCAGGGGTAGCTACCCTTTTGCTTATCAACATAGGAACAAGATATCGAGTGATACATCGTGTGAAAGCAACTTGAATTCTCTTTAGAACGATTTCTTACTTTTAGGGTTTCGCTTAAATACAGGTGGCCCAAATAAAAATGAAACTCGCCTAATAACTTGGAAACTGAAGATGTACGCAAAAAATGCCGAAACGGGTTAATTTTGTTATTGAGGGAAGCGATAAAAAGATCCTCTTCATAAGTACTTCCTTTTTTGGAAATAGGCAAACAGATTTTTTTAATACAACGTCGCACTTCACTAACTAAGTAAAAAATGTAGTATTAAATGTAGTAGTAAAATGTAGTAAAAAAAGTGAAGTGCGATATTTTATTACAAATTATTATCTTTGCATATTTCCGAAGAAAAGGAAGAAAACCTGTTTATCGATTCGTCCTGTAATTTGGGCAAAACCCAAAAAGTGATATACCTATCGTTGTAAAAAGAATTCAAGTAGCGTTCAAATGATGTATCAGACAATAATTGTTCCCTATGGTGATAAGCGAAGGGGTTGCCTGCCAGAAAGAATTAATTTGGATAGTTAAATTTGTTACCCTTCAATAATAAAATTCACCTGTTTCGGCGTCTTTGGCGCACATCTTCAGTTTTCAAGATATTAGGTCTGTTATGTTTTCGTTGATTTATGTCATATTTATTATTCAATAAATTTGACGTTCGCCCAATTATTGTTGATTGCAAATGGTATAAGTAGCCAATCAAGTCCTTCCATTCTGTCTGCTTTACCTCGCATTGAGGGAGGTAATAGTTATTTGCGTTCCAAGAGGTGATGGTTGAACTTTTTATCTGAGGTGGTCCTTTGAGAACGAAGTAAATCTGAGGTCTTTTAAGCCACCAAATACAGTTTAGCAGAACAAATTCCATAATGAAAAATTCTAAAAGAAAGTAACTATTCTAGAACAATCGTAGGACAATATTATATTATAATATTATGCATATTATAACATACAGGTGTCCCACGACATGACTGCCATAGCTTAAGAGTAGGTGTAGTTTTTCAAGGCGATTCAGGATCTGGTTTTGAAATTTTCGTGAGGCCCTTCGTTTCGATTATACAGGGTGATTTGTGCAATTTACCGAAATCTTTGATGAGCGATATCTTTTGAACGAATTGATCGAATTTAACGAAATTTGGTAAATATGCTCTACTAATGACACTTAATACCTCGCATTTTTCACCGATCCGAAAACTGAAGGGCCGTACTTATTTTTTTGTTATCTTTCGGTTTTGTCGAAAAGTTCACCCTGTACCTATGCATTTTATTCAAAGTTTGGTGCCACACAGACAAAACCGAAAGATAACAAAAAAATAAGTACGGCCGTGCAGTTTTCGAATCGGCAAAAAATGCGAGGTATTAAGTGTCATTAGTAGAGCATATCTACCAAATTTCGTTGAATTCGATCAATTTGTTCAAAAGATATCGCTCATCAAAGATTTCGGCAAATTGCACAAATCACCCTGTATAATCGAAACGAAGGGCCTCAGGAAAATTTCAAAACCAGATCCTGAATCGCCTTGAAAAACTACACCTACCCTTAAGCTATGGCAGCCATGTCCTGGGACACCCTGTATTTTCAGTTTTCCTTAATAATAATGTCAGTAAAGTTATAAGTAGTAGGTAAATACCTACCTAAGTCGCTAGATGATTAGTTATTGCGAAATTTTTCCGTAATGAGTGCATGATTATCATCAGAGTCCGTTGAATGTCAATTTACTTTTACCTATACAATAATTTTGTCCAATTTATTAGTAAGTAGTTCACACTCACAGGTTATCTTTTCTACTGATCATTCGAAGCACCCTTCGTCTGGAATTATAAAGGGTGTCCCAGAATAAGGCGACAAACTTTGATGGCAGAATTTGAACTTAATTTTGGGACAAAAAAATTATAATAATCCAATCTCTAAACTGGCTATTAACGAAGTTACTTGAATGAGTTAATAAATATATACAGAATGTCCCAGTTTTTTATCTGCAAAATTTATAATTAGAGAGTAAATTTTCTTCTGAGTAAAAGTTTTCTATAAACTAGTATTTTATTCAACTCCTTAACCTGTTGCAGGCATTTAATCTGAAAAAATATCAAAATTTACAAACGTCAGTGGCGTATATTTTTCTTTGCATATTTTACATTTATCTAAACAATAATAGTTATGTTAGTTAGGAGCCTAGACTGATCTATCACTGAATACCTACTACCGAATCCCAAATTACAAGTTTGACCGGGAAGCAATCAAGGATTTTGTGCGTAAATTCACTTTGAAGAAGAAAATACGTAGCCAATTTCGCCATATTCAGAGGTGTCTTCGATTATGGAATGGTACAATTATTATGGCATGGTATAAGTTCAAAACTTTAAGTTTCTAGCTCAACTGTAAGTTGCGTGATACGACCCGACCAAATCACCCTTTATATACAGGGTGTCTGCTTAAGGCTGGCCACCGGCTATATCTCGGAAACTAATGGGCTTAGAACCTCAAAATAAAAAATTTCCAGACATGAGTGATGGCGGTAAATTCAATGAAAATAATTTCAAGATGGTCGCACTTCCGGAAATACCGGAAGTTGACACCTACTTCGTTATTTTAACGGGAACACCCTGTAAAATATTATATTTTTTAAATGTCTGCAGAAATCAAATACAGGTGGTTTGCACCATTGGAATTTAGATTGAGCGGTTTGGGAGTTATAAACAAGTGAAAATCGTCATTTTTCAAGTTCAAGGCCCTGTACAACGGAAACGGCTCAAGATATCTAAAAACGGTTTACATGTCCCTATCTTAACTTTTGACATAGTATCCTGCTAAGTGGTTTAAATTTTAATACAGGGTTATGAAAAATCGGATAATTTTCATCACCCTGTATTAAAATTTACTCCACATATGTCCGTATTCATCAAACTTCAAAATATAACTCTGGGGTTATATTTTGAATTTTCTGACAGCTGATTGGTCTAATGCTCAAAGCCTACGAACGCTACGAAGTTTAAACCAATGACATGTTCCAAAATATAACCCCAGGGGTTATATTTATTGATGAATACAGGCAATAGTGGGATAAAACATGAAAAGTTAGGATAGGGACATGGACATGTAAACCGTTTTTAGATATCCTGAGCCGTTCTAAGGCTACACTGTTTTTAAGTTGAAAATTTTCGATTTTCACTTGTTTATAACTCATAAACCGCTCAATCTAAATTCCAATGGTGAAAACCACCTGTATTCGATTTCTTCAGACATTTAAAAAATATAATATTTTACAGGGTGTTTCCGTTAAAATAACGAAGTAGGTGTCAACTTCCGGTATTTCCGGAAGTGTGGCCATCTTGAAAATATTTTCATTGAATTTCTCGTGATCACTTATGTCTGTAAATTTTTTATTTTGAGGTTATAGACCCATTAGTTTCCGAGATATGGCCGGTGGCCAACCTTGGCAAGACACCCTGTATAGATACCAATAGATACTAAATAATTATTATTATTAAGCTTTTACTATTTAAATGATAAGTTGTTGCACTATGTAGGTAGGTACAGTATAATTTTACGGTGAAGATAAGCTAGCCCGTATATACACTTAGAAACGTTTTGAAATTCAGTTCTCATATTTGAGTAAGCATGAAAGTATTCAATTATTATTCTTGTACAGTATTTTTTTTCATTATTAAAGTACATCACCACAATTGTGCAGATTTTTGGAGTAACAGAGAAGCTTTAATACCTTCTGATTTTGATGATTCCGTCGGTGCTAAATTAGTTCTGTCTCAGGATGAAATATTTGTTGACAAAACAATTCTCATGAAAAAAAAACTAGAAGAACTCACTAGGGGGTTCAATGATCTCAATGAATTTTTACCAGCCAAGAATTTTTTGAAATCAAAACCTTGTATAGAAAAATCGGAAGTTTTCCAGTTTATTAAAAAAATCCCCAAAGGCACATCTTTGCATGCACATGACTTGGGTTTGGTCTCAAATGAATATGTTTACAACTTGACTTTTTCTGATAATTTGTATGCTTGCCAAAAAGACAATAAACTAAAATTGGCTTTTCCAGGGGGAATGAACGATGAATCATGTAAATGGGAATTGGTGGAACAGTTAGAGCTGCAAATAGTACGTTTGATGCTTTCTTGAAAACTCAAATTAATATCATCGTTGATGATCCAGACACGGCTTATAAAAATGTAAATGATGTTTGGGAAAAATTTGAAGCAAGTTTTGATACCATTACCAGAATGATAACTTATAGACCAGTTTTCGTTGAGTATTTCTACCAAGCGTTGAAAGAATTATACGATGACAATGTTTTTTATCTAGAATTTCGCGCAATGCTTCCAGAGGTCTATGAAGCTAATGGCACAAAATATGGACCAGAGGATGTCGTAAAGATTTATCTAGAAATTTCTGAACAATTTAAAAAGGACTATCCACTTTTTCATGGGGTTCGATTGATCTATGGACCACACAGACATGTAAGCAATAAACAAATGAACGAATATGAAAAAATTACCCTAAAGTTAAAATGTGCGTATCCAAAATTTGTTGCCGGATTCGATCTGGTAGGTCAAGAAGATCGAGGTTTTCCGCTCAGGTCGTTTATACCACAATTATTGAACATGTCAGCGTATACAAAATTTATCTTTCATGCTGGCGAAACGAAATGGAACGGTGCTCCCGCTGATTTCGATCTTATTGATACTATTCTTTTGAATACCACAAGAATCGGTCATGGCTATGCGTTAACGAAATATCCGGAAGCCCTTAAAATAGTCAAAGAGAAAAAAATTGCCATAGAAATTTGCCCAATATCGAATCAAGTTTTAGAATTGGTACATGATATGAGAAACCATCCTGGAGCAAGTTTAATATCTGCGAACTATCCCCTAGTGATTGCCAGTGACACTCCCGGAATTTGGGGTGCAAAAGCACTTAGCTATGACTGGTATATGGCTTTTATGGGGATGGCTAGTAATAAAGCCAATCTAAAATTCTTGAAGCAATTGGCCATTAATTCTATTATTTATAGTGCAATGGAGTCAAGTGAAAAAGTTTTAGTTTTAGACAAGTGGGAGCTGCAGTGGAGAAATTTTATTTCATCTTTAGTATCAAAGCAGAATATCTAATAGATCAATTTATTGAAACTATACAAGAGAAGCTAAAGTATTCTTCCAACTTTATACATAGTTTGTAGCGTTTTATTGCGCAACTTCTTTGTTGTGTAGGTATTTTTTAAACTTCTAGTTTCCCAAGTTTTATTAATTGAATCATTAAAGGGATGATAAAATGATAATAATAAAATCAAACAGCAGGTAGATGGAAGGTGTCATGGTAATGACACCTTGTGTTTGATTTTAAGAAATATTCGAGGTGATGATGTGTCAATTTATGTAAATTTTTCACATTATAAGTATAATCTCTAAAATTATTATACTAAAAACCAAAATGTCATAACTACATTGTTGACAACTTTTATGACATTTCGTTTATAAAACAGTGTAATTTAGAGATTACATAATGTGTAAAAATGACATAAATTGTTACATCATAGCCCCGATAAATTCGTTATCGTCCCTAAAAATAAAATGATTTTTTTTCAGTGATAATAAAGCACCTTTCTAAGAATTTATCATAACAAGGTAAATACTACTTTAACCATGTCTAATAAATCTTCATTTTTACCTTTACTATTAAGTTCGCTATTAATGTGTATGGATATACATTATATTACAGTTATTGTTGATTAGAATAACGATTTGAAGAATTAGCAGAGAATAAGCAAGGTATTTATGTTCTTTCAACATTTTTGTATTTAAATATGCTATATCTCATCATATTTTTAATTGCCCTGGTTTGACTGGATGAAATATACCGATAAAACTATTACCGATATTTTAAGAACTTACTTTAAAATATAAATTTCACGTCATTTGTATTATTTGTAAAAATAGGGTTTCCGATAAAATTGGTTAATAAATAAAACAAGCTTGAAATCAATGTAATTTGTAAACATTTTTCATCATGAAACTTTACTTTCTTCATCACCTTACCTTACTAGGACAAAAGTAGGTAAATGACGAATGACACTTTCCCCTTGTCTTTTATTCTCAATTTTTTTGCCATCTGTCTCCCTACAAGCACAGGCACATCTTGACCATGTTTATGGTTTAACTTGGACCCAGCCACAAAGAACACACTATTCATGTTTCAACAAATTTATTTTCGAAAAATCACACCTCTGCAATTTATCACTAATACACAGCTTCGATAATATTCGGGTGCTTGTTGATGTTGACGAGAATTCACTTGAAATCACCAGCCGGTAGTAGATGCACCAATCAGTCTGTATTGCGTCGTGTTGATTGTCACTTTGATGTTTCAGAACCATAATCCATAATAATTGAATTTATGACTAGAAGGAACAGAAGCGCCGCGCAGGGGCTGCGATGAAACTAAAATCTCTGCCTGGGAAGTGTATACCATTTCAGAGCTGCGAGTGTGTACACCGTAACATATCTACATCGTGGTTATTCCCAATCAAAATCAGACAAAATTTTGTGATATGACACTTGCATTTTTGCGTAGTGTAGCTCAAGAAAACAATCAATTTATTATTTTAATTTAATTATGTTATTAGGAAAATCCTAAAATAGGAGAATCTGATTTGACAAAAGAATAAAAAAAACACTGAAATTTTGATAACTAGGAAACTAATTTAACAAATTTTGAAACACAATTGACAAAAGAGGAAAAGCAAAACAGAAACGTTGAAATTCAGCACAAAAATTTACTTATTATTCGATAGTTAATTTCTTGCAATATTAAATGCTAATACTAGAAGAAAATCTAAGATGATTTTTCTATTGCATAACGTCAAAATTATTTTTTTTCAAAGCTCTGAAAAAACGATTTGTTAACCTGTCCATCAGACTTGACTTTTCGATAGGATAGCCCTGGTGGAATCAAGGCGATAATTGAGCCCAGTGACTGGACGGCTGCGCACTTCGCTAACGAGCGGACAGATTCATTCCAGTCCGATGCCAGCAAGACCGACCTATTTTTATTTCTACAGTAATTGATGTCAGTTGACAGTTTTCTCCCGTGCCCTTGTTTACATACTTTCCAAGCAAACGAATGGGAAGGGACATGCAGCCTATTTTCATAGCAAACCTCCTGATCTGATGGATCCTGAACTGATGGATTTTTATTTAGGGGAAAGCGTGAAATACCTTTTTTGACAAAGTAGGCCGAGAAACCGTGAAGATAATTATGTACATAAATATAATTCTTAAAATCAGGAATAGTCATTTTTTTTTTTTTGAAAAAGGAGGAAGCATCGGTCTTAACTTAACTATGTAGATAAGACAAAGTCTCTCCACTCCGGTAATTATGGGTTCGATAACTTGCTCATTACCCAGTGGCAAGTAAACCAATTAAATAGTAGAATAGACGACACAGATAACACAGACAACCAGAGCCCCGCTGAGAATCGAACTCAGTCGGAGGCGGTCCAACGATTCAGCAGTCTGCAAAAATCACGAGGCCATCGCCGGCTCGATAGCGTCAATTTAGAGAGCAGCAGAAGTCGAAGTTGCAGTGTTCTCTACAACCTGTACGTTAAAAGGATCAACGATACAAGGAAACTTTTTGAATACTGGCTCAAAACGATTAAAAATTTTGATACTTTTGAATTTTAAAAGTCGCTGTTAGTGTATATTGCATTAGAAATATGAATAAAAATATATTAAAGGACTCTGTAATGCTGGGTGTTTTAGATTGAACTAAACAGAATTCATTAAAATCGGTTGAAGCAAAGGATGATTGTTATCAATTTTTATCTAATACAGTCTTCCCTCGTCTAAATCTAAAAATAAATCAAAAGGTTATAGATTAAACTTGTACAGCATTACAGGGGTGATAATAAAAAAACAAAATTGTTATGCATCCTATCTGTTGAATTATTTAAAAAAAAAATCGTTTCTTATTTCAACTAAAAATATAATCTGAAATTACAAGATGTTTTCCCCTAGTCACTGTAGGACCAATAGTTTCCAAGAAATGCCTGCTTGCCGGGACACCCGGTATGTAGCATGCATCAAAATATTATGCACATATTATTACACGATAATTACGACATAATGTTTAAACCTACCATATAATAATATAACAACGCGAGTTAAGTATTCGCTCTGACGATGAGTCAATACTTGTTCGTTATATCGTCAAAGTAGGTATGATTACTCAGGGACATTTTTACTTGATAAGGCGCCTTTATTGGTTCAATTAAATCTTGATTGATATAAATAGATAGCTAGGTTGTGTCATCTTAACCGCAAAGGTTTTATTTGTTACCCAGTTCCCTGACACTAACCATGAAAGTTTACAATAATAATTGTGTAGTGTTGTTTGTTATCATAGTAGTAGCAGCAGTTCAACACACTTGCGCAGATTATTGGAGTGATAGACACGCTTTGGTGAATTCTGAGTACGCTGATTCTCTTGGTGCTAACTTAGTTCTGTCCCAGGATGAAATATTTGTCGATACAACAATATTGATGGAAAGGAAAATTGAAGAATTAGCCAGAGGATATAACGATACCAATTATTTTCTGCCAGCCGAACATTTTTTCACGTCGAAGCCTCGTATAGAAAAATCTGAAGTTTTCCAATTTATAAAAAAAGTACCTAAAGGCGCATCTTTGCATTCTCATGATTTGGCTTTGGCCTCAAATGAATATGTTTACAACTTGACTTTTTCTGACAACTTGTATGCTTGTCAACAAGATGACAGAATTAAATTGGCTTTTCCAGGGGGGCTGAACGATGCATCATGCAAATGGGAATTGGTGGCACATTTAAGAGCAGCGAACAGTTCATTTGATGATTTTCTAAAAACTCAAATTAACATAATTGTAGATGATCCATATACGGCTTATAAGAATGTAAATGATGCCTGGAAGAAGTTCGCGGCAACTTTCACGACCATTTCCGGAATGATACTCTATAAGCCTGTTTTTGTTGAATATTTCTACCAAGCGTTAAAAGAATTATACGATGACAATGTTTTTTATTTAGAATTTCGCACAACACTTCCAGAGGTATATGAGGATAGTGGAAAAGTACATGGACCCCAAGAAGTCGTAGAGCTTTACTTGGAAACATCTCAACGATTTAAAAGAGACTATCCAACTTTCCATGGAGTTCGTTTGATCTATGCACCGAATAGACATGTAAGTGATAAAATTATGAACGAATATGAAGAACTAACCTTTAAGTTAAGGTCTTTGTATCCAGATTTTGTAGCTGGATTTGATCTGGTTGGCCAAGAAGATCTAGGATTTCCACTCAAGTCGTTTATACCAGAGTTATTAAACATGTCATCATATACGAAATTTTTTTTTCATGCTGGTGAAACCAAATGGAATGGTGCTCTTCCTGATTCAAATGTTATAGATGCAGTCCTTCTGAACACCACACGAATTGGACATGGCTATGCTTTGATGAAACATCCGGTTGCCCTGAAAATGGCCAAGCAGAAAAACATTGCTATAGAGATTTGCCCAATATCTAATCAAGTCCTCGATTTGGTACATGACATGAGAAACCATCCAGGAGCAATTCTGATATCTGAAAACTATCCCCTAGTGATTTGCTGTGACGATCCAGGATTTTGGGGGGCAAAAGCACTGAGCTATGATTGGTATATGGCCTTCATGGGTATGGCCAGCGTCGAAGCTAACTTGAAGTTCTTGAAGCAGTTGGCCATTAATTCGATTATCTATAGTGCAATGGATTCAAGTGAAAAAGATTTAGCTTTAGGCGAATGGCAGATACAGTGGAATAGTTTTATTGCTTCTTTTGTAAACGAAAGTTTCACAGTGGATGATATTAATATTGAAATAATTTTATAAAAATAAATTAACTAGCAACTTAGTGGTGATTTTTTGTATACAAGTTTAGTTTTTTTTTTTTTTTTTTGATTTTATACAATAATCAATACAGAAAATGCGTAAAAATAATATACCGCACCAATTGGTTCAGTCAAATTGTTTGAGGAAAATTTGTTTGTATGATTGTCATGACAGTCGATTAATTATATATTGACATATTGAGATGTCACACGACGTCATTCGGTGATAGAACTTTCTTTTTTTTAAAGAAGAAAATTTTTAAGAATTTTTTTTTTTGAATGTGATAGATCTTTAGTTTCCTTATTTTTTTTTATACAAACTGACATGAAAATACAATATAACGGTCATAAAAAAAACGAAAGTTTTTTGAAAAAGACTATAAAAAACTCTCGGATCTAGTTGGCTTCGAAAATTTTTGAAATTTCAGATTCTCTTAACGACTTATTTAAGTCTAAAAAAAATCTCGATTTTTTTTCAGTTTTTTCAGGATATTTAAGGAACGGTCACAGATATCTTGTATGTCTTGACGGATTCGACGCGATGACCAAAAAATAGAGCAACTTTTCTCTAATTTAACCGACCCTGTATCTCTTAGCGTTTACGAGATATCGATATAGTGAGATACACATATATCGTGGACAGGTGAATTTGGGAAAATCACTTTAATTAAAACATTAAACATTAAATAAATAAAAACATTAAAAAATACACTAAGATCTGACATCGAGGTCGAGTCTACTACTGTGCAAATAACTGTGCAAATAACAGAGTGAAATCTCTATAACTCTTTGTTGTAAACTTCATTACAATTTACAAAATATATGACTTTCAATTTCTACTACTACAACTCTTAAGTAGGTACCTAATTGTTATTTTAAGTTTTTTTGTTTTTTTTAAATTTAATCATTAGTGTTTTTGTAAAGTTATCAAATAAAAGTATAAAAAATAAAAATTTTGAGATTATGCATCAATTTGTAAGACAAATAGTCTACATTAACTTGTGTGGAAAGTGCCATTTCAGGCTCTTGGAATAGTCGCACTCGGCTTATGTCTCGTACGACAACAATCTACCACTCGTGTGAAATGGGTAATGGGTCACTTTCCACACTAGTAATGTAATATACTATCAATGATTTTATTTTGCAGAGCGCACACAGAAGAGTACAGGTGGTTGGGGGAATGATTCTCTTAGCTGGTTTCTGGAAGAATAAGTTTTCCCGCTCCCAAAGACCCGTGAGGTTGACCAAAAGGTCGATATCCTTTCCAACAACCAAGTGCCAACCAATGTCCTCTCCAACATTTAAATATGATGAATGTAGGAAATTTTATCTTCTTTATTTTGTAAAACTTATCGGAAAACGCTACCTTTCTGAGATGTAGGCCATAAACTGAAAAACGTGTAAAAATTTGGGCAAAAAGTAAAAAAAAATCGAGCAAAATTGTTGCCTGCAAACTTCAAATTCATATTCAGTGACCAAAAAAACACAGAGGGTGAGAAAATCAATACAGTAGGAAAACTTTCCTCTGAACCCTCGTTTTTTCCTAATAGGCCCTATCCTTATTACTCATATTATGTTGTATTGTATCGTATTATTTGGGGCTGTATCTACACTAAGACCTAGAAGATCTTTTGTGTCTTTCTTTCTAGTGACTATTCGATTATAGCACCCCATCCCCCATCCAGTTCCAGTTATCGGATAGGAGTTTCGATGGTTCTAAAGATGGTAAGTCTTTTTCCGCTGGTTGGCAAAGACCTAGACAGTAAAGTTTTCTTTGTTTTCCTGCATGGGACTCGACCAGGAGATGTATTGGATTTCGTACCCCTCAATGCAGAATCTACAGGTTGCCAGGTTTGGTCATCGTCTTGTAGACCAATCTTACTAAGACGTGATCCAAGTTTACAATGAGAAAACCTGTTCTCATTGTCAAACGCATTCTCAAACCATTCTTTTTACCGTTTCCCTTTCGTTAAAATATTTGCTTAGGCGTCTTTATCTGAGTAATTGATTAGTTTTAGTCTGACATCTTGAACTGTGAAAGTGTAATGAATTTTTTTAAACATTACCCCCCGTTGTCTTTATTTGACTAACTATTATTTGTAAGTAATCGCTAATGATACTCTCTAGCTACTTAATGAATGGGAAATCATAGGTTAAAAATAAAGACTGTCGTTAAGCTTAAGCCTTTAACAGTCTCTAACTTTTATTAGAAGGGAAATCATACGGCCCACTAAAATAAAAAATATTCTGTTTCATTTTTGAATTTGATAAAGATGACAACTTCACTTGGCCTAAGTCTATTTATTTCAAGGAGAATAATTATTGGTCTATTGTTAGCCAGTATAGACGTCAAAATGAATCGTAATAAAAAAGTAAGAACACCTTTCAAAAGTTCTTTTGACTTTAAATTTCAAATTATATTTTTATTTACAAATTTAAAGATTTGATAGCCTAGTGTTTTTAATATTCTGAAATGAGTGGAATTGACAAATATCGAACAAATCGTCAAAAGATTTTAGATCTGGAATACCGACAGTATCTAGGCAGTTCTATCGTTTTAAGCGACTTAGAAAAACGTGTCGATGTTATTATAATGAGATTAAAAAATGAAGAACTAGATAAAGCATTCAAACGTCCAGAAGAGTTCCCTTCTGCCATCCATTTTTTCAAATCTAAGAAGTTGATAGAAGAGTCTCCAATTTTCAACATCATCAAATCAATGCCCAAAGGAGCTTGTTTGCACGTTCATGACACTTCAATGGCATCTTTGGAATATCTGACTTCACTATTGAATATTTCCAACTTGTATGGCCGTGTAAACAATGAAAGAGTAAACTTTAAAGTCACGACGGAGCATGAGGCAGCTAAGGAAAAGTGGCTCCCCATTGAGGATCTAAAGCGAAAAGTGAAGAACTTTGATGAGCTTATTATATCTCAATTATCCCTTATATCACCTGATCCCGCGAGAGAGTATTTCTCTCAACGAATAATCTGGGATCGACTTGTCCAATGCTTAACGACCGTGGATGGTTTGATATGCCACAGGGCGATTTTTGAGCAACATTTCTATAACGGTTTGAAAGAGTTTTATGACGACAACATTAGATATCTAGAATTTAGGGGACTTCTACCAGAAGTATACGAAACTAATGGAACTATATACAATCCTATCGAGACCGTGGAGATATATTTGAAAGTATTGCATCAATTCAAGAAAGACTATCCAGATTTCATAGGAGCAAAATTTATCTACGCGCCAGTAAGGTATTGCTCCAAAGAAACTTTCATCAATTACATAAAACTAGCTTTGAAATTGAAAGAAGTATTTCCAGATTTCATTGCAGGATTTGATCTATCAGGTCGGGAAGAATTTGGGCCACCATTGTACGAATTTGTCCCAGAACTTCTAAAACTGAACAAAAAATTGAACTTGTATCTGCATGCTGGTGAAACAAATTGGAACGGTTTTGAAACAGATCTTAACATCATAGATGGTATTCTTTTGAACCCAAAAAGGATCGGCCACGCGTTTAGTATTACCAAGCACCCCGAGGCTATGAAAATTGTGCTAGATCAAGACATAGCCATTGAATTGTGTCCCATCTCGAATCAAGTGTTAAAGATGGTGGATGATTTAAGAAATCATCCCGCAGCAATTCTGCTCAACGCAGGATTCCCTGTTGTTATCGGTAGTGATCATCCCTGTATGTGGGGAACTAAAGGCTTAAGTTACGACTTTTATACAATTTTTATGGGGGTAGCTAATCGTAATTGCGGATTGAAGCTTCTGAAGCAGCTGGCCCTGAATTCTATAGAGTATAGTGCCTTGGATGGAGCAGAAAAAGATAATGCTATGATGAATTGGGTATCTGATTGGAATAAATTTCTTATTCATGTTTATCATCAGCACGGTTCTACACAAAATGTGTAAATTTTATAAAATAAAACACAAAAATATTTTTTCATTTATTTTTTATGATAACATAGGTACATAATTACTGTGATCAAATGAACCGAATTATTATTTACACACTGTATCTAAATATAGGACTTTATTATTGAATTTTTATATTATTAATCTAAATAAGTCTATCTGGGACTAAAAATGGTAAAGTGAGGAATAGCGGCTCCTCATGAATTCACGTTTTTTTATTGTATTCTCAGTGACTCATAAAATTTCACTTTTCGATTACGATGAAGCTATTTAGCAATCGCTTCTATCAGATTTTCTAGTTGATATCTTCGTTCTTGACGAGATACAAGACCTGGCCAACATTCCTTGATAATAAAAAACCTTCTTGCGCATCAATCGCAGAAATAGTGTATTTTTATGCGATTCAATTATGAATATTTTCACCGCTTTTTAAATTATTGGCTTTCTGAAATTTTCCACAGTCATGTCATGTTAGCGTAGTGCTTTAATGTGAAAAATTTTCTGTGATAATTTCATTTCATTTCGTTTCAACACGTGCCTTAGATCGGATTTTTAAATTTAAAAATCAAAAAAATTGGCAAAATTTTACAATTTTGTCCCTTTTCCTATGCCCGCCACTGGCTAACTTTACTTGAAAAATACTATTTTTTACACTACCTTTAATAAATTCGGAAAAAACTGAAAGGAGAGTTTTGAAAACCGAAAGTTTGAAATTTTAGAGGAATAAACATCATTTAAAAATATTCGAATATATCTCCGCCATTTTTATATTTGCTTCTTGAAATTTTTGAAGGTTAAATGCTATTAGTATAGTTGTCTACTATCAAAATTTCCGTTCTATTCCTTCAAAAATAAGCTCATGAATGTTTATAGAAATGTAGACATTTTTACCCTTTTCCTACCCACGCCTCTGGCTTATTAATAGAAATGATGCAAATTGTATTGCATTAGCTCAAATTTCAAATAAGTTTATTCCAATCTTGTTAATTTTGTTTAAAAGTTTTTGATCTTGCCTATTTAGGGGTTCAAAATCTAGCCATTTTCCAAAAATTGAAAAGGCCGCCATTTTGGAATGTCTTTACCTATTTTACTCAAATACAGTACCAGACGACTACTTGAGGGTATCTTACTACCAAAAAAATTTCAGCGCTCTAGATTGAAAACTTCGACCAGAAACCGTGCCTCACGGACGGTTTTTTTTCTGAAATTCGGAGGGACATCCTGTAGAAGTAACACAACTCTAGGAAAATGTTTTTTACGAAAATCAAACGTCAGCCCTAAGGTTTATAAGAGTAAAAAATTTCGTTCATTAATCTTGAAAGATGAAGCTACAGGAGCGTTTTTAAAAATTTAGAGAAATTAATTTAAAAAAAACATCATGTAAAAAAAAATCGAATATCTCCGCCATTTTTCTTATTTACTTTTTGAAACTCTCAAGGGTTGAAGTCTATTAGTATAGTTGTCTACTGTAAAAATTTCAGTTTAATTACTTCAAAAATGTGCTCATAAATTGTTGGAAAAATTTAGCCATTTTTACCCTTTTCCTACCCACGCCACTGGCTTATTAATAGGAAAAATGCAAATTTTGTTGCATGAAATTTAATTTCAAGTCATTTACTTCCAATATTGTGAATTTGATATAAAACTCTTTTTCTATCTAGCTTATACAGGGGTTCAAAAAATAGTCCTTTTTCCAAAAATTAAAATGGCCGCCATTTTGAAACGGCTCGGCCGATTTTGCTCAAGTACAATACCAGACCAGTTTTTATAGATATCTTACTCCCACAAAAATTTCAGCCTCCTAGATTCAAAACTGCGACCTGAAATGAGATGACAAAAACCGGATACCTGGAATTTTGAAGGGACACCCTGTAGAAGTGATGGGACTTTTGGAAAGTTTTTCAACGAAAATCCAACGTCATTCCCAAATTTTACAAGGACCCAAAATTTCGTTCACTAATCTTAAAAGATAAAGCCACAGGAGCGTTTTTAAAATCGAAATTTCGCGATTTTGGAGAAATATATATATATATAAATATATATATATATATATATAAATATATATATATATATCGTGGGCAGGTGAATTTTGGAAAACCACTTTTTCGTGATCTGGGGGTCATGATCGGTGGACATTTGATGAGTTTGGGTGATTTTCGAAAAGTGATGTCGTCCTCAATAGTGTATTTTTTGTTAAAAAATACACTAAAATTGAATTACAACCTTGCAATAATGGTACTGTGCAACTCTGGCAATTTTGGCGTTTCTTGCGTTTTCAAGATTTTGTCTGACAGTTTCCTATATAATATTTGTAAAAAAAAACATGAAAATCCATGATTTGCCGCTATTCTTTACTACTGTTTCCTAATAGCCTATGTATAATACGGACATTTCTGTGAACGTACATTGTATTCCATTTGTTAAATTACTTGTCCCCATGGTCAAAATTTGGGTGTTCGTCAGCATTATTTACTTGGCGTTCGGTATTGTCTTTTTACGTAAGAAACAATATTAAAAGCTCGCTTGTAATAACTAGATATATCACAATGATATGTGCTTTATTTCTATGAACAGTAAAGTGATAAAAATTGTTCAAAAAATTAATATTTCATTAGTCAGGTAAAGTGAAGCATCCTAGAACTGAGTCTGTTGCCACCATTGGCATAGCAACGCTGAAAAACACATCAATCAAGTTTCTTATTATTTTTTATTGATAACAAGTAAGTATCTCAAGTTTTGAGCACCCAAGTTTCAATTAATTAATAACCATATAATTACTATAAAAACTTTAAAAATATCCGATACCGGATTTTTAAATTATTACAATTAATTCGACTATTTACTCAGACTTTCGAAAATTAAAATACAATTTTTTTACCCTTTTCAGTAAATACAGGGTGTACCAGCTCGATTTAGACAACGGTAAGGGCCGTGTAGGTCTCGTCAAGACGAAACGTTTTTTTATTTGAAGTTTTTGGATTTGGACCTTCCTTGCGGAAATATGGCCGACTTCCGGTTTTTCGTTTTTTGGCTCCAGTTTCGGCATTTTTAGGTTCTCGCCCAAACTGAAACTAGTTTTGGAAACTCCTTAGCTTCAGTTACAACTTTCATATTGAAGTCAAGGTTCTATCTCTGTTGGATTCAAAATCTTAATTTTTCAATTTGATTCAATTTGAATTAATTCAAAGACTTAAAATTTAAAGTCTTGGGCATGTCGCCATTTTGAATCCAACAGAGATAGAACCTTGACTTCAATATGAAAGTTGTAACTGAAGCTAAGGAGTTTCCAAAACTAGTTTCAGTTTGGGCGAGAACCTAAAAATGCCGAAACTGGAGCAAAAAAACTAAAAACCGGAAGTCGGCCATATTTCCGCAACGAAGGTCCAAATCCAAAAACTCCAAATAAAATAACGTTTCGTCTTGACGAGACCTACACGGCCCTTACCGTTGTCTAAATCGAGCTGGTACACCCTGTATATAGAATTTATGTAGGCTTCCACTTCACCATGAGCTTCCAAGTAAATTAACACAGTTTACTTGGGCATTCGACTAACTTTTTTTATTCCGTAGTAACCACTGTTACTCAGATTTTACATAATCAAGTTAGTCGTGTTTTACATTTATTTGCTTTGTGCAACGTTCAAGGCGATCCAAATTTTTAAATTTCAACCCCTTGGGAGTTCCTAGTCTATCGTAGATCCTTCACTAGAGGTGTAGATATCTATCGTTGGGAAGAACCTTAAGAATCCTGAATAGTCCATTAAACTTGAGGTGAAGGTAATTTTAGTGATTGGCCTATTTGTATTAAATTTGTTTTCTTGATCCCATTAGGTACTAGCTCGTTTTCGTTAAACGTTTTCAGTTCAAAACGTTTTGTATCGAAAATACCTTTGAACATTTCTTGACTTGCTTCAATTTTACAGGCTACCTCTGACCATGGTGTCGGTGTTCTTAAGCCGTGACGAACCAAGATGTTTCATGATTCTTGGATTTTAGCATCAAATTATTATCGTGAATTCATCCCTTGATTGATATTGATATTGATAATGATGTCCGATGCGCTGCGACCTATTACAGATCAATTGTGCCCCCTCTTTTCTGCTTCTTTGAAAAATATTCCCTTCATTGAAGCAACCTCTCCAACTCCGCTTCCCTTAGGAATTTCAGGATTTGAAGGAGATCAAGGCCGGGCAAAGCCCCCCCGTTGTGCTGGTGTTGGCCCAGAATATCGTTTCTTTCACGTTCTAGTGCTTCGCAGTTCATCAATAGGTGACGAGGCGTCTCGTTTTCTTCCCTGCAGAGTCTGCAAACGCCATCTTTTTCTATACCAAGTTTCCTCAGGTGTTCATTGAGCTTGCAATGACCTGTTAGGAATCCTGTTAGCATTCTGAGACTTCCTTTGTTGAGGGTTAGGAGTTTTCTTGACCTTTCTCGGTTAAAGTTCCCGAGGAGCTCCTTGGATTGTATCAATCCTGAGAGGTTATTCCAATGGATTTCTCTCAGTTTTTCTTCTTCCTTCCAAAGTTCTGCCTTGAAGAACGTGTCTTCGAGGCTACAGAATGGTTTTGGTCCTATGAAGGGTGTCGATGCTCCTTTTCTTGCCAATGAGTGGGCACGTTCGTTTCCCTCAATCCCAGTGTGTCCTGGTATCCATTTGAGGTGAATTTTGTTCTCTCTGCCTAGTTTATTGAGTTTTTGTAGGCAATTCCATGCCATCTTTGAGCTGATGATAGGAGAACTCAGCGTCTTTATGGCTGCTTGACTGTTTGTCAGTATTGCTATTTCCCTATTTTTATGGTTTCTGTCGAGGTTTATTTGGGCGCATACTTCTATTGCGTACAGTTCGGCTAGAAGTATGCTTGGGGATGTTCCCATCGGCTCGGAGTAGTTGGTGCCTGACCCATATACTCCTGCCCCAGTTCCCTCGATGGCCTTTGAGCCGTCTGTGTACCATCTTATTGTACCTTCTTTGAGAGTGTGAATGGATGTGTGCTCCATTCTTCTTTTGTAGACAGTTCCATGATGAAGTTTCTCTTGAAGTTTCATCCCTTATAAGAATAAAAAATAAATAAACAGCTTAAAGTTGTTAATAATTATTGTTTGTTGCCGCAGAAAAATATTTCTTACTTCGGATTTTTTTCTGGGCAGCTAATTACTACTCCTGATCTCAGCTTTAATGAAATCAGATCTAGGATGCCTATTTTTTAAAATCTTTAAAAATTATACATAAACCCATTTACATATAAGTAAATATTAGAGAATTTATAATGTTTAAATAAACTTTTATACTATTTACCGTTTAGATATACTTTTAATATTCGTGATACTGTTATTATTTATACACTGTGACAATACATAAAATATTGAATAATTTCATACCTTTCTTTTAAGTAGTACCTTAGATCGCATAGTATGAGAGAAAATGGATAAAAAATCTATTATTGAAAATAATTTCCTAACCATAAAAATTATGGTAGATTGGTACTGACTATGATAATAATTAGGTACCTATGCTATTTATCCGGTTCTCTGGTCAATTTAATCACTCTAATTTACAGACTATCATTCTTGTGCTTTCTTGTGTCTCTTAGAATTACAGTAGATATAAAACTGAAAATATTACGACCACAGAAAATCTGTTCAGAAATATTTCAGTTTTTAAACAACAACATATCTAGAAACAAATATTAATTATTTAAATGTTTATAATTCCAGATGTAGAAGATAAGATTCTCATTCGTATACTATTAACTATATTTGTTCAAAAAAACACGCAAACACGTACATTACTCTCAATTCTAAGATATACAACAAAAACAATAAATAAAATGATTCTTCACTCCCCATCCTCTTGTGCAGTCCGATGCACCCTCCTTAACAACACCTCTTCCTCGCACCGGCACTTGAGCACCCACTGAACAGCCGCTACTACGACCCGGTCACCCTCTATGGGAGGCTCGTCTGTCCACAAGTCCGCTCCCGGTTCCAGAAGTTCAGGTAGTAAAGTCGCGGCAGACTCCTGGACTGGACTCGCGCAGAGGAACTCCACAGCTACCGTGGTGCTCAAGGATGGTAGGCAGAGGATCCCGGGAAGTGGACAGGAACCGCAGTATTTGGGTCTGTACCGTTTCCGACTTCGACATGGCCCGAACTGGAGATGGACTGCCGTAGAAAGACGATGCGTTGCTTTGCATTCGTGCCCGCGCTGTGGATAGATAAAAAATGTCTAATAAGTGGACGTAAGTAGCGGCAACCACGGTTTGGCAACAAAATCTTATTGCTGATTTAAAGACAACCGTATTTCTACGTTCAACTATACACAGTTCAACGTTCTTAAAAATGAGATCATTAGAGTTAATTTACGAATTAGTAAAAAATTTAAAGGAATTTGGAAAGAATATTTGACACAACAGATATGAGGAAATAGTCAAAATTGAATGAAAGTTCCAGAAAAAAGTGCTAAATCGAATTGAATATTTTTGTGGCAGGTTGTCTAAAGCAGTTTCGATCTTTTAGACTCATCTAACAATCATTATTTTATCATTTAATTGTACCTACGTTTCTAAGCACAGTATCTTAAGTATACAACTAGTAAGAATTCTGTATTTTTTTTACCTAGTTGGGATGACAACTAGTCGGGTTTCAATGACCTCAAATTATACAAAAAGCAGCCCATTATGCAATAGGGTATAAAATGGGGATGCATAAAACTAACAAAATTCTAGCTTCAACAGGTTATGGGCCCATCACGCTTACACTGCTCTATCTAAGGGTAGGTAATATGTAAACATATTCCTTCTGTTTGTATTATAATGAACAAATATTTGATTTATTAATCGTTATTAGCTTATCAGCGAATAAAATAATTTAAAATGAGGGTTGTGAGCATAAAAAATAAACATAACTTAATAAAAAGAGCTTTCATTATAATATAATATGATAACTACACAATTTTCCTAAATATATAAACAAGTATTTTTATCTGAGGCTGTTATTGTGATTTTTTATGATGTTTGGTAAATTTAAAATTATTTTAAAATGAAAAACAAACAATTCTTACTCGCAGATGATGTTGTGGCGTATGCTTAGGGATGACTGAATATTGGTCTAGACAGCGTCTGGTCTGACAGATGCGCTTCTCGGTGCCGGTTTTGCATCCGGCGTTCAGATTTGACTCCCTATAGGAAAGCCCGGAGCCGCAATCGCTGCTGCACTCTGACCACCTGGAAAAGACTGGCTGGCAGGATCTCGGCTGCTCGGCTGCTGAAACCCAGGAAACATCAGTCAGCATGGTTGGCAGTTAATTAAAACTAACAGTAAGTTTAGTAATAGCATTTTACATGAAATATTATTAAGCAAATTTGTACAGGGTGCTATTTACGTCCATGTATCACGAAAGTTTGATTATATTTTGAGTAGATGATATAAAAACTGTAGAATTGAAAACGTTTCAAAATACCTACCAATATTATTACGTCTTGGATAATAAGAAGGACGAATTGAGTTTTTGACAATAAAAGAAAATAAAGAAAATTTTCTGATAGTCTTTTTTCTGATAATAGATATGGTAGATATTCCTCGTCTGAAGATTTCCAAAACATCAATTCTGCAGATGATTGTCCCAATGATGTATAGGTATCACAAGTAGTAAAGCCTAATTTTAGTTGCCCTACCATGTTTAAAAAACAGGTTGTATAATTTGTAACGAATTCCGAGGCATTCGTAGTTAATTATTATTTATTTTAATTAATCGAGGGGTTTTATCAGAAGGATACAGTTTTTACAGCGGTGATTAGCAGGTTATCTCGCCAGCACCGGCTATATAAGCAGACCCAGCGGACAAGCAGGTCAGATGATTCCGAGGAACTGACTCGAGAACCACTCTCCCTCCTGGTGCACTGAGCTAGGAGGTCTCCAACCCCCCCCCCCCTCAACAGGAGGCATGTATTGAGTGCACTCCGTCACATCCATCCAGCCGATAGCGGTAGGTCAATGAATTGAGTTGAACCTTATTGTTCAGGACGCAACGATAATAATTAATACGTACAGTTATGTTTAAAAATTAGTAGTTTATTTCGACTGTCCAGTAATATTATGATATTAGGAATTATTTAATTATTTAATTGACTGCAAACCCAAATAATTCCTAATGTTATGTTTAAATATGTTTAATTGTAAATAAATGCTTTTATAATTTTAACTGACTTGTCACGGGTAAAAGGGGGCAAATATCCATCCCTGTGTGATCATCTCTACCCAACCGAAAATCCCGTTACAAATTTTTTAATAATATTTTTTCGTTTTAAAGTCATGCGATATAATTAGAAGACGCTGTTAAGCGAAATGAACTTTTAGATGAAAATTACCTGACTGACTGTCGCACATCCACTCCCTGCAACATTGTCCGGGCACGTCCACAAGTCGTGGGTGTTGACACGATCCCGTGGGAGATATGTGCTCCTGTGGGCACAGAGACGAACAGCCGTAGGTCCCATTCTGTGGAATAAAACACCCTACTTTATACTGACGGTTGCATGATAAAGAACTTATTAATGATGTTTAAAATTCAACAATTTCAAGTTGTTGCTGGAGTTATTCAAAATTCAGTGAGTGATGAATATCTGCTCGGTTAGAATAAGCATCCCCGCAATCACGAAACTTTTATAAACAATTTAGCATCTCATTAGAAGCGAAACTGTTTTAAATATTGAGTTCGAAATTTCACGTTTACAATAATAATTACTATGCATATTTTTAAGTCATTCGGGTACATTTTGCTGTAAAATTCGGTTTGAATTAGGGAAATAATAAGTTGAGGGAATTATTATATCAGTCGATGAAATTGCAGGTCTTATCAAGCACGTTTCCTTGTTTAATTATCAAAATTGTCTTCAAAATTATAACAGAGGGGAGCGGGGGCTTTTTTAATTTCCACTGCGGGGATCTCCTTAACACCATGGCAAGCAGAAGAGGGCGTTTAAATTAGGAAAAAGGTTGACTAACTCATGTTCATTTAAAATCCGAAAAAACAAATTTCCTGTTCTTATGACCATTGTTGGAATGTCCCGAAAAAACTGAAAAATTCAAATTTCGAAATGCTTTAATAAATTAGTTTTTTTGAATCTTTTTTAGTACATTTTGGAGCATCGGGAAAATAACTGATATCTTATAACGTTTTTATCTCTTATTATTCTACACAAATAACGAATAATGCAGACGTTTTTGATTTCCGCGAGGATAGGTTTCTAGGAAATATGTCATTCGTTATTTGCTACTCACAGACTTTGAGTCACTGAAACCTGCATGCCGAAAATCAGCTTCGATCAAATTTAGCCGAGTACGTTGAGAACGCCACATATGGCGAAGAGTATTAGAAACTGTGGAGGAAGCTTTAACAAGACGCATACCTATAGATGTAATATGGAATTTCAAATTGGAGTTAATCAAAGTTTGCTCTGGAATATCATACATGACGAAAGTTTCCGTCATTTTAATGTCCTTCTAATAGCAAAAACTGCTTTTACCACATAAACATTTAACCGACAGTATTTTTTTTTTAATCATCTTACTTTTATAGTAAGGAACACCAGTATCTACAAGCTGATCAGAAACTCGCGCATTCCGAATATAATGCGTTATTGAGCCTATTAAAATTTGGGATAAGCTACAAAAAAAAAAAAAATTGAATCCGATGTTTAATTTTAGAGCTACAGATTTTCCCTCATCCAAGTTTGAAGCTAATTGTTTTAATAACCATGAAAATAATCAGTAAATAATTCAGTCTACTATTATATAGTCCCTGGAACGGATCATATTTGCTTTGCTACCAAACCCCTTTACAAAGGGATTGAAAATATTGAAAATTAAGATTTAATTTAGTAAGAAAATTTATCACTCTTAAAAAGTGAAGTTTATCACACCATGCTTCGAGTGCGCGAGTTATTGATCACCCTATATAATTAGTGCTTATAAGTAGACATCATTATATGTCTACGGCATATTATCTTCTGATCTCTAGTAGGTACTTCACTAAATAATAATAATAATATTGTAAAAACTGTTTTCATCTAAATTCGGCATAGCGATAAGCAGAATAAATAGGGACATGTAAGTCATTTTCCCATATCTATAACCGTTTAGAAGTTAAGTTGCTATGGAAAATGGAAAAATAGGGAAAATAACTTCCCTAAAAATATATCGATTTCAACACACAACCATTATATTTCTACTGGAATTACCTTCAAAAAGACGTATCACAAGTTAGGGGGTGATTTAGGTACCATTTATGAACTTCCCCCGTGATATCTAAATAATTGCTGTTTATTTAAAATAGAACTTGAATCACGTCAAAAATTATTGGGGGGGGGGGGGGGGATTTGAAATGAACACCCTGTATTATAGGTATCTAAAGACTGTATCCGCGAATTCCTATACTACTAGAACTATAGAAACCTACTAGAATACTATTAGAAAGTAATTCAAGCTATTAAAGACTTGTTTACTGAACTACGCTGGTAGGTAAATACCACTTGTGAGTAATCATAGTTTATATGATGTGTTGCAACAATTACATTCTTTTGGTACTGCTATCTACATGAACAATGATGGCAAGCTCGTATGGGAATTATGGTTGCAGTTAGTCTGCAGTTTACAGTAAGGTTCTTGCGCGTAAACCCTACGTGAATACACATGCACAATGCAGCTGTGGAATTATTCATAAGTGAGTTCATCTTTCATGTCATTTAATATGACAAAAGGACGATATCACATTCATGTATGAATGCAAAGAACTCCTGCATACAAAAGAAAATCATTCAAATAAGCAGAGTAAAAAATTTATTTCCCGGTTGTTATCTCTTCCAGCATGTTCATCATTTATGATGAATTATTCGTATGAAGTGAAAAGTTTGTAGCGGAGAAGTTCAAGTTAAATATATATCAACTTTGAATTTATGACAAATAAAATTCCTAACTCAAACGTTAACACGATTTAAAAATGGAATCGATAGCGGCAAAATTCAGACAAAAAATACATATTTATTCCGACGGCATTTTCCCGAGATATTTCTCGCTTTCCATATTTGTGCTTCCCAGCAGCTTGTTGAATATTCTATATTCGGAACCATGAAATATACCTGGCATTTTTTATTCACCCAATAAATCGTCCGGGAAACTTAAACGGGGCTTTTCACAAAGCTCCCAATTATGTTACAAAGTCCATACTTCGTATAAACTTTCACGGAATTTTGCCTTGAATTTACTTAGTTACATCTCTTAAGGTAAGCTCGAATATCTTCTTCAGTTTGTAAAGATGATAAGGTTTAATTTTTCAAGAATTTTACCTTTCATTTTCATTAACTAGGTAAAAGAAGCAACAGAGTTATTTGTTTTGCAGTTTTATGAATTATTTTTTATGAATTTTATGAATAGATATTTTCTTAATTAAAAAGGCTTCCTATTTAGAACTGTCAGAAAACGAGTAGCTTAAAGGTCAATTTTCATCTAACGGCACGTAGACGAGACGGGTGTTCAACGTGGCCGTGCAGTTTTATTAATAAAAAATGGATTTTGAATAGGTTCATCCACATCTGACGGGAACGAACTGACAACAAAACGGCACCGTCAGATGTGAATGCAGCTATTCAAAAAACCTATTATACTGTCGTCCTTGAAAATGACGACAAAAAAGGATAACGACAAAAAGGGCAACAACCACCAAACTTTTGGTAAGATTGATATACTTTTGAAAATACCTAACGAAGGGAATTATTTACACTTTGAGGAGCATCGAAACTCCAAAACTTAACAAAATTTATAAACATATACAGTTGGGATTCCTGACCAAAAACCCATCAAAGGATGCTTCATATCTCGGAATATTGATTTTTATGACACCATACTTTGGTTTTTCAAAGTGACTTAAACTTTTTTTTAGCTCTCACGTTGCAACGTGTTCGGATTAGGGTGTTGAATATTGACGATTTGATATCATTATTGCGTCTAAGATTTCGACTTTGGCTTTTGTCTTTATAGGAAAGAATTTCGATAGTTATTAAGAGACTAAAAATTTACAATAAAACACTTCATTAACCACTGACTAGTAAAGTCTTTTATTAATTTAAATAGCTGTGGTCGACCTTTCTAATAATAAACTTCTGATTCCCCCATCAGACGTTTGTCAACACATCATTATGCCATTAGTGACATAGTGAATCCTTTAAGGACCTTTCACCCGTAATGTAATGTTTAATGTACTGGCAACTGAATTGCGAATTGCTTTACTAAAATAGAGTAATGGTAAGAGATCGAACACTCTCGGTAGAAGAGAGATGTATTTGTAATAATTGTAGCGGAATATAATTATTGCCATTAGGGTGGATAATCGATAATAGATAAATAAATAATAAATTTATAAATAATAAATACTCAATTAATACCTATACCTACTCTTTATTATAGAACGTTAATACGATATTATGATAGTTTGAGAGATTATGCTAATGCATGGGGATAGATTACTGTAGTTTTCGATCAGGGTTAAGAAACGTTATACCTACCCAAGGATTCTGTATATAACTATTATAGGATTGCTCCTGCTCCATTCCTATGCTACTCATGTTGTCGCGTCCCCACCACTCCACGAGGCTGATGTGACGTCAGAGGAGTGCTGGGCCCGCGAACCTTGTATCTAAAGCACGTGCTGACGTGCGGAAGTGTTGCTAAAGAGCTTTTTTTTGTGCAAAAACCTGTGTAAAACTATATAGTGAAAGTGTCTTTGTGTTATTTTCAACCCTATTTTAATTTAGTGTGGTAAGAATAATTATTATAAAACGTTATTATAAACAGTTACATGCACACTGTGTGTAACCGATTGATATGTTCTTTTATCACCCTGTAAATTCTTCATTAATTTATTGTGCGTTTTTACCTGATTTTTTTTATTACTGTTGCACGTGCTGGCTGGATCATTTGTATTTTAATAGCTCTAGAATCTACAGAAGAGGTAAAAATATAAAATAAAAATAATTTTGCGAATATTATAGGAGGTAAATGAACATGTGACTGTTTGAATATAAGGAACAATTATTATTATATTTTAAATTATTTATATTATAAATTGTTTAGAAAGTGTTTGTGCGCATTATGGAATTTTATTATGTATTTTTATAAATTTTGAAAACTTTGTAGGTTTTTTTAATCACCTACCTACCCACCAAACTTATAAATCACAGTAGTACCTAACTACAAATAATATAGGTAAGTAACTGATGGTTATCACCAAATTATATTTAATTAAGTATGATCTTGCAGTCAGTATTATGAGGAAGTCGGCAGGAACTTTTCAAATAACTTTCCTTAATTAAAAAACTCAAAAATAAACTAGATACAGACTTTGCAGAAGCTAAAAAAATTAAAGTCCAGACCTATAGTATAAATTCAACTATACAGGGTGCATCATATATCCTTCTTTGTATTGCTATCTCGTAAACGCTAACATACAGGATCAGTTAAATTAGAGTGGAAGATGCTAAATTTGATGATTAATAAGAATCTGAACTTTTTTTTTATTTTCCGTCGGTGCTGAAATATCCCGAAAAAACTGATAAATCGAGATTTCTTTTTTTGGAATATCTTTCTTGCTATTGGAAATTAATAAATAATTTTTTGTAGGCTTACATAAGTCGCCATCTGACGTTTAAAGCCATTTTCAAAACCGACTAATAAATAAATAAATAAACAAGGGCAGAGTTTTCAGTTAACTTTCGTTTTTCTTATGGCCGCCATATTATTTTTTTATGTCGTTCGATATAAAAACATAATAGAAACCAAATATAAATATACATTAAAAATAAATTTCAAAAATTTTATTCTTTTTTCGAAGAAAAACAAAAAAAATTCGCTGAAATAAGTCAATATGAAGTCATACTGCTTGCCTTATGGTTTTTTAATTTCTCTGTGATATTCGGTCAAAAAAGTTTTTGAAAAAAAAGAACAAAAATTTTTGAAATTTATTTTTTGAAGTTTTTGTTTTCCATTATTTTTTTCATACCGAACGACATAAAAAAACAATATGGCGGCCATAAGAAAAACAAAAGTTGACAGACAATGAAAACTCTTGGGATCTAGTCGGCTTTGAAAATTTTTGAAACGTCAGATCGGTAGCTCTTGGCGACTTATGTAAGCCTACAAAAAAACTATTTATAAATTTACAATAATAAAAAATATATGACGAAAATAAGAAATTTCGATATTTCAGTTTTTTCAGGATATTTCAGGAATGGTAACAGATATCTTGTATGACTTGACGGATTAGAGAGATGACCATAAAATTGCGCATCTTTTCTCTATAATTTAACCGACCCTGCATCTCTTATATCAGTGTTCAGGAGATAGAAATATAGAGGATATATGGTGCACCCTGTATACATACTTTGCCAAACTGATTTTGGTAAACAATAAAAAAATCGAATACCTACCTAAAATCGGTTACCTAGGAAACAAAATCAAAATAACACATAATATTTTAAGTGGAAAGTTTTTAGAAATAAATTTCAATTAAGTATTAATATCGCTAGCTTTGAATTGTTATTACAGACTTTTACTGGCCTAGAAAGACTTCCCAAAGAATTTCCCAAAAATATGCAACAATTAGGTAGGTACTCTAAACATACCTACATCTCTCGGGAAATAAATAAACTGTTGACTTCAGTTGCCTATAAAATTAAATTTCAGATAAAATGTAACGTGTTACCGTCTGCGATGCAAACAATAATAATCGAGGAATTAGTCTCAGACCTTAGCCTTTATTTATATTGACTAAAAAGTAAAAAAAAGTCCAACAGATTCACAAAATGACTAATAAAATACACCGCAGCAATGCTTGAAATATGTAACCAGCACGTCCGTGACGTCACTCACCCCCGCTCCGTTGGAGAAACTTTCATCGGATCGAGCTATCCTACACTATACAGAATCCTTGATACCTACCTACTTCATTTACATATAGGTATCTGAATTTTGATTGATCTTTATCATTTAACCCACATGCTAATTATTTAGTCAAAGAGAAACTTTGGATTTCATTTTAAGAATGTAGTGGTTTCGGAAAATAAACGAGGTATTATTACTTGGTCTTTCTAGATAATGTTGTTAATTAACACTTCTCTTTACTAGCTCTAATTATTTGGCAAAATAAAGATATAACGGTAGCGAAAGACTTAACGTTTAGATTCTCGAGACTGTAAGTAGAGAAGTCCAAAAGTTAACTCAGATTTATTATTAAATTGTAGAGTTTCTCAACTACTTTAGAGGAAAGATAAAGTTATGGGGATGTCAGGAGTTTGAATTTCTTAAAAATGTTTAAAAAGTCCTCTTAAAAACTTCAAGGAAGGGAATAAATTAACTAGCGTTTTAATGAAAGGGGGTAATAATTTGGGAGAAGTAATAATATTACAATATTACAACGAAATATTTACATGTTTATCACTGATTACTAGTATAAAAAATTAAGATGACACTTTATTTGATTCGAGAAACTGATCACCTGTTTTTTTGAGCTAAAAATGTAAACTTAGATAAACACAGATAAAATCGACAACGTTGTGTATTCCAGAAAATCGACAGTCTTCTATTCTGTTGGGAAACTTACTCGACAGATTTTGGCTGTGTTGAACGGAGGTAACGGAAGGTAAGAAGGTAAGAAAATAGGTCCTTCCCCTTATAGGGTTGCAATGCAATGTATTTAATACTCATGCACACCTCCGGCCACTTACCTGCTTCCTAAAGATGACAATATTACAGGTGCGAAGGTATCTATCTTTTCCCTCTACCCACAGTGAATTATACAGTGCATTTATTTTAAGTGTTGCCATAGGGATGAGCATGTAAAAAAATACACCCTATGTTAACTTATGTTGTCTTGTACTTTGGAAGTCGTTTTTAATTTTCAATAATAGTACACGTCATCTACTTTACAATACGGCCTTTCAGAAAAGCCGGTCATTGTTCAATTTTATGATACGGGCTGTCCCATTGAGTTGAAAAAACTGCAAGAAACGGTAAGAGATACGAAGTCGGTTAAATTACAAAAAAGTTGCGCTGTTTTGAGACGAGTATTTGGCAATTTTTTTTTCTCAATATTCCCAGAATTTCCTGAAATATCCTGAAAAAACTTGAAACATGCAGATTTATTGTTTTAGCCATATCTTCTTTATTATTAAAAAAAAATTATTATTTTTTTGTAGGTTTACATAAGCCGTAATGAGCTACTTATTTGACGTTTCAAAAATTTCCAAAGCCGACTAGATCTTGGGATTTCCAAAGTCAACTTTGGTTTTTCTTATTACCGCCATATTGTTTTTCATGCCATTCGCTATGGAAAAAAATCAAAGAAACAAAAAATCCATTACATTGCAAATAAATTTGAAAAAAAATTTTCTTTTTTTTTCAAAAATATCGAAAAAAAATTTTTTACCGAATGTCAAAAAGTGCATGTACTATTGTTGAAAATTTAAAACGACTTTTAAAGTACAATGGGTACAACATAAGTTAATATAGGGTGTAATTTTTTACATATTATTACCTATGGCAACACTTAAAAAATGCACTTTTTGAGATTCGGTAAAAATTTTTTTTTCGATATTTTTGAAAAAGAAGAAATTTTTTTTTTCAAATTTATTTGCAATGTAATGGATTTTTTGTTTCCTTGATTTTTTCTATAGCGAATGGCATGAAAAACAATATGGCGGTAATAAGAAAAACCAAAGTTGACTTTGGAAATCCCAAGATCTAGTCGGCTTTGGAAATTTTTGAAACGTCAAATAAGTAGCTCATTACGGCTTATGTAAACCTACAAAAAAATAATAATTTTTTTTTAATAATAAAGAAGATATGGCTAAAATAATAAATCTGCATATTTCAAGTTTTTTCAGGATATTTCAGGAAATTCTGGGAATATTGAGAAAAAAAAAACTGCCAAATACTCGCCTCAAAACAGCGCAACTTTTTTGTAATTTAACCGACTTCGTATCTCTTACCGTTTCTTGCAGTTTTTTCACCTCAATGGGACAGCCTGTATCATAAAATTGAACAATGACCGGCTTTTCTGAAAGGCCGTATTGTAAAGTAGATGACGTGTACTATTATTGAAAATTAAAAACGACTTCCAAAGTACAAGACAACATAAGTTAACATAGGGTGTATTTTTTTACATGCTATTCCCTATGGCAACACTTAAAATAAATGCACTGTAGATAGATCTATTCAATGAGGGGCGTTGCCAGTAGTATTTTTTTCATTTCAAAAGACCCTTTAAGTGTGTATGTAATATTTAATTTGTATTATACTCTCATGAGATCACACCTAGAGTATGCTATCGTTGTAATAGTACGGTCCCTGAAGACTTTCCCCTCAGAAAAGTTTAAACCTTCATAAATTTGCGTGAAAATTAGTGAGTAACATAGTTAGAGGGTGCCTCAAGTAACAAAAGTGACATAAAGCCGACCTGCGCTTTTACCCCTTCCCGGGGACTGAGATTATTTTATCAAAAATAACCCCAGGAATCGATCTTATGTACCCACAATTGGGTGTAGGCTACCTCTCCCATATGTCTGTGGTGCGCGAGATTATATAGAGGAATAATCGATAAAGGGGCTAATTCTAAGCAAAATATACCGTGTGTCCCCGGATAGGTGAAACGACTCTTATAAAAGACAAAAATTTTTTGATTTCAATTTTAATTTTTTGGGGTTCAGCCCTGCTTGGCTAAAGAGTAATTTCTAACAAAATTTTAGTTTTGAAAAGTCAAGCATGCCTTGGAAATTTCCAAGAAACCGGCTTTTCTGTTGAGTAAAGTACCTTTTATGTGGCAAATACAAAAAAATGTTATTTGAAAAAGCTGTTCCGAATCAACATTTAGGTCCCTATACCAAATTTCAAAATCATAGGTCAACTTCTATTTTTTTCATTTATTTTTATGTTAATTTCACAAATCAAAGAATTTCATAATTTGTAACAATGACTGCCATGGAAAAACCAAATTGTACCCATAGCAATAGCAATTTGTCAATATCAGTCTTTGTTACAAATGAAATTCTTTGATTTGTGAAATAAACATAAAAGTAAATGTAAAAGATCAAAGTTGACCTATGATTTTGAAATTTGGTATACGGACCTAAATGTTGATTCTGAACAGCTTTTTCAAATAACATTTTTTTGTATTTGCCACATAAAAGGCACTTTACTCAACAGAAAAACTGGTTTCTTGGAAATTTCCAAGGCATGCTTGATTTTTCAAAACTAAAATTTTGTTAGAAATTACTCTTTAGCCAAGCAGGGCTGAACCCCAAAAAATTAAAATTGAAATCAAAAAATTTTTGTCTTTTATAAGAGTCGTTTCACCTATCCGGGGACACACGGTATATTCTATAGTGTTTTTTTGATAAGTCAATATTTTTTGAGTCGTTACATAATGTAGAAAATGTTGATTTTGTACAAAATGAAACCTAATAAAAAAACGAGTTGTTTTTTACGAACATTTTAAGTTAAATCCAAATCGACTTATAGCTAGCTAAAAATATATTTTTTAAGTACTAGAAAGTAAATATTTGAGGTTAAATAACGAAAAGCAGATACTTTTTTTTTGAAAAATACCCATGGAGCACTTTTTCAAGTACCTACTTGGAAAGCCCTTTCAAATAAGGTTTAATTGGTGTGAATTGCATTAAAACTAAGCGAGTTAATGATGAAAATAAGACGGGACTCTCGAAAGAAAAAGTTAGAAATAAAACCTACGCCATTTCCATCAAAATTGAATTGAACAATTGAATTTTTTTAAAGAAATTTAGGAACATACATTTTCAAGATAAGGGATTAATTTTAAGGGTTGAAAATTCACAGACAATCAAAAAATTATATCATAAGCAGTTAACAAATTTTTGGTGGCAAATGGTGACATTCGATGCCCTTCCCCCCAAATTGTGTATGGTTACTGCGCGATTTAATGTTTCAGGGAGACAAAAAACATTTTTTTTATGACTGTCGACTTAAGGGATCGTCTCTAAGGGTTGAAAAATTTATGGAAATTCTAAATCATGCTTCAAAATGTTACAGAATTTTTATTATACTTAACTAAGTAAGATTTCCACCGATTGAATTGCTTTAATTTGCATTTTTTTCAACTTATAGCAAAAGGGATGGGTTTAACCACTTGAATGCAAAATGCGCAAGTCGAGCACATGTCACTTTTGAAGTTTAGGGTAAAATAAGGTTATCAGGTTCACATCCACAGTCCTTGGAGTATTCAGAGAACATTATTGAAGCACCTGTGTTCTATAGACGGGATTCTGTTTATGCACCCCCAAAATTTCTGGACATCCAAATTTACTTTAGATAATTAGATCTGAATCACCCAGCCTAAACAAACGCAGATTTACATTTTTTGTTATTTATCCGTTCAAAGTTTGAACAACTGAATAACTGTTAGCCGCCATTAACTTTTGGAGTTCCCAGACTCGCAGCTCGCCGTCAGATAGCTTTTTTTTATTTACCTACCCCTCGTACACGGGCACTTCAGATAGTCACCACTTCACAGAATGTGTTATAATCCCTTGTTACGTCAGAGCGGATTATCGATAGTCTCTCGGTCAGAGCCATCTTGGTATTTTTTTGCAGCACACTTTCGCAAATAAAGGCTGTAAATGTGAATATTATTTAAGTTTTGTAATCTTGTTATATTTTTGAATTTGTATTATTTTGTTGTTTTCTATTATTATCGTGTGAAATTTGCCCATTCTCGATTGACGTTAGCTATCACATGACAGTAGAATTAAATGAATAAATAAATAAATAAGTAAGTTAATAAATATCATTGCTATTACTAAGCAATTATTTTTCTAAAGTGTCTAGGTACAAGAAATTAATGATAATTTCCTCGACATGTAGGTTCCTATTTAACTATTCTATCCTTGAGCAAGACTTCAACCAAACTTACACATAAAACCAAATGAATCTGAAGTTCTCTAATGATGGTATAGACAAGGAACACCGATAAACAGCTAAACTTTTCATTAATTCATAAAATAATATAATGTGATTACAATTGCCAAGTAGCTAATGATTACGCTTAAGTACCAACTTGAAAATTGAAATAAATACAATAATCTTATTACAGAATGCTGTGAAATTTCAACTAATGCTATTAAGTACTTTGTAAAGTGAAACCGATTAGATAGGAGACCTTTAAGAAGGACACGAAGGAAAGAGAGAACCAGGCAGCAAAATAATACCTACTTTATTAGCTTTTGTAGCCCTGATTTCAAATTATCATGATCAAAGTGTATAGAATATTACTCGAAATTTGAGTGCGGCAAAATGAAGGTAAAATAACGGAGAAGAACCATTAAAAAGATACTGAGGTCTTTAATCTGTACAGAATACTTCATCAAATAAATGTTTATCGCAAAAGACTGTAACAAGCTGACATGCTATGCCCCGTATTCACAAACGATAATTCCCTAAATAACTACGTAATCATATATCTCCATCTCATTCTAATGCATATAAACTATACAGTCTCCATTTCATTTATTTAATTATTTTCGAGATATTAGAGAGCAGATATTATGCTTTGTGAATACGAGCATATGGTTCTAATTGGTCTTGCTATACAGAGGGAGCCGTAACGGGTGGATATTCTACCAGCAGCCGTTAGAAAGGATTATTTCAAGCCGAAAAGTACCTATGAAGTTCACCAATGTTTTGTTTCTGAATTTAAATTATAGGCATTTAATGACGTTTGTCACTTGGATAGTTTTTAATTAACAACTGGCGATTTAAATTAACAGATAATTTGAAATTTTCTTATAAAAACGGGATTTACAAAATTGGCTCAGTTCATACCACACTAGAATATGGCCAAATAGTATTTGTTTATCGACTTTGTGATGGCAATGGTAAAGAGGGAGCTCGCGAATATCATCGAAGATTGTCGAAAATTCGTCAACCTTCTGTGATAAGTTTGTTAGACCGGCAGTGGTATACTCCTAAGAATAATGGTGGTCTTCAACCTACTGTAGGAAATGCTGCAAATGAGATCACCGTAATTGATGCTGTTGAAGATTAGTACTGGAAATTAGAGCCGATCAGCTTTATCTATCGCAAAGCTTTGTAAGCGAAGTTTGAAACGGAATCATCTTCCTCCAAGTCAATTCCGACGCGTAGGTACTAAGCTCACTCTCCGTGACTTTCTTCCGAGGCAGGCGATGGAAGAGTTACTTCAGGAGAAGATGAACCAAAAGTTAATTGTTTGGGAAGGCCTATTCTGAAGTAGGCTATTAGATTTCGATTTTTTGCCAATACTCTGTTACCTACTCCAAGTTATTGAAATTTTTTTGAACCGGGAATTAATGAATTTCTGGATAAGGTTCCACTAAATAAGCGGATGGATATTATTGGTATCAACAAGACGATGCACTATCATACCATAGCTTGATTGTCAGCGCGTGTCTGAATGAATATTTTTCGAAGCGCTGAACTAAATGTGCTGGTCCCGTATCTTGATGGCCTCTGAGGAGTCTAGATTTAACTTCTTTGGATTTTTTACGGCGACAAATGAAACAATTACTTTATCGTGTCAGAACAAATAAACGTCCCCAACTCCCCTAAAGAATCCAAAATTAACCTGAGGAAATCAGAAATAAAATGAATATTGGTCGTGTATCGCCAGGGGGCGAGAGGAGGAGGGGGGTCACATTTTGATAATGATATGAATTTCAGGTTCTCGACAGTAGGAGGTTTCTCGATGAAACACCAATTATCATGTTGCTAAGTGCCAATAATGGAAAACTCAACAGAAAGTGCAAATGAATCCGATTTTTTGTCGTGTAAAAGCTCACGTCTAAATTAAATTTAATAGTAATTATTTGGGGCTAAGGGGTTACCTATAGGGAAAAAAGGAGTATTATGCAATCAAATTGTCGGAAAAAGGGGGTAGATCGAAATAATGAGGTGGTACCTTGTCTAAATTTTCGATATGTTGTTCCTGGGGGTCCAAAAGGTAAAACCTCAAATCAAAACCTCCATTGGAAAGCTCGAAATTTAAAAACAATGGCGGAATTTATGTATCTCGATTCCTTTCACCTCTTAGTCGTTTGAAAAAAGCGTGAGACAAAATGTGGGTATTCTAATTAACTTAACTACATTACTAATTTTTATGCATGTTGACATTACATGAAAAAGTGAAAAAGTGACCTATTTTTACATTGCACAAGGGATAGTTTTGGGGATTTTCATTTACTACATAATTTAAAGGTGTCAAGATATTTTTCAAAGTAGTGTATTTTTTAATAGAGTCTATTGATGAAAAACGAATTAAGCGCTATTCTTCATTAGCATAGGGGTAGATTTATTAGTTTTAGGTAAATTCGGGGTAGGTAAGTAAAGAGAGGGGAAATATTGCAGGGTAAATATCTATTTTTGAATCTGTTGTTTTACCATCTAATTTATGCAATAATTTGAAAAAATATATAGAGAAAAGAAAGTAGTGTGCTGCAATATGACAATAACTGTAGTAAAGCATCAATGAATAATGAAAAAATCATGTTTTAATACCTATCTCATCTGGATGATCAATGTTCTAGACTCTAGACTTCTAGAGTATAACAGAATAGACAGTCCGTGGGAGTACAAATTTAATTTTTGTCAACAAGTAGCTGACTCATGAAATAGTCTTCTATAATTGGTTTGCCGTTCCTTCTGCTTCCAATTGCAATAAGGATTAAGTCATCTTGATAAAATCAAGAAACTGCAAGTTAACTTTTTCATTAGATTATACCGCCTACAATGTAATGCTCCTGATTACATCGCACGCTAGGAAATCGGTGTAATTACGTTTTACGTCAAAGGATTTAAATCACTGCTTTCGTGGTTCAAACGTTCGTTATTTCAGGTAGTTTATTGAACTGCTTTTTTTATCTTGGAAGTAATAATATTAAAGGTACTAGTGAGTTGAAGAAAATATTAAAGAAAATTGACAATATTTTCAGTATTTAAAAAATTCTTATCTATACAAACGATGTTTTTAAAAATAGGTTACGTTATATAATTACGTTAGAACTTGGATTTTCTATTTTTTTTTTTTGCAGAAGTGCCTCGTGATCCCAAAACTTCATGCACTACCTGAGGTCTCGCTCTGAGAATAAGTGGAGCGTATGTTTATAGTCTTTGTTAATGGAATTCCAGCATCTTTTCAAATTATTTTATTACCCCTTTTGTCGCATCCTTACCACAGATGCTGATTAAAATAATCTTCGGAATATCAGAGTTAATGTACTTAATAGTTTGCAGTTACTTAATAGTTACACAATCCAAAAATACTGTTTGTATTGTCTAACACGTCAAACTTTAATAATTACTATATCATGGCAAATGCTATCTTGACTAATAATAATTAAGTATTGTTCTTGTCTAATTTGTCAGTACTTTTTTCGACAAAAAATAAATAATAAACAAAGTAGTATACATACCTCACAGGCACACTGTGTCCGGCAGTCGAGAGTAAAAGTCTCACCATGTTGAAAAGTCTTGTTGTACACAACGCAAGGAATTCCTGTGGATTCTGAAACATCAATCACTAACAGTCAAGTAACAGTTAAAGAAGCTTGAATTGTAATATATAACGATTCCTACTTTCCCCCATCAATATCTATTAAAGAAAATTGGCTTATTTTAATGGTTAGCTACATTCGATTTTTCAGAACACAGGAGATATCGGAAATGTCCAATATTAAGTTTATAATTTGGAGTTGAACTAAAATTTCTATTCACTTAATATTGGAAATGAACTTAGTTCAAATTGAATTCCCTAAATTAATTTCCATTTAGATATCGCCTCACCTTGCGCAAAGTCGGAACATTGTGAGAAAATTTGACTTCACTTTATGAAAGTAAATGCAGGAGTAAGGCAGAAATTCGATCGCAAATGGAATAATTAAATTGGGCTGTAAGATTTACGACAAAACTATCCCCGGAATCGGATTGATTTGCGATTACTTTATGATAATTGCCAAGACAAGCAACGAATTCATTAGCATTAATTAAGACAGAGAACGCAATATTTTGTAGGGATTTGTAGGTACAAAGGTTCAATTCTGTTGTTTTCCACTTCGACGTAATTAGCTCTTAAGATAAGCCGACTTAAGACCTTTTCCTTTCAATAATATTAACTTCTTGTTCTAGTTGGCAATTATCTAACTCACAATTATTGAATGTTTTCCATAATAAATAACTCTACGTGACTTTGAGGATTCGTTAAACTTAATAGCTGATTTACTGATTAAAAAGCTTGTTACGGGGATTGTTTTAAGTATATTTTGTTTCTTACTGATTTTTGAAAAGTCACTTTGTTGTTAAAGTTTTCCATATAACTAATTGTAAATTTTGATACTTTTTAAAAAGATGTAACTGCAATAGAAGTATTGGCGCACTATAATACTGGATTCACAATTACATTCTCGTTTTTGATATTTTACGAGACGTATGCATCTAACAGGGATGTTTGGAAACTGGGCAGCCAAAATCGAACGTCATGTATAAATCCGTATTTTAAGCATAAAAGAAAGATTGACCCTTTTCAAGATGAGGCCTCGCTTAGGAAATATTTCCAAAAATGTAATAGGTACCAAGACCGCAATAAAAATATGTTTTATTCAGTAACTGAACAATAATTCCACTAAGCGAGGCCTGACATTGAAAAAAGTTATTTTTCTTTTATGCTTAAAATACGATTTTATACGTGACGTTTCATTTTGGCTGTCCAGTTACCAAACACCCTGGTCATCATGAATTCCCTACTTTTGTAAATTTTTAAAGCAACTTCGCTTCTCCCGTACCCGTAGGTGCTGAAATTCCAATGGTGCCCTGAGTTAAAGTTACCATCCTTTATATTACTTATCTTCACGTTCACTACCTGAAAATATGTGAAAATATAATAATTATTATAATGTAGATAAACACCAACACCGGCTTAGTTTTAAACTCTGAAAGCTAAGCTTAAAGACTATAGAGACTCCAGGTATTTGTATGAGGGATATTTTCACATATTTGAGGGTGATTCTATCGTACGGGTATATTATCAAAAGAGGCTAAATATTTTCATAAAGTTAACCGTATCCAGGTATCCTGAGGAACAAAATCCGCTGGCTTTGTAAGGAAAACATTAAATTTAATGTCGAACGTGACTGTTTCATGGATCAACTAATCAGAATAAGGACTTCAAACAAAAGACAAATAAATAACATTATCCATTTTGTTATTTCTGTTGATGTTAACAATAAAAATAAATATCTCTGTAGATTATAAATAATTTTTTTTTTCAAATAAGTACACTATGAACAAATGAAAGTGTTTCACCGCAAAATTAGTCTGAATTCAATTGGGAATAATAACTGTCGAAATTCCCAAGGGATTTCGATATTTTTTTTTCTTTATTTGCTTTTCGTACCCCCGTTTTCAAAATGAATTTTTTCTCGTAAATTTTGATGAGCAAATTTCGATATGTCTTACCTCAGAACGGTTTACAAATTTTCGATTTAACACCTGTATTTACAGGTTGACCTTAAAAAATCAACTGTTTGCTCTTGCAGTGCATAACTTTTTTCCTCACCAACCGGTTTTGGAAATTGGAGCCTCATATTGAAGCTATAACTTCAGGTAAGAAAATATAGGGACAAAAATTGACGCGGGACAAACAATAACAACAAAACATTGCAAAAAAATACTCAAATTTACATTTCTTCAGGTTTTTGGAGGAAAACTGAATTAAAATCAACCTACCTCGAATCCAGCCTGCATTTCTGAAAAAAATTAAAATTTTCTTGACGACACGAAATTAAAAAATTGAAATCACAGCCAAATTACATTTGCATGTTTTCGGAGGGAATCAGCTCTTTCCAACCTGACAATGATTCGTAACCATCGTTACGAAAATTCTAATAATCGCGCAGCTCGTTTCTGTTAGTGGTTGTTAGAATTTTCCTAACTATGGTTATAAGAACCATTTTCAGGTAAGAAATTGCGCTGACTCCACCTGAAAACGTGAAGATGTAATTTGGCTGTTGTTTCAACATTTTTCATCTCGTGTCAGCAAGAAAATTTTTAATATCTTCAGAAATGAAGGCTGGTTCTTAGAGATGATTTTCATTCAGTTTTTCTCTCAAAACTTGTTTCCAGAAAAAAAAAATTGAGTGTTATGCAATCTTTTGTTTTTGATGTTTGTCCTGAGCTATATTTCATCCCTGGATTCACTTCAAGAGCAAACATTTCATTTTTGGAGGTCACTCTGTAAAAACCTATGTTAAATCGAAACTTTTAAAACCGTTTCGAGGTGAGACATTAAGCTTCAAGATTTGCTCATCAAAACTTACATGAAAAATTTATTTTGAATTTGGTGGCACGAAAATCGCGAAGTGATTCTGCACTACTCCACATATCCCCCTGTAAAAAAATTGACATCAGTTTTTTTGAGTTTAGATCCAATATCCAATAAAGCAGAATAATACAGGATAGAGCTGCTGATATGCGAAACCAAAATTGGAATCCCTTGGGAATTCCGACCCAATCAAATTGAGGCATAATTTTGGGGTGCGACACTTTCATTTGTGCGTACAATCCTATATTACTATAGATTATAGGATTGTCACATGTTCTTCAATTTGATAATTTTTTTGAGAAATACCAAAAAATAGAATATCTAAATCATTTTTACCGAATGTAGAAAACCTTATCAAAAGCGATTGTAATAGGCGTGGATGGAATAAATGAAAATTACCTAAATCAAAGAGTTAATGGAAATTCAAGATTCTTGAACGAAATGAAATATGATATCAACAATTTTGAGGTCGTTGAATCAAATTCTACTACCGCTCGTGGAAGACCTAAAAAAAAGCGAAGCTTGTTATGAAAAAATCTACATAATGTTATAATCTCCAGGAATTGCATGCGAGCTTGTTGGATTTGCTATCAATAGTTCAGGGTTACTAAATAAAGTTCGGATTCGCCTTTCTTAAGAATTGAAAGTTTAATCATCGGCAAAGGAGCGAGGAAGTCATTAAAAGTTTCAACAACATAAATTGTTTATTACTTTCTTGGTATAAAAGGTGTTTAAGGCTGATGTCTGTGCATGTTAACGCGTACAATGAAGCAATTTTTTGCGGGTCATTTTAGAGATAGCGCACGCTTTTATCAGACTCTAATAATAAGAGTTTGTCCCTTTTTATTTTTTGTACATTAATAAAGATTGTTTGAGCGAATTGAAGAAAAATCTTGGCGCGTCATTGCTAATGGAATTTTGTTGTCGCATTTATTTCGCTGCTGCGACAGACACGTTGATATAATTCATTGGTATATTTTTTTTCTAGCGACTCCCTCGCTCATAATAAAATTTACTATAATAAATGAAAAATGAATGAGACAAATAATAGCGGGACTTTGTGATTATACGTTCATCCAACGCTCTGGAAATTTACCAATCAGAAATTCATATTATTTATTTGGCATAGTTGTGAAAGAGGTTGCATAATGCATAATACACGCTTTGAACGCCTCTTTTAATTTTCCACATGTTGAATACATATACAGGGTTACTGGTAACTGGATACATTCCTTTGGTGATCTGATAAAACAAGAGGTAAGGAGTAAATTAACCCCAACATGCACTATACAAAACTCAATAGATTTTGAGATATTTCGATTTTCAACTTTTCTTAAAAAAATGGGTTCAAATGTCTTGAAATGTAATTTTCAAAAAATCTACTTTAACTTTTTGATTTTTTTTTTTGCTGGAATACTTGTCCAATACTATGCTTCCTTCTGGAATAAAAAATATCCTGAGGTATTTCGATCGTGTGAAAATTTCAAAGAAAAACTTTCACAAACTATTTTTTTTAAATAAGATTTGAAAGTTTTTACAAGTTATTTTCGCAAAATTGTCAAGGCAACTTGCGTACAAATTGTTTTACAAACTTTCCTAGTGTAGTAGCTATCTAACAAGGTACGAATCTTGTACAAGAATAACAGAATCTCCCCGCTATGTACCGTTACCGAGGAACAAATTCTTAAGTCGGGACGTTTTAAAAAAAATACGGCCCTGAACGGGGGTCTTAAAATTCTCTGATCCGGCCCATTTTCAACAGGTCGTATTTGGGGGTGACGAGCTTCGTCCCTACCAAGTTTCGTCCCGATCGGTAAAACTTTCAGACACTTTAGTGGCTATTACTAGGCTATTCCCGAAAAATCAGACAGACAGACAGACATTTTTCGGGCACAAGAATACGTATACTTACGAAACTTCTGTGACTTTGCTAGGAAACACTCTAGAGCCGCCAGTTTTCATGTGGGAAAGTTGAAATTTGGCTCGATTGAAGAGGCGCACCGTGGCACGATGCCTATTGAAAATGAGCGGGATCCGTTCCCGGGAAGTGTCATTTTTTCGGGAATTTCGGGATTTTTCGGGAATAGCCTAGTAATAGCCACTCTAAGTGTCTGAAAGTTTTACCGATCGGGACGAAACTTGGTAGGGACGAAGCTCGTCACCCCCAAATACGACCTATTGAAAATGGGCCGGATCAGAGGATTTTAAGACCCCCGTTCAGGGCCGTACTTTTTTTAAAACGTCCCGACTTAAGGATTTGTTCCTCGGTAACGGTACATAGCGGGGAGATTCTGTTATTCTTGTACAAGATTCGTACCTTGTTAGATAGGTACTACACTAAGAAAGTTTTTAAAACAATTTGTACGCAAGTTGCCTTGACAATTTTGCGAAAATAACTTGTAAAAACTTTTAAATCTTATTTAAAAAAAATAGTTTGTGAAAGTTTTTCTTTGAAATTTTCACACGATCGAAATACCTCAGGATATTTTTTATTCCAGAAGGAAGCATAGTATTGGACAAGTATTCCAGCAAAAAAAAATCAAAAAGTTAAAGTAGATTTTTTGAAAATTACATTTCAAGACATCTGAAACCATTTTTTTAAGAAAAGTTGAAAATCGAAATATCTCAAAATCTATTGAGTTTTGTATAGTTCATGTTGGGGTTAATTTACTCCTTACCTCTTGTTTTATCAGATCACCAAAGGAATGTATCCAGTTACCAGTAACCCTGTATAACTTTTAGAAGTTGGATCACTATTGACTGTTTGGTTGATCACTATGCCGACTAGCAATACAGCATGAGTCCCGGGGCTGAAAAATGGGGAGCTTATAAGAAAAAACCCAAGAAATATCAAAGCCGCGCAGGCCACAGACTTTGAATACTCACAGCGATGAAGTAAAAAAACCAGACGAGAGAGTATTTTAAATAAAGAAATCAGAATGAGCAGCACGTTAGTAAAACGATACACTTACCTACATCTATATGAAAAACGATAAGTATATTGAGTAGGTATATGATCAATATTCGGAGACAAGATCTGAAAGCGGGATACTTATCCCGAATTCGAAAAAAAACGACAACATTTTGAAGATCCTAGTGTATATCAGAGTTTCGGCAATATAATTCAATTTGTTCTCTGTCATATTGCGTAGCGGTGACATTTTATTCCTTCGTGTTCCCTTTCAATCCTGAACCTTTGAGTCAAAGACCAGAATCAGCTCTAATAGTTGATAATTCGTGCCGAGTCTTTCATATACAGTTGAAAGTCAGGCCTTTTCAGCATCGCGAACCCAGTTTGTGATGTTGTCTTTGGCCGCTATAACACATCCCGGTCATTTTAGACTCAAAGACTTCCTTGTATCCTGAAAATATCTTTTTGTTTACGACTCACAAGTTTCAAGCCAGGCTGTGCCTTCGAGCCGCTGCTTGCATGATTATTTATGAATTGGCTTGGATATTTCACTAGCGTGTGTATACAGTGTGTATATAGTATTTCAGCAATTTTTTTTTCTTTTCCAGGGAAAATATAGGATTAACCGGTGAAATACGTCCCATTAAAAAAAAATTGAAATGAAAACCCTATCGTATATTTTTGAAATTCTAGGTATGTACAATTATTATTGAAAAAAAAATCGACTTACATTCTAATAATACAAAAATACTCCCAAAAAAGTTACCTTTCTAAAAGCTTACACTTATTTCACATCTACTTGGTGAAATACGCCCCAGTATTCACTTGGCGCTTTTTAATTTATTTTACTAGAACATTTGCTGCATAAGTCTACATATTTCGCACATGTCTCATGAAGCCATCGCGCACAGCCAACACATTGTACCCAGTCAGATTTGGACTTGGTGGTGTAATAATAGTCCCCACATTCAACACATATTTCCTCAGTGTTCATATGATCTCTTCTGAGGAACTGGAAGATCGCGAAGAAACTTTTTTGGATTTATTTGATGTCTTGTATTTTTTTTTTGTTTTTTTTTTTGTTTTTGTTTGCGGTTCTCTGTATGCTTAAACTCTTTAGTTTTTTGGTTTCAATCGCTTTCTTTTTCTCTGAAAACAATCTTTTTTTGACTCTTATTTCTGGAGAAGTTAACTCGAGCGCTGATTGTTTCCTGTTGGAAACTTCATTAGAAATTATCGGTATCGGTTGTATCCCTTTAGATATTTAGAAGGTGTTTCCTTTTTCTTCTACCATTTCAGCAGAAGTTGATGGGATGGGTTCATTTTGATGTTGTCGATGACTTAGAAGCAACTGCAGCATGCGTTTGGTTTCACAGTTTTTGTTGTATTTGTAGAATTTGACAAACAGGCTGCAGAAATTCAGATATAGAAAAAAAAAAGATCGGGAATAGCTTGAGGATTATATGGATGAATTCCACAAACTCTGAATCCTGATACACCATTTGAAACAGTTGCAGCTTTGCCTATCAGTTATTGAGAGATGAAAATTCTAGACGATTTCCTGTTCTTATGTTGTAACATCCAGTTATTTGCTTCTTGACGAAAGTATGTCTTCGGGGACTTAAAAAAGGCTCTATCTGACGGTTGTAGTGCTTGAGTTGTGTGACTGGTGGCACAGCAGCACAAAGTCGTTCTGGGAGGCTATATCTAATAGATCGATGGCATACCGCATACCTAGCGGAATAATTCTGATTCTTCCTACTTCTTAATTTTAAATCTTCATAAAGCGATATTGAATCTATTCATGATTCAAATTAATTCTTCATTTTATTAAAAATAATTTCAGACATAAAAAAAGAAACATGTAACAACAGCATGTTACACTATTAAGGTTATGAGATTCCATCCCTCTAAGGTCGAAGAGGATCGTGTATAGAAAGTAATCTCAGCCATGAATCATATATCTCTTTCGCCTTCAATCTTGAAAAAAACCAATAATCCAATAATCAACAATAATGGAACGGTTCTCCCCATACTATACTAAGCGTCGAATATACTTTTCTTATTGTGCCGTATTGCCATACTTTCTAACTCCAGAAAGTTCACAAACCTTCAATCACTTCTTCTCAATTCGCCCTCTTAAAATACACAAAAATTGTGACGTACCTCACTGAATAGATACGACATGACCGAAGGGATGTTTTACCCTCGCTCTCGATTAACCAACTGCTGCGTGTTTAAAAGAAAACTATTTTTTTAATCAACCACTATAAGCGAAATTATAATAATTGTTACTAAAAATAGCCGAAGTATCAAGTCCTAAAGCTTCCCATATTATATCTACATAGAATCTGCATTATTGATGTTGATTCCCAATCAGCCTGAGTGATTGGGGATGATAAAAGCATCCTCCATAATTACTTTTGGCTTTATAATACTGTAATTAACGACAGAAACTCTAAAGTTCTATACATCGATATGATCGATGTAGTTCTGCTTTGTAGAGATTTGCTATCAAGTTAAATTCTGGACCGATCCTACGTTTCCCAATTAGCTATGAATGGAATCAGTATTATTGATAGATCCCTGCGATATTATAATTATTATTCTCTAATTGATTTCAGAATTAAATTTTCCCGAAAGTCACATCTTCTGCCAATATCAAAATCAATTGTACCTTTAATGTGGATAACTAGAGGAATAAGAAATATATGTTCGTGTGACCTATGATTAAAAACTTTTTTTGTGAATTTAGTTTTGGTCCAATTAAATAGGTACCTACCTATTAAAATAATTGTAGAATCAGTCAGTATTTTGATTTGTCACGCGATTAAGGATATAACACGAAAGAGAACCCAAAATATAACGTTACATAACAATAATTGTAATTGACGAAAAAATTATGTGTTCAACTCAGCAGCAATACCGATTTAATGTCTTAGCTGGCTTTTCATAGCCTTGAATGCGTCTCTGCTAAGCAAATCAGCTGCGGTATTTAATTTACAACTTTTTTTATAAGTTAAACAAATAAGGTACCATATTTTCCTTACATATTTATGTTGTTATTTTGCAAAATTCTCACACCAAAAATTTCGTTAATTATCTGCTGACTGATTTATGCTGAAATTTCTTTAGTATAGTAAGTTAAGATCAGAGATGTTTTCAGAAGATGCTGGTAAGCAGTCTTGCCGGAGTCTATCCACCAGCATAAGATTCGCTGAATCGCTTTAAATTTTAAGTCTCCTGATATGGCGTCGTTTGTATTCTCATCAACTCCATAAACTGTATGTCATTATGTTCGCTATTAATTAGCAAATCAGTTCTTACTCGTTGCAGATGCCAAGATTCTGTCAAACTCACGAATTCAGGTCTTAAAATGCCACCGTATTCTGGATTAAATTTATATTCTCAAAGTAACTCGTTATAGGTTACATTGTTATGTTAAGCAAATTAAACAAAATTGAGGCAGACTTCGGAATTCACGGCATACGGGACGGACGATTATGGCAAAATCCTTGATTTTAGGAAGATTTTGTTTCTGAAAAGGAAACAGACCACTCTCAGATATGAATTTTTTTCAAAGACTGCCTAAATTATGCTTTGATTTGCATATACAGTGTGTCCCAGGATAAGCGAATTTATAGGTATAAATGAGAAAAAAATTCAAATTGAATTTTGAACTTTTGTGGTCTAGGCCTCCTTGATTAGATACCTAATAAATTTTACCATAGTTTAATAAGTCAAGCATTCCTTGAAAGGAGCATTCTGTTGTTTTTCTGTATAGGCAAAGTATACCTCTCCTGTACAACAGTACTAGTTGTATTGGAAACGCAGTCATTAGGTTGCAAAAATAATCAAATAACGGTTTCTATTTGCGAGCTTTTCAATTGCGAGCGTTTCTATTTGATTATCTTTGCAACCCTGATGACTGCGTTCCCAATACAACTAGTACTGTTATCCAACTAGTCAGTCAAGACTAAGAGCCAATTTAACCTCTCCTGTACGAAATAATGAAACATTTTATTTATAAAAGTTGCCCAGAATTCAAAATGGTTTTTCATGACGAATTTCATAACCATGAGCCTACATTTTTACTTTTTTTTTACATTTTTGCTATGGTTTTCATAAATTATATTTTGGAATTTTGAAATTATTGATCTCATTTTCTAAAGTATGGAAATACCTTGATTGGATTACTTTAGTAATACTGGCGTTAGCGTTTTATATAAATTCTAAGACCAAGGACTCTATGAAAATATTGAATGCCTTGGAAAATTAAATTTTATAAAGACTAATAAGAAATTTACCACAGAGCATATTTTTAAATGTTTGTTATCAATAGCCTAGTAAATCAAACATGGTCCTCAAATGTTATTTCCGAAAAAAAAATTTTATTGGTTCTTCTGAAACAAGAATTTAAAAAAGCCTACGGTTATAAAATTCGGCATGCTTGCAAAAAAGCCCTGTAGCTACAGAAAAGCAGACAAGTGGGGTGTTGCATTTTTGGTTGTCACATTTTTTTGTTGTATAGCAATTAGCTTACCTACGTATAATTGATGTATTGTGTTGATCTGAAATTGAATAAGTCGTAATTACTTGTTGCTTCTTTGCTTACAAATGTCCTGTTTGGGTCCAGAAATTCTAGCACGGAAGCGTGGGAATATTGATTATGTAGTCGGTCAGTCGGACCTGTATACTTAATAGGAACTGTATTTATTTTAATTAATTTCCTCGTAATTAACGGTAATCAAAAGTATTAACTTATTTTTTTAAATAACATAATAATCATGTTACATTATGCCGAGAATTTTAGGAATGTTATTAGGAATATCGTTAGAGAATTCCATACATGATTTCATATTTCAATACTCATTTTATTGATACTCAGGTAAAAAATTTGATGCACTTTCTAATTCGAGGGTTGGAATGATTATGCTTAATTTTGTATTTTTCAGTTTTGCACGCAGCGTCATGATGTAAATGATACATGTGCTAGAAAAATTGCAAAAAATTGCAAAAATTTTGCAGGTACCTACCTATATTCTTTGGGTAAAAATAAGCCCATTTTTGTCCCTTTGAGTTTTTTCTAAAGCGCTTCTTTTTCCGTCCACGTATCAATGAATGTCTATGATTTTTCCCCAAGAGAAGGAAGCAATGTGAAAAAATAGTCAATGAGGCAAGAGCTGCTTATTTATCTCTTAATAAAATACCTCAATTTTAACTGATTGTTATAACGAAAAAAAAAATTAAATTTATCAAATTTATCAAATACCTACAGCTTTTGATTGGTTCACGAGCGAGTATTATGAAATGCTAGCAGCTGTGATTGGACAAGAGCAGGGTATTATGAGCTATAATTCAATAACTACGAATAATAACCTTCATAATTCATCCAAAAACTCTAATAATTGGAATATTATTCAATAAGAGTAGAAAAAATTATTTTTAAATAAAATTTATGAAAATCGTCAGGCGTGATCTTTGGACAAAGCTGAGTAAACTTTTGACTTTTAGAACTTTTCTCTTAAACGCTCCTTTCAGCGTAAACTAATTGATACAGGTCTATGGATTATTGTTTTTTTGTAAATTATTCCAGGGAGAAGGAAAGAATTTGGAAAAAAACCAGGATAAGAAAATGCTTATTTTTATCCAAAGAATTTTAAAGAATCCAGAAATCTTAATTTTTTCCACATGTTTTAGTTCACATACAAGTGGACGTTTGTTTTCGGCTTCCTATTCGAAGAAGCAGCGGTCACAACCTGCGACTGCGGAGGAATCGTACCAAGCGACGGCGTCTGCGGTGCATGATGCCACTTTTATCAGTACAAGGAACTCATACTACAAGGGAGTGTTTTTGCAAGAGTCCGGTAGATAAAAATCAAATAATCATTATCATAATGAATATGTATCATTATCATATCAACATAAATAACATGTAAAAACTTTATTATGACTTGTAACTCCTATTTTTTTTATAGCAGTTACATTTTATGTCTGTTGAGTCAATTTAGAGAAAAACAGGAAACATTTTTTGATTTTGTGTTATCATTTTCGTCAATGCATTGACTTTAAGAATAAAAATTACAACAAACAAAAACGCCAACAATTAAAAAAATATAGAATTTTAAAGTCACAGGTCTATTACACAAATGACACTACAAATTGAAAACTTTTCCAGATTTTCTGGACAATGGTTCAACAGAGTTAAAATGTAAAATGTTAACAAATTATTTAAATTATAAATAGGGGGGAATAACATTTAAAAATACAGGGTGATTCAAAATTCAGTGCAAATATTTTAAGGGCGTATTTACCAGCCAAAAATAAGAAGTTTTTTTCATATAATCATATGTCCTAACTTTCTTCGTTTTCTGGATACCTACAGGGGTTAAATTTTGAAAAAAAAAATCGATTTTTTTTTAATTACTCAAAAACCTTTCAGCCGATTTAAATAAAATTTGGTAGGCTTATTTGTCGTTACAAGGAACTTCCTTTGATGGGAATAACATAAATTTATTAATTCCAGTGGCGTCTCAGGGGGCTACCTACTTGAAACTTATAGGTAAAATTATGGTACGCCACTGCTCTTTTGACAATTTATATTTTTTTAGATTAAGCGGTCAATAATGTAACTTTCTTGCCTCTTGAGCTTTACTCGTATCTAGCTTTGTTTCCAAGAAAAAAATCAAAATCCATGTCAGGCCCTATTAAAACAAGTAATAAATTCATATCGATTATTGAGATTCATATAATTTAATTCAGGTAGCCCCCTGAGATGCCACTGGAATTAATAAATTCATGTTATTCCCATCAAAGGAAGGCCCTTATGACAACAAATAAACCTATAAAATTTTATTTAAATCGGCTGAGAGGGTTTTGAGAAATTGATAAAAATCGATTTGTTTTTAAAAATTTTACCCCCTGTATCTAGAAAACGAAGCAAGTTAGGACATACGATTATATGAAAAAAACTTCTTATTTTTGGCTGGTAAATACGCCCTTAAAATATTTGCACTGAATTTTGAATCACCCTGTATATGCGTGACTGTCATAAGAGAAAAAATCCATCTTCAGAGGTAAATCTCTCGGTAGATCTAGTTTGGCCCCCCTCAAAATTATTATTTATGATCATCCTGCAGAACAGATATCAACATATGCTATGCAGAAATTCTATCATGATTTGTAACTACCGATTTTGTTTATATGGCGATTCATACCTACTACATCGAAATCCATCAAAACACGTTTTTCTTTCCGTTAGGTACATATTTTTTACAATAAGCCATAATATAGAAATTTTTCTGCCGGTTTAAATTATAATTCAGTTCTGTTAAAATATTTAAAAATGTTCCTGTTTCCTTTGTTGTTTTTTACACAACCCATATCGTGCTGCATGCAATCGCTTTTTGTATTTGTAAGAAATTGAAATTCATAATAATTATTTGCTGTTACCTTTATACATACCTACAATGAGTAAAAGACGTCGAGAGCTGAAAACCAAAAACAAAAATTCCTCTGGACTGATTATCGAAAATAATATGTTTGAAAGCACCTACGACTTTTTTTTGCTTTGAGCCCTCGCAGTTTCTTTTAGCTTAGGGTTTTGGTTTACTATAGCTAATTCGAAAAGAGAAATTAAATGGAATTTTGATGGTTAATATTTACCTGAACAAATACCAATAGTGTGTCCATCCATGTATTTGCATTTGAGTCCTTTGCCTTTGTCGCATTGATTATTATGCGAACATTGTTCTCCTAACTGTCGATAACATTCCACACATTGTGAACATAATTTATCATTTGATTCCGAATGTATGCATTTTGCATCCACCTGAAAGAAGATATTCAGAAATTAATTTTAACCAAATAAAATGAGTTGGGTTCTATATTTAACAAAACGATTTCAAACTGCAGTAAGAATTCGAATATACCTTCCAAGATTTCCGTCAATAAGTTTTTAATGCTTAAGGGATAAATACCAGAAAATTTAATATCCCAGATTATTATTACTTTCATTCATGAAAACCAATATAAGTTTCTTGAATTTTCCATGGAACGAATGTAATTACAGATTGTCATGGCTGCAGTATCATAGCAAGCGTTTTTTTTTTTTGTTTAGAGGTTCCAGTTCCAACGAAGTAATGAAGTTTAGAAACTTATCAAGGAAAGAAAACCGGATACTCTGAAGAACTTAATCCTGTGACGCGATGTAGTTATTCAGTTTATGATGTACCAATGCTTCCCTAGGTTGAAAGTAATCGCTTTATATGCAAGGAGGAGATAAGGTGAACGACGCTGCTCTCGGAAGTTTTAATGAACGTGTTTCATCGGTGACTTCATCCAAGTTTATCCTGGACATTGTCGTCGATATTGGTGTGGGAAATGGCAAATGCTGTGAGTTTAGGGACGACCAGCGCAAACAAATTAGAGTCCGAAATTTCACCATTTCACAACTATCGGAGTGAAGCAAAGGAAAAACTTCATAAAATAATTCTTTTAGGCAGTTTTATAGGATACATCGAATATCGAGATTGTTAAAATGCATTTTTTTTTTTAATTCTTACAAAATTAGTTTACAAAATTTGCGAAAAAGGACAGATTACATTATTTTCTTATGCCGGCTCCACACGTTTGCTTAACTCCGGCTAATCAGCGTCAACACGAACGTGTGGACGGTAAGTTCGTCTCGATTGCCCAAACATTCGGCCAATTGAGCGAAGTTTGTCTGCGTTCGCCTCGCTGTCGGCAAATGCACGAATTCAAAGAGATTCGGCTATCGTCAAATTCGCTCTATTTGACGCTTAATTAGATGGCACAGTATTTCAATCGCTTAGTAACGTAAGTATGATCAACTTCGATTTTACTGACTCCGATTAATATTCTTGCGCGGAATAATACTATTATAAAACCCTTTATAGTACTTTCAAGAGACGGCCATAGAATAATGCATGGGGAAGAATATAAATTTGCAGATTGATGTTTCGCCTTCGAAACCTAGAGGAGTGAAAATGTTACCAAATAATAGATAAAATAATTTTTTATATCACATGATAATTTAGTTTGAAGAAAAAACTAATGTCTTCTTGAAACTTCAACGCCCCTGCATCTCGAAAACCAAGGCTTCAACGACACATATGTCAATAAAATAGCGGATTATTTCAGCTGTTTTTTGTTATTTCCTACATTTCAAATCAACTTATTTCTTTTTTGTAAGTGTATACTTGGCACCAAAAAAATCAGCATATTCGTCAGACTTAATAATAAGAAGTTTCCTTGAAAATTATCCGCGGTATGTCCTATTTCTTGTGGGAATAGCCTGTATAATACTTTTCATCATCATACTTGAAAAGTTTCTATTCGATAACGATTGAGTTCTTTGAAAACATCCCATTGTTATTTCATATTTTTTATTATGTGGATGTTTATTGAAAAAAGAGGCTTGGAAAGAAAATATGGATCTACCCCAGTAGGTAAAACGTGAAAACATTTTTCAACTGGTTTGATGAAGTTATAAATAGTAAAAAATACCAGAAAAATAAAATCATATTTTCACAAACCTCCGAAGCTGTATAACATTGGATTAGTATATACTGAGCAATATAGTATATAGTCAGACAATATAGGCTCATGAGTGGAAACCTGTACCGGGTGAGTTATTAAGAATGGTCACCGGGAATATCTCAGAAACAAAGCGTCATATAGCCTGAAGCAAAAAATTTTTAAGGAAAGTGTCTCTGAAAAATCGCTGGGAAAGAGTTTTGAGCTTCTAAAATGACCGCTAGATGGCGTAACACCCATAACCAAATAAAAAATTGAAATTTTATCATTCTTTTTCAAAATTTCAAAATAATAATAAAACATATATGATAGTCCTGCCCAGAGCCGCTCTTGGATATTATAAATGGTCCAGATAGGCCCAGAGCGGCTCATTTTTAGAATGAAATTCTTGAAACTTTGAAGGCGTATATCTTTCTTAGGAAGTGTTTCCGGACACTTCCTAATATAATATAATTCCTATATAATTTTTTTTTATTATTTTAGTCTGAAGAATGAAGAATCAGCTTATGAACCTTACAGTTAACATCCCGTATATGTTGTAATGAAGTCGTGAATTTTCGCCTTCATTTAACTTTTGATTAATATAATATAATAAGCAATGCCAATATAAGCATGTTTCATAAATAGCAAAATATACAGGGTGATTGATTGAAACGCCACATTAGAAAAAGTTCGACTTCCAAATGATCTAGGGATCTGAAATTTGGAACTTAGGCAACATACCTAATAAGGAGTCAAAATGAAATATTACCAAGATGGCGGCACATTTAAAAATGGCGAAAACAATGGCCATCTTTGTTTTTTTAAATAGGACACCCCATATATTATTGCATTTTCAGATTGTCTGAGAAAATGTAATAACAATTGTGCTTATAGTTGCAGTTTAAATTGAGTCGGCTATGAGTTACAAACAAGTGAAAATCGCAATTTTCCAAATTTAATCCCATTTACCACGAAAACGGCCCATAATATCAAAAAACGGCTTACATGTTCCTATCTTAACTTTTTATAAGGCATCCAATTATGCAGTTGAAATGTTTATACAAGGTGGTGAAAATTATCAGATTTTTCATCACCCTGTATAAAAATTTAAACTATACAGTAGGATACCAGATAAAAATTAAGGATAGGGACATGTAAGCCGTTTTTTGATATTATGGGCCGTTTTCGTGGTAAATGGGTTTAAATTTAGAAAATTGCGATTTTCACTTGTTTATAACTCATAGCCTACTCAATTTAAAATGCAACTATAAACATTATTGTTATTACATTTTCTCAGACAATCTGAAAATGCAATAATATATGGGGTGTCCCATTTAAAAAAACAAAGATGGCCATTGTTTTCGCCATTTTTAAATGTGCCGCCATCTTGGTAATATTTCATTTTGACTCCTTATTAGGTATGTTGCCTAAGTTCCAAATTTCAGATCTCTAGATCATTTGGAAGTTGAACTTTTTCTAATGTGGCGTTTCAATCAATCACCCTGTATAATTCCGTAGGTAGGTATATTAACCATTCCAAATTATTATTAATTTTATAAATTCATTCGAGATATCACGTTTTTTATACACAGAATATTTTTTAAGAACTAAATGGAGGCAGTTGGCTTCGTATTCGAGCAATTTATCAACGACTATCACTTGATAAAAACGCCAAAATGCATCGGGCGGACGATAGCAAATTTCAAATCATCTTTTATACGCAGCGTTCTTCTCAAAAAAGGTCAGATAGCCGGAGAATTATTGATAATGAGTCGCTATAGAAGCCGTAGAATTATTTTCAAAAATTAACTTGAAAATTCGACTTCACCGAGTGCGCCTCGTGGAGAAGAACGCTCTGACCGCCGGGTTTATTTCGCCAATCGTGACTTATAAAGCATAAAGAGCGTCATAGGGATTTCCCTGCAGTGCATGTGCATTTTCAATAAAAAAAAGTAAATTGGTGTCGTGAAGAAGTTTGTGTTCCAACCGAGAGCCACCGTATCCGATCATAAGGTAGGTGCCATTTAATTCAATTCCGCATTTATTTACTTGGTACTGTCGTCGTCATTGTCATCCATCACCGCTCGTCTCTCCTGCTTTTCATTGCCCCCCACCCGCATTTCTGTTATAGCTCACTACTGTGAAAAAGGTAAGGTTGCGTTCTCGGGACGTTGTTGCAGGCTTGGCTTTGGTCAGGGGTGATTACGTCTCGGGGCACAACCGGTCCGGTGTACGCGGAGTGGCACTAGTAAGCAGTCCCCCGTCCCAGTCTACGATTTCAGGCTCGACTTTGGTCGGAGGAAATCGCGGGACGAGACTAGCGAAATACCCTCTCGCCCCTCACTGCTCACACAGGTCGTCCTCTGGAGGCGTCGTTTCAGGCCTGACTTTGGTCAGGGGTCGCGACGACTTGAGGTAAGACTTGGGAGTGCGCAGGGGGGTCGCCCATTACGCCCCAATCGCCGTTAGGTAACAAAGGCCTCGCTCCCAATCCCGATTTCAGGCTTGGCTTTGGTCAGGAGGAATCGTGGGTTGCGTGCGGTGCCTGGTACCGGTCAACTATTAGCCCTTACCTGAAATCCTGAAAACCACGTACTCGTAATTAACCGCCGTGTCTCCCATCCCATCACACCGCGCCGATCAAGACGACGCGGCGCCGAATGGTCTCACCACGCCGCCGAAGTAAGATTTGTGTTATCCGCCGGTCTTAAGCCCTCCGTCGCTCATAGCCAACCACTCTCACCCGTTTAACGCTTTGCTCTTCCCGTGCGACAGTGTTCTTCTAGATACCTGTCACTCTATGTAACATTTGTCATTTAATTTGATGAGTTATTGTCATCCCTGCACGCCTGCTGCATCAGGCCGCGTTCAGTCTCAATTAATAAGTCTGTTATGTTGTTATGAACTGTTATTATTATTTGACCGTGGTTATAATTTGACCGCTCCTTGGAACCTTTTCTACTCGCCTACAACTTAGCTCAGCGGAAGTGTCATTTGCATCGGGGAGCGCTTAAAGCCCGCTCTACCGAGTACTCAATTTGGCGATAACCTCATCTGACCCCTGGCATATTCCGTGTCTCCATTGAGCTGCTCTGGGACAAGGGTACGACAACCGTATCACTCAACGTGACACGAGTAACTGGGAAACAAGAAACCTGCGAGTGTATATGTATTTAGTTTTTCCCCGGGCAGTAAACCCACAACAAAAATCTGGCGCCTGAGGAAACCGCCCGGATAAGAGTTCCGACCGCCCAGTGAAATAGCGTCACAATGTATATAAATGTATAAGGAATGTTCTTTCGTATATTTAGCACCCGGTGCCTGAAAATTGGCCCACGGCACAAGCTAGAAGGTATGCGTTTGTTCACGGAAACTAAAAATAAGGAGATAATGCTCAAATGCTACGAACGCTACGAATTTTAAACCAATGACATGTTCCAAGATATATTATAACCCTAGGCCCTAGGGGTTATATTTTGAAACATGTGATTGGTTAAAAATTCGTATAGCGTTCTTAGAGTTAGACCATTAGACCAATCAACTGTCAGAAAGTGTGAAATTTTACCCCAAAGTTATATTTTAGGCTCCTTCTGTCGATTGAATTTTTTTACTAATTTTTCATTTTGTTACCACCGCAACCGCTAGACGGCGTTATTTGACAATGTAAGGAATTATTGCGATTTTTCTAAAAAAAATGTATAGAATGTATACTTATTTTTACATAATGAAAAAGATAATTAAATTCTTAAGGTGTCATTGGCAGTTGGATATCTTTCACCCAAATGTAGACATCTACCAGCAAAGTTGACTTTATGAATTTTCAGAATTATACCCCGCACGGATCAAATGAAAATCATCCCTCGGTTAAAATTGTTGAAATTCAAATATATTTTTATAGCGATCAAAAGTCTCCATGGGCGTGAAGTGAATATATATACAAGGTGATGAAAAAACGGGTACTTTAAATTTTTTCTGTTCACCATTGGCAACTTCGTGATTATATATAATAATACAGAGTGTCTCAACAAAAATGTTTGATTTGAAAAATTAGTTTAAAAAAATGAACAATAAAAAACATCAAAACGAACTGTCACTAACTATTGTTCTTCAAATTTTTGAAGTTTGGGTTGCTCTGGGCACTACAATAAAATACGTATAGTCATCGTTAGATTAAAAGTGCACTGTTTCAGCATTTTTTGCAAAGTTGGATAAAATCACAGATTTTAGTGGTTGTAAATTTTATTTGTGACGTACTGTATAATATTTTTCCAAAGGAGAGATACTTAATATGGCAACGACCTGGACGCACAGGTGGTCAGTCAGGACATATCGTTAAATTTTCAGTTTGAACTGTGCGCTTTGAACTGTAAATTTGGTTACATGTCCTGGTCTGGTCTGGAAAGAATCTGACCACCTGTCCGGACAAGTAGTTGCCAGGTTTGAACTGAAAATTTACATTTTAATCTGTAATTAAACCTGTCAGGCCAGATGAGTATCTTGTTTTTTTTTTTAATATTATACAGGGTCTCAAATTAAATTTACAACCTCTAAAATCTTCGATTTTGTACAAGCTTGGAAAAAATTCTGGAACAGTTCAATTTTAACCTAAAGGAGAACCAAATTTTATTGCAGTTTCAAAATTATGTCCGCATCCCTGTAGCGCTCCCTTCAAAAAAAATAAATAACAAATGGAGTCATACCTACTCAACAAGGCGAGTGACGCTTAATTCTGATGCTGTTATTATTCTTCCCTTTTCCAAACTTGGACGAAATTGAAGATTTTAGGGGGTGCAAATTTTTGTTGGAACACACAGTTCGAACTGTAAATTTAAAACTGACGGAAAACGTTGGCAGCCCAGTGCTGTCGTAAAAATTAACAGCTTAGATATTACTAGAATGAAATTTATTAAATCAACTGGTTTCAACCTCATCAGAAGCTTGTTAAGAGGAACGTGTCACAAAATCGTCTGCTTGAATTAGATTCACGTTTAGGCGGAATTTCATAGAACACGTCGTGTAATTGCATAGATCTTCTCTGCCAAATTGACTCTCCCGCGATCCGAACCACCCTTCGCCAACTTTAACCAGGAAAACTGTCGCCATATGTCTAAAGAATAATAATGAAATTAACAAATGAAAGACAAGATAACTTGATAACTCAGTTTTACGCTACAATAATCCCCAGATACTATTTAATTCGGAACTAATTGAGTAATAAACAAATATAATCTATACTAGCACTAGAACACTGACTTGTGTTATATAAAAATTTAAAATTTGAACATTTTTGCATGTCTTTATCTACCTATATGCATGGAGGAAAAGTACATCCTTTGATTTTTAACGTAAATAAAGTCACTGTTCATGTCGTTTTTTGTATCATTCCACTATGAGTGACTACAATCACCTGTATCTATATCTACCTATGGTCAATTTTTTCTTAGATTTCAACATTTTTACTGGCTCATTTACTTATTATTAATCTCTCATTTCGAAAATCAATACTGATGCAAAATATAGGTACGTATTTTTTTAAAAATAGCCCATTTTTATAGTGAATACATGGAATGAATAAGAAATAAAATCTAGAAAGCTTTAGTTGTACAACAATGGCAAAGGCCCATCTTTACCAAAGTTCGTCTCCAGTGCAACGTTCTAATAAACATAATCCAATGCAGACAATCTAAAACAGTTGCTAAGACTAAGACTGCAACAGATTGGAGTCGGAGTGGATTCTCTGGTTACACACCACTGCGCCTACAATTTAGTTGGAGTTTGGGGCAAGTTTGTAGAATCCCAACAGTGTTTTGGCATTTCCTTACTGACTTGATCGTGCAGTTTATTTCCCCTTTTTGCCACGCCATTGAAATTCGACCTGCCGAGCTGACTATGCAAAATAGGAATTAAAGACTAAGCAAACGCTTTATGTTGAGAGGAAGGAAATTGAGAATTCGATTATACTTCAATTAAAAGTTTAATTTTTCTACCCTCGCTAATTTAATTAAAAACATAATTGAAAGCGCTAAGGCCTATTGAAAGGACCGTAATCATTTATGCGCGCTCCTGCACCTACAGAAATCTCAGATGTCTAAACAAAGTTGTCTCCAACAAAATTTATTGAAAGCTGATGTAAACTTTCCGGAATTGACTCTCGCACAATTTGCGGAAGTTTTAAATTCCGTAAAGTTGATAAGAAATAAAATAGAATAAGGGATCTTCAAAGTAGAAACTTTCCATCCAAGTTTTCCGAGAACGTTCTTGACGTTGTTCCTCAGGTAAATTGTACATAATCAACAAATATTAGGAATGCCGGAGTCGTTTTTAAATTTTTCATGTAGTTGAATGATGTTATTGTTGAAATGCATCGCGAGGAACACAATTTTGACTAAAAACTCAGCCCGAAACCTTTTAGCAGTAAAATGTTATTTTACAAATAAAAATTTGATATTAATTTAGAGCAGTCTGTAGCTAGGCAGCTATAAAAGTAGGTAATAATGAAATCTTGATGTCATCAATACTAATCAGCTACATACCTACGTCAGCTCCGAGCTTTTTATAGACGGAAGTGAAATTAAATTATTGACATTTCAGGCAGGAAAGCCTGTAATTAATTTTTATTAACGTCGCTTGATTTCTCGTGTCACACGTGCCGATCAAGATTCACAATACAGGCGTTTAATCACGTTCATTAATCATAACCAACCAGATTCGGTAAATGTCGGGACAATTCCATCGTAATTATTGCAGATCCGCTCTTTTGAATAAATGAACCCTTTTGTATAAATTATCGGGCCATCATTTCAAAGGGATTTTAAATTTTGTAAATGATTGTCGCTCAGTACAACTGGAATAAATTTTAAATGCCATTGTTATTATTTCTAGGTTTTAGGTTCTAGCGTGAATTGGAGAGATAGAATTTAATCACTAAAATAGATTTTTGGTTACCACATATTTCAGTAAATTAAAAAAAAAACGTTTTACAATAAAAAGAGGCTTCAAATTTTCATGTACCTATAGAAAACAAGTCAAACATTGAAATCTTCTGAAATCCTAATTGATTCCAGGCTGTTGTGCCGTGGTCTATGTAGATTTGCTACGAACGTTTCGCCTACAGCTACAGTAGACATCATCAGTCGTGTGCGCAAGCGACGTTTCCAATCCTCATGTTCACTGATAACTGACTGGACGGTTGTAAGAGCGCTCCTATTTATAGGGTGACGATCTGGTAACGCCCTACCCTCTCAGAAAAGGCCGGTTTCTCCGATGATGTAATGGATTCCTGAGTCAAACGATAACTCATTTGGGTCTGATGTTATGCCGGAAACCAAATCCTCCGTAGTTTTATTCCTTCCTCCTTCATATTGAAATTATTTGGATGTTTAAAAATTTAAATTGCCTCAGCTGACTTGTCTATCTGCCCCAGGCGGTAGTTACTCTTGTGTTCGGTCACGCGGATGTTGCCGCTGCGTTTGGTGGTTCCGATGTACACAGCACCACAGGAGCCATGTATTCTATAAACTCAAGCGCAAGAAAGTGGGTTGATGGTGTCTTTATAGCTGAACGCAGAATATTGCAAACTTGTTCTGTAGGTTTACAGATGGTTTTGACGTGGTGGCGCTGCAGGAGTTTGCCGATTCGATCGGTGACGTTCTTGATATATGGGAGAAATTAAGCTCCCAAAACTCTTGCTGGTTGTTCGCTGGGTGTCGTGGGATATTGGATTCTGAGTCGTAAGACTCTCCTGAGCCTCTTCTTCGTTCAGCTAAAGAGCTCATCGATCCACTTTCTTCCGCTGGAGTTTATAGAATACCTTTATAGTTTATAGAATATACCGATGTATAGAATACCTATACATCGGAACCACCAAACGCAGCGTCAACACCTGCGTGACCGAGCACAAGAGAAACTGCCGCTTGGGACAGACAGACAAAACAGCTGTCGCGGAGCAGGAGCACACCGTGCTTCAGGACGATCACTCCATATGCTTTGAAAAGACGAAAGTCCTCGCGTATACTTCACACTATTACGCATCGTGAAGCAATTGAAATTCATAAGCTTCCAAATAATTTTAATACAGGTAGGACCAAAAATTACGTCAGACCCAAATGAGTCATCGTCTAACTCAGGAATCCAATACATCATTGGAGAGACCGGCCGTTGCTGTGTTGGAGATAGCTAGTGGAATGGGTATGACGTCACCAGATCGTCACCCGTCACCCAACGTAACAGAAATGCCTACCGTAGCTGTAGATGAAACGTTCAGAGTAAATCTCCATAGGCACAACAGCCCGAAATCAATTACGATTTCAATACAAGACGGCAGTAAAAGCCTACACACATAAATTAAAATTTTTTGATAATATCATTTTTTATTAAATGAAAAAAACACTTTAATAAAATAGAAACCAAACTATATAATTAATAATAAGAAAAGAAAAATAATAAAAATAATTATAAATGAATGAAAGTAGGGAATTCTTTTAGGACGCCATGTTTACCAAGAATATCCACACAGAAGTATTGTAAAGGTACAAAGAAAGAGAAATTGTCTGGGACGACTTATCAAAACAGTCAAGATGATTCCTTATTTAATCTCCTTTGGTTTCGCGGTCAAAAAGTGAAAATCCCTCTCAATGAAGGGATTGTTAGACCTCCATTTAGAGAGATTCTCGAGCTCCGACTCATATTTTATCAAATAAATTATGTCTGTCAGCAAAATTCAGGGAATTTGCTATTAAGACACGCCAGAGCTAATCTTGAAATTGAATAAGAGTCAAGCTTGTTAAATTGTAATAATTAATTTTCTTTTTGAGAACTGTTTTATTTTTAACTGTAAATGCATTTTTGTCGCTATAAATTTCAAGTAAGCGATGTTGAGTAATAAAAGTTAAAAAAAAAACTTAAAAAAAAGTCCGAGATTAACGAGACATTACCATAATACCAGTATTCAAATGGACGATTTTTCAGGTAGAAATTAATTAAGGATTTTCGTGCTCCCACCCTTACAGCCACTCCTTCAAAAATCTATAATACGTAGGGTGGCTAAGTAATAAATCATTAGAAACCCTTTTCCAACTTTAATATTTACTGACAACTTTTTAAATTTAAACTATGATTGCTTCGTTGATGAGGAACGCTTTCGAATATTCACGGAAAAATGAATACTATCATGGCCCTAGCTGTTTATATAAATAATAATTATTAGAGCTATATGGTTTCAATGCAGTCAAAAAGGTATTAAGTATTTGATTTTTTTTTTAATTGATTGTGTAAACTTAAATTAATCAAAAACTTTGTTGCTAAATTGAAGTACCAATGACGGTGTAATATAATATACCTACCCATGTTAAAATTAAGTTTCTTCCAGTTATTTGTCATTACATTAATCCGTATTAAAAAATGTAACATAAACGTAAATGTTTCGTGAATTAAATAATATTCGTAATATATCTATACAGGGTGCACCATTTATTATATTGATCTTATTGCTGTCTCTATTGTTATCTCATGAAACGGGAATAGACGGAATAGGGCATCGAAGGTTCAAAAGTCAAAATTGCACGACTTTTAATATGGCGGTTTCAGATGCAAAAAAATCAGCGGTTCTCAAAAACTTTAGAAGAAAGTGAAAAGTTGTCGCTAAACATCGCTATAACTTTCTTATTTACAGGAACGTGTAAAGTCTGAAGAAAAGTGTGAATGAAAACATTCACGATTATGGACATTTTCATCCAACTTGCGATTTTATTGGCCTACTAAATTTTCAGATATCACCACCATCTTTAATTTTTCCTATGATTGTTATATTGAATTAAAGGCAAAAATCAAGAAATTATCATGCTTACCATTTTGCTTAAGAAAAAATAGAGAAGGATACATGATGCACCCTGTATATATAGGATACAGATACTAAATTGCTTATTTGAAATCGACATGTGTGCTATCTTTCTACACAGTCAGTGGGTACTTACTGATATTATGATACATTATTAAAATTCAGATAACATTAAGTTCTTGTTTTGTAGTGCAAGCAACTGTTAGTCTTACGTCAAGAACAATGGATAATGGATCCATTGTTCTTGACGTTAGTTCAGATTTAAAACAGATCAAGCGAAAGCTCGAAAGCTGTTCTAGAAAAGCCCCTCCGAAAATGTCATCTTACACTTAACGTATTTGTGCTAACCTACCTATCATAAGACAAAACGCGGCCATCTTCTGGGAATATCAATGATGTGCTCGTTGAACATTGCCTTGAAATCCTTGCATAATCTGCGTATTATTTATTTGTTTGACCATTTTATAAATTTTTGTCAATTCTTATTCTGAGTTGCATATTTTTTGATTTATTAGGTGTTAATGAAAAGAAATATGAATTTGAGAATCTTTTGAAAAATTGCTAATTAATACATATTAGGTATAATTATTATATTTTATAAATGTTCAGGTTTTCTTTCTTAGAAATGGAAAAAAAATTCAGATGCTGCGCATTATTGGCAAATTATTCAAAATTTGGAATTCATTCCTTTAAAAAATTTTTCCGCTGCCGCATTAAAATACAAATAGTTCGTAAAAAAATAATATTTTTGCAAAAGAAGAGATCCTATAACCTGGAAATGATTATGACTTTCATGATTGGTCAGATGATGATCAGATCTTTCTTTGAAAAAATATTATATTAAACCGTCAGGGGATTTTTTTGAGCCGGGTCAATGGCAGATTGTGTGCGGCATACCCAGCCGATTTTGGTGCTTTTGATACTCTATTGCCCTTGAAATGCGTCAGCTTAAAAATAGGTACACTTTCACCGTAATAGAATATATTAAGTCTTGTTTTTTTTTTAATTGCCCTAGTTACACAATTACCTACTCCATTTACCCCATACCCTCATAGGGTAACGAAAGCCTTATGCATTTTGCGCAACTTTTTAGATTTTAACCCATTTTGTGCTTAATTCAACTCAAAATTTGTCATTGTACCCTAAAGTCATTTTTGAAATATCTTAACCTTTTCTAAAAGTTTTACAGCCAATATTATAAAGGCTCATTAGGCTAACGGCCAGATTTCTGTGTTCGGTTTTGAAGCTATATGTCAAATGACTTTTGTTAACATTTTTGTAATTACTTTCATGTCAAGAATAGATAAATTTAAAAAAAATCCACTTAGGCTCGATACCTTCTTCAGAAATGGCCACATTAATCTGCCCGTTAACTTAATGAGCCTTTATAATACCCGCGGTAACTGTTTTTAATTTTTTTTTGTTTTGAAAAACCTCATTTTTATAATAATTGCCTAATATCTCAGAAAATATTTGTTTAACGAGGAATCGTGTCAATTATACACCAGAATTTATTGTGAAGCAATCTTCGTTCAAGCAAATTAGCATCGTAAGTATGCTTTGGCAAGGCTTTCATTAGAGGAACTTTCTTGGCAAAATAGTGTAGCATGTTCAAAAAGTTGAGGATTTTTCTGGAATGTAGTTACTGCACACTTTTGTTTTTCCTTGTCAGAAAGGAGTAGAAGTTTAGTGGTATCACATCAATATACTGAACGCATGCACAAATAGTATCTCCAATACCAGGTGTAAATTTTGAGCTTGAATCCGTAGCATAACCAGATTCAACTCTACCACTTTAACGAAAAAACACGTTCTTGACCTGAGAGACGCAGGTCCACATTTTCACCAATTATCATGACCTGGACGTTCATAATCTATATTTTTATTGGAAAGAACTGTTGTAATAATATCGTGACCTGCTTTGTTTTATTGTTTTTTTATTGTTTTTTTTTTTCGAAAACAGTAAAAACCTTAGAAAAGCTATATTGCACAAACGACTCCAGCTACAATAATATATTTAGACTTAAATTAAATCAAATTTTATTGCACTGTGAAGCGCAAGGTTAGACTGATATAGGCGCAAAATGGGTTAGAAATCGAAAAATTTGCGCAAAAGATTCAGTTTTTGCCAAAGTTTTCGTTGGTACAAAACTGCCAGCAATGGTCCTAACAACATATCCAAAAAAACAGAAATGCATGACTTTTTGCAAGGAATCATGAATAAATTGACTGGGCTAATTACTTTCGCTGTGAGAAGTTTTATATTGTATCCATTTTTCTTATTGTTTTTTTTTTATTTTATCTAAACTATAAGAAACAAACTACGATGATCTCGAATAATGTACCTAAGCCAATGGCATTAGATAATACCGTAAGTACCTGAAATAAAAAATCTTTCATGGAGCTAAATTTGACGCTTTGAACTTTTCAGTATGAATGCAGCTGAACTTTTCCCTATTGAATTTTGGATAGAAAGCATTATTATGACTGCCTCGAAATAGACGCTCAAAATAACGAGACCATTATGAATAGGAACTTTTAGCAAAGTAATATCGGTCGTAACTGAACATAGGTACGTCTATAAATAGGACTTTGTGTTTGTCATATATGGGCATCACATGTTGATATTCTATTGTCTTCTCATAACAATAAACTGAAATTGGAGCGGGAAGTGCGAGTCTGTTCTGTATGCTGAAAACTGAAACAGAATAGCGCAGCATAAGAGAAGGCAGTCAAGTGCAAAAACAGCTACCTCTGAGGAATCTTTGTGTTACTCATTAATTGTTGAAAAGTTGCTTTTCGTATAACTTTCCTGCTATGGAAATGATGAATCCATAAACAAAACATCGCGAGTTTTATACTCCCCATGAATATTTGACCTGAATAATCTTTAGGGGTTTCGTTCGTAAGCACGAAAAGTTCATCCCCGCGCTACAAGCAGAAAGTATTATGGGTACTTTATGGAACTAATTCTGGCGATTGCATCCCTCGTCTACTCTTTGATGTACCTATCTATACTTTTATTGAGCTCGTATTGTTTATTGACGGAAGGAAAATTCTCAAACTTATACAGTGACAACAATGACTTAATCACAATTAAAAAAATAGAATAAATAAACAATTAATTAAAATTATTCACCTTTACATTAAATTTTCGATTTAATAATGAATAATTTTTGTTGTTTTTTATTTTTTTAAGGATAAAAATTGCTCATATTTCTTAGTAATGGAGGATTCCAGAGTATGGAAAAAAATCAATTATGAATTTGACAGTCAAGGGACGAAGAAATGCTTTTGAAATCGACGCTTTCCATATTAATGAACATCGGAATTTTTTTTAATATTTAATATGAATATTTAAAATAGATTTTCCTGTCAGATATAATGTTAAAATTTAAAAAAGTGTTTCTCCCTACTACCGACGCTGTCTTTTATAATTAATTAATTTGCATGTTCATGTAGTCGCACTTTTCAGGTCATTAAACACACGCCACTACATTTAACAAAACAATAACGTATAAAACAGTATGGCCCATCGAATTTTTTTCAAAACTACAAATATAATTCAGAAAGCCCAGACATGCTATTTTTATTATCGTATAACACTCATTTTCTTGTTATTTTGGACTCCTAAATTGCAAATAATAGAGATTAATTTTGAATAAATTTTACCTACATAATGTACAAAATACTACATCACGAAAAACATCTTTCCGATTCATACGTACAGAACTCAGTGGCAAAATTTCGGAAAATAGGACCGACGTTTCACAAGAGCAAAACATTGAGAAAACTGCAAGAACTGAAGCAGTTTAAATAGCTATTTCGAGAAATGCATGATCGATCCTATTCTTAGTACCAGAAGATTGGCACATACTTCAGGTATTTTCTTGCATAGAAACAAGGGTAGGAATTTTTAGCATTTAAATGGATTGACCGTTTTTCTTTCTAAAACGTTTAATTGGAGAAATATATTAAAATGTATTATAAAATCCTGCTACTAAGCTATTTCAGATATTAGAAGACTATTTCAAGATCCTTTATCTACATGATTTTCCAACAAAGGAGCTCTTTCTCATTGAACAACGTCTGTAAAATTCTTCTTCGATACGAATTTTAGAAGACAAAGATCTGGAAGGATGGGAAATATCAGTGACCTGGAGGGTCACCCAGTTTTTCGTTCTGTAACATGTGGTATATGCAAGCTTAGTGGTTCTAAATGTAGTGCTATATACATTGGACAAACATTCAGTTCCCTATAAAATTTAGGAACATTTAGATGTAAATAAGAGTTCAGCTTTCGGTCAGCACATCTCTTTCAATAAACACAGTTTTAAATAGCAAGAAGGTAGTACTTACTAATTTGAAACAAAGCAACACGAGAGGTCTACTTGCGAATCTGTTCGAAAGCTATGAGATCGATAGAGTATTAAGTAATGAGAAGTTCATATGTCTTAATAACCAAATGAACTTTTTTTCGTTTCAATTCATTATTAAAGCTGCCCCCATTTTTTTTTATCAAAGGATATCCGCCTTATTTAAAAACAAATGAAATATGGGAAATTTCAAATATACACCTAAGGCTTTCTGGCTGCCTCCTCAACACAACATTACTCCTTTCAACCCCCCAAGGAAGCATTCCCTACTTGTTTTTTTTTCAGATTACACCCCTAGTATTTTTTGTCCCCAGGATTACTGAGTTCGTACTGAATACAATGAAATGCGATTTTTGAAAATCTAAGCATATTTTTCTTCGCAAAAATAATTGCCAAGAGAAAAGAACACACATTGAGGTCTTTTCAAAACGACAATAAACCGTAACTATGGTAACGAATAATAATATCTAAGTTTAAATGCCATATTTCTGGTTTAAAAGAATAGCTGCGGTGTCATTTGACAATTAATACAGTTTATCAAAATTACTCCAACTTAGTGATAAGAATGCTTAAATTTAAATAAATCTCTTGTCATTGTATTAAGAGCGAAGTCAGTAATCCCGACGAGCAAGAATAAATTAGGGGCGTTTTTTGAAAAAATCAAGTGTAGAGGATGATTATTTGGGGGGTTGAAAAGCATAAAGATTAAAGGGTGCAGGAGCGAAGCTTTGGAAGTATATTTGAAATTTCCCAAATGTAATTTTTTTCTGTTTTGAAATAATGTGGATGTTGATAAAAAAAATTTGGGGCATCCTGTATAAAAATTTACCTAAATTCCACAATAATACTGATGCGTGTTTCCCATCTCCTTTGTCTTATCTTCCACCTGTTGTTGTTTTGCTATTGCTGTTTGTTTTTAGGCATCAAGAAAACTAAATTTTCAATTAAGTTTGATTTCAATATTTCATTTTTCACTTGGTTAATCCTTTTTGGTATTTTTTCGCGAAAACTTGTACTTTTCTATGTCTAAACTCCCCATTCTTTTAGAATTTTAAAATAGGTTTCTAGTTCTGATTTTTGTTCATCTTTACTTGTGGTAGATTCAGATTCCTTACAAAAGTTTCGGACACTGCATAGCTGATGAGTGAGTGCCAGAGTGCACAAAGTTGATAATTTTATATGAATTAAAATACCATAAAATATTTGTCACTTTAACATGCTTTACTTCTACCTCACTTTTAGCTGTCCTAAAGATGGGCCTATCTCACGAATATGAAACTTAAGATAGAAAGAAAAAGTTATTGTCGTAAGACGGCACAAATCTTGAGGAATCGTGTCCGATTTTAACAGGAGGGACCCTTAACAAGTTAGATGAAAAATATCTCGACTTATTTTCACTGACTTCAACCCACGATACAATTAACTTTAAAACATATGATTTTGTGGAGGTTTCCCTTCTACGCGTTACGTTTTATGACCTCTAGCTGTCGATTTCCCGTTCGGTTTGTATGAATAGCATTGAATTTAAGAAGTAGGGTGTTTTAATTAGTTTATTTTCAGTTATTATTGGATGCGCAAGAATTGTTGAACAATGCGCTGTGCTATGCAAAATTGTAATAGGTGGCGATAATATAGCAGAATATGACACCGATAATGTGATCTTTTTTCGTTTTCCGAGTGATTCGGTGTTATCAAAGTCATGACAGCATGAGCGTTCTCGTCAAGACAAGATAAATGAATACAGCAAATGCCAGATTGTTTTCAAAACATTTTAAAGCAAGTAATTATGTTCGTAATCTCGAACATGAACTGCCAGGATATACAGTGAGAAGAGATGTCGGCAGATTAATTGCGGAACAATCCCTACAGAAAAATCTCCTGAAAAATTCTCAGACGACTTCAGAATCTATTGTAAGGAATCGAGTATGTTCCTCGATGCTTGAAATCAAGAAAGGTAAGCTCACATTCTTTATACAGGGTGGGCCATCGAAAAGGTAACAAGCCTAATAGTTTGGAAAGTGAAGATGTATGCAAAAAACGCCGAAACAGGTCGATTTTGTTATCGAGGGGGACATATTTTCTTGACAGATTTAACTACCCAAGTTCACCCCCTTGGCAGGGGTAGCTACCCCTTTGCTTATCATCATAGGGAACAGATATCGAGAGTGACATCATTTGAAAGCTACTTGAATTCTCTTTGCAACGATATTCCGCATTTTGAGTTTCGCTTAAATACAGGATGGCCCAACGAAAACATAAATCGCCTTAATAACTTGGAAACTGAAGATGTACGCGAAAAACTCCAAAACAGGTCGATTTTGTTATCAAACTAGGCATATTTTCGTGACAAATGTACCTACCCAAGTTCACCCCCTTAGCAGGGGTAGCTACACCTTTGCTTATCATCATAGAGAACAGCTATCGACTGATACATCATTTGAAAGCTACTTGAATTCTCTTTACAACGATATCCAACATTTTGGGTTTCGCTTACATACAGGGTGGCCCAACGAAAACGTAACTTGCCTTAATCACTTGTATGTAAGCCATCCTGTATGTGAGCGAAACCCAAAATGTTGGATATCGTTGTAAAGAGAATTCAAGTAGCTTTAAAATGATGTATCACTCGATTGCTGTTCCCTATGATGATAAGCAAAGGGGTAGCTACCCCTGCCAAGGGGGTAAAGTTGGGTAGTTAAATTTGTCAAGAAAAAATGCCTACTTTGGTAGCAAAATCGACCTGTTTCGGCGTTTTTCGCGTACATCTTCAGTTTCCAAGTTATTAATATGAGTAACGTTTTCGCTGGGCCACCCTGTATGTAAGCGAAACCCAAAATGTTGAATATCGTTGTAAAGAGAATTCAAGTAGCTTTAAAATGATGTATCACTCGATAGATGTTCCCTATGATGATAAGCAAAGGGGTAGCTACCCCTGCCAAGGGGGTGAACTTGGGTAGTTAAATTTGTCACGAAAATATGTCCCCCTTGATAACAAAATCGACCTGTTCGGCGTTTTTCGCATAAATCTTCACTTTCCAAATTATTAGGCTTGTTACCTTTTCGATGGCCCACCCTGTATACCTAATAGTTATTTGCCTGATATTTACTACCTTATTATTTTATTCTGTCCTGATACCTAATTACAATGTAATTAAAGAACTTAATTGAATCCTTATATAAAGTGATAATACTGTCTTGCAAAATGAGGGCATTTAGGCGCCTACATTAAATGAACACTAGAAAAAAGCCTTTAAAATCGGAATTCTTCTACGCACAAGTTATAACACGTTCAAATTTCCCTCGCATATGAGATCTGGTGTCATTGCGTCGACTTGAGGAAAATAAGGCCGCATATAGTATTAAGCCGACTACTCAATAAGCGGTACTTGTCAAGTACTTGTCAATACTTGGCAATAAGTGACGCGTAATGTGTAGAACGACGCGGCGTGCAACTCAGATTTACTTGCCACGCCATTACTTACACTTCCCGTTCGTTGTTGGTAAACTGTCCCAAGTCAAAATGTTTTCAAGACTGCACCATACGTCACCTACTCTGCCAGACGGATGTAAATGTAAACGGTTTTAATTTTACTTGCACAAGTACTCACAAGTACTCCCCAAATAGTGCACTTGCCAAGCACCGCATAGTGAGTAGCCGTCTTTTGTCTTTATATCTCTTCATGTCATTGTATCATGAGAACTTCTACCTATCTAAAGCGTTCTTATATACTCTCCTCTCCTACTATACCGATTATAAATTTAATAAAGGAATGTTTAATTTACCTAATGATCGTGATGATTTCAGGTATAATAAAAGACAGGTTACAAAACAAAATGTAACTTGCTCATCATCTAAATCAGGCAAGATTTACTTAGTCTCCATTTATTATCTGCTAGGAAGAACGTGCACATCGATGTCGTGAATTGCAGAACAGTATTTACCAGGAGTCGTTTCTCCAAAGAATTTAGTGCCAGACTTGACATTCACTGGCTGAATAAGTTATTTCCCTAAATTATTCCATCCATGATTTCGAGATCGGAATGAAGTCTCACCTCGGAGTACTCCTGGTATTCATAGGTTACCAACTAGATAGAAGTTCGCCTTCATGGGAATGTGACAATCATAATAAATTCAATTCCTTGCAATTCTCAAGAGACCATTGTCTCAGGAACTTTCATTCTGAAGTAATTGATTGGAATAAACTTTGTTTTCTGCAATAAGTAATAAACTTATACCAATAAGACCATATTATTTTGATATCATTTACAGAAGTATAAATTGTAGAAGACGTAAACTAATGGACTCAGGTAGGACATTTTACCTGCCATGCATATGCATTATGTTAGACAGTAATTAATCGTTCTGAAACGAAGCTGTAGCTTCATAACCAAAAGTGTATTAAATTAATTTTGAAACAATGGAGAAATATAAGCATGGCCCATTTGACAACCTACGTACCTATTCAACTAAAATAATCTGTTTTATTGAAATGTATTGAAATTTAATTTTTTAACTTACTTATTCTGTTTTTCGTTTGTTTATTACATTGATCGAAAATCAAACTAATTTAAAGCAACAATAATTGCTAAATGGAAACATAAATCAAAGTGAGAAAATTATAGACGAACTATAATACCTAACTAAAATAGGTAACTATACGTACCTAATACTCTAATGACTAGAAACTAGAGACTTCTAAGTTGCGTCGTTCAGTTCAGCTTTCTAGCCCCTCAGATGTTTGTAATTATATGGCATTTCAGCTGTCATTAGCCTAACTGCTTTCTCATTTGACTCCGCTAGTTGAAGATTTTTCACTTTGTGTTATGCCTGGGCTGTTGTCATGCGTGTTGAAACTAATTTAAGGGTGAGATGCTTTGTTGTTGGGAAATGCTTAGAGGTAAGCTATTTGGGCCTACAATTATTATTAAAGACAAGCTCCATGAAAAGTTACGTCACAAGACCTGTAAATGCACGGAACAAATTTCAGATCTTCCACACAACAATTTTCTGGAATGCTGAGTATTATGAATAGGAATACCGCTTTAATTTGTATTCGAAGGGAAGATCAAACAAATTTGAGAAGGTATATATTTTCTAAATGAGTGATAAACGTGGACTTAATATGATTAATAACATCTTTAAAGGAATGTTCCATCTCATATAGTGAATTCACTGGATTCAGAGAATTGCGATCTAAACATTCCGTATGCTACGTCTTCCAGTGTGAGAGCTTTCTGGGAGGGCAGCGCTGATTGTCCGACAGATTGCTTATTCCACTTTCCGGTCTCTGCCATTTCCGGGAAGATTTTCGCAGTACGTGTTGATTACGTACGTCTATAAATTGTTTCAGACACCTTTGAGGAGGAGTTCGCTTCCATATTTTAGCCGTTTTACTTACATCACTGCTTGTTAAATTTTTCCAACTGAAAGTCTACAAAAGCGAATAAAATTGTAAAAAGCTCTTATTTGGGTTCTTTAGGAAAAATTGATTAATGAAATGCCTCAACGGATACCTACCTAGTCCTTTCAAAATGATAAATTTGTAACAAGCTGCTACAATATTCTACGCTTAACATTTCTAATTGTGCCACCGTAACCACGGATTCAGGGATAATTAACAGACCATCAGATTATAAGAAGCGGTTTAAATTAGGTTAATTTTAATCAAAATGATAAAAGGTTGTTTTAATAATTTTATGAAGAACTACGCAGAAAACAAGCATCTCTGGTTTATGAGATACAAATTTAATAGCTCCGGGAAACTTCAGCAACTTACTTGGAAAACTTATTTAAAATAAATAATAAAACTAATTTTCAGCTGTTCCCTACATTTAAAAAAATAGTAGATGAAACGGTAGATATAAAAAATTAATTTTACTTGTTTATACTTGTATACCTTACTAAAAATACAACTTTATTCCTGTATAAACTCTAGTGTGTACAAAAATTTTACGGGGTGTCCTAAGACCCAGAATTCAAGATAAAAAAATGATTTGTCGGGTTTATTTTCAAGATCAACAATCTCATTTATAGCTTTGCTGGAGTAAATTAATCGCGCAGAAGAATATTTTCTTGCTAACACAAAACGGATATGTAAGTAAATCTACCAGAACTAAAGTCGTTATAGGATTGAATAAGTATGCACATTTGTGGCAAAGACTATGACACTTCTTTTTCTTCTTCTTTCTTCTTCGATCTGATCAACTCTGACTGATTTATATTCCTGCAATTTTAAATATTCATATTGAAAAGTTCATTATTCAAACCTTACTCTTCCTTTATCGGTTATTCTTTTATTTGAGTGAACATCCCAAATGACGATTTATTGAAAGGTCATAATATAAAACGATTCAGGACGATTGATTCCATTCTCTTCTGGCAACTGTGAGTCATGTAGTTGAAATTTGCAGCAAACAGAAAAAAGTATGGAAAAGTTCCAAAAGGTGTAAAATACGAATTTCCCAGTGATGAAGGAAATTCCCTAGACTGGTATTATGGGGATTTTAATGAAACTAAAACTGTGATTGTAATTAACAGTAAAAAAATGTCTAATAAAATCTAATAAAGAATTATCGATGAAAGATATATTTTGAGCAAAAGTTAGAGAAAATATAGGAAATAACGGACCAACTTGCGCAGAAATATCTACAGTAACACATCGATTGAACCAAATTTTATAAATAAAATTAAAGGCCCTGGAATGGATCGAATAAGAAAACTGCTTTAGCTAACTTGTGTAACGTAAAGGACCCGGGCCCCTTTATCTTTAGCGAAAAACCACCGTGTGATCGTCTAGTTTCCCTAATTTCTCCTAATAGAACCGCTGAGTTTTCCTACGTTGTGTTTACCGTAGTCATTACCGTAGTCGCCCCTGCTCTTTGATTGAGGTATGCCAGGATTACTATGGCCGAAACGGATGCGCAAAGAACCTAGTGGGATTTTTCTTTTGTCGGAAAAGCGGGGAAATTTACTGAGACTCGTTGTTAACTGTTGGCTTCCTATCAGATGTTTAAAAGCGAGTGATGAGCGAGAGAATTCGTTTGTAAGGGCGTAAAGTGATGAAGGGCGAGATGGGCTGTGATTTTGCATAGAGAGTACAAAAAAATGGAAAGCGAAGAGGGATCCCTTTCATCCATCTTTCAAACTATAATCCATTTCGGATTCCACTCTTTTGCACACCTGTGCTTTCTTTTTGGTTTTTGTTTCGTTTACAGACTACCCGGTATATGCGGGAATGTCTTATTATTTCGTTTCGCTTTTATTTCGGTTACAGACTATCCGGTATATGCGGAAATGTCTGTGTGTTTAAATATTCAACGATTTTCCTTGCCTAATTTCCTTTTTCTAGTTTCTTTGAATTTCATTTCAAGCAACTGCTTGAATTAATTAAAGAAGACAACCATTTGGTTTTCAGACGATCCGGGATATTGCGGAAATGTCTGACTCATTACCTATTCGACGATTTTCTTTGCCTATTTTCCTTTTTCTATTTTCTTTGAATTTCATTTCAAGCAACGGCTTGAATTAATTAAAGAATACAACCACTTTGGTTTCAGACGATCCGGGATATTGCGGAAATGTCTGACTCATTACCTATTCGACGATTTTCTTTGCCTAATTTCCTTTTTCTAGATTCTTTGATCTCACTTCAAGCAACTGCTTGAATTAATTAAAGAAGACAACCACTTTGGGTTTCAGACGATCCGGGATAATGCGGAAATGTCTGAATGATTTACCTATTCGATGATTATTGAATTCTCATTTTGTATTTTAATGAGCTCTACTCGTTGACTCGCTCTTCCTTTCGTTTGGGACTTTTTATGAGCGTTTATTGTTGTGGGCTTTAACCTGATACACAGGCACACTCCACCCTACTTTTATGATCGCTTGTTGGGTAGACTCTAACTTGGCTTGGATGTCGAGAGCAGTGTTGCCATGTTTGTTTGATTTGCTACCTCCTCTTTAAACATTATACGAATTTCTATCCAATTTGCTTTTCTCTTGAAAGCGGTTTTCCTGAATTAACGTCATACTCATGATAGTTGTTTCAACTCATTTTGTTTATTTGTTGTGTTGTCGTTTTGCCTCTTTGGGCTACCTTTATCTGGCCACTTTTGGACCGTCAATACCTATTTGCCCTGCGGCTACCTTTTTGTTCTACCTGGCCTCGTAAGGCGATGAGTCAATATACCTTATCATTTCGAATACGACGTTTTCTGCGATTCGCAGTTTTGTTTTGCTATTTTAAATGTGATGACCAACTGACCAAACTAGGCCGCTATTCTATAATTATTCCTCAGGGTTCCCGTGGGCTTGCCTGGGTAATAATTGAATGCTGGAATTTTTATGAGTACCTATATTGGAGCCGGTGGGTTCTATAATCGAGACCAACCATCGATTTCACCGTGGTCCAGGTTTTTACCCCTAACACCTGTGTAGAAAGCAGATAACTCAGTCCAGGCTGGCAATAACATTTTATAGCAATTTTCTGCGAAGTTTGTTTTTAAATTTTGATTGGAGTTGACATTCGTATGATGTGCTAAAGGAGTTTTGGTTTTGATTGATTTCTGAATGGCTTTTCACATACTCGAGACTAATTTGTTTTTGGTTGCTTTGAATTCCTATTTGCGGAATTGCCTATACTACAACTGCGGGTGCTTTTTACCCCGTTGCGTTCCACGATTTTCACTTTCCGGTACAACGGAGGTCTTCACCTGGACATCGAGGTGAATGCCTCCCCCGGGTTTTAATCGATTACCTATTTTAACTCCTAATTGGGGTTGTAATGGAATTAGTATTTCCTGATAATATTTGCGAAATAGCGGATGCTACATCTGACAACGCCGCCTCGTTCTATCTAGACCTGTACTAACCGGGGGTGCTCTGCTATGTGATCTTTATTTATGGTGTCATATAATGGCGAGAAACTCCTTTCACTTTCTAAATCGTTTTTAAAGGGACTGCTTCCTGCCTAACCATCCGCGCTATTTAAAAACTCGGACTCTTCGAAGAATAGGATGATTGACTCATGGGCCGTTTTGTTTACAGATTGTTAATTTCTGATCTGGGTCTATTTTCGCTCCTAGCTCTATCTCGATTTCCTATGCGTGAATATGTAATTATTTATTCCTGTCTCCTGCCTAACTTGGTTTATTTCTAATTATGGACGTGATCTCGTAGGTACCTACTGTGGTGCCGCCTAATACCTAGTTGATTATTGTGTCTGATTTAAAATGGGACCTGCACTCATGGATTGGGCGAATCTGTCTAATTATTTATCGATGTGGATTTTGTTGTGAAGAGAGTTTGCCAACTGCGAAGTTTGAGTTGTTTAGAGGAGAGATGCAAATTGATATGGGTAAAGTTTAGATAAGAATTGGGCGACCGAGAGTTCGCTAAACGCCTTCTCGTCGGGTTTACGTCCAAAGGGTTTGGTTTAGATAAGGATTGGGCGACCGAGAGTTCACTAAACGCCTTCTCGTCGGGTTTACGTCCAAAGGGTTTGGTTTAGATAAGGATTGGGCGACCGAGAGTTCACTAAACGCCTTCTCGTCGGGTTTACGCCAAAGGGTTTGGCTTAGATAAGGATTGGGCGACCGAGAGTTCACTAAACGCCTTCTCGTCGGGTTTACGCCAAAGGGTTATGGAGTCAGACGTGACCTGCTCGAAAGCTGATCTCATCTGCCTTTAGCAGCGGCAGGACGTCTGCTTTTATAGAAGCAGTCGCCCGATTTCTAAACACCGCGCAATAATGAACCTTATTGACTCTTCTCTGCTGCCGTGATTTAGTCCTTAATCGTATTTTCCTGATTACTGGACTTAGCGATTTGACCTCGCGGCTATCTCACTGAATTTTCCTAAACCTGCACTATCTAAATTTTCCTTCAAATCGGTCAACGCGTTTAGGTACTTCTCATTGTGTCTAGTTATTATAATTACACCGACTTAACTTTCACTTCGTGTTTTCCCTTACTTGTCGTTTAGGTACCGCAGCGAATTTTCGGCTATTGGGGTTTATTAATTCGCCCTCTCGATTGGTGTAATTTTAATTATCGTAGGTATGATATCCCACGAGATACCATTGTCTCTGCGAATGCTTATTGTTTAAATTCTGATTTCACATTCCTTCACACGGTCTGTTTCTTTCCATCCGTTCTTGTATGTAGGTCACCTATTATTTCATCACGCGGACCGACAGTGTCTGCCCTAACATCTGGCAAAGGTTTGCCCTCGCCGTTGCCGCTTTCTCGAAGGACTGAATTGTGGCTAGCTGGAGCGATTTTGTTTTATGAATATTTAATGTGCTGGCGGGATCGTTTACTTGATGTAACGGCGGGTGGCTGTGTTTGAATTTTCTAACAATTTTACCTTTAGGTATTTACGTACCTAATCTCGCACTATTTGCTTTTTCGGTTTGAGCTGATTTACTGAGGCGAAGGAAATAATTTCCTTATAATCCTACCTAGGTGCGATCCATTTCACCGCCCCCTCGTCTTCAGGCTATCAGAGGGTACCCTGATAGACGGAAGACGCCCCCTAACTCTCCTACTTGGTTTTGGTGTTTTTGGTTTTGGGTTTTCCTTCTCGGCCAATTTATTCCCGCGTATTAGCCCTCAATCCTGGTCACGGCACCAATGTAACGACGATACCCCCGGCCCGATGATCTGTCGCGAAAAGCCACCGTGTGATCGTCTAGTTTCCCTAATTTCTCCTAATAGAACCGCTGAGTTTTCCTACGTTGTGTTTACCGTAGTCATTACCGTAGTCGCCCCTGCTCTTTGATTGAGGTATGCCAGGATTACTATGGCCGAAACGGATGCGCAAAGAACCTAGTGGGATTTTTCTTTTGTCGGAAAAGCGGGGAAATTTACTGAGACTCGTTGTTAACTGTTGGCTTCCTATCAGATGTTTAAAAGCGAGTGATGAGCGAGAGAATTCGTTTGTAAGGGCGTAAAGTGATGAAGGGCGAGATGGGCTGTGATTTTGCATAGAGAGTACAAAAAAATGGAAAGCGAAGAGGGATCCCTTTCATCCATCTTTCAAACTATAATCCATTTCGGATTCCACTCTTTTGCACACCTGTGCTTTCTTTTTGGTTTTTGTTTCGTTTACAGACTACCCGGTATATGCGGGAATGTCTTATTATTTCGTTTCGCTTTTATTTCGGTTACAGACTATCCGGTATATGCGGAAATGTCTGTGTGTTTAAATATTCAACGATTTTCCTTGCCTAATTTCCTTTTTCTAGTTTCTTTGAATTTCATTTCAAGCAACTGCTTGAATTAATTAAAGAAGACAACCATTTGGTTTTCAGACGATCCGGGATATTGCGGAAATGTCTGACTCATTACCTATTCGACGATTTTCTTTGCCTATTTTCCTTTTTCTATTTTCTTTGAATTTCATTTCAAGCAACGGCTTGAATTAATTAAAGAATACAACCACTTTGGTTTCAGACGATCCGGGATATTGCGGAAATGTCTGACTCATTACCTATTCGACGATTTTCTTTGCCTAATTTCCTTTTTCTAGATTCTTTGATCTCACTTCAAGCAACTGCTTGAATTAATTAAAGAAGACAACCACTTTGGGTTTCAGACGATCCGGGATAATGCGGAAATGTCTGAATGATTTACCTATTCGATGATTATTGAATTCTCATTTTGTATTTTAATGAGCTCTACTCGTTGACTCGCTCTTCCTTTCGTTTGGGACTTTTTATGAGCGTTTATTGTTGTGGGCTTTAACCTGATACACAGGCACACTCCACCCTACTTTTATGATCGCTTGTTGGGTGAGACTCTAACTTGGCTTGGATGTCGAGAGCAGTGTTGCCATGTTTGTTTGATTTGCTACCTCCTCTTTAAACATTATACGAATTTCTATCCAATTTGCTTTTCTCTTGAAAGCGGTTTTCCTGAATTAACGTCATACTCATGATAGTTGTTTCAACTCATTTTGTTTATTTGTTGTGTTGTCGTTTTGCCTCTTTGGGCTACCTTTATCTGGCCACTTTTGGACCGTCAATACCTATTTGCCCTGCGGCTACCTTTTTGTTCTACCTGGCCTCGTAAGGCGATGAGTCAATATACCTTATCATTTCGAATACGACGTTTTCTGCGATTCGCAGTTTTGTTTTGCTATTTTAAATGTGATGACCAACTGACCAAACTAGGCCGCTATTCTATAATTATTCCTCAGGGTTCCCGTGGGCTTGCCTGGGTAATAATTGAATGCTGGAATTTTTATGAGTACCTATATTGGAGCCGGTGGGTTCTATAATCGAGACCAACCATCGATTTCACCGTGGTCCAGGTTTTTACCCCTAACACCTGTGTAGAAAGCAGATAACTCAGTCCAGGCTGGCAATAACATTTTATAGCAATTTTCTGCGAAGTTTGTTTTTAAATTTTGATTGGAGTTGACATTCGTATGATGTGCTAAAGGAGTTTTGGTTTTGATTGATTTCTGAATGGCTTTTCACATACTCGAGACTAATTTGTTTTTGGTTGCTTTGAATTCCTATTTGCGGAATTGCCTATACTACAACTGCGGGTGCTTTTTACCCCGTTGCGTTCCACGATTTTCACTTTCCGGTACAACGGAGGTCTTCACCTGGACATCGAGGTGAATGCCTCCCCCGGGTTTTAATCGATTACCTATTTTAACTCCTAATTGGGGTTGTAATGGAATTAGTATTTCCTGATAATATTTGCGAAATAGCGGATGCTACATCTGACAACGCCGCCTCGTTCTATCTAGACCTGTACTAACCGGGGGTGCTCTGCTATGTGATCTTTATTTATGGTGTCATATAATGGCGAGAAACTCCTTTCACTTTCTAAATCGTTTTTAAAGGGACTGCTTCCTGCCTAACCATCCGCGCTATTTAAAAACTCGGACTCTTCGAAGAATAGGATGATTGACTCATGGGCCGTTTTGTTTACAGATTGTTAATTTCTGATCTGGGTCTATTTTCGCTCCTAGCTCTATCTCGATTTCCTATGCGTGAATATGTAATTATTTATTCCTGTCTCCTGCCTAACTTGGTTTATTTCTAATTATGGACGTGATCTCGTAGGTACCTACTGTGGTGCCGCCTAATACCTAGTTGATTATTGTGTCTGATTTAAAATGGGACCTGCACTCATGGATTGGGCGAATCTGTCTAATTATTTATCGATGTGGATTTTGTTGTGAAGAGAGTTTGCCAACTGCGAAGTTTGAGTTGTTTAGAGGAGAGATGCAAATTGATATGGGTAAAGTTTAGATAAGAATTGGGCGACCGAGAGTTCGCTAAACGCCTTCTCGTCGGGTTTACGTCCAAAGGGTTTGGTTTAGATAAGGATTGGGCGACCGAGAGTTCACTAAACGCCTTCTCGTCGGGTTTACGTCCAAAGGGTTTGGTTTAGATAAGGATTGGGCGACCGAGAGTTCACTAAACGCCTTCTCGTCGGGTTTACGCCAAAGGGTTTGGCTTAGATAAGGATTGGGCGACCGAGAGTTCACTAAACGCCTTCTCGTCGGGTTTACGCCAAAGGGTTATGGAGTCAGACGTGACCTGCTCGAAAGCTGATCTCATCTGCCTTTAGCAGCGGCAGGACGTCTGCTTTTATAGAAGCAGTCGCCCGATTTCTAAACACCGCGCAATAATGAACCTTATTGACTCTTCTCTGCTGCCGTGATTTAGTCCTTAATCGTATTTTCCTGATTACTGGACTTAGCGATTTGACCTCGCGGCTATCTCACTGAATTTTCCTAAACCTGCACTATCTAAATTTTCCTTCAAATCGGTCAACGCGTTTAGGTACTTCTCATTGTGTCTAGTTATTATAATTACACCGACTTAACTTTCACTTCGTGTTTTCCCTTACTTGTCGTTTAGGTACCGCAGCGAATTTTCGGCTATTGGGGTTTATTAATTCGCCCTCTCGATTGGTGTAATTTTAATTATCGTAGGTATGATATCCCACGAGATACCATTGTCTCTGCGAATGCTTATTGTTTAAATTCTGATTTCACATTCCTTCACACGGTCTGTTTCTTTCCATCCGTTCTTGTATGTAGGTCACCTATTATTTCATCACGCGGACCGACAGTGTCTGCCCTAACATCTGGCAAAGGTTTGCCCTCGCCGTTGCCGCTTTCTCGAAGGACTGAATTGTGGCTAGCTGGAGCGATTTTGTTTTATGAATATTTAATGTGCTGGCGGGATCGTTTACTTGATGTAACGGCGGGTGGCTGTGTTTGAATTTTCTAACAATTTTACCTTTAGGTATTTACGTACCTAATCTCGCACTATTTGCTTTTTCGGTTTGAGCTGATTTACTGAGGCGAAGGAAATAATTTCCTTATAATCCTACCTAGGTGCGATCCATTTCACTTGCGAAAAAGGTCAGAGAAAAAGCATCTGTTATTAGGAAAGTAATTGAAAAACAGCAAAGCTGAATTGGTTTTTCCTTTTATAACAAAGAGCTACTTTTTTTCGCATCATCGAAAGTAAAAAAATCTTCAGTCAAGTTTTATATTATTGAATTTAAAATTGGTTCTCAATTGAATTATAACTTATTATAATTTTATGTTTATTAAATCGGTTTTAATTATTACTTATATATTCTGCGAATAGGAAGTTCCCTCTTACTCTTCCTTTTTAATTTTCTCTCTCTCTCTCTCTCTCTCTCTCTAACTGCTTTCATTTGTTTGATTTTCGAGTTCCCCTAATTAGTTTCTTTGAATAACCGTTTTATTTATTTAAACTTTACACCAATTCTGCTTCATTGATTTCTAAAGAAAAGTTAGTCACACGCACGTAATATAGAATAAGTCTCTTCTCCCTCTGGAACAACAGCAGGATATTTATACACCCGAACCGAAAAAAGATGTCTCAGGGAAAAGCCCAGGATAAGAGCCTGACTGTAACGAGGCACCTGTTCTGCTCAGTGGCGTCTCTTTTCTGCGGAGGAATAGGGTTTTTTTAATGTATGGTCATTCAAGTTCATCGTTAGTGGTCCAGAACTGATGATACTGAATAAGTAGTTGGGATACTTTCCTAAGTACAGGACTGTAAAAGGCATATTATGAGTGCGACTCCATTACCTTGGAACGCTGACGCCCAATATACTCTAGTAACTGAGATATTAAGAATCTAAAAGAAACTGGAAAACCTCTTCCAGTATGGGCAAGAGGACTCTAAGGTGGAAGGTAAAAGAAATGGTAGTGACTAATAAGCTGTCTACTGCTGTTGGTCAGAACAAATGACCAACATATTCGTTATGCCTTTTAATTTTTCCTCAATCAGTTCTATAAGAATCTCAGCAGACATAGCTGTCCACTACTGTTAGTGCATGATGATCTGCTGTGTGCGTGATGAGATTAGATATGATTCACCTGCAATGAGCAGAAATCTTTAGGGCAGTTCCAACAGGAATTGGAGAGTTGAATGGAATATAGTTTTCTCAAAATGATGAGCTGCAGAAGTCAAAGCTATTTTTTTTTTACCCAGAACTAGGCTATTCGCATATGAATTCTTATATTTTAGGTGCTAGGGACTATTATACCTACCTAGTAGGTGCAGGAAAAATGAATTAGGTACCTAAAGCAATAATAGCTAATGATTATAATGACGTGAAAGTTGTAACCAGAGTTCCGAATAATTGAGGTAGCTTTAGTGGTTGTATATAAAATTCGTTATAACACGACATATTCATTTCCAGCGAAATCCTGTAACATGTCTTGCTGCAACTTGTTACTTTGTTCACAGAACTTTGCTTCTCGAAAATATTCAAAGTTAGAACTCATACGTCGTTTTCCTTGAAACCAAGAGGCGTTCACAAGTGATGTGAAGAGGTATTTCAGAGATCTTCCGTAAAGTTATTCTAACGATTCATGAAATTATATGCTGTAGGCTTTCATGACAGGCATTAATTGAATTCACAAGTATATCCCGATTTTGGAGCAGCACAAATCTCTGTATTCATTTTCAAAATGTTTTATTTCACATAAGCAAACCCAAGACTGAAGAGGATTTGTCCTATTATACTGTCCATTACAAAAAAAATTATTATTCATATACACAGTTTATTCCGGGACCGAACTCGAAGTTTCCCGTATTTATTAATAATTAATTATAATCGTCCAGATTTCCTAATTACCGCGAATTATTAGTATTACTCAGCAGTCCGCATTAGTGAATATCATTAAATAGTAAAGTTATTATTTGATTTAATTACTAGAAATTATTTTATTCCAAGCTACCAGTAAATTTTTATAGACCACTAGCTTGTGTTAATTTTCTAGTCATTGTTATTAATCTAAATAAAACAGTGCAGTTTTAATAGTCCCTAATGGTGAGTGGTTAGTGAATTTATCTGGTAAATTCTAATAAGTATTTGTACTTTTCTTCCTCCATGGGGAAGCAGCAATCACCATCATCATATCAACAAATAATAATTTTTCCTACGACCACTATACAAAACACTACTTTGCGCATAGTTTTTTGTGCGCAAACTAGCAGATTTCTCACGTATCCAAAACTGTGCGACAAAGTGACATAACGCGCATAGCCAAAAATCGTTTCCGTACAGTTTTAATGTAAACAATAGTGATGGGCGGTAACTGAGAACTCAACTGTTACTTATTGTTAATGGAATAACTATTCATTTAAAGCTTCAAGGTAATAAAATAAACACAAATGGGATAACATAGAACCCGACAAGACTATAAAATATACTCATTATTCTCTTGTGGCAGTAATTATTAAAATTTACGAGTTGATCGCTAATAACAGCATTGGTAGCGTTCAAATTCACGAACGTGATCGTGAAAATAACTCGCACACCTCTACCACTTACTAACTTCAATCGACGACGCACAGCGCCTGCGTTGTGTAGAAGTTGCATATCAATGATATACTAACCTCTCTTAAATCATTGTTATTATGGAGACGTGGTAACTCTCCACGCTCACGTCACTTATTTTTAGTTTATACGAAGTCTAATAATAAATAATAATAATATTGTCTTGTTATACATAATAGTAATATTAAAAAGTCATTGGTAGAATTGAAAATAATATCTACCTAGGTAGTCTGAAAAAATAATCTTTAGTTAGGTACCTATTATTATAATGGATTGTAATTCCTCTGAATCTGAAGCAGAAAATACACCACCTGAAGTCAGAAAACAAGCAGGTTTGTGCTCTTTGAATTTGCTACCTGTAGTTTCGAGAGAAAAATACGAATCTGCTTATAAACATTTCATAAATTGGAGAAAAGGTCATAAAAGCAGAGCATTGTCAGAAAAAATAATTTATGTGTTAAATTTGTTAAATAATTAATCTGTTAAATTGTGGTCGTAGGAAAAGTACTGTGTGTATCACGTGCGGAAAAGAAATTTCACACTCGTGTGAATTGTGACACTCGACTTCGTCTAGTGTCACAATTGTTTCACACTCCTGAGAAATTTTCTCTTTTCCGCACTTGTTTCACAATATACTATATCGTAACACTTTCAACTTCAACAAGCCACCCGCTATGCAAAGAACTGAAACGCGGTGAGTAATAATTGGACTTGGACAACCCAAAAAGTGTATGCCAGTGTTTTTCTCAGATACCTAACTCTTCTTTTTAATTTTTAGTAATTGCTTGTTCTGATTTTTCTAGCATTAGTTTGATAATTGTTTCTTTCAGGCGTAACGGAAGAACGGTCACTCATACCGTACTCATTTTGTTCATCCTTTTCTGTTGCTTTATTAAAACTTTGTTCAATTTTAAACGAGCTAGTTATTTGTGTATTAAAATCTGCCCACTAATTAATATTTTGATGCAAGTAGGTACCTACTTGTTGAGCAAAGGCAAAATTTCAAAAGGACCCGGACCCCACCAGTGAATAATAATATTTATGAAATTATACTTGGCACGGGTATCATTAAAGATTAAAACCACCTTTGGTTCATCGCAGGCTCAGTTTCAGTACACCTACTTACTTCAAATATAAAAGATACAAGAAGGGAAAATGTATAACTACCTATCTTCTTATAATTACTTAAATTTTTCGTATAGAAGAGAGATATCTACATCAGAAGCCCTTACGTTTGGCATAATCAATTTCAGCTTTTTATAACGACTCGCATTTAATTGTTTACTTTAGATCTCAGTGGCTGCACGAATAGTGCAAATATCATAAACGTCAAAGACAAAGGGCAGGAAGGCATCGGAGCACTTACCTGACGTGTGTGAAGGTTTCTAGCTCGTAGGTCTCGCTTCCTGCTTCGCACGCCGAAGGCATTTTCCGCAATGCTCAGGAAACTCATGAGAAATAAAATGCGCCAAATCATTTTTCCATTCTGAAACAATGTAGGTATTTTATTAATATTACATTTCAAACCAGATCTTTGCGGAATAAATATAATAGAAGAGACTATCTATGTATTATAGGTAGGTATGAAGGCTGTAATGTTCGCAATCTCTAATAACATTCTCTGGTAAATTACCCACATTTTTCCACCATATCGTTAGAGTCGGATGATTATACCTACAAAGATAGGGTATGAAATGCAAATATTTCACACCCTAATAGAAAAATCGATTGCTGCATCAGTAACCCACGTTTTCTTACACGTAATGTGTAAAATTTCCACGAACGTTAGTTATTAGTTTTCTTTTTTTTAGTATGCAGAATATGCAGAACCATAATTCAAAGTTTTTATCCCATTAATACAATAAAAAGAGTATGTATAGTATATCAAATTTTCTGATCTTACTAGTGACAAAAGCAAATATCCTACTTATTAAAATTTAAGAGCGATTTAAAATATTTTCTTAATAAAAATGCTACTTGTGATTATTGGCAAAGTGATTATATCGAAAGAAACGATATTCTTCCACAGGGTTTCTGTAGAAGATTTCGGCAGTGCATTTTGCTTAAATCTGGACTATTTAGTAAAATGTTTCTTTATACCTTCCCTTGACAGTAAATATCATAAAGCTTTTAAGGTGTAATTTCGGTAAGATCGAAATCTCTAGATCAGTTGAATCATATTTCATCTTCTGGCAGGTGAGCAGCAAATAAAAAAAATCATTTGTAGTGCATTTGTTTTCAAATAATTCAATAATTTTTTCAAAAACTTCATTATTTAATTCATCGTTTCGCTTTATTTATTGTAGATCTATAACAGCGGAAGTTTATTCTTATTAATTAAAATATTCTTTCATACTTAAAGCAATAATTGAAAAATGACAGTGGTTATTAAAAAGGTCCCGTGAAGCAAAAGCAAGAAGAATAGCCGAGACGTACTCTGGAATATTTAATGACATATTTTAAATAGGTAAACTTGTAATCTTACTCAGAAAGGAGTTTTTCTCAAACAATAACGAAAAAAATGGTCCGAGATTTATAAGACACCTCATAAAAATTAATTATGCCTCATTTAAAACGTTTCATAGTTTATAAGTAGGGACGGGTTATAAATCATGCTCTGTGCAGGGGATGAATAAAGCGACTAATTATATCTGTTAATAAATTATTATGAAGCAGGTGGTTTCGGAGAGCTTTTCTATGAAAGCTGCAGTGCAGTAGAAAGTTCCAATGGAATGGAGTTGGAGTCTTGCAAAACCTCAAGTTAAAGTCCATTAAATATTTATAAACTGTCACAGAAGTAGGATCAGTTGAATCCCGCTACTCAGGTAAGTACTTTAACTTCATATAACTTTACATTAAGCTATCAGTGCGGCGCGGCGACTTAATGAATAGGATAGAAGCTATTGTGCAGCCGTATTAAATTATTTAGTTGAGTAATGTTTTCTACTTCCTACTATGCCTTTTTTAGGTGTCGAATTTTAATTAAGGCGTAAATTACCGGCTGAAATTTACTAAAACCTTACTCATCACATGGCATGTTATCTTTATCAAGTTTCCTGCGATGTGAATTAACTATCCGGAAACATGATGAAACGAGCTTGGGCAATATTTCGAAAATTCCTTCATTATGGGAGGGTCAAAGAGAATAGCCAATTGTCTAGGCACTTGCTAACAGCCATGACAAATAGCAAAAACAAAAACTAACAAATGGTTGCTATTTGAATTTACATTTGCCTAGACCTGCAACAGTCATTTGACTAATGACGAGATTATAAATTCAGACAGTCGGTATTTAACTAGGCAATTAGCAGCATTAAAACGAGAACCATTTTATTACCTATTTAATTGGTATTTATCATTTTCCCATTTTCATACGTCAATCCTTTCACAAATACTTAGTTTCGAAAGCCAGACATAAGAAAGGTAGGTATAGCGCACAGCTAATGGCACAGCTGTGTGTTTGATTTCAGTTTGACCTGCCGAATAGATAATCGACATTTTTTGTATTTAATCGAAGCAGAGATGGGTAGGTTTATGTTCCATAATAGACTTTCTCTTGGGATTGGTGGTATTACGTTTCGGCCGTTTATTTCTGCGCCCACAGAATGAATTGCTAGAAAGGAATGTTCTGCAAACCAGGTTGTCTGCTTTCCCACAAGTACAAGTTAGGGCCCCCAGTTATTTTTGAAATATTATTCTATGAAACCACATGAAGATTTTTCATATTATTAGGTAATGTTGAATTTATTTGAAAAACCAATGGCATTGAGCTCAGACGTCAGTGTGGTCTTTTTGATGATACAGACGATACTCCCATGATCTCGACTTTGGGTTTTGGTTGGTATAAGACAACTTATAAGTCTGCGTCTCATAATGAATAGTTGAGCCCTACGAAATGTGGTACCCCGATAAGCGACTACCTCCTCCGTACAGCAGTTGCCGCAGTCACCAGGACCGGGTTGCTATATCATCATCGGAAGCAACATCGATTGCTATCGTTATCAGAACCAGTTTCCTCCTTAAGGGAGAGCAAAAAATAATAAAAAAGGTAGGTACCACACGAAGTGGGTTTATGGCAATAAGGCTCTCTGCAAGTCGATTTTTTGGGTGCAGCGTGTAGCCCCTCCGTTCATATCTATTTATATATTTATACACTTATTTATTTTGATTTGAGCCTCGCCCCAAAGCTTTACACCACGATGAGATCTTTTAGGTGCACTTCTCTGTACGATTAAGTATTAATAACTATTATTGAATACCTTGACATGAGGCTTCTTACTTATTACGAGAATTTTTCTTCAGTTACAGTTTTAGTTGGTGAACAATCCAGAATCATGGGATTATCGTTCCACTGAAGTCAATTGCGGAGAATCATAAATCTAATCTAACGTCATAATGTTAACTTTACTGCAGGTGTCCAAGGTGTATAAAATATGGTTAGAAGTATGGTGTAAGCTGATATCAGAATAATACGCATTGCGCTAGCAGCTGTGTGGTATGATAATATTTTATAAAGACTTGGTCTTGTTTTGGTAATACAACCACCAACGTTACATAAAAGCGTTTCATTTTAATAGAGGTTCTCATTATTAATGCTGAAGCTTATTATTCACTTCTACATAAATCATGATGTTAAAAAATAAATTTCCTATGCAAATATTAAGCCAACCAAGTAAATAGAATGAAGTTTGTTTTGAAGTTGGAATTAAAGAAAGTACATTAGTTGTCGATTTAAAGTTTTTTTTTAAATATCTTCAGTACCTATTAATAAACGAATAAATTATTGAAATGTTCCATTAAGCCCTTGAGGAATCTTTTAAAAGGTCGATGAAAGGGTTTAAAATATATCTAATACGTAAAATTAAATATGTTTAAATCATTTCACCTTTCACTCGTACTTTTAATTAAAAGATATTTGAGAATTTTTCGGCAACATTGGGTATTAGGTAGTTACTGGTTTTCAATCTAATCTTCAGGATTGCAAAAAGAACATTAAGCTAACGGGAGTGAATGAATGAGCATATTTTAGAGATGCAAAGAGGATTCCCTTAATCGATTATCTGCACATTTAATTAAATGAGAGTATTTGGTTTGTGAGCGAAAAACCCTTCAACAAAGATACCTACCTCTTTCCTTCCCTGTAGCTATAATGTTTCAATTTGTATCAAACAATATCAATAGAGCAGGTTTTAAGAGAAAATTTTGTACGAGAAAATTAATTGAAACGGTTAAGATTTCCCTGTATAACTAGCTGTCCAGAATCTAAAAGCTGCATGAATATAAACTTTCTAAATGCAGTTCTGATTCCTACTCATTGAAGAGGGTCTTCTTGAACCTGCTTAGAAAGTTGTTATTTTATTACTCTAATGTCCATATTCACAAACGATAATTTCTAAATAATTACGTAATCAATTATCCCCATCTCATTCTATTGCAAAAAAACTGCATATCTCTATCTCACTCATTTAAATAATTACGTAATTATTTAGGAAATTATCGTTTGTGAATACGGGCATAAGGTAGGTATAAGGCAAGGAGATACTAAAACGCGCCAGCATTAAAATTCCGCCATGAAACTAATTAAATTTTGGGTAATTCCATTAGAAATAAACATTTAATGTAGCTTTTCGGAAAAAGAAAATATTTCCATAAAAGTTATAACTACTCATCAATTTCTTAAGAACTTATATTATTTTCCTCAAAATTTTCCGTTGAAAAATGATATGCGTCTGGTTATAGTCCAGTCAAATTAGGATCTTTAGAGGGGTCAAACACTTGAAAAAAAGTGTTTGAAAACCCATTATTGTTTTGATTTAGTATCCTAGATTTGCACGGTCTCTCGACCGCCGCTGGGAGTCAAGAAGTCCAAAAAAAAAACAGAAATTTTAGAACTTTTTTCAGTTTTTTGCTTATAGCTTCAAAACAGTGCGTTCCAGCGAATATTTCATTCATACAAAAATTAAAGAGCATTCGATTTTGCGTCAAATGAGTGTCCCATTCATTGAATTTGGTCCAGTGGTATGGCTGAACTGGAGAAGTTCTTTGGCGTGTCCCAACCACATCTGGACCTGGTGGTATACGGAGGGGTTGCTGACGAGCAGCAGATTGAGTGGGAGGAAGGTATGCTAACTTCACGTCCATCTCGGCTACTGCATTGGCAAACAGGTAGTGCCTTATGTCGTCCAGTGAGATGTGTCTTCGAGAGTCACCATAAATGCCTATAAAGGATTTTTCCTCAGCGGCATCTCATCAGCACAAGCATTGTTGTTTTTGAAGATAAGCGTACCTACTATCTTGCCAATCCCTGCATGATCCTTTCCAAACTTTTCACAAACTTCATTTTCCCCTGACGGTACAATGAGGACGCGGTATCACATCTACTGAAGGCATGCAGGATAGGATGCTTTGACTTTAAAGTATCCGAGTACTTGCAGTGTCTGGGAGAGTACAAAGTATTATACCTTTGCACCTTTCCCATGCTTCATTAGGCTATGTTTAGATTAGAACAGCCCTTGGCTCGACGTTTAGTTGCGCAGTGGCAAGCGTCTCTCGTATCATAGCAACCCTTAAAATACCACTTCTTACGGTTACTTCATGCTTCATGCAGAGTTGTAACGCGAGAGTGTACCTTTCTTGGGTACTGAACAGCATGTGTGAATTTTTTCACGGCATAATTATACTTGAGCAAATTTAAAATTTAAGGGTATACGTCGAATACACAATTTGACGGCCAATAATTGTTAACAATCTCTGTTCTTCAACCGACGATTTCAGCCAACCACTAGACCAAATTCAATGAATTTGCACTGATTCGACGCAGAATTGAATGCTCTTTGATTTTTGTATAAATGAAATATTAGCTATAGGCAAAAAACTGAAATAAGTCCGAAAATTTCTGGGTTTTTGGAATTCCTGACTTGAGCGGCGGTCCTTGCAAACCTAGGTGTTCTGAACTCGTACAAGAAAAGTTGGTTGCATACAATAAGCATTATCTTTGAGTAAAATTCAAAATTATAAGCAAGGACAGCATGTGCATTACCGTCCCTTCTCCTACTACCCTCTCCCCGTTTTCACGAAGAAAGGCGTTCATACGTCTGGACGCAAGACACATTCTTCCCTACTAGCTTCGAATAAGTCAAGATCGGTAGTGAAATCTCGCTTATTCAAGTCGGTTTCCATTACTGCCCTTCGTGAATATTACTCAACTCAAACTCAAATTAAATTACGCAAACCAAATCTCTCGACTCATATCTCATTAACCGGTAATTAAGTGATTCGCCGTCATCGATTGCAGCAACAGCAAGCAGCGATTTCAAGCGACTGGCACCTCACTCTCCAAGGTAATTGCATTATTTTATACTGCCTTGCTTTGGTCTCATTCATTTATTTTAAACATCAAAACCATATTGACGTCAAATTAACCGATCAAAACAATAATTAGTTTTTTCTACTCCCAACTTTTAATATGCATATTAAATATGAATCACCAGTGCTTTAATGGGTCTCATTAAGATACAAATTTTCATTAAAGCACTGGTCAAGCTATCCAATGGCAGAGGAGCATTTGCAATCGAATCGGTTCCTTTTCGCTCACGATCGGGTCGGCAAGCCAACCGAAGTCACAGAGTTGTCATACTGACGACAAAAATTGCCTTGTGATATAAGTTCTGTATTAAAAATTCTTAACGTTTATTTAATTTAGAACATAAGTAACATTCAAAGAAAATTTATCAAGATTTTATGTTACCTTAATTAATTTGATAAGTAGGTATATCGTGTAAAAGATGGGAAGATAAAGTATTATATCATTCGTAGCGCTCCGTGATATAGTATTCAAAGCGGCAACGCTGCGACCCGCGTTGCGCATCTGCATTCTTTATCTAAAGAATATCGTAATTAATGGCTGTCAGTTATTAAAATTATTAATTAATCTCAAAATCGAAGCGTAAAATTCGGAATTCGAACTTCGCATAATAAAAATTACGCAGTAGTGAGTAGTGCCCTTTAAACTTGATACTAAAACATGTCTCAGCAGAATAATCTTAGCAACAAAGAGAGAATTTGGTACCTAATATGCGTAAGCAAATAGCAACCTATCTTAACCTGAATGATCCGCAATTGTACATGGGTCATTGTTAAAATATATAATTTTTTAATCTTTTCTATGAAATAAAAAAGGGTCGTAGAAAAAATAGTGTATGGAACTCGCAGATAATGGCTATTAATACGCTCTTATGATGGTTAAGACACTCGCCTACGGCTCGTATCTTAACCATCATACTCGCGTATTAATAGCCTTCATTATAAGCTCGTTGCATAATATACTATTACAAAACTTCTTTCCAAGTGACAATTTTACTTTGACTGGCCTTTCAATTCTTGACCAATTTTGATCATTCTTATTTTTGTAGAATTGTAACCTAACAGAATAGGCGCGAAATTCCTTTTCCTCACTTTTCTCTATGATTTTGTATCATTGTATTTTAATAACATCCAAAATATCAATCTGAAATTTAAACGTAAGCGTAATAGCTGCCGTCATTATATTGCAGAGAATCGTGTAAGGAAGCGTCTGCTAGCGTTAATTGTCTACAATTTATACTTCAGGAAGTATAATTGTCATTGTTTTTTTTTTTTTTCATAAGATAAATACAACATAATTACTGAGATCTTAAAAATAAGAATATTTAAAAAAATAATGTATTTTGATATTTATAAATTTATTGTAAATGAATTTCTGTGTCTAACCTTTAGTGATTTCTGTTGGAACTTACTCGGTGTAAACTTGCGCAGTTTAATTACGTAATTTAGCACGCAGGAAATAAATAAGGTTTTTACGTCAGTATACTAGCAGCAAAACTTTATGTCCTAAACCCAAACTACCATAAAATTCTCGGAGATCAAACGGAAATGAACGATGTCAAATGATTTATTTACGTAGGTGTATATATCCTAACCAACGCAAGCATTTCTTCGGCGCTTGATAAAAAATGCAAGACTTAATTTCAAGAAGCATCGTAATCATAGATAACCCTTGAAATGCTCTTTCCTGTGACAACGGTCGTCTCTTAGTAGGAGTAGGTACAGAATTATCAAGGGTTATAAATTTAAATTTATACGCACCTAACAGAAATTAAATCTGCTAAAGTTTTAAACTTTCTTAACCTTGTTATCAGGTGCCATTATTTGAACACATTTAGAGAAGGCCTTAGGCTTCGTTGTACTACTATGAAGTTATTCGAGTTTCGATTCATGCTCATGAGTCCTAAAATTTCTTACAGAAGCATGATCTTGTTAACATTATGATTATTTTAATAGTATGAGAATTAATAGAAGGTTATATTTTTTTACTAAACGTACCTACATGGTAAACATAAGAATTATTTTATTAATGTAATTTTAGATTTTTGGGAATAATATGAGTTGAAAAAACTTCATTAAAATTTTAGGTCAAAAAAATTGATAGCGATGATCCTATAAACGCCTTCTTAAATTCATGGAGAGCGCAACTTTTTAAGGATCATGAATAGGTATTGTAAAAGTTTGAAGTAAGTAGTTCTACGTGAAATCTGCCTCAAGTATATGGCTTTCAAGACATGTTTCTCCAAGTAAGCATTTCAAGCAAGTGGCGTCTTCGGCGGAGATGGCTCGACCCTCGAAGCATCGATGCAAGCAATAGCTCGGTATAATAAAAGTGCGCTATCGATCTACGTAGGAGTATAAGTCCCGCAAGGAATAATAATAGAATGACCAACATTCACGGAACAGGGTTGCTTGTAATCGATAGAAACGTGCGGTTGAGCGGCTAAAATAACCCAAAGTCTCCATACGTCCCCGGTGATTTACCGATATATACATATACATAGGCAAGATTTAAGTTAGCACTTTGGGTAGTCAATAGAGCGAGAATGCTAACCGATGAATATTCCATGAACCTTCACACCGAATAAAATCACTTCTGTTCTCTTCCCTTTTCTATTCCCCATCCACGATTCCAGGCAGTCGGTCTAGTGGCACTCTGGATATGTTCAATTCAATGTGCTCAAGAGCCAGGCTATATGCTATATCTTGTAAAGTGCCTGTGTAAATTTTGTAACATTTGGAAACATGACCTGACTTTGGATTATTAAACGGATATTTTATACCTACCCCGGGAAATATTCTTCCAGAACCATTCATATGCTGTACCAAGTATTTCAGGCATTCATGCATATGTTACATTAATCGGTACAGAAAATTCAAGTGAAGATTTCCTTGGTAACTTTCAAGGAGCGAGTTGATAAAATAAATGTTTCTTCAAGCTTTCCCTGAGAAGTTGCAGTCTCTTAATATAGGGTAATTAATGATTCACATTTATCTTTCTGATATAACTTAAAATTTAAAAAAAAACCTTGTCAAGCGAAAAACCTACTCATTATTACAATTATTTTATCCAACCCACTTTCCTACAAAGAGAAGAAATCTACTACGCTTTAGAGTTTTTCCAATAACTTTTTTCTGATTTTTTTTAATTTTTTAATTCGTACTTTCTACACGCTCAATTTATTTAGAATTATTTTTATCTCCGGAAAATTCCTATAGATACCCCTAATTATTCATCGCAATGCTCTGCACAACTTTTGACAGTTACATATTATAAGAATTATGATTTTTATTCTTTGGCCATATAAAATGATTTGGGTCGTTGGAAAATTCTAAATAATATTTCCAAACATTTCAGAATTAACTAGAATTACAAACGCATAACACATAAAAGAATATATTTTTTCTGAGTAGACACCAGGAAAAAACAAGGGGTTAGAGGATAAAAATGTCATAGAGTGATATATTTTACGAGTCATGCTAAATCCCTGACTAAACGTATTTCATCTACGATTTAAATAAAAACCAGCCAGCTCCAGGAGACTCCAGGAGGATTACGTTAAAACCACTAAGCGACCGACCATGCATGCGAACAAAGCCCCGGGTATTAGAGGGGACTTTACTCCATTTCAGCGGAGGAGGAGGGGGTGTTGGAGACACAGACAACGCCACACTGTTTATTGTAAATGATCTACGAAATTAATATCGGCGAGAGAAAAGCGAAATCCCCCACCCCCAAGGGCACCCATTTAAGACTTCGGCCAAGTTTCCACCGCAACGTTCAAAGTTAATTGTTACTACACGAGAAACTCTAGCCCATCTAATAACGACTTTGTACTAGGGACAATGACATTATGGTTTACCATATTAGCTACACCATCAGTAACTTCTGGCTGGAATCCAAGCTTCTTGTATCTTTTTTTACTTCCTAGACATCATCTACGGATCGAAGGGATTTATAATATTATTTTAACATTTTCATTGTCTTGGAAATTTCTACACTAGGTATTAATTTAAAGAAAACTTTATCGAAAATGTTGTTCTGTTCTGTACCTACCTATAATACCCTCTATACATATTTATTTCCTAGCAGATCTGTAACCTAAGTAAAGATACAATAAAAATATAAAAGAATCCCTACAAAGTGTTTCTTTGCAGTTTATTTTGCAGTTATAAAGCATTACATTTAGAAAAAATATTGTTTAGGTAGGTACTAAAAAAACCTTCTTGCGCATCAATCGCAGAAATAGTGTATTTTTATGCGATTCAATAATAAATATTTTCTTCCTATTTTTTTTTTATAATGAATTTAATGAAAAATAATCCGATTTTTTTTTGGGAAAACTCCACCTACCTACAAAAAAAAAAGAATGATCCTCTCGTGGATGCGAACCCGCTCCAACAGTTAGCTAGTCAAGGATGTAACAAACTGAGCCACACGGTGCGTTTCGAATTTGTAGTGATGATGGGGTAGATACCTATATGTAGTACGTCAGGTACCTACATCTACTCATTTTATTTTTTAAACTGGTCATATCTTAGTTATTAAAAAACCAATTTGAATACTTTTTTCACCTGCATGTAGGTGATTTAATTGTCGTTGCGATTGCTCTTCTAATTTTCAGAACCATTCATAATTGAATGTGAAAAAAAATAAAAAAGAAATTGCGAACCATTTCATCGATTTAATAATTTTATATAAGTGTAAGCTAATTTTGCACAAGCGAAAAACTTTTTTATCTTTCGTTTAAAGTGCTACATTAATCGAGGCGAATTGAAGCTAAGACATCAAATTATATGTTAAAGCAAAAAAAAATGGAAAATTTCGGTTCAACTTCTTCAAAAATGGACTCATAAACGGTTATAGAATTGACACATTTTCACCCTTTTTCCTACCCACGACACTGGCTTATTAATGGAAAATATGCTAATTTTATTGCATTAACTCAAATTTCCAATAATTTTCTTCAAATCCTGTTAATTTGATTTCAAAGTTTTTTTGCCATCTTGCTCATACAATGGTTCAAAAAATTGTCAATTTTCCGTTAATGTTCAAAAAATTCAAATGGCCGCCATTTTGAAACGGCTCGGCCGATTTTGCTCAAGTGCAATACCAGACCACTCCTTGTGGACATCTTACTCTCACAAAAATTTCAGCCCCCTAGATTGAAAACTGCGGCCAGAAACCGTGCCTCAAGGACCGGATTTGGGGAACTTTGAAAGGACACCCTGTAGAAGTAACGTGACTTTTGGATTTTTTTCAACGAAAATCTAAAGTCATTCCCAAGCTTTACAAGAATTCAAAATTTCGTTCACTAATCTTGAAAGATAAAGCTACAGGAGCGTTTTTAAAATCGAAAAATCGTGATTTTGGAGAAATAAATAAATATATATATATAAATATACAGGGTGTTGATTTTCAAAGCGGGCCATAGGGGATTAGCATTGCGAAAGTGGTTTTTGAGGATTCCTGCTCGCCGTTTAAACTGACAGAAATGGTTTTGGTATCAAAATGAAGCTAAAATTATTGCGCATAACGCTTGAAATCAGAAATTAATTTAATTTCACGTTGTTTTCTAAAATTCTTCAGTAAAAATTCAAGTAATTGTTAATGTTTAATCACAAAATAGCATGCCTTGCCTAAACAATAATGACGTTTCTACGTTTCGACAATCCAATAATAAAACTTTATAAGTCAGTAGGTAATAATAAAGTCTGGTTCTATTTAACCGTCCTGTAACTGGCTACACAGTAGTAGGTTTTTACCATAAAGACTCTTTCTTGGTTTGTATAACCCATTTTTTAAATAGAACCAGACTTTATTATTACCTACTGACTTATAAAGTTTTATTATTGGATTGTCAAAACGTAGAAACGTCATTATTGTTTAGGAAAGGCATGCTATTTTGTGATTAAACATTAACAATTACTTGAATTTTTACTGAAGAATTTTAGAAAACAACGTGGAATTAAATTAATTTCTGATGTCAAGCGTTATGCGCAATAATTTTAGCTTCATTTTGATACCAAAACCATTTCTGTCAGTTTAAACGGCGAGCAGGAATCCTCAAAAACCACTTTCGCAATGCTAATCCCCTATGGCCCGCTTTGAAAATCAACACCCTGTATATATATATATATATATATATATATCGTGGGCAGGTGAATTTTGGAAAACCACTTTTTCGTGATCTGGGGGTCATGATCGGTGGACATTTGATGAGTTTGGGTGATTTTCGAAAAGTGATGTCGTCCTCAATAGTGTATTTTTTTGTTAAAAAATACACTAATAGGTAACAAAAAACTTTTCTTTTATTATGAGACCACCACATATTAAATTATTCGTGATATATTATTCACGGCTTGAGCTGCATTAGTAGCCTTGGAAAGCGGCACTGTTGTTAGGGAGTTTTTACATGTCGTACTTACAGCCAGCCCACGTTAAATTCTTTCAAATCTTCTCTCCCTAACTACACCCCTAACTTCTTTCAGAATTTTATTTAATACCCTTTTATTGAAATTAAAGCTTGTTAAGCTACCCCAAACTTTAGCATATAAGTAATAAATAAAAAAAGTCTCTTACACAAGCGTCTTGCAAAACATCCCTATTATATTACCAAGGTTGACGTGAAGATTACAACGTGAACGTTGAGAATTACTAAGACTTCATATTTCAGTTTAATTGTCTGGAATTATTTCAGATAGAAGAACTCACGACTTGAGAGAGATATTGCTCGCTGATCGTCAGTATGAATTTAATTGAAGAAAATCATACAACGTTCTGAATTTTATTGATTTTTTTTTTCATTAAAATGAAAAAAAATATCGCTCGATCTCGTTTTATAAACATTTTAGAACCCTCGTACTTTTTAAGCACTCGTTCCACTTTGTTTGGCTCGTGAGAAAAATAACTGGTGACTACATAAGGATTTTACCGGGCAATTTTTTTACCTGAAACTTTAAAAATATATCTCAAAAACAGTAGCACTAAAACTAAATTCTGTCCTTCTTGTAGGTGTGTGGTGTGTAATGAATGGGTTAACTATCGTAACATAATATGTAACATAAGATAGATGAGTTTATAAACAAACATAATAAAACAAGTGTTGTATACATAAGCAATGTTATTGTTTTCAATAACATCAGGTAATGCGAAAACAGTTTTGTTTATAAACAACTCACTGACCATCAATTAAACATGTATGTATATGATATTAAAGTGATAATTTATAGCCACTAGCGACTTGTTTTAACGACATTGGAGTAAATATAAAAATTAATACTCTAATTCGTATCACGTTGTTATTATCATTAGTACTACCAGTAAGATGTAAGTGGTGTTATTCTGCTACATAAATAAATAATTGTTATTGTTATCTCCAAGTGTTTACCCCTTTCCTCCGACCCTCTAAGCTTATCACATGGCGATCCTGCAACCCCAATAAACTTTCAATGCCAGTTTATCACAGGTGGGGCAAATGCTAACTTTGAAACTTTAAATAGCAACCCTTTTTTATCGAAGATTCGGATTTTAGGGCTAAAAAAATAAATACGAAAGATTTGTCTGAAGCATATTTTTTTCGATTCATGATAGATGACGGTTGCAATCGAGGAAGTCATTTTCCTGATTGCACTGTTTGCAATGAAAAACACCACTATCATGAATCAAAAAAAATATTTCAGACAAAGCCCACGTACTTTCAACCGAAAAATCCGAGTATGAAATAAAAAATAAGGGCTCCTATTTCGAAGTTAACCTCCGCCCCTTCAACAATAAATGGAGAGTCACTAGTTTTAAAACTAAAATGTATTTCCACCGCGGAATGATAAAATTTTGATTTTGAATATTTTTTTCGTAGAATGCCTTTTAGTATAATACTGGGTGTCCCTTATTTCAAAGCCCACTATTGGTATCTTTTAAACGCTACTGTGATTGTTCCTGAAATATCCTGGTAGGTATCACTTGAATATTTTTACGCCGATTAGTTTCGAAGATATGATAGTAAAATTTTGTTTTCATTAAAGCCGTATAGGATTTTTCTTTCAAAAAGACACCAAAATAACTCTGTGTATAATAGCATACCTAATTATCATTTTTTTTCAAAGTATGTTAGATAGTAAATATGACAATTAACATGTTTTAATTTTAAGTTGTTTTCATTAAAATGACACACAAATATGAAAGCAAGGATTACAATACTAAATTTGTATTTCTTTAATTACGGTGATGTCTTATCGGTCACATATTTTTTGTCAGGTTTACCATTTAATATATTATTTGGCAAAAAATGATAATCAGGTATATCGCTATACACAGAATAATTTTCTGTACCTACTTTTTCAAATAAAAAACCAATATGGCGTTCATAAGGAAACCTATGACTATCATATTTTAGAATAGGCGTGAAAACTTAGACTATTAAATAAAAGATGGACCAAGACATAAACACTGAAAAAGTGTTCCGACATCCCTCTCTCTCCAAACAAGACTGTTCAAAACAATGAATGCCAGCTCAATAATGAAACTGGCACTTACAATGAAAGAGCTCAACCTCTCCAGTGTTATTGGTGGGCAATAAACATCGATGGATCCCTTATACCCGTTTTACTTTGCTACATCTGGCAACATGAATGTTTACATCCTGTCAGACCGTTTGTTTACATAATACCATAATAAGAGTTCGTGTTTTTCAAACAGTTGTAAATTCCTTGTTATTTATATTTTCAGCTCTAGCTTTCACTCGTTTTAAGCTTTAATAAATTAATTTTTCAATTAAGTTAAAAAAAAGTGGCGAAAACGTGTTCTGTTTTTGAGAAAACTTCGAAAGAAGGTAAGTCTATCAGTTTCCTACGTAAGCAACGCCAAGCCGTCAATCAAAACAAAGCATACATGGTCATGGGCGTAGCGTAGTGTAAGTGTTTTATCTTTTAATTTGTGAAAACAATTATTGTTTGACAGTTTTTTTTTTTCATTTTCGAAAACATACTGAATACCTACTCAAATGTTTAAAATGTGGTGAACTTTTTCCATGATCTTTCATTTTTTATCGGGAATTAATTCTTCTAAAATTGAGACGAATTCACTCCCAGCAATATCAGAACAAAACTTTAGTAATACAGGGCATTTTAAAATTAGTGATTAGGTATCTGACATATTTTCAATTAGGTTCGTTTAATTTATTTTTAGAATAAAATCAACTAAATATGTAAGAAATTGAAAAAATATTTTAGGTACCTACTGATGTATATTGCTTGCCGACTTTCCTATCGATTTTTTATTTGCTAAATTGTTATTACCTTTTTGTACCTTTTATTTTGCATATGTAGGTACAAGTATATATTTTCTTAATTTAATATCTATTAGTATTCCCATAATTTATGTTTTGTGTAACAAAAACTGCAAATAAAATAATAATATTATGAATATTATGATCATTATTATAATTTATGTAATTATTACATTTCTTATAACTGAACTCGAGCGCGCCACAGCCGTTGCGTTCTGTTTGTTTACGTTTTACGTCGTTCCCCTTACCCCGCCAGAAGCAGCATATGAGTGCGAGAGAGAATATCAACAAACCAAAACTGACTTCAAGCTAAGATAGGGAAGGCGCGGTCCATATTTATTAATATAGTCTAAGCGTGAAAACAATTAAGTGACGCCAATAAATGGATGATGTCAAATAATGTCAATGCATCACCCAAATGTAAACTTCCAAAATAAAGGCTCTATTGGGAACATAGAAAATTTGAGTTTTTTTCAGGATATTACATAAACTGTCACAGATATCTCAATGTCTTTACAAATTCTAGATAGTAATAATACAGCGCATCTTTTCTGTAATTTAATGAGCTCCGTATCTCTTGGAGTTTAGGAGATACCCATAGTAAGCCCATAAATAATGAACAGCCTGTAGTTGTTAAAATATACAGTTGTATAAACATTACTGGATCGACATATTTGTTACTATCCACGAGAAAGCGATTTAAGTTTTTTAGGTCGAATTAATAAATCATCAATTGCAAACAAACGAAAAAGTAATCTCGCTAATAAGAATTGAAATAAAACTTGAGTGCTTTTATTGAGTTAAGAATTATTCACGAATGAACAATGTCATGCTCAATAAGTAAGTAAAAAAGTTAAATCAAAACTTCTGCGTATAAATTTAATCAGCGAAGATTGAACATTAAAAGAACAAAGCAGTGTCGTTGTGAGAGACGCTAATAAGGTATATTTTGTATTTTGCAACTTGAGCTTAATTCTTAGCCTTTTTCCACGTATTATATATTTTTATAAAAACTCTTCGTGTCTATTTGTTAGTTCATTTTCATCCTTAAAAAAGATGGAAAATTCGAACGACAATAAATTTTCCTCACAGCCTAGTTTACAAAAGCCGTCCATCCGTGACAAATCTGAATTTTACCGTGATAGGAATATGCAGAATAGTCTGATGATTTAATCCTAGATTTACCATGTCAGTTATTAATAACAGAAGGCTGACGTAAAATAAAAATCAATTAAAATGTCGAAAATGTTCATCATAAATCTAGTCCGCCACTTTGCCATCAAGGATAATAGATTCAGGATAATTGTACCTTCCTATATATGATTGAATTTTATGTATTTCCATTCATTGTAATCACTCGTTTCATAGAAATATTTCATGCATAAATTTTCGTCAAAAAACCCTTCCTATTTGTAGCACACTAAGTTATATTTCATTCCATATTATGAATTTAAATTTAAGTCGTTTTATAATTAGTGCTTTTCATCCTCAGAGTTGAACTTCCGAAAGTTGTATTTGCTGTAAGTTGTTTTATTAAATTTGAATAATCCGCATCCAACCCACAGTACTAAGAGTTATATGTTTACATACAAAACAGTGCAATAACTCTGGAAACTTGGGAAAATTCTGCAAAAGGAAAGGAAATAAACTAAAAACAACACAGAGAGCCCGATTCCATGAAATAATCTGAATGTTGAAGGCCCTAGAAGGTACAATTGATCGTAACATCAACTTTCAGCTTCGTATTTCAACTTTCCTATTTCAGTCATTTGTTAGTACTTACTTCTGTCAAAATCTACCGACCGTTCCCGGGAACACGAAAGAGGGAGTCTGGGAAGAGTGAAATGAGGTTAGCCAGAATTCATTATAGAGAGATTAGATAATCAGTTAGTCAGAGTTCTTCATGATGTAAATTGATCAGGGCTACCTAGCCCGCCAAAACTTCCTAGCAAATTGCTTTCAGCAAATTCTTGCATGTCATCCCCAGTCATGGACGTAGGAAGAAATCTAATCAGAATTTCAGCGTTCCATTTTCTCCTGTTCTACTACATTATTGAATCGCCGATTGCATCGAGGGCGTTATTTCAGTTACCGACGATCACTCAATGAACGAGACGTCAGTTAGGCCGAAACCCGACCCCATGCTTTCAACCAATTTTTACACTCTGCGTCTGGAAGTTATGAAATTACGAGCTGCATATCATTTCATTGCGCTGCTTCAGTTTCGTCTACTTTTTAAATTTTCATTTTTCATAACATAAAGCGTCGGTCCCGCAGTAAAGTAAAGTGCTTCTAGAGCGGCGTCAGAATTAAGCAATAATTCTTGCTCATAATATTACGTTTTTATGATTATCATTATTAGATCAATATGTATCGTATAATAATATAATAGGCAAGGTGTCGATTCCAAGTTGTAAATAGGAGTGAACTTTCTGTTTAGATGTGCATTTTTAATTCGTTACTGGAAACTCTTCTCTAAAAAATTCTATATCGAAAAACTTCCTCATAAATTTGAAGATATTTTACTCGTATATTAGTTATTCTGACAGTTTTCTTGAAGTAAAATTAACCCCATGCTTAGAGTTGCATATACGATAGGGAGGAAGAACTTTATATTAAAAAAAAATTATTCAGAGCTCGCAAACTTAAGAATTAAAATGACACTTGCATGACTTGAAGAATTGATGTAGGAGTAATTTTAAAATAAATTATATGCCACATCTCCACACCAGACTATTGATATGCAGAAAGATAGTTACTGGCATGTCTAGACCGGAAAACGATATTGTGCTGCAGAAATGTGACTATCCAGGCGATGCCAAAAGGGACGACGAGTGCAAACAACAAAAACCGTTTTCCGTTCGAAACTCAGACCCCACTTCTTGTTACTTTTGAATATATAAGGATCAATGGTCGTTTTATTCGAGAAAAGTTTTGATCAACTATAAGAAAAGATGATACATTTTCATTGCATTATGTTTGTAGGATTGTGATTGTGAAGTTAACTTTCTTAGTAGTATTAATAATTACCTACAAATATCAAGGTTTTAACATAATTTGACAAAACTCAGTGTTATTAAAAAAATTCAGCAAAATCTACTTACAAGAAAGGTAAATAATAGAAGTCAGGTACATCAGAATGATGTGTTCTTTATAAAAGAAGAAAAGTATTTTGGGAAGAACCAGACTAAAAACCTTCACGAGTAACTTTCTCACACCGAAGTACATAGATACATTACAAATTTTCAAATAGTCAAGATGGTTAGCTTCCTCAAAGAGGCTAACCTGATGGGGTTAATGCAGCACGACTAGATGTGAGCCACAATGGACCTTTGGTCGCAGTGAAGTTGTCACAACGACCCACTCACGATGAATCTAAATCTAATCAATGTTATGGTAATCGTGTTACTTGTAACTAAATTATTTTTCACAGAAATCTTTCATTTTAATTTTCAACACATTTTTACCTAATTTTTCAACTTCAATTTTTTGATGTCCCCTAGAAGAGAGTATATCTTAACAGGGAATGCTTAAATATTTTTTATGAAAAACTAATGTTATTTTTCAACAATGAACCACCCCCTGATTTTTTTGCAATAAATATTAATTTACACCCAGTACTTACAGTTTTTCAAGTAGATGCTTTTATACTTACCTATAAATAAAGTTTTATTTTAAGAGCTTTTACTAGAAGAACATTATTCTTATAGCATTATGCTTTTATAAAATACTCAGGTACCTAACTTCTAGTAAAAGCTTTTAAAAATGAAACTTTATTCATCCAATATGGCAGCAATTATTTAAAAACTCTAAATATAAGCCAAAACCTATTTTTATTAATACCATCATGCATTTAGGTGTGCACAAAATGGCGTAGATTCACCATATTACAAATTTTGATAGATAGATTCCTCATAGAATGAGGATACCTACTCATTGATGTGTTAGTAACAAGGGATGAAATTCGAATCTGATGGATCCTTTTTAGTTTTTACGAAGAATTAGTGGTGGCTTCAACTCACATTTTGAGGAATATCTAGAAATGTTTAATATGGATGCCTAAATCAGAATCCATTTGAAATTGAACATTCTCACAGATATTATATGAAGAGGCTGCCTTTAGCAACCGTGTTATTAGACGGGTATCCATGCACGGGTATTAGGATGATTGCACTACCGTTTCCAGATGCTTCGAAGTTCAACTATGACAACAGATCTGGACATCTGTTAAGTTTAGGAGTTTATGCAGAAATATCGAAATCTCGCCAAGTTAATTTGCCTGCGCTTAGGGTAAGAAGACTGTGCTTTCCGAAGCTTGTTAGAAGTTCCAACTGAGACACATGTGTTGGTTTGGTAGTTTCCATCGATTTGCATAGGACTAAGACATATCATGCACTTGATCTGTACATTTTAAAGCCTCATAGACTTCCTGACGAAGAAAGTGAGACGAAAGTCGAAATGAACACCGTGGATACTGATCATAATTTAAAATTCAAAAAACAAAAATCAAAAAGAAAGATTCAATTATTACAAAATCGGCTGCGACAGACAACAGAAACGTTCTTTTTTATAGAACTAGAAACTCAATGCAATTAAAATGCCAACAGATATAACTAATCTTTTGCTAACCAAATCAGCAGACGTGTATAGGGCAGTCAATAAATTTTGTAAATTAGCCAAAATCCAACTTTGAGTATAAAACCACCTTTTGGGCGATGTTGTACATACTTTATACTGTCTTATAATATTCTCTTTTTATTATGGTTTTCATAGCTTGCTGCTTGGTGTATTTGTTTGTTAAATTTTTCTTTTTGTTTACAATAGTTAGGTATTAAGTATCCTGTGTGCACTATCCGCTCGTTGACACCCATATGATTCCGTGGTCCTGTCTTGTCTAGCGTAAAAGTCGTCTTGATGGACCCCTAGACGCGTTGTGATCATTGTCGATCCCCCGATCCCTGCTCCCAAGGAAAAAAAATGATAATAATTAAAAAAATAAATAAATAAAATAATTAAAAAAACATTATTAAAAATTATAAAAAAAAACCTAAATAAATATATACAGTGTGGAAAAGCCAAATGGAATAAATTCGATAATAAATCAATGAAGATGGCTGCGAAAAAACGCTCGGACACGTCGATTAGTATTTTTAGTTGCGCATTTTTTTCAATGAAAACTTTTTATACAGGCTGTGTCGTGTAACAGTGCTCAATACCAACTTTCTTCTTTCAAATCAAACACCCTGTATATTATTACATTTTCAGATTGCCTGAAAAAATGTAATAATAATGCTGTTTATAATTCAAATTTGTAACGAGTGATTTTTGAGTTATAAACAAATGAAAATCGCAATTTTTAATTTTCAAAACAGTGTACACCGATAACGGCTCAAGATGTCGGAAAACGGCTTACATGTCCCTATCTTAACTTTTCATTTAGAGCCCTATTAGGTAGTTTAAATTTTTATACAGGGTCATGAAAATTACCAGATTTTTAATCACCCTGTATAAAAATTTCATCCACACAATAGGATACTACATGAAAAATTAGGATAGGGACATGTAAGCCGTTTTCCGACATCTTGAGCCGTTATCGGTGTACACTGTTTTGAAAATTAAAAATTGCTATTTTCATTTGTTTATAACTCAAAAATCACTCGTTACAAATTTGAATTATAAACAGCATTATTATTACATTTTTTCAGGCAATCTGAAAATGTAATAATATAATAATGTTTGATTTGAAAGAAGAAAGTTGGTATTGAGCACTGTTACACGACACACCCTGTATAAAAAGTTTTCATTGAAAAAAATGCGCAACCAAAAATACTAATCGATGTGTCCGAGCATTTTTTGGCACCCATCTCCATTGATTTATTATCGAATTTATTCCATTTGGCTTTTCCACACTGAATAAAAATAAATAAAAAATAAATAAAAAATAAATAAAAAAAATAAAAAATAAATAAAAAAAATGAAAACCCATTGCATAATATCTTCACTTCATCAAACATTGTAAATTTTCTTTTGTAAGTGAGCCTGACTCCACCAAATCTTTCAAAAATTCGTCAGGTCAGGTCAGGTTTTGCGTTTGAGTTGCCAAAAATCTGTGGCTGAGGGAGCGAGCGTTCCAATGTCAAAAATATCACATACATACATACATACAGAACTAGAATATATTATGAACACTTAAAAACTCAAACAGGAATTTAGACCTGCAAAGACACAGCTGGGTTAACAAAATATAGAAGAAATCCGGGTTCTTCTGTAAAACCACTTTTCCACTTAGAGTAAAGTACGAGTATTTCGTCCAAGTGGAATATTTAGTATTGAATTCATTTTTTTATTGAAAATTATCAGGAAAAATAGACTCAAACAACATGTTTATCTTTTAACTGTTCAATTATTACTTTTTTCTTTTTTCGCGTGAGTTCAATTTCCCACCACCAACTGGACAATCATATCGTATTAAAGCACAATCGGGCTTTCAACCAATATTAGTATTGTACAGGGATTAATATGTTTATTCGGAAGCTATTTACGATCGCTTTAATTACTTTGCCTAATTTATACAGTTATCTAAATTTCGATTAACTTAATTTATCATTATTCACTCTGTAGCAAGTTCCTGAATACACTTCCTGTCGGAACTTCAATTCACTTACTGCTCCTAGTATAAATTTATGAAGTTTTGATAGGATAATTTGCGCTCCAGTTTTACTAGATAAAAGTGATAGATAGTCCGGGGATTAGCATAAAACAACGGCGGCTAAACCGGGCATCCATCCGAAACAAAAATGAAATAACCAACGCTTACAGGGTCAGCAAGCTGATAACTGATTGTTTCACAGGGCCTTTATCACCGTGGTGTGCAAAATGGATCTCGCGGACACAAAAATCGCGCTAGAACAATTGCTAGTCATGTAAAACTAATTACCGCAGCATATTAGCATACAAAAGAGTTTAGAAAAATTACTTCATTATTCCATGCCAGGAAAAAATGGACTATGCTGGTTATGAATTCGTTATACGGTCCTCTTTTTATTACTGCGCACTTATTTTTTTATTAGATTTCATAATTTTTTGTTTTTAAAAATTACACCGAGTTTGTATTCTGTTACGATAAAAGTCTAATTATTCGATTAAGAATTCTTCTAAAATTGTTGGTCCATAGATGTGATGATAAAAAGCTGAAAAAAACAATTTCTCTTTAATTAAAATCAGGTTAATTTTGGGTTAAAATCGAGTACATATTAAGTAACACGACTTTAACGTTGAAATTTTTATTAACACTTTCGTAACTAAATGAAATGGGATAGGTTCGCATTTGAGGATCTTCTGTGATAACAAGAAACAGAATACAGAAAACTATCCTCACTCTCTTTGTCTCTAGGCAATTTCTTACCAGGATACGTCATTAGCGAGGCCTACTGAACTGTAAATTACCTGGAGTCAAAAAATTCTGTAACCTTGTAGGACAATCTAGTTGTGTCCACTTTTATAAGGGTTTTATTTGACTCGGTCTCTATAAAACGAGCAATACAGTTTGCTCTTCAAATCACATACAGGGTGTTTCATTAAGGTAGGTAAGCGGCTACATCTCGGAAACTAATGGGCCTATAGCCTCAAAATAAAAAAATTCCAGACAGAAGTGATCACGAGAAATTCAATGAAAATATTTTCAAGAGGGCCGTACTTCCGGAAATACCGAAAGTTGACACCTACTTCGTTATTTTAACGGGAACACCCTGTAAAACTTTATATTTTTTAAATGTCTGAAGAAATTTCATACAAGTGGTTTTCACCATTGGAATTTAGATTGAGCGGTTTTTGAGTTATAAACAAGTGAAAATCGAAAATTTTCAACTTCAAAGCAGTGTAGAACTAGAACAGCTCACGATATCTAAAAATGGTTTACATGTCTCTATCCTAACTTTTCATGTTTTATCCCACTATGTGGAGTAAATTTTAATACAGGGTGATGAGAATTATCCGATTTTTCATCACCCTGTATTAAAATTTAAACCACATAGGCCCGTATTCATCAATAAATATAACCCTTGGGGTTATATTTTGGAACATTTCATTGGTTTAGAATTCGTAGCGTTCGTAGGCTTTAAGCATTAGACCAATCAGCTGTCAGAAAATTCAAAATATAACGCCAGAGTTATATTTTGAAGTTTGATGAATACGGACATTAGTAGGATACTATGTCAAAAGTTAAAATAGAGACATGTAAACCGTTTTTAGATATCTTGAGCCGTTCTAGTTCTACACTGCTTTGAAGTTGAAAATTTTCGATTTTCACTTGTTTATAACTCAAAAACCGCTCAATCTAAATTCCAATGGTAAAAACCACCTGTATTCGATTTCTTCAGACATTTAAAAAATATAATATTTTACAGGGTGTTTCCGTTAAAATAACAAAGTAGGTGTCAACTACCAGTATTTCCGGAAGTGTGGCCATCTTGAAAATATTTTCATTGAATTTCTCGTGATCATTTATGTCTGGATTTTTTTTATTTTGAGGTTATAGGCCCATTAGTTTCCGAGATGTAGCCGCTTACCTACCTTAATGAAACACCCTGTTATGCTCGTATAGAGATCGAGTTTAGTAAAAAATGGGGTCTTAGTATTCATAAACAAAATACTTTTGGCTGGGGCACAGCTAGTAAAACAATAACGAAGATCGAAGAACAATTATTATGATTAGGTACTCGAAAAAAGTTGAGGCGAACTTATAAGACATAAAATGATTCGGTTTTCAATATTATCATTCAGATCATCATCATTCATTCAAACTGTGCGCATATTTTGCCTTGCACGAACAATCATATTATTTATAAATAACATATGAACAAGTTTTTAGGTACAAGTGAAGGATGAAGGAAACGAAATATAAGCCGACGGCAGAATAAAACTGGAGGTCCTGTACATATATCCTTATATATTATATTATATATATATATTCTTAAAAAAATGTAAAAAGCTTCTAAATTATTTTAAACCTTTTTTGGAATTAACTTTCTTATGTTATTTAATTTTTATTTGGTTTATTGGTTCATATTTGTATGTTTTTATCATCTACACTTGTCCATGAAAATGATTAACAAACATATTCAATTTTTACTCAATTTCTTACCCCTGACGAAGAGCTAAAGAAAAGCTCGAAAGCTTGGGTTGATTAAAAAGAAAAAAGAGAAAACCTGCTTGTTTAATTGGCTGCTATCCCAACATAATTATCAATATTTTATAATTACCTACACAGCCAAAACAAATCTAATATTTTTATATATCCTTATATTTAGATAAACGAGAGCTCTAAGACTATAAAACGAAAAAGAAAAGACAATAAGCACAAATAAATCGAAATTGAGTAAATATTTTTTCTGTTTATGTTACTTGAGCAACGCATATATTATCAGAAATAACTCGAGGCACGTTTACCTAACCCTTAATAATAATATGCAACATCTCAACATCGCTAATACCCAGCAGTAAATTTTACATATTATTACATGTACCTATATCAGGATTCATGATTTTTATAACTTGAAACTTTCAAATATCTCCAGTAATAAGGTACTATGCGAAAAAATTTTCAAAATCATGTAGTTTAATCATTCCGCGGGGGATAAACGTTAGTGTTATAGTTAGTCTCCTTCCTCTGTTCTTGTATAAGTGTGGGGGGGGGGGGGGGGAAACTTTTAAATAATTAAATAGGAACTCTTTTTATTGCCAATTCGGATGTTACACGACTCAAAATTGGTCAAATCAAATTACTCCCTCTCTCCCTCTTTGTAGGTTGGGCGGGAATTTCAATTTTGAAATTTGCATTAGGAACCTCTACTTACATATTTACGCCATCTCTCGTGAATAAAGGGAGGTAGAGAAGGAGGTAAAGAGGAGTTCAAAAAACACTGTATATTGAAGCAAATTGTGTAAAATAACACGGCAGTAATTGGCATACAAACGGACAGACAGCCAAGTAGCCTATTAATAGCCCTCGTCCTTTCAACAAACATAACAGATAATTAAAAATAAATAAATACCTAAATACTTTTTCAAGTAACAGTTTTATAAATAAAATATAAATAGGATATCAATAAAAATATAAGATAAAGAATAAGATGATCTAAAAACCTAAGCAACCATATAATAAATGATTTATATTACCTACCACATTATATAGGGTGTATCCTAAATATTGCGGAAAAATTTAAAGGCATTACGTGTGTCCGAAAATGTACCGCTTTTGAGATACAAGGTGTCAAAAAAGATTATTTTTTCAGTAATTTAACATATCTCAGTATTAAAATATCTCGGGAACCATTTGAGATTCGAAACTCAGTTTTTGTACACATCTTATGATTATTAGCTACTTTTTAACTCTAACAAATTTTATTTCATATGTCAGTGGCGGAGATTTAAGGGTTACGTGAGGTTTTTTTGTCCCTAGTACTTGCGACATGCACTGGTAAAATTTACCTTTTAAAAGCATATTTTAAGCCGTCAATATTTTCTTTAAAGAAAAGATATTCTTGGTCATAATTGCTAACGTGACCCGTTTTCGATAAAGACGACCATTTAGGATGAAAAACTCCCTTTAGATGTTTCAAAAGATGTGTCGGTAAAAAATGGCAAAAAACCTTGCTCAATCCTAAAATATTAGTCAATGGCATATGGAAAAAAATAATTGGTATTGAAAAAGCGACTTGTATCAATGATATGACATGTACAAAAGCTGAGTTCTGTACCTACTTCAAACGGCTCCCGAAAAAAACTGAATTTCACATCCCATATCTCAAAACCGGTGCATTTGCGGACACACGTTAATGATAAAATTTTTGTTTATTTTTGATCAAAGAATCTGTTTAAATCTTTTCGCAATATTAAAGATAGACCCTGTATAGTTACCCTGTATACATCGAAAATAGCTACCATCTGTGGGTGTTTTTAATGGAACGCCCCATATATTATTGCATTTTCCAATTGCCTGAAAAAATCATTGTGTAGAACACATAAGGCAAAATTTAAAATATACTTTCAGAAATTAGGGATAAAAAAAATTTCAAGCAACATCAAAATCTCCGCCACTGTATATGGAAAGTTGTTTAAGTAGCGTTCAAAAAATTAATAATATTGATGATAAGATGCGTACAAAAGTTCAGTTTTAGATCTCAAACGGTTCCTGTGATATCGTTAAAAAACTGAAGAAGAAAAATTTCTTTGACAGCCCTGTATCTCGAAAATGGTGGGTATGCAAACCCATGTTAGTACGAACTTTATTGATTATGAATAAAACACTAATGTTTTATAAAATTCTACTGCATATTGATGGATGATAGAAACGTTTCTATCATCCATCAATATACAGTAGAATTTTATAAAACATTAGTGTTTTATTCATAATCAATAAGTATGCAGAGATTCTACGAAGTAAGGGTTGAAAACATATTTTTTTTTTAAATAGTACGAACTTTGTTTCTGAGAACGCGCCAAAGAATCAAACCTTTAATTTTCCGACATATGTTTTGAAACACCCTGTATACAGGATGATTTTTAAGTTGTAATTTTTTTACACCTTGTAGAATTCATTGAGACAAACAACGTTTTCAAATAACTTTTGGGAAATAAACTAAAGTAACACTCAATTAATGTAGATAAGTTAAAAGAAGGCTATAAAATTCAGAACAGGCATTATTTTCTCCTAACATAGGAAAATTTATAATTTTCATAAATGTGATTTATTAAGTTACAGGATTAAAAAAAATCTTCTAATCATACTCAACTTTTGGATTTCTATCATACCTTCATGCATAATTTATCATATATGATACCCTATAGGGCTGGACTCTCATTTTTTAACTATCAAAGGCTGTAGTATATCTGTTATTTTTGACTTGATTGAGAAAAGTTATTTGAAAAAGTTTTTTGTCTTGATTCTACAGGGTGTTAAAAGAGATGACTCAACTTAAAAATCACCCTGTATACATATACAAGAAAAACCTAATCAACCAGGTCTAATGATCATTAAGTTGAAACGAATAACTTTGGTAAAGGAAAACAGAGAGATCTTGCATCGAGTAACTCTAGTGAGGATCGAAGACGACAAAAAGCGACACAAACAAGCACCTGAATGGAAGCGACGATCCGTCACTTTGTCGCTACTTCTCAAAGGACAATGTTTGCTCCTTTTCGTGCTCACCAATACTCATTCGTTAATTAGATGTGTCTATCTTGAAAAGTCGAAAATATCAGTATACTTAGATAGTCTTAATAAAGAAAAACTAAAATATTCAATTACACCAATTTCAACTGTGAAATCTTTAACAATATTTTTCCTTGCAATACATTATTATACCTGTATTTGTTTAATAATGATAGGGTTTGGTTATAATAGATTTTAACTCTTATAACCAACCAGGACGCTTACAAAGATACTTTTGAGATATGAATATGAGAAAAAGAATCAGTGATTAGAAATGTCTTAGGATAACTCTTGATGACTTATGTAAACCTACAAAAAATAGTTTGATAATCTCTAATAACAAAAATTATATGGTGAAAATAAGAAATCTCGATTTTTCTGTTTTTTTTTAACATATTTCAACAACGCCTGAAGTTTTCCCAAATTTTTTTCAAATTCTTATTGAGCATAAAATGGTGCAACTTTTCTCTAATTTAACCACCGACTGTGTACTTATTTCCTATGTAGTTTAGGAGATCCCATAATGATGAGCCAGGTGAAAGTGACCACCCTGTATACAAAGGTATACGTCACTATGTTGCATAGTTAAAAGGTAACATACGTAAAACACTGCAGTGAATATTATTAAGAATCCAAGTCACTCTGGGTTAAAAGCTGATAGTTTCCTTGAAAACTGCATAGTATATCTATCCTATGAAACTTTATAGTTTCCAAAGGAACTCTCTTTTTGAAAGGATGTCATTTATTGTCAAAGTATTGCTGAAATATTCCTTACACGTACCGTCCTATGTTACCTTTTCTATGAAACACGGTGTATACGCTTGTCCCATCTCAGAAGTAAGAGTCTCGTGCGTGATTAATCCTATTTGTTTATATACAAAATGTGATGTCTGCGATTATTCTTGGAGACCCTTTCTGGTGACATATCGTTCTATCGAATAGCTTATCTTAGCGTTTCTATGATATTTCGTATTTTTAATAAATTTCCCATTTTGTAGTTAGTTTTATCTCAAATAAATAAGAAACTCTTTTCCTCGCTCTTTTCAAATGAAATTCTTGAAGCTCGCAAAGGCAGTTACTCTACTTGAATGATTTTGTAAAATGCTTTTTTGAATCAACCTGAAATTATTATTCAGTTAAAGAATCACAGTCCTTTTTTCGTGTACTTAATACTGAATCCATTTTAATCGATAGAAACCAGTAAAGAAACGTGACAGAATTCTTGTTAACAACACGTTTTTAGATAACGTGATTATATTGATTGTTATATAATATTATAATGTTGGACAGTTTCCACTTTGCCTTTTATTTCATAATTGAGTAATTCTTAAATATAATTACCTATTTTTGATTTCTGCCCGTATTCGTCAGTAAATATAACCCTCGAGGTTATATTTTGAAATTGCGTATTTTTTGAAACAATCGTTTGACTGAAATTTCGTAGCATTCGTAGAGCTAGGGCAATAGACAAATCGTCTGTCAGAAAATTCAAAATATAACCCAAAGGAGCAATATTCTATTCAAAGCCATCAATATCAAAGGATTGTTCTCCAATCCATCTCCAAAAGTTAGTCTTCTTGAAGATTTTTCTTTTGGTTTTTCTTACAAAGCCATGCGAGTGATTGTCACCATTATGTTCCTTTTAAATTTTTTTATAAGGAGTCCGCCTTTTATTCTTTAAAAATGACCCATTTTATTTCTACTTTGATGTTTCTTTGCAGCGTTTGTTTTCACAATAATTCAATTTACCTAAATCCACATTGTCAGTTTCTCGCTTTGTTTGAAGTATTATTACTTTCGCGCTTCGTAAATTCCCAATTAAAAACGCCCCTCATGAATGTCATGCTCTAAATAGATTTGTTAAAATAATTTGAACTAGTGTTTCGAGTTAATAAAAAAATTTCATCAAATGCTAAAATTGGAACAACTTATTTATTTTTAACGACAATGAACTCATCAAGAGCCACTGTCGCAAAGAATAACAATAGAATGAAAAAGAACGACTCAGGTCTTGCAATCAAAATTCTTTCGGTCGTTGAACGAGTCAAGTCGTACTTACGTACCAAGAAAGATAAAGCTTTACATAATAAACTTTTAATTCTAGAAAAGTTATTTAAAAGAGACACTATGTTCAACTTGGATTGAGTTTTTTACGACAATTATTTTTAATTGCACCCACCATATTTCTTTAATCGTTTGTCCAAGATAATTACCCACTTAGTTATAGATATAGATTACATGGAAATAAAAACTTGTGAACCATAAATAATAATATTAAAAAATAATTGTTTGGTTTTGGCTGTAGAAAATCTAGCCTAGAAAAGATTTTGTTCTTCTGTCTTCACATTAACGATGCACTTACTCCAAACTTCTCCGGTTAAATTACTAAAAAGCTCTTTAAAAAGTTATGATTCATTCAAAAGTACCATCTAATTTTCAATGTGAGCACAAATAAATAAGTTCTAAGTATTCAACTGCCCATCATGCCTTCGAGATAGTTTTCCGTTTCCCATAATTCGTATTCACAAAGCGTCGTTCTAGCTCTGTATAATATTTCGAAAATAATTAAGCAAATGGGATGGAGATATACAGTTTACATGCATTAAACTGAGATGGAGAAAACTGATTTCGTAATTATTTTAAAAAATCGTTTGTGAATACGGATGTTAGTCCATAATATTCCTAATAAGACATCTGAAGCACTTAATGTACTTATGGGTAACTGAGCAACGACCCTTAACAGATAGGGATTTCAACCTTGATGTAAACCCTTGGAGAAATATCTGCTGATCTATTAATATTTAAAGTCTGTCCTACTTAGGATACTGTGTGGCCTTCGTAGGCTAGTTTCATTTACATAACAAATCTACCTTCCCAGTCGTCGATAATCGTGTAGGTAGGTTAAAAACTTTCTTCTACACTAAAAATAATTATTAATTTTTATTTGTAAGTACACGTTTGCAGTGTTTTTTTTTTAGAAATATCCAGTATTAATTTGACGTATTTCAGTAAGGTGTAAAGTTGCAGTGTAAGAATTTTTTTTGAACTAAATTTCTGTTGCAAGTTTTTTTCAGGTTTGGAACTTCTTTGCGAACAAAGGTCTATATAGCGTGTTTCACGAACATGGATTAAGGGTAGGGGTAGTTATTGAAATTTTTCTGAGGCCCGTCGTTTCGATGTTGCAGAGTGATTCATGCATATTGCCGAAATTTTTTATGAGCTTTTAGAAAATTTGGTAGGTTTGTTCTACCAATGATACTTGATACCCGGCATTTTCCGCTGATTCGAAAACTGCAGGGTCGTACTTAGGTTTTTCTGGTCTCTTTCGGTTTTGTCAAAAAGTTCACCCTTTATGCATTTTCTTCAAAGTTTAGTGACATTTTCAAAAACTTCATGAAAAATGCTACGATTTTAGTATTTTTGCGATTTCAATTCATGTCTATTCGTTATTTTCGAATAATTATTTTCGAAATAACTTGCGTATTTAGTAGTTATTTAAAATAAATTCGCTTGTCTTACAAATTTAGCCAGAATTAGGGACCGAAATTTTTTTCGAGCTAAACATAAGTTTTAATAACAAAAACAACTCAAAGAAGAAATGGTAATTTTAATAAGAAGCAAACACTGTATGTAGGTAAAAGAAACAGAATGAAAACATCAACACAAATGTTGGAAAGATACAATTCAGTGCAGATGATGTTTAAACAGGCCGCCATTACAACTCGACACATTTACTTGTTCTTTTGAATCATTGTTATAGGATATTTAAATTTTTAGATTGAAAACATCATTTAGATGGATCAGGAGAATCTCCAAACAAGCATGAGGCAGTTAAGCGCTGCTGTGGGAGTCCCTCATTCTCAAGTATACAGGGTGTTACTGAATAGGTGTTACAAACTTAAAGGGCATGTAGGAAATGCAAAAATAAGCGATAAATTTCCTGTAGACATGGGTCGTTGGAGCTTTAGTTTTCGAGATACAGGGTGTTAAAGTTCTTCGAAAAATTTGATATTTTTTGAATATCTACAAATTGGCTGATCAGAATATCTCGAATTCTTTGACAGCTTTTGTAATAATTGAAGTACATGATTTGATACTCCCATTGAAAAATTATTCAATTCAGTGGCAGAGATCTGGGTGTGTTGTTACCTTTTTTATTAAACAATTTCTACGCCACTGACTTTTATGTAAATCTGTTATTTTTGTAGATACCTCGTTTTGTTTAGAGGAGAAAAGTCATGTTATGTTTTTGTTGTAGGACGTACTGTTTTTAAATATTTCACAATGTAGGAACCCATGCAAGCTTTTTTTGTAATGTAACACGCTGCAATAATGATCACAAAAATGATTAATTTCTGGAAAAACTCAATAACATTGATTTTTATTGATTAACATTGATTGCGAAGTATCTTGAAAACAGTGAATCCTACAACAAAAACATAAAATGACATTTCTCCTCTAAACAAAACGAGGTGTCTACCCAAAATAACAAATTTGCATAAAAGTCAGTGGCGTAAAAATTGTTTAATAAAAAAGGTAACAACACACCCAGATCTCTACCAATGAATTGAATAATTTTTCAATGGGAGTATCAAATCATGTACTTCAATAATTAGTACAACAGCTGTCAAAAAATTCGAGTTATTCTGATCAGCCAATCTGTAGATATTCAAAAAATAATAAATTTTTCGAAGAACTTCAACACCCGGTATCTCAAAAACAAAAGCTCCAACGACCCTTGTCTACAGGAAATTTATATCCTATTTTTGCATTTCCTACATGCCCTTTAAGTTTGTAACACCTATTCAGTAACACCCTGTATAGAGGAAAGTCAAAACAAACCGTCTGCTCCATCACTATCATGGCCAGAAAGTTCAGATGTTCGAAGTAGACGACGAGATTTCTAGACAGGCATTTTGTCAATGGATTCTAGAACATACGACGCAATATTCCTAGAATTCTGTTCAGAGATGAACCTCAGTTTACGTGATATGGGGTGTTTAATACTCGAAATTAACACCCGCATGCAACGAGGAAGGCTCATTCGCATCGTAATTTTTTTGAGAATATGTGGTGTGGTCTAATTTGTGTCAAACTAGTTGGCACCCACTTTTTCGAACAAATACTAACCATACTCTACGGTAATTTCCTACAATACGAGTTGTCTGGTCTGTTGGAAAACAGGAACGTAAATCAGAGAGGATTGATCTTCCAACCGATGGGCGTAGGCCCGTTGTTTCTCAGCTGTCCGAAACCATCTTGACCCGATGTATATCAACCGGTGGATAGGTCGTGGAGGTCCTTATGCTTGGCCCTCCAGGTCATTATTTCTTGTGGAAGTACATGAAAGCAATCGTATATCAAAATCAAGTGGACACAGTTAAAGATCTGAGATGCAGAATTGATGTGATACGCGGGGTGGCCGAATATTTACTCAAAAAGTAAAGGAAATATGTTAAGTTTGATGGCGACTGGTTTGAACATTATCTGCACTGAATTGTAGTTTTTCTTTACAACATATTTATTGACAGTTTTCTTTTTGTTTCGCTTATGAACAGTGTTTGATTTTCATAAAAATTACTATTTGTTGTTCTGCTTATTAACACTTATGTTTAGCTCGAAAAAATCTATTACTGTCCCTAATCCTAGCTAAATCTTTAGAACAAGCAAATTTATTTGAAATGATAGTAAGTTCTAAAAAATCACATTTGATTTTTCGAAAATAATGAACAACCATGAATTGAAATCCTAAAAGTCTTATTTTTTCTTGATTCAGTTTAATGGCGTGAGCAATCTTCTTGTCGTAATTGTAGAATTATTCATGTGGTTTTCGAAAATGGTACTATACTTTGAAGAAAATGCATGCGGATGAACTTTTTGACTAAACCGAAATGGAACATCAAAATTAAGTACGTCCTTGCAGTCTTCTATTTGGAGAAAAATCAAGTGTCATTTCAAAAATGAAATTTTCTTAAATTTCATCAATTCGTTCAAAAAATACTGCTTATAAAAAATTTAGGCAAATACATACGACTCACCCTGTAGCGCCTTGAAAAACTACCCCTACTCTTAAACCATGACCGTTGATTGAAAGAATAGGGAAGATACGCAACCTAATGTAAAATTGTGTGCTCGGTCGCTCGAGCTACCCTCTTTCCCCTTTATCCACATATCGGTTCATTTGAAGGTGCTGCCAGCCCCGCAGAGTGTGTTGAAATTATAGAACTATAGTGGAAGAGGGTGTTTATAGCCCCAACCGGTTTAACTTTTAACTTTTTATAGTAGGTCAGAGCTCCGGAGCGGTTCTTATTATTTTTATTTCCTGGATTTCATATTCATCTCCATCTCAATTCTCAATTTTCAAGTTTCTCTCAGCAACAAACAAATAATCACCATAAATCTTGCATTTACTATTATTATGGTATATGATATACGAGTACCTAAGTACCTGTTTACTAAATTAACGATATGAATTTATGAAAATTTCGATAATTAATTAATAATACTTCTAATGAGTTATTTTTTCGAAAACAAAAGGTATCTTTTAACCGAACGCCATAAAAACAATAACAGCGGGTATTATAAAGGCTCATTAAGTTAACGGGCAGATTTCTGTGGTCATTTCTGAAGAAGGTATCGAGCCTAAGTGAAAATTTTTAAAATTTATCTATACTCGACATGAAAGTAATTACAAAAACGTTAATGAAAGTCATTCGACGTCGATAGTAGCTTCAAAAACGAGCACAGAAATCTGCCCGTTAGCCTAATGAGCCTTTATAAAATTGGCTGTAAGGCTAGCAATATGAAGGAAATTGACTTCATATTGACTTCAATTGAAAAAATTACCTTTAAACTCGGATGAGGGAAACTCTGTAATTTGCAAATCAACCGTTGGATTCAAGTTTTTTTGTAGAATATCCTCAATTTTAATGGGCTCTAGATCGCCCTGTATTCGGAGTGCGCGAGTTACTGATCAGCCTGCCTGTACCTATAGGTACAGGGTCTTCAAAGTTAAGTCGGCACTATTGCTGACTTCATTATTTTTGGATCTACAAAATCGGTTAAATTAGCAAACTAGTAGGTATGTATAGTATTTTTTCCGCTGAATAAAGCAACAATGACAACAGAAAAACAATTGAACATCGTGTTTTCGAGTTATGTCAAAAAGTTCTATTTTTTAAATGAGACTTGTGTTTTCATATTTCCCGATAAAATCCAATAATGATAAATTAGTTAGTTTTTGAGTTATAAACAAATAAAAATTGCAAGTTTTCGTTTTGAAAGCAGTGTAGAGGTTACATCGGAAACGATTCAAGATCATCACCCTAAACAAAAAATTCATCCACATCATAGCAGTACATAAAAAGTTGAAATAGGGCCACACGTAAGCAATTTTTCGATATAATGAGTCGTTTACGATCTACGCTGTTTTGAAAATGAAAAATTCCGATTTTCATTTGTTTATAACTAGAGCTCTGATTATATGCAAAATGCATATTTTTGCATATTTTGCATTTTTTATCCATTTTTCGCACGAAATGCATTTTTTTAGGAAACTTGCATATTTCTGCATATTTTGTTATTTTTGCCACATAAAATACATATTTTGACAATTATTATTGGCGGATATACTAGAAAAAATATATATTATATAAAAACCAAAAATAAGTTTAAAGTGAATCTTGTTGTGATGTATTTTTCAATTTTTTTTTATTTAACCGTATCCTTTTGAAAGTGTTATTTACCTAGGCCTATAATTACACGATATGGGGCACCTGGCTCGAGGCTGCTTTATTTTATTTCGACCATTTAAATTAAATTCAGGAATTAATGTCGAAATTTGATGAAGATAGTTCCTCAGCAATTAGGAAAGCGAAAAAGATTTTAAGCAATAAGAAACTAGGCTAACATCTTAGTTTTATTAACAACTAAATATAAAATAATTGCGAACACAATTTCTAAGCTTGAAAAACAGGGTATACTTCGCTAAACGAGAATCTGTAAAACTAATAGAGAATTTAAAATTGGTAGTACCTATAGATAGTGTACATGGACCTACTGCTCAATCAATAATAAAAAAAAACTCAGTGAAACATTAAGTAAAAATAGTGGGTTTAGTACTTTGACAGTAATTTTGAAAGTTTTAAATGGAGATTTTTCAAACGAGTTGACAATAATTGATCCTTTAATAATTTTATTATTAAAATATGCTCCTATTACATCTGTTGATCTAGAATGCAGTTTTTCTGCATATAAACACATGGCAAGTGATAGAGATAGAAGACAATCATTTTAAGTGGAAAAGTTGGAAAAACATTTAATTGTAAAGGTAAATAGTAATGTTTTTAGTATTAATTGAATAATAATAATTGTAAACCAAATCTTTTATATGATTTTATATAAATAAAAATACAGTGATATGTATGTACCTACTTTATACTTAAAAAACTTATTGAAAACAATAATTTATTGCATTTTTACTATTTTCCGTTAAATAAACATTTTGCATAATATGTTTTGCGTAGTTTGCATATTTTGTTGCATATTTGGTTGAAAAACCTTGCATATACAGGGTAAATTATAAAAAACGCCCCAAGCGATAACTCCGTTAATTTTGAAGATATGACAAAACTTTTTCATACAAAGTGGCGCCGTTTATCATCATCTATATGTTGAGATAAACGCTCGATCAACACAACTTCCTGTTTAACCGGAAGTAACATCAACTTCGGGTTTTTAAATAGAACACCCTGTAAAACTTTATATTTTTTAAATCGCTAAAGAAATCTAATACAGGTGGTTTTCACCATTGGAATTTAGATTGAGCGGTTTATGAGTTATAAACAAGTGAAGATCGAAAATTTTCAACTTCAAAGCAGTGTAGAACTAGAACAGCTCACGATATCTAAAAATGGTTTACATGTCTCTATCCTAACTTTTCATGTTTTATCCCACTATGTGGAGTAAATTTTAATACAGGGTGATGAAAATTATCCGATTTTTCATCACCCTGTATTAAAATTTAAACCACATAGTTAGGATACTATGTCAAAAGTTAAGATAAGGACATGTAAACCGTTTTTAGATATCTTGAGCCGTTCTAGTTCTACACTGCTTTGAAGTTGAAAATTTTCGATCTTCACTTGTTTATAACTCATAAACCGCTCAATCTAAATTCCAATGGTGAAAACCACCTGTATTAGATTTCTTCAGACATTTAAAAAATATAAAGTTTTACAGGGTGTTCTATTTAAAAACCCGAAGTTGATGTTACTTCCGGTTAAACAGGAAGTTGTGTTGATCGAGCGTTTATCTCAACATATAGAAACTACGCCACTTTGTTCCAAAAAGTTTTGTCATATCTTTAAAATTACCGGAGTTATCGCTTGGGGCATTTTTTATAATTCACCCTGTATATGCGCATATTTTTGTAATTTTTCTTGCATATAATCCGAGCTTTATTTATAACTCAAAAAATTAATTAATTTAAATCGTAACTGTAAAAACTGTGGTTATTGGATTTCCACAGGAAATATGAAAACACAAAAATATATCGGATGTCTCATTTTAAAAAAATAGATTTTTTTGACATAACTCGAAAACGCGATGTTCATTTGTTTTTCAGTTGTCATTGTTGTTTTATTCAGCGGAAAAAATACTATATAGGTACCTACTATTATAGTTTGCTAATTTCATTTCACCGATTTTGTAGATCCAAAAATAACGAAGTTAGCAATAGAGTGCTGACTTAACTAAATTTTATCCAACATATTATACCTACCTAGTTTATTAAAATATTTAAATCAGCTAGTATTCTTAAGAATAATAAGAACGGTAGCTGATTTGTTGATGATGCTGAATAATTTGTTTCACAACGAATTGTACCTATTGAAAATTAATATTTTTGTTGGAATATAAATCATCATCTTGGTCTTGAAATATCTAATGCCTTAATTATAACATAAAGTCGGTAGGTATACATATTTTTTCCAAATGAAACAACTATTCAAATCTATAATTCACGAGTGCAGGCCCATAAAACTGAACTAAATGGTTTTATTGCCCCGTCATAAACCCTTAGCTCCCTGTCCATCGCTAAACTGCCGCATGATTTCAATAGATATTCATATAAGCGTACGAAGTTACTACCCAGATATCCTGAAGTCGACTGAGCGCTTGGAACGATATCCACTTTCACGAGTTTCGGTATATTTCGACGCTGTCGCCATCTATTTGTCGGTATATCGTCCTGTGCACAGTTTCTCCCATAAGGTTGCGTATCTTCCTGACTCCTTCAATCAACGCCATGACGGTCTGCCGGTGAAACAGCCTGTATATTTTAGAATGTAATTCATATTTTGGATCAATAAAAGTTTTCCTTTTACTCTGTTTTCTTTTCTTAATGAAAGATTTTCTGAAATTTCATCTAAGTAATAAATTAAAAATAAATCTAATTGTTCCCTAATTATGTAAATTTTTGTGGCTGAAGTTTACCAGAATCGTTCAACAAATGAATGATAGAAAGGCTTGTTTTTTCGTTCGTTTAATTTCAAAAACTTCATCCTGAAAGATTTAAGCATCGCAAGACATGAATTCAATTATTTCAATAAAATGCTTCTAATGAGCCGATTTATTACAGACTGTCTCCCCAATCCAGGGCGTTATACGATTTTCGTATCGCGCTCTGCTTAATCCGATTGTAATGCAATTAAAACTGAAACGTCTATCAAAATTAATTCTCCACTTAAAAAAACCTCTTCGATGGATTTTGACTCTGTCGTGTTGCAAAGTGTAGAAGATATACAACGCAGCTGGAACTAAATATGTTGCTTCAATTTGAAATCATCAAAAACCCATCATCAGGCATTGCAAAATAACGAACCAATATTGTAAAAACGATATTACAGTTTTAATGAAACAAGTTTCGTTTTTCTTATGATATCGATCTTCAATATAGGTCAAATGAACAGCCAGATAATAATTATTGATCCCATGCCTAGTAATTAAAAATATCCAAGTCCAGAAATAATTATTTCTCCCCAGTTTTGTAAAATATGAAATAACAAAAATGTAATATAGTAGATATGATGTAAAAACATTATGAAAACTCCAAGCTATTTACGTACTTCCACCAAAAGAAAAGAATATGGACCAAAGGAAGTTATGACGAACTTTGTTACTATGCTAGAGTTATAAACAAACAAAGCCGCCATTGTTGCAACCTGCTGCGAAAAGTGCCCTGCCGCGGTTAGTCGTTTTTCGTCCTTAGTTACAGTCTTTATCGTCATTTATTCAGCATGTCTTACTTTCCATTATGCAGTCAACGAAAAGTCAATTCATACCAAAAGGTCCTAATGAAAACAATTATTGCTAGTTAACACGCGTTTTAACTTAACAAACATCATTTCTCCCTTCAATAATAATACGGACTTACAAATATATATTTATTAATTTTTTTGTGTGGGTATTTTGGAAATTATTTTCATAAGGAACCTGAGATATTTCGAAAGACCTGCAGATATTTCAAGCATTTTAATCAGTTCTTATAATTCAAAATAAAAACTAACATTGAATGTGATTGCAAATTAATTCAACTGAATATTTCTTTAATTTTTTTTAATAGGTAAGAAATGAAAAAAATTTCAGGAGTAAAGTATGCTTTTAAGTTAGACAATAAACATTCCTTAACATTAAGTATAAAACACCGTGTCTTATCACAAAATAATAAGGTTTGATTTAAATTTTCAATTCCAAAACTTATATATTACTTTATAATACCTACACCTAACTTAAATTTTATTTATTTCTGTATCAGAGGAAGAAAATAGGTTTTATCAATTGAATACATCCATCATATAAAATACTTACCATACGAATAGCAGCTTAATAAGAAAAACCAACTTCAGATGATAGCTGAATTGCGTGCCGACAGGCCATGAGATCATACGCGAGCGCCGTTCCGATACCGCCTGGGGTAGACGTCGCGACGCTCTTCTGAAACCTGCGACTTCGGAACACTGGCCGGCTTTGGAGGGAAGCCAGCATGCGGTACACGATCAACGCATGCTCCATACTAGTGGCAAGAGAGCCAGATGGAGTGTAGGTTTTCATGAAAGGTTCTAAAATCAGCAGGAATATCCATATTTTAATATTCCACTTCATGTAAATCAAGTAGGTACTTACTGGTGTAATTATTATGGAACAGGGTAGTCTTCTTCTGATTTTAAGTAATTCAAATTTCTAACTTGCATTATTTTACTTACATTAAAAATTTTATTCAAGTAATGTGCGGTAAGTAATTTAAATAATTTAATAAGATTCTACTAAAAGTGATTACTAGGACCTTTGAGGTTGAAAACTTTAATTTTAAGATGAAAATAAAACTAAAAAATTTAAAAAAAATTAAATTAAGAATTTTCCTATTTCTACAAAGCATCCTCAGTAATACAGTGGTAGTATATTATAGTAGATACCTGGGAGAATAACATACCACAGGTTTCTATTCTCCCACGCTTTTAGTTCAACTAGAAATGGCGGTGGCGGTGCACAGATTCTACCAATTAATTGGACGTCCAACTAAATATGCGATCTACCTACGTCGTATTTCCAAGCAAATCACATCTGAAACAACTTAATTCAGAAAGCTATCAACCAACTTAATCAACGGTCATCAAGAACCAAGGCTTTCGCTTTTCCACGACAAAGTTTAAACTTCTCTCGAAAAGAGGCTTACTACAAAACATGAGTTCCCAATATTAAAATTAATCGCCTGAAGAAACTCGGCGTATTCAAATTTGTTTTAAATTGCTGCTGTGAGTGGACTTTTTAACCTATTTGGTCCTTCTCGGATCGAATCCGCTAAAAAGTTAGTTCGTGTGTGGAGGATCTGGAATCGGGGATCAAGTCCGTTAGAAGGTTGTGAATAGACCGGCGACGGTGAATCTGATCCGAGGATGCTGTTTTACCACAAGCGGATCTGATCCATTGTATCTATTTTCTATCTCATTTTTCTATTGTTTCCAGCTATAATATCCCTGCAGGACATTGCTTTACGTATAAATAAAAATTTTTTAATGTAAAATCATCCATTTGCAATACTTACCAAAAATTTCAGCAATATGTTTCTCATCTTCTTTTTCAAACAATTGGAACTATTATTGTATTGTATTGTTTGTTTTATTAATCAGTTTACAATTTTAGTGAGCCGCCATTGCGACATATCAAAGAATGGATGGATCTTCACGAGCAGTCGCAACTGTCAATCGTATGAACCAAATTAACTCAGAATTTCCGATTTGATAAGGTAGTGAAGATCCGATGTTGTTGTATTTTCCGATGTTGTTGTATTTAGGTATACGGTATTTTTAAGTATGTAAATGTAAACATTTGCACATTTGTGTATTGTTGGTCGCGTAATAAATATAGGGGTACCACCTACCAGTGATTCAAATGTACGCAACAGTATTCACACTGTTAGTGCCTTGCTGCTTTGAAGCTAACTTTATTAGAAAAATTTATTAAAAAACTAAAATATCCAGAATAAGTTGCAGAGGAAGGTAGATTATAAATTGTAAAAACCATTCCTATATTGGATTTTTCCAGACAATCTGAAAATGTAATAATATACTAGTTATAATTAAAAAAATATACAATGTCATCATTACAGAGCTAAGCGCACAAAAATAAAAAGTAAATTAAGTTATAAAATTGTCTCGTTTTTGTATTTTTTCGAAACTCAAAACTGGAAGATTTATTGGACCGTTGCCAGACTTCTTTCTAGCTACCCTAGTAGTAGTATGGTGGGTAGGGGTGGTACACCCCAAGCGACTAGGCCACCGAGGGCCCTTTTCGCCTTACCCGAACCATGGTGAAACTCCTACTCGAACCTCCCCGACCTTTTAATAAAGGCCAGAAGGTTGTTGTATGAGAGGAGTTTCATTTCTTCCTCTTGTAGCTCCTCAGACCCAAAGATGTTGAGCCTGAGGTTACTGTATACTTCGCATACGCCCACATAATGGTGGGAGTCCTCGTCATCCATTCCGCATTTAGGGCAGACCGGGTCCCGAGTGACCCCCATCACTTGCAGGTGTCTGTTCAGACTGCTGTGACCGGTGAGAACCCCGACTAGTAGTCTGAGTTCCCTCCGGTTCATTCTGGACATGCTGGTCCATCTGTTTCCGATCGGACCAGCCAGAAACAGCCTGGCCTGTCTGCAGCCTGGTGCTGTTTCCCAGTGGTTCTCTAAACCCTTGCGAGTCCATTCTTTTATAGATTCTTTGAGAAGATTTTTGGTCAGACCCAGGACGGGCTCCGGCCCACAAAAGGTTTCCCTGGTCCCGAGCTTCGCGTATTGATCTGCTAGCTCATTACCTGGTACACCTGAGTGTGCGGGAACCCACACGATATGCACCGATTTTCTGTCCGCCAGTCTGTTCAGCGCCTCGACACACTCCTGGACCAGTGGGGAGTTGGTTCCGTGTGTGCCCAGCGCTTTTGCGGCGGCCTGACTATCCGTGCATATGTATATCGTCAGTTCCCCGGCTTCTGTTATCTGCTCCAGTCTAGCTGCTTGCAGGATGGCATAAATCTCCGCCTGGAAGACGGTTGCGGTGGACCCAAGAGGGTAGGATCTTCCCAGTTTCCGTCCAGCCAGGTAGAGCCCCGCTCCTACGTGGCCATTTTTGTTCCTGGAGCCGTCTGTGAAACAGACTAGTCCTCCTGGTTCGAAGGCTACCTCCCTTTTTTCCCACTTTTCCTTTTCAGGAATTTGCAGGGTAAATTTCTTGTTTTCTCTGTTGTTTCTTGTTTTTGAGGTAGACATAAGGTTTGAGATTGGTATCTCCACCTCGGCAACCTTGGCTATCTCTGTGTGTCCTTTATAACCTCCGCCTTTAAATAGTCGCGAATCACGCATTCTTAGGTGGGCCGCCATGGCCTCCCCTTTTATCCAAATGGGAAGCGGTGGCAGCTCCAGAATGACATTCAGGGCTGCTGACGGTGTGGTTCTCATTGCACTTGTTATTAGCAAACTGGCGAGCCGTTGGAGTTTAGCCAGCCTGTTTGCAACGGTATTGCTTGTGGTTGTTTTCCACCAGACCACCGAACCATAACTGATTCTCGGTCTGATGATGGCCGTGTATAACCAGTGCATTATCTTCGGTTTTAGCCCCCACACCTTGCCTATTGTCCCTCTTAGCTGCCATAGAGATGACACAGTTTTTGTGACTATTCTGTCAATCTGTGGCTTCCAGGTCAGCTTTTCGTCTAGTACCATTCCAAGGTATTTGGCCTCCCCACTAAGAGTTAGGAGTTTGCCAAACAGCCTGGGTGGTTTGAATCCTCTTTTATCCCTTTTCCTTGTGAAGAGGACCATGTCGGTCTTTTCGGGGTTGATGGTCAGCCCCGCCTCTTCACACCATTTTTCAATTATCTTACATGCACTCTGCATGCGATCGCAGACCACGCTTAGGAATTGGCCGGTTACTAGAACCAGCCCATCGTCAGCGTATGCCTGTGCATACAGTCCGTCCCTAGTGACCTCTAATATCGGTCTGCCGTCCGTCGTCCGCCTTGAATTGTTTGTATATTTTTCCTTCGGCGGTCGGTTGCTTCTTTGCTGGTGCTGATCCCTGTGTTGTTCTTTTGAATACCTGCCTCTGTCGTTTTGGTTTTTCCAAAAGTGATTATTGTCTGGTTTTTGCCATTGTTGTGGGTAATGATTATTCATTGTATTCGGCATCGTACCGATCGGTGTCCACATACTATGTGGTCCTCCAACTTGGTGGAAAGGTAATGGCATGCCAAACTGGTTCATTGGGCCCCACTGAGGCATACATGGGCTCTGTTGAAACGAGTTCCATACTCCTTGTGTCTGGTCCTGATTGTTTCGGAGGTACTCCTGCCTATAGCTCGAACGCTCCCCCATTGTTCGTTGACCTTCGTTCGCTTGTCTTCCCCTAAAGTCTGGCGTCGTCTCTGGCTGCCAGATTCTCGTGTGCGCACCACTTTGTGATATGTCATCCAGTTTGATGATAATTTTCTTGAACTTTTCCCACGACATGTTGTCCTCTAATAATAGCCTATAGGCTGTATATTGCGAGTGGTGAAGGCCATTTTCGAAAAATCTCCTAAATTCTTCGATGTTGAGGTTGGGGTCGTATTCGTAGAACAACGTTTTCAAGTCGTAGTAGTACGACTTAACGGGCTCACCCTCTGCCTGTCTTCTGCGATACAACTTGTTTTCGATACCTCTCTTCGTGTCTCCATTACCAAATTCCTTTTCGAAGTCGGCTGATATGTTTTGCCAGGTTTTGTTTTGATTTTCATCAATCTTCTTATACATCTCAAACCATACGCTAGCAGCTCCTTCCAAGAAGGTGCCAAAATAGTTCATTTTGTGGGGGTCATCCCAGCCGTTCGCTAAGGCCGTTCTCTCATAATTTTTTATAAATGAGGACGAATTTCCCACAGCCGGGTTGTAGGTCTCTGGGCAGATGAATTTTGGCGTTACTGCTTTCAACTCTGTCAACGCTTGGCGTAGCGTTGTGTTCGCCATGGTAGCCGGATGCTGATGTGTTTGTTGATTTTGCGTATTTATCCTAGCTGAATCCTCTTGACCAAGGTCTAAATTAGCGTTGCTATTTATTATTTCCTCTTCTGACTCTTCAGTCCCCGTTTCTACTACCGATTGGTTTGTTTGTTCGGGGGGTTGTGCGGATCCTGATTCCGCGTCTCTTGTTTCCACTACTGTGTTATCCTCTGTGGATTGTCGCGAAAAGTCCTCGCCAAAGAAAATTCCTTTACTCCTGGTGTTGGAAGGGGTATCGCGTCTAGTGCTTGACGCTGCTGGTGGAGACCTTTGTAATTTCGCGCTTCTAGCGAATGGGCTCTCGCGCTCTTGTGTCAGAACCTGTATATTCTCAAGTCTTAATTTGATAGCCTCCTGTCTCGTAAATGGCTTTTCGGAAGACATTTACCCTGTTAGCATATTTACAGATACAACATTGGCGAATATGTCCGCAATTGGCATCATGTAGGTACCTGACTAATAATACTTAATCCTACTCAGATCACCTTTTCCATAGGGGGATTATAAATTTATCAAACCATTGACTCATAAGAAAAAAAAAATCCAGAAATGAGGTCCTTTTGTGTTGATAAATATATCTAAGCGGCGTAATTAAGGCAGATTTAAGGACCACGATTATTCATAAATAAGTTCATTTATATCAAAACGGACTTCTTTAAATTTTAACAACATGCATAATTAGCGAAATCAGCAATAAATGGATAAAGTAATAAAATAAAAAAAGATTCTCTCGGAGGTAAATAACTACAAATATTATAAAAAATTCTAGCTGACGATTACTACCGGCAAATCATTCATCAGAAAGGAAAACATGAAACCTGATATTACTCCGGCTAGTGCGCTATGGAAACTCCCTGACTTTGCGTTACGGCAAATCTAGGTGACTGGTGTGTTGTCCTCTTTATGAGTGAATGACTTGGGTAATAATTAAATCACTAAGCTAACACCTAAATAATTATTCAGCAAGTCTCTGTTACCGAACCAGCTGTAAACATTCCATTTGACACTTATTTCCAGTACTCAGTGCCCCCTTTTTTCCTGTATACTTATTACTGTATATATGCATATAACAAACACACCTATATATTTTTATTTTTTAGAAGAAAACAAAAGGGAAAAATTTATGAGGAAATTTATCCCCCGAGATCAAGCAAGGCGCCTCCACCATATGTCGCGCGTGGCGCGGGACGTAGCTGTTTATTTTGAATGTAGGGGGGTAAATGGGAACACAGAGTACAAAATCATTCAATTTATTTAACTCAAAAAATAATACAATTACCTCCCGCTCGGGGGGTCCCCACTGATTTATTATAAATTCGTACAATACTATGACAATTGTTATGATTTCTAAAAGGGGGCAGTACACAACACTGAGTGTCCTGGAATGTTAGCACCTAGTTCCCTCCTGAGATGATTCCAACAATATAAATAAAATGGTACTTACATCAACATTCTTATTCTCAGGGTAACTCGTGCTCGTCCGCCGGCTTGTCCGGAGTGGAGACCAGATGACCCAATTCTCGGTTTTTGGCGGGCTGATTTACGTAGGTCCACAAGGCAAAGGCGCAACACACCAACTTAACTCACCCCTTTCGCGAGCTTCGCGTACCCCTGGATCCGACTACTACGGAGTCCCCCCGGGTCCGAACTCCCGAGGCGCGACCGACCAAACCTTTTATTACTTCCCCCCCCGTCATCACGTCTGTCGCCCTCGTTTCTGGTGTCTTTGCTAGATCAAAGTCCACGTGCGAGCTCGAAAAGTGCAAGTCTGCATTTCTCAATTCTGGCACGGCCTTGTTACACTGCCTTCAATTACTTGCTTGTAATAATAACATATCTCCAAAATATGGCTCGTGTCTTGAGTAATTGCAAGCTTGCACGTTGATCGACCATAACAAATAAACTTTGCGGTAAGTAGTTCGTGTGTTGGCCTGAATAACTTTTAATTTGTTATTGTTATCTTTACTAGATCCTAATAAAATAATATAATACCTGATTCCTAATTCTCCCCTAGTGCCCTCTTGACAATCTGTCAGGCGCTTTAGGAGGCCGTCCATAATCAGGCACCACAGGTGAGGTGATAGGCAGCTGCCTTGGGGGCATCCACCACTCACCGCAATGCCCACTCGAACTTCTCCCGCACCCGACGACACCTGCCTGCTTTCGATCGCTGAAGCAATCCAGTTAATCAGGACCGGGGGGGTACCCCTGGATTGCAGCTCTGTGCATATGGTTCTTGTTCTTGCCTTGTCAAAAGCGCCTTCCACATCAAAGAAAATGGCCAAGGCCCAGTTCCCGTGATGCAGCGCTTTTTCAATTTCTCTAGTCACTGCGTGTAGAGCAGTTTCCGTGGATCTTTGCTTCAGGTAAGCATGTTGACCCCTGTGAAACGGGAACTCACGCAGTGTGTTTTCTATCAGGTATCTGTCGACTATCCTTTCTAGCATTTTCAGCATGAAGGATGTCAGACTGATAGGCCTGAATGACTTAGCTAAAGTGTAGTCCTCTTTTCCTTGTTTGGGAATGAAGACCACATTTGCTTTCCTCCATGCCTGGGGCACATATCCCGTTGCTAGGCTAGCCCGGAATATGTTTCTCACGCTGGGGAGAATCGTTTCCAGGCCCGCCTGCAGCAATGCTGGGAAAATGCCATCAGGTCCTGCTGTCTTGTATGGACGGAACTCTTTGCTTACCCTTCGTATGACCTCGTCGTTTACCAGATTTTCGGCTAGCTGCCAGTCCGAGGTTGGCTCCGCCCGCCTCTCTGGGTCGACTTGGTCTGTTCCCGGGAAGTGGATTCTGAGGAGGTGCTCAATTGTCTCCTCCTCCGTTTCTGTCCAGGTTCCGTTCTCTTTCTTGATCGAGCCTATTTCGTTGCGTTTTGAGGCACTAAGCAATTTTGCGAGCCTGGCAGCCTCCGGGAGGGAGGTTGCTAGCTACCCTATATCTATATTTCTATTATTTTTCTCGTAAAAACTGCATTGCTAAATAAGTAAACAAAAATTTTAATATCAACCAAGTTTCGTGAATTCTTGACTTGATTTGGAGCTGTTTGAATAGCACTCCAGTGAGAGGCTCCATCATTTCATCGCGATCACGTTTTATTCAAAATGCAAACAGCAGGAAGTATCGGAAGCACTTCCTGATGGATTAATCTCTGCTGTGAGCTTTAAATGTTTAATAAAATAGGTAAAGTGTGTGCTTTTCGAGTGCCCATAGAGAGGGCTTTCAAACCGACGGGGAGTTTTTTGTTAAGAATAAACAAGCTCTTACCTGGACAGAGAAAATCGATTAGAGTACATTAAAAAAGCGTTCACTTCCTATTTGGAAATGTCAGGCTCCAAGCTGTGTGCATGCTCGGAATACAGTCAGATTAATGGGGTAGAAGGATTTCCTGTTACTTCCAGAAAACTTAATAGGAGACTTTGGTAAAGGGTTTCGTTATATCTGCTCCTGAATTTACTTACTCTGAATATTAAGTTACCACAAATTTGCGATGAGATGCCATGTACAATACAGCCGGTTAACGACGGAATCGGAAAAAAGTATTTTTTTTCAGTTGAAAGTTTTAAATCGACTTGAGGAGAATAATACGAACGAACACAAAATTTTATATTTATTGCTTTTTTCGGTCAAGTAACTTTTAAAAAGTTACATTCGTTTTATGTCGTTTTACAGTCTAGCGTTTTTTTTTCACTCATGTTTTTATAAAAGTGGTAGCCATGCATTTTCAACTTTTAAACATCCTTTCCCTTGGAACTTTCTAGCGATATTCAAAACAGTACCTATTTGCTTTTATGATGAATACAGTTACTACACTCGCAACTCTATTTCATACCTTCATTCTGCTCAAGCTTAAATACGGTTCTATTATCTGGTCGTCTCTATATACAGGATGCTCAGTTTATCTGGAGACATGGGAATATAATATATTATATAAAACTACTCATCGGATCAAAACAACTCACAAATGAAAGTTGTTTGTCTGCAAGGGGCACATCCAATTATACTAAACTTGGCCCCTCTAGCCCAACTTCCTAGGGGTTGGAGTCTTTGGAATCTTATATAGGAACCCGTATTTTTATTGCAGATTCGGATTTTACGCCTAAAAGTACGTAAGAAATTGCTCCCTCCTTTCCCCCCATGTAGGGAAGCCGGTGTAAATTTGAATTTTGGTTGGCAATCCTTATTTTAATAGCAGATTCAGATTTTACGACAGAAAATATGTAGGATTTGTCTGTAACCATTTTATTCATGATAGATGGCGCTGTAATGGGGGAAAAAACATATTTAGTCAAAATAAGCCGTTGAAAAATTGTTATGTCGCGAGAAATACACACACCTGTAATAAAAGTAAAAATGACCGCGATATTATTGAGAATTGAGATAGTGATTGACGCCAAAAATGACCTCCCCCCTCCTCTGTTCCAGATATAATTTGTCTGTTCCTCAGAATACAAACAAAAAAAAAACAAAATGCTTGTCATTGCAGCGCCTGCCATTAAGAACTTACAACAATACAAATAAGTCAAATCAATAGATTTTGTCCTGGAAAACCCCGATTTGCTATAAAAAAAAAGAAGTTTCCCATTGAAGATTTGGACACAATTCTCTTTCCTACCGTTAGGAGAGGACGGAGGTCAAAAATATCGCGGACACCTGCTTTTATTATTCTGGTATGGTGTGTAATTCTCGCGATGGACCAATTTTTCAACGGCTTTTTAGCAAATTTGGTTTTCCTCGATTACAGCTTCATCTGTCATGAATCTAAAAACAATGTTACAGACAAACCTTACGTATTTTCGGTCATAGAATTTGAATCTGCTATAAAAATAAGGGTTGCTAACCAAAATTCAAATTTACACCGTCACCCTCAACATGTGGGGGAAAGAGGGGAAAAGGGAGAAATTTCCCACGTATTTTTAGGCGTACAATCCGAATCTGCAATAAAAATAAGGGTTCCTATTTAAGATTCCAAATTTACCCCCTCACACCCCTAGGAAATGGTGGTAGGGAAGTCAATTTTGGTATAATTGGATGTGCCTCTTCCAGACAACAACTTTCATTGGCGACTGGTTTTGATCCGATGCAGAGTTTTGAATATATTCCCATGTCTCTAGATAAACTGAGCACGTGTCATGTAAGTGATCTGGGAGAGTACACCGTCGCTTCTCAAAGTTTTTTTCATTTTAAACATCCGGTACTTATCCTCCTGTAGGCTTCCCACATTCTGACCTTGTTGAATTTGACTTCAACAGTCTTGAAGTTAGACGCATGTACACCCCTCTGTACGTTTCCTGTGGGGTTTACTGAACGGACCCATTGACTCTCCTGATATCCTTTCCCAGATTTCCTTTCATTCTCCCCAAGTTACACTTAGGCAACAACAACTTCTGCGAGTCCATTCTAAATTCTGTTTTCTCCATTGAATCGTATGTGTGACATTGCGAATAAGGTTGATGGAAACCTTGATTTGTTAAACTTAGACGATTCTTACTGACGGCATCCAGTTCTTCCAGTTCTTAGCCTTTTGCCTTTACTTTCATTCTGCTAATTTTTTTTTATCTTACCACGTAGACGTGATATAGCCGGCCTCACCAGCTGGTGTTCGAGTAGTCTCAAGTATTCTCCTTGCTTTTTTTGCTTTTTTTTGAAACTTTATACTGTTTTCTTTTATTTTTCTTTTTTCTTGTATTTTGTAGTGAATTTATAATAATTGTTGTACTTTTCCCCATTCAATATTACCCATGGACTTGTTGATGGGAGTATTAAATAAATATATTAATTAAAATACGGTACAATTAATTTAAAAAAATTAAAAAAAAATTTAAAAAAAATTTAATTTAATTTGTTTTCTGTCTTTTTTGAAAATTTTTTTGTCATAGGTTTGTGCTTTCCAAAAGTTTAAATTTGAGCACACTAGATGGGTGCTGTGAATTTTAGATCCATAGAAAATTGCATTTTTCTAAACTTCAAAATTACAAAAAACATGATATTCGAAAACTAAACGTTTCGTTAGATATTCACCAAATGTTATGTCAATGATGAGAAAATTCAAATTTTTTATACAGGTAGCCAAAAAGTGGTAACTCTTTTTAAGCTTAATGGTCTCTAAATGGTAGGATGGTCTCTAAATGTTGAATATGCTTTGCACCAAAAACAGAAAAATGTGACGAGAATTTCATTAAATTCGAAAATTTCTCCCGACTGACATTAGTTTTGTTATTACTCATGGTAATTTTTCTAATTACTATTTAAAATATTAAAATATTTAAAATTGAAAATTGCACTAAGAAAAATGAGCAAAAGTTGAAATTTCAGAAGTTGCCACTTTTTGGCCACCTGTAAAAAATTTAATTCTCTCATTACTGACATATATTTAGTGAATATCAAACGAAAGCTGCTCAAATTTCCTGCAATACACTTTTGGTTTCGAAAATATAAATTCTTTTGTAATTTTGAAGTTTAGATAAACGCCATTTTCTCTGGAATTAAAATTCACACCATAGATCTAGTACGGTCAAATTTAATCTTTCGAAAAACACAAACTTTTGACAAAAATTTCAACAAAAAAAAAAACCTTCTTGCGCATCAATCGCAGAAATAGTGTATTTTTATGCGATTCAATAATAAATATTTTCTTCCTATTTTTTTTATAATGAATTTAATGAAAAATAATCCGATTTTTTTTTGGGAAAACTCCACCTACCTACAAAAAAAAAAAAGAATGATCCTCTCGTGGATGCGAACCCGCTCCAACAGTTAGCTAGTCAAGGATGTAACAAACTGAGCCACACGGTGCGTTTCGAATTTGTAGTGATGATGGGGTAGATATACAGGGTGTCCCAAGATTTCTTTATCAAGGGATATCCGCGTTATTTCAAAAAATAAACAAATGAAATTCAGGAAATTTCAACCATACCCTTGAGGCTTTGCAGCTGCACCCTCAATGCCCCTTTACGCCTTTTCACCCCTAAGTAATCATCCCCTACTTTTTTTTTCAAATGACACCCCCATATTTTTTTTGCTCGGCAGGATTGTTGACTTCTTTCTGAATACAATGTCATACGATTTTTTCAAATTGAGACATATCTAGCACGCCGAAAACAATATAATATCAAAACAAACGAGGGTTGTCAAGGAGTAGCAATTGCTTGTTTTTTGTGTTAATGTTTCCTCCAACCACTTTAACTAGTAATACTGGTGTTACTGGATATAGGCGTTAATAATAATAATTGCTTCTGTGATTTTAATTGTCATATTAAATGTTAATTGTTATTCCTTGACAACCCTCGTTTGTAATGATATATTATTTTCGGCGTGCTAGATATGTCTCGATTTGAAAAAATCGTATGACATTGTATTCAGAAAGAAGTCAACAATCCTGCCGAGCAAAAAAAATATGGGGGTGTCATTTGAAAAAAAAAAGTAGGGGATGTTTACTTAGGGGTGGAAAGTCGTAGAGGGGCATTGAAGGAGCAGCTGCAAAGCCTTAAGGGTATGGTTGAAATTTCCTGAATTTCATTTGTTTATTTTTTGAAACAACGCGGATATCCCTTGATAAAGAAATCTTGGGACACCCTGTATGTAGTACGTCAGGTACCTACATCTACTCATTTTATTTTTTAAACTGGTCATATCTTAGTTATTAAAAAACCAATTTGAATACTTTTTTCACCTGCATGTAGGTGATTTAATTGTCGTTGCGATTGCTCTTCTAATTTTCAGAACCATTCATAATTGAATGTGAAAAAAAATAAAAAAGAAATTGCGAACCATTTCATCGATTTAATAATTTTATATAAGTGTAAGCTAATTTTGCACAAGCGAAAAACTTTTTTATCTTTCGTTTAAAGTGCTACATTAATCGAGGCGAATTGAAGCTAAGACATCAAATTATATGTTAAAGCAAAAAAAAATGGAAAATTTCGGTTCAACTTCTTCAAAAATGGACTCATAAACGGTTATAGAATTGACACATTTTCACCCTTTTTCCTACCCACGACACTGGCTTATTAATGGAAAATATGCTAATTTTATTGCATTAACTCAAATTTCCAATAATTTTCTTCAAATCCTGTTAATTTGATTTCAAAGTTTTTTTGCCATCTTGCTCATACAATGGTTCAAAAAATTGTCAATTTTCCGTTAATGTTCAAAAAATTCAAATGGCCGCCATTTTGAAACGGCTCGGCCGATTTTGCTCAAGTGCAATACCAGACCACTCCTTGTGGACATCTTACTCTCACAAAAATTTCAGCCCCCTAGATTGAAAACTGCGGCCAGAAACCGTGCCTCAAGGACCGGATTTGGGGAACTTTGAAAGGACACCCTGTAGAAGTAACGTGACTTTTGTATTTTTTTTCAACGAAAATCTAAAGTCATTCCCAAGCTTTACAAGAATCCAAAATTTCGTTCACTAATCTTGAAAGATAAAGCTACAGGAGCGTTTTTAAAATCGAAAAATCGTGATTTTGAAGAAATAAATAAATATATATTATATAATATATATCAATCTTTTAGCTGTTAAGTTGATTATTGATTATTATTGATAATAATTAATTGACTATTAATTATACATTGACTACATACAATGGAATCACTCCTAAATTATATGGTGTTCCTAAAGTACATAAAGAAAATTGTCCAATGAGACCAATTGTTTCTAGCATAAATTCCCCAACTTCATCTTTATGCAAGTACATTGCAGATATTTTAAAATTGTCTTTTTCAAATTATAACAGTTATTCAGTAAAAGATTCATGGAATTTTGCAGAAGAAATAAATGAATTTCAACTTCCACCTAATCATATAATTGTATCTTTAGATGTTGTTTCATTATTTACAAATATTTCTTTACATAGAACAATATTAGTTTTAGAAGAAAATTGGCAATTAATTCAATCACAGACAAAGATTCCAAAAAAAGAATTTCTAGAGTTAATAAAATTTATTTTTGAATCCAATTATTTTTTATACAATAAAAAATTTTATTCACAAATCTTTGGATGTCCTATGGGAAGCATTATAAGTCCAATTTTAGCTAATATAATTATGTCAAGCTTATTAAAATACTGTATTCCAAAACTATCTTTCAAATTACCTTTCATTTACCAATATGTTGATGATTTAATTCTTGCAATACCTGAAGAAAAATCAGATGAAATTTTATCAATTTTTAATATATATGACACACATATTAAGTTCACTATTGAAAAAGAAAACCAAAGATCTGTTCCTTTTTTAGATACAAAATTGATAAGAAGAGAAGATAATAAAATAATTCTAGATTGGTATAGAAAACCAACAAGTAGTGGAAGATACATTCATTTTCACTCATACCACAGTCATAAAATAAAAATGAATGTTATTTTAGGCCTAAAACAACGAGTAACTAGAATTACACATCAATCCTTAAGAGATAACGCACTAAGGAAAATTAGAGATCTCATGTTAGAAAATGGTTATCCTAAAAAGTACATTAACAAATTAATTTTTAACACACCTAATTTATCTAGTACCTTAACAACTACAGAAATTAACACCAATCAAACAAACTTACAAGTTACACAATTATTAATAAATCCTGACACCACACAGAATACGGTTAATAACAATAATAATAATCAGTTCAAATTCACTACTTTTCCTTACATTGAAAACTTAACACACAAAATTATAAAAATTTTTAAAGAAAATAATATAAAGTTTGCTCTTTATAATTACTTGACAAATAATACAATTTTTAATAAAAATAAAGATAAAATTCAAGTTTTAGATAGATCTAATTTAGTGTATAAAATTAATTGCTTGAATTGTAACTTATCATATATTGGACACACTTCTCAATTGTTAAAACAAAGAGTATCTTTACATAAAAGTGACTCTAGACTTAGACCAAATAGATGCACGTTAGCCAACCATGTACATAATACTAACTGTGAAATGGATTTTGAAAATATTAAGATATTAGAAACAGAAAGTAATCTTTTTAAAAGACAATTTTTAGAAATGTGTCACATAAATGAAAATATCGATAACTGTATAAATTTAAAATCAGATATACAAAATTTAAATAGAATATATAGCTATATTTTGGACTTTGAAAAACACAAAAATTTTTAAACAATTTATAGACAGGTACCTACCTAATTTCATAAATAAATAAATACCTAACGAACATATATAAAAATAACTGTTAAAGTAGTACTGTTTAGATTCCTTTGTTTTAATTTTTGAGAAAATAATCCATTATTCACAATGTTAAAAAACTTCAAAACTTTTATGTCATAAAATATATCAAAAAAATTTTTTTTTCTAAATTCTCATCAAAATTATTCATAAATGTTGATATTTATAAATATTAAATGGTTTTTTGGCATAAATTTACAACACGAACTTTATTAACATTACCTTATGAAGATTTTTAGATTTTAAAGATGCTAATTTTATTTTGATCATTTGTTGTAAGTATTTATCTTAAGATTTTTTGAAAAAAATATTGATTTCTTATAATTACAGTTCTCCTGATGAAGATCTAAATTAAGATCGAAATATATTGAGTTTAACAAAAAAGGATCATACCTTTTATTTGCGACACACCGCTTGCCTTTACCTAATTTTCAAATAATTAAAAATAACGGTGTTTTACTACATTCATAATTTATATATAAATATATATATAAATATATATATATATATATATATATCGTGGGCAGGTGAATTTTGGAAAACCACTTTTTCGTGATCTGGGGGTCATGATCGGTGGACATTTGATGAGTTTGGGTGATTTTCGAAAAGTGATGTCGTCCTCAATAGTGTATTTTTTTGTTAAAAAATACACTAATATAAAACAAAAAATTTTCCTATATGGTGGGCACTGTATATTTCTATCGATAGACGTTATGGTAAATGTATTCTGGTCATCTTTTGAAACAAGTCAAGAGAAGTTAATATTTTCCTTCCAGGGCGCGATTTAATCAAGGCGGAGCACTATATAGATAAACATTTTTCTTACCTACGTGCTTGCTCGCAGTATGAGTATGAATCTATTTTCCTCTCGCTACAGGGGAATAAACGGTAATTTTTAAGTTGCGATGCGATATAAACATATAAGAAATTCCGTGTAAGTAGGTGAACAAACTTCATGAATGACTCCTCAGTAAATTTATTGCACGTAAAATTTATTGCAAAACATTTACTTACAAAAAGTCAACAAAAGCAATATCAAAAAATAATAACTGATATAATTCGTCTTTCAACACAATTACAATCTCAATACCCTCAATGATACCTCTATAACTCTCTCAATATCGTTATAATTCCTCCACTCTATTATAATTCCCCCCGCCGGTCTTGTGATCTCCCAGTGATCCTTCTAAGCAGGAGTGGAGTGGCTGTTTGATTGCGCGGCCTGATCAGAAACCTGGCCTGCTGTAAGCTTCGTTCTGGCCCGCCGAATCCTCCCCAATACATCCCCTGGTAACGTAGGGGCGGAGGGAGATTTCCCGGACCCAAATACCTCCCGTTGAGGTTGGACATGTCGCAGCTCTTGTACCACCAACCGCCGCCTGAAATGTATAAGGATTTCATTTCGTGTGGTTCGAGATAGACAATTTGGGCTAGGTATTATAGTGAAGTATAAAATGAGAACTCAGGTTTAATTAATGCTGGATTGTTCAAAACCGCACCACAATACTCATTAGACTGTAACTGGTGTTTTGCACCATTTGCGGGCTCTAAAATTGTTTCTACGTCTTAATTAGGTAGAACATTTTATTTACATTCTACAACTGCCAATAAGACTTCATTAATTTAAATTAAATGTGATTACCTATTATAAAGCCAGCGAGGGTGGAAAAAGTTCCATAATGCTTCTATAAGAAGCGAGATTATAATTACGGGCGGCGATGCAAATTCTCTGAATTAAAAATTCGTTAATCTTCTATCGTCAGGTAAATGAGGTTATATTTTTAAATTAAAATTTTATTATTCTTGAAGTATTAATACCAATTTATTTCATCAAAAGCTGTGAAATTTCCCACAAAAATTTTAATTAAAACGGACAAAAAATATATTGATTCGAATAAGTGGGAAAATTATTATTTTTTATCTTCGTGATGAATTGCAAAAACAATAATAGCTCAAATATTAAACATTTTAATTGGCTTATCGATCTAGAGAGGAAAGACGTGGAAAATGTTTCATGGAGAGTTTGTAATAAATGATTTCGATGCAATCGTGTTTTTTTCATTCAAGCTGACAGTTTACTTTTGAGATTTATTACGTTCTATATTAAGAATGAAAGTGCCACGTTAATATTCTGAAATTATAATACATTCGATACAGATAAGACACCCTCCCATGATTGATATCGGAACATGTTTCTCAAAACTATTAAAATTTTAATTCCTAAATAGATGAATGATAAATAAAACACTACTGTTTTAAACATTCCACTGTATAATGATGATCAATGTTACACGTATTTCGCTACTTTTAAAGTACCATCTTCAGATTTAATTCATAGATTTAAATTAATTTCAATAGAACTAACTAGATCATAATATGTATAATTTATTCAGAATATTCTTAGTTGTCGATATCAAAAAGAAAATCAAGTAATGCAGAACGCTATGTGTCTAGTTGTTCATGTATGGCTGTGTATTTTTGGTTATTTAAATATCTGTGGATTTCTAGAGATTCAAGGAAATTTAATTTAAAGTAATAATCACAGTGATGAAGTAATTCAATTTTATTGATTGCTGTGAGAGTGTGATTGTTTTCTATTAAGTGTTTTGCCAAATTTCATTTTTCTGGAGGTTTTATTCTGTAAGGGTTTTGGTGTTCGTATCTAGTTTCTAGGTTTCTACAAGTTTGTCATATAAACTGAATATAATGAGAACAGTTTAATCGATAAATGCCATGTTTTTGTAATTTCGATAACTTTAATTTTGCATTTGTTGAGGATAAATGAGGTTTATGGCTAATTTGTGTTGTTTTTTGTGTAATCAGTTGTCTATATTATGTTTTTCGATAAGCATTCTCTTTTGTAATTTGTTTGATAATAGAAATTTCTCTCTGTTAAAGTTGTTTACTCACATTGGTATCTTAACAGCTCGGCATGTGTATCATTGAATTATATGCTGAAAGTGTGTGTGAAATTGGATGATTTGAATCGAATGGTATTATCATATTAGTATGTGTGGGTTTTCTATAGACAGATTATTCAATCTCGTGATAGACAAGTCTAAAAAGTTTATAGAATTATTTTCTTCACATTCTACAGTAAACCTAATATATGTACGCTATTGATGAAATTAAGAAGTTATCTAACTGTCTAGAGGAACCTACAAAACAAGAACGAACATAGTCTACATACCTAAATCAAAAAAAAAAAACTTGATGTTATCTGCTTTATCTGAATCGAAGATTTTCTTTTCAAGACTATTCATGAAAATATCTGCTAAAATCGGAGAAATTGGACTACCCATTGGAAGGCCTGCATTTTGAATGTAGAGCTTCTTATTTAAGGGAAAGTAAATTTGGGATATACAAACATTGAATAAATCCATTACTTCAGAGATGTAGTCTGGTAAGAGATTGCTGGATTCTAATAAGTTTTGAAGCTTAGGTAAAACTTATCGTGGAGGAATTGAAGAAAACATGCTCTTTACATCGAAGGAAACTAATTTGCCATTGTGTAGAACAGACTGTTGTTTAAGTTTTTGTATTAAGTCTAGTGAATTTTTGACTGTTTATTTTGAAGTGTAATTAAAATTTTTCAAGACTTCGTTGAATTTAGCTGAAAGTTTATTATTTGGTATCGTTACTTTAAATTAAGTTTCATTGAATCTTTAGAAATTTTTTTCATTTTAACACTTTCATTTTAAAATTTAGAAAAAACACCTCCTGTTCATAGGCTTTCTTTATATGAACGCTCTTTCACCTACTGTGTTAGTAAGTTATATAATGACCTACCAGACGAATTTAAAACAATAGCGAACATCAACAGATTTAAGAGGAGGGTTTTTGATTTGTTGTTTCGGGTCCAATGAGTGACTAGGCTAACTGTTTTTCTCTTGTTTTTTTTCTTTCTTTTTATTTTTTATTTTTTCTTTTCTTCTTCTTTTATTCTTCCTTTACCTTTTCGTTCTTATTTCTCTCTTTTCTTTTCTTTGCTTCTTTCTCTTTTGCTTGACAAACATGCTCACTGGGCGCTGTAACGTGTTTATAGTGTATATATAACCAGGGTTTAAGTGGAAGAGCAGTGTCCGCTGATTATGTCAGTAGCATGCTGAACTTCGCCCTGAGGTTGAGACTAGATGCGTCTTCGTTTTCTCTCAGCATATCTTTATGTAAATAGATTATGGATAGAGATGTAATTCTGTCTCAATAAAGACTATTATTATTATTATTATTAAATCCACAAACATTTAAATAACCACCCTAGACATAATTCATATCGTTCTCCATTACTTGATTTTCTTCTTGATATTGAAATGGATCGCACCTAGGTAGGATGATAAGGAAATTAGTTCCATCGCCCTCGTTAAATCAGCCCAAACCGAAAAAGCAAATAGTGCTAGAATAGGTACGTAAATACCTAAAGGTAAAATTGTTAGGAAATTAAAACGCAGCCACCCGCCGTTACATTCAGAAAATATTCAGAAAAATAGAAATCGCTCTAGCACTAACTGGTCACATTCCAGCACGGAACAGCAAAAGAGAGGCCACCGCAAGGGTAAATAAATATTGCCAGATGCCTTTATAAAAGCGCCTCGCAACGATTGAAAGAACAGGATGACCTAGAAACAGACCGGGTGGAAAGATTTGTAAATTAAACAATAACCCCTTGCAAAGACAATAGTAAGTCGTTAGGTATTCCACCCACGATAATGAAAATTACACCAATCGATAAAGCAAAGAAATAAATGAAGGTAGCCAAAAATACATCTCGATCCCGAAATAGCAAGCAGGTGGAAATGCGAGATGAAAGTAAAGCCGGTGTAATTAAAGTAGCTAGGTACAATGAAAAGACGACAACGCATCGGCCGATTGGAAAGAAAATTTAGGTAGTTGAAGTTCATGATAATTCCGTAAGGTAGCCGCGAGGTCAAATCGCTAAGTCTCGTGGTTAGGGAAATATGATAAGAAACAAATCACGATATAAGGCAGTGCCAACGGTGCATTGTTACGTGTTGTTTTAAGAAAGCGGACCACCGCTTCTATAAAAGCAGACGTCTTACCGCAGCTCAAAACAGATAGAGGTCAGCTTCCGAGCAGGTCGAATCTGACTTCCTAACCCTTTATACGGTACCCAGAGATGGCATATAGTGGACTCCGGGATACCTAATCCTTATCTAAACCTGAAAATTCGAATCCAGAGATGGCATTATAGCGGACTCCGGTCGAATTTCCCTTATCTAACTTGGAAAAACTCCAGTTGAAAACCCGAAAAGGGCAGAAAATCGTTTCACGCCAATTTCTAATCACAATTCTAAAAAAATTCGAATCCAGAGATGGCATTATAGCGGACTCCGGTCGAGTTTCCTTTACCTATCCCGGGAAATCCCAGTGAAACATACTTCATTCGCGTCTCGAAATCAATATTCGCAGTTGGCAAAACTTCTTCGAACTAATTCACTAGTAGATGGCAAAGCGCCTATTCTGAAGGGATTTCCTTCACAAATTAGGGAAAATCCATTGAGAAAATAGTTAGGGAAGATCTCTCTTCGAAACAAAATCCACATCAATAAATAATTAAACAGATTCGCCCAATCCATGAGCGCAGATCCCATTTTAAATCAGGCAAAACAATCAGCTAGGTATTAGGCGGCACCACCAGTAAATAATAGGTACCTACTCGGTCACGCTCAACGAATATTAGGAAAGAGAAATACTTCAACAAATAATTACAAATTCACGTATAGGAAATCGAGATAGAGCTAGGAGAGAAAATAAACCCAGGAGGAATTGATAACCTGTGAAAAATAAAACGGCCCATGATTAGAAATAATTCAATCATCCTATTTTTCGAAGAGTCCGAGTTTATTTAGTGCAGATGGAGCATCAAACGAATATTAGGCAATAAATGTTCCTTCAAATTATACGACTTTAAGAAAGTGAAAGTTAGCAATTCCTCTCATTGTATATTCTATCTTCGCTTTCCACTTTTTTATGCTCTCTATGCAAATAGGGATTCATCATTCGCTTTCCATTGTTTTGTACTCTCCACGCAACATCACAGCCCCTCTCGCCCTTCACCATTTTACGCTCTGCAAACGAACGCTCTCGCTCATAATTCGCTTTTAGACATCTGACAGGAAGTCCACAGCTAACAACAAGTCTTAGTAATTTTCCCCGCTTTTCTGTGGGAAATCTCAATCAACCGAGATGCAATGAGTCATAGTAGGTTCTTTTGCGCATCCGTTTCGGCCATAGTAATCCTGGCATACCTTAATCAAAGAGCAGGGGTGACTACGGTAAAGACAACAGTAAACACAACTAGGAAAACGAGAAGGTCCTATTAGGGGAAACCCAGAGGTAAATAGACTATCACGGTGGCTTTTCGCGAAAAAGCAAGAGGCCTAGGGCAGAAACGTTACAATATCAACAGCTAAGAAGATTGTGAAGAATTTATATTATGATCTAGTTAGTTCTATTGAGATTAATTCAAATCTAGTTACTTATTGTTTTATTGATTTACATAATGTCTGAAGTAGCTACTTTAAAAGTAGCGAAACACGTTTAACATGTATAATATCCATCATTATACAGTAGAATTTTTTTTAAACAGTACTTTTTTATCGTCCATCAGTATGCAGAGATTCTACGAAGTAAGGGTTGAAAATATAAATTTGATTGCCAAATAGACTTTTTATTTTTGGATTCATTACACTGAAAATTTCGCTAACTAGGGAAACTGTAAACAGTCCGTGATTGCAGGATGATTTGGTAATCACATTTCACATCGTGAATGATTTCACATGAGGCAATTACCCATCATCCTAACTCAATAACGATCCGTAACGAGATCATATACTGGATTCACTGACACGTGAAATTATCAATTATTATTCATGTGCCGAGAAAGTTCAGTACTAATAATAATAATTAATATTAACAGTATTATGTGATGAGTGGTTTTAAAATTCACTTTTCTTAAATTTAACCGAAAATGAATTTGAATGAACAGATTCCAGATTGTTGTGTTTATTTGTCTTATTCGAAAACTATGGTATTACAGTATTGAATTATTATTATTTCTCGTTGTGATTATGTGAGTATAAAATTAAATTTTGTGGATAATAGGACTCTAGTAGTCAATCCGAGTCTGTATATGAGGCTACGATAGCCGTTGCCGTTAAATCCAATGTAAAATATTCGGAGTTGCGACTATTTAGTAGTATACATCTACAGTATTTAATGAAATGACAAACGCTTGTAACTATTAGGTATATTTGATCTGATTGGGACCGAACCATGACCTGACCGTTGCTTGACCTATTCACATTATAAATCGGTCATTAAGTGGTACAAATTCCAGAATATAGAACTGTTAATTGGAATCATCATTAAAAGTTTCAAAATAAATATAGTGCCTCTATCACTTTAAAACATTGTTAGTGAATTTTTGTATTTAAAATAAAATAAAAATTGTATTTAATTACCATGTGACTGAGCACAGCTGCCTTCCATCCATCCATCCATATCTCTGTCCTTTGTGCTGAACTTAGCCCCAGCGTGATAAGTGAGGGAATCCCCGGCGTCGCCCGTGTAACCTCCTAAGACCTGGAGACGGTATCCCTCTGTCTCAGAGCTTATACCGAAAGCCGTGTATACGGCATGGCGTTTTTCTCCTTTATGGTCCACCAGCTCAATCAGAAGTTCATTTACTTCTTGTCCTGGAAGTTATTTAATAAGCTTTTTTGTAAGTAAAAATTTTCCTTTTGTGCCTACCGATAGTCACCAAAGTGATGTTTAGCACCAAAAATTACGTGAAATAAATTAATATATTTTTACTTTTTTTATATAATAATAATTATGAACTATAATAGTTCCAGGGTTCAATGCAAGCTTGGTTGAAGACTTATTTCTATCATAATTATTTTAGTTTTGAAAAATCAAGTATAAAAATATTGGACATTTTCAAAAAAAAAAATTTTTTGTGTATAGGAAGGCGGCGGTTTTTTATCTGACAAATACCTAGTTCATAAGAATGTTAAAAAAAAATTAGAATAAGCATTTAGGCCTCTATACCAAATTTCGAAATTATAATCAAATTTTTTAATTTCTTTAGTAGCTCGGTAGAAATTGACACTAAAATACGCTAAAACCGAAAAGCTTTGATGTAATTCTGGTTTTTTGGTTTGTTGTATGGACCAGTTAGAGTGGTGTGAAACCACGCGAAAAACAACTAAATGTTTTGACTTTGTTCACTTTTCTCGAAAATAGCCAATTTAAGCTTTGCTCTCGTCCGGAGCAAAATATTGTCAAAATCGCTCCTTCAATGATAAAAGTAACTAAAATAAAATACCTCAGGTTCATCAAGTTCTTAAGATTGAGGAAGAACACAAATTTTGTGTTCTTCCTCAGCTTCCTCAGGATCGTCCTTGTCTTCGTCTATCGAAATCAAGGCGACGTTATCACATGATTTCCTTGAGCAATTGAAGCATAGAGCCGAGGATTTGAGACCAGCTTTCAGTCAAGTGCACACCCCCCTGCATCCCTTCTTACATTTGCAGTCTATGATTTTGAGAAGCTTTTGGGGCTGGCTGTTTGTGGGATGAGGCAGCAGGAGCTCATTCCCAACCCCTTCTCTACCCCCAGCATCTTGGTGGGGGTAGAAACGCATGGAAAGAGGCAGTCTCGGTGGTTGGGGGTAAACGTGCCAGAGTAACCTTTACTTCTGCAGTTGTCTTCACGAAGAACTGGAATCTCGGTTGAGCAGCCTCTGAGTGGCTACAGCACCTCAGTAAAGAGGCAACAGACACTTTTGGCCAGCTACCGCAATACTTTCATGCATTGCATTTGTTTGGAGGAAGGTGACAGCCAGGTCCTGTCTCTTCTGAAATTGGCCACAATTTCTTTTTTCACTGCCAAAAAAAGGCAAAGGTGGTGTCACATCCAGTAAAAGCATGAAGAAACATCGGTTCAAACCACTGGGTACTTCAGCTTCCCCTCGATTGAACGCACTGGTGGCATATTGAATGCCTCCTGCCTCACTTCTGCCACGTCCACGTTTTTGAAAGCGCAAGTTGTAGATAGTGAAGCCAACTCACAGAGGCATTGAATGAGGCGTTCTTTGTTTCGATCATTCGACACCGTCTTCTCATGGGGTACTATAATAATGATCGTAGAGGAGTCAAAAACAATATCGTTGGAAGAAGCAGTATATCGTCTCACCTGGCTGCAGATTTTGTGGTCCGAAAAATGGACCATCTTTGGAGGGTGATAGCTTGGTCCCTATAGGGTTTATAGAGCTGCGGTTGGGATTCAATTGTTATAAATTTATTACCTTCAAGATATGAATTTTGTTTACGCATAATTTATGACTTTTGGAGAAAAAAGTGAAAAAGTCTCAAAATCGTAGTGTACTATAAACATACTCAAAACAAAGTACTCAAAACCACGCGAAAAATCGTTTTCGCGTGGTGAAAAAAATCAGAACTGCATCAAGCTTAGTGATTTTAATGGTAATTTCCACTGGGCTATTTCACAAATCAAATTAAGTATTTTGTTTTTAACAGGCTCAAGAAATGAAAGTTCATAGTTGTCCGATGATTTTCAAATTTGGTAACCTAAATGTTGATTTTAAACAACTTTTTTGATAAGTTTCTTCCGTTATTGCCAGATAAAAATCCCTTTACTCTAAAGAAAAATAAGTTTTCTTTTTTAATTTCCAAGATCCACTGATTTTTCAAAAAATAAAATTGTATAATATTTAGAAATAAGTCTTTTGTTGCGATGAGACCTACTTAACTAAAATTCAAATCGGGAATTTTTTTATCTTTTACAAAAGGGTGGTTTTATCTATCCGAGAGCACATTATTTTGACACATTATTCGATAATGAACTCAAACTTTGATTGATACTTCCAATTTTGGGAAAGTTCAGCCAAATGGAAATAATTCTTGGTAATATCAAATTCAAATAAAAAAAGGGACCAGCTCTTAGTTTAATTAGGTCTCTCATTTAGCAAATATCGGATGATTTGAGTCGAAAGACCAAAAAATTAGAAATTGATTTGTAGCTCCAGAAACTCTTCATCATTGCACCTTCACCTTGCAGCTCTTGCAGAAGTATGGATCAAAACAATTATTGTGTAAATTTATTATTATTTTTATTTGAAAGAAATGTGGCTTTCATGTAAGCCCATTTCACCAGGCATTGTTTAAATGAAATTTAAGCCCATCAAGATGCCTTAAATAGGTGGATTTGATTATTTTTATTGAACCTTGTTTCTTAGTAGTTGTTAAATGTTCTTCTTTGTTTTGGGTTTTAGGTTCGATTTTAAAATACTATTTTTCAAAAATATTTTTATACAAATGAAACGTTTCGAGACCGATTGGTCTCTTGTTCACTCATAAATAAATGTAAAAAACATGTAAAAACTTAAAAATACTTCAAAAAATCATAATTATTATATTAAAATGTCGTAAATGGTGTTTTTAAATTTAAACTTTAGAAAAAATATAAGTAAATTAATTTTAATTAATTAATTAATTAAATTAATTAATTTTCACAAAAATCAAGATCAAAATTAATTTACTTATATTTTTTCTAAAGTTTAAATTTAAAAACACCATTTACGACATTTTAATATAATAATTATGATTTTTTGAAGTATTTTTAAGTTTTTACATGTTTTTTACATTTATTTATGAGTGAACAAGAAACCAATCGGTCTCGAAACGTTTCATTTGTATAAAAATATTTTTGAAAAATAGTATTTTAAAATCGAACCTAAAACCCAAAACAAAGAAGAACATTTAAATAGGTGGAATATATTCCAGGATGCAGTTGTATAGAATACGGAATATAACATTTTTTATTCCTGTAAACTCTGCGTATGAGTTGCTCTTAATTGCAAGCTTTTTTTCAAGTGTTAGTGCATTAGAGCGTAAATGATATTTTCCAGTTTTAATGAGGATCCCGTTTCAGCTTTTTACTGCAGATGTCTGAGTAATTTCAAAAGAGTTTTAACTCAGTAAATACCCAAGTCAGGAATAACGTGTTATAAGTATTTCAAAAGTGTCGACTAATTTTCCGAATGGCCGTGCATCGTTTTTTAGAGATTTTACGTAAAGATGTAGCATTCCTACCGAAATGTAATATTCCTATACGTCCAAAATCTCACGCTTTCTGAGTCCCTTAAATTGGAAACAGATGAAAGCTTTTGAATTTCCAGGGAAATGAAAGCTGTGAAAAATGTTATTGCACCTAAATAACTTGGCAGGCGTAAATTCGCGACGTTTACAATATTTCGTAATTTTGTATCACCAAACGGCTGAATAAAAATAAAATTATTCAGAGTTTTAAATAAAATAAGAAGAATTAAACACTGATCATTTCTATAAGATTGTTGACAATTATTATCATTTACGCTATCTCAAGTGTTAGAGCTAATTTTTTTTCAGACTATTATTATTCAGCATATTAAGATGCGGAACATTCTTCTTATTTAACCAACTATGTATCTCTAACCATAAGCGAGATCCGAGTTCTTAGTTTCGAAGAGCTGATACCCTTACAAAGTAAGAGTTGACAACATAGATTTTTGTAAAGTAATCAGAGCACTGAGCCCTTAACCTTATAAGTTTTTTTGTCTTCCATGATCATGAATAAAACCTATCAAGCTAGGGATGTTGTAAACTATACAGAAAAACGAAATTACATTTTCGTTACCCTCAAAATCCTTTTCGTAATTGAACATTTGTTAAACAACTTTATATTTATAGTTTCAACCTACAAACCCACCTGTTAATTCATGTAGGTACTGGAGCCCTAACCAAAATTCTCCTTCCAGATTCCCGAATCCGTTTTTATAGCTCTCCCAATCCAAATAAAAGTCCTGGGATCCATCGACTCGGTTCAGAACGTACGTCCAGCCTCCACCGCGGGATTCCATGTCGCAATACGCTAGGAAAGGCTTCAAAGATGCTTCCGGTTTGATGCGATAGATCCCCGACTTTCTGCCCCCTTTTCTCATTACATCTGTGCAATGCCTCGAGAAAGCTCTCTGTACAATAATAGATGGTTCGGGATGTAAGAATGCCGAGTTTCGATTGCCAGCATCAATCAGCCGTTCCAAGTCTTGTATTTTATTAGAAAAATAGTGCTTCGTAACTATTTGTCTGGCTCCTTGAAGAATAAGTCTGTGAAAAACGGGATGAATAAATTCGTGGATTTGCTATAAAAAGGAGATAAAATAAATAAAACAAGTGATATTAAGAATTTAAAAAATGTAAACTACCCTCTGTACTTATGGATTGATATGGATTGAAAGATATGGAGATTGATAAAGGTCTTATACGAAATTTTTAGTTGCAAGCTATAGCGTATATTATAATTATTAAGAACTTTAGAGATTTCGGTATAAGGTATTTACCAACATTCTAGGAAAGTTCCATTTCAATTGATCAGTTAATAAAAAGTATTGAAAAACAATTAATGTGAGAAAGTTAAATCAGTAGTTTCTTCATTAAGCCCTTCGTGTCTTCTCTTAAAATCCGTAACGATTCCCAAGCAGGGTGATATCGACGAGAAAGTACTTAGAGCATCCTAGGAAAAAAGGGTAAAGTAGACTAGATCTGCAGGTGGATACAGAGATAAAAAATAGCTAGAAGTTGTAATATGTGCGAGAAGTAAAAGTTTCAGATACAGAAAGAAGTTTCATACTTAAGAAATTTTGTAACAGGATATTCCAAAACGGCATGATTTAGTACTTTTGTATATGAAAGATGATTTAAAGGAACGATATTGTGAACTACATTTTTGAAATAATTCTGTTTTTTATTAAAGTAGAAATATCTATAAAACTTCTTTATTGCGTTCATCAAACTTTTATTTTGGAACACATATCGCCACTTTTAGTACAAAGTTGAGCCCGCAAGCCGCCTTGGAAATTTTTTTCTGCCTTAAAACTTTTTCTCGAGTTCCTTTCGCATGACCTCTAACTTACCTACATATTGTACAGTTGTATATACAGTCAGAAATTATTAAAAAGATACATACCGAGAGATTTCCGACATATTCCTCTTGATCCAATTAACATCACTGTTAAGTAACCTCATAGCTGAAACCGTAATTTGAATTCCTTGATCTAAGTGATCGATTCGAGACTCCAAATTATCACCAACAAATCTTTCTGGAGTATTATTACTACCTTGGACGTAAAATTTAACTATTCTCGTTGTAACTGCAGAATCGTCTTTCTTATGAAAGATTTCATCAACGTGTTCCCTTATACCTTTATTTCTTCTTATATCATTGTTTGTTAAGTATACTTCTTTACTCCTACGGTAATAATTATGGTCGTTATTTCTAATTAATGGGTGATTGCGACTTTGAGCCTAAAAAAACACAAGAACGTATTCAAAAGACAACCTAGAAAAGACCAGTTGCCGACATTTGCCAAAAAAATTATATTTCCTTTTAAATTAATGAGGGAACTAATTTTCTCGTATTCTTAAAGCTTTACGACCCGGATGTAGCTCGAAAATAATCAAATAAATGAGACGATAAATCAAATAAATAAATACAGATATATATTTCTTATTTATAAAAAAAAATTTAAGCAACCATAAATAAAACCATATAATGTGAAACATTTTTTTAAACACTTTATTTTAATAAAAAAAAAAATTCAAACACTCAACCTGTTTGTCTATTTATCGAAAACTGAAAGAGAAAATAAAATAAAAATGTGAAATAAATTTATTTGTGTACCTTTAAATCGTTTCCATGTAGAGTCACCGTTGATGAACCACAAAAACTTATTCCGAATAATAACAAGCAAACAAAAAAGTAAGAAAAGGAGTTACCGAAACTGTACTTAGCCATTTTGCGTTTGAATCTTAAATTTCATTACATTCTTCCGAGCTTTATTAATAAAGAGAAGTATCTGATATTTACCAGAAGCAGATGTTTCATGATTATTTGTCTCAAATTCAGTGACGTGTAGATTTTGTAAACGATCGCTCCTTTGAGTTATTAAACGCGTCCCAATTAAATATAATTATTCAAGTGCAAGACACACATTTTTAATTTCAAACAGTATGTCGTAACGTATAAAAACAGATTTCAGCAATGATGTTCCACTGGATGAAATATGAGATTCATTCAAAGTTCTTTTCATCGAGTGGGTTTTATTTCGCTAAAGAAAATAATCATACAGCACATTTGCCATAAACAACTACTACTATGCCACACAAACACATTTTGGTTCAATATTGTATTGATGTAGGTTAATATTGGTTCTTATGGAAGCTGTGGAGGTATAAGTGAAATGTCCTTATTCTGTACCTATAATATTATAGATGGTATTTAAAATTATTGAGCTGAAAAGAAAATGGTATATAAAAAACAACCGAATCCTGGTATCGAACTGAATTTAGCTGATGAGCTGAATGGTTAGTGGCGGTGCTGCACCCCCCTCCCCCCCTCCCCTCGCGATTTTTTTAATGCAAAACATTGAGGAATTTTCTTAAACAAGGATTAAGAACAATATGTTGAAATCAATAACTATGAACTCGAACTACATATTATATCCTCTTCTTTATAAGGTTGTAGGGATCGTCTTACTGGCTGAAATTAGTTTAATTAAACGATTTATTATTTTTTAACACAGGCAAAAAACATGACGTTCGGCATACCTATACGGAGTTGACTGATTACTTGTCATTCTGATTGTTAGAGCTCCAAGTCATCATGGAACTGCACCCATTGTATAATCTCGTTCCCACATTTTGGCTAACCATCCTCTTCGAACTAGAATGAGGTGGAAACATCGCTAAAAATCCTTTATGAATTCCGCGCAGGTATAGAGGTTTTACATGGACCTTCGTCAACCCCTTCTTTCTCCACGTCGTATAGTAGGTATTGTTCTGTTTAACATTGGTTACTCGGTTGCGGACCCAGGATGGTATTTGGTATTTTAACTAAATGTGAGAGATGGTTTATGTGGTCCCAAACACTGAAGCCAGCGGGCTTATTGTATTTCTCACATTTAGATTTTCCTTGATTAGAAGAGCTCCGTTCCTTTGACAAGGTTCAACAGTCCGCTAACCAAGGTTTTTTCCGCCAGATGGCTCCCGGGACTGATTGGTCCCAGGACCACATAGCGCGTTCTTGCGAGTGCTGGACACTCGAATATCACATGAGAAGCTATCTCATCTTCTTCATTGCAGAGTCTACAAACTGGTTCTTCTCTGCATATCCCCAGTTTATGTAGCTGTACTCTTAGGTGGCAGTGTCCTGTGAGAAGACCCACCACCGTTCTGATCTGCAATCTGTTTAGTTGCAGTATCTGTCTGGCAAGGTTTTGAGAGGGCTCCTTGATCATCACCTTACCATGTTTGTTTCCTGTTATACGGTTCCAGTGTGCTCTATGTTGGGTTCTTACCCACTGAGCCACCGCCCCGCGTACAGTGTTCCTTGGGATGCCAAACACTGGTTCGGGCCCAGTGTAGTTCATCCCAGCGCCTTTCTTGGCTAGTTGATCTGCAGCCTCATTACCAGGCGTCCCACGGTGACCCGGAACCCAAACTAGTGTGCGGACCCAGGAACTTCGACTTTAGCTTAAGGCCTGGTCCAAACTGTGTAGTGTACTCTTGATCGCTACCAATTCGCCTTTTCCATAGTGTGACGCTGACCTGACCTGACCTGTCTTCTGATTTGTAAGTTCCACGGTTTTAATCTTGGGTTTTCAAAATTCTTTGTTTAGCCTTTTGATAGCATTCTTCACGCAAACTATGAAAACTGGAATTTGCTCTTCTTCAAACAAATAACCAGCTCAAAAGATGTGCGTCCGATGCTTCTTCAATACCCGTTGTACTCTTTGGACATATCGATACCATTTCCCAGGTTTATCAATCGATATATGTATCTTTTACCCTTTAAACTGAGTTTATTGGTTTAACAGAAATGGTCACCGGAAAACTACGCTCTTCTCGCCTATATTCACAATGCAGGACCTTCTTAGCATATACGTGACCTATTCCCACGGGTAGTATATATGATAAGATTGTATCGTTTCCAGTGGCCGGTGGTCGTGTGTTTATTCTAGAGTCCGCGTATTGGGGTACGTTGGGTGGGGAATAAAGCGGCCGCCGAAAGATTATCTCGGAACGTTGACGCTGGACTAAGCTTTGTTTCCCACTCCCGCTCATGGTTCTCCAAATTAGGTTCAACGTACGGTTTTTCTAACACAGGCACCGCGACGAGGGATAAATTTTCCGAATTCGGTGCCAGATGATAATGTCTGACTCCAATCTCGATGCACTGGCTACGGCCTACCAAACCTGTAAAATAATACCTATCCAAGTGACACACAACAGCCAAAGAGCCCAACAAAACAAAGCTTTAGCTTACTCTATCCTATGTGCTCCCGAAATCCCCTTTAGTTTAAGTTAGATTAAGTTGCTTCAAACAAGATCTAATATATAAATAAATAAAGCCAAGGGAAAACCCCTCGTTAGTCAACAATACTTCTTATCACGACTTATCTATGAAATCTCCGACTGCCTATTGCAAATTAAACAAGGGAAAGTTTACTTCTCTTACAACCTGGGCAGCATTGCGGTAAATCTGCACCTCCCAATGTCTCTTTCTTTAGACAGAAACAATTACTCAGTACTCAGTACAGTGATGTATAAATTTACAGAAATAATTACCCTGATACAATTATTAATAGCAATCATTCATGAATAAATTAATAAATAAAAATAAATTTAAGTCAAGAGCACGAGTCGTCCTTACTAATTATACCTTCTCATTTTATAATTGCGCAGGAATAAGTCTGCAGTGTACCACCACTGATTTTCTGCAATCATTTGCCAACCAAAGAAACAAACAGGACTTTCTAACTGAGCGAAAATATAACAAAATTAATAAAATACTTTTAGTTGCTACAACATTCACAAACAATATCGTGATTAGGTGCGCAGTGCCGTAGGGCCCACGCCAATGCAACAATCCCGAAGTGACAAACCATACGGTCATTAAATTACAATTAAACTTTCAAGCTCCCAGTCCAGGGATATTCTGTACACTGCCTTTACCCTTGTTACAGTATGACCATTGGAAAACTTTTCAGCACGGAGATTGTAGAGGCAGTACCTCTGTAGAATCAGTACTTCCACTAGCCATGGACCGCCTATGAGTCGTTTTCAGTGTAGAAATTAATTTGTAAAGTAATTGAACTAAGCGTAACTCCGTAATTGAACGAAGTGTAACTAGCTAAAGAACGTGTAATTTTATAGATGGGCTAGATTTTTCCGAGGGGTTTTCCTAGCACTTAGCACCCATCTCTCTTCTATACAGCTCGAAAAAAAGATAAACTGATAGGAAGTTAGTGTTAAATTATGTGAATTCCATGCAACTTTTATTTGTGAATTACCGACTTGTTACTCAAGACTGAATATTTCGAGATATGTGAGAAATCTCCGTTTTTTTATTGTAAAATGTTTTCCCATCCAAACCCATCGATCTCGCAGTAGAACCAGGTGAAATAAATGTACCACGTACCTAAGTACTGGGGAACTCAGGAGCGTGACTTATCCGCAGGTAAGGTAAGAAAATTGTCTCACATTTTTGCAGCGGCGTCACACTATAGCCTTCTTGACATATGCGTCGGCGTGTAGTTCGGTTTCGCACTCTCTATTGAGGACGAAATCACTTTACGAAAATCACCCAAACTCATTAAATGTCCATCGATCCATCAGTTATACTTATAGACGTAAAACAGGCATTTCAGTTAATGCGTGCTTTTATCTTTCAAAACTCGTTTTCTCTAACTCTTCCCATCTAAATTCTTCATTGCTCCTTAGTAAATTACTTGGTGGTCTTGCGAATAATCCTTTATAAAGTTCCTGAAGTAACCGCTGCGATGAGATCCAAAAAACTTTGGATGCTCTTTAAATTCCTAGGTTTAGGATATTTTTAACAGCTGCAGTCTTCGTGGGCGAAGGGAAGATGGCGTGTCCTAAGTATTCCACCAGTCTCTTCAAGAAATTACATTTTCTTAAATTGATATCCAAGCCAAATTCTTCAGCCTTCTTCATGACAATTTCAAGTCGTACTACTTCCTCTTTATAATTCTGACTTGGTATTATTAGGTCGTCCATCGTCCATCATATAGGTTAAAACGGTATTTCTAGTTACTAGATTTTTAAAGATAGGGTTTATAAATCGCTGGAACACTTCCGGCGAGTTACATATTATCGTTCCCACATTTTTATTGTTATTGGATTATCAGGTATTTTTAGCAGTTGCCATGAACGAAAGGGTCACCAGTCGCAAGTCAAATTTACAAGAAACAAAATTGTGAAAATATAAATAATTTTAAGCAAATCGCCTCTTTTAATTGGCGCTTTTAAATGCCATAATACTTTTTTGGCATCAATCTAATGAAATAATAATATACTGGTATGACATAATATTTCAGCGTAATTGAGTTCCTCGCCATATTATCGCCTGATTGTGATTATATTAATTATTAACCGACTAATTGAGATAACTACCTTCATAATTACCTATTGCATTGCATTAGGTACGTACCTACGAGAATCGAGTCGTCTGTTTACCAGTATTCAGTCAGTTATGCAAGTGCAATTGCGCTGCTCCAGGATCCTACAAATCCTCCAATAGAACCGCCAACAAGCTAAAGGATTAGCTTCTAGCTAGCTGTATGCCGAAGATATCTGGATGAACGATGTGGTTCTCTTCGAAGACAGTAATGAAATCTGTTAATACTACAGACAAAGCTAATACTAGACAAAAGCTAATCTATCCTTTTCCGCCGTCCTGATTTTAACAAAGGAAACAAAGGAAATCGTTTACTTAAATTTTCATTTAAGTTGTCACAATGGGTGATTATTTTCCATCTTAATAGAGCAGTCTCTAGTTGCCCATCAATAAGATATATCCTGTAGCTTTAGTGGGATAAATGATCCACTTTATATTGAACTATATTTACAAAAAATTTTGCTTTCAAGTTTTAAAATTTGAATTTTTGAGCAAATTTCATTTTTTGGATTTTAGTTATAATAAGTATTTAATTTAAGTGGTTTTGGTACTATAACTGACTCAACGATGAACATCAGGATGCTTCGCTCTACACCATATCTTTACTCCCTAATGAGAATGATTGCGTAATCAATTATCAATCATCTAAATTCTGTGGTAGATTGACTCTGAAGATGACATGTGGATACAAATAATTATCGAAGACATCGAAAATATTCGTCTGGATAAATAGGTATCTTACCTGAATTTTTAGCTCAAAAAAAATAATCGAAACTAGGTATAATTCTGGTCTTCTCTTCTTATTGCATGGTTGTAGATTATTTTCAGAAGTAAATCATAAATACAAAACGGACCTATCCTATACCTTTCTCTGCATGTTAACTTGAATGTCAATTTCCAATAATTATCAGGATTTAGGTAATAACGCTGACCCAAATCAAACATTTGGGCCGCGTTGGCAGTCGATCAGGTGAAGTTGTTTATTTTGATGTTACGTGAGTTCGGAATCCTGTATCCAATATAAACTCTATTTGTTTAGGTACTTTTATTTACTTGCATGTGTCACAATCGACGTTTTCGGGAAAATCGCACTCGGAGATTGCCTCGTTCCAATAAAGTTTATTGGAACACTGTGACACTGTTTAATCTAAGTACTTGTGAGATCATGTGTAATTTAAGTAATATGGGTCAGAGGTTGTACTTCACTGCTTGCACTGCGGTAGTCGTGCACGGTTTTCTTGCCCAATACCGATTAGGTTTTGAGATTTGTTATTAAATATAAATTATTACCTAGAGGATATCAAATTGTAATCTTCCACAATTAATTGTTTTTCTGATTGAATAGTTATACGGAACAGTTGATTGAGTGAAGAAAAAACAACAGAGAATTTTTGTATTCAATATAAAGTCCGTTTACTGCCGAATGTTTTGGTTGTCCTTAAATGCGAAAATTCATATTTGGTCATATTTGCTTACAAAAAAAGACAAGTAAAGTCTTTATCGATTCTTCTTATGAAACGACATGAAATAGGATTTTTGCGGTAGGTATTAGGAATGGCTTTTATTCGCCGACACCTGTCAAAAACAATTTCCCCTTTGCTCGCTATAAGAGCGGTTTAGATCCTTTCAGATGTCTTTTTGTATTTTTAATGCACCTGTTTGTACCGTTATCGTTATCTACTCAAAAGTCAAAGATAATTTTCAGAGAAATATTCAAAGCTATTATTCTCAAATTCTTTATCGTTCTATATTTTAATGTGTTTTAAGTTATCCGTAAAATTGTATTTTACTTTTACTTTAATCATTATATGTATATCAGCCATAAATTTTTGGAATTATCCAATTTACCGATATCCGTCAGAAATATTAGGTACTTTCTTCAACTGTCCTGGAGATTGCAGTAAATATATATAAGTAGGTACAAAATGCTTCCAGGGAAATAAATATATCGAAGTAGTGCCCGACAGGACTTTACTGGATCGAGGCAATATCGGAAACTGATTATCCCGAAAACGTACACCTATGAGTAAATAAATTGATATATCGAGTGTAGGAAAGTTCTAGATTTTCAAGTTACATACGGAGGGATAACTTGAAAAGTGATTCATCTACTACTAGATACTAAATCTAATTTTAGATTAAATATTTTGGAACAGGACAAAATTACCAGAGTTTCACTTACTTATTAGATGTAAATTATAAACCAATAAGTCATTCCTTTAGTTGAATATTTTCAATGTTTTGGAATAATTCCTCATAATGTCACTTATAAACCACATAACAAAAGAAATCTTGTTGGATTGTCAATAATAGGATTCTGATCCTTATTGATCTTATATGTAGAAAAAATACTGACTTTATTAGTGGAGAGGGTCTGTCAAAAAAAAGGCTCCATCCGCCTTGGACTCGAGAATTTTTTTTATTTATTTTTTTTCATAAAGTTGGATCCCCCTCTTCATTTTGGTGGCATTTTCAAAAATTTAATCGACGCCCTGGCGGAGAAATGTGCATGCGAAGACATCGGCAATGGGTTTTTTGCACATAACTCGCTTAATTCAACTCTGAGCATAGTAAATATTCTGTCAAAAAATGAAGAGCTCTCGAAGACGCGTAATTTGAACTTTGACTGGTCCAAATCGGTCAAACGGTTCTCGAGATATCGCATTTTCAATTTTAGGGCCCTTTCTTCAGGGTTCTGCCGCGGTGCGAATACACCGCCGTCCGTGTTCGCGTGTTTTACATGGAAAAAATCGACTTAGGGACTTAATTTTTTTTTTCATCGACAGACAGCAGCGTCCTCAATCTAGCGTGTGTGTCTGTGAGAGAAGAGAGAAAGGAGAGGGAGCGCTAGGCTCCGCCCCCGGCTCTCGCTGCTCCGCGGCTAGATTAATTGGTTTACATATCACGTCCGCGTGCAGGCCCTAATTGAGATAGCGACATGGGGTGAGAAAATCTTGAAAGGGGACACTTAGTCCTAAAAAATGCCGGGTAGCGGAACCCGCTAACCCTAATCCTTGCTATTCTACAGGACCAAACGCGTTTGGTGACCCTGTGACCTTAATAATGGTCCGATCGAGATCTACTGGGGCTCAAATCAAAGATAAAAAAATTCCCGTCTGATGACGAAAAAAATGTTACCCCCATCTCCTTCTTTCATGGCAAAAAACCAGTTTTAAGAAAAAAAAGGGGGGGAGGGAAATCGGTTTTTCTGCGGGCATCTTGCCAATATTGGCGGAATCGAAAAAAAAAAAACATTTTAAAGTAGGCATTCCAAAGTGTCATCTCCCATTGGTTGGGCCCGACGCCCCAATATTAGCGAAAGTTATAGCAATTTGAATTTTAATTATGATTTCCCCTCCCCCTCCCCCTCTAATCGAGATAGCGACTTCAAAATTTCAGGCATCATTGAGGACACTGCTGTCTGTCGATGAAAAAAAAATTAAGTCCCTAAGTCGATTTTTTCCATGCAAAACACGCGAACACGGACGGCGGTGTATTCGCACCGCAGCGGAACCCTGAAGAAAGGGCCTTAAAATTGAAAATGCGATATCTCGAGAACCGTTTGACCGATTTGGACCAGTCAAAGTTCAAATTACGCGTCTTCGAGAGCTCTTCATTTTTCAAATATTTACTATGCTCAGAGTTGAATTAAGCGAGTTATGTGCAAAAAACTCATTGCCGATGTCTTCGCATGCACATTTCTTCGCCAGGGCGTCGATTAAATATTTGAAAATGCCACCATAATGAAGAGGGGGTCCAACTTTATGAAAAAAAATTTTAAAAAATTCTCGAGTCCAAGGCGGTTCGAAAGTTAGACCCTCTCTACTATTATGCCAAAGGAAGAAAAATACTGCTCAATAGATAGATGAGCCAAATCGCTCTTTATTGAACTATCGGCATACCATATCAGTCTGGCTAAGCGTTTTTTCCATGAGCCTAGAACCCAATAACATTTCTTTTTATTATTTGTTTAATATTTAGGTTCAAATTATTTATATTTTATTCAGTTTTACCTTTACAACAAATTATATTTAATAAAAATCAAATCATACAACAAAAATACGAAATTTTATCGGGGCTATTGGTTCATTTTAAAGTACAAAACTAGATAAAGTTCTACAGGAACTTAGGTGGTCGCAAAATATAAGATCTGAGTGCAGTAAGCACATCACTCTGCAAAAGCTAATCTTTAGCTCTACTCTAATAATCTTTTTTTTAATGCTGATTTTTATTTCTGAAGCCGTAAAAAGTCGGCGTCAAATAGACTTGCCTTAATAAAGGGCATAAACTTCTTGTCTACTCCTCATATTTTTTGGCTATAAATAAAACAGCTATAAAAATATTACAAAATATATTTATTCAGGTTACGCAGGGTACACGTGTCAATAATTTTCACATTTAAAGATGGCGTTTTGCTTGCCTTGTATCATTTTTTGTATCATAGGAATTATTTCCAAAAATATTCCTGAAATTCTATTCCTGAAACAATAATAATATGTATAAACAATATTATAAACTTTTTATTTCTGTTGAACGCAAGCACTTACTTGGCATACATAGTCGCATCGCAGCAGGGGTTGATTCCAAAAGAGACCTTTGGGACAATTAAAAACCACCTCAAAACCACCGTGGCATTGAATGTATTTAGTGCAATCTCCAGCATATGGGTAATAGGATGTTTCACTTGACGTAGGGCATTTGAATCCATGCTCCGAGGTTGTCACCGGTGTTGTGGTAGTTGGAGCTATATTTTTGATTTAATATCATTGATTTACTGATTTACTGTTGACTTACATATCTCTAGTTTTGATGTCAAAAAAGTTATAAGAAATAGAGAAAAGAATCATGAAATACAATTAAGTAGTTAAGACTAACTTTTTTGAACCAAAAGTTTCACAAGTATTAGGGAAGTTAGTGAGTTAGAAGTAACAATTTTTTGAAAAAAAATTTTTTTACTCTTTTTAAGACTTACCTTCAGTTGCTGTAACAAAAAGAAATCGTTATTGGTATCTTATTTGGGTGATGAGTATGAAGATTAATCAATATTTTATTAGATTGATAAGGTCATACAATCAAAACAACTATTCTTAAAAAAGACCCCAGTGACGCACTTCCGTTTCATCCATACTTTGAAAGTATTGTGTTTAAAATAAAGAAAAATTTCAAATTAAATTTTCATACTTACTCGTACTGATTGTGCAGTCTACATTTTTAGGATAATCGCATTCTAAGGTATTTTCGTTCCACCATAAATCGCTAGGACATTCCCTGATGAATTTGTTTCCGGAGAAGCATTCGATGAACTTGTTGCAGTCTGTAGGATAGGGATAGAAGACGGCATCCGTAGAGGGATACGGGCAGAGGGGATCGGGAGTCCACGGTCCAATTGTCGAGCCTACAAATCCTTATTTAGTCCAGATTATGTTTAAACGTTTTAGTCACTTACTTGGATGGCAAATGACATTATCAGGATAATCGCATTGTAGTTTATCCTCGTTCCAATAAAGACCACTTGGGCATGGACGAATGATCAGATCACCATTATAACATTCATAATACTCACTGCAGTTGTAAGGGTAGGAGAAGTAGATCTCGTCTTCAGATGGGTAGGGGCAAATTAAATTTCTCATCCCTTGTATACTGGCTAAAAAAAATTTATTACTCTTACATACTTATAAGTATTTTTTTAATACATCATGTAGAAAAAATGTTGTTTTTACAAGCAAGATTAGAATACAGAGGTAGCAAGGTACCTATGTATAATACTAACTGTTCCTAACCATCAAAATTAAAAAAGCTTCAAGATTTATGAGCTTAAAGTATGTGAAATATTTTAAGAAATATTACGAGGTTTTCCATTTTTTCGAAGAATGTTATTATACAAGCGACCAAGTTGTTGTGAAGATTTTCCTTTCAAAAAATTAATTGAAATTCATCCTGTGACACAATTTTCCATCTAAAATATCAACTAATAAGTTTAGAGCTTACTTCTTACCTAATAAAGCAACGAATGCCAAGATTCCAAAAGTTACACTTGTAGCTGAAATTAAAACAAAATCAGTTAATTATATCAATTTAAATAAGAGGAGATGTCGATCCTAATTGTGTAGATAAGACGTATATAGTCGCTCCACTCTGGTAATTTTGGCTTTGAGAACTAGCTCGTATAGCCACACACAAATTTTAAATTTATAAATTATTAAATAAATAAACGAACAAAAATATCTATTGAGGGACTGGGATTCGATCCCATATGGTGGCATTAGTCCCAAATTATTTAGCCGCGAGCGCGCTGCGCTACCGCAACCTCAAAATCAGTAGTTAATTGTTAATATTGCAACTAGCCCAGTCTAATTGTTATACATGAAATTAGGTCGTTCCTTGCAGGTCGTGTATTTCTGATTTTTGGAAATGTTGTGAGGACCATTGCTAGTATAGTATGAAAAAAAGCAATTTTGCACCAACGAAATGCAAAAAAACGAAAGGTTTGTGCGAATTTTTTATTTTTGTCCATTTTGCGCCTAATATCATCTAAACCATGCGCTTCACAGAAAAATTGTAGAATATTTTTCAAAGAAATAAAATTTGCTGTAATTTAAATCCACATTTATTGAAATTTAAGTCGTTTTGGAAATATAGCTTTTCAAAAATTTCTAGTGTTTTTCTAATATTTTTGAAAAAAATCATTTTTATAATAAATAGGCAGTGCCTAATCTATCTTGTAAGTTCTAACCTGTCTTGTAAGAAACTTCGAAAAATTTACTTTGGAAAAGTTCAGTGTATACCTATACCTAAATTTTTCAATGAGTTTCAAAATGTCATTAGGACTCCAATAAAAAATAATAGGAAGTTATCTCATTGGATTTTCATTAACTTAATTTTCTTTGAGAGTCCTGCGAGGGAATTATCTCCGTTATTATGGTGTTCGCATTCGATATTACGTATGAGCTTTTCTTCTTCGCTGAGTTCATCATCTAAACTCACTGCAGGAGCGTTTTGACAAGAAAACTACCAGAGTAGAACTTGCATATAGCAAAACATTGCAATCCTGTTTTTGAAAAGTAACATCCTTTCGTGCAGCCTTTCTTACATTTACACGAAATTAATCGTAATAAATTGTGAGGGGTAGGATCTTGAGTAGTGGTTATTGTTAAAAGATCTTGATTAGTACCTATTCTTCCAATCCCAATCCGGCAGGGGATTTTACAACATCCATCCACTTTTGTACCTGTTGATATTTTCTGAAAGAATGGTTGTTTACGGCGCCATGAGTCGAAGGCAAGCGTGCAAGATATACTTTTGTATTTGTAGCTGACTTCAAAAAAAAGGTGATAATGGAGTCTGTTCAGATTATCACAGTGTGTAAATTACTTCCCATACCTATAATAGAGCAACAAATAACTTCTTTCCTGCTCTGGTTAGGCTTTCATCACACCAATTCTCTTGCAAAAATACTGTAACATGTTCGATAAGCTGAGGATTTTTCTGGAGTGTACTGCACAATTTTGTTTTTTTCTGGCCAGAAAGGAGCAGAAGTTGTATCACATCCACTGAATACATGCACAAAATAGTACAATGCCTAGCGGATATTTATTTGTATAGCATAATAGCATAGGATAATAAATGCGTATAGCATAACCAGATTAAACTCTACTACTTTACCAAAAAACACGTTCTTGAGAGTGTTCTCTAGCCTGTGAGAAGAATAGTAGTTTTAAATCTTCACCAATTATGATGACCAATCCATAATCTGTACTTTTGGAAAGAGCCTTTGTAATAATAGCGTGATCAGCGATTTTTTTTTTTTTTTTAATAAAAACAGTAAAAATCTTAGCAAATAAGCTATAGGTATTTCAGAAACAACTTGAGCTACAATAATAAATTTAGATTTAAATACAGCAAATTTTATTTTCTTTGAAACCTATTCCAAATTTTTTTCTGTGAAGCGCATGGTAAGAAACTTTATTTTTATAAAAGTGATATTAGATGCAAAATTGGCAAAAATCGAAAAATCGTAGCAAAAGTTTCGGTTTACCTAGCCACTTTACTATTAGCAATTGTTTTATTTTTATTTATCATCCGTCAGTATGCAGAGATTCTACCAAGTAAGGGTTGAAAACATAAATTTTATGAAAAAATTACCTTAAGGCACATGAATCGAAGTCAGTTGCAAAATAAGCAGACCACCACAATTTCTCTATTATTTAGTTCAATATAGTCAATATAGTCAATATAGTTCTCTATTATTAGTTGGAAATAAAAAAAAACTTGAAAAATATTCCTACAGAAAAATTATCTATTAAAAAATATTGCCAAGAATTAAAAAAAAACTTCCCTTAATTATATTTTATTAGAAGTGGCTCTTGAGTGTATTACGCTATTACGCAGTAATAATTTTAAAAAAAATGAGAAATTTTGTAAAATAACTACTCGAAAGTATAAAAAAAAGTAAATAATTAATTAATCAAAAATGTTTTAAAGAACTGAATATTTTCATGAGCCTAATGAACAAAAAATTAAAATTTGAAACGTGAATTGCAACAATAAAAAAATATAACAAGACATTAATGATCAAATTATTGGGGAGGATTTCATACTTCTAAATGTTTAACTAATTATTGAAATTATATAGACTAATGCCCGTATTCACAAACGATAATTTCCTAAATAATTACGTAATTAATTAAATGAGTGAGATGGAGATATGCAGTTTTTTTGCAATAGAGTGAGATGGGTATAATTGATTACGTAATTATTTAGGAAATTATCGTTTGTGAATACGGGCATAAGATTATTTATTTCAATTATTATAAATTATTATGAAAGCATAATTTTCTATATTTCTTATGGCAATTTAAAAAAAATTTATACAGCCCAATTTCCATATTGCATACGAAAAGTGATGCATTTTAAAACTGTTCTCACAGAATCTATGTTTATTGAATATTTAGATATTAAATTCCAAAAATATGTAAGTAACTAGCCTTTAGGATAGTATGGAAGATAAAAAAATTTAAACTTACCTGCCATTGTGTTTAATTTAAAGTCACCTGATAAGTGAGGAGATGATCTTTGCAGTCGTTTATATATACTTACCTTGAAATTTATACATTATGTTTGTCGGTTTTTTCAAAAAAACATTAAATTCATCTCATTAATAATATTGTTCCTTTATCTATAATACTTCACTTTGTAAGTAGGTACATGCATATAGGTTCTTCTTTATTTATATAACATAAAATCAATACCCACATTTTCAATGGTTTATAATTACCAGATCATGTTTTCATAGATAAATCAAGGCTTGGAAATACGTCTTTCCGAGTAAAAATACTTGAAAAATACAAAAAATTTATTATCTTAAATGTTACTCATACTTATCTTAAATTTTTGCATAATATCTTATGCAAAAATTGGCATAATATAATCAAAAAGTCAATAATTTGACCGAGAAGTAGCGTGACATATCATAATTGCATTCGAGATAAGCTGGAAGCTCGATGAGATGCTTTAAAGTGGCCTTGAATATTTTTTTTGGACTTACAGGGGGTTAACGAAAAAAGCCAGGTGAAGTTCTGTGAATCTCTGTATATGGTTTGGAAGAAACCGAAAAATGATCATCAAGACTATTTATATTTCGTTTGGTAATTTTTTCACGTTTTTGACCTAAAAGAAAACTACCCCGATCTGGTATCCGCTAAAAGACCTTTGCTTCGTTCAAAAAAATGTCACTTTACTTTTCTTTAACCTACCAAATCTTTCTGACAAAGAATTTAGTGCATTATAATTGAATATTAGCAATAGTTAGTACTAAATAGCGAAGAAAAAGACTGATTTTGAAGCCTCATCGTCAAAATTTCTACTTTTTACCCAACATGCAGTGACATCATTTACCCGTTCCAAATTTTCTTTATCAAGGGATATCCGCGTTAAATCCGTTAATATGCCTTTCAACCCCCAAGTAATCATCCCCTACCTACTGTTTTTTCAACTTACACCCTAGTTTTTTCGCTCGCGCGGCAGCATTACTTACTTTTTTCTGCATACAATAACATGCGATTTTTGAAAATCTTACCATATTTAGTTTGTCAAAAACAATAAACTACCTTTAAAAATAGTTTCCAAGGAGTAAAAAAGGACACACTTTAGAGCAGGTCGTTTCAAAGAGTTATTTATGTGTCTAGTGCGCGAAATTTATTGTTGCTTTGTTGCTAGGGAAACAAATACAAGATTTCTAAACAGTGTAAGTGTGCGAAATAGTTATTGTTGCTCTAGATCGCGCATCCTGCCGAGTAGATGACAATAATGTGTCATTTTTCATTCGCATATATTGATGAAAAAATGTCAACCTAATTTGACGGCTGCCTATAAAAATAAAGATATGCTCTCGCCAAACTTTTGTATCCATGGTTACATTTTCCTGAAAATCGGGAAAAAGTTTTCAATTTGTGGAGTCGTTTTTGTAATAGGTACCCTTTTTCTTTTTAATTGAATTTTTTTAATTTTTAACGTTTTTGTTTGTTGTAATTTTTATTGTTTCAAAGTCAATGCAATTACGAAAATGATAACCCAAAATGAAAAATTTTTCCTGTTTTTCTTGAAAATCGCCTCAACAGACCTATAAAATGTAACTACTGCAAAAGAATCAGCTTTTCAATCTTAACAAACGATAAACGCATGCTATCTAAGATTTCTCTCTAGAACAAGAATCCATCTTCAGAGGTCCATATCTAAAGAACAGGAGTTTCGGGAGTTACGTCCAGCATGGAGACTTCTGATCTACTCATTGAATACTGCCGATCCCTAAAGATATACATCAAATCTGACCGGGAGCCATTCCCATAAGGATTCTGCGGGGTCCTTTCTCAAATATGATATTAAGGAATTTCCCAAATACAGCGTAATTTCATTTTGGAAAGACCTTTCTTCAGGTGTGTCCTTTTTAACTCTTTGGCAACACTGATGGTTTGACAAGTCGGTATGATTATTTGGAGGTTGAAAAGCAAAAAGTTGTATCGAGGGTGCAGCCGTAAAGCCTTAGGGGTCTATTTGAAATTTCCCCAATTTAATTTGTTTCTGTTTGGAAATAACGCGCATATTTCTTGATAAAGAAATTTTGGGACACTCTGTATACAGACTAGAAACTTGTAAGTGGATCATAGGAATTTAACATCTATAAATTCATTTTTGTGCAAATAATATCTCCAAGTTTAGATTTAGAGAAAAATTTTAGAGGAAATATTTGTTGGAATAACTATTTCTATTTAATGAGAATATTTTCAGTTAAATCGTTTACTAATAATGTAGAAATATCCAAAACAAAATTCTATAATTCATTACCAAATGTGCAGTCAGTCATTTCCTGATTTTCTTGACATTGTGGATTGTTGTCAATGTTGGATTATGTAATAATGACAAGTACATTTTAAGTCAAACTATATCTCATTTAATAACTAGGAGGAGTAAACTGCAAAGTATCATTTACACCACTAAAAGTCACCAGATTAAATCACCAGATTTTTTTTGGCGGCAAATTTGAATTGAAACAATAATTATTAATAAGGAAGATAGGACTTGTTTTCGGTGTAGGAAATCTACTTTTCAGGAGAGACTCTACAGCAGTATCACAAATCATTGTGATTTGCATAATATATCAGTATTATAGTGCTGAATGATTTTCTGACTATAAATAGAATGAAATTGAATAATTTCTAGATATTTCGAAGAATATTAAGGATAATAATTATTAACATTCATATTAAATTGATTGAAAGTACTTTATTTTAGGCAATACTTATGTGACAAATTTAATGTAACATATAAATAATATATTTTAGGTATGTATTATATGACACATAACATCGTAGATAAAGTTTTTATTTTACATTTAATAATATATAATTTGTTGATAAGTCAATTTTTTCAAACGGTATTATAAACAGCATTTTTCAGTTTTTGTAGGACCAGATTCAAAGTGTGTTGTTGAAACTAACTTTATCACATACAGCAGTCCCTGTTTGGTCTAAATCCGCACCTTGTTCGATTGGAATATGTTCTTCAATTATTGGTGAAGTACGCATATAGAGTAGTTTTTCCAAAATCTTGTAGGTGACACTCTTTTCTTCCCGTTTCTTTGGAGGAGACATCCTCTCACTTGTACTTGATGTAGGATTATCCATAATGGCACTTGAAGCCGTTTGCAGGATGAAAATGGAAAGCCAAAAATAATTTCAAAATTCTGAAAAGGATGTCTGTTCTCTAAAAAAAACTGAAATGGGCTTCAAAAAGAACTTATTTGGTTTTGAAATAACTTTTAAAGAACTTATTTAGAACAACTTATAGGGTTTTGGAAATAACTGATTATAAAACTGATGTGTCACATTCGACGCTGACATTGTAAACAATAATGACAACAATAAAAAAAACAAGCGTATATGTAGTGTTGAGCGTTGCATAGATTCAATTTCCTGTACAAGTTTTGCTGGGTGTAATTTTGCCTATGAATTGACCAATGAGAAGCATCTTTTTTTGGCGGTTTATTTAAATTTACTCCTCCTAGTTATTAAATAAGGTATAGACAAATTTAATTTCATAAAATTACTTTCAAGATTTTGTTAATAACTTAATATCGAAATGTAGGTACAGGTACAATTAAGTACACAACAGAATAGCACTACTTAACAGTAAAATGCACTACAATGCACCTAAAAAAACTATGTAGTTATGTATAGGTATATTTGAACAAAAAATAGATTTTTATTTTTTATTTTCTGCATTAGTCTTATTAACCTATTCAAAATTAAAATTAACTAATTTTAATTAAGTACATTTTAGCAATTGCCAGAAGTTCAATATATCATTTTATTCTAAAAGATAAGTAAGTGTGGAGATATTATTTGCACAAACTAAATTTGCATGTTAAAACCTTATGACCCACTTATAGTTACAATATGTTTCCACCCTGTATACCTACCTATTGTTCCAAATAATCTTCAGATTTCCTAGATGCTCAATAATTATTCATCCTACTAATCCGGAACGATAGAGGAGTTTTATGTATGCATGGGAGCGCCACTGTATCGCCGGTGAGGTAGTCTTTTTAACAAAAATTTTATTTAACTCACAGGATACACAAAAAATCCCACACCAAAGAATAATGCCAAAATGGCTAAAAGCAACGAAAATTCAAGGGTGCCCATGTCAACTCCAACAGTTATTTGACAGTATTTTTGAATTTCTAGTGTCAGTAGTTTCTGAGTGGGAACGTCATACCCAATTTTTTTACTGGTAAAATTGGGATAAGTTTGGCATCATTGAATAACAATATTTTGGGAACATCTATCACGAATAAAGTTTCACATACCCAAATGTTTCCATTGTTTAACCACTAAAAATCGCCATTGCAGTGTACGGCTCAAGAGTTACATAAAAACAGACTTTGCGTGTGTCTCTCTCTATTAACTTTTTTAATTTATCCTATTTTGTAATTGATTTTATAAACAGGGTGACAAAAATAATCGATTTTCCATCGTATTTCCAAGCAAAAATTTACAATTCAAGGATACCAAACTAAATTAACCCAGCTTTTTTTCAAAAAAGTCAAAAAATCCATATTATGATGACGGCACTCATAGAAACTATTGCCACTATAGAAATTCAAAAATACTGTCAAAATATGAACACAAATGACAGGTGCACCTAAAAATGCCCGCAGATGGCATTTTCAAACGTCGACGAAACTGGGTTTTATTTTATCTTTCTACAGAGTGGACCAATAGTTTTAAATATTTTAATACAGGTTTTCTATTTAATAATCCATATTTGGGAAAATTCTGGGTAAAACCGAAGTATCCAGTGGCGTAGAGTCCGGGGCCACAAAGGACACCTTTTGTCTCGTAAAAAATTCTGAACGGGTTTTTCATTTTATTGTATTTTCGGAACTTCGGATTAAATTGCTATAAAAAAGTTTCTATATTTACTTATTCTAATTTCTATAAAAAGTAGAAAAACTTTTCTGACTAAAATATGTGGTTTTCACATCCTATAACACATACGAACATGGAAAAAAAATATTGAAACTATTTTCGGAGATAATAAAAAAAAAAACTCTTAAAAATGAACAATTCAATAAATTGTTGCAAAAAATTCAAGCCGTTGCGGACATAATGTTCATATTAAATTTTTTTCATAAAATATCCTGAGGAATCACATCCCGAAATATTGGCATGTTATTAAGAAACACCCTGTATAAATAAACTCAAAACCAGGAAAAGTTTTGTAGAGAAATATTTGTGGAGAAATTTTGTGGAGAAATTTAAAAATAGGTACACAAAAATCTGGCCATATATATCCCAGAATTTATCACTATAGTTCTATAAATTTCAAAAGATAGCTTCGTCTGACAGAATTTTGTTTCTGTGCTTTACAATGTCTATACATTTCAGTTTAAATTAGAGGATTCGAAAATATCTACATATAATTTTCCTTCTTATGCTAGCTTTCAAGTAGCAGAAAACTACACAATACCTCGACCACTCGTTCATATTTAATTCTGGCTCAGCTTGACAGCAATTAGGCCTTGTGGTAATCTGTTAAAGTTAGAAATTAATTACGGTTAATTCAAAGAGAGACAACTTAACAATATATAAAGTATGACAGACGCCATCAACTAATTTCAACTACATAATTAAATCTGGAAACAATTAATCACTTAAGGTTTATACTTAATAAGCACTCTGTATATATTTGCAAAAACAAACAAAAAATATTGGCAATGACTAATAAATTAAAATGGCACAAAATTATCTAAAAACATATTTAAAATTGTAAACAAACTAAATGACGCCAGTGTGGTACTACTTAAAAGATAAAACATTATCTATCCAAGTAATTGATTTTAATTACTTCCAAATCAATCTGTTTTTATTGTAGGTACTTATGATATTCTGGAAAATTAGTTGCAAAAAAATTTCAAGTATGAACGAACATCCATAAACCTGGGCTTCAAAACAATAAATGCTACTAAATAAATACAAACAAAAACGCCATTCGAGATATCTATGAAACAAAAAAAAGTATCAAAACTCAGAAAATCCTGTTTTGGTAAAACACATAGGTACGGAAAGAGAACCAGAATAGTAAATTATTCACCTTCATCGCAACCCTCAAAGCTCCTCAGACCACAATCATAAAATCTTAAATACACATTTTGAAATAACATTTTTCAAGGGCTTTTCAGATAAACATTTGTCACGGACTTTCCAGTTAGGTACCTACCTATGAATCACAAGTAGGGGGCTGTCATTTAAAATTTTATGATGGGGTGGGTCAAGATTTAAGGGTTTGATGGGAGTGACTTATATTTACGAAGTCATTTTGGTTCCCCTTTCATATTACCCCAACGGGTTTTTTGAGATTTTTGATATCCTTTTTTGTTTTCAAGATACCGTGTCAGTGGCAACTTTTAATTGTCACCTGTATATTGGACAAAATGTCACATTAATTGGATTCACTGAAAAGCATCTTTCAAGGGCTTACCTTCCAATAATGTACTTATCACAAGTAGGGGGTTGCAATTAATAATTGGGGGTGGATGAATGAAGGTTCAAGGGTTGGTGGATAAGTCTGCATTATTTTGATTCCCTGCATTTTATCCAATAAGTTTTTGCGATTTTTACTATCTTTTTTTTTGTTTTTAAGATATCGCCAATGGCAGCTTTTAAAAATGTCACTCTGTAAATGGTGTATCAACTTTCAAATATGGCCATATGGCTTAACATTGTAAGGGATCTCTTTTTAGAATAGACAAAAGATGAATGACATGTTGTGAGACAACATGCCATTCATTGATGTTGTGCTGTGAGTAGAGGCGGAAATTGTAGACACGTGTTTCGTCCTGTTTGGGACTCTTCAGTACAATGTATCTACCTTACAGCACAGTTTTGATCACGTAATCCCGTGAGTGGATGAATCCAATGAAATACATAGATTATAACTATGTATTTTTTTTCTTGTGTTCATATTTCTTTGAGAAAATAAAGACATTATTATTATTATTATTATTAAATAAAAATAAAATAATAGGCATGGTGGGTTCGGCTTGCGCCATAGGATACACCCCAGACAGCCATAATGCATGCCAAAAAATCTTTTTAGAATTCCTACTCGGGACTTGAATGGATTCGAATGTAAATGGTATTGAATTGACCCTAAAATCATTCCTAATGGATTGATATTTAAAAAGTTCTGAAAATAATTCTGTGCTAAAAAGTTAATTCAAATTTGAAAAAATACTGGCTTTCATGATCAAGTTTGCTATTAATAATTTAAATGGCATGCAAATCAAGTACCTACCTATTTCTCCAAATTTAAAATAATTTTTCATCAAACATAATAGTTTTTATGAAACTTTTTAGATATCAATAATGAATTCAATTCTAAAATTTATGCTTTATAAAAAAATATAATGTTCGCATTATTCTCATTATTCCCTATGGCCACATTTTAAAGTTGACACAGGGTGTGTGCTCTATAATAATAATAGGATAAGGAATCCAGTTAGTAAAATAAAATTAGGGTCATTGAAAATATGTTTTAATAATAATTTTTCTTATAATACACAAAATGTTTTGAAAGGTGGATGTACCTACTCACAATAATAATTACATTTTATAAGCTATGATTTCTGAAACTGTAAAAATTTACATGTTTTATCTACATATTATGTATACCCTGCTTGAGAACAACGATGATGACTTGTTAACATAAAATACCTACAAGGAGATGTAAGGTTCTTATGTTATGAAGACATATAAGTCCTGTATAAAAAAATTATTACAAAAACATTTTAGAATAATTACAACTGTCCCGTGAAATCTTGTATATACTTAATTCTCTGAATTCCTTCCTCTAATGCAGCTATCTGTAAAAAAAAATAATTGCAAATTAAAATGAAGTTATGTATTTCCATTAATGACACCTACTTTTTTCAAGTCAGCATTTTTTATTTCAGATGTAGCCCTAATTTTGTACCTCTCTTGACTAATAATCTCATTCCACCTTTCCAATTCTTTTACCAATTTATCTCTTTTCTTATGCAACTTTGGTAAACTTGTTACAAGTGAAGTTTTTAATTCTTCCGAGATAAATAAATAAATCTGTGAGTCCTCGACTATGTCTTGAGCATAATGGTACTTGAACGTATCACCGGTTGTTTGATTAATATGTAACTCGTTACATCCAGCTAAATCTTGAATTGTGTGCTGAAATTCCTTAACAGATGACCAGGGACTTAAAATGTGCACTAAAAATTAAACATGATAAAAAGGCATGAATAAATATAATACTTCAGGTTCACCTTGAGGTTTATGTTTTGCAGTGATCCCAAATATTTGCTTCAATCTTCTTATGGAGATGATGAGTCTTGTAGCTCTTTCAACAGCAGTTTCTAATTCAACATTACGCCAAATGGTAGGTTCCTGTTTTTTTTTTTCAAAAAATGATCAGGTGAGCCAAAATTTAAGCCAAACTGTTTTAAGAATCCGGTAATATTCATTTTCTTTTGTCATTAATGTTAATTTACTTTAGAAGATAATTTGACTTAGAGATATCAATAAATGTGGGCCTGGTTTTCAAATAATTTGTTCCTAATTAATTATTAAATACTATAATTACTAGAAAAACTACAGGGTTGTTTAAAAAAAAATCAGAATTAGAATTAGAAGTACATCTTTTAAAACTATTTTGTTATTTAGCCCTTAACTACGCGCGCCCTGAAATACAACATAACTATTCGCGTGGTGTATTTTGTACACCAGGCCTAAAAACCACCATAAAACAACCAGTTTTAATATAAGTAAAACAAATAACGTAAAATAATGTTTAAAGAAATATTTGCCATACAAATATTGAACAAAAAACTTAAATGCAAAAGTATGAAACAAAAAAAAATCTTAAAAAAGCAGAAAATTACACAAAAAAAACAAACGTTTTTTTAAGTGACTACTCGCTTTCACTCATTGTTTCATCATCGCTGATAGTGCACTTCGAACAAGTACTGACAGTAGTTGCATGTTCTTTGCATACAGGTCTCCCACATGTATGACACGACATGGTCGTCATACCCAATTTTTCTGTCTTCCGCAACAAAAGCACTAGGTTAGATAGCCACCCCGAGTGCGCATGAAGTATTAAACAAAAATGGCCGCAACCATAGTTATAGTGGTGTACAAAATACACCAGCGCGAGTAGTTAAAGGTTAGCAAACTTAAAAATACCCAAATTAAATGTCAATTTTACCTTCAAAACATTGACACCTTTTGAATAATTCAATGAAAGTAAAGATATTCTCTCACCATTGTTGATGGACTGTCGACATCAACTCCGGGATATAAAACTAAATTCTTGTGTAGATGTTGACTCAGTCTTGGCATAAAAGGCGACAGCATTTTCAAAGCCTTATCAAGGGAGGCTACAAGTGTCCAGCAATGACCGGCAGCTTCTTTACTTTCTAAGTTTCGCAAACCTCTTTTTGTTGATTCCTGGATTTAAAAAATAGCTTTCAAAACTTCAGCAACAAATTCTAATTCCACAAACAGTCTCTTACTAAATAAATATCACAGAAGTCATAATAAAGAAAACTTTTCAGTGCTTTGGTAGCAATGTGAAATTCATAACTATCTAAAGCACCATTCACGGTGGAAATCATATCTGAGAGTCTACTAAGAATCCATTTGTCCATCAAAGTGAAGTCGGAAGTCTTGACATACTGAACATTATGAGCAGCAAGAACATTTTTCACCCACATATTAGTGTATCTAGTTGCTTGCCAGATTTTATTGCAAAACAACTTATTCACATAACATTCCTGGGTACTGAAATTTATAAAACGGTCTGAAAAATTCAAACATGATAGGAGAAATAATGGTAAAATTAATCCCTCTTACTTTTAACATTATGGGAACATAGAGTGAATCTTAAAGCATCACTGCCGCATTCTTGTATTCCTTCAGGGTACATTTTCTTTTGCATTTCTGATGCTCGTTTCATTTCTTCTTCAGATATAACACCATTTTCGAAAGCCGTATATAAATCTTCTTGTAAATCCTGATCAAAAAATAAATAAATCACATTATAAATCAATTATTAATAAAAATTAGTTGACTACCAGTGATGTTGCACCCGATATAATTTTCTCTGGAGCGATAACATTTCCTAAGCTTTTCGACATCTTTTTTCCCTGAGAATCACAAATTATCCCGTGAAGTAATACTTTATTGAAAGGGAGACGACCTGTTAAATATGTCCCCAACATTGCCATACGGGAAACCCAGAAAAACAAAATATCGTGACCAGTTTCCATGATGCTCAGAGGATAATTTTTTACGAAATCATGGCTCTGAAACAATAAATTATCAGATAATTTTTATTAAAAATTCGTAAGTCTAACCTGTTGAGGCCAGCCAAAAGCAGCAAACGGGAGCAGAGAAGATGAAAACCACGTGTCTAAGACATCTTCATCTTGATGATCTAGTTCAATATCATCTATACTAGCTCCCAGTTTTGAAGCGGCTTTCAATTTCGCAACTTCCGCATTTTCAGCAGCCACCCATACCTGGTTTTCCAAATAAGTTCTAGAATAACAGAGAAATGCTGGAATTCGATGACCCCACCATATTTGCCTTGATATGCACCAATCCCTTAAATACAAAAATACAAAGAAATTAAAATGTATTCAAGATGTTTTAGACAAATTACTGTCAATCTTACTGGATATTTTCAAGCCAATCAAGAAGATATTTTTCATAATTATTGGGTTCGATTGAAAAGTTTCCTTCTCTTATATCATTAATGAGTATGCCAGCCATTTTTTGGGTTCTTAGAAACCACTGAGGTTTAAGTAAAAGTTCGATAATATCACCGGAACGACTACAAACAGGAACAATCATTTGGTGATCAGATATTCCCCTCAGCAATCCTAAACGGTCTAGTTCATTCACTATAGAATCCCTCGCAAGAAACCTCTTCATGCCAGCAAATTGTTCAGAAATATTACGAACATTGCCTTTTTCATCAATTACTTTTAAAGATTCTAGATTGTGACGCTTACCAACATCAAAATCATCACGATCATGAGCTGGGGTGATTTTTACAGCACCTAAATACATTAGAAATAAATCATCTTTGAACAACTCATAAAAAAATACCAACCTGTTCCAAACGAGGGATCAACAAAGCTATCAGCAATGATTGGTATCGTTTTCTTCCTGAAAGGATGATACAAATATTTTCCTACATACTGAGAATAACGTTTATCACTTGGATTTACTGCTACTGCTGTATCTCCTAACATTGTTTCAGGTCTTGTGGTAGCAATTATTATTTCATCACCTATAAAATCATTACTTTACAAGCCAATCAGTTGGTTTTAGTGATTAATAAATTCTCACTTGAGTTTGCTAGTTTATAGGCAAATTTGTACAGCTGACCAAAACGAACAGGTTTGTCATAACCTGGCACGGGTATATCCTTTGGGCCATCAATATCTTTATATTTAACTTCAATATCAGATATTGTTGACTGCAGAATGCAAGACCAGTTCACAAGAAAGTTGCTGCGATAAATTAAGTTTGAGTCAAAAAATTTGATAAATGCGTAGGCTGAAGCTCTCCAGATCTCAGGATCCATGGTGAATACTTCACGATCCCAGTTCATAGCCAAATCCAGAAGACGGAGTTGATCACCTTAATCAGAAGTGTATTATACTTTAGCGATTTCTATCTAAGTAGAGCTAGAGCTTTAATTTTCTGACCTATTTTATTTTTCTTCTCATTCTGATACGACCAAAGATAGTATTCAAATAATTTACGGCCAAGATCATGTCTAGTTTTCTGTGATTTTGCATAGAGTCTCTTTTCGGCCATTACTTGGGTGGCTATACCAGCATGATCCATTCCAGGCACCCACACTGTTTCCATTCCCTGCAGTTGTTTCCTGTCAATTAAATAGGTACATTAATATTAACGTTTACCAAAATTTACAGGATTTTTTGAATTTTTCTGAATATTTGTGCCTTCCACCATCAATAATTACCATCTCACAAGAACATCTTGAATTGAAGCTGTTAAGGCATGTCCTAAATGTAATTCGCCAGTGACATTCGGTGGTGGAAATATTAAAGTGAAAGGTTTCGATGATGGTGAAACAGTTCCATGAAAGTATCTCTCGTCTAATTCATTGGCTTCAAGTTTGTGCGGTATATATCCCGGATCTAAATCTAAAAAAATATCTTATAAGTAGCTAATCAGTGATACATATGTGTAGAGACGTTCAGAAGTTTAACAATAGGAGGAAAAACTTATTTATTGGCATTTATCGACAGAACTAGACAGTGTGAAAAACTCCAAGAAAACTATCGTGTGAGAATATGGAAAAAAATGTATTTTCCATATACAGTAAAAGTCGTTTATAATGATGCCCAAGGGACCGTCATTTTAAGGTTGTTATAAGCGAACCGTCGCTATATCCAACTGGAACTGATACTCACTGCAAAAATATTTATGGTTGGAACATAGGTACCTACATATATATGTGGAAGCACATAATGTTATTTACTTAAATCAAAATAATTTTACAAAAAAAGCACTCAGTAGGTAATTATTCTGTACATAAGTAAGTTGACAAAAAAGATGTTTTATGTATATCTTCAATAAATTATTGAGGGGCACTCAAAATAACTTCAGGAGTCAGGTCATGAAGTATCTTCAGTTGAAAAAACTTGTAATTTTAGTCTGTTTACTCTTCTGATATCGGTTTTTTTCCAAACTTTTTTCCAGCACCGATACTTTTTCTAGAAGTTTCAAGTGCTCACTTTCCTTGCTACCATTAAATATGAAAAAGTTTCTCAACGTAGAAACTGCTCTTAGAGCTTCTGAAATGGACGGTGGTTCAAATTCCGATTCCTCTTCAGATACTTCTGACTCTTCAATATCGAGTTGAGATTGAGATGACGGTGATGATGGCACTTGTAATGAAACATTGGCAATTATATCTTCATCAGCTATTTCACCGAATGTGGCTAATCCTTGGTCAATGGCGACATAATTCTGGAATACTTCTGATTCTACATTTTCAAAACCTTTGATATGTCGCATCAAGGTAGCTAAAGGAATATCATCTTCTCCGTCGTCGCATTGGGTGTTATCACGGATATCAGTTTGTAGAAATCCAGCATGCTTAAAGCAATTTATGATTGTTTCTTGAGAAACTCTTTCCCATGCTTTAGAAATCATGTTAATGGCATCCAGGACATTAATGTTTGGATCAATGTTTTCATTTTCAATTAACTTCATCACAAGAAATTTTTTTAAATGCGTTTTTAAATTTTTGATAATGCCTTGATCAAGGGGCTGCAAAACGGACGTGGTATTTGGAGGTAAAAAATGTAAATTTATGGCTTTAAGATTTTCTATGTGCGGATGCGCAGTACAGTTATCAACCAACAGCAAGATGTTTTCTTTTTTCGTTGCAATTCATTATCCCATTGACGTACAAAATTTTCAAACAATTAAGAAACCATCCATGCACGTTTATTACTTTCGTATTGTACAGGGAGATTCTTTACGTTCTTGAAACATCGTGGATTTTTTTATTTTCCGACTACAAGAAGTTTTCTCTTGTCTGAACCTGTCAAATTTACTGTCACCAAAACAGTCAGCCTGTCTTTTGAAAGTTTCCCCCCTGAACATTTTCACCCTTTAAACTTATTTTTAAACCATTCAAATAGACACTTGTCAATATCTTCATGCTGGGAAGGTTTCAGTTTTTTTCTTATTCAGTTTGTTCTCATTGAATGCTTCCTTTACATTGTTCCGGTTTTTCCAAATAGTGGAAATTGTAGAGTGAGACAGATGAAATTCCGTCGCCAGAGAGCAATTAGATTCTCCATTTTCCATTCTCGCAATTATGGCACCTTTTTCCTCAATAGTTAAAATTTTTCGCTTTTTTGATTCTGTCATTTTTATCCTGAATAGTAATTAAAGAAAAAAATCAGTCCTAATGCATACAGGATACTAAATGTTTTTTACTTACTTTTCAAGGATTATCACTGAATAAAATATGTAGATCAATTCACTAACGAAAACTAAAATTCAACCAACACTCACATTCGCCTTCTGCGTATCTCTGCGTATATTCATTTACTGGCAAATTTCAAGACCACACAAGTTCACCTTTCTTGGAATACATAAAAAATAAATTGCCTTTTTGTAAGCCAAGCTCCCCTTATTTTTCCATCGACAGTCGTTACACACAGACTATAAGATGCAAACATGAAGCTTTTGTAGTCGTTAAATGCGACTTCGTCGCTTTATTCAAACGTCGTTAGATAGGGACAAATTTTACATTAGACCTATGGCAAACCAGCCAAAGGTTTAAAAACTCGTCGCTAAATACGGTCGGTCGTTCTAAGCGACGTCGCTATAAGCAACTTCCACTGTAAATAGTAAATAGTTCACAGTTTTGCAGATTCAATCTCAGACAAACTTTCTCCGAAACCCAACATAAATAAAGTTTTCATTTGCTCACACAATACAAAGAGACAGTGAACCAGTGAATAGAGAAAGTAGTGCAGTTTCGTAACCCCAGGACCAGGTTTGGTATTTGGTATTTGGTATTATAACTAAATGTGAGAGATGGTTTATATGGTCCCAAACACTGAAGCCAGCGGGCTTATTGTATTTCTCACATTTAGATTTTCCTTGATTAGAAGAGCTCCGTTCCTTTGACAAGGTTCAGCAGTCCGCTAACCAAGGTTTTTTCCGCCAGATGACTCCCAGGACTGATTGGTCCCAGGACCACATAGCGCGTTCTTGCGAGTGCTGGACACTCGAATATCACATGAGAAGCTGTCTCGTCTTCTTCATTGCAGAGTCTACAAACTGGTTCTTCTCTGTATATCCCCAGTTTATGTAGGTGTACTCTTAGGTGGCAGTGTCCTGTGAGAAGACCCACCACCGTTCTGATCTGCAATCTGTTTAGTTGCAGTATCTGTCTGGCAAGGTTTTGAGAGGGCTCCTTGATCATCACCTTACCATGTTTGTTTCCTGTTATACGGTTCCAGTGTGCTCCATGTTGGGTTCTTACCCACTGAGCCACCGCCCCGCGTACAGTGTTCCTTGGGATGCCAAACACTGGTTCGGGCCCAGTGTAGTTCATCCCAGCGCCTTTCTTGGCTAGTTGATCTGCAGCCTCATTACCAGGCGTCCCACGGTGACCCGGAACCCAAACTAGTGTCACCACGTCCCAGGACCAGGAAAAACATTTTTGAAAATTTCACAAAAGTAGATTAATAATTATTATTAAATTATTTTTTCATGTGTAATTGTGTAAGATAGTTGTTTATCAACTATAAATAAACATAGTTGGGATATGGAGTAGGTACTGCGAAATGTTCATATTTTTTGCAAAGAAATTAGAATGACATTGTCTTTATTAACCCGGCATTTGTCTATCTGCTAGGCACTGTATTTGTCGCGCATGAGCATTTTGTTCACAATATTAATTATTGATAAATTATTCCAAGATAAGTTGAAAAACGAAAAAAATTATTCCAAAACATTATAGGATCCTTCAGTAATATAAAAAAATAATAAAAAAATTAATAGGACATAGAAGATTCAGCAGCTTCTGAGCATTCTTGACATAAAAATTTGCTGTGCTCGTTACATAAATACTTATTGCCCTGCATCCGACAAGGTCACAAGCAGAACTGACCAGAGACAAATGTGAAAAAAAGACCCAAGCAAATTGACCAAAGCTTGCATTAAACAGGTATATTTGAGTATTTTTCCCACTCACCTTGTTTGTCGCTTGTTGAGAAAAACGCTCACACATTTGACAAACAAATACCTTCGCAAACAGAACTGAGACTGACTTTTTCATTTTACTTGCTAGTCATTGTTAACTAAGAAAAAATAGTTAGATAATCGAAAGCACAAAGCTGAGCCTTCAGATCTTCAGAAACTACCTGCTGATAACACCTTAATGAAAACTTGAGCAAAATGCTCATACAACGACAAATGCCGTGTTTAAATGTTTAGCCTATCCCCCCAACAATGGATGTAGTACTAGTAACCATTGAATAGGTGCCAACAAACTATAATTAATCATACCACTTATTGTAGTCCGAAAACTGGAACCGGAATGAGTGCAACGTAAAGCCTGGAGTAAAACATTTCTTTTAATTAATCTCATTCTGTTCATTTTACTTTACAACTATCAGTAACTAACAGGCCTTGTAGCTTCCTGAAAATTGTTAGAACCAATAAAGTGAATACTAATAATTTAATAATATTACTTTTAGTGGCAAGCATTTATATTTTTTCAGAAATATGCATTAATGAAATGCATTATCTTGAAATTTTGGATTTCATATTCCATTTATTTATTGGTTGACGAAATCCAATTATCCAATCCTATTTTTAAAATATATAGGTTACGTTGTATCACTTGTATCTTCTTCTTTTTCTTCTGATCTGACTTCATCTTCTTCTCTCAGTTCTCTCTAACCTGCGCCAAGTAAAAATCGACTGTTCATGGTGCGCGCGCCTTGCTCCCTAATTCTTGACAGCTCGTTTCGATAAAATAAAACCTTACGATAACATTGATTTATTAAATTTAATTCGTATGATCAGGATCAGATCAGCAGCTCTTATATCGAGTAGAGCAAAAATAACACATCAGACATTAAAGGTTATTATGTTTCATGTTTAAAGTCCATTTCAGAAAATTCCATCAGAAAATTTTCATGATTCAGCGGGGTAAGCAGGGGATTACGAATCATGATCACAAAAGTTGTCAGTGTGAGGATTGCTCGTATCGTATTTGAAAAGAACAGTTACTTTTGAATATGGATCAGCAAATATCTGTTTCGATTGCAATATTACACAGAAGACGGCACTTGTCTTAACGGAAATATATTTTTTTCTTTTCTTAGATGCGGCGGCTACGGCCGATAAACTCCCAGGATAAAGTAGGTAATCTTCATCTGTTCTCTCTGTAGAAGGTGAAGCAATAACATTTCGATAGCTCACCATAAGAGTGCTGGCAGGCAAAGTGTGGTGCCACCGTTTAAAATTTTAGTTTAAAATACTATGTTTTAATTATTTTGTGAATACTATAATTGTGCATTAGTTTGTTGAAAATAATGGATTGTTCAGCTTTGGGCTGCCAAAGCTGTAACCTGCTGCTGTAGCGAAAGAAAATACTATTGTACTATTGTTACGGGTCTCTCACTTTATTAATACCATAAATTAAAGGTCTTTCAAAAATTCTTTATTCTCCAATATCTCCCCAAATCTAATCTAATAAGTTATCATCAGCTCTTTCTATTTACACATCACAGACACCATTAATGCTCTTTCACTTCACTTGTCCTCCACTCTATATGTCTTCCTTGCTCTGTGATACTTCAACTTTGAGTCACATCCAAGATACAACTATAACTTCTCTTCAGCCACGGTGGTTCTTATATATAGTTCCCTGAAGTGTCATCGAAGTTATTTAGGAGCTTCACTAAGGTGTCTAGTCACCACGCATTCTCGAAATTGCGCCGAATGCGGAACCATTCTGGTATTTAGTAGAAGTGTCAGTTACACTCTTATACTTGGCCTGGCAATGTGTCATTCCATTCATGTGTCACTAGACCGCCTCGAAACGAGATGCCGAGACATAACCAAATTGCAGATGAAGGTAAACAAAAACAAATACGAATTATGAATCAGAAGTCTTCGCGAGTGATGCCTCGTTATATTATTATATTTTCTTCCGGAATAACGTTTCATAGGTAAGAAAATGTTGAAGATTCCAGAGCATTGAGAGCTTTTATCTAAGCCTATAAACGCTTTAAAATGCATTATTCTAAATTTTTGTTTCAGATAATAAATTAATAATGTTATATTTTTCAATCAAAACGCGTGTGAATGAATACCTAACCTGATTTTCAATTAGCGCCATTAGGCACGTAAATCGAATTTTCAACATTTTTAATGTGACTATTTTACACACTGCAATCAATGCAATCAATGATAATAATAGCGATTAGCGAATACAATACCCCCCAACGGCAGGCCAATTAGCAGAATTGAGTGAAGGGTGCGGTGCATATGGTGCATCACATCTCAAACTTACAAATCGATCTCATCAGTTAAAAATTTAATTAAGGACTACTTAAGGAGGTTAAGCAGCCACTGCTGCCATGAAGTTAAATTCCAGTTATAGTGTAAAAAAGCCCCGCGAAAATACGAAGTCATAAGTAGAACGCCCGGCCTCGTACATTACGATTATCATATAGCCGTTATGTATCAAAATTATTTTCCCGGAAACTTACCTCATTCTGAAATCTTTTAGTTTTATCTTATCGTTGCATCGGTTGCACGGATCTGGGAGCACAATAAGCGTCTGAACTGGATATTTTGATGTCGAGAGAACCTTTTCGCTATGCCAGTCTTGATCTGCGCCTGTATCGATCGAGCACCAATCGATTGGCGCGCTGTCTGGTGGTAGCTCTACGCAGCTGCAAGTGTGGGATTTGGTAGTTATTTTTGCGGCACGTTTGGACAATCCTCTGTTCCTCCATTTAATAAATAGACTCCTTGCTTTTTACCGATATTAAATATTTGCGTTAAATAATTTTGCGTTATGCTATAATTATTATGACTCTTTTATGTCAACTGTCTATTGTTACGACTAGCTAACTAAAATACTTCAAGAATACAGTAGACACGGTAAGAAATTCAGACAGAGACAGAACAGCAGAATGAAAAGATAAGTAAGTTAGGTTATGATAATTTTTTAATAAAAAAAAAATAATTTCAAATGATAAGAAAGGAAAAGAAATAATCTGAGATTTTGCCGATATGATTACGCTTTAAATTGTGAAAATGATCTCGTTAACCAGTAATGCCATGAGTTATCTGAGTAAATGTACTTTACAATCATCTAATATGCGTTTGCAAACCCTTTTCAACAGTGACAATTTAATTAGAAGAAATTTCTCATCCAAGATCAACAAAAATGTTAAAGGTGTCTTCAAACTGGGGCTCGTTGGTGTTACAGTCGGTGCTTTGGTGGGAACCGGATATTCATTGCATTACATGAACAAGCCAAAAGGACACATAGTGCAGGAACAAACGTTTATACCTTTGGTCGAAAATGTTCCGAAGATAAAACCTTCCCGACAGGTAATTTATTAATTTGAATGCAGTAATAATCATTAGAGCTGTTTTTATTGCTTATATTTATATGAACCTAGTACCTATAATACTTCCATGGTAAACTGGTTTTTTAGATTCGAGTTTTAGGAGATAGATCAGGCCTCCAGTTGACCTTATATCAATATCAAACTTGTCCATTTTGTTGCAAAGTTCGGGCTTTTCTAGATTACTATGGAATTTCTTATGATGTTGTTGAAGTTGATCCAGTGTTGCGACAGGACATTAAGTGGTCCCAATACAAGAAAGTCCCAATTTTGGTTGCAAAAGTTGAAAACGGTTACCAAGTAGGTTTACATAGCGGAGAATAATTTGATCCAAAATCTAACAAGTAATGTTTCTAGCCCTTGAACGACAGTACGATGATTATTTCTGCTTTAGCAACATACTTGAAAGACACTAACACCAGTCTACATGAAATAGTCAGATATTATCCTATCATGAATTATTTAGATGAAAGCGGATCGAAGAAAAATGAAATCATGAATAAATATTTCTTGATGCTGACTACTAATGAAAGAGTTGACACTTCAAATTTAAAAATTGTGAAGTAAGTAGGTAGGTGAATTGCATACTTGTGCAATATTAATATTATTTATTTTATACAGCAATGAAATGAAATGGAGGAAATGGACTGATGAAGTCCTGGTGCATAGTTTATCTCCCAACGTGTATCGGACAAGAGAAGAGGCATTAGAATCATTCAGGTGGTTTTCAGAGGTAGGCGAGTGGGAGAAGAATTTCCCGGCGTGGGAAAGAAATCTTATTATTTATGTTGGAGCGTTTGCGATGTGGTTGATTGGTAAAAGATTGAAGAAAAGGTACCAGTTGAAAGACGATGTAAGAGAGTCCCTCTATGATGAATGCAATCATTGGATCAGAGCTGTGAATGAAAAGGGTGGTAAATATATGGGAGGTGATAAGCCCAATTTAGCGGATTTATCAGTGTATGGTGTGCTTTCAAGTATCGAAGGTTGCACTGCTTTTAAAGACCTTTTAGAGCATACGAAAATTAGTAGGTGGTATTTTGATATGAAACGTCTTGTTACAAATCATGAAGGAATTGTGTTGGTTTAATTTTTGTTATTTATCTTTCCATTTTACTTTATCTCTTCAAGTCCTATAAAAAATGGTGGGTATCTTATTTCTTATTAAACTTTCACCAATTATTAGATATTTGACAGTAATTTATTATAAAGTTAAACCAAATCAATATTATTTGAATTGACCAAAAAGTTTTACTTTTTACAATAATTATTATTATTAATTAGCTTCAACCAATCATTATTAATAAGGAAATATGTTATTTATCTGTCCTTCTTTTGTGATGTTTGTTATCTGTCCAGTGTTGTAATATTTTAATACATAGCTGTTGATTAATGTTTTGTTTTTTTGAAAATTGAAGTGCAGGTTTATGGAATGGAAACTCATTTAATTTTTTTATTAAAATTTTATTTCTCACCTGTAAGCGGGGTTGAGAATGTTATTATAATATTTAATTATTAAACAGTAAAAACCATTGCATTCCCACATGGGATTTGTCTATAATTTAAAGAAAATCCTCTATTTGCTATATCTGAAGTAGAGATATCATTTACATCCGTTATTTCATTTTCGTTTGTTACAACTGTCAGTACAAACGGTTTCGATGATGCTGGAATGAACAAAAATTATTTTTTTAAACTAACTTGAAAGTTAATCAGACTTTCAAAGTGTCGATACTTCAACAATGACAAAAAGAAAAAATAAATAAAATAACACTTACTTCTTATAGTAGAAAACTGATTTCCGCAGAATCTATCCGAGCCAACAGGCATCGAATTATCACTAGTCTGAGGGTTTGGTACAACAACATAGTCTGTCGTGCAATCAGCACCCGTCATTCCGCCAGAGGGCAACCCCGGATCTACCTCTGCCAAGGCAGTGTTGCCAGATACTGTGAAAGCCGTTGGATCAGAACCCTCACTCCACTCGATTGCGCAGTAGCCTGGAATCATCTGGACGCAAACACCGTAATTGAGGTTAGCCATTTCTCTGGTTCCCGGTCTGGTGTTTCCATTGTTATCTTGAATTGTGGCGCTGTTGATGGTCGTGCCGTAGTTGAAGCTGTTGACAGTACCTTCTAATGCTGTGTAATACATGAGACATCCAGCTGGCGCTAGAAGAATTATTTATGATACACAATTTATTATGTAAGTGCAATTAGAATGTTAAACTAGTGATTTTAACTATTGATTTTTCTATCATTTTCAATCTTTAAACAGAATTACAATCCCGGAAGATCCATACATAAATTAAAGATGTTCCACTCTTTATGTTTCTTTTTTTTCTGCTAAAAATTCCTTTAGAAAATTATGACATTGTGAAAATATATTTTTTGATAATAAATTACATTTTTTATATCGTTTTAAACATAGGTATAGGTAACTACTCGGTACTGCCATTAACAAATGTTGCCATTCTATTTGACAATTTTCAGTCAATAATGATCCCCGGGACGGTATAACCAAACATTCATAAACAGATTGCAACTTAAATCTAAAAAAATTCTACAGTCTATCACAATTAATTACTACTGCCGACATTCTAACACTTTTTTGGCACAAATTATAGAGAAAAAAAACAGAATAAATAAACATACAATAATAGTTATTTATTATACAAGAGAAAAAAGTGATAGATTTTAGCTCGAGATGTGATTTCGTCCCCGACGCGTTTAGCGGAGGGGACAAACACATCGAGAGCAAAAATCGCACTTTTTTCTCGTTTGTAATATACAATTTTTTTCTGCGAGAAGAAATATCAGTCTTAGAATGTCGAAAAACGTAGTTAGATAACTGAACTCTGAAGACTGAAAATTATGTCGGAAAAATGATTTATGTTAAACTTGGATTTCCAAACTGTCTTTTATCGTAATTGACGTTGCCTGGGTAACGAAACGATTTAATTATTACATAAACGTCATATTAATGTAATTAAAATTGAAGACAGTTTTGCAAAGATTCTTGTTAGTTTTCGATGAGTGAATTTAATAATGTGGATAGTGATTATTATGAAAATTCCCTTAATAATTGCCATTTGGATAATAAGGTAACTTTCCTTTACGTATATTTGATATAAATTTAATGATATCTGAGTGTTAAAAGTAGCTATACCTAAGCCGCCATTTCGGGGAAATAAGTACTCATTTATTTTTCTGCTAATTCATTTATTTCCCCGATAAGATGCAGCTCATATAATGAGGCATTTTTCTACCTGTCAACGGGGAAAAAAGGTCAAACTTATAGCCCGTCGCAGAAAAAAGATATTTTTTCAGTGTTTATATTTTCACAGGATAAGTACCTAGTGTAAGTTATACAGGGTGTCCGGAAATTATGCGCAAAAAATTAAGGGGGTGATTCTACTTGATGAAATATTGCCAAAAGTATCTATAATTTTTTTTTGAAAACTCACAAATAAGAAAGTTATAAGTTGATTTTTTTAAATCAATATTTTTTTATAACTTTTTTTCTAGTGTACGGATTTTCTTAAAATTTGACACACTTGCCACTGATGTTGCTTTACATCCTTGGTCCAAATTAGACTTGAATCCATCGAAATCGAAAGGCCTTAACTGCCCTTGACCTTCAAAAAAGGCCTATAACTTTTTCGTAATATTTTTTTCTGAGTTTTGAAGACGCACAATTGAAGAACATGAAGAAATCTTCGAAAAAGGTCCGCTTTGTCTATCACGATAAAATGACCTGTTTCCGAGTAAAACTGTTTTAAAAATTTGCTTGCACTAAAATTGATCATTCTGCAACAATACCAAAGCATGCTTTGGAAACAGCTGCAGGGTTGCCTAGTTATGTATAAACATAGACATTCGTATATAAATAGACTTGGAAATGATAAAATTTTAAAAAATTTTAATCATTTTTTTTTTAATAAAATAATAAAATAATTTTAATAAAAAAAAAATTGCTGTCAAAATGAAATGCAAAGCAAATTCCTTGTTTCCTAGGCAACCCTGCAGCTGTTTCCAAAGCATGCTTTGGTATTTTTTACAGAATGATCATAATTTATGGTGATCAATTTGACACACTGCAAACAAATTGCAAGCAAATTTTTAAAACAGTTTTACTCGGAAACAGGTCATTTTATCGTGATAGACAAAGAGGACCTTTTCCGAATACTTCTTCATGTTCTTCAATTGTGAATCTTCAAAACTCAGAAAAAAATATTACGAAAAAAGTTATAGGCCTTTTTTGAAGGTCAAGGGCAGTTAAGGCCTTTCGATTTCGAGGGATTCAAGTCTAATTTGGACCAAGGATGTAAAGCAACATCAGTGGCAAGTGTGTCAAATTTTAAGAAAATCCGTTCACTAGAAAAAAAAGTTATAAAAAATATTGATTTAAAAAAATCAACTTTGAAGGCTTCTTATAACTTTCTTATTTGTGAGTTTTCGAAAAAAAATTATAGATACTTTTGGCAATATTTCATCAAGTAGAATCACCCCCTTAATTTTTTGCGCATAATTTCCGGACACCTGTATAAGTTCTAGTATAGTATAAGTTATATAAATTTCAAATATTACCCAAAGTTGGACAGTCACATCCAATTTGCGAGACCTTTATATTCCAGGATCTGGTATTGGTCAAACCAACCGCTGTACTGATGGCAATACGTATATCAGAATTGCCATTAAAATTCACATAAACATGTTGCCCGCTGTTATCTCCACATATAGCAGGAATATTTGAAGCACCACCAGAAATAACTAGTGCGTCATTAACACAATTCCCATTGCCATCGGGTTGAGCCAGATTCAATGAAAGAAAGTCAATTCTGACCTAAAACCACAGAATTTGTAAATAAAATACGAGTGCCGGCCAAAAGTTATGCAGCATCATGAGAAATTAGTGAAATTACTATAATGAATAAGGTCCTTACATTTTTTCTTTTCTGATTTTTATTATTTATTCTTATTTAACCATTTTTTTAATTACTATTATAAAGACTGTAGCTATAAACTTTTCTTATGATAAATAAATTAGAAAACAAACTTCATTACAACATATTATTGATGTAACGTTCTTTCTCACTTGAGTTTGTATATATAAATTTTCATTTTTTACTGTCGCATGTTAAATCACTCTGTATGTGGTGAGAGATTATTAATGGACGTTTCTAAGCATGTTATTGCTCATGGTGGTGCACTACATTTGGTATATTGATATGCATGTATAAATTACTGTTACTAACTTGGCATATGTCTGGGGAACACTTCTTGATTGTAAATATGCAGGAACTGCCTCCTGTGAACGTATTAGGATATCCAGTGTTGACAAAATATGTATTGTTGTGAGACGATGTGCTTCCACAGGAGCGTTGATCTGAAAATTTATTGAACAGAAATATTTCATTCAGAGAATGAAGACCAATAAACAGCACTTTGTGATCTTTTTTCCATGTTTATGCAGCCGGAGGTACGAAGAGAGGCGTTCAAAATACCTTAATTTAGGGTAGACATGGTCAGCGGGAGAGAAACAAAGTTATTTAAGACATGGTCAGCGGGAGAGAAGCAAAGTTATTTAATTGGTAGTGGTTTGAAGCTGAAATAATAGTAGACGATAGGAAAGTTTATTTGAAGATACCTAGTAAGGGTTATTGAGAGAGAACTCTGTATAATTACTACACTGCTAGACAAACAATTCAGGACACCTTTACTGTTCAAAGTTAAATCAGTAACTTTAGGGCTACAAGAAGAATAAGGTTAAATGCCAACCACAAGAATATATATTGTATTTGTACCTACCCCCATTCAAAACATGTCAGGTCGTTTGAGGAAGTAAATCTTACTTAATGTTCTTCTTGCTTAACTGTTAATTTCAACTAGGTATTATAAAAATATACAGGGTGTTTTATTTATTTTTATTACTAATATGAAACAAAATTGCCCATTTTCAAAAAATTATGGTGTCCGGATTTTTTTGTCCAGCAGTGTATATTAAGCTTGTAATAAATTCTAATAGTATGACAATAGGCTAGGATGTCTAAAAGGAAAGTTTTGCTATAGCTTTGATTTTCTCATGCTCTATGGTTTTTGGGTCGTTGAACAGGAATTGGCAATTTTTGATCAAACTTTGGCACTTTTTCTAGTTTTTGGCTTGTATCTTAGAAAGAAAATTTTTTCGACAAGCCCACTCTGTACAAAATCAAAGTCAAGAAAATTTCCTACATTACTCATACATAACGGTTTTTTGAAGACTAACTGTTCCGCCGTTAGAGCGCCCAAAAAAATATATTTCCGGACCCAGTATATACAGGGTGCACCATGTATCCTTCTCTATATTGCTATCTCCTAACGCTAACAGATACAGGGTCGGTTAAACAAGTCCAAAGGAGCGCAATTTTGTGGCCATCTCAATTCCGTCGAGACATACAAGATATCTGTGACCGTTCCTGAAATATCCTGAAAAAACTGAAAAATCGAGATTTCTTATTTTTTCCATATCTTTTTTATTATTGGAGATTAATGAATAATTTTTTGTGGGCTTACATAAGTCGTCAAGAGCTACCCATCTGACATTTCGAAAATTTTCAAAGCCGACTAGATCCCAGGATTTTCATAGTCAACTTTCGTTTTTCTTATGGCCACCATATTGTTTTTTTATGTTGTTCGGTATAAAAAAAATCATAAAAACTAAAAATTGTTAAACTTCAAAAAATAAATTAAAACATTTTTTGTTCTTCTTTTTTCTTTAAAAAAAGACAACTTTTTAGACCGAATTTCATAGATAAATTAAAAAACCATAAGGCAAGCACTATTTCGGCGTATTTTACAAATGTTGATGTTTTTCGACGATTTTTTTTTAGTTTTTCTTTGAAAAAAGAAGAATAAAAATTTAAAAAAAAAAATTTTTGAAGTTAATTAATTTTTGGTTTCCATTATTTTTTTCATATCGAACGACATAAAAAAACAATATGGCGGCCATAAGAAAAACGAAAGTTGACTGTGAAAACTCTTGGATCTAGTAGGCCTTGAAAATTTTTGAAATGTCAGATGGATAGCTCTTAGCGGCTTATGTAAGCCTACAAAAAATTATTTATTAATTTCCAATAATAAAAAAGATATGACGAAAATAAGAAATTTCGATTTTTCAGTTTTTTCAGGATATTTCAGGAACGGTCACAGATATCTTGCATGTTTTGACGAATTCCAGATGGCCACAAAACTGCGCATCTTTTCTCTAATTTAACCGACCCTGTATCTCTTAGCGTTCAGGAGATAGCAATATAGAGAAGGATACATGGTGCACCCTGTATAACGAATATAATTATAATAAATGAATAACGAATAATACTTAGAGGGAAAATAATTGAAAAACAACCCCTCACAGTTCATCCACAGATCGGTGCAATCGTGGCCAGCTTTTTTGCAGCTACATTTTTTTGTGCAGGTCTTGCCGCATCTGCATGACACCAGATGCAACAGTTCGGGAAAAGCAGGAGCTTGTAGAGAGGTGATCGGTTCCAAGCAATTTCTTGCTCGTTTCCAATCTCAATTTTTGGCACTTGTCTCAACCCCCAGCTATTACTGCACGTGGTAATTCACCCCAAAACTGTGTTGTGTGGCTGCAGCAGCTGACCAGGAATCTCTGCTTTCTGGAGTTGCCTCAGGATTTTTGAACACACTTCAGCATAGGCAAGGTGGGGGTTTTTGATGAGAGTTTTCAATAACTTCAATTTCCCTTGGTTGTACGGTGCTGAAATTGTATCACATGCACTCATTGCGTGAAGAAACATGATTGTTATTTAGGTAATGGTTTTTTTTTTGCAAAGCGTCCACATGAGAGTAGGTGGTTGAAGGACGTTTCCCTTTCCTGGTTTTAGGAAGAATATGTTTTCTCATTCACAAAGACACATGAGGATGACCAACGAGTCGATGTCCTCTACTTCATCTGTCAGTATATTCAACCAAAGACAGGGTTTTGTTCACAATTATGGTGTCGATATCTTCCGTGGCCTGTCTCCAAGTCATTCTTTGAGAGTGTAACTAGGCTATGACCATGAAAATCAATTTTCTTTTGTTGTTCCTATTGGCCGGGAATTTTTTTGCTATAATTATCATGTTCTCATCAAACAGAATGTCAGCGAAGAACGTTTTCATAGACTTGTTCAGCACTATTAGGTCCACCTTTCGTTCCTCCAGGATATTCATTATTCATCAAAGACAACTACTGTCTGTGGGTCATAGATATTAACGTTGTAGTCAACATGTGTGTTGAATATTTCAAAGGATTGATTCTCGGGTCAGACAACTTTATGAAATAAGAACCGGCCATCTAGCGGTGGAACAGTTCTTCCAAAAAAACGTCATATATGAGGACTGTGGGAAATTTTGTCTGCTTTATTAATTTTGTAAAGAGCGGGCTTGACAAAAAGTGACAAAAAACAAAGTCCCGGGTTAAATATTTGCCTGCAAACTTCATATTCATGTTCAGTGAACCAAAAAACATAAAAGTTGAAATAATAAAAACTATACGCAACTTTCCTCTGGACCCCCATTTTTTTCGTAATATGCCTTGCATACAAGAAAACCGGACAGTAAATTCAATAAATCTGTAAAGATCCTTAATGTATGTGAAAATCCTTGTGGTTGTTCCAATTCTGGAAGTATTTTTTGTCACATTTGCCTGGTAAGGATCTGTGAATCAAGTTAGGTATGTGGATATGACTCCCTTCAGTCCCTCCCCTCTTAATCTCCTTACAATATCTGTGTCCTTTTCATAATTAGGTTACAGAATCCTTGCAGTCTGCCACTGTGGTATATTATTTTGATTATTCAATGTAATTTGTGTACTTAATGTATAAGCATGTTTCAAAAAAAGTATAGGATTAGGATTTATGCAAATTAGGTAAAATTGAAGAAAAGTTTTATACATCAATGCAACCTATATTATAGGAAGAAGGGTTGGGATAGTATAAACATGTTTTTGTCAAGGCATACTTCAAAAAATTGTGTCTCCCTGTAATAGTAACACAGGTTGTTTAAAAAAAAACTATGTATTTTGGTGGAAAATTTTATAAGACTACAGTAGTTTTGTAGAGCGGCAAATTTCCTACATTATGGTTTTACAGTTTTTCTCTTGAGACATTCCAACAAAATTCATATACAGGGTTATTCACGGTATACGCCACGGAAGATTATGGCCGTGTCTCTGGATTTTAGGATCTTTTTATTTTTGGAGTGGATAGAGACCCGTCAGAGGTACGTTTTAAAATTATATTCATAATGTACAGGGTGTCCCAAAAGCATGAAACATATCAAAGTTATGTTTTTTTAAATGGAATGCTCCTATGTTATTGCATTTTTAGAATGTCTGAGAAGAAAAAGTAAGATTGGTTTTTACAGTTGGTGTTTAAATTCAGAAGTTTTTTAGTTATAAACAAGTGAAAATCGTCATTTTTCAAGTTCAACGCCCTGTACAACGAAAACGGTTCAAGATAGAGAAAAACGGCTTACATGTCCCTATTTTAACTTTTCATGTACTATCCTATTGTATAGAAACATTTGTACTTTCTTTGATTTTTTTATTTGTCGACGCGTGGGTAAATCTCAGAGTTTTTCAAATTTTTTATCACCCTGTATAAACATTTCATTTACGTCAGAGGCCCTTGAGGCTACTTGAAAACTTCTGACACTTGGGCTTTACCACAGCCATAAGATATTTATTTTTATTTATTTATTTAACATTTCATCTACATCATTGAATAGTACATGAAAAGTTAAAATAGGGACATGTATAGTCCAATAAAGTCTAAAAAGTCATACGTATCGATTAAGAATACACATCCTTTTGATAGTTCGATTTATTTTGTTTCATATGTACGTGTTTTTATAGTAACCGTCCAGTTTTTCTAAACACTCCATCCCGCATAAATAAGTATACGTCAACATTGGTTTTGAATGAGAATTAAATGCACAACACAGAGGATAGAATGTCATTAAGTGAATAAATTTTATGTAGTTGTCAGTGGCTCTCAAACTGACGTAAGCGGTTCAATTCATTTTTTGAATGATTTCTTCAATAATTTACGCTCGTTCACAACTTGACAATTAACTGTTTGACATTTTCTGGTGAAATTAAAAATATTAATTCGGACGGTTAGTGTGACGTCACATCTGACTTTTTAAAGTTAATCCTACTATAAGCCGTTTTTCTTTATCTTGAACCGTTTTCGTTGTACAGGGCCTTGAACTTGAAAAATGACGATTTTCACTTGTTTATAACTCAAAAACTTCTGAATTTAAATACCAACAAAAGCCAATCTTCTTTTTTCTTCCCAGGCAATCTAAAAATGCAATAACATAGGAGCATTCCATTTAAAAAAACATAACTTTGATATGTTTCATGCTTTTGGGACATCCTGTACTTACATTATGAATATAATTTTAAAACGTACCTCTGCCGGGTCTCTATCCACTCCAAAAATAAAAAGATCCTAAAATCCAGAAACACGGCCATAATCTTCCGTGGCGTATACCGTGAATAACCCTGTATTTGGCTGAAAATCTGAAAAAAGCTGAATAGTATTGTATAAATATGATTTTGCTCTTTAGCAGCAAAACTATGCGAAATTTTCAAAAAAACTGTTAGAGCTAGAACTGCAGGAAATTTTCTGCTCTACTACTTCTGTATGGTGGTATTTTTCTCCAAAATGCATACTTCTTGCTTGAAATCTAAAATAGGAGTGAAACCGCAAAATTATGCAGAATTTGCAAAAAAAAGTTATTAAACCAAAATTGTAGGAAATTATTTTTTCTTGTATGGTTTTTCCCTCAAAACACAAAAAAACTGACAGAGTTACCAAAAAACATCGATTTATTGACTAATTTGAAGGGGTTATTATAGGTGCACATCCCTTTCAAGTTTTTTCTTTTCAAAAATTAAGAAAATAAAGATATTTTCTGATAAGAGATAGTTTCTTGGTGATTATTTGTATTGTAATGGATAAATTGTATAAAATAGACAAACGACAAGAAGGATGTGTTATTTCTTGAGATTCATAAAGAAACTTTTGAATTTTTGAATAAGTCAATATTTTGAAGACTTTTTCATACAACTAGAGAGATTATATTATGCAGACAAATGAGACAAATTATTTTACCTTACTGAAATTAAATATGAGAAAGAGTTCAATAACTTTCTCTAAAAAGGACAGAAGAAATTAATTTACCTAATCTGAAAGAATTTAAGATATACTCTATACTTACAAACACAACATGATCCAATTCCATCAGCACAGGAGCCAGAAGGGAGACCATCAATGTGAGCACACTGGCGTCTTGTGTAGCAAGTTCCATCAAATCCCTCTAAACTGGTACAAACAAGGTTCCTGAAGCGTACCACATTTGATGGCCAAAAATTCCAGACTATCGGAGAAAAAAGTTTATAACTGGTAAGTCTCTGAATTTCGTAGATTTAAGAAGTAAATTTATATACCACTGAAAGTTTTTGTTCTACTTACATTTTGGTGTACGAAAATGGGTTATATTTGTTTCTGTGGAATTAACATAAACAAACGCTAGTAAAAATAAGCATATTTTAAGGAACATTATTATTAGGAAGGTGATGGATCTTGGCTAGATTGAAAATCAGTCCAGTGAAGGCCTAACTGTACCATACACACTAAGTAAATAGACCTATGAAATTAGAACTAAGTTGAATATTTAAGTGTATCTTATATGTATGTAAATATTTGAGAATGTGTTTATTTTGCTACTATAGAATTGTAATCCAGAATCATTGTATTGGTATTTTTTACAGTTCTATTCAAGGAAAATATAAAGAGTATTAGAAGTACCGTTATTTCTATTACATGCCATAATTGGACTAATGTGGGCACTATTTATTTTAAATTAGCATGTTTTCATATAAGTGAATATTACAGCTAATATTGTACAAACACATTTTTGGTACCTATACTTTAAAAAATTATGTTTCTAGAGGTAGTGTCATCAAATTATGGATAAGTTTTATAATTTTATCATTGTTTTAAGTTTTTTATGTGTTGGTGGAAATGAATTGGTCGGAAATAGTACCCGAAGAGGGAAGTGTAAGTATTAGTAAAATAAATATGCAACTTAGATCTTGGATGACCATTTCCATATTAATTAGTCTCACATATCAAGCGAGAAAAATGACTGAATTCTCATCTTGAGGTGTAATTATTTGAAAAAATAGCCATCTTAGGTACAGACAGGCAGTATTTTTCCCTGATCCATATTCAGTGCCTTTTTTACTTAGTTGTATGCTGTATGATAAACATTTAAAATAGATGTAAGTTTAATGTATTTTAAGACACATTTATGAAATGCTAAAAACTATCCTAAAGTCTAAAAGATTATAAAGGAGTTTCAAGTTATATTTTATAGTCTACGCAATTTTTATTTATTCTGTAAAAAAATAAATAAAGCCAGAAATCGTAAATTTGTTAAAAAAAATCTATTGAATTTTCTAAAGTGGCCTTGATAAAAATTGATTCTTCCTTAAATGCATCATATCGTACTCAAAATTTGTCCCTCACATTGAAGCACATACATAATCATATAAATTATCTCTGCTTACATACCTAGTTTCTTTATTAACAATCCTAAATAATGTTTGATTTCTAAGTAAGTTCAAGAAATATTTTTTCCTTTTTATTTAATTCAAGGTTCTCTTCAGCCAGATATGAAACAATGAGAAGTAATCCTCAACCATTATTATATTTTATTTACTTATTTTTATTATCTTCTTCAAATAATAGAAGTGCAGTTTGTTTTTGTAGGTCAAGTTGATGAATATAAATAGCGCAATATTTATTTATCACAGCAACATTTTATCAGGATTAGGTGAGAGGAAGAACATGAGATAAAATTAAGTTTTTATTGTTGTTGCTGCAGTGTGAAAACTAATACGAACTGGCCCTGAAGCAAATTATTTGAATTTGATGGATTAATATTGGGTCTAGTTAGTAATAGGATTGATTAGACATAGGTTGGAATAGTTAATTAACTGTAAAAAAATTTAAAAGGAAAAATTTGGTTTAGATGTAGGTAAATTTCTTGTTCTTGAAGTTACGAGACTAATAAATAAGCCCCTTTATGTAAAATATTAACTATACAATATTCTGCAATAATTATTTTTGAACATCCAGTCCTCCTATTTTATAACAAGCTATAAATTTTAATTAAAATAATGTATCCAGTCGTTTTAGAAATGTCACTCTCAAGAGTTTCAAAAACTGACTGCATTTAAAATTTCTTTTTTGACCAAATCCTGAATTTTTGAGGTATATACAGGTGATCCCGAAATGGCGGATACGGATAGTACCATGGCATTCATTGTGGATTAGGGATTCTAAATTCATTTACTTTTTTCTCTACCATGGTTTCCTATGACCAATTTTTGAAAAAGTTACAACACTACACTCGGTACACTTCTTCACCGGAAAAAATTTTAATACCCAGAAATTTGTTACCATGGAAACATATGAAGTAAAAAGTCCAACAAAGTTTCAAACAATTATCGTTGCATTGATACATATCCGAAAATATTATTCAAAATCAATTTTTATTTATTTTATTATTTATTTATTTACAATGTTTTTTGTCAATTATAACAGGGTTATACCTCAATTATTACTGTATGACTCCACAACAAAAATAATCACATTTAAGGTGAGCAGAAGCTGTGATATACAAATCAATTAACAATAATACAGATAACAGACAGAACTACCTACTCAAATGTCCCCAACAGAACAGCAAAAGATGTCCAAGACATGGCAATATGCATTATAAATACCACAGATGTCATGGAGTGGTGAAAACTTGTGGAGATTTGTTCTTGAGGCTGGAAAAACAAAACAGATATGACTTCGGGCAGTTGGTCTTGGGATTTTGAATGCAGAATAGTTGAACAATCCACTTTTGAGTGGAGTATTCCATGTAAGGAAAGCAGTGCAGAAAATTTATGACGGTCTGCATTGGATGCAAAACTGAATCTCCTAAGCAGGTCAATCTGCGGAAAATTAATAGCTGGGTAAAAGCCTCCCTCTTCTCCAAGCACAAGGCATTAAGACTTTAACTTTAGTTCCATTGTTTGAGTCCCAACTTGAACAAGGATGCCACATTGACAAATTTTATTCAATTCAAGGAATAGGTAGAATTTGAATGTCGGTAATTAAAAAAATAAAAAGCAAACACTGTCTTGATAGTTATGTAAATCATGTCCTTTTTCAGTGGAAGTTGTTTGAATTTGACTGCCATGTTGATTTAAATCCTTCTTTATATCTCGATAACGAAGCCGAGGAAACAATTTTTGTCCGCCATTTCGGGATCACCTTGTATCTACCTAGCAAAATAAAAAAGATAAACAAAAGATATATTCGTGTAGCAGTTTGGTATCACATAATTTGACCATTATTCACTTATTTACACTTTTAACAAAAAAATTATGATCCAAAAAAATACCCAACTTAGAAAGGAAAAGTAAAAGTCACAAAATGAAGAAAATAAAATGTATTGGCCAATGCATTGTCGTGCCAAGCGCCACGAAAATGCCGACACAACTTTAGGTAAAAAGAGACGGATTGAAGATTTTTTTGTTTTCTTCAGTCGGTCACTAATTTTCTTCTTAAATCATTATTGTTCCATGTACACGTAAAATGTACTAGACACATAGGTAGGTAATAATTAAAAATGTTTTTTTATTTTAGTTTGGGGAGTAGGTATCGTCCGCTTTGAGAACAGCTTATGTACTGGACCGGACAATTTGATGGGAATATGTTATTCAAGAAGGCAGTGTTATTTACAAGGTGGAGTTGGAGCCAGTTATTGTGCTCAAGGCCTCGGCGTATGCTGTTCATGTAAGTAGTATTTAATCAAATGTTTAAAAATAAGCTGGACACTTTTTTTTCTATTCCAGTTCAGGTAACATGTGGAAATACCACTTCGGCTAATAATACCTATTTCGTTAGCCCAGGATTTCCAAACACTTTTAATGGTGGATCAGCGTGCTCTCTAACAATACAAAAATGCAGCCCGGATATCTGCCAGGTATCAATTTATAATAATTACCTATTAAATATTTGAGTCCAAGCTGTTTTTGATATCAAATTATGTGAACATTTGTCTCATAAGTTTGTTTCTCTAGGTCAGAATAGATTTCCTTACATTGAACTTGGCACAGCCAGACAATAATGGTAATTGCGTATCTGATGCATTATACATCATAGGAGGTGCCTCAACTATAACTCCTATTTGTGGTGACAATAGTGGACAACACGTTTATGTGGACTTTGATGGGAGTAATTCGATACAGCTTGTCATAAATACAAATAACGATGCACTTCAATCCAGAGCTTGGAACATAAAAATAGCACAAATTGGATGTAGTTGTCCTACAAGAGGTACAAGAGACTAGCCTGTTTCTAATCCACAAATTATTTTATCACACACTTTAGGTACAAAGTAACTTCAGCTTAGCTTGTTTACAATAGTTTTTGTTAAATTAATTCAGATTTTTTAAATGCAGGACAATTAAGTTTTTCTATTTTCAATTTTGTATTAAATAAATTTTGCCTGGCACGAAGTTGCAAACAAATCTAAAAAAAATTTAACTCAACTTCAGTGGTTCATGAAAAAAATTTAATTTCATTCCGAGAACTTTAAAGTGTAAATAATTTAAATATTAAAAATAAAAAATAATCACACTTGGACTTATTTTCCAGCACCCGCCGGTTGTCTGATGTATTACACCGCCTTAAGTGGGGTGGTTCGAAGTTTCAATTATGGGACAACCACGACTGCGATGGGGACTCGACAAATAGCAAACGAAAACTACGGGGTATGCATTCAGATGCAGCCGGGTTACTGTTCAATAACGTGGAGTGCTTCCGACGCTTCTTCTTTTTCTGTATCCGGAGACACTAATAACCCGGGACCAGATCCTCCAATGATGTGCACAACTGATTTCGTTGTCATACCAAACCCCACCCCGGCCCCCCCTACTGGTGACCGTTTCTGTGGGAACACCTTTACTCCGGTTACAAGTAATGAGATTTTTTTATATTTGTATGTTCCATTTGTTTGTGCAAATATAGCTTCAATTACTTGTCAGGAACCGTTTCATAAAAAATTTAAGTCTTTAAAATTTAAAGTCTCATTTCATGTTAAAGTGATTTAAATTTATTATGAAACCGGCCCTTAGTTTTACAGTATTAACTGTATGGTATTAACAACACAATTTTTTTCTCTATCGTCTTAGTCCACATAGCAGGTATCGAAACCCATTTAATATTATTTCTCTTTTCTTCAGAAGTAAAATATCACATTTTCAGATCATTTTCGGCATCTAAAGAATCCTGGAATGTTATTTCGATGGGATCGAATTATACTATCATTCTTCTCACAACAAAATTAGAAAAATAAACATGAAATAAAAATATTATTTTCAATAATAATCCGTTTATGAGGTTACTTGATCTGGAATTGAAATTGCTAATTATATCTCAGGGCTGAAATAACGTGCAGTAACTGACATTACTGAAAAAGCAATTTCGGGACACTGCAAGCAGAAACTTACGTTTGGAGCAACATTTTCACTGATGATGAAGCGACAAAGAGATATATGTTCCTCCAAACGTAAGTTTTTGCTTGCCATTTCTCCGAAATTGCTTTTTTAGTAATTTTAGTTACTGCATTTTGGCCGTGAGGTATAATTCACATATAAAAGTAGCTAATTCTCTTGAACATTCTTGAATCTCCTGAAACTTTATACATTGTCTTATATGATAAGGGAACTGTAAATAGGGCAATATTATTACACAATAATATGTGTAATAAGTACCTAATTATGATTTGTTTTCTTATTCTTATAGTTTCTTATTTTTTTCAGCATCATCTAAACCGTTTGTTTTAACAGTGGTAACTAATGAAAATGAAGTAAATGCTAATATGGCAAATGATATGGCAAATAGAGGGTTTTCACTTATGTACACACAGCAAAGATGCACAAGACCTATACTTGGATGACTGTTTACTTTAATGTAGCAAAATATATTTTAGAAGTAAATAAGTCTTTTAATTTTCTGATAAACCACTTTAATATGCAATAAAAAGTTTGAAAATAATTATTTGTATTTTGTCTAATAGTTGATGCCATACATGGCGATTTTTTAGTGGACTATCAGTAGTAAATACAGTGTCCCCGGATATGTGAAACGACTCTTTTATTGTTTATTTATTTAATTTAACATCTCCAACAGGGAAATAATTCCCCAATTACTGGACAAAACTACACAATCATAACTTAAACCTAGATGTTAAACCATTTGATGTTGGCATGTAAAACCTGAGAGGAAACAAAAGCCTTGTACAGAGTTTTGACAACATCAGCACAAGAAAAATTACAAGAGGACCGAATAATGAACCCCATCATCCTATAACATGAGCAGTTGCAGCGTGCCTTGCACGCTACGTTTTCTTTTTCAAAATTTTAATTCTTGATTTGGAATATTTTTATAAAGTTCAGAAGAGTTATGATTGACTGTACATTTTCGCTGATGTAGGAGGCTGTATTAGGCAAAGATCACGAACGAACACCTGACAGCTATTAAGAAATCCTTGCTTTTGTTATTTGAGTAAGACGTAGAAAACATGTCTGGTCGAGTTTCTGTCCCGGTTCTGGGTTTTCAGAGTTTGAAAAGTATATCATCTTATGCGAATTAATTTTCCGCGTCTAATGAGACCACTCTCATCTTGCTACTCAAGATTTCCGATTAGTTATCCAGATAAAACCTAAAAGATTATTTCTTTGGGTGTGGGTTAAAAAAACATGAAACGATAGTTGAGGAAACATATAAAAAAAAACTTGCGTTTTGTTCTGGGACACGACAAGCCTCGAGTATAAGCGGATTCACGATTGTGAAATTTAAGTTTGGATATAGGGAGAACGGGAGAGGTTGATCGTACTGCCGATGGTGTACTAGAGTATATGAGAATCGATCCGTCAATGTCGCGTGCGAGTTTTAAGTGTTGCATACTGTCGATGATGATATTTGGAGTGAAAGTGGGTCACCAAGTTCGGTTGGACAGTGGTTAAGGCGCATGCGATAGCGTCATCCCCAAAAAATTATAAAGGGAGGTAAAGGACGCTTCAGGTTCATTTTCCGGTCTAAATTCGACAGGTCATGTAGCTTGTCTACAAGTTCGTAAATTAGTATTAGTCCCTTGTGTGAGACGTTATTATGGTGAAGTTGTTTCCGTGAAAGATGCAGTCTTACACAAGGGACGTGGTTTTGGACTTACGTACTACTAGATTAGGTTTTGGAACGTAGTCTTGGACGTAGTCTTGGACGTAGTCTTGGACGTAGTCTTGGACGTAGTTTTGGGACGTGGGTTTGGACGTAGTTTTGAACGTAGTTTTGAACTTTAGTTTTGATTCACTTTTGAGTTTCAAGTTCTAGAATGTTAGGTCCCGACTTCCAGTTTTGATTTTTAACTACTAATTTCCGATTTCCAGTTTTTGATTTCGATCTTTGAATTTCTAAGTTTTAACTTTTGATTCCTGAATTTTAATTTCGAACTTCTAGTTTCTGAGTTTTGAGTTCCAACTTTCAATTTTCTAATTTACACGAAAGTTTACATAAAGATTCGATCATGTGGAGGCTTAGGTAGGTACCTACCTAGGTAGGTATACTAACCTGTGTGAAGGGTGATATTTGAAGAAGCTTGGAGAAATAAAGAAGAGTGGTGGAGTTTAGTTTGTAGACATGGAAGGTTTCATCAGGCAGAGGTCCTAGTACGTTGATATTTGGTCATCACAAGGTAGCAGGGAGAGCAGTCCAGCTCATCCGGCACCTAGAGCATCCACCAAGGGGTGCTAACACCAGTGCAAAGGCAGTTCCAGCAACCATGCCGGTCTAGTCTTTGATCATCGCGCTTAGGTTAGAGGAACCTTAGTTCGTCAGTTTTTGAGATGGAGTTTTGAAGAACAAGGTATGTCTTTATGAGTGAATAAACTTTTGCTATTTTCCGATAATCAAGAAAATTAAATAAATTCAAGTACAGTGTTTAATTGATTTCATCACCTATGACTTTCTAAGTGAATTTGATTTTTGGTAATATGTTATGAACTTTTATTGTGGTCAACAAGTGACTAATGTAATGGTTATGTGTAAAAATAATTTATTAAATTTATCGTATGTGTTTAGGATTTCGAGTTGGAGATGATCATTTTCTAAATTAAATTTTGAATTTTAGATTTTGTAGGTAGATACCGATTTTTATATTGAAACTTTTGCTTAAGATAAATTTAAATTTTTGATAAATAACTTCTGATCTAACTCTGAGTTCTATTCAGAATCATACCTATGTGTTATAGTTTAGGAATTGTTTAATAGAATTTGAGCTTTGGAAATTTTTATCTGAACTATTGAAATGATATAGGTACCTATCTTGAATTTTAGTCAAGTAAGTTTGATATCATTGGTAATAAGGTAATATTTATGTTTGAATATTTGAGTCAGGATTACTGATTTTAATTATTAAATTGATTGTTGATATGTAAGATCTATTGGTGATTGCCAGTCTATTGTACTGATGATGAAATTGATTTTAATAAATCTTTGTATTAAAATTCAACAATTTTAGAGTTTTGAGAATCAACCCTCCTCATGTTCTTTTAAATTATTTATTCAATCAGTAGAGTAACATCAAGAATAAGGCGATATATCCTGGTATATTTTGGTGAGGTTTATTAATTTTTGGTTATTGTTTTTAAAATTGTTAGGAGTTACTACGGGTCCAGTCTGGTTCGGTGAATGCTGGATTTTCCAGAGGAAGGCCACATTTATCTGTCCCGGGCTGGATAATCACAACGAATCTTTTGTTTAAGTTTGGTTTTGGTTTGATACTTTGAAATTTTAGACGATCACTTTTCAAAATTTAAAATTTATTTTCTTTCGACATTTAGAATATTTGGGTGGGGCATTCGAAATTTGATATGTCCTACTCGACAGGCCAATGTGGCTAATGTTACAAATTTGCCTAGTCACATTGAGATCTGTCAATAGCCACCTCCTTCCTTTCGGGGTTAAGGTAAGTGAATTATTATTTTTTTTTATTGTTCAACTTTTTGAGTGGGAGTAAGCGAGGGGGAGGAAGGCTCCAAGCGGTGCCGTGACCAGGATAAATCAATCTCCTTATTCTTTTTTCGAAAACTTTCTCAAACTTTGAGAAGAATTAATGAACATGAGGTGTTGGTGTTTTAATAATTTTTGAGAAAAAAAAACTTTTTCAAAATTTAGACAAGTAAAGACAAATACCTTTCTTAGTTGCGTAAAGTTTACAGATGGACTAAAACCAAAAGGTAAGGTTTGAAATTTTCAACGAAGGACTTCGAGGGAATTCAGACCTGTGGTATTTGAGTCCGTGTTGTTTTCTTTTTGACGTTTCAGCTTTTTAGGTTCCAGCCCAGACGGTGTGGTAAACCTGAAGATGTGGTTTTCGAGTTCGATAATTTTTTAATTTTTCAGCTTAGGTGGAGTTACAGATAGAATCAGCAACAATCTGATTTTTGAGATTTTGGTTTTGGATAATTCTGTTAGGTCAGGTCAAGTCAACTGAGAAAAGGAACGACAATTTTCGTTTTCTTTGTTTCAGGTAAAGTTGGTTGAAAAGTCTTGTTTGAGAGTTTTGAGGCAACAATTTTTTTTGAGATAAATAGTGAAAATGGATTTCATTGAGGAAAATACTACAGTCGGTTTTGAGGTCGTTGATCTCAAGGTAGATGAGATTAAGTATGAAATTTTATTAAGAGGAGAAGTTCCACATTGGAACGGAAATTATAGGCGTACACAATTAAGTCAACTTTTGAGAATAAATGGAGGAGTCACTGTGACTATCTCTCCTTTTGATTTTAATGAGGATTTGAGTCAAGTTTTGGATTCTATTTTGGATATGACTGAAATATTGCACGATGAGGTAATTATTTCCCCTCAGTCTAATGTAGCTAGGAGATTTTCTTCGAGGTTAGCTCATTTGTTAGGAAGAATAGACAGGATGAAGGTCACATCTGATGTTCAGACTGCTAGTCGAGATCAGGTTAGAGCAGATGCTCTGCGACTGCGAGACGATTTTAAAAAAAAAATTGTCGGTGAGGTAGTCAGTTCGAGAACAGAAATCCCACAAAGATCGCAGGCCTCTCTTTTAGATCAAGCATTTGATAGGTTATCATGTCATAATGCTTCAACTACTCATGAAGGTAATCTCCACACGGTTTCGAGAGTCCCTTCGAATCTTCCAGAAGATCTATCGTTAAGAAGGTTAGGCTTAAGAAGCCATAACACCAATCCGTTTTTAGATTGTGATCAGGTACCCTTTGACTATGATAATCAGGCACATTCGAGCAGTTTTGTACCCCCAGTGAGAAATCCATCACCCACTTTCTCACAGTTTAGTCTCAATTCTCAAGTCCCATCCATCCAGTTAGTGGCGCCTATAGATAAGGTCATCCCGGTGTATAAATGGGGATTATGTTTTACTGGTAAAGAAAAGGGAATTGAAGTTATAAAATTTTTAGAAAGAGTTCGTGAACTTAGTCAAGCTAGGGGAGTCCCCCTTGATACAGTTTTTAATAGTGCAGTCGATTTATTTAAGGAACCAGCTCTCTCATGGTTCCGAAGTATTAAGTATCAGTTGAGGTCTTGGCGAGACTTGGAGGCAAGAATTGGTAATACTTTCATCCCTCCAAATTACGATGAAGAACTCCTAGAGGAGATTCGCTCCTTTAGGCAAAGGAATAATGAAAATGTCGTTACGTTTATTGCAAATTTAAGGATGAAGTTTTCACATCTTCTTAATCCAATTTCTATTCCGGAACAGTTGAAGATAGTTAGGAGAAACCTCCTACCCGATTTGAATTCGAAGTTATGTTTGATTGATCTGGTTTCCTATGAGCAGTTAGAATGTCTATGCAGGCAGATCGCGAAGAATTCGGTGATAATGAGTGGAGTAGAGGGTAAGGTCCGTGTAGGTAGACCCCAAGCAGCACCTGTGGGAACGACAGCTAGGGAAGCGAAGGAAATCCCAAAGGTTAAAGTAGAGACCCCTCGTCCACCTTTTCCTCCCCGAAGATTTGCGAATGCCCCAAATCAGTCGATGAATAAGTCAGACCGACCCCCAGTCAGCTCTTTTTCCTGTTGGAATTGTGACCAGGCGGGTCATTCATTTAATTTTTGTCCACATCCACTTGAGAAATTTTGTTTTTCGTGCGGTTTGAAAGGAGCAATAGCGCCTTCTTGTCCCCGATGTCATCATTCAGGGAAAGATAACCAGGAAGCAGTTGAGTCCAAAGACGTTAAGAAGGTGGTGGATTGTCCAGAAACTCGGGAGTCGAATTTAGGTAAAGAAAGTTCTAAGGCAGATTCAAAAAACGAGTCGGCGAGAGAAGATTTTGGCGCGACTTCCCTCGAGTTTCGAAGACGCCAACCAGGTCCAGAATCAGGTGCGATTCCGAAGAGACGTTAGAATCGAGACAGGTGAACTCGAACCTTTCTAAGCAGATCAGTCCAGTTTTTGAGAGTAAAGATGCAGATAATAGGCCGTATATCTCTATTGAGTTAGAGGGTTTTGAGATTCTAGCTCTAGTTGACACTGGGGCAAATATCTCCATTTTAGGTGCAGGAACTGAGTCGATTTGGGAACTGTTGGAACCCAATCGAATAGTTAAAGATAAATTACCGCGAGTGACTGTAGCAAATGGACAGCCACAAACAGTTCTAGGTACTGCAGTTTTGCCTATTTGTTTTGAGGATAGGTTGATTGAGTTAGAATTTACAATTATCCCTACTATATCCCACGCTGTTATTTTAGGTTCTGATTTTTGCAAGCAGGTTGAGTTGGCTATCGATTTTAAAAATCAAGTTTTCGACATTAATGAGATTACAGGAGAGACTCCAAATTTAGGTACTTATCTTGAGGAGTTGTCAGAGGAACAACAGTTGGTTTTGGATAAAGTAGTAAAGCAGTACGAATTACTTGCTTCGAAAGCTCCCGGTCGTACGAGTGAAATTACACATTTCATAGATACAGGTTCAGCTAGACCCGTGAAGCAGAGGCAGTACCCTCTGTCTCCTGCTATCACCAAATTTTTACATCAGGAAGTAGATTCAATGTTAAGAGATGGAGTTATAGAGGAAAGTAATTCAGCTTGGTCAAGTCCTGTTTTGATGGTTCCAAAAAGTGACGGTACCTACCGTATGTGTTTTGATGGTCGTAAGATCAATGAGTTGACTGTTAAGGATTCCTACCCACTACCGTTGGTAGATAGTATTTTGAGTAAAGTAGCTGGATCTACTTATCTATCTTCGATTGATTTAACAAAGGCGTTTTGGAATATTCCCTTGGAGGAAACCTCCAAGCCCAAAACGGCGTTTCAAGTTCATGGTCGAGGTCTTTTTCAGTTTAAGGTTATGCCTTTTGGGTTGTGTAATGCCGCACAGACACAACAACGGTTAATGGACCACCTATTTAGGGGTACTAAGTTTGAAGATCGAGTTTTTACTTATTTGGATGACATTATTTGTGTGTCCAATTCGTTCGAGGAACACATTGCTCTTCTTACTGAAGTGTTGGAGATTCTCACTAAAGCCGGGTTGAAAATCAACCTGGATAAGTGTAAGTTCTGTAGAGATTCGTTATCGTTTTTGGGTTATGTGGTAGATAGGAAAGGTCTAAGGACCGATCCAGGAAAAGTTCAGGCTATTGTTGATATGCCATCACCTAAAACTACCACCGAAGTTAGACGAGTAATTGGAATCCTCCAATGGTATCGAAAGTTCATCCCTAATTTTTCCACCGTGTCTGAGCCAATTACATCGCTTATTAAGGGTCGTAAGAAACACACTCCAGTTATTTGGACGGAAGAAGCCGAAGAGGCTTTCCAAAACCTTAAGGAATTGTTGGTTTCAGCTCCCATTTTAGTCAAACCGGATCCCAACCTACCTTTCTTCATTCAGACGGATGCAAGTGACGTAGGGGTGGGGGCCATTTTATATCAAGTTAAGGATGATTTTGAGCACCCTATAGCTTATGCTTCTAGAAAGCTTCTCAAGACTGAGAAGAAAAATTACACGGTTACAGAGAAGGAGTGTCTTGGAGTTATTTTTGGTATTGAAAAATTTAGGTGTTATGTCGAGGGCACAGAATTTACGGTTGTTACTGACCATGCCAGCCTACAATGGCTGTATAAAATTAAAGATCCAGTCGGCAGAATTGCTAGGTGGACAGTCAGGTTGAGTGGATTTAAGTTCAAGGTTGTCCATCGTCCCGGTAAGAATTTGGTAATGGCTGATTTTCTGTCCAGACATATTTCTTTGATTAATGTTAAATCTTTTACGCCAGACACCTGGTATGTTGAGATGATTAATAAAGTCCGCTGTAACCCAGCGAAGTTTCCAGATTTTGACGTTAAGGATAATATTTTGTATAAACATATTAGGCCAAAACACGACATCCAGTCCAATTTTTCAGACTGGAAAATAGTAGTTCCAACTGAGAATAGGAAAGAGGTTTTTGTTGAGTGTCATGATCATCCGACTTCAGCTCATTTAGGTATTTCAAAGACGTTGGCAAGAATTTTGGAAAATTATTATTGGCCAGGAGTAAAGGAGTCAGTGAGACGTTATGTTAGATCATGCGAGACTTGTGGTGCCCACAAATCCACAAATCAATCTCCAGCTGGTTTAGGAGGAAATCAACGTAAAGTCGATTTTCCGTTTCAATCTATTTCGTTAGATTTTATGGGACCTTTCCCAAGATCTAAATCAGGAAATACCCAATTGTTGGTTATTACTGATTCTTTCACTCGATTTGTTATAGTAAAACCCCTTCCTAAGGCCACTTCGGCCAAGGTCGTGAAAATTTTGGAGAGAGAAATCTTTTTGGTTTACGGAACTCCAGAGGTCGTGTGTTGTGATAATGGTAGTCAGTTCAGGTCTAGAGAATTCAAAGAATTAATGAAGAAGTACCAGATTCCTAAGATCTGGTATAATCCAAGTTACCACCCCCAGGTTAATCCAACCGAAAGGGTGAATAAAGTTTTGGGTAGTGCTATAGCGTCATATATTAAAGATGATGATCACCGAACATGGGACGAACATATTTTCGAAATTGCTCAGGCAATTAATACCTCGGTACATGAGTCAACAGGGTACTCACCCTCTTTTTTGGTTTTTGGACGGTATACACCAGTGAATGGTAGTTTTTATAAGGATGTTGATTATAGTTCTTTTGACCCAGTCGATTTTTCCAATCGACTTAAATGGCAGTCCGAAGTGAGCAAAGTTCCTAAACTTTATCCCCAAATCCAGGAGAAAATTAGAAAGTCTTTTGAGAAAAATGTTAAGAGGTATAACCTTCGTAGGCGAGAGGTTAATTATCAAGAAGGTGATAAAGTGTGGAAGAAAAACTTCGTTCTTTCCAAAGCGGTTGATAAGTTTTCTAAGAAATTAGCTCCGAAATATGTCCCGGCTATGATAAAGAAAATTAAAGGTACTGGTAAGGTTGTTGTTCTTTTAGATCTGTCAGGAAAAATCCTGGGAGATTTTCACGTAAGTGATATTAAACCGTTCGTTGAGAGTCAAGACAGCCAGTGTTAGTGTAGAGCGCGCTTTAGGGGTGACCTAGTTGTATTGTATTCAAGTTGGCGCCCCTAGTGTAAAGCTCCGTTCACACGCAAAGGCAGTATATATCCTATTTGTTTGTAGTTTGAGAATTTAGAAAGAATTCGTTTAGTGTGTCAATAGTAAGCTTTTCAGTAAGTTTAGTTACGGTTTTGGAGAAAAAATAAAGGTTGTTTAGAGTCAGGAGTTTTCGTAGAGGTTGAGTCGAGTTTAGAGAAAATCCTTTTATAGGTACTTAGGTTAAAATAATTTGAGACTGGTGATGTTAGCGTACAAATTAAATAAATTTAGCTAACCTACCAGTAATTGTTGTTGAGGTAGAGGTTGAGTTACACTTTAGTCATGGCCAGACTAATTTGTAAAATATTTTTAAACGGTCGCGTTAGAGCCCCATGCAAATAAGTGAGCTACGTGACTAGGCGTTGGGTTGAGTTGATTTAGGTGAGTTCTTAATTGAAAATTTCGAGTTCTGTTAGAGTTGATAATTGGCATAATCTAAATATAAATCTGAGCTGTTATCATCCTAACAGTAACTTTCAGGAACGATCCGTTGAGTAGAGTTGAGAATTGAGGTAGTTATAATATTTTTAGGTTGAGATTTTGAAGAAAAAGCTCCTGATGATAAAAATCTTTTCCATTCCTTTGATTAAGGTTAAGTCGAGGCAATATTTTCAGCTAGAGTTTGAGATTCAATAAGTACAGTTAGTTGAGATTTAAGAATTCTTTCAGTTGACACATTATCTCGAATATCTTTGATGGTGTTTAATTTTGGCGGAACAACATTAACCGGGTGGTTAATGAGTTATGATTGGAAATTAACTATACAGATTTTGACAAGAAATTTTGAGTTTTAAAAGTCTCTTCATTTGTAAGAACTTTTCAAGTTTGCTCTTTTGAGAACATTTGAATAGTGTGACAGTTAAAAGTAAAAATCTTTCTCTTTGAAAATTTTTATTTCCTTAATAATTGAGATAGAGTTCGTTGGTAAGTAAAACCACATATAGGTCCAACGTTTGAGATTTGATTTTCTTTTTGAAAATCTTTATTCTTTAATAATTGAGATAGAGTTCGTTGGTAAGTAAAACCACATATAGGTCCAACGTTTGAGATTTGATTTTCTTTTCGAAAATTTTTATTCTTTAATAATTGAAATAGAGTTCATTGGTAAGTAAAACCACTTCATAGGTCCAATGATTGAGATTTGGTTTCTCGTTTGAAAATTTTCTTTAGACAATGACAACATCTTTGGGGTTATTTTTGGTACTTTCCACCCTGGTGCTACCTAAAGAGAAAGTATCCAGCCACTTTTGAAAATAGGTCCAGTGGCTGATTTCTTGTATATCTTTCTATGCGCTTCTTTCCTTTCTTTTTTCGCCGTTTACGGCACACATATAAGTTCGTCTTTAATCTTTTTCCTATCTCTTTCAATCTAAATTTATAATAATCCATATCTTCATAGCGGGTGAACGAACCACTTTGCAACATATACCATTTCGACATTTAATCTCTTTAGCCCTTTTTAAAGCAGAATATGCATAATACGTTTAAGAAGAAACCTTACATATATAAGGCATGTTCCTATATGCCATCCCTTTTTGGGCCATAATTTATAACATCCATTCTAATTATGAATGGCGGTTATCCTGGCCATTAGACCCGTCTCGGTAAATGAGAATTCTCTTGGACTTCTCCATCCATTTAAGGTTGGATCCAATTTCTTGTGGTCCTTCAAATATTAATTCAGTTTGGAGAATTGTTTCCAAGTTCTTTTAAGTAAAGTAGGGACTTTACTCCCTATATTTTGACGTCAAGTTCCACCTTAGTCAACATATCAGTATAATTCTGAAGGTCTAACACATTTGTGTAAGTTTTAGAGTAATGAATTGAAGTTGAGATAGTTTTGAGTCTTTGAGTTTAGGTGTCTGGGTAAGTCTCGACGGGTTCTTGAGTAAGAATGGCCGCACAGTTCCAGTACCACTTTGAGTCGTTCAGTAGAGAAATTTAGTGACGTAGGTCTCAGTAGAGGGAAATCTTGGAAAATTAAATCTGTCTTACTACTGATACTTAGCGTTCGCGTTAATTAATTTTGAGAAATAAAATCTGAGTTGGAGTTTCAGAATTTCATCTATTCTTGTGTTTTTGATAACCACTTGACTGAATCTTGTTGAATAATTTGGACGTTTTTGGAAAACAATTTTGACATTTTTGAGTATAGATAATTTAGATATCCCGATTTTGACATTTTTGAGTATAGATAATTTAGATATCCCGATTTTGACATTTTTTGAGTATGAATATCTTCGATATTTCGGTTTTGATATTTTGAGGTATGAATAATTTTGATTTGGAGGTATCCAAATCAAAATACTTTGAGTATGAACAATTTTGACATTTAACCCGATTTAGACGTCTTGGAGTTTGAGGTGTAAGTAGAACTCTTAGATTTGAAATTTCTTTAGGCTTTTCTAGGTAGAAATTTAGTTTTGGCTTTTTTAGATTTCTCTATGATTTCCTTTGTTAGGAATCATATTTCACTCCAAAATCGTTAGGACGTTATTCTTAACTAACTAACGATCAAGGAAACCTTTTAGCTTTTGACGTTAAATCTCTAGTCGCAGGGAAACGCACTAGAGGGGTGTATTTTGGCATTTCCGGCCTCATAAGCGGAGAATTGCCCTGTCGTCTAGTCAGCTGCTTAGCCCCCAGCTGATGAAGTAGGTGGTATTGTCTGGCGACATACCGACCATAGGGGCCGAATCTTTAAGGTTTCGTCATCCTGGCAGTATTGCCAACTCACGAGTTTCGGTCGCTGGATTTCCTTGAGGTGTTCATGCAGACCCAACTCCTTGATTTTTGTGTGTAGGACGAAATCAGTAATCGATTGACGACAGCCGGGGTTTCTCCAATGGAGAACTCTGTTTCACATAGTTTTAGTTTTATTTTAGGATGAGTATGGTGGTGGAGGTTATTGGTTCTGGTATAGTCTGTTCAACCAGAGGTTAGGGAAAATATTTAGCTTTCTTTTGAAAAATCTTTAGTTACAAGGTAGTGTACTAGAGGGGTGCATTATGTCATTTCCAGCCTTATAAATGGAAAGGGCCTGCCGTTTAGTCAGTTGTGGAGCCCCGACTGATGAAGTAGGAGGTATAGTCACGTGACATGCCAACCACAGGGGCCAATTATTTGAGCTTCGCTACATAGGCAAATATTGCCACCATAAGAGTTTTGTCTTTTTGAGTTCCTTCGTGTTCTCATGAGACTCAACTTACTTTATTGAATTATGTGTAGAGCGGAGTTAGTTTCCGAATAACGGCAGTCAGGTTTTCCTTTTGGGAGCCTGTTTAACCTAGTTTTAGTAACCAGAGTCCTACTGGCGGTTTCCGAGGTCAGGGCTCGCCCATATTGCTTTGTGTTTGAAACATGGAGTGTTTAAAACTTGTTCTTTCTGTCTTTTCTTTCAGTTTGTTGGGATTTGTTGATTGTTGATTCGAGAGGAGTTCTCTCGGAAAAGTTTCTTGTGGAGACTTTTCCTTCCTTTTTACAAGGGGGGGTGTGCAGCGTGCCTTGCACGCTACGTTTTCTTTTTCAAAATTTTAATTCTTGATTTGGAATATTTTTATAAAGTTCAGAAGAGTTATGATTGACTGTACATTTTCGCTGATGTAGGAGGCTGTATTAGGCAAAGATCACGAACGAACACCTGACAGCTATTAAGAAATCCTTGCTTTTGTTATTTGAGTAAGACGTAGAAAACATGTCTGGTCGAGTTTCTGTCCCGGTTCTGGGTTTTCAGAGTTTGAAAAGTATATCATCTTATGCGAATTAATTTTCCGCGTCTAATGAGACCACTCTCATCTTGCTACTCAAGATTTCCGATTAGTTATCCAGATAAAACCTAAAAGATTATTTCTTTGGGTGTGGGTTAAAAAAACATGAAACGATAGTTGAGGAAACATATAAAAAAAAACTTGCGTTTTGTTCTGGGACACGACAAGCCTCGAGTATAAGCGGATTCACGATTGTGAAATTTAAGTTTGGATATAGGGAGAACGGGAGAGGTTGATCGTACTGCCGATGGTGTACTAGAGTATATGAGAATCGATCCGTCAATGTCGCGTGCGAGTTTTAAGTGTTGCATACTGTCGATGATGATATTTGGAGTGAAAGTGGGTCACCAAGTTCGGTTGGACAGTGGTTAAGGCGCATGCGATAGCGTCATCCCCAAAAAATTATAAAGGGAGGTAAAGGACGCTTCAGGTTCATTTTCCGGTCTAAATTCGACAGGTCATGTAGCTTGTCTACAAGTTCGTAAATTAGTATTAGTCCCTTGTGTGAGACGTTATTATGGTGAAGTTGTTTCCGTGAAAGATGCAGTCTTACACAAGGGACGTGGTTTTGGACTTACGTACTACTAGATTAGGTTTTGGAACGTAGTCTTGGACGTAGTCTTGGACGTAGTCTTGGACGTAGTCTTGGACGTAGTTTTGGGACGTGGGTTTGGACGTAGTTTTGAACGTAGTTTTGAACTTTAGTTTTGATTCACTTTTGAGTTTCAAGTTCTAGAATGTTAGGTCCCGACTTCCAGTTTTGATTTTTAACTACTAATTTCCGATTTCCAGTTTTTGATTTCGATCTTTGAATTTCTAAGTTTTAACTTTTGATTCCTGAATTTTAATTTCGAACTTCTAGTTTCTGAGTTTTGAGTTCCAACTTTCAATTTTCTAATTTACACGAAAGTTTACATAAAGATTCGATCATGTGGAGGCTTAGGTAGGTACCTACCTAGGTAGGTATACTAACCTGTGTGAAGGGTGATATTTGAAGAAGCTTGGAGAAATAAAGAAGAGTGGTGGAGTTTAGTTTGTAGACATGGAAGGTTTCATCAGGCAGAGGTCCTAGTACGTTGATATTTGGTCATCACAAGGTAGCAGGGAGAGCAGTCCAGCTCATCCGGCACCTAGAGCATCCACCAAGGGGTGCTAACACCAGTGCAAAGGCAGTTCCAGCAACCATGCCGGTCTAGTCTTTGATCATCGCGCTTAGGTTAGAGGAACCTTAGTTCGTCAGTTTTTGAGATGGAGTTTTGAAGAACAAGGTATGTCTTTATGAGTGAATAAACTTTTGCTATTTTCCGATAATCAAGAAAATTAAATAAATTCAAGTACAGTGTTTAATTGATTTCATCACCTATGACTTTCTAAGTGAATTTGATTTTTGGTAATATGTTATGAACTTTTATTGTGGTCAACAAGTGACTAATGTAATGGTTATGTGTAAAAATAATTTATTAAATTTATCGTATGTGTTTAGGATTTCGAGTTGGAGATGATCATTTTCTAAATTAAATTTTGAATTTTAGATTTTGTAGGTAGATACCGATTTTTATATTGAAACTTTTGCTTAAGATAAATTTAAATTTTTGATAAATAACTTCTGATCTAACTCTGAGTTCTATTCAGAATCATACCTATGTGTTATAGTTTAGGAATTGTTTAATAGAATTTGAGCTTTGGAAATTTTTATCTGAACTATTGAAATGATATAGGTACCTATCTTGAATTTTAGTCAAGTAAGTTTGATATCATTGGTAATAAGGTAATATTTATGTTTGAATATTTGAGTCAGGATTACTGATTTTAATTATTAAATTGATTGTTGATATGTAAGATCTATTGGTGATTGCCAGTCTATTGTACTGATGATGAAATTGATTTTAATAAATCTTTGTATTAAAATTCAACAATTTTAGAGTTTTGAGAATCAACCCTCCTCATGTTCTTTTAAATTATTTATTCAATCAGTAGAGTAACATCAAGAATAAGGCGATATATCCTGGTATATTTTGGTGAGGTTTATTAATTTTTGGTTATTGTTTTTAAAATTGTTAGGAGTTACTACGGGTCCAGTCTGGTTCGGTGAATGCTGGATTTTCCAGAGGAAGGCCACATTTATCTGTCCCGGGCTGGATAATCACAACGAATCTTTTGTTTAAGTTTGGTTTTGGTTTGATACTTTGAAATTTTAGACGATCACTTTTCAAAATTTAAAATTTATTTTCTTTCGACATTTAGAATATTTGGGTGGGGCATTCGAAATTTGATATGTCCTACTCGACAGGCCAATGTGGCTAATGTTACAAATTTGCCTAGTCACATTGAGATCTGTCAATAGCCACCTCCTTCCTTTCGGGGTTAAGGTAAGTGAATTATTATTTTTTTTTATTGTTCAACTTTTTGAGTGGGAGTAAGCGAGGGGGAGGAAGGCTCCACAGTGATGCTGCGCTTGGTCGTGTAGGTCATTACAGAGCACTGAATCGAGACAAGCCATTAGCCAGTGACCATTGCTGTATTTCATTTAACACATTCACTGCCGGGACCGCCCCAGAGGCGGTCACCCGACTTCTCTAAAAACTCCGCCACCGCCCGAGAGGCGTTCATGTATACCTTCAATAGAACGTTGGATAATTTCATGAGGACAGTTTGGATCGGTTCGTTCTATTAAGAGGAGGTTTTAGTAAAGTCTAAACTTCCACATGTTGAGTTTGGTTTCTTGTTACAGGTGTCGGGGCATATTGTAGAGGACTTGTATTGAAAAAAATTGCCCATTATGTATTTTTGTTGTTTATATTATACAATCAATGTTTAGCCTGTTTTTAGTTTTAAAATCTTTAGTTTTAAAATACATTTTTGGCAAAAAATATTTCAAAACATTAAAACAAACAAAAATATGATGTTGAACGCTCGAGTGGCGTTGACCGGCACATGGCACAGAACGCCTATGCGAGTGCTATAATACAGGTGTGAGACGTCGCGAACGCCTCAGTCCGTTTAAAGCATACACCGTGCAATATTTAAAAAATTTTTGAACAGAAATATCAGGCCGTATAATAAGCAAATTACTTGTCCTGTGCCGGCACCGCCCCTGGGGCGTTCTTACTTTTTTTTGCAAAAAACGCTATATTTCAACTTAGTTTAGTGTCTACTAGCTAAAACAAACATTACATTAGCAGGTTACAAGAAAAAAAAAGGCGGCCCATTGTCAACTGTCACCAATATGCTCTGGCAGTGAATGTGTTAAATCCCCGTACAGCAAACAACAGTCCTGAGCAGCCCCAAAATGATGAAATATCTTGAGGTCATCAGCATATAAGAGGTACATCGTCTCCAAACATTTGACAACATCATCGATGTAGATATTAAAAAGAAGTGGACCTAGAACAGATCCCTGTGGTACACCTGATGTAACACCGAAATCCATATCCAATAACCTGTGTTCGTGCAACTGAAGTATTGTGTTCTGTGAGCCAAGAGCCAAGTATGAAGATAATAAAGCCAGCAGTTTGTGATACCAAGGCTAGAAAGCTTTCCGGGGTTGAAGACTAATTTTTAACATATTTTTAATGTTTTAAAATCATTTGTTTGCCAGTGTGCTTTACCAGTGAAGGTTGTTTAAATATGACTGCCATTTTGACTTAAATTGTAGAAAAATGACACTCTACATATATCTCGGTGTCCGCAATTTCAGGTCACCTGTAGAACCCTGGTTATCACGGTTTGCTACGCTCAACTCTAGGCTACGCCAGTAAATAATGTTTTGCAGTCCTCCACATTAATGTAATCTCAACTTAAAACCGAAACCAAGGAAACTCGAAATAGTTTATTTTTAATAATAGCCCTCCTCCAGCCTGACAGGCTGGAACTAACTACCCCTGGCATTCATGGTTACCATGGATAAATTACTATAAAGAACAATAATACAAAACAATCAAAAGCTAAAATTAATTGTAAGTGAAATGTTGGGTGAAATGAAGTTGAAAAGCATCTAATGGATAGGTAAAGTTACAAAGAACTAAACTTTATTATTACCTACTTAGAATGTAAAAAATATTCCAGTTACTATTGAATAAAATGTTTAAAAAATTTTTTATTATTTGTCGACTTTATGTAACAAATAATTTTTAATTGACATTTATGTCAAGCCTAAATATAGGACAGGTTTGTGTACCTACTGGCTAACAGTATGTATGGTTTGTGTGCCGGCTAAGATTAATTCTTGCCAGGTTAGATGAGGGCGCTATTTTGTTGCCAATTTTTTACTACAGATTAACTCAAGGAGCATGAACTAAGAGAGGGATTATTGTAAATGGATAAACTGGCAACAGTACAGCGCCCTCCTCCAACCTGGCAGGAACTAACTTCCTCTGGCATTCATGGTTACCATGGATAAATTACTATAAAGAACAATAATACGAAACAATCAAAAGCTAAAATCACTCGAAAGTGTAATTGAAATGTTACGTGTCAAAGACCCGAAATTATAATAATTTAATTCAGGTTTTTATTGAATCAAAACTCCAGCAGAAAAGGAACGGTTGTAGAGACTAGAGCTGAAGATGGAAGGGTGAAGAATACGGAAATCAATGGTGAGAAGAGCAGGATGCAGTTCATAACATTCAGATCTGATCAATGAAGTTGAAAAGCACCTTTACAGATAGGTAAAGCTACCATAATATTATTATGTTAACCATTGCTGATATTATATTAAGTTTGTTAAATTGTAAATAATGTAATATTTAGTTTAAGGTTCTCTACAAATAACTAAACTTTATGATTACCTACTTAGAATGTAAAAAATATTCCAATTTTTATTTAATAAAAGTTTTAAAAAATCTATGGTTTATTGACTTTATGAAACAATAATTTTTAATTGACATTTCTGTCAAGCATAAATATAGGACTGGTATGTATGGTTTGTGTGCCGGCTAAGATTAGTTCTTGCCAGGTTGGAGGAGGGCGCTATTTTGTTGCCAATTTTCTACTACACATTAACTCCTCTCTAGTTAATTCTCTTTGGATTAACTCCTCTCTAGTTAATTCTTCTTGTCAAAAATAGTCTGGCATATTGACGAAATTATGTCAAACTTATTACTTTAACAAAATATTATAGTTTAAATTGAACATTGAATTCATGTAAGTTAATTACATTTTATAAAGATTGTAATCACTTTATTGTATGAAAAGATAGTATTCATGAAAAAATAAGAAATGTCTAAACACAATTCAAGCGTGATTTTCAATGTATGAAATTTTACAAGTATTCAAGAAAATCATACTTCCTCATAACATTTTTCGTATTTCCACATTTCACCAGTTCTCATTTGAGTGCACTGAATGCAAGGATCCTTTTATAAAATGGAGTCTGATGAGTTAGAAACAAATTTTTAACCAACAAACAAAATAACTATTAAATATAAATAATATTTTTCTAGGAGCTCCATACAAGACCAAATAAAAACTATATCAAGAGTATATGCCGATGTAGTAACAAAAAAGCCAGTTTCATATTACGATTACGACAGCATCAAACTAGAGTGTGACGAAATAGACGATTATTCTTTAGTAAAAAGATTAGGCCACGGAAAATATAGCGTAGTATTTGAAGGCATCCACGAGACCAGGAAAGACCATGTGGTGATTAAAATTCTGAAACCGGTCAAAAAGAAGAAAATTAAGAGAGAAATTAAGATCTTAGAATGCCTACGAGCAGGACAGAATATAATCAAGTTTCTCTCCATAATACTCATACCAGACACTAAGATGTACGCCTTGATCTTTGAAAAAATGTCCCACACTGAAGACTTCAAAAATGTATACATGAAATTTAACGAAACAGATACGAGACACTACATGCAAGAGGTGTTAAAAGCTCTCGATTACAGTCACAGTCATGGAATAATGCACAGAGATGTAAAACCGCACAACATTATAGTTAATCCGATCGATCGTAAACTGACACTAATCGACTGGGGATTGGCGGAATTTTATAAACCGGGACAAGAATATAACGTACGAGTTGCCTCCAGGTATTTCAAAGGACCGGAATTACTTCTCGATTACTGTTATTACGACTATTCCTTGGACATGTGGTCTTTGGGTTGCATGTTTGCTTCTATGATATTCAGAAAAGAACCTTTCTTCCACGGAATCGACAATAACGATCAGCTGTTGAAAATTGTGCACGTTCTTGGCTCTAATGGTTTGTATTCCTACATTAAAAAGTATAAGATGAGTGCAAGCAGCTATGTCAAGCAAATGACAAGTCACAGCCGAAAATCCTGGGAACGTTTCATTACAACAGAGAACGAATACTTGGTAAGCGATCATGCAATTAACTTACTAGAATCACTTTTAAAATATGACCACATGGAGAGAATAACAGCAAAAGAAGCTCTGGAACATCACTATTTCGATCCCCTTTGGCAGAAAGGCACTCCTTCAAAAAACTCACCTATAAATCTTTCAGTTACGTCATAATAAATAGTAAACGGAATATTTGACTTTAGGAGTAGTTGAAATAAACTCTCATTGAACATTTTTCACTCATTTTAATTCCTATAAATTATAAATAAGTAATAGATGTCATCAGTAGAAAAACTGTTTAAAATTTTATTACCTTACAAAGTAGATGTCTCGTGTTCTGTAATTCTATTGGGACTGGGTGATTATTACTAAATAACAATGTGTTTTTGTAATAAATAACAATGCAAATTTTATCAACTTCTTATACCTTCTCGTGCTAATCTATCAGCTTCTTCATTACCTATGTGCCCTTTATGTCCAGCAATATATTCCTGTAAATAAATATACTTACAGATTATTATTATTCATTCAAGTAGGTAAGTACTTAAAAATTATACACATTATCATGTACCTACTTATTATTTTATTATAATGCAAAAAAATTAGTAAAGAGGAACCTCTGAAAGATAATTATGACTCCTCTTTCTAGTAAATCCTAGTCTAGAGCAAACTTTGTGATTTTTATGAATTTATTACAGCATTATATTTGGTAAATAAAACCATAAGTGAGTATGGTATGAAGTTCTTTTAATACTCCTAAATTATAATACTAATAATTACTTAAGTCTTCTCGTTCAATTGTACAAATTTCAACCCAAAAATTCTGATTTTGATAACAATACCTTTTTAAAAAAATCACCAATGAAAATTGATAATTGACATTTTCCTTAAGAAAGTTTCTTCACCAGTAAAAGAATTAGTGAGGAATTCGAGCCAATATTTGCACAATAAAACTTTTGGTGGAAAATCGACAGGAAAAAGGGCCTGAACGCAATGACACCCAGTCTGATTACTTACATTCAAACTGACAAAAATTTTTCTTATTGTCATTGGTTTTCATGATACTCTATTACGCTTAAATGTGCCTGTCTTGTGAAGAGATCAGTGATTACTTCAAAGAGTTCTTATAAGGAATACGACAATAATTGAGAAATGTTTTTTTGACACAAAAGGCATATCAGTCAGCTCAGCAATTAGCATACAAGTAGCTTGCTATTTATGTAGATATGAAAATTTTATTGAAGATCTAATAGTGTCTATTTTTTCATTTCTTGAAGAATCTTTAAAGCTCCCCATATTTTTGAAAAAAAGTGGTTTTAACCCGCGAGTAGTCGCCCTATGAGCATTTTGCTAACATTTTTGTGAAAGTTGGCACTACATGACAACCATGCCAGATATAATTTTCATCTTTTAGCTAGTCTCGTTTATATGTCTCTACTAGGGGGTGGTTACCTGAAACCATTGAAAAGTAGTTTTGTATTCCTGTAGCAGGTCATCTGTGAAGGGCGCGCAGACAATGTTAGAATTTCCCTCACTGTGCGACTAACGGTGTATGTGAAATATTGTGAGTGTTAGCATTTTACTAACGACGCGACTCATTGCGAATATAAAAATTTTGTTATTTTTTAACATTTTTTATTATTGTTACCTTCAATGAATAAAGGGAAAAATCGTAAAACTCAAAAACTATGTTGTAAATGTGAAAACGAATATGCAACGAGCATAGTAAATTTATTTGCCATGTCTGTTCAGAATATCCAGAATCAATGCTCCATAGTATTTTTTTCTTTTATTATTGTACTTCTACTTGCAGTTTAAACATTTTGGATTTTTTTTAGACATTACCTTTTTTCCATTACCAGCACACATTTTCGAATGGATATTCACAAACATACAATGCTCTAGGTACAAAATAATTTTCAGTGATTTACTTTACTTTAATTTTCTGATTTTTCAAAAATTTTTGTGATGAATAATGAACATACTTACATTATATTATGATAAAATATTTGTTGTTAACCCATTTCAATGTAATAGGTTTCTATATAGTCAAATTTTTTAATGTTAGCAAAACGCTAACGCGCGACCACTCGCGTTTCACGGAGAGGCACGACCACTCGCGGGTTAAGAAAAATAAAAACTGTTTGGATATAATTAATACCTATCTCCTTACCCATTTAACATCAACTAGGCTGCGTAAGTTGTCTAAAACAATCAGGTCGTCTTTATTTTTCACATCACCGCCGGTACTGAGTTTCCAACCATTTTTTTTCCATTTGTGTATCCATTGTGTGATACAATTAATAGTAAACATGGAATCAGTCTTTATGACTAGTTTAGGTATATCTTGAATAAAATTACTATAATTATTATTACAATATCAACTATGTAATATGCAAGTAAAAATTGAATTTCACTTACCATTAGAAACGGCCGTGGCTAAAGCAGCACAACATGCTTGTATTTCGGCTGTATTGTTTGTGGGTCGTCCTTCTACTGGTTTCGATATATTGCTACAATTTAAAAATTATAAGTTTATTAGAAGTAATAGTAGAAAAGAGCTGCCAATTTTTAGGTATTTTTAGGTATGATAAATTCTGATTTGGATATCTATTCCTGCAATATCTTTAATAAATTACATTTATGTCTAATAAGAGGCCAGTCTGGTATGGAATTGATAATTTCTTTATTACCTACTGAGTTTTCAACAAAAAGGTCGTAGTCATAGGTAAGTACAGAATAGATTTAATTTTTTTCTTTTATATCTTTCCTAGGCAAAAAATACCCTTAAGTTATGATGACGTCATATTTGTTTTACTTCTTTAAATTAATTATAGGCATATTTGTTCAACAAAAAATGACTAGCACCTCTGAACATTTTTCTGAAATTTTTTAAATCTGAAGATACTTCATTATGAATTATTATCCATGACTGAAACTGAGTCACGTCAATAATACCAAAGTAAGACAGCTGATAAGTCAGAAATTAGATGCTTCTAAATTGGCATTTAAATAAAATAAAAGAAATCTAGTGTTCATTCAGAGTTCTTGTTTCTTTTAAACCACTTTCTTGAGTTCAAGTTAAGGTGTGTTACAAAAATACTTAAAAATAATTTAGAATCCTCCTTCATTCATTATAATATGAGATGAAGGCAACTTTTGATCCAAAAACATTTTTTTTAAATATTAGAAAATATTATCTGAAAAACCTTGCAAAAGTTATATAAAAAATAATAAATTGAAAATTGTTAAGGGCTATAGGCAAAATATTTCTTCTTAAAATGGTCTTTATTATTAAATCAACGTTTCGACCAACAATTTGGGTCATATCGGGATTCTAAAAAGGAAACAGTTAACGATATAGCAGTTACATATATTTCAAGACAACTTACAACAATTTGACCAATTAAATAGGTCTTTGGGTAATTTAAATGAATTAAAATATTTTTTAAATTTTCATTGACTGTTTCCTTTTTAGAATCCCGAAGATGACCCAAATTGTTGGTCGAAACGTTGATTTAATAATAAAGACCATACTTTAAGAAGAAATATTTTGCCTATAGCCCTTAACAATTTTCAATTAATTATAATTTTTGGCAATTACCTGTGTTATAATAAAAAATAATATAATAAAACATCTACTTTTCAAGTAGGTACCTACTTACAAAGGATGATTAGCACCAAACCACACTCCAATTCCAGCTTTAGCATTATGTTTTCCATTATTCTCACAAGCACCATCTGTATAAGCTACTACGTAATCACCATCCCAGATAAAGTTTCTTCCATCTGATCCTTTTGACTGTAATGCCTTGTGATCGTTTGACCCACTTGCAGCAGTAAACTTCAGCGAGCTATCACAAACATCCTCAGTTCTTCGTTTTTTGATTACAGGAATTTGGTTTCTGCATAAAGATGATTTAATCCGTGATTTAGTCAATTAAAAAATTAAATAGAAAATTAGAAAACGAAACTTACTCATCACTCGTTTTACTTTGTATTTTTACGATCTGCTTTTTGAGGTCTTGAATTTCCTGTGTGAGCGTTTTCAACAGTCCTTCGGCATTTTGTAATTTTTCAACGATCTTAAGCAGAGTGTGCGATTCGACGCTAGAATTGTTGTAAAATTTATAAAATAATAAAACACTTCAAAATTTAATGTTGAAGATAATAAAATAAACAAAACTCACACTTGTCTTAATATTAATATACAAAAATAATTTTCTCTCGGCCTTCTCATCTAAATAAAGGCCATTCAGGATTTTCTTTGTCAGGAGTCTCATTAATCAATGAAAAGTTAATATTTTTGTCTTAATGTATACAGGGTGATCCCGAAATGGCGGACACGGAATACAGGGTGTTGTAGAGGATGTTCAGAAAGACTGTAAATTTAAAACAAAAATGGGTTCCTCAGCTTCGTTACCGAGATATAGGGTGTCCTTTTTCTAAAATTTAAATCAAAATGGCAGTAAAATTTAAACAACCTCCACTGGCAAAGCACATGATTTCACATAACTAAAACGATAGTGCTTTGCTTTTTATTTTTTTATTATCGGGAACGGAATTACAGGCATTCAAAGTTTACCTATTCCCTGTGTTCAACAAAATTTTTCAATGTGGCATCGTTGTTCGAATTAGAGATTTTGAATAATATTATCGACTATGTCGTATCCGCACAACGATTATTGTTTTAAGCTTTGTTGTGTTTCCATTTCATGTTTCCATGGTAACATCTGTCATCTATCTGGGTATTGTAGACCTACACATTATTTTTCTCCCTGAAGAAGGGTATCCTGTGTGCAGGGTTGTGACTTTATTTTCTACAAAAGTGGTCATATCTTCTTAAGGGAGCCATACTGGAGAAAACAGTAAATAAAACTTTGAATCTTTAATCCACAATAGATGCTGTGGTGCTGTCCGTGTCCTCCATTTCAGGATCAACCTGTATAGGGCACTATGGCATGTTGGAAATATTGGGATAATGAGAATATAGTTGAAATCGTGTGGGAAATTTTTTTATAAGAAAACATAAAGAATGCTTTTTTCAATCAGTGAAGTCCTCCATTTTTTTGGTACCTATATAGGTGAAGGCTGTTTGCAGATTTCTGAGGATGGAGAAACGCTGTTTTTCTTATTACAGGAACGTTCAAGGTAGGTACTACAATGGTAGAAGTGAAATCAATATTGAAGACAAGAAACAAAGAAACATTGGGAGTGATCAAGGCAGACTTCTTACCTACAGAAAAAAATATAATATATGATTATTTAGAGATGTCTTTTCGTCTTAGATAACATTATATATCTGTGATTGATATATGGTCATTTACTTTCAGGACAACCTGTATATTAATTTAAATTGTAATACATTTCGGCTTAGACCATACCTAAATAATTCAACAGTTTTTCCATACATTACCTTTATGTATGCATCAAAATAATAACAAAAGAATTCAGATCAAAATACATAAATAGTGTACTTCAACAGCTGCTCAACATGCCATAGCTCAAATGAAGTGGAACCTAGCAGTGTTGCTCAGTTAATACGCATCGTGAAAATTATATTTTTGACTAGGATTATACGGAAGCTCTCGAACCAACCAGACTAGGATTGACGAGACTCTACTGTATATACTAAGTACTAAAAATAATCGGTAATGTTGCACTTTAGCATCACCGGTAAGTCAGGGTAGGTTTTTATTTTATTTTAGGGACATTTGAAGGGAGAAAACCTACCCTGACCAAAGACCTGACTTAGTGATCAAAATTTGTGGTAATTATGGAGATGAGCGGCATGGGTATAGGGCGAAATGGCTTATACTATCGGACAGCTTGTGTCTCTAGGAGTATCAAGGTATCAAAGTATCACCATTGAATTTTTGCGCCGGCAAGTAATAGTCGAGAAATGAGGCCCTAAAGTGTCATCCTTGCCCTAATACGTGTATTCGTACATATGCGCTCGAACAGGAAGTACGCTCTCCGTCGTCGTGTGTCCGATGGAGAGCGAGCTTCCTGTTCGAGCGCATAATGTTCAAATATCTACACGTATTAGGGCAAGGATGACACTTTAAGGCCTTATATCTCGACTATTACTTGCCGCCGCAAAAATTCAATGGTACCTTGATACTCTTAGAGACACAAGCTATCCGATAGTCGATAGTATAAGCCATTTCGCCCTATACCCATGCCGCTCATCTCCATAATTACCAAATTTGTTATTCGTCTGGCCGAATTACTTAAAATGAAAAAAAAAACCTACCCTGACCAAAGACCTGACTTACCGATGACGCTAAAGTGCAACATAGCCAAATAATCAACTTACACCACAGTCATTTTTCTGTAAGAAGCCGCTTCAGAACAAACCTTGGTAAACAAATCACAATAATTACTCCAGACAAAAGCAATAATAGGTGTTTTCACTGTTCTTATCATTAGCAGCCCTACCTAAAAAAAATGCGAACAATGTAAGGGGATATATTTTTTTATATTTGGAATTATGTAGCGCGAGGATGAGTAAAGTAGAAAAAAAATTACTTACAATAATCAAATCTCCAGAACACTAAAATTTATTCATTTAGGTAACTCTAATTTAAAAATTATTCGCCTACTTCCACTCTACTAACTCCACTTCATGTAAATAAAAGAGAAAGTGAGTTGCAGAATGCAGACTGCAGAGTTGTTTTGTTTTTGTTGGAAAATAAGTTAGAAAAATTCTCACGTGTGAATTGGAATACTGGAAAACTGAAAAGCCAAACAAAACAAAACAAAAAAAAACAAAACACTGAAACTGAATAACTGAAAGAATGAAAGAAAACAAAACAGTCGAAATTCGAAAACGAAACTTAAAAAAACAAAAAAACTTATTTATTAATAATGTCAACAATTCAACATTGTCAACCAACCTTCGTCAACGTCAACCAATGATAATGATCTTCTTTTTCTTCTTTGTATCTTTCATGGCCTTCTCACACTTTTGAATTAAGCCACCCATATTCTTCTCGGTTTGGTTGGGTTGTTGTTGTTGTTGTTGAGTAAGTCATATACAGGGTTATTCACGGTATACGCCACGGAAGTTTATGGCCGTGTCTCTGGATTTTAGGATCTTTTTATATTCGGAGTGGATAGAGACCCGGCAGAGGTACGTTTTAAAATTTAAAATTATATTCATAATGTACAGTGTCCCAATAAAAGCATGAAACATAATATCAAAGTTATGTTTTTTTTTTAATGGAATGCTCCTATGTTATTGCATTTTTAGATTGTCTAAGAAGAGAAAATAAGATTGGCTTTTACAGTTGGTGTTTAAATTCAAAAGTTTTTGAGTTATAAACAAGTAAAAATCGTCATTTTTCAAGTTCAAGGCCCTGTACAACGAAAACGGTTCAAGATAGAGAAAAACGGCTTAGAAAATGGCTTAAGCTTAAAGTTTAACTTTTTATGTACTATCCTATGGTATAGAAACATTTGTACTTTCTTTGATTTTTTTATTTGGCGACGCGTGGAGAAATCTCAGAATTTTTCAAAAGTTTTATCACCCTGTATAAACATTTCATCTACATCATAGGATAGTACATGAAAAGTTGAAATAGGAACATGTAAGCCGATTTCTGATATCTTGAGCTGTTTTCTTGGTAAATGACTTTGAAGTTGAAAAATTGTGATTTTCATGCACTTGTTTATAACTCATAGCCTACTCAATTTATACTGGCAACTATAAATACCGTTGTTATTACATTTTCCCAGACAATCTGAAAATGCAATAATATATGGGGTGTCCCATTAAAAAAATTAAAAAAATGTATGTCAGGTTATTCATCCTCGTGTTACGAAACACCCTGTATATATACAAAAATATTTTTAGGAAATAGGGCGAGTCGTACACGGTCGAACGGAATATGCTTTTTATTATTATTATTTGAAATTCTAGTAGTAAAGCTACTTTGCCGCACTAATAAGCAACCCTGTATAGAAGTATTGATATTTGGGGACAGGGTTATAGCTTATTTGTTGGGGGACTACATAGGGATATCCTAAGCCATTGAAGATATGAGGTCGGCTAAATTAGTGAAAAGTTGAGCTATTTTATGCTATTTTATATTTTAAATCCGAGATAAAATTCAGGATATTTCATATTTTCAGTCTTTGCTGAAATATCCTGAAAAAACTGAAAAATTAAAAAGGAAAATATTTTAGCATGATATCATTTTTATTCTTGGAAATTAAAAGTACAAACCTTTGTAGGTTAACATAAGTCATAAGTCGTCAAAAGCTATCAAAAAAGGCGCTTAGTAAATAAGTGCGAGAAACTTCAAGGGGTGATTCTGCATGAAGAAAAAATGACTTTTAATTTTAAAAATCTTTTTAAATAACTTGACGTTTTGTTTCAGATATTCACCCCCACAACCCTCTATCCTCTATCTATGTCATGGGCATGGGATCCTTCTTCTATCCGAGCCGAGGTAACATTTCGCTTTGAACGTGTAATGCTTTGAGTTGCCCACTTGCCCCAGAGCGAGAAGAGTTTTTTCCTATGTTTGTGCTGTCTGTCTTTACTAACCCCTTGAAACGTATCTACCGGCTACAGTATAATAATATGTAAGTATAGTGTTGAACAAGTCGACGAAGAATAAATCAAGCTACTGACGAATAAACGAAGTAAACCTCTATCACAAGTAAAGAGATAGATCAATCCAAAGCAAAGGGTTATGAGCAGCAAGCTGCAAGCTCAGACGCACTTATGGTGCGATCCAAACACCAAACAGAAAGTTAATAATAATAAGAAATACCTAAATCAAGAAAAACTTGCAGCTGGCTAAATACACAACCGTGAGAAGGCCATTGAAAATTACTCAACTCCGTATCGTGCTCAAATCCAGTTCCGGTGCGCAGTAATTTAATTTCATTAATCATTTTTTCTCTAGTAGAGCAACTGGCTGGCAAGTGGCAACTGCAGCAACTGCAACCTGCAACCTGCAACTTATTTATAAAATTATAGTGATTTGGGTGTGTTGTGTTTGTTATTGGCCTGACCCCTAAAAATATTTTTATTATTTAAATTTAATTAATTATTAAACACGGCTGCCGCCTGCCGCACGAATCACGATAGTCAGTAGTCAAAACTTTGTCAAAACAACAAACGGATAGGGAACTTGTGGTCTGTCAAAGGATATGATTGAAAGGGAAATTAAACCATTATTTTATTAATATCATACTTAACATAACATCATGAGTTTAAATGAAGACAACAATAATATAGGTCTTGTTCAACATCAGGACGAAATTATCAAAACCGAAGCATTAGAGGATGATGAATTTATTAAGTCTGAGGAGGATGACTCCTTGTCCTTATACATCTCTGCAAGATTGAAGTGTGAAAAGGGACAGAATGATTCGAGGAGCTGCGGTCAATTTTCTGAATTGGAAAATTTTGTGGAAGAGACTTTTTCACCTTGCTCCATAAAAAAATATCCAGAAGATGACTCGAGAGAGAACGTACATCAAGTGCAACCGGAAAATGTGGCACTTAAAGAAGAGATTGACGTTGAAGAACACAAACCGAGATGGGAGCCACTGATCAGGAGTAGTAGTCATGTTGGAATACTTAAGGACGGACTTGATCCATGTGGGTCTGTTCAAGAAAATAAGTTACAAAAATCTTCTGAAAGTAGGAGCGAAGGAAAGAAATGGTACAACTGTGCTCATTGTCCTCATAAAACAAAGAGGAGGTACGATTTTGTCATGCATAATATCCGTAGACACGAACAGTGTACTGAAATTTATAAATGTGAAGAATGTTCATATGAGACTAAAATTAAAAGTGATCTTATTAAACATTTCCAAATCAAACATACACAATATGTTCTAGTCTACAAATGTGAGAAGTGCGATTATCAAACAAGATATAAAAATGGTTTGACCCAACATTATAAACATAAACATGATAAAGAAGCGGAAGTGTTCAAATGTCAGGATTGTTCATTTGAAACAAAATATAAACATCATTTTACCAGACATTTTAAAGTAAAACATGCAAAAAAAGCTGAAGTGTACAGTTGTGAGGAATGTTCTTATCAAACAAAATATAAACGTGCTTTGAACGCTCATTGTAAATGTATACATGCAAAAGAGGCAGAAGTGTTTAAGTGTCACGAATGTTCTTATCAAACAAGAGATAAAAGTAATTTGATTAAACATTTTAACTACAAACATTCTAAAGATGCAGAAGTGTTCAAATGTGAGGAGTGTTCATATGAAACAAAAAGGAAAGATGCTCTCACCAATCATTATAAACATAAACATGCAAAGGATCCAAAAATATACAAATGTCAGGAATGTTCTCACGAAACAAGATATAAACACCATTTTATCCGACATTATAAAATACAACATTCTAAAGAAACCAAAGTGTACAAGTGTGGGGAATGCTCCTATGAAACAAGCATTCGGCACTATTTGATCAGACATTATAGACATCACCATTCAGGAGAAGCTGAAGTGTACAATTGCCATGAATGTACTTATGAAACAAAATATAAAAGTGATTTGACCAAACATAATAAATATAAACATTCTAAAGAAGCAGAAGTGTACAAATGTCAGGAATGTTCTTATGAAACACGAATCTTAGGCAATTTTACCAAACATCAAATTACACATGATAAAACAGCAGCAATGTACAAATGTGTGAATTGTTCTTATGAAACGAAATGGAAAAGTTGTTTGAGGAGGCATTATAGAAAGAAGCATACAAAAGAAGAAGTTTATTAATGCAAGAAATGTTCTTATGAGCTGCGAATTAGAAGCTATTTGAAACTATGAGTTTTTAATCACGTCACCCTAATTTTACTTTATTATACATTTACGTTCTACCTTCTAAACTGTTAAATATATTTTTTTAATTTATTAATTTTATATTCTATAATATTTATATTATTTTCCTATTATTATTGAACCACTTAAATCCCTAGAAATCTCAAATCTTGCATTATACACTAGTCGCAATGAAATAGGTATCACTTACTTAAATGATCACGACTTTTTAATGCAATGGAATATCCTTTTGAAACATCTCCAGTATAATTTTGAAATATTCAGCTTTAAAAAAAAGTAGTTCAGTAGAGTCCCGTTAATCCGACCCCTCCCTGATATGATTCAGATTAGCCGGACTCTTCTGTATAATGCAAAAAATGTCATTGTAGGCTTTTATGTCATTGTATTGAATGTCAGCTAAAGTAATAAGTAAGTAATTATGTATGAGGTATGAGTAATAAAATCTGGGATCAAATCATGAACAACGATGTACTGGGAAGACGTACCAAGAAGACATTTTGATATGATTCAAGTCTAGGTATGTCACACTTTTGCAAGAAGACCGCTCTCAGAGGTATGGGTCCAGTTGGTTCAAACCAGTCAACTGGTAATTCATAGATTGTGGATTAGGTTCCTGGAAGTCGGCATTAGTCAAAAAAGACCTTATCCGCAACGACAGAGAAAACTACTTTGAACATGGTGAAAATATTCATAAATGAATCAATGCATAAAAATACACTATTTATGCAATTGATGAAGAAGGTTTTTAGTATTTTTACACCCTACTTAACCCTCTAGTGATAAGGTTAGAAGGTTGTAGCGTTAGTAATAACTGATAAGGTAGGTCTCTGAGACCGCACTGGCATTAAACGTCAATAAAAAATCTAAGGATTTAAAATTTTATTTAAAACTTTTATTCATTCAAAATTACATTTTAAAATAGCATTTACGAAGTCTTTCCTAATCTTCCTCTTCATCACCATGCATAATATGCCACCTTCATCTTCAAACAAATGAAGGTGGCTAAATCATTAGTCGCTCGGTCCTTTGCAATTATTCACGAGAAAAATTATTTTATACGCTCTGCATTTGTTATTCTTTTTTTCAAAACGTACCGATCTTTTCGACTGAAGCACAGCGAAATTCTTTTTGTGAGTTGCTGACCATCTTTATGAATATTTTCTTTGTCTCAGAATTCGTTGCTAGCGCCTTTTTAATTATTTGCTACTAAATTTTTTTTTCACAGTCCATTCATTGTTATTATATTAATGGTCCCATCGTCTGACCGGCTTAGTTGCCCAACACTTTCCATTAGGTAAAGATTTTTTTTTAATAATAGCTGCAAATTCTATCTCTTCATAACTAATTAGCAAGAAAGACTACGTGCTTTAAAATGTTTTATTTTATTTTTTCAAAGTTTTGAATATTGCTAAGTTGATATAACTTATTGGGCAACGTGTTATTAAAAAAAAAAATATGTAATTGAAATTATTTTCACATTTACCGCAACTAATTTTCAATAGGTACTCAAAATATAAGGATTTATGGGGGGCGGGGGTACCGGAACTTTTTCAACACCCCTGTATATTCAAAACTTACAAATAGGGCAAATTTATTTAGTGTATATTTTTTCTGTGTTTGAATTTGAATTTTTTATTAGGTAGGTGGTATTCGTGCAAAAAATTTACACAAGCTCATAGTTTAGAAGCAGAAATGAGGATATATAGGTAGATACTCAGCAGATACAGTAGGATAAGAAAAAGTTTACTTTTTGTAACAACGAGCTTTCTTGTTGCCATAAAATTAACTTTTTTATTATTAATAGTTTAGTCTGCCTGGTTGACCATAATCAAAAATTATTTATGAATAATCTTATTAATTAGGTTTTTAACTCCTGCTCTTTTTATACTTTTCTTCATTCAAAACTTCATTTAAAAACTTTCCGCTCTAATAACTTTCAATATGATTCAAATTTTTTTTTAAGACAATGCGTTTATTTAGAATATATCAAGGGGGAAGATCAAAAATGATTTCTAAAGAATTCTGTTTCACCCTGTCATTCCCAACCACCTCTACTTTGGAATTTCAAATGACACCCCTTCCTTGTGATACGCCATTTTAAAGGGAATTCCAGTAGAAATACAATGGTGATCGTGTGTTGAAATCGATTCATTTGTACGGAAGTTATGAACAAGTGAACTTTCTATTCACTAGAAGATTAGCTTGAAAACAGCTCAAGATATTGAAAAACGGCTTACATGTCCCTATCGGAACTTTTTACATGGTATCCCATTGTGAGGATGAATGTTTAATTATAAAGGCTAATCAAAATAATCGGATTTCTGATCACCCTGTATAAAAATTTAAACTACATCATAGTAGTACATAAAAAGTAAAAATTGGGACTTGTGAGCCGTTTTGCGTTATTTGGAGCCATTTCCGATGTACACAGCTTTCAGAATGAAAAATTTTGATTTTCACTTGTTTATAACTTCCGTTAAAATGAACCGATTTCAAAACACGAAGCGTCACTGTATTCCTACTGGAATTCCCTTTAAAATGACGCGACACAAGGTATGGGGTGCGATTAGAAATTCCAAAGTAGGGGTGGTTGAGGGTGAGACGGTAGACGGTGAAACATAAAATTCATTAGACACCACTTTTAAACTTCCTCCTTGATATTTTAACACACGCGATTTTTTTTCAAAACAAAATTTGAATCATATCAATAATTATTAGGACGGAAAGTTTTGAAATGAACATCCATGTATATGTACATAACACAGGAATATTAAAACAATCATATAGTTAGTATAAAAAAACACCTACTCTACTATCAATTTCACTTCCACATTCTCAAGGAAAAGGAAATAGGTGACCCGATAAAACTAACAAGTCTGAGATAAGGTCAGATAATTGTTATATTACACTACACTGTTATTCATTGTATTGCTTTAGGACCCATTTTTTACTGAATGGATCAGCAAAAATCCTACTGTATTGTATGCTTGGGAAAAAGAAAAAATTACTAACGTTTTCTTGATTATTTTTTATTCTTACAGTGTCAAAAAAGGTGCACGAGAAGAAATCTTAAAATGAAATAATTGCTCGTTTATGTTCTTTTATTATCTTAAAAATATTCATAGTAGGTTGGTCATGTGAAAATATGAAAATAGGTTTAGTCCAGTTGGTAAAGTAAAAAATGTACCAAAAGCGCAAAAAAATATTACCTAAGATTTTCCTTCAATAATTATTGTTAATGAAGAGCTTATAGAACATAAATCCACAATAATCAGTATTGGGGGTGCAGTGCGTTCCCCCCAAAAAACCACCCCTTTAATACCAAAAACATTTTTTCGCTAATAATAACGACTCATTAATCGTTAAAAAAAAAACTTAATTAGAAAAAAGAAGGCTTGAATGATTTCCTAAAAAAGGTATATATCTTGTAATTTTTTGTATGTCATAGTTTTCGAGTTGTTCAGTATTTTAAGTTTAAATTTCAAAATTGCAAATTTTGTAATTTTCGTTTATTTTAAATTTTTGGCATGCGGCATCTAGAAAATATGAAATTACTCGAAAACCAAACAGCATATAAAAAAAATCAAAATGGGTTTTGATTTTGAAGGGGATATAAAATACAACTTTTTTTCCATTCTCATTTTATTATGAATAAGTTTAAGCTACATTTTCAATTTGTTTTGGTCCTTCTTTAATTTTTAGGAAATAATAAAAAAATTTGCTGGTAAAATTGCAAAAGGAAATTCTTTTATTTTAACTTTTTCAGCATTGAGGTAATAATTCGCCTTCACCTAAAAAATAATAAACTGATGACATATTGATATCACATATTTTTATTAGACCTTTTATTAGCAAATACTCAAAATAGCAAAAAGGAACAGACTATTATTGTAGTCTATTGTAATTTTTATATGAGGTGTTAGTAAATAAGTGCGACCAACTTCAGGGGGTGATTATGCATGAAAAAATAATGACAGTTTGCTATGTAAACGTATATGTGCGCAAATGATTTCCAGGTACGAGGTGTGTTTATAGGTTTTCTTAAAAACTGACAATTTTTTAATTGATCTGAAACCGGTCGAGATATGCAAATAAAATTTGGTGGGTTTTAAGAGGAAGTTACTGCGCATTTTTTGACATGCAATTAAGAATTTTATGTTCATCGGTGGCGCGCATATGGGTGCCTAATGAACTTTAATTGCACGCCACTGAGATTTTTAAAATTAAAAATAATATTTGTATTCTTCGTTAATTTTGTGACAAAAAAATTTCTTGACTTTTTTTCGTTGGGGCGCCGTTTTTATGCAAAAAAATAAAACTACAAAAAAATTTGTTGTAGCTTTGCGTCTATGTAATTTTTATTAGTGTTATTTTCTGTTATTGTTCTGGTTTAATGTTATTATATTATATTATTAGCAATAAATAAGTCGTAATTTTTTAAGAAAACCTTTAACACCCCCATATCTCGGAAAACGAAGCATTTGCGTACATACCTTTACATAGCAAACTGTCATTATTTTTTCATGCAGAATTACCCCCTGAAGTTTCTCGCACTTATTTACTAACACCATGTATACAAAAAATTATTCATAATCAATGAGAATGGCAAAAATGTATTTTATGTTCCCTTCAAAACCCATTTTGATTTTTCTTCATAGGTTGTTGGGTTTTTGAGTAATTTAATTTTTTTTACAGGATGCGCGCAAAAAATTAAAGTAAATGAAAATTGGCGCGCATCAAAAATACAAATTTGACAATTTCTTAAAATATTGAATAACTCGAAAACTGACATACGAAAAAATTACAACATAATTTTTTTTCGTAAATCACTCAAGCTTTCTTTTTTTTTTAATAAATATTTTTTTATTATATCCTTATTATTATTATATATTTTATTATTCATACATATCCTACAGATAACCAGTTATTAGCAAAAAAACTGTTTTCACGAAAGGGGAGTTTTTTTGGGAGGGGGATGTGCTTCACCCCCTAAACTGATTTTTGTGTATTTATGTTCTATAACCTCTTCACTAACAATTATTGAAGGAAAATCTTGGATAAAATTTTTTATGAACTCTTTTGGTGCATTTTTTGGTATTTGTCGGCTGTGATGATCTGAACTTCTCAAGTTTGAGTAAAATCAAACAGGTTGCATTGGACAGATTTCATGGCACTTTAACTTGATTGATTACTTTTGTTATTATTACCTTTTAATTGCGTGAATTTTTATAATTACAAGAAACTATGTATTATGTCTGGATACCATGCTCTTGATTGTAGTCCTGTAAATGGGTGTTCCTGTTGGGCTAATAAAGATTATTATTATTATTATTTTACTAAACCAACTGGACTAATTCAGAATTCTTTCAAGATGAATATTTTTTATATTGATCATACTGTATAATGTATCATATATCAGAGTTATTAAACAAAAATACACCAGTAAGATATATAATATATTTTGTAATTTTAAGAACATTTTATATTATAATTTTATATTTAAAGATATAAGTAGGTAATCAATAATAAAATGACTAGACATCTTTTTATAAGGAACAATAAACTAATACATACATAATTATACATACAGCCGATTCTAATTAGTTTCCAGTAAATCAATTATTATTTATTATAAAGGATATTCCAGTGGATTTAGATTTCAAAAAACAAAATAACTTTAATGATAGAAAATAAAAAAACCTCAGTATTCATTCGCTGAATTTCTCAAAGACAAAAAATTCTAAAATACTTTTTGAAGGAACTAAAAAATAAAAATTATATTAAAATGTGAAAAAACTACGCAAAAATTAAAAAACTTGTGTAAAAAATTGACAATTTCAAGTGATATTTTTTGTTATTAAAGTTATTAATCAAAAACTAGTTTAATTGAATATGTACTTGGTTAATGTACTTCTGAAATAAATACTTCTAAAATATTATACTAATAAATAATCGGGTCTACCTCACTTGTCAATTGTAATAGTTTACAGATATTTCATACCGGGCTCGTTTTAAATTTTTAATACAGAAAAAACATCATGGAATGACTAGAATTGAAAAAAAAATACTAAAGAATAATATTTTTTAATTGAACTCTGGAAAAAGCGAGACATTTCCACTTCCAGTCAAATTCTCAGAGTTCTGTGGACTTTCCTGAATGTTCAAAGTAGATAATAAAGTCATATTATCCATAACATCATAATTTGGCTCCAAAGTGATATTTTCCAAACCTGGTATCAGGATATTTTCTGTTTGCTCTGAAGCCTCATTTACGGAAGTACTCACATTTATCAAATCATTAGTATCATCCAACACTTGTACCTCTTCTCCATCCTCAACTTCCTGCTCATCGACATAATCTTGCACAACTGGAGTCGTGGATTTATAAATAAAAGCACTATTCGAAAGGTCAACTTCTACTGGAAATAACGCAGGACCTGACAGTAATTCCAAAGTATCGGTGTGTAGCTTAGAAAGGCCTTGAATGAGCTTCGATAAATATCCCCCCAACGACTGAACGTGTTTATTATCCAGTAGTTCCATTTTTACCAAAACATCGGATCTAAGTTTAGCAAATCGACAACGAGCAAGCTGCCTGCACCGTAATATTAATCTGTATTCGTAATTTCCAGTTTCGACTCGATATAGAGGCTCTTGCAGAGCAGCATAGCCGCATTCTTCATCATCCATTTCTTTCACTTTCAGACAGTATGCTAAATACTCAAATTTTGCATTTGCATATTTCTTGACAGTCAAACGTGTATCCGGAATGGCTTTATAAAGATAAGTACCCATATCTGATATGACCGGTGTCACTTCCTTCACCATTTTCAAGCCCACTTTCTCCATGTTCCTGTGCTGCTCTCCAAATAATCTGAACGCTTCACTAGCTCTGGATTGTGGTTCGTGGACAGCTAGCTCTGAGAACACATCACCCATAGCCTTTATGGCTTGAAGTAGCTCCAGATAGGCATGCAAGGCTCTTTTGCAATGATCCACCAAACCTCTGTACATTACCTCCGTATCCTGCAACTCTTGTAACTTTTTCACCAAAGTGTCATTACATAAAATTGCTCTGGACAGGCCCAGCGCATCGGCTGTGGACGAGCTCATGTTTTCGACAAGTCGATGTTTCATCTTCTTCAAAACAATGTCCAAGCTTTTTCCCTGTTTTGGTTCCGCATGTAGCTTATTGTAATTAATCATAACTTCATCTTTTGCCGCCTGAATCATCTTGGCTACTTCTACCTTTGTTTTACCTTTAACAGATTGCCCGTTTACTGATACTAATTCGTCTCCAGACTGCAAGGTACCATCGCGACTGGCTGCGGTGTTATCAAATATTTGAACGATATATAAACATGGACAGAGTGGTGCACCTCCTCCAATACTTATGCCTATCAAGTTGTTTGAATCCTTTTTAATAGTAATACTACCAGATGTAACAGTCATACCCATTTTGTCTTCTTCTAAGAAGTAGTCATATTCCAAATCAAGCATTTCGCCATTCACTTCTTAGTCAAACACATATTTATTTACTTTTTTAGGACAACCTTCTTGTCATATTATTGTTTTTCACCCCCCAATAATTTTAAATTATTAGATTGTTCTTGGCTCCTGCTCTCTCTTCCCTCTTGTCTTGTCTCTGGTCTCTGGCAGTGGTACTAGTGGCACTAACTGGTCTGGAATCAGTCGAATCTGGATCCAAGATCCAAGGATTAATCTGGATCTGGTTCTATGAAATGATTGAAATGTGGTCTGTGGTCTGTGTCTGTGCGTCTATGGCTCTGTTCACTCTGTTCTGTGATTTCTGTGTCTGTGGAAATTAGAAAACGAAATGAATAAAAAAAGAAAATGGGGAGGGAAAAAAGTAAACACAACAAACAAAACCACTGATGTAAAACTGAAAGTTGAAAGTTCACTTTTTGACGTAACAAAACATGACAGTTGACTGACTCAGTTATTATGAACCATAGAATAGTTGACATCATGAATTGTTCTATTAACCGCTCAAACTCTCTGCATATTAACCTGGATAAAAAAAGATTTATTTGGCTTAAAATTTTGTATTCATTATTAAGCTGAGTTGCAGGTGTAGAATTGGTAAGTAAGTAGTAAAAAATATAATTTTTATCAATAACAAAATTGTTAGGCTTTAGGCATGTAATAAAACACCGATGAATAAAATGTTTTGCAATTTGCAATATAGAAGAAGGCAAGAGTCAACTTTTGGTAGGCACAGTCGCACAGTTCATGGAAAATCTGACGTTTTTGGAGTTCACTTTGACATTCCCAATTTTTTTCCTAATTTCTTGTGCTACCGTAATTATTGCTCTACCTTGGTCACTACTGCGCAATGACGTCATCATGCGGTTGGATTTTAACTTAAAGCATTAATCGCGGCGAGGTTGTTTATAAAATAAATGTCAAAGTATATTGCTTTCATCCTTCTTGCTTGTGTTTTTCTTTGTGCAAGATCGTTAGATCTATACCGTGTCCCCGGATAGGTGAAACGACTCTTATAAAAGACAACAATTTTTTGATTTTAATTTTAATTTTTTGGGGTTCAGCCCTGCTTGGCTGAAGAATAATTTCTAACAAAATTTTAGTTTTGAAAAATCAAGCATGCCTTGGAAATTTCCAAGAAACCGGTTTTTCTGTTGAGTAAAGTGCCTTTTATGTGGCAAATACGACAAAATGTTATTTGGAAAAGTTGTTCAGAATCAACATTTAGGTCCCTATACCAAATTTCAAAATCATAGGCCAACTTTTATTTTTTTCATTTATTTTTATGTAATTTCACAAATCAAAGAATTTCATAATTTGAAACAATGACTGCCATGGAAAAACCAAATTGTACCCATAGCAATAGCAATTTGTCAATATCAGTCTTTGTTACAACTTACAAATGAAATTTTTGATTTGTGAAATAAACATAAAAGTAAATGTAAAAGATCAAAGTTGGCCTATGATTTTGAAATTTGGTATACGGACCTAAATGTTGATTCTGAACAACTTTTTCAAATAACATTTTGTCGTATTTGTCACATAAAAGGCACTTTACTCAACATAAAAACCGGTTTCTTGGAAATTTCCAAGGCATGCTTGATTTTTCAAAACTACAATTTTGTTAGAAATTATTCTTTAGCCAAGCAGGGCTGAACCCCAAAAAATTAAAATTAAAATCAAAAAATTGTTGTCTTTTATAAGAGTCGTTTCACCTATCAGGGGACACACGGTATGTATAGAAAAATCTTAATTTTTTTTCTAAAAAAGTAGAATAAAATTATTACAAATTTTCTTAATGTTATTGATTTTTGATTTCCATGAAAATTTTTGTACCAAATGACATAAAAAACAGCATGGCGGCTATGAGAAAAAGAAAAGTTGACTATTAAATTAAAACTCTAGGATTAATTGTCCGTGAAAATTTTTAAAACGTTAAATGGATAGCTGTTGCCAACTCATGCAAGCCTACAAGGAATTATTTATTTATTTCTGACAAAAAAAAAAAAGATATGAGCAGTCTCATATGTGTAGTCTTCCAATCGCGTGACGTCAGAAGCCGGAACGCAGCCTGCGCAAGTGGCTCTACCGCTACCCTAATAAGCGTTAGTGTCGGTAAAACAGGTACCCTACCCAGTTTGTCCATTACTAGTGTGATCCACAAAGTTTTTCATCAACTATTGCCTTGAATAAAATGAAGCATGTCTGCCAGATAAAACACAAACAATTGATAGGTGTGTAAGTGAACTACTCCAATGAATGATCTACAAATGATAGAACAATAAACAAAAACATGACTACTTGCATAATGAACTTTTTTAGAGTAAAGAAACTAACCTGGAACAGTAACGATATCTGCTGAATACGTGTGATGCTGAGTTTCTTACTAATTGCAGTTTGTATAACTCGAGCCATTGTAGGGTATCTGTATTACCAACACTGACCCTTACTAGCCTTAATGTCGGTAATACAGGTACCCTAAATCGTTGTTATCTCAGAAACTCAGAATATTCTGTCTTTCTGAATGAGGATAAAACCAGAGCTGGCCATGTACTCGAGTACTTTACTCGTATTTTTGTTACGAGTAAAAAAACTACTCGTAATTTTTTACTCACAAGTACTTTCCATCCAAAATACTTACTACTCGTACGGATAAGTACAATTACAACTACTCGTGAAATACGGATATTTTTACGGATAGTAATGACGTCATGCCGTCAGCAGGGAACCGATCTGAAAACGAGTTCACCGTCCTGCGCATTTGCACTGTCACTGTCACTAGTAAAGGAATGCCGCATTTTATATTACATATTTTTATATAACATATCAAATATGCGCTATGTAAGAAGTTATTAATTTCTTTACAATAAAATTTATTTCATTGAAAAAATTCTTTCAAATTCAAAGCATTTGAATTTATGTTGGAAGATTAAATATTGCTTTTTCCCTTACCCCCCCTAAATGAAAGCCTAACTTCGCCACTGGGTGCATCCGTGCATCGGGCGTCATGAAGCACTCTCGAACAGGGCGCCATTATCACAGGAGCCGGCACTGCTTAGATTAGAATATGATACGATCTACGGAACGGATATACATATACCTATGCTCTCACTCGTATTTAGCTATCACAAGCCTGACGTCATAGGCTGGTTGCGCCTTGGTATTTATTGGTATCATGATGGATCATGCGCACGACACGAATAAAACTACTCGTACTTGTTACTCGTGTTTTCCCGAGTATTACTCGTACTCGTCCACCTGTTTGTGCCAAAATACTTACGAGTAAATACTTACGAGTACATTTTCCAAGTACTCGTACTCGAATTATTTACGAGTACTCTTTTCAGTACTCGTGCCCAGCTCTGGATAAAACCACGATACACATATACACGGTATGCCGATAGACGATGACGCGCAGGCTGCGTTCCGGTCTTGTGACGTCACGTGGATCAGATATTACACATGAGATTGCTCATATCTATTTTATTGTTGGAAATAAGTAAATAATTTTTTGTACACATTGCTTTTATGGCTATTTCTGATATTCGGTTAAAGGTGAAGGTGGAGATTTATGCTATATTTAATCATAATCATAGGTTAATTATTTAAAAGGGAATATTTTAAAGAAATATAGGATATAAATATGGTGTCCCAGCTTATTCGAAGCGGTCTCTGTAGGCGAAACGATAAATTTTGAATTTTGCAAATTCAAGCACAGAATCACAATGGCCATAATTTAAAATTATTTTAGAGCATACAGATGTCCCATATGACAGTGGCATATCAAAGTTATGTTTTTGTTTTTTAATGGAATGCTCCTAGGTTATTGCATTTTTTGATTGTCTGAGAAGAGAAAATAAGATTGGCTTTTACAGTTGGTGTTTAAATTCAAAAGTTTTTGAATTATAAACAATAAGTGAAAATCGTCATTTTCAAGTTCAAGACCCTATACAACAAAAACGGCTAAAGATAGAGAAAAACGGCTTATATGTCCCTATTTTAACTTTTCATGAACTATCCTATGATGTAGATGAAATGTTTCTACAGGGTGATAAAAAATTTGAAAAATTCTGAGATTTCTCCACGTGTCACCAAATAAAAAAATCAAAGGAAGTACAAATGTTTCTATACCATAGGATAGTACATAAAAAGTTAAAATAGGGACATGTAAACCGTTTTTCTCTATCTTGAACCGTTTTCGTCGTATACAGGGCCTTGAACTTGAAAAATGACGATTTTCACTTGTTTATAATTCAAAAACTTCTGAATTTAAACACCAACTGTAAAAGCCAATCTTATTTTCTCTTCTCAGACAATCTAAAAATGCAATAACATAGGAGTATTCCATTAAAAAAAAAACATAACTTTGATATGCCACTGTCATATGGGACACTCTGTATACTCCAAAATAATTTTAAATTATGGCCATTGTGATTCTGTGCTTGAATTTGCAAAATTTTTTGGGAAAAAATTTATCGTTTCGCCTACTAAGACCGCTTCGTATAAGCTGGGACACCATATTTATATCCTATATTTCTTTAAAATATTCCCTTTTAACTTAACCTATGATTATGATTAAATATAGCATAAATCTCCACCTCCACCTTTACCCGAATATCAGAAATAGCCATAAAAGCAATGTGTACAAAAAATTATTTACTTATTTCCAACAATAAAATAGATATGAGCAATCTCATGTGTAATATCTGATCCACGTGACGTCATTGCGCAGTAGTTGACCAAAATAGAAAACGCTATCGGCATACCGTGTATATGTGTATCGTGGATAAAACAATATTTCAATTTGACGTTTCCGTTCGAGTTTAGGTTTTTGAATGTTGTTCCAATTATTATCATTTACCATTTTATAATTTCACAAAAAACACAATAATAAAACTGTAATAGTTACAACAATCTCTAACCTTATCATAACATAATCATTTGAAAATTAATTAAAGGCAAGCGGTGTCACAAATTAAATTTAAATTTTCATCAAAATTATTAATATAAATGCTAATATTTATAAATATTTGACATAAATTTACAATGGAAAAATTTAAAATTTATTAACATTTTAACATTACCTTTATGAAGATTTTTGAGATTTCAAAGATGTTAATTTTATTTTGATCTCATTTGTAAGTATCTATCGATCGTTAAAAAATATTGATTTCATTTTCAAATAATTAAACTAACGGTGGTTTACTACATTCATAACATAACATAATCTATATAGATCTAGCACAAAGAAAAACACAAGCAACGAATGAAGAAAGGATAAAATTTTACATTTTTAGTCATTACAGATCGCCTCCGGCATGCGTATGACGTACAGCCGCATTACGTCATTGCGCAGTAGTGATCAAAATAGGAAAAGCAACTGACATATCGTCTATATTTTATTTTACACATCGAGCGAACCTTAGACCATTTACACTGTGTAAATGGTCTAAGCAGCGAACTGCTTGTTTTTGTGTTTATGAGCGCCTCCAGCCTCCATAAGCAAAATTCATATTCATCATTCATCATCAACAATCATGTCATCAACACAGGGGCGTGGACCGCGTGGAGCACAGAGCGGGTGCGCAAAGTGTAGTTTGTCTTTGTGAACACATCCCGTTCGTTTTCTGTAACGACATTTACAAAACTGAAATGACAACTACAACGTAACGGTTGATGTTAAACTGTCACGTCCACGTCAAACGAGACATTTTGGTTTTGTATGATTGTATGAATAAAAATAAAACTTTGTTTTCAATGTCCATTTTATAAAACACTCATTTGATTCGTAATTCCCTAATTCCAACAATACAATTTCGAGAGCTGTTCGTGGTCAAAAAGGTTTTTTTGGTTTAAATCCGTAAATCGACCGTGATCTCTCCTTGGTGGTGTTGAAGATATTTTTAATGTGGGAAATTCCTGTATAAGTTATACAGGAACAGGATGATTGTCCAGGAACCAGTTCAAGTATGTGTAGGCTAATTAGATTGATCATTTAATGTTTGCTTAATAGTTATCTTACATCTTACAAGCTTATTGCTCTTTGGATAGCCGTTGTTTACTTGATTATTAATATGAGCTCTTGATATTTTTAGGCAGCTATATGGCATTGTCTCAACCATTACGATTACTCCGATGCCATATTTCTTTCGGAACGTTTATATGCGGAAGGTAAGTGAATTTTGCCTGCTGTTACATCGAATAATGTGACTTCATGTGCTCCACGAATTATAACTGGAAAGTTGTTTACAAAAAACACCACCGGAATCTATAATATGAAAATCGTTCCTCATAAATATCCCTCTTTGATGGAACTGAATGTCTGTTCCTCCCTGTTAGATATGATGGTGAATGTTGAATTGAGCGGCATGGGTATAGGGCGATTTGTCTTCTACTTTCGGATAGCTTGTGTCTCTAGGAGTATCAAGGTACCATTGAATTTTTGCGCCGGCAAGTAATGGTCGAGAAATAAGGCCTTAAAGTGTCACGTGACCTTAATAGTAGCTACCGGTTCCGTCAGGTCTTTGGTCAGGGTAGGTTTTTTTCGAGTTTTTTTTTTTCATTTTACCCTGACCAAAGACCTGACTTACTGCAGCAATAAGTGTTTTAAAATACGCGACGACGGAGAGCGAGCTTCCTGTTCCAGCGCATATGTTCGAATTACGTATTACGTATTAGGGCAAGGATGACACTTTAAGGCCTTATTTCTCGACTATTACTTGCCGGCGCAAAAATTCAATGGTACCTTCATACTCCTAGAGACACAAGCTATCCGATAATATAAGCCAAATCGCCCTATACCCATGCCGCTCAATTCAATATTCACCGATATGATTGTTACTTTTACCAAATACGTTCCTGTAACAATACCGGACGCTTCTATACCCAATGCATTGTGTTGATTCGGGAACTGCAGCAGCACTGCCAAGCTCAGACGTATAAGGGTGAAACATTGCATCTGGCATCAGTTTTAAATGCAAACATTGGAAAAAAGTTCCTAAAATTATTGATTAGAAAGATAGGAAACCTACGGAAGTGGTATCTGGGATTCAAAGGGACTATTCCCGAGGCCAGAATACAGGACAGTGTTGCCAGGTTCGTAATGATTTTATGATATGTAAATATGTACCGATTTTGGTATAATTGCTTCTTAGCGACCAGAACTCCCCTCACTAGCCCATCCCACATTAAGCCAGATCATTGGTAATTGCAGTGGCAGACTTCGAAATAGGCTAGATAGGCGTGAATTTTCGTAGGCGGCCAATTTTCGAAGACTAAACATATTTTCGAGTGCTGGGAAATTGCATGACTTGAATATTGAAAAAAATCGCCTGCAGCGCTTTATCGGGTAGAAAAACCCTCCCGAATCCCCCTTCGCCTTTGAATTCACATTCTTTTTGAACTTCACAAGATGGGGTCTGCAAATTTTCGTAAGTAGGTACCTATAGTTTTGTGAAAAATAATACCACAGGCGACGATTTGATTCAGCGTACAGGCGGCCCAATTGTAAATCTGCTTCTGGATCAGTGTTAGGTTTCCCCCCCTGAAATTTCACGAATATGAAAGAAGAAAAGTAAAATATAGAAGATAGAGAAAAAGTGGCTAGTACATTTTAAGAAGAAAAAACCTAACAATGATCAATGACCTGACTTGGTGGAGGGGAATTTTGGCAGAACCTGATAATTAGTCAGGTCATTGGATTGGTCATTGTTAAGTTTTTCCGTCTGAAATTTTAAGAAAATTATAAAAGAAAAGTAAAATATAAAGTAAGTATAAATAATTATAGAAGATAAAGAAAAAGCTACAGCTACTCACTAGTAAATTTCAGGACAGAGTGAACCTAAAAATGACCTGACTAATCAGATTCTGGCCAGTTTCAGTCAATTTCTATTGAAAAATATAATATTGTTTGTTAAGTAAGTGACATGCGCAATATTGTTCTTAACTCAAGTACCACTTCTGTAGGATTGCTGAAAGATGATACAATAAGATGAATAAGAAATTCTGGAATATGTTTATTCACTGTTTGCCTCATGGTCATGACAGCAATGTAAAAGTTTTAGCTTGATTTAAGGAAGACTGCAGAGGGTGTTGTTGGTTGAAAGTACTTGAAAGTATTCTTGCTGGTAACAGGTGTCCCAACAGTTAGTAGTGTCCATCCCAAAAATGATAACTAATTACAAAGATATTAATTTGAAATTTTAAGGCAATAATATGCGAACCAATTAGAGCTACAGATTGTTAAGCTTCTTTGGTTTGAAAGTGCAATTAATTAGCGTCACAGCTCCGTTAATCATTTTCATCTTTGTTAATTTATTGAAATTTTTTGTTTTTTTGCACGATTTGAATACGTGTCATGGATAATATTCAAGATTTCAGGAAAAAAATCAAATTATCTCTTTAATTAGCTTTGGAAATCAAGCAAAATGCTATTGCAGAACTTACAACATAATTTATGGACTTAAATTAGGAGATCGGTAAATTAAGACGATCATTAACAACAATGAACTACCTTTTGGTGTTTGCATAGGACATGGCTTTTTACAAATACCGAAATGCACAACAATGGAGTCCAGAATTGAACTAAGGGTTGAATATACACTACAAGTTTATTATTGTTGCCTATTATTGACCGCACATGTTTACATGCCATAAACAATTCTGTGTGTAGAAACTAGATAATTTTATATCTTCATTTGCATTACTAAAATTAAAATATTGGATTGATTTTTAAAGATTTGCGTTTTAAACAGTTAACGGGCAATATTATAAACGCTGGTTAAGTTAACTGGCCGATTTCTGTGGTCGTTTCTGGAGAAGATATAGACTATAGGTCGAAATTATTGCATTTTAATTACTCTTGGCATAAAGGGGATTACAAAAATATCAATAAAAGTTATTCGAGGTCAATATTAGCTTCAAAATCGGGCACAGAAATCTGCCAGTTAACTAAACCAGCGTTTATAATATTGGCCGTAAGTGAATTATTTTCCAATAGAAACCACTATAAGTTAGGTAAATCTTTAAGTTAAGGTGCTAAACCGCCTGACACAATTTTATTTTATTTCATTAATATGATAATATGATGTAGTCCTGTACGAGATACATAATTTCTGAGAATTTTAGGTTGATATCTTTATGATTAGCTGTCATTTATAGGGTGGACCTAGTGTTGGGACACCTGTCTGTAATCTAAAATTCTGTTGTCGTTGTATTTGATATTTGTAAATTTCCACTTTCCAGTAGCGTTTGTAATAAATATTTCATTATGTTATACTGCATAAAATATTTTCATAAATGTTGTTTTGTTTATTTTTCAGTAAAAACGGATGAAAGCTTATTTTTGCTGGCAACTGCTTATTATCGTAATGGCCAGAAGGATCATGCCTATCATATTCTCAAAGAAAGGACCAGTTCTTCTATGCAGTGTCGTTACCTCTTTGGAATGTGTGCTTATGAATTAGAAGAGTAAGTAGTAAGATTCTAATGTCCGTAATTAACAAAAGAAATTGGGATGATATTAGGCTTCTTGAATTTAATTTGATCGGATATTTGGATACCTGATGTGCCTAAAATTTACTTTTAAGATCCACCCCTTGGAACTTTGAAGCCATTGAGATAAAGAAGTCAAATAATTTTATCTCGATATTATTTTTAGAACACTGGCATCAATGTGATAATTCAGACCAGAATATTCAGGTTGAGTTCTTCATAATCATACCACAGACATATTTTACGAGAAATCCAAAATACCAAAATATTGTAAAAAGTTCACCTCAATTATTTACCAGTTGTCAGTAACTCAAAAATATCAAAGAGCTTTAGGAACATGAGGTACCATAATAATCATAAAAGCTACCATTATTTTTTTCGTCTTTCAAGTCAATAACCCTTAGAACAAATACTAAAAAACTTTAAAAACTAAATATTACATTTTTCATAATATAACTATAACTGATATCAGCAATTATTGTGAACGTAATATAACATACCTATCCATACTGCTTTTCAACTTCCATAATCAGATTTGGTTGATATGACTGATGTACCTAATCATACTTAATTATTACATAATTGAGAAAATCAGTTAGCATTTTTCCTCTGAAGATTATTATCTTCAGTCTTATTATTATACAATACTGTACATAAATTGTTTATTTTACTGGTTTAAAACCAGAAGATTTTGATATGCTATGGGAACTTCTAGGATCTCTAGCTCCTGAATCATTAAAAAAGTGCCTTATACGGAATCAAAACGATCACAGAAAGTTTCACTATGAAATTGGTTTTTTGGACATTGCTTCGATTACATTCAGATTTATTGCTTGCTGACACAAGCTATCGATGTAATGTTAGCATTGGATATCTCTCCAAAGTTTTTCAAAAATAAACATCAAGATTTTTAAAAACTAGGTATTTTTCCTATGGTGACATAATAAATAAATAATCTTCCCAAAGTATTTAGAAAATTTACTAAAAATTTTAATCTACAACGGAACACTTACTAGTTACAAATCTCACAATATGATCAAATTTTTGGTAGGAATAATAGCAACAAACTGGAGGATGTTGAAACAACAATAAAAAATTATGAACAACTAATACTAACCTTTTCACTATAACATTTTTATCACCTGATATCGGTAATGTACGACATGCAACATGCAAGGCATCGTTTTAAATCCCGGACAAGATGGTCTAATGGATGCAAATTGTAATTTCGCCCCAGATACATCATTTTCCGTTAATTCCATTTTAATTAAGTACATTTAACGTTTCTATCAATAGGATAATTCAAAATATATGTACCCACGACTAATGTTCCCTCTAGTGGATCTGTTTTTAATCTTCCGAGGTAAAAGGCTAATTGATATAAAGTGAAACCAATTTGATATAACGGGAAATTAACTGATTGATCAATTACAATTAGTAAATCGAAAAATGAGAAAATTATTTAACAAAAACTGATTGTAAAAAAGCGTTGAGAATTTTTTTTTTTGTATTTAAACTGTATGATGGTTAATTGGAAAATGGAAAAACCGACTACAGACTTGGGAAATGTATGTCAATCAATGTAAACTAATGAGGAAAAAGGAGATAATTATTGAATGTGTTGATTAGTTTTGTCTACTTTTGTTATCATACTGACAGCGGGTATTATAAAGGCTCATTAAGTTAACGGGCAGATTTCTGTGGCCATTTCTGAAGAAGGTATCCAGTCTGAGTGGAAATTTTTTAATTTTGTCTATTCTTGGCATGGAAGTAGTTAAAAAAATGTTAATATAAGTCATTTGAAGTCGATATTATAGATAGATAGATAGACTTTATTTAACTCTATCAGAGCACGTCACATAAAATGCAATACAAAATAACAGTAATAATCGTAATGACAACTGTAATGTTTGCCATTGTAACCACAACAGCAACAATAACGAGCCAAGCCAAGCACATCTGTGGAATTCCCGAGACTAGTTTCTAAGACTTGACATGTACTCCATGTATTCCTCTGCAGAGTATATTGTTCGCTGTAACAGCAGTTTTTTGATCTGTCGCTTGAAAGCAGCATTGCTCAGATTTCGAATTTCCATGGGTACTTGATTGTATAGGGTGATGCACACGTAGTTGGCCGACTGCTGCGATTTCTTGATTCTATGGTATGGGATTAGTAGATTTTCTCCATTTCTTGTAGCATAAGATTTATTTATGTTTGAGTTTTTCAAGAAAGTGTTCTTATTGCTTTGCACATAAGTGAGACATGCCAGTATGTATGCTGATGGTATTGTAAGTATTTTCATCTTTTTAAACAGTTCCCTGCACGAATCTCTGCCACCAGATGAAGTGAGTATGCGTAATACTTTTTTTTGACATAAAAACACTTGTTCGATATCTGGTGATTGACCCCATATAAGGATGGCATATGTAGCAACGGAATGGAATAGAGCATAATATGCTTTAACAGATACATCGATGTCAACAAGGCGGACCAATCTCCTCATCATGTACACCACAGAAGACAATCTTCTTATCAGGTCAGTAATGTGTGCATTCCAGGAAAGGTTTTCCTGGAAGATGACTCCCAGAAACTTCATATCTGAAGACTCAGTGAAAGTTTTCGTGTTAAATGTCAATGTTTTTGTCTTATCCAAATTAAGCTTAAGATAGTTGGAATAGAACCAATCCGATGCCATCGACAATGTCTTCTGAGTGTTTAAGACTGCTTCCTGTAAGGTAGAGGCTCTGTTGATGAAGGTGGTATCATCCACAAACAGGCATGTAGCGTCAGACTGTACATTGCTCGGAAGGTCATTTATATAAATTATAAAGAGTATAGGTCCTAGGATCGATCCCTGAGGGACTCCATATTTTATCTCCTTCCATTGAGATTTTTGGTTTCTTATGCACACTCGCTGCATTCTTCCTGTTAGATATGAACTGAGTAGCTGATAAGGAAGTCCTCTAACTCCATAGCAGAACAGTTTCTGTTTGAGCACTTCATGCGATATGCTATCAAAAGCCTTACTTAGGTCACAAAACATAGACTGGACCACTTGTTTCTCATCAAATGCTTTTGTGATCGTTTCAACTACAAAGGCCATAGCGTTTACAGTGTTTGTATTTTTCTTGTAGCCAAATTGTACCTTATTGAACACATCGTACTTGCATAGAAATTCTGTTAGCCTGTCCTTTATGAAAGTTTCAAAAATCTTTGAAATGACTGGTAGAATAGAGATTGGACGATAATTGCTCAGATCACTCTTGCAGCCTTTTTTATATATTGGTAAAACCTCTGCAAGTTTTAGTTCATTTGGAAATAGTCCTTCTTGTATACATCTATTTAGAACAAAAGTCAATGGCTCAGCGATGTGTTCAATGATCGACTTGAGAATAATAATATTCATTCCGTTTGTATCTGGAGTTTGTTTGTTTTTTAGTGATTTGGTTATTTCTATTATGTCGTTTTTAGTTATTTCTCGTAGAGAGAAGGAGTTAGGTATATTGATGTTCATTTTATGCAACTTTGTTAGTGCTGGTTCGGTAGTCTGAGTATGTTCTATTTCTGTTCTCATTTTGGCGATGGTTTCAATAAGGTGTTCATTAAACTGTTCAGGTGTAATATGATCAGAAGTATTTCCATGCTTATTTGTTGTGCACCTATTTGTGATTTGGTTTATTGTTTTCCAGACAGTTTTTTGTATGTTTTCGGAATTTCTTATTCTCTGTGATATGTGCTGCTTTTTTTTTTGGATTACTAGCTTCATGTGCTCCTGCTTATATGTCCTGTATGCAGTCCAAGATTCGTCATCCTTTTTAACTGAGGCAATTGTAAAGAGTGCGTCTAAGGTATTCTTATGTGATTTAAGCTCTTTGTCCAGTAGATGCGGAGTTTTTTGCTGTTCTGTTGGTACTTTTTTTATGACTTCTGGGTAGGCTGAGTTAAATATGCTGTTGAGTTTTTTCTGGAAGTCTGCATATTGATCTGAAGCTGATTTTTCTACCATGTTTTCATTCCAGTCTGTTTCTTGTATATATGTAGCAAATCTTTCGTGATTTTGTATTGTGAATTGTCTAATTTTTATTACTTTAGAAAAAGACAATTTGTGGTTCAAAGTTGTTTCTAATGTTTGCCCAAGGTGGTCAGATATGTGAAGATTGACAGTGTTGACAGTGCACTCTCCACTTGTAATATTACAGAATATATTATCCAAGCATGAGACAGTGTTTTTTGTTATCCTGGTTGGTGACGAAAATAGCCGGCGATACCCATAGGACATCATTGTATTTTGTAGTGTGTTCTTATTCTTAGGATGCTTGGACGGCGTCAGGAAATCTACATTATAATCTCCAGCTAAGATAACCTTTGCAGTGGGAAATGTTGTTAGAACATAATCCAAGAGCTCAGTCAGTCCAATGAGGAAAACATCTATGTCACCAGCAGGTGATCGATACAGTGCTACTACCACTGAATTCAAGGTGGGGATGTATATGCCAGTTACTTCAATATGCTGTTCTATGCAAAAGTATTTTAGATCAATGGTAATAAAGTGGTGAATATGATTCACTAATATCATCACTCCTCCGTGGATAGTATGTTCTCGCATATAATAATTTGCTACGCAGTAGTTTTTTATATTTACTTGATTTATTTCTGCAGTGCTGAACCAGTGCTCATTTATACAAACAATGTCAATTTTGCATTTGTAGGTATTTAATGCATGTTCAAGATATTCGATTTTGTTAGTTAGAGACTGCATGTTTTGGTTTAGTATGATAATTTTATTCTCTTGTAGTTCAGGCTGATGTGGGTCTACTTTATTGTCCCGTAATCGGTTGCTAGAAAGTTTTTTCCATTCTGTACATTTTTTGTTTGCAACTTTCTGTTGAATCCGAAGTTGAAACGACGTACTACAATTCCACATGGCCAGAATGCAGCATCCTTTACTTTTTCATAATATTTTGGCTCGACGCCTACTTGGAATGAGTTTGACTTTCCTGTAAGTTCTAATTTTTTGACAACAAGTTCATCGCTATTTTTAATGTTGCATTTGTTGGAAATGTATTTTTCTATTGACTCCTCTTTTACGTTGCTGTCTGCTTTTCCTATGAAAAACCACATTTTCCTTGGCCTTGCTTTGAATATATCATTTGGTTCTACAATGGCCGTGCCTTGTGTCTCATTTCTTCTTTGCTTCATCTTATTGTTTCTTCTTTTTACTGTTACAGGAGTAAATTTTCCGTTGTCTGATGTTTCATCATCAGACCTTGTTGCATTTGTTAAATTTATTATCTTGCTCATTGTTTCAGTTTGTTTACAAACAATTTTTTTTATCTCTTCGTTCTGTTTACTTGGTTCATTATTGCAATCATTATCGCTCTGTGATAAGTTTTTTCCAGAGGCTGTTATCTCTCTGAAAGGCTTCGATTTCCCATCTTGTTTTTGTTGGCTTTTTTTGTTTTCACTTTTTTGATCAATAATTGTAATATTTCTCTCTTTTAATAGATCAATTATTGTAATTAATTCAGAAATTCTCTTGTCTTTCTCATCTAGAAGTGACCTCAAGAGAATATTTTCCATTTTGTGGTAGTTGAAACTCATGTTTACTTGTGAAGTTGTTTGGTTATGTTCCTCCTCACAGCACAACACCAGACCTTGCTGGTTCTCCACTGTTATGAGATTTTTTACTCTTTGTGCACAAGACACATGAAATGCTTTTTCACATTTCACACACTTTACACATTTTGGACCTTTAAGATCCACAGTTTTCGCACAATAACTGCACAGTTTCACAGAAGTGCACTCACTAGGCGCCATTTTATGTTATAATGCTATGTTATAATATAATTAGCTTCAAAAACGAGCACAGAAATCTGCCCGTTAGCCTAATGAGCCTTTATAATATTGGCTGTCATTATCTACTTTTAGAACGATTGAAAAAAAAAATTACGTTAAAGGCAGTACTCTTGAATATTTCTGAATTTTAGATATAAATTTTTTAACCTACTTTTTATCCAATATATTAACCTGTTTATCTAACCTTAACAATACATAATATTTATAATACTGGCAGTGACGGTTAGCCGAAGGGGTACATTCTGTTCAAATAAAACTGGGACAACAAACTCTTGTAATGAGAATTTCATTCAACTTGTTCATATAAATCTGGGACAACTTTTTTTTGCATTGTGTTTGTGGCTTTCAGCATGTTAGTTGTAACTTGATTTCATTAAATATTTTGACGATACTTGACGCAAGGAAATTTATTATAATAGTTTGACGTAACAAGAGGTAAGAGTAATTATTAATAAAGAATCAATTTGAAAATGAGGAATGTAATTTTATTTTTTGAACTTTTAATTTTTTGGTCAAATAAAATATTTTCTGACAGCATGGAAACCAAGGAAACATTATTCAATTTATAAGCCACATCTACACTACTAAATTCAAACTGTGGTAGATTTATTTGAACAGAACTCTACTAGTAACTAATAGAAATATTACGTAACAAGATTTGTAAATGGTAAATTACACATGAGTAGAAACAGTTATAGTGGAACCAGAGATATAACGAAACGGAATACTTATCGAACAACCGCATTTTATAACTTTAACAATAGAGGGCAGTAGTCATAAAAGTGACCTCCAAGAGAGACGGTCCCTTTTCACTTAAGCGGAACTAATCTACTACTCTACCTTTTCGCTTGCATTATTTGCTTAAGTTGACAGCAAGTCTGTAAAATTCTCAATAAAATCATCATAATAAACCAAAAATCGTTTAGTTATATATCTGGTTCCACTATACACATGAACTATTTATAGCGAGTGTGTATTGATTTACAACTTGACTTGTGTACTATACTTTTCTTCGCAAATTTGAAAGATGCTTGATTCTAGCAGAATTTTATAACAGCTAATCACATATCTGATTTCTACAAAGAAAATTCTACCGGTATTTTAAGGAATATCTGATTCTATTACAGTGCTTGTTGAAAATTAGCAATAAAATTATTGTAAAATTTTAATAGTGTAACTTGCAACTGGGTTTCATTGTTATGACACTACACATGAACACTTGACAAATGTACCAATGAAATAATTGACAATAAATGGTTTTATAGTCAAACAATCAGAGACAATGTAAATTAACAGACACATACAATGCCTCGAAAAAACGGGCCTAGTATTTGATCATGGAAGAAATTGAAATTCAATTACTTACTATGATAACAGAGGGCTGTTTTTGAGAAAATTATGAATTTTGGAATAAGAATTTTTTCATAGGCGAACTTATGTGAGCCTATGCTTTGAATGAAAGTCTCTTTTGTAGTACATTACTTGTACTTAGCTTCAATGAAAATATGATTAAAATTACACATACAAATACTATTTTTTTCTAGGTATTCTGAAGCAGAGGCAGCTCTGTTTGAAACTTGTAGTCATACCAACAACCTAGATGATATTGCTGCAGAATTTGAAGATCAGGCCTCCTTTGTCTTCTTATTGATTGGTAAAATTGCCGCAAAAACTGAGCGGCAGGCTCGAGCTGTCGAAGCATGGAAAAAGGCTCTAAAATTGAATCCTTTTTTATGGTCCAGTTTTGAAAATTTATGCAAGATCGGCGAGAAGCCCAATCCCCAAAATGTATTTCAAATTTCTGGTATGGAAAGCCTGTCCATGTGCCACGGAACCAACATCAACAATATCGAGAGCCTATTGGTTACCGACATCACACCAAATCAAGACAACAAACAGGAAATGTATCTTTTGACACCGCAGCCCGTGCTAAATTCTCTTAATCCTTACCACGGTCCAAAGGTTAGAAATACTGTACCCAATTCGAAGCTGGTAACTCCGGAAGAAAGTCCTCTTGCGCAACCTCTTATCCTATCTGGATTCGAGGTTTTATCTTCACGTATAAAACCTGTCAAAATTTGCTGGGATAATGATACAACAGTGAGTATTTGCATTAATCTATTTTTCATGTACTATCCTATGATTTAGATGAAATGTTTATACAGAGTGATAAAAAATTTGAAAATATCTGAGATTTCTCCACGTGTACATAAAAAGTTAAAATAGGGACATGTAAGCCGTTTTTCTCTATCTTCAGCCGTTTTCGTTGTACACATTGAACTCGAAAAATTACGATTTTCACTTGTTTATATAACTCAAAAACTTCCGAATTTAAACACCAACTGTAAAAGCCAATCTTATTTTCTCTTCTCAGACAATCTAAAAATGCAATAACATAGGAGCATTCCATTTAAAAAAAACATAACTTTGAAATGCCACTCTCATATGGGACACTCTGTATAGATCAAAATAATTTTAAATTATGGCCATTGTCATCCTGTACTTGAATTTGCCAAATTTTTTTTTTTAAGTCCATTGTTTGGCCTACATACAGAGACCGCTTCGAATGTGTTGGGGCACCCTGTGTATTTACATAGTTTTTGAAATTGTATTTTATTAACAATTGCTATAATTCTCTAAAATTACTATAAGAAAAATTCACACTAAATATTCTTATTAAAATATTTAACATTCCTTTGTGAGTCCCTTTTAGATTCTGTATAAGCATGAAATCCTTTTGCTTGATCTAACAAAGTTTTTTTTTCACATTGTTACAGCCAAGTCCTCAGCCTAGTTTTGGCCATTTAGTGGATACATCTAGCGAATGGACTGAAACGCCGACAACTCTGAATCAGCCAACTTTGACAGAGTTGAATACTCACAACCAGTCGCTAGCGAAAAGAATGCGAGCTCACGTCGATCAGTTGATCAGTCGCAAGGAATCTCTGATGCAGAACTGCAAGCCCGTGTTCAGCCAATCAACGAACGTGCCTGTCGCAAAGACACCTACTATTCCTCTAGTCGTGCCGCCTAGTCAGAATGTCAGACGAAGCACGAGACTTTTCAGTAATAGCTATTCGGTTAAGGAGAACAATAAGTCACCAAATAGGTCAAAGTTTGCAACACCAAAGTCCCCATCTAGGAAAACCAAGCAGAGGATTTCCAAGTTGAATCTAAATAAGACTGCTGCATACTCTGATCTCAATTCTAGAAATAAAATTGAAAAAGAAAAAAGTGAAACTGTCACAGTTACTCAAAATCAGAACGACAATAAAACCGAGAGAACTGCAGTTTCTGCGTCTACTGGCGACAGTTGCCTACAGCAAGCGATGCAAATACAGAAACAGAGCGCTGAAGGCCTTATGCTTTTGCTAAGAGACATCGGTCAAGCTTATTTAGATTTAGTTAATTTCAATTGTTCTTCTGCTATCGATAAATTCAACTCGTTGCCAACGAATCAGCTACAGACGCACTGGGTTTACTGTATGTTAGGTTTAGCGCACTTTGAAATGAATAACTATGAGAGTAGCGTCAAATATTTCAGGGAAGTGCACAGTTCCGAACCGTACCGAATCCACTACATGGACGTTTATTCGACCGCTCTTTGGCACCTCCAGAAAGAAGTTGAACTTTCTGCCCTGGCTCAAGACTTGGTCGCTCTCGATAAGCTCTCTCCTATCACCTGGTGTGTGAGCGGCAATTGTTTCTCATTGCATAAAGAACATGACACTGCAATCAAGTTTTTCCAGCGTGCCGTGCAAGTCGACCCACAATTTCCGTATGCTTATACCTTATTAGGTCACGAGTATATCACAACAGAAGAACTAGATAAGGCAATGAGCTGTTTCAGGAATGCAATTCGATTAGATCCCAGACATTATAACGCTTGGTTTGGCATCGGTACTATTTTTTCAAAACAAGAAAGGTACCACCTGGCTGAATTGCATTATAACCGCGCACTTTCAATAAATCCTCGAAGCTCTGTGATTTTATGTCATATAGGGGTTGTACAGCACGCAATAAAAGACACAAATAAGGCTTTAGCTACTTTCAATAAGGCCATCACTTTGAACCCTCGAAATCCTCTCAGCAAGTTTCATCGCGGTTCCATGTATTTTGCATTGGGAAGACACGTCGAAGCATTAAAAGAACTGGAAGAGTTGAAAGAGATCATCCCGAAGGAGTCGTTGGTGTATTACATGATAGGAAAAGTGCACAAAAAGTTGGGAAATACCGATCTGGCATTGATGCATTTCAGTTGGGCCACAGATCTAGATCCAAAGGGGGCCAGCAGTCAGATAAATCAAGCTTTCGACCCCTCGATTGGTCGCAGTGCGAACGCTGATATGGATAGTCCGAGTTCACCAGTTAATGAAGATTTTCAATCTCCGCAGTCACCTAGCAACTCTCAGCTCCCAGCAGAGGAAGAACCGCAGTACATTCATTCCCCTGAAGACAGTGAGGATAGCTTGTAAAATGTGATATATTATTGCGAAGTGAAGATCTTTTGTAATTTATAGGGTTTCAATTCAAGAAAGTCATGTAACTATTTTAAGATACTTTCGATGTTAAGACCAGCCTTTAAAGAAAAACTTTTTTGAAAGTGTACTTTTGTACATTAATAGCTCTTTTATTCAATTACAGTGGTATTTGTATTTCTTTAGCTATTAATATGGTATTTATTATTTTTATATTATTTGTGCAATTTTTTTTTAATAAGTTGTTAATGGCCAGTTTGTGTGAATAATCAGAAATTCTCACAAATAAATATTTATGTTTTATAAGTTTTTATTTTATATTAATAATTTTTATAATCGGAATTGAGTTTTTTTAGCTGGATCTTATAACATTGCAAAGTTTATAAATAAAGGTTATATATTATAATATTCAAAGGAATAATTACATGACTGATTGTGTGTAAAATTAATTTTTGCTGAGTGTGCTTGAACGCAACTTATGAATGAACAATACTAATTCTTGTCAAAGTGTGTAAGTTTCGAAGGCTGGTTTTTACTGAATTCATAGATTCCGGGATGTGGAAACAGAGTTCAGTGAATTTTCTCCATTGGTTTTGCTACAGCTGTAACAGATTAAAGGTCAGGTTTTCTGAATGCTTCATTTACACAACCACAACTGCTGTTATTCTTACAGGTTCTTACATAATGAATGTTTATGTTACTGTTATTATTGTCCTTATGATTTTATTTGTTGAAATTGATGAATTAACGAAAATGTCATTGAATGACCTCTCTTGTCTTTTTATGATTAGTATCTTTTGGGTCCATTATGAAACCCTTATAACTTGGATAATAAATCATATGCTTCTTCTTTTAACTCCTAGAGTGAAGGTCACTTTGAATTTTGTGCTGGGTTGACTATCCAAGCAAGTGTTCACATGAGAGTTACACTGGTGTCCTAAGGTAATGTAGAGTGTTTGGGAAACTTTATCTTCAGGCTTGTTGCTGCTGTAGATGTACGCACATATGAAATGTTCAGAAACATTAAAAAATGCCGGTCTATGTTGCCACATCCCAAAGTCGTGAATTAATTCGTATGCTGTTCCATATAAAAATATTTGAGAAATATATTTTTAACATGACTTGCCAGAATTACCAGAATCTCGCAGAGTTCTTTACGTGTCAGTCTGCTATCCAAAGATTCTGTAAAGTCAGAAATATGTGACTTTGAAAATTTTGCTTGTCTATTTACAACAGATACCTTGAGGTTAGCTTGTGCCATAAAGGTAATATCATATTTGTAGATTGTAGCTTATGTTGGGGATTTAACAGTAATACGAGGCCAGCATTTACATTTCATAGAATTCAAAAAGGAAATGTATGGTGTTCTGTGAACTAATAAGCTATCGCCTGCTGCTAATGTGATATCACCTTAAGAGTATTTTCATGTGTTCAAAGATAAAAATATAGGCTACTTGAGAGCAATTCTAAGAAAATGCTATTGCTTAATTTGTTAGAGTTGTCGATTTAATTTTTTTTTGCACATTAGAAATTAAAGAATGTTAATTATATTTATATTATACACAAGTTTCACTTCCTTTTAATAAATAATATCAAAATTAATTTTCAGGAAATGGTTTATTTGCCCAATTAAGTTAAAGTTAAATACTAGATAAGTATTATTTTTATGTGGTTGTAAATATTTAAAGTGAACTGATTAGTGATAACCAATAGATCTTAAGATGTAATATAGAATGTTTATGTAAATGTAATATAATATACAAGTATATAATCCATTATAATGATAGTATGTACTTACAAAAATAATTTTTAATTTAAAAAACTAACATCCTCACCAGTCCTACGATAATATAGTTGAACAGGCAAAGGCTTGAATAACCTTGACCGGGTAGAGCTGGGTATGCCCTCATACTACACAAAACCAACTATGCTATAGGACAGCGGTTCCTAACCTTTTTCAGCCGCGGACCCCCAAGGAAATCAAGCATAATGCCAAGGACCCCTGAGTGAAAAAAAGGTGCAATTTTCGGACAATATTATATTTTAGTATTCCTTCATTAAATTAAAAAACACAAACTTTTTCGTAGAAAAACATTAATGAGAAGGTTGGTTCGTTTTTTTATTTATTTTTGTTAATGCTCTAAGTTAAGTAAGATAGATGCGTATGGGACCGCGGACCCCCAAACATATGCTCGCGGACCCCCAGGGGTCCGCGGACCACAGGTTAGGAACCGCTGCTATAGGATTATAGGACTATAGCATTGTAGAACACTGTAAAATAAAGCACCACTTACACAGGGTCGGTCTAGCCAATAATGCAGAATGTCACCTGTGTTTAGAGGAGGAAGAAAAAGCAGAACATGTTCTATGTAACTGCGCCACTCTGGTAAGAACCAGACACTCAACATTCGGAAGATATAATATTTCTCTTCAAGAGACCTGGTTATATTCTCACCCTCTAAGGCCATCTGAAAGTATTGTACTAAAACTTTTTTTATACAGTTTTTTTTTTTTTTGGAAAACGTATCGGAAAATAAAAGGTGCGATTTCCTGACTCATTGTAAGAAAAACAGTTCCTATCAACCTGGGTCCGCAAACACCCTGTTTTCACCAAACTGATTTTTTTCTTCAGTTTTTTGATCATATCTCAGGAATTGTTTGAAATACAGAACTCATCTTTTGCACACATCTTATCATTCAGTATAGTATTACTTAGCTACTTTTTGGAGTGCTAATTTTAAATTTTTTCATGATATGATAGTGAAACAAATTATTATGTAGGTATTTAAAAATATAAATAAGTAATGTGTTTGTCCACAATAAAACATGTTGCTATTTTAATGTTTTTTATCATAAAATGCTGTTTTCTTGAAAACTTGAGCTTTTGCCCTGTTTGTAACGATAAATGTAATTAATTATTGATGATGAATTTCTGTGCACTGAGAAAAAAAGTTGTTAGCTGCAATTAAAAATTTGATATTCCTTATTAAAAACTTCAGTGGAATAGGCGCCAGTTAACCTGCTCAATAACAGCAAATAAAAGCGTTTATCTGAGACGGGCTATTTGTCACAATTAATCAAATTATCCTGAAAAATATTTTATTGCAGTAAAAGCATATTTGGAGCTAGGACTTTGTTTTGCAGTGGTAATTACTCAAGGTAATAGACATGAATAATATTGGATGCATTAATAAAAATGCCATTTTTACTTATACCTACACTTTTCCAAGTAAATGCTAAACATGGAAATAAATACAAAGCTTAATTATTATTAAGAGCTTATTTTGCAAAAGCTATGTTCGCAATAAACTATATAGCTTTTGAAAGCTTTTAATATTGAAACTTCATTTAAGTACCTGTATGTACCTAATCAAGCATTCCTTTGAAAAACTGCAAATATAAGAAAAACTCATTTTTAATATAAACATCACCCATGCCCATGGACAAGTTTCATATTTTATATATTTTGCAAACTGAATGTGCAATACTTATAACAAATTCCTGCATATGTGCACTATTATAGTTGATAAAAACACATGTTCTTTTCCACACTAACAAAACGACCGAAGCTGATGAAGAAACGTGTCCGCCATAGTGCACACCTGAAAATGTAGTGTCGAAAATATAGGAATGGTCGATTATACCAATGAATTCATAACCACAATAAGTGGTTAGTTCCCTCAAAGAACGTTTGTATACATAGGTAATTGAAGACTGCCTGTGATCAATAAACTGAATTCTAGCTTATGAAGACAATAAATCAGCTTCATAATAGTGGTAGATATGTAGTGTTATTATAGCAGAATAAGGTGCTTAAATAGATCGATTTACTTGCTACAATACAGTGTAGTGGCAGGGGTAAATAGAATTTTATCTCCTATTATTAAAGTTTTAATTGTCAGTGTTGAACAAATTTCAAATAAATAGTTTATTTGGACCATTTTTTCTCAGTGTGTAAATTGGGCAGATAATAAATTTATTATTATTTATTATAGAAGCATCTTTTTTATGTAGAAAAAGAAATTTATAAGGCGCCAAAAAAGTAAATTTTATTAATGATAAGATGTGTAAGAAATATGTAGGTACTCAAACTGTTCCTGAGATATGGTAAAATAATTGGAAAAATAATGTTTTTTTGACACCTGTATCTCGAAACCGGTTCGTTTTGCAGATCCATGTTGACAGGAACTTTTTTTCTTAGAACGCCCCAAGAAATCACATCTTGTATTTTCAGACACATGTACATGCGAAAATTAAAAATGTAAGCATTATTGTTAAATGAGGTGATGAAAAAGTCTTAATAAGTTGCACCAAACTCCTAGACATGTTGCAAGTCTACTTGAAACCGGTAGCCGGTAGAAAAAATAAAGGCGAATACATAATATGTATATGTGAAAAAACCTTTTGCATATTTGACTAATATTATTTTTGACAATTTTTGTAAAAAGTAAAAGTGAACCCTGCATTGAACATGTGACTAAGTTCGGGTTAGATATTATTTATTATCATTTTAAGTTTTTTGATTTCCATGGCAATTAAGGCATTTCAATATTTTATACACTAAAGGTGAGCTTGCACGGTTGCCAAACTTCATTTTTTTTTCTCACAACAACATTTTCAATTTCTCTCATAGAGGTTTTGTGGAAAAGAAAACTTGAATCATGTAGTATTTGATCCAGAGAGTATAGTAAGACTGAATTTTAACATTTTTTTTATCGTGATTATTAAAATAATTAGCTTCAAACTTGGATGAGGCAAACTGTAACTCGAAAACTAACCATCGGATCCCATTTTTTCAGATTATTGTCCTTAATTTTAATGGACTCTATAAGGCCTTGTATTTGGAGTGCGCGAGTTTCTGATCAACCTGTATTGAGGCAGCTTCTACAAAAGTTATTCTGATATCTCTTCGATTATCTATTTTACCTGATAAATCAAGAGTAAAATACACGAGTTGACATATGGCAGATATGAGAAATGGTGTACGGAGGAAAAGGTAAATAATTGCTGCTAATGAAAATAAAGGTCTTCTTGTTAGCATATTTTTGACATTTGACGAGATGTTTCATATAGCCACACTATATAGTTCGTTAATAGATTTCAATGTACAGTCGTGTTCAAATTAAATGGGGACAGCTCGTTGCTTCCACTTTGCAACTCTCAATTCCACTTGTTCATATAAAACTGGGACAACTTTTTTGTTGTGTTGTGTTTGTGGCTTCTAGCATGTGTAGGTATTATTAACTTGATTTCATTAAACCTTTTCGCGATGTTTGACGAAAGAAAATATATCATAATTATTTGCAGTAACAACAGGTAATTTAATGTTAATCATAAGGAATCAACTTGAAAATGAGACATTGTTCAATTTATAAGCCATATTTTACACTAAAAAATTAAAACTGACCCAGTTTTTTTTGAACAGAACTCTACTGGTGCGGTAGAATTGATTTTTATCCAACTTAAATGAGTGGGATTAGTAAGTGCTCTGTGACACTTTTTTATTTCCCATTTAACATTTTCCAAAATAGTATTTTTTTGATCTGTTAAATCATCTTTCATTATCCCGTCAGACCGATCGTTTAATTAGGTCTGGTTGCCACCGTTATATTGCGGTCTGTCGTGTCCCTCGAAAGCCAAACACCTGGTTCGTTTTCTCCCGTCAGACAAATTTTTTACGTTACCACCGTAATACGGAGGCAAATCGGTGCGGTCTGTTTCATCCCTCGAAAGCCAAACACCATGCAGACTCATTATTTTTCTCCTGTCAGGCCGTGTTTCTACGCCACCGCATGAGGGTGAATCAGTGCAGTCTGTTGTCTGTCTGTTCTTAACTTACTGCTTATGCCTACCTTTAATATCCCGTGTGGTTGAGTACCCATCGGGCGCGTCCCCAGGTGGCGGATAGGAGGAAGGCCTCTTACAATGAGCGGAAGTGAGTATAAGGTTAGCAGCGGTGATAGAGCTCGTCGGAGGTAAAATTCTAGATTGGTAGCTCAAAGCACTGCCGCAGACCACCTCCCCTAACCTAGTTGTCGTGTCGTGACGAAAGGTTTACTAGGGGTTACGGCGCCAGAGATGTCCGACTGTGAACTCTCTGATATACCGTATCATCTGTTGTCGTGGTCACGTTCCGCGCACAGAGAGATGCGGGGGTCTGTGCTTAATCGCCGGAACCAAGAGAAGACAACCTCACTAAAAAAACCTAAATCCTAAGGCGGGGGTCCAGGCTGATGGGATGCGTGACTGGATAGAAGACCAGCCCTACTGGATTCAATCTTGGAGCACCAGGGGGCACCCCACTGTATCAATCCCCTCACCTTTGCATGCGGGGCTCTGCATAGGTGGAACACCCTTCCCTAGCTACTCGTGGGATCAACCATGGTAAGAAACAAAAAAACAAGAAATCGCGGGACAACACCGCAAAACAGACTGCTGACCTGGCGGGGCTTATCACCCGTCAAGACAGTCGGCAATCTAAACAATCCTTGTGCTCGAGACCACCTCGAACGCAAGAAGAATGCCCACTCATTGGCAAGAAAAGGAGCATCGACACCCTTCATAGGGTCAGAACCATTCTGTGGCTTCGAAGATACTTTCTTCAAGCAGAACTCCAAAAAGGAAGAAGAAAACTGAGAGAACCCCATTGGAGGAACCTCTCGGGATTGAAACAAGCCAAAGAACTTCTCGTTAATTTTAACCGAGAGAGGTCGAAGATACTCTTCAACCTCAGCAAGGAACGTCTCAGAACACTGATGGAATTCCTAACGAGACATAGCAAGCTCAAGGAACACCCGAGGAAGTTAGGCATAGAAGAAAATGGCGTCTGCAGATTCTGCGGGAAAGGAGACGAGACACCACGTCACCTGCTGCTCAACTGCGATGCGATAGAACTTAAAAGAAGTAATGTTCTGCGCCACCACCAGCTATAGAGGCACATGGGAGGGTGCTTCACTAAAGGGATTCCACACCAGGCGAAGCACAGTAGAGGGGATACAATAGATCTTTTAGGTCGCAGTAACTTAATCACCCTCAAAATACAAATACAATACAATACCTTTAATATAGGTTTCAGAAATAATAAATGTTAGTAATCAATTAGTCTTATCAAATTTTTATAAGCATCAGTGCAAGTAATTTTAAGAACGAGCCGTTCGAGAAAAAAATAAGAAATTGATTCACAAACCCTATACTAGGGAATTTTCCAAGGCAACCTAATTTTCTTGTTGGCATGCTGTGAATGGGTTAACATTTCTGGACCGTATGTTTTTCGCGAAGCGGATTTGAAGCCCCTATATCGTTCGTTTTCCCTTGACGTCCAAGAAACCCTCAATGATTGAGGTAAGTTAATCGGCGTTTCATTACAACCGGCATCTAATTTTTTTTTAGGATTTACCTAGGATTTTGAGACAAGTGCATGTTTGTTTCAGGGTTTCTTTCTTTTTTCCTGTACTAGTTTTTATTTACTTCAACCCACTTGGGTTGAAAAACCAAAAGACTTTATACTTAGTGTCCTTAACGTATTAAATGAACACTTTACATAATAAGTTCTTTAGCCTGAATTCATTTTTACTATGTAACATACGTTCTGTAAAACAAACAGCTGTTCGCGGACCCCACAGAAGATTATTGTATTAACTATTATTTTATTATTTTACATTTTCTTAATTTGGCAATCATATTAAGGAAGCCTAGATACCGATTACACTTGACTTGTCATACCTAATACCTTTCTTTTTGGGAACTTAATTGAACCAATTAAAATAAATCTTTAGTGTTCAACATTTACTTTTTTTTTTATCTTGGTCTTTTTTACCTTAAAAAAGGAACGCTTCCATTATAGGTTATAGCGAGGGTTATAGGATATAGGTATACAGGGTGTCCCATAATATGTGGGCAATCTCCCGGATTTGGGTAAATTTCGTAAAAATAAATTAAAAAATAGCTGTAAAATTATTTCCTCAGAGACACCCCTACAAAGATATTAGCTGTTGAAGTTGAGGGTTGAAAATCAATTTTTTGCAATAACTTTTTTATTTCTTGACCGATTTTGATAATTTTTGGTTTTATTTTGTACTATTTTGGACTGTTTAGAACAGTGTTTCATAATCTTTGGTAGCACATACATAGACCTCGGGATGGCATAACCCCCTCATTCACTTGAAAGAAAACAATAAAAATAATAATTTTACAGTTTTTTAAGGTTAATTTTCTTTTTATTTGATATTTTTTACATAAAAAATGTATCTTTATTTATTTCGATAGAGCGAACCGTTATCGAGATAAACGTCCTTCTAATAGGTGATGCGTCGCAGGAACTTTCTAAATTTCAAGTAAATTTTAACAAGATGGCTGACCTTTGACAGTAAATTGAGCAGGAAACAAAACAACAACTTAATTAAATACACGTCGAATAGTGTCAAAGATTTCATTTCATGCAGATTCAATTCTAACTGATTTTAAAATGAGTTACGCACAAACGCTGAATACGCAGAAAATCAGTTAGAATTAAATCTGCATGAAATGAAATATTTGACACTGACGTGTATTTTATTAAGTTATTGTTTTGTTTCCTGCACAATTTACTGTCAAAGGTCAGCCATCTTGTTAAAATTTACTTGAAATTTAGAAAGTTCCTGCGACGCATCACCTATTAGAAGGACGTTTATGTATCTCGATAACGGTTCGCTCTATCGAAATAAATAAAGATACATTTTTTATGTAAAAAATATCAAATATAAAGAAAATTAACCTTAAAAAACTGTAAAATTATTATTTTTATTGTTTTCTTTCAAGTGAATGAGGGGGTTATGCCATCCCGAGGTCTATGTATGTGCTACCAAAGATTATGAAACACTGTTCTAAACAGTCCAAAATAGTACAAAATAAAACCAAAAATTATCAAAATCGGTCAAGAAATAAAAAAGTTATTGCAAAAAATGGATTTTCAACCCTCAACTTCAACAGTTAATATCTTTGTAGGGGTGTCTCTGACGAAATAATTTTACGGCTATTTTTTAATTTATTTTTACGAAATTTACCCAAATCCGGGAGATTGCCCACATATTATGGGACACCCTGTATAGCGCCTCAGCTAGAGTGGCCCACCGCCGCAACGACCTCGAACCTTCTTGCGTGCCATAAACCAGACACCCGTAAGTATAAATTGTATACCTACATAGTAATATTGGTATACTGAGTTTTTTTTCTTTCCTTTTTTTCATTTATTTTTCTTGCGGAACGTCTCTCCTCTCTACATGTTTTACACTTCTGTAGCCTCAGCTCTATTTATCCACTGATTGTAGATTCTAAGTAATACTGAAAAAGTACCTACTAGAAGTATAAAAAAGGGAAAAATATACATTTAAGGAGAAAATCAGTGATGAGAAAGTCAGTAGTGGTTTTGTGTTATGATAAAGACTGGCTCCTCCACGCAATCAGTGCTATATTACGGTAGAGATATGTAGTAAATCCGAAATATTCATGAAAATATCGATGTCTACAGAATGGGAGGTAATATTGTGCAAGCACATCTTACTGCAATAATACTAGTCGGGAAAACAATTCAGTTGGACCGTAGTTCTTAGTTTTCTCATAAAAATTTTGAAAAACTCAAAAAATATAATTTTTTCAATTTTGAAGGGTTATCTCTTCAGAATGTACAGTCGCAGGAAAAACCGATTTTATTTTCGGAATCGTCATCATCCAAAACTTTCTCGAGTACTTTTATGACATTCAATTCCACCCCGAGCAAATTTAGAGTAGGTGCATGGAAGAACGCTATGCGTTCAAATGCAGTCAGTTCAAAAATGAAATTAACTTATTATTGTTTTGGCAATGCACACACACGAGCAACATCACAAGTCGAAGAAAATTCACAGGTCAATTTTAGCTGTTTTTATTAATGAATAATGGAATAAATAATTTATATAATAAATAGAAATTGCAATAATAAGACAAATATAATAGATATTATGTAATAAACATATTTAAATATCACAAAAAATATAATAATTAAATAGTACAATCAATCCTAAACATCACAAAAAAATGAAATATTGCAATACATGATGAAAATACAAATATGGTATCACAGGTAGGTAATCAAAAATATTTATATACATTTATAGAAATGATTCAATAATTAAATACAAAAAGAAAATAACTGCTAATTTAAGCACCAAGTTAAGGGTGCGGAATTACTTATTAACTTAATAAAACAGGTGGTGATGCCTGGAGATCCCTGTCTCAAAAAGCGGGTTCAACGGCATGGTGTTGATCGTAAATGCCTAAATGGTGAATGGTCCTGGTGCTACTGGTACTGATCCTTCATGTCGCTTATTGAGGTGGAATCCTGGTGGCCAAGGCACCCAGGGAAAAAAACCTTCTTGCGCATCAATCGCAGAAACAGTGTATTTTTATGCGATTTAACTATGAAAATTTTTGCCGCCTTTTAAATTGGCTTTCTGAATTTTTCAATAGTCAGGTCGAATTTGCGTAGTGGTTTACTGTGAAAATTTCATTTCATTTCGTTTGAAAGCGTGCCATAAAATAGAATTTTACATAATAAACCAAAAAAAAATTGGCAAAATTTAACAATTTCGTCTCTTGTCCTATATACCCGCCACTGACTAACTTTAAAAAGTTACAGGCGTGTTCTGAAAACCGAACATTTGAAATTTTAGAGAAATAAACATCATGTAAAAAAATTCGAATAACTCCGCCATTTCTCTTATTTGCTTCTTTAAATTTTGGAGAGTTACAAGCTATTAGTTAGTTGTCTACTCCGAAAATTTCAGGTAAATTCCCTCAAAAATGTGCTCATAATCAATTAAATAAATTTAGCCATTTTTACCATTTTCTTACCCACGCCACTAGCTTACTAATGAAAATAATAAAAATTTTATTGCATTAATTCAAATTTCAAATCATTTTAGTCCAATCTTGTTAATACAGGTTTGTAGGAGTTTTTATTTTCTGCAATTGGGGTTGGCAGGAGCAGTCATATCTACATGATATGATTGCTCGAGCCCGAGCCGAGCGCGATGAAAACGGTGCGCTGGTCTGGTGCTGGTGCTGGTTTTAAATCAAGCAGTCCCGGGTCTGAATATTACATTCAATCGTTAAGTTATTAAACAAGCCTTTAATTGTCATCCTCATTATTTTGTTGTGAAAAGTTTTCTTTCTATATTGCTTATACAGGCACTAAAAAATAGCCTTTTTCCCTAAAATTCAAAAAGCCGCCATTTTGAAACGGCTCGATCGATTTTGCTCAAAAAATGCAATACCAGACCACTACTTGTGGATAATATCTTCCTCCCATAAAAATTTCAGTCACCTAGATTGAAAACTGCTACCAGAAAACCGTGCCACAGGACCGGATGTTTCGAAATTTTAAAGGACACCCTGTAGAAGTAACGCGACTTTTGAAAAAATTTTCAACGAAAATTTAACGTCATCCCGAAGTTTCACAAGAGTAAAAAATTTCTTCCACTAATCTTGAAAGATGAAGCTACTAGAGCGTTTTTAAAATTTTAGAGAAATTTACATCATGTAAAATAAATTTAAATATCTCCGCCATTTTTTTTATTTGATCCTTGAAATCTTTGAAGATTAAAGAGTATTAGTATAGTTGTCTACTGTAAAAATTTTAGTTCAATTCCTTCAAAAATGTGCTCAAAAACTGTTACAGAAATTAAGCCATTTTCACTCTTTTCCTACCCACGCCACTGGCTTATTAATGGAAAAAATTCAAATTTTTTTGCATTAACTCAAATTTCAATTAATTTTCTTTCAATCCTGTTAACTTGATGTGAAAGTTTTTTTGCCATCTTGCTCATACAGGGATTCAAAAAATAGTAAATTTTCCGAAAATTCAAATGGTCGCCATTTTGAAACGGCTCGGCCGATTTTGCTCAAGTGCAATACCAGACCACTCCTTGTGGACATCTTACTCTCACAAAAATTTCAGCCCCCTAGATTGAAAACTGCGGCCAGAAACCGTGCCTCAAGGACCGTATTCTTGGAATTTTGAAAGGACACCCTGTAGAAGTAACGTGACTTTTGGAAATTTTTTCAACGAAAATCTAAAGTCATTCCTCAGCTTTACAAGAATCCAAAATTTCGTTCACTAATCTTGAAAGATAAAGCTACAGGAGCGTTTTGAAAATCGAAAAATCGTGATTTTGGAGAAATAAATATATATATAAATATATATATAAAAAACCTTCTTGCGCATCAATCGCAGAAATAGTGTATTTTTATGCGATTCAATAATAAATATTTTCTTCCTATTTTTTTTTTTAATGAATTTAATGATAAATAATCCGATTTTTTTTGGGAAAACTCCACCTACCTACAAAAAAAAAAAAGAATGATCCTCTCGTGGATGCGAACCCGCTCCAACAGTTAGCTAGTCAAGGATGTAACAAACTGAGCCACACGGTGCGTTTCGAATTTGTAGTGATGATGGGGTATAATATATATGTAGTACGTCAGGTACCTACATCTACTCATTTTATTTTTTAAACTGGTCATATCTTAGTTATTAAAAAACCAATTTGAATACTTTTTTCACCTGCATGTAGGTGATTTAATTGTCGTTGCGATTGCTCTTCTAATTTTCAGAACCATTCATAATTGAATGTGAAAAAAAATAAAAAAGAAATTGCGAACCATTTCATCGATTTAATAATTTTATATAAGTGTAAGCTAATTTTGCACAAGCGAAAAACTTTTTTATCTTTCGTTTAAAGTGCTACATTAATCGAGGCGAATTGAAGCTAAGACATCAAATTATATGTTAAAGCAAAAAAAAATGGAAAATTTCGGTTCAACTTCTTCAAAAATGGACTCATAAACGGTTATAGAATTGACACATTTTCACCCTTTTTCCTACCCACGACACTGGCTTATTAATGGAAAATATGCTAATTTTATTGCATTAACTCAAATTTCCAATAATTTTCTTCAAATCCTGTTAATTTGATTTCAAAGTTTTTTTGCCATCTTGCTCATACAATGGTTCAAAAAATTGTCAATTTTCCGTTAATGTTCAAAAAATTCAAATGGCCGCCATTTTGAAACGGCTCGGCCGATTTTGCTCAAGTGCAATACCAGACCACTCCTTGTGGACATCTTACTCTCACAAAAATTTCAGCCCCCTAGATTGAAAACTGCGGCCAGAAACCGTGCCTCATGGACCGGATTTGGGGAACTTTGAAAGGACACCCTGTAGAAGTAACGTGACTTTTGGATTTTTTTTCAACGAAAATCTAAAGTCATTCCCAAGCTTTACAAGAATCCAAAATTTCGTTCACTAATCTTGAAAGATAAAGCTACAGGAGCGTTTTTAAAATCGAAAAATCGTGATTTTGGAGAAATAAATAAATATATATATAAATATATATATATATATATATATATATCGTGGGCAGGTGAATTTTGGAAAACCACTTTTTCGTGATCTGGGGGTCATGATCGGTGGACATTTGATGAGTTTGGGTGATTTTCGAAAAGTGATGTCGTCCTCAATAGTGTATTTTTTTGTTAAAAAATACACTAATATATAAGACGAAAATTAGGATAGTGGGGGTTGCGATGAATGGGACTAATAAAAGTAAGAACACTCTTTCTTCTAGTTAGTTAAGCTTTCTGCCTTTATTTAGGCCATCTTCAGAACCTACAAAATATATAAAATATCCAATTACAAGCAAAATAGTGAACGGATAAAGGCCATGTATAATGACTTACTAATTGAAGGTGAGATTAAACTTAAAGTTGTTCATTTCACAAATACTAAGCAGTTCCATGTTAGGTACACACTTGTGCAAGTTTCTCCTAGTTGTTACTACCCCTTATATTAAAATTATGTTAAAATTCAAGTTAAAAACTATCAAAAATTTAAAAAACAATCACTGAGTCAAGATCACATTATAGAACTAATTTATCACAGTTACATCACATCTACAAGGTGGCCAGGTAAGATTTTACATTTCAGTTACATTAATTTGAGGAATTAATTCACTAGATTTTACAAATTCAAGACATTTTTATGAGAAAGCATGAGGGAGAAGCCATTTTCTCTATGAATTAAAATCTGAATAATTTTTATCTTCCAAAAAGAAGAATTCACTGTCTTCTTGGATTATTGAACTGCCAGTCACTTGTCCTGTCATATTTCTGGACATTGTGAAAATATTAAAAAGTTGGGGTGTGTCAGCTGTCCGTCAATCTAAGTACTGTTCACTCAATTTGTCCTAAAAGCCACTATTAACTTTGTCCATTGTTGTCAGATTGTTTTGTTTTTCCGAGGTACACAGAATTTTAGTTAGTAGTTGTAAGAATGTGTCATGTTACCTGTTGTCTTCTACTGAGTTGTCTCCACTGTTGTTAGGGTTGTTTTTTACTGTTCTTTCAGAATCCAAAGCAATCAGGTAGGTGTAAATTTGGCTGAGGCCTGAGATGTCACTCCGTTTATTAATGGCATTTGGTTCTTGTGAAATTCTGCACATTTCTTTAAAGGTTCTTCTTATCAGGGATCGGTCTACGTCTATGACAGAAGCTGCCTCGTAGTTGGGACTGTGGTTTTCTTTGATGACATGTTCTGCTAATGCGCACGAGTTCTTCAAATTTCTGCAGTCGCTTTTGTGTGAGCATATTCTGGATTTCAGGCTCCTTGTGGTCTGGCCAATGTAGACTGCCGTGCAGTCCCTGCATGGTATCCTATAAACTACATCACATTTGTTGTGTGGTTCTGTCTTGTCTTTAACCCTCGAGAATAGTTGATTTATCGTACTAACATTTTTCATAGCTATCTTAATTTGTAGTGGTCTTAGCAACTTCATGAGGTTGTCAGAAACTGTTTTTATGTAGGGCAATGTACCAAATTTTCTTCTGGTTGTTATTTCTTGGTTGTTGTCAGTTGGCTGCTGTGAGTCCCTGTTTGTCAATACTTCGTCTACGATTGGGCTGTTCAGGATGCTGTTCAATAACTTCCTAGGGTATGAATTACTAATTAGGGTTGTTCTCAATTTTTCTATGTTTTGGTTATAATAGTCTGGATGGCAAATTTTATGGATGCGGTCTCTTAAGTTCTTAATTACATTAATTTTCATCCCTATCCTATGTGCAGAAAAGTAATTCAGGTATCTACCCGCACATAGGATAGGGATGAAAATTAATGTAATTAAGAACTTAAGAGACCGCATCCATAAAATTTGCCATCCAGACTATTATAACCAAAGCATAGAAAAATTGAGAACAACCCTAATTAGTAATTCATACCCTAGGAAGTTATTGAACAGCATCCTGAACAGCCCAATCGTAGACGAAGTATTGACAAACAGGGACTCACAGCAGCCAACTGACAACAACCAAGAAATAACAACCAGAAGAAAATTTGGTACATTGCCCTACATAAAAACAGTTTCTGACAACCTCATGAAGTTGCTAAGACCACTACAAATTAAGATAGCTATGAAAAATGTTAGTACGATAAATCAACTATTCTCGAGGGTTAAAGACAAGACAGAACCACACAACAAATGTGATGTAGTTTATAGGATACCATGCAGGGACTGCACGGCAGTCTACATTGGCCAGACCACAAGGAGCCTGAAATCCAGAATATGCTCACACAAAAGCGACTGCAGAAATTTGAAGAACTCGTGCGCATTAGCAGAACATGTCATCAAAGAAAACCACAGTCCCAACTACGAGGCAGCTTCTGTCATAGACGTAGACCGATCCCTGATAAGAAGAACCTTTAAAGAAATGTGCAGAATTTCACAAGAACCAAATGCCATTAATAAACGGAGTGACATCTCAGGCCTCAGCCAAATTTACACCTACCTGATTGCTTTGGATTCTGAAAGAACAGTAAAAAACAACCCTAACAACAGTGGAGACAACTCAGTAGAAGACAACAGGTAACATGACACATTCTTACAACTACTAACTAAAATTCTGTGTACCTCGGAAAAACAAAACAATCTGACAACAATGGACAAAGTTAATAGTGGCTTTTAGGACAAATTGAGTGAACAGTACTTAGATTGACGGACAGCTGACACACCCCAACTTTTTAATATTTTCACAATGTCCAGAAATATGACAGGACAAGTGACTGGCAGTTCAATAATCCAAGAAGACAGTGAATTCTTCTTTTTGGAAGATAAAAATTATTCAGATTTTAATTCATAGAGAAAATGGCTTCTCCCTCATGCTTTCTCATAAAAATGTCTTAAATTTGTAAAATCTAGTGAATTAATTCCTCAAATTAATGTAACTGAAATGTAAAATCTTACCTGGCCACCTTGTAGATGTGATGTAACTGTGATAAACTAGTTCTATAATGTGATCTTGACTCAGTGATTGTTTTTTAAATTTTTGATAGTTTTTAACTTGAATTTTAACATAATTTTAATATAAGGGGTAGTAACAACTAGGAGAAACTTGCACAAGTGTGTACCTAACATGGAACTGCTTAGTATTTGTGAAATGAACAACTTTAAGTTTAATCTCACCTTCAATTAGTAAGTCATTATACATGGCCTTTATCCGTTCACTATTTTGCTTGTAATTGGATATTTTATATATTTTGTAGGTTCTGAAGATGGCCTAAATAAAGGCAGAAAGCTTAACTAACTAGAAGAAAGAGTGTTCTTACTTTTATTAGTCCCATTCATCGCAACCCCCACTATCCTAATTTTCGTCTTGTAAACTAGTCGATGACTACAGAGGAACTTTAACATTTTATAAATATATATATATATATATATCGTGGGCAGGTGAATTTTGGAAAACCACTTTTTCGTGATCTGGGGGTCATGATCGGTGGACATTTGATGAGTTTGGGTGATTTTCGAAAAGTGATGTCGTCCTCAATAGTGTATTTTCTTGTTAAAAAATACACTAAAAGGCGAACCCTTAAAATAAATCAAAGGAACTCAGAACACAGTATGGAAATAAGCAGCGTGAGTCCTCGAGAGTGCATGGTCTCGTCGGTGTAAGCAATCCGACCACTTCACGTGATTTAAGAAATTAAAATACGAATAAGTTACTATAAAGCTTCCAATGCTCTCGATTACTAACTAATATAATAATAAAATAATAGTAAAATGAATAGTAGCAATAATGTTTCATTGGCTCTTAGAAGTAGTGATATTTGTAACATTGTAATCTGAAATTATTGTGGACATTAAAACACTCTCGCCGCCAAGTGTATCATTTATGATACACCATGTGTCCATCGTGCAGGCCAAGTGTATTATAAATAATACACCAAGTAGTCCTATTTTCATAACGTCGGTGTATCGAAACGAAGACACGTATATGTACATTTACACGCTAAAACGACAGGCCTGGCCTGGGAATGCACATTGTACTGCGAGTTTTGGCCTCCTGTCTATCGAAATTTTGTTATTTGTTACCTTGCAATAAGTACCTTTGGAAATACATTATGTATTCCCGAAGCTGTGACTTTGTGTTTGGTTACTTAGAAAGTCGGGACTAAGGATATATAAGTAGAGTTCGTTTAGTAAATTTTATTGTATTATATAGGTAATCAACCGGTAAATGAAAAAAAATAAAAAATTCTAATGCATTTTGTTGAAGCAATATCTGCAGAAGAAAGGAGTTCCATCGCAAGTGTCTCGCAAACAGTACCAACTTGTGATGACATCTTCTTTCGGCCATCTACGATTTTACCATGTTTACCATATTTCCGGTAACATTGCTTGTAACATTGTATGCCCAGGCCACGTGTATCATTTTTGATACACGCTATAAATATTTCCAAAAAATACAGAAAAAAATTGCAGAAATTAAATTTATATTAAAAACCGCTATTTAAACATAACAGCTGAGACAGAAACACCCTTGGCCTGTGGGACCAAAAATTGTTTTTTCACTTTGGCAGTGAGAGTGTTAAATAAATAAATTAAACAGTAAATTTGTGTTTTCCAATTATCCGTCGAGCCTACGGTTAGGAAATCCGTAACAATATTTTTATTCTAAAGCTTTTTCGTACCGCCTTCGCAAGTTCCTTATAATACAGGTACAGGGACAAGTTATATGAGACACCTGTTATATCAGTCAGCGCCTGCCAGATTATATTTTCCAATTCTCTCGTTGTAAAATATACGAATTAATCGAAAATGAAAATTTTATACGCTCCAGAATGCGTCTACCTAAATAATAAAAATGAAAATTAATTTAAATTTTGAGCTGAAAATTTTAAAAAGTGGGTTCGAATATGAAATTTAGCCGCTCACGCCGCCATATTGGATAAAACTGGTTACCGAAAACCAGTTTTTAGAGAATATATTCTAACGAGGAGAATATCTTGGTTAAAAATAGGTATTACAAAAATTATAGACCATAAAATTTCCTGCAACTTTGAAGGTAAATACTTTTTAATCATATGCATATGGCTCACGAGTTACCTACAACGGAGTCAAGCTCAATAAATGTCTACAATTCGCAAAATCGCTATATTTTTGAAGTGAGGAACGTTTTTTTTTCTTCATATGGTACTTTCAGTAACAGGCTGAGTCCATGATTCTGTAACTCGTGAAGTGTTCATTTGATTGAAAAATATTTTCTACAAAAGTTGTAGGAAATTTCATGCTCTTCAATTTTTGTAATTTATATTTTTAACCTATGACGCTGGAGATAAGATATTCTCTAAAAACTGGTTTTCGGTACCATTTTTCTAATTTGGCGGCGCGAGCGGCGGTCGCACAAGGTCGCAGCCTTAGAATATTAATGACCAAATTAGAACTTTCCTTTACCTTTTGTAGTGAAAGCCCTTTTTTATGTCTCCAGTGACTGGACTATTTATAGGTGAACACGAAACAATCTTTTCTTATAAATAAATATTTAACTATAATTTATAAGTATATAAGTCCTCGCAGCAGGACGTACTCCCAGGTGATTTAGTATTTAGTAATTTAGTAGAATTTTTTACCGTTCGTAATACAGTAACCTGCACACAGTCATGTAAAGAATACTTTAACATTAGTCCTCGAATTACCTTAGTAAAAAAAAACTTCCACAGGCAATGCTCAAGGCTGGAACGATTCAATCAACATTACAGAGACGGAAGGATTTCAGGTATTTCAGCTTCATCCCACAAAGTGAAGGAACTAAAAAATATAAAGTTCTTGAAGAAATCTAAAATTTAACGAACTGGAAAATCCCAATAACGATAACAAGACCTTTCAAGAACTTGCGTAATATATACCTAGCGATGTTTTATTATGTAGATCTGACCAAACATGCAGATATTTTATAAAACTGGTCAAATAACTACTTCATATTCATACAACATTGTCGAATTTACCTATGAAATACTCATATACAATATAAAATATACCTATCTTTTGCGAATCAGCCGCTATATAAGGGTTTTTTTCGTGCAGAAGATTTTTTCTACTGTAACAGAAATCAGGTTAGGTGGAAGAAATTGTTTTAAAAAATTAACTTCAACAATTTCTCAGGACGCTGATTAAGCTAACATCATTTACAAAACCTGGCCTGGAAGCGAAGAGACTTCCCTAATTACTTGAAATTTACCTCAAGTCGTAAAAGAATTTGATTACTCACTTTTATATACAACTTTTGAAAGTCCATTTATAAGGAGTCTATAAAAAGTAGAAAGTAAGTATACTAAGTTTGATAATGTCAATCTTCTCCAAATAATACAGGATTGATATGTTGCCCCGATTGAATGTCCTGACAAAGTGGATAAAAATACTCTTTATGGAAAAAATGAAGAGCAAGTGACGCAAAATTATAAGCAATTAACTTTTTCTGCAAATTTATTTCGATTACTGTCTTATTTAAGTCATTTTGAACTTGTAAAATTCTTGCATTAAAGAGATAAGAAGAAAAGAATATTATAAAAAGCACTCTCTCAAAAAGTCCGACTCTCACAAAAATAATTAGTAAGTTACTTTATTTTAATTACCTATTATTCCTATATAATTAGTTCTGACAGTAGTTAGGTATTCTGCCTTCAGGTTGGTTGGGCCAGATGCATATGCTCGTATTAGATACCTAACTAAACAGATAGGTTCATTAATATCTAGATTTGAGCTAACAAATTTGAGCAAACACAATTACGAAACTTCATCTATTACCAACCTTATAGTGGAAAATTATACTATGCTGTTGGATCACGAACCCGTGTATAATAATATTATAGCTTAGAGACTTCGAAACAATCTTTATCGAATTATGAAGTTAGGTATTTATCTTCTGATTTATTGGGGCTTAGGCTCTTCGTTAGAAATATATTTTTTTAAATAATTTTTATAATAATAGAAACGTTTCGGGGCCGATTTTTTAGTCGGCTTGTTCACTCATACAAATATATAAAAATGTGAGAAACTTAATAATATTAAAAAAAAAAACTATACTTAATACAATAAAATTGCTCGTAAAAATGGTGTTTATAATATTTTAAAGTTTAATTTTCGAAAAAATAAATTTACTATTACTTTGATTCTGCTTTAGGTAGGTATTTAGAAAGAGCAATTTATTTTCTTTTCAATCATTAAGTTGTAACGGTTCCTTCAACAATTTCAGTAACCGTTAGCAGTCGTTTCGTTACACTTTTTATTAATTAATCATTTCCGTGACGATCGTTTCGATGGCACTGTATAGTAATTTTGTCAAGCACTCTCTATAGCGCTGTCGGTTGCGTATGTATGGCGATATGGCTTTACTATCGTTCGGCACCATTCAGTTCGGCTCTCGGTTGCCGGCCTGGTACGGACAAGGGCTTTAAAAAAGGGCAGCAGTCTGACGAGCAGGACTCGCAAAATTAGGTACCTAGTTACATCGTGAAATAATATATGGTTTAGAAAATTGTTGAAGAAAACTGATGCTCCAACTACTCAAGGTTGTAGGTTACAAATTCCTTTTCTCCAACAATTTTCTAAACCATATATTATTTCACGATGTAACTACCTAATTTTGCGAGTCCTGCTCGTCCCTTCAGGGCCTTCTAGCCTCTGTGTATATAACAATAACCTAAATGTGATTTTCTGTGATAATATTAGCCTTATCAGTAACCGACCACATGTCTAGTGGAGGTGAATTTTAACTATTTTTTAATTTTTAAATGTTTTAAACTCCAGTTATATAATGATCCTTTATATTACAAAGGGGATGTTTAACCCCTGCTAGTGTTTCATTGCCTGATGAAGAAAAGAAATAAAACTTTCGAAAGCTCGCAAATAGAAACCGTTATTTGATTATTTTTGCAGCTCTGATGACTGCGTTCCCAATACAACTAGTACTGTTATCCAACTAGTCAGTCAAGACTAATAACACTTTACTACTTTTCACTAGTCACTCAGGAATACCGCACTGTTCTATATCGCCACTAGTCGCTTGGTTCTTTCGATTGTTTCTTCGCACACTGCTAGACTAAAACTGACTCAGTTCACTGCCCTGCTGGCTATTTATAGGACATCCCTACCTCTGGAAGTAGCTTTTGGAGGATTTGCGGACGGCTCGCTTCTATTTCCCGAACAAATCCAAGAGAAACATCTCGAGAATATTCCCTTCCTAGATCTTCGGCTCCCAGACACTCAAACATCCATTTCTGGAACTTCTCCACAGGAAATGACCAGAATTTTCCATTCATTTCCCGTGGTTTTCAGCGAGATCATTCCGTCGGGGTATCAGGGTTCCAGAAGTGTACAGGACGTCAGCTGTTGTTGTCGCTTCTGGTGGGCGCGTCCGGCTTCGGTCAGCACAGAACGCTGGGGGCCGTCGCCTGTCGATACTCATGGCTACCGTTGCTCTGTCCCGCCCACTTTCTAATACAGAATGCACCCTTTTATTTATTCGTAACAATATTGTATCCGTTAATGAGATCTTATGTAGGTAAGTACAAGTTTCAAAATGGTGAATTAATTCAAACCAAGATAACTTTTCTTATAATACAATGGCCTATACATTTTTCACTTTTCTAAAACTAAACTAAGAAAGACAAATATAGGTATGTCATTTAATGGGTCTTCGAGCTCGTGTTTCGAATTTACCGGTCCTCTTCAGCGAATAATAGCTCAACTTTGAAGCACCATGCATGCATGTATAATACTGCTTACTTACTTATACGTAATTAAGTGAGCAGAAGATTGTTATAATTCACTCGACTGGTTGCTCAGTTAAGAATTAAAAAAAAATAAATAAAATACATAAACACACTTATAGAACACTTGAAATTATTAAAATAACGTGAGCTTATAACGGCGATCGTGCTTCAGGAGATATTCGAAATAACGTCCATCTGCTTCTAAAAATTTTGTAATAATAATTTTTTGACAGGAGTTTTAACAGTTTCAATATGAATTCTTCAGAAACAAAGAACTCCCATTTTGTTACCGATTTTCCCTACATTCAATTAACTATAGGTACATATCTTATTTTATTGTTAATTCTCCTTGGCTTCAATTCTCTAAAACACCTAAAATAGAAAAAAGTGTTATTTACAAAGTGACATTTTTCTTAAAAACGGCAGTAGGGTTGACCGAAAGCGTAATGAAAACAACAAGTACATCATCAACTATAGTTTATATGTATAGTATAATGAATTAAAATGAATCAAATATACCTGTTCAATTACGATAACCGACGTCTACGAAATAACTGAGTTCAACCTCTGTTCGTTTTTTGATTGCTTCAGAACGGGCTACTATACCGATTAGCTTTTCTACGAATCTGTGACGTACATGTTGTTTTAATTTCGCGTTCGGTCTACCTACTGAAAAACTTTCATAAAAAAATACACAATGGCAAACTGACGACTCCATATATAAAACATATAGGTAGACGGAAAATTCTGAAAAAACTTCTTTTTTTTTGGCAAAATGAGTTTATAAGGTCAAGTATGTTCCAGTAGTGTCAAATAAAGTAAAATTTAGTTTTTCTTTGTATCACCTTGAAATTTCTATATTTTTGTCTGTTTATCTACAATATTAATTTTCATGCAGGCGCAATAATTTCACTTTCTATTATCATGATCTTGGAAGATGCCGTATTAGCTTCAATTTGTTAATCCTTAAAGTTATACATAATTCGCTTGAGCTGAAACTAAGCAAATCTTCATTTAACTTATTTTAGACTTCACTTCTGGAGTTCCCTTTAACAAAGATGATTGTATTATCTGCAATTAAATGAAGCTCGTACTCTTAAGCCTTAGGGGTAATCTCAGATTATTTATACAGGGTGTTTCTGTTATAACATGCTAATACTTCAGGTTGTGATTCCTCAGGCCATTTTATGAAGAAAGGTTAATGTGAACATATATCCGACACGGCTTAATATTTTTTCTATACTGGGTGTTGTAACGATACGAATCCTGGTCCGTTCGTCTTTCGCGAAAAGCCACCGTGTGATCGTCTATTTACCTCTGGGTTTCCCCTAATAGGACCGTTGTGTTTTCCTCGTTGCGTTTGCCGTAGTTTTTACCGTAGTCACCCCTGCTCTTTGATTGAGGTATGCCAGGACTAGTATGGCCGAAACGGATGCGCAAAAGAACCTACTATGACTCATTGTATCTCGGTTGATTGGGATTTCTTTCGGAAAAGCGGGGAAATTTACTAAGACTTGTTGTTAACGGTGGACTTCCTGTCAGATGTCTGAAAGCGTATGATGAGCGAGAGAATTCGTTTGCAAGGAGCGTAAAATGGTGAAGGGCGAGAGGGTCTGTGATTTTGCATAGAGAGTACAAAACAATGGAAAGCGAATGATGAATCCCTTTCATGCATTTTTCAAACTCTAATCCATTTCGGATTCCACTCTTTTGCACACCTGTGCTTTCTTATTATTTCGTTTTGCTTTTGTTTCGTTTACAGACCACCCGGTATATTGCGGGAATGTCTGTCTGATTTCATTTCAAGCATCAGCTTGAATTAATTGACGAGTACAACCACTTTGGTTACAGACTATCCGGTATATTGCGGAAATGTCTGTCTGGTACCTATTCAACGATGTTCTTTGCCTAATTTCCTTTTTCTAGTTTCTTTGATTTCATTTCAAGCAACTGCTTGAATTAATTAAAGAATACAACCACTTTTGTTACAGACTATCCTGTATATGGCGGAAATGTCTGTCTTGTTACCTATTCAACGTTTTTCTTTACCTAATTTCCTTTTTCTAGTTTCTTTGATTTCATTTCAAGCAACTGCTTGAATTAATTAAAGAATACAACCATGTTGGTTACAGACTACCCGGTATATTGCGGGAATGTCTGTCTATTTACCTACTCAATTTCTCGTACGAAATTATCGTGTATTTCCAACCGGAAGAATCATCCTGTATGTCTAGCTGAGTCGCCCTCTGGGTCTAACTCAGGTTAAATATCCCGCCCAGACGGCTGGTGGCAGGTCGGTTACCGAGCTACAGCGGTTCGTGTTCGGAGACGGAGATTCGGGCCGATTAAGATGGTCTTGCCTCTCGAGTGTGGATTCGAGTACGGGGTTGCCACTTCTCTTGAATGTTGAATTCGTATCTTTTATAAAATCGTTCCTTCCGATTCTCTTTTATTTAATGATTTTATTTTCACAGTTGATTTACCTGGGAGCGTGAATTATTTCACCTCCGTTTATTTTTACTCGTGACCTGCTTGATAACTCATATTATTGTTATTTGGTATACCTTGTTTTTTTACTTTGGTCTGACCGTTTGATTAACCTTTTGCCCCTGTGGGCTACCTGGCGAAGAATTGAAGTGTTGGAATTTTTATGAATACCTATATTGGAGCCGGTGGGGTTTATAATCGAGACCAACTATCGATTTCACCGTGGTCCAAGGTTTTTACCCCTAACTAGTCAGTACTGATAGAAATGCTGGAATTTGTATTTGGTACCTACTGGTGCCAGCTTGTTTACGGGACTACAATCGTGACGAGACCAGCAATCGACCCCACCGTGCCCAGTCTTGCCCTATATACCTGTTGACAGTACTGATTGTTATTCTATTGGTTGCAACCTGTTTGTTTTACCTTGCCTCACGAGGCAATGAGTTATTTGATTGGTCATTCGAGTTGTTAGATTGTCGCTTTGATCAACTGTGGATGTGGAGATTTTACTGAATACCTGGGTTGATTACACAGAGCATTTTTGTCTCTGTTCTTTCTTTCGAAACCTTGTTCTCTTGAATGCGATTACTAGCTGACCATACTACAGACCACTGCTCTTGAACCATTAATCGAGTTAATGATTGAGAATGCTGGACTTTTATTTATCATTTGTGTTTAGGCTTGTTTACGGACAAATTATACTTGTTTGTATCGGTACCAGCTACCGGTCCGCCATTAACACAAGTACGACGACCTATTATTACCTAAAGAGAGTAGATAGCACAGTCAGAATCGTAATAATAACATCCATTGTATAAGATCCAGGTGTGAGTGAATTTTGAATAGAAGAGCTTCGGAAAAACGATCTTATAATGATACTTTGGTTTCTTGACTTTCTTTCTTGGCTTTCCCATACTCGAGATTAATTTAATTTTGAGTTGCTTTTGGGTTGCTTTTTGGTCTTTATTATTTGTGAATTGCAATTCCTACAACTGCGGGTGCTTTTTGCCCCGTTGCGCTCTACCATTTCCACTTTAAAGAGTCATGCTCTTTTACTGGTTCACCGGAGGTCTTCATCTGGACATCGAGATGAATGCCTCCCCCAACGTGGGATAATCGAGTTCCTATTATGAATCCTAATCGGATATTGTAATGGAATTAGTATTTCCTGATAATATTTGCGAGTAGTAGATGCTACAGCTGACAACGCTGCCTTGTTCTTTGGACCTGTTATATCTGTATCTGGGGGTGCTCCGTTACATGATCTTCCTTTATGGTGGAATATAATAGTGAGGGAATTCCTCTCACTCTCTAAGTCGTATAATTTAAAGGGACATTTATTGCCTACACATGTGAGCTAAAGAAACTCGGACTCTTCGAAGAATAGGATGATTGAATCATGGGCCGTTTTGTTTACAGATTATTAATTCCTGACCTGGGTCTATTTTCGCTCCTAGCTCTATCTCGATTTCCTATACGTGAATTTGTAATTATTTGTTGAAGTATTTCTCTTTCCTAATATTCGCTGACGTGATCGAGTAGGTACCTATTATTTGCCTACTTCCTTGCTGTCGGATTTGAAACGGGATCTGCGCACGTGGAAGTTACGAATCGGTTTGGTTATTTCGGTTGTTGAAAATGTGTTTGAAATGAGATCTGCCCTAACTATTTTCTCATTGGATTTTCCATAATTTATGAAGGAAATTCCCTCAGGATTTGTGCTTTGCCATCTGCTGGTGAATTGGTTCGAAGAAGTTTTGCCTATTGTGAATATTGAGTCTGGTTAATACGAGATTCGAATTTGTGTATTGAAACTGGAGTTTTCCTTGGATTTATGAAGGAAATTCACTCAGAGTCCACTTAAGTCGTCATCTCCGAGCAAACCAGGTTAAGGAAATTTAGAATCGTGGGTTGAAGTTTGCCTGAATGCGATTTACCCTCGCAGAGTTTTAATTAGAATTTTAATTAGGTAGATGAGGGAAATTAACTCAGAGTCTACTTAATCGTCATCTCCGAGCCAATTAGGTTAAGATTAGGATTGGGCGATCTAGAGTCCACTTAATCGTCATCTCCAGACACGTCCAAAGGGTTAGGAAGTCAAAATTTATCTGAGAGCGCTTCAGTCGAGATTTGTGCTTTTATAGTATTCGACGACATGCGCTGACCTACTTTCTAAACCGCCTATTTGACAAAGGACGGTCCTAAGCTGATTTTATGTCGTGATTTCTGCGGGCTTATTTTAATTATATCTCCCATGTCGCGAGACTAAGCAAGTTGACCTCGCGGCTACCTTACTGAATAATTCCGAACTTCAATTACCTAAAATTTCTATCAAACCGTTCAACACTTTCTGGTACTTTTCATTGTGTCGACTTACTAATTATTCTCCGGCTTATCTTTCATCTCGCATTTCCACCTGCTTTTTGTCTATGGAGCGTAATGAACTTTCGGCGACTGTCATATCTTAATTCGCTTTATTAATTGGTGTAATTTTCTTTCTCGTTGGTGTAATACCTATCGACTTACTATTGTCTTTGCGAGGTGTTATTGTTCAATTTACAAATTTTTCCACCCGGTTCGGTGGTCGGTATCTCGTTCACGCGGTCCGGGAATGTCCTTTCAATACCATGCGGCAACATCCGGTGTTGGTGAGTTTCTACCCTAGCTCGGTCGTTCTTAGAGGCTTGATTTTTACCAGAGCGAGAACTTTTATGTTTTGAATATTTAATGTGCTGACGGAATCGTTTCTTTGCCGTGCTGGCGGGTGGAAGTGTTTTGATTTCCTAACAATTTTACCTTTAGGTAATTACGTACTTATTCTTGCGCTATTTGCTTTTTCAGTTTGGGCCGATTTAATGAGGGCGATGGAAATAATTTCCTTATCATCCTACCTAGGTGCGATCCATTTCAGTGTTAAATTTTTAAGTTTTTTAAGAGTTATTTTTTATTATCTACGAAAGAAGTTTAGATATTTTTTTCAGTTTCGGCATGTCTTAATAGGATGTAAAACCATATTATGTATAATTTTAGTTAGAAAATATATTATATTAGGTACTCCACTCTGATATTTGCTGTTTTCAAATATTACCTATTCGCCAATACTGTTGAATTAAGTAATATAATTTTATTTGATTGTTTTAATCAAGAAAAGTGCGTCCGACGAGAAAAACGCAAAAGACCGTTTTCATGTAGAATAATAATAATAATAATAATAATAACGTTTATTCCCATTTTAAATAAATTCTACAATAGGTACTTTGTGGAAAATAAAATAGAAAATTGTTAACAATAAATTAATATGAAAAAGATATATTATAACATTTAACATTGATATTATACATCCGAAAAATACGTTATTTAGTTGTTATTTTTATTGAAATATTTTATTTATATTATAATAGCATTTTTTTAATAATAAACTTTTAATTTCTGAAGAAAATTTCTTAAAATTATGTTTTTTATAATGATATTTTTTATAATTGATCAGACTAATCAGAAAAATTATCCGTACGGAAAAATGTCAGTGGCGTATCATTTTTTTTTTGTAAAAAATGTCAGAGGACATGTTTTGCATTGACGCCACTGATGGAGCAATAAAATAACTTTTCCAACTCAAATCTGAGGTTTTATATCCTAATAACCATGCCAAAATTGTAAGAAATATCTAAACCACTTTCCGAGATAAATAAAAATAACTCTTAAAAATAAACAAAAATTCAGCACCCTGCGTAGAGCAAATTTGAGCCGTTGCGGAAATTTTGTTTTTATAAAATGCCCCAAGAAATCACATCCTGAAATATTAGCACATTATTACGAAACACCGTGTATTTCTAAAATAAACAATTAACTTACAGGACCCAAATAATACTTATGAGTCTGATTCTGAATCTACTCTGATGAATCATTTTGAAATTCGCATTTTCGATCAGGATAGAGTTAGGAATATAGTATTTAAAAAAATATACTTTTCAGTATCTAAGATACTTACTTGATAGTATCCTGTTTCTTGTATGTAAATACTTTTCCATTTAATGCAAAACATCTAAACTTGAAAAGATACTTTTTAAAAGTTGGTAGGTACTTTGTGTCTGTTTTTAAGTTGTTGATTATGTTGCTTGCAGTCAGTGTATTTCATAACGTGATATTGTACCAAAAATTTTATTTGCGAATTTTTTACTCAAAATTTAATTTAGTTTAAAAATCCGAATAACACTTTTCCTTATAGAAATTTAAATTTCTTAACACCAAGGCAACGATAAAAGAATTCGGTTTTGATATAAAGGGTCATCTTTCAACAGGAAATATTAGTATTATTTTTAGATATTTCTTAAGTAGGTTTGTAACATTGATAAATTTTCATTTAGAATTCAAATAGAAATTTCTGAAGAACATTGATCATGATCACGCGGTAGGTACATTATTTGGTAAGTAATTTAATATTAGAGGAGTTCGTGAGATTCCAGCTTTTATTTTGACAAAACATTTTTTTTTTGTATAAGTACAGAGAAAAACAAAGGCAGAATATTAGCGTGCTTCTCGAGTCTTCAACACATAACTAAGCTTATTACGTTGAAGTTGAAACATTTCGGAATGAACAAAGCACTCATAATTAAAAAAGCTTTTATAATAATAAATTAATATGCGTATATATACCCTGATAATTATGTATCTACAACACTTTATTGCTTTAACATTACCACGTTTTAAAATTAATCTACTGAATTTTTTTTTATATCTCGTAATTAGAGGGAATGTATCTGACATTTTGAGTATCTACCTAGGTAGATTTCAATTTGAAAAAAATGCTATTATTCTTATATGTATAGCATGCATGCTATATGTTTGTTGTCAGATCGTGGATGTTTGAACAAGTAAAATTTGGGTCTGTTACGTAACTAAATCACAAAGAGCTTCCAAAAATGATTGTACCTATACAGAGTGTCCCTTATTTCAAGAGTTCACCATTGGTATTTACTTAAACGCCAAGAGAAAGAGATATAAGGTCGGTTGAATTAGAAAAAATTTGCCCTATTTTGTGGCCTTCTCGAATCCGTCAAGACATATACAAGATATCTGGGATCGTTCCTGAAATATCCTGAAAAAACTGAAAAATCGAGATTGTTTATTTTTGCCATCTCTTTTTTATTATTGTAAATCAATAATTAATATTCAAAGCCAACTAGATCCCAGAGATTTCATAGTTTTTCATTGTTTTTCTTGAGGAAACCAAAAATTTACCACATTCCACATTCAAGAGAAAATTTCTCAAAATTTTCTTCTTTTTTTTGAAAAACAAAAAAATTTCATCTCCCAATAACGTCATGTAGCGTCGCAATAATATGTTGATTGAGCGAAATTCTTTGACTTATGGTTATTTATGTCATTCGTTTGAATAAAGATTTTTTTTTTTTTAAAAGAAGAAAATTTTGAAACGAATATTTTTTGAATGTGCGTAAAATTTTTTGTCCCTTGGTTCTTTCAACACAGAATAACATTAAAATACAATATTTCGGGCATAAGAAAAATTGACTATGAAAACTTTGGGATCTAGTCGGCTTTGAAAATTTTTGAAATGTCAGATGAATAGCTCTTAACGGCTTATGTAACCGCGAGCTATGCCTGTGTTGCTCAGTGGCGCGTCCCCTGGGTGGCGGATTGGGGCCTTCCCTAACAGGAAGGATGCGCGGCCGGAGGTGCTGGGCTGTTTCTGGGAGAACTCGTGACTCACAAAAATGGACAGGGCCCCCGACTGCGCGGCGGACCATGCACAGGACTCCGAGAGACGTGTGAGGTGTGACACACGGTGGGGGCAGCGACCCACGAGACCTCTAGCTCCGCACACTCACACCAAACACACACAGTACACTGACACAATGGAAAAGTAGACAGATCGAAAGTCAGGACCGCACACCTGATGCCGTTGGACAGTACAGGGGCCCACCCTAGCCTAGCCAGCGTAGGGGGCTGCCCTATCATCCTTCGAAAAATCTTGAAAGCATAGCAATGCCAGGTGGCGCCTGGGAAATAGGCCAAGCTGCGCTTTTCAAGGGGCTTCGCCTGCGGCCGCCACCGACCAGAAACCTTAGGAATAGTTTTTAAGGAAGTGGGAAGAGAGGGAGGAGAGAAGTCTACTTGAACATACAAATCTACACAAAAAACAAACAATCATGGAAGAAAAAGGAAACGGAAATACGGAAAACGTGCAAAAAATGGAAATAAAGTTCCCTAGCTCAGAGCCGGCAGAAATTCCAAAAGCTCTTGAAGAGCTCCTTCTGGGGGCCTCCGAATCCGACGGCGACCCGCGCGGCGCGACTCCGGTGGAAGCAGGAGAGCAGAAATGCACTCCAGCAGAAACGGAGTCCGGACCGTCGGACGGCGGGGGAAAAGAGAGAGAAGGAAACAAAAGAAGAAGGAAAAGAGACGAGAAGCCAGGAAGGCGGAACGGCATGAGCGGAGGAAGCAGCGAGAAATCGCAGCGGCCACATCAGCCCTGCCGAGTCAGGTAGGGGCGCTCAAACTAGGGAAGACAGGGGAGTCCGACAGGAAACCCACATCCCCTGGTGAAAGCACCCAACCAGGCGATGCCACCACTGGCACTCCAAGGACCTCCGAGAGGGGGCCTACCGCACGGGACGCCAGGAGGACCGCAAAGAAGCGGACCTTCAGGCTGCCCACGGAGCCGGCCAGCTTGAGGGAGGAGGCGGGGAAAAGCACGACCACACGTGGAGTGCTACCTACAAAAAGATCGCGCTCGGACGGAAAGACCCCCCCCGAGAGGGAGAAAAAGAGAATTGCCCTCGCCAAGAGGGAGGAGGGTCCTGCGAATAGGAGTAGGCGTGTCGGGGGGCAGCCCAACCCGAAAGGGGGGGCGGACCCCAGGTCAGGTCAGGTCAGAAAGCCTGCCCGAAAGCGGAACCCCCAAAACAGCCTCGACAGCTGAGAGCTCAAAGCAAGTCCCTCCAAGTAGTCATCAGGTCCAACCGACCAGATGGCAAGGTTGGAGAAGATGAAGCAATAGAGCTGCGCCGACAACTGGTAGCTGAGCTGAAAAAAGCCCTGACAACAAATCGGGAGCTTGAGCTCAGCTTCCAGAAATCAGGAATAGTCGAACCCGGCTGGTTCCTGATTACGGCAAAAGACGAGACATCGGCGGACTGGCTGCTGAGAGGCTGGACGCCACAGGCAGTGGGAGGAAACACGTTCGCCCAAGTAAGGGCAACGGAAGCTCTCTGGCCAGTGGTGATTGGCTTCTGGATAAGCAGTCCGAAACCGGTCGATGTCTCTGAAGTGGTAGAGATGCTGAGCCTCCAAAACAGGAGGCTGGATGTCAGCAACTGGCAGCATCTCGACACCAGAGAAGGACTGGGAGGATGGCAACTCATCTTTCGGGTCAGCCAGGAGGACGCCAGGAGCATAGAAAACGGCGGCTGGGAACTCAACTACGAGTTGACATGGAGGAAATAAAGGTAAGTCAGATCAATCTGCAGCACAGCCGGGATGCCACAGCAGAAATGCTAAGCAGCCGGGTAAAAAAACCTGCAGATGTGATACTAATTCAGGAACCATATGTCTTTAGGAGTCAAATAAAAGGACTGTCGGGCCTGGGCTTCAAACTTCTGGTGGGAGCCAAGGCAGGAGAGACACCTAGAAGCTGCATACTGGTGTCCAAGAGGCTAAGCTCGGTACCCTTACCGCAGCTGGGGACCAGGGACGCCACAGCAATGCTTCTGGAATACAAAGTAAGTGACATCTCACATAAGATAATTCTAAGTAGCTTATATCTCCCATACGACGGTGAACGTCTGCCATCGCAAGAGATGGCAGATATAACAACGTTTGGGGAGAGCAGAGGGATCCCAGTAGTGATAGGTTGTGACGCCAACGCGCATCACACCCTATGGGGCAGCACCGACGTCAACACACGCGGAGAGGCCCTACTGGAATATCTAGCAACAACAGACCTTGAAATAAGTAATAGAGGCAGGGAACCAACCTTTTTCAATCGCAACCGCAAGGAGGTGATTGATATAACCCTAGCCTCCAAAAGCATAACCTGTGACGTACGAGAATGGCAAGTGACGGGCGATGTCCTGCTGTCCGACCACCGCATGATCCGATTCAAGATCAAAGCGAGGATGGCGGCAGACAAGCCCAAACGAAACCCAAGGACAACTAATTGGGAGATCTTTACAAAAGATCTCCAAATAAGGTTCAAGGGTCCCCCATCTCAAATCACACAGGAAAACATAGACCAAGAGGTAGAGAAAGTAAGCAAAAAGATAATCGAGGCGTACGAAAAGGCGTGTCCCTTGAGAAGGCCTCCAGAAAAGAAAATCAGGTGGTGGAGCAAAGAACTTCACCACCTCAGGAGGTCAGCGAGGAGGTCACTTCGACAGGCCGTGACCTCAGGAGAGGACACTCAATGGGACCGTTTTCGAGAAGTCAGAAGAGAATTTAAGAGAGAGATAAGGCACAGCAAGAGAGCGAGCTGGCGAGAATTCTGCGAGGAGATAACCTCCCTCCCGGAGGCAGCCAGGCTCGCAAAATTGCTCAGTGCCTCAAAACGCAACGAAATAGGCTCGATCAAGAAAGAGGACGGAACCTGGACAGAAACGGAGGAGGAGACAATTGAGCACCTCCTCAGAATCCACTTCCCGGGAACAGACCAAGTCGACCCAGAGAGGCGGGCGGAGCCAGCCTCGGACTGGCAGCTAGCCGAAAATCTGGTAAACGACGAGGTCATACGAAGGGTAAGCAAAGAGTTCCGTCCATACAAGACAGCAGGACCTGATGGCATTTTCCCAGCATTGCTGCAGGCGGGCCTGGAAACGATTCTCCCCAGCGTGAGAAACATATTCCGGGCTAGCCTAGCAACGGGATATGTGCCCCAGGCATGGAGGAAAGCAAACGTGGTCTTCATTCCCAAACAAGGAAAAGAGGACTACACTTTAGCTAAGTCATTCAGGCCTATCAGTCTGACATCCTTCATGCTGAAAATGCTAGAAAGGATAGTCGACAGATACCTGATAGAAAACACACTGCGTGAGTTCCCGTTTCACAGGGGTCAACATGCTTACCTGAAGCAAAGATCCACGGAAACTGCTCTACACGCAGTGACTAGAGAAATTGAAAAAGCGCTGCATCACGGGAACTGGGCCTTGGCCATTTTCTTTTATGTGGACGGCGCTTTTGACAAGGCAAGAACAAAAACCATATGCACAGAGCTGCAATCCAGGGGTACCCCCCCGGTCCTGATTAACTGGATTGCTTCAGCGATCGAAAGCAGGCAGGTGTCGCCGGGTGTGGGAGAAGTTCGAGTGGGCATTGCGGTGAGTGGTGGATGCCCCCAAGGCAGCTGCCTATCACCTCACCTGTGGTGCCTTATTATGGACGGCCTCCTAAAGCGCCTGACAGATGACGGACTGTATGCACAGGCATACGCTGACGATGGGCTGGTTCTAGTAACCGGCCAATTCCTAAGCGTGGTCGGCGATCGCATGCAGAGTGCATGTAAGATAATTGAAAAATGGTGTGAAGAGGCGGGGCTGACCATCAACCCCGGAAAGACCGACATGGTCCTCTTCACAAGGAAAAGGGAAAAAAGAGGATTCAAACCACCCAGGCTGTTTGGCAAACTCCTAACTCTTAGTGGTGAACCGATCCCTACCTAGGTCTCTACAAATTTAGACAAAAGTCACTTGTTTCCCTGGAATTATTTTCTGTGTGCCCTGGTTTGTTACGGTGAAATAAATTTTTATGGGAGAATATGCTGAGTAAATAAGAAAAGAAATTCAATTTTCACCCTTTTATTCATAAGTTGTACATAGTCTGACCAGTACAGGAGATATTATCATTTTTACAATCCTGGTTGATACATCTCTTACTATACAAAATATCCCTGCAAAGAAAATTAAATAGCAAACAGAATCCTGCACTGGTAGAATCTTTTCGGGGTGTATTTCATTTAACAATTCATTGAATAATTCAAGGATTTGACAACATTTATCCTTTTTTCCTTGGACAGACGTGTACTGACAATTTTTATCTCGGACTGAGGTTTATTTGACTTCTGTTGAAATTAGACTGAATTCTTAGACTTTGAGCCTGTTGACAACTTTCAAAGACAACAAATTTCCTATGTCACATTGTCAAAAATGTCATCCGACAAACAATGGTCCGCGGGGACCCAAATCCACTACCAGCCTCCCCTCCCAGAAACCTCTGAAGGAGACAACGGGCCTTTTGATTTATTTACTTGTGAAATGAGTTAACTCCTTATTAATTTAGAAGTTTCAGGAATGAAAATAAACTTAGATAAATGTCTAGTACACGCTTGCTCAAGATTTCGCTTATCTACGCTCAAGATTTCGCTTATCTACAATCACTTTGCTCGAATAACATAAATGCTCAGGTCTTCTGACGTTCGTCCCTGGCAGAAAGCTTGGTGGCACTTCTCAAGGAAAATATGCCCCTTGGCGTAAGAACTGCAATAAACAAAAGAAACTCGGAACAGTAATAGTTCACATATTTCGTGGATGATTCCTGGTTAGTTTAATAGACCAGAAATAAATTAGACTGATTGGTTATTCATTATTTATCCTTTGGATAAAACTTTACGTCACCAATAATTATTTGGCACGTGTTTGAGGCTTTAAATAATTATGTTGGGTTAAATGGTTTTAGATTGACACTTTCTCTGACTTTATCTCTGACTTCCCTGGTTTAAATAAACGGATTATTTATCCTGAATAATCATGAATTAAGAATGCAAGTAGGCATGTTCATTTTACATTTCCTGGTTCTCACAGTCGTAGATTAAAAATGTATTAATTTGTTAAATATCAACTTTCGGACAGTATTATTATTATTTATTCATTCTGTAAATATGATCGTCTCGCTTGCGGACAGAATAACTGTTATTTGTTCTCATTGTCTCGCTTTCGGACAGAATAATTGTTGTTATTTGTTATCATTGTCTCGCTTTCGGACAGAATAATTATGGTTATTTGTTATCATTGTCTCGCTTTCGGACAGAATATTTATTATTTGTTATCATTGTCTCGCTTTCGGACAGGATAAAATTGTTATTTGTTATCATAATCTGTTTGGCTGTTCGATTGTTTATTTTAATATGATTCAATTAATATTTGGTATGTTCGAATTTTCCTTCTCTCGTGGGTCGATTACGAATTGCGCACTGATAAGGACAAAAATGGATGCTTTGTAAGGAAGGTTTGTGGTACCGTGTTGATAACAATGATAGCCCAGCCGAGCTGACAACAAGAACCCAGGTAAGACAACGATGGGGCTTCGCCAAGCCTGAATAAGTTTCGGTTTATTTTCGTTGGGCTTCGCTTTCGAGCCTGTGCGCTGACCTCGCTCTCGGGCCTTTAAGTTTTACGCTGACCTCGCTCTCGGGCCTATAGTTATATTGTTGTGTTTTCGGTGGACCTTTGCCTAGGTCATAATATTGGTTTTATGGTATTATTGATATAGTAAAAGTTTCGCTTGTTGTTTATATTTTTAATCTGGGGTGAACACTTCGTCATCGATTACCTAGGAGGATCCGTAGTAACCCAAGTGGTGAAGTCCTGGACCTTCTCCAAGGGTGCCGGACGCATACTCTAAGGACTCTAGCTTCTTTAGAGCATGTTCCTCCTTCCTTTTCCTGTCTAAACTAATCTTTCAGGAGTCAATTTTCTACAAACTGACTAGTCCGTGACGCTAATCGTTCCCACAAAAACTATTCAAGGTAGAAGACCACCAGTTCATCCATGAGCGATCGCCAGATATCGCTGTGGACGACTTCTGGCTATACTGCCAGGGATGGCCCAGAACATGTAGCAGATTCAGTCCATCGATACCCGAATAGCCCGTTCTCTGGAACGAAAAACCCCGGAATGTAGCAGTTCCCAGATACTGAGTCCGAATAAGAAGATAGGAACCTCAACTTGAAACAAAAATTGGTTGAAAGAAAACTAACCTTAAAATCTGCTTTATCCTGTTTATGCTGATTAGTCGCGCAACCCTTTTGGTTGGAAGCTAATCGGTCTAAAGAGATTGCGACTTATCCATACCTCATCACGAGAAATCGTGAGGAATGTTACAAGATGGAAAAAGATATGAGAAATCATTGGTCATTTGGACTAAGAAGGATTTCATAAATTATTAGAAACATTTTAATTGATCATTGAGGTTTGGATACCTACAATGGCTGTTTTGCAAGATGACGGATTTATATAATTTTAGATTTCACTCTCACACTGAAATGCATAAATTGGAGGTATAAGTAGACATTCGTTGGAGTGTTTGACATTAGCTTGGGGTTTCCCCAAAATGGTTTGATTGCTTTGACAACTTGTCAGTTGGTATTAAGTGAATACAACTTTCAATAATTAATAGTTCGATCAAAGTGTTCTATAATCTCAGACTAGGTGTTACCCAATTTTCGATGCAACGATGAGCACTCGATTTCCCTAGACAAAATACAACAGAGGCATTAAACTCTTGGTATATCTCTCCCCTCCCGGGACGCAGATACACGGCGCTGTTCACTTAGCCACTTAAGTGAAGTTAACCAAATTAAGGCGCAGCACAATTCGTAATCTCACTTTAAACAAATGTACGAGAATTGTTTACATCGGAGTGGTGCCTAGGTTCCACACGTTGGCCATACTCTCACTATCTAATTACTTTTCTACATCTACTGTTTTCTTACGTTTGCCTTCACACACACATACGGCTCCATTGCTTTGGAGTCCCTAGAACCCTCCAACTCCGATTAAACAACCCATTAAAATTAGGCTAAAGTCAACCATAAACTTTGCCCTCACGAAAACATAAAGAAAACGAGAGAAGTACTTTTAAGGAGAACTTGAACAATCTGTTCAGTTGTTTACTCAAATTAATCATTATTTAATATATTCCATAGGTACATGGGCAAGTAGCTTTACTATTTATTATTGCCTAGAACTCATTTGATTACTAGTTTTTTGGATAAATTTCTGATTTATAACAATAAATTAGTCAGAGTGTCAATATCTCGGTTACATTTCATGGTGAATCAAAAAAAAAAAAAAAACCTTTCTCATTCTTTTGACAACATATCCTCTTAATTAATTAATAGTTTGATTAAGTAATTACCTCATTTATTATATTTAAACTGTGGATTATATGGTAGCTCGGACAACACACACCTTTTACCTTAGTAAATATTATAACGATCTGGCAACTATATTGCTCACTGTATATAAAATATCCCAACATATGTATAGAAATGAAAATATTACACCAAATCAATAAGAGAAATCAAATAATGGGAATTTTCCCGGTACGTTAGTTTCCTTTTATAGGCAACAAAATAAAAGAAATATAAAAATCAATGTTAGCGACTGCTGACTTGTCTCTCCAGTTCCATCATTTAATTAAATTGTAATCATTTACTTTTAAGCTTCTCAAAATAATAAACGGATACCATTTCTCTGATGGCATTTTCTATGATCAGCTTTCAGACTTTTAATTGTGAGTGAAAATAATTGCTTAAGTCAATTTTACCAAGACAATTATTATTATTTATAAAATACAGCTGACAACGTAATGTGTTCATTTAGGTATCTCTTCTAAATGAATAATTCGGATAATGTATAATTATTCCTGGGTTTAAAATGTTCTCGCTGATTTTAGACATTAATTGTTAAATTAATAAAATAGGTAGGTACTCCTGGTACCTGATTTAAAGTAACTTATTCTTTCGAAATGGAGAAACGTTTTGCAGGCTCATTAAAGTTTAGATCTGACCTTGAACTAGAGGTGTAACTTCCAGAACAGCTTTTCCTCGCACCGTCTCGCTGGAACCGCTGGCTTCCTCTAGGCGGCGTCTTTCCCGCACGTAGCGCTTCCTTTCCGATCTGGTCCGCTTCCTGGCGTTGTTAGGTAACTTGCTTTTCTTTGTACGCATCTTCAACACTTGTTGCAGCTCCGTTGGCGATTTATCCCTTTTGAGAACACGAACACGCCAAAGTACCGTTGGAGGGAAACTTGCCGAATTTCCACTCTCGCCTTCGACACTTTATGAAACGTAATCACAGCAAACACAGTCTAGTGAAATAATAAACACCTCGAAAAGAAGATTGAGTCCAAACAATTATACACCTGCTCTTTCTTCCGATGAAAAACTCCACGAACAAAATTGTACGTCTCTAAATAATTCGAACTACAATAATCGAACACGTCCGTTCCGCCTTGATTATCGATCTAGCCAGTCCCGTGGTCAAATTCGTTCTCCCTTTCTTGAAAATCGCCCCATCCCTACTAAATTGTTCCCGATTTTCAATCTCACTTTCATTGGTTTAAAAAATTCACGTTAGTCCAATCTCGCTTCTTTCCCCAAACTAGCCACGCCTCTCTTCTTTCGGTTTTCGAATCTATCCCGGTACGTGTTGCCCTCTGTCGTCTTCTCGGACATCTTCCTGGCTTGGCTTTCATCTCCCTTCGTCACGCTTAATTCAAGAAACTTGACACCCTCCGGGTTCCCAGAAGCACACTCACGGTGGTTTCACTTCAGACATATGTTATCCATCCGTTCTCAATTTGATACTTTATTATCTTCCAAGAGGCCAGCTGTATCCCATATCTTTCATGCAGTGTCACGATTGTGGAAGAATTTATTGATTTTCGTTGACATCTCTTCCATTAAAAATCGAACGCTGTTAGCTTTACAAGAAAAATGACTTAAGTAGGCATAGCTTTTTCCCGGAACGTTACATTATCGACTTGGAATGTTCACGTGTTTTTAACAGAAACACTTGAAAGTCTCAGCAGAAAATTCCATCAGGCGACAGGGACAAATTTAAGAAAGTAACCGAAAAAAAATAGCTCGAATTCAGGGTAGGTACATATATGGACGTTACAGTGGGGAGGCCAAATACCTTGGAATGGTACTAGACGAAAAGCTGACCTGGAAGCCACAGATTGACAGAATAGTCACAAAAACTGTGTCATCTCTATGGCAGCTAAGAGGAACAATAGGCAAGGTGTGGGGGCTAAAACCGAAGATAATGCACTGGTTATACACGGCCATCATCAGACCGAGAATCAGTTATGGTTCGGTGGTCTGGTGGAAAACAACCACAAGCAATACCGTTGCAAACAGGCTAGCTAAACTCCAACGGCTCACCAGTTTGTTAATAACAAGTGCAATGAGAACCACCCCGTCAGCAGCCCTGAATGTCATTCTGGAGCTGCCACCGCTTCCCATTTGGATAAAAGGGGAAGCCATGGCGGCCCACCTAAGAATGCGTGATTCGGGACTATGGAAAGGCGGAGGTTACAAAGGACACACAGAGATAGCCAAGGTTGCCGAGATGGAGATACCAATCTCAAACTTTATGCCTACCTCAAAAACAAGAAACAACAGAGAAAACAAGAAATTTACCCTGCAAATTCCTGAAAAGGAAAAGTGGGAAAAAATGGAGGTAGCCTTCGAACCAGGAGGACTAGTCTGTTTCACAGACGGCTCCAGGAACAAAAATGGCCACGTAGGAGCGGGGCTCTACCTGGCTGGACGGAAACTGGGAAGATCCTACCCTCTTGGGTCCACCGCAACCGTCTTCCAGGCGGAGATTTATGCTATCCTGCAAGCAGCTAGACTGGAGCAGATAATAGAAGCCGGGGAACGGACGATATACATATGCACGGATAGTCAGGCCGCCGCGAAAGCGCTGGGCACACACGGAACCAGCTCCCCACTGGTCCAGGAGTGTGTCGAGGCGCTGAACAGACTGGCGGACAGAAAATCGGTGCATACCGTGTGGGTTCCCGCACACTCAGGTGTACCAGGTAATGAGCTAGCAGATCAATACGCGAAGCTCGGGACCAGGGAAACCTTTTGTGGACCGGAGCCCGTCCTGGGTCTGACCAAAAATCTTCTCAAAGAATCTATAAAAGAATGGACTCGCAAGGGTTTAGAGAACCACTGGGAAACAGCACCAGGCTGCAGACAGGCCAGGCTGTTTCTGGCTGGTCCGATCGGAAACAGATGGACCAGCATGTCCAGAATGAACCGGAAGGAACTCAGACTACTAGTCGGGGTTCTCACCGGTCACAGCAGTCTGAACAGACACCTGCAAGTGATGGGGGTCACTCGGGACCCGGTCTGCCCTAAATGCGGAATGGATGACGAGGACTCCCACCATTATGTGGGTGTATGCGAGGTATACAGTAACCTCAGGCTCAACATCTTTGGGTCTGAGGAGCTACAAGAGGAAGAAATGAAACTCCTCTCATATAACAACCTTCTGGCCTTTATTAAAAGGTCGGGGAGGTTCGAGTAGGAGTTTCACCATGGTTCGGGTAAGGCGAAAAGGACCCTCGGTGGCCTAGTCGCTTGGGGTGTACCACCCCAACCCACCATACTACTACTACTAACGGCTTATGTAAGTCTACAAAAAAATATTTATTAATCTTCAATCATTAAAAAGTTATGGCAAAAATAAGAAATCTCGAATTTTTCAGTTTTTCAGGAAATTTCAGGAACAGTCATAGATATCTTGTATGTCTTGACGGATTCGAGGTGGCCACAAAATAGAGCATCTTTTCTTCAATTTAACCAACCCTGTATCTCTTTTTTTTAAACAACTGAACCAATTTTCAGGATTGTGTTGTTATATCTCGTATTTAGTACAGATTCAATTTGAAATAACAATAGTGCCCTATAATAATTCAGTACATATTCTTTTTAGGCGATGTTTAACACTTTTGGCTCCTGCTTCCCACAGCACCCTGAAATGCGGTGATTTGGGTGGTAGAAAGGCCATTCTATTCCCTGATTTTTCTATACTATTTTTGGTCCAATATTATTATTTTCTTTCAGGAATTAATATACTCCATAGCGTTCATTAATATCCTCTTTAAAGTTTGTGCCATTTTTCACTATAATTCATTTTTGGTTTTCCTCTACGGGAGATAACGCTTTTTAGATCAGCTAGGAAGACCTCCGTGGGTAGACTAGATACTAGTTCACGATGTATTGCCTTTTCGGAGAAACAAATAAAAAAACAAATATAAGCTTTAGTTGTTTTTTCTGTCCCCACTCTATCATTTTATCAAATAAGATCCGGCATACTCTACATCGGTAATATGAAATGGATGAAAGGGGAGTTCTTTGAATCGGTAAATTACCCATTATTGGATTTTCAGGTTTGGCTACAAAAAATCTACATTTCTTACTATCGTCTTTGATAAACCTTTACCATTCACAGGCCAAAATTTTTATGAAATGGTTCTCTCAGGTTTCTTCCTTCTTGGTGAATGACTTCTTGGTCGAAAGAAATTTGTCTTGGATCCAAAATCTCTCGAGACTATTATGAATTTCATTCAACGAAAAACAGGAAAGAGTTTGTTTATTTAGCAACATTCCACTCATAGGACCTGAAATCACCCAACCTAACTTAGTCTTTTGAATGACCAGAAAATTCTTCTTTTTTTTCTGTCCCACGCAGAGTAAATCGTTGAATACACCTGTACTATTAGCATGTCAATAGGACTGGATTTACTGAAGTTGAGATCAACTAATCGCAGATTGTTTGGAACATTCAGAGATGTTATATTAAAAGTATGGATTGGTAAATTCTGAGTAATTTGGGAAAACAGGTACTAAGCAAGAAATATATTTTTTACGAACTATTTTATTTATACTGCGCCCGGCTTGAAATATTATTGTTTTATTTATACTGCGCCCGGCTTGAAATATTATTGTGTTGTAATAATATTTCAAGGCGGCAGCAGTATGTTGGGTAATCAAGATACCTAAACCTATTTGGTAATATTTTGTAGAAAAAAGCATGACCTAAGGTAACAAAATAAAATAGACTTATTAGTCGATAAATTAAAAAAGTCAAGTCTTTTTATTGAATTTTTAGTTTTGTGTGCTCGGAATTAATCCTATTGTCTAAAAGGAAAGAACGAACCAGCCGCAGAATTATTTTCCAGTTATATCTGTTGAGTACCATTATTTACATAAAATGATCTGGTTGATTTCGAAAGTAATTATTGTTTATTATAGTAAATTAGGAGTATTATAACTCCATTTAATCTCCATTAAAATTAATGGCTGCTCAGGGTTGTCAAGACTCAAGATGGGTCTAAGCATTCAAACAGTTGTTCAAAACGATTAGATTCTCTAAACTGCTATTGCACTACTTTAAAGAGGAATGCGATATTTAATTGGAAACTCCAATAACAGCCAATCACCGGAAACGGCTTTCCATCAGGATTTGCGAGACTAAGAAAAATCGATAAAAATATTCACTTGTTTTCTTCATTTTCATAATTTCCGCAAAAACTGAAAAACACTTCCTAGATGATGCAACATTATAATAACTAGTTCTTGGAACAACTTGATTGCAAATCGGTAAAGCTCATGAGGACTCTGCTACCTTTGTAAGAGATTGTAAATTTTTAATTAGATTTTAAATGAGTTACAGCCAAACAGTCCTTTCAGGAGTGGTGGAAGATAAGATGCTTAGCGGTCTCTCGGCGTTACGGGAGTAATTTTACCTTCTGGTTCATTTATTACCTTAGTTTTAGTTCTACAGTATCTACAATAATATTATTTCTATATAGGAAGTTCCAGTCATTCGAGTCGGTCTCTGTGGTTTAAACTGTGGGTTTTTAAATACAGGCTCATAATGTCCATAATTGCACATAATTAAAAATAATTTTGGACTATCCAGAGTGTCTCATATTATGTATATAATATGTTTTATTAAATGGAATGCTTTTATGTGTTATTGTATTTTTTATCTGTCTAAGAAGAAAAAAAGATACATGTACAGGGTGTCCAGTGACGTTTGTCCACAACTCAAAAGTTAAGAAGTTATAAGCAATTTTAAATTTTAAATTTAACAGTAAACCAATGTGGTATAGACCTGTAATTCTTTGCTTTTTTTAAATTTTTATATTGTTTTGACAAAAGTGACTAGGGAACTTTTGACTTTAAATTGGTATCCTTAAGAGTAGGGATTACTAGGGGATGCAGGGGTGGTTTGGTTCAACGACGAACTAGAGAAATTCCGTGATAAATTAATGTTGTATAATTATTTATTCGACATAACCAGCGAAATGAACAATTTAGGGTTTTGAGAAATAAGGCTAGGAGTGACTATCGTTTCAAGTTCATCGCATACAGTAACGTAATATTTAAACTTCAAGAATGTTACAGGGACAATGTGAAAGTTTACAAACTCTGCTTCGATCTTACCTATGAAATAGAAACCAGATCGTTTGTGTTAATGGACAGTGCTCAAAGAAAAACTTTACAATATAGAAGTTCCACAGGGTTCAGTAATAGGGCTACTGTTGTTCTTGTCTCCATAAATAACCTTCCCTTATTGTTTTAAAAATTCTTCACTTTATTGTTTGCCGACGACACAAGCATTTTGGTCGATCGTGATAATTTCAGTGACGCTCTTGAGTTCAGTGAAAAAGCTGACACACTTGCCGGAAAACGGTTTTGTTCAACAAGTTAAAACTGAACACTAAGAAGTCTCTTAGAGCTCTTTTTACTCTATAGAAGGCTTGAACCCTCATGAATATTGTAGGTCAAACTTCGTAAGACTGCGTATTCTTACATTTCCTTCCTTGTTCGCGCTCAGAAACAAAAATGCTAATAATAAATAATAGATTGAGTTTTGTCAGAAATGCAGACATTCATGACCATGATAAGAGGCAGGTATTCATTTCGCGATGGTGCTGTCGCTTGTCGCTTGTCCTTGTCCCAGAGAGGTCCATCGTTGCGATAAGATTCTTGATAATGTTGTCATCATAATATGCTTAGAACGATTACTCGATTTAACAGAGTTACAGGAATTTCTTCTGGAGAACGCTTTTTTACTCTATCTACGAGTTTTTGAGTAGCAATATTTGGGCGCGATGTTTTTTTTTTATAGATGTCACCATTCTTTGATACAGTGGCAGATCCAGTTAAGTGAAGGCCCCAAGCGGTTAAGATTTTGGGGCCCTTATTATTTAACTCATGTGTTGCAGATTGAGCTGCTTTTAAATTAGTTAAATCATGTAGACACTGTCTATGTGAATGTAGACACAGTTTAGGATAAAGAAGAACTGAAATGTCGAATTTTCTGTTAAATATTGATCCGGGAGATGCACTTCTTAGGTGGTCTTCGTGGAATAGGGAAAAAGTAAAATGTAACCCTTGCTTGCCTGCGTCAGGTGTGCAAAGCAAGATTCGCTTTTCGTTCGTTGACCAGGACAGAAGTCCTGCTGTCTCTAATATTCGTATTATTTCGTATCGTTCGTTCGTCAGACTAAATAAATACCTACATACCTACTCCGACTTAATTCAAATTATTCATCTTACTAAATCGTTTAATCATATTATAATCGTCTACTCTACATAATTAGAAATTACCTTTAAATTGATTGGTTGTTCTACAGCATTGTGTAAAATTACTAGTTTTGCATTAAAAGATTAATTTAATGTGTGTCTATTAATTTATACAGTTCATTATTCGTTCTTTGTGTACCTAAACCGTATATAAAAGTTGTCCTTCGAGCCGGATTGTAACTGAATTTAGTGCAAATGGAAATTAATGGAAGTTGCTAGTGTACCATGGATGCAGTGAATACGTCGTTAAACAAAATTGTGCAGTTTTAAGTGTCCAAAATCGTTCATTGTCGACTACAAGTATTTCGTGTTTCGTGTTGGATGGTTGTTGCAGAGAAACTTCTGTACGAGCGCCTGGATTGCAGACAAGTCCCTGGAGTCCCCAAAAACGAGCTCCTAGATTGGAGACAAGGCCCTGGAGTCCACAAAAACGAGCTTCTGGATTGCAGAGCAATTCCTGGATTCCACAAAAACGAGGTCCTGGATTGCAGAGAAGTTCCTGGATTCCACTAAACTGAGTAACGTACCTCTTCATTTATTATTCGAGGAAAGTTTCTTATTTCCTATTTCGTTTTCGCATCAAAATGTCATATTAATCGTTCGAAGCCTAATTCGTCAGCTGATGAGTCGAAAGAAGCACTCAGACCCACCTACCTAATTAAATTCGTCGTTTTGGTTGATGTATACCTACCTACTATTCGTGAATTCGTGAATAATACTAAAGTTGATAACTTTGATCGTAAAAATATAAATAATTGTAATTTCGTTCGTGTTTATAATATTAATATACCTGTAATTATCGTATGTCATATCGTAAGTACCTAAATGTTCGTCAGTCGTACCATTGTATGAAAAATCGTTTATTATATTATTCTGTGTTATAAAAATATCGTTTGTTAAGTAATATTGTAAAAAGATGGATAATTTGAAGAAAAAGAGGGGTTACGCGAAAGGATTAATTACAAAAATCGAAACGTGGGTTGAGGAGAATTTAAAAAATGAAAATAATAAAAATCAAATCGAAATTCGCAAAAGAAATTTAATAGCAGCTTATCAGAGTTATGTAAATATACAAGAATCGATCGCAGAGATTAAAGAAGATGCCACTAAAGATAGTGAGGATGTAGAAAGTAAATTTTGTAATTTGTTTTCGAAGTTAGAAAACAAAATTGAAGAGTTAACTAGTCTAAGCACCCAACAACCTAGATTAGATGGAAACGTAGAATTTCAGAATTTCGTATCGAATTTACAACAATCGAATAAAGAATTTGTAGCCGAATTAGTTCAGGGTGTTACGACCAGTATAAATACAAAGGGTGCAAATTCTCAAACAGTTAAGCTGCCCGAAATCAAAATTCCAATTTTTTCAGGTGATGCTGCAGAGTGGAATAGTTTTCATGATCTGTTTACTAAACTCATCATAAATAATGAAGATTTAGATAATATCGAAAAACTAATTTATCTTAAGGGATATTTGAGAGGCGAAGCACTGTCTTTAATACAGAATTTGTCGTTGGTAAGCTCGAATTTACAAACTGCGATTAATTTGTTAGAAAATAGATATAAAAACACGTATGCGATAATCGAGGCGCACATCACCAATTTATTCGAAAACCTACCTAATTTATTGAAGCCAAAGGCTCAAAACCTGAGGGAGTTCTTAACTCATATTAATCAAAATATCGAAAGTTTGGAAAATTTAAATGTACCCGTAAATTCTTGGGACTTAATTTTAATTCACATTTTTTCCAAGAAATTGGATTTTCAATTGCAAAAGGCTTATTGCTTACATCGAGATACCAAGAACCTACCAACATTAAAAGAATTTATTAACTTTTTAGAAAAGCAATGCAAAGCATTAGAGGAAATAGATGCAACAAAAGGCACTAGTCCTACACCGATTAGGAAAGTTAATCATTTTATTAGTTCAACTCATAATTCGAATCAACAACAGACAGGAAATGTGACAGGAAATCAATCCTATTTAATTTGTAATTTTTGCTCAGAGAATCATTCGATTTATAAATGTTATAAATTTAAACAATTAACTATTCAGGAAAGAAACAACTTTATAACCTCTCGAGGTTTTTGCAAAATATGTCTGTTTAGGAAGCATTCGTTCGATGATACTTGCACTGGGAATAATTGTTGGCAATGTGGCAAAAGGCATAATACTCTACTTCATATCAATTTTGATCGAGAAGTTCATTCAAATCCTAGAAATTTTCAAATTCGTCGCACAGAAAGTCGCAGCCAGTGGCAGGATCTCCATAAACCTAATTCAGGCACAATTAATCGTCAATTTAATCGTCAAAATCGTACGTATGGTGTAAACGAGGGTGTAAACCAATATCAAAATAAACATTATTCAACTAATAATAATTCAAATCGATCAACGCCAGAAAATAGAGAATCGAGACAAATCGTAAATCAAAAGAATTCGAGTCAATTAGAACCAAGGTCGCAAGACAGTCCCAAGCAAAAAAGTATCGTAAATGAAAATGAAAATAAAGAAAATAAACCCGAAAGTTCGTTATCGTTTTCCACTTATTCGCAAAATAATTCGCAAATCGTACTAGCCACGGCAGTGGTAACAATTTATAGTCGCAACGGCGATCCAGTTTCGGCTAGGTGCTTACTGGATTCGGCAAGTCAGATTAGCATGTGCACAAAAGAATTGCTAGACAAATTAAATTCGAATACTTATCGTAAAGAATTGCAAATATCAGGAATCTCGCAAATAAATGCTCAATCAAATGAGATGGTTGATTTAACCATTAAGTCAAACGTTTATAGAAAAAATTCGTTCAAAGTTTCGTGTGCAGTATTGGAAAATATAACTTGCGAACTACCGCAAACTACTCTAAACGTATCAAATTTAAAAATACCGGATCACATTATGTTAGCTGATCCAAAGTTTTATGTCTCGTCGAAAATCGACATCTTGCTAGGAGCAGACGTCTATTATGATTTAATCGTTCCAGGAGTGATTAAATTAGGGGCGGATATGCCAACCCTTTTTAGTACACTCTTAGGATATGTCGTCGGCGGTAAATTGGCAAATAATAAGCCAAAGCATTCTAATATTAATTCGTATAATGAACTAGGGAATAGTTCACCCAATTGTTGTTCTTTTTTAAATACGTCATCGAGTAGCGATGAACTGTTACAAAAATTTTGGGAGATAGAAGACATCGAAGAGAAAACAATTTTAAGTCCCGAAAATGCAAAATCGGAAGAAATTTTTAAAGAAACGACGATTCGATTAGAAAATGGACGGTTTCAAATAAATTTGCCATTTAAAAATCAAGAAAATAAATCGTGTATTTTAGGTGAATCGTTTTTGCAAGCAAGAAAACGATTTGCTGGTCTCGAAAAACGATTTCTAAGAGATCCAAATTTAAAATTAAAATATAAACAATTTATCGATGAATATGTAAACTTAAATCATGCAAAAATCGTCCCTCTAAGTTCTCATAATGAGAGAGGAGAAAATAAATATTTTATGCCGCATCACGCAGTTATACGTGAAGATAGTGAAACAACAAAATTGCGTGTTGTTTTTGGCGCTTCGATGAAAACTTCATCGGGGTTATCGCTTAATGATATTTTATTAAAAGGCTATACGGTACAACCGGAATTGTTCGATATCATATGTAGATTTCGGATAGGTACCTTCGTAGTCATTGCGGACATTGAAAAAATGTACCGTCAGATTCGTGTAAATCCGAATCACACATTTTTACAGAACATCCTGTGGCGTGAAAATGAAAATGAACCTTTACAATGTTTAGAGTTATTAACAATAACGTATGGTACGAATTTCGCGCCCTTTGCTGCCACTAGATGTTTAAAAGAACTGGCTGAAAAAGAATCGCAAAATTACCCGCTTGCATCAAAAATGTTACTTTCACAAACATACGTCGATGATGTGCTCGTCAGTTCAAATTCGAAAAATGAATTAATCGAAACTTCTTCGCAATTAATTAGTTTATTAAATACCGCAGGATTTAAGTTACATAAGTGGCATTCAAATGTCAAAGATTTTTCTACAGAGTTCAATGAAAATAATTCGAATGAGGATTTCCAAGTTGATTCAAATCAAAATAATTATAATTCGAAAAATAATTACGACATTCAAAATGAAAGTTCGTCTAGTAAAGTGCTTGGCTTGCAATGGAATTCTCATGAAGACTTTCTCGTAATGGCACTGCCCGAATTTAAAGAAATTAAAAATTACACAAAAAGAGAAGTTCTGTCGAAAATTGCCTCAATCTTCGATCCTATTGGATTGTTAGGTCCCGTCGTAGTAACTGCAAAATTAATTATGCAGAAAATATGGATCAGTAAAATCGAGTGGGATGATAATCTCCCAGATAATTTAATGTCGGAATGGAATAAATTTTTCTTCTCGCTACCGTGTCTAAAAGAGGTGAAGATTCCGAGGAATCTAACTTTAAATTTGTCAATCGAAAGTATCGAAATCCACGGATTTTGTGACGCCAGCTTAAAAGCTTATGGCGCCTGCGTATATTTGCGTGTATTATATTCAAATAAGGATGTGTCGTGTAGACTAATTTGCTCAAAATCAAGGGTGTCTCCTTTGAAAAGTATAACGTTGCCAAGGTTGGAACTCTGTGGAGCTGTGTTGCTCGCGAAATTGGTAGAAAGAATATGTCGAACTTACGAAAATAAAATTGATTATTCTTCGGTTAATCTGTGGTCAGATTCAGAGATCGTCTTATGTTGGTTAAAGTCTCATGCTTCTCGTTGGTCTACGTTCGTGTCAAATAGGGTCTCGATAATTCAAACTTTGACGTCCAAATACACTTGGCGCCACGTTAAATCGGAAAACAACCCGGCTGATTACTTATCGCGGGGAATTTCGCCTGAAAAATTGAAGGATTGCGAGATGTGGTGGCTCGGTCCTACCTTTTTGCAAAATTATTATTGTGACTTAAGTAAATTAAATTTTAGGCCTACAGCTCATTCATCAGGTCTAAATGAAGAGCGAAAGTCGGTGAAGCAAGTTGCGCTTCACAATCAAAGTGAAACATTTTGGATATCTCTGTTTTCAAAATTTTCCTGTTTCGTTCGTTTGCAAAGAACAGTTGCGTATTGTTTGAGATTCGTTAGAAACGTAAAAAACAAAAATGAGAAAAAAAAAAATTTATTTAGTGTTATTGAAGTCAGAGACTCCAAGGGGGGGAATATGTTGCAGATTGAGCTGCTTTTAAATTAGTTAAATCATGTAGACACTGTCTATGTGAATGTAGACACAGTTTAGGATAAAGAAGAACTGAAATGTCGAATTTTCTGTTAAATATTGATCCGGGAGATGCACTTCTTAGGTGGTCTTCGTGGAATAGGGAAAAAGTAAAATGTAACCCTTGCTTGCCTGCGTCAGGTGCTCAGGTGTGCAAAGCAAGATTCGCTTTTCGTTCGTTGACCAGGACAGAAGTCCTGCTGTCTCTAATATTCGTATTATTTCGTATCGTTCGTTCGTCAGACTAAATAAATACCTACATACCTACTCCGACTTAATTCAAATTATTCATCTTACTAAATCGTTTAATCATATTATAATCGTCTACTCTACATAATTAGAAATTACCTTTAAATTGATTGGTTGTTCTACAGCATTGTGTAAAATTACTAGTTTTGCATTAAAAGATTAATTTAATGTGTGTCTATTAATTTATACAGTTCATTATTCGTTCTTTGTGTACCTAAACCGTACATCATGTTAAAAAAGTTTTATAATCATTTTATGGCGACAGCCTTGAGAGGGTCTGGGGGTAAGGGGTATCCCCCAGGATTAAGGGGGGTGCAGGGGTCCTCCACAAAAATTTTTCAGAAAAATATAGACTAAAATAATAGTTCCAGTATTCTTTATGACGTTTTCATTGTGTTATCTAATTACAGAAAACTTTATCGAGTACATTTTATATCCATAAAAATGCTAACAGCATTTATTGTGCGCATTTGAAACTAATATAAAAAGCCATTAAATAAAATTTTGGTAAGTAAAGAGAATGAATCAATATTTCTATCGAGACCTGAAGAATTCAACATTATTATCTGTCAGGACAGGAGTAGGCAATCTTGATAAGTACATATGAGGGAAATTGGCTCCAGGCCCAAAGAGGAGGAAATATTTGATCTCATGATAAAGCAATTTGACAGAACTTCTTTCCATCTTAAACGCATCATAACTGCAATACAATTCAATTCCTAGATTCCCAGAATACAAAAGAACTACATTTGATAAAACCGTAACTATGTACTGTCAAGTATGAATGAATTCAACTCAGAATTTCAGAAATCAGTAAAAAATGTTGAATTTAGCTTAGCATAAAGCTTTAATTTTTAGATAAATTTCTATGTCTGTAAACTTTAAAAGAAAACTATCGCGCCTTGTTTGAAATGTTGAAAAAAAATTCCTTAATATTTTTTTTTGAGATATCTCATACTGCAAGTATCCAATATATAATTTTGAACAAAAGCCGAAGCTAACAAAAAAATAAAAAAGCCTATGTTTAAAAAAACATAAAATTTGTTAAAGCGGCTTTTTTATTTCCGAGCATTAATTTTGCTTACCTCATTATCCAAGAAACGTTTTAGTAACAGGCTTTACTTGGAGAACTCAACAATATTTTTCTTTCAAAAGTATACGTGTTTTTCCAAATTAGAAGATATAAAATTAAAACAAGCACTTTTCCTCGCCTTATTTACGAAACTAGAAAAAAAATACAAAGAGTTTCTCTTGCAAGATGTAGCACCCCCTTTTTGGGGACACCTACATTTGATTTGTCTTTTTGATTATTTCTCAGGGAGGTTCTTTTGAGTATTACTTTGCATTAATTAAAGGAAGAGTTAATTAAATATACTTTACTATAATACTATATTGTTACATAAGTACAACACAATTACAAATTTATCCCCCACAAGTTATAACTTAAATTCTAGAATAAACTCAACAAAGCTTAATATAATTAAAGACTCACGGTAACATCCGGGGTGGGGCTCTTGACTGCCACATTAGAATTATTAAACTGAAGAATATATGTAATTGTTAAACTGAAGATGATTATGCTGCTTGCTGCTTTACCCTTCGGGGTAACGGATGATGAAGACTGTAGATTGGAGACGAAGTTATACGAAATTATATTGCTTGGTACACTTCTAAATTATTACCAATATTAACACTCGGGATTTTTATTATTAAAAGTACACTCTGTATATTACATTACCAATATTAACACTCGCAGGAGACACCGATCTGCCTATCTTGCAGGAAAGGGTCCGTCTTTCGTCGAGCACCGCTAGTACCCGACTCCCTTCACAGTAGTCGAAATTCGCACTTCCCTTACCATCCAGCTTCGTGGTGGTCCTTTCCTTCGTTTCACCCCTCACCTCACATAATTCACTCTTATAAGTCTATAGGTAAAATATCAGTCCCAATCATTGGCGTGCTTCATAGCCCCCCAAGGTTGAAAATCCCTGGACTGCCAAAGAAAAAGGGGTTTTCAAGCTTCATAACAAGCACGACCCTTAAAAATTTATTTGTCCCTTTGAAAAATTAAAAACAACACCAAAACAATAATTCAATTCTTAGTTCTCTCTTTTTAATAAACTTATAACTGTTCTATTCGTGGATAAAACTTCCTTAGGTTAATGATATTTTGAATACCTAGATTTTGATTAGTATCATTATCCACCACATCGTAAGCATTTGCATGAGGCTTACCAACTACGGTACAAGGACCTCTAAATAGCACAAAGAATTTTTTTATTACCCTATCCTCACTGGACGATAATTCATGATTTCGTACCAACACTTGGTCACCAATATTAAATGTCGTCAAAGAATACTTTTTATTATGTCTTAAACGTCTCCTATCTGCCTTATTTTTCATTCTTTCATAAGCCAATACCAATATATTTTTCTGCTTTGTTCCTTCAGGAATAGCAATGTCTTTTATAAATGAATTTTCACGTTTAATACCAAACTGTAACTCATTGGAACTATAGCCAGTAGTTTCGTTTATCGCCTGGTTAAGGTATTCCTGTACTTTTGACAATTCAAATGCCCACTTAGTATGTTTGGAAAAACATAACGCTCTTAACAACTTTCCTATTTCCCGATTGAAAATAAGTTTTAAGATTCTGTATGACTCCTCTTGAGCTGCCCCCCATTTCCATGAATATCCCTTCTTTTTTCGCTTTTTCTTTCGTTTTCTCAACGGATTTGCCAACTTTGATAAGTTCAGACAAAATTTATGCTTTGTTCTCTGCTCATTATTACCTGATTTTCCCGCAAAAACATGTTCATATTCGAACAATAACTTTTTTAGTTTATTTTTAAAATTGTCATCTTTTAAATCACAGTCATTAATTGACTCTACTATTGCTTTAAATTTATCTTCATCACGGATTTCTAAGTCTTCAAAATAATTGTCACTGCAAATGTTTTGTATTACAGACAATTGCACTCTCGACTCTGAATAATTGTTCAATTTTAGGCACTCCTTCAATTCATTATTACTGAATTTTCCCAATAATTTATTTTCAAATAGATTTATTTCGACTTGAAAATCCTCCAACCAATCACAACCAAGAATTATATCTCTGGATAAGCCTGGTATTATTACACAACCTTGTTTAAATGATAGACTCTGATCAATGGTAAACGACAAATAAACTTGTTCTTTTATTTTCTGAGACTTCCCTTTTATTGCTCCCATAACTGTAATGCCTTTTACTGGTAATTTGATCATTTTATGATTTTTCTCTATCAATTTATTGATAAGATTTGGAGAACAACAACTAATCTGACTCCCACTGTCTACTAGAATTTCTACAGAAAATTCTTTAATTTCAGCCTTTAAAATAGGTAACCTAGCTACTGACGGCAATTTTCCTTCCAATTCATCGACTAAATAATCTTGAATGTCCGCAAACACCGAATTATTCTGATTATTTTGTGAAATATTATTCTCATTTTCCACATCAAGTTCAATAATATTCACCCCGGCACTGTCTTCATAAGATTCTCTATTTTTAGGTATCGCTCCTTCCTGCAAATAATTTCTTTGAATATTACGCCTTTCATCGAGTGTTGCTGGGAATAATGCTGGGACCGTGTTTATTTCACGACGTAAATTCTGGTTTGGCCGCTCGGAGAAATCGATACTACCATTACCATGTCCCCTACCTACCTCACTTCTTGAAATTTCAACACCTGGGACGGAACTAGATTTTTCACGACTATCAACAATATCATAGTTATTTTCCTTTTGAATCATATTGACACTACGTTTTTGATAATTATTCCTCTGTATTTGCGAGTTATTATTCTCTCGGAAATTAAAATTCCCTTTATTGTTATAATCACTTGGATGATACGAATTAGCGTTGTTACCTGACCTATTAAAAGTTTGATTTTGATAAGGAGGCTTATTAAGATTTGTATTTTCAGAGCGGTTAAAATTTCTATCATTACCCTGGCGTCTGGAATAATAGTCATTACGGTCATTTCCTGAATAGTTTTCATTTCTTTTCACTCGGTACCTATTATCATTATCAAGTCTCCTCAAATAATTTTCAGCATCATCTACATTACGCAACGAATATAAAATGGCTTCTATTTCAGGTGAAAAGTGGCTTGAAAGAAGTTTCAAAATTTCATCATCGTCAAGTGGGGGTTCTAGGTACTGAGATTCTTTGGCTAATTTTATGAAATAATCTGCTTTTGATAAGGAAGAATCATCGTATCTACCCAAACAAATCCTTCTATAAGTATCCCTTTGAATATTTAAATTCCAATATTTCGAAAGAAATAAATTTTCAAAATCTTCAAAACTAACTATTTGATTTTGCTTAAATTCAAAATATTCAGCAGCTGACCCCTTTAAAGCATCGATAGCTAATTCTACTTTTCTATTATTTGGTATTTCGGCTTCATGAAATTTTCTTTTCAACTTTCTCAAAAATACAACTGGATGAACAGAACCTCCAGGATGAAATTGTAATGCCTGTCCTCCCCATTCTTTCCATAAAAATATTATGTTTGAATTTGAATTATTATTAACCTGAGCCTGAGGATTTCTGCTTTGAAAAATCACTGACAAATCTTTTAATAAAGTATCATTTTGCTCATCCCTGGGCTCATCCTTATTATTACTTTTATTTAAAATCCCTTTTCTTTGACTTTCCTGATCACAATATTTATTTTGATTTTCAACTTTATCCCTCTGATCAACAACATTTAAACTTAAATCTTTATCGATTATTACATTTTCCAAATTATCATTCATTTTGATTACATTTTTATTTAACAATCTTAGCATTTCACTATTTTGGAGAGACTGAGATTCTAGAATTTTACATAAATTATCAAACTGTTCATCACTTCGCTTTAACAAATAAACAATAGGATCAATACCTTTGTTTTGACTACCTTCAACATTTTCAGAGTTCGAAGTCTCTGGTTGGTTTTCTGTACCTCCCATTATTAATGCAAAGTTTTCTCACCCAGGACAATTAACATTGAATTTACTGAAAAGTTACTTTAATTAATTAATTAATTGCCCACTCGTTGGTCGCCAATTTATTGTAGCACCCCCTTTTTGGGGACACCTATTTTTTTTTTTTTTTTTTTTTTTTTTTTTTTTTTTTTTTTTTTTACTATAATACTATATTGTTACATAAGTACAACACAATTACAAATTTATCCCCCACAAGTTATAACTTAAATTCTAGAATAAACTCAACAAAGCTTAATATAATTAAAGACTCACGGTAACATCCGGGGTGGGGCTCTTGACTGCCACATTAGAATTATTAAACTGAAGAATATATGTAATTGTTAAACTGAAGATGATTATGCTGCTTGCTGCTTTACCCTTCGGGGTAACGGATGATGAAGACTGTAGATTGGAGACGAAGTTATACGAAATTATATTGCTTGGTACACTTCTAAATTATTACCAATATTAACACTCGGGATTTTTATTATTAAAAGTACACTCTGTATATTACATTACCAATATTAACACTCGCAGGAGACACCGATCTGCCTATCTTGCAGGAAAGGGTCCGTCTTTCGTCGAGCACCGCTAGTACCCGACTCCCTTCACAGTAGTCGAAATTCGCACTTCCCTTACCATCCAGCTTCGTGGTGGTCCTTTCCTTCGTTTCACCCCTCACCTCACATAATTCACTCTTATAAGTCTATAGGTAAAATATCAGTCCCATTGGCGTGCTTCAAAGAGATACTAATATACCTAGTCTGCAGAAAAAGTGGATATTTTTTAACCTTAACGAAATCATATTTCTGAACTGACTCCCAATAAAAAATTAATTATATTATTACTCTGGCATCAGTTGAATGGATTTTCTTGGGATCATAAAAAATTAAATTTTCCTCAAACGTGGGAGTTCAAGATATCGCAGAAAATGCCTAGACATTTTAACGTAGGTAGGCAGTTTGAAATATTTGAAGTCGTACCTAACTGGAATAAGCATTTGAATTTAGGTAAACTAATTATTTTTGATAAAATTTGTTTCCAGCCCTTCGATACTTTAAAAGAAATCTTTAATTTATCATTAATGACCGAGTCATTTTAACCCAAAAACTGGCATTTTATAAATATTGAGCCTAAAGAAAGGCGCACACTTTCAACACCCACTCTCATTGACAGATTTGATGCGATTATCAACCTGACCTATAAATCGTAATGACAAGGTCAAATTTCGCTCTTTGTTCAAGTGGTGAACATTTATACCGAGTGGATACAAAAGAGGTTGGCAATACAGAAATATCGCTTTGACAGAATTGATTTTTATTTTCTTTATAGACAAACGCCCGTATTCACAAACGATAATTTCCTAAATAATTACGTAGTCAAATATCCCCATCTCATTCTATTGCAAAAAAACTGCATATCTCCATCTCACTCATTTAAATAATTACGTAATTGTTTAGGAAATTATCGTTTGTGAATACGGGCAAAAGACTACAAATATTTTTTTAATTTTCATTTTTATAAGCTAAAAAATGATAACAGATTATTAGTGGAGAGGGTCTGTCAAAAAAAGGCTCCATCCGCCTTGGGCTCGAGAATTTTTTTTGATATTTTTTTTCATAAAGTTGGACCCCCTCTTCATTTTGGTGGCATTTTCAAAAATTTAATCGACGCCCTGGCGGAGAAATGTGCATGCGAAGACATCGGCAATGGGTTTTTTGCACATAACTCGCTTAATTCAACTCTGAGCATAGTAAATATCCGTCGAAAAATGAAGAGCTCTCGAAGACGCGTAATTTGAACTTTGACTGGTCCAAATCGGTCAAACGGTTCTCGAGATATCGCATTTTCAATTTTAAGGCCCTTTCTTCAGGGTTCCGCCGCGGTGCGAATACAGCGCCGTCCGTGTTCGCGTGTTTTGCATGGAAAAAATCGACTTAGGGACTTAATTTTTTTTTTCATCGACAGACAGCAGTGTCCTCAATGATGCCTGAAATTTTGAAGTCGCTATCTCGATTAGAGGGGGAGGGGGGAGGGGAAATCATAATTAAAATTCAAGTTGCTATAATTTTCGCTAATATTGGGGCGTCGGGCCCAACCAATGGGAGATGACACTTTGGAATGCCTACTTTAAAATGGTATTTTTTTTTTCGATTCCGCCAATATTGGCAAGATGCCCGCAGAAAAACCGATTTCCCTCCCCCCTTTTTTTTCTTAAAACTGGTTTTTTGCCATGAAAGAAGAGGGTGTGGGTAAAATTTTTTCGTCATCAGACGGGAATTTTTTTTATCTTTGATTTGAGCCCCAGTAGACCTCGATCGGACCATTATTAAGGTCACAGGGTCACCAAACGCGTTTGATCCTGTAGAATGGCAAGGATTAGGGTTAGCGGGTTCCGCTACCCGGTATTTTTTAGGGCTAAGTATCCCCTTTCAAGATTTTCTTACCCCATGTCGCTATCTCAATTAGGGCCTGCACGCGGACGTGATATGTAAACCAATTAATCTAGCCGCGGAGCGGCGAGAGCCGGGAGCGGAGGCTAGGAGGGCTCCCTCTCCTTTCTCTCTTCTCTCACAGACACACGCGCTAGATTAATTGGTTTACATATCACGTCCGCGTGCAGGCCCTAATTGAGATAGCGACATGGGGTAAGAAAATCTTGAAAGAGGACACTTAGCCCTAAAAAATGCCGGGTAGCGGAACCCGCTAACCCTAATCCTTGCCATTCTACAGGATCAAACGCGTTTGGTGACCCTGTGACCTTAATAATGGTCCGATCGAGGTCTACTGGGGCTCAAATCAAAGACAAAAAAATTCCCGTCTGATGACGAAAAAATTTTACCCACACCCCCTTCTTTCATGGCAAAAAACCAGTTTTAAGAAAAAAAAGGGGGGAGGGAAAGACTCTGAGCATAGTAAATATCCTGTCGAAAAAATATTTACTATGCTCAGAGTTGAATTAAGCGAGTTATGTGCAAAAAACCCATTGCCGATGTCTTCGCATGCACATTTCTCCGCCAGGGCGTCGATTAAATTTTTGAAAATGCCACCAAAATGAAGAGGGGGTCCAACTTTATGAAAAAAAAATCAAAAAAAATTCTCGAGTCCAAGGCGGTTCGAAAGCTAGACCCTCTCTACTATATATCGTGATTGAGGTGTGCAGGATTTCCCGGCTGGCTTCAATTGAAATCATAAGTGTTTCAAATTATGTTTCCACTCCTTCTACGAAAAGACGGAATTTACAAAAATTCCGTTGTGGACAGCCACAACGTCACACCATTACAAAACTTTACTACATCATGAAGCAGTTAAAATTTAGAAATAAATATCGAAATAATTTTAAGAGGAAGGAGGAAGTAATGCAATTACAGAGAATTTGACTCATCAGTTTATTACATAATTGGAGAGACTAACCGTTGCGAGCGCGGAGATAGCAAATTGAACAGAAATGACAAGAAGAGGACGTAAAATATCATATTATAGTAGTCAGGATAGGGAGGAGTTTTTATAAAATGGCAAATATTGAAAAAATCAATAAACACTTTAATTATTATTAGTCGTCCAGTCAGTTGTAGGTGAACACGAGGAGTGGAAGCAGCGCTTGCGCATTTGCAACCGCTGATGATATCTACCGCAAATTGTGTACGAAACGATCAGAAAATCCCCTAGCAACCATGGCAAAGCAACCTAGAATCAATTATTATTCCTTGTTTCATTCCAACATCCTTTTTATTCTAATCTGGATTTGGAACAATTATCTAATTTAAAATCAGAATAGTAGTGTCGCACACACTGTTGCAATAAAATTTTTAGAAAATGGAAACTGTTTATTTTTCGACGTTTACTTAAGTTAGATTAATTAAGTGCAGGATAACGATCCATTTTTTAAAAGCAAACGTCACCTTATCTGTTCAACAAAAACTTGTTTCAGTTGTGGATTTTCTGTGTGTTATTTCTATGAGTGGAGCTGCAAAAAAACTTAATTCAATTTAGGGTGTAGCTTAGCAGCGGTATATAATTTAACAAATGATATTGGAATGATTATTTGTTTTTTTAACAGGCAATTCGTTGATTTCTTTTCTTGCTTGTTTTGTTGTCTAGACTGTTTCTGTTAATTTCATTGCGTTGTAAAATTAGAGGTAGCTTTATCCACTACCTATCAAAGGAACAAGACGTTCTTCATATTATGAAACTTTTATGCCCCTAAGTTAAATCAGTAGACTAAAAGTGGAACTTTTCAGTTAGGTAGAGATGGAAATTGAAAGTTTCTATTTAATAGCCTCATAATACAATCAAGCAGGAAAAAACTATACTCCCCGAAGTGGTTTTGTCATTTTATGAATTTTGCAGATGATTATTCAGAATCAAAATCATGCAACAGTGAGATAGGTGTAAGATAGATAGCTGTAAGCTGTCAGTGTGCTGAACAGTCAGCCAGTTTTGGAAAATCATATCACATATCACAGATCGTTTCTAATCATAAGAATAAAGTGGAATAAAGTGTTCAGAGGTGGAGAGTGAATTAGAACTGAGACCAGAACTTGCTTGCAATCATCCAATCCCGCTCGACGGTGTCGAGAACGAGGAATCGCGTGCTTCGTTGTTATGGTCATGGTCCTTCTTTCCTCCAGTCTCCAGTCCTGTGGCCTGCCTGCTCCCGATTGCATCGTCCTCGTACGTTCTCTTGTCGCTCTATCAGATGCGAATCGTTCCCGGCCGTTAGTTCTCTTCTCATTTCTTTAGAAACTTGGAAGAGATTACTTTTGTTCGTACTACAACAGAGACTGAATAATTGGTTTTGTTTATCTAGAATCTGGAAGCAAATTAACTAAATGAAAACTTGAAAGTATTTTTTCACCTGTTGATTGCGTTTGTTCTATACAACGGTGAGTTTAATGTTGCAAAAACTTATGTGTGCTTAATTTAATATAATAATTATTGTTGTATTACTTAATTTTTATTAATTGAATAATAATAATAATGAAATATAGACAAGAAGTTCTATGAACAGATGCGTGGTTTTATCTAAAACATTTTATACTATTAAATTTTCTATAATAATTAAATTATGTTTAATAGAAAAAACAGAGCATCAATGTGGGGATGTGAGAAAAATTATTTTCTTTGTTTTGTGTCTTCATGTACTTAATAAAAGAAAAATATACCGAGGTACAATTTACAAGGTTGCTAAAAATTCCAAATAAGAGGAATAGTTTTCTAAGCTTCTGATAAAAAGCAGATTAATTAGATAAATAATTAATAATTTTTAGAGCTGACGGTCTCCAAAGAAGGATCACGCGAGTCCTTATCGGATCACATAGTTTTTCGTCTTTATTTATGTTATATTGATATTTCTCTATAAATACTGGATCATGTTATAAAGCTCAAATTTAAAGTCGGTCGTTATAAAGCTGTTTAAAGCTGCATTTCTTCAAATAATCTGAACTCAAAAGTAAATTGATCACCTTAAGGGGCCACAGTTTTGTATCAAGAATATTTATTTTCCAGGTAAGGGATTTTTGAAATCTACTTTATTTCTGAATGCAGGATTTTGAGTTATCTATCGAAAAAAATTCAAATTCAAAAATCAAAAATTCATATGTATGTACTTATTTTACATCCATGTGTATCTCCATTATAGATCACAAATTTACCAAATTTACAAAATTACAAATGATTTTAACTGTTTATTTAACAAGAAATTTTCTTTGCGATATATTATAAAAAATGTAAAGGAATGAAATTTTTTGAATGAAACTTCTGACAATTTATCATCTTTTATACTTTTTTCAATATAAAATGTATAAAGAAGACAATGTGATTATTTTTTTAAGCTGTAAAAATATGTGTTATGACCATTTGTACCTACCAGCTCAAGTCATTAGTTTGTGAAATGGAATTTTTCAACTCACTTGCCAACTTAGGTATATGGATAATAATTATTTATAACGAGCATAAGGCAAGTAGCTTTTCCTCTATATTTTCAGAAGTAGTTTGGTGCTTGAAGATATGTCAAATGCCCCTTCTCTATACAAGCTATGACATGGAAAAGTCTTCACTTAATTGGATTTTTCTTATGTGAAAATATCCTGTTTCTCTCCAGACTTTGAAATGTCTGGAGAATCGAAAAGGAAGAATAATCGGTTGTAAGCTTTTTTGTATTTAAAATGATCTCAGTAATTTTCTGTAAGAATTTATAAGTAACAGAAAAAGTTGTAATCTTCTACATTGAATTTTTTTCACAGAAGTTATTTAAGTAGGTATGTCGTATATTCGCGGTAAGAAATAAGTTCAATTGAGTGAAGCTCCGAGAATCGAGACTAAAATTTTAAAAACAATTTAACGTTTTTATGTCTGCGTCGCAGTTAAGATCGCTGAATTCAATTCGTTTTTTTTTACCACAGCGCAGGCGACAATTTTTAAGAGCAAATATACAGCTTCTTCGGAACATAAATATAATGAATGTAATAATTTTATCAGATAAAATCATTTGGGAAATGATACTGAAACAAGCTAATTTTAGTTTTTTTATAATTTACTTTTTGATGAACCTCACCTTCTCTACTTATACACAATATGACCGCGGTTATTTTATACCTTGTGAAAATTTAATTTTAAAGTGTACAGAAAACGCAAGATAGAAATATACAAGGGTGTTCCAGTTTGTATGTTCAACTCCGACGAACGGTAGAACTCGTAAAAAATAATTCTACTTTTTTTCTATAAAGTATTGCTCTAAATGCTTTATTTTTGAGATACAGAGTAATTTTTTATCAGAGTTACGTCTTATTTACTAGAGTAATATCTTATCTTATTGCCAGAATAACATCTTAGTTACACAATTAAGATGTGATGATGAAAAGTTAAGACACAGATAAAATAATTTTTTAAATTTGAAATGTGAATCAAAGTGATTGTCATAATTAGTTTGTTTGTGTTTTAATTGTCTGAAATTTTAAAAATTTTGTCCTTAAAAATATGAGGCCCAGGCATTGAATGGGCTGGTAACGTCGATCTCGGATATTATCATCTAAGTAACGCCCTTGGTACATAAAAAGCTATTGTTCAACAAAACAGCGAAGGAGTATATTTCTTCATAAGCACGCTTGAGTTTTAAAGGTTGCTAATCAGTGACCGACAGAAGGCTCAGTTGACAAGTACAATTTATTAAAACTTAAAAATACTTAGATGTCCCAGAATAAATAGAACAAACTTCTAAAGTAGAATATCTAAGACAAAAAAGCCTTTACTATTCTACCCTTTAAATTGAGTATTAACGAAGTTACAGGGTGTTCAATGTTCCAAAACAAATAACATGGTTTTGTATTAATTAATCCAATATACCAGCGATAATTATTACATATTGTGTGTAATTTGAACCAGGAACGTACGGTCCAACTTTTCTATCCCCCATTTTTTACGCTGGATAAATTTTGGCTTTGACATATTTTTCAAAAAGCTAAACATTTCTGGTACAAAAAAAGAATAAGATTTAGTAGGTAAATTCTCAACAGTTTTTGAGATATTTAGTTATACAAGGTGTTTCTAAATGGAGTACCATAAATTGGAGAACTTGTAGATAAAGTTAAAAAAATACGAAAATGTAGGAAAAATTTTTTTCGAAAAGGCTTTATTGATGAGATACAGGGTGTTAAAGAGTCGACCGACAGACCACTCTCTTGTTAATATTTGTTGAAACAATAACCCAACTGAGACAATTTTTTGTGTGTAACAACAAGTTATAAAGAGCAATAATCAGACAAATTTTCGGTTTATTTCAATAAGCCAGTGGCGCAGAAACAGGGGTCGTTTGACACTTTTCACTCTTTAAAAAAGTAAGGCGGCTAGGTTTTTTGATTGAGTCTTATTACTTTTTTCTGAATCAACGGTCTTTTTACAATAAAAAAGCCATACTTGTTTAATTTGCCCAGAGGCGTCCGTTTTTGAGATATTTGCAATTTTGTGTAAAAAAAAATGCATTTGAACGATTATCAAATCAACCAAAAATAATGTTTTCGTTGGAGCAGCGTTTAAATGCATGTGTACGTGCAAACGGAGGACACTTCGAGCAATATTAGATAATCATTAGGTAAGTTTATGTTAGGTATGTTTTGTTCAATTACTTATGTTTTGTTATACGCGTTGAATAGTTTTCTTGACAATAAAATTATTTAATTTTCACTTCGGATATGAAATGTCAAACTGACAAGTAAGTCCAAAAATTAGTTTATTTAAATTTCAAAGCTACCTTCACAATTTTAATAAATGAAATTTTTTAATTGCAAAAAAAACAATTGCAAATACATATCTCAAAAACGGACGCCTCTGGGCAAATTAAACAAGTATGGCTTTTTTATTGTAAAAAGACCGTTGATTCAGAAAAAAGTAATAAGACATCAAAAAACCTAGCCCTTACTTTTTTAAAGAGTGAAAAAAAAAAAAGTGTCAAACGACCCCTGTTTCTACGCCACTGGCTTATTGAAATAAACCGAAAATTTGTCTGATTATTGCTCTTTATAACTTGTTGTTACACACAAAAAATTGTCTCAGTTGGGTTATTGTTTCAACAAATATTAACAAAAGAGTGGTCTGTCGGTCGACTCTTTATCTCATCAATAAAGCCTTTTCGAAAAAAAATGTTCCTACATTTTCGTATTTTTTTAACTTTATCTACAAGTCCTCCAATTTATGGTACTCCATTTAGAAACACCTTCTATTTAATTCTGTAGTTCAGTAATAAACAGTAATAAGTACATACATACATAATATAAATATTTAGTATTCAATATTTACTTAGTATTCAATATTTACTTAGTATTCAATATTTACATAATAATATAAAAAATAAAACAAAAAAAATTGAGCTCATATACAGGCTGTCCCATTTTAATGTCCCACCCCGGATAACTTTTGTCAGTGACCTTGAATCAAATATTGTTTGGTACAAAAATTGTACAACTTGAAGGGGGACATTCGATGGCACTAATACTTTTGACCTCGGGTACAAGGTTCAAGGTCATTCAAGGTCAACTTTGTTTTTTAAATGGAACTTCCCTATTTTGACATCGGCAATCGATTGCGCTGAAAAAATATGAGACTTTTGTCTTAAACTTTTTTCTGAAAACGCAAATTTAATCGACTTATGCAGCTGCCAAAATTAAGAATTTTTAAGCTTTGTGAATTTTTAACTCGAGAATGGTAGCTTTCTAAGAAAATCCGCAAGAGACAAAAGTGCTTGGATTTACGCAAGGAACCGTCACGAATTTTCTTGAAATTTTTCGATGCACTTATCGCTGCAACAAAATTTGCATGATTGCATTTTTTCCAAACGTTAAAATTGAAATTTTCAAAATTTGAGCTGCTTGTACCAAAGGAATAATAATTAAACTTTTCTTGATGAAAAATCTAACTTGTGGTTCTCTTCTAAACCTCACCATTCTCGAGTTAAAAATTCAAAAATTTTAAAATTTTCAATTTTGAAGACTAAATTAATTGAGAAAATTTGCGTTTTCAGAAAAAAAGTTTCAGACAAAAATCTCATATTTTTTACGAGCAATCGATTGCCGATGTCAAAAATAGGATGTTCCATTTAAAAAAACAAAGTTGACCTTGAATGACCTTGATCCTTGTACCCAAGGTCAAAAGTATTAGTTCCATCGAATGTCCCCTTCAAGTTGTACAACTTTTCTACCAAACAATTTTTGATTCAAGGTCACTGAAAAAAGTTATCCGGGGTGGGACATTAAAATGGGACATCCTGTATAGCGCTTGAAAACGTGACTAGGATTTTTTCGAAAAAGCCTCTCGTCAAATCTGTAAATTTTTTCAAAAGTTGAAAAACACTGCCGAAAAACCTAGAACTTTTTGTCTTTCTCGAATGTCTAAATCGCACATACCTATCTCAAAAACTGTTGAGAATTTACCTATAAACCATATGCTTTTTTTGTACCAAAAATGTCTAGTTTTTGGAAAAATATATCAAAACCAAAATTTATCCAGCGTAAAAAATGGGGGATAGAAAAGTTGGACCGTACGTTCCTGGTTCAAATTACACACATGTAATAATTATCGCTGGTATATATTGGATTAATTAATACAAAAACATGTTATTTGTTTTGGAACATTGAACACCCTGTAACTTCGTTAATACTCAATTTAAAGGGTAGAATAGTAAAGGCTTTTTTGTCTTAGATATTCTACTTTAGAAGTTTGTTCTATTTATTCTGGGACATCTAAGTATTTTTAAGTTTTAATAAATTGTACTTGTCAACTAAGCCTTCTGTCGGTCACTGATTAGCAACCTTAAAAACTCAAGCGTGCTTATGAAGAAATATACTCCTTCGCTGTTTTGTTGAACAATAGCTTTTTATGTACCAAGGGCGTTACTTAGATGATAATATCCGAGATCGACGTTACCAGCCCATTCAATGCCTGGGCCTCATATTTTTAAGGACAAAATTTTTAAAATTTCAGACAATTAATACACAAACAAACTAATTATGACAATCATTTTGATTCACATTTAAAATTTAAAAAATTATTTTATCTGTGTCTTAACTTTTCATCATCACATCTTAATTGTGTAACTAAGATGTTATTCTGGCAATAAGATAAGATATTACTCTAGTAAATAAGACGTAACTCTGATAAAAAATTACTCTGTATCTCAAAAATAAAGCATTTAGAGCAATACTTTATAGAAAAAAAAGTAGAATTATTCGAAAAATCCTCTCGTCAAATCTGTAAATTTTTTCAAAAGTTGAAAAACACTGCCAAAAAACCTAGAACTTTTTGTCTTTCTCGAATGTCTAAATCGCACATACCTATCTCAAAAACTGTTGAGAATTTACCTTTAAACCTTATGCTTTTTTTTTTGTACCAAAAATGTCTAGTTTTTAGAAAAATTTATCAAAACCAAAATTTATCCAGTGGCGTTAAAATTTGGGGGTAAAAAATTTGGACTCCTATCTACCATAGGTCCCTGGTCTAAATTACATTGGCTAAGTTATATTGGACTAATAAAACAACACAAGAAATTTCATAAAAATATTTAGCATTTTTGGAGTTATTTTTTTGGAACATTGAACACCCTGTAACTTCGTTAATAATACTCAATTTAGAGGGTAGGTTCATTAAGACTTTTTGTCTTAAAAATTAAGTAAATATTCTACCTTAGAAGTTTGTTCCCTTTATTCTGGGACACCTATATAATACGTCAGATAACGAAATATAAAACTCTTTTTTCCATTATAATGGAGGCATAATAAAAAATGGCGTAGGATATTTCTAAACACTTGCCACGATTAAAATGCGGCCAAATATAAGATTAAATCCATCTGAAGATAAGACATTTTATCTTTAATTCGTTTTCAAAAGTAGTTACCGAATACGCATGACCCTGATCTACCTGGGGTTTTCTGCAAGCCATTATTATAGAAATGCTGATTGGGTACACGCCCAGCAACACGACATTTCTGTGAAAAAGTGCAATGTTTTACAGTTTTTATTTCTTGCCCAGAATTGAGCCGTTTGATCGAATAATAATGTTGGCATATCTCTTCAAGGCGCCTCCTGGAAAAAATATCGAAAATCGATCCTTACTATTTGAGCCATTAAAACAAAAAACTGGTTTTTAGCTGTTTTCTTGAAATTGTGACGTCAGATCACTTTCATTTTTACTCACAGAGTGATTATTAGAAGTAACTAGGTAACTATTATTATACAGGGTGTCCCATAATATGTGGGCAATCTCCCGGATTTGGGTAAATTTCGTAAAAATAAATTAAAAAATAGCTGTAAAATTATTTCCTCAGAGACACCCCTACAAAGATATTAGCTGTTGAAGTTGAGGGTTGAAAATCAATTTTTTGCAATAACTTTTTTATTTCTTGACCGATTTTGATAATTTTTGGTTTTATTTTGTATTATATGGGACTGTTTAGAATAGTGTTTCATAATCTTTGGTAGCACATACATAGACCTTGGGATGGCATAACCCCCTCATTCACTTGAAAGAAAACAATAAAAATAATAATTTTACAGTTTTTTAAGGTTAATTTTCTTTTTATTTGATATTTTTTGCATAAAAAATGTATTCTTATTTATTTCGATAGAGCGAACCGTTATCGAGATAAACGTCCTTCTAGGTGATGCGTCGCAGGAACTTTCTAAATTTCAAGTAAATTTTAACAAGATGGCTGACCTTTGACAGTAAATTGAGCAGGAAACAAAACAATAATTTAATTAAATACACGTCAAATAGTGTCAAAGATTTCATTTCATGCAGATTCAATTCTAACTGATTTTAAAATGAGTTACGCACAAACGCTGAATACGCAGAAAATCAGTTAGAATTAAATCTGCATGAAATGAAATATTTGACACTGACGTGTATTTTATTAAGTTATTGTTTTGTTTGCTGCTCAATTTACTGTCAAAGGTCAGCCATCTTGTTAAAATTTACTTGAAATTTAGAAAGTTCCTGCGACGCATCACCTATTAGAATGGCGTTTATTTCGATAAAGGTTTGCTCTATCGAAATAAATAAGGATTCATTTTTTATGTAAAAAATGTCAAATAAAAAGAAAATTAACCGTAAAAAACTGTAAAATTATTATTTTAATTGTTTTCTTTCAAGTGAATGAGGGGGTTATGCCATCCCGAGGTCTATGTATGTGCTACCAAAGATTATGAAACACTATTCTAAACAGTCCCATATAATACAAAATAAAACCAAAAATTATCAAAATCGGTCAAGAAATAAAAAAGTTATTGCAAAAAATTGATTTTCAACCCTCAACTTCAACAGCTAATATCTTTGTAGGGGTGTCTCTGAGGAAATAATTTTACAGCTATTTTTTCATTTATTTTTACGAAATTTACCCAAATCCGGGAGATTGCCCACATATTATGGGATACCCTGTATATGGAGAACTAAAAAAGCTAAAGATCTCAAATTTTGGTGACTGCAGTTACGGCTTGCTGGGTTAGGATCTATCTCAGAAAAATATTTCGAAAATGACGACCCTTCGGCTAAACCGGTTATACCGGCAATAGTTATCAACTTTGTTGTTTCAAATGGGAAAGCCCATATACACGGTGCTCATTTTTGATCTGAAGACATTCAAATAAATCAAAAACTACAAATCGGATCAAAAAAATGAGCAATTAAATTTGTTCATCTGGAAGGAAGACAGACATTCAAATAAATCAAAAACTACAAATCGGATCAAAAAAATGAGCAATTAAATTTGTTCATCTGGAAGGAAGACATCCAATGATATCAAACTTGACCAACCTACCTCCACCCCCTAGGGTGGGGAGCAGGAGGCAGCAACTTTGCAGTCTCAAATGAGAACCCACGTTTTTTATTGCAGATTCTATGGGATTTTACGGGTGAAAACACGTAGGAGATTTCTCCTCCTTACCCCTCCATGAAGATGGGAAGGGGGAGGGATGAATTTGACATTTTGGTAATTAAGGAACCTTTATTTTTATTGCAGATTCGGGTTTTACGACCAAAATATGAAGGATTTGTCAGAATATTTTTTTAGATTCATGATAGATGGCGCTGTAATCTACGAAATTACCTATTTTTTTTTATTTTAATTAAGTTTAAATTGGGTACAAAGCGCTTGCATTAAGTTTTCGATCTGATTGATAGAATGATGTTTACTTAAAACTTATTAGATGACAGAATATGTTACAGGGAGGGACGTATATTTTCTGAAGCATTATAAAATCCTGCTTAGCTTCATCATCACCACTCACCACCATCGGCGATCGTGATGTCAGTGGTTCTTGAAACATTCTAATAATGAAACATTAACATTCTCCCCAACATTACCATAACATTAACCCTAGATATTGTGACAGGGTAGTCAAATTACATTTAAAATTAGATATTATACAATTTTTTTGACGGCTGAAAAATTTCAAAACCATAGCGACTCGCAAAGGGGGGTTGAGATCAAATTTGGATTAAAGTATTAGAGATCTACAATAAAAAAACATTTAAATTGCCTCTTTTGAAGTATTTTTTTGAAATAATCACTGCCGACTTCCGAGGGATTAATTATTTCATTCTATTCAAGTTTACGGTACTTTTTTTAATAGATACTTTAGATGGCAGCCAATTCTACGGCGAGAAGTCAAAAGCAGAGACTTTGCATTACATGCTCTTTCAAGTGCGAGAAAGATCAAAAGGTGTAGAAATTTCATGCTAGAGGGTATCAGAATTGACGTTTTTTTCGAACCTTTATGCAAGCGCTAAAAAGTTCGTAAACTGAATGTTTTTCCAATAAGAATAGTTGAGATCGATGTGAATAAAATATAAAAATATATATAGGTAGAGGCTTATTCATTGTATACGCGACGGAAAATTATGGCTACGTCCCTTGATTTTAAGAAAATTTTGTTTTTGGAGTGGATAGAGACCCATTCAAGGTACATTTTAAAATTACATTCATAATGCGTAGAATGTTACAGAAGTACGAAACATATCAAAGCTATGTTTCTTTAAATGGCATGCTCATTATGTTTTACATTTATAGATTGTATGAGAAGAAAAAATAAGTTTTTTTTTACAGTTGGTGTTTAGATTTAGTGGTTTATGAGTTATGAACAAGTGAAATCCACAATTTTCAAATTACACGTCAATGTACTAGTGTACCGGGTGTCCCAACACTAGTGTCCACCCCCTAAATCGAGCTTAATTTTGAAGATAAAAAATTGAAACTTTGAGGATTTGTGTAATTAATATAGGACTACATAATGGCATAATTAGTTTCATTAAAAAACATTTTTAATATCTTTTTAATAATCACCTTTTTCATGAGTCCATACTACGACACTGTCCAGTGCAGGTTCAGTGTGCCGGCTAGCCCAGCAAGAGCCGTCCTTCTACTTATTTGGCCCTTATTTACTTTGTCATAAAACTTATTGCACCTACCGTTTTCAGATTATATTGATTATATTGTTCAGATTATATTGTCTACCTGTCATTGCTATATAATTATATTTTATTTAATTAAAGCCCTATAATTAGTTTTTTCACATTTCTTTCAAGCGATATTGATTTTATTAATCGATTTCTACGTATGTATTGAAAAAAAAATCAATTTTTTTTTCGACAATTTACCACCATCTTACAGTTTTTTATCGCTGGTGCCCGAACTAAATTTTTTTTAATGAAACTGATTATGCCATTCCGTGGTCCTATATCAAGTACACAAATCCTCAAAGTTTCAATTTTTTATCTTTAAAATTAAGCTCGATTTAGGGGGTGGACACTAGTGTTGGGACACCCGGTACAACGAAAACGGCTCAAGTTAGAGGAAAACAGCTGATATGCCCCTATTTTAACTTTTCATGTAGTACCCTATGATGTAGATGAAATGTTTATACACAAATGATAAAAAATCTGAAAAAATCTGAGATTTCTCAGCGCGTCGCCAAAAAAAGACAAAACTAGTACAAATGTTTCTCTACCATGGAATAGAACATGAGAAGTTAAAATAGGGGCATGTAAGCCGTTTTCCTGCATCTTGATCATCCAAAACACTAAGCCATTGGCGGTCAATTGAAGAAAGTAGCGAACTGTTTGCAGGCATTGAGAGTTGATTTTTTCAACAATTTAATAATAATTCATTAATGTGTCTTAGTTTTTTTTTCGATTAAACACGTTAAGTAGTTGCACATATGTCCACGAGGAAGAACTCGCGTTTCTCTTGCGAGAGAGGTCGATGAATATCCCACTGAAACATTTACTATTGTTTTTATCACCACCGGTTATTTTAGGATACTATTATCGTCCCCAGGTGTCTCATACATAATAAGTAAATTTCACAGTTAAAATGAGCATTATGGTGCTTATTTTCATTAGCATGTGCTGTCTTTCGTGCACATCTAGCGCAATCCTCGAAATTAGCAAACTCTTCGTAGAGGAGTTTTATTCTACTCCGTAGAGGAGAACTATTTCATAACAAATTATTTCTTAATTGCAACGACGCTCATTCTTAATATTTATATAGCTGAAAAATTTATGTTTTCAACTCTTACTTTGTAGAATCCCTGCATACTGATGGATTATATTACTTGGGTATTTCGTAACGTCAAAATCCCTCTTGTTGATGTTAGACCTTCAGTATTCAAACTCAGGTGTCTGCCTAGGGTTATAGGCAATATATTGGATCTGACCTAACAATCAATAATCAATGCTTGATGTGTGTTAAATTATTAATATTCCCTTCAGTATATATAAATAGAACACATAAATGTTTAAAAAAATTCCACTCAATACTGATGGATATTATAAACGTTACACGTGTTTCGCTACTTTTAAAGTAGCATCTTCAGACATATGTAAATAATTTTATTTGTTTAAAATAATTCATATAAAATTAAACAAAAGTAATTTTGAAAAATGGCTAATTTTTATCTTCCTATAGTTTTTAGATTATCAAGATATCGATTTTCTGGTACTTGTAAACTTTCGTGTGTTCGCTCAAAATTATAAATTTTGAAAATTTGTGTCTCAAAGCTATAAATATTTATTTTAAAAGAAGCCTTATTACCTTATTGTTCTTTCCTATTATTGAATTTAATGTAAATATTTCATCAATTTCTTTACCTCTCTAAATACAAGCTGCCGAAAAATTTATGGTTTTATACTTTAATATTTGGATTTATTGATTTTATCTCACAAATTAGGGAATTAAAAAACTTAGATGAAAATATTTTTTGTTACTTCAGCTTGACTGGCTGTAGACTTTCAATAGTAACCATTGTAAATGAAGCGAAATAAATTTGGTGGCTTTAATAGAACAATTTCACCTTGTATGGTCTGCAATGGCCGCTTGCTGAATGATACTTTAGATTACTGTTAGTGTATTTTTTAATAAAAAAATACACTATTGAGGACGACATCACAAAAACGCGAAATTTCGATTTTCAAAACGCTCCTGTAGCTTTATGTTTCAAGATTAGTGAACGAAATTTTGGATCCTTATAAAACTTTGGAATGATGTTAGATTTTCGTTGAAAAAATTTCCAAAAGTCGAGTCACTTCTACAGGGTGTGCCTTCAAAATTCCAGAAATCCGGTTCTTGTGGTATCATTTCAGGTCGCAGTTTTCAATCTAGGAGGCTGAAATTTTTGTGAAAGTAAGATATCCACAAGGAGTGGTCTGGTATTGCACTTGAGCAAAATCGGCCAAGCCGTTTCAAAATGGCAGCCATTTGAATTTTTGAAAAATTTGCTATTTTTTGAGTATCTGTATGAGCAAGATGGCAATAAAACTTTAAAATAAAATTAACAAGATTGGAAGAAAACTATTTTAAATTTGAATTAAAGCAATAAAATTGGCATTATTTATATTAATAAGCCAGTGGCGTGGGTAGGAAAAGGGTAAAAATGTCTAAATTTCTATAACCGTTTATGAGTTCATTTTTAAAGAAATTGAACTGAAATTTTCACAGTAGGCAAGTACACTAATATCCTTCAACCCTTAAAAGTTTCAAGAAGTAAATAAGAAAAATGGCGGAGATATTAATATTTTTTTCATATGATGTTTATTTCTCTAAAATTTTAAAACCGCTGCTGTAGCTTCATATTTAAGGATTAGTGAACGAATTTTTTTACCCTTGTGAAACTTCAAAATGACATTTGATTTTCGTAAAAAAAAATTCCTAAAGCTGCGTTATTTCTACAGGGTGTCCCTCCAAATTAAAAATAAAAACCGTCTATGAGGCACGGTTTCTGGTCGCAGTTTTCAATCTAGGGGGCTGAAATTTTTTATGAGTAAGATAGCCGCAAGGAGTCGTCTGGTACTGTATTTGAGTAAAATAGAGCCGTTTCAAAATTGTGGCCTTTTCAATTTTAGAAAAAATTGCCAGATTTTGAACCCCTATACCTACCTACCTATAAGCAAGTTAGAAAAACAAATTTAAACCAAATTAACACGATTGGAAGAAAATTATTTTAAATTTGAGTTAATGTAGTAAAATTTGAATATTTTTCTTTAATAAGCCAGTGGCGTGGGTAGGAAAAGGGTAAAAATGGCTAAATTTCTATAACCATTTATGAGCCTTTTTTGAAGGAATTGAGCTGAAGTTTTTCCAGTAGGCAACTATACGAATAACCCCTAACTCTGAAAAATCTCAACAAGCAAATATGGAAAATGGCGGAGATATTCGAATATTTTTACTTGATGTTTATTCCTCTAAAATTTCAAATTTTCGGTTTTCAAAGTTCCCCTTTCACTTTTTGCGAATTTATTAAAGGTAGTGTAAAGAATAGTATTTTTTAAGTTAAAGTTAGCCAGTGGCGGACACAGGAAAAGGAAAAAAAAATTAAATTTGCCCATTTTTTCTTATTTTGTTAAATTTAAAAATCCATTCTATTAGGCACGTTTTCAAACTAAATGAAATGAAATTTTCTCAGTAAACCATTACGCTAATATGACCTGACTGGAAAATTTCAAAAATCCAATTTAAAAAGCGGTGAAAATATTCATAATTGAATCGCATAAAAATACACTATTTCTGCGATTGATGCGCAAGAAGGTTTTTTTATTTTCAAATCGGGGTGAAGTATTGTAGACCATGTCGTATTATTGTTTGCGAGGGGCTCTCTGTCTCTCTGTTACGCTTCTATGCTTGTATAGTTGAGCTATTTCAAAAATTTTTGATCAATGACACTTTTTCGACACTGAAAAGTATCATGTACGTAAGTTGATTTATTTTAAATACACCTAAGTATATGTATTTTTATAAAGTAAAAGGTGTTGGAAAAGGAATCCGTTTGGAGTAGGCCCTGACAGCAAAGAGGTTTGTCTTAATTCACTTTTTACAACTGACTCATTTTAATATGCGGTTTCTGAGGGTTCCACTAAGGGCAGCCTGTAACAGTTCAGGTATATTGTTTATTTGTATGAACTTTTCCACGATTCTGTGTAGTAATTCTGCAAAATCATTAATTAGAGTCACAAATACACAATATCAAAATTTTTAAATTTTTGATGTGTTAAAAAAATATCACATGGTGTGAGGTCTCAGGCTGGTTAGCCATGTTATGGCTGTTAAATCGATCATCAAAATGCAAAGTGAGCGTTTCAATAGTGAAATTGGGTCATAAACCGTACTGCTGAAAATATCCCTTGAGGCTACTTCGTCTTCGTGAAGCTGCTTCATAAATGCTGAAGAATTTCTTCCCTGTACCGAATAGCATTTACGTTCTCTTCAAAAAAGATTGGCTCAGTTATTAATCGCCTGGCACAAGTTGCGGCGCAAGCACCAACGTTCTCGGATGAAGTAACTTTTCAACAAACATGAGTGGATTTTCAGCAAGCCATTATCTGCAATTTTTGGAATTGACACATTCCGACCTTTGAAACCACGTTTCAGCGGTGAAGAAAACTTCTTCATTATCTTATAAATTTTGTGAAAGAAATCTCCAAACTTTAACCTCTCAGGAATGTCTCCAGGTAACAACTCTTCCACCACCGTTACTCGTTAAGTATATAAGTTAGTATCTTCCCGAAATAGCCTATGGATCAATCCTACAGACTCATCAATTTGCTGAGCTAAATAAAGAACTGCTGTGTGAGGATCGATTTATTGGATCATAATATCAAAATAGGATCTCTATAGGATATCATAATAGGATCTCTATAGGATATCATAATAGGATCTCTATAGGATATCATAATAGATCATAATATTGCGAGCAATTTCTACATTTTCTTCGGTACGTCTTTTGGCCTGCCACTTACTTTTTTGTCAACATTTCCTGTCTCTCGAAAATTTGCGATATTACGCTTAACGGCATCTCTAAAATTCTGGAGAGCCACCGCAACACCAGGATATCCCGCTTGGCACTCAATTAGGCAGTTTTGTGTAGAGGATGCCAAAGTTCTATCAATTTTACCTCCATTGCAGAAATAACTTTCAACTATAAAGGTTTTTTGCTCTAACGTAAATGTACTTAAATGTACGTAAACGTAACGTAAATGATTTTTAGAAATCGATGTAATTAATTTAAGCAATTATTAATAATAACCAAACTTCTGTAATTATTTTCTTTGTCTAATAAATTAAACATCCCTTAGAAAAATTGAACGACTTTGAAAATAGTTATAAAACGTCAGTAACGTCACGTTGAGCTGGAACTAGAGATACGTTAACGAGTTACAGAACACCAATAGAGTCGTTATTAAAGATACCCGTGAGCGATGAGAGACTATTTGTCGCATATCTACAAAAAGATTTAGCTAAACTTATGGATGAACTAAGGATAATTTGAGACCAGCAGATCAACAGTAAAGTAGGTACAGTTATTTTTTATAACCTATAACTTAATAACAGTTACAGTAAGTAATCGTGACTACGTATCACTATTCATAGAAAGTCAAATAGACTAGTCTTCTATTCAATTTATTACTAGTCTACTCATTTAATATTTCCTATATTCGAGTTATTCGATCTACCGAAAGTAAGTTCGGACATGACCCACAATATTATTGCCACGGCCAACTGACAAAGTGTTACCACCCATAAGAGCGAACTGAGGGGAGGGTCTAATATCGAAGTCGGAGTATTTCTACAATATAGTTATTGAAAACCAAGACATAAGAATTATGTCTGAAGATTCAATTGTTAACCATTCTCAGATAGTGTTAATTAGCAGGACTTGTTAAAAATGAAGTTCTGATATACCTACGTCACATTTAGTTATAATGATTTAATTTCAATCCAAATCAAATCGCAGCAATCGGCAATATTAAAGTTACCTAATTCGCCACTGTTTGTATTTATAATTTGGAAATGTACCTACTCCTGGCAATATAGTTTCAAATAACGGCCAAGATGGGCGGTTTTATTCCACTTTAAATTTAAGATCTTAATGTTATCACGCCGTAAACATTGAAAATTGCGCATACAAGTTTTCAGCAAGAGCAATCTTAAATCGCTAGACGGTAGGTAAATAATTCTTTATGGAATTACCGTGTTGACTTGCTCGAAGGCAGATTCCCGTTTCATTTTATGTTTTCCTAGATAAATAATACAGTCTATTTTTGATATTTTCTCTCTCTGATAACTATATAAATCTCCTGACATAATATACTTCTGGATGAAAAAACTTTTCGAAGGATCCATCAATGTCAATGGAAAATTCTCTTGTAGTTTATTCACTGACACTAGAGTAAAATAATTTTCAAGGATTGAGTTTCATTGCATGGGAGCTCAATAATAATAATTAATAAGTCAAAATTGTAAAATGTTTTCCTATGTTCAACTTTTTGGTTATTTTCTTATCAAGAAAATTTAGGAAAAAGTAAACGTGTAGATCCAGCTACAGTAAGGACGTTTATAAGTCCCCCCTGATCTTAATTTTTTATCCAAATGAGATAGAACTTAAATGCAAAACAAAAACTAAATCAATTGTCATGAATTTTATTACTTTTTGACATAAAACTGACTTATCAAGTGCCAAAGATGATATTTCAGTCTCTGTAAACGTCAATTTTTTAAATGGTATGAAGTGAAGTCGGGTGAGACCTCATTTCAAAGGTATTTCAATTATTCGCAACAAACTATACTCTCTGTACACTGAGAGTTGTCCGTTGTCATGCCGCACTGATTCTGACTAAACAATTTCATTTAATTCGATTTGAATCGTACACTTATTTCTAAGTCGAACCAGATGTGGTATCGCAGTTCGTGTCAGTGGCGTGTGTTGAGGAATAATGAATATCCTATAAATATATTATTTCGACAAGTTATTGACGAAGTAGTGCCTTGCAACTTTTTGATAACAAATATTACATAATGCAAGTAAATAAGAATGATAATCATTATTATTGTTATCATCATGATAGAAATATCATGTCACCTACCTGCTGGTTGCCGTTTAAAAGAAAGAATAACACCTCCGTTTTCTTATTTGCAAGTAAAATATTCCAGCAATTTACCACAAGACCACGTACTAGGGAGTTCAATCGTTTCCCAGGCAAAACAAGGAAATAGATTTTTAGGCATTCGCGAAATTAAGTTACTCATAGTTTATCACACCGTACAATATAACACAGGTAATTCTGCTAATTTCGTATTAAAAACGTTTCAAATCACAACAAAAACCTTATTTAGTATATTTACCGCTGACACTGACACTTGAGAGTAGCGACGATCGTAATATCGTATCAATTTAAGCGTATCAAGACGCGAGTCGATACTTCCGTCTCACTCTCGCTCATCTTTTTAGAATTGCTGACGATTCAAACGTATTTCTGACAATACGTCCCATTTTAACTCGATTGGGTATGCAATGCAATAGAAGGAGTAAGGAATATAACGAGATGATGTATCCTTAGTTCTCACAACAGACAACTCTCAGTGTACAGACTTTATGTTAGTTGCCAATTTTGACAGTCTTTGTGTCAGTGAGGACGTTTATAGTTAATTTTGGATCCGAATGAGGTAACAACTTTGGTGTAAAAAGTAAGCCCAATGACGTGAATTTTATTACTTTAATTAGTTGTAAAACTAATTTGCCAGATGCGTCATGTTCAAAATTTTGAGGGACATGGGGAAGGGGTTGTGTGAGGCCTCATTTTGAAGGTGCTTTAATTATTCTCACAAAAATTATGTTAGTTTTAAATCTTGACTAGTTGGCTCAAAATTTGAAGATAGAGGCGGAGGGGGGGATTCGCTATAAACGTTAGACATTCGGTAAATCAGTTTAATGTCAAAAAGTCGTAGAATTTACGAATTTAATTTTCATAGTAAAGTTCTGTTTTAATTCCGAGCCAAAATTAAGGGGGAGGGGAACTATAAACGTTCTCACTCATATAAAGAATGTCAAAATTGACAACTATCATAATATTTGTGCTGATAATTAAAATACCTTTAAGATAATATCTGACACGACCCTCATAGCCATTTAAAAAATTGAAGTTGACAGCGACTGCAACGTTAACTTTGACATTTTAAAATCAGTTTTATATTAAAGAGTGGTAGAATTGATGACATTTTAGATTTAGTTTTTGCACCATAATACAAAAATATAAAATAGATAAAAATAGATTAAATTTAAGGTAAAATTAACCTCTCAAAATATTTGAACCAAAATAGGGGAACATTAGTAGAAGATTTATATTTAGATGTTGTTACCACCAAGTTCTGATTCCGAACCAAGAACATATTAAAAGCCAAACATTAGCGGCCCAAACGCTACCTCATTTGCCACTCTTTGGGAAGCGACATCAGTTCGGCAGACCGTAATTGGAGGAGTTTTAGTGAGAGTTAGACGCCAGGTTTTAGAATACAGACGATATAATTATTATTATACCAGCACCAGGAAGGATTTAACTTGCCTGAGAGAGCGAGAGGATCAACTGGATACCAATACCTCGGATGTCATATACCTATACTTGAAGATATCTCTCTATATGACTCTACCAAGTCCTTGTGTTTCATTCAACGCACTCCGAAAGATAACTACCACAAAAAAGTTCTTTTAGAATTTGGTATCTGATGATTGCCTGTTTTTTATTGTACGAGTATAAGAGTATGGAAGGTTGAAGAAATTTTCCTCCGGCGTCTCTTTTTACGTTGCAGAAACTTTCTCGAATCTAAGTTGAATCACCAGTTTTACCAGGTGATATACAGGGTGATTCAAAATTCAATGCAAAGATTTTAAGGGCGTATTTACCAGCCAAAAATAAGAAAAATTTTTCATATAATCGTACGTCCTAACTTGCTTCGTTTTCTAGATACAGGGTGTAAAATAAAAAAAAAAAATCAATTTTTTATTAATTACTCAAAAACCTTTCAGCCGATTTAAATAAAATTTTATAGGCTTATTTGTCGTTATGAGGAACTTCCTTTAATGGGAATAACATGAATTTATTAATTCCAGTGGTGTCTCAGGGAGCTACCTACTTGAAACTTATAGGTAAAATTATGGTACGCCACTGCTCTTTTGACAATTTATATTTTTTTTTAGATTAAGCGGTCAATAATGTAACTTTCTTGCCTCTTGAGCTTTACTCGTATCTAGCTTTGTTTCCAAGAAAAAATCAAAATCAGTGCCAGGCCCTATTATTGAGCTTCATTTAATTTAATTCAGGTAGCCCCCAGAGACGCCACTGGAATTAATAAATTCATGTTATTCCCATCAAAGGGAGGCCCTTATGACAACAAATAAGCCTATAAAATTTTATTTAAATCGGCTGAGAGGTTTTTGAGAAATTGATAAAAATCGATTTTTTTTTCAAAATTAAACCCCCTGTATCAAGGAAAAGAAGCAAGTTAGGACATACGATTACATGAAAAAAACTTCTTATTTTTGGCTGGTAAATACGCCCTTAAAATCTTTGCACTGAATTTTGAATCACCCTGTATACTTGTTATTTTTTAGCGAAGATCAGCAATAAAAAGGTAGGTAAAAACGTTTGTGGTATCAGTTGAAGTTTGTATAATTTTTCTGTCTATTCCTGGGTCTTGTGAGAAATATTTAAAAAAAAAAGAAGAATTGAACATTTTCTTGTAACGCCAATGTAACCTGCAAGTAACCGCCCACCACAACTGTCATAGAAATGAGAATTAACTAAAAAGTAACTATAAACTATATCGAAGATACATAGCTAGATTGCAGAGAGCCTGTTCTTTGTCAGATCGCTACCTCTCAGAAAGCTTCCGTACTCTTTATAATAATTTTATATCAAGGTACTCTACTGGCGATTGTATATAAATGATTCTGGAGCTGATATAATTATTTCTGGAGTTTAGAGTATTTAAAATTCTATCTAAATGTCAGATTTCGGTAAAATAGACAATTTGGGCAGGCTGCAGAAAATGAGGATATCGGGTACAGTCTTCACCAGCTCATTTATGAAACCCGACGTTTTACCAATAACAAAGTCTGCATTTCAAATGGTTCACCTCTTGTCGCTTTCTAAAATGTACGCCAGATCACTTGTGCACCTCGCAATAGAATATAATTATTGACAATGAATTAATTAAGAATATTAATGGTCGCTTAGTTGGAATAGAGCTTCGACTAGATATTCCATAGTTCACGAGGTATTCTATTCTCGCCGCCTGCAGTGCTTAAATAAAGGCACGATCGCTGGATACAGGTTACAGTTGCAATTGCAACTGGAAACAGTGGAAACAGATTTCCGAAACGTAGCACAATTATTGCAGCCTTTTATCTACAAGTCTCCTAAGCTGCAAGTGGCTAGCAACACCGCTGAACTTATCAGCATTAAGATGCGCTTTGAGATTGCCCATTCAGATTTGCGCATCTCGCGTTATCTTCGAAGAGCTGAAAGTTTAAACTATAGGTACTTTATGCATTATTATCTCCATTCGCTGGATCATAGAAGACGAGTACCTACCTACCTATCGGATATCTGCTTATTTAATATTAACAACAGTAAGACGATGGTGGTGATCGGGGATTTACAAGCATCGCTATGACGATCTACGCAGGAGTAACATCCTGATACTCACAAACATTCTGAACGAGCTTATTTTCGAACGTTTTATATGACAACATCGCGGAACTCCTTTTCAAAAAGGTCGCCTATTTATAAAATCGAAGCTTTGTGGAACTTTTTACCATCTGACACGTTTCCGTCAGGATATACCTTTTATTATAGGTACTGCTTTCCCGCTCCCACAACTTCCAACTTTTTTTATAATATATACCATATTGGCTTCATTACGCTAGGTATGCGTATAGAAATACACAGGAGAAGATAATATAAGATATAATATCACATCTATATATCACCATATAGGGGTGATACGCATTAAGAGAGGATGGAAAATTTGCATGTTGTCATGTTGAAACGGAAATTAGCGAAGCGACAACAATTTGTAGCTTGTGTTACGACTTGTGTCACGACAAATTAATTGAAAATTGACAGGTTAGACAACAACGCTGGCAAGTAGTTCGTCTGGGATATCCATCGCCTTCTTTTAGTTAGGAGATTGTGGCGTCCAGGGCTTTCTTTTAATAATTCACAGGTTCTATTTGATATTAGTCGTGTTACGCCTATAACAATTGGTATTGTCCAGGATTTCATGTTGCACATTCTTTGCGTTTCAATTTGCAGGGGTATGTATTTGTATTTTGGATGTTTTTCTTTCTGGACGATGGTGTAGCTACGTTCATTATTAAGTCTGTTTGAATTTGGGTGTCCCAAATGATGGTGATTCTAGGAGTCTTGATTACGGGATTCGGTGTGTAATTGTACTATTTGTTTTCTACCTATAGGTACATGTTATATTCCTTGCAGATGCTCCAAAGAAGTTGTTTTGCTACCGTGTTGTGCTGGTGTAGGGTGTAGGTAAGCTTTTTTGGCCAAGGTGGGATTACCTGGCTTTTAATATGATAAATGGTCTTATTGCATGCATATCCGGCAGAATCTACATGTCGGTTCATTGCTAGATTTTATTATTTTGGCTTTCATACAAGGTGTTGCAATAGCTTGTTCCTGACAAGCAGTTATTAGTGACTCTGTTTCGGATTTTAAATTTGCATGCATGAGCGATTTCTACGATTGTTTTGTGTTATTTTTCTTTTACTGCTTCTTTAGTCATTCGATCATCATTGGTTTTTCTTTGTGTATTTTTATTTGTTCTTGTTTTTAACGTTATTATTTTATATGTTGGTTGATTATATTGACTCTTTTTGTTTCAGGTTGATTTATGTTGATATTTTCTATTCTTTCTTGTTTGTCCAGTTTAAGTTTCCTAATTTGCATTAGTCGTTGTCGAAATACCATTCCCAAGTATTTATTTATTCAATTGTTTAAGTTTTAAGTAGGTAGCGATGGTGAAACTAGTTTCTATGTTCAGCAATCCTCTGCCTACGTCTTTTCTAGGGACGCTAAGTCTATTTAGGTCTGCTTTTGGATGAATTTCGCCATGCATAGTTAATAGTTAATATTAATAATTTGTGGGTTTGGCAGTCAATATTTGTAATTTCAGCATGGATCCATTTAATAATCCGAAAACTGTTTTGGATGAGTTGTACTGCTAAAGTTTTCATTTATCTGTGTTGCATTTCATCGTGCTAGTTGATGCCCAGGTATTTGTAGACTTCTTGTTATGTTTTAGGGATTTGATAATGGTTTTTTTCCCAGATTTCAATGTTCTGACTAGTTTGGAGTTTGCCTTTGATGAAGGTAGCTTTTGTAGATGCATTTGTCTAGCCCGAATTCCATTCTGATATCATCATTGAGTTACTTTTCTAGCGATATTTGTTCTGTTAGGTCTTCATATTTTTTTGCAATTAATTTACTGTAATCAACATATAAAAGTTGGTTAATTTTTTGCTTTTAATATTTGCAGTGATATCCAGTTCTTGTGCTGTACAATATAAGAGCTGATTGGGCTGCGAAAAAAGCAGGGGTCACCTTATTGGTATACAGGGTGGTTAACAATTCGATGCTCACCATTGGGATCTCAGAAACGGTAAAAGATACAGGGTGGGTTAAATTATAGAAAGGCTGCACAATTTCATGCTTAAGAATCTGAAAGAAAATTTATGGAAACTACAGGCGTTGCTGAAATATCCTAAAAAAACTTAAAAATTGAGATTTCTTATTTCAATCATATCTTTTTTATTATCGAAAAGAAATTTAAATATTTTTGTAGGTTTACATAAGTCATCAAAAGCTATCATCTGTCATTTCCAAAATTTTCAAGGACTACGAGATCGCAGAGTTTTCACAGTCAACTTTTGTTTTTCTTATGGCCGTCATATTGTTTTTTATGTCGTTCGATATGAAAAAAATAATGGAAACCAAAAAGTAATAAACTTCAAAAAAATTTCTAAAATATTTATTCTTCTTTTTTTGAAGAGAAACCTAAAAAAAATCATCGAAATACGTCAACATTGTTCAAATACGCCGAAATAGTGCTTGTCTTATGGTTTTTTAATTTATCTATGAAATTCGGTCTAAGAAGTTGTATTTTTTGTAAAGAAAAAAGAAGAATAAACATTTTTTAAATTTATTTTTTGAAATTTAACAATTTTTAGTTTTTATGATTTTTTTTATAGCGAACAACATAAAAAAACAATATGGCGGCCATAAGAAAAACAAAAGTTGACTATGAAAACTCTGCGATCTAGTAGTCCTTGAGAATTTTGGAAATGACAGATGATACCTTTTGATGACTTATGTAAACCTACAAAAATATTTTAATTTCTTTCCGATAATAAAAAAGATATGATTGAAATAAGAAATCTCAATTTTTAAGTTTTTTCAGCATATTTCAGCAACGCCTGAAGTTTACATAAATTTTCTTTCAGATTTTTAATAAGCATAAAACTGTGCAACTTTTCTCTAATTTAACCCACCCTGTATCTTTTACCGTTTCCGAGATCCAAATGGTGAGCATCGAATTGTTAACCACCCTGTATACCGTTCCTGATGTGGATTTATTATTACATATTATATTATATTTTGATGAAAAGGGCCCTCGGTGAACTAGTCGCCCGGGGTGCACAACCCCTTCCCACCATGCTACTATTATACAGGCTGTCCCTTATTTCAGAGCTCATTATGGGTATCTCATATTAAATGCTAAGAGATACAGGGTCGGTTAAATTAGAGAAGCCTACAAGTCATCAAGAACATCTGAAAATTCAAAACTTTTCAAAGCTGATATAGTACCTAGAGTAGCCAGCTTTTGTTTTTCTTATGGCCGCCCTATTGTTTTTCATAATATTCTGTATTGAAAAAATAAGGAAATTAAAAATCTATCACATTAAAAAAAAAGTTTCATTTTTCGAAAAAAAGAAAGTCAAGTGTGCAACCGAATGCGGCAATAGACGTGAAATTGCTTGACTTATGGTTATTCATAACATTCGTTTGAAGAAAGGTTTTGTTTTATGCGAAAAAATAAGAAAATTTTGGAGAAATTTTTGTGAATGCGATAGATTTTTGGCTTGCTTGGATTCCTTCTTATAATACAGAATTACCTGAAAAATAATATGGCGACCATAAGAAAATCCTAGGACCCAATCGGCTTTGAAAATTATTGAAATATCAGATGAATAGGTAGGTAGCTCTTAACGACTTATGTAAGCCTACAAAAAATTATTTAATAATTTCCAAATATAAGAAAGATATGACAAAAATAAGAAAGCTCGATTTTTCAGATTTTTTCAGGATATTTCAGGAACGGTCACAGTTATCTTGGGTTTTGACAGATTCGAGATGGCAACAAAATTGCGCATCTTTTCTCTAATTAAACCGACTCTGTATCTCTTATCGTCTAATAAGTACGAGATACCCATAGTGAATTCTAAAATAAGGGACAGACTGTACTCGTATATTATTATTAGATACGTATTACATCGTATTACGATAAACTCAAAAGCTATCGCACTGTCGCACTGTTTTGAAAGTTGTTTTTTTAATTGAGGATGTAGCACAATAGACTGTCTCGTATAGCTTTCTTGAAAATATAGGTAGCAATATGAGGGATTTTATGTCATAAATTGAGATATTGTAAATTTAAAGAGATACTTATTGCTTGAAATTTAGAAATATTTCAAAACAAGACGCAAAATAATAAAATTCTTGTATAAACTTCTTTCGCGTCCTATTTGTTTCATCAGATAGGTATTGGTTAAAAATTCAATTACTCGTCTACGCTTCTTATCAACAGTTCGGTACATAATCAAACCAAACCTATCTCATAGGTTCTTCAGCCAAGAATTTCGCTTAGGTCTGAATCTCTTTTACAGATAAGCTATCTGTTTAGGAGATGGCATATTTTTTCCAACACTTCAATATACCTAAACAAGCTTCTATTTTGGCTTATATGTATAATGTATTAGCATTCAAAGTTGACGATTATACTAACTGTTCAAGGGTTGCTGATGCTAGCAATGTGAATTAAGTCTTTTGTTCAAGATTGTTTAATATGGTAAATATGCACGAGTTTCTTGATGGATATTAACCCTTAAGACTCGGAAGAGATTATTGACGTTTTGTCTTTCAATGAATAAACCATCACATTTGACTTAAAAGCAGATTAAAGGAAATTCCTATGCGTGCTGTTGCTAGCGCTAGTGGTGTCTAGTAGCTATGGGATTATTTAATTTCATACCAAAAATTCTACAGTCCAGTCAAATTGCATTCAATGGGAATTATCGGAATGTGGAGGAGTTCGCAAATTGGTATTGACCTTTGTTTGGCAATTCTAAAGGCTAGAAGAAATATCTTATACAGGGTGGGTCGTTTTTTTTTGTAGCAGGACTTCACTAGCTTATGATTAAAGGAATAAACCTGTTTCTATTAGCAAACTAGTAGTATTTTTTCTCCTGAATAAAATGACGAAAACAGAAAAACAATTGAACATCGCGTTTTCGAGATGTTTGAAAAAAATGTATATTTTTTAATGGAACACCTGTATATTTTTAGATGAATCGGTTGCAAATTTTTTTTAAAGGAAAAAGTCTCAATGCACTATGATCCTAAAATAATAAATTCATTAATTTTATTGATCATTTTATTACTCCAAAAGTAGGCTTCGACAATTGAACTCTATGCTGCAACAACGTTGTAAGTGCTAAAAGTAAATTTTGCGGGAAGTCGAAATAAACATTTTTTGTGAACCAATACCTATAGTATATCAGCTTACAAACATTAATATATTAATTACTTATATTCATTAATTAACATTAATATATTAATGTTTGTAAGCTGATATACAGGGTGTCAATTTGAAAACTTGCCACCCCCGAATTCTTCCTTGTAAATTTTTTTTCAAAGAAATCCCGAAACAGGTCAATTTTTTATTGTAATTTATGTTCTATTGGCGTAAATAAAATGTATACAGGGTGTTCCTTGACTCAGTGACGACGACATGGTCTATTTTTTTGAATGGGACACCTGTATATTGATACAATTTCAGATTGTCCGAGAAAATCCAATATAAATTGTTTTTACAGTTACAGTTTAAACTGAGTAGCTTACGAGTTATAAACAAATGAAAATCGCAGTTTTTCATTTTCAAAGCAGCTTGTTTTGAAAACGGCTACAGATATCGGAAAACGGCTTACATGTTCCTATCTTAACTTTTCAAGCGGTATCCTATTGTGTGGATGAAATTTTCATACAGGGTGACGAAAATTATCAGACTTTTGATGACCCTGTATAAAAATTTCATCTACATCATAGGATATCGCTTCAAAAGTTAAGATAGGGACATGTAAGCCGTTTTCCGATATTTAGAGCCGTGTCCGATGTACACTGCTTTCAAAATGGAAAATTGCGATTTTCATTTGTTTATAACTCATAACCTACTCAATGTAAGCTGCAACTATAAAAACCATTCCTACTGGATTTTCTCAGACAATCTGAAAATGTAATAATATACAGGTGTCCCATTTAAAAAAATCGACAATGTCGTCATTACTGAGTCAAGGAACACCCTGTATAAAATATTTTTACGTCAATACAACATAAATTAAATTTAAAAATTGACCTGTTCCGGGATTTCTTTGAAAAAAAATTTTCAAGGAAGAATTTGGGGGTGGCAAGTTTTCAAATTGACACCCTGTACTATAGGTATTGGTTCACAAAAAATGTTTATTTCGACTTCTCGCAAAATTTACTTTTAACACTAACAACGTTGTAGGGTTCATAGGGTTCAATTATTAAGTATTGTAATTTAGTGTACCCACATAATAAAAGGTAAAAAAATTATGTCGTCCTCAATAGTGTATTTTTTTTATTAAAAAATACACTAAAAATAAGCGTGTTTATCTTGAAAAGGATTTAATTTTAAATAAACAAACAACCTCGCAAGTAACAGAACTTGTTTGTGTTGTAAAATTTTTTTATTTTAGGATCATAGTGCATAGAGACTTTTTCTTAAAACAAAATTGCAACCGATCCATCTAAAAATATACAGGGTGTTCCATTGAAAAATATGCATTTTTATAAATATCTCAAAAACGCGATGTTCAATTGTTTTTCTGTTTTCGCCATTTTATTCAGGAGAAAAAATACTACTAGTTTGCTAATTTAACCGACTTTCTAGCTTAAATAATAACGAAGTTAGCAATAGTGCCGACTTAATTTAAAACACGGTGTATAGGGTGTTTGGTAACTGGATAGCCCAAGTCCAACGTAATATAAAAATCAAAATCGTTTTTTAAACATAAGAAAATTAATAATTTTTTTCGAGATCAGACCTTCGCTTAAGAAATATAATGTACTTATATTGTCATCGAATGTTGTCTATTTAGGTGATCCTACATAGTGTTTACTCTATGGTTTGGACTATTCATCGCTAATCATTTGGACTATTTAAACGTCAACGTCACTGCAAAATTGTACGGTAATGAACTTTGCGTACCTATGCTTTATGTCACTTTCCCGCACACTTTTATAAACGTGAGAAATCTTATAGTTTGCGTACAAATAACGATTTTTGCCTTTTAAAAAATTTCAATATTTTTCTTTCAATATTTAATTAGGGTACAGGGCACAGGATTTCTCTTGACAGCATTAGCTCTCCTCACCGACCCACATGCAAACTAATATTCCTGATTTTTTCATTAGAATCCACGATGACGCAAGGTCGAGTGTCTCTGGTCCTTAATTAAACTAATTGGGAGACTAACTTTGGTTTTTGTAGTAAAGAATGCTGACTTCGAATCCATATAATATAATAAAACAATTTTCGTGTGAAAATTTTGTAGACAAAAGCTAAACTATCCTAATACAAACTAGTCAAACTACTTGCGTCTTGAAAGTTGAAACCAAACACTTAGAGTGATTTGGTTGCTGTAACCTCTGCTGTAACGTTTTCTGCGTGTGCCTTACATAAACTGCTTGAAATCAAATTATCTTGAATGTTGGGGCGTAGATGTGATAAATCTGGCTAACATATAACTTACTTCATCTTGTTGGTGTATAATGCAGCCGCTAGTAAATAATTCACCAACTTGCTTACATTTATTTGATTCCATAAATGTGAAAATTTACTTAAAATAGGCATAAAACCTTCACAATAGAAAATAATAGTAAAAAACTCTTTTCATAAATTCTTTATTATGACATTATGTAGAAATAAACTGCAAAAATCTAAACTTGAACACGCAATAAAACATCCCTTCTGAATCTCGTAAAGCGTTTTATCAACATGTCGTCTCAAATTGGGACGTTATAATATAATGATATTTTTACGAAAACATGTTGATGTTCTGCGTAAATTAAGGTAAACTATTTATTTACGCCAAGTTTTAACTTTATTTGATTATTATCAAGAACCACGCAAGGTCAGTTAATGCATTGAATTAATAATGAGAATTATCTAGAAAGTCATTTAATCTCATTTACCTATCATTGTTTATTTTATTTATCTGTCGATATTTAGGTTAGCCCGTTGATTTTATTGTGTTCGTGTGAAATGAGTGTGGTGGAATCATTCTAGACGTTTCTCTTTATTGATTTACGAGAAATATAAGTGCATCGAACGCGGAGATAGTGACTCATAAGTTAGCGATAAACTGAATAAGGTTTTGTTTTTGTAAGTTATCTTTGTAAAACTCTATTAAAAGATGTCTGCAAAAGGAAATATAATTCGTGCCTATACAGAGGAAATAGAGGTTAGATTAGAATGAAATAGGAATGTATATAGCATACCCGCAAGTCTGTAATAATAGCCCTGAATTGCAAATCAAATTGAGTTTGCTCCGATCCTCGTTCATTATTCAGGACTACATTTCCGAAATAATAGCATCCTAGACTAGATTAATTGGTTCATATATTTCGTTACCACACTCTATGATTTTTGACTTTAAATTTTGATACGGGTACAGGCCGAATATGAAACTTTTTCAATGCTCTTTTTGCTAACGAATTCTTTATAAAGAGAAATATAATCTCGAATATTGATTACTGACAACTTATAGCGATTCCAGTAAAATTCATGAACACCAAGAAAAAAAAGTTGTTCTACTGTGGTATGCGTAATGTTCACTATGATACTTGGCTGCAGTGATAGAGATTGTTTATGTTTTTGTGTCCTATATTGACAGGGTACAAAGAAGATACTTGTTTGGGTGCCGAGGCTCGAGGCTGTCGATGAACTAGCCGGAGCCGGAAGAGGATCAACAGATATAGGTAATACTGGAGCTGAACTTTTACACTATAAAATCTTGCCTTGATTGTTTTAATAATAAAATTGAGTAGAAGGCGTGCGTATGGGATTATAAATGCATTCTATCGATCATTGCGGATTTAAATGTCAGATGTGTCTCGAGTTTCCTTGCTCTTGCTATTAGAGACTTTCACGTTTAGTACAAAGGTCTATACTATAAGATAGTGTTGTGAATCAATTAAAAAGTTAAAAAATCATCTTAAAATCTAAATCAGAAGTGGAACCTCTCGACTGAGAGGACATCTACCTAAGGTATCTTCAGAGAAGATACAGAGAAGATTAAGGGATCTTTAGCTTCCCATTCTTACGTAATATTTGAGTGTCTATTAGTTCTAGAGCTCACACGAACTCTTCATAAAGTTCTGAGATTACTCTGTCCCAAAGACCATTTAGCAGGACGAAAAATCTATCAAAAAGATTTGTTAAACCATAGTACAATAATTGAAACTATGCTTCCTTAAAATATTTTTGCATTTTTGTTTTCGTTTTGATTTCATCATCATCGATCGGGTGTGAAACTGTCTGAAATGGGATCAACTAGATATAAATATTCAAACTGGTAGATTTTAGTTTCATTTTCAGGTGTGAACTTCACTCTAGTGCTTTATTTCTACGGAAGAAACTATCAAGTTCAAGAATTCTCAAAAACAATAATTATTTGAAAATATTGACAAACCTGAAATATGGATGCGAATATTTTGCCATTTTTACTCCTGTGAATCAGTTCAGATATTGATAACAGAAAAAATTACGATTGTTGCCATTTCAGGGTATCATTCCACAATAAATATCATCAGTTATTGGTATTGAACAAAATTCCTGATATGAGCATTGAGGTCATAAATAACTTTTTTAAATCGAATTTTAGATATCTGAATGGTGGACTGTCACAGAGTTGTTAACCAATGCTATATCGAAAAAATATGAATTTACGATAAGCTTTTAAATCTACCTATTTTTCATGCCTTATACGACTCCTGATGATTTGAGCAGGTGACACATTGTACATATACAGGATGACTAAGAATTATGGAACAAAATTGGTAGGAGATACTTAATGCCATGAAAGAAGACATTTAAGTACAAGCACCTATTCCCTAAAATGTTACCCTGAGATGCTACGGTCTTTATATCAGGGTAATTATATCAACAAAAAAGCTTTTGAGCCTTTTGCGCATGGAGCAAATGCCACCAGAAACATCGCGATGAGCCACTAATCTTAGATTTAGCGCCTCCACAACACACGACTGTAGGTTTAAAAGACAACTCGGGAATTTCTCTCTTGGAAACTTCTAGAAAATATACTCACCCGGACATAATGTCTCGAATATGAAAAGGAACGTCTCTAGAACGCTATGTGGAAAATATAGGAAATTAATTAAAAAAAAAATCTAATTGGAGAACAGTTCCAAAAGCCGTCGAAATTATAGTAGGAATGAATATATTACTTTCCAAGTATTAAGAAATAAATCAATAAATAGATCAGTCAATAAATACATAAAAGGGGGCTTTCGGTACAAAAGGTCAAGGATGGTGCTAATTTGGTAGATTTATACAGTTCGATGTCCTCGTTAATATTCCGAGTTTCCGCTCGCGCGGCCATATTGAAAAAATGGTATATAGAGCGTACAATTTCCTGTAACTTTTGAAGGAAATATTTTTTATTCAGATGAATTGTTTGTCACTTGATGTTTTACTAATTCGTAATACAAATGTCATCCCTCTAATTATTACGCTTACGAGTTTTTTTTCACCGCCATGTTTCATCAAATATGCCTTTCAGTGTCACCCACTTACGGATGGTGGCGCTGCTGCAGTTGTCGTAGATCAACACAATTCATTAGGTATAAAGGTGTCCGCGGTACCGGTATTTCCCGCGTATTTCCCCGGAGCATGGACGACCGGCAGATGTTCGTAAAGGGTCTTTATACTTTGTACCCTCGAAAAACCCTAAAAGGCGCTATTTCCTACAAAATTTGCAGCAAATTTTATGCTTTATAATTTTTGTTGTAGCAGTTTTTAACGTAAGTGGGGTTGGAGAAAAGATATTCTCGAAAAACTGGTTTTCTGTACAATTTTTCCAATACCTATGGCGGCGCAAGCGGCGGTCGCTCAATGTCGTAATCTCGCAATATTACGAGGGCACCGAACTGATGTACAAATCTATTAAATTAGAACTCTCCTTGACCTTTTGGCTGTCAAGACCTACCCATATTGCTTGGACTAAAAGTCACAGATCAATTTTATTGTCAAACTCAGCATGAGAACGTTGTTTAATGTAATTAGGTATACCTAATTGATAATAATAAAATGAACAAAAGTGTTCGTATAATATGTATACGTTCAATTAACTGAAAAAGACATCAATTCTTATATATTTTCTGCAGCGAAATCTCTTCAGTAAAAATTGCCGTACTTAAAAGAATGTTCAGATAAAACCTTTACAACGATGTATGATGGAAACCGTGCTATTAATCAGCACCTATAATGCTTTTTATGCCAGGTCCAGGTGCGCATCATTAGTTGCCGCTGTAATTAAACACAAAGGCGTAGTAGATTTAATTTGGAAAGTTCGGTTATGGTAGGTGCCAAATTTGTTACTTCCACACTCTATACCTATAGAAAACGCTCAGATAATAAAAAAAATACTTCAGCTGAAAACAATATATTAGATGAAGATGATATCCTGACAGTTCGAAATAAACAATAAATGCTTGAATATCGTTATTATAGCTGAAATTTGCGGAGGATACCAGTTCGACCAAAATACCCCGCTGTGCTTTAATCCCATGGGTGAGTTCGACCAAGCACCTACTTACCTGAGAATTTTTAGACTAGTTGCATTGTTGCCAGACTGAACAAAATATCTTTAGCAGTGTTTTTGTTTTACAGACTGGTTCATCCCTGCAACACTTCTATAGCTTATGTTTATAATATTTGTTTTACAAAAAAAAAAAAATAAAAAAAGATGAAAATAAAATTTTTCCGTATAGTGCGAACTTTTTGGCGGCCTGTATAAACATACTTTGCACTATATATTGTCGGTATATACAGGATATTTCACTTTAATTTAGAAAATGCGATAATAAAGTTCAAATTAAAAAGAATAAATAAATATTACCTTCACTAATAAGAGAAAATTATGATTTTGAAAAGCAAAAGCTGTTTATTATTCTTATTCCCAATAAAGTAACGAAACTTACAAGTAACAACCATCGTGAGAAGTCTGTAGGCAGGTAAAGTCCTTCCAAAAATTTAGGTAGGTACATCTTTTGTTACCTGCAGCCTGCAATAATACAATTGCAGTGTGAATACTCATAAGGCATGGAAATGTTATTTATGACACCCGCAATAACTGTTCCTTAAAATTTTACTGTTTACGATGTAAGACCTTATGCGGTTATTTTTTTCTCTAGCATAATTTATTAAACCTGAGGAAATAGGTATCTAATTAATTATTTTTTATGATATGAAAAAAACTCAAAACAATGTTACTCTTTTTCTGTTCAATAAGACAGACATAAATAATCCAACCATGCCAGTCATGAAAATGAAAGTTAAAAATTCTGAAATGTAAAAGTAAATAGGAATTATTGCATACATACTTTGAATTTGAAGTAACAACTCTATATTTAAGTACCTAAAATGCCCGTATTTACAAAGCATTCCTGTCCTGTTATATCCCGAAAATAATTAAATAAATGGGATGAAGATATACAGTTTTTTAGCATTAGAATGAGATGGAGATAATTGATTACGTAATTATATAGGAAATTATCGTTTGTGAATACGGGCATATTATGTGTTATTTTATATCTCGTGACTGACACAAATATTCAGACCTTCTTATTAAAGGTCAGTTTGGCAACTATGGAAGGTAAGCAGTTCATAATTTCAAGAAATTCTCCAATTTCGTGTTTTATGACCGGAACGAATGTTAATCCTTGAGTTCGACGTTAAGGGATTAAAATTGAGTATCTTGGTCGAACTCGCATACGCCCGAAATTTGGTATCACTGAATTTGTAATCCTTGTAGCGTACCGAAATTCATAATATACTTATCTGAGAAATACTTTAGTTAATCAACACACCTGATATGATTCATTATCTTTCACTTTTAAAAATTTTTTTCCCTCCGACTTCGAAACGAAATTTACTCATTGGTCATTAGTTTACACACAACGTGAGTATAATAAGGTGACAACGATAATCGCATTGTTCACATTTTCATACATATCAAACTTTACGTAGGTAAGTATTTAATTCTCGAAAATGTCATGATGACGAGCACGACAACACAACATAATCTTTCTGTCCGCGAATGACGAAAATTTAATTCCGCGCCCGGGACATTTTTTTTATTTTCTCTCAAATAAATTTACTTTTAAATCATAGGATTATCATAGGATTTATAATCACGGAGGTCTGATAATCTTCATACATCATACATCCCAGAAGTGCCTCCATTTTGTCAAATTTAAATTTTTGACACAAATATATTTATTTCTGACCACCAGGGACCAATTCCACAATAAAAACTGTGAAACTATTTACTTTTCATTTTTTGACAACTTATTAATGTACGTTGCATTGTCTTGAACTAAAATAAAAAAAAATTGCTATATCTGTGCAATTTTATATTTTAAACTTAACTGATTATGCATTGAGCGCAAATTTCCTGCTTCGTAAAAAATTTAAAGGTGCAAACTGTAATGTTGCAAAGTGTTGTGGAGTAGGCCCCTGCTATGCGCTTACTTATTGGAAATTATCAAAAAACACATCTAACATTTAAGAGAAGTTTTCTGAAAAGTGGATTATACTAAGCTCTTTTGGTCTCATTGAACCTTTTAAAGTTCGTCATAATGATATTCATCTGGTCACCTTTGGCAGATCTACTATTTTTGATTCAGTCAAATGTGATCAATCATTATTGGATTACACTATTATTAATATTTATGTAATCCAAAGGCGACTAGGTAGAAATAATTTTATTTGACATTATGTTTGGTTTATTATTTAAGGAATCAAAGCTCTTCGGACCTGGATATGAAACCTTTTGTTTTCGACTTTTATCATATTTTTTTTGCTTTCACCATATTCATTACTTGCCCTGTCATCTTCATTTTGTCTATTATTACCTTCACAGAACTGCATTTAGTTTCTTTTATCAAGCTGTATCTCCAGAAACAAAGAAACTTGATTCCTTTGTAAAGGTTCAAATCTACTTGAATGATAACAATAATTTAAGTCCTTACAGCTCCGACGAATTCCTCGGATGTAACAATTAAAAGTAGAATTAAGAATGTGTTATTAAAGTAATTTCTGAGAAAAAAAAACAAATCAAAATTGCTGTCAACAAGTTGAATGGGCCATGAAATTTAATTTGCAGAGATGAGGAAGACGAGCAGCATTCCGTACAAGACGGCAATCGATTAGACTGACTACATAATGACACGACGCTGCTGAGATTGCTGTTGCGTCGGTGTTGCAGCTTCAGAAATTACGTAGAACTTTTATCGAGTTTAAAAAAGTTTAATAATATTAAGCTGTATTCAGCAGAATTATTAAGTTTACATAATCAAAAAAGATAATTAACTTAAGATCGATTCGTTAATGTCTTCTCCAGATGACTTGGTGGCATATAATTATTATGCTTTCTTGTATTGGAAGCCCATGAGTAACGATTAGGGAAAAATACGTGTAAACAGAAATCTCATAAAAAGGTTCGTTATACTTAATAAGCTTCCAATCCAATTTTATATAATAACGTTCTAAAAATAAATTAATATTAGTCAGTAGGTTAAATATAGAACAAACAAAAGACTGAGTTGCTGACTTAATTAACCAATGAGCGAAAAATTATTGTTTAATTATAAACATCAGAGGGTATTTTATTTGACAACAGCTAGCAGTGTCTTTCATAAGGATTATGACATATCTATATCTAAAGACACAATAAACTTAAATACATCTCTTATAAGATCTTGTGTATAAGTAGGTACTTATTTTTTATAATGTCAACCGCTGTTCGTTATAAGGGCTTAGTCAATTATTACGACACTTTCAGGTCAACCAGCGTCGCCATGGACGTCGCTACCTAGTATAAATAATAAGGTAATAGCGTCATTTGCAAAAATATTGCCCTATCAAATCAAGAACTGAAAAGTAAAATATATTTTATCAATAATAATTAGTTAAACGAAATGAATATACAGGCTGTTTCAAAAGTTCAAAACATGTGTCGGAAAATGAAAGGTGTGATTTCTCGGAGCGTTCTGAGAAAAAAGTTCCTATTAAGCAAACCTACCGTTTTCCAGATAAAGGGTTGTCAAAATCATTTCTTTTTTTCAGTTTTTTGACGATATCTCGGGAACCGTTCGAGATATAAAACTGAACTTTTGTATACATCTTATTATTATTAATATTTTTGACGTTTTGAGCGCTACTTAAATAACTTTCCATATGCAGTGGCGGAGATTTTTGGGTTGCTTGAAATTTTTTTTTTTTTTTTTTGCACCTAATTTCTGAAACACTGGGAAAATTGGCATTATGAAAGTACATTTTAAATTTTCAATATGTTTTACATAAAAAAGGTGCTCTCGGTCACAAGCTCTAATGTAAATTGTCTTCGAGAAAAACGGCATTTTATGATGAAAAACATAAAAGTAGTCACATGTTTTGTTTTAGACAATACTTGTTTTTGATAATTTTTTTAAAATATTTGTTTCACTCCCATATAAAAAAATAATTAGCTCTTCAAAACATAGGTACCATTAATGATATGGCAAAAGTTTAAAAGAGAAAAGTCCAGTTTTATACCTCAAATGGTTCCTAAATTATCGTCAAATTTGTGGAATTTTTTTTGTCACCCTTATCTCGAAAACGGTACGTTTGTGGACCCATGTTAATGGGAACTTTTTTTCTCACAACGCGCCAAGGAATCACACATTCAATTTTCCGACACATGTTTTGCAGCACCCTGTATGCATAAGTACATCGTGTTTGGTAACTGAACAGCCAAAATCGAGAAGCGTCATGTATAAAATCGGATTTTAAGCATAAAAGAGAATAAGTTTTTTGAAGATCAGACCTCCTCGCTTAGAAAATGTCATCAAAAATATAAAAGTAATAAGGCCGCAATAAAAATGTTTTATTCAGTAATTGAACAACAATTTTGGAAATATTCCCTAAACGAAGCTTGATCTTTAAAAGAATTATTCTTTATCTTATGCTTAAAATACGATTTTATAGATGACGTTTCATTTTGGCTGTCCAGTTAAATACCGTGTAGTATCTCCTAAACTATAGGAGATACAGAGTCGGTTAAATTAAAAAAAAAGTTGTAAAATTTTATGTTTAATAAGAATCTAAAAAAAAAATACAGTCTTTGCGGTAATATCATGAAAAAACAGAAAGCCCACTAGTCCCATAGGTTTCATAGTCAATTTTTGTTTTTCTTATGGCCGCCATATTGGTTTTTCATGTCATGACGCATTAAAAAAATCAATTTAACAAAAATCTATAAAATTTAAAGAAAACAAAATTTTTACTTTTGAAAAAAAGAAGAAAATATCTTTATCGAATAACGACGTTATAAGCAAAAACCATTCACCGAGAAACCAAGCCAAGCAATATGACGTCACACTGAAGGCATTATAAGATAAACATTTTCATTTTCTTTTCGAAAATGAAGAATTACATTTTTAAAATTTTTTTTTTTGATTTTGTAGAATTTTGGTTAAATTGATTTTTTTAATGCCTAATGACATGAAAAACAAACTACAGCGGTCATAAAAAAGGTAAGTATGAAAACTCTAGGATCTACATAGATAGTTGGACATTAGTTGGCGTTGAGAATTTTTGTGCTGTCAAATGGATAGCATTTAACGACTTATATGTCAACCTACAAAAAAAAATTTCAATAATAAAAAAGATCTGAAAATTAGTTTTTTCAGGATATTTTAACAACGGCTGAAGAAGTCCTATTTTTTTTTTTATTCTAATGCCCGTATTCACAAACGATAATTTCCTAAATAATTACGTAATCAATTATCCCCATCTCATTCTATTGCAAAAAAAACTGTATATCTCCATCTCACTCATTTAATTAATTACGTAATTATTTAGGAAATTATCGTTTGTGAATACGGGCATAAGTATGTAATCATAAAATTCTGAAACTTTTATCCAATTTAACCGACTCTGTATCTCCTATGGTTTAGGAGATCCAAATGGTGAACCGGTTGAAAGTGGCCACCCTGTATGTTCATATTCCACTTAATCTCTTCTCAGTTCATTTATATGTGCCAAGCAATGAAGTTAGAATTGTTTGGCAATGATAATTAATTAATTGGTTACTAAGAAGTTTATTATTTGGTTTTTCCATTTTCATTTTCACCAAACCACGGTAACTAATTTATTAATTGCCGTCTTTATATTTAACAAAGAAGTACTCTACAGAGAGCTATTTCTCATTATACGAGTATAAAAGTAATACCTCCTAATCCCTGTAAAATTTTGTTCATTAAATCTGTTTTAACGGTGTCTGTATTTCTAAACACTCTCATCAAGAGTCTTGACCGATATCTACTTTTAAATTACTTTCTACCTATAACTAACAGAAACCTATCGAGGTTGGAAGTTCTATAATTTTTGAAATCTCGTTCTTTTTAAAGTGACAAAAATAGGAGAATATTTGCGTAATATTCAGAGGAAAAAGTCTGGTCTGGATGTTCAGTTCTTGAAATTTATTTCTTTCTCCTTGACTATTTTAGAATGAGGAACATATGTATCCAGGCATCACAAATCCAGCACGACTCTTTCATTGACACTTATTTCAACCTCATAAAACAAAATGGTCTAATTTAACGAGTGGGCAAGTCCGCTTTTCATGTCTTTGAGCATGCCGTGAGGCTCTTCTATCTCGATGCCTTTGAAAAAAATATACAATTCTCTAAATTCGTACAAAATATTCCAGATTTATGTAAATATTCGATTAAATGAGTCGTCTTGAGATCCAATTGCGCACTATAAATGTTAACTCCCTTTTAATCAATTCTTAAAAAAAAACTTATTTCTCACGTTTTCAAGCTTTTTGCTTATTCGGTGCCTTATTATTACAGAGTAAAATCATGCCGACTCAGTGTGTATTTGACTCTCATTATCGTTTTCTTTTATAATTTTGAAATGAATGATTACATTTTTACGATAACGCTATTTATACCGAAATTAGTGATTCAACTATCAGATATACATATAGGTTGTCCAAAATTTGACTCCCGTGCTCTTGAGACTCGATTCTAAAAAAAATTCAAAATCGAGAATAAAATTTTTACGTTTGTCGTTCCCTCCGTTGAAACGTTAAAAGTAGGTATCAATTTATTGTCGAAAAGAGCAAAAATTTTACATTCCAAGAAAACTTTAGTAGAACTAATAAAATTTTATGTTGTCGACATTTGTGTCACAGAATACATTTTATTAAATAGGTAGACTTCTACTTCAAGGCAAAGATCGCACGAGCAATCATAGAAGCACAAACTCTTTGAAGAAGATAATCGTCTATTTACCGCCATAGAATACGAGATACTACATGTCTTCTACATTCAAAAATGGATTGTGGTAAACTTGTTATTTCAAGTAGCCCCAGGAAAAGTGATCAAAAAAGGATTCTAATTTGAAATTTTCATTCAAGAATTTTCTCACTTTGTTTACCCAAATAATGCGCCGGTGCATCTTCATGCTGGAACCACTAATTTAATCATGTGATTAAACTAACCACTAAAAGTTTAACCACTAGTTTAATCACCTATAGGTATGACTGTGGGAAATGCTCAATGCAAAATTGTAGCTACAATTTTTAGACTGAATTAAGCTGGATTGGCAGAATGTGTGGACCAAGAACATCATTATTCAAAAATCAAGCCCAAATGTTGAGTGATATTCATCTTTGTTGAGGTCTTTGACATATTGAATGAGAGTTTTCATTCCTCCATTCATGCAGGTTACGAGTACATATTTTTATGAAACATGTTTTAATATAGGTATGTAGATTCATAATTCCACAGAATCTTTCCAATGAAAATTGGATCATATTTATGTTATCCAACAACCATCTATAAAAATTAAATCGAAGCTCCCTATCATCGTCATGGAAAACTGGACCTTTTTTTGGCATAAATAGGTGCAAACCATTCCTTCTCTTTTTTACAATGTCAAGAATTTGCTCCTTCTTGATAGAAGCACAAACTCAGTGTAGGTTGACGTCCTGCCTCATTCTTTCGGGGATTTACCACCTGTTTCCCGTAATCTTTGTTCGTTGTTTTATGGTTTTTACATCGGATGCCGACGATTGGGAAACTTTTCTGCATATTTTCTAGTCGGAGCAATGGTATTGTCATTACATGCTACCATTACTTTCAACACATCGATTACAGTAGTATCGTTTCATTTTGAACCCAAAAAACCGAAATACTTATCACTTTACTCAAATTATTATTACAAAATTGAAGGGTCCAATGCAATAACCAGTCAAGTCCACTTTTAAGGCCAAAATTAGTTTGCAGTCGATTCTTACATAGTATAAAATTCTCTTTCGTCCTGTGTAATAACCAGCTCTTGATCATAGAAAATAATAAGAATAGCAATATCATCAACTCTAATTTTAATTTTTAATTTCCTTATTTTCTATGATCAAGAGCTGGTTATTACACAGGACGAAAGAGAATTTTATACTATGCAAGAATCGACTGCTAACTAATTTTGGCCTTAAAAATGGACTTGACTGGTTATTGCATTGGACCCTTCAATTCGACTGTCATGTAAGATTAAGAGATAGAGCGTATTTAGTAACATAGACCAAAAAAATAAAGGTTTTTTCTTGGCAAAAATAGTAACGGAATACCGTCAGTGCGGAATAGCCCCCAGATCCTAACTGAGCAGTATTCTGCTCAAGTTTACCTTTTTAGTGTATTTTTTAACAAAAAAATACACTATTGAGGACGACATCACTTTCCAAAAATCACCCAAACTCATCAAATGTCCACCGATCATGACCCCCAGATTACGAAAAAGTGGTTTTCCAAAATTCACCTGCCCACGATATATATATATATATATATATATTTATATATTTATATATATATATATTTATTTCTCCAAAATCACGATTTTTCGAGTTTCAAAACGCTCCTGTAGCTTTATCTTTCAAGATTAGTGAACGAAATTTTGGATTCTTGTAAAGCTGAGGAATGACTTTTGATTTTCGTTGAAAAAATTTCCAAAAGTCACGTTACTTCTACAGGGTGTCCTTTCAAAGTTCCCCAAATCCGGACTTTGAGGCACGGTTTCTGGCCGCAGTTTTCAATCTAGGAGGCTGAAATTTTTGTGAGAGTAAGATGTCCACAAGGAGTGGTCTGGTATTGCACTTGAGCAAAATCGGCCGAGCCATTTCAAAATGGCGGCTATTTGAATTTGCTGAAGATTTACTATTTTTTGAATCCCTGTATGAGCAAGATGGCAAAAAAACTTTCACATCAAGTTAACAGGATTGAAAGAAAATTAATTGAAATTTGAGTTAATGCAAAAAAATTTGAATTTTTTCCATTAATAAGCCAGTGGCGTGGGTAGGAAAAGAGTGAAAATGGCTTAATTTCTATAACAGTTTTTGAGCACATTTTTGAAGGAATTGAACTAAAATTTTCACAGTAGACAACTATACTAATACTCTTTAATCTTCAAAAATTTCAAGGATCAAATAAAAAAAATGGCGGAGATATTTAAATTTATTTTACATGATGTAAATATCTCTAAAATTTTAAAAACGCTCTAGTAGCTTCATCTTTCAAGATTAGTGGAAGAAATTTTTTACTCTTGTGAAACTTTGGGATGACGTTAAATTTTCGTTGAAAAATTTTTCAAAAGTCGCGTTACTTCTACAGGGTGTCCTTTAAAATTTCGAAACATCCGGTCCTGTGGCACGGTTTTCTGGTAGCAGTTTTCAATCTAGGAGGCTGAAATTTTTATGGGAGGAAGATATTATCCACAAGTAGTGGTCTGGTATTGCATTTTTGAGCAAAATCGATCGAGCCGTTTCAAAATGGCGGCTTTTTGAATTTTAGGGAAAAAGGCTATTTTTTAGTCCCTGTATAAGCAATATAGAAAGAAAACTTTTCACAACAAAATAATGAGGATGACAATTAAAGGCTTGTTTAACGATTGAATGTAATATTCAGACCCGGGACTGCTTGATTTAAAACCAGCACCAGCACCAGACCAGCCGTTTTCATCGCGCTCGGCTCGGGCGGGACCACCCATGCAGATATGACTGCTCCTGCCAACCCCAATTGCAGAAAATAAAAACTCCTACAAACCTGTATTAGGTAACAAGATTGGATTAAAATGATTTGAAATTTGAATTAATGCAATAAAATTTTTATTATTTTCATTAGTAAGCTAGTGGCGTGGGTAAGAAAATGGTAAAAATGGCTAAATTTCTTTAATTGATTATGAGCACATTTTTAAGGGAATTTACCTGAAATTTTCGGAGTAGACAACTACACTAATAGCTTGTAACTCTCCAAAATTTAAAGAAGCAAATAAGAGAAATGGCGGAGTTATTCGATTTTTTTTACATGATGTTTATTTCTCTAAAATTTCAAATGTTCGGTTTTCAGAACTCGCCTGTAACTTTTTAAAGTTAGTCAGTGGCGGGTATATAGGACAAGAGACGAAATTGTTAAATTTTGCCAATTTTTTTTGGTTTATTATATGTAAAAATCTATTTTATGGCACGCTTTCAAACGAAATGAAATGAAATTTTCACAGTAAACCACTACGTAAATTCGACCTGACTATTGAAAAATTCAGAAAGCCAATTTAAAAGGCGGCAAAAATTTTCATAGTTGAATCGCATAAAAATACACTGTTTCTGCGATTGATGCGCAAGAAGGTTTTTATTATTCACAATTTAGTGCAAAAAACGCATTTTTTGTATTTTTACGTATAAAAGAAAAACTGATAGAGCAATGTAAATGGTCCCAATAGAAAAATTGTAGAGAATTAAAATGCGAAGTCAATGAGAGCTGAAACAACCCTATAAGATATTATTAACATGATTAAGAAAAAAAAATAAAAAGGCGATTTAAAAAAAATTCTAAACTATGTAATTTTTTGAGATGTAGTGTAGGTTCTTTACGAAATGGTCTATATTGACGTACTTCTCGTTAGCAAAACCCAGACGCTGTAAGATAATTCGTTTTCTCGCAATTGCAATCTGAAGTTCTTCATAACCATATTTTGCGGTGAGCTACGCTGGATGTCTCCTGCGGAGTTCGTCCAATTCAAATTTATCAAACAGAAACAAAACGAAATCTTCGTTTTCCAGTTAAATGCTGAAAATGGGTAAAAATTGCGCGCAAACATGAGCGAAAACGGTAAAGCGAGAGTATAGGGGTAGAACAGCAGATGAGGACCACAAAAGCGTTTGTATTATCCCTTCCTCTCAACTGCTGTTCTACCCCTATTCTCGCGCGCTCGGCCGTTTTCGCTCATGTTTGCGCGCAATTTTTACCCATTTTCACATTTTCAGCATTTAAATTAAAAACAAAGACTGACGTTTTATAGCTGAACTATATAGCCTCGTTGCAAAATATGGTATGAAGATGTCTGGTTGCAATTACGTGAAAACTAATTATTTGACAACGTCTACGTTTTGCACACGGGAAGAAACCACCTATCGATATCAAAAAAATGACAATGTTACGAATTTTTGAGACAGTGTTATTTCTTTAGTTTGTTGTTTTGTTTTAGTTTTCTCTCTTAATAATGAGCCGATCTGGTTGTTTCAACTCTCATTTTCTTCGTATTTGAATTCTCTACAATTAGTCTGTTGGGACCATTTACACTGCCCCATCAGTTTTTGTTTTGTAAACAAAAATAAAAAAAATGCGATTTTTTGCACTAAAGAAGTGTTAATAAAAAAAAAGAAAATGGTAAGCTCGAGTAGAAAACTGTGCAGTTGGGATCTGGGAGTTATTTCGCTTGTGATAACAACGGCAGTATTCATTTACTATTTTTGTCAGATATGGTGATTTTGTGAAAATTCTGTGACAACAAAATGTGGACAACATCATGTAGGTATTTTCAAATATCATAGTTCTAATCAAGTTTTGTGAAAATGTCAAACTTTTCAAGCATGACTTTTTAACAAAGGATGAACGGAAAAGTTTTGACTATCGATTTTTAATTTTTATTTTAGCTCAATGAATCGAGTCTCAGAAGCATGGGCGTAAATTTTGACACACCCAGCCAGATAAGAAGAGTTTAAAACCCATTTATTGATCTTAAAGAACAAGTACTATTATTTAGTGAAGGGTAACAATTTTGTGACATTTTTATGTAAGTTTTAGTCAAAAAATATGACTACATAATACCATAAAGCATAAAAGTTGCACTAACAAAAATAATATGGTTTTTATAATCAAAATATACGATTTCTCTGGAACTAATTTCTGAAACTTTACTTAGATACTTGGAAATTTTTAGTTCTTAATATTGAAATTCAAAAATTGAGAGAATAACGTGTATGCTGTTTTAAAAAAATTATCCTTGTTAGACTGACATAAAATTTAGTTCATTAACAGCGGGTATTATAAAGGCTCATTAAGTTAATGGGCAGATTTCTGTGGTCATTTCTGAAGAAGGTGTCGAGTCTAAGTCGAATTTTTTAAAATTTATCTATTCTTGGAATGAAAGTAATTACAAAAATGTTAATAAAAGTCATTTGACGTCGATATTAGCTTCAAAAATGAGCACAGAAATCTGCCCGTTAGCCTAATGAGCCTTTATAATATTGGCTGTTAATTGATCTAATTTTAAAGTTAATGACTCAAAGGGAATTGGCCTTTTCGGTCTAGGTACCTATATGCCGTTCACATATTAAAAAAGCATTGGTAGGCCATGAACTTTTTGTTTTTAGGTTTACAAAAATGAAAACTCCCTAGATCTTGATTGACAATATCAGCTGATCGAGGTATTGAAGGTTAAGTAAACACCGACACTTGTCAAATCGCTCAAATTGCCTCAGCTGATTAACAGCCTTGTTGTCTAATTGAAGTTTTAGTAGATTATCTAGGATAATTTTTATTCGGACCAATTTTTCTCGAACTGTCAAATAAATATTAATTTTTTGACATTATAAATTTCATAATGCCGAAATTAATATCGATTGAAGAAAAAATTCGTATAAAAAAGGCATTCAAGTTATTTAAATCTGAAAATGACAACCTAAGTGAACAAGTCATATTGAAAGTAAAACACATTTGGGGTGTAAGTATTATTAAGTGTACACCTAATAAAATGATGTTACGTAATTTTCCTCTTTTATAGTATTCAGTAAGTGCGATTGAAACAATAATTAAACAGGATAAATTTGAAGTTAAGCCTTTGGGCAGACGACCTAAACCAGACAATAATCATGAAAATTTTACGTTTCGGAAAGATTCGCAACGACTGATTTGGCAATATAACTTGAAAAACGAACATTTTACTCTAGGAAAACTTTTGGAAGACGAACGTAAACATTTGGATTTTGAAAAGGGGAGAACTAGTTTATTCAAAATTCTTAAATATCTCAGCTATAAATATGAATATGTGAACGGACGCAAAATTCTTTGTGAACAAAAGCATGTTGTTGCATCCAAAAAATTACCTTTCTAAGAAAATACTTACAATATCAAAATTCGAGTGAAAATGTAACGTTCGTGTACCTGGACGAAACATGGATCTACCAGAATGGATCCAAACAGCCATCACCAATAATAAGATCGCCAATCACCATGACCGTAGCCGATTGGCCGATTCAGTACCTACCATATGTTCTATTTTTTAATAATAAACAAGTAATTACTAATTTTTGATCTATTTTATAATTAAGAGTTCCTTTAATTGGAGCATTGGTCGGAGTAATGTTGTAACTTACATTTTTACATGAGACTCAAAAAATGTACCTTGCAACATTATTAAATGGAATGTTTTTTTCATTTAGCGATTCTTGAAATATTGTTTAAATATTATTTAAGGTAAATTAGGCAACAATTAAAGCTTTGTGGAAGCATTCTGCCCATTTAAAAGTGCTGAATCGAAAAAATTACTCCAAAAAATTATGTAAGTTACAACGACGTTACTCCGGCCAACGCTACAATTAGTTCCTTTAAGATATCAAAATACAATAAAACTTTTTTCTCATGTTATAATTTATGGCAAGCTTATTAGACTTGACGAGTTTGCTTTCTAGATAAAGATTGCAATATCATAAAATAACGTGACTAAAGGATCCAAAATAAAAAGTCCATAAAGACGTAAAGATAATAGAAGAATAGCAAAAATATCAAGAATCCATTTTGCAACTATGTCCTGTTCGTTGTCATAAAACTTCAACCTCATAAAAAAGAGACATAACCCAACTCCAGCAAGTGATTGACAGCGGTTATACCCAGTGATTTCTATCACCCTACACCATAACCCAATTCTTTTATAATAAGTGAACGGCATATACCTACTCAACTATACCATTTACAACTTAATTTTACATTCCTGAAATCTCATTTCCAACTGTCGAAAATTAACTTCGCACAAGCGAAATTTGAATTCGCAGTTCAGAAAACAGATTTCATACTAATGAAAACAGAGTTCAAACTCATGAATGCATTTCACACTATCGTGAAATCAGATTTCAGACTGATGAAAACAGATTCCATGCAAATGTAATCTGAATTCACAGATCAGAAAAGATATTTCAACAAGATGAAAATATGTTTCAAACAGATTTTTATTGTTTTCTTAAGTCAATCAACTTATCGCAACACTCAAAACAGAGATGCAGTAATATTTTAACTAAAAACCCGACTTCAATAAAATAGGTATACTTAATATAGGATAATTATTATAGGTATGCCAGAAATATCTGACGATTTTGCACGTGTAATAACGTTTTTCTACTCCCAACCTTTAATATGCATATTAAATATGAATCACCAGTGCTTTAATGGGTCTCATTAAGATACAAATTTTCATTAAAGCACTGGTCAAGCTATCCAATGGCAGAGGAGCATTTGCAATCGAATCGGTGCCTTTTCGCTCACAATCGGGTCGGCAAGCCAACCGAAGTCACAGAGTTGTCACACTCACGACATAAATTGCCTTGTGATATAAGTTCTGTATTTCTGAAAAAAAATTCTGAACGTTTATTTAATTTAGAACGTAAGTAACATTCAAAGAAAATTTATCAAGATTTTATGTTACCTTAATTAATTTGATAAGTAGGTATATCGTGTAAAAGATGGGAAGATAAAGTATTATATCATTCGTAGCGCTCCGTTAGTATTCAAAGCGGCAACGCTGCGACCCGCGTTGCGCAGGTAAAATATATCGTAATTAATGGCTGTCGATGTTATTAAAATTATTAATTAATCTCAAAATCGAAGCGTAAAATTCGGAATTCGAACTTCGCATAATAAAAATTACGCAGTAGTGAGTAGTGCCCTTTAAACTTGATACTAAAACATGTCTCAGCAGAATAACCTTAGCGACGAACAGAAAATTGGGTAATATGCGGAAGCAAATAGCAACCTATCTTAATCTCAATGATCCGCAATTGTACACGGGTCATTGTTAAAATATATAATTTTTTAATCTTTTCTATGAAATAAAAAAGGGTCGTAGAAAAAATAGTGTATGGAACTCGCAGATAATGGCTATTAATACGCTCTTATGATGGTTAAGACACTCGCCTACGGCTCGTATCTTAACCATCATACTCGCGTATTAATAGCCTTCATTATAAGCTCGTTGCATAATATACTATTTTGATTTAAAAGAAAGAAGATTTTCTTAAAAAAAAAACAAAAAACAAATTCAGTTTATTATATTGACATTGTTATTCACAAAAGCAAGATGATTGTGAATTCAGGTAGGGGAAATATAACCTTCCAAATCTCCTTCATTTTTCTTTACAGACTGTTGAAGTCTTGTTCTGAAATAGTCAAGACATTATCGTTGAACGACTTTACATGACCCTTAAAAATCAGTTACATGCCGGAAAATCGAGTGGGATGTATCGATGAAGTGCAATTAGGTGTGAGTGGGATGGCTACCATAACACGAACACCCCTGGTGCATTGGGGTATAATGCCTCGTCCTGCTGCAACAATTAGGTATGTAAAAGTTTCAAATTTACCCACTGCCCCATATACATGCAAGGGAAAGGGAGAACAATTTCCTACGTATTATCAGCGATAAAATGCGAATCTGCAATGATAAAGTTGATTCACGTTGAATATGTTACAGTTAAAACCAGTTTTTAGATATAACGCGTTATCCCTAGTTAGAACTAGTTTTTAGTAAATACCTTTGTTAAAACTAGAATTTACTAGGGCTTAAAATTTATTATCAGTTAAAACTAGTTCTTACTAGACAAAACGTGTTTTTCCGAAGCGAATCAGTTGAAACTGTTACAATCGAGGTTAAAGTTGATCACACCTTATTCTGATTGGTCGCGAGACGTCTTCTCTGGATATTACCAGGAAAGGAATTCCAGCTCCAATAGAGTAGTCAAAAAAGAAGTGAGATATGCTTTTTTCGTCTGACTTCCCAGCTTGAATGTCATCTTGGAGAAGGTCACTCTAACCCCTTTACAACCTTTGATTTTACCTGTCATCGTGATTTTTATTTGTGGGATATGTCATCCCCTGATTTTACCTGGGGATCGTGAGATCAGAGTGAGAGGAAAAACATGTCTGACATAACGGGGGATACCAAACTTCGAACGATACTTTTTCAACGTTTTGGGAATTCTTTCGAAAGGAAATAAATATATGGACTGATAATACTGTTCACAAGTTGACGAGAAAATGATCTTCTAAAGGGGAAAAGCATAATGCGAGAGGTAGCCGCATCTTCTCGCGATTCGGATATGCAACTGGAGAAGGAAAATATGCCTGAGGAGTAAACGTCAAGAAACTATGGTGGACACGGCTAAACAAGGGAACTAAGTGACAATAATCCATGCACGAAAAACGCCATTAGGAACACTCATGTTGATCACAAACGATTTTCTTTAAAAAATAGTTTAGGCAACAGACAGAAACCTAACCCTCATATCACGAATTGGGCCATCTTCTCTGCATTCTCGAATACCATAAATACGAGTAATGCATTTTCTCTAACGTTTCCATTTTACACTAAACCGGTTGACGCAAAGAAAACCTTTTTTTTCAACGGAGTGCACCATCTTCCATTTCAGATTTTGACCCTTTTCCTATACGCTCATCAGCATATAAAGACCTCAAAGTTTTAACAAATGTGAGTCGACAAGTAGTGGCATTCTAACTTACCTTTGAGAACTGTTAGTGTAAGCTAGCAACCATAGGAACAGACCATTTTATCCGCTGCGTACCTATGCAAGAAAGGATGTAGGTATGTGAAAAGGTGTCTCTGCAAGAAAAATCGGTACCTTTGTTACTCACAATGCCACGATTTTTTGTCTTGCAATAACAAGTAGATTCTCATACTTTTTTAAGTTTAGGGCTGTTTGATGTTAACAATGTTCCTTTTTAGAATTTGATCGTTATTGACACCCACTTAACAAATTAACTCCCAAATCTGTTGCAGTTTGCCGCCAATTTCTGCCCTATTAAGTGGCCCTTATTATTCTATTTCGCGATTCTGTAGTATCTTCCTCTCACAAGAGGCATTTTTAGTCAAAAAACTATTTTTTTGACACGTAGAGATACTTGCTTGAACTCTGTTTGTAAACAATTTTCACTTTTGCGAAATCTGTTTTCCAAAATGTGAATTGGATTTCGTTTGTGTAGAATCTGCTTTCAGTAGTTTGAAGTTTGATGAATGTGAAATGTTTTAGTTAGTTCGAATTCTGATTTCATTCATGCAAATCCTAATTTCTGCATTGCAAATTCAGACTTCGCATGTTTGAGGTCAATTTGCGGCAGTTTGAAATCAAATTTCAGAAGTGTGAAATTAAGTTGTACCTAAATGATATAGTTACACACAAAATATAAATATTAAAAAAAGAACCTCGTCTTCGATTTTATTAATAACAGTTCACAAAAATGATGGATGTTAGACGTTGTATTCAGTACCTATACGTATAATAATAATAACAACTGAACCCCTCTTTTCAGCACATCATCAATCATAATCGTTACTTTATCACGATGACATACACCAGTGATTCCGATTATCGTAATTATTAGCCATAAAACATTGGAGTATTATTATTAACTCAGCTGTATTATTAACTCAGTACGTATTAGCAAAATTTCACGTTTTGAGGTGTGCCGAGGGATTAAGGTGAGCGTTTTTTGTGTGTTTGGGTAGGTTGGTGCGGGTTTCTTAAATTTAATTTTTTCTTACAATTATTAGTATTTTTTGTTTATTTTTTTGCGATAGAAATACGTTTGTTCCATTAGAAGCCAAAACTGTAAGTACCTGTTATTGTTTAGATTATTTTATTTTCACCTACAATCAGAGTAAGAAAACAAGCCTCAATAGCGGAGTCAAATCTCAACCGAATCAAAAATATTTTTAAATTTGTTTTAAATTCCTTATAAATATATTTACTCACAAGGTAAGAGTAAAGTTGTAGGTTATGACCTGTACCGGGTGAGTCATTAATTAGATTTCTTACAATTAATTCCTTAAATTTATTAAATTAATTACAACTCTCCACCAAATGTTACTCTGGCGAAACTAAGTCGATTTAAGTCAACTTATCTTCGTTCAAAGTTGCTTGGTTTGGCCGCTAGGAGATGCCCAAGTGTCAATTCTAGAAAGTGTGAATTCTAAAATTGTTATTTTTTGATTATAAAAGCATAACGTCATACTAAATTCCATCAAAATGGTTTTAGCGGCTTAGCTTTTATAATCAAATAACAATTTCAGAATTGACACTTTGCTATCTCTTTGCTGCTAAATCAAGTACCTAAGTTTGGACCAAGATAGGTTAAATTAAATCGACGTAGTTTCACTCGATTAACATTTGGTAGAGAGATGTAAAGTCATTACAGGGACACCCTGTATAACAAACGTTCTCATTTAGAGTTAAGGTAGATTTTAAAAATATTCCGAAACTTAATGTGTGTTTAGAGGGAAATGAAAATAACGAGAACATTATTATTAAGTAGGTACGTTTTATCATAATTTTTTTCTTGTTAAGGAATAGATTAAAATTTATTTATAAACGTCTCGCCTGGTTATTTTTATATATTTTTTAGAGTGGGTATTATAAAGGCTCATTAAGTTAACGGGTAGTTTTATGTGACGGTTCTTAGAGCTAATATTCACATCAAGCAATTTTCGTTAACATTTTTGTAATCATTTCATGTCAAGAATAGATAAAAATTGAAAAATTTTCCACGTAGACCGCGATCCCTTCTTCAGAAATGGCCACAGAAATCTGCCCGTTAAACTAATATGGTCCTTTATAATACCCACTGTTTTCTAGATTTTTTACTAAATTATTTTTTAACTAAGAGTATATGAAATCTACCTATCAAACAGAATTAAATTTTTAAATTATTAGTAAGAATAATGAAAATGCAACACACAAAGAAGCAAAAATACCAACTTATATAAATGTAGCGAACGCTTCATCCCATGCTTGGTGAAAAAACCCTCACTGAATAGGAACACGTGTAATGGAAATATATTTTCGAGATCTCAACAAAGTAGCTTTATGACTAATAATAGAATTCCCTGAGCAATGAAAGGTCCACATAATCGGCTAAAGTTTGTCGGGCAGAGAAATCCGACTCAGTTTTATATCGAGAGTTTATGGTGTTGATATAGAATAGGAACTTGAAAAGACATATCCCTACTGGCTGTAATGAGATAACACTGTTTAAATTGCTGGACGACAAGCTTTCAGCCAATAGAAATGTGGTGGAACAAACCTTGCTCTTTCACCATAACCTCAATGAGATTTGGGCTACAAAAATCCAAATTATACCTATAACAGCAAGAGTTGGAGAATAGCGGAGGACCTTATTAGCAGGTCATGGAATTAGTCTTTTGGGACTTCGCCTTATTATTTCCCACATATAGCTAATTAGAAAATTGTGTAGTCTTCTATAAAGGAAATAATATTCTATATCCGACGGAGTTTCTAAAGGGTGAGTTATGTTATAATTATAAGTTAATTATTTATTCAAATTTCAAATACTGCTTAACTGATTTTCGACATTAAAGAGGACTTATACCTAACTATTCGGTTGGTTTCAATACACACGTTTTTTCCAACCAGTCAGAGGACTAGTTCGGAAATAGTAATAACACCCACCCAATGTAGTTTCACTTTTGATTTGAACGGTCATTAGATGAAAACTTCATTAACTGGATGCCTTTATAATAGTCCTGAACCGTTCAGAATCGTGTGTTGGAACTAACCTATTATTTGGCTGTCTCTCTTTTGTCAGCCATTTGTTGACGATAATATCCGGCGAAGGGTTCCCAAAATAAACCAGAATTGGAGCAATAGAAATTTAATTTGAAATTCAGGACTATTTACAATCTCCCATTTACTTCCGGGATACTGGAGGATTAAGACATTTGGAGACCTAGGCAAACCTGATTAGACGGATTCTCTCATCTCTTATAATAGGCTATCAACAACAAGTCATGGTCCTCAATTATTCTTAAAGAGAAGAAAAATAAACACTTTCCTTTTATTGTTTAACACTTAAAAAGAATTTGAAATGAAACCAAATAAATTGCTTGTTGAAAAAATAATACAAAAAAAAACTTGAAAAAGTTTGTACAGGGTGTTGAAAAAATAAAGATCGAATATTTCGAGAGGGTAGGTATACAGTGCATTTATTTTAAGTGTTGCCATAGGGAATAGCATGTAAAAAAATACACCCTATGTTAACTTATGTTGTCTTGTACTTTGGAAGTCGTTTTTAATTTCCAATAATAGTACATGTCATCTACTTTACAATACGACCTTTCAGAAAAGCCGGTCATTGTTCAATTTTATGATACAGGCTGTCCCATTGAGGTGAAAAAACTGCAAGAAACGGTAAGAGATACGAAGTCGGTTAAATTACAAAAAAGTTGCGCTGTTTTGAGACGAGTATTAGGCAATTTTTTTTTCTCAATATTCCCAGAATTTCCTGAAATATCCTGAAAAAACTTGAAACATGCAGATTTATTATCTTAGCCATATCTTCTTTAATTATTAAAAAAAAAATTATTATTTTTTTGTAGGTTTACATAAGCCGTAATGAGCTACTTATTTGACGTTTCGAAAATTTCCAAAGCCGACTAGATTTTGGGATTTCCAAAGTCAACTTTGGTTTTTCTTATTACCGCCATATTGTTTTTCATGCCATTCGCTATAGAAAAAATCAAGGAAACAAAAAATCCATTACATTGCAAATAAATTTGAAAAAAATTTTTCATCTTTTTCAAAAATATCGAGATTTAACCGACTTCGTATCTTTTACCGTTTCTTGCAGTTTTTTCACCTCAATGGGACAGCCTGTATCATAAAATTGAACAATGACCGGCTTTTCTGAAAGGCCGTATTGTAAAGTAGATGACGTGTACTATTATTGAAAATTAAAAACGACTTCCAAAGTACAAGACAACATAAGTTAACATAGGGTGTATTTTTTTACATGCTATTCCCTTTGGCAACACTTAAAATAAATGCACTGTATAAGTATTGTTATGAAAAATTTGGTTTAGCTAAAGAAAAATATTGATTTCAAGTTTGAATTGAAATGACCTGTAAGAAATAAACAGTAATGATTAGAAAATAGAAATTTCAAAAGGAAATTATTTCGGATCGTTAAAAAAACCAGGAATGAAAAGAAACAAATGAAGGGGAAGAAAATTATTTTTTTCAAAAAAGAGGGGAATTCAATTTTGATATTAATTTTTTAATTTATTTTATTTTTGATTTTTTAGATAAAAAATTACATGGAAAAACACCACGGCCACCATAAGAAAACAAAAGTTACATGACTATGAAAACTCTGTGATCTAGTCGGCTTTGAAAATTATTGAAATGCCAGATGGATGGTTCTTGACGACTTATTATGTAAGCCTACAAAAATTATTTATTTATTTACAAAAATAAGGACGTCTAAATGGCTAAAACAAAAAATTGTATACTTTTCAGTTTTTTCAGAATATTTCAGCAACGACTGGAGTTAACCTTAATTTTGTTTCAAGCATAAAATTCTTTTTTAATTTAACTAATCCACCAAAATCCGATTTTGAAGTTTTTACACTTTTTTTATCAAAAGAAGGGGCGAAAAATTAGGCTATCTTGAAACAAAATAGGGCTTAAAAACCTTCAATTATTATTGTAAGCCTGAAAATGCATTTAAGCAACATTGTTCCCTTTTCTAAAATTAAGAAATTCTAATTTACTTTTACTCTTTCGTATCGCGTATTAAATTATAACAAAAAATTCCTATACCTACATATAAAAAATATTATAATAACTTCGGTACATGCCAAGACCTGGAATTCGCTTATTGAAAGTAAAATAGAATTAAAAGTTTACATAATTAGTTGTTTCTGTTCTGTTAGTATCTATCACATCCATCATTTGGTTTTTCTCTCAAAAGTTCAAAGAAAAACATTTTCGTGTGTTGCCTCAGGATATTTTATACAGGTGTGGAGTGTTTGTTTGGACATTTCGTGATCTAACAAGATTGAAGTAATGACAAGTTACTTCCTGAAATTACACAACTGGTGTCATAGAATAATTATTTGATAAATACCGGCTGGATTATTGACCTCATTTATGAGACTTAAAAAAAGCAATGTTTTTGAGAGATTATTTCATTCAATAATAAAATACAGTGAGTTTTTTTTCAATGCAACACAGGGATTGGCATGTAAAAAAATTTCCCTTCATGGAGTAAATTTATGAATTTTTTTCTCACTGGATCGTAATACACATTATTTTACATGACATTTTGAAGGTATGGTGCCAATGGAAGCAATAATTTTTCAATTAAAATGAAAAAAGGGCACCGATTTTCACTCATTTTCAAAACTAGCTGATGTGTTTGTTCACTGACGTCTATCAAATGTCTGAAATTTTGACTGATTGAACGATAGTTTGAACATTTTTTGCTTTAGATTTTTTCTTGTCTTATTAATAAATTACTTTCTACAAGAAGTAGTGTCGTCTTCTCTTAATTTTATCAATAATTATAAAAACCTTCTTGCGCATCAATCGCATAAATAGTGTATTTTTAAGCGATCCAATTTATAAATATTTTCACCGCTTTTTAAATTGGCTTTCTGAAAATTTCCCTAGTCAGGTCATATTAGTGTAGTGGTTAACTGTGAAAATTGCATTTCACTTCGTTTGAAAACGTGCCTTAGAATGGATTTTTAAATTTAACAAAACCAAAATAAATGGTAAAACTGAACAATTTTGCCCCTTTTCCTTTGCCCGCCACTGGCTGACTTTACCTAAAAAATACTATTTTTTACACTACCTTCAATAGAACTGAAAAAGTGAAAAGGGAGCTTTGAAAACTGAAAATTTGAAATTTTAGAGGAATAAACATAATTTAAAAATATTCGAATATCTCCGCCATTTTTCTTATTTGCTTCTTGAAAATTTTCAGAATTAAGGGTTATTAGTATAGTTATCTATTGGAAAAATTTCAGTTCGATTCGTACAAAAATAGAAAAATAGAATAAACGGCTATAGAAATTTAGCCTTTTTTACCCTTTTCCTACCCATGCCACTGGCTTAATAATAAAAAAATGCAAATTTTATTGCAATAACTCAAATTTCAACAACTATTCTTCCAATAATGCTAATTTTGCTTAAAAGTTTTTGTTTCTAACTTGCTTATTTAGAGGTTCAAAATCTATCAATTTTTCCTAAAATTTAAAAGGCAGCCATTTTGGAACGGCTATTCCGATTTTACTCAAGACCGACTGCTTGCAGTTATATTACTACAAAAAAAATTTCAGCCCCCTAAATTGAAAACTGCGACCAGAAACCGTGCCTCATGACCGGTTTTTTTTGGAAATTTGGAGGGACACCCTGTAAAAGTAACAAAACTTTAGGAAAATTATTTTTACGAAAATCAAACGTCATCTCTAAGTTTCACAAGAGTAAAAAATTTCGTTCATTAATCTTGAAAGGTGAAGCTACAGGAGCGTTTTTAAAATTTTAGAGAAATAAACATCATGTAAAAAAAATTCAAATAACTCCGCCATTTTTGTTATTTACTTCTTGAAATTTTTAAGGGCTGGAGGCTATTAGTATAGTTGCGTACTGTGAAAATTTCAATTTAATTCCTTCAAAAATGTGCTCATAAATTGTTAGAGAAATTTAGCGATTTTTACCCTTTTCCTACCCACGCCACTGGCTTATTAATAAAAGTAATGCAAATTTTATAACATTAAATCAAATTTCAATTAATTTTCCTCCAATCATGTTGATTTAGTTTCAAAGTTATTTTTCCATCTTACTCATACAGGGGTTCAAAAAAAAGCAATTTTTCCAAAAATTCAAATGGCCGCCATTTTGAAACGGCTCGGCCGATTTTGCTCAAGTACAATACCAGACCAGTTCTTATATATATCTTACTCCCACAAAAATTTCAGTCCCCTAGATTGAAAACTGCGACCTGAAATGAGATGACAAAAACGGGATATGGGGAATTTTGAAATGACACCCTGTAGAAGTAACGCGACTTTAGGAATTTTTTTCAACGAAAATCTAACGTCGTTCCAAGGTTTTACAAGGATCCAAAATTTCATTCACTAATCTTGAAAGATAAAGCTACAGGAGCGTTTTTAAAATCGAAATTTCGCGATTTTGGAGAAATATATAAATATATAAATATATATATAAATATATAAATATATATATAAATATATAAATATATATATAAATATATATATATATATATCGTGGGCAGGTGAATTTTGGAAAACCACTTTTTCGTGATCTGGGGGTCATGATCGGTGGACATTTGATGAAGTTGGGTGATTTTCGAAAAGTGATGTCGTCCTCAATAGTGTATTTTTTAATAAAAAAATAGTAAAAAAAATAATAAAAAGGGTAGACTTAGTTCAAGATTTATAACTGATTTAAACAATCATGTATTATTGAAATGTCAGAGATTTGTTGGACGTCAGGGAACAAACACATCAGCTAACTATAATAGTTTTTAAAATCAGTAGAGACTGGTGCACTTTTTTTCGTTTTATTTATTGACACCAGACCTTCAAAAGTTTGTGTAGAATAATGTGTATTACGATCCAGACATTACGAAAAAATATGAAAAATTTACTCCAGGAAAACCATCAACACGAGGTAAAGTTTTTACACGTACGTAAATCCCTGTGTTGCATTGAAAAAGAAACTCACTCTATAAGTAAAACAAACCAAATAATACCTAATATAAAAATATGTACCTAGTTATGTTGTACAGCATCTTTATATTTGAATAAATTAGCAGGCTTCATGTTGTTCAGATTTTCAGAAGAAGTTTAATCCCTATGATGAAAGTTCAGGATAAAAGTTAAATTTATTACCATTACTCCTCCGGTATACATGATGATTTCAGCACTGCCTCTATATCTATAGATACAATAATAAATTTAATTTTAGAAGTTTTAAAATTTATTACTCCATAGAGAGTATTATCACTTGCGTTTCATATAATCCTCTAGGGACTAGAAGTGGTACGCTAGCCCCACATGCTGATGTTTAAAATACGCTTTCCAATCCCTGAAGTCCAAAAATTAACTTTCCACATCAGAAATCAAAGAATGGCGGGCTCAATTTATTAATTAATGGTCTTTATCTGCCGCAGGATATTACATAATACTTTTTACATAATTATCTCTGAAGGAAGGACTTGCTATTTAGCTCGCACTTGTTTAAATTGAAAATTACAGTGTTTTGGTTAGTGGAATTTTATGATGTAAATAATCACCGTTATCGCTGTCAGTAAATTATAAAAAGGGCACATTTCAGGTGTTTTATATGAAAAGTAAAATTGAAGTAGGGATCTAAACAATGCTTTTTCTATGTTTCCTCATCTTAAATGGAAACATCCCCACGATACAGTTACAATCAACAATAATTTCTTTATCACTTTGTTCTAATGCTCTTTAAACTTGGGTTGTTCACTGTTACGAGCAAGCAATTTTCATTTCATGTATTTTCATCTATGAAGACGAATGAATTTCACTCCTTAGAATAATAATGATAAAATATCAGATTTGATTTCTGGCCTTTTCTTAGGTACTTTAGTCAAAAGGTACCTGATTATACCTAAACTGCCATTTTTTCAAATGGCAGGTCCTATGTTACATCGGCTCATTCGAAAGTACTTTAAAAGGTAAATCATTAGATATGTCACAACATAGGATTGAATTCACTTGTTTTCATTCAAATCGTCTTTTTTCTTTGGAAATCTGTATAGATACAAAATGATGATTGTTTATAATGAATACATTTTGAGTGATTTTTAAAAAAAAAAACATAAATTGAATGAAAATAAATTAAATAAATCCTATGTTGTAATATGTTATTGAATTCGTCTTTTAAAGTACTTTCGAATAAGCCCAATGTTATAGGACCTGGGCCTGTTCTAAAAGTGGCAACACTGCTTAGTGATTGAGTCTTTTACATCTTTAGTTTGAAAAAATTAAAGAAGACTTAAAGTAATTTGAAAATCTTTTGGTGAAAACGGTGTTCAAAAATGTCAGGTAGCCTATGATGGTGCATCAAATTTAAGCTATTTTTTGCTGAAGAGGGGTAATAAATTCCAAACAAGAGGTCAGAGACCCACATGACATACATTATTGTATTTGTATTGCTCAGTAGTTTAAAAATATTTAAAAATACAGGGTGTCCGGTAAGTACCTCCTAATCTCTCGGGAGCATACAGGGGAGGTCAAAATAAACCTAGTCTGTCATAAAAAAAAAAACATTCCTAAAGTGTCCCTAAACGGAGATACAGAGCCCCAAAATGGGACCCTAAGATTTACTTTTTTGGCTCTAACTTTTGAACCGACCTGTATAATTTGATGAAATTTTAATTTTTTTATAGAGGCCATAAAGACACATTGAGCCATATCAGAGTGGATGTTTGACGTCCTAAAGGAAGTCAGGAACGGACTTACCACCACACTCATTGTGTCAAAGTTTTGACAGGTGTCATTTTATAGAGCTGAAAATTTATTTTTTAAATACGCTGGTCATTCATCTTTAAAAAAGGTACTCTTAAAGTTCCGTTCAAAAATAGCAATCCATTATGTAGGTAGGTTTATCAACAAGAACCTGATTTTTACCTCTGTTTGTGTTTAGCATTAGTAACTTTTGAGTGTTTCGCATACCTAAAAACCGATTTATCTCGAAAACCGTCGGTTTCACCGAAATAAATTAAGAGCACCTTTTTTAAAGATGAAGTATTAGACTATTCAAAAAAATAGTTTTTAGCTCTGTAAAGTGACACCTGTCAAAATTTTGACTCAACGAGTATGATGGTAAGTCCGTTCCTGACTTCCCTGACGACGGCAAACATCGACTTTAATATGGCCTGATGGCTCTCTATGGCCTCTATAAAGTGTTTAAATTCCATCCAATTATACAGGCTGGTTCAAAAGTTAGAGCCAAAAAAGTAAATTGCGGGGCACCCTTTTAGGGCTCCATATCTCCGTTTGGGGACACTTTAGGAATTTTTTTATGACAGACTAGGTTCTTTTTGACCTCCCCTGTATGCTCCCGAGAGATTAGGAGGTACTTACCGGACACCCTGTATATGTATAGGCCTTCGTATTTAAAAAAGGTAGCTTAGCGTCGTAACCTGTATACAGGGTGAGTCATCCCCTAAGATGGAAAGCTCGATAACACCTACACCATTAAAGATATCGAAATGAACCAAAAAGTGCTGTAAATGGGAGGGTAAAGTGCAGTTTGTAAAATTATTTTCAGATATACAGGAGGGCCCAATATCGCTGTACGCCATACAACTTTGTTATTTTAAATAGGACACGCTCTATATTATTACATTTGCATATTGTTTGAGAAAAGTCAAAAAGAATGGTTTGTAAAGTTGAAGTTTGTAATGAGCAATTTAAGAGTTATAAACAAATGAAAATCGCGATTTTCCATTTTCAAAGCAGCTTATATTGTAAACAGCTCGAGATATGGGAAAAAGGCTTACATGTCCCTATCTTAAATTTTCATCCTGTGTCCTATTGGATGGATGAAATTTTTATACAGACTGGCAAAAAAGTTGATTATTTTTATCACCCGGTATAAAAATTTCAGCTACATGATAGGATACCAAATGAAAAATTAAGATAGGAACATGTAAGCCGTTTTCCTCTATCTTGAGCTGTTTTTAAGAAAAGCTGCTTTGAAAATGGAAAATCGCTATTTTCATTTGTTTATAGCTCCTAAATTGCTCATTACAAACTTCAACTTTTCAAACCATTCTTTTTTACTTTTCTCAAATAATCTGAAGATGTAATAATATAGAGGGTGTCCTATTTAAAATAATAAAGTTGTATGGCGTACAGCGATATTGGGCCATCCTGTGTATCTGAAAATAATTTTACAAACTGCACCCTCCCATTTACAGTACTTTTTGGTTCATTTCGATATCTTTAATGGTATAGGTGTAATCTAGCTTTAATCGAGAAGATTTATTTTTAAATTTAAATTTTAATTTAAATCGAGAAGATAAATTAAATTAAAAAATTTACCTATTTAGGTTTTTTTCGATGCTACAATCATTGAATAATAAATTTTATTCCATAAGTGCGTTCCACACTGTATAACTATACAAATTTAAAGAATATTTTGATTACTTGAATTTTATAATAGAAATATAAATATTATATTGTGGCTGAGGTGATCGAAAACTGAAATACCTTATTTAAATTAAATTTTACGTCTCTGGAAGATGAGAATTGGAAAACTTTTCTCATAAAATATTCTCATAGTTAAAATTTGATCATGTTGTCAAAGAGAAATTTAATAATGCTAATGCAGGAGGTTATGGTGATTTGAGAGAATGTGGGGTATTATATCTATATAGGCAGGATCAGAAAAAATGCTGCTTGCATGGAACATATGGATTTTATATGAACATAATTACAACGCAAAAAATTGGCTTCTTTAATGAGGTAGGTATTAATAATTTGTTATCATTGTTCAAAAAAACATGTCAATAAAATTAAGACGTAAAATAATAATAATTAGACAAGATCGATAGGTCTTGTCCTACTTGAACCTACTCGGTCATTTTAAATAATAATTCTTCAATAAGCACCTTCTGGCCTGACCTAAACTTCAAGTTATGAAGACGGCTTACACATTGCAAGCTTTTTCATTTACATAAATCAGGAGGTATTAATAATAATAATTATTATGATTGATTAAAAAAATGGATGTTATTAATGAATTAATTGATGTACCTACCTAAATATTCCGACAAAGTGGATAATAATTATTTGTACCAAATCATATGGATAAAAAGATGAAGGGTTACACTTAAATACCAAATTTTTTGCTACACTTGGTTATTATTAAAAAAAAAGTCTTCACCGTTCAACTCTGGTAGCGCTTACGGAATGAATTAATTCTGATTTGATATTTTTATTACGATATTTACTTTTTTGGTGAGGAGAAAAAAAAAACTATTCCACAGTTTAATTATAATTTTTGCCAAATACTTAATTAATCAATTTTCTTTATTAACTCGGAATTGAACTCGGTTGATTTTCGTCTTTTATATTCTGTATCTGCATATCTTCTAATGCGATTATATCATTTAAATAGGTACTTTAATTAACAATATTTATACAGTGTGAATTATACATACTTCTTCTTCTGCATACACATTCTTCTATGCGTGGGTATATCTTAATTATTCTTGTGTAGAGTAACAAACAGGCTTGATTAAATGCGACTAAACAGCACTATTTTATACTTATAGGTAAGTACTATTATATGTATACATGAAATTTCAGATAACTTCGATTTTTTGTTCGATTTTGATATTTTAGGAATTTTTTAGACCTTGCTATTGGTCCCACGGTTTTCAAAGTGGATATTTGTTTTATCTTATGCCCGCCATATTGTTTTTTCATGTCATTCGGCATTAGAAAATTGAAGAATGAACTATCGTAGAAATATTTCTTTCTTTCAAAACTTTCTTCTTCCTTTGTGGCATATTTTGGCAACGACTGATGAAGTAGTATTGTCTCAGATTCTTAATAATTAATTTAGGTACCAATAGGTAGATGACTTACCGTGTATTTATTCACACATTCAGTAACATTTTCAGCCATATTTGCCTACTACTCAAATGCTTCATTAACATTTACGAATACGTACGTTTCCGTTGAGAGCTCCTAGGTGTTGATGGAAAATTGTGATCTTAATCCGGTATTTGGTCGTGAGGTTGCGTTTTATATCCTTCTGGGGAATGATGGAAAACTCTTGGTAAGCCCAATTATGTAGGTATTATATTCGACCGGATCTCGTTTGTATAGCCAGTTTATTTAATCCTCAATTATTAATTATATTTTAATCCTCAAACTAGAGTGAAGTTTTACTTATTCTTTTCGCGTTAGATTGTAAAAAAGCTCATTAATATCAAGTTTCCATTTTTTTCATAGCATGATGATGACATGCTTTCTTTCAAATCGTAGATATAGAGATAGACTGTCGTTTTGTAATTTGTCCATTTTTCTCATATTTTTATTATTCAAATATGAGGGAGCTGCTTTTTCAGTGATGGTGTTGACGAGGCAAATTAGTATCACTCTAAGTAATTATTTCATCTTGTCTATTAAAGAAAATCAGTCGTTTATAGCGACGGACCAATTTAAAATTTGTAAATTCTTCAACAACTCTACTCAAATTCTACTCAAAGTAGAATCTGTTAAGTAAAATCTGCGAATGAACATATTGTCAGGATGGTCGAAAAGTTCCACTAGAAACATGCGAAAAAGTGAAATTCCTAGTAGGTATGACGAGAGTTGAATTCGAACACAGGGGTTTCAGTTTCCAATAATTTCGCTGAAAATTCTACTCATACGTTATTACACCCATTGGATTTCTCAAATATCGCTGTTTGCTATTGGATATTTTGTATCGAGGAAGAAAGAATGCAAGTGGATAAATTTATCATTAATTCTGCTTGTTCATATTAATGTTGCTATGGCAATGGCTCGATTCCTTGACACTCTATTACTAAATGTCACAATTAATTTTATTATTTGGTAATATTTCGTATGGAAGAGATATAGATTGCGTTCAAAGCCGTCAGGTGTTGAGTTGACAGCAAAATCGCTGTTTTGACTGCCGATGTGTGTCTGTTGAACGAGCCAAAAACTAGCTGTGCTGCTAAACTGTGATTTTTGTCAATTGTCAAAACAATGAAAACCTTCAAAAAAAGAATAGACAGTCACAGCAATAGAGCTGTTTTGAAAAAGCGTAGATTTCAGTAGCTGGACAACCTTGGCAGCAGCTGGCAGCATTTTTCAAAACAGCGTGGCGTTCGGCGATGTTGACTTCCGGTTTCCTGCCAGCAGCTTTGAACGCAACAAAAATATTGTTTCTCTTCGCCCTACCGGGGTTTGAACCCGGATCCTTTTGTTCAAGAGTCTAGAAGCTTATCCATTAGGCCACGGTCACCTGTCATAAACAAATGCCATAAGTACTGATATACAGACCTACCGTTTGCCTTTATGATTTTTATTAGAAATATTAACATAAAATACCTAAAATTCCCATAAACATCAGGTATAGTAGGATTAACTTTAAAAAGTCAGATGTGACGTCTCACTAACCGTCCGAATTAATATTTTTAATTTCACCAGAAAATGTCAAACAGTTAATAATTGTCAAGTTGTGAACGAGCGTAATTATTGAAGGAATCATTCAAAAAATGAATTGAACCGCTTACGTCAGTTTGAGAGCCACTGACAACTACATAAAATTTATTCACGTAATGACATTCTATCCTCTGTGTTGTGCATTTAATTCTCATTCAAAACCAATGTTGACGTATACTTATTTATGCGGGATGGAGTGTTTAGACAAACTTGACGGTATCTATGAGAACCAGTATATGAAACAAAATAAATCGAACTATCAAAAGGATGTGTATTCTTAATCGATACGTATGACTTTTTAGACTTTATTGGACTATAGCAGATTTTTTGCTTCGAACGATTTTTTGCTTCGAGCGATCTTTTGATTCAAGCCATTAAGAACTGGCAGATGTAAGCGGCAATTTTGATCTCAAATTGGCGTTTTAATTAATTATTAAAATTTTGTTATGGATTATCCTACTAAGGAAAATCCTACTAAAGAGGTGGAAGTTTAAAGGTAGAGGTAGCTGCTTATTTCGGTATGTGAATGAAGATTTTTTATTTATATTACAGTAATTAACGATACTCTTCAGTTAGTATAAGATAAGTTAGTGAGTAAATATAAGAGGTAAGATCAAATAATTAGAAGTAATTCTTGGAGTGACGAGTTTCATCTTTAATCTGGAAGGACCAAGTTAGAGCAACAAGCCGCTTGTTTAGAATATTCGGAAGTAGCTTGGGGATCAATACCTACTAATTAGTACACAATTTATAATGCAGGGTGTTTAGTTTGTCTTGAGCCTATATTAGAAACGACGCAACGGACCAAAAAAAAAGTGGAAAATGAAAGTTGTTCGTCTGGAATGGGCATCCAAGGATATCAATACGTAGAATTTCTCTGAAATTTGTTTTGGATGTTTGGATTTTTTTTTCAATTTCAGACAAATTGAAAAAATTGAATTTATTGCCTACAAGACCTTATTATCATGAAACTAAAAAAAGAATGTTTCAGGCAGATCCATCGTATTTTCACAAATAAAATCCGAATATGCAATAAAGAATATGTTCCTAACAAAAATTGGGAATTAACCCCTTCCCCACCTACTATGGAGAAGGACGAAGCAATTTTTTTATGTATTTTTAGCCGTAAAATTCGAATATGCAATAAAAAAACCTTCTTGCGCATCAATCGCAGAAATAGTGTATTTTTATGCGATTCAATAATAAATATTTTCTTCCTATTTCTTCTTATAATTAATATAATTAAGAAATAATCCGATTTTTCTTTTGAGAAAACTCTACCTACTTAGTTACTACTACTTATGCCCGGTTTACACGTATCCAGTAATTTAGTCGAGCGGTCGAGTAATTTAGTGCTCGACCTGTGTGAACACTTGTGTTTTAGTCAAGTCAGCTGGCTTGGTCGTGTTAACAGTCGAGTTTAGTAAATAGAATCCTATTCTATTTTTCCAGTCGAGTTCGAGTACAAGTCGAGTAGCCTTCCCCCGCCCTTTTTTCAGCTGAACTAAACGCGTGTAGACGCGTCTCGCCGCAGGTGATTATCAGATTAGTAGAGTATTCAGCAAAACAAACCAAAAAAATTGAGTGTTTCATAAAACTTTGTTTTATTACTACTGTTGCGCAAAACATGGCACGGTGGTCTGAAGATACAACATATAAATTTGTTGTGGAGTATATCAAACATGAGAGCCCGTGGGATGTTGGTATTTGGTATTTGGTATTTTAACTAAATGTGAGAGATGGTTTATGTGGTCCCAAACATTGAAGCCAGCGTGCTTATTGTATTTCTCACATTTAGATTTTCCTTGATTAGAAGAGCTCCGTTCCTTTGACAAGGTTCAGCAGTTCGCTAACCAAGGTTTTTTCCGCCAGATGGCTCCCGGGACTGATTGGTCCCAGGACCGCACATCGTTCTTGCGAGTGCTGGACACTCGAATATCACATGAGAACCAGTCTCATCTTCTTTATTGCAGAGTCTACAAACTGGTTCTTCTCTGTATATCCCCAGTTTGTGGTGTAGGTACTCTTAGGTGGCAGTGTCCTGTGAGAAGACCCACCACCGTTCTGATCTGCATTCTATTTAGTTGCAGTATCTGTCTGGCAAGGTTTTGAGAGGGCTCCTTGATCATCACCTTACCATGTTTGTTTCCTGTTATACGGTTCCAGTGTGCTCTATGTTGGGTTCTTCTTACCCACTGAGCCACCGCCCCGCGTACAGTGTTCCTCGGGATGCCAAACACTGGTTCGGGCCCAGTGTAGTTCATCCCAGCACCTTTCTTGGCTAGTTGATCTGCAGCCTCATTACCAGGCGTCCCACGGTGAGCCGGAACCCAAACTAGTGTCACCACGTTGCACCTGGCTAAGTCAATGAGGTCTTGCAGGCATTCCCAGACCAGTTTTGATCTGATTTCATAAGCTGCAAGGGCTTTCAGGCTAGCCTGACTGTCGGAGAGGATGTAGATTTCCCTACCTCGATAGTTTCTTCTGGTATTCTCTCCAACGCATAGCCTAATTGCATTTATTTCAGCCTGGAAGATGCTGGCATGAGTCTCCAGTGGCACGTAAATATTGCACCCGGGGACCACCCCATGCACTCCAGCTCCGGTACCTGTCTCTGTCTTTGAGCCGTCTGTGTACCAGACTAGCCCTTTTTCAGGCACAGGTGTTCCATTTGTTGCCATTCTTTCCAGTCCATTAGAACCTTGAATGGTTTTACAAATGATATCGTAGTACTCATACCATCGGATTGCATTTCCAGAATAGGATCTGCGATTGTATCAGTGTTATTCTGGAATGCCCGGTTTTCCCAGATTTGTCCCAGTTTTGGTTTTGTTTCAGCCTGTAGGCACCCAAACGTGCATTGCTCTTAATAATATGAATGTCAAGAGGAGGTGGGTCAAGTATGGCCTCCAGTGCTGTCGTTGATGTAGTGTTCATGGCTCCCGTGATGCCTAAGCATGCAAGTCTTTGAACACTTTGAATTTTCATAATGGCTTGTTTCTGGTTGATCTTTGGCCACCAGACTAGACAGCCATATGTTAGTATGGGTCTGACCACGGCAATATACAGCCAATGTACCATGCGTGGTTTTAGTCCCCATGTTTTACTGAATGACCTTCTGCATGCCATCAGTGTGCCATTTTACTTTTATTAATCGCCTTCTGCAGGTGAAGATTCCAGGTCAGTTTTGCATCCAGGCCCGTGGGATGTTAGAGACGAGAGATATAAAAATCGGCAAATGCGGCAGGCAGCTTATATGAAAACATGCAGGAAAGTGATGGGAATCCAGGTTGAGCAGAATGAAATTGTGCAAAAAATTAAAAACATTAGATCAACGTATTCTCAAGAGCTAAAAAAATATTTTAAAATTTTATAAGGTGTTTTATTATAGAACGCAATTTATTTTATTATTTTATTATATTTTATTATTATTATTATTTTAACGGCATCTACTACTCGACCACTCGACTCATACTAAATAAAATACAAGTGCGCATGTGAACACCTGTTTTTACTCGTCTTTTTATACTCCGCCACGCTGCCATTTGAATTTCATAGCGCTGAGCAGGTATAGGTATTATGTCAGATTGCTTGGCAGGTACCGATAAACCAGGCTACCATGCTTTTAATAAAAATTATTTTTTAAACTTGTCATATTTTCGTTATTAAAAGACCAATTTGAAAACTTTGTTCACCCGCATGTAGGTGACTTAATTGTCGTTGCGATTGCTTTTCTAATTTTCAGAATCATTCATAATTGAATGCTCAAAAAAATAAAAAAGAAATTCCATCGATTTAATAATTAAAAAAAAGTGTAAGCTAATTTTCGACAAGTGAGGAAATTTTTTATTTTTCGTTAAAAGTACCCATATATGCGAGACAAAATGAAGATAAGACTTCAAATTATATGTTGAAGAAAAAAAATTTGAAAAGAAGATCATGATTGAGAAAATACAGGAAGATAAAATGACCGACGCGGGAAACAGTCGAAATGGCCTGCCGAATTTTTTGCCGATTTTGATAGTTTTCTATCGCACTGTTTTGTTATTTTTTCGAAAAATAATAAAAAAAAAATTGAAATCATGCAAAAAATGATAGAGGAGTGTGACTCAGAAATCTATTATACAATCGGAGAGACCGGCCGCTGCTATGGTGGAGATAGCTAGTGGAGGGAGTATGACGTCATCAGACCAACACTCTATAAATAGGAGCCTTCTCTCTGCTGTCCACGTCCAGTCAGTTATCACTAAAACACGTATAACCGCTGATGATGTCTACCGCAGCTGTAGACGAAAAGTTCGGAGTAAATCTCCATGTACCACGGTACAAAAGCCCGGAACGATTTCAATGGAAGTCGGCTGTGAAAACGTCTACATACGTCAATGCAAGCTGTTTTCTCTACCTTGAGTCGTTTTCGGTGTACTTTGCCTTGAACTTAAAAATTGCGATTTTCATTTGTTTATAACTTCTCAACTTCTAAATTTAAACTACTGTGAAAGCCAGTTTTATTTTTCCTTCTCAGACAATCTAAAAATTCAATACCTACCTAAATCTAACATAAGAGTAAGTATGTATACCATTTTAAAAACATTACTTTGATATATCACTCTTATATAGGACACTCTGTATAGTCTAAAATAATTTTAAATTAGGTATAGGAATTGTGACCGTGATTTGAATTTCTAAAATTTTTTTTAAAGAAATGTATGGTTTGGCCCGCAGAGACCGACTCGAGTGAGCTGGGACAACTCCTATAGGTATAATTCAGATAATTATGTGCAGTTAAAAAAAAAACAAATAAATTAAATGGAATTTACCACAAAATGAAATAAACTCCATTAACTCCCCAAAACAAAACATTATCATATTTTTTAGAACCTAAATCGTTCTTCATAATCTCACTATACCTACTATTAGGCTCATCGCACTACATCAGAATCTTAAGCAATAATAAAGGGAAAAATTGATGTAAGTATGCTCCATTTCCTGCGAACAATCTTCCCTCGCCAGATTTTCACAACGCACATAAATTTTTTCCATTTGTCTTTAGCACATTCAGACAAGGCCTAAGCAATAAATTCCACTCTGGTTTTGCGAAGAAAATGGAGGATTATAATTCTCATTTTATTGGGTTAAAGTGATTATGGAATGGCAAATGGAAAACTTTGTATCCCTTTTCTTTTAGAAACTCATCAGCTAGATTAATCATGTCACAATCTTGCAATCTCGACGATAATATTTTGCTGATGGATTTATGGCACTTTAATGCATACTTTTGGGGATAACTGCTGTTTATATCAGAGGGACATGGCAATAATTATTAAAAGGATTTAATTGAAAATTTAAATCGTGTTTAATTAAAGTTGAAGGCTATACTTTAATCATTTTTCGACTTATCTTCATATACATGTGACCGGAAGTAAAAAATATATTTTCATTTAACTATACCTACATATTATCAGAAGGAGAATTATCATTATCAATTTAAATCACACTTTTCTCTGAAGTTCTGTCAATGCAATGGTTGCTAGTTTTTGATGCTTACAGGTTTTGTATAAGTTATTATTAATTATTACAGTTTCGTTAATCCTTCTAATTTTGTTTTGATTCCAAATAAATCACACTCCTTTGATTACCTACTTAAATTAAATAAAAGTTGCAAAATGTTGTTGAAGGCTATGAAGTCCTCGAAAGTAAATAATGTAATCGAGAAACTATATAGTTTCTATATACGTATATCTCAACCACACATATTTAATTGCACCCTGCTGTATGTTTTCAATAACAGAGATATCCATTGCGTGTGCGATAACGGTACACATCCTTAACAAATTCAACTTGGCCTCAATTCCTGAACGAAATATTTGGCCCTACGAAAGATTTAGAATCAAATTTCGCATGCAAATTCTATTTACCCTTGCCGTCTATATGTCTTCGTTACCTCTTATTTAGGGTTTTGGTATACAGGGAGCTCAAAATTTCTTAATAGTTCATGATTCACATGTTAAATATTCTTCACTGATCTCTCTCCTTGTAACGTACTCATTCAGATTTGCTAGAAAGCTTAATATACGGAGCTTCTATGCATGATATTTCGTCCGACATGTCGGACGCGGTAATTTCGAAGTTATCCGAGCAGTTATCCCGCCAAATGTTTTTGGCGGGCCCCCACTAAAAGTTTTTTTCATTGGTGGTTCGTGGATTGGGTAGAAAACAAGTCGAAAAAAAAATTAAATTTTGTTAGCATATTATATATAACCAATAAGATGAACCTCCGGGGGGTTTGGGGGGTATGGAGTACCCTCCAAGAATACCCCCGAAATTTTTTCCAGAAAAGTTGTGTAAAATACTTACGCCCGTATTCACAAACGATAATTTCCTAAATAATTACGTAATCAATTATCCCCATCTCATTCTATTGCAAAAAAACTGCATATCTCCATCTCACTCATTTAAATAATTACGTAATTATTTAGGAAATTATCGTTTGTGAATACGGGCATTAATGTAGTCGCAATTTTTATGTTAAATTCTGTCTGGTTTTTTCACCGAACGTCATGCCATATTGCACCTGTAGACCTGTAAGTATACGTGCACCCAACAACTGCACCCTGCTGTCGTTGTCCTTGCGTTACAGCAATAACACTCAACTATCAACACCGGACATTCTTCCTTAAATCGAATAAGTTTTACAACGCAGAAATCGTATCTCTTAGGAAGACCCATGGGAGGATGGTATTATACCCTTTGTTAACTAACCGAAAGTTTGTCTCTTTCATTGACTTCGTGCAACCAAAAATAAGGTGTTGTCAAACTGACAGACTAAATTAAATCCAAAATTATTAAAATTCTGAAGCAGGTAATTTTTAATTTTTTTTCAAAAGAAAGAAATTTTATACTTTTGGAATTTTGAATTCTGAAATGAAATGATATTTCAATAATTAACCGACATAACCTAGTGACTTTTCTTGTAACAACGATCACCATTATGGCACGTCTCATATACATCCTTTCTAGTAGACTTTCTCACACTAAACTGTGCCTCCTATACTAGAGAGCTTAGTTCTGTTGTTGGATTGGCGTGGATAACTTCACTCATAACTCAGCTTTCATTGCCTTGGATTATTTCGGAAATTACCGCATGCGACATGCCGCGTGAAAAATCGCATTGTGTGCAAACGCTCTGATGAAATCCTAGTGAGCCCATACTGTATAAATGGTTTTTTACTTATAGAACAGAACACGCTGCTTTCCTAACACGTTTCCGTATGTAATAGGACATAGTTTTATTTTTTAAAGCAGGTAGGCCTTTTCGCCCCTATACAGGGTTATCCTAAATAAGTCAGAAAATTTTTAGGGGATTCGTTCCTTGGCTCATCCTAAACAAAATTTTTTCCATTCCGTGTGTCTGAGAATGCACCTTTTTTCAGATACAGGGTACAAAAAAATCTATTTTCCATTTTTTGCAAGACATCTCGAAAACCATCGGCTCCAAAAAACTTTCCAATAACAATTGGAAGAGATAGTCTGGGAGGGATACATTCAATGATACCAAACTCGACTTCACCTTCTAGGGATGGGAAAAAGCAAAACTTTGAAAACTTAGATGAAAGCTAATTACAGATTCTAATTTTACGGCTGAGAATACGTTGGAAATTCCCCCTGCATGTAGGGGGAAGGGAATTTGAAATTTTCGTTAGGAACCCATATTTTTTAATGGAGATTTGGATTTTACGACCAAAAATACCAACGTAGGATTTGTCCATAACATATTTTTGGATTCATGATAGACAGCGCTGTAATCGATTTCTTTTTAGATTTGTTTTAGCAAAAAACATCCATGAATCGAGCCAAAATCTTAAAGGGTGGGGATGGTGGAGCCTAGTTCCGTATCATTGAAAGTCCCCCCCCCCCCCCCTTTCAGACAAATGACTTTCATAATCAACTTTTTTTGGTCCGATGGGTAGTTTTGCAATTTCAATGTCTTCAGATAAAATTACCAACCTGCACACCGGTTATATTTCTAGCACCTTGTAAGTTCTACCATCAAGGTTTGTGAGAGAAAGTTAAACATATAAATAAGACAATATAAATGAAGTTTGAGATAAAGTCGCATGTTAACTTTCCCTCGGAACTTAAGTTCGTTTGACCGTTGATGTATAGCCAATATCACTCCCTAGACAGGTAAACAAGAGGATTTATGTGTCAACGCACGTTAGATAACAAACTTACTATACCTCTTACTTCAACTTCCTAGGAAAACGAATTGATATTTCTATAATTAGATTGATTGCTGTAGGATAAAAGCTTAAACCTGGATAGGGATAGAGTGAGAGAAAATATAGAAAGGAGTGTTTTTAATGAGCAGCAACAAAAGCGAAATAAAAGGGTCGACGTTAATGTTAATAAAATCATCTTAATGTGAGACTTTTTCAGGTGGAAGCAATTTATCTTACAGAGTTCGCATATAATCTCAGGTAAATGCAAACGGTTAAGTGGCAATAAACTGAAATATTTTCAATTTCAACTTTGTAGGATAATGAAAATCAAGTTCATTGCCATCAATAAAATGTGCTTGCTTTTAAAAGTTGAAACTCTTTGATATTTTCCACTTTACGTTTCATCTTTTCAAGGAATATTTCAAACGCGCCAACTTTATTTGAATATCAAAGTTACGTTCATTAGTCTTCAGGTAACTTTTTACTTAATATCCATTACTTGATATTCTTGGAATAAAAATTGGAATTATTAATACTTATAAAAACTTACTTTCGATGCTTTAATTTTTTATATTTTTTTGTATTAATACCAACTCTAGATACCTTGTAGTATATAAAAAAAATCATCTGAGTGGGAAGTTAGCAACAACCCTTTAAAAATCTTTAAAAAATAACAGAGATAAGAAAATAGAGAGAATTGTACTTATACTATCTTACAAAAATAATACATACATTATTTCAGATATAAGTATAGTAAGAATCTTAATTATACTTCGATGATCACGTCCTCAATATCACCCTGTAGTGACGTTCACGAGCTCCAATAGTGCGTAATGTTTTCAGTTTTTTAAAATCCCCAGGTAGGTACCTATTACTCACCCGCACGTCCGGCCGTTATCTGCTGTAGATAGCTCATTATCGTTCTTACGCTCGATACGTGCGCTAGTGTTTAAGAGAGTGTTGCTGGAAAATTACTGTAAAATGCCGAAACAACTAAAAAGCAAAACACGAAGGAAGTTAGAAAAAATTAAGAAAAATGGATAAACAGCTAAACCTTTCAAGTAAGTACAATAACTTAAAAGTTTTTATTTTTTTTCTTAATTGAGAGACATAAATAGCCTTTCTGTCACTCTCTGTCAGTAAATCCTCTCTGTCAGGTTATCATGCTCACTGTAATAGGTGTGGATGATTAGAACCTCACTTAATGTAATAGTTAAGTGCACTTAAAGGGTGGACAGCAGTCCTAACATGGACCGGTTAGGGACTAATACCCTTAATCGAGTTATGGGGATGAGAAAAGGTCAAAATAAGTATACTTATAGTGATGAAAAATACATAGGAATAATTCGAATAAAGTAATTCTCTCTGTCAGTAATCCTCTCTGTCAGGTTATCATGCTCACTGTAATAGGTGTGGATGATTAGAACCTCACTTAATGTAATAGTTAAGTGCACTTAAAGGGTGGACAGCAGTCCTAACATGGACCGGTTACAGGGATTAATACCCTTAATCGAGTTATGGGGATGAGAAAAGGTCAAAATAAGTATACTTATAGTGATGAAAAATACATAGTAATAATTCGAATAAAGTAATTCTCTCTGTCAGTAATCCTCTCTGTCAGGTTATCATGCTCACTGTAATAGGTGTGGATGATTAGAACCTCACTTAATGTAATAGTTAAGTGCACTTAAAGGGTGGACAGCAGTCCTAACATGGACCGGTTAGGGACTAATACCCTTAATCGAGTTATGGGGATGAGAAAAGGTCAAAATAACTATACTATCGCCGTATTCACAAACGATAATTTCCTAAATAATTATTTTCGAGATATTACAGGACAGAAACGCTTTGTGAATACGGGCCTAAGAGTGATGAAAAAATACATAGTAATAATCCGAATATATTAATAATCATATCAATAGTGATGACTTATAACAAAGAATCATATTAATAATGGTTACTAGTGCATAAAAGTACTAACAACACGACCGAAGCATTAATAGCTAATACAAAATTTAAGTACCTTGATCAACAGGCAGGTGACTCGTGTGATATCACTGATATCACTAGCGAGGAATAACAGCCAGATATAGTGAATCAGCTCACTCAGTGAGATCTTCGCTCACGCAACCCCCTGTAACGATGATTGAGGAACAAGGTGATTCTATCACAGCAATTTTGGACGAAAATCTAAATCAAGTAGCTGAATCAGGGCCGAATACCTATTGCTGAAGAATTGTTGGACAGATGTCAGAATTATTTATCACCATAGCTCGACCGCGAAACTAGACAACAGCTAGTTAAAGAGTGGAATATTCCTGGGAACTGTCAAACTCTCAGGGAACCAAGACTCAATACGGAGGTGCAAACACTTTTGTCACAGGCCGAATTGAACTATACAGCAATCCGATTGTTGTAATCGTTAAACATCAATCGTTCAGTAAGCATTATTAACGATACGTTTCTACAAAAACGTTATCAAATAACGGAAACATTGACTAGTGGACCACATCTGCAACAGTGGATGCTGGAAAGATTCTGACAGACATGCATCACACAGTATCTACGCACAGAAAATTCAAATTAAATCATGATGTCAATGCCGCAGTTCAAAAAATATCAGTACAATAAAAGGCGGACACGTTGCTTTTTGTAATAACGAAAAGGGCGACCGAACAAGCTGAACCAGGAAAAAACCTAACAAGGGAAAGTTCCTATACAAAAATCATCTTCTGAATTATTTCAGTCTATTATAGAACTTAGGGAAATTGGAGCTATTGAGCTCCATTGTTATAAAACCCAATGGGAATTATAGGTTCATAAAAATAAATAAATATCATATGGCTGTGGTAAAGCCCAAGTGTCAGAAGTTTTCAAGTAGCCACAATAAGGGCCTCTGACATAACTTAACGACTGCAGTGAAGCAGCCGGGACCCCCTTTTTAGGACCTCCCGGAGCAGAAAATAAATCTCAAGGAACTGTCCACATTTTAAACTTGAGGATTTCAGAACTGTAAAAAACCTAATAAATGAAGGATGCTATATGAGTACCTACGGTTGATCTCAAGAATGCATATTTTTTCAAATTCAAATACGATAACCACCTTTTTGGGTTTACGTGCCTTCCAAATAGTCTTTCGACAGCACCATATGTTTTTACAAAAAATTTTTGAACCTATCGTGAATCGCTTGAGATCTATGGGTCATGTTTCAATAATATACCTTGACCCATATGATATTGATGATATTGATTGATAGAAAAAATAAATAAATAAATAAAAATAAATAAAAATAAAAATAACATCTCTAGATTTTATTATAAATTATGAGAAAAGTTGCCCAAATCACAGTAAAAATATAACATTTCTATAGGATTTGTTTCCAATAGTCAGGAGATGATAATGTCAATTCCAAATGAAAAACAAAAAATTGTCTCACAGTTACCAATGTTCTTGAAAATTAATAACTCTTGTCGCAGCTATGCTGTAACTACTGTTGGGTGCATGTGAAACAATTTGAAAGGGAAAATATCTAGGACTTAAAAAATAAAATTCAAATTATGATAAGAAGATAATTATTCTGAATTATCTCTTAATAGATATCGATTCGTAGTCGAAAAGCTTGAAAAATGCGAAAATGAGCAATAAATAAACAAACAATATTTTACTATAATCTGCACCGATGCATCCAATTCAGAATGGGGTGCAACAAACTCCCGAGGGGTTTGGAGCTTACAGGAGAGTGCTTATCATATCAATCAGCTGGAACTCATGGATGTGTTCAATTTTAAAAGGCTTTGCGAAAAAATAAATAAATAAATAAATAAATAAAATAAAATAAAATATATATATTATAACAGGCATACCCTCTTAAGATAAGCTAATATTACAGCCATAGCCTACATAAATCGCATAGGCGGCGTCAAGCATGGGCCATTGAACAAAATAAGGCGACAAATTTGGAAATGTTGTTTCTGAACTGGGCCTACCAAACGTAAATTTATTTGCCTCCCACCTTAATAATAAATGCAAAACTTTGTATTTTGGCGTCCAGATCCATAATCAGCAACAGTAGATGCTTTCACATTATCATGGACTAATACTTATAAAATTTTACGCAGTTCCGCCCTCCCCGCTCCGATCCACGGTGATAAATAAATTTTTGATTGATAAGGCAAAATATATTGTTGTTTTTCCACCATGGAAAACACAGCCATGGTGTCCTGCATTGAAAAATTTGATTGTTTCTGCGAGTTGCCAATTTTGCACACTAATAAAACTTTACTCTCATCTTATTTGAGACAACCTCATCCTCTATGGGAAAGCCTTACCCGGAGAGCAGCACGGTTTTCCGGGAAGCGTACATCTTAAAAAATGTTCCTGGAACGGCTTTAAAAACCATATGATCTCTTAGCGAAAAGACGTTGAAGCAATATAGCTCCACGTACAAAAAATTGTGGCTTTGTGAAAGGGTGGAAGTATTTAATTCAGACCCAAATAAAATAATTAAATTTTTATAGGAAGAATATAATAAGGGGGAAAAGTACAGTACCCTTAACAGACATAGGTCTGCCTTGAATACATTATTACAACCAACCGATCAGACCATATTAATGAGATTCTTGAAAGGGGCTTTTAGAACAGGACCAAAATTCCCAAGGTACAACTAGATATGAGATCTGCACCCTATACTAGTGTATCTTGAGCCTCTAAATCCTGAGCTAAATTCATTGGAATCACTGTCTTTGCAACTGATTATTATAAACTTACTCTTCTTCTAGCATTATTATCGGCACAAAGAGTACAAAAATTAGCAAAGATCAAGTTATCAAACATAATCCATAATCAATGATGAAAAAGTTGAAGTTGTGATAACGGATCTAATGAAAACTTCCACATCTAACAAATGCCAACCAAAAATAACATTACCCTATTTTAGAGAAAGGTCAAACCAATGCGCTTCGTCAGTACTCATATTTTACATAGACTCAACAAAAGAATTCAGAGGAGAGATAGATCAATTATTACTTACCTTCAAAAAGCTATATCATCCAGCGACTATTCAAACAATCAGTCGTTGCATTAAGGCTGGCCCAAAAGCCAGAATAAATACCAGAAAATTCAAATCGCATAGAACGCGACATGCAACTACTTCCGCTGCTGCAATGAAAGGCCTCAGTGTTGAAAGCATTTTACAAAAACAGCACTGGGGTGGACAGAAAACTCAAAGGTAAATAAATATTATAATCGACCTGTAATGAAGTATCAGGCAAGTTGCGTCAAATCAAAAATTTTAGGTCAGTTATTTGCACCTAGGCAAATAAGTTCATTTACTTGAATTGGTAATTATTATTTACATACTCTTCGTCTGGTTGAAACATAGTTTTACATCAGTGTTATTATTGGTTTTAAATTCTGTGAAAAAAGTATGTAACTTTGATAACGGAAATAAATATTACTCTGCATGGTTAGTAGGTATGCTTCCTAATTTTATTCGCCATAATATTCCAGCAAGCAACACCTACCAGGAAACAGGATATTTTTTAGATCGGTTGTGCTTTAAACATCTACAGGGTGATATTGAGGACGTGATCATCGAAGTATAATTAGAGGTTAAACGACTTACCTGGTAAGGAAGTTCAATCCTCAATTATACGAGATGATCACGTCCGAAAATATCACAACCCACCCGCACCCTATACCCAACTGATAACGATCTAAAAAATTGAAAAAGCTCAGAACGATAATGAGCTATCTACAGCAGATAACGGCCGGACGTGCGGGTGAGTAATAGGTACCTACCTGGGGATTTTAAAAAACTGAAAACATTACGCACTATTGGAGCTCGTGAACGTCACTACAGGGTGATATTTTCGGACGTGATCATCTCGTATAATTGAGGATTGAACTTCCTTACCAGGTAAGTCGTTTAACCTCTAATTATCACAGTAATTGAAATTCGGCAGTAAAGGACTGATATGTATTATAATAGAGCCAGAGCCCGTGACTGCCAGACATTCGTTATTTTATAAAAGCTGAAAGTTTCTGTCCACGTGTCCCCAACAGAAGCAGGAACAATGCAGGACTTTGAAGTTTGGATCATCAGCTTTGGAGGTAACAGCTGAAGAATTACAAAATCTTTGAAGTATAAAGTTGATTTTTTTTTACTTAAAGGGCATGTAGGATATGCAAAAATTTTAGAATAATTTCCTTTAGAAATGGGTCGTTGAAGCTTTAGTTTTCGAGATACCTACTAAAAAGTTCAATATTTTTTGAATATCTACAAACTGGCTGATCAGCATAAATTGGCATTTTTGACAGTTGTACTAATTGAAGTACATAATTTCGTACTCCGTACTCTCAACAAAAAATTTTCATCCACTGGCGGAGATCTGGGTATGTCGTTGCCTTTTTTAAAGTAATTTATACGCTTCTGACTTTAATGGAAATATGGCATTTTTGATAAATACCTCTTGTTGTTTAGAAGATGTTTCCACTGTTTCCAAGGTACTTTACAATGTACGAAACCGTATAAGGTAAAACGCAGGGTTATTTTTGAGGAAATAAAATATAGGGAATTCATTAAGGAAAACAACTTTTCAAATAGCTTTCCTAAATTAAGTCAAAAGTAGATATTAATAGTTTGAAATAATCCAGTAATAAATTAGGTAACAAAACAAATTTAAACAGACAAAAAAGGATCATTAAAATTAAAACTGCATTACCTACGGTTACTCATGAAATAATAATAGGAAAAAAACTAAAATAACTAATTAATGTAGGTAAGCTAATTAATAAAAAAAACAAATTCTAGAAAATTAAAACAAATTGCACTTATGATACACAATCATTTCACAATAATAGCACAATCCTGAAAACTATTTCTCATATAACATACGAAAATTGACGAATCTTCATAAATGTGATTGATCGAAAGAAAAGTTTTTGAAAAAGTCTTCTTATCAGACTTAAATTTGGGTTTTCTTTCAGACCTTCACGCATAATTTATCTCAGGGGCGGACTCTCGTTTATAACTATCAAAGGTTGTATCTATTTTATTTTTGACTTGATTGAGAAAACTTATTTAAAAAAGTTGTTCATCTTAATGAGTTCTACAGGGTCCTAAAAAAATGACTAAACTGAAAAGTATTATAAAAATCAAAGATAATGAGTACATCCAGAAATAATAATTATGCAGTGCGTTATACGGCAAAAAGTAAGGTGACTTTCCTCCTCTAAACAACACTATACATCGGTACGGAAATTGTGTACAGTAACTGTAATTTCCAAAAAAGTAATTTCAGAGAAGCGGCAAGCAGAAACTTTCGTTGCGAGAAAAATTTTCCGCTTGCCGCTTCTCCGAAATTGCTTTTTTAGTACTGTCAGTTACTGTACACAATTTCCATACTAATATATAGGTATCTATAAAAAATGTCACATTTCCATTTTTGTCAGTGGCAGATAAATTATTTTAGAAAAGGTAACGACATACTTAGATCTCCAAAATTTTGAAGTTATTCTGATCAGCCAGTTTGTAGATACTCAAAAAATATTAAATTTTTCTAAGAACTTTAACTTATTTCAAACTACAGGAAATTTTTCGACTATTTTTGCATTTCCTACATGCTATTTAAATTTAAAAAAAGTAAACTTCATACGCATTTTGAGGAGTGATTTTATACAACTTCTTCAGCTGTAACCTGCCGAAGCCACGATGATCCAAACTTCATAGTCGCTGGATTGTTTCTACCCATGTGCTTCCGGCACATGCTTCCAGAAACGTTCAGTTTTATAAAATAACCAAGGTCTGGCAGTCGCGGGCTCTTAGTCTATAATAATAATTAATAAACAACGGATAGATTCAGATCATACTTGTATGGAAGTTTCCTTTCTACAAAACTATCCCTGGCAATGAATCGAATTCTATCAGGTTGTAGAACTAGACAGTCTGAATAAGGATTAAGAATGTGAGGTAGAATTATTATTGATTCGCAATCGTTACTTTTTTTGAAAATTGAGCGCTTCATGTTTGAGCAACAAAAAAAAAAAAAAATGAGCTGGGGCAACCAATAACAGCCACTGAGATTCCATCAGTAATAATCAAAATATTTTCGTAAGGGGGAGAAGACACTGGGTACGTTTAGAGACTAACTTTACTGAATAAATGAACGAGTACCTAACTGAAAACATTTTTTGCTGCTCCATTGGCAGTAAGTATCCTTCCTCCTATTTGGTTGATCGAAATAATTTGATTTTTAAGCAAATTCACATACGTGTTTTGTCCAAAATATCAATAAAAGGCAGGAAGAAGCGCTTAATTAACAATTGGTGAATTTTTTCAGAGAGAGAAAGCCTGATCTGAATTATCGTTTTTTCCAACGTTAAGGTGCCCTTGACTGGAGGGAATTTTACTGTATTCATTTGAAAGTTCCCTGGAAATTTCCTTTATTCTGCAATATTAAAACCTACAAAGTTCAAGTTCAAATTCTTTATGTAAAAACGTCGAAGTTTTGTTTACATAATGTTATATCGCTGTGTGACAATGATACCAATTTGTTTCATAGGATAAAAGAGTAAACGATATGTTGCGTTGGCTGTGTGGGTGTGTGTTGAACCCATTTTTTTGAAAAGACATTTCCCGAATTATTTTCAACTTTATGGCCATCAAGTCTAGTTATCGTTTCTGAATCATTTTAAAACCAGATTGTGGCATAACGAATAGACCACTCCCCAAGATTTCATGCAAGCGGAATAATAGCGAGTATTTTTCAAACATTGTACGAGTGAGGAACTTTATCTAACTTTATTGATGTATTGTTTTTCTGTTTTAAAAAAGAAAGAAATAGCATATAGTTAGTTAAATTGACGAATAAAAAAATCCATGGCGAGACTTGCATTCGAACCCTACCGACCTATCCCATAACTTTGATATATTAATAATAATTGATACTTTTAAAAACTGATCGTCAATACAAAACATTACACTTTTCGTTATAATGCGTGCTTATCTAATTTTGACATATTATTATAACATGAGATTATTCAAATATTTTTCAAAATTTTATAGAATCTTGATTAACAAAATATTTCTACACAATCCTACTCATCCCTTCTGCCAGTATAAGTGTGAAATAATAATAATGACTTTATTGACTTATACAAAATAAAAACATTTACATTCCAAACAATATTATATTCTTGTCAAATGGCGAGGTTCAATTGAGGGAAGACATGACCCCCTCAACTGCTCTTCCACCTAACCCTAAAAAAATCTATATGTAGGTATTGTTTTTTTAACTTCTGAATAATTTTTTTAATTTTTTTCTCTCATTGAGAATTCATGTATCAGTTAACATTCTAGAATCGTAATTCTAGAATAATAAAATTATCACAATGTTTCCTCATCACCTGGACAAAAACTGGCTACTCGGCGATACTGGAGAACATTCTGGAGACCTATAATTATTGTGATTTAATTTTAAAAACTGTTTGGGAACACATTTAGGGCATGTTTTTGTGATTTATACTATAAGAATATGGATTGAGGGTTGACGTGGAAAGCGAGAGAGAGATAGAGAGAGAGAGAGAGAAAGCTTTATCAGACCTCAAGATGTCGAGGAAAATAAACTATTTGTATACAGTTTTCCTTCACGATATAATAATTCCAGAAGAGTTTGCTTCATATTTTCATTCAATATAGATAAACCTAACAGAACTTAGAGTGGAAACCCTAGATGAAGTCTTTGTATGACATACATTTTGCATTTTATTAAATTTTTAATCATGAATTATTAATAAAGTCCTGCTTTATATTATGTTTTTAAATTAGACATAATGGGTAAAGGAACATTTCAAGTTTTCAGGTTTGAATGTTTGGATTAAAATTTCTGTAAAAAATTCACGTTTAATTCTCACTCAAACGGTGAATAGCCATCATTGTTTGTTTATTACTTTTTCCATTCTATTTAACTTTTATATTAAGCCTGGATTGTATACTGTAACATTTTTGTATTTTTGCCGGGTAGGTAATTCTAAATCCATTATAAAATATTGTAACACCCTGGAAGGGGTTGCTTTGGATTTAACGTGGATGTATTGTTTGCACCGATGAATGTTTAATCAGTAAATTTGAGGAAACATGATCTTTAGCAAATAAAAAAATTAATGAATCAAATGCAAGAAAATACAACTCGTCTTGCGGACTCTTTAATTCTTAGTCGTTGGAATGCAATTCTTATATTTTCATTTATATTCCAAAAATTATCGGTCATAATCGCACTTATTATTTTTCCCCTGGATACCTATTATATAATAATTATTGTAATAATTATTATAAGTATTTTATATTATATATAATAATTATTATACTAATTGAGCCTTGATAAGTAATGGGCTGACTTATCCAAGCAATATCAACCATTTATTATTGATAATTCAGTAAAATAATTAACATTGCTTATTAAAGCATTATCTTTTAATTGTCCTCATAGACTATATAAGACCATTCATTCATTCATTCATTTAAAAGGTAACTCTATTTAAAAAAATTTTTGGCCAAGCTTAGGAAGTATCATTGAGGTAAGTAATTTTTTTTTCTTGAATTTAAGAGAAATTATTTTTCATTAACTTTTCAATTTAACTTTTATTGATTCTGAGAGGCACCTGAAATTTTCTTTGGTATATGACCTTGATCAGTAAATACGGGATACATAGTTATATTTATTTCAAGAAATCACATATGATTCAATATGATACTTTTTGCAGTCGTACAGAATATCCTTCGTGCTTTTAATTAAAGGGAACTAAGTCTTTTGGTAAAAAAGTCCGCTTAAAAATTTTGCGATTACCTAAAAATATCTTTATCTACAACGAAGGTCTAATTAACTCGGTGCTTTTCCCGTTTATAATCACCATTCCGTATTGACTGCATGATGCTAGGTATGTAGAAATTCACAGGAGAAGATAGCTATATTCGGACGCATGAGCATTAGGAGAGGATGGAGAATCTGTACGTTGTCATATTGATACGGAAATTAACGAAACGGCAACAATTTGCATCTTGTGTCAGAACAAATTAATTTGAAATTTGCATATTAGACAAAATCGCCTATCTATTGACTTCTCTTTCGCGTTCACATGTGTTCTGATATCTTATCCATGTTCACTTAATAAAATCCTATACCCAGTATCATTCAGCCAACACGGTTTAAAATCGAACTTCCGGTGATTTCGGTTTACAACATTAGAAACACCTTAATCATCCCTTAAATATTTTTGTCAATTTGAATACCTTTTAAATATTTTATAAATTTGATTTTGTAAAATTAAATTTGACATTTAGGGCGTGACAATTTATTTTAGTTTCAGACAGAAATTTAACAATTCCACGCATACGTTATTATTCGAGGAAGGAAGAGAGAATGCAAGTGGATGAATTTATCGATAATTCTGCTTGTTCATATGTTGCTATAAGAATGGCTTCAGTCTTGGTACTAAGTATTACTAAATGTCACAATTAATTTTATTATTTGGAAATATTTTGTATGGAAGAAAAAAAGCTTATCGTCGCTCTATCGGCGTTTGAACCGGGTCCTTTCGCACAAAAGTCTAGGAACTACTTGTTCACTAGATCACAGTCACCCGTTAAAAACCTAGGCCATGTGTTTTGAACAATAATATTTTGTCCATTTAAATGGAATTTTGGGTATTCACTGTTAAATGAAGTACCTTACTATTCGATTGAATTGGTTCAACCAATACCATTCGAGTTTAGATTTTTAGCGGAATAGGTATTTTTATGCATTTACCCGGCTAAATATTTTAGAATTTTCAATTAAGTATTATTGTCTTACGATGGTTTTGACATTCTTTGGATCTTAGACTACTACTTTTTATGATTAAACATTAATTTTTTATTCAACATCAAAGAAAATCTGGCATCCCGATAATCTACGGTACCTTCAAAAATTTCCTCTAGAACCCTGATGCCTTTTTTCAAAAGAATTATTACATTCACGAAAAATGAATTAAGTTTTCTTCCACTTTCAAGTTGTGAGATAATATCACATCAGTGACTTAAAATTTGTTTCCTAATTTGATTCTCTTTTTAACTCTCAGAGATTTACTAAAGTTTGTAGAAAAAAATATCTATTTATTTTTTTAAAATTATCTACCACCGAAAATCTCTGCTTAGATCTCTGTACCGACAAATTAACCATGCTTGACGTATTGTAAAGTTATATTGGTTCACTATAGTCGCAATATCGGTTGTACGTTTAATAACGTGGCACGTTCACTTAACGTCATTCTTATTTCAGATCGCATTACGAAAGAAATGGTGTCGAAAGTGATTTTATTAGTTTTGATATTCGTAGCAATGACAATACTATTTGGAATATGCGAAGCTCGACCACTCTACGATAACGAGGGATCAAACCTGGAAGAGGATATAATTGGACTAACGCAACTTAGACAATTCTCATCACCGGTTCCAGGGCCGATGGTGCCAGTACCCGGTTTCGATTTTTAATTGTAAACTTGAATTATTAAACCAGGTAAACCGGGAACATTTTTGAATTATTAAACGTATACAAAATGTATATTATACTCCCTCTGATAATATAAATATATCACCTATAAAAACAAATTATTGTTTTAGTTACACTATCTTTTATGTCACTGTCCTTTAATACTGAAGAGTGAGCAAACTGACGATAGGTTGATTGACGAGAGAAAACGCAGTTTAGGCAGGCTTTGAAAAAAAGATCTATAAAACTCTAAGTTGAAACATCATCTTACAGTCATCTGTAAGTTTCGGCAGATCTGTGGAATTGAAATTAAATTTCTCAAAATATTTATTAAAAAGTCTTCCAATGAGCAATAGAAATGTTATTTGTTTGAAATACTTGAGAAACTCACAAAAAGTTGTTGATCGTTGTATGTACTCTTTTCGTCCTGTAGATCAAAATCATAAGGAGCAATACATTTTTTCCTTCTGTCTAGGGCCGTCTGATTCAGTATCGCCCAAACTATCTCAGCCTCATGGGCTTATTGTGCTTACCCCCTTTGCTTCATGTCATAAGTTGGAGTTGTTTTCATTGCCATCGTTATTCCAAGGTATGCAAATCTTTGCACCTTGCAAAGCTTCTTTATCGCAGTAATTCGTCGTTGCATATTTGCCCACCATACCAAAGATGCATATAGAAACATGGGTCTTATCACTTTGGTGTACACCTAGTGCACCATAATATGTGGTTTTAATACCCATGTTTTCCCATAGTTCGTCTGACCATCATGATTGTGGTCTCCGATCTCTTCTTTATTCTGTCTATGGTTCCAGGTAAGTTTTGAGTCCAGGATTACCCCCATGATTCATCTCTCCCGATATTTGTACGTTCCTGTCCCAAATTTTAGGGGTCCTATGTCCTCCCCCTTTCCTCCGGTAAGTGATTGTTGCTTTGGAGGGACAATTTATATTCAGTCCCTCTTCATCTGTCATTTTTTGGTTACGACATTTTGGGCTCTTTTCATGCAAGACCTTATTGTGTCGTTGAATTTACCTTGGATTAATATAACAAGGTCATCGGCATATCCTATGGTCTTGATTCTTTCTTGGTCCAGACGCTTCAGTAGCTCATCCATGACAATACAACTCCCCGTGGGCACCCCCTCGCTACTTGAGTCCCCCCCCCCTATTGGGGGAGAAAAAATGGGGGGAAATCTATTTTTCATCATGCAGTCTATCCACCTGCATATTGATTTCTCTATTCATCAATGCATTGGAGATTGATTCTGAGGATGTGTTATCAAACGCACCTTCTATGTTCAAAGAAGCACATAATAGTAGGATAATAGTAGGTATTTCTTTGTATTTTATGGCGTATTCAGCCTTTAGAAGCAATATTGCTGAATACTGACATCCTTCGGTAAAAAAGTATTCCTTTGACAATAAAATTTAGAATTGTTTTTTTGAGCGTGTCAATTTTTGGTTTCCTTGATTTTTTTAACCGAATGAAATAATAAAAAAAAAACAATATGGCGACCAAAAAAAAAGCAAAAGTTGACTATATGCCATTTCAGGTGCTTTCATCAGTCAACTCAACGGAAAAGTAATCCATTATCATTAAGGAAAGAACTTGCGATCGCGCCACTTGTATCTTGCAAAGATTCCAATGGTGAGAGAGATAAAAAAGATCTGTCGTGAGAAGCTTGTGTTGGATCGGATTCTTCAAACTCAATGAAATAACAAGTACCAGGCTTCAGGGAGATTTTCCCTAAGTTAATGTGGAAACATTACCTCGCTGCATTTTTGCATATGCATTTAGGCCCCTCTCAGTATCCCAAATCAACAAAAGTCTATAATTTTTCCGTCACGGGGGAAGCGGGAGGGGACCTGAAAAGTGTAAAATATGTTTTCAATTTTATCGGCTGGTATTACGGCTATGACAAAAGTATTTATAATTGCGTAGATGGCGCGCCACGAGTTTGCTCCTCTCGTAGCTTTTGTTGTAACAGCAACGGTTATTATCGATTGAGGAAACTTTTATGGAGCAATTTTTTAAAAATAAAATTAACGTGCCGTGTGGTAATACTCTTTTACATAGGGGCATTCAATCCTCAGATATATCCCAACGGTTCAACAGGAGGTGTGGCTGTGGTGGTATGAAAAAGATCCACATGCAAAAATGTAGGTATAAGTATTGTATTTTAATGCATGAGAAATCTACGTCAATGTCAAGTGTAAAAAAATACGACAAATTCTAAATAAAATCAATATACCGGCATCGAATAATTACTATGTACGCAGAATGCAGATATATCCCAATTGACAATATTCATAACATTTCTTGTTTTCGAATTAACAGGTCTTATAACCCATAAAGAAATAATAAGAACAGTGCAGAGTGCTTGAAATAGTAAAAGGTCAATTTAATTAAAACACAATTTTTCTGCAAAAAATTTGACAATAACTCGGTAACCGTTGCAGTTACGACGAAAGTCATGAGAAGCAAATTGTAGTTCTCGGCGCGCCCTCTACGCTTGTGGAATTAATTACTTTTGTAGAGCTATAATACAAGACAAGAAAATTTGAAAACAAAGTTTCCACCTTTTAGGCACCCTCCCCCCGCTCCATGCACCCGTAACGCGAAAATTGTAGACTTTTGTGGATTTGGGATCCTGAGAGGGGCCTGAAAGCGTATGTAAAAGTTCAGCGAGGTAAAGTATGTTTCCAGATCGAACTCCCTACCGCCTGTACTAAAAAAGTTCAAACGATTTCTTAGGAGCACGACAATTCTTTCTAGAACTGAAGCCGTTGATGTGGTCAAACGTCTGTGGTTTGAATCCCAGCTCGGCTTGGTTGATTGTATTCATTTAGACGGCTAGTTATTTCTCTAAAAATGTGTCTGTGGCTGTATGAGTTCGTTCTTGAAGCCAAATTACCAGTTTTACTAGATAAGACTTATATGACTTATCTACACAGTTAAGACCGATGCTTCCTGTTTTATTAAAAAAAAACAATTCTTTCTAATTTCAGGGGCAGATTATCGTTTCAATTTCAAGTACAGCCGAATTTTTGAAAAACACTTTTGTTCCAAAAGTGACATAAGAAATTGTTCGTATTTCGTGAAATTATGGAGTAGTTATACTTGTTTTCGTATCAAAAGGACAAAATAGCCTAATTGTCTCCATTATGAGCGTAATAAATTCTAAATATGTAGATACCTACCTAGAGTTTATATTTCATATCATATTTCATTATGAGATTGTGAGGATAGATAGAGTGCTCTTTGTTAATCACAGGCTGGAGATATCTCAACAGATTCAAAATAATAGAAAGTCATTAAAGGCTTTGTCTGTTAATACCTCTATATAATACTCCTGTTGAATGAAAATTTCTAAATCTACATTAAACGAGAATAATGCGATTGTAGAATCTGCTAACTTGACATTTAAACTATCTTGCAAAATGAGAAAATTTTTAATACAATCAATTAATTTAGCGAGAACTGGATAAAAGCTGAAGGCTTTTACCTGATAATGTAATCTGATTAAGTAGTGCACCTACTTGAGGGTGGAAATATGAAATTAATATGAACTGAACTATTTAGAAGCAATAAAGCATTATAAAGGGTGAATCAGGGAAAAATATTTCGTCCAAGTTTCAATGAGGCCTCAAAGTTCAGGAGTCATAAAAGTTGGAACGTAACCTAATAATTGTGATTTTTTATTTTTGACAGATTTGTTGGTTCGAAAGTTTTTGTACCATCTAGATAAAGATGGTATTTCAACTTATATCCTAAAGGGATTAACATTTAGAATCTTTTTCATTTTCATTTTAGAGAATCGATTAAAAACTGCAATATTTGTGTAATCATTTCGGATCGTCCTTATAGATGAAATTTGTAAATATCACGATGAAACTCTTCTTGATATTTTCTAGTTGTTTAGTTGAAATTTATTGAACTTCAGACAAAGTTATATCATTTATAGGGGATGAAGTAGTATAGTACATGGGGGTTACTATACCGTAACGACTAACGAAGCAATTATAGCTAGCCCCGAAGCCAGTTGTCTTTAAAGAAACGAAATAAGTAAGAATAATAAACATATTTGTTTAGATACCAGTAAAGGAAGTTTATTAAGACCAATAGGAAAGTGTATTTTAAGTTCAAAGTAACTCAGGAAGAAGAGAATTCAGAATTGTAAATAACTGTAAATTTGTTGAAACATAGAGTTGACCGAGATCGCATTTATTGGATGTGGGTGCACACTATTTCAGAAGTAGGAGATACGAGAACGTTTAAACGAGGAAAATTTTAGAGCCATTTATGACTTACATGAAACTGCCCGTAAAAAGGTCATGACTATCTTAGATTTTGAGATATTTTGAAGAAGTAAGGAAACTGCATTTTTATAAGTACCTACCCTTGTAACTACTTTTTAAAATTATAAAAAAAACCTTCTTACAACAACTTTTCATGTATAATCTGTCCGCTTACTCTGATTTCAATTTCCTATCTTAACTTTTCATCTAGAGGAAAAACTATCTGCAAAGGATGATGGAAAATCTGCGATTAGAAAATAAGTTTATAAAAACATTTCTATTAGAATAATTAAGTATTCACGAAAACTTAAGGTAGGGACATGTAAACCGTTTTCCAGTATAATGAGCCTTTTTTCAATGTAAACATTTTTTAAATAATCTTTTCAGAAAATATAATTTTCAGATAATATAAAAATGTTATAATATACAGGGTGTTCCATTCAAGATTAGAAGGTCAATAGCGATTTCCAGTTAACTCTGAAATACCTCGAGAACAAAAATATTTTTTTCCTACACAATTTTTCAGATTTCTGTCATACATCATAGTTCCCTATATACGGCTAGCACACGCTCGTAGGAAAGCCTGTACTATACAGAATGATTCCTGAATTGCGGACACGGTATACATTGTTGCAGAGGATATTCAGATAAACTGTAAATTTAAAACAAAAATTGTTTCCTCGCCTTCCACTGGAATAAACAAATCGTTTCACATTACTATTACGACAGTGTTTTTTTTTATCGCTAACGGATGACTGGCATTAAAATTCTCTACTCCTTGAGTTCAATCAAATTTGTCAATGTGGCATCGTTGTTAAAGTTGGGAGTTATAATCAGTTTTATAATATACAATTTTACAATACTTTTAATAACATTTGTTTTAATAATTTTGTTTAATAAGAAAAACATTGGAGTGAGTGAATCGTGAGTGAATAAACTCTTCGATACTGATTATTTATTATTGCTTTTCTCTTGTTATTTTTTTCAAAATTGTGAAAATTTGTTTACAGTAATTTTGGGTTTAATAGTGTTTGATATCTTGTTATTATTTCGGAACTATTTGGAGAGGATCTCTACTGAATTTGAGTTTAATTGTTTAAATACTGTATATAAAAACTACCATACCCGTGCATACACGGGTACTCACCTAATCGATTATTATACTTATTCTGCATTGCGGGGGAAACCTTTGTGTCTGATTTTTAATATCTTTATATTTAATTATTGTATATTTAATCTATCTGATATCTTTGATAGCAAAAGCCGCATGTCAATTTGTGTAGGTATGGATATGTAGAGTGTTGATGTATCATGGGTCTTATATTTTATCTCTGTACATAATAGATGAAATGAGGACATGAAGGTTGCTCATATAAATGTGAGATCTTTAACTAAAAATTTTATGTATTTCAAGCATCATGTAGAGAGTAATGATCTGGATATTGTGGCGGTCACTGAGACTTGGCTTACTGAACAGATCCTAGATGAGACGGTTCATCTTGATGGTTACGTAATCACTAGGAGGGATCGTGTGGATGGCAGACGTGGTGGAGGAGTTGCCTTCTATATACGTGACACCTTTTCATTTCAATTATTGAATTTTACATCGCAGTTTCGATCTGAACAGATTTGGTTTATCATAGTTATTGATAAAAAACGTTTTGCAGTGGGAGGCTGGTATAGACCGGGCGACTTTCCGATTAATGACTTCTGCATCGAATTTGAGGATATAATTAATGTTATTTTACTGGAAAGTGACTATTTGGTCTGTGTTGGAGATTTTAACATTGATTTCATGGATTTGGAGGCTGCTGACACACGTAAGTTAAATGATTTGTTAAACAGTTACGACTTGCATCAGGTAGTCTCTGAACCTACTAGATTTACAAGTCTCTTAGATTTATGTATCATCTCGCGGGATCTGGAGTTTTCCTGCTCGGTTGTGCATACACCAGAAATTGCTGACCACGATATGATTGTTTGTGACTTGCCGAAAGTTTACTGCGAAGGTCATGAACATTTTTTGACAATTAGAGACTTTAGGTCGCTTGATTCTGGCTTGTTACATGAACATCTGCGAATAACACCTTTTAATGTTATGTTTCATATGAACAGTGTAGATGATAAGGTGGAACTCCTTAATAATTATTTGCTTATCCTTTATGATCTGCACATCCCCAAAAGAGTTATACGAGTCTCTAAAAATCCTGCACCTTGGTTAACGGATAATGTGAAAGCTATGATGAAATTGAGAGACAAATCTCTCCTTAAATATAAACGAACAGGAATTAACGAACATTTTCGTACCTATAAAACGCTAAGAAATCAAGTTAACACAGCAATTCGAACGGAAAAGCAGGTTTTCTTGAGGGATAATATTGGTGGGGGATCTTCTATATGGAAGAAATTTAAAGTATTGGGTGCCACTAAAAAATCAACACCCAATCTTCCGCCACAGCTAAAAGATACAAACAGAATTAATGATTACTTTGTACACTCCTACCAGACTGACATGGGAGCTGATGCAGATTTAATAGATTTTTATTCGAATCATTTGCATAAACATGCACTAACCTTTGCTTTTCAATATGTAACTGAGGATGATGTATTCAGTCAGTTGCTCTCTATTAAGTCTAATGCAGAAGGTGTGGACGGCTTGGGGGTGAGATTCCTATTACATTGTTGTCCATACGTTTTGCCCTATATAACTCATATTATTAATTGTTGTATTGAAAGTAACACTTATCCCAATGTTTGGAAATCCGCTCTTATTACTGCCCTACCGAAATGTAAGAGCCCTGCTACTTTGGATGATTTGCGGCCAATATCTGTCTTATGTGTTTTATCGAAGCTTATAGAAAAAATTCTGAATGTTCAGCTTGTAGAGTATTTCAATCGAAATGAGTTATTACCATGCAATCAATCAGGCTTCAGGAAGAACTTCAGTTGTACAACTACCCTTCTTCAGGTGACTGATGACATCACAAGAGAGTTAGATGCTGGAAGGCTGACGATTCTAGTTCTTTTGGACTACTCTAAGGCATTCGATAGGGTGAATCACCAGCTTATGTTAAATATTTTAAAATTCTATGGCCTGTCACCAGGGGCCTTGACATTGATGAGTGCTTTTTTAACGGGCAGAAAGCAAGCCGTTCGGGTTGGTACCGAATATTCGGAGTTTCTGGATATCCTGTCGGGGGTTCCGCAGGGATCTGTACTCAGTCCTTTGCTCTTTTCTGTGTATGTGTCCAAATTAGGTGACTCTATTCGCGAATGCACAACTCATTTTTACGCGGACGATACACAGTTATACTACAGCTTTAATGAAGAGCATGTTGATGAGGCCTGTGGGGCCATTAACGCGGATCTTGCCAGACTGGAAACCATCTCAAGGAAATATAATTTGCTTGTTAACCCAACGAAGTCCAAGGTACTATTGTTTGGTCATAGGATGCAGAGAGAGAGAGTTGCAGATAGGGTTGATATTCTGATGGGGACCGAGAGACTGCAGCTTGTTCCGTCAGCTCGTAACCTTGGCCTGGAGATGGATGCAGACCTGAACTTTGGGGGTCACATTGGTAAGTGTGTCGGAAAAGCTTTTGGCAACCTTAAAAGTATATATGCACATAAGGAATACTTGAATGCTAGAAACAGGTTGATTCTGTGTGAGGCTCTTGTGCTGTCTCATTTCAATTTTGCTGATTCAGTATACGGTACCTACATTAGTTCCTCTGCTCGTGATCGAATACAGCGTGTTCAAAATTGTTGTGTGCGATTTGTTTGTGGACTACGTAAATATGACCATATCTCAGCTCATTTTAATACACTAAATATGTTGAGGATGAATGAAAGGCGATTCCTTCATACCTGCTATTTATTTCACAGAATTGTTTCTTTGAAAACGCCTCCATACTTGTTCGAAAAGATATCTTTTAGGACGGATGTGCATAATATTAATATCAGACGTAAGGACAGCCTAACAATTCCACAGCATAAGACTGCCCAATTTCGGAAATGCTTTTCATTTAAAATTGCAGAATATTACAATCTTTTGCCAACTGTCCTGAAAGATTTGACACCTGAAGCTTTCAAAAGAAGATTGCGTAAATTGATACATACACGTCAGTTGAATATAGATATATAGTTCTTTAGTGCCATTGTCTCGGGGGCCTCCCATTGAATCCTGGTTTATCCTTGAAATTTGCCTGCTTGTGAGTATCTGGAATATGGATAGATTTTAAGTAGATTTCAATGGTGAGTAGATTTTTTCTCCATTTTGAATGGTTTAGTTCTAAACGATCAGTACATGTGGTAGTTAATGTTACAGCCATCGGAAATATTTAGATTTTTTTTACTGTTATTTAAATGCTAAGGTTGGGTGGAAGAGCAGACCGTGCCGTCTGAATCCTGCCATTTGACCATTGTTATACCCCTCTTTTTATATGTTACGGATGTATATGTATATTTAATATTTTCTTTCTGGTGTGAAAGGGGATGTAATTAATGGTTAATAAAAACATTATTATTATTATTATTATTATTATTATAATAATGAAAATTGTCCATAGTAACGTCTTAATGTGAATATAAACCTACACACAATTTTTCTTTCAATCGATGCAGTGTTGTCATTTTTTATATCACAAAATTGGTCATATATCACAATAAATATTGAATATCTCTTGGTAATATCTCTTGAATATTTTTTTTATTTGAGGATCGAAGACCAATAGTCGAGACATCGCAGCTTCGTATCCTTGACTAATCACCCTATGAGTATAACAAAGTTTAAAAGTACCTGTTCGAAGTGAATATACAGGATCGGCCGGTGGCGTAGCGGATTAGCAGCGAGTTAGGACTCAACTAAGTCATAGGGACTGCCATCGTATAGGTTCTAGTCCAAGTCTCACCATGGATGTTTGTGTTTGTCTGTTTGAAAAAATAAAAAAGCATAGATTTCAGTAAAATTGCTACACACTTTATATACAAACAAATAAGAAGATCACCAAGCTTAGTCAAACAGTTATTAGCGAGTTAATCATAACATTATTATCCTGAATTGAATCGTCTCTCTCTCTCTCTCTCTCTCTCTCTCTCTCTCTCTTGATTTGAACTGTTTGTCAACTTGATGATTTAATCGATCACCAGAATGGTCTCTGATAAATATAGATGCCACCAGTACAATCACCTCTATCATTTCTATATTTTGCGGATCCATTTTACAGTCGGTAAGAGTAAAACGTGTTATAACGAAGATTTCATAAAACATGGATGAAAAATCACGAGCGTTGAACAACATGACTTGTTATTGTAAACAGGGAATAAGCATGGTTGTTATTTTCGCACAAATAGGGTGCATTACGTAAATACTAATTACGTCACACGCCTGCATTTCATTGCAACACATTTGCTTGGTGGCTAATTTTAATAAGAGATAGTTTCAAAACAAATTTCAAGTCCCAATGGAGTGCTTAGTTTAACATTGCAGACCTACTTATACGTATATACAGGTTGATTTTTGAGTTAAGTAATTTTTTAACACCTTGTAGAATTCATCAAGACAAACAACTTTATCGAAAATTGTATATTATTATGGAATTTTTATTGTATCAGAGTACGGAAGGTTAGTGTCATTTTCGTCCGTCATCTCTTTTTACGTTGTAGTTATTTCTCGCGTCAAAATTGGATTACCTGGTTCGGTTCGGTTTCAATCGAGATTCACAACTACTGTCATTGACGTGCATTTTAATAAATATAAGTCTTTAAAAATTTCTCTGACTATAGACGACCAAGTAATATAACGAAATGATCTAACTGTTTGATTTAATTTTCCTGCGGATCGATTATTTAAAATTAAACGTATGAAAGATGGATATGAAGCGGTACAACTGACAAATTTACCCTGGAAGAAAAATTTGGCAGGTATTTTCCAGTATTTTCTTGTATTATTAAGAAATCTGCATTATAACATTATAAACATCCAGGCTCATCCAACCGATATTTCCGCGAGATCCATAATATCATTTGTATAAATTCAAGATTGCGGCCACCTTTTACTGAATCTGAGGGGGAAATTTGGCTGGAGTGTTCTAGTGTTCACCCCTACCTACCATTAAATTTTTTTTTTAATTCTAATTAACGCAATTTTAGTTAAAAAGTAGGTACTATTTCACTGGGCTATGTTTATCCAAAGCCAAAGATGGTTACAAATATTTTTTTACTTCGTCACGCAATTAGTGGCAAAAACGGGTTTAAGAGAACTTTGAGAGACACAAACCCGATGTTGAGCTTAGGGGCTTTTTTTTACTGCAAATCCAAATTGTTTCATAAGTAGGTACTACAATAAGTAAAAATTTTTCGCAGTAATACTTAAACCAAGTCTTTCGATTTCCCGAAGATAGGGAATATCAACTTCTGTAAATATTGACTCCAATGCCCCGGCGGTGGCGCAGCGGTTATGGTCACTAACTGAACCCGTTGACGCTGCCAAAAGTTTCTGGTTTTATTTTTATTTTTTAACTTATTTCTCTACAAATGTGTCTGTGGCTATATGAGTTTGTTCTCGAAGCCAAATTAACAGAGTGGAACGACTGTGTCTTACCTACACAGTTAAGACCTTATGCTAAAAAAATATATTGGCTCCTCTGATAATTTTAGGTACAACAAAGGATTAATATTTTATTATCCTCAATAGTTCTATGTTTTATTAACAAAGATGATAATATCAACAGTTTTTCCGGATAGTTCGCTAAAAAGACTTTCGAAAAATAATATCAAAAATTTTAATCAAAAGATGGTTTCAAAGATTTGCTACAGTTAAATGCCACAGAATATTTTAAGATGTGCCTGTTGTAATTATTATTCATTGTTTCTTGATGATATGGGTATTCAATACTTGTGTCGCATATTCGTGACAGAAATGATGAAAATACCAACTGAATAGTATATATACGTAGGAGGATATATTCAGAGTTATCTGGAAGTGTATACTTCTTGTTACGAGTGACTGCAATCACAATAATTTTCCTATTCATCTATACGACTAAGCCTCTATTAAGAGGAAGATAAAAGGGCTATTTCATGACCAAAATAGACCTTTTCATATGGGTAAAATTTATTCGGCGTGTTTGGGATAACGTTGACGGATTCAGCCCCAGGAAAATACAGGATAGAAATTTGAGAGGTATTCATAAAGAGTTCTATGTATGTATAATTAAGAGTAATATTTGTAACTATATTGTATGTATATGCGTATTATAGGACTGCTCGGCTGTGATAATACACCTCGGAAAATTTCAAGATGACGTTTATATGCGGAATAATAGTCAGATCATTATTTTAATTAATATTTCTTTGAAGATCTAGAAATCCACAAACATTTATGTAATCAACAATATACGACAGAAAATGAACAGTTGGACACAACAACTGAGAAGATTCTGGAGAACAAATTAGACTCTCGTCTAGTTAGTTCTATTGAAATTTATTTATTAAATAGCTAAATGTTTATATGATCACTGGCTATTATAGTTACTATCTTGTTACTAAGTTACTATACAGAATGGTCACTTTCAACTGGCTCACCATTGGTATCTCCTAAACCATATAAGCCATAGGAGATACAGAGTTGATTAAATTGGAGGGAAGTTGCACAATTTTAAGCTTAATAAGAATCTGTAAAAGATGTAAATAACTAAGATAGGTAATTTTAGTCGTTTCTGAAATATCCTGGAAAAAAATCGAGAATTCTTATTTTAGCCGTATCTTTGTATTAGGTACTGAAAATAAAATATTTTTTTGTAGGTTTACATAATTAAGTCGTGAAATCTATTCACTTGGCATTACAAAAAGTTTCTTAGCCGACTAGATCCCAGAGATTTCATAGCCAACTTTTGTTTTTTTTTCTGTTTTCTTATGCTCTACTGGTTTTAAGAATCTGTCAGATAATAATTACTGATTTTATTTAAAATGCCCTATATTATCAAAATATTGGTCTGATATTCCTGGAAATAAATTCTACCCCTTTTTAGGAGAGTTAACTACTGATGCATTTTTTTACTCGTTTCTTAGTTCATAGAATGTATGATTATCATGAAGAGTGCATAAAGTAAAACGAATAAAATAAAGTGTCGTAGCAGTTCATTATTTAACGCCCGCTCATAATCTGACACTGCAAGCCGGCCAACGAAGTACAGTACAAGTTCTAGTGAGCGGCCCGAGCGCAAGTTTATATTGAGTTCTCCACGAGACTCTGAACTACATAGCCGGATGCCAGCCGTTCCCTAAAGCTTGTTGAGACCATACGCAACCTAACGTCATAGTTTATTCGGCAGCTCGGCAGATCTATGTACCGGGTGTCCCAACACTAGTGTTCACCCCCTAAATAGAGCTTAATTTTAAAGATAAAAAATTGAAACTTTGAGGATTTGTGTACTTGATATAGGACCACGGAATGGCATAATTAGTTTCATTAAAAAAAAATTAGTTCGGGCGCCAGCGATAAAAAATTGTAAGATGGTGGTAAATTGTCGAAAAAAAAATTGATTTTTTTTTCAATACATACGTAGAAATCGATTAATAAAATCAATATCGCTTGAAAGAAATGTGAAAAAACTAATTATAGGGCTTTAATTAAATAAAATATAATTACATAGCAATGACAGGTAGACAATATAATCTGAACAATATAATCAATATAATCTGAAAACGGTAGGTGCAATAAGTTTTATGACAAAGTAAATAAGGCCCAAATAAATAGGAGGACGGCTCTTGCTGGGCTAGCCGGCAAACTGAACCTGCACTGGACAGTGTCGTAGTATGGACTCATGAAAAAGGTGATTATTAAAAAGATATTAAAAATGTTTTTTGATGAAACTAATTATGCCATTCCGTGGTCCTATATCAAGTACACAAATCCTCAAAGTTTCAATTTTTTATCTTTAAAATTAAGCTCTATTTAGGGGGTGGACACTATAGTGTTGGGACACCCGGTACAATCCCTATTTTGTGTTTTGTGTCGTTTAGGCCCGTATTCATCAATAAATATAACCCCTGGGGTTATATTTTGGAACATGTCATTGGTTCAAAATTCGTAGCGTTCGTAGGGATTGAGCATTAGACCAATCAGCTGTCAGAAAATTCAAAATTTAACCCCAGGGTTATATTTTGAAGTTTGATGAATACGGACATTAGTTACCTAAAATGGATACCATTGAAGATGATTCAATGAATGAAATATCTTCTACACCAGAAGAAATTAGTTTTCGAATAAACGTAGCTGCATAAAATCTATTACCACAAAAATCTAAAGAAGTTTATATTAAGCAATATGTCACCTTTATGAACTAACGTAATGAAAAAGGCGTTAATAGCTTCACAGAAGCACTAACACTTATATGGATACTTAAAAAGTGTTTTTATATTTTAATAACTTTTCGTTCTAATTCAAGTCATTCGTAGATAAAATTTTGTATGCAATATATGCATACATAATAATATATGCCTTGTTTCACTTCTGGGATTGACGCACTTCCCAGTAAAACTTCCCAGTCGTGGAAAACTACCACTTTATGCACTTGGTAAATAAATAACTATTTTAACGATTATTGGCTCAACTATTTATATAAATTTTTTTTAAATAAAACGCAATATTGAGGTTGTTTGAACATGGTAAATTTTAATATATTTTGCAATATTTTAATAACAATTTAGACTTGTCATTATTGTTTATAATTTTGAGTGACTGTTACTCCTTTTTGTCCGCAAGGGTAAGTACCTAAAATTTTGTAGGTATAAGTACGCAACTGTCATATACCTAACGTATGTGAAAATCCTATCTCCCCAAATAATCCCTCTTCCCCAAACTCACAAGATCAAATAGAATATTTCATTCGACCTTGCCAGGGATATCATTAGAGCCATTTAAATTGAATTCCGATCAAGCGATTTCGAGAAAATTACTTAACTTTTGACGTCCACAGCAGAGTTCTCGTACGCGGCAAATATTCAATATTCTAACCCGAAGGTTAATTTAAATCACTGTATTAGATAGTTAAATGAAGATCGATTAAACTTTTCGCCAATGAAACGCGTATCTCACGTTTGTTTCCTATTTCGAATGCAGCACTAGTCCCAGCTGATGCTTAGATTTCCTCTCGGAAATTTATGTTCAATTACTCCTGCTTCATACTTGTCCGCACTTTGCTTCATTATGAACTTGAATAGAATTATAATCAAATGCTGGTTAAATCGACTCTTATAAACTTCTCCGCAATTCCTATAGAGATGAAGACGAATGGTCTTAGGTATAATAATTAATTTTAGAAATAAGTACCTAAGTACCTACTTTCCTATAATTTTTTAGCGAAGTCTAATGAGAATTTCTGCCATTTTATTTGTTGAAAAACACTGGCGATGAGTTCATAGTTAAATCTTTTGTGAGGTGCATTAGTAGTTTTTTGAGCTTAGGAATTTAAATATGTATGTTGTTTTTTGGTTATTATGGATCCTAGAACTCGAAGTTTTTTTCTATTATTAACTTTGAAATTTTATGGAAATTCAACCAGCAGCATCATATAGCAGTTAAAAGCATAACAAAAAATGAAATAGTTACATTAACTATGCAAGAATGCAAAGTGGCTCTACCAAATGGTACTTATACAGTGTGTAACAGCCAAATGGAATAAATTCGATAACAAATAAAATGGAGCGTGCTCGAAAAAACGCTCTTCGAGATTTTAACGCGATTTAAAATTCATAAATAAGAAAGTTGGTATTGACCACTGTTATGTGACACACCCAGTATAAAAAGTTTTCGTTGAAAAAAATGCGCAACAAAAAAAAAAAAACTAATCGTCGTGTCCGAGCGCTTTTTCGAACACGTCCGCATTTATTTACTATCGAATTTATTTCATTTGACTGCTACACACTGTATACCTAATGGAAAAACAATGTTAAGATTTCGCTTCGGATTCGGTAATCAAATTAATCTGAGATTGTTCGAATTATTTAAATAAATAAATGAATAAACTCCATAATTGTAAATACAATTATGAAGTTTATTCAACTTATCAATATTAAATAACTTTATTTATTTTCACAAATCAAACATAGCTTTGGTGTCTGATATTGAATTAGTTAAACTCTAAACAATCAGAAATCTTTCATTGTACAGTTTTTAATATTCCTTCTCGAACATGAACTCTTTCCAGTAAGCCTGTATAAATGAGAAATAAGAGATATATATCTAGGGACCTACTCGTCTGAAAGCAAGCAACGTAATTGAAAATACTGCAATAGAGTAATGAAATAAGTATTTTCAAGGAGATAACCCTGAAGAGGATTTTAACGAAGTTAAATTAAATTGCATTTGAATTATTGTGCTTTGAAGTGATATGAAATATTATACAGCAATAAGATATTTTAAGCACAAAGATGAATCTTTGTCGTTTCCTGATATTATCTTATTTACATATTTTGCAGGGACTCGTTCAGGTATCCATCGCTGGGTAATTGAAGAATTATCCACTCTGACTTTGACTCTGTGCTTAATTGTGTTGAGCTGTATGATCAGTTGAAAAGTGTATACCTACAGGGTGTGAACAAATTAGATTTTCAATCACCCTGTATAAAAATTTGGTAATTATTTACATCCGCGGCTCCTAAGTTTCATCAATTTTTTCGGGACCGAGGAGCGAAATAGGGGTGCTGGGTGGGTAAGAAGCTAAAACAGCCATTGCAAACTAATATTAAGGTCACAAATAAGGCCTCTTTGGCACTACGGTCGAATTTCTATTTTTTTTCTTCACTTTCAGTACAAGGAAAATCTTCGAGATTAGCAGTAGCACGGTTTTTATTTTGAATTTTGCATTTATTTTGCATTTATATTCCAAAAATCATTGCATCAATCCCTGTGGACTGGACACGATATGTGAAAGCGGATATCACGCCAGTCCGGTACTGCACGCTTCGAAGCGCTTGAAACGGGTACTTCCGTAATTCGCGGTAGATATTCGCCGCCTCTTGTCAGGACCGCACTCTCAAAACCGTTTTTTTAGGCCGTTTTGTGACTTTCCCTTTAATTTGCAAAGCAAATTAATAATTTCCTGGTATTAGTATAGGTATGTTCTCCACCCCTATCCTATACCTATAGGTGCCATAGTGAAACTTTAGGAGCCGCGGATGTAAATAATGACCAAAAATTTCAACCACACAAGGATAGATACTCATAAATAGTTAACCCGTTAAACGGGGAACATCACAATTGACACGCTACAAATTTTTCCATTATCTATTCAGTTTTATATAAATTTCACGGGATTTTTTCTATAAATTTCACCGAATTTTTATTTGATTATTTTCCAACAGATTGCAGCACTAAGGTTATTTTTTTATTTCTAATATAACCAAATAAAAACAACTTAGATTACCGGATTTGTACCATCTGTGCCATCTGTGTGAAGACTTTCCCCTCTTAGCTAAAAAGTCAAATCGCCAAATCCCAATGACAGAGATGATATAGAACTTGCGCCACTCGGTAAATGAAGTTTCCCTAATGATACTTGTTATGAATTTATCGTATGATACCTAGTGATTTTGATGTTAGTGATAGTTTGATGATACATTTTATGGAGTTCTGACTTGTGAAATTTTTCAAACGCCTCTTTACAAAATTACACTTCAGTAAAATGTTGTTTTACTTCTTTCAAAAATCATAAAATATCGAATTATTAGAAAACCGTAAATAATCGAGGATACTACTTATGGGAATGTTTTATTGCTAAAAATGTTGATGGAAACTTTTTAGCAGAATGTTGTAAATTAAAAATGCTCTAAATCTGAACTCCAAAAATGAAATAAATCTGAATGGAACGGGAACCTCACAGCTTTTGACTAATTTGAATGGACAAACCCTCTTTACAGGTTTACAATACGAACCTTTAAAAAATTTCATCGCTTGCTATGGGCTATGTTGATGTTACTTCCCAACCAAGCTAAGGTAAATTCAGTCATCAGTTTTTTAAGTTCTTATATCTCCAACAAATTGAATATACCGGCATATTGTTAGAAAATATTATGATTTGTAAAATATCCACATTTAAAATTTAAATGAAAAGTAGATTAGTGTATAGGTATACCATACATTTCTGTAAAATGTTAGATATGAGCTGAGCTCAAGTGGATTTCTACTCTACATAATATTCTCCTTTTGTATGCGAGACTAGGGATACTTTTAGAATGCAGTCATAAAGTTTTCCCCGCAAGGTGTAAGAATGAGATGGGAATCTGAATGTTTTCCAGCATTGTTTTCCAGTGTAAACTTTCCATCCGATTGCTTATTCAGTCTTTTGCTGAACTCTTTACTTCCACTTGTTACATTCCTGCTTAATTAAACTTTATAGAACTCACGAGAAATAGATTAGGTACTTACTTGAACAGCTGAAGTTTATACATTCCTTTCCGGATGTAAAGCTAAATGCTCCCTTTTTAATGTCTCTGTTTAATTGAAGCAACAGCTGAAAAACTCTCTACTTACCTGCATTGAAGACTTGATGTGCCATCGTTACGAAATTAATTACCATAATAATCATTTATTTATTATTAAACTAGGTATTTACCTACCTACATATTACCTTTTTTTGAAGAAATCTTAAAATTTATGTTTTCAACCTTTACTTTGTAGAATCTCTGCATACTGTAAATGATAAATAAAACACTAATTAAAAAAAATTTCCATATAAATAAGAGAATAAGTATATATTTGTAAGCCCAAAAACAGCTGTTTTTTCGGAACAATATAGTTTGTTTTTCTTAGTGATGTCAAATTAGATCAACTATTTTCGATTCAGTCTGGTACCTACATCATTTTTTTCAACTAGTAATTATACTTAAAATCAACCAATTTTTTTATCTAAATATTCTTAGTCATATTTCGTTACTTTCAATAATTAATTGCTTTAAAATAACAATAAAGTAAATTATTTTTCTTTTGGGGATACGTTTCTTTTTTCTCTTGGTTTCTAGGTGAATAGATATCACACGAAAAACGGTTTCTGAGTTTTCCATTTGAAAAACTCGGTGGCGCTCAACTAAATTCACCAATCAATTTTTTATGCCAGAGCGATCGCTTAATGCCGCCGACAAACAGCGCTGCCGTATGCTTTAGTGGGCAAAAATTTGCCACAGATTCACAGTTTGTTATTGATTCCGTTATTGTCTTAAGTTGTCAGACATTATCTACGATTCGAGAAGAAACAAATTAATCCCGTTAGGTGAATAAAAAAAATAAATAAGTTAAATTAACATTTAGCCCCGTTTCCGTTATTTCTAAAGTATCTAATAAAGTATCTCTAATTTCGGGAAATCTAAATATAGAACAGACTTCAGAAACTTCGAAGCCTCAATGAATGATTCTCGCTAATTGCAAAATTTCAGACTATGATTCAGAGTTTCGCAGACTTGAAATTTATACAACGCAGTCGAGATTTGGCTGTAATTTATTCCTATTACCAGAATTATATAACGTATTACTCATTGCGTACTCAAATAATCATCACGTTGAAACAGGTTTAATTCCGCATTACTCCAAAGCAAATTGTTTGTAATCTTAATATGATGTAACACCCCGAATTTCTAATCCGTCATACTGTAATAACGGCTTACCAGCCTTTATGTGGCTCGGGCGCCGAATGTCCCGCCCCAAAACTAGCCGCACAAACCTAACAACCATGCAGTCACCTATTTGGGCCTCGAATGTCACGGTTCAAATTCAGGTGACGTATCATTTGGCGATATACAGGGTGCGACGAGGTCAGTTTGTTCTCCGCAGGAGACATCTGCTGGATCTCCATTTATGCTTTTCCCCGAAGAGACCTAGTGAAGGTTTCGATCCAGGAATTCAAAGCTTATTAATTCGTAGTTTTAGTTGGGAAGTAGGTTCCAATTACCTCCTAGACAGTGCTGGAGAAAACACTTAATTCAGAGGTGGCAGCAGAAGAGAAGAGAGAAAAACTTTAAGTGGACTGCCCATTTAACTTGGGTTGCATTAATACACAACATATCGATCAATAAAAAAAAATGACGAAAGTATTAAAAATTGTAACATAACGATCGTGCAACCCTGCATCCTATAAGCAAGAAATATTTAAATACAAAGATGCGGCACTGTCATGCTTTTCTTATTTACTGAGATAAGAACTATAATGTAACGGTAGTGAAATGAAAACTATTATTATTATGAATTCTTATTAATTTATGGCTTTATCCTGTCGAAACCATTATCGTGTCAGTTTTATATCTGTTAAAAGGAAATTTTCACGTAACTTATTAATAGACAAATACGTACGTAACGATATTTTATATTTTAATTATAAACACTAATAAACACCTCAATTTTAAATCATAGCTTTGCGTGCTTGTTATGCTACGATGACGAAGAACGTTATTTAGACGTTTTTTTTTAATAGTAGATTATTAAATTTAAGCCTGAGTCTTACCGAATACCTATCAGTCCTCGGACGAAGGCGGTAGAGACAGAAGTCCTTTGCGGACATCTAATTTCCCAGAATTATAGGTGACAGGTCAGACAAGCAAAAGATACCTGTCGTGATCGGTCTACCTGCGATCAGACCGCATGTGCCTATTGTCTGTTACGCTCTACCGGCTAATATCGACAAGTTTAACATTATTTATTGACAGATTCCTCATTATAGCTGAAAATTAATATTTTTGATCAATTCCTCTCCGGTCTCCGCCAGGAATACTGAAATGGATCGCACCTAGGTAGGATGATAAGGAAATTATTTCCATCTCCCTTGTAAATCAACCCAAACCGAAAAATCAAATAGTGCAAGAATAGGTACGTAATTGCCTAAAGGTAAAATTGTTAGGAAATTAAAACGCAGCCACCCGCCATAACCTCAATATAAACGATTCCGTCAGCTTATTAGATATTCATAAAAATAAAAGGTGGCCCTAGTAATATTCCAGCCTCTTAAAAACATCCGAAAGACCGGCAAAGCTATGGTAGAAACTCACCAGATGTTAAGGCAGGGTAGTGAAAAGACACTCTCGAACCGCGTGACGGAGAATAGGGTGACCTAGATACAGACCGGGTGGAAAGATTTGTAAATTAAACAATAACCCCTTGCAAAGACAATAGTAAGTCGCTAGGTATTCCACCCACGATAATGAAAATTAAACCAATCAATAAAGCGAAAAAACAAACGACGGTAGCCAAAAATGCATCGCGATCCCTAGACAGCAAGCAGAGGAAAACACGAGATGAAAGTTAAGCCGGTGTAATTATAATAGCTAGGCACAATGGAAAGGTACAGAACGCGTCGACCGATTTTAAGGAAAATTTAGGTAGTTGAAGTTCAGGATTATTCAGTAAGGTAGCCGCGAGGTCAACGCGCTAAATCTCACGATGGATGAGATATGATAAGAAACAGACACAAGAAACAAACGGTGCCATAAGGGGCATTGTTGCGTGTCGTGTTTAGAAAGCTGCTTCTATAAAAGCAGACGTCTTATAGCAGCTCGGAGCAGATGAAGATCAGCTTCCAAGCAGGTCGCATCTGACTCCTGAACCCTTTGGTTGTTGGCCAGAGACGACGCCTGTGTGAACTCCGGTCAGCAACTCCTTCTTTAACCAATAATTCAGCCAGAGACGACGTTTATGTGAACTCCGGTTGAGTTTTCCCTCATCTACCTACCTGAGAATTTCAATTGCATATTTAGTTAGGGTCGAATCGCACCCGAACAAACTTCTAAATCACAATTCTTAACCAATAATTCAGCCAGAGACGACGTTAATGTGAACTCCGGTTGAGTTTTTCTTCATCTACCTGAGAATTTCCATTGCCAATTTGGTTAGAGTCAAATCGCACCCGAACAAAATTTTTATTAACAGTTCTTACCCGATAATTCAGCCAGAGACGACGCCTGTGTGAACTCCGGCTGAATTTCCCTCCTAAACTCAGGAAAAACCAATGAGAAAATCGTTAGGGAAGATCTCGATCTCTTCGAAACAAGATCCACATGGATAGGAAATAAAAAAGATTCGCCAAATCCACGAACGCAGATCCCATTTGAAATCAATTAAAATAATCAGCTAGGAATTAGGCGGCATCAGCAGCAAATACCTAGTAGGTACCCACTCAGTCACGTTAACCAATAAAGAGTCCGTGGCAGGAAGCAATTCCTCAACAACAAATAATTTATAAAGGCACGTATAGGAAATCGAGAAAGAGCTAGGAGGAAAGTTGGGAAATCAAAAACCCAGGTCTGGAATTAATAACCTGTGAATAAATAAAACGGCCCATGATTAGAAATAATTCAATCATCCTATTTTTCAAAGAGTCCGAGTTTATTTAGTGCAGCTGTAGGCTAGAACCTGTCCCTTTAAATTATACGATAATTAGAAAGTGAGAGGAATTCATTCGCTTTCGTATTGCACCATGAACGAAGATCGTGTAGTGGAGCATCCTCAGATATAGAGTAGGATAGAACAGGTCCAGATAGAACAAGACAGCATTGTCAGGTGTAGCACCTGCTACTCACATACAAATATCAGGAAATATCAGTCACACAATATCAGATTAGGATTTATTATAGGTACTCGATTACCACACGTTGGGAAAGGTATTCATCTGGATGTCCAGATGAAGACCTCGGGTAGCCGGTAAAAGAGCATGACTCTTTAAAGTAAATCGTAGCACGCAACGGGGCAAAAAGCACCCGCAGTTATAGGATAGGCAAATCAGCAAACAGGAATTCAAAACAACCAAAAACAAATTAGTCTCGAGTATGTGGAAAGCCAATCAAAATCAATCAAAAACAAAACTATATGATAGTTGGCGACAAATTAGTTGGGAAAAAGACTATCTCGGCTATCTCGGAAAGCTTTTCATAAAGTTTAGAAGCTTAATTTATGTGTTGTTATAAGTTATGCCGAGTTGTTTGGTTTAATGTATGTAAACAGTTTTATTTAATAATTTGTTGCCATGCCAGGCAAATACAGTTTCTTCTGTTTAAATACTGAAGTAAACTTAATATTAATATCTACATAAGAAATTTGAATTCCATAGAACAAGCTGAGATAATGATAATTATTATGACAAAGTATTTATTTAAATTATGTCGAATTACAATTCATAATTTTCTGTGGAAGATGTTAGTTAACTGAATCTTGAATTTATCAACCAAAATTGCATTAAAATAGCTGTTTCAAACAAAATTTATTTCGCTACTCTGCATTATAATAATATTCTACCACATTTTGAATCATTCTACATAAGCAACTGTAAAATAATAATCATGTAAAACTGCTGCTTTTGCCAGAAGGATCCATGCTCTAAAACATGCTAAGACTAATAAGTGGCATAAAACATTTCGTTCTTTATAATATAGATAGTACGATATTCCTTCTAATATACTTATTTTCGCTTCCTTGCTTAAAAACTGGCATTTTTTCAGTAAAATTGCTAAATTAATTAAATTTTTGGAAGGCAAAACCGGAAGTTTTACATGAATTATAGCATACCTACGTAAATATGGAATAGACTTCACAGTTTGTACAATAGCGCAAAAAAAACTTACGAATATTTCAATACTTATACAACGCTAATTTAGTATACAATGCTTAGATAAAAAGTAGCAGGCGACGCAAAAAATAAGGACGAAAACTTGTACATCCCGATCGTTCCCTTTCATAATATGTGAAGATATGGAGGAGAAAATGGCTACAGTAACGATAGTAACGTGGTGAAATACAATGAGGATAACGTCTCACCTCTCACCTACCAAATATTTGCATAAAAAGTGGCAATCTATGCACGAAAATGTATGCTTATACCTTTATGATCACTACAGCAGTAAAACTTGATGTTCTGAAACCCATCTAGCCTTTCAGAAATCCGAACTTCCTTCCAACTATTTATGAGCAAAGTTGTATATTATCGACGCAGATTAATCAGTTCACGTGGCCCTTTAAGTCGAGTGAACTACATCTCAAGTGGATAATAAGAAATCCACATGTTCCATACAAAATTGTCCAGCTGACACTTCTAAATATTTCATAGCCTACCTAAGTTCTTAAACTTTGTCTCACGCTATGATAATAATATTATGTTCATGAAATAGGTAACTGTTAATATTGTGCGATTCCTGATTGATTGCGATGTTACCAGGACCGTTTAAAACATGAGTGGGTAGTTGTCAACATTGATTGGTCATTAAAAGTCAAATTATCACTTGTTTATATTGAGTTGAAGAAAAAACCCTATTTTAAAGAACAGTTTTATAGTATGCACTGTGTCCAAAAAAATAATGGGGGTCTCGGAAACCGTAGGAGATACAGGGTCGGTTAAATGGGAAAAAAATTGGACAAACGGAAGGACAATGCAATGACTTTTCAATTTTAGAATTCTTTTAAAAACAAAAAACAAAACTTCTATTTTTTTTCTTGTATATTGACGTTATTATTGAAAATGGATAAAAAAGGAAATCACATTTTCGTTGCAGTTCTTAACCAGCTGTATTTCTGTGATGTCAGTTTCTTTATCGGTTCATATTTGCAGGGCCGGACTGAACTCTTTTTTTTTAAATACGGATCTGGATTTGTATTGTAAAAACGGGCAAAACTATAAAATATTTAATTTTGAATTCAATGATATGCGACACATATTAGTTGAAACTGGTTTATTGACATCAGCAGTTTAATTTCACTTTAAAATGCATGGAACTGGTTATATAAAATTATATAAAATTCTATCTAAAATTATTCTAGAACTCATTAACACTTTTAATTGATTAAGATTTAATCTTATTGAAAAGTGCAGGAAGGGGCTCCTTCACAAAATTCCATATTGTTCGATACTATTTAAGTCAAGGATTTGGGAAAAGTTAATCACATTCTCGGCGGCAGCACGGTCCCCTGATTTGACCCCTCTGGACATTTCCCTTATCTCAACTTTTCAAGCGGTATCCTATTGTGTGGATGAAATTTTCATACAGGGGGACGAAAATTATCAGACGTTTGATCACCCTGTATAAAAATTTCATCTACATCATAGTATACCGCTTCAAAAGTTAAGATAGGGACATGTAAGCCGTTTTCCGATATCTAGAGGCGTGTCCGAATTTCAAAATGGAAACTTGCGATTTTCATTTGTTTATAACTCATGTAAGCTGCAACTGTAAAAACCTACTGGATTTTCTCAGACAAGCTGAAAATGTAATAATATACAGGCTGTCCCATTTAAAAAAATAGGCAATGTCGTCATTACTGAGTCAAGGAACACTCTGTATAAAATATTTTTACGTCAATGGAACATAAATTAAATTTAAAAATTGATCTGTTTCGGGATTTCTTTGAAAAAAATTTTTCAAGCAAGAATTTGGGGATGGCAAGTTTTCAAATTGACACCCTGTATAGTTCCAATAGTGGCTGTCATAAATTATTTTCAGTTGTGTTATTGTTTATCGTGTTTCTATTACCTAGCTGAAGTGTTTTATTCGTTATACATATAAGTATTTTATTTGATTATTTTTCATTAAAAATTTTTTCTCATTTATGTGTTACCTTATCAGTCTTATCACAGTCCGACAAGTTCAAGAAATAGCTTAATAAGACCACGACAGATCCAAATTAAAGTGAAATTAAATTGATGATGCCAATAACCATTTAGAAATACGTTTGAACCACAACGTGAGGCATAATATTGAATTTAGAATTAAAATGTGTCTTAATTTCTGCATTAAAAAATTATTAAGGGTCGTATTTAAAATAATAAAGTTCAGTTCGGTCCTGCAAATATGGACCACTGTCAGATAAAGAAACTGACATCGCAAAAATAAAACTGGTTAAAAACTGCAACGAAAATGTGATCTCGGTTTTTATCCATTTTCAACAACAACGCCAGTAAATAAGAAAAAAATAGGTAAATTAATAATTTTATTTTTTCGAAATAATTCGAAAATTAAAACATTGCATTGTCCCTCTGATTGCACAATGTTGTCCTGTTTTAACCGACCCTGTATCTCTCATGATTTCCGATCCCTATGCTGTTCATTTTTATCTGAGATACAGTTAGGTACATAGTACATTTTTATAGTCAAAATATTCAAACTTCAAACACACTAAAAATAGTAAATAGTCAAAAAAGGAAATAATAAATTTTATGTAAGTTATTTCACAGTTGATGTAACTAAAGACTGACTCAAGTAAATACTGATGGTATGCCAATCAAGGATACTTTGACCTCTAAGCAAGTTATGTTGATTTTCCAGAGTTATGTTTCACTCGTCCGAGAAAATCTGTGATAAGGATCGCAGTAAACGCTGAAATTCAAGGAAGAGGTTGCGAAGTTGTCAGTTCGATATTAGACCTTTAAAACTTCTGCTATTAGCTTAGCTTTCCTAGAGTTTCTAGTTCTTCTCATGACGAATTTTATGTGAATGTCTATGACGTCACAAGTAGGTCTATAGAAGCTGGTGAATGGGAAACGTTTTTTATTGTTTTTTATTTTTTTAGCAAACTACCTTATTTAAAATGGTATGTACTTATGTAATTGGCTTGTCTCATCCGATTCAAGCTTTACCTCCCGCAGCTACTTCCAAATACGGAAAGTTCATAATTAAATTAGACATTCATTACGGAAATAAAAGAACCTTAGGGAATTCTGCCCTGTCCATTTTTAGATTTAATTAAAAAAAAGACAGACGAGACGGTTGTGGTATTTGATATAAAAACATAATTCATTTAGCTGTATAAAATATCAACGTAGGTGTATGCGTGAATGTTTTCCAAATGACTTCTGGTGAGCCAAATTCGCTTAAATGTTATAAGCCTGCTAAAAAATTTGAACGAAAAAAACCTTTTACATTGTAAAATTCTAGGCACGTATCGTTCTCCACTACTTGATTTTCTTCTTGATATCAACAACTAAGAAGATTCTGAAGAAATTATATTATGATCTAGTTAGTTCTGTTGAAAAAATATCAAAAATTTTATTTACATACGTCTGAAGATGCTATTTTTAAAAGTAGCGAAACACGTGTAACGTTTATATTTCCATCAATATATAGTAGAATTTTTTAAAACATTAGTGTTTTATTTATCATCTATCACTTTTAGATTGTAAGTATTACTTACTTACAAAAATCGAAAAAAAGCATGAACAGCAAAATCTACAAGTAGAGCTGCAAGTAGAGATCCACCCAACGAAAAAATGGATTTAACTACTTATAAAGTAAATCAATGCCTTTCATTGCCATAAGTATCAGTTATATGGTTATGTGGTTTGTATAATCAAAAAAATCGAAGCTGGCCCAAAGAATGTAGGTATGTATAAGTCTTTCTAAGAATGTCACTTTCTAATTACTAGTAAAATTCTATACAGTTTTTTCTTTTTATTATTCCTATGGTGATAGTGAGCAGTGAGTTTATTTCGAGCACTCATAGCGTCAACATCGCGCATATCCGCTATCGCCATTTAAGTAAATTAAAGTGCAGATCTCGCAAAACCTCAGCATTAAACTTTTATGAGAGTGCAGCCAGTAATTTGAGTGGTGTTTGATGTTAAGTTTTGGCCGAATTTTATGATGTCATTACGATTTATCTAACATATAAGTGCATTAAAGGGATTTAATACTTGGATCGGCTAGGATGTAAGATTAGATTAGAGGGCATTCGTTAAATACTGTATGAGGGATATCGTGAAAACAATACACAGGAGTGTTGAGTGAAATTATGCAATGAAACATCGGTAACAGAAATTACAATGGTACATTTTCTCAGAGTACATTATTACTTATGAAAAAAGTCATATATTGAATTGCAGTTTTATTCATAGAAGTTAGGGGAACATTCAAATGAACAGAGAATTATTATCGCTTATGACAGAAATACCTGAATCGAAATCATAAAAATCGAGAGGTAATGGAGCAAAATAACTGGAAGAAAGAACACAGCGCGAACGAATGAGAACGACACCTATACAGGATGAGCGCGAGAACCTTATGAGCATTTTAATATGAAGAAGTGATGGTAGTAGAACTCTAAAAATTTGTACAACTTTCTTATGTTAAATAGGATATCTTATACACAGGGTGCTCAGTTTCTCTGGAGACATGGAAATATATCCAAAAATACTCATCAGATCGAAAAATGTGGCTAATGAAATTTGTTCGCCTGGTATATATCATTGTTATTAAATTTTATCGGAAAATCTAGAAATATAATAATATACAGGTGTCCTATTTAAAATAAGGAAGTTGATGGCAGCTTCTGGTATAACTAGAAGTGGTGCGAGGTTGTTCATTATAAGTTCGGCTCGTCAAGATTGAAATCATACAGGTACAAATTTTTGGACTTCTACTCCCAATACTTCTTCATATAAAGACGCCCTAAGATTCTCGCGTGTCACCCCGTATATCTGTCAACAATTTATAAAACTGTATTTGCTCAGCAGGAGTAATATTTTTATTTTTATGTAACACTCAAAATTATTAAAGCATTCTAAAGTCGAGAAGGAATTAAATGAAAAAAAAAACGTAGCAAACTTAGCTTTATGTAGGACCTGAAAGCAAAAGAGAGATTGATGGTTAAAGGATAACTGGCGATCAAGTAATGAGGGAAAAAGAAAGTAGGAAGACGGTAAAAATTGATTTTGGCAAGCGAATGACGAAAAAATTGTTTGTACCTTCTGGGATCTAGAAATAAGAAGCGTTCCTTTTACTTCAAAGAAACGAATCGAGAGTGAAGGTGAATGAGAGTTTTTTTTGTCATTGGAGATGTTCCGGCATCAGGTTTCGTTCAGAGTTATTATATTTTCAAACGTTCTTTTTAATACCTATAAATGGTTGAACATTAGAAGCATTTCATGAGGAAGCAATTTTCTGATTCGTTGTATCCTTTATTAATCTGAACAAGCCCACAATACTCGTCGACTTGAAGATCTTCGTTTACATGTTGCTCGTCGCTTTATATGAAGTACATAGGTACCTACCTATTTAATTTCAGAGTCAGAGTGTAGCATATTTAATGTTACTAAGGTTAATGTGATGGGAGAAGATGTTCAATGTAGGTATAAGGTGAGTTATTAAGATGCTTGTCACTTGCGTGTATGGATAACTATACCTATACCTATAGTACATACCTAGGAACTGCAAAAAAATTCCCATAAAAGTGGTAACCGTGATATTTTTTAAATAGAACAATTCATATAATAAAGGGGTTCATACTATTTTTATTTTTTTGGACTAAATTGTATTTGCATTGAAAGAAAAATCAATAAAAGAATATCGACGAATTGTCAACAATGAAGTTGAATTTTTTGCGCGCCCAAATTATCCTTCATCTTCAATTTTTATTACATTCATATTGACGAATAAACCCACATCAATAAATCAAGGTATCGAAAGCCTAGAGGGTATTTGCGTGGTTTAGTTTCAAATATTCTATTTCGATGCCCGAACAAACCGATAAGTTTTTTCGTCTAAATAAAATAAAAATATACATATCTAAAATAATTTTTTTTAATATGTGATCACATATGTGAGCACATAAAAAAATATGTACTAAATGATCAAAATTTAATATTAAACATCTACTTCGCACACTTGTGTCATAAATAGCTAGAGGTACTAAGTACGTCAAAACTGTCTAAATGTACTTATATCAAATTGAAATTACAGGTGTTTGATCGATCTTAAAAACGATAAAAACAGATAAAAGTTTCAGCTGAAATACCTGCTCCTATCATAATTATTGTACTGCCTTGCCTTGTTCTGATGATATCACTTTTAAGATCAACGAAACTCGTCACGAAACTTTTTTTTTATATAAACGTTAATTTATTAAACAATAATAATTATTCTGAATATTATTCTATTAGAAGAGGTGACACTAATTTTGCGAACTTGACGTAATACATTTATGAAAATAAATTATTTCATTGTTGTAAATAAAACGCAAATTGAATTTATAACGAGAATTTAATAAATGGCTCCATCAGGATGTATTGTGTGTCTGTATTGGTTTAAATAACACATTTAATCCAAAGCCATAAAGTTATTAATGGAAACAGCGACCAAGAACTTTAAGGCTGTATGTTAATGCTTACATAGGCTAAATGTAAATTAAAGATATTTAAAGCTTTTCAAATATAACTTCATATACATAAGCTTAATAAATTAATATAAATATTATTAGTCAGTAAATAAATATGGATATTAATTGAGATAGCCGTAAATGTTAAAAATAGTGTCACAGAAATACAAATTTCAGTTATAATTTTTTCTACCAAGACTGTTAATAGCCCACTAAGCTATTTCAACGGTTATAAAAACGGTTAAAAAAATTTGGTCCAGTAAAAAATCATTCTTTACGAAATAAAAAAATACGCTTTTAGACTGGGCTGTAAGTTAAGCCTTTAAATCAATATTTTGAAATTATTTATAGTGATAGGTAACAAACATTATAAGCATTCTATATTCAGGATAAATAATAATTAGTTGTAAAAAATTTACACAAGTAGAATTTAGTATGACATTTGAAACAAAACATTCTTATAGGTACATCATTATTTTACTTGCCTTCCTTATAACTTATCCACGCATATAATTTATTCACGAAAAAAAACTTTACTGTATTTGTGTTATTTTAATTACTAAAAAAATATTGAATAACATATAAAACGTACAAGAAAACAAGCAAAAAAAACAATAAAAAATATTAGTTTTTTGTTTCAAATGTTTTGCTGAATTTTTTTTGCTGAATAAATTTTTTACACCTCCTACATGTAATTAATATTGCTCGTAAATAAAATACTCACGGCTGCAGTCAATATAATGTAATTAAGTTGGACACTGGTTAGATATTCCAAAACATTTTTGAGTTTCTTAAATCAGGCTTTCATCTCAAGTGACCGTACTCTGGAGACTCACTTATGATGTACGGAATAATTCAGAATAATTGTCTTGAATGGCGTTATGAAAATTGCCGACAAGGTTTCATTGTCAGCAAATGATGAATACGATGTGTTAATTTTCATTCGCTATTCACACTGACCAACTTATCTGCATCGAATCAGTATAGTTTGTGACTTTACTATGAGGGAGAAGTTATGTTTCTTCAAAGTTATCATATACGACATGATTAGCGATACTTTTAAAATAAACTACATGTAGATAATCATATAGGTAAATGAAAGTAAGTTCTCGTGTAAGTGAAACAATTTTAGAAGATTGGGGAATAACCAGGAGAAAATTGCCTTCAACCTTCAATATAATAACATTCAGAAGCGTCCGGAAAAATAAACCTACAGCAGCAGAACGCAGTGATTGAATTGCTGCCTAAAATAATTGTTTTCATCGAATTGATATGTGGTCGCCTCTGTAGCAATTAATAATAAAAATTTATTAAAAAGGTAATTTTAAATGGAAATTATAATACAGTATTATAAAAAATACTAATAAGGAGGAAAGATTAAAATAAAAATAGACTTAATCACATATTGATAAATTATATTCTCTGAGTTGAAAGAAATTATTTTAGCGTGAAGCGAACCCCATTAGTCAGTTATATTTGTATGTTGACGCATACTTTCTTTAACATAATATCTCGCATGGTTTTATTTTTTATTTTTAAGTATTTGCCTTTTAAAAGCTTCTTCAAATCGTAAGCAGGTCTTGAGTACAAAGCGACTGGCAAAAGTGCTGGCATATAACTTATGTCTTATGTAGCTAATGAAGTCTGTGAGGCCCCAGTCTCTTTTCTTGTGTATTTTGTTATGTGGGACTTAAAAAACATGAGAGACCTAAAGACCTGCTTTTAAGAACTGAAAATGAAAAGATTTGGAACCAGCGTCAGCTAATTGTAGCATTTTTATAAATATGATGTATTATTTGAGTTTGTTAACCTGGTATTTTTTCATTATTTGCATGTTGGATATACAGGTTGAGTAGAAGTGGAGTCACTACATTATGCAAATGAGGGTCATTAATCACGCCCACCTGTCATCGACGGGGTCATTAATCACGCCCACCTGTCAAGCTCTATTGTTATCGGGGTCATTAATCACGCCCACCTGTCATCGAAACAATGGGGTGTACTTGATTTATGGGGGACACCTGCATCGGGCCCTTTGTTCGGAAACACAATAGCCTAATTAGCTCTATTGTTATCAAGATCATTAATCACGCCCACCTGTCACTCCTTTTGTTCGGCGGCCCTTTGTCGGCGTTCCTTTGTCTAGACTAATGAGTTCTTTTGTTATCGGCGGTCATTAATCACGCCCACCTGTCAATCCTTTGTTCGGCGGCCCTTTGTCGGCGTTCCTTTGTATGGAATACAATAGAGCTGCACACCTGTATCATTAATTATGCAGAGGCACGTATCGACAAGTTTCGACACGTCTGAAAAATGGCACACCTGCATCCGGTCCTTTGTCCGGAAACACAATAGGCTAATGAGTTCTTAGAAATCGGGGATCATTAATCACGCCCACCTGTCACTCCTTTGTTCGGCGGCCCTTTGTCGGCGCTCCTTTGTCTGGAATACAATAGAGATGCACACCTGCGTCAATAATTATGCAGAGGCGCATATTGACAAGCTTCGACACGTCTGAAAACGGAACACCTGCATCAGGTCCTTTGTGTGGAATACAATAGAGTTGCATACCTGCATCATTCATTATGCAGAGACACGTATCGACAAGTTTCGACACGTCTGAAAACGGCGCACCTGCATCAGGTCCTATGTTCGGAAACACGCTGCACACCTGCGTCATTAATTATGCAGAGGCACGTATCCACAAGCTTCGACACGTCTGAAAACGACCACCAACGGTGAAACCCGGTTATTTCTATTTCTATTAATAAGTCAGTGGCGGTAGGTACTAATGAGGTACAACAAAAAAGTACAGTTACGTGAAATACACTAATTACCTAATTTCGATTATTTTTTCTAATTACCGTCAAATACACTAACTTATTAATTAAGTACCTAAATAATTATTATAAGTAGGTATCTATGCCTAAATCATGATTATAATGTGGTGCACCAAAAGTACAGTTACGTGAAATACACTAATTACGTCTATCCCTAATTACAATTACCGTCACCCTAATCTAATTACCGTCAAATACACTAATTACTTCTCTAATTACAAATAGAGATTCGTTCGGCGGAAATAGTGTGATTATATTATTATGATTATGATTATCATTATCATTATTATTATTATTATTATTATTATTATTAATATTTTTATTTCAGTCGTTACATCAACGCCAATTCTTATTAATTAAATACCTAAATAATTATAAGTAGGTACCTATGCCTAAATCATCATTATAATAGGTAATTAGAGAACAATAATGGCAGAAATAGTGGAACAATATTATTATTATTATTATTATTATTATCATTAATATTTTTATTTCAGTCGTTACATCAACGCCAATTCTTATTAATTAAATACCTAAATAATTATAAGTAGGTACCTATGCCTAAATCATCATTATAATAGGTAATTATGGAGGTAGGTAGGTGAGTAGGTAGCAGTTTTAAATACTCCGTATGGGCCATACAGATGTAATAAGCTAACATATCCGTTATGACTAGACACGCCTTGCGATGTCTATAACATTATTATTAAATAAGTCAATAAAAATAAAAGTCAAGTTTTATAAGATTTTTTATTTTATTTTAATAATTACAATCAATACATGTTATCTAATCCTAACTCGTTAAGTATTACAGCACTATGCTTATTTATCAATTCCTTAAAACAAATCGCTATATCCTTATCCATACAACATGTAAACTTCTTAAGTCCTTGCTTCATTTTGTCATAACTAGCTTCCACAGATCCATCTTCAAGTTTGAACTCGTCTATAAGCTGCCGTAATATGTTTCGAAAATTAAGAGTCTCCAGTTTATCTAGATGAAACTCAAATAAATCGGCCAAGTCAATGAGCTGAGTAACCTCTTCCCTGCTCATAGTAAACACGGAGGAGTAATATTGTATCTTGATGTAGCGGCCTTCAAGAATATTCTCCTCGGATGTGATAATGTAATCACAGACACGGTGCGCCATAGTCGCTTCATCTTCAAAATAGGCGTCGGAGTTAAGTTTTAAATGTTCCATAATTATCACCCAATCATAGGAAATGAACGATATATTCCCAATGACCGTGAAAATCCTCACAATTGGTTGTAGATTTCTTGTCACACTTAACCCTGTACTTACTACCTTATTTTCTTTATTCGACAGGCAGTAACTCGTCGTTTTAATAGTTACGTCATTTTTATTTAATTCATCGAAATACTTGTTCCACGCATCATGATATACACAATCCGGTTGCGGAGAGACACTAATACTTGCCGATTCATCGTTCATGTCAATATATTTACTACGGAGCTCCGTACAATGAGGGAACGTCGCAATCTTAGGAAGCGATATAGGTTCTATTCTACATGACACGGCGTATGTTCTTTTCTTCGTTATAGACGAATCTACGAACACATCGTCCAGCACTCGTTTAGTCGACATTTCGTTCGATGCTAACGCTGTGAAAGCTGAAACAATCTCAGCAGATCTGTACCACCGACACCGATTTTATTCGACCAGACCACGGGAGCCGCAGCTGCCGACGTTCTGACAGATGACAGATAGCGAGAGACGACCGTCAAGGAGCGTCCAGTGGCGTAGGGACAATGACATGATCCAGCGGCGTAGGGACAATGACATGATCCGCGGAGGGAAAACACAATAGAGCTGCACACCTACCTCATTGATTATGCAGAAGCACGTATCGACCAGAGGCACGTCTGAAAAACGGTGCACCATCATCAGGGCCTTTGTCTGGAATACAATAGAGCTGCACACCTGCATCCGGTCCTTTTGTTCGGAAACACAATAGAACTGCACACCTGCATCATTAATTATGCAGAGGCACGTACACTGCATTGTTATGGGGATACAATAGAGGAGTCAAGTTAATCCTTCGCATACGACAAGCTTCGACATGTCTGAAAAACGACCACCAACGTCGGAAACCGTTATTATGTTAGATTTTAAACGTAGAATAATTCAGTAATAGATTTTATTTATATTAGATCCATTTACTTGTAATATTTATTAATGTAGTCATTTTTATTTTATTTGTATTATATTAGCTTTCAAAAGTTAGGTAATCTGATATACACTGTATATTTATCGATAGAGGCTTACTAGCAAATGTCACTATGTGTGGAATATCTTAAAGGGTGTCAATAAAAAAGTAAAACACGTAATTTGCATTTTTATTTTATTAAATCAAATTCCTACATTATAGTTGTAAAAGATATAGTAGTAGTTATAAAGTCTAAAAGCTTGGGTTCCTTAAACCGACACGTCGGCAGCATCAATCCAGCTCTTCTCGCTCATACCAAGCCACTTTACATACACACGACGCCCCCGACGCTTCAAGACGCGCTCTACGAGGTAGGTATCAGGCACCGCTGTGCGCTGCAGTTCTTCGGCGTAAAAACAGCCTTGTATAGGCGAGCCCTTTAAATCTTCCAACATGTAGGTGACAGGCCTCGTTGTGTCTCTTACAACTTTAACACGAAACAACTCGGTCGTCCATCGCGGTGTGTAGCCCTTCTCCATAAACATCTTAGATCTGCTGATCCGTACAATGTCGCCTTGCTTGTACTTTATACTGTGGATAGTGGGTCGTTTACGAGCTATAGCTTCCAACACTTTATCCACGTTAGATGCGTTTACATCGGCCGGCTTCATACCGGTCGTGGAATGTCTAGTATGGTTGTAAGCGGCTGTGACGGTGGGAAGCAACTTGAGCCAACGGTAGGAACCTTGCAGATTGAATGCTTTATAGAGACGCTCCTTGAGAGTTCTGATGACCCGTTCAGCCATTGAGGCTTTCATGGTACTATAGGTGCTATAGTGCGTAATGGAGTACTGATCCATCAATGTCTTGAATTTGGTGTTGAAAAATTCCCGACCACGGTCAGATTGAATGAGCGCCGGCACACGCCCTTCAGCGAGAATACTACCCATAGCCTTAGCAACATCGGCGCCTGTTTTGCTCTTTACAGCTCTAGTCCATAGATACTTGGAACAGCAGTCGATAACAACCAAAATGTATCGCATTCCGCTATTCACGTTGGCATACGTTTGAAACTCGGCCAGATCGATTTGCCATAGATCATCCAGGCCTGTAACGACTGTTGCACGACGAGTGAAATTTTTTCTAACTGGTTTGTAGAGCTCGTTAACAATTTTCAGCTTAGTTGAGGCCATGTTTATTAATGATTTACAGGCTTCGGTAGTGTCGGATGCACTTTGGGTTGGTTCTGTTTGGTGGGGGTGTTTCTTTTAACCTGCGACTCGATACGAGTAACCCTTCCGGTAAGAAGTCCTAGCGCTAATTGACTAGTGGTCCACTTTTTATTCAACTCTTGTACCAACTTGTCATGACCGTCGATCCGGGTCATGGCGTTCGCTAACGGCTTTAGAGTATACATACAGCTTTCGTAATTATCGTGCAGGAGCGCACATTGTTCGTCCAGCTTCGTGATGTGCGCCCCCATTCCGTTAGCGTTCTGAATCTGCAATTGGACACTCTCAGCGATTTTAGACACTTCGCCATCAATACGCGTTACATGAGCGGTCATCTCACGCTTATCACGTTGAATGTCAGAAGACATATTGAAAGTGTAACGATTGAATAAACCTTTCAAGTTCACTAACTCCTCCCGGAGGGGTTCCAATTGAACATCAAGATATTTTCTAGTTAACTCGTGAGTCGTCTTGACGACTTGTTCCAAATTGTCCCGGATAGACTTCTGCACTTCTGATTGTATTTTTAACACACTTTGATCAACATATTTTTTAGTAGTAGCATCCGAAGCGTCAGTGGGGGTCCCCAAATTCCTCGCCAGCGCTGTTTTGAAATCCACTTGACGGCCCGTCTTACACAACACACCTACGGCTATAAGCTGGGACTTAGACGGCGGTGTATGACGGGAGATGCGCGGGGCACGCCCAAACTTGTCCATGGCCGTTGATGAAATGAATGTACTCTGGAGCCTAATCAGTAATTATACCAGCCTCACGTAACTCTTCCAATATGGATTCGATCTCGTTGTGATGGGCGTTATTACCGGCCTGCCCTGAGGCTATCAATATCCTTAGACGGTCAACTAACTCGTTAGGATCGTCGTAGTAGACGTAGTCTTTGGCATGAGGTGTAACTAGTTTGTAGCCCTCACCCACTGCGCTGCTGTAGCTAGGTGAATCTCTACTGTAGCGAGATAGATCTGTAGCCCTGGCCAATAACGGTTTAATGACCTTCGTGTATTTTTTCGTGTGGTGCCCCTGCTTTTTACGAAACGCCTCTGTTAGCAACAAGATTGTTGTGTAATGATGCGTATCATAGTATGTGTATTCGTCGGGCGTTGTCTTCATGAAGAGATAGTGGTATAGGGCATTTGAGCCAGGGTACTTCTTTGAACCAACTTGGACGTCACCGTTGGGATGAAATATCACTGTATAATCGCCAAGTTTCCAAGAGCCGCCTTCAATGGGCCTGGGGCTAAATATACGGTCTACACTTTTATCATCAGCGTTCAGGCGTTTAGTTATATACTTTTGAAGCAGGCCGCCAAGGTCGTCATCAGCGGACGTTGTCGGTTCATCATCGGATGCGCCGTCATCCTCGTGGGCGACCTGACCATTGTCTGATGGATCGTCAGAGTCTGATTCAGCTGGCGGTGATTGCGAGCCCGAGGCCTCCATTTTGAGTGTGGGTTCGACTAATGGGCTAGGCCATAAGGCGGTAGGTCTGGGTGTTGATGTGACATATGTTCGCGGACGGGGTACTGGGTACTGTCGAGGTTCTGCCTTGATAATATTATCGGGTTGCGGTCTGGTATGTTTCTCGATTTGTTGCAGAGGTGTAGAGACGCTCTTCAGCATGGAGCCCACAACATCTGATGTCTGCCGCCTGCCAGCTCGCAGATCTAGATATTTCCGTCTAACGGCTTGTGTGTACTGTTTAATATCTTTAGCAATCTTCGCAGGATCATCGCGTGACGACATCATAATAGCTACTGTGGTGATGAGGTCATAGCTGTATATATTTATCAAAATTCTTCCGGTACCGCCCGTTGTTGAGATCGCAGTCTTTAACGATGACCAGCATATCGAACTTGCTATCTTTCCAACATTCTGCACACAGCTCCTTGAACGCATTGAACAACATGTCTGTAGTCACATGATCGTCATAACAATGTCGCAGATTGAGTTCGTCTTGCTTAAACAGAATCACGACGTTGGCATTATCACGCACCAAGTGCTTCGGTATGCATGTGTAAGTCTGACAGAGATAGAAGGTGTCAATGTGTTTATGACGTCCCATCGAAAAGTACGCTTTAATATTAATATTATTTTGCTTATCACAGGCGACATCGTCAAAAATCATTACTGAATTCTCTAGAGCTTCAGAGGGGTCGATGACCATGGTGTTATCGCTGAACGGATAGTATCCTATCCCTTCAACTTGTTTCAATACCCGTTGTAACTGCTCATATTTCGGTTGATACAACGATTTTGAATATACGTATACATTTTCGAAACGGAGTCCGTTCGGTTGATAGATCAGGCTAAGCATAGCGTTCGTCTTGCCGCAGCCGCTCGGGCCTGCAATGATAGCACGTACGGTATCAGGCAGTAGGTCACCGCGACGCACCGGCCTGACCTGGGTCGTCTCGCGATCCAAGTTGAGGATCGGCAGAGCGAACTCGGGATGTTGAATGATACGCATTGCTTTGATTGACTAGCATGCCATCGCGATAAGACTGGTATATATATGAACAGCGCGGCTGATCGGTAATCAGTCTTTATGTTGGACGTCGTGGGTAGAGGCCTCATTAATAACGCCATCAATAATCTCCCGTTTGAACTACATATCCCGAGTTACAAGTTTTGCGGTCCTGGCACGAGACTCGAAGAGCGTTTGCGTAGAGGTGATATACCCAGGAACAAACTTGACACCCTGTGTCGATCTCACGACATTGCCTACGCCCGTCGCAAGGATCTAGCATCTAGACATCAGGCGGACAAAATCTTGGAAGACGGTGCTTGGGAGCGTGTAAAGGCAACAGACTCTGAAATTGGTGAGAAGCCCGCAGCGCTTATGGTTACCGGCGCCATGAAGGTCAAACGGAAACTAGGCGCGGGGTGCCGTTGCCGTTCGTCTAAGTCCTTCGCAGCTCTGGTTCGTCAGATTAAACGTGAAAGACCACCCAGCGATGACACGGACATCTCGGCAGTTGCATCATCGGCTCTCAAGACGGCACGACGCATAGTTCGAAGACAGAAGTTTAACAAACCACGCATAACACCGATGCCTAAGACCGGGGGTGTACTCCCTCTGATACCAATATTTGCCGGGCTGAGTGCACTCGGTGCTTTAGCCAGCGGAGCTGCTGGTATCGCTAAAACCGTTACCGACGTCAGAGCCAAGACCCGACAGCTGGAGGAGACGAAGCGCCATAACAGTCATATGGAGGACATTGCGTTGGGCAAAAAGGGTTCAGGATTGTACCTGCGGCGTCAACGCAACGGCTACGGTCTCTATTTGAAACGTTACCAGTCAAAAAACTAAAGCTGCCCGCCCGTCCCCTGAGTGATGTCGACTTGCTCCGGTACGCTGGCCTGTTACGTATTCCGGCCTTCCGGGGCGTCTTCATGAGGGATCGTCTGCCCTCACAGCCACATAATGTGGAAAGCGGCATCGTCAACCTGGACGTTAGCGCGGGCCCCGGCACTCATTGGGTTGCTTACCGGAAACATGGCAAGGCCGTCGAATATTTTGACAGCTATGGTAATTTAGCACCGCCTCAAGAACTTCAACGGTATTTTCACACCTGTAAGATCTACTATAATGACGACGTATTTCAACGTCATGGGTACACCTGTGGGCATCTCTGTTTACAGTTTCTGAATAAAGAGCTGTGATCGCACCATTATCAGACAATCATGTCTCGCACATTCACCCTAACAGGTCGCACCAGCCATTTCTCGACGGCTGTCGACCCGCCGCTCCTACTTGATACCGACCGTTATGAATACAATATGGCCCTATTGGCGTTTGTATGCTACAATAGTATACCCAACATTGAACAGGGCGTCAACAGCCGAATTCATGTAACACCACGCACTGGTGTGGGCGTCTCTGCTATTAGCCATTTCTTCGACTTGCCCGACGGTTCATACGAGATCGAGCATCTGGAGTCATGCATTCGGGATAAGTTACAAACTCTCATTGCCACCAACGATCGATGCCGTAAGATCTTGACCGCTTACCTCCCCAAGGACGGTGCACCGCCAGATCCGGAAGATGTATTCACCCTAAAGCCTGATAACAGTACATTGAAATGCCGCATGAAGAGCGCTCTGTTTGATATTGACTTCACACAACCAGACAGTCCAAACGATTTGTTGGGTTTTTCACCTAAAGTCTATGAAGCCCTGCAGACACACGAGTCCGATCAACCCGTGAATATTGTGCGAACACTATCGTTACATATCGAGACAAACATCACCACTGGGGCTTATTTGAATGGTCGTCTCGGCCATGTCATCTACGAATTTACGCCGCTGGTCGACCCGGGGTTTGTCATACGTGAAGAGCCTCGCACTCCAACCTATTTACCACTAATCGACGGCAAGTCCATGATTGACAATATAACCATCGGCATCAAGGACCAGGACTCACACCCTGTCAACTTTCGCGGGGAGAAGATTGTCATCCGATTGGAGCTGCGTAAAGAACCTCGCCAGGATGTTAGTCATTACGCATACTAATACGCGATTGGTCCACCCACAGACGTCAGTTAATGTGCGACGCTCCGCTCGATCACATCATCGTACTTTAGCTGCTAACAACGTCGCATTCCTACGATCGCTTGGTTATAATGTCCGAAGTCCTCGATATCTATACCAGCCCAAACTACGATGAATCGATCGTTAAGGCCGAGGTGCATACCTACCAACCGCAGACACGCTCATTTAGCTATAATGATACTTGCGAGATCATCATCAACCAACAAGACATATGCCTTTTACCGTCCGAATCGACTCTAGTTATTGAAGGTCAATTTGTACCCGGCGCTGAAGGGACCGGCACGTGCAGCTTGACACAGAATGCTGCCTTGTTTTTGTTCTCAGACATCACTTATGAAATCAATGGGAAGGAGGTGGAGAAGGTTCGTGACCCCGGAATCCTTACAGCGATGCGCACACTGCTCCTCTACAACCGTGATGAAGTTAGTGCATTGAAGCATGCCTCCTGGAGCAATACATTTGAATCACTGTTAGGAGGAGACAGGAAGTTTTGCTTCCGCGTCCCCCTTTCACATCTGTTTAGTGTTTTTTACGACTATCGCAAAGTATTAAGCGGTAAACACATCTTCCGTTTCACACGAGCCGTTAGCGATAACAACGCATATGTCAGTTTGCAAGCCGACGGAACGGTCGGTACGAAAACAGCAACCATCACCGTGAGCAATGTCGAACTCAAGATGTTGCATATCGTCCCCGATGATGTCACACGCCTCTCGATGTTACGTCACTTGAATGCTAACAAACCAGTCTACATACCCTTCCGCCGTTGGGAGCTGTACGAGCTACCAGCTCTCAGTAACAGCACAAAGGATCTGTGGGCTGTGAAAACATCACCGGTAACTGAACGACCTCGTTACGTTATCGTTGGTTTGCAGACCAACCGATGGAACAGCCTTCTGAACAATATTACGCAGTTTGAACACGCGGATCTGACCAGTGTACGACTGCAGTTGAATTCCGAGACGTACCCTGCGGAGCCTATGCGCCTTAATTTTGAACAAAACCGTTACGGAGAAGTATACGACGCATACACGACCTTCCAGAGGTCATTTTGTGGGAAGCCATCGTCCTCACCGATGCTCGACTATGCCGACTTCAAAGACCGACCTCTATTTGTGTTTGACTGCTCGAAGCATTCCCCGGCGACGCAGGCGGCCACCGTAGACATTAAACTAGTCTTTGAAAGCAGTGCCAATTTCCCAGCCAATACGAAGGTCTACTGTGTCATCATCAACGATTGTGTGTATGAACATCGTTCTCTCGGCGGAGTGTTTCAGAAAATTCTTTAAATTATCATGTACCATTAGCATTACTTTAATCTGATAATTATCTTGTTAAAGACCCTATTACAATAAATAGCATTTTTAAACAACCTGTGTTTTTTTATTTTTTATTTATACCCATTTCCTTGTCAGGAACGGCTGCTTTAAAAGGGCCTTTTGGTGCTCATATATTTTATTACCTGCACAAGGGACCGACCCATTCTTTTGCTTAATTTATTACCTGCCTTTTTGTTGGCGACTTACCCCAGGTATGATTCCTTTGTTCGATTCAGTGAACGGCTGCTTTTCAAAAGGGCCTTTTGTGTATGGCTTATATTTTATAACCTGCAGCTGTACGTTATTAATACTGTACCTACCTACTATAATCATGATTTAGGCATAGGTACCTATAGGTACTTATTTTATAAGAAATGGCGTTGAAGTACCGATTGAAATAATACTAATAATAATAATATTAATAATGCTGAGAATGCTGAGAATGAATCGATATTAATAATAATAATAATAATAATAATAATATTGTTCCACTATTTCTGCCATTATTGTTCTCTAATTACCTATTATAATGATGATTTAGGCATAGGTACCTACTTATAATTATTTAGGTATTTAATTAATAAGAATTGGCGTTGATGTAACGACTGAAATAAAAATATTAATAATAATAATAATAATAATAATAATAATAATAATGATAATGATAATCATAATCATAATAATATAATCACACTATTTCCGCCGAAGGAATCTCTATTTGTAATTAGAGAAGTAATTAGTGTATTTGACGGTAATTAGATTAGGGTGACGGTAATTGTAATTAGGGATAGACGTAATTAGTGTATTTCACGTAACTGTACTTTTGGTGCACCACATTATAATCATGATTTAGGCATAGATACCTACTTATAATAATTATTTAGGTACTTAATTAATAAGTTAGTGTATTTGACGGTAATTAGAAAAAATAATCGAAATTAGGTAATTAGTGTATTTCACGTAACTGTACTTTTTGTTGTACCTCATTAGTACCTACCGCCACTGACTTATTAATAGAAATAACCGGGTTTCACCGTTGGTGGTCGTTTTCAGACGTGTCGAAGCTTGTGGATACGTGCCTCTGCATAATTAATGACGCAGGTGTGCAGCGTGTTTCCGAACATAGGACCTGATGCAGGTGCGCCGTTTTCAGACGTGTCGAAACTTGTCGATACGTGCCTCTGCATAATTAATGACGCAGGTGTGCAGCGTGTTTCCGAACATAGGACCTGATGCAGGTGCGCCGTTTTCAGACGTGTCGAAATTTGTCGATACGTACGTCTGCATAACTATCTTATTGCTAATTACCGTCAAATACACTAATTACTTCTCTAATTACAAATAGAGATTCGTTCGGCGGAAATAGTGTGATTATATTATTATGATTATGATTATCATTATCATTATTATTATTATTATTATTAATATTTTTATTTCAGTCGTTACATCAACGCCAATTCTTTTAATCAAATACCTAAATAATTATAAGTAGGTACCTATGCCTAAATCATCATTATAATAGGTAATTAGAGAATGTAGGTATGTGTACCTACTTATAATTATTTAGGTATTTGATTAAAAGAATTGGCGTTGATGTAACGACTGAAATAAAAATATTAATAATAATAATAATAATAATGATAATGATAATCATAATCATAATAATATAATCACACTATTTCCGCCGAACGAATCTCTATTTGTAATTAGAGAAGTAATTAGTGTATTTGACGGTAATTAGATTAGGGTGACGGTAATTGTAATTAGGGATAGACGTAATTAGTGTATTTCACGTAACTGTACTTTTGGTGCACCACATTATAATCATGATTTAGGCATAGATACCTACTTATAATAATTATTTAGGTACTTAATTAATAAGTTAGTGTATTTGACGGTAATTAGAAAAATAATCGAAATTAGGTAATTAGTGTATTTCACGTAACTGTACTTTTTGTTGTACCTCATTAGTACCTACCGCCACTGACTTATTAATAGAAATAACCGGGTTTCACCGTTGGTGGTCGTTTTCAGACGTGTCGAAACTTGTCGATACGTGCCTCTGCATAACTATCTTATTACCATGAATAACAACCGGGTTTCACCGTTGGTGGTCGTTTTCAGACGTGTCGAAGCTTGTGGATACGTGCCTCTGCATAATTAATGACGCAGGTGTGCAGCGTGTTTCCGAACATAGGACCTGATGCAGGTGCGCCGTTTTCAGACGTGTCGAAACTTGTCGATACGTGCCTCTGCATAATGAATGATGCAGGTATGCAACTCTATTGTATTCCACACAAAGGACCTGATGCAGGTGTTCCGTTTTCAGACGTGTCGAAGCTTGTCAATATGCGCCTCTGCATAATTATTGACGCAGGTGTGCATCTCTATTGTATTCCAGACAAAGGAGCGCCGACAAAGGGCCGCCGAACAAAGGAGTGACAGGTGGGCGTGATTAATGATCCCCGATTTCTAAGAACTCATTAGCCTATTGTGTTTCCGGACAAAGGACCGGATGCAGGTGTTCCGTTTTCAGACGTGTCGAAGCTTGTCAATATGCGCCTCTGCATAATTATTGACGCAGGTGTGCATCTCTATTGTATTCCAGACAAAGGAACGCCGACAAAGGGCCGCCGAACAAAGGATTGACAGGTGGGCGTGATTAATGACCGCCGATAACAAAAGAACTCATTAGTCTAGACAAAGGAACGCCGACAAAGGGCCGCCGAACAAAAGGAGTGACAGGTGGGCGTGATTAATGACCTTGATAACAATAGAGCTAATTAGGCTATTGTGTTTCCGAACAAAGGGCCCGATGCAGGTGTCCCCCATAAATCAAGTACACCCCATTGTTTCGATGACAGGTGGGCGTGATTAATGACCCCGATAACAATAGAGCTTGACAGGTGGGCGTGATTAATGACCCCGTCGATGACAGGTGGGCGTGATTAATGACCCTCATTTGCATAATGTAGTGACTCCACTTCTACTAGGTTGGTTAACAATTCGATTCTCATCATTGGGAATAGCGGTAAAAGTTACAGTCTCGGTTAAATTAGAGAAAAATTCGCAACTTGATGAAATCTGAAACAAAAATTATGAAAACTTCAGGCGTTGCTGGAATATCCGGAAAAAACTGAAAAATCGAATTTTTTATTTTCATCATATCTTTTTTATTATTAAAAATAAATAAATAATCTTTTGTAGGTTTACATAATGTGGTCAACAGCTATCCGTTCGACATTTAAAAAATTGCCAAAGCCCACTAGATCCCAGAGTTTTCATAGTAGATTTTGGCTTTTCTTATGCCCGTCATATTGATTTTTCGTGTCATTCGGTATTAAAAAAATCAAGAAAACCAAAAATCTAACATCTAAATTACATCTAACCTCTTAACACAAAACCTCAAATTTATTATTATTGACCATTTTTTATCTACATCCCAATAGAAATTGTGTAGAGTATAGATTAGAATTGCAGCCAATTTTTATATTTTGACGTTTTACATTTCGAAACTAGAGGCTCCACTGGTTTGAAACTGTTTCAAAACCACTGAACCAGTTTCAATTCTGACGTCATTAGTTTAACACGAAAATGATAATGTTTCGAAATCGTAGAAATGGTTTGAAACTGCTGCAACAAGAAAAAAAACGCCTCCGATTTTCACTTCGAAAAGGGTTTTAATGTTTATACGTTTGGCGTTTGGGTAATGTTATGTTGAAGTCCAATCAAATACAGGTAATTTATACTTAAATTTTGTCACTCTTAGGTTGTAACAATAATATTATGATAATTATTTAACTTCAAAAAAGGACTAATTTGTTTACTTAATCATAAATTTCTTTTACAGGTGTACCTAATGGAAGGCCGCAGGTATCAATGATCCATCAAATACATGCTCTTCAGACTGATTTATGTTACACTCAGAATGAAAGATTTTGTGCTTTTCTCCCAGCACAATGTTGATTGACTCGCATGGCAGCGTCTAGAAGAATTATGTTGTCAATCGATGGTGACAAGGTGAAGATAACCTTTACAGTGGTGAATGATCGCAACGAAACCGTGAACGTTACCAAGGTGATGCTCCTGGAGCATTTAATGAATTATACGCGTTCCCTCGGTTCCCCGAACATGACCCATCCGCCTAAGGATCAAGACGATCTAGAATGCGGGGGCGGCTTCGCTGACCTAGCTGTAGCTTACGCCAATTCTTACCATCCTTACGCGGCCATAGCCGTTTGTTTGTTCGGTTTAGTGGCTAATATCCTGAACATCGCGGTGCTGACGAGAAAGGACATGGCTTGTGCGCCCATCAACAGGATCCTCACTGCATTGGCTGTGGCTGATATGTTGCTCATGCTGGAATATATTCCATTTGCTTATTATTATCACATCGAGTTGAGAGGAAAGATGGACTTTCCGTATATAGGAGCAGCTTTTATTCTCCTGCATAACCACCTGACGCAGGTGTTGCACACCATTTCTATATGTCTCACTTTGACATTGGCAGTTTGGAGATATCTGGCTATTGGGTAAGTTTTTTTTATTAAAACGTTCAATTTATCTTCATTTATTATGCATAAGTAGATTATACAACCCGTGCGCAATTTCATGAGCCATCAGAATTCTTGGAAGTGAGCTACGTCACTCTCTCGGAAACGCTTTATGTACCTGAATCGGGAGTAAGACTTTAGCGGCGTGTCTTTCACTAGTTAACCCCTACATCTTTTAGTTTCCATTTCCATATTGTGATTTCAAGTACTTTAAGATGGCAAAAAATTTAGAATTTTTTTTTTCTATTTATAGTCAAAATGCACAGATTATGCGGGATGCAAACAAAGCGGAAAAAATGGAATTTTGCGTGGATGGTGATCGATGGGAGTCTAAATCCAAAAATGCGACCGCCTACCTCTCTTGTGGAAACACTCGCATTTGGTGACGAATTTGTTTTCGCACTTTACGACATAAATTAACTTTTTATCGAAAAAAGTGTAATAACTCACTTTAGTAAGAAAAAATTCTCCACAAATGGGCATCTATGCCATTTTTTTCATATTTGCAATAGTAATTCATTTACAGTAGATAATTAATTGAGGCAAATTCTCTACAAACGACCCCCCGCAGAATCTTTATGGACATTGACTCCCGGTTAAATTTGTTGTAACTTTGGTGATTGGTTGAATTCGATAGTGATCAGAAGTCTCCGTGGGTACAACTATAACTGGCCTCAGAAGTTGGACTTTTTTCTCATGACACAGTCCTTTCGCATTCATGCATATTTTTAAAAATATTGGCAGCCCTACTTGTTTTTTTTATTTGTATTTTTTATAGTATTATTTGGATCATTTGTTAGGATTGATTAGCTGCCTTTGTTGCTGGAGTGATAAAATTTACATTTTAGGTCTGTTGAGTCATTTTCGAGAAAAATAGGAAAAAGTTTTAATTTTGTGTTGTGATCTTTGTAATTGCATTGACTTTAAAAATTCAAAATTGCAACAAACAAAAACGTCAAAAAATTTAAAAATATCCAATCTTAAAGTCACAACCAAGGCTATTACAAATTGACAATTTTTCTCGAAAAATTGAAAAATATTTTCTTTTGGAGGTCGCTTTTGTTTGGATATACTTAGACTCACCATCGACTATATCGCAACACCCACATTACAATTCGATTTTCCCCGCTTTTATTGGCATAATCAAATCCTTAATCAAATCCTAATTTACTGGACGTTAGGATGATAGGATAGCCGTATTAATGGGGGGGGGGGAGTGGATTGTTTATGCATCAATTTTCTCAGGCAAAATGAAAAACTGTAAAAATATATAGGGTGATCCCATTACAAATGAATGAAATTATAAAATTGACGTTTTTTATCATTTTTTTTTTAATTAAAAATTTAATGATTTATCGGGGACACCGGGAGTAACATTTTCATATACCTAATGAATAAATTGTTTTGTTTGCAAATGCAAATCAAAATAAATACACATACAGTGTGACCCATTTGTTCTTGAAACACCCTGTAGAATCTTAATTTATGGTGCGATTTTGAAAAAAATTCTTTTAAACCATAGAGCTTGATAAACTTTATTTTGGGAGCAAAAAGCGTCTCATTCCTACAATATCCAGGGCCTACTAGATCAGTGTTTACTTGTAAAATCTCAAAAATTCATATTAGCGATTTTTTTAGAAAAAAATTGGGCACGCCACGGGATTCACCAGCCCTCAAAACGCTACTGTACTAAATTTTATTGAAAATGTCAGAGTAAAAAGGATCTTGTAGTTATTTTAGAAATTCATAATAATACTCCGAATTTTCATAAATTAATTTGAAAAAGGACAAAAGCTATCATTAGTAAAAATTAAAATTTAAAAAAAAATAAAAAAAAGTAAAAATAAAAATAAAAAAAATAAATAAATAAAAAATTATAATTAAAAAATTAAAGTTACATTATCACCAACTAGACGTACAATTTCTATTTTGTCTCTCTTGACCTTTTCGAATAAATTAATGAAAATTCGGAGTTCTATTATGAATGTTTAAAATAACTGCAAGATCCTTATTACTCTGACATTTCCAATAAAATTTAGTACAGTACCGTTTTGAGGGCTGGTGAATCAAGTAGCGTGCACAGTTTTTTTCTAAAAAAATCGCTAATATGAATTTTTGAGATTTTACAAGTAAACACTGATCTAGTAGGCCTTGGATTTTGTACGAATGAGATGCTTTTTGCTCCCAAAATATAGTTTATCAAGCTCTATGGTTTAAAAGAAATTTCTTTAAAATCGCACCATAAATTAAGATTCTACAGGGTGTTTCAAGAACAAATGGGTCACACTGTATACAGTGAACACCGAACGTCTTGTGTAAGTTAGATATAAAGGTAGGTAATTTTTTTTTAAATACAAAAAATTGGTCAGCTTTGTTTTGATTGATTTAAACTGTGAATTTAATAATCTCACCTCCATATCGTCGTTAATTATGCTTATGATATTTTGTATTTAATTCTTTTTTTGCCTTATTATTGCTTTTACAACAATTTACGTATTATTAATTTTGAACGAAATTTTTACATACAAAATTCCCAAAGGTATCGGCGGCAATACAGTTTTATATACTCGTATCCTACCTACATTCAGAAACATTGTATTCCTAAGAAAGGTCTCCCTGGATATCTGGACATTTTCTACGTGTGATTTATTTGTAATATAACCCACTTATAGAGAATAACTAATTAGTGTAAGAAAATACCATTTACGTCATAAAACATATTATCTAATAATTAACGATTATTTTGCTCAACATACAGAAATTCACTAATCAGAATCCATAATTTGAACAACTTAAGCTGTTTTTCTTACTGAAATCATATTATTATAATTTTTCGCTTCAATCTTGTAGGAAAAAGTTTGATTTTCTTAATAGATGAAATTTAACTCCAAATATCTTTTGAATTGTCAATAATATAGAATTTTTCGTATTAGATTCCAAATAAATTGAGCTAATTAGGCAAATACCCCTGGAATTCTGAATTCTCAAAACTTCAACTTTGTCTCTTCTTAGGTAAAAAAAAAGATAATTATTATATTTTTTACTTTCATTATGTGAAGAAGTAACTTCACTTTTATTATATCTAAGATCTTATGTCAATTACCTACTATACTTCTGCACAAAATTAGGAGAACACTTTTGAGGTTACCTCATCGAAAAATCAGCGATTTACTTTTTCAAAATTTTACAAGAGGCAAACAACAAACAACATGGGTATTATTGAAGTTCTCCTACTCCCAGGTTTATGTATATGTCTGCATTATGGAGTGACGTCACTTGAAATGAACCATGTACCAAAATCGAGTTCGCACGAAATTCAGTTAAAATTTTGAGCCGGCCCTATATAACTACCAAAAGTTCAATGACCCTTCAAGAGGCTTGAATGATTCATTCAAATTTCCTGCAGATTCTCTGAACCAAATGTTTGTAGATATCATCATTCGTTGTGAAGAGACAGTTATTCATTCTTCGAAATCCTGCAAAAACATCTACAAGATGTTCAAAGATGGCTCAAGGTTAAGGCAAGTTGATCTTTAACACCGCATAAACGAGATCACCCAATTGTGAACAGTTAAAAGCGTTTCCAAAGTCTTTGTTACCTCTTTATCTGGTAGGGGATCGTTCTTACCACTTCTTTTTTGACCATTAAATGTCATTTAAAACATTTCTTTAGCACATTTGGGTTTATGGGAGTCTCAGGTAGCCGCTGACTCCATTCGTTGATCCCTAGACTCCCTATTAGATCTCTTGGATCTCCTGAAACCTTTTTTTACCTCCTCGTGAAATATTGGCAAATAAACACTAATTGCTATATGAAAACAGGTTAGCTTACACTTGCGATGGTTTAAAATGACCTATTTACACTGTTGAAGATCGAAGAAACGAAAAGATAAATTTTTGCAGGTTTTTGCAGTACGTTTCAGACCAACAAATTCAGAAGAATTGTTATAATTTTTTTGTTGTCGCAAGTTTGAAGGTGGATAGACTTTTCTACTTACCAAAAAAATTACCAAAATTTTAGCAAACCTTTTTTGATTTTTTTTTTCAAACCTCTTTCAGCAACTGCACCGTTGCAAGGCAGTTTCTGAGATTTTGGTCCACTGCACGATTAAGTTTTGATGGTAATCAAACTGAGCGTTACAAAGATAATGACATGTGGGATGTGAAATTTCAACGTCGTATTGTCCCGGTTGCCTTTGCTTAGAAATGGGGATGTGTTTCTGACCTAAGAGATCTGAGAAACCGATTCGCAGCATTTTAAATAGTTGAGGACTTGCGATAACAAAAAAAAAAAAAATTCTGAAAGTTAGATGGGTCTGAAAAGTGCTGTAATAATTTGCAAAAATTGACTATTAGGTTTTAACACAGGTTTCTTAGGTTTTCAACTTTGAATGAATCTTTTTAGATCATCGCAAGTGTAATCTAACCTGTTTTCATATAACGACTCTTTCTTTGCTATTTTTCCTACCTCGCAGAAGGAGGCAAAAAGAGGTTGCAGGAGATCTAACAGGGGGGGCTAAGGCTCAGAGAATTAAATCAACGGGTTCCAGTGTGATGGTACAGAATTCAGCCCATATTTTAAAGTAAATAAAACACACACACAATCCCTAGGAGTGGAGCATATTTAAGAAAGAAGCGATCGGGACGTAGACGGATGTAATAAAAATATTAATATACCAAAACACGAGATTGTATTAGTGTGCTTTTGAGCAATATCTAGAACATGCGTAATTGCATTTTATTACTGACAGAAGTCCCTATTTGGACACCACTATACAGTCTGCAAACAATAAACGCTACCTGCGTTAATTTCCATCAACAAAACAACACCCAACAATAATGACAAAATGTCCATCAACAATAATAATGGCAATGTCCATGAATATAACGCAACAATAATGACAATCAATCTGAACAACAACAGGGAACTATTATTAAATAGGCACCTTATTAAATAATAGGTTCCACAAAATAATACCTACTGCCAATGGCTACTATCTAAGTATCTTTTATGACACTAATTAGCAACTAAAATCAATCTGAAAAAGTACAGTGTATTTTCGAAATACTAACTACCACTTAGCGGTGTGCTAAATAAATATTTATTCACTAATGAAATATTCATGAAATATTTATTCAAATATTTATTCAAGTGAAATATTAAACACAGCAAACAATATGCACCTAGCGGTTTTCCCACAAGAATTTTCTGACTTCTAGTAATTTTCCGTCTACACTTGAGGACCACCACCTAAAATGAGGGAAAGTTCTCGTTACGGACTTTTTGCACGGCAGCACGTCTGGATGTTTTCGCTAAGAAAAGCGGAGACGAATGAGTTAGTCGGCAAAGAATGATTGTATCATGTCGTATAGCTAGAGTAGAATAGCAGTGTGCAGAGAATGATTGGCCACGTGTGAAAATCCAGAGAACTGACCGTGGAAAGTGTCCACAAAATAGCTCATACATTTATTTGATCTTGTAATCAATTAATCTATTTTTCTAAACAGCAAGGAGTGTCTGACATCCTAACTCGCGTTTTTGGCAACAATAAACAACAAATCCGCACGCAAACATCTTGGTATTCTCAAACCCATAAAAACTACAGAGCAACTTTTTCCTAGTTTGGTGACTCACTTCAACATCGAGAAAATCGTTGTCCGCCTTTCTCGCGGGCATCCAGGTTTTCTGCAATGGCGACCTCCGCCTAATCTGAAGCTGAAACTCTCTCCTAAATCCCAAAAACCAACTCCAAACCAACAGTCTGGTATCGAAAAACCCAAACCTAACTTCATGCCAATATTCTTGCATGGAAAAACCCAAACCTAACTTTATACCAACCTTGTGGTACCTATGGAAAAAAACCAAACCTAACTTCATGCCAATATTCTCGTATGGAAAAAACAAAACCTAACTTCATAATAACATTGTGGTATGGAAAAAACCAAACCTAACTTCATGCCAACAAACTGGTATGGAAAATCCCAAAACCAACGTCTGCCAACTTTCTGGCAATGGAAAATCCCAAACTCCTGTCAACTTTCTGGCAATTGGAAAATAATGATCAAAGATCACATTCAACAATGATCACCGGAAAACTACGCTTTTCTCACATACCTATGCTCATAATAGAACCCCCTGGCATATTCGGGCCCTATTCCCAATATTCCCAATCACTATTCTTTGACTATGAAACATTTGAGTATTATTGTCAAATATAGATGTCTGTTGTCATAAACTAATACAATTTGGAAGGATCATTCTTTCTAAAAGTTTGAAAATCCACCTTATGTCTCTACTGTAGACTGGCAGAGGGAGTTTATATTGTCACACTAGGAATAAATAACGAAAATGCAAAGTTAAAAACATTTGAGTATTTTTTGTCGATACAGCTCCTGAACTATTTAATTCATTTACTAATTTTCAATTAAAGTTGAAATAAATGTAAAGAATCAAAGAAAGATTGCCGTTTGTGCAATGAGTAGGATTAAATTCATGAACATCTCATTTAAGGGCGCAATTTTGATCAGTTGTTATATTATATCAGATGATATGCCCTAAATCCTTGTAATTCCCTTATGCAAGAACCAATGAACGAATTTGGAGCAATTTGATCCTTTTTCACGATTGGAAACTTGATGCTTAAACTATTAATTACATTGAGAAACGAACAAAGAATCCTGAGATAAAACAATGGATGAAAATAGATTGGTATAATGTATTTTGCCAGTGACATTCCAGCTAATTTTTGCGAACTAGCCTGACTAGCAGGATTACTTAGTTATCTTAAAATAAATTTTGGTAGGAATAAATTTTCTTCAAAAAATTATTATTGTTTCCTTATAATAGCTGTCTTCATTATTGGCGATAACCTCAAATTTTCGAAAAATCAAAAATAGCTAGATACTTAGCTTTTTGTGATGATGATAATTGCATTTCTAATGAGAGACAAATGCGGTTATTGTGTGTTATTGCATACTATTTTACTATTCAGGTATTATTCACTATTATGTTGTTTATTATGTATTTTGTCTTTATACAGGATTTATCTAAATAACACCGAAAAAATTTAGGGGAGGATTCTTTGATAAAAAATAAACAAAAAATTTCCTATTAACGTGTGTCTGGATATGCACCCTTTTTGAGATACAGAGTGTCAAAAAAAGATTGTTTTTCGAGTTTTTTTCAAGATGTCTCGGGAACCGTATAAGACACAGAATTCTGCTTTTGTACAGATCTTATCATTGATATTGGCAACTATTTTAATGCTAACTACCTTTTTTAAGTATGCCAGTGCCGGAGATTTTTAGGGTTGGGGGATTTTTTGCCCCTAATATCTACGACACTGGGCAAATTGATATTTTAAAAGCACACTTTTAACCGTCAATGTTTTCTACACAAATACTCTTGGTTATAACTGCTAACGTGAGCCATTTTCGAGAAAAACGAGCATTTACGATGAAAAACTCGCTTTGAATGTTTCAAGACAAGTGTCGAAAAATTAAGGTCAAAAAAACTTCGCTCATGTCTGAGATCTCCGCTATAATGACACATGAAAAAACTCAGTATTAAAAAAGTAGCTATAAATATCAATGATATGACATTTACAAAAAGTGAATTTCATATCTCAAACGGTTCCCCAAATATCTTCAAAAAACTGGTAAAATAATCTTTTTTTGACACCCTGTATCTCAAAAAGGGTGCATTTCTAGACACACGTTTCTACGAAATTTTTTGTTTATTTTTGACCAAAGAATCAGCTCTTAAATTTTTTCGGTGTTATTTAGATACACCATGTACATTTCTTTCTGTTTCTTTATGTTGCTTTTTCTGTATTATACAATATGAAGGCTGCTATTGCTGACGTGCCGAAATGCAGCATTCACATTAAATTGTAATTGCATGTATAATCTGTGAATAAAAAAATCTAAATCGAAATAGGCTGCCCGTTTTTATAGAAAATGCATGAATATCTCGGTTTTCTTAAGATTTACATAATAATATGTTAAATTGAGACAAAGCTGTGAATTTTTGTGGTGATTAGTTGACAAGAAATTCTTGGGTATCTTTAGTCCATTGTTATGCTGAAAACACTGAAAATTCCAGATTTCTTATTTTAACCATTTAGGTACTTACCTTTTTATTATGATTGACTATTTTTGATAGGTTGACATAAATTGTTAAGAGCTATCCATCTGATATTTCTAAAACTTTTAAAGCTGACTAGATCTCAGAGCTTCATAGTATTTTCTTTTCTCTTATGGTAAATATGATTTTCCGTAGGTATCATTCGGTATAAAATAAGCTGAAGGATGTATTTTTGAAAAACCTTTTGAAACCACTTTAAATGACTGGTACTTATAGAAATATGTTATAAACTCATAATTTGCCGCTAAAGGTTCTTACATTTTTTAAACAATAAAAAGAAGATTTTTGCTAAATATTTGAAATAAATGAATAAATTTCAACACAATCTTACTCAAATTTATGTTTATATTATGGGTTTTCGAGGTTGCCGAACAATAATTCAATGTTAAGAAATAAAATTTTAAAATGGCGAATCCAATATGGCCGTCTTTTTTTACGCAAAAATAATTTTACATACATTTATTTTAAATGACAAATTAACAAGTATTTTGACTGAAAATAATAACATAATACGTGCATTTAAGATAGCTGATCAAAAATTGAATTTCAGAATGGCTGAATCCCAGAAATTTCAAATATGGCCGACTTTTTTTTAGGCTCATTATGAAAAACGGATTTGGGAGTACAGCTTGATTCATTTTTTAATTCTTTGATGAAGCATTTATAACGAAACTCATTCAGGTCCGGTTGCACATACGTTAATTAAAGATCTCTCAGAAAATTACTGATTTTAAAATGTCCCGTATCATCAAAATATTAGTCTGACATTGCTGGAAATGATTTCTACTCACTTTTAGAAGAGTTAATTACTGATAAATAATAATAAAAGATCATTGAAAATATTCAGCATTTTTTCAAAATTTTCAATTTAAAATTAGTAATTATCTGACAGATCTTTAATTAATGTTTGTGCAGTTTGAAGTGTTGATGATTCAACAACGAATTTCATGTAATTTCTACTAAAGCAAATTTTATTTTTACAAAAAAAAAATTGATTAAATTTTTCTGATAATAATAATAATAATAATATTTATTTCCACATTATGTAAATACAGGGTGTAACTAAATAAGTGTAAAACATTTAAGGGGATGATTCCTCATCGAAAAAAAGATAGGATCTTTCATATAAAGAAACTTCATTGGAGCATCCCTTGTTAAGATACAGCCCCTTAAAGGGGGTATATAAAATTTGTTTAACAATTTTTTTCACAAGCACTGGAAAAGTTACAATATTGAAACTATCCTGACATTTTCTACTACCAAAAAAACACTTAGCCAATAATTTATTTGGTTTACCCCATGGTTGTAAGGGGTGATACATCGTCATAAATGCGAACTGGGTTTATTGTTATTTTGTAGTTACTACCTGCATTAAATGATTAAAGGGGAATAAACAAAACTAATTTATTAATAACAAAACATACAACATGTAGAAATCATAGTAAATGTTCAACATGTCTACCTTCAGACATTACGCATGCGTCTAGTTTCGTATTTTCGTTTTATGGCGATATGTATCTTGGTCATAAAATAATTTTTTGCTGCGAACTGGTTTATTTTGTGCAATAAATTCAAGAGACATTTTTTGTTTAAAATGAAACAGGCCATCGGAAATAAATTTTTAAATGGTAAACAAATAATAAGACAAAAAGTTGCATTGGAAATAAATTTTAGGGGTTGCGTTTTCCACCCCTTACAACCAAGGGGTAAACCAAATAAATTACTGGCTAAGTGTCTTTTTGGTAGTAGAAAATTTCAGGTTAGTTTCAATATTGTAACTTTTTTAGTGCTTGTGAAAAAAATTGTTAAACAAATTTTATGTACCTCCTTTAAGGGGCTGCATCTTAATAAGGGATGCTCCAATGAAGTTTCTTTATATGAAAGATCCTATCTTTTTTTCGATGAGGAATCACCCCCTTAAATGTTTTACACTTATTTAGTTACACCCTGTATATGACATTTGTGGTCGTCAGTATAACACAATAATAATATTTGTGTTATCACCTAAAGACCATCCTAAAGTTAAGATTTCAAGTTTCAAAAACTATCTATCTGTAAAGTTTCACTATCACATTTTTAATTAAAGTTATTGATCTTTGAATCATGAACTACAAAATCAAGTTTCTCAATTTTTATAAGTTTGAAATATTTTAGGCTTTGTATTTTTCGAATGAAAATTTCAAATTTTTTTAATACCACTCATCTTTTTGAATGTCATTTCAAGAGTGAACTGTGATTTCAGATATTTATTTTAATTTCAATTATTTATTGTTTAAAATATAACAGATATTTAAATGATTTTATTAAAAATTCTACTTTGTATACGTTCTATTCTTGTAAATATCTTTTTTCACATTGAAAAACATGATATCTTGTTAGCTCCAAGTATCTTGTTCTCTCCTTGAAATTTTTGTGAGCTCATTTTCATTAGGTAATTACTAATTAGATCAAAAGTTATAACGAATCGCGGCCGCGCACCCCTGATGGAGCGTTGCGCTGTTTGCGATTTTCGGGTGTTAGAAAAAAATTCTTCAGCTTACAGTTTTGATGTAAAATTGCCGATTGTTTCGAATATTAATCAGATTTTCTTGACAAATGGATTCTTTGAGATATTCCATAAAAAAAATTTAAAATTCAACTTCTTAAATGTTGAATAAATAATTCTATGGCTCTACGATTGGTAACTTTTTATACTTATATTGTTAACATCCTTACAAATGTTCCGAAAAAAGTTACCTTTACCGCCAATTTTTCCGAAGTAGAAATCTAACTTTACTCCACTAATAAGAGACGTTAAAAAAAATGTTATTTTTTAATTCTTAAAGAAATATTTTCGATTTACTTTATGTTAGTTAAAGCAAGAGTGCAAATTATTATAAAATATTCTTTCTTTGACAAGTAGGTCTAATTGTGCAAAAATTAAAAAAAACAACGTATTTATCATAAAAATTTAAATATTAAATAATTTTATAATTATTATTATTGTAATTATTACATAATGTCTTATCTGGTAGAAAAATATCCAAATTGATGTTAATAACTAAGTTTTAATCTCACCTTCTATGTAAGTAATTTTACTTTTCATTTACTTGTATTTTTACTCAACATGTTATAATTCCTGACGATGGCCAAAATAAACGAGTCGAAAGCTTGAATCAAGGAAAACGAGTATTCTTACCATAAAAATTCATCACTTCTCCACTGATTGTTATTGTTTGGAAGAATAAATCTCAATTTTTAAGTTTTTATAGGATATTATTTCAGCTATAATTTTATCCAGAGCACAAAAACACGCTACTTTGCCCCTAATTTAGTCTACTAGGTATAATAATCTCTGATAATAAACCGAGATCCCCGTGCATTTTCTCTAAAAACGGACAGCCTGTATATTATAGATAAATTCAATAAGCACCACATAAAGTTTGAATAGAAAAATTATAATAATTGATATTTTATAAAAAGTCATCATAAAATTTGAAGCGTGTTGAAAAAGTCGTTGAATTAAGTACTTAGGGGAGAGTCGCCTAAATTGGACCGCTTCTGAAATTGGACCACTCGTGTTTCTACCATTTATAGGAAAGCTGACACCATGTCGTGTTTTTTCACCGAGCTACTAGTTGAGTTGATTATTATTCCCGGTATACGTGTTTCTTGTGTGCAAGCTAACTGACATATCGATTATTTACCAGAAAGACCTCATCTCATGTTAATTTTGTACCACTTACCGTTAAACTAAACAAATGTTTTTGTAGTCCTTGCCTGTCATTTTGATGCCATAATCTCTAACTTATCTTGCCGCTTCATAGTACATATAAAGTTTGATTCAACCTAGGTAGCATATTCCTAAATTGGACCACTGGGTGGTTCCCAAAATGAACCGGTTCAATTTAGGAAACCGCTGAATTTTCGATGACGCTCAACCACTGGCCTTGCTTAAAAACCAGATCAAGTCTATAGAGACGCCAACATTAGATGTCTCAATACAAGAAATCTCCCCATTGCCCATAAAAAAATAAATAATAATGAAAAAGGAAAGCTCGCTCTCAAGAAGCAGTTGAACTGACTAGTTCTCCATATAAAAATGAATTGGATGCTTCAAAAGCGTTCTGCTTCTGGGGTTAAAAAATGAAAAGGCAATTGAACTCATCAAATTTGGTAGTTGATGGTAAAACTGAAGATGGAGGTGAAAGTTGGTTTTGAAATATTTGTGAGAACGTAAGCGTTGAAGAGATGATACAGTGCATGTTATGCAAAAAATGGAATCATGTAAAATGTGCCAAAGTTTCACTAAAATTGAACAAATATTATTGCCTAGACTGTAAAATATAAGACAATGCTCACCTACCTTTTGTTTTCAAGCTATAAATTGATTTATTACCTTGTTGCCTACTATTTTACTATTTTTCTTGTGCAAATGATCTCTTTATTTATTGTAGAATGTTTGTTATGTTTTTATTCACATTCTTCTTAACGTTTTGTTTGATTATACGTACTTTGGTAGCCTGGTCCAATTTATGAAACCACTGGTCCAATTAAGGCAACCGGTTTCTTAAATTGGACTTTTGCAGATGTTTTTCTTTTTTCTCAAATAAAATATCTACCTTTATTTTATACATTTGTTAATTTTTTTCTAAGATAAACTTGGTACGTACTTTGATATCCCATGGTCACGATGACCAAAACTTTTGTTACTCAGCGCCCAGAAAATAAAATACAAAAATGGTCCAATTTAGGCGTCCCTCCCCTACACGAAAAAAACTTAAGAAAAACGTATCGAAAATGGATCAAATTTCCGATTCAGATTAGTTTCACGAAAAGTAAATTACAGAAAATTTAGAATAACGATAGTATATTTCCCTTAAAAATATTAATCAACAAAAAAAAAATCTTTGTGAAGGCGCCAAGTGATGACAGTTAGTGGGGGCATGTTCTATAGTCCTACAGCATCCACATTATTTTTTATACATTACTGCGATGTCAATACCGACGTAACTATAGCGAAACGAATTATAATGGTGTATAGGAAGTCATGTAATTACAGGGTTTTTTCCCTTGAAAAAAAAAATCGGCCACGTCTAGACAACATCACATTCGATCCTGAAAATAATATTGTAAGACACGGTTGAGTTAAGGTCGTTTATAAGGTCTGGCTGGGTTAATTGAAGGTCTTCGACTGGTACTGGTCCTTAAATTACCCTCGACCTTGTATACTTCATTAACTTACCACCTTATAGCTTTATATAATATAGCTACGTAGGTACGTTTATCTAAATAATGTGACATTATTTTAGTACATGGTCTATTAGATAACGGCTGTTCTTTTAAAAGGATAGTGTGGGCATTCAGTTAATATTGCTGTCTGATGCTGGTGGAGTGAAGATAATTCATACTGGGAAAACAATAAATTGCATGGAGCCCTTATTCTTCACACTACATAATTTGTAGTGTTTATTTGTTTATTAAATTTGTAATTTATTCAAGTGTTGATTCATTATTTTTACTACCCTCTTAAACAGGGAAACAGTAAACAGTCTAGACGTAAAGCTATATTATTATCGACACACTTACGTTTTTTTTTTCTTACCTGCTGTAAATAACGCGACATTAAAAAACAATAATATGCGACATGACATCTTGTTAGTTTTTCTTAGAAAGCAGTATAATGATTGTTTTTCCTTGACTTTGGTTCTACATACATAGTAGACTGGGTCTGCCTTTTCTTTGTGAAAAAGAGGAGTAAGATTCTAGCAATGTTGCAATCATTTTTATTGAAAGTGATATAGGCAATAATAATTATTGGTCTAGACTACTAACAAGTTGCCGATATTTTAGAATAATAATCGTTCTGCATTGATAAATTTAGCGGGTAGATGCTAGAAAATAATAACTTTCTCCTCTAACTCCAGAAATTGTATAAAATCTTTGAATAAAATTTAATCTTTAGGTTTTTATAAGACATACTTGAACAAAAATAATACGACAATCCCTACCTTCCTGGATATGGCATTCCGAGCTTGTATTCTTCTGAAATATTTACGAAGTAACGTAGAGTTATTTTGCTTTTTGCGACTTTCAGCCTTCCTGATGAAATATGATATCAAAGGATCCTCTTCATGAAAGTTATCATTATTATGCTGTAACGTACCTTACTGGGGTCTTGTACAAACCCGGTGGAAATCTCCGTTGTCCTTCCTGAAAAGCTTACCAAAAGTTGACCTGGTTCTTTAAGGCGAGCGAAAGCGTTTTGATGGGAAGCGATGCTGGGAGAAATAAAAGAAGTATTTCGTTTCTCAGACTATTTTAATTCAAAAAACTTAATCTTTAAATGATTTTACAAGGTTAAGGAGTTTTCTTCCAATTTCCATTACTTTTCAAAGTTTCGTGAAAAATGTTTTGATTTCCCTGGATGTTTAACAATATTAGACTGAATTGATAATTAATGGTTTCCCTGGCTTTTGATGATAATTTTAATTTGATTGATTTTAATTTGATTTATTGATCTGTTTGAAAATCTAAATTAATTTGTCTATAATTAATTGGTCTATTCTATCCTCTAGGTTGAGATGGTCTTCTGGTTCCTTTGATTTCTGAAAAGAAGGAGAAAATTCGGGAGAGTATGATGTTCAAACATTTTGACATTCGCTGTGATTTTAAAATAATGTAATCATTATCGGTAACCCCTTCTCGAGTGTTACTGAGTAACCTAATCATTTTAGTTTTAGCACTTTGCTATTGTTTCTAGGCTTTCCTAGTTCTTTGGATAATTATTGTAGGATTAGGTGAGATTATAATGCAATTATTTATATTAGCCTTTAGGACAGGCGAAATTTATTCTGAATTGAGCATTGATTTAATTGCTGTAGTTAATTACTTGTAATCAATAATGTGTTATTGGTATGGTGCTTTCGAGTTAACTTCTTGTAGGTTTATAAAAAGACTAAAAATGTGCTTAGCTTTAAAGGGTTTAATTTTCCCTGTTTGATTTTGTATATTTGATAGGTTTGTTTATTGACTTTCAATTGAAGTCCACTTTAATTAAGTTCTTGGTATAAAAACATTAGACCTTAGTCCATTGTGTCTTTGGTTACCTTAGTAACAGAATATAATTGGTTCATAAGCTTAGAAGTATAAATATTGCGCATTGTGTTTGTTTATTTGGTTTATTAGGTTTATCAGAAAATATTTTGACTGATAATAATTCATTTAGTTTGTCTTTTTAGACTTAAAGAATAGTTCACCATCGGTGAGGCTATGTTAGTGTTAATTGATTATTAGATATTATAAATTATACGAAAATCTCTTAATCATAGAGTTTTGATTGGATCGCTTTTGCGAGATAATTATTTATGATTATGTTCGAGATTTTATTTATAATGATAGTCTCTTTTGGACTGTTTAATATTCCTGTTATCTTTGTAACATTTACCAATGTTGGTAGGTACTATTTTATATTGATTTTAGATTTGTTTGGTTTATAGTGCTAACGTCACTTGTAAAGTTAATTTCCTCACTCTCTCTCTCTTTTTCATTATTCCTGTTTGTTTCACTGTTAATGAATCATCTGACCAGGTTAGGATAAGGAAAACCAAATTGTTTAGGGAACAGTACTGCCGTCACCTGACGAAAGACAAAAGAACGACATCTCCAAGCCCGGAGGGTAGCGAATTGACCACGCCGGGTCGACAAATAATTAATATCCCACGTTGCGAAACGTCATTGCGCTCGAATGTTTTATATTTATCGTTGCAGCAATTTGCTGAATATTTTATATTTATCGTTGCAGCAATTTGCTGAATAATTATGTTGTTTTCGTTGGCCGTCTGGTTGGTATAAAATTTCATTATAATTGTTGATAACTTTCGATGTAGGTTTAATAATTGTTGTTGGGCCTCTTGGGCTGATAGGTATGTTTGTTGGTATTTTTGATTTTTGTTTATGCCTTGTTAGGCGTGATGGTTTTATCACATTTGATATAAAATATACTGTTGATTTGGCCTCGTTGGGCATAATTGTTTATAATGTTTGTTATAAATATAGTTTTGGTTTAGCCGCTTTGGGCATAATTGTTGATAATATTTGTTTATAAATATAGTTTTGGTTTAGCCGCTTTGGGCATAATTGTTGATAATATTTGTTTATAAATATAGTTTTGGTTTAGCCGCTTTTGGGCATGATTGTTGATAATATTTGTTTATAAATACGGTTTTGGTTTGGCCGCTTTTGGGCATGATTGTTGATAATATTTGTTTATAAATACGGTTTTGGTTTGGCCGCTTTTGGGCATGATTGTTGATAATATTTGTTTATAAATATGGTTTTTGTTTGGCCGCTTTTGGGCATGATTGTTTATAATATTTGTTTATAAATATAGTTTTGGTTTGGCCGCTTTTGGGCGTAATTGTTTATAATATTTGTTTATAAATGTAGTTTTGGGTTTTGTTGTTGCCTTGTTGGGCATAGTAGGTATTACGATTTACTGAAATCTAACTGCTGCCACTTAACTAAGATAGACTAGTCACTTCTGGTTGAATGCTATGGAGGACCCGTCCGGCTATCACTGTGCGGACTCTAAACTAGAGCGGCATGGTAGTGAACCGTATTTGTTTCTCCAGAAGTGCTCCCGATCTGCAGAATCAGTTAGCGCACAAGACCCAGATCACCAACGGGGCTCCCGGGCGAGACCGCAGTGCTTACACGTACAGGATTCTCTGGAGGTGGTACTGGTATAAAGCACCAATTATCACACATACCCAGAACACCAACGAAGGCTTAACGATCCCGTTTTTCCTCCATAGCGATGTTACCAACTTATTAGAGTATAGATTCCGTGAAAAGTTATTTGGATAGGAATCCATGAAGATATATGTAAATAAATGTTTGGAATAGTTGGATTTTGATTGCCACAACAATTTATAGGATTTTTCCTGTTTGTAATGAACGACAAGCAATTAAAATGTGCTTAGTATGTAGTTTCCAGGAACGGATACTTGTTTGATAAGATAATAATTTCTCGATGAAGTCCCAGAGAAACTGGGGTCACTTCCTTGATTTGTTTCCGGAAAAGTTGGATAATTTGAAGTGTTTGAACTTATTTGCATGGAAACGTCGATAAAAGATTGTTCGAAAAAGAGAGAAAATGTTGGCTCTTTTTCTGTTGTCTTAAAGTTGAGAGGTTCATCGTACAATGAAGAAAAACTGAAGAGGTGCTGACCATAAAATTAATCGGTCCTTTTCGTAGTGATTGTAAGTGCTGAGACATTTCCCTGATTATTAGACGGAGCTAGGAAAATATTGTAGATGAGCAATATCATTTAGAAAGATGATTTGATAGGTATATTTCGACTGTGAGAGTCAGTGTTGAAACTTGGCTATTTGACCGTGTTGATTATTGGAAATGCACCTGATAATTATTTCTTTATTGTCACAAATGTAAAATATAAGTCTTGGTAAGAAAATTCACCAAATCTTATCTATGATCATGAAACTGATCTTATTCGATATTCAAACCATAGTGCTAGTGCTATCTGTAAAGATATAGTTTATTAGCTTTATTAATAAACTAGGTATCTCCCACCTAAACAGCCTAGATACCAACCAGAGGTTCTTTTGATATAAACCCAGAATGCATATATGCTTAGAAAAGCTTGATTTTGCATTGAATTAACACTGCCTCATTCTCCGAGCGCCAGTGTATAGACAAGCGACGATTCATTAACAGGTCCTAGATCGAAAGGTACTTACATGAACTCATTGTGTCTAAGTTCCACACATGGCCTTTTAACCCTTTTCTTTGCTCTACTACTAACTACTGTCACACTGTTTGCCTTCTCACTCACACGCTTGCGTTTTCTTTAAAACGGAAGCCTTAAACCCCAATGAGTCATCTTACTACCCTTTTAACTACATTCTGGCGAATGTTGTCGCGGAGAAAAAAACGAAAGAGAGTTTTGTACAAAACGAACCACTTGATTTTAAGTGGATTAATTTCATTTGGTCATGTCCGATTTTGCTTTAAGTGCCTTAGCATGAATTAATTCTAAAATTGATTGGTTCGGAAGTTAATGAATTTGGCTTTATTTGTCCCTAGGGGAAGTGCCATAAGTAGTAATTAAATATTTTTAAAGGGTTTTACCATATCGGTTGATAATGATTGGTTTAAAATTTGATTAAATAAAATGCAAAATAATCTCCCTATACCTCACAAATAATTATAAATAAATAATAAATCTAAAGCAATGAATATTCTAGTATACTTATTATTATTAATGAAACATCTATGGCCGCTATATAAACACACAGGTTGATAAAAAAATTGTTATGGATATGTTCAAGTAAAGATGATCGAAAAAAATAGGTATGAGCAAGAAAATATCATAATTGTTGTAAAATGTACACCTGACCTTTTATTAGCCCTCGGGGTGTCGGAGCTCAACGGGGGCCTTCGTCTGGATGGCTTCCAACGCTGCAGGTCTTGGAGGACGGTGGTGTGCAGTTGTTGATTTGTCTCTTCATCTTCGTTTCACTAACACTCGGGGTAAAACCATCTTCCACAAATTTCCCGTTCGCGAGACAAAATTAGATCACCTGTAGTAGTACTGAAGTGCGAGAAATAACGGCAGGAAGTCACTAAACGGCTCTTTAAGATTTTACTAGTTACTGCTTCGAAAGTTAAATTTCAACTGTCCTCGCTTTCGTTTCAGAAACTTCGGCTTTACTCAAAAAAACTCCGTCAGTGGGCGTTGGTGCTGTCCGAGCCAGCCAATCGGATCATTTTTGGTCTCCTCCAAACCAATCATGTTCGACATAGTATCTTCTCTTTGTACTTGGGTTGACTAATGGGTCTTTAAGTGTCCATCGGTGAATTCAAAGAACTCACCTATGAACTGAGCGGTCTCCTCTGAACGTCTCAAGCAATTTCGTTCCGGTTTATTTAGGGTCTGCTTTCTTCCTATTTATAACAATAAACTGCCCATTAGAGTGTTTCTAGCTTTAAAGCGATTTCACGGCAGCTTGTAAAAATTTACTACCGTCTGGGGTTGAATAGAGTTGGGTTATGAAATTCTATGGTAGCCAGGTAGGCTAGTCACTTAAATATATATTAGCTATAATGCAACGCTAGACCATATCGCTGGTGACGAGACGTTGGTATTCAATACCTATGAAAATTATTTGCCGAGAGATAAATAAGACTAATAAAGAAATGGGTCCTTTTGTACAATATCTCGACAGGCTCCTTTTACATGGTCACGTAGGTATTGTCCTCCAAGGATATTGTTATCTTCACACTAAACTTTAGAGAAATTCTTATACTTGGAAGCTGGTGATTTCTCAGATAATAAGCAAAAAAAATTGGCGGTATTTGATAGAGGTGATATTTTTTGAATGTATTTCGGTTCGTTTCAATGCTGCTACTACAGAATTTTCAAAGAACATTTATTCATATGACACTAAGTTTTAGCTTTACCTTTCACGGATTAAGGTCAATGCTTTTAATACTTATTTGCCACTTTGAATTTAAGGTATGTCTGTCTCTGTTATCTACCAAAGAAAGAAATGTTTCTTTTGAGCCATGCGGTTTTTGAGAATTTAATACGTTAACACAATATAATGATTTGTGGATGATTTATAAAAAATATATTTTTCCTACGACCACTATACAAAACACTACTTTGCGCATCGTTTTTTGTGCGCAAACTAGCAGATTTCTCACGTATCCAAAACTGTGCGACAAAGTGACATAAGGCATAGCCAAAAATCGTTTCCGTACTGTTTTAATGTAAAGATGGGCGGTAACTGAGAACTCACTGTTACTTATTGTTAATGGAATAACTATTCATTTAAAGCTTCAAGGTGATAAAATAAACACAAATGGGATAACATAGAACCCGACAAGACTATAAAATATACTCATTATTCTCTTGTGGCAGTAATTATTATTAAAATTTACGAGTTGATCGCTAATAACAGCATTGCGTAGCGTTCAAATCAAATTCACGAACGTGAAAACTCGCACACCTCTAACTTCAATCCACGACTGCGCCTGCGTTGTGTGGAAGTTGCATATCTACCACGTCTCCAGGCTCCACGTCATGCACTTTATTTTTAGTTTAGATACGGAGTCTAATAATAAATAATAATAATATTGTCGGTAGAATTCAATGATTTAACAGTATATAATAGTAATATTAAAAAGTCATTGGTAAATAATTGAAAATAATACCTAGGTAGTCTGAAAAAATAAATTTTAGTTACCTATCATTATATAATGGATTCTGATTCCTTTGAATTTGAAGCGGAAAATACACCACCTGCTGAAGTCAGAAAACAAGCAGGTTTGTGTTCTTTGAATTTGCTACCCATAGTTTCGAGAGAAAAATACGAATCTGCTTATAAACATTTCATAAATTGGAGAAAAGGTCATAAAAGCAGAGCATTGTCAGAAAAAATAATTTATGTGTTAAATTTGTTAAATAATTAATCTGGTAAATTGTGGTCGTAGGAAAAGTACTGTGTGTAGCACGTGCGGAAAAGAAATTTCACACTCGTGTGAATTGTGACACTCGACTTCGTCTCGTGTCACAATTCTTTCACACTCGTGAGAAATTTTCTCTTTTCCGCACTTGTTTCACAATATATACTATTATGTCGCAGTTTCATAAATGACGCGTAGGTATACTGAAATGGATCGCACCTAGGTAGGATTATCAGGAAATTATTTCCCTCGCCTCATTAAATCAGCCCCAAATCGTAAAAGCAAACAGTGCGAGAATATAGGTACGTGAATACATGAAGGTAAAATTGTTAGAAAATTCAAACACAGCCACCCGCCGTTACATCAAGTAAACGATCCCGTCAGCACATTAAATATTCAGAAAAGAGAAATCGCTCATTCCAGCGCTTTAAAAAGATATCGGAAGGACCGGCCGGGCTAGGGTAGGCACGACCAGATGGTAGGGCCAGGCATTGTGGTGCGACACTGTCGGCCCGCGTGATGAAGGAAATAATAGGTGACCTACATACAAGAACGAGTGGAAAGAAACAGACCGGGTAAAGGAATGTGAAATCAGAGCAAACAATAAGCCTTCGCAAAGACAAAAGTAACTCAGTAGTTATTACACCTACGACAATGAAAAGTTCACCAATCGATAAAACGAATAAATAAACTCCAATAGCCGAAAATTAGCTGCGGTACCTAAACGGCCAGTAAAGGAAAACGCGAAGTGAAAGTTGTGTCGGTGTAATTAAAATAACTAGACACAATGAGAAGTACCTAAACGCGTCGACCGATTTGAAGGAAAATTTAGATAGTTCAGGTTCCGGACAAATCAGTAAAGTAGCCGCGAGGTCAACTCGCCAAATCTCAAGACAAATGAGATATGATTACGGACTAAATCACGGCAGGAGAGAAGAGTCAATAAGGTTCATTATTGCGCGGTGTTTAGAAATCGGGCGACTGCTTCTATAAAAGCAGACGTCCTGCCGGAGCTCAAAACAGAGTGAGATCAGACTTCGATCGAGCTCTGTCATATTCCTTAACCCTTGCTTGGAAGATCAACGAGATGGCTTTTATTAGCGCACTCCAGGTCTGACATTCTTTCAACCAAATTTGTAGATGAGATGGTAGTTTCTATGCACTCGCTACAAATTTCCTAACCAATCAACCCAGAAAAACCGTGAATTTTCCTATCCAAAAGGAGCGTAAACGAGATGGTAGTTTCTATGCACTCCATACGCTCTTTCCTTTACGATTAGGGAAATTTCCACATACAATCAGTTAGAACCAATCATTCTTCAAACGAAATTCAAATCAATAAATAAATCATACTGATTCATAAACCCCCACCCACGCCAGTTGAATTTCCACCTACCACCAGTTAGGGAAGATCTCTTCAAAACAAAATCCAAATAAATAAATAATCAAACCGATTCGCAACATTCACGTGTGCAGGTCCCATTTTAAATCAGGCAAAACAATTAGTAAGGAAACAGACGGCAGCACCAATAGTATTAGGTACCTACTTCATCCCGGTATAGGGAATCGAGATATAGCTAGGAGAGAAAACAGACGCAGGTCAGGAATTAATAATCCGTAAACAAAACGGCCCATGATTCAATCATCCTATTCTTCGAAGAGTCCGAGTTATTATTTACCAAATAGTAGACCGGCATCTGCTGTCCCTTTAAACACGATGTTAGAAAGTGAAAGGAGTTTCTCGCCATTATATGACACCATAAATAAAGATCACATAGCAGAGCACCCCCGGTTAGTACAGGTCTAGATAGAACAAGGCAGCGTTGTCAGATGTAGCCTCTGCTAATTCGCAAATATTATCAGGAAATACTAATTCCATTACAAGACACAATTAGGAGTTAGAGTAGGTAATCGATTAATACCCGGGGGAGGGATTCACCTCGATGTCCAGGTGAAGACCTCCGTTGTACCGGAAAGTGGAAATCATAGAGCGCAACAGGGCAAAAGCACCCTCAGAGTAGGATAGAGAAACGAAGTAAACCAAAGCAAGGTTGTCAGGTGTAATAACCGCCCTCACCTATCAGGCAATCCAATAACCAAAATAAAGCTAGGATAGGCAAATCAGCAAATAGAGAATCAAAATCACTAAAATTAGAACGGCCTCGAGAATGGGTAAAGCCAATTTAGATTCAAAAACCACATTGATCATTATAAGGTCGTTTTTCCGAATCTCTTCTAACCAGATTTTATACACACCTAAATCTTATGTGACAAATGTTATTATTATGTTCTCATCATACTATCTACGCTCTTTGGGGTGATAGGCCGACGTACTCGTGTTACTGGCGGACCGGTGTGTTGGTGCCGATACAAAAGATTAAGTAATTTGTCTGTAAACAAGCCTAAACACGAATGATAAACAAAAGTCCAGCATTTTCAATCATTAACTAGATTAATGGTTAAAGAGTCGTGGTCTGTAGTATGGTCAGCTAATAATCACGTTGAGGAACAAAGATCTTCGAGAAAACGGAGCCAACATGCTCTGGGTAATAAATCAAGGTGTGTAGAAAAATCTACAATAATACAGTTGATTAAGGTTTCAATCAGAAAAGCACTCGAATGACGAGTAAGGTAAATCATCAGGTATAACAGTGACAAATGCCTAAGGGCAAGGTAACATAAATGTGACATAAAGGTCGCCTGACGAGGCAGCATCGACGGGTGCAATAAAAGGTAGAACAAGACAAATAACAACAAGGTATACAAAGTGATAACTAAATACAGTATCACCCAGGTTAGGAATTAAATAAACGGAGGTGAAATAATTCACACTCCTAGGTAAATCAACTGTGCAAATAAAATCATTAAATAAAAGAGAGTCGGAAGGAACGATTTTATAAAAGATACGCAATCAAAATTCAGGAGAAGTGGCAACCCTGTACTCGAATAGGTAATGAGTCAGACATTTCCGCAATATCCCGGATCGTCTGAAAACCAAAGTGGTTGTATTCTTTAATTAATTCAAGCCGTTGCTTGAAGTTTGAAGTGAGATCAAAGAATCTAGAAAAAGGAAATTAGGCAAAGAAAATCGTTGACTAGTTAAACACACGGACATTTCCGCATATACCGGATAGTCTGTAACCGAAATGAAAGCAAAACGAAATAATAAGACATTCCCGCATATACCGGGTAGTCTGTAAACGAAACAAAAACCAAAAAGAAAGCACAGGTGTGTAAAAGAGTGGAATCCGAAATGGATTATAGTTTGAAAGATGGATGAAAGGGATCCCTCTTCGCTTTCCATTTTCTTTTGCACTCTCTATGCAAAAACACAGCCCATCTCGCCATTCACCATTTTACACCCTTGCAAACGAATTCTCTCGCTCATCACTCGCTTTTAAACATCTGATAGAAATCAAAAAGTTAACAACGAGTCCCAGTTAAATTTCCCCGCTTTTCCGACAAAAGAAAAATCCCAGTAGGTTCTTTGCGCATCCGTTTCGGCCATACTAATCCTGGCATACCTCAATCAAAGAGCAGGGGTGACAACGGTAAACGCAACGTAGGAAAACACAGCGGTCCTATTAAGAGAAATTAGGGAAACTAGACGATCACACACACGGTGGCTTTTCGCTGCAGATAAAGGGGCCCGGGTCCTTTACGTTACAATACAGGGTGATTCATGAGTGACCTTACATAGATCAATGGTGATAAGCGGAATTGAAGGCGGTTCGAAAACCACAAAAGAATTTTTTTTTGTGTGATTGGTTAAGAAGTTACAGGGTGTTTTATGTCTCAGGTACAAAACTTTGATAGGCGATATTTCTGAAACGGCTGGAGATATTTTGTAGAAATTTACTAGAAATGGTGCATTCCGGAAAATCATCAGAACCGCATTCTGAGTTAATTAAAAATCCAGGACCGGACTTGAAAATTTTTGCCCCCATGGTTTTTGTTGAAAGTCTATGTAAGGTCACTCATGAATCACCCTGTATACAAAATAAATATATTATTTTGGATTATATGAATGAAACATTTTGCGTTTTATTTACGGGTACTTAGGTATATGAACAGTGTACTGAACTAAGTGCCTATCTTCCGAAGTTGAAGGATGAATTTTTCTTTTTCTTTTTCTCATGAAAACTTGGGCTTCTTTACATTCCTCGTGTATATTTACTTGATATCGTAACTGGTGCTGTATCCATTTTTAGAAGATGTATTTAATTTTTTTTTTGATTAGTCGTTTTTCAAAAGAAACTGCTAATTATTATACAGGGTGAGTCATTTCAATCTTCGGACACGCATATCTCTGTTGATAAACCAGATACAAAAAAAATCTGCAGACAACAGTTGTTCAAAACAATGGGGGTCATCTGACTGTACTGATGACATTGACCTTGTGGACGAATTTCATGGTCATTTGAAGGCGAATGTTGTTTTTTAAATAGGACACACTGTATATTTTTTATTTTTCATATTTCCCGAGAAAATCCAATAAGAATGGTTTTTACACTTGTAATCTAAAATGAGTCGGTTATGAGTCATAAACAACTGAAAATCGGCGTTTCTCATGTTAAAAGCAGTGTACATCAGAAACGGCTCCAATTATCGGAAAATGACTTGCATGTCCCCATCCAAATTTTTCATGTAGTATCGTATTGTGTGGATGAAATTTTTATACAGGGTGATTAAAAAACTGGTAATTTTCCTCACTCTGTAATAAAATTTAGACCACATAGTAGGACACTACATGAAAAATTAGGATAGGGACATGCAAGCCGTTTTCCGATAGTTGGAGCCGTTTCCGATGTACACTGCTTTTAACATGAGAAACTGCGATTTTTAATTGTTTATAACTCATAACCTACTCATTTTAGACTGCAACTGTAAAAACCATCCTTATTGGATTTTCTCGGCAAATATAAAAAAGCAAAAATATACAGGGTGTCCTATTTAAAAAACAACCTTCACCTTCAAATGACCATGAAATTTGTCCACAAGGTTTAAGTAATCAGTACAGTCAGATGACCCCCATTGTCTTGAACAACTGTTGTCTGCACAATTTTTTTTGTATCTGGCTTACCAACAGAGATATCCGGGTCCGAAGATTGAAATGACTCACCCTGTATACTAGGCCCTCGTTAAATTATATATTATTTAGGCATTTTTCTATCTTAGATTATAGTATCGATTATCAATTAATAAAACATTAACAGCGGGTATTATAAAGGCTCATTAAGTTAACGGGCTGATTCTGTAGCCATTTCTGAAGAAGGTATCGAGTCTAAGCGGAAATTTTTTAAATTTATCTATTCTTGACATGAAAGTAATTACAGAAATGTAATAAAAGTCATTTGACGTCGATATTAGCTTCAAACATGAGCACAGAAATCTGCCCGTTAGCCTAATGAGCCTTTATAATATTGGCTGTAAGTAATCAGAATGCAATAGTAAAATTCTTGTAACTATTACTGCGTTTGGTTATTACATCTGGATGTAGAGCTGAGAACTAGTAGATTTTATAGTCACGTGACTGCGTGTGCCGTAATATTTTGTAATTTGTAATGTGCCGTATATTTTACCTGAATTCTTTACGCGACTCTTTACGGGTAAAGAATGTAAAGAACGAAAAGAATGTAAACAATGCAAAGTTATGCTTATGCAGTTAATAGTTTAGGTATCTAATAATAAGTAATTACTAATAAATAAGGTATGCCTCATTTTTTATTGATTACATGAATATTATTACCATTGGTAATCCTACATTTAAGATTATTTATTTTGAATTTCATTAAAATTATCTGGATTGGAATTGATGATAAGTAAGGAACAAGAAAGGCTTTCTTTTTGAGTCAGTTACACTTTTTAGTATTCATGACTGTTATTAGAATTTAGAATTTTTAAAGAATAATACACATGTAACAGTTTTTTTTTAATCGGTCAAATGTGACCCAATTTCTAATTTGCGAATGAACATATGACCAGCTTGAAAAAAACCATTTCGATTTGAGTGGAAGAAGCTGGAAATTGTAGCAGTTTAATTATTGCAAGGTTTGAAAAATTCGGATGTTTCAATTTGGCCATGTTCCTGAATACAATAGGCTGTAATAAAAAATTTTCTTGCAACGGTTTAAATATTCCAACGTTTTCGATGAAGAAGTGATGTAGGCTTATTAAGCCGTCAGCATCCAAATTATCAAGCAAAAAATCACTTACTTGGTCACTTTATGCCATTCTTCTTCTGTGTTCAACTTTAGGATTTAAATGTGAAAATTTCATATATGAAACCATAAATGAATAGCCTCTGCAGCAGAGCAATCAGAGCTTTGACTTAGTTAATTAACGTGTGCAAATGGGATCAAACAGCAAAATATATTGCTTAACCTGGTCAGCAAAGCCATAATCGCAAACCAGAAATTTCACCCTATAATAAAATCAATTTGTATCAATTTGTTTCTTAGAAACTAATTCCTTTCTAGGAATACAGCTTTGTGACTAGCTCCATCTCTGATTTGTTTATTGAGATTCGCAAGGTAATTGCTTTTTCGATGAACAGTCAGACATGGCAGTGAGAAATTTTGCATCTTTCTCTGAGAGAATCTCTAATGATTGAAAGTTGTATACTTTCAGTCGTTAGATGACATTTGCCTTGCAAGTCACCATGTTTTCGACAAATCAATCTATTTATGTATGTTGGTTTACTTTCTGTTCGGTACACTCCTCTGGCGGTAATAATATGTCAGACTGATGCGCTGGAATTAACCAGTGAAACTTATCATACCATTAGGATTGTGTCCTTCAGAAAACGTTATAGTTACATTGTAAGCTTTTACTACACCTATATGTATACATCGCCTACTATGGTTTACTGTTGTTGTGATTTAATTTTCACTCAAAACTATATTTTACTCATTTTAGGTTATGTTCCTAGGAGGACAGTCTTGAATGCCGGCATATTGCAGTTACATAGTCGAGTAGGGACATAGCTGGAATAAGTTCAGCTCCGATGTGTCATCTGCTTTTGCTCATTTTGTTAGACCAACTAATGAAACAGCTCTATTATTTAGTTTGGTGCTCGGGTGCTCCAGTACCTAAGCTTACTCGTTTTTCCTGAAGTTTAATCAATTTAATTCTTTAGCTTGTCTTTATACCTGAGCTTGATGCCAGTTCGTATTTCTTTGAAAAATTCGCCTTTGAGTCATTGGAAACTGTGTGTTTAACATAAGTTCAGTATTCTCCAATTCTGGTTTACTTTAATCGATATACGATATACGAGTATTCTATTTTGAAGAGTCGGCTCTTTAGCACTAGAAAATGTATAGTGTGTTTTATGAAGCATAATAAGTTTAAAAATCGTCATTAAATTTTCTATTATCGATTAAAGAGAAAGCTATACAGAGTGAGTCATTAGTTCGGGAAAGCGTCATTACACTAACGTCGGTAATGATACCGAAATGAACCAATTTTTTTTTTCAAATTCGAGGCCAAAGTCCATAGTATGTAAAATTACTTTCAGATATCCAGGGTTACCCAATAGCTACCCAAAGTTGGGGTAAGTAATTTTAAACGGGACCCCTGTGTATTATTTTTCAAGATTTTCTGAGAAAATTGAATCAGAATGGTTTTCACATTTTAATTTTTAAAAAAGTAATTCATGTGTTATAAATAAAAATGAATAACGATTTTCAAATTTCCATTTGCATTAAAACGGCTCAAAATATCGGAAAACGGCTTAGATGTCCCTGTCTTAACTTTTCATGTGGTAGCTTATTGTGTGGATGAAATTTTTACACAGGGTAATGAAAAATCTGATAATTTTCGTCACTCTGTATAAAAATTCCAGCTCCACAATAGGATGCCACATGAAAAGATAAGACAGGGACATGCAAGCCATTTTCCGATATCATATCATGAACCGTTTGCATTGTAAGCTGGTTTGAAAATGGGAAACCACGATTTTTATTTGTTTAAAACTCAAAAATTTATACTCGTTAAAACTTTCAACTTTTAAAACCATCTATGAGAAAATTCTAAGAGGAAACGATTCAAAAGGAGGTGTAGAGTACGTGATCAGGTAGGTACCTAACTAAGCGATTTCTTCAGAAACTTGTTAAGGATATTTATTTAGGGTGTGAACATACCAAAAGTCCTGACGTGTAGGTGGGGAGCCAGGGAAGGAGAGGGGGACGTATAAGGTCCCAATTGTTGGGTTTCCGCTTATATCTCGAAAATGGTAATATAATGTTGTTATAATAATGTTCTTTTCTTATAATAAGTAAATGCAAGTTCATATATAATTATCTAAGGCTTTTATTACATGTTTTCTTAATGAATTCTCAAGCGTTTTCAAGCTACAAGTCTTTTTTTTAATGAATATTTTACGAGTAGATGATATGAGAGAATGTTTTTGAGATATAACCGGAAATCCCAAAAGTAGGAACTTTCCCCCTTTCCCCGCCCCCCTTGCCAGCTGAGCACCTTAGACGCCAGTTTTTTTGGTATGTTTACTCACTAAACACCTTGAACGAGTTCTGATGGAATTGCTTATAAGTAAGTACTTGATTACGCAATCTATACCTCATCCATCTTTCCCAGTTACTTTGTAAAGTAAATTGAATAATATTAAAGCGAAATTATTTTGTCACGTGTTCATTTCATACAAAACAATCGTAAATATCTAACAGAAAAACCACTTGAGGAATTATAAAGGGTGTCTAGTGTCTATATACTGTTTAATAATAAAAGTCGCAATTGCAGAGCTCGAAAACTTTCCCAAAGTCGTCTTTCCTCTAAAATTCTTGATAGAGTAGATGGATTTATACGGAAGAGTCCTATAAGTATATTACAGACTCAAATTATTAATAGCATGTTCAGCAATTTTTATTATATATATAGACCACGAAAACTTTGCCAAAGTCACTTTTGATTCAAAATCATTGATGTATTACAAATTCAAATAATTAACAGTGCAGAAATTAATATACGAAAGTATTATTTGATCATGCCCAAAGCAAACTGTAACGCTTAATCTGTTGTATTCGAGATACGAAGGGTGTTAAAGTTATTCGAAAAGTTTAATATTTTTTGAATATCTGAATATCTATTTGAACATTTTTGGTAGATACTTCGTTTTCTTTAGAGGAGATAAGTCATCTCATCTCGTCGTTTTTGTTTTAGAGCGCACTGTTTTCAAGTTATTCCACTATGCCAGCTTTTTGTAATGCAACACGTATCGTAAATAATCACAAAAATGATCAATGTCTGGAAATACTCATAAGCATTGATTTTTATAATACTATTTGAATCTAACCGGTCTGCGTAACCAATAATACACCAATAGAGCAGTGTGTCCAATAAATCTACGTGATAAATTACCGATGTCTCCAAAAGAAGCTCTAGCGATGAGATGGAAGTATTACTTTCAGTTGCTATATGGCAATGCGCCATGTAAGTCACTATGTTTCCGATGATTGCATGGCTATTATAACACAGAGTTTTTTAAATTTTTTGCCACGAGTATAAAATGTAGCTTAAAGTAAATCGACCACCTATAAAACATTTTTTACTTTGTAATATTGTTATTTTACATGTTATACAGGGCGCTGCATCCGTACATTGGGCATTGGGCACTTCTAGTGGCCTTACCGTTCAGGATAGTAAAAAGATGTGGGGTAAAAGTTGTATGGTTTGAAGGGACTTATAGCCTAAAATTATTTTCAGCAATAAAGGCTGACCCAATATCGCTGTACGGCATATAATTTTGTTATTTTGAATAGGACACTTGTATATTCTTACATTTTTAGATTGTCTGAGAAAATTCAGTAAGAATGGTTTTCACAGTTGGAGTTTAAATTGAAAATGGCCATTTTCAATTTTCAAAATAGTTCACAATGGAAACGGCTTCAAAAATCGGAAAACGGTTTACATGTTCCTATCTCAATTTTTCACATGCTTTTAATGCTTTTAACACTTTCATCCACACTATAGGATATACCAAGTGAAAAGTTAAGATATAGGGACATGTAAACCGTTTTTTCTGATATTTTGATCCAATCAATTAAATTATTTAGTGTGCAGATTTTGAAGCACATGCTAAGAAGCACATATTTTGCATAAACACTTTTATTAAATTTGCCTATTATAGAAAATGCTTGAATTCTTATTTGAAGATGGGTCTTTATAATATTTTTTAGCTGCAGCTAAAGATCTAATAAGGAAGACATTTAATCCACATTTATATTTTTGTGTAAATTTAGTAGGTATGATTAATTCTAGAATGTAACTCTATATTTTTTTGTTACAGATATCCAGAAAAAAATCATATCTTATGCTCCGAGAGACGTTGTACCTTGGGCATAGCTCTGAGTTATTTGCTACCTATCGTGCTGTGTGTTCCATCGTACTTCACTCTGGAAATAACTTCCACTGAAATATATGAGGACAAATCGTACATTCTCTATCACACATCGCTCACGGAAATTTTCCTAAAAGACAGAGCTCTCTTGATGGCGAATTTCTGGGTTTATGCCGTTTTTATCAAACTTTTACCTTGTTGTATACTCACGGTAATAAGTTGCTGGTTGATCAAAACTTTATTCAAAGCCAAAAAGCGAAAACAAGTTCTACGAGGGTATGAGTGTTATCCTCTAACGACTGACGGAAAGGCTATACAATGCAAGAAATCAACGAAAGGAGAGAGACGGGCTGATAGAACTACGAAGATGCTGGTTGCAGTGCTCCTCCTGTTTCTTTTAACGGAGTTCCCGCAGGGACTGTTCGCTATATTCATAGGTTTGAGAGGCAAGGACTTATTTCTGGAGTGTTACCAAAAATACGGTGAAATGATGGATATGTTGGCTTTATTGAACGGTTCGATCAACTTCATCCTCTACTGCTGCATGAATCGGATGTTCAGAGCCACCTTCGGACAAATGTTTAAACATAAGATTTTCTTAAAGTGGTCTCCGTCCGTACCTTCAGAAGTACACACTACGTACGTATGAGAGAAAGTGTTTAGTGTTAGTGTTCAAATAATTGCGGAATAATTAAATAATAATTAATGTTTTATATAGTTAATGAAATTTGTGATATCTAACACGATTTCGTCCGTGATATAGTTTTATATTTTCAGGGTGCAAGACACTGGCACACATTCCACAGAACTGTCGCGTCGTCGGTGAAGACACGATAAAATACATGCTGATATACACACAGACTGTCATCGCACTAATTCGCTTGTCACTCGCTTATGAATCTATCACACAACAGGGATGACAGGGTGGGATAAGTTTTAGATTTTAAAATATTTTTACTGCTTTCGGTGGGCTCGTTCGAGTCGTATGTAAATTAAGATCTAAACAGTACATATGAATCGAGACATCATAGCTGGAACTTATTGAACTTAGGATAGCTTTAGTGTACTTTAGCCAGATAAATTTTGCTTTCTCGAGGTTACATCAATTTCCAGTACGGCTGCTAAAGCTTAAAGTAAGTTTAGTACTAACGATATAAAATACCGTGCAATAACTGAGTCTAATACCTACATAGGAGAATATAATAATTGCTCTGCATGGTTTTGCTGAATTCTTGAGGCTTGTACATTGGAAAATTGTTAGCTTTCAATTTCAATAACTTACCCTATATACCTACTTAATTGTTGGTATTGTTACAAACAATTCTAATGATACAATTTACTATAGCAACTTTTAATTAATACGCTAAAGAACCTGAATCGTATAAGGTAGAGCAATAATTCGACTCTGTATAACGACTCAATACTCGCACCTTATACACTATAAATGCATATTATTATTAGGTAATGATCAAGGATTGCTTTCAAGCTGAACATTTAAGCTGTTTCAGTAAACTATTATCGTCTTGCCTTTTTGTAATCCTTATAATATGGATTCTGTTTAAAACTAAAACAACCTCGTCAAAGGAAATTTTATTGAATACAGTATACTATACGGATGTGATTTTTTTATTTGATAGGTATTTATTTAAATCAAATCCAGTTGTGGAGAAAACTCGGGAGAAACTTATCAATTATATTAAGAAAATAATCCGAATTAATTATGTTAGTAATATACATAGGCTTGGTCTGTAAGTTAATTATAAATTAAGATATAAATACTCTAATAGGGAATTCTATAGTTTTAAATATTTATTTTTATATGTAAAAATACCTACGCGAAATCAATATTTTGGATTTAAATCCCAGTTCATTGCAGTACATTCAAGGAAATAAAAAATAACTAATAATTTATTTGATAGTTAATATTTAAGAGAAAAAAATTAAATGAAGTTTGTAAACTGTTAAATGCTCACTGCTGAAACGAAAAGACGGTAATTTTTTTACAATATCTGAAAAAATCGTAGTTTTATTGCTACAGACATTCTTTTTTCTGCATTACATTACAAACGACGCAAGTGCCGTTTTTAGTAGGTAGGTATTATAAAAATGTAGGTGATGCATGGTCACCTACAATACATCACAGTTTTTGGACATTGTGTGCATCGAAATATATTATTTTGCTTAATTATTCCATGCGAATTAGCTGTTCCACCACTCATTTTTTGAATATTATGCAAATATTTGCTTTTATGAAATAATATTTATATTATAGGATAAAGCTCTGTTAGTATTTTTTAGAATTACATCCCTTCTTCACAAGTTTTATATGTCAGTTCCTGCATAAGATGTAAAATGTAAAAAGAAACGTCTTCCTCATTTGAAAGTTTTACTGCGCTTTTTTATTTTTTAAATTTTAGTTGCCCACTTGACTTGATAAAAAATAGTACACATCCCGGAGTTAAATATTCACATTTCTTAAAAAAATATTCCGAAAATGTCATAGGTATATTCGTATAGTTATTTTTCTATCCTTCTAACGTATCCTAATGTATCTATCCGAATGTACTGTCCAAATTGTGTATTAAGTAACTTAAATAATAATCTTCGATTTTCATTGAGTGTACATAAAAATTTAAAGGTTGGCTTCTTTTTTCTTGGGGTTTAAGGTTCGCATCAAAAACAAAAACTAATTGTGATTGTGTCAAACGTTTCAGCGCCGGTTGGCGCCTTGATCACTCATTGAACTGTTTCATTATTTAAGAAAGATCAATTATTTACAGTTAGAAGTCCAGGTTCTCCCGTCGTTGCTCTTGTTCCTGCACTCCTGCACTCTGGTAATTAATTATCTCTTCTTTTTTGTCTGAAAAGGTGGAATCTATTGGAAGTGTTTAGAGAATTAAGTTTAAAAAAACATTTACCCCTCCAATCGTTTCATGTTTGTTGTGTCCGTCTAGTCTGCTATTATGTATGCCTCCTTCTCCTCTTGTGTTGTCTATGTGGTTGCTTTGTTGTAGTTTCACGAGTGTGTTATTTAAGTTTGTTGTCTTGTAGGATTATCGTTTCGTTGGTTTTATCGGATCTGGCAATTATTATTTGTGAATTGTTTTTTATGAAGTTCTTTGTCTTTTTTGTCTTTTTTATTAGGTGTTTTGTTTGTTTGTCGATTTTTATGTTATTGTTTATCAAGCGATTTTGGTGGTGGTGTAAAGAGTTGGTTACTTTTATTCTTATTTCGTTTTTTAATGCAGCAGGTGACTTTCTAATTCCTGATTCAACGCTGGCAATAATTTTGTCTATCGGGAGTTGACGCCCATCGGTTATTATAGGTAAGGCAAACTTGTGACAAACAAAAGGTGTCTTTGACGTATTCTGGTATATCTTGGTTCGTTAGGTTTTTGATGGTTGTGGTTGTATATTATGAATTTTGTTGTTTGTGGTTTTTTGTCTTATGATGAGTGTTGTTATTTTGCGTTGATTAGTTGTTTTGGTCTTAATGAGAGTTTTCTGGTATTTTATGTTTTCTAAGTTTAGAAATGTGATGTTGAGTTACTACCTATATTTTATTATATTATATGGCTGTATTATGTTTGTGATTTTCTGTTTGATTTCTTTTAGTTGTCGTTTTATGTCATTGATGTATTTTGTGGTGTCAGTTATGAGAAGGTTAATTATCTTGATTTTAAATTGGTTTTCTAAGTTTTGAAATTTCCTGTCGAGGTATCGGCATGTGAATTAAATATGTTCTGTCTTAAAATTTAGAAAAATTGGGTGCACCTTTTCAGACTTACGTCTCAATACGAAAATTCTTCGGTTGTTCTGCTTTGCCAGTGTGATGTTGATCCTGGAGATATCTCTTAGACAAAAATTTAAATACCAAGTTATTATTAATAAAAAAATGGTTCTTCAAAATAAATCTCATTTCTCACATGGCCAGAGTTTTCAATAAAATACTCTCCTTCTCAAATGAAATATAGTAATAAACTTGCGAATATTTATTGGCAGGTATTTGATTTTTTTGAGCAATATAAAGTAGAGGCAACCGGTGTTATTTGCTATCTAATATGGATGGCTTCTGTTTATCAAACAAAAAAATCTATCATTCTGTAATAAAAAATATTTGAAATCCATGGCAAATTGACTATGTATATTGCTATACGTTTTTTATTAGTAAATACTTACTGCAAATCAGTCGACGCTTATATGTGTGCCAAATTCAGTCAGTTCATATTTATAAAATCTTGTCTAATAATATATTATTTGTCAATTTTTCACAAAAAATTTCGAAGGCAATAAATATCAATTTGGGTATATTTACACGAAATGAACTCATTCTTTTCTACAGAAAAAATATTATTTATTTTATGTATACCTTAAAAGATTCAGCAGGTCTTTTTTTAACTATAGAAACTCTTCTTAAAAAAGGTCTAATTCGGTCATTATTTTCAAGAAATTTTCAATTATTTAAAAAATTATGGTTACCTACCTACTTATCAATTCACGAATATGTTAGATAATTATCAATGATCGTTCAGCATAAACTAATGGATCCAGGACAATTCACAAATTTATAGTGAAGTTTTCTTGTTTAACGTTAAGTCAATTATGTTTGATTGTTGATCGCTTCACATAGGTACATTAAAAGTGATAAATAAAATATATTCAGAGTAGTGATGCCCCGAGACTACGCGATCAGACCAGACGAGATCTCGTAGTTTTTAGAATTTAGAAATAAGAATTGTCTTACCTTATACATGGTGAAAACTGGGGGGTTGCAATAACCCCAAATCTTTTTTATGATTTTGTTTTTTAAAGCTTGTTTGTGAATTGAGAATACAACTCCCTACGTATTTTTTAAATAGCTAGTAGGGAAAAATGAAATCTAAAATAGCTTTTCGTAACAAACATTCTCGTTTATAATTTTTTTTGCGACTCATTGTATAAAGAGTAGGTATTTGTATATGGGGGTTTTACAGCCTACCCCCGCCCCGAAATGAATAAAGAGTATCAACTCTTCTGTAAATACCTCATTAACATCTGGGAAACCCATAAATCACCTGATGTAACAGAAAGCTAAGTTTGAAAAATTTATTGACAAGTAGAGCTAAATTTCTTGTGAACTTTTTTTTAGTGTATTTTTTAATAAAAAAATACACTATTGAGGACGACATCACTTTTCGAAAATCACCCAAACTCATCAAATGTCCACCGATCATGACCCCCAGATCACGAAAAAGTGGTTTTCCAAAATTCACCTGCCCACGATATATATATATATATATATATATATATTTCTCCAAAAACGCGAAATTTCGATTTTCAAAACGCTCCTGTAGCTTTATCTTTAAAGATTAGTGAACGAAATTTTGGATCCTTTTAAAACGTTGGAATGATGTTAGATTTTCGTTGAAAAAATTTCCAAAAGTCAAGTCACTTCTACAGGGTGTCCCTTCAAAATTCCCGCAATCCGGTTCTTGTGGTATCATTTCAGGTCGCAGTTTTCAATCTAGGAGGCTGAAATTTTTGTGGGAGTAAGATATCCACAAGGAGTGGTCTGGTATTGCACTTGAGCAAAATCGGCCAAGCCGTTTCAAAATGGCAGCCATTTGAATTTTTTGAAAATTTGCTATTTTTTGAGCCCCTGTATGAGCAAGATGGCAATAAAACTTTGAAATAAAATTAACAAGATTGGAAGAAAACCATTTGAAATTTTAATTAAAGCAATAAAATTGGCATTATTCATATTAATAAGCCAGTGGCGTGGGTAGGAAAAGGGTAAAAATGTCTAAATTTCTATAACCGTTTATGAGTTCATTTTTAAAGACATTGAACTGAAATTTTTACAGTAGGTAAGTACACTAATATCCTTTAACCCTTAAAAGTTTCAAGAAGTAAATAAAAAAAATGACGGAGATATTAATATTTTTTTCATGTGATGTTTATTTCTGTAAAATTTTAAAACCGCTACTGTAGCTATCATATTTAAGGATTAGTGAACGAAATTTTTTACCCTTGTGAAACTTCGAAATGACATTTGATTTTCGTAAAAAAAAATTCCTAAAGCTGCGTTACTTCTACAGGGTGTCCCTCCAAATTAAAAACAAAAACCGTCTATGAGGCACGGTTTCTGGTCGCAGTTTTCAATCTAGGGGGCTGAAATTTTTTTATGAGTAAGATTGCCGCAAGGAGCGTCTGGTTCTGTATTTGAGTAAAATCGAGCCGTTTCAAAATGGCGGCCTTTTCAATTTTAGAAAAAATTGCCAAAATTTGGAACCCCTATACCTACCTACCTATAAGCAAGTTAGAAAAACAAATTTAAACCAAATTAACACGATTGGAAGAAAATTATTTTAAATTTGAGTTAATGCAGTAAAATTAGCCTATTTTTCATTAATAAGCCAGTGGCGTGGGTAGGAAAAGGGTAAAAACGGCTAAATTTCTATAACCGTTTATTAGCCTTTTTTGAAGGAATTGAGCTGAAGTTTTTCCAGTAGACAGTTTTAACATGATGTTTATTCCTCTAAAATTTCAAATTTTCGGTTTTCAAAATTCCCCTTTCACTTTTTGCGAATTTATTAAAGGTAGTGTAAAGAATAGTATTTTTTAAGTAAAGTTAGCCAGTGGCGGACACAGGAAAAGGAAAAAAAAATTAAATTTGCCAATTTTTTTTATTTTGTTAAATTTAAAAATCCATTCTAAGGCACGTGTCCAAACTAAATGAAATTTTCTCAGTAAACCACTACGCTAATATGACCTGACTATGGAAAATTTCAGAAATCCCATTTAAAAAGCGGTGAAAATATTCATAATTGAATCGCATAAAAATACACTATTTCTGCGATTGATGCGCAAGAAGGTTTTTTAATATTCTTAACAATCTTTTTGGGGATATCTTTTATAATTTTTTCAGATTCTGCATAAAGACCTAGATACATTATACAGGGTGCACCATATATCCTTTTCTATATTGCTATCTCCTGAACGCTAAGAGATACAGGGCCGGTTATATTAATTAGAGAAGAGATGCGCAGTTTTGTGGTTGAATCCGTCAAGCATACAAGATATCTTTGACTGCTCCTGAAATATCCTGAAAAACTGAAAAATCGGGATTTCTTATTTTTGCCAAATCTTTCATATTATTGGAAATTAATAAATAATTTTTTGTATAAGCTTACATAAATCGTCAAGAGCTACCCATTCGGCACACTAATTCAGATAAGTTTTTATACAAAGTATTCGGTTGGCTCTTCAACACGAACATAGGATTTTTGAATTATTGATGTAATTAATGATTTTTGCTGATTATTACCCATCAGCTTAAGAACAGGTAGGCATCAAAAAAATGTTATAGGCACATTACAGAAAAATAATAAAATAAGACATTCCTCGATTAGATCTGGCATAACCTAATTAGATATTTACTGTTAAATTGAAAAATTATGTAATTTTTTTAAACAAAGTATTATCTTTTATTATGGATATCGTTATGTGCCCGCCAAAAAGTTATCAGTATCACCATATGGGAAAATTTTTTGTTTCCATCTTTTTGAAAATTTTTTGTCCAAAGTTTGTGCTTTCCAAAAGATTTGAGTACACTACAACCACAGTGTAATTTTATTTGAGGCTTCAATTATCAGCGATCAGTTCGTCATCCAGTCGTAGAATAAACATCTCTGCTTATAATACGCTAACTTCACTTCAAACTGATGAAAGTCTATTTCACAAAAATTGGACATTATGACAACTGAACACAGAGATGGAGAGATGCTTATAGGTACTATGACTAGATAACAAACTTTCTTCTCTGTACTCGTGCCAAAAGAGAGGCCTATGGCGGCCATTTTTTATATGAGAGCAAAAATGTATGGTCCCGTTGAATGACGTTAAATGCATTTGTATGAAATTATTACTTATAGTTAGTTCTTTAAGTATAAGTTTAGGGAATTAATAGGCTCTGTAGATGGGAATTACCTATCCGGTTAAATCTTTAAAGCTAATACCTATCAACTAATACTAAAAAAAATCAAAAAAATCAACTTTTATTTATCAACTAAGCTCATAAATGCAACAAAAAACTAAAATGTAGGTATTAGTTTACAATGCATTTAAAACCTAAATTCGATGCTCCCTTCCCTATGCTCGACTTTGAGACTGGACACCGTGTATAGCCGTAAGCAAAAAATGTACATGTACATGATTCCATTACATTGGGAATATGTATGATATTTAAATAACATATAATTAAGTGCTGGAATTGAAATGATTTTGTCTTATAACGTTATAAAATTACGTCGGAGTTGTCATTGAAAATTCCTCGCAAGGACAGCTTAGAGGGTGAGGGCTGGAAATTAAATTATTATTGATTTGATTTTGGTTTGCATTGCCTTTCGCAGCATTAAATGAGATGGCATTACTTATAATTTTCATATTTCATAAACTCGAGCATTGCAAGATTTGCGTTTTAAATGAAAGATCTAAGCTCTAATTGCTTAACGACAATGACATGACAATATTGTAGATTTGTAGCTTTCTCGTACTTTACGTTCAGTTCAATTAATGAAACTTTTATTTAATAATAACCTGATCGTAGCTTGACTTCAATTCTTTTTCTCGTTCTTTAATGTTAATTGTAAAAGAGAATTCTGGAACAAAAAGCATAGCAGTGCAGTTAATGGATCCCAAAGATATAAATCTAAAACAAATGATTTTTTATAAGACTGATGGTCAATATTTTATGCATATTTCTGATCCTTCAGATCTCCTGAAATAAGTTACACTTTTCGTTCACCCCACAGTCACAATCCGAATCCGAATATTCACATCTACTATGTCCATGAACTCTACATTACTGTACACTTGGGTTAAAATGTGAGTTAAATTTAATTTTTATAGAGTTTAAGAGTTCCTGAATTTCTATTAGTTACAGTCTGCCTCATCTTTTAAATTGAGCCTAAAAAGTTTATGCATTTTACTTGTTTTCAATTCATCAGATTCTTCAGTCTTGTGAATGGAGGGCAAAAGCCCGTAGGGGTTACTCCCTCAAGATGGCTATAGGTTTCAGAAGACACTTTAGACAATATAAATAGAAGACACCATAAGCAGCCATTCTGTGAACGGTAGCATGCATCTTCACTTAGATGACCGTTTGGTCGATTGTCACATATCGCTATTCAGCCTAGGCTGTGCGTGACCCAGCTTTGCAACCAGAATAAAGTAGAGCTCATTATATTTAAAATAGTTTTGAAACATGGATACAGAGCGTTCGATTTCTTGTAACACAATGACCAATTTAGTAATTGTTTGATATACATCATGCTGCATTACGTTATTATATTTTATTTTAACTGATGTCATATAATAATAATTAAGATATTATTACTTTCCTTCTTTACGAGCCGAGAATCATGGCTATTATTCACGACATAAAAAATTCGTAAAACAGAGTGTAGGCGAGGGTTAGAATCGTCCAAGTGAATAATAGCCAGTTTTCGCGAGTAGATGCCTTCAACACGACCACATATGTATATGTAAAACTCAATAAACAGCTTTGAAAAAAAATGAAATAAGCTAAGTATTACTTTTTCGTTAGGGGGGAGTATACTTCAAAATACAATAATAAATTTTTGTCGTTCCATGAATATGAAAAAATATTATCTTCCTTTTAAAATCAAATGCCGATAGCTTGACAAGCGTCTTTTTTACAACATCATGCAAAATAATCCATTACACGCAAAATAATTCATGTAGACGTTAGCAAAATCTTAAAATCTTGAACAATCGTAATTTGCATTTCGTCACTGGATGAACTGCTTCATGGCTTTAAAAGAATTCAGAGAACTGCGTAGCTTTGTCACAATTAAGGTGTAGGGGACGCTTCAATTTTAAATGACGAAATCGTTGATTTCAAAACACCGTCTGACAAATTCAGAGAATTGTAATTAAAAAATGTAAAAGTAATGAAATTAGTTAGTCTCTATAGGATCGATTCAATTAGACCTTAAAACGCAACAAGTTATACAGAGAATTATTCTTACCAAATTAAAAAAAAAAAACTTTAAATTTGACTAATTCGCAGTCTTATCCAGTTTTTTAGTCAAGAAATACCGTAAAATAGAACCTTCGCTTATATATTTTACTCAGTTAGCTTTTAAATTATGCAGGTATGATTTTTATCAAGAAAAGTCTAATGATTCAAGAGAAGGTGCAAGAGCGGTAAAATTTTAGGAACTATAGGTACTTACTATTCATCATTATAATATACTATAGAGTAAGGCTTGATTTGAGTAGTTAATAAAAAAAAAATGATGTAATATTTTTGCTCGTTTCGAAAAAATACCTATAGAGGAAAAACCATCATCTTGGAAGTACCTACCCCATTTAAAGGGCGAAGCCGCTTAAACTCTATGTTTGTTGAGAAGCCCCTAATTATTTTGAAATTTTTTACCCCGCTGTAATTATCCTACTTTTGAACACACAATTACTGGTCACGCTGTACAAACCACCACAATAGATTTACGGCCAATTATAGGGCATAGAGCTATAATGCCAGTTTAAAGGCCATTATGTTAGTTTAGGGTTAGTTTAGTTTATCCTTATTAAGCAAATAACTTTCAGGTCTCTGTTGAAGTTTCTCATCCCACATTTAGCTCAACAGTAAGTAGGTCGTTAGTGAAAAGGGAAATTTTTTACAATTTTTAGCTTATCAAAAGGATACACCTACGTTGAACAAATTTTTGGTTACGATTAAAATCATAGTAAGTAATTACAGCTGCTTAGAAATTTATAATGGCAATAGATTCGATTTTCGTTTGTCCACTAAAATACTACATAGGTATAAACTAAGTATTTTGTAAATTCTTAGAGCCCACGCAACCTAATCTAATGAAAATAGCAATTATTGAGCGCCAGTTCATTATTATAAAACAATAACTTCATTGAATGGTACATACATACAAGGTGATTCAATTGTAAGTACTATAAATTGAAGGACTTGTAGATATAAAGCCCAAATATTAAGAAAATTCAAATAAATTATTTTTTTGTAGGTTTTACATGTTTCGGCCTTCATGTTAGACCATCATCAGACCAAGTTAATAAAAGCTTAGTAGTCTCTTTACAACAGTATCGTCAAACAGAACTTTCGAAGAAATCATAATAACACCAGTTGTAGTCAAGGAGGAGTACCCCATACATAAAAATTAAATTTGAAGGAAAATGAAATTTTAAAATTTATAAATCATGATCAGAGAATCACTCGATCCAGATAGCCAGACAACGAGAAAAATGTCTAACCCATGGATTCATTTCATTCCCTGCTCAATACAAAAATAAGCAAACGGTAATTGTTTCTATATCTTTAATATTTCCTCCTGAAGTTGATTGATAAGAATGACTGCGATATTTTTTTTTAGTACATGCTTTAATCAACACGGCTTCTGCAAGAACTGGAGAACAAAGACCAACTGGATGAAGTGAAAATGTGACATAACACATTCCACTCACTTCATTCAATGATCCTTTGTCCTCGACCTTTTTGTTCTCTTGTTTTCGGCTTATACTTCCGTCTCCTTCTCCTTCCTGATATTTTAAGGACAAAGCTAGGAATTAAAATTTATAGGGCAGCATTAAACGATAAAATAAAAATAAACACGCAATGGAATGAGTTGAAGCATTTAGCATAGGTTTTCATCGTACGTCCTTTCACTGGGGCTAATTTTCAAGGTTTTAATGAAGCGTCTGCAATGAGCCACGGTCCAATACTAACTTGAATGAGCTTAGAGCTTGAAATCATTCAGGCTTGAAATTAACTTTCACCAACAGCGGTGTGGTTTTAATTATTAGAAAACTAAGAAAGGGTTCCTATGTTATAGATTAAAAATAGGTTTACGAAAACACAGCGATTTTTATATAGGAAATAAAAAAAAAACACTCTCTGATCGAGGTTGTTGTTTTTTCTTCTCAATTCGGTATTATACTCAATGTTTCCATTAAAAAGTTTTAGTGACCTAACTAATGCCTACGTATAGAGGCGTCATCTACAGAACATTTCCATTGTTAAATAAAATTTTAAATAAATCGGGTTTTTTCCCCAATTCAAAACAGATTTTACTATGGAACAAAACATTCAAAACAGATAGACATTACAGTCTTTTGCTTTTGGTTTTCCTCTTTTGTCAATTGCTTTTCCTTATTTGTCAAATGAGTTTCTTATTTTTCTATCTATTAATGATTATAGTCATTGATTTATCAATCAATTTCCTTTTATGTCAAATCAGTTTAACTTTTTGTCAATTGCTTTTCCTATTTACGTATGCAGTGACAGTATCATAATATTGGAAAAGCATTTGATAAAAAAGGAATCTCATTTGACAAAAGAGAAATTTGAATTGAAAAATCACATTGACATTTAAAAAAATGGGAAACTCATTTGACAAATAAGGATAAGCAATTGACAAAAGAGGAAAACCAATAGAAAAAGACTGTATGTTCTTATTAAAGTAATAAACGTAGGTAACATGTTTTAATTTCAATCAAAGAGCTAAAATAAATACAATTTTTAATTTCAGAACTGTCCAATCGTAAAGAAGTACCTTCATTTAACCAAATAATAATTCCCAGGCGTCATGTGCCTCATATCCATTATTGTTGTGGGTATAATATATTTGCGACACAGAACGAATTATTTAGAAATTCTATTTAAGTACTTACAACTTGGACAATATTGAAAAAGGATTACCTACCTGAATTTGCGAGATATTTTTTTTTCAAGACCATAACTAGGAGTTACGGTTCTAGAAACTTGGATGTGTTATCAAAATAATGAATATACTTCAAAATACTTCATACTTAAAATGTTTAAGTATCTTTTAGTACCTAGTTTAAACGTAATTTCATTTAAATCTAATTAAAAAATTATTTAAGAAGGAGTTTATTTAAAAAGTTTATTTAATAGACTTTAAAGCTAAAGATTCCAAAAATATTGCCTCATTATACGCAAATGCCCGTTTTTTTTAAACCTCACTATAATAGATATCTCGTAAAACAAAGTTGACGAAATTACAAAAAAGATGCGCTATTTATTTGTGGCTATCTCGAATTCCTGAATACATAAAAGACATATGTATGTATACTTACGAGTACATGAAATCTGTGACCGTCCTGAAAAAACTGAGCAGCTTCAATTTTATTTCTACAATAACTCTTTCATTATTTGAAGTTTAAATTTGAAAGTTGTTGTATTGAAATTGTTTATTGAAAAAGTTGTTGTGTGAATTTTATTTCCGTAGAAATGGCGTTTCTCTAAACTTCAAAATTACAAAAAACATTATATTTCGAAAACTAATGGTGTTTTGCGGAAAATTTTCGCAAAACTAGTTAGATATTCACAAAATGAAATGTCACTTATGAAAGAAATAAAATTTTCGATACAGTGACCCAAAAGAAGTAGCTACTTTTTGAAATGTCAATTTTTTGCTCATTTTTCTCAGTGTAGTTTTGAATTTTGAATATTTTGACTGCAATTTAGTTAATATTGTTGATAGCAATTAGAAAAAATAAAATGAGTAACAGAAACATATGCCAGGAGCAAAAATTTAAGCAAATTTTTGTCGTATTTTTCTATATTTTTGTTGCAAAGCGTATTCGACACTTAGAAAACATCTGATCAGCTCAAGTTTATTTTCTATTTAATAAAAAATTGACATTAATCAACATTTAAATTCGATTGGGTCACAAAAAATGTTTGGTGCTAATTTATTTTAATGCTTTTGCAATACGCAAAAATAATCCATACTCCACCTTAATTTGATAAAACTCTATTTCGCAAAGAAAACTAAGAAATTAAAATTAAAAAATAAACATTTTTGTAGCTCAATTGAATAAAATCTTAGTTAATGTTCATTTCTTATAAAATTGAAAGTAAATTTTAACTTTAAGATGCTTTCTTTGTGTCGTATACGCTTTGCACCAAAAACATAAAAATATGTTTCAGAATTTTATTAAATTCGATAATTGAGCTCCTGGAATTAGTTTCATGTTTTTTTTTATAATTTTTAAGTTTAGTAGAAAAACGCCAGTTTTATGGAATTAAAATTCATATCATGGATCTAGTGTACTCAAATTTAATCTTTTGGAAAGCACAAATTTATGAAATTTTTTTTTTTTCAATAAAGATGAAAAACAAAACATTTTTCCATTTGGCGCGAACTTTTTGGCGGGCACTGTATAGTTTTTTCAAATGATATGTTAGATGTTTAAACCGTTTAAGAAGTCAAAACGTCAAATACAAGTGACAGTTTTCATTTTAATGACATACAATACAATATAAGGAAGTCACGCAGTTTCGAATTTATTTAATTATGGTGACGTCACATCTGACTTATTTTTTGTCACGTTTACGAACTAAAATAATAATAATAAAAAAATTAGGTGTATCGTTGTACACTGGATAAATTTCTGTACTTTTTCGAAAAAAAACAATAAAATAAATAATGCGCAACAAAATTGCGCATCTCATCTGTAATTTAATCAACTCTCTTCTTAGCGTTTACGAAATAACCATAGTGAGCTCTAAAAAAAAGATAATCCTGTTCATTGATATTATTAGTGCTAAATTCGCAATTATTTAGGCCATATTTCTTTAGGCCGAAACAGAAAAGGTTAACCTGTTAACAGCATATGGGTTAACAAGTGAGCAAAGTTTAAAGATTATAATTTATAATCCTGTATAGACTTGAGGCGGAGTGCTTAGTTTTTCTTGCCAGGCATTTTGTTATTCCAAATAATAGGTATAATAATTTCAACTGTACAAAAAATAAATAAATAATTTATTCAAACAAAAAACAATTCTCAAAATAAATACCTAACTACAAATAAATAACTATTCTTAAGTCTAATAGTACGTAATAATACTGAGTAAACTAGACTTGTTTCATCTGGAATGTATTAGAAAAATTAAATTAAGTATTCATACGGTCATGTGAACATTTCAAAAACAGTTATAAATCTTAAAACTATTAAACTTATCGTCAAATTCTTAGAAATACAAAATAAATACATATGGCCAAACTTCTTCATATCTGCTAATAGTAAGATACTGTATGAGCTACTAAATCAAGATAAATAGATTGAAAAGGTCTGTTTATAAAACTTATCCAGCTGAACAATTATTATATTTTACGTGAACTTTTTAACCAAGCTCGTGATGATGAATAAATACAACATAGATAATAGATAATAAAAAGAGGGTACTTATTCTTGAAGACTGATTAGTGAAGTTGTTTTACCCAGTTGGTAAATCATAAAACTTGCTCCTTATCAACATCCAAGCTTTCGCTCAGTTTGAAAATTGAAGGGGTATAAAGTACTTATTTAAAGCAAGTAAGAGTAAAAAAAGTTCATTTTGCTAACTTCTGAGAGTTTTTGATAATATAAACAGAAGAATGTTTACGAAAGAACGGTTAACATTTTAGCGTTAATTATAATTTCTTTGTTTTTATACTGTTAATTTAATTTTAAATTTAAAAGTTTGATAAGTTATAAAATAACGAAAATTTAACTTCTATTATATTTTTGAATATTAACTTTGACTTCAATATATTTTTAACTTTTTTTTTAACTTTGGTAATTAAAGATTGTTGGATGTTTACTTAATAAGTCAATTTTTATTAGACATGCATTTTTTGCAATTAGCTAGGTAGGTAAGTAAGTAGGTAGGCTCTTTATAATATTTTTAATTCCACATCCGGTAAAAGAAAAGTTAGAATCATTTGATTAGAGCTCTAATTCGTATTTATTTATAGTATGTATTATAAAAAATCATAAAGGAGACGACTTCAAGGGAAAAATTTTTGTTGTTTAATCAAGCGCGTGGTCAGCCTTTTGGGACAAGAGTTCAAATAAGACGACTACGAGCAACTTTTTTTCTTTGCGAGACTCTTGAAAGGCTACCAACAACATGGTTTTCCTTTATTTTGTATTTTATCTAGATGAACACTAGGAAAAGCATACTTTGATAACATCTTGCTTTCAATGCAAATATCTCTAGGTGGTCTGATAAAAATCGACGACCATTGCATTCATTTTATTTGCTACTACTAAGCAGTGTAATTTTAAATTAATAAAAGTAAATTTTCCTGGACTAACTTAACTACTAATGAATATAAATATCTACTAATTTATGCTAAATGTAGGGCTTATTTTAACTTATTGACTGTGAAAACTTCGACAATCATTTCTTCTGATATGCGATTCATCATTTTTCGTTCTGATATTTTTTATAGATACATAATTGAATTTATGTTTTTTACAAGCGAAGTCGCTATGTGTATCCAATATACAGGGTGAATAATATGTAACGAATAAATTAATTTTCTCAGATCATTTGTAGCATTATAAACACCCGACAAGGTCATTTCTAAATTAAAAGTACCTATATGTTCTATGATGAACGTGATATTTTTTTATACAGGGTGCACCATGTAGAGAAGGATCTCTATATTGCTATCTCCTAACGCTAACAGATACAGGGTCGGTTAAACAAATCCAAAGGAGCGCAATTTTGTGGCCATCTCGATTCCGTCGAGACATACAAGATATCTGTGACCGTTCCCGAAATATCCTGAAAAAACTGAAAAATCGAGATTTCTTATTTTCGTCATATCTTTTTTATTATTGGAGATTAATGAATAATTTTTTGTGGGCTTACATAAGTCGTTAAGAGTTACCCATCTGACATTTAAAAAATTTTCAAAGCCGACTAGATCCCAGAATTTTCATAGTCAACTTTCGTTTTTCTTATGGCCACCATAGTGTTTTTTTATGTTGTTCGGTATAAAAAAATTATAAAAACTAAAAATTGTTAAACTTCAAAAAATAAATTAAAAAATTTTTTATTCTTCTTTTTTCTTTACAAAAAAGACACATTTTTAGACCGAATTTCATAGATAAATTGAAAAACCATAAGGCAAACACTATTTCGGCGTATTTTACAAATGTTGACGTTTTTCGACGATTTTTTATTAGGTTTTTCTTTGAAAAAAGGATAAAAATTAAAAAAAAAAATTTCTGAAGTTTATTAATTTTTGGTTTCCATTATTTTTTTCATATCGAACGACATAAAAAAATAATATGGCGGCCATAAGAAAAACGAAAGTTGCCTGTGAAAACTCTTGGATCTAGTAGGCCTTGAAAATTTTTGAAATGTCAGATGGATAGCTCTTAACGGCTTATGTACGCCTACAAAAAATTATTTTTTAATTTCCAGTAGTAAAAAAGATATGTGGAAAATAAGAAATCTCGATTTTTCAGTTTTTTCAGGATATTTCAGGAACGGCCACAGATATCTTGCATGTTTTGACGAATTCGAGATGACCACAAAACTGCGCATCTTTTCTCTAATTTAACCGACCCTGTATCTCTTAGCGTTCGTGAGATAGCAATATAGAGAAGGATACATGGTGCACCCTGTATAGAGTATTTCTTGGCTCAGTAATAATGACTAATTGTCAATTTTTTTAATAGGACATCCTGTATATCTTTATCAATTTATCTGAAAAAAATCCAGTAGAAATGCTTTTTATGGTTGCAGTACAAATGCGCAATATAGGTTATGAGTTGTAAACAAATGAAAATCGCAAAGGTCCTTAAGTTTTTGGCGTATAGCTTGGATGGCACTTATTCTGAAAGGGAAACGGATCAGTCGGCGTTGTTAGAAAGATTTAATTTTTGTTCCTTGAAAACTCGGAGATCCCTACTTAAATCAAATTTCTGCATGGATTACTAAATGGCAGTGTCGACTATTCCTGGCTACTTTCAAAGATTTCTTTTAACGTTCCTAATTACTGCTTCCGACAAGTTCCCACCCACACAGAATTTAACAACATCTCCTATGCATCGATTTTCATTAATTCTCTTGGTGAACGATTTTTCGAGCGTAGGTACATTACGTTGTACTGATAGGGTCCATTCAGGTACTATTTAAATTAGTAGTTCAATGCTAGTAGAGTACCTACTCTAATACTCTTTATTTATTTGGTATTGTTTATATATTTTTTTTCTGGCTTAGTAGTATTTTCTCAGTACTTTCTTTTATTGTCACTAACAGATTTTATTAATTGGTTAGTTTAATAGTATTTTTATTATGTATTATTTTGAATATTTCCTGTTATTGTGTTTATAACCTGTTAGAAATAAAGCATTATTATATATGCTAGCTACCTTTACTGATCCTATTACATATTTTTTCTACATTTATTAGAATTGAATATGAAACAATTCCATTGACCATTGATCGAATCCAATTAACTCTCATAGGAACGTTTCAATGTTATTTTACGTGAGCCATTTTTGCTTGAAAGTTACTTGAAATGAAAACAATGTGAAAAATTATTAAAATGTATGTCGGGGCTATTTCCGCTTCCTGCAGAACCTTCATGATTTGGTATGCATAAATAAATGATAAATGATTTTTTTCATAATGATATTTTATTGGGCAACGATTCGTTTAAACAAATCTGAACTTTTAGCCAATGTGATATCAGAAAACCTTCTTGCCTGCTTGCGCATCAATCGCAGAAATAGTGTATTTTTATGCGATTCAATAATAAATATTTTCTTCCTATTTTTTTTTATAATGAATATAATGAAAAAATAATCCGATTTTTTTTGAGAAAACTCCACCTACCTACCAAAAAAAAAAGAATGATCCTCTCGTGGATTCGAACCCGCACCAACAGTTTGCTAGGCAAGGGTGTAACGAACTGAGCCACGGTGCGTTTCAAATTTATAGTGCTGCGATGGGGTAGGAGAGAATCATTCTTTTTTTTTGGTACGTAGGTGGAGTTTTCCAAAAAAAAAATCGGATTATTTTTTCATTATATTCATTATAAAAAAAATTGGAAGAAAATATTTATTATTGAATCGCATAAAAATACACTATTTCTGCGATTGATGCGCAAGAAGGTTTTGTAATGTACCGAAGGAAATTTCGACATAACTTGTGCTTATACTTTCGGGATCAACGTAAACTACTGAAAGGTTTTATGTATTAACACGGGCAACGGGCATCATTACCTATATAGATATTAGCTTTTGGAAATTTGAAAGTACTCATTCATGCTATGATGTCTTTTTTCATAATTTTTATGCTCCTATGCCCGCTCGTACATTGATAACTCTTTTTTCTAGTCCCATCTTGGATAAGTCATAAAACATGATAATACCGAAGTCGGCATGAGCACTCCTATAAGTACACCTCTTAATTAGCCAAGGTGTATTAAATAAAAAAATGATGCAGGGATGTAAAATGTAAGTACCTACCTACGGGAGTTCAGCATCTCGCCTCGAAAGATGATAGCCCAAGATCGACTTAACTGAATTAAAACACCTCAAATAAAACTTTGGGATTATTATTGCTTAATAAAATAACTTTTTATGAATGTAAATAATTAAAGAGAGTGTGTTATTCGGAGATTCAGGGTAATTTAAATAATTATATAATTATTGCTATTTCGTAATATAAGAAGCTAGTTTATTTGTTACACAAGACGAGAATAAAGTTTTTTTTTATAATTTAGAAAAGATCTTTGTGAGAAATGAAAAATATTTTCAAGAAATGGTGCAGGGGATTTGTAATTTTTAAATGCAAGCATGCTTAGCAGCGATTTTATTACTTACAGTTGTTGGGGTCGATGACGGAAAAGGCCTCTTTCTATCTCGAAGGTAGAAAAAGAATGTTATGCGTCATTATTTTATTTAAGCAATAAAATCCAGAAATTAGTTTTTCCGAGATATTGAAAAATCCACCGATCGTAGACAAACATTAAGCATATGAGATTTGTACGCAATAAAAAATCTTACATATTAAAACTTGATAAATTAAAATCGATAAACCAATAAAAACGTTAATCCAAGAAAACATGAATTTTTTTATTATTGTAACAAATATGATATTTTTTTCTCATTAATGAAATAAATCATTTTTTCCGAAGACATTCAAATAGTACCTATATCAAAAACTACGCCGCGGATCAAAAAATATGGGTAATAATAAAAAATTTGACGTCTGGAAGGGGGACATCTCGAAGAGGGTATCAACTCTACCAATCTACCCTCTTCTCTTAGGGATTGGCCATTTCGCAATCTTAAATTTACGGATGAAAACAAGTAGGAATCTACTGCCCCTCCCCCTTCATGCAGGTGGGTCGAAGTGGAGAAACATATTCATATTTTACGACCGAAAATATCAAGGATGTTTCTGTATTTTTTTTTTTTTTGATTCTTGATAGATGGTGCTGTAATCGACGAAATTACCTAATTTTTTTTTCGATTTGCCTTAATACGGCAATAATCGAAAAAAAAATTAAGACTGGTCCTAGGTACCATAATGTAATAATAAATGTAATAATAAATTTTCAAAAATTCCAGAAGCTGGTCGCTGTAGGTGCAATAGTTTTCGCAAAATAATACTTATTGTTTATCCGTCCAGGAGCAAAACCACCAACTTTGACTGCTTCTACACTTGTCAATTTTTAAATTTAAAAGATTTCGCAACTCGCATTTCCAAGCTAATAATCTGTCAAAACGAATGATCGAATTTTCCGAAGACCTCCTGATTTTGCATTAAAAAATAGAATTTCCGCTCTTTTTATAAACAAATAGAATGTCTTCTAGCGCGGGCGGTAGCGCGATGGTTTAGGTCACTGACTGAAACCGTTGACGCTGCCACCATCTGTGGTTCGAATCACAGCTCGACTTGGTTGTTTGTATTCGTTTATAAAACTAATCATTATTTCTCTATAAATGCGCCTGTGGCTGTATGAGTCCGTTCTTGAAGATAAATCACGAGAGTGGAGCGACTATGTCTTACCTACACAGTTTACACCGATCCTTCCTCTTTTTTATATAGGTTTTATCTTTTGAAATCATAGTTGATTCCGGTTTGTTTTGCCGTGGTCCATGGAGATTTGCTCTGAACGTATCGTCTACAGTTGCTGCAGACAATTATCAGCGGTTACGTGTGCGCAAGCGACACTGATAACTGACTCACTGACTGACAGTCAGTTATCAGTGAGCACGAGGAGTGAAAACATTGCTTGCGCAGACGTAACCGTTGGTAAAACGGCTAACTCGGACATCCATTGGTCATAGACGGTTCATCTTACTTTTTAAAATTCTTGTCTTTGAACCAATGCTTTTTTTAATAAAAAGATCCAACTTAGAAAATAACAAAGATATGTTTTTGCTTATGCAGGGTGATCAGTAATTCGCGCACTCTGAATAGAAGGCGTTATAGAGCCCATTAAAATTAATATAGGTACATATAAAAAAAATTGAACCCATTGGTTAGTTTTCGGGTTACAGACTCCCTCATTCAAGTTTAAAGCTAATTATTTCAATATCCATGATCAAAAAAAGTGAATAATTCAGTCTACTTAGTCTTTGGATCAAATACTACATAACTAATTTTTTTCCACAAAACGTCCATTACAGAGAGATTGAAAATATTAAAACTTCATAAAACACCTAAATGTGACAATTTTTTTAAATGTCTGGCAGTCGCTTAAACTCAACTTTTTTTAAAATCTTTTTAAATCCTCTTTTTATAAAAACTGGCAACGGTATAGAAAACAAGTTATAGACTTTCGTCATTTTATAACTGCTGAAAGTTTCTGTGCGCATGTCCCCAACACAGGTAGGAACAATGCAGCGACTATTATGGAGTTTGGATCATCGTAGCTTTGGCAGGTAACAGCAGAAGAAGCTATACAAAATCACTCCTCAAGATCTGTGAAGTGTAAAGTTTAATTTTCCTGTAGACATGGGTCGTTGGAGCTTTAGTTTTCGAGATACAAGGTGTTAAATTTTTTCGTAAAATTTAATATTTTTTGAATATCTACAGATTATCTGATCAGAATAACACGAAATTTCTTAGCTTTTTATTTTTTAATCCAATTTATAAAAAAAAAATTAATCCAGTGGCAGAAATCTGGGTATGTCGATACCTTTTTAAAAATATGTTATACGCCACTGACTTTAAAGGAAATGTGACATTTTTGATAGATACCTCGTGTTGTTTAGAAGAGACTTTCCTTTTTTGCCGTATGACGCACTGTTTCCAAGATATTTCACAATGTACGAAACCGTAGAAGATAAAAATATAATAATAATAAATGATAATGAGTACGTACATACCTCCAGGAATAATAATTAAACAGTGCGTCATACGGCAAAAAAGTAAGGTAACTTTTTAAACAACTCTTCTAAACAACACGAGGTATTTATAAAAAATGTCACATTTCAATTAAAGTCAGGGCCGTATAAAATTATTAAAAAAAAGTAACGACATACTCAGATCTCCGCCACTGGATTATAATTTTTTGTTGAAAGTATCAAATCATGTTATTTCAATTATTAGTACAACAACTGTAAAAAATTTCGAGTTACTCTGATCAGCCAATTTGTAGATATTCAAAAAAATATTAAATTTTTCAAAGAACTTGTGTCTCGAAAACTAAAGCTCCAACGACCCATGTGTACAGGAAATATTTCGCCTATTTTTGCATTTCCTACGTACCATTTCAGTTTTAAAACAATAAACTATACTTCAAAGATCTTGAGGACTGATTTTATACACCTTCTTCAGCTGTTACCTGCCAAAACCACGATGATCCAAACTCCATAATAGTCGCTGCATTGTTCCTACCTGTGTTAGTTGGAGACATGCGCACAGAAACTTTCAGGTTTTATAAAATGACAAAGGTCTGGCAGTCTCTTGCTCTATTTGAGCTGTTGGTTTTTTCTCCTTGTGAGATAAACAAATAGGATTTTGCAAAAAATATTGCACCTACGCGCTCATTAGTCACACACATTTTTATAATGTTTTGTATGTTATTAAGATTTTTTTTTTTTTGATTAATTTCAAATGTATTTTTTCGAAGATATAAGAATACGATTTTATTGTTTAAATAAAACAGCGACGCGTACTTTTTGAAAATTTTTGAAACTGATGAGAAGAGGCCTCTTGTATTATCGTTCTCAGCACATTTGATCAGTAAAATCTAAGAATCCTCTTGATTTCTTTCTCTCAATTTTCTTTCTACAAGTGGCCTACGGTCTAAAAATGTTAATGATAAGATTATCTCGTTGGTGGAAAAGCTAATTTTTTCCAAACCCATGCTTTAAAATGCATATTTACCGAATGTGGAATAAGAACTAGAATCTTCCACATTACAGGTAATATTACCTCCTCATTTTTGAAATGAGATCCTATAATCAGAACGATTCTCACAAGCCAGAATGTAGTTTTCCATAAAATAATTTAAGTATACTTAGGCATAAGTAAGCGTCCTCATTGCACATAACTGGTGTACATTATTAATTACATATCGAGGTGGAAAGTGATTACTTGAAGCCAAGGGCCACTCGAGGTTGTAACGAAGCTTTCCACCGAGGTTTGTATCTATTTGATTCACAATCAGAAATTATAAATGGGTAAAAAGGACAGAAAGTATAAAAATACTATTTTTACGCTTGCTTTTTTGGATCTAACAAACTTTACCTATATTTTTGATGACATCTATTTTTTTTAAGCAGCAATTTGAAAAAGTTCTGATTGTGAATTAAATAAATGAATATCTATGTGATCACTTAAATAAGCGCCCAATCGAAATAACAAACCCTTGCTTTTGCATGTTACATTGTAGTATTTTATTCATAAATGTGAAGTACCTTTTAAATAGGTACCTAATTAGATTTTTTCCATGATAATAATAATTATCGTTGGCATTATTTTAACATACATTGCAATAAGTGTCTTTATTTTGCCTGGATGTCATAAATTTGTATTTATTATCTATTTTTTGAAAAAAATAAAACAATTCTTCAATGTTAATGTACCCACAATGTCTGGCTATTTGAAAACGAGACTGCCTCTGTTAATGACGACATATGAGGAGGTTAATGGACGTATACATACTTTTACACTTAAGCCTAATTTTGCATCACAGCACCATACACAATAGTTTTATTTTGCGGCTGAATAAAATACCCCGAAATTGTTGGATGTTGGATGTTAATATCTACAAATTGTTTTACCGCAAACATCCGGAAGAATTACAATATTGATAAGAATATTAATTTGAAATAATTGAACTCAATATAACACCCACTGAAATTTTACGCTTGTCGGATATAATTCAGGTGAGGTAAAATCAAGCCCAGGAATACGCGAATCATTGAGTGGATTGACGAAGGAGGTTTTAGTAAGTATTATTACGTAAGAGAGAGAAAGTAAAGACAGGTTGATTATAATTCTTATAATGATAACCTTAATGTGCTTTACTCTCTTAATTTTCTCCAGCACTTGCTTGCTTGATTTTTCTGCCACTGATTTTTCCTTACCTTTGTAATATGCCAAAACTAGGTTAAAATATTTTAAATTAGCCAGCTAGTAGTGCTAAAGTACAAAAATATCGAAATATTTAACTTCTTCCTATTTTCTATTTTAATGGAAAAATATTTCTGTTATTGGACTGTAGAAATTTAAGCAGAAGAACAGTAGGTACCGTTTTCAAATAGAAATAGACTTGGTATCATGAATATTTGGTCAATTCAATAATTGTAATGAACGGTGTTGAATTTGATGTAATAAAATTGTTATTGAAACGTTCCGATAGTATTATTTATAATCACATAATCCTAAATCCCCAAATTTAAGCCACAAAAAACAACAAATGCAGTCAAAATCGACCTTGTAATTAAGTTAGGTCTTTAATGACATTATTAAGTGCTTAGGTACAAGATTTTGCAGTATGAAGGAATAGCTTTTTTCAAAAGCTTCTTGATAGTAGAAGAAAGCATGTCAATATTGATTATCTTGTTGTGAGGGTAAATATTTATTCAAGCTGCTCAAAGTGGACGTGACGTGAAGGTAATAAAAAGAGTTCACATATAACCTGGAGCTTGTTCGGTAGTTAACCAATTTTGTTTGGATAATAATAATTGTCTGACGTAAAAAATCACCAATTATAAGTTATCTTGGTCAACAAGTAAATCAGTTCAAAAATCGATTATGTTTGCTTAAAAATATTTCCTGCTAATATTTTTATCTTTTATATCTCACACTTATTAATTAACCACAAGTAACGTAACCACAATTTTCAAAAGTGATGGGGACAAGACCGGTGTCAGTTTGAGTAACTTCTCTAATATTTTCGAAATTATTTTCCATTGTCAGGACTAAACTTTACCCTCAGCAGCATGAATTTTTGCAAGTAGTAACTCTAGCGGTTTCATATCTTTCCTGTATGGCACTATTATTAGTTAATGAAGTGGACAATGGCGGTTAAGTTTACGCCACTCACACAGACTCTTCCAAAGTTTTTGATCGGATTAATCTACGAATTAATGGGTAAAGTTTACCAGTTCGATCTGAATGAATCTATTATGAAATTTCTATCCGCTATTTTGATAAATCGTCAGTACTTTGTTTGTCACGAAGGTTACACGTCTGAAATGTACACGGGTGGTTCTGGTGTTCCTCAGGGATCTATCTTGGGTCCGATTTTATTCATTATTTTCATAAATGACCTGTCGCGCCAGATTAAATGCGAATATGTATCTGCTTTATGCTGATCATTTTAAGATATTTCGATCGGTACAGAATGAGGATGACTGTGTTTTTTTACAAAATGACATTGAAACTCTTCTTGCTTGGTGCAGTATTAATATACTTTCGTTGAACCTGGGAAAGTGCAAGGTAATCAGTTACAGTAGGTGTAAAAAATCAATAGTATTTAGCTATAGATTTGACTCAGCAGTCGTAACCAGGTTGAAAAAAATGCAGATTTTTCAAAAAATGCACTGTGATAAAATAAGATCATTTTTATTGTTTTGGTACGTTGCTATGTTACAAAATGAAAAATTGAATGAAACTAAAAAGTTGCTTCAACTTGTGGACATTTGATGTCATTTTTATCAATTTCTGTGTTATCAGACACTTATCTTGTAGTAATCTTTTTTAATGTTAATAATAATAATAATTATTTTTTTCAAAAAAATCGTTATGTAAGGTACCAGTTTTTTTATGTCATGATTCGAACGATAAGGAAATCTCTTTGAAAACGTGAAAAAAAATTGCAGTTGTCATTAAAAAAAAGCGATTAACGGTAAATAAATAAATAAATAATTAAATAAATTTAGATTGAGGTGCAACATCTTGGAATGTCTGCATCTTCATTCATTTTTATTGCATATTTCATTTGTTGAAAATAGTTTTGACTTCAACTATTATAAGTACTTGGAAATACAAAAGCGGAAAGTTAAGATTTCACTTACCTTGCGAACACAAACACAATACATGTATAGTTGGACCAGAGATATAACGAAACGACTTCTGTCATTTTATCAATAATTGTTGGATTATTAAAATATTGTTGAAGTCATAAAATATGACAGTTTAACAATTAAATTTTTTCGTTATATCTCTTGGTCGACTATACAGGGTGGGCCACGGTATACGAAACGGAAGATTATGGCCGTGTCTCTGGATCTTAGGATCTTTTTATTTTTGGAGTGGATAGAGACCCGGCAGAGGTACGTTTTAAAATTATATTCATAATGTACAGGGTGTCCCAAAAGCATAAAAAATATCAAAGTTATGTTTTTTTAAATGGAATGCTCCTATGTTATTGCATTTTTAGATTGTCTGAAAAGAGAAAATAAGATTGGCTTTTACAGTTGGTGCTTAAATTCAGAAGTTTTTGAGTTATAAACAAGTGAAAATCGTCATTTTTCAAGTTCATGGCCCTGTACAACGAAAACGGCTGAAGGAGAAAAACGGCTTACATGTCCCTATTTTAACTTTTCATCTACTATCCTACGATGTAGATGAAATGTTTATACAGGGTGAAGAAAAATTTGAAAAATTCCGAAATTTCTCCACGCGTCGCCAAATAAAAAAATCGAAGAAAGCACAAATGTTTCTATACCATAGGATAGTACATAAAAAATTAAAATAGGAACATGTAAGCCGTTTTTCTCTATCTTCAGCCGTTTTCGTTGTACAGGGCCTTGAACTTGAAAAATGACGATTTTCACTTGTTTATAACTCAAAAACTTCTGAATTTAAACACCAACTGTAAAAGCCAATCTTATTTTTTTTCAGACAATCTAAAAATGCAATAACATAGGAGCATACCATTTCAAAAAACATAACTTTGATATGTTTTATGCTTTTGGGACACCCTGTACATTATGAATATAATTTTAAAACGTACCTCTGCCGGGTCTATATCCACTCCAAAAATAAAAAGATCCTAAAATCCAGAGACACGGCCATAATCTTCCGTTTCGTATACCGTGGCCCACCCTGTATACGAGATAAATATTTAATATTTCAGATTTGAGAAAATCCAAAAACAGGTGAATTTGTAAATTTGGTTAATTTGGTGACGTAACATTTTTATACAGGGCATTTCTAGGCTCAGTAATGACATCATCTGTTGAGCTATTTTCGAGCAAATTGGGGAAAAACTGTGCAATATGTGACCACATTTTCATTGTTTTCATTTCATTGCGACGTAATTTTTGTCATTTACGTTGTTTTTAACTGTTTTAAAGTCAAGACAATAGTGAACATGATGTAATAAACTGAAAACCTTTTCCCTATTTTCTGAAAAATGTCTCAACAGACCTAAAATCTAGTAAAATCTTACTACATCAACAGAAGAATTTTTGCACTTCATTGGAAAACAAATTGCAATTACTCGGTGTTGTTTTTTTGGCAAAGAGTAAAATGGACAATGCAAAGTTCTGATCACTCCTGGGAATCAAATCTTTGCACCGGCGATATTCACTGAAATTATGTTGAATAAGAGTGAGACAAATATCTTGCCAAATATCATTCAATTATTGGTTTTGCTTCTTTAGATCCTTCTCGTTTGATAACTGAGAACGTCGATTGCGCTGATAAAAATAACATATTTTGAGGTTGTCGAGGGAAACACCTTTTCACCAATTCTCGCATTACAAGGTAATGACGCCCCTTGACACTCTTGCGACGATCAGCTCGAATTACACGACTTAATTAAGATTATTGTGGCGACATGAGTGGGTCTGTTTTTATTGGTTCTTCATATACCATGTCCCTGTGAAATCTGTCAATAACATTGCTATATCATTCATTATACGAGGCTCATCTGAAAGTTGTGCAGAGGCTGCATGGATTTTTTTTTACAAAATAGTCATTCCTGCTACAAGATGTATTTAATCCGCAGTTATCAGTAGCTTTCAGTAAGCGCTAAAAAAGACACACTATATCATGCAATAAAAAAAATACTCACCAAGTTTTACAATTAATTCTTAAAACATAAAAATATTTTTTTTAATTAAAGTTGCGCAGAAAACTGAATTTTGTATTTGTTTCATAATATCTAAATCCACCAGTAATAATAAAATCAGTTCAATTTCCGTTTCGATAATTTTTTCTGCATGCAAATAAAATAACAATAATAAATGAGTTCAATAAATTTAAGTTCACCTACTACACATTTATTATTTTTACAGAAAATTAATAAAATACTAATTCAGTTTGAGGATTTGTCTAACCTTCTTCTACAACGGTATTAGTTAGGTAAGAAAATTCCATTAAAAGTATTAAGAGTTAAAAAATTCATTAGCATGTCTCTGGACTATCAAGAAGGGATCGTGTCCATAAACGAAAATGAACAAGAACGTTCAAAAATTACGCAGTTTAATTAGCTGAAATGGGGAAGTTGATTCCCTGTTTCCATTTGCCTAAGTACGTCATCAACCTAACGAGCCTGACAAAATGTGTTTAGAGGTTGTGGAATTTGTAAACTGTTACTGAAAATGGTAAATCCGATTAATTTATTTTCAAAATCCGGTTCACTGATTTGGCTTAAAATCATGTTATCCTATTATAGCATGTTTGATAACCTTTATACATAATTGTGTTGATTGGTCTAATAATTCAACTCAACGTCTTATTAATCGCACTGAAAATCAGTTACATTCTGTGGTAGTCATTATACAGGGTGTCCAGGTATGAGTGTAAAAGCTACACGTGGCGACTTTCCTTGGACTATTTTGAGTAAAAAATCTTAATACAATAATGCTCTACCATGCTTCAGAGACCATCAGGAGCCACTAGAAGAAATTTACATCTGGCAACACTGAATCACACAGGTATCATGTAACCACATGTTACTAAGCAGAACGCAAGGAAATCGTTATGTCAAATTAATTTAATTAATCAAATTAATTATTGAAATTTGGCAGTGTTGACAAATGTAAAATTAAAAAAAAGCACTTTAAGAAATGTTAAAAAAGTTAATAATTGCACTTGTTACGAAAATTAAATGAAATAAGACATTGCAAAAGTCTTTGAAAATGTTAACCGTAACTGCAAAAGGAAATAGAAGTTCAATAATATGCATAATTTGTGACCCAAAATTTCTAACTTTGATGACCTCGTGTGGCACCGTGAAGAGGTATAGAGCATTATTGTATTAAGATTTTTTACTCAAAATAGTCCAAGGAAGGTCGCCACGTGTAGCTTTTACACTCATACCTGGACATCTGTATTATGTATTATGAGAGCGGTTGTTTCTCAGATAATAATTATGTCAAAATAATCCCTATGCTTCAAAAGCTTCTTCAATTTAATCCGTGCTTTCACTTATTTAAAGCTATAAGCATTCATTTTAGGTAATATTTTCAGCACATGTTCTGAAAAAATTTTCAACAAAACCGAACATCGAAGTCATCTACCGAAGGGTAGCATCCTTGTAATTGCTTTTTAAATCGGAAAAACAGAATTGCTTTTGAAAAGATGTTTCAGAACGTTCACTTTATTTTCCTCTCAAAAAAACTGTTATCTGTACCCTCATCTGTGCCTTATGAGACGATGCGTTGATATACAGTCAACGACCATTTACTGTAAGTGACCCAAGAACATCAAGTAAACATTTAGTCGCATTACAATAATTAGTTGCTCTTGGAACTTAATTATTACTATTTCAAGCTAGTGCGTCTGAATAAAAGGGCGTCCACTGGCTGATCATGGGGATTTTTTTTCTCATAACCATTTTTCTAAAAACGCTTCGTTTTCGAGATACAGAGTGTTAAAATAAGTGTTAATAATTTTTTTTTTCAAACTCGTGTAAATTGTAACCGATTTTAATGAAACCTGGCGTGAACAATAAACGAACAAAGATCTTTGATTCGGCTTTTACAGGGTTTGTAGATGACTTCCAGTGGAGTAGCTATCCAGATTTATTTCTTTTTTCCACTTTTCTCTACCTATTTTTTTACATCACTGACTTTATTAGTGTATTTTTTAACAAAAAAATACACTATTGAGGACGACATCACTTTCCAAAAATCACCCAAACTCATCAAATGTCCACCGATCATGACCCCCAGATTACGAAAAAGTGGTTTTCCAAAATTCACCTGCCCACAATATATATATTGTGGGCATACATATAAATATGTATATATTTATATACATATTTCTCCAAAATCGCGAAATTTCGATTTTATAAACGCTCCTGTGGCTTTATCTTTCAAGATTAGTGAACGAAATTTTGGATTCTTGTAAATCTTTGAAATGACGTTAGATTTTCGTTGAAAAAATTTCCAAAAGTCCCATCACTTCTACAGGGTGTCCCTTCAAAGTTCCAGATATCCGGTTTTTGTCATCTCATTTCAGGTCGCAGTTTTGAATCTAGGAGGCTGAAATTTTTTTTGGAGTAAGACATCCACAAGGAGTGGTCTGTTATTGCACTTGAGCAAAATCGGCCGAGCTGTTTCAAAATGGCAGCCATTTGAATTTTAGGAAAATTTCCAATTTTTTGAGCCCCCGTATGAGCAAGATGGCAAAAAAACTTTGGAATCAAATTAACAGGATTTGAAGAAAATTATTGGAAATTTGAGTTAATGCAATAAAATTAGCATATTTTCCATTAATAAGCCAGTGTCGTGGGTAGGAAAAGGGTGAAAATGTGTAAATTCTATAACCGTTTATGAGTCCATTTTTGAAGAAGCTGAACCGAAATTTTCCATTTTTTTTTTGCTTTAACATATAATTTGATGTCTTAGCTTCAATTCGCCTCGATTAATGTAGCACTTTAAACGAAAAATAAAAAAGTTTTTCGCTTGTGCAAAATTAGCTTACACTTATATAAAATTATTAAATCAATGAAATGGTTCGCAATTTCTTTTTTATTTTTTTTCACATTCAATTATGAATGGTTCTGAAAATTAGAAAAGCAATCGCAACGACAATTAAATCACCTACATGCAGGTGAAAAAAGTATTCAAATTGGTTTTTTAATAACTAAGGTATGACTAGTTTAAAAAATAAAATGTGTAGGTGTAGGAACCTGACGTACGCATATACCTACGCGATCAGCCCTACAAATTTGAAACGCACTGTGGCTCAGTTCATTACACCCTTGTGTAGTAAACTGTTGGTGCATAAAAATACACTATTTCTGCGATTGATGCGCAAGAAGGTTTTACAAATGTAGAAACGCTATTTAATTTCCCATGCATTTTAAAACAAAAAAGGATTGGTAAATTTTTTTCAAACGGTGAACTGTTTCTGAGATATTTTAAGTTTTCACAGGTTTTCCCATTTACATTAAAAATAATTGATTTTTCGTAATGATTAGTGACATTGTCCGAGGAAACTTCAAATATCTCAAAAAAGCTGCGCCGTTTGAAAAAAAAAATAAAAAAATACTTCTGTTCTAAAATGAATAACATTTGTGTATTTGCAATAAAGCCAGTGACGTAGAAGATAGAGAGGTACAAGTAGCGCCAACCCTAAATATTTACGCGACTGATGGAAGATATCTACAAAACCTGAAATAATCAAATTAAATAATTATCTTTGTTTGTTTATTGTTTATGTCGAGTGTAATCAAATTCCGTTCAAGTATAGGTTGTAACGGTGCTTACCTGGGTCCCTGCAGATTGTGTTAAATATCCCTGTGATTCCCTGATTTCTGTAGTCGGTCTCTTAGTCCGGAACGATGGAGAAATTTTGTATGGGAGGAGATACGATACCAATGAGACAAAATAATTTTCCTTAGCCCTTATTTATTTGAATAATTACATTGTCTAGCAAGGTGTTGGCAATATTATCAGTTTTATACATTTTACATCAAGTTGTTATTACTTACAATTCGCCTTAATGCTATTAAATTCAAAAGAAGAGGAGCCTTCACCTTGTAGAATCGTTTCTGGGCTTAATTATTTACAAGATATTTTAACTAATAGAATTCGTTCATATACGAATCTTTTGTTTGAGTTTGTCTATTTCCTGTTTGTACCTGTGTTACCTAGAGAACTCATTTATCGAAGTTTCTGCCTTTATATGGTGATAACTTGGTTTGATGACTTTAGTATCATATGTATCTATTTTGCTGACCAAGATCTTGATTTAGAATGAAATTATTTACTCTCTCAAATTATTCCAGTAATTTGATGGCAATTTATTTATTAATAATCATACATAAGTTTGTTTCAGCTGTTTAAAACTTTGTGGATGCTCCTGGTATAAATAATAACTAGATAGTTTGATTTTTCAACTGTACCTATTCATTCCAAGAATGCCTTTGTTTTGAAGCTAAAATGCTTTTGTTTTCATCATTTTATTAGACAGAATCCCAGTCTTGTTTCGATTTTGCTTAACGAAACAGTAGGTAAATTATAAATAAAAAGATAGCTTGTATTGGAGCAAAATAAAGATCTCAGTTTTTTATTATAATTCAAATAAATTTCCTGTCGTCGATATTTCGTCAGTCTAGTTATTTATACATCCAAGAATGTAGACGCTATTGTATTATATTATTATAGTTCAATAAACATTCCAGAGGAATTAATGCATCCTTTTTCAGGGCTGCGGCGTATTACGCACTTGTGAAATCATTCAATAAGATTCATAAATCGTCTAAAATAATACAACACACAAAATATCTTCGCGTCGAGAATTGGATTGTTTTATTATTGAAGGACCGGAATTTTTACAACAGCAACAGTTATTCATCTAGTCTTTATGAAATTATATTTTCCCGTGCCTACATAATTTTACAGCAACTAACAGTTTCATTTATTTAAAAATCTGGTTCGATTGGAATTTATGTTTTAATTTATTAGCTTATTTATTTAATTGTCAGCTCATATTATTCGATTAGACTGAATTATAATTTCTTTAATAATTATTCACAGTTTTGACTTTGATTGTTTATCAGAAATTTACAATTTGCTATTCTTTCCAGAAATGTACAAATTTTCCTGTCAACTGTAATTTGCTAAATCTTATATGAAATTTTCAATGAGTTCTCGCGGTACTTTAGGCTTTACTTATAAAAATAATTCATCTGAATCTCCAGGTTGGTTCGATTTATCCCTTGATCTGGATACCCTTGTGGTATTATGGCCTTTACCATTTCTCCTCGGTTTCTAGAGAAATACGAAATTACGAAATTAGACAGTACCTAAATCTTTATATGCAAGTGCTCTTTAGGAATTAATTAAAGAACAACAATTTTCGGCTTCAAAATTGTTACTTTAAAAACTTTCAATTTAAAATACTTTGTCTATTTCTGTTTATTTAAGAATTTTATAAAAGTTTCATTTTTATTATTCACATTCTGAAATGGATAAACTTGTCTGGCATTGCTAATATTATATCTGTGAACATATTGTTTATGGCTGCTTATAAAATTTCAAATTGTTACTAATTTAATAAACTTTATGGCTCATTTCTTAATAAATGGCTTTCGGATTAATTTTGTATTTAGTCATTTTCATTTTCACACTTTTAGGCTAATCTCGTTTATTTTGGTTGAATTCATTAATTTATTTCATTTGATTGTTTTATTATAATTTGTCAGATTTCCTGACATAATAAGTGTTGCCAGTTTGGGCAAATCTAATAACTTGTTACAATACGCTCGCCGGCGTTTATAGGTCAATATCATAATACGCTCACCGGCGTTATTTGGTCAATAAGTTATTTATACATTGATTGTCAATTTTGACTTAGCTTTTATTAGCTCATAAGATATTGCCAGTTTCGGCTTATGTTGGTCGATTTAGCTTTTGTCACCTTTGGACTTGTTTCATTTTTGTTTATGCAAGTTTTTACTGATGTCACCTTTGGACAAATTTAAGGTAATTGTTTACAATATGTGGCCATTTTGGCTTGTGTCACCTTTGGACAAGTTTTGAGACTGCCTTTAATATTTGTGATTTTGATTCTTTTACTTTGTTAAATTTATCAACGCCGAGTTTTCCCTTCTCTCTTTTGATATATTAATGGGTTACTGTTTTATTTACCAAGTTATAGATACGCACAACGGCGTAATTCCCAAAATTAGACCAATTCAGACAATTTTCAACCAATTCAACCAATTAGAACAATTCGACCAACACATCGCTCGTCAGCGGCATCGCTTTGCGGCATCGTTCGTCAACGGAATATTATTTATTACAATTTTTTATATGTTTTATATTTTTTTATATTGTGATTGCTCCCCACGAGGGCACAGCAACTTAGATCTTCGCTCGCCGGCGGTATTTTATTTATTTGTATATCAATTTATTATTCATTTATTTATTTGTTTGTTTGTTTTTTTTTTTATATATTGTTACTTCCCCACGAAGGCACAGTAACACTTCGCTCGCCGGCGGTATACCTAAATTATGTTGGAGCTTGATGACGATTTAATCTTGGAAAACACTAGGATATAGGTTACTCGGAAGAAAGACTCGAATTCCACACGTTGAAGGAGCCTAGAGTCCAACAACGGAAAGACGAGAGCACGCTAAAAAGTTTCTACGCACTTCGTAGCGTGTTACTTTCTTACTAGAAGATTTTAGTAGTTCTGAACTGAGTTTATGACGTTGCCTTTCTGAAACCTGCCTGATCCACGGTGCTCAGTCCTGCCACCGACATTGTTTTTCTACTGAGAGCACGACTCTGCTACACGCCTAGTAAGCCGTAGAGCTAGTCTAAGCGGACCCGAGCTATCCAAAAGCAAAAGCGTCTAGGGCTAATGCTCAAGGTGCCGGCTACAAGATCCCTAGAAAAAGTCTTTCAGAACAGAGCCCCATGAACCGTCAGCTAGCAAAAACGACAAGGTCGGGAATTATAATATTTGCCTTATTTTTCTGAGAGCAGAAAAGTAGAAATTGTCATATTGGAAGTGGCAAGTCAAAAGTGACTCATTCTATTGTTGAAATAACAGTTCAGAATGTTTTTGGAAGTATTTTAGAAGTTCGAGGAAAGCAATTTAGTTCCGTGACCATTTTTGTGTTGTTTGATTGTTTCTATTTAGTTGTTAAGTTTTGCTTCCTTGTCAAATGACGGATAATTTGTAGATCTGTATTAGATCTGCATTAGGAATTATAATAGAAGTTGTTTATGCTTATTTTATTTGTGACTGATAAAATAGATATGAGTAATGACGTCATTGTGCCCTGAGGCGAACGTCTCTATGGTGTATGCTGGTAGGTATACATGATTAAACATTTTCGACGAATTTTACGTTGTAATTGATATTATCAATCATACTGTGTTTTCTTTGATGTCATTGATTTAATAATTTGGTAAAATGGTTTGTTAAATAATTTGTGGTTTTGATGATGTTTTATTTTACCTATTTCAAGAAATAAGGCCTTTCACCCAAACACTAGGTTCCCTGCATTATGCTTACGGCATTTGCGACAAACTATCCAAGTCAATCAGAGGCTCTTTGTTTCCAACAAATCTGACTGTCCAACCTTCAAAAATGCAGATGACCAAAAATAACCCATTAATATCGTTTTCTAACATTTCGAGAACGTATATTTTCATATATGGACAGGTGTTTTACATTCATTGACCAACACTCACACTTCACATCTACCTATTTCTTATCTTATCTAAGTACCTATTTCTTATTTATAGTTTATGGTTTTCCAATCATTGTCTTTATACACACGCTCTTCACAAATTGCTTTGCGAAAAGCCCCTGGCGTCATATACAAATACACATACGTTCTTAGGAGTTTTATCTTCTGTAATGATGATTACTGATCAATTAAACCAAACTCCCTGTCGCGATTTCTATGAGAGAAAAATCATATATCTGACTTTTATCTTGGGAAAACTAGTTCGTTATATTTATTTTGTAAAGATAGAGATGCAAGCATAGCATACAGGCCCCACCCTGTACCCATGTGCATTCTATTATCATAATGTTTATTCATAAAAGCTTAAAGCTTATTTCATTTTAATGCATACTTAAATGTCATGTAGACAAATTTTATTAGACACTTTATTAGTAATTCTATTGTTATGTGATTATCAAAAGAATTTTATTAAGTTTGTCTTTTCACTAGACAGAATTTGTAATAAAATTTATAAGTAACAATTTTATGCAGCACCAATGAGTAATAAGTTTAGTCAATGTATTTGTTTGCAAGCCTCTCTCCTTCAGAATATAATTTTGTAGTAATAGTTTCTAATTGCATAATTATTTATTCAATTATACTTGATTATGAAAGTTCACCTATCTAATCCATAAATCCACACAACATTTAAAATCATACTTTTTATAGTAATAAGATAAAATAAACAATTCCATTTATTCACAGAGAAAATTATAATTGGGTGGTAACTTTTATTCCAACTGTCGTTCTTTCATACTTTGTTATTTCAGGAAGATTCTATTTATTAGTAATTGCATTAGTAATTAATATTCAAATTTTGGATCTTACAATCCTTTCAATCAATTACATGGTTTTATTCGTTTCCAATTTGGACTGGAGTTGGAAAATAAAGTTCTCACTTTAATTGAAAAGATCTGACCTTGTATATATCCAGCGTCGTCCGCCGCAGGTACTTAATTCTTTGACTTTAGTACTATGGACTCTCTTCAAATGCTTCCCACATCAACGTTGAGCGACTTTCCATAACTTTTCCACTGATTCTAAGATTATTATGACCCTCAAAATTACCGTATTTTGATATGACACAAGTTTTGGATACTTTCATTTAATTATTGTATCTAATTATTGCAATCGCCTATACTTATTCGATAATATTTCAGGAACTAAAAATAGACCACGTCTAGCTCAATTTAACGCCTAATACCAAGTGAGTTTCCAATTGCGCGTTTTGCCTTCCAGACGCTCTTCACTCGATCCTTTTTCCGGAACTTATCCCCACTATTCTTCATTTTGCGTATGTCGGGAATAAGTTTGTTATGATATAGCTGTAGCCATCTAGTTGTAAAATCTTTCCCTATCGTATTTTTCATTCCCTGTATTTTCTACTACAGTAATTCAGATTTCAATAATTCTATACTAACGATTTCAGTTTTTACGCGACGCTACTAGAGGTCGATCTCGTGCCATTCTCATATTATAATTTAGAAATGTTTATTTTTCATGCTTCCTGTTTCAGCCTTGACAGCCTGTGAAATTACTTTTATTTATTTGATTCTGTAAATCTCCACACGTAACTAGTTTAGGTATATATCCATTTCAATACTCGATTGATGTTCTCATGGACCTCGAATAGAAGGGAATGATCAAAAAAAAATTTCTGTAGAGGCTAGGGGTCGGTATATTTCAAGGTACACCAATCTATAACCTAAAACAGTTTTTTTTTCAATTTTAACATCCTGTATCTCAAAAAGGAAGCGTTTTTGGATAATGTCTATGGAGAAAAAAAAAGTTTGACGCCCCTATATTACCCCTAAAAGTTTGTCGGTAGGTATATCAATGATACACTCAGTATAAATTCAAAAATACTGGAGCCTGGAGCGAGTCATTATACAAAATATAAATTTTACTGATACAATTTTACACTCTGAACAAGATGACTTTGTTTTACTATAAGAGATCGATACTTTACCCCATAAAAATTTTGGGAGAGCTGACCGTAACAATTTTTCCTACTTACGAATAATATATCTAACGTAGGACTCCGGCTTGTGGATAAAGGTTTGGTATTAGTAATCCGAGAACGTGCAAAGTATGACCTCATGCTGAAACAGCAGATCGTGCTAATCTAAGTGGTTGGATGTTTCGTTACATGGCACACTTTACTTCCTTAAGGCTCCCCTGTCCCTCTGGGAGAAGAATGTTCTACAGCAGACAAGCGTAGATTGAATTTTTAGATAACTACTCTTGGAGATACTCGCTCCACTTCTACAGCAGAGGGACGGGTAACATTTTCCGTGGTGTAGTAACAATTTAGAGAAATAGAACATTACTTTGCATTAGTTCTTAAGAAAGCATTTAGATGTTTCCAAGTTTGATTCGTCTGCCTAGTGGTGACTACGCGACCTAAATAGTCGATCTAGGTATAAACTCGAACACAATTTCAATCGTTAGATTATGTTCTCAGACAGATTCTCGGCAAGTTAAGAGTGTTAGAAGCACGGGCCTCTGAGTAGTTGGGTGGGTTGAAAGGTATACAAAAATGTGTATTGAGGATGCAGCTGCACAACCTTAGTGGTAATAATATTTGAAATTTCACTGATTTACTTTGTTTATCTTTTGAAATAACGCGGATATTCCTTGATAAAGAAATTTTTGGGACGCCTGTGTTATAAGTACTAAGCTCTCGACTCGGCCGGTGCTGACATTTGCTTCTCTGATGTACACTCACGTCTGCCTCCAGTTTATAAGCGAGTGACTCAGCTCGGGAGTTGAGAACACATTACAAGGCTTTCCTCTAAGTATTTAACTGACTTTTCCAAGCAAGTAACTCAATCAACAGTTCCATTAATTAATTAGTCGTAGGTATTAAAGGAATATTCTGGATAGTTTCCTAGAACGAGCCCATGCATCATATAGTGTTCGCAAGTAAAATAAAGACATATATGTAATTGAAATTACTGTCTATTCAAGCTACAGTAAAACTCAGTTTAATTCAAATATTTTGCTATACAATCTTGATAAGGGTTACAACAGACTGGTGAAATTATTACTTATTTAAGATATTACATGTATTTTTTTATTTCTTAATTAATCCATGCCTAAACTTCATCTGCCATCAGGGTTCGAGTATATTGTTCACTTCCAGCTTGATCAACAACATCTTCGTAGTTTGGCGGTGGTTCATTCCCGAGGGTCTCTTCAATTCCCTCGACTGTATTTTGATTTACAGACTGGTTTCCAGAATCCTGAATGGTTTGCTCATTTTCCGAGGGAAGCATCAAACGCTTTAACGAGTTTACCAAATCCATAACCTGAAATATTTAAATGCAATTAGGTATATGCTATTCGAACTATTCGAAATGATTTATTATGGATAATTCAGAGTATTCTTAATTTTTTCTTAGCTACCTGTAGACCCTTGCAAAGAATAAATCAGTGTTAGGCTAGGCGCGCACTAGCGATTTTCAACTGCGCTAGAGTTTGGTCGCAAAAATCCACCAAAGCAACACACAGTAACATTTTGTTTTCATAAGTTGCTTTAGGAACTTAGAGAAACAAGTGCAAATATTTCCTCTCTACCAAAGTGACGTAAGTTTCAGTTTTGTTTCTAATTGTTTATATTTTTTGATCGATTTGCGGGAACATGCTGTATCCATCAAAGTAACATCATAAAGGAAACTTAAAATTTGGATGCGATAAAACCTTCAAGAAAGAAAATAGTGTACTTTTGATAACTTTTGGTAGTTTGGTGCCTTTGGATTGGTTATTGTTGTCTTGCATCGAAGCAAAAATTCCAAAAAGGAGACATCAGTTATTTATAGAGCAGCAATCAAAACTTTTATAGGATTCACTTATTGATTCTATTAGCAATAAGTCATTAAGTACCTACTTCATTTGAACGTGTTAATTGCAATGACACACTGAAAACACGTAGTGTGTCCTGAATACTGTCACTCTGTCACTGCCTGTGGAGACTGCAGAAACAAAAAGTTTCAACTACGATTTGTCGATTTGTTGCCGCGTGTTCCTCTTTTTCCTTTGATGTTACCGCTTCCTTTGATGTTACGCAACAAGGAGCAACTTCTACTAGCAAAATATCAGGGAAAATTGAGTCACTTACTGGCACATTTTGTATTTAATTCATCATTTAACATTTCGGATATTTGTAACAGGAACCTAAATGTTCTTCTTTGTTGCTTTGGTGGATACCTACGTGTCTTAATGAATGTAATCGCATTACGCGACAAAAGTTATCGCACGATGAAAAATAGAACTTTCATTAATGACGTGCACAACAACTGCGATTAAACAGTTACGCGGCTGCGTTTAGTTGCAGTGCGTGCCTAGCCAAAGAAGTTACATGATAGATAATTGGTTTGCTACTTTTAATACCTACCAATCCTATAATTTTAAATCTTCTATAATTTCGGATGCAATATCATGTCGGCAACATTCCACTTGCTTGTCTTGTCAATTTAATATAATGTTTTATGAATTGAAGCTCAAGGAACACAGCTCAAATGACAGCTTTTCGACCTCAAGTAGGAAAAATTATACTAAACATATTCTAGTACAAAAGTGCTCCCTTAAAAAGTATGGATATCACAGAATGAAATTTGAAATTTAATATCGTGTATGTATAATGCTAGCAACTCAAGCTGAAAATAATTAATGCACATACATCAATTTCAAAGAAAGTCAAACGATATTAGCGTATACGTCTTGTACCATAATGTACGGTGCGCTATCGGCAGATTTTTTCGTGCTTCTTTCATCTTATTTTTTTATGATTAATATTTTGGTTAGTAGGGGTGCTCTTTAAACTAAGGGGTTACTATTTACAAAACTAGGGGTTTTACATAAACAATTTGTACATATTTTATGTCGAGAAAATGTATCGTTATCAAGATACACACATCCAAGTTTTTTTAAGGCTCGTCTCGAATTGCGATATTTTAATATCTGAATTTAATCCACCCTTGTGGGAAGCTGTTGTTTAAATAATTCCGCACATTCAGCCTAAAATGAGTTTATGCGTTATCTTGCAAAAGCCTCAGGGTGTTTCTAATATTAAGTGGAATGCCTTCTTGCAAAGTGGCTAAAGCTTTATCTAAACAATTTAGTTATTCAAGTAGTAATCTCCAACAATTTCACGGGATATATTAATTGAAAATTTGTGTTGGAATGCTAAGTTTTTGCTACACAAGAATTTTCATCACAATACATCATGTATGGGAATTACGGGTATTAAATTCATAAGAAATAAATGCCTTATAAATATCATAATATATTATACAGGGTGATCCCGAAATGGCGGACACGGGATACAGGGTGTTGTAGCGAGAGGATGTTCAGAAAGACTGTAAATTTAAAACAAAAATGTGTTCCTCGGCTTCGTTACCGAAATATAGGGTGTCCTTTTTCTAAAATTTAAATCGAAATGGCGGTCAAATTTAAACAACCTCCACTGGCAAAGCACATGATTTCACATAACTATAACGATAGTGCTTTGCTTTTTATTATTTTTCTTATCGGGAACGGAATTATAGGCATTCAAAGTTTACCTATTCCCTGTGTTCAACAAAATTTTTCAATGTGGCATCGTTGTTCGAATTCGAGATTTTGAATTATCGAATTTGTATCCGCGCAACGATTATTGTTTTAGCTTTGTTGTGTTTCCATTTCATATGTTTCCATGGTAACATCTATCTGGGTATTGTAGACCTACACATTATTTTTCTGCCTGAAGAATGGTATCCAGTGCAGTGTTGTGACTTTATTTTCTACAAAAGTGGTCATATCTTCTTAAGGGAGCCGTACTAGAGAAAACAGTAAATAAAACTTAGAATCTTTAATCCACAATAGATGCTGTGGTGCTGTCCGTGTCCGCCATTTCGGGATCACCCTGTATTACTATGTGTGGGATACTATTGAATATTTATTCAAACAAGGACAAAAACAATATTTAAAACAATAAGTATAAACTTGAAATATGTTCTCTTCTTAGCAGGGTTGTAGGTTGTCTAGTGATCGTCTTCAGGCTCTCACTGGCTGGAATTAATAATTTGCAACGATTTATTATTTAACACGAGCAAAAAACATAACGTTCGGCTAACCGATACGGAGTTGACTGATTACTTCAGTTCTCGTTCATTGTTATGACTCCCAGTTGTCATGGGATTGCACCTAATATCTATTCTCGTTCCCACATATACGTTATTGCGGAGTAATATGGGTCTCTATATACATACATAGACAAATAATTCCTCTGTACGATTACGTTGAATACTGAACGATTATTCATAGGGAAATAATTGTTAGACTCTATTTCAATGAGTTACCTTAGATACATACCTACTTCATTGTTGATATTGTTGCAAACAATCGCATTGAAACAATTTACCATGGAAACTGTCCCATTGTAACAATTTACCATAGAAACTATCAATTGCAATTCGCCTATGTATAGTCTTAGTATTCGCATCGTTGGTAAAAGTTTCATTGGTAAACGGACAAACGGTAACTATGGATATAGGACACCGAGATGATTATAAAAGACCGGTCAATGGGTTTCACGTCATTATTAGTAACATAGATAGAGGGTGTTTTATGGATAACACCAATTTCTTTCGACGGCCATAGCTAACGAACCACTATGTATATATATTTTTTAATTTTGTTAAAAAGTTTCCATTTTCCTACACCCACGTTTGACATAATAATAGTCGGAAGAAAAATCCAGGTCCAGACTTGACTCCGGAGTTGATCCGGAGATCCACAACTACCTGTATAACAGAATTTTCAAAAAATATACTTTTTGTAGTTCCGCATCCGATATTACGAGTGGCATTTTGATCTAGAAGTTTGCCTAAAACTCTCGATTTTTCAGTTTTTTCAGGATATTTCAGGAACGGTACAGATATCTTGTATGTAATAATAATGATAACGATTTATTCTCCAATGTATTACACAAAAAAAAAGTTAACAGTCTCTTGTTATCCTCCCACTGCCATATCAATATTTCCAGCTTTAACTTTTTACAAATTATCCGACAAATTTTCAAATATTTACAGTCGACAAAAGGTTGGGCTTTCAGTTGTCAGCTGCAAATAATTACAGCGGACTCTGGTCTACCAACCCCACCACTACAAGTAGAAATTATAAAGAGTAACATACAGGAAGTAGATTGATAGAGTGTAATGAGAAAAGAGGAAAAAAAACAGGAAAAGAAGAATTTTGGGTGAAGAGAAGAAGATGGAGTCGAGACAAGAACATCTTTTTTTATCTCCCCTGAGTGTAAGTAGGTATCATAAAATGCTAATTGAACACTTCAATCCTATTCGCTGAACAGTATTGGCCATTCTGTACCTTGATCCAAACAATTAACACAATGCTCAATATCGTAGGAGAAAGATCTCTTATAAAGTTTTTTTTTTTTGATGATGATGTCTTGACGTATTCGAGATGACCACAAAATTGCGCATCTTTTCTCTAATTTAACCGACCCTGTATCTCTTAGCGTTTACGAGATAGCAATATAGAGAAGGATATATGGTGCATCCTGTATATTGTATAATTAAACTTTACGAACGGAAAAACGGTGAAGCAATATATATGTTCAGTTTGATCCACTTACTACTTGTTCGCTACTAAGCCCGCGCGAACCGCGGAACCCTGACTGTTATCTTCGGTCCCCGAAACACCACCATGGCTGCTTAACTTTTTAAAGTCGACTCCTCTTGCTCGTGTTTCTAAATTAAACTTTTCCGGTTTTCCTGAAGTGTGGCCGCTCGAACTTGTACTTCTCAATCATATACTCACTTGATGTAGGTAAATAAAACCAAAGTGCATTCTGATAGCCAAAATGGCAACCATGTAATTTATTTGAGTGTAATCTTCTACAGTCAGCGCTATAGGTAGTGGAAATTCCAGGGCGCGTTAACCAAGAAGCTGCCGCGGTAGGTGTTTTCCGGCCTAGTTAGGTTGTTTGCTTTTCTTTCATGAACGTATATTACGAAAGATTATACCTTTGATTACCTATCTTAATGATTATTTGCGTAAACTGTTTCATAATTTAGGAAATTTTATTGACTCCGGCTTATTGTGAAATACCGTTTTTCTCTATCAGCAATTAACAGTTTTCTTGTATCGATTGTGAAAAATTTAATTCATATTTTTTTCTTTTCAAATTTAAATAAATGTGCTAAAAATCTCGCAGCTATCCTGTCTCTGCCACACAGCGGCCCATGCGTCTATACCCTGCATAAATATATTTGTTTTAAATTTAAAAAAAATAATAATAATAATTAACACTGTCCATCCCAGTCCCAGATGCAATCACTGATTCTGTGAAATTCTGAATAAATATATTTGTTTCAATATAAAAATTCTATTAACTCTGTGTATCCCTGATGCAATCACTGACTCCATTATTTAATAACAACATACTTGCAAAAGTTTTTGCCATAAAATTTGATTTTATACAAGGATTAAGTATTCATTAGGCTGAAATTTAAGAAGTAAAGAGATTTTAAACTTAAAGGAGTTTATAACTATTATAATATCAGGCAATAAGCAATTAGAATGACAATTTTAACAGACATTCTTCGCTGTCTAGGAAAATTAATTACATATTAAACGAAATTCATGTTTTCAACCCTTACTTCATAGAATCTCCGCATACTGATGGATGATAAATAAAACACTACTGTTTTAAAAAAAATGTATACTGGTGGAGACTCGGGTGGATATTATCAATGTTGCACGTGTTTCCCTAATTTTAAAGCAGCATCTTCAGACATTATGTAAATTTATAATAAGTTTGATTATTTTTATTGAACCTTGCTTCTTAGTTATTGTTAAATATTCTTCTTCATTTTGGGTTTTAGGTTCTTGATAATTATTAAAGTATTATTTTTCAAAAACATTTTTATAAAAATGAAACGTTTCGGGACCGATTGGTCCCTTGTTCACTCATAAATTGTAAAAAATATGTAAAAACTTAAAAATACTTTTAAAAATAATAATTATTATAGTGAAATGTCGCAAATGGTGTGTTTTTTTTAATTTTAATTTTAGAAAAAATATAAATTAATTTTGATCTTGATTCTGACATTTTATGTAATAAACAAAAGCAACACATAAAATGTCAGAATCAAGATCAAAATTAATTTATATTTTTTCTAAAATTAAAATTAAAAAAAAAAGCACGATTTGCGACATTTTACTATAATAATTATGATTTTTTTTTAAGTATTTTTAAGTTTTTACAATTTTTTTACAATAATTTATGAGTGAACAAGGGACCAATCGGTCCCGAAACGTTTAATTATTATAAAAATATTTTTGAAAAATAATACTTTAATTATCAAGAACCTAAAACCCAAAACGAAGAAGAACATTTAACAACTTATAATAAGTAGTATGAACCACTTAGATTATGTAATATTTGAATTTTTTGGGGATTTAGGTTCTGATTCAATTAATTTCCCCTGTAACAGAACCTTTAGTTCCTTTAACAGAACGATTTAGGAAACTTTCGCACAGTATGTGAGGTGAAACGGTACCGTTTCGTTCTTATTTGGACTCATCACCATGTCACATCAGTCAGGAACACACTACACATACTATGCGAAGTTTGTAACTAATATTTGGTCTTAACTGGTGTTCGATAGTTTTGTAGTGAGTAGGTAGTGACTGTAATTTTTAATGATTAGTAGGCAACCAGAGAAACAGATGTGTACCATAATCGATTCTTGTATAATTTAGAGACGCCACGGGTATGTGACTTTGACTCAAACACAGAGAACTAAGGAGTTACACTCTGACCCCTACAAGTATACCTATTTACGTACGTTTATTGTTTAATTTTTTACATTACGAGTGAACAAGGGACCGATCGGCCCCGAAACGTTTCATTTTTTATAAAAATCTAAAAAAATATATAATTTCATCAAAGAACCCGATTCCCAATAAATTAAGACATAAATTCAACAATTACCTGCTTAAGAAGGTTCAAAAAAAAAATTATCAAATTTATTATTCAAAACTGTTTCAAGAATTTTCAGTGTATTGTTAGTCAAATACACGAATTGAGATGTAATGGCTCATTTTTTTATCCTGGCCTTTTGATTTATATCAAAAAATAATATTGAACCACTTAGAGGAACCTTAGAGGAACCTATAATAGTGGCACTTGAATTAGAGCCTAAATCCCCAAAAAATCTCAAATATTACATAATCTAAGTGCTTCTATAAAATAGGCACTCATTTATCGACATTACTTGACTTCGTTAACAGTCTCACACAAAATATCGAGCTCTCAATGTAAATTCATAGAAAGAAAACATGTTTAACTTGCAGAATCTGGTTGGCTGAGTATGTATATCATGACAGATCTTCACAGATCTCTTTCACTAAATGGGTTGCTTCGGAAGTTTTCAAACCAAAAAATCCTTGTTCTGTAACTCTAGGAACTGACCTACACGATTTTCTAAGCCACGCTAAACCTGCAAAAAAGTCTTGGTGAAAACTGCAAGTTTTGGGAAAACTATTGACAAAAATTTTACCTGCCAGGAATGTCTTGCAGTAGGTGTACTTTCATTGCTATGTCACTGGATAAGGACTGATATTCTCAAGAAATATTAAAATACAAAAATATACCGAGTGTCTCATTGAAAAAAGAACTTTTTGATATAACTCGAAAACGCAATGTTCTATTGTTTTTCTGTTTTCATCGTTTTATTCAGCGAAAAAAATACTACTAATCTGCTAATTTAACCGATTTTGTATAATCAAAAAATAATAAGTTAGCAATAGTAACTTTGAAGATCCTGTATAAAATGTGATTTTAGCATACCTAACCCACGAAAGTTTTAAAAGCTACGATTACGAAAATGTGATATAGAAAGATAAAAGTTGTTTCTATTCCCAAGTTTTAGATTATAGGAATACTTTTAATAAAATATCACAATTGGAGATCCGTGTCTTTTTGAAAGCAATACTCTTGAAGATTACTGCCTCTGTGGGCAATTGTAGCAATCACAATATATTAGGTAAATGATTTTGTAACTTAACGTATGGCGACAAGTTACAAAATCCTGTAGATTATCGAATGACATTGAGTTCTCAAAACGAGGAACAAAAATATTTCAATTTAATCCTTAAATTGGTACACCTTCTCATCGTGTCTGTCTCTAATATCGTCATTTATCTCGCTTATTGATCAATAAAGTAATTGTTCAGAGAAGCAGTTTAAAAAAAAGCCACCATTCTTGAGGTTGCTTTCTAACGCATTCGTCGTATTTTATTTCATCATTTTTCGTGAGCAAAAATGGTCTTAATTGGTTTCTGTTCTTTGATTTTAGATAAATAACAAAAACATAAGGAATTCTCGTGGAAAATGAAAAATTTAATCCCGATTCATCATAAGCTTATTCACTCGATAATAACGTCTTCCTGTATGAAGTGATATCCATAATTTCTCGTACATCGGTCAATAAGGGTGAAAGTGGAGTATCGTCACCCGTTAGAACTAGCAATTAAAAATATATTTCTAAACATTCATAAATTCTCATTAAAGTAACGTATACCCGCCGCTGCAAAATGTATTCTGTATTTTTTTACATCCAGGCAAATTTTAATTTTGTTTGATCAAGGAATTCATAATAATTTTAGATTAAAGTTTATGTTAACAAGGATAGGTATGTCGATATTAAAATTTTAAACGAGATTATTTGAGAGAATATAATATACAGTGTGCATCATACCACTTATGGAATAAAATAATTCATAATCCAGAGAAACAATATTTTTGAGAAAAAAGCTCGGACGTTAATAATTTTTGTTCATTTGGCGTCTTTTCAGCTTCAATTTGAATTTTTACCTGCACCGATATTCACATTTTTCTGAGTATGAGGACACCTCGGGAGTGAGGATAACTGATATTCATAATTTGAGTTTGCTGTCAAATTATTAATTTATTCATTCCATAATAGAGTAGAGTAATATCACCCTGTCAAATCACCCTGTTAATTGAAAGCTATCGACTTTCTCCCTACTTCAAATAATAAAGGAGCTCTTGGAAAAATAATAACTCGGAATTTTTCAGTTCAGTTCATTTTTCAGGATACCTATTTCAGGAACAGTAGTTCTCTAATTTAATCGACTTTGTATGTCTCACGCGTTTACGAGATCTCCATAGTGAAAAAGGACAACCTGTGTACATCCTTGCATTTATTCTATCATTATTTACAAAGACAATAATAATAATTATCGCCACAGTTGACTCAGTAATGAGAAATTTTATATCGACTCACTTCTGGCCTTATTAAGCCTTCCTGTCCCTCCTCAATTAGGGAATCGAAGTGCTGCAGCAATTGGCTTCCTTGCTCCTGGAGTCCGAGACGAAATGAGCAGAGAGCAGCATTGGCCACAGCTTGGGGATCCTCTGGGGATATGAGCACGGCCTGTCGCATCGCTCTAAGGGCGTTCTCTGGATCCTGTAACTCCAGCAGCGCACCTGGACAAAACGAGAGATATCTAATAAGTCAACGTCACAGTTTATCAGTTTTCTATGATACAGAGCCCTGAGTTGCCATCGTTTTGCGTCAAAACTTTTTTTTCATAATCTGCAGTTTAAACTGTAAGTTTACAGTTTGTAATATGGTCCAATAATACAGGGTGTGCTAACAAAAATTTGCACCACCTCAAAAATCCTATTCAAGTTTGAAAAAAAAAACAGCATTGAAATGAAGTTTCAAAATTAATGGGTTCAAAGTAATTATTGGAGTACGTAAGTATATCATTTTTGCGAGATTGAATTCGATTTGATTATTACCGTTTTTAACGTGATTCTCAAGTCCTGTAAAACTGTAAATTAGCAGAGATGTTTAATTTTACAGATTTACGGATTTAATGGTTGCGTCCAAGGCTATCAGCTGCCGTGTTGACAGCAAGTCGCTGTCTTGACAACTGATGTGTGTTTATTGAACGAGAAAAAACTAGCTGTGCTGCTGAAAGAGTCATTAAGTACTGTCAATTCGTCGTCAATATCACGAAATGACGTAACTCAATTTTGTTAGTTTTACAGGGAGCGTTCTAAAGTTTTTCATGTCCTTCGGTCTGAGAAAGTTTCAGCCGAAGATTTGTAGTCTGGTTCTTCCTAAAGTGCGACACTCGCATACCTGTGTTGCTGTTTCGTCATCCTTCTAGGTAGGTGTAAAGTGTAGGTAGTTCTATATAACAACCCTTATAATATTACCATATCAACCCTTGTAAAAAAAGAATAGACAGCGACAGTAACGGTGCTGCTTTGAAAATGCATGAGTAGATTCCAGTAGCTGGATGACCTTCGCAGCTGGCAGCGCCTTTCAAATGAGCGTTATGTTCAGTGATGTTTACTATCGGTTTGCTGCCAGCAGCTACGTTGAATGCAACGTATAATCTGAGACATAAATTTTTCCATGGAGATGGCTACTTAAATTACGTTTTCATGCTACAAATCTAATTGAAAATTATTAGGATTTTCTCGAAAATGTCGGTCATATTGCAAGAGAATTAGTTATGGCAGCGTGCACGCACCAATCTCACCGCATGGCCAAGCCTTCTCACGTATGTTGGGATGGCTAGAGCTACTAGCTCCGGAAATGCGATGAACCAGTGATGAACCATATACAGGGTGTATATTTATTTAATATTGCAAAAAAAAATTAAGACAGATATTTTGGTCAAAAATGAAGAAAAAAGTTTCAATTAGCGTGTGTCCGGCACCCTTTAAGTAGTTATAGACAAACACAACAATGAAAGCAAGAGTGGAATTTGAACCCACACGGTGACAGCGGATTAATTGGCTGGACTTCTAACTCGCTGAGCTAACGCCCGCTCCATAAAAAAATTATTTTTACAGTTTTTTGAAGAAATCTGGGGAACTGTTTGAGATACAAAACTCAGCTTTTGTACATGTCATATCATCGATATTAAATACCTTTTTAATACCAATTCAGTTTTTTTTCATGTGCCTTTTATGGAAAACTCTGGAATGAGCGAAGTTTTTTTGCTCTTCGTTTTTCGATGCGTGTGTTTTGAAACATACCTACAAAGTGAGTTTTTCATCGTAAATGGCCGTTTGTATTGAAAACGGCTCACGTTAGCAGTTGTTATGACCAAGATGAGTAGGTACCTTTTTTATGTAGAAAATATTGGCGGTTAAAAGAGCGCTTTTAAAATATTAACCTGCCCAGTATAGGTATCGTAGATATTAGGAGCAAAAAAATCCTACGCCACCCTAACATATCAGCCACTGGCATATATGAAAGGACAGTTTCTGTATCTTATATGGTTGCCGAGATAACTTGAAAAAAAAACTGGAAAATTTTCACCAAAGAATCTGCCTTTAAATTTTTTCGCAATATTAAAGATTCACCCTGTATAAAGCGTTGTAGATATGCGATCGAACGCATATCTATCATTAAATATTCACGCAGATTAAAAACTTTGTTTTTAAATAAATATAAGTACTTTGTGTTGTTCAAATGAATCACAGTCAATAATAGTATTTTTTCTGCGACGGGCGAAAAGTGTGACCTTTTTTCCCCGTTAACAGGTAGAAAAATGCCTCATTATTATGAGCTGCATCTTATCGAGGAAATAAATGAATACTTATTTCCCCGAAATGGCGGCTTAGGTATAGCTACTATTAACACTCAGATATCATTAAATTTATATCAAATATACGCAAAGGAAAGTTACCTTATTATCCAAATGGCAATTATTAAGGGAATTTTCATAACAATCACTATCCATATTAATAAATTCACTCATTGAGACCTTACAAGAATCTTTGCAAAACTATCTAAAATTTTAATTACATTAATATGACGTTTACGTAATTAAATCGTTTTTAATTAAAATACGCCAATAACACTGTCTCAGAGAAAGAGCTGGATTTTTTTGGCATTCCATTGCATTAGTCTTGAATACGCGTTTTCATAAACTTTTTGTGATTTACTTGGTAGTAATTTCGCCGATGCCTCTTCTGCTAATTTTATTAGTTCTGGAGGTGTAAGTGAAAAGGATTTTTCACAACAATCACTATTATTATTCATTGAACAATCAAACTCATCCATCTAAAACTTTATATGTACCTAATTGCAAAATAAACTGTCATGAATGAATAATTAAATTGACATTATAAGGATTTTTAATATTTCGTTTCCAGGCAACGTCAATTACGATAAAAGACAGTTTGAAAATCCAAGTTTAACATAAATCATTTTTCCGACATAATTTTCAGTTATCTAACTACGTTTTTCGACATTCTAACACTGATATTTCTTCTCGCAGAAAAAAATTGTATATTACACACGAGAAAAAAGTGCGATTTTAGCTCTCGATGTGCTTGTCCCCTCCGCTAACGCGTCGGGGACGAAATCACATCTCGAGCTAAAATCTATCACTTTTTTCTCTTGTATAATAAATAACTATTATTCACACTTAAAAATTAATAGTTATTCATTATACAAGAGAAAAAAGTGATAGATTTTAGCTCGAGATGTGATTTCGTCCCCGACGCGTTAGCGGAGGGGACAAACACATCGAGAGCTAACATCGCATATTTTTCTTGTGTGTAATATACAATTTTTTTCTGCGAGAAGAAATATCAGTGTTAGAATGTCGAAAAACGTACACGCTGTCCACTGAGAGTTGTCCGTTGTCATGCCACACTGATTCTGACTAAACAATTTCATTTAATTCGATTTGAATCGTACACTTATTTCTAAGTCGAACCAGATGTGGTATCGCAGTTCGTGTCAGTGGCGTGTGTTGAGGAATAATGAATATCCTACAAATATATTATTTCGACAAGTTATTGACGAAGTAGAGCCTTGCAACTTTTTGAAAACAAAAATGTATAATGCAAGTAAGTAAGAATGATAATAATTATTGTTTTCATCATGATTAGAAATATCATGTCACCTACCTGCTGATTGCCGTTTAAAAGAAAGCATAACACCTCCGTTTTCTTATTCTGCAAGTAAAATATTCCAGCAATTTTACCAAAAGACCACGTACTAGGGAGTTCAATCGTTTCCCAGGCAAAACAAGGAAATAGATTTTTAGGCATTCGCGAAATTAAGTTACTCATAGTTTATCACACCGTACAATTTTACAGGTAATTCTGCTAATTTCGTATTAAAAACGTTTCAAATCACAACACAAACCTTATTAGTATATTTAACGCTGACACTGACACTACTGAAAGTAGCGACGACAATCTTATCGTAATATCGTATCAATCTAAGCGTATCAAGACGCGAGTCGGTACTTCCGTCTCACTCTCGCTCATCTTTTTAGAACTGCTGACGATTCAAACGTATTTCTGACAATACGTCCCATTTTAACTCGATTGACTATGCATGCAATAGAAGGAGTAAGAAACATAACGAGATGATGTATCCTTAGTTATCACAACAGACAACTCTCAGTGTACAGAATATAGTTAGATAACTGAAAATAACTTTGGACTGTTGATCTATGTTGTATTTAAATTTTCAAACTGGTAGACTTTTGTAGTAATCGACGTTGCCTGGTAACGAAACGATTTAATTCGATAAACGTCATAATTTAATTAAAATTTAAGATAGTTTTGCAAAGATTCTTGTAAGGTCTCAATGAGTGAATTTAATAATATGGATAGTGATTGTTATGAAAATTCCCTTAATAATTGCCATTTGAACCGGGGACAGTTTATTTTATAAACATAGGTACAAATGTAAATTAACCAAAATTCTCAAAATAAGGTAATAATATGTCTTCGTTCTTAGCACTTGTTTTCTTAGCATCCTTGAATAATGCAAAATAATTCACAGACGAATAATAATACCTACCTATCGGAGCTGACTGTTTTTTCAAAATGTTGTTTTGGGATATTTAAAATTAAAGAGGTGAAGTAAGTGATGGTTTATATGGGCGATACCGAATTGGGCGAAGGATTTTGTTTTTCATGCACTAATCCCAGGGGTCAATTGGGCGACAAACGAGAAACTAGGGGATTATAAGAGATAACTGGACAGACAAGAAATACATGTGCGGCCTTGCCCATATATGTAGCAGTGTTGCCAGATTTCTTTAGTGGTGCTTTTAGTACATCGGATAGGTATACCTAATCAATTTATTATTAATAACTGAAGTCGAGTAGGCAGTAGGTACGTACCTACCTATGATGGCTATGTTGCACTTTAGCGTCATCGGTAAGTCAGGTCTTTGGTCAGGTGAAAAAAAAGATTAAAAAAAACCTACCCTGACCAAAGACCTGGCTTACCGGTGAGTTTTAGTGCGAAAAAAAAAATACCACTATAATTAATAATTATAACGTGTATCGCCATATTCATTATATGTATATTACTTTTCTATTGATGTTTCATGTTTCTGCTGTAGGTATATTAAAATAATAATTGTAAATGCACTAAGGGCTTGATGATGTATTTGATAGAACTTAAAAAAAATATTGCATCAAGTATTATGATTATTTATTTATTTTTTTTCAATTTTATTTAATGTAGAAAATCGGAATTTCTGTAAAATCTGGCAACGTAGCCATACAAGAGCATGCAAATAACTCAACGGTATTTAGAAATTCCTTCGCCCAATTGAGCTCCAGGATTATAAGGACCCCCGTTGTGACGAAGGGTCACTCAGGTAATTTCGCCCAATTGAGAAACGCCGGTTTATATAGCAGTTCTGCTTCAGATGTTTTTTTTTAACTGCAGAAGAATAAATAAAAGGAGCAAAAGGGTAATTTCAGCAAGAGTATCTAGTAAAGAATTTATTTACTTTATTTGTATAAATGTAAAATAGGAAAAGGAACAACGATGTCAAACAATATCCTCAAATGAAACACTCAAGGATTATACCTACCCACCTACGTGAATTTATTTCGTCAGGGCCGTTTCTAAGCATTTAAAGTCACTCGTCTTGCGTCTCCTCTGGATATTTCCCTGAACAAAATAAATTAAACCAGCTTAAGTGTCTTATTCCATCTATTTCAAATACATCAACTTCAGTTCAACACAATAAAATAATAGCATCCAACCACTCTGCTGAAGATATCTAAGTCACTTTCCAAAGTCATACTCAAGTCTTGACTTTCTGATTATCACATCTTGAACCAAGGTTCAGTCTAGGTACATGCTTAAACTCAGGTCCATGATCGATTCTACATACTTCATTATTATTATTATTTACAGCACTCGGCATTGTTGATTGTTTTTAGCATTCCAGTTTAAATTAAATTATTAAAACAGCCATCAAATGAACCAATTATGCGAAACATGTACACCTAACGTTATGAATAATTTTAAATCTAGGTCTCGAATAACGCTGCATATTTTTTATAAATTACCTTCTCATCAGTTTTAATTGAACACATTTTTCTTCTTTGTTTTTTAAGTTCCGTATAAATAACCCTTCGTCATGTCCGTCCGCCGTCAATTTATCAGTAAGTATGCCTAAAATAATTACACAAGTATTCAGCATGACTTTTGAAACAAAAAATGATAAGTTTTTTTTTATTAAGCTTTCTTACAAAGTTATTTACGAAAAAAACTTAACATTTCAATTTAAATGTATTATTTTAAATAATTAATTAATCAAAATAGTAACAGAAGAATCTTAAACAAAATTTTGGATAACTTCAGGTCCAGGCAGCAATGTCACGTCGTTGCGACATGTTTTTTGGTCATCCCAACGTCATCATGATTTTATAAATGACAGACCAATGACGTTAGGATGACGTGATTATCTCATAGTCCGATGACGTGATTTTCAGACGTTTTAAAGACGTATACCTACATAATTTGACGTGTAATATGAGCGTGATGACTATCGTCGTTAATGTTTATTAAATACGTTTTATTATTGGTTACTAGGAGGCCAGTAAGCGTTGTTTTATGGATGTAAGCCATTCAAGATGTAAGTCATGGGGGTAATATTTATCAATTAAAGACACTGCGCCACTTCCCAGGCAGCAGAGTCACGGTATAATGAATCACGTGGTTATTGTGGTAATATCTTGGGCGTTATTCATAACGTGATGTTTAGATAATCACGTCGGTCTAACGTCATTTTTCAGAAAACTGAATATTTGAATCTGGCGCTGCAAGTTCTGCCTTAATATAACTTATTTTCTTATATTTTATTTTATCTATGACGCCCTTACTACGTCTTAAAGTCACGTCGACGGACAGTGACATAATCACGTCATTCTACCGTCATTTGTTCATCATTTTTAAAGTCATGATGACATTGAGGATGACAAAAAAAATCACGTTGCAACGACATGACTCTGCTGCTGGGTTTGTGTCCGCTCTACAAATAATTACTATTTTCTATATGCAAATTGCAAATATCTACAGATGGATCATGTTAGTCGACGCACGCGGATATCTCTGTTGGTACCTATGGCAGATACGAAAAAATGTGCAAGCAGAAGTTGTTCATGACAATGGGGGTCATCTGACTATACTTTGAACTTGGGGACTTGGAAAAATCGCAATTTTTCATCTTGACTTAGCACGTGGTAACCTACTATGTGGTCGAAATTTTAAAACAGAGTGATAAAAATTACCAGATTTTTAATCTGCGTAATAAATAAGATAATATAAGGTGGGAAAGCCCTGATAGGGACATGCAAGCTGTTTTCCGATATTTTTAGCTTTTTTCGATGTACGCTTTCAAAATAACGAACGGCGGTTTCACTCGCTTATAATTCATAACCTACTCAATTTAAATTGCAACCATAACAACTATTCTTATTGGAATCTTTCAGGAAATATGAAAAAACAATAATTTCAGGGTGTCCTATTTAAAAAATAACCTTGACCTTCAAAAATGGCCTTGATGTAAGGTCAAAATCAATAATAGATAGGTACAGTCAGATGACCTCTCCATCATGGTCCTGAATAACTTTTTTTACACATCTTTTTTATTACTGGCTTACCAACAAATATATTCGCCTGCGTCGATTAAAATGACCCACCGTGTATATTAATTATTATTAAGAACAAACTTTGCGTATTTTTCAGCTTAGGTAAGTAATTTGTAGTTTAGAAGGGTTTAGATTAGAGTTATTAGCAATAATTGCTTAGACTGCTTAGAGGACTGATAAGAAACTGAGATCTGCACTACTTGTATAAGCAAGAGGAAGAAGAAGACATTAAAATAGAACTTTTTTATATTAAAAATTAATTGACAGTAAGGCAGAAAAAACAAATAGGAGCAGATTCAAATATTTCGCTTGTCTAAAAAATTACAGAAAAAGGCGTTAGATCGACGTCATAAACCTCACGCATAAAACACGTAACTTTTTCGTAATATGACGTCGGGGACCGAAACTAACTAAAAAATGACGTTATTATAGCGTGACTTTGCTACTTGGGGTGTTGCTGGAATATGCTGAACAAATTACAAAGGGAGATTTCTCATTTGGAACATATCTTTTTTTTGTAGCTTTGATAATAATAAGCCGCCAAGAGCTATTTGGAAATTTTGAATTTATAAATTTTTAAAAGTCAACTAGGTCCTAGGATTTTCATAGTCAACTTATGTTTTTCTTTTAGCTGCCATTATGGTTTTTTCATAAAATTCTATAAAAATCAAAGAAATCAAAAGTTTACCATATTCAAAAAAAATTATTTTTACTTTAATTTTTATTATTTCGAAAAGTAAATTTTCACCTGTTACCTGCTCTGAAATACGTATATCTATTATTTTATTATTACTTAAGAAAAATAATAAAATTCACTTTGCATTTGTAGAAGACGCCACTGGCAGTTTTCACTATGAGGTGGGAACAGAATACCTAGCCCCAACCTTAAGTTGATTATCACAAAATCGTTCCATGCAATATTGTTTCATGTTATTATTTGAGTTATATTTCATCAGCACAATAAACACTCAACTCCTGTATTTAATACCAGCCAACCAGCGAAAACCGTCATATATGAAACATTCATTATGTGGTGGCAGGTGGTGTAAAATAGGCTCCTTTATACCGAGAAAATATCGTTGCGAATTCTCTATTTATAAACGTACGTTTTATGCTGTTCTTGTACGTTTTAAGTTAATACTATAATACTGATGGTGGGAGTATGTTAATTGAGACAGTAAATAGGTAGGTAATTTCAGTCGGTAAAATCTTGAAACATGAAAAACATTTCTTCCGCATGACGAGTAACTAACTACTACTACTACTAGCTATTAAGAAACCTCTAAGAGTGTTTGAATGATAATAATTCTACAAATCCATCCAGACGATATCGTACTGTAGAAAAAAGTGTTACTATAGAAAAACGCCATGGGATAGAAAGAATAGGATAACTAAAATTCTCTTATAGGATGCATATATTTGTCAAAAAATGTAAATTTTACAGAAGTCAAAAATATGGAGGGTGATTCTTTGATAAAAACTAAGTCTTTAACTAAGTTTGATAAAAATTAAGTCAGTTTTTAGGATGAAAATAAATCATTCTCCCCCAATGACGTCTAAATAAAATAAATAAATTTTTTAGACGTCATTGTTCTCCCCTCGCTTATTGAGATACGATGCCTTGAAGGGTTTGTCGAAAAAGAAAATTTCCACTATTTTTCTTAAAGTCACACTGGCATTCTAAAATGTAGTTTCGATGTTCTAATTCTGGTCATTATATACATCCGCGGCTCCTACAGTTTCACTATGGAACTTATATAGGGGTGGAGAACATACCTATAGTAACACCAGGAAGGTATTCATTTGCTGGGCAAATGAAAGGGAAAGCCACAAAACGGTGTAAAAAATGGTTTTGAGAGTGCGGAGGGAGTGCGGTCCTGACAAGAGGCACCGATTAGATGCCGCGATCCCGGATAAAACCACTTCACCATAATTGCCAAGTATTCTATTCTGTGTTAGAGGCTCACAGAGGCGGACTGAGCGATATATCCGCTTTCATTACGTGTCCAGTCCGCACAGGAATTGATGCAATGATTTTCGGATTATAAATTCAAAATAAATGCAAAATTCAAAATAAAAATCATGGTACTGTTATTTTCGAAGATTTTCCTTGCCCTGAAAGTGAAAAAAAAAATATAAATTCGACCGTAGTGCCAAAGAGGCCTTAGTTGTGACCTTAATATTAGTTTGCCATGGCTGTTTTTACTTTCTTGCCCACCCAGCACCCCTATTTCGCTCCTCGGTCCCGAAAAAATTGATGAAACTTAGGAGCCGCGGATGTATACAATTACCCTAATTCTAAATGAAAAAGTTGTATTGTGTTTTTTCATAAACTTAGGCGAATGGTCTATTTTCATTTGAAAAACCTGCTTAATTTTCAACAAGAAATCATCTCCTAAATTGTTTTGCACTTATTTTTATTTATACCTTAATATATCCGCCCCCATATCAACTAGGTGGCGCAAAAGTACTCACCCTATTGGAAGATGCTCTTATTTTTTAAAATGGCATCATCTGTCATCATGACTTTTCATTTGTGTAGAATACAGATGTAAAATTCACACCAAAAAGTCATGGGACCATTTACTCCTCAAGAATATGGAATAAGCGTTTCTATTGTTTTTTTTCTTTGCGGAAAAACTCGTCGGTGGTGTTGGTTGCCGCAGCGTGTACTTCGGCGCAGATTTCCGGTCATCCGATATCAACTAGGCGATAACACTACGGCGTTTAGCCACTTAGACTCTTGAAGCCCTCAAAGTGAATATCCATCGAGATTTTTTTTTAAGTCACGAGTTTATATCAACAAGCGTTAGATTCTTGAAGTTATCAGAGATAATATCAATCAAGAATACGTGAATCTATTGCCGGAAGTTTTGACTAGACTAATGGAAAATGCCATAAATCGGGCTCGTATGGTCACCAATTCTGGCGGCGGCCACTTGGCCGATATCATTTTCTCGAATAAATGAAAAAAAATCAAGACATTAAATAAACATAATCCAAAAACAGACCTTAAGTTTTTCATTTACAAAAAAATACAGCCAATGAACATCGGGTGACAACCTTTGCGCCACCTTGTACATTAAGGAAAATGAAGAAACTCCAACAATGACCAAATAAATACACTCCAAAAACGACAAACTGAATTGTATAGTAAACCTAGATCAGTTCCATAATGTACCTTATTCTGAAAGATGTCAAGTAGATTTCCCAGAAATGTTAATGAAGAAGATTTAACCACAACAATATGTACCTTTGAGTTAGTCTGCGATAACTGCTATTCGAGTCGAGCCTAATGATGACGTCGACTCAAGAAAATTCCGTCTAATAAAATCTAAGGGGGTCTATCTCACGAGTTCTGCACTTCTTGAAGACCTTCAGGAAAAAAGTTGCTAGAACACGGCGGCGTCTTATCAGATGAAGCGAGCGCAGTGCCACTTCACGTATTTCTAAATAAATAATGTACTTGTAAATTGGAAAAATTGTTATACAGGGTATACAATATCTAAAATGGACCGAGAAAATTCAGGGGGTGATTGATGAGATCATTTTAATAAAAAAAGTAAGTATACACGTATGTCCTAAGAGGCTCAACTTTTTAACTACAGGGTGATTCAAGAAGTTTCAAGAAAAAAATCGATTTTTAATAATAACTTTGATAGCAATCAAGATATTTTCGTGAAAAATTGTGTACACCTTCCATGAATCAAGAGGCATTTCCCAAGTATAACTTTTAGTTATTGTGGCAGTGGCGTTCGTGCAAGTCGCGTTACACATAATATTTTTGAAAAAAAAGTAGTACGTCACTGCTTTTTTATGGAAATAAAATTATTTTTTAAATACTCTTTTATTTCTGAGTAAATATGATCTTTTGACTTTTTTCAACCGATGCAAGGTTTTCTGATAAAAAAATAAACATCATATGTTTATTTTTTGACCTGTGTTTGAGTAGAGAGTTGGATTTTACAAATGAAAATAAATTCACAAATTCGATAGTTTCGCTTTTATTTACGTTAAACGGCGCTTCCACTATCCACAGGCCATTTTTTTAAGAATCAGATATTATGAGAACACGTTTTTTTTTCTATCGGAGTACAGATTGAATCGAACTTCTGCAGTTGTGTAGCAGTTTCAGAAAGAGGCAACCTAAAAATGTATTCTATTTTTTTTATCAGAAAACCTTGCATCGGTTGAAAAAAGTCAAAAGATCACATTTACTCAGAAATGAAAGAGGATTTGAAAAATAATTTTATTTTCATAAAAAAGCAGTGGCGTACTATTATTTTTTTCAAAAATATTAAGTGTAACGCGACTTGCACGAACGCCACTGCTACAATAACTAAAAATCTTTCCGTTGGGAAATGCATCTTGATGCGTGGAAGGTGTGTACACAAATTTCTACGAAAATATATTGATTCTTATCAAAGTTATTACTAAAAACGATTTTTTTCTTGAAACTTCAACTTGTAGTTAATAAGTTGAGCCTCTTAGGACATACGTTTATACTTACTTTTTTTCTTAAAATGATCTCATCAATCATCCCCTGAATTTTCTCGGTCCACTTTAGATACACTCTGTATTCTTTTTAATAATAATTTACAGTCAGGTTTGGCCCGGTCAGCTCGATTTTTTTGGCAAGGTCCGGTTTGACAGGCTATAAAAAATCTCGAATCTTAGGACTAACCGGATCTTACAAAAAAACCAGCTGACCGAACTTTTCAAAAATAGAATTTTCGAGCTCACCGGCCTTTGTCTAACCGGATATTGCAAAAAATTGGAGCAGGAAGGATTTTTGCAAAAATCGAGTTTTCGATCCAACTTTATCCAATGCGATATTGCAAAATATAGCTGACCGCGGACCTAGTCCGGTGTAGAATCTACACTCCATAGCTTTGCAATCCATAAGCCGCCACTGCTAAAACATTGCCAAGTCATCAAAACTTTTTATAATTTATTGAACTTTTTGTAGACGGTAGGCGTTAATAAAAGGCACTAATACTAAATATTTGAGCAATATATTGAAACATATAGCCCCTGGGGCAGGCAAATTTGCGACAAAAACTCCGTAAAATTCGAATATGAGTATCATCGGTAGGCAACCAGAAATACAGCCCCTTAAATTTTCGAAATCAGCTTATTCAAAACATAGGAAAGCTCGGGGAGTTACCAGTCAGCATCCAATTAAGATATGTCATCAGTATTTACAGACATAATACGCCTAGATAGAGAAAATGCCGGGAAATAGGAAACCTTTGATAAGTCACATACCCAGAGAGTAATACAGCAAGTACCTACCTACCAACACCATATGAATTACCAATCATTTACATAACTATTACGTCTGATCCATATCATGAAGAAAATCTCGGAAAACCCAATAGGAATGAAAACTTCAGAACAAAACGGCTTGATCGTGAAGAACTACCTTATCAAAGTTTATGAAATTAAGGCAGGTTATCAATAAGTAATAATACTATCCAGGGAGAAACTGCAGTAACTGAAAATCCCATTAAATAGTAAGAAAAACTGAGATTTAACCACTTCAACAAAGGCAACTGCACTGAAAACTTCCACCGGATATAATGCCTAATTACAAAGCAACTTCCTTGAAATAAATGATATCGAAACCGGAAAAGTGTCAGCAGCTAGAGAATTGCGAGATAAACCGATTGAGATTAAATTTGAATGAGTCACGTGGAAGGAAAGCCCAGAAAACTCAGAGTAAGCTGTATGAGATAAAGGAAGAGAAAGCTATTTGAGTGACCTACTTTAACATACAATGGAAGGTAGCGAGAGAAGGGGTTCAGCGACTATATAAGACCGCCGAGATTTTGACTTCAGATGATTCTTTATCTATCCGTCCTGTACCTAAAATCTCTGTTGGCTTCGAGAACCGGAGATTCCTACCTACCTCTCTTAGATCTGTGGCTACCGAACCGGATCTTTCCCGACACTTTTACCCTCGCTTGTTGTCTGTGGCTTCGTGAACCGGATAATAAGTACCTTTTAAACCTACCAACCAAGTCTCCGAAGTCTCCTAAATAATTAAGAAGTTCATCATCATGAGTAAGAGACAGTTACGAAACCAAGCAATCGCTTCGTCAATGCCCGTGCCCGTATTAAAGAAGAGAAGCAATTTAAGTAAAAGTGCCACTGAGACACCTGCTGCCCTGCCCAAGAAGAGAAGACGGACTCTCCAGAAGGCGGACCGTGTTGCCGTGTCGTCAGTTCCGGCTGCCGTATCCAGTCCAACCTACCTGGCCGAGCGAGAGCGGAACCACGTCCCTCCACTAGGACCAGCCTCCATTTCCTCCACTAGGAAACCTGCTAATGTTACAGGTGAAAATAAATTGTTAAACTTAAAGTTGTAAATATTTGAATTTAGCTCCATTATTATAGTTACTGCTCTCTTTGATATTTCTTTCTTTTGTCACAGGAACCAGATCTACGAATCTGCCAGGACCTGCCTGTATGGTTGCAACGTTTCTCAAATTAAAATTCAAAATACTTTTTCAAATCAAATCAGAAAGAATCACAGGGTTAAAAGGATCACAGTAAATTACTCTTCAGACCAAAATCAAAACCAAAATCAAAGAATTCAGAATTTAATTTAATTGCATAAATTAGGTAATCTGATTGGGAATTTTTCTTATGTATTGTATAATAAATTGTTAGAGAAGAGAGAACAGGACTGAGTCAAAGATGATCAGATCCATACGAACATTCAATCGAGACACATACTTCTGTACCTGATAACAAATTAGTTCAGTACAAGGGGGTGCATCTATTCTCTTAAACACACACAATCTGATAGGGAAAAGACTCATTGGAGACCATCGATTGCCGTTGCCTGCAAAGCAAATCGGAATGTGGCACAATGAATGTATGTGTAAGGCACTACTTGACAGGGAAGAGAATGGTCTGTGTATTTTCTTGTGAGCCATTTTGTTATTTCAGTACAAAATAAGTTCGGGAGCTCGCGGTTCTCCTTCTGTAATGAGTTATTCCACAATCATGAGACTAGCCACCAACCCTAAAACACAGCGGCTAGAAAGTATCGTATTTAGAGTAGGTATCGTAATTAGATCAAATTAGAGTATATAGTAGTAGCGCCGTCAGTCTGTGTTTCCAATCCTGTCTTAAGGATTTCCACCACCAAAACCAAATCTACAAGGGTTAAAGATCAGTGCACTTGGCCCCACGCGACCAAGTTGCAACTTAATTTGTGTAATTAAAATAAAATCACCTAACTCCAGACAACACCCCATTTGGCAACCCAGTCATCTGAAAGTGAAAACTGAATCCCATCGGGACAGCTGCAACAACAACAATAGTTGTAAAGTGGAAGGTCTAATAGTTTAGAAAGCGAAAGCGAAGCAGGTACTCGCCACTACAGTGAATAGGGCCCATAAAAATGAGCCTAACAAAAGGAATCTCCTGGCCTGGAGTAAAATGTAAACAAACATATAATATTTGAGAAGCGTTACGTAATTCCATACCAACCTAAAATTAAATTAAATAAATCAAATAAAAGTTTGAAATATCTAAAAATAGGTATTGTAAATAATTCTAAAATAGTAAATAATTGAAAAGGTGTAATTAAATTCAAATAAGAGCAGTAATATAGGTGTTATATGAATTTGTTTGTTTTATTTCTCTGTTTAATTAATCTCTGCAACCCCATCTTACGAACTGAGGGTAAACTACGAAGAGCGACGAGACAACGAAGGGCTCCAAATTTCTAGAGATCACATGGCCAGGGGGGTGGGCGGTTACAATATTAACGATAATTAGATAGGTACTATTCATTTAGGAACAATCTGATAGTCCGCACTCTACGAGCTCTACCCGATAAGTGATTATTCGACAGTCGTGATATCAGTTGATCCTTAGTCATCGGCCCTGCTGCCGCTCCGCAGGTAGGGTCCACATTTTATACAGTTGCTGTCATACTTTCATTAGCCTGCTGATTTTAGTCTAATAATCACAACTCAGCTGGTGAAAAATCATGAGTAAGAACACTGTCAAAACTGATTAGATACAAGAAATAACCGCATCGAACGCCTTCATAGTACTGGCATAACACATCGAGCAAAGAAAATAGCACGATCACACTCCATTGCAGTCTTGTTTCAACTTAGGTTTTCAACTTCATAATACACTGCTTTACACTGTAGCGTTGGAGACGGGGAAACGGGCTAGCCAAGCCAGAGACAGAGAGTTAGAGCAACAGCAGACAGAGCGAGCTTGGACATTTTATGTCCTAATGACGTGGTGCAATATTAAATAATAAAATATTGTGAAGCTGTAGTTATAGGTAGATCATTTTCGCATCAAATCGTAGAGAAAATATCGTCTTCATCTCGCGGATAATGGCTACTCTTCGCTTGGACGTTCTTCGTCAGATTCGTCCTCGTGAATAATCCCCATCATTTTTAGCTCGTTGAAGAATCTACTATTTGATCACGAATAACTAGTACCTAAGTATTATTTATAGTGTAAATCAGTTTCCACCTCTTGTTAACGCACATAAGGACTTAGCTCGTCATAGAATTGTATCAAGTCAATAATTAACTGGCATATTCAATGGAATTTCACAAGCTTCAATAGTATAAGGTAAGTCAAGATTCTACTTAGTTGGTTATAGAATGAATATGACAAAATATCGCAGGGAAAGGCTGCAAATAGCATTTTGGATTAGGCGGTTGTACATGGAAACATCACTGAAGCATGTTTCACGAATCAAAGCAGGTACTTAATCAATAATCATATAATAATAATGTAAACACTTGCTAATAAATTAGTCTGCAATGACGCCACTGTATTTATTTAAAAAATTAGTTGAGTGAACCAAATTATTTTGGAAATACACCAGTCAGCTAACATAGCAAAATGTAAAATTATACATTATACGCAATCAAACGTTTATTAATATCGGCACCATGATTTCGTCGTTGCAGAGAAAATACATAATATCTTGATAATCGAAATTTATGGGGAAGATGAATAAACATCCTAAAAAATATTCTTCCCCTTTCATGAATTGAACTGTAATCTAAATATAAATAAATCAGCCTTGTGATCAATCACAATTTCATTTTCGGAGCTTTAACAAAACTTTCATAAGTTTTAAAACGAATAATTTACCGTTTTTAAAGATTAAAGTCTGCAACTATGAAGAAAAAGTATTAATCATGTTTAGTCTGCTTAAAAGGCAATCGTTGTTTATTTTCCTTGTATTTTTTGATACTTAAACCAAGAACCCAATACCTTTTGTGTTTATAAGTCTTGAATATTTTAGACTTATAATCATTGACAACACCAACTTGTACAAAAAAAATTAAAATTCTATTCAATTGCAATTTGCAATTATTAAATCGACGATAATACTCAATATCATGGACAAGCGTTGCATTATTTGCTTTCCATTGCTCTATTTGATGGCATGAAGACCATCTAAAGATCTGCTGCAGTGTCTAAAACACATGACCAACTCAGATTCAGCAATTAAGTTATGGAACTCGTGATAGACTCTCTCAAAGAATTCTTTCATTTATTGTAGATGATTTTATTTATACACTGTAATCAGAGGAGCTTGTCAGGAACATGCAATAGCGAACTAAGGTAGACGATATACTTAAATTATCTAAGTTCTCGTAAAAAACGCCTGCAATGCGAATTTAGTGCGGGTGGCTCTTAAGGGCTATTAAATCTCAGAGCGGCAAAATCCAAGGGGCGCAAAAAATATACAAACAACTAAATAAAACTCTGATGAACCAATTAAAAATAAAAATAACATGTTTCAAAGGGTAAAAGCGGCGAGCGAGTATGAAGTAGACTCTTGAAGGGGAGGTAAAGCGTAGAGAAAATATCATTGTTGCCTGTTGAGGATAAGGAACAACCGGTGGGAAACGGAGGTCGTGGCGGCAAGATACGGCTAGCCTCTAGGCTAGGAAATTGGAAACTAAAATCCACCTGATGAAAATAGAAAAAGAAAAAAAGAACTAAAAAAACAGTAGTATTTACTATGGTCATATACAGATGTTAGAATACCTAATATGTAGGGGTGTAGGTGCAATTTTCCATTTTTCCTAAATGCGAAATAAATAGATGAATATTTGTGTAAATAAGGATTTATGATTTATCGTTAACCGTTTATAATCGTCCGTAGGCAAATAGTTATAGGAATGTTTAATCAAGCATTGTCATTATCCACTGTATTAATCAATTCGGACTGAGTAAGCGAACTAAATCAATACTTACATGTAAATTCGACAATATAAATTAAATTCGTTTGTGAAGGAATCAATATAATAATGCTATATCTATAATAAAAAAGTCTTATATCAAATATTAAATTTTTCAAAGAATTTAAAACCTTGTATCTCGAAAACTAAATCTCCAACGACCCATGTCTACTGGAAATTTTTCGCCTAATTTTGCATTTTTACATACCCTTTAAGTAGAACAACAATTAAACTTTGTACTTCAAAGATTTCGAGTGTTTTTCATACACCTTTTTCAGCTGTTATCTGCCAAAGGCACGATGATCCAAACTTCATAGTAACTACCCATGTTGGGGACATGAGCACAGAAAGTTTCAGCTTTTATAAAATGACGAAAGTCTGGCAGTCGCGGGCTCTGGCTCTATCTGCATCACTCCGTCAACCACCCTTGATGAAAATCTTGATGAAAATCTTTAGCTTGATCTTTTTGTTGATCAAGCATTCGAAAGGAATTTTTTTCAGTAATTCAGCAACGCATTTGTTTCATTCCAATCATTTTTTGCTAAGTTGATACTTCTAATTGATGCAAGTACTCCAACATAAAATAGAAATCAAATATTAACAAAGGAATTGACCCAAAAAAATCAGTATCTGCTATAGTAATTATTAGTATATAATAATGTTAGGATCAAAATATAAGAGCTTGATTAATTTTTCCGATTTGGTTCCGTTTGTTTCGGTAGTCAAGTATTTATTCCATAATAGCTGAAAAAAAACTAATATTAAAATTTAATTACGTTCAACTTTTTAATCACGGGAAGTTTTATTTGTTCAAAGTAACTAAATATTTTCCTTAGAAGTTAAAATTATTCAAGGAGGAAAAATGTCTTCGGCAGCTTCATTAAAACTTTCTCTGGGCTTCTGTGATCTCTTTTCGGTAATTTCCCTTTTATTGCTACAGCTTTAATAACACCCTCAGTGGGTGCTAAAATTTGATAACTATACCAATGTAATAATACTAAGCGAAGATTTTATTTAACAAAATAAATGATTAAAATTCCCAACAACTTAAGTTTTATAAATTATATCTCTTCTTAGAAATTCAAATGTGAGTAAAATTACAAAGTTACTTGTAAAAAATACGCTGAGATCTCCGGTATAGAAGCGTAGCAAAATGTAAAATTATCTCCCTGAATTCAAAGGTTTAATAATATATTATTATATGAGCGATTATGAAGCCATTATTCACGAGATGATGATAATGCCACGAGCTTTAGTAAGTGGCATCGTCGTCATCAAGTGAATAATGGCCATAATCACGAATGTAATCCTATGCTTTTTCACTACTGCCTGGAACAACTTCCAGTACCGAGACCGACTGCGCACGCATGGATTCTGAGAAATGTCACTTATCGTTCCTATTCACAGCTTTGCTCTGTTTATCAAAATAATGTACAGCTTTTGATTGGTCAACGAGTGGTTATTATGAATTGCTAGTAGCTGTAATTGGACAAGAGCAGGGTATTATGAACTATAATTCAATACCTACCTACGAATAATAACCTTCATAATTCATGCAAAAAGCTCTAGGAATATTATTCAATAAGAGTAGAAAAATATTTTAGTGACCAAGAGTGCATGTGGACATAATCATTTGAAATTTTTCTTTCCGTGGTTTAAATCCTTCTGCAAATAACCATTGTTACCTATTCGTATTTGTCTGGTTTTAAAACGAGGATTCTAGAATAGGTATACCTAATTCTTTAAGATAAAAAATGCTACTAGTCAAAAATTGAAGCGAGCGTTCAGAATAATTCGTAACGCACGCTTCCGGAAAGCGCCTTATTTATTAAAGGATACTTACATCCAAGGAGACAAAAAAACTGTGGAGCCTCCGGCCTCAAATTGACAGCAGCACAAGCGAAATTAAAGGCTGAAGCTGGTTGGAATGTTGACAGATGGACTAGACCAAGGTTAAATAAAACCTTCCAGTTTAACGGAGAGATCCACAGTGCTCTCTTCAAACAGCTGATTGCCTAACAAAGTGAAAAATGGTTACATTTATTATGTCTAACATGCATACATATAGAGTTCGATAAACATGCCAAGCCAAGTAATATACAGGTTGGCCCAAAGGAAACTTAACAGGCCTAATAATTTTGAAACTTCGAACGCTGAAACAGGTCAATTTTGTTATCGAGGGGGACATATTATTTGGGTGACAAATTTAACGATCCAATTTCGCATTTCATCCCTTTGGCAGGGGTAGCTACTTCTTTGCTTATCATCATAGGGAACAGATATCGAGTCATGCATGTATCATTTGAAAGCTACTTGAATTATTTTTACAAAGATTTTTTGGGATTCGCTTACATATTACAGAGCGAATCGATAAAAAAATCTACTAATATTAATACTTTTTTTTTGGAAACAAAGAAAGTAGATTTTTTTAATACAACGACGCACATTTCCGAAGGAAAGAAATTTTTATACGAATCCCTGCTGTTTTATCCATTCGCCCTGTAATATTAAGCAAAACTCAAAAAGCGAGATATCGATATGAAGAGAATTCAAGTAGCTCTCAATAAGCCGGCGGGAGCTCGACGAGGTAGAAGTGCAGACTACTAAACCTTTGAATTTCCTCGGACTGATGAGTTCGATTCCCAGTCCCGCTCTGGTTATTTGTGTCGTCTATTCTACTATTTGATTGGCATATTTGAGGCTGGGTGATGAGCAAGTTCTCGCAGCCCATAATTACTGGAGAGGAGCGACTTTGTCTTACCTACATAGTTAAGACAGATAGCTTCCCCCGCCAAGGGGATGAAGTTGGGTTCTTGGAACTTAAAAAGTTAAATTTGTCACCCAAGCATGTCCCCCTAGATAACAAAATTGACAAAATTTTATCGCGTTTTTCGAATACACCTTCAGTTTTCAAGTTATTAGGCCTGCTGCGTTTTCGTTGGAACACCTTGCCTAAGTATAACGTTCTTCGGTATTCGAGTATTTTACAAGAAAATACATTTTTCTACTACTCAATTTGAAACGGCAATAACGAGTTGGGCCATATTACGTGAGTGAACCTTTGAATTCATGGGGGGGCTCTTTAATCCTACCAACAGTTGGGCCAAGAAAATTCTACGAACCTTTAAGTCAGTGGAGACTTGGTTGATAAATTTCCGAGTTATTTTCGTGCTGTTATATGTCTACGTTGTCCGATTTTCGTCAATACTATTCAACAATCTCTTGAATAATTATAGTAAATAGAATAAAAATTATTTGAATAGTCAATCGTTAAGTAAGAAAAGTAGCAGTTATTCAAAATAAATCCGGCAACACTGCTACATAAATGGGAAAGGCGCACGAGTATTTCTTGCCCAACCAGTTATGTTTAATTGTCTGTGATAATCTCCTCATATATCGTTTTTCGCCCAATTGAGCTGTGGCATTATCGAGGAACAAAATTCTTGGCTCAACTCGGTATTGCCCATTTAAACTTCCACTTTGAAAGCCACCGGTTTTTGAATAAATATACAGGTGTCCTTGCTAAAATAAATAACGAAATTAGTTCAATTTCCGGTATTTGTGGAAGTGCAGTTATTTCCATTGAATTTCCCGTATTCACTTATATATTGTGTACCTCTCTGTATTTTTGTCAATCTTCGCAGAATAAAATTATGAGTAATAGTCTAGTTTGATGAAAATAGCATTTCAGTAACATGCTATTATTATTATAAAGTGTCTGGCTTTTTCCTTTTTCATTGAGATATTATTTACGTCGATAGGGACGTATTTCTATTAAGAGGCAAATGAATCTGTCAGACTAGCTGACAGCATTACCCAACCCAGATTCAGAAAATCCATGAGATGATCGAAGGAAATTTCCGTAACCCTTATAAAGTTCAGTGAGTAGGTAACGAAAGAAGTCATTGACTATTCTGTCCCATATTTGCAGCTTTCGCGGTACTTGAGGTAGATTTTATTGGTTAAATTGCAGATTGAAACGAAACCATTACTCGGAATTTAAATGAGGCTGTTGTTTTGCGAATAAAATATTCAAATGATTCCGATTTGGAAGGAAAGAGTAAATGGGGAAATTTTAATAGCAAAACTTTATTATTGGATTGATGAGACATTTTTGCTTCCGTATAAAAATTTGTCTTCCAGTATTAATTAATTAATAAAACACTAGTTTAATTTTCAGAATATTGTGATAATTATTTGGACGTTTGCTCTCAACGTTTAAACCACAACTTCCTATTCTTATGACTGGAAGAGTGCTACGATTTATGACTGATGGTCCGCTGACGACATACCCCCTCCGCCCTCGCAACGGTCTGTCTCTCCGATGACGTCATCGACTTCTGAGTCAGATGATGCCAAGTTCCCTGCAGTTTCATTTCTTCGTCCTTCCTATTGAAATTATTTGGATGTTTTCCTGATTTTAACAAGGAAGGGTCTACCTATCACATACTTTATTCAAAATATTGACAATAAACGCTCACTTTTTTCTACTACCAATCAATTTACAATTTGCTATCGCAATTTGATTTTAAACAGGTTGAGGGCGAGAACTGTAGGGTATTCTTAAATGGAAACATGATTGGAATAGAAATCTGAAAATTTCCTCATTTTTTATGTTTTCAATTTCGATGAACTGAACTCAAATAATATTTACAGCCTTCGCCACTTCCGGTTATGAGAAGTAACCATCAACTTTTTTATTTTTTTATTTTAAATGTTACACTCTGTATATTTTTACATTTTCACACCGTGAATGAAAAACGCCTATTTGCATTTTCAAAACCTTTTTTTTTTAATTTCGCAAATTTTTTTTAATGTTTCTATACCTTAGTTATCTTATTATAGCTCCCTTGTCTCTCTTCATAGTGTAATTTTCTAGTCAAATGCTGTAATAATAAAACATTCACTAGTAGAATAAAGTTTACTTTGCAATAAAATAACTTTTCCGGTACATTTTATAATTAGGTATGTAATTATTTTATGAATTATTTAAGTTTGAAAGTAAACTTTGCTTGGCAAGAGTAATGTTTGACATTCGAGAATATCCTAATTAATGTGATTGAGTTTCTACTTGCTTTATATTGAACATTAAGCAAAAAGTTACTCGTTCCACGAAAGTTGGATTCTATTTCCAGCTGGTCGCTTCAACGGTAGCGTCTTCTTGTCAGTAACTGCGTTTTATGTTTTAGCTGTTTCCGAAGCCGTTTAAATGTACCCTGGATGTCGACTAAGGCCGTTTGTCCACCGAGAAAATCAATACAAAACAACTGGTCGTGGGCGACCAAACGCGAGTGACTAAGGTAAGTTAGTCGTTTTTTCCTCAGATGGGTACGTTTTTCGTTTTCGTTTGGTCAAAATCGTTAGTTGTTCGCTTAGTAACATAAATACCTAATAAAAAAAAATTGAAATTATAATCTGAGATTCATAAAATATGAAATTTCAACAGGTTTCAAAATGTATCCCTTCCCTTAGTATACGATTCTAAGCAACTATACTATGGAGACCAATCAGTTTAATTGTGTACGAAGTACGACTGATTTCTACTTCCAGTTGGTCTTAGAAATCGGTGACTAAATTACAGTTCGATGAATATCACCCATCACTGTTGCTTGGTCGTGAGCGACCGGCTACCCGGTATTGTTTTTTTTTCGGTTGAAAGGCATAAAGCTATTCCTGACAAGTTAATACTGGGAGATATAAGACATGTTTTTCTGTACAGTGTGCGACGCGAAAACTTTGGGGCATATAAAATGGAAAAACAGTTGGAATAGAAAATTAGTTCAATTATGTATTAAATTTCGACAAACTGTCAACTTGCATATTATCGTTCCTTTTTAGAGCTTAAGCATTGGGATCTCGGTTACCTTGGGAGAGCGGAGTAGGTTAAATTGGGACAAAGTTGCACAATTTTAACCTTAAGGTGTTTTAACCAATTTTAATTTTAAGGTTCTGAAGAGATGTAAGGGGTGACCCTCAAAATCAAAATGCTGACCCAATTGACAACCTCACCTGCACGTGGTGCACTCTGCTAGTTTACTAAAAAGTCTGTCGATCGAGAAACTGCCAGAATAAGCAGTTCCCTCTTGATGGCCAACAGCTTGGGTGAATGAGCCAACAAAAGCAAGGGCGCCTTCTTGTCCTAGCAATCATTCCTAAAGACGGACGAACCAACAACATGGTCAACTGATAAATGCATAAGGCAACGGGACATCAATGCATTAAAGGCTTGCCAGAGCATTCCTAGTACAATCAGGATGGCAGTAAACAAATTGAAGGAACGGCGTACTGATCATGTGCAACGGAAGCCAAGATCCGACAGGGGAGGAAGCACAGAACATAGGACCTCCCAGGTCGTCAGCATAAGAAATCTCTATGATAGCAATGTCAGCAATATTAATAGATCAAATATATGCAATATTTTAGAAGATCAAATATATCGATTACTCCGTGGAATGTAAATACAGACAGGAAAGCTAACGAACGCAAAGAGCGAGATGTAGAAGATGAAGCAGTGGGACATATTGGGTATGCCGTATGAGTGAGGTGAGATGGAAGGGTGAGGCTGTAGTTAATACGGCGAGGGGAAACAAGCTGTTATTTATGCATAAAAGAGAGAAATGCAGGTCAATGAGTATAAAGCACATAAAGTGCAATTACTAGCCTGTTAGGTGGGTTCGGAAAATTACTCCATCGCCCATAACAGTTGTCATGCTGGCAGTGCCCGAAACTCCAATCGAGAGGAGCTTCCAATATCCAACAGCAGAGCCTTCCAGAGTACCAAATCAAGCACAGACACGTGTTTAGTTCTACTGGAACTCATCAGTGTGCTGCATCTGGAGTGTCTGGAGGATGCTGTCGGATGAACGGAAGTTTGCCGGAGGCGACAACACAGCACGGAGTCGCTGTACTGGTGGTAGCAAGAAATATACGAAACTTGTAAAGAGCGTTCTATCAGTCACTGAGAGAATAATGCTAATTAAATTAAACGACCAACAGATTGACGTCAGTTTAGTGTAAATGTATGCTCTCACGTCGGAGAGTCCTTTTCAGAGAGCGGATGAGCTCGGAGAGTTTTATGCAGACGTTGAAAAGATTGAGAAGTATACGAAGCAGCATGAAGTCAAAATTTATATGGGGCATTGGAACGCCGAGATAGGGAAGTAGAAGGTGGGAAACTTAACGGAACTATATGGATTAGGACGCAGAAATTAGAGAAGCACAAGATTCATTGAATTCTGCCAAGAAAACAATCTAGTAAATAACACCTGCTTTAAACTACCCTATCGACGATTGTATAGATGGAAATCCCCGCAAGATAAAATTTGAAAAGTCATACGGAACCAAATTGACTACATTGCGATTAAAACCCAGTTTAAAAATGGCGTTCCGTTCTTAACTCAAAGACATACTTACCCAGGATGTGATATAAACTCAGATCACAACTCAGTTGTTATAACATAACCCTCGGAATCAAACTTTTAAAAAATAAAGAGACCAAAGCCAACTAACAAAATAGACTGGGTCAGCGCAAGCGAAGAGCAAAAAGAACACCATAAAGAAGACGTAGATGAACAATTGGACTGGGATATTATATAGAGAACGAGATAATACACATAAAGAAAACATCTAATAAATATGGGTAGTGGTTAGAAATTCCATGAGCAGAAGGAGCTGAGGATGAGCAGAAGAAACGATCGATAGAGGAAGTAAAAAAGGGAAGAAGCCCTGGATGAATGAGGAAATATTGGTCCTAATGGGAATGAGGCTTAGGCATAAGAAGAGAAACGATTAGTCTATAATCTTTATTGTATTATGAGCTTTCGAGAATCAATAATATAATCGATAATTTTCAATTGATTCTCGAAAGCTCGGAATACAAAAATTATACAATAAAGACTATACTAGCCAAATAATTTTTTAATTAACAACGTCCTCATGAAACTAATATTTTTTGACTTGTGTTTCGTCATTGTCATACTTCGCTAGAAATTGATTAAAAGTGTAGCTATATTTTTTATAGAATAATTTGAAACTTTAAGTAGATGCGCCGCGCCCATTTTTATTTGAATTTATTGTAGCACCTATTATAGTTTCCCATAAAAGGGATAGTAACATCTTAAACAGCCCACTCTACTCGTATGTTACACATGCAGAATGCCTAAAAAAGACTACAACTGCTACAATAGAGTAAAGGAAGGATAAATGTTTACATCATGTAATAGTTACTATGGCTAATTAATATAAATATAGGTAGGTAGTCATATTGAATTTAATTATTATCTCTCCCTCTGCCTCGGTAATAAGCCTCAACGTGATAACACGAAAGGTTTGTTAGCATTGGCTCTCTGACTGAAGATCAGATCCTAGCTTTTCATGTTCATAGGTATGTAAATTATTTGTATATAAAATATTTTGAGTATCATGTAAACAAGTCACGACTTAGATAAGAAGCAGAGGGATATTTTGTTCCAACGTGTAGGAAACAAGAGTCCAGAAAGGTGAAGATCCCAAATGCGCCCTTGCTTTACAACAATACACTTTGAATTTGGGTTAAATCGAGGCCAGCTCGCATCTCACGTTCTACTGAAGCTATTAGTAGAGAGCAGAATTACCTCACAATACGGAACACCATCGACCAACTTCACAAAGTGAACCCATTTTAACTTAGCCTCTTACAAAGGGGCAATCCAAATTCAAAGTTCGGAATAATATAGTCCTGCTACTTACTATTACCTACACTGCGTGTCTGCCGTTTTATAAAAAAGACGAGTTATGATTATGATTTGGAGATCGTCTGGAAAGACGACTTTCTATAACTTCTAAACTTCGGTACCTACATGGAAATTGCTATGATAAAATTAATGTAAAAATATTTTCTGAATTTACTTTGATTTGAAAAGTTTTCCGGTAAAAGTTTACAAACAATGTAAAAATGCCAATAACAACATAAAGGTTATTAATTTATAACTTAATTATTAAATCAAATCTATTTTACATTATTTATATATTATTTTTTAGAAAAATTAATTAACAATCTATCTTCCCATTTATATTTTCATTGTACTTCCTAAAAAGAGACAAATCTGTATCTTTCCGAGGTGCTATGTGATAAAATAAATTAGTCGATGGTACCTAAATAAAATTTTATTTCATTCTTTGAATTTGAAATAAAATTTTCGATTGTCAGGTGATTATTTGATCTAATCTCATAAACTTAGTATGGTTTTAGTATGGTTCGGTTTTTTTTTTCAGGTGTTTGCAAACGGTTTTTTTCAAACGCAGTAAACAGTTTGCAAAACGACGAGGTTCCAAGAAAAGTTCAAATCATTTTTTTGCGCAGGATGGAACTTTCTAGGGTCCAAACCGGCGCCCACATCGAGCATCTTTTATGAGATTAGATCAAATAATCACCTGACAATTGAAAATTTTATTTCAAATTAAAAGAATGAAATAAAAATTTAGTTATCATCGACTAATTTATTTTATTACATAGCACCTCGGAAAGATACAGATTTTTGTAAGAGACCAAAAATGGGCTAAAACGATGTATCTTTCAAACAAAAAAACATGAACAGCGTTCCTGCTACCCTATCAACAATTACGATCGATTTTAATGGAGGGTAGGGGGTAGTTTCACCCCTTCCCGGGTTTCCGTCAAATTATCATGTAGATCAGAAATTAGTACTTTTAATAAGAAATTTACCTACTAAATTTCATCGAATTTGAATCAGCCGACTTTGAGCTATTTCAAAAAAAACTAAAATTTTCAAAAGACTTTGAAGCCCTCTAACGGACAAACGAAGCATTGTGGTATAGAATAAGTTTGGTCCGAGCGACTTTTTTTTACCTCAGTAATCTGTGGTTGCTCCATGTCCATGGAATATTGGGACACCCTGTAGTTGCGTAACTTCATTTCAAAATCAACATGCATTGAAAATTTCTTAAATCCCGAGATTTGAGTTTTCTGAAAGATTTTTTTTAATAATATCAAAATTGGCTCAATGAAATCTCTCAAAATTTTTCAAAGTCAATTGAATTACCTACATGATTTGATGCTCCCAATGAAAAATTCTTCAATACAGTGGCGGAGATCTGGGTGTGTTGTTACCTTTTTTATTGAATAATTTCTACGCCACTGACTTGATTATCGATTTGATAACACCTCGTTTTGTTTACAGGAGAAAATTCATCAAACGTTTTTGTTGTACGACTGTTTTGAAGATAGTCCGCAATGTAACAGCCATGCAAGTTTTTGATAATACAGCACGCTTCAATAACGATCACTAAAATTATTAATTTTTCGAAATACTCTATTCATTGATTTTTAATGACAATGTATGTACGGTTATACATTGTGAAGTATTTCGGAACAATGGGCCCTACAACAAAAACGTGAGATGACTTTTCTCCTGTAAACAAAACGGGGGGGGGGGGGGGGTCTACCAAAAATATCAAATCGGCATTAAAGTCAGTGGCGCGAAAATTATTCATTAAAAAATCTAACAACACATCCTCCGCCACTGGATTGAAGAATTTTTCAATGGTTGCACCAAATCATATCCTTCTATTTGCTATGAAAAATTTTGGGAAATTACATCGAGTCATTTTTGAGATATTAAAAAAAAAAATTCTTTCAGAAAACTTAACACCCTGTATCTCGAGAAATAAGAACTTTTCGATGCATGTTGTATAACACTTCATTCCTTAGGATGACTTTTCTCTATTGAATACAGGATGTTTCTTAATTAGGTACATAGTTTATGCTAATACTTCAGGCTATGATTCCTCAGGTCATTTTAAGAAGAAAATTTTATATGAACGTATGTACGCAAGGGCAAGGGCTTAAAGTTTTTTCTACTGGGTGTTGAATTTTTTTTAAGAGTTATTTTTTTTTATTATTATCTACAAAGTAGTTTAAATATTTTTCCCAAATTTGACATGTCTTCATAGCATATAAAGCCACATATTTTAATTAGACAAGTTTTTCTATTGCTCCAGCAGTGGCGTCTCTGCTAACATTCTTCTGACATTAAAAAAAAAGAAAATTAGTGCGCCACTGACATTTGGCTACACGGATATTTTTGCTGATATTTTGCTGACGGAAATATTTCCCAATTAAAATATGCGGTATTATAATCCATTAAGCTATGCTTATATTGAAAAAAATATCTAAGCTATTTTCGGAGATAATAAAAAATAACTCTTAAAAAAAAACAAAAATTCAACACCCCGTAAAAAAAATTCATGCCGTTACGGACATATGTTCATATGAACTTTCTTTCGATAAATGACCTGAGAAATCAGACCCTGAAGCTTTAGTATGTTATTAAGAAACACCCTGTACTAAATTTATTAAGCCATTTTTTTCTTGTGAATTTTTGATTTGATTAAATATTAATATTTTGCACAATGTGATTAAATCGTATATTTTTTTAGCTTTGCCACAAGCCACAATACACCTTCGGTCGCAGTGGAGGTGTCACGATCCCCCCCTCCGCCAGAAACACGAAAATTAAAATCAAACCAAACTGTCATATTCTTATAATATAAAAAGTTGCCCTAAGAAGGTTTTTCTTCTTTCGAATATATCTAGAAAATACAGCATTTTTCTTCTGCTTCTCCTCTCTCCACTCTTCAAAATATCTCATAATCCATGTAGCCATGAATGTTTGATGAGGGACTTCAAGTAGGTATAAGTTGTAAAATTCTCTAAAACTTTACCCAATTTAACCTTGTCGTGTCTCCTAAATAAAGGAGCCGAGATCCTAATCTTTTGTTTGTCATACGTACTTACAATACACGGCTAACCTGGGGCACACAGTACCTACATAAAAAATATAAGTACTGCGTGTTATAGATATTATAGTATACAAAATGGATGTATTGTAACAGAACATTGCAGGACAAACTTCCCAGGCAGGTATTAAAGAGCTTATAATATGTATAGGATTAGCGTAGGAGGAAAGGCAATCAAATAGAAATTATTTTCCTATCTAGAACAAATTATGTTGTCTGTCTAGTGTCCAGATTAAGGGATTATATTTACCATACTTCATGCTGAATGAGTTTCTTTATTTTTACCTATCTGAAATACTCAAATAAACTTCACAATAGAAATATTCTTATCCTGAGCAGGTATTTATATAGAAGTTATTTTCTTAGACCATACAATTACGGTATATCTATTATCTATCCACTTAAAGGAACATTACATAAATGTCATCCTTATGGATGCATTTCAGGGAAAACCTATTTTATACATTTTTTCTGAGTATACTGTTTGTCTATATAGGTACACATAATATACGTTGGTGCATGATATGACAGTTTTTTACAATGAAAACCAAAAACTATTTTTTTCTAAGGTTTCTACAAGTTTTCTGCACGGCTACATTTTAATTTTTTTTCAAAAAAATTTATTAGCGCATAAACCGGGAGAGTTGGTATAGGCAACATAGATGTCATTTTACTCAGAAATTAGAACTTTCATCTATAAATAGAATAAAACTTGATGAAAATGTACCATGGCTTTTGAAATAAAAAAAGTTGATGTTGTGATTTTATAAAAAGACCACTGCACAATATAAAAATATAAAAAAAAAACGGTGAGTCATATTTGGTGGAACAGCTTATGGTTTTATGTTATTATTTCAAATTCTAGTATGTAGTAAAGCTACTATTATGACGCACTAATGAATGAGCAACCCTGATGACTTAAGCCATCACTTCTTCTCCGATTGGTGTAAAGCTGTCATTGTGTATTAATTTCAAGTTCACCACCTTTTCGCTTACTCACTTACCAATGACTTACGACTTACCGCAATATATTTCTGCTTGGAGTGAAAACAGATCCCAATGTTATTCCATAAAGCTACTGAATCTGGCTGTGATTGGACTGCTATTTTGTATTTGGACAATGCTACGTCGTGATCTTCATGGCTCTGAAAATTACAAATTTTTAAGCCCAAATTAAATATTTCCAAATTTTTTCACCAAAACAGATTATGGGTCCCGTTAAAAAGATACCGAGTGGAAATTTTTATGGCAGTATTTATTAAGAATTATGATAGCGACATCATATACATAATGTATTTCTAACATGCATAACCTTAGACCTATATAGACCTAGACTAGAATTAGAATGTAGAGCGCTCTCAAAGTATGAACGCACTGGTTGATCATTCTTAAGTCATTATATTCCTATTTTAGCAAACTAGGTAATAGTCATCCTACTAAGCGTAACCTCCCCTACCCTTCATTTGACAACTAAAAACTCTTCTGTGGTTCGGCATCGGCCATCGCCATCGGCACTTCCCACCCCACTTCCACTTCGAACTTCGACTTCAGCAGTCAGTTAGCTCAGTTCAGTTCAGTTGTTGCTTTGACAAAAAAGCTTTGGCTTTGTTTTTTGTTTGTAGTTTTGTAGCATATTGCTTCCTGGTTCCTCTTGTGGTTCCAGCTGTCTGGTTTTGGTTCTGTTATTGTTTGTTTTGGTTTTGTGGAATTGAAGTTGTGAATAATCAAGAATATACCTAAGCATCAATATCGGTAAGTACATGTAGGTATTATATTATGCAGAAGTTCACTATTATCCACATTACTAAAAAATGCTATTCAGTACATACCTACCCACTAAATTTATGTTGAATATTTATTTTATTATCTTGAATGACGGGATAAAGGCTTTGCGGTTTCGAGAAGTTTTTTGGTCTCTTTATTCAATGTTCATCATTTATGCTAACATCAAGCTTTCGCCAAAAAATTTTGGCTTCATCAGGATAGCAAGTGATAATAATCATAGCAGCTTGGAGACAGGAGATTTGGGGGCTCATTCCCTCGTCATTTATACTATGAGTCACGTGCTTAAAAACTTCATTTTTCTGCTATTTTTTGGGACATTTCACAGGTTTTAAAATTTTTTAAATTACATTTATTGTTTTTTAAAACCCCTTAAAATATTGATATTGGCCCATTTTCTTGTGAAGAATAAAACTTTTAGTTAAAATTATTTTGTTTGAACCGGCGTGGCCCCTTAGACCGAAATTCGAGAACAAAAAATTTGTTTTGAAAAAAAAAGATTTTTTGTTCTCATCTTTCGGTCTAAGGCGCCACGTCGGTTCAAACAAAATAATTTTCAACTCCTTCAACGTAGTAACACGTCGGTGGTTACTTCTTGCATAAATTATTTTATTATCTCTACAGAGTGATTCCGAAATGACGGACACGGTATACAGGGTGTAGGGAATGTTCAGAAAAGACTGTAAGTATAAAACAAAAACTGTTTCCTCGGCTTCGTCACCGAGATGATAAAGTTTCCTTTTTCAAGAAATCAAATCAGCATGGTACAACTTCCACAAACACACCGTTTCATATTATAACTATATTACCATAGTGTTTGTTTTTTATTTGTATTATTATCTCGGAATTACAGCCATCCAAAGTCTGCATATTCGTGAGTTCAATAAGATTTGTCAATGTGGTATCGTTATCCGAATTCGAACTTGAAAATGGAACTAAAACAAATTTCGAACAATATTATCGGATATGTATTGTATCCCCACAATGATAACTGTTTGAAACACTTTGTTAGACTGCAATGCAGTGTTGTTTGACTGGAGTGCATTGTTGTGACTTTTTTATCACAAAATTTCTCGCGTATCTTCTTAAAGAAGTCATGTTGGAGAAAAAAGTAAATAAGCTTAATACACAATGAATGCCATGGTACTAACTCCTTTCATCATTTCGGGATCACCCTGTATGTATAGCTGCAGATGGAAGTTGAAAGTCAACGAAAGAGGAAATTAAAGATCTTATTAGCAATTTTTATTATATATTTTTTTAAAAGTAGAGGGTAATAAAATTCTATAAGGGCTCAATTATTATTTCTTTCCAGGGTAATTTAATAATATGAAAATGATAAAATTATTTATTTTAGTTGGGGGAGCGGGGGTCGTCTTTGGATTGAATTATAGAAATTAAAATTAAAATTAACATTATGATTTTTAAGAATAATTATTGGAAGCGTGGAGAGCATATTATTATGTAAGCAAAAACAATTATTTAATTTTATAGGCGCAGTTCATTGTGAATATTTTTATACAGGACTACACCTCATTATAGTGACGAAATCGTCTATGGTTTGTAAATAGGACACTCTGTATTGCACATTTATTTTGTCAAAAAAATCAAAAATAATGGTTATTACAGTTGCGAGTTCAATTTGAGTAGTTTTTGAGCTATAAACCAGTAAAAACAATTTTCCTTTTTAAAGCAGCTTTACATTAAATAAAAACACCGAAAGATACAGTAAAATGGTTTATACACGTATCCCTGTCTTAACTTTTCACATGGTATCCTATTGTGTGGATGAACGTTAATACAGGGTGATTTTCATATTATTTTTTTTGATAAAAGTACTTATGTAGCTTTTATTGTAATACTTGTTCACCCAAGTCAAAGACGCTTTGGTCAGCCACACGCTTTCGGCCAGGGATCCGGAACTCATGAAATTTTATTATTTATTTCGATTATTATAAAAATATTTTATTTATAGAAATTATTACTATTAGTGTATTTTTTAACAAAAAATACACTATTTTTTCTTTGTTTGGGTATGGTTTAAATTGAAAATATATTGCAATAGGAAATCTTCGCCAGACGTTGTCAGCCAGGCTTTGTTTGCTAAAAATTGATTTTATTTATTATAATAATTGAAAGTCCCTGGCCGAAAGCGTGGCTGTCAGTATAGCGTTCCAATAATCACGACTTTTTTATTTACGAAGATTTTAAATGGATGATTTGATAATATGTTTATTAATATCAATTAAAACAATCCAATTATGTAGCCGCTACCATCAGAACGTGTTCAATAGACTGGGAAGGGAAATTTTTTTTTGTAATTTTTATTTACTATGTTTTATGCTCAGCGATTCTTATCTTTTTGGGCCCAACAGGAGCTCGGTGTCCTTATTTGAACTTTACAATAATTACTTGATGTTTTTTAATGAAAAAAAAAAAAATCAAAACATTATTCTACCTGGTATACAAGGTCATTCACTCAACAGGAGGATACATGAAAACTAGATAGAGACATACCTAATTAAGTCGTTTCCTTCTATCTTTAGCCGGTTTCAAGGTTCAAGGGAAATTGCATGCTTTCAAAATGGGTTATTGCGATTTTCACTTGATAGTAAATTAATCGCTTAAGCTGTGAAAAACAATTGCAATTGAATTTTCTCACGCCGATATGGAAATGTACTTAACATTGTACAGGATTTCCCATTTAAAAAACTGCAACTTCTCCACCCTGTATATCAAAAGGTATCAATTTTTTAATAAACTATATACAGGTTGATTGATTGAAATGCCACATTAGAAGTTAATAGAGAACTAAGAACGGTAACGATCTGAAATTTTGGTTATGACCATAATGTCATACGATCCGTCGAATGAAAATATTTCCAAGGTGGCAACATTTCCGGAAATAACGAAAGTCGTTATCAGCTTATTTAAATATTATTTTAAATGGAATGGTTAATTTTTTTGCATTTAAAACGCTATTTTAGAGGGACTTTGTCTGTGATTCTCCAGACCTAAGTGTAGTCATTTTTGAGATTTTTGGACTTTGTTGATTTATTTTTACAATTCAACGTGATGCCTTACCTATATCATCTACTGCCGCCATTTTTGAAGAAAAGTTGCTCAAATTTAGGGTATGAGTAAAGGAAGTTTTCAAGTTTATAGTGCAATTTTTATAAGTGACACTTTATGTACAGAGCGTCCCGAATTCGACAATATTTTATTGCAAATTCACACCATCAAAAGTCTATTTTTTAAAATACGATACGATGAGACATTTTTTATTTATACGTTTCACATCAAATCATATTAAAGTTCCTCTAGAATAACGTTTTAAATCAAAAAATGCAATAAAAAATGAACCATTCAATTTAAAATAACAAAGTTGATAGCGACTTCCGGTATTTCCGGAAGTGTTGTCATCTTGAAAATATTTTCATTCGACGGATCATAGGTATGCCATTATAGCCATAACCAAAATGTCAGATCGTTACCGTTCTTCGTTCTCCATAAACTTCTAATGTGGCGTTTCAATCAATCACCCTATTATATACCTAAGTATAAATAAAGTTTGAAATAAACCATTTTTGTAATTAAACTTTTATTGTAACGCCTAAAATATAGTTTCCCATATTATAAGGGACATTCAATAAACCACTGTGTACATATTAGGTATTACGTATAAGTAATACAGTAATAAGTAAATAACAATACTTAATTTTTTTAATTTAATGTATAATATGTGGGTAACTTAACCCTAACGAAAGATTCTGTTTGCTTCACAAATTTAAAGATTCAATCTCAGATATAAAGTTTTTCCCCACCTAAACTACGTTTTCATTTTTTTGCTCACACAGTGTTACCTATGGAAACCTATCGTAACTATGTTGACAAATGATAATATTATTATAAATATTTTAAGCAACTATTGAAATGTGAAAGCGTAATTGCCAAATTGTTGCTTAATTAGATTTGTTAAAAAAAATGAAAAAAAAGGTGACTCAACTGTTTGTTTCACTTCATATTTCGAATAATTTGGACAAATAAAAAAATTCGGGACCCCACTAACGGTCTCCACAATGTACCCACAATAAACATAAAAGTAGAGATATGACTCGAAAATACTTGCTAGGCCTTTTGAGGCTCATAGAAATTTTTTTAATGGATAATTTTTTTCTGTTACAGAAGAAAAGCAGTCATGTCGGCAAATGCATCTAACTCTGATCTACAATTGACCGATGATGTGAGTATATGGCATTTACTATAGGGTGTGTCAATAAGAGCGCAAGATTTGAATTGCGCGCCATGTTTGACAGTCATAATGTCACATGATGATGACGTGACAGATCAAAAGTTGACAGATGGGAGTTAGTAAACATGGAGCATTACACGGTAGAACAGCGCGTCCTGATTGTCAAAAATTATTATCAAAATGGTGAAAGTTAAATTGCCACTACTGTCCGTATTCATCAAACTTCAAAATATAACCCTGGGGTTATATTTTGAATTTCCTGACAGCTGATTGGTCTAATGCTCAAAGCCTACGAACGCTACGAATTTTAAACCAATGACATGTTCCAAAATATAACCCCAGGGGTTATATTTATTGATGAATACGGGCCTACGAGTAGTGGCTTTTAAAGTTTTTTTTTTAAGTTTTTTTTTGTCGACATTTTGCCGATAGAAATCCGCATATTTGCTCACATATCAGCTAACGCCCTCTAGAGGTTGCGGTGGTACTAACTTACAAAAATCGTAAGATGCAATCGACAGAAGAAGGAAAACTCTTTGCTAATGAGGCTAATATCTTCCTTGTAGCAATTAAACTTTCACCATTTTGATAATCATCTTTGATTATCAGGACGACAATCAGGACGCGTTGCTCTACCGTGTAATGCTCCATGTTTACTAACTCCCATCTGTCATGTCATAATCATGTGACATTATGACTGTCAAACATGGCGCGCAATTCAAATCTTGCGCTCTTATTGGAACACCCTTTATAATTGTTTGTATCAAATGAAAGACATAATTGACGATTTTGAAGTTTGGAAATTTTTTTAAATCTAATAAAGTGAACTTTTTAGTATCAAAATCTTATATTTACTTTTTGACACTTTTTTCTTGTAAGTGGCGTAGGATGTTTTCATGTACATATTTTCCAGGGATCAAGTCATTTGGATCTGCAAAAGATTTTCCCAAAATCGTTTTTGGAAAAACTCTCGGAAAGACTTGAGAAAAAGCGAAATCGCTACAATATTTATACATGTCTTTCTAATTGTGATGATATCTCAGAATGTTGCTTGAAGCTCTTAGGATTATTTCGCAAGTACACTGAAAACCTTACAATAAGACGTAATTGCATAGGCACCATAGATGATGTGCTAGACATATGGGCCAACAAAAAAGACGACACATGTTTCAACGAAGGTAAGAACGAAACACCTATGGGAAAGATTACCTTTCTGAAAAAATCTGATCCATTATTTTGTGATCTTAAGCTGAACTGTGAGTTCAACGATGCTAAGAGAGTGGTTCCCGATGCGTATGGAGTAAAAAATATAGGTACCCAACATGTACGACTGCCTGATCCTATACTCTCCTCGTCCGAATCAGATGATTCGTCAGATGAATCTGACTCAGATTCGATTTTTAATCGGCGAAAATCAATGCAGCAGGAAAATCCGTTTGCAAAGTATAATAAAAAAGTAAACTGCGCTGTAAATTGTCAAGTGGATGTATTGATATTTCTTAGTCAAGGCGAGGTTACCGATACACTGGCCATCCACCTAGGGTTGGTGAACATTGAAGGTTTATTGCTATCGCAAGATAAGGACACGCGTACACGTTTCAAGAACCCAAAGGATAAGATTTACAAAATGTTTCAAATGGGAGTTTTTAGACGGTTGACCAGTGGTTTTAGCAATATTTGCTTAACCAGCAATGCGGATGTTTGGAACAATATTCAAGCAACTGTGCGTGCAGTTATCACAACTGATTATCAAAAACGCAGGTGTTTACCTCTCATAGATGACGCAAATTACTTTGTTGTTATTCAGGAGAGTTACCTTACCAATTACATTGAAGCCATTGGTAGAATATTAAATGAATCATTGTCGGTCAACATGGTCATACCAATAAAATATGAAGTGGATGTAAATAAATTGACTACAGTCAACGTACCAGTGGTAAGCATTATACCGCTCTACATTTTGAGGTACTTTACACAGAGCTACCACAAAGCACAGAAGAAATTTACAATCCAACCGCATGAAATCTTCTCGAAACCGCAGGCATGATTTGTGGTCTGTCCAACCTTGGTTAGTTTTAGATGGATTTGTTTGTTAATTAATAGGGAAGTTATGTAATAAACATATTTTTATATTGTAGCTAAAATACGAGTAAAAAAATAAATCTAATAATTTTTATCTTGTTTTTGTCTACTTTTATTTTCCCATGTAATGTTTTTTTTCATTATATTTTGATAACTTGACGTAGTATATGTGCATGTGCTTTTTATTCGGTTAAATGAGCATGATCACTGTGATTTCCACACGGTTTCAAGTCACGCGCGCTAAAAATTACTACGTGTTTTCACTGTTTTCTCGGCAGAATAACTTTAATTTATTTGTTGATACACAAGGCACGATGTTACTGTTCAAATACTGAAAAATTTACTTTGGTTTTATGAACTGTGTTGTTACTGTAATAGTTAAAATGCTATAAAATGATAAAATCGGTTAAGAATGTACTTCAAAGTACAACAACTGTAAAAAATTTCGGGTTATTCTGATCAGCCAATTTGTAGATATTTAAAAATAGTAAATTTTTCGAATAAATTTAACACCCTGTATCTTGAAAACTTAAGCTCCAATGACCCATGTCTTTTTTCGCCCATTTTTCCATTTTCTACATGACCTTTGAGCTTAAAAAAATTACCCTTCATACTTTCACGATTTTGAAGAGTGATTTTATTCACCTTCTTCAGCTGTTACCTGCCAAAGCCACGATGATCAAAACTTCATAGTCGCTGCATTGTTTCTACCTGTTTTGGGGACATGCCGGCAGAAATTTTAAGCTTCTATAAGCTAACGAAAGTCTGGCTCTTATGTCTTATATAAAAAGGGAGATTCGATTTTTCAGTTTTTTCAGCATATTTAAACTGAAATTAGCCTCCTAAATTTGATGGTAGTATAAAATGGCGCAACTTTTTTCTAATATACCCGACTCCGTATTTCTTGCCGTTACGAGATGACAATGATACTGATAGATAAAAATTCACATCCTGTTTATTGTCAGAAAAATCAAAGTAGGTACGTAATACTTCACGGTGGCTGATAATTTTTTGTGCCAAACGTCATAAAAACGACACTTTTACTACTGTATATAGATGACACAACAGTGACGCTTTATTTGCCTGTTCAGACAAAGTCTAAAATGTATTGCAAATAGTAACTATGACAACAACACTAGAATACTTATTTATCTTCCTTGATAAAATAGAGTACTTTGAATGCATTTCATTTTTAGTTCATTCGTATCTTGTAGATACATTTTCATTGAAAACGTCAAGGTGCTCTATTTTAAAACATCTTCTGAAGAAAAACTTTGAAGGCAAGATCTAATAATTCTTAATTAGAGACCTGTGTTATGCAACCTATTCCCAGCAAGGCCTTGACGCAGGAGGGTTCCAAAGCGAGGGCAGAGCCTAATCTCTCAAAAGCGAGCTGACTGCGGCCCACCTTCAGGAAGAGCAAACCAGACTCGCTGAGCATATCCACGCTGTCGGGGCAGGACCTGGAAAGCGACAATATCACACTTACTTCTAAATTTAAAATATTAATTATCTCCTGCTGGTGAGACGCGGTGTCTCTCCTTGCTCTAAATCTCACTGTTTATGTGCTAGACTTGTCAACTGGAAAATTGTCGAGGTAGTCAATCTGCGTAAATGAAATAATCAGAAAGCAAAAGAACAGAGTTCGCAGAAAGTTGATGCTGCAAAAAATGTTAATTAAAGTTGGTCTAATTAAAGTGTAACCATCATGATTTTTTAGAGCATAGTAATCATCACGGTCTACTGTTTAAACAGTTTAACGTTCCTCGTACTGGAGTTTGTAATGGTTATGTTAAATGTTTATAAATGCCTATATCAATATTTTTCTTTCTTAATTTGAGGAATTGAATATAATATGAGGAGTTTTTATAACATTTACATCAGGTCATATGTATCAATAATAATTATTAATTATAGGTACTCGTATATCAGGTGATAACAGCTTGTTGTCACAGGCAGAACTAATTAATTTTTTCCTTAGTATTAGTATCCTCCAGCTTGGATATGGAAAATGATGCAGTTTGCATAATACAGAGTATTGGATGACAATACAGAGCATGAGGAACTTTATAAACTTTTGCCATATGTACCGGGTGAGCAACTAAGAATGGATCCCGACTATATCTCAGAAACGGCTCGTTGCACAGCTTTAGGATAAAAATTTTAGGGGAAAAGTAACCCCGAAAATCGCTGGAAAATATTTTTTAGCTTCTAAAATTATCGCTAGGAGGCGAAATATTCATGCTAGAATGGAAAATGGATAGTTTTACCGTATTTTTCCAACTAAGGCTATCATCCAGACACATGTAGTCTAACTCTCAAATAATTTAAATAAAGTGATGAGGTTACGTCAAAATAAATTTTCTTCAAAAATTGATTACTCTCCGATTATTTCCAACGGATTTCAGCGAATTTAGTCTCGTTAAAGAACGTTTTTCATAGTCTATCGTCTTCACCCAGTATACATAATTCACTTTACATCCATGGAAACTTTTGATGGCCATAAACATATTTGAACCCATTTGAACCATGCGGGATCCAACCCCTGAAAATTCATAAAATCAACTTTGCTGGCAGATAACTAGGTACAGTTGGGCGACAGTACAGATGCGGTTTTCAATGACACCGTAAGAATTTAATTCTCTTTTTCACTATGTAAAAATAAGTATACCATTATATTTAATTGTTTTTAGAAAAATCGCGATATTTGTTTCCATCTCGTTGTTTCCAGATAACGCCCTCTAGCGGTTGCGGTGGTAACAAAATGAAAAATTTGTAAAATTAAATAGACAGAAGAAGGAAAAAGCTTTGTAATCAGACAAATCTTGTTAAACTCCGTTGAGGTTAACCGCAATAATCGACATTTGAATAAACAAAGTTTTGACGTTCTCCCACCATTTTATTTTTTAGGTTACGAAAAAAAGTATAAAAGAAAAGAAATCAAAATTAATTCAGGATTATACTGCATGTAGTTTGAATACACCTTTAATCATAAAAATAAGGAGAAACTACCCATTCTGACATGACTTTTACGCCCTCTAGCGGTAATTTTAGGAGCTTGAAAATATTTTCCAGCGATTTTTCGGGGCCACTTTCCTGATAAAATTTTTTTTCCTAAAGCTGTGCGACTAGTCGTTCCTGAGATATGGTCGGCGTCCGTTCTTAGTTGCCCACCTTGTGATTCTTAAAAAGTGTCAACTTCCCTTCTCCCCTTCACTGGTAACATACAGGGAGATTTGTGACTTTAAAAAATATTAAATTAGCTATTAAATAATATGTACCGGGTGGGCATCTAAGAATGAACAGCGGCCATATCTTGGGAAATATTGATCCTACAGTTTCAAAAAAAAAAAAAATTCCAGACATAAGTGACTATGCGAAATGCAATGAAAATATTTTTAAGATGGTCGCACTTCCAGAAATACCGGAAGTTGACACCTACTTCGTTATTTTAACGGGGACACCCTTTATATTATTGTATTTTTAAATTGCCTGGCAAAATCGAATACAGGTGGTTTTCACAATAGGAATTTAGGTTGAGTAGTTTATGAGTTATAAACAAGTGAAAATCGCAATTTTCAATTTTCAAAGCATCTCACATTGAAAACGGCTCAAGATATTTAAAAACGGCTTACATGTCCCTATCTTAACTTTTTACAAGGTATTCTAATAATAATAATAATAATAATAATAATATTTATTGTCCAACAGATTTACAATCCAATTACAGGACAATAGTTCAGATCAAGTAGCAAAATAATAAAGACAATGACAAAGATACACAAAATCAAGAGCAATATAAACTATACAAGCAAAAATAACAAGATACTCATGAACAGCAGTGCAAAAAAAAAAAAAAAAATCAATCACAAAAACGCACTTGTTCCCAAGGTCAGAAGTACCGCGCTGCGATCTCTATTATGCTATGCAGCTCACTCGTATTCAGATCACAATGAGCTGAAATTTGATTAAAGTTTGCTGACATAAAATAAACAGGCGATTTAATGAGCGCATTGGATCTAGGAATACGCAGCGAGAAGGTCTTAATTCCTCTCAAATTTACAGAGGGAATATGAAAATCAAACAGTGACACAATTGAGGAACAATCTATGTGACCATGAAAAAGCAAGTACAAAAATTTGACCGCTGCAACTGCTGCAAGTCTCCGACGTTTCTGAAGTGACACGAAATCAAATCTATTTAGGTCGTTTTTTACGAATGCAGCGTGTTTAACCAGCTGCGTTCTGGTTTCAAACGTTGCATTTTTGTGATAAAACAATGACGTCACGAACTAAAACGCTTAAAGCAGTTTGATTATGGTTTGAACCAATCTTCGAGGCCGGTTAGTAGCGTTTTGAGGCGTTTTGAAGGGTTTGACAGCTCAGCATGAAGAGCTAACCCAAATAAGTATATTAAAGTTACTTTTGTTTATGAATTACGTTACTTATTGATTATGAATAAAACACTAATGTTTTATAAAATTCTACTATATATTGATGGATGGTAGAAACGTTTCTACCATCCATCAATATACAGGGTGTTGATTTTCAAAGCGGGCCATAGGGGATTAGCATTGCGAAAGTGGTTTTTGAGGATTCCTGCTCGCCGTTTAAACTGACAGAAATGGTTTTGGTATCAAAATGAAGCTAAAGTTATTGCGCATAATGCTTGACATCAGAAATTAATTTAATTTCACGTTGTTTTCTAAAATTCTTCAGTAAAAATTCAAGTAATTGTTATTGTTTAATCACAAAATAGCATGCCTTGCCTAAACAATAATGACGTTTCTACGTTTCGACAATCCAATAATAGAACTTTATAAGTCAGTAGGTAATAATAAAATCTGGTTCTATTTAAAAATGGGTTATACAAACCAAGAAAGAGTCTTTATGGTGAAAACCTACTACAGTGTAGCCAGTTACAGGAGGGTTCGCGATTTATTTGCCGTGAATTTTTTTTAATAGACCAATGTTTTATTATTGGATTGTCAAAACGTAGAAACGTCATTATTGTTTAGGCAAGGCATGCTATTTTGTGATTAAACATTAACAATTACTTGAATTTTTACTGAAGGATTTTAGAAAACAACGTGAAAGTAAATTAATTTCTGATGTCAAGCGTTATGCGCAATAATTTTAGCTTCATTTTGATACCAAAACCATTTCTGTCAGTTTAAACGGCGAGCAGGAATCCTCAAAAACCACTTTCACAATGCTAATCCCCTATGGCCCGCTTTGAAAATCAACACCCTGTATAGTAGAATTTTATAAAACATTAGTGTTTTATTCATAATCAATAAGTATGCAGAGATTCTACGAAGTAAGGGTTGAAAACATAAATTTTATGAATTACGTTACGACGTATATTCATTCCGTAGACGACATAAAAATGATAAGTCTCGTCAAGATCCTTATCTAAGGTAGGCTTTTTAATAACTGTTATGTATTATTAATAATAGTAATTATTATTATGTATAGGTATCTCAAATATTATTCTGCGGGATGGCGTGATATTATCCCCTTTTTGAAATATTTTAAGAAAAATGCAGATGAAGACTTCCAACAACAACAAATCATGCCAATGCAAAATGTTCTTGTATAATATGAATATGGAATGCTGTGGGAACGAACTAATCAACATACTTAAGTGTGGCTTTGAATATAGAACATTGCAGAATGTCCAGAGTACGCCAACCAAAGAAGCAATACCAGAATATTTCTTAAATTAAAATTGAAAAGGGGCATATGTGGCATATGCTCCCGAGTCTTTTTTGACATTTAATTTTATTGTTAGGTTTAGAACTTGGGTTGGGTTCAGAATCTTTGAATTTGAAAACTAATAATAGCGAATTCGAGTTGGCTGCACTTGCTCGGAGCGAGATCGATCTGTCTCTGAATCAGTTCTGCCCAGAATTCTGCTCCAGTCCGGAGCAGAACTTTCGCATTTCGACTCTGTATGGAACCGAACTGTGTCAGGTCAGGCCAAAACCAGAGCCAGAGCCAGAGCGCCATGCACCGGTGCAGTGCAGTGTGCAATCCAGTCTCCCTCCAGTCTGCATTGTCATATAGCCTTCTACTTATTCCTATCCTATAGCTATCACGGTTGTTTGTTGTTATGATGTTATTCTTATTATAACAGAGTCTTGGAACTACAAGGCGCGATCCCTTTTAATTATTGTAATAAGTTGTAATTCATACAATACGTAAAATGTACTTATCCACAAATTTTTGGTTTAAGGAATTACTAGGAATCAGTAAGGAATCCAGTAGTTAATTTTCCCGCTATTTCTAACCTCTAAATTTACGGGAGTGCACCGTTGCACCGTCAAATTTGACGGTGCAGTTTATTTTGCTCCGGGGCAGTTCCGCCATACGACTCGAACATATTTTCCTACGCACTGCCAGAGAGCAAGTGTAACTCGAACACAATTACGATATGCACCGCTAGAGTTCACTTTAACTCGAATACGATTACGAAAAGCACTGGAACGGAGTCCTACAAATCGAACACGAGATTCCGTCTCGGTGCGCACCCGGAGCAGAAAAGTGCAGTAACTCGAATTCGCTATTATAGATATGACATGGACTGATGACAGCGGTTTGAAAATATTTATTTGCCTGAATATCAAACTAGTGACGTCATCCTTCAATACACTTCAAACCAGTGGTTAAACTTGCTGCATCAGTAAAAAACGATCCTTATCTTAGCCGGCACACAAACAGGTCCTATATTTAGCCTTGACACGAATGTCAATTAATTTTTTTTCATAAAGTCAATGAACAATCTATTTTTTTTTTTGGAATATTTTATTGAATAAAAATTGGAATATTTTTTTACATTTTAAGTAGGTAATCATAAAGTTCAGTTATTTTTAAAGAGCTCTAAACTAAATACCTATTACCTTTACAATATAACAACTTAATATATTATCAGCAATGGTTAACATAACGCAGCTTTTACCTTAATTTCTATTAGGTGCTTTTCAACTTCATTGGTGAGATCTGAATGTTATGAACTGCAACCTGCTCTTCTCGCAATTGATTTACATATTCTTCACTCTTCCATCTTCAGCTCTACAACTACAACCGTTCTTTTTCTGCTGGACTTGATTCAGTAAAAACCTGAATTAAATTAATTTCGTGCTTTTCAAATTTATATTTCCCTCCGTCTTGGATCTATCCTTTGCAAACCACACAAATGCATATGCGGCGAATTAGTAACAAACCTATAGGAATCCATGGTCTTTCATGCGCAAAAAGTGCAGGTCGTTATTCTCGTCACTTCTCGCTGTAAATAAAACGCTTAGGCGCGCTTTTGTAGCTGCTAAATGATGGTATGACAATAATTCCTTGGAAAAATGGTCAATGTCTGGTTTGGGACGCCACCTGCTCTGATACTTTAGCCCCTTCCCACCTACAATCATTTTCAAAACATGCAGGTTCTGTCGCTGAGAGCAGTTCTTCAAGAAAAAAAGCAAAATACAAAAAAAACTATTGAAGACTACATTTTTGTCCCTTTTGCTGTGGAAACTCTTGGTCCATGGTGCGCTGAAGCCATTCATCTCGTTGATTGCTTAGGAAAATTGATCGCCTCTTGTTCTGGCGAACCTCGCTCCAATTCCTATCTAAAACAACGAATCAGTATTGCCATCCAAAGAGGTAATGCAGCCTGCGTAATGGGTACCATCCCTCCTTCTGCTTCGATGGAGGAAATATTCTATTTACTTTATTATATCTGTTTAAATGTTTGCAATTTATAAATTGCTCTTGCTTTATTATTTAAAATTGTGAAATGTAATATAATTCAATAAAAATTAAAATTTCCCACTTATGCACTTTGAGATCTATCTCGAAACTGCTTCTTAAAGGCTCCATTTTTTATTAATGTTGTAAATACCTACACAAATTATACATATTGAATCGACGAAAGAAGGCAATGTAGATGGGCAATCCTTGTTTTTGTAAGCGATAAAACACAGCTGATTGTAGATGTTTTACTTTACTTTTGGTAAACCTTTCTTCTATTCACCAAATGATATAACCAAGTTCGACAAGCAATGACAATCCACGAAAAACGAATTTTGGACAAACTACGGGGCCCCTTTTCAATCTGGGCTATTCCTGCGTGAATTCACACAACCCCGCTGAAGTTATAATTTTGACAGTGACAGTATTTTGACATTTAATTATTTAGAGTGACGTTAAACGAAAATAATTGTCTAAAACGTTGTTAGGTGCACCCCGAACACCCCTTTTATTATAGTTTAAGGTATTTGATTATAATCATCTGTGACGTTATTGTGATCTTCCAATAATAGTGGCGTAAACAATTTTTATTTATTTAGCTCTAGTTACCTAGAAAAGTTACCATAGTTACAGTTGATATTTACGTATAAACAATTATTCCTTATTTCAGTCTTGTATGAACTATCATAGAAGACAGACGTAAAAAATTTGAAAGAAAATTTTTATCGTTCTATTATTATTTAACCGATTTTTAAAAGGTAAGTTTGACAATGAATAGTTTTATAGAAGAGAAAAGCAATTAGAAATAGGAACTGTTAAAGCAGAATGTGTTTAATATTTGTGAATTTTTTGCAGAATTTTGATTAACGATAATAATGCCTAGCACAACCATGGAAAGAGTCTTGGAGGCTTCGTGGACATCATGGAGAATGGTATGTACCTATTTCATTTATAGTTATTTCATAAATTACACTCTATCTATAATTAGATGTTCTCGATAGAGAAGCAAATGTCAGGATCGGCACAGACAAATTCAATTTTTACTTTAATTATTGGAATGTAATGAATGTTTTTTATTTTAGGACACGATGCCAAAAGAGACTGACATACGTAATCGGCAAAAGCTAGACGAACTGCGATGCCGTTACGCGCGTTTACGCTATTATAAGTATTCACCCCAGGAACAGCAACTCATCGAGCAGCTCCCAGGCTTTCGTTGGGCACCCACTTGCAAAGATGTGGCTGCCCATCAGCAGGTCACCAAGCCAGCCAATAAGGTCGCTTCCAAACCTGTTTTTGGGAGTAGGCGTTTTGGTTGGTTTGCGGGAGGAGCTTTTTGCGTTGCTGTTGGTGGGGTAATATTATGGCATTATTATCGTTAGTTATTTTTTATTATATTTATCGTTAGTTATTTATTAAGAGTAACTGAGTAAGGAGGCCACTCGTTCTTCTCGGTCCCTAGTAAGGATAGGGGGCGAGCAGGATGAGTGGTTGGGTGGTGGAAGAACTCATAAGGTAGGATCTGCTTATGGATACCATAAACAGACCCTGGCTTATGGGTGGGCCTTATTAAACATTATTATTATTCAGTACCATTGCGGTTTTTTTTTTCAGGAACTTATACTTACAGGAACTAACTTTTATACTTTCAAACAAATTTTTAATAAACTTTTACATCTTAAATGAGTTTTATTTATCCTTGACTTTTCATTATACCTACGATGAAATTTTCTCTTGTTTTATATCATTAAGTTTTCAAAAAATGGTGTTTATTTTCAAAAATTTCCTGATTTTTTTAGAATAAACGTCAGAAGTGACGTTTGTATTGATTCTACCTAAATTAGTTACTCAAATACTTGTAGTAAGTTATATACAGGGTGAGTCATGAGAAACTTTACAAACTTCTACCATTTCAATTCATTTTTTCCAAAGAGAATTAACTAGAGAGGAGTTAATCTGTAGTAAAAAATTGGCTAGGGAACCTGTATTACCGCTGACTAGGGTAGCGCATTCTCATTCTCACAAAAAGTTGGGAAAAAATTTGGAAATGTCAAATTTAACTTCATAAACGTCAGATTTTCAATGAACGTACAAATGTCTAAAAATACACATAATTTGTTATTAAGGCCGCGTGTTTAAAAAAATGGTAAACTTTTGCTGTGTTCGAGGATTTTTTAACAACAAAAAGAGGGCTTTCTACGTTGCCCAAAGGTAACTTTCTTAATATTTTAAACTCACTATAATCCTCTATCAATACTTACCTGTTACTAGGATTTTCTGGACAAAAAATGCACCCAGCCCCATCAGCAGACAGTTTTATGATTGCAGAAAATATACGAAGCTCAGAATTTCCGTATTCCTAGAAATTTGTCAGGTAAGTTTTATTACATCTTGATGAATCTTATTTTTAAGGATCAGTAGGGGTACTAAGATCACACTGCCATTTGTGTGTCTACCAAGACGCTTTTCCTCAGTTACTACGTTGGAAATCGAGTTAAAAAAAATATACCCGATACTAAATTCTACAGCTTCGTAGATCCTATAAACCGGTAATATGTTCTTAATACCCATCGAAAGAGGATTCCTCGAATTCTATTCGTGATATTATTTTGTTTCATTTTTCAAACTTCGCTTTTTCCGCTTGATACCTACGCCTGTGACCAAATGTGCCAAAAATATGACATCCAGCTGTTCAAACATAACCGTGTTCAGTAAACGTCAACGTCTGAATGCGTTACCCTAGTAAGCGTTAGTGTCGGTAATGCTGGTTCCCTAAAAATTGGCAACAAAATAGCGCCCTCCTCCAACCTGGCAAGAACTAATAGGGCATCATAGTCAATGCCTCTCTGCGGATATTCACTGAATAATCTGTAGTTCAGAAACTTCAGAAACCTTCTCTGAACGCGTTCGATATCATTGATTTGACAAAAGTATAAAAGTGACCAAACCAGACTACATCAGTATTCGAGTTTCGATCTTACATAAGAGTAATACAAAACCTTTAGAGTATGTTCGTTGCTGAAATCTCTACAATTTCTACAAAAAAATCCAAGCATCCTAATGGACGATTTAGTTACACTAGAGATGTGGTCCGAGAAGGAAAGATGACTGTCAAAGATGACGCCTAGATCTCTAATAGAACTGGTGCGTTTAAGGACTACAGATTTGAAAACATAATCAAATAGGAGAGGATTTTTCTTTTTTGTGTATGTAAGAACCTGGCATTTGTTGACATTCATATTAATATTATTAGAGCCGCACCATTCTTCCAATCTGTTGATTGTCTCCTGCATGATAAGACAGTCATAATGACTTCTGATTATAGAAAAAATCTTTAAGTCGTCCGCAAAGAGCAGCTTGGGTATGTGGATAGTGTCCGCTACATCATTAATAAATAATAAAAACAGCAACGGACCCAAGTTTGATCCCTGCGGAACACCAGACGATGGTTAAAAGAACTCGGAACTATAGCCATTTTATACGTTACGTATTGTCGACGATCCGATAAATACGAGGAGAAAAAGCATAACAAATCTGAACTGAAACCTAAATTGCGAAGCTTGGTTAGCAGAATATTATGATCGATTCTGTCGAAAGCCTTCGAAAAGTCAGTGTAAACGACATCCACCTGCATTTGATCGTCCAGCGCTGCAGCTACATATTGTGTGAAGTACGACAGATTCGTGACAGTAGAACGCTTTTCCATAAAACCATGCTGAAATGGTGTAATGAACTGATGAACCACAGGATAGATGCACGAATACAGAGACATCTCGAAGACCTTTGCAAAATTATTCAGAATAGAAATTGGCCTATAATTGACGATTAACGCGGGATCGCCGTTTTTCTGAACAGGGCACACTCTCGCGGTCTTCCATATATTTGGGAATGTTGAGGTTTTGAGTGACAAATTAAATATGAATGTTAGAGGCTCGACAAACACGTCACCACATAAACACAGTCCCTAACCAGATAACCGGGGACCTGATCAGAGCCTGCAGTTGCCCTATTTCCCAATCTACCTATAGCCCCGCTGACATCATCGCTAGACAATTGTGAAAGTTTTACGAACAGAGAAGTAAGGTTGGATTCGATATTATGTACACCATCAGATGCAGAATTGTCAGTTAGATAAACACTATTAAAATAGCGAGTAAAGCTGTTAACAATATCAGTGGGATCACTATGCGTCACACCATTAGCATCGGTCAAAGTACTTGGAATTCTGGAGGTACCTTTTTTGCATCGTAGGTACTGCCAAAAATTTTTTGGATCCTTCTTCAAACTGTCTTCCATCCCACGAAGATAAAACATATATGCATTTTTTATTTTCACCTTAATTCTAGCTCTAAGATCTTTAAAGATTACGTAATGAGATTCCCTACCAGTCCGCTTGTAGGTATCATGAAGTCTGTGTTTCAGTTTTATATAATTTATAATATCACTATTGTACCAGGGAGGGTACGAATGAATGCTGGATTTTCTACGATAACGTGGTACAAATTTATCGAATACTGAATATATTATTTCATAAAAACACGAGCAAGCTTTGTTGACTTCCTTCAACTCATAAATTCTAGACCAGTCTTGACTGAGCAGAGCCCCGTACAGTCCTAGGAAATCAGCCTTTCTAAAATTATATTTTGCATCAACAAAATTACAGGGAAAGCGCTCATTTCTGGATACTCCAAAATCAAATTCTACATGTAAAGATGGGTGATAAAAATCTTCTGGAACAAATGGAACATCGTAACGCGAGACCAAACAGTCGACATTACCAATGATCAGGTATAGCGTACGGGAATCTCTATTTAGAATATGATTAAATTGCTTGAAGTTATGGTAATCTAAAAAGCTACTTAATATACCACTTCTGGCTCCAACACCAGAACCCTCGTTCCAGTCAGGAATATTGAAATCGCCGAATATCAAGACATTATTTATATCAATCAAACAGTTACACAACATGTCAAAAAAGTTTTCGAATTCTGCAATGGTAACATCCGGTGGAATATATATACAAAATATATGAATATATCGAAAATTAAACTTAACTTTACATGCCACACAATCAATTGAGGGAATTACATTAAGAATAAAATCAAGGTTCAATGAACATGATATTCTTTTCAAGGCTAGAATGACACCTCCTCCCCGAGATTTATTAACCTGATCGAATTGACGATCATTACGATATACAGTATAATTATCAGAGAAATATTCGGAACTAGAAATGTCATCACTAAGCCAAGTCTCGACAAGGCACACAAAGTCAAAATTGGATGAACATGAACTAGCAAAAAATTCGGTGGTTTTTGTTCTTAAACCACGAACATTCTGAAAGTAGCATTTTAAGTTCAAATTAATCTGTTGGAAAGCTTCATGTTTTTTGACTCGGCATGCTGGCTCGACACGCCAGCACGACCAAGACTGTCACGCAATGACGAGGAGACTCTATTGACAGTTATATATGGACAGTTATTTTTGTATTTCAATGCTATGTTCCGCTCACCCCTTGAAGTACGTTCTTTAAACTCTTGAATCAACCTGTTGGCGCTTCGCTGAACGTCAGTTAAATCAGCATATAAATGCTGCTTTCGGTTGGAGTTATGTTTATTGGAGCGTAGGACATTATGAGCTTCCCCTTCCGTTTCATATGTAATCTTCAATGGTCGTGTCTTACCATCCCTAGCAGCTCCAACACGCACAATCTTCTTCGGTTGATGAAACGATCTCAATGGCACCAGAACATCCTGAACGCACTTCAAATCATCCAGCACCTTGTCAGCAACAGCTTCCGCCACAGATTCCGGTACATTATACAACAGTACATTACAGCAACGTTGCCTACGTTCCTCAATCTCAGAAAGAACCTCAGAGATAAAAGCAGGTCCGCGATTTCTCCCAACTGCAGGATCACCAGACACCTCAGCCGTTGATGAACTCTTGAGCAGTTCTACCTCATGTCTCACAGCAGTAACCTCTTTCTCAAGATTGTTAATACGTTTATTAAGTTTAAGGAACTCTTCAGAAATAACCTGCATGATGGAGGATCGAAAAGCCTCAAACTGTGACTTCATAGCATCATCAATTACTGTAACCTGAGCCGCAACATCGACCCGTGAGCCAATGGGGACATTTCCACTGGCTAAGAGATAATGATCCAAGTTCCATTTCATTCATATTGAGGCACTTGATATGCATCGACTTCTTACACAGGCCAGTACATTTAACGGAGGGAGTTGTAGGAGTTATAGCAGAGTTGCACTTTAAGCAATAGTTAGGCATGGTAATAAATGAGAGTAAAAATGTAAACAAATAACAGCTGATGTACAACAACAGCAGGAGCACCTTCACCACCAATGATTAGGATTGTAGAAAAAAAGGCGATACCAGTCGATATCAAGAAACAGCGATGGTGGAAGCCTGATTCGAGTAATTAATAGTTATTAAATTTCAAATTTGACCAGTTTTCACAACACTTTTCAGTAAACTTCAGTCACTGTAAGCTACTCAGCAGCATAAAACACGCATTACACAATTCAACATCAAAAAAATACACCGTGGTACCACCAAATCAGTGATGAAAACGCGAGCTCTCAACGAACGTGTACGCTTGCATCGAAGTCTTAATGTACTCCTTAATATTCTATTATGTAGTTTAGATTTTTCTACAGGGTGATGAAAAATCTGTTAATTTTTGAGGGTCACATGATATCCCCCTTAAACTACTCTACATATGGTAGAAGTTTGTAAAGTTTCTCATGACTCACCCTGTATATAACTTACTACAAGTATTTGAGTAACTAATTTAGGTAAAATCAAGTGGTTCTGAGATGGTACCTATAAGAATTCAAGATTCAAGCGAGGTTAATGGGCGGCAAATTCTAGAAAAGAGTTATCTCTGGTTTTAACAGTTATTCGTTCCTTGCAATGAGTATTAATCGATATTATTTGCGGAATGTGACGCTTTGGATATTATTATTCAATTAATTTAAGAAACCCTATTGCAACCAACGATCAGTTATCGTGCTTGTCTGTTTTTCTTTTTTCTAAATTACTTAAGTAAATAAACACTCTACATACGCTTCTTTTGAGTTGAAAATGTTCAAACTAATTAAGCTAATCTATTAATATGTAATGTGCTTCTGGATGCTAATTTTCTGAGCAATTGTTTAATAATACATCGATGCCCTTTGCGAAAGACGAATTACAGCACTAAGTAAACTGTTGTTTGCTTCAATCGCATGCAAATTATCTGGCCGGTAGAATTTTACTGAAGGCTTGTGCAAATGCACGATTTTGTTTCCAGGTACCTACTATTTACTTGTGCAAATTTGCATGAACAATCCGATTTGCGCAACCTACAAGGGCGTAAAATGAACGGCAAAAGTTTTAGCCTTTGATGACATTTGAACGAATAATATTGCGCTACCATTGATATTAAATTAAAATTTTGTTCTGAGGCATGATCTCCAAAATGGATTTATTAGATAGAATAAATAATAAAACTAATAAAGTAAATAATAATTCAATTTCTCAATTTAATATTACAAAATAAGGAATCATAAACAGTATAAAAATATTCTTATTGTCTTCTTTCAACGAATACTTGTTGATAACTGGAGATTTTTCTACGATAGATCTAACTCTCTGCGATACAACACTAGCGCCCTGCCTTACCTCGTCTTCTAAAGCACAACTTAATAGCGTCCACTTCCCTGTTATCATTGACCACCCACATCCAACCACAAAAATCCCAGTACTCCCCCAATTTGGAAACTGAACACATCAAACTGGTCAAAATTCACTGACAGCCAATATTATAAAGGCTCATTAGGCTATAACGGGAAGATTTCTGTGCTCGTTTCTATAGCTAAAATCGACGTCTAATGACTTTTAATAACATTTTTGTAATTAGTGCAAAAGCTGTAAAAGCAATTAAAAGTGCTTTTAATAAACTAAAGAGACAAAAAACTCCGAATATCTCCTTGACTTGAAAGAGCCATATTTGTTATTAAAAAAATAGCAAAAGAAAATCCTGGATTGAATTCACATCCACCGAAGATCCATCAACCACGTATGGAACAAGGTCAGGAAAATCAAAGGTATAAACTGCTCCTTCCAAATACACCGCATAGAGAATGGCAGACAAACCATCACAACGAAAAAGCAAATAGCTAACATATTAGCCACCTTCTGCCAACGTTCGTCCGGCGACCAGAATTTCCTCTCCACCTTTCTATCATTCAAGCAACAAGCAACACCCATGCAACAATACGCGAAAATGCCAACAACACCGCAATAAATCAAGCAATCTCAATGAACGAAGCCGAGAATGCCCTGTAGACATGCAAGAGTTAATGTCATGGACCAGATTACATGGGTTTCTAACCAATATACCACCCAATAAGGATTACCCCTACTGCTTGTCATTTTCAATCAAATCTACAGAACCCGCTTACTTCCTTCTTAAGGCCCAGAAAGTATACAGGGTGTCCCAGCTTATTCGAAGCGGTCTCTGTAGGCCAAACGATGAACTTTTTCAAAAAAAAATTTGAAAATTCAAGTACAGAATCACAATCGCCATAATTTAAAATTATTTTGGAGTTTACAGAGTGTCCCATCTGAGAGTGGCATATCAAAGTTATGTTTTTTTAAATGGAATGCTCCTATGTTATTGCATTTTTAGATTGTCTGAGAAGAGAAAATAAGATTGGCTTTTACAGTTGGTGTTTAAATTCAGAAGTTTTTGAGTTATAAACAAGTGAAAATCGTCATTTTTCAAGTTCAAGGCCCTGTACAACGAAAACGGCTAAAGATAGAGAAAAACGGCTTACATGTCCCTATTTTAACTTTTCATGTACTATCCTATGGTATAGAAACATTTGTACTTTCTTTGATTTTTTTATTTGGCGACGCGTGGAGAAATCTCAGAATTTTTCAAATTTTTTATCACCCTGTATAAACATTTCATCCACATCATAGGATAGTACATGAAAAGTTAAAATAGGGACATGTAAGCCGTTTTTCTCTATCTTGAACCATTTTCGTTGTACAGGGCTCATGAACTAGAAAAATGACGATTTTCACTTGTTTATAACTCAAAAACTTCTGAATTTAAACACCAACTGTAAAAGCCAATCTTATTTTCTCTTTTCAGACAATCTAAAAATGCAATAACCTAGGAGCATTCCATTTAAAAAAACATAACTTTGATATGCCACTGTCATATGGGACACTCTGTATACCCCAAAATAATTTTAAATTTTGGCCATTGTGATCCTGTACTTGAATGTGCAAAAATTTTTTGGAAAAAATCCATCGTTTGGCCTACAGAGACTGCTTCGAATAAGCTGGGACACCCTGTACTCCTTCCACTGATCAAAGCTAATAAACCCAAACATCTACTCTCATTCTATCGCCCTATCTCACTCACCTGCTCTATGTGCAAAGTACCTGAAAAAAATCGTGAATAGAAGACTGATGTGAAAGATAGAAGCAAAACAACTGCTAACTAACATCCAAAATGGTTTCAGAAGAGCCAATCGCTCTACAACCGACAACATCATAAGCCAAGAAACAGAGAGATACACGACGCATTTCTCCAGAATCAATCTGTTGCAGTCATTTTTTTCGACATCGAAATAGCTTTTGATATGACTTGGAGACATTTTTGATCATAAAGAAAACTGGATGAAAGAAGCTTTAAAATAAGGCTTAACAATATCTTATCTCAGGCATGCTCATTGAAAAACGAAATTACCCAGGGATCACTCATGAGTGCTACCCTCTTCCTGATCGCCATAAGCGATATAGCCAAGAGCTTCTCACAATCAATCAAAACCTCCGTCTACGCCGACAATCTGGCCATCTTCGTAAAGGGTATAAAGTATCACAGACAATCCAATCTTCTCTAAAACAGGCAATCGGAAATCTAAACATCTGGTGCCCGACCACTGGTTTACGGTTCTAGACCGAAAAGACAAAGGGAGTACTGTTCACATGGTAAAGAAGGATAAATACTTCAACCCTGGCTATAAATAGTTCAACCCTGCAATTTACACGTGAGATCATGTACCTGGGGGTTACCTTCGACTCACAACTAGGCTGGAAGAGCCACATTAAGAACTTAAGAAAGTCTTGCATGAAATCAACTAATGTTCTCAAACTCCTGTCACTCCATCATCATAAATGGGGCGCCAATACGCAAATCCTACTTCAACTCTACAAAAGTATACGTTCTGGACTCGACTACGGATCAAGATCCCACGGGACTGCAAGCAAGTCGCTTTTGAAAAATGTCGATGTCATTCAAAATACAGCAATGAGAATACCTCTTGGCTGTCTTCGATCTACCCCGAGCCAAACCGTGCTTTTTCAAGCGGGGGAACTTCCTCTGAAATTTTGTCGAAACAATTTTTCACATTGGCTGTTTAAAAACCATACCTCATGCTCTTAACTCCTAAAATCGAATACGCTCCCCCGTAGACAGCAGTGAAAGTGAAAATAGACACATCAATGACAAAGTTGTCAAAATCTCAAACCCATCCCGACCTAATAAAAGCAACATTCAGATAGAGCACGGAATCACACAAAAACTGAAGCTTCATCTTTAGCGACGTCTTTAAGTCCCACGAGGGTGTAGGATCCGAAATCTACACACAAGAGTCATCTCACCAATTCAACCTAAATGACAACTGTAGCGTGTTCACTGGTGAGCTGAGTGCTCTTCTAGAGGCCATCAACTACGTCCTAAAACAGCCTGACAGAAAATACGTCATTTATGTTCCGACTCCCACAGCTCTCTCCAGTCCATCAATAAATTATACACCGTTCACCCTCTTGTTGTCAAGATCAACGACGAACTCACAAGACACCCCCAAGTTTCTAATCTAACTTTGATGTTTGTCCCATCTCATGTTGGAGTTTATGAAAATCAACAGACCTACTTGCTAAAAACGCGATCAAAAACGAAACATTAACCAAACTCAACTTCTACACTCAGTCGGTCTGAAGAGTATGCTGAAGACACTGAAGACTACTCTACACCCAACCCTATCATTTCCGGAAAGTACGCAAAGTCAGGTAGTTCTACAAGAATAAGAATCCGTCGTACTCACAAATTTTTGTTCCCACAAATCACTGTAATGTTTGTGATACGAGAATTGTTTCTATTTGCTTCTAATTTCCATTCTGTCTTTTGGGTTTCTAGAATGAGGATTACTATACTTATTTCTAAACACTTAGTACAACAACGACAGATATTACTTACCCCACAAAATAATTGAGATGTAAAAAATTTCTCGTTTTTTGTTTGTTGACGTTTTTTTTTTAAAAATAACGAAATTCGGAATAAATGGTAAAAAAGCGAGAAAACGCACTAATAAATTTATGTATTTTTAAGCCGACGTTAAAGTAAAAACAATAATAAAAATTACTTAGGTATACACGGACACCCTCGCGGACACCGCTATAAAGTTTGAAAGAGCATTTAACATGAAGTTCGCGTAGTACCCCCAACACATTGCCAATAAAACTCTGTTGAAATATCGTGTGGATATTGTTAAACTTACTACAACAAGCACATAAATTCTGAGCTTCCCTCTAAAGATAAATTTAAGAATTTATGGCTTGCAGTGCTATAAAATTGTATTCCCCACATGTGGCAAAGTTGCTGTTAACCAGATATACGAAAATGGAAAATATTTCGTTTGAAAATATTAAAAGAAACTGAACCGTATCTCTCACTAAATAACTCAGACTTTTCCTACATCAGTTTACCTACGGAATAGGCTGATTTCGAATTTAATTTAGGAAGACCAATATATGATTTCAATCCTAATTATAATTTCTGGTGTGAAAAATTTACACAGGTTTACTCTTTTCAGCGTGACATTCTGACATTTGAAAGAAAAAACTGTTGTAGGTTCTTTTTTAGCTACTTACCATGCAAAGTGATAATCGCCTTCCTAAAAAAAGTTTTTTGTTTCAAACGTAATGCCATTTCGTTTTTAATCCTTGTACCATACAACCTTATTTTCTCACCAATCATATTTATCTCAAAACTAGTGTATAACAGATTAACAGCGGGTATTATAAAGGCTCATTAAGTTAACGGGCAGATTTCTGTGCTCGTTTTTGAAGAAGGTATCGAGTCTAAGTGGAAATTTTTAAATTTGATCTATTCTTGACATGAAAGGGATTAGAAAAATGTTAATAAAAGTCATTTGACGTCGATATTAGTTTCAAAAACGAACACAGAAATCTGCCCATTAGCCTAATCATCCCTTATCATACTGGCTGTAATTATTTTAAACTGTTAGTTTTGATATCCTTAAGAGCGTAAAACGAAAGGCCTATTTCTGGATTCATTAGACCCTTGAGATTATTTTACAGCTGACTAAATTATGAATAGTTTTATAAAAAATGGTCTTATGAAAGTCCTGTAGATTATCACAAAATTTAAATTCTTACATGAGTAATATTTATTGCAGCCCTGGAGATATAATCTATAATACAAGCCTCATTTTCATATAAAATTTTATGCATTACGTGACATGTCATAAAAGTTATCCCGCATGAATTGAAAGCTTGCAACTGACAGTTGCAATTTGCTTCCGCGTCGTAGCTTCTTTTCATGACTTGATAATATCAAGCCAAACAACTATTGCTTACTAAAATAAATATGGTGATCATGAGAAAATTGCATATATCTCTGGAATCCCAAATTTTCTTAATCAAGAAGATATCCGCGTTATTTCAAAATAGAAACAAATTAAATTTGAAAAACTTCTAATATACCCCTTAGGCTTAACGGCTACACCCTCAACACACATTTACGTCTTCCAACCCTTAAGTAACTATCCCCTACTGGTTTCTTTCAAATTACATCCCTAATTTGATGGCTCACAGTAGGATTACCGACTTTTTCTGAATACGGTGTTTAAAGTAAATGCTTAGATTTTCAAAAATCTCATATCACTGTATTCAGAACAAAGTCAGTAATCCTACTGAGTAAAATTTGAAGGTAATTTGAGAGCAGCCAGTAGTAGGGGATGGTAACTTGAGGGGTTGGAAGACGTAAATGTGTAGTGGATGCAGCTGTAAAGCCATGCATTAGGGGTACATTTGAAGTTTCCCAAATTTAATTTGTTTCTGTTTTTGAATAACTCGGATATCTGTAGATTGAGAAAATTTGAGACACCCTGTATATCTAATATAATATACAGCGTGGGCATCGAAAAAGTAATAGACTTTATAATTTTTTTTGATATTGACCTGTCTCGACTACGTATGATGATCATTGACACGAGTTACAGTTTGTTGTTCTTACAGTGATGTCAAAAATCAAAGAATATAATCCATTGGCTTTTAGAAATTCAAACATGTTACTACAAACAACTATTATTTTTATCATTGGATTCCGTAAGCTATCGTTTTTGGATGTTGTAACGGCGCCAAGTTGTACTAAGTATTTTCTGATTTTCTGGGATTTGTACTACATAGTAGCTGCATTAAATTTGGATATATTATGCTGTACAGAGAGGCGTGTATTGACACATTGTGAGATAACTGGCGCTCATCAGGCAACCATACGCGAGGTGTGTGTGTCCTATTCTATATCTTCACACAATATTTTGGTTTCTTCTGCTCATTCGGATCATCATGGAGTGGTTGATTGACGGTTGTATATCATGTAGCTGGACATTTGATAGGCTCTACTGGTTGAATCACTTGAATCATTTACTGAGAATAATATGTTTCAAGGTAGTTTTGAAATCTTTGGAGAGCTGTATATGGGCAGGTCAGATGCCGAAGCTTCCTATAGCTGGTTGATTAGTCAACTCGTTCCTGCGAATGCCCACGTGGGAGTGAACCCATAGTATCGTGACTGTATAGTGTTGCCGAGTGTATCGCATGTCTCCTGGATGCTTTGCACTATTGGGTGGCTTACGTAGATATTTTGTATTGAGAATAGAGAATCGTTCATATTGCTACCGACTGATTGTCTTGAATTTCTGTTTTATTTTATTTTATTTTATTTTATTTATAGAGTAAGGTCATCCAACAGATCACAATAATGACCCAATATAGGATGACACAACTTAACATTACAACAATACAAAAACATCAGCCTCAAAACAACAGAAATGCTTGTATATAATAACAAGCAAAAATAACGTAAGCTAAACTAAACTAAACAAATAATAAACAACAAGGAAGCTAAAAACCAAAAAGAGGAAGCAAGTTCCCGAACGAATTCTCGGTCACGTACAAAGCCTCAAAAAATGTGCGGCCTTTCTTTTAAATGACAGAAATGAAGAAGAAGAAGAAGCAGACCCGGCAGAAGCAAGTTCAACCTCATTGAAATGCCTGACACATCTTATCAAAGGTGAGTTCAAATAAAAATTTGTACTACAAGATGTCAGATCAGCATACAGCATGTGTCTCTGACGTAAGGAATATGGAGAACAATTAAAATTTAAAAAGCTCAAGCACTCTTCACAGTCCACCATACTATATATTAATTTATAAATGAAGCAAACGCCACTTAAGGACCGCCTCAAGGACAACGAATCTACTCTGTAAAAAGATAAGTTCTGATCATAGGAAAAGGAGCCTCTGTTTTTATGGTACCTAAAATTCAGGTTCCTAATCAGTTTTCTCTGAACCCTCTCCATCTGCTGTACGTATCTATCATACATTGGACTCCAGACCGCCGAGGCGTACTCCAAACGAGATCTCACTACAGAGAAGTACACGGCAATAACCGATTCTGATCTCCTGAACTCTCTCATCGACCTCAACACAAAACCTAACATTTTATAGGCTTCCCGAACCACACCACAAATATGAGACTCAAACGTAAGTCTAGAGTCAAGTAGCACACCCAGATCTCTCACCTCATTTGCAATAGACAGATTGTGTCCAGAAAGAGACAAATTATGACAAGGTGGGTCCCTCTTACGTGAGAAGGTTATTTGCTTGCATTTCAGAGGATTAAGTTTAAGTCTGTTCACACTGCAATAGGCATCCAATCGTTCAAGGTCGCTCTGAAAAAGTCTAAAGTGAGTCTCGTCCGACACCTCCATATATATTTTCATATCATCAGCATAAAGCTTGAAATTAGCTGATTTGAAGCACTGTTCGGGGAGCATTGATAATTCCAAGTAATTCTCCTGTATGTACGCTACAGTTAGTAGATAGTCGGGATTTTTATGTACGATTAGTCCAAGGGGGAATGCTGAAGGTTGGGAGATGAGCAATATCTGATAATTTGATGTGTCCTAGTAGCGATTTTAAGACTTCTGGAGTTGGTTGAATTTTATTAGGAGGGTTTGAATTTAGCTCTGAGGTCGTCAGGAGTTTGTGGATTGGATTTTTGGGACAAGCAGATATTCTAATGGAGTAAGTAAGGAGTGGCTGTTGGTGTCAGAGATAGAGGGGAAGTTCATGGGACTCAAAGTATAGGCTTCCTGTTGGGCTAGATCTGAAGGCCTTAAGACATAGTCGTAATTCCATATTATTCACTGCATTAAGTGACTTGATCTGGGTTTTTGACGCAGAGTAGAAAAATTTACAGCCGTAGTCCGGCTTGGATCTTATTAGTGCCCTATATCCTGTATATTCGTAGTAGGAATTGTTCCTCTGCTCCCAACTGGCGATGAGCGAGGGTTTTTAGAATTTTCATTCGTTGCAGACATTATTTCCTTTATTGGTTTCTTGGAGATGATGTTTCCAGATAAGTTTTAATGTCAAATCTTAGACCTAGGAACTTATGAGCGCAGATTGGGTGCTGCTGCGTATATTTTACTGAAATTTATTATTTTTTATTTCGAGACTGAGAAGCTAGTTCAGTTTTTTGTAGTCCACTTTATCAGGTTGTCTAAAGTTTTCTGTAGTAAGATACAGGTGAATCTTGTGTTGTTTCTCCGACTGAAGAGTACCAAAACGTCGGCATTGAGTTAACATTTCAACAGTGTTTGTACTGATGTGCACAGATGGTTACCAGTCATTAGAAAAACTGTTCAAGGACGGACCTTGACGTACGCCGTTGTCTGTGGAGTATGAGTCATGTGTTTTTCCGTTCACTTTTGTCTTGAAGGTTCGGTTACTCAGAAAGTTCTTGACAAAGGAGCATTATATTTCCAGATCTACATTCATGTGAGAGTGTTGAGTATTACAGATATCAGCGTAATATCATGTTTGTTGACATCCTGTTTGTTAGAGAAAGCGTTGGTAATTTCTGCTTGCAGAGTTATGAGATTGTCTGCGGTAGGTACTGCGGTTTGGCCTAAATCCTGATTGAACTTCGGCTATCAGAGCAAGGTTTGTTGATAATTTTCTCTAACAATTTGCATAGGGTGCATGTGAGTGAAATTGATCTGTACGACTTTGGATGAGGTGGAGGCAATCATTTTTAAACTGAAGATATTTGAGAAAAATGACGAAAGAGATCAATTTTTTATTGTGAGGGACATATTTCGGTTTCAGATTTAACCATCTTAGTTCAATTAAGCGCTTGGCCGATGTTTGCTCTTGGCCTATCTTTGGAAAACAAGAAGCTACAGCACTGCGTTAAGAAAATTTACTACTTTTAAAAACTGAAGTTTATCACAGCATGCTCCGAGTGCGCGAGTTACTGATCACTCTGTATATCTACAAAACAAAGCGTTTTGTCTAGGATCTTTGCCGTATATTTAACAAACACCCCTCATAATGTAATATTCTGACACGGTATTAACAAAACATTATTATAGATATACACTAACGAGCAGAAGCTGACTACTTTTAATTTATAAACATCACATTGCTGGTGGCATAAGAAATGGAATTCTACCGGCCCTTCCTAAACTGGAGGACAATGCAGATCACTTGTTATCATCCTACTCACGGAGTCTTTAAATTGAATTTTCCCTCCTGAATTTCCCGAACTGAATTCAGAATATAAACAAACAGTTTTAGGACGTACTTATGTATCTGTCATGTATTCTAGATCAAACAAAAGGAGGCAGTCAACCCCATCGATAAGTTGTGTTGGAATTTTTTTAAGGGTAAAAAATGAAATTATTTTTAAAAGCAGAACAAACAACACGATTTCTCTTGTTCTGATACAGTGCCTGAATTGGATGTTGCTCATGAATAAGCATGTCTGAAATAAGTGAAAAAAAGTCTATCCATTAAGCGCGAGTTTTTCTAAAAACCGCCAGTGCACAAAAAGTTATTGTCGTTTTCAGCTTTCCTCAGTTCGACATTTAATTTGAAAGTCAACTTTTGATGATTTTCGATTATTATAAATGACACCACTGCAATTCTTTTTTTTATATTTTTAGATAGTATAAGTAAAATAGTATAAAAAAATTAATTAGTATAAGTAATAAATGTTCAGGTGAGAACTGAAAGAAAGATTAAAAAAAAGTTGACAATAAGTGACTTGAAATGACTCTTATATTCATCACTAAAATTATATTTATCTCTCAATTTCTAGTTATTGTAAATAAAACGTTTATAAACAGAAGTGTGACCTTTATTAAATTTTTCCTTATGCCAGATCTTAGATGTTTATTGAATAGTTACATCCTAATTTCTGGGATTTCCCAAATAGGAAAAAAGATATACTCGTATATCAGTCCTTAACAGCCCTGTCTATAAAGCTAAAATCTTGTCGATTCTGGAGTATTAATGTCAAATTTAGAGTGCAGCCACTTAAGACCCACAAGTTTCTATATGTATACCCTATCTGAAATTGTTGGCCGTATCAGCCAAGATCCAATCTAACAAATCTCTTCATTTCCTATAGACACTATCACGCCAGATTGCTCAGTTAAAAAGGCCAAGTTGATTCAAGGAAATGCAACACTTTCTCGTACTATCTCTATCCGATAATTCACACCCTTAGACCTTACTACCAACTGGTTAAGACACGCTCTTTTTATAGAAATTTTTTTCTCTTCTTTATGAAAATCTGATTGTCAATATTTTATACAATATTCAGGTGTCTTAAGCCTTTACAAGTAGATATTTTAATATTTTGTTTGTCTAGTAGAGACTTAGCTATCTCGCCTCTTCACTGGTTTTTCTGTGTAGATCCTAAGTTTCTGTAGGTAATCTCTCAAGTGTAAGTAGTCTCACCACCGTTTTAATTTGGTTTTTGTTGCGATGCAGTATTCTCTGGCAATACAAGACTTTGAAAAGTTTCCTACATTATTTACCTTCCATTTTTACTTCTCAGTATGCGACTCCAATAATTGGCTCCAAACCAAGCAAAATTTGTACAAAGATAAGTTGACTTCAATCGACTTAGTTTCATTCGAGGAACATTTGGTATAGTAAGTTGTAAAGACTTTTTACGGACTTTTATAATAATACTTTTACTTTTCTGTTACGCGGATTTGAATAATTACTTAAGTTTAATAACCTCCAAATCACTCAGTAGAGTGGGAAAGTAAGTAGAGGAAATGGTTCTAATTTCAAAGCAGGCTGTGGGACATGTTGGTGAATTTTAGTAAGTACACTGTATAACATAAGAGACAATTTATCGGAAATAGGAATGTAGGTATCGACCAAAAATGTCCACTCTCAATGTAGTTGTTCGGTGGGATATATTTCCTGATTTGATGAATTATACATTATAGCTCCCTTGCCGCATCCAAAATGAGGGAACGCCATATTATGATCCCTTCTGAAAGTTCCTTCTGAGAAACTTTCACATGTAATGAGGAAGAATAAAACGAGGATCTTTGATGAACATGACATTAAGTAACCTGTATGGACATGTACTTATCTATTATGCGATGATTACAGTTAAATAATTTTCACTATTGAAGATCTTCTTTCTTACATAAAATACAGGATGTATTAAGTATATTGTCAAACTTAAAGAGACGATTTTTTTATTGACTCTGTGACGAAAAGTTAATATTACAGATAATTCTGTAAATGCATGCATGTTTCACGATAAAGGCTGTCACAATAAATAAACGTTTTTTCATGATTATCTTAAATACCCTTAACTCAATTTTGTTGAAATTTGGCAGTGTTATTTGTAGTACCTAGTAGAAGTATAATTTAGTCTTAACTAGAAATAATTAAGTTTAGTGTAGTTCCTTGTATAAACACATTAACAAATATTATTAAGAAAAATACTTTGTCCTTTAAATAATTTTTTTTGTATACTGCTTCGTTTATGAAAAAAAATTTCATGTCCCCGGATAACATAAAAGAATAAAAATAAAACCGAAACTAAAAATAACTGGGAAGTAACTTTTTTGCAAATAAATCGTCTATTCTATAGTCTCTGCGAGCAACTAAAAAAATCGTCTTCTTCTAAGTTTTTTGAGTGGCCTTATGGTCTTTTTTATGTATTAAAGAGATTTTTTATATTTCTAATTCGAAGCATAAGATACGAAAACAATTTTACCGACAAAAAAGTTGTATTCTTAGTATCTTAGTAGTTAAATCTGACAAAAATTTAATAATTACAAAAAATCATCGGATTTTTTAATTTAAACATTATTGCGCACATTTATGTCTTTGACTTTTCTAAAAAAAATTCCTACTATAACTAAAATACGTAGTACCATTTTGCGCATCGTTATTTATACGCAATAGTATATTGTGAAACAAGTGCGGAAAAGAGAAAATTTCTCACGAGTGTGAAACAATTGTGACACGAGACGAAGTCGAGTGTCACAATTCACACGAGTTTCTTTTCCGCACGTGCTTCACACAGTACTTTTCCTACGACCACAATTTAACAGATTAATTATTTAACAAATTTAACACATAAATTATTTTTTCTGACAATGCTCTGCTTTTATGACCTTTTCTCCAATTTATGAAATGTTTATAAGCAGATTCGTATTTTTCTCTCGAAACTACAGGTAGCAAATTCAAAGAACACCTGCTTGTTTTGTGACTTCAGGTGGTGTATTTTCTGTTTCAGATTCAGAGGAATTACAATCCATTATAATGATAGGTACCTAACTAAAGTTTATTTTTTCAGACTACCTATACCTAGGTAGGTATTATTTTCAATTCTACCAATGACTTTTTATTATTACTATTATATACTGTAAAATCATTGAATTCTACCGACAATATTATTATTATTTATTATTAGACTCCGTATAAACTAAAAATATGTGACGTGATCGTGGAGACGTGGTAGATAATAACAATGATTTAAGAGAGGTTAGTATATCATTGATATGCAACTTCTACACAACGCAGGCGCTGTGCGTCGTCGATGGAAGTTAGTAGAGGTGTGCGAGTTATTTTCACGATCACGTTCGTGAATTTGATTTGGCTGTTATTAGCGATCAACTCGTAAATTTTAATAATTACTGCCACAAGAGAATAATGAGTATATTTTATAGTCTTGTCGGGTTCTATGTTATCCCATTTGTGTTTATTTTATTACCTTGAAGCTTTAAATGAATAGTTATTCCATTACCAATAAGTAACAGTTGGGTTCTCAGTTACCGCCCATCACTATTGTTTACATTAAAACTGTACGGAAACGATTTTTGGCTATGCGTTATGTCACTTTGTCGCACAGTTTTGGATACGTGAGAAATCTGCTAGTTTGTGCACAAAAAACGATGCATAAAGTAGTGTTTTGTATAGTGGTCGTAGGAAAACTATAAAGATTTCTCACGTTTATAAAAGTGTGCCGGAAAGTGACACATTGCATACGCAAAGTTTTCCACCGTACAGTTTTGCAGTTACGACAGTGAGGCTCGGAAGGGAATATTCTCGAGATCTTTCTCTTGGATTTGTTCAGGAAATAGAAGCGAGCCGTCCGCAAATCCTCCAGAAGCTACTTCCAGAGGTAGGGATGTCCTATAAATAGCCAGCAGGCAAGTGACCTGAGTCAGTTTTAGTCTAGCAGTGTGCGAAAGAACCAAGCGATTAGTGGCGATACAGACAGTGCGGTATTTTTAAGTGACTAGTGAAAAGTAGTAGTGTTATTAGACCAGGTAAAGTTGTTGTGTATAAGAAGTAGTGATATTTGTAACATTGTAATCTGAAATTCTTGTGGACATTAAATAAATAAATTAAACAGTAAATCTGTGTTTCCCAATTATCCGTCGAGCCTACGGTTAGGAAATCCGTAACAATACTAATATTTGGAACAACTCCGTAAGTATTTTATTTTTATAGAGTTTCGCTGTTGTTATTGTTTCCAAAGCACTTTTCGACAAATCAAAACATTGAAATTTTGGTCAAAAATATAAATTTATCATCGACATGTGATACGGGTACATCATTGTTAGCAGAAACAAAAAACTATTCAAATATAGGAAAATCGCAAATTGGCGCCAATATTTATAAGGACAAAAAATCGATAAGCGTATCTCGGCCATCTGGAAACTGAAACTTAGAATGTAAGTTGGAATGTTAATTTTACGTAAGATGTGCCCACAAAAGGTTAAAATAAAACAATTGCTATAGCTTCATCATATGGATGTCGAATTTCTCTTATTTATCCGCAGAGTCAATTTTCAAAAAATCCAGAATTTCAGGACACCACAAATTTTCTTGACCTATATAAAACTCATCTAACGAACATTTGCAATATTCATTGTTAAAGTAAGTCTGTCACGTTTTCTACCAAGCTCTCACTCCTACACATGACGAGATTTCTCCGACTATGCAAAGACAAAAAACATACAAAAAACATTTTGTTTGTGTAGGTATACATATACATATAAACGTTCAGTATTCAGCACAATCATATAGAGCAATTATTTGCCTACGTATAAAGACTCAGGATTCGCACGGTATTACATTTAACCTATTACGGTAGTACATTTCACAACATAGAATAAACATTATCTAGCCGAATTCAATATTTGGTTAAGGCGAGCATTTTTGAGGGTAGCAGGAGTAAGTCATCTCGGGCTTAGAAGTAGTAGTCAGAAAATACACAAAAAAATTGTATATTATTACAGAGACACTGTAATAATAAACGCCAATTCGCAACTGACTAGGTACCTAATAATCTACAAAACGAAACTTTCAAAAAAGTATCAAAGTATGTAAATATAATGAATGAGCAAGAAGTGTGGAAATTATTTGGGAGAGAATCCTACCTTAAAATCACCATTGTTGTATTAACTTGTCAAAATAGTTAGTTCCAGGCAACAATATAACAAAATTATAGCGAAAGTAGGTGGCTATAGCAACCACCAAGTAGGTAAATCGTGTAGAAATGCAAGAAAATCTTCAACAGTTATAATTTATTTTAGCTTACAGTGATGTTTTTATTTGCGATTTTATGGTCTGTATAGCCCGATTTAATGTGTAAAAACTCTTGAAAAGCTGAAAGGTTTCAGTAATTACTCTGACCCAACAATACATTGAATGCGGCCGAGACAGCCTAACACGTGAATACTGAATACGTATTGCTTTAAACAAACTAGGCCATATTTGAATTTCATTATAATTCAGACGGGTAAAAAAGGCATAAATCTCAATGAATTGTTCGTCAGATGAATTATGTTCTTGTCAGTGCACACAAGCGCACAGCAAACTATAATTATTCAATTCCATCCCTCGAGAACGATGGTTATGGAAACTATTATGCAAAAATCAATAATTACATACCCAAATTTATTTCAGAGAAGTTATCCATGTATACTAATTAGAGAATTTCTGGTGGTGTGAGGTATAAAGTATGACGTTATCATAAATTAGGAGATATTTGCAACATTATTATAGCCATTTAACAAATTAAGCTTAAAAGCTGAACACAACCTCAACTAAATTTTACAATCAACAATAAATTAACTACCTACCCAAAAGTAGCAAAATTGGTAATTTCTATGAAAGTTAAGAAATTCTGTCCTATTTTAGTTAAACATACTTATATTTTACTAAACTTTCGACTTTCAAGGATTTTATGAAGTAAAATTTTAGTCAGTCGTCCTCGCGAATTTCAGTTCAGTGGGATTTTAAATCTTTCATCTATTTTCTATTATCAGTCGAAAGCACATCTAAAGGCAAGTTTGCGTGCGAAATTTCATCCAAATTAATTGCTCGGAAGACAGTAAAAAATTAATTTCGCATTTAAAGCTAGGGAAGATGAAATAAAAAAATCAAATCTCCGTCCCTGGACACATACGCACTACTATTTGTCGGAGGTGCATCTAAAGCAAAAACTAATTTGTAATAATTCGAAGTTCACTGCCAATTAAATGCACGAAAGTTAATAACGCTTTCTGAAGACACACTTGCCCTAACGGTATGGTGAAGACAGAGACATCGATGTTTCAAAGGTTATTTCCATCTCATCAAACTATAAGTATACCGGTAACGTCCCTGCACATTATTTCCAAACCAACTATCAACGATTATCATATTCCGTATTCCGTGAACCTCCCTTCTTCCTTCTTCATTTTATGCTCTCTGGGTAGAAGACTGACTGATGAGTGATGACTGAAGAAGAGAAGACTCGCGCGCCAACCGCGGGTTCCGACTTGAAAACAGATAAACTATTTAAAATTTACTTTAACGAAGTATTAGGTCGATTTTACTTAAATCGGACGTCGAATTCACATATTTTAGTATAAATATTGACTTAACTTCATAGTAATAATTCCCAAATATCTCGACGAGTTTTCGTAATTAAGGTTTTATCTTGACATATTGAATGCTTTGATTTCTTGAACCTGTCGAGCTGTGATTTACTCTAAAGCGTGAGTTTTTGGGTTATTTTTATACATACTGTGCTGTGATTGACTACTATCCGTGAATGTGCGTCTATTATCTTAAGACATGAGGAATGTATTTTACCTATAGTCCTTTCGTTATAAAATTGCCTAGGCTTAAGTTAATTTACTAATGATAAATAATATGATCTCGTAACAATGCCATAATATTAAACCGTGAGGCTCCCTGCAAGTCTATTTACTTGAGATGAAATATCATAATACAATATTTGGTGAAATCACTCGTGCTATGAAATGCCGAAATTTACTGCACGGTTTTACCTGACATTTACGACTCCCTGATGATAGGCTATTCTTTGCAGGACCGGTCATCTTAAAACTGACGGACTTTATTATATCATTGTTAAACTGAAATCAGCAGGATAATTAAAGTTTTATTCAATAGTCTTGTCGAGAAACATTATTATCGTCATCTTACAGCTTGTATAGCACGGCAACCATGCTTGAAAGCTACATGACCTTGCAGATCATTTTCATGACAGAATCGAAATTTACCTAATTTTAGTAAATTCATAATAAAATTTAGGCCCGTATTCACAAAGCATTTTGGTCCTATAATATCTCGAAACAAAAATTAAAGAAATGGGATGGAGATATATAGAGTTTATATGCACTAGAATGAGATGAACATAACCTCTATTACGTAATTATTTTGAAAATTATCGTTTGTGAATACGGCCATTAGTATAAATAATAATAATATGTCAAAGATGACAAATGTATCAACATTCCATTAATAAAATTCTATGTATATCGAGGCACTCTACTTCACCTAAACCATGAAACCGGGTTCATTAAAATTTGTGCTCTCGGATGATAAATTAGTCCAATTTTATAATTTCCCTACTTCATTATAATTTCTTATTTGTACAAACGCTAATGGAGCTTCCTTTTTACCTTAATTTCTGTTACTGTATTCTCAGATTTATTAGTACCCATATCCTTTCAGCATTTTAATTCACATGCAACTTTCTTTGGTAATTTGGTCATTTTCGCTACAACCACATAGGCCCGTATTCATTAATAAAATATCCCTTGGGGTTATATTTTTGAACATGTGAATCATGTGATTGGTTTAAAATTCGTAGCGTTCGTAGGGTTTAAGCATTAGACCAATCAGCTGTCAGAAAACCCTAAATATAACCTCAGAGTTATATTTTGAAGTTATTAACGTAAAATTTTATATGGAGAATTAAAAAATGCAGTAGTATACAATATTATGTCCAGAATTTTTGAATTAAGAAGGTTTATATAGGATTTTAAATATTTATAGATATGTATGTTTATACGTAAATAAGAGAGATAATATTTTGTTAAGCGAAGTGACCTGTCAAACTTAAAGAAAAATGTTTAAAAATTAACAGATTAACTCAGAATAATTGATGGTGATTGACGGTATAACCGAAAAAGTAGGTATAATTGGACCAGAGATATAACGAAACGAGTTCTGTCATTTTATCAATTTTTGGATTATTGAAATATTGTTGAAGTCATAAAATATGACAGTTTAACAATTAGATTTTTTCGTTATATTTCTTGGTCGACTTTACCTAGACGACTAAAATTATTTTAGATCTGCAGAAAAGTACCATATCTGCAAACTTTCAAATTATTGCAGTCACGCCTACTTTTAGAGATACTTCTACTCATCGCACTATCCCGTATAATATATTTTGTTGTCATGGTATTTAAAAAAAAATTATTAAACTTACTCAATGGCAGCGTTGCACACGTCCACTGCTGCTTGGTAATCTCCTTCCATTGTCAATATTTTCATGAGAAGGGAATAGGATAATTCCTGCTTTCCTATACTGACAGCTTTTCGAGCAAAATCCTTCGCGCTTGATAAATCTCCCAGTCGTAAATAACATTTGCCTGAAACAAGAACAGGTAGTACGTAATTTCAATTTAATTCAACCATATATCACTGCCGTTTAAGTCACATGATAATAATTTATTTGTATGTTTTGAAACAGTTTTCTAAAAAAAAAACAACGTGGGCCATGTGAATGTACCTACACATGTTAAATTATTTCATCATACATAATTATTATGATCATAAATTACCATAAAAATATTTTTTATGGTAATTCAATCTTGGAAGCTCCTCCATGATTGAAAAATGTTTTCAGTATTCGTTTGAATTGAACAGATGAGTGTAGATTGGTATGTAACCCAGTAATGCTGGGTTTCATAAAACGTCAAGAACTAATAATCAGAAGTTTTTTCAGAAGAAACCTGGTATTAAACTAGGTTTTTTCGTACATGGACGAAATTCTTATTGCATGCGTTCATTAGAAAAAAAAATTGATTATGATTAAACTAAACCTGGAAATAAAAATCAATAATTTTTTTTTAATAATTAACAACAATGATACCTACTTGATAAAAATACAGATATATTGTTACCCAATAAGTTGCCCAATAAGGAAAAAAAGTTTTGAGGGTATTTAGAAAACGGTTTCAAGTAAGTCTTGAAATAAAATTCTCGAAAACTTTTTCCCATTCAAACGATGTCGTATCTCCTACTATAGCACCCGAGATCTCAATTCGAGCAACACAAATTTGGACGCGCTGTATGTACAAAAAAACCATACGTTCAGAAACACCTTCAGAAAATTTGTACTGAATATAAAATTTCAATAAAACATCGAAATAGAAATTTTTATCCGGTTAATGGGGGTGTGTAACGTGTTTTCTCCGTTAATTATTAATTTAAATCCTTCTTCTTAAATTTTATTTCTTAATCTTTGAAATAGAAAGGAAAATTATAGAATGATTTGTTTAGTTTAAAGCTAAGTCGACAGTCATAAAATATTTGCATATAAAATTCATAAAGAATTTATTCTTAGTATTTTTTTTTCTTTCGATAACTTCCTTCCAGAACGGTAGTCCGTTCGATGTCCTTGCAGGACCAGAGACGGTGCGGGGGAAAGCATTCGGCCATACTAGATGTTGCCAGTTGGCCAATAAATCTAGATACGCTGGGGAAATGAGCTTAGGAAAATAGTTTTAGATAATACAATTGACATCTCCTACGTTGTGATTTCGCCATCAACCAAAAACGTAAATAGTGTGATTTTAATTAAATTTCTTCAACATCACTTGAAGAGTGCATCAAGTCACAATTAAAATTCACTGCACTTTATAACATAAATCAATAATTAATGTAGTTTTCAAATAAAACAAGTTTAATTAAGAAATAAATGACTCACATTGACTTCAGGGGATCTTGGTGCCAAACGGCTTCTTTCTCGTAAAGTATAAATAACCAAACATCAAACATACTTAAACTGGAACCATTTCAAAACCTCTTTCTAGAAGTCATCTCCTAGGAGTCAATTCCTAAATCCCTATAAAAATTAGAAAACTAGCCGTGCTATCCAGCAAATCATTAATACAGAACTTCACCTCCATGTAAGCTGGTACCTGCTCTCTTTGACTCAGAGGGTCACAAAATAACTTAAACTGGATACTATATGTTTCACTTGCCCATTTATTTACTCGCATTTGTTAAAAATGAAAAATGAACCACTCAAGAAAACAAATTAATTTGTCGCATACAGAGTTACCTACAGACCACTGATCTATTCACTTCTCGACGTGTTCGAGTCTGCCGAACGAAAAACTCTTTCTCTCTCCTTGATTCTCACACCGATCTGACTCCCATCTGGTCTTCCTGTCCCTTCCGCGATTAAATTCTATGTTCTAGTAGATTTGACGAGCAGCCGGTCGCTCAAGGCCATGGGACTGGGGGCCATCCAGAAAAAGTTCAATTCGTGAGTTCCAGCAACGCACATCATGCTTTATGATTCTCGACCTGTCATTAATCAACAAATCATTATACAGGGTGTCCCAATATTCCATGGACATGGAGCAACCACAGATTACTGAGGTAAAAAAAAGTCGCTCGGATCAAACTTATCTCTATACCAAAGTGCTTAGTTTGTCCGTTAGAGGGCTTCAAAGTCTTTTGAAAATTTTAGTTTTTTTGAAATAGCTCAAAGTCGGCTGATTCCAATTCAATGAAATTTGGTAGGTCAATTTCTTATTAAAAGTACTAACTTCTGATGTACATGATATTTGACGGAAACCTGGGAAGGGGTGAAACTACCCCTACCCTCCATTAAAATCGATCGTAATTGTTGATAGGGTAGCAGGAACGCTGTTCATGTTTTTTTGTTTGAAAGATACATCGTTTTAGCCCATTTTTGGTCTCCAACAAAAATCTGTATCTTTCCGAGGTGCTATGTGATAAAATAAATTAATCGATGATAACTAAATTTTTATTTCATTCTTTTAATTTGAAATCAAATTTTCAATTGTCAGGTGATTATTTTATCTAATCTCATAAAAGATGCTCGATGTGGGCGCCGGTTTGGACCCTAGAAAGTTCCATCCTGCGCAAAAAAATGATTTTTTTTTTTCTTCGAACCTCGTCGTTTTGCAAACTGTTTATGCGTTTGAAAAAAACCGTTTGCAAACACCTGAAAAAAAACACGAACCATACTTAACATCTTTTATGAGATTAGATCAAATAATTACCTGACAATTGAAAATTTGATTTCAAATTAAAAGAATGAAATAAAATTTTGGTTAGGTGTCATCGACTAATTTATTTTATCACATGGCACCTCGGAAAGATACAGATTTTTGTAGGAGACCAAAAATGGGCTAAAACGATATATCTTTCAAACAAAAAAACATGAACAGCGTTCCTGCTACCCTAGCAAAAATTACGATCGATTTTCATGGAGGGTAGGGGTAGTTTCACCCCTTCCCGGGTTTCCGTCAAATTATCATGTACATCAGAAGTTAGTACTTTTAATAAGAAATTGACCTACCAAATTTCATCGAATTGGAATCAGCCGACTTTGAGCTATTTCAAAAAAACTAAAATGTTCAAAAGACTTTGAAGCCCTCTAACGGACAAACGAAGCACTTTGGTATAGAGATAAGTTTGGTCCGAGCGACTTTTTTTTACCTCAGTAATCTGTGGTTGCTCCATGTCCATGGAATATTGGGACACCCTGTATGTATAATTTCCCTTTCCGTCTCGAAACTAAATTTACAAAATAAAACTTTGAAAAGAAGGATTTAAATAAATAATTAACGGTTACACATTTGAACATTTAACGTTACATATTTGAACGAATAAGAAAAATTGATGAAAGCGAACTCATTATCTCACCGAATTGAACTAGTTCAAACAGAAATTGGAATTCCAAGGGAACGAAAGACTTTCGTCACAATTTGCAGAGGCACAGGTCTTAGACGTTTAAACAGACCAATTAAAATCTGAATTTATGGGATCCCCAATTGAAATTATTTTCTTTCTGAGTGATAAAAAACAGAACGAAAACTTTATTAGGAGACAAGTTTTTTTTCAGTTGTCTGTATTTTTTAATTGGATAGGCGTACTAATCGGATGAAAAATAAACCTTATTTAACATATGTTTTATATTTATAATGAGAAGTACTTACGTCAGACAGTCTTCTGAAATAAGCTAGAAATGTGTCCTGAGCTAGTCTTATTAGGATACTTTTTTACTGAGTTCGAGAAAAGCTTTTGCGAAATTTTTCCTAAATAATTAACAGGTATTGAACAGAACTTGATTATTAATGATATACCTTATTCAAGAAAATAATTATTTAATTGAATAATAAAAAAAAATAAGTAGGTAGGCGACATTTTCTAATAATTTATTTCAAACGTTGATTATAGAATTCAGCTGAGGTATTTACGGTTGGGTTTTCTGTCAAAATTGTATAGTAATGTGGATATAATAGTGGTTTCAACTTTATTTTGAAAATGTGCCATAATGACAACTAGAAAATGTATTCACCTATTCACTTCTGCAATATAAATAAAATAATTATAACAGCGTTTGAGAATTTTTATTCTGTTTTTCGTTTACTAAAAAAGAAGTGTAATTATTTTTAATAATAATTAATGAAAACCTGGTACAATATTCTGTGAATGTAAAGTTATTGTCAGCTATGCCTAGGACACCGATATTGCACAAGATAATTTTATGACAATCCAAAGGCTGTTGCTTGGTAACAGCCCGAGACGGAGAAAAATTGATAAATTTAGTTGGCTGTTAAAGCTTTTAGAAAATTCGCAAATTAAATAGTAACTTAACTAGCATGCTTACTTCAATATTCTCTTCCTAGAATCTTAACTTCATTCCTGATTAAACAATAACAGTTCTATCGAACTCCATACATTTATCCAGGAACTCGATAGATTCTCTATTATTGTTTATTAAGGTCTATTATTGTTGTCATGTTGTGTCATCCCTTTTTACATTCCTTAATTGCATTCTCATATCTCTGATATGAAAAAATTACAAAGCTCCACAGCAATTATTCGGATTTCTTGGCAATGGAATGAGAAATTATTTTTTAAATTATCCATTACCCCTCAAAAGCGATTTTTTTAATGGAATGTTTGGCAACTTTTCACAAACGACTTGGTTATTAGATACTAAGCAAATGAGCAGGCTATACACAAAGCAACAACTTAGTTACAATCGAATATTGGATCACAAAACAAGGCTCTAAAGTACTATTTTACATAAACATAATAACACCTAAATAAATAAAATTTATCTACGAGTGATTCATAAAATGCACTTTTTTACACGTTTCTTAGTCCATAAAATGGTAATGCTTATCATGAAGAGTGCATAAAGTAAAGACGAGTGAAATAAAGTGTCGTAGCGGTTCATTATTACACTCTTGTCGTAATCTGACACGTCATTGCAAGCCGGCCAACGAAGTATACCGGGTGGTCCATCACTTATGTCCACCCCCGAAATAGAGGTTAATTTTAAAGATAAAAATTGAAACTTTGAGGATTTGTATACTTGATATACCTAGAACCACATAATAGCATAATCAGATTAATTATTATTTTTTTAGTTGAGCCTTCAGCGATAAAAAACTGTAATTTGGTGTTAATGTGACCAAAATAAATTCGATTTTTCTTTAATACACCGATAGAAATCGATCAATAAAATCAAAATCGATGAAAATAAATATCAAAAACCTAATTACAAGTCTTTAATTAAATAAAATACTTAAAATATGGAAATGACAGGTAAAATGATTGATATATGGTAGAGTAATAAAAGTGACAAATCTAATGAGGGTAGGTACCTACAATAAATAATCTTCAAAGCAGTCAGAAGAATGTGCCATTGAACTCGAATGGGGCTTCTTTTATGAATGTTTACTTAGGATATATTTACTTAACATTTGTGCTATACCAGCCCTTCAAAATCCTGATAGTTTTATTGCTTCCATAAATCAATCATTCTAGCTGTCATTTCCATATTTTAAGCATTTTATTTAATTAAAGGCTTGTAATTAGTTTTTTGATATTTCTTTTAAGCGATTTTGATTTTCTTAATTGATTTCTATCGATGTATTAAAGAAAAATCGAATTTATTTTGGTCACATTAACACCAAATTACAGTTTTTTATCGCTGATAGCTCAACTAAAAAAAAAAATAATTAATCTGATTATGTCATTATATGGTCCTATATTAATTACACAAATCCTCAAAGTTTCAATTATTTATCTTAAAAATTAACCTCTATTTCGGGGGTGGACATAAGTGATGGACCACCCGGTACAGTAGAAGTTCTAGTGAGCGGCCCGAGTGCAAGTGCACTGAGTTCTCCACGAGGCGCTGAACGCTGAACTACATAGCTCCTTCAAGCTTGTCGGCATCATTTACCTACTAGAGAAACACGTCATAGCTTATTCGCAGAGCGGCAAATCAAAGTACAATTATTATTATTTTGTGTTTTGTGTCGTTTAGTTACCTAAAAATGGATACCATTGTAGATGATTCAATTAATGAAATATCTTCTACCCCGGAATAAATTATTTTTCAATCAAATGTGGCTGCACAAAATCTGTTACCTCAAAAATATAAAGAAGTGCGTATTAAGCAATATGTCACCTTTATGAACTGATGTGATTAAAAAGGCGTTAGTAGCTTATATGAATAGTTACATTAAAAGTGTTTTTTTTAATAATAACTTTTTGCTCAAATTTAAGTCACTCGTAGATAAAATTTTGTATGCAACACATGAATAAAGTGCCTTATTTCACTTCTGAGATTGACGCACTCAAGACAATGTCAAGAATGTCAATTATTATTTTATATCCATTATAGCTAGTTATCTGTAGCTGAAGTAGCTATTTAAAATATACCTACTTTTGATCTCTTTTGCAAGAAGTAAGAACCCTTAAAATAGTAGATTAAAAACAGAGAGTAAAAACCGGGCAAAAGTGGAAACTTGTTCTTTCTTGTTTTCCCTAACAAGGCCTACATAAATTTACCTTCAAGTTCCTGTTTTGCTAAGAAACTCGATCTGATCTTTGAACAGCGGGCCCTTAACAGGCTTTATCAAGTCAAAGTTCGCAACGACAACATTGTATACCATTATCTAATAAGAATTCAGGAGGAAATTGTGTCATGCAGCAGACATTTGCTTGTGGATTGCTGCGTTGTTGTTGATTAAGTGAGATTTCATAATGTTATAAAAAATCTGAATTGAAGCTGATAAGAATTTGTTTTTCGCGTGGGAACATTTGCGAGGAGACTCTACGGCAGTTTCTCACTCTATTTTTTGCCGCATCTAACCTTATTAGTAGGCAGAGACGTGAGGCCCTCTATCCGAAGCAGGTTCCCACCGAAGCATGATAGTGGGAAGGTTACACAAAACATCTATCCTTTCACCTTTTAGCCTTATAATATAGTGAGTGAGGAATACACATCCAAGGCTTCCAAAGATTTACCAGATTGAATAATATTTTTTGAGAATATAAATTAAATCGTATAAAATTAATGTCTGTAAATATTATTTTATTTCATTGAAAATCTCACCGATTCCATGGTATATTTCCCAATCAGGATTCTGTGACGCTTGCTCTGCTTCTATGTAAGCTTCAAGTGCCAGACGAAAACGACGCAATTCGTATCTGAAATACACATAAAAATTCACCCATTGTATCCTACACATGGTTTTGAGTAAGAACTAGTTTCTATTTTGTAACTATGGCAACATAGCTATTATACATAGCTAAATTTATATTGGACCAGTCATATCTAACACTAGAAATCCCTGAAATCTCAAACTAACGGCTACTTTGATTTTTCAATATCCTGTTAAGGTCACTACCAGTAGCGTATATTATCCAAGTTTGCATTTCGAAAGACATAAATGCTAACTTTGCAGCTCCAGAAAAACCGCGAAAGATTCGCACTTTTTTAGCATTCACAATATACATAAGTCCTAAGCTATGCGGTTTATTTTATAAAATATTATCTATACATTCTTAAATTAGACTAAAATTGCTTAAATTTGAGACTAGCACCAGCTCTATAGGTTTAATACTTACCGAGATATGGCTCTCCAAAAATAAATACTCATTTTAAGGGTAGAATCATAGGAGCCTACAGATTTTTTGTGGTAGGTGGAAGTTAATTATTACTTAAAATGCACAAGGTGATCACAAGGTGGCATCGTAACGACTCCGTGATGGATATCGTCGCAGGGTACGTCAGCTACACCTTCAATCTTCGGATCGAACGTTGCGGATATCCTGAGGATGGGACAGAGAAGAACACAACAACTGCCGAATGCGTAAGGCGGTATGGTTTTCTGCAGTGTAGCGAAGTCACCTTTGAAGAGTCGACCATAATAAAAATGTCCCAGAACAAACGACGACTGAATTCTCTAATATAGAGACAAAACATGCAGTCTAAGATGCTGACTGCATAATTGTCAAGGTGTGGCACTTGACAAGAGCATCTCTTTTCAATCAGTGTTAATCATTGAACAGGATGTGTTTTCCCTTGTCACTTTCAATGGTTTGTGATCACGATGAAGAATGTTTATTTCCAGAAAAGTGTCAGAGGTGACTCTGGCCCCTTACAATATTCCTCAACCTTATTCAATCGTGGAGATGCCTTTGCTGGGTGCGATACTACCTCTTCCCTTTTCTACCACCTCTTTCCTTTTCTGGCATGGGAAGAATACACTGTGCAGCGCAATTTAAAAGAACGTGGAATTCATCACCGTCGATGAAGTGTTCCTCATACCTAATTCGGCCTACCAAGCCATCGCAAATGCCGGAGCTAAGTGCCACGTAGTTCTGTATGGAGGAGATTACATTCAAGATACCCTCCACAGCTTGCGCTACAAATATTAGTAGAAAACAGCAGCCTTTGCTAAGGTTGACTTTGCTTGTTTGCCTCCAACGGGAAATGGTGCAACATTGCACTCTTACCGAACATCAAGCTCAGAAGTGGTTTGCGGTGGAAAAAGATGCCACTCAATGGGAATGGAAAAAGATCGAACAAGGGCTTATTCAAACAACAATGATGAGCGAAGTGGCATCCCCCTTCCCTTCTGAAATTTTTATCATGCTGGTGCAAGTAAGGCTGTAGCGAAGGCGACTGTACTTGCGTAAAAGTATGACTCAAATGCTCGACACTCTGCAAATTTTTCTCCGGTGTCTCTTTTCATAGTGTTGCCAAGCTTCAAATTGCCGAAGAAAGAGAAGACGAGATCGACAATCATGTGCCGATTTTTCAGGCTGATTAAAAAAAAAAATTATGAATCACTAACGGCGCGTTTTAATTAAATTAATTAGTCATTAAATGACTAATTCCAACCAAAAGTAATGCCTCGTAAATATGCATAATAAATATTTACAGTATTAATAGTTAACATATATTTTTCCTATGGATGTACCCACATGGTTTTTACTTTCAAACTACCTTCATCAAAGCATTGTGAGAACTAAATAGAACAAATTTGCGAAAAATGCAGTTTTCGAGTAAACTACGAGTAGGTATATGGTCTACCGACGTCGTTATTTGCTTAAATTATAGCTTATTATATTCGCTACAACATCTTTTGCGATGATTTAACCCGTGAAATGAGTATTTTCTCCGATATCGGGGTCGAAAGTTGACCAAATCTTAATATTTCACTTTTTTTTGAAAAATTAAGAATTTTTGTGAGCTGTATCTCGGCAAGAGTATTGAACCTATAGAGCTGAGCTGGTTCTAGTATCAAATTGTAGCAATTTTAATTTACTTTATAAACTAATAAAAAATTCAAAATTAATAGAATTGAGAAATTATTCAAATTTTAATTTTGTCTGAACGAATTAAAGAAAAATTCTTCTTGTTTTTCTTGATAACGGCTGCAGATGTAAAAAACCTATAGAGGACCACAAAGTTTCTAAATGAAACAGAAAATTTATATTGTATATTAGAATCTATCAAGCGACGCATTAGTAAAAAGTTCAGGGGGGAGAAATGGGGCAAAATGGGAGGAATTCAAGGAAATAAAATCTCCCTGTAGATTCTCACAACAATTTGGCATGACCATTGATCTAAGCCCTACAACGTAACCTGTATTTCAAATTTAAGCTAAATATCACAAAAACTGTGGAAGCCATAAAGAAAAAACTATTTTGTTTTAATTTCTATGTTTTTTTTTCTTTGAAACACTCTGTAGATCGATTACGAAGGTTGTGGACCTATGTTCACATGAAATTTTAGGCAAAATAAACCAAAGAATTACCTCCTTTGGTATGTACCTGGTATAGCGGAAATTACACTGCATCTCGACAGGGACAAGTTAGTTTTTTAACGCAATGTTTTTTTTTATATTTTTTATAATGTAAGACTTCTGAAGACTTTTTTATGTCCTCCTATCTTCTGCTTTTTTAATCCAATTTCGGCACGCAATCATCTGCATATTGTCTCCACCAGTTGTGGCTGAACCTCTTGGTATGGATCTCTACAGGGTGTTTCAAAACATATCGGAAAATGAAACATGTGATTCCCTGCCTCGTTCTAAGAAAAAAAGTTCATATTAACATGGGCCAGCAAACGTTAGATTTTCGAGATAAAAAAGAGTAAAAATTTATTTTTCAGTTTTTTGACGATATCTTAGGAACCGTTTGAGATGTAAAACTGCACTTTAGTACACAAATTTGATATTAGCTACTTTTTGAGACCTAATAAATTTATGTGGCATTGAAACAAGTCATAAAAAATTATTAAAAACATGCAATGTTTTTATCCACAATAAATAAAAAATGTTTCTACTTTTATTTTTCATCAAAAAAGGCTATTTTTCTCGAAAACAGTTTATATTAGAGCTTATTACCAAGACCACCTTTTTTATGTGAAAAACATTGACAGTTTACAATAGACTTTCACAACGCCAATTTTCGCAGTGTCGTAGAAATTAGGGGCAAGAAAATTTCAAGCAACCGTAAAATAATATCCGTCTCTAGCATATGGAAAAATTTTGCTAGCATAAAAAAGTAGCTAAAATCAATAGTAAGATGTGTACAAAAATTCAGTTTCAGATCTCACACGGATCTTGAGATTCGTAAAAAATGAAAATAATACCTATAATATATTTTTTGACACGCTGTTGTATCTCGAAAACGGTGGGCTTGCACCCATGTTTATAAGTTTTTTTTTCAGAACGCGCCGAAATGAATCAGACCTTCTATTTTTCGCCACATGTCTTGAAACACTCTATAGATATACGAAGGATATTTTAAGTCATCGTTTTGTGATGAGATGACTCGTGACATGACCCTGATCGTCCGGTCGCGTGTCATATTATGTCCCTTAAAAAAACGTCTTAAATCTTAGTTTATTGTCGTTGCAAATAACACTTTTTGTTTTTTCATTTATTTTTTATTTTTTTGTTTATGAGACAGTTTAAATCATAAAATTTGAAATAAATAAATCACATGAAAAACTATTACCGATATGAGTTCCCTGTTGTAAGTATTGCCTATTTATAAAATAAATTGACAATCACACCATATTTTGAAGCTATAAAAGAGCGCCTAGTTTAAAAAAAACTTTAATTTAATGCTCAAGAATTCGGTGCAATCTAGGATGAAAAACATCTCAATGTAGGTATATGTTTTTCAATCTGTGGGAAATAATTCAGTTCAACTATAGTTATTGATTTAAAACAACTACACTCACAAACAACCGGCGACCTCTTTGATGTTGGTGGGACTCTGGGGATTCAGACGAAGACAAGCCTGAAACGATTCCAGGGCTTCCTGGATTCTCTTCTCCTCTCTCAATATAACACCCTGTCAATGAAAGACTGTAAATAATAAAGTGAAATTCTATACGCCAATCCTTGGAGAAATCAAAATCTAGTGAAAATTCATCATTTAGTAACCTTATGAAGCCAGGGTCGTATATCTGCTAAAATACAGGGTGTTTCTTAATAATATGCTAAAACTTCAAGATGTGATTCCTCGCGTCATTTTATGAAGAATGTTAATATGAATACTTATACAGGGTGGCCCAGCGAAAACGTACCAGGCCTAATAATTTGAAAACTGAAGATGTACGCAAAAAACGCCAAAACAGGTCGATTTTGTTATCGAGGGGGACATATTTTCATGACAAATTTAACTACTCAAGTTCACCCCCTTGGCAGGGGTAGCTACCCCTTTGCTTATTATCATAGGGAACAGATATCGAGTGATACATCATTTGAAAACTACTTGAATTCTCTTTACAACGATATCCAACATTTTGGGTTTCGCTTAAATACCGGCTGGCCCAACGAAAACGTAACTCGCCAACAAGGTGACATCCATTAACCTCCATTCCTATTTGAAGAAAATTTGGGGTTGCCACCCCCTCTTAAGAGGGTAAAGTTTGGACTATGTTTTCCGCGTCAAAAGATGTCCCCATCACAAAAAAAGTTTACCTGCTTCGGCGTTTTTGGCGTAACATCTTCTGTTTCCAAGTTACAGGGCGAGTTACGTTTTCGTTGGGCCACCCTGTATGTAAGCGAAACCCAAAATGTTGGATATCGTGGTAAAGAGAATTCAAGTAGCTTTCAAATGATGTATCACTTAATATCTGTTCCCTATGATGATAAGCAAAGGGGTGGCTACCCCTGCCAAGGGGATGAACTTGGGTAGTTAAATTTGTCACGGAAATATACCTACTTTGATAACAAAATCGACCTGTGTCGGCGTTTTTCGCGTACATCTTCAGTTTCCAAGTTATAAAGGCGATTTACGTTTTCGTTGGGCCACCTGTATGTAAGCGAAACCCAAAATGTTGGATATCGTTGTAAAGAGAATTCAAGTAGCTTTCGAATGATGTATCACTCGATGTCTATTCCCTATGATGATAAGCAAAGGGGTAGCTACCCCTGCCAAGGGGGTGAACTTGGATAGTTAAATTTGTCACGAGAATGTGTCCCACTCGATAACAAAATCGACTTGTTTCGGCGTTTTTCGCGTACATCTTCAGTTTTCAAGCTATTAGGCCTGGTATGTTTTCGCTGGGCCACCCTGTATGTCCGCAACGGCTGAAATTTGTTTCTACGGGGTGTTGAATTTTTTTTAAGAGTTAGGTATTTTTTATTATCTCCGAAAATAAATTAGATAATATATTTTTAATGGAATATAAGACCGCATATTTTAATTAGAAAATATTTTCTTATTTACTTTTATTAAATTAATATAATTTTAAGTTAATTGTTTTGGTCAAGAATAGTGCGTTCGACGAGAAAAACGCAGAAAACCTTTTTCATGTAGAATTGATCACACTAATCAGAAAAGATGTCCGTATAGCCAAATGTCAGTGGCGCACCAATTTTTTTGAAAACAAAGTCAGAGGATATGTTTCCAGGGATGCCACTGGTGGAGCAATAGGAAAACTTTTCTAATTAAAATATGTGATTTTATATCCTATGAAGACACGCCAAATTTTAGAGAAATATGTAAACTTAGTGGATAATAAAAAATATTTCTTAAAAAAATAAAATTCAACACCCCGTAGAAAAAATTTAAACCCTCGCGGACATACGTTCATATAAAATTTTTTTCACAAAATAACCTGATGAATATACTCAAAACGCTTTATAAAACGTGCTTTATACTCAAAACGGCCTACTTTTATTTATTATTATTAATTAATCGTTGAGTATACCTGCCATTTCTTCTCTCTTAACCTGATGAATCTCACCCCTAAAGTATTAGCATATTATTAAGAAACACCAGCATTTTGATTTTAAAAAAATTCTAAAAATTATATGGAATTCTTATCCTGGAATTATTTGTATAAATAAAAGTAAAACATACCTGTTTATAGTAAGCGTATTCATTTCTTCCACTACTTCGAGCTAACTCCATTTTTATCAAATCCTTGCAAGCTAAAGACTCCCCTCTGATGTGTTGAAGATGAATAAGCCAATTGAATTGATCAACAGAATTAGGCTCTTGCGGCATTTTATTATTCCTGTCTTCTCCTTTAATTTGATTTGTTGACTTATTGCTTGCTGAAAGAGAAGTTCCAATTTTATATAATATATTCATCTTTACTCAACAGAAAAAAAAATAGTCAGTATAAGTCAACGAATCGAATAAAAACTGGAGAGAGGATTGAATATTACAGTACATAGTTGGCGATACTAAAAGACTTTACATGCATTTTTGCGCGATTGAGTTCTGTTTGATTGGTTAATTTCTTTCCAAGATAGAAGTTGTTTTTCAAATCACTCGATGGTTAGCAAATAATTAATTTTGAAAATATTTTAATTTTACATACTTAGGTAAGTACTTAAAGGAGAAGTGCTTGTCATTTTTTTTTTCAATCAAACTCAAAACCTTGGGATCACGACATTACACCTGCAACCACTGTATGCTTTTTCGTCAGTACGAACATAGTTGTAAACATAGTACGAAAATCTTTGTTTAAAAAATTTAAAGTCGTGGTTCACAATTCTGTAATATACAGGGTGAGTCATTTTAATGTTCCCAACCGTGTATCTCTGTTGGTAAGCCAGATACAAAAAAATTGTGCCGAAAAACGTTGTTCAGGACAATGGGGGTCATCTGACTGTTATGATCGAACTAATGATTTAACCCTCAGGACCAATTTCAAGGCCATTTGAAGGTGAAGTTTATATTTTAAATACGAAACCTGTAGATTATTTTTTTTTCATATTTCCTGAGAAAATTTCCAATGAAATTGCAGCTTTTCATTTTTAAAGCAGTGTTCATCGGAAACGGCTCCAAATATCAGAAAACGGCTTACTATCTTAACTTTTCATGTATTACCTAACAGTGTACCTACTTGAAATTGTTATACAGGGTGAATAAAAATTTGGTAATTTTCTTCACTCTGTATTAAAATTTAAAGTACATAGGAGGATACCACATGAATATTTAAGATAGAGACACGAAGGTAAGCTGTTTTCTGATATTTGGAGTCGTTTCCGATGTACCTACACTGCTTTCAAAATGAGAAACAGCGATTTTTAATTGTTTATGACGCATAACCTACTCATCATAAACTGCAACTGTATAAAAACCATTTTTATTGGATTTTCTCAAGAAATATGAAAAAACAATAATCTACAGGGTGTCCTGTTAAAAAAATTAAACTTCACCTTTAAATGACCTTGAAATTGGTCCCCAAGATCAAACATTATAGTACAGTCAGGTGACCCCCGCCATTGCCCTGAAAAACTTTTGTTTGCACAATTTTCTCGTATCTGGCTTACCAACAGAGATATCCGGGTGCAAAGAATAAAATGACTCACCCTGTATAACGGAATAATTATTATTGTACCTACTCTTTCGACTATAAAGTTGAACTTTATAATTAGGTAACTGTATAAACTTTATAATTAATTATAACTAAAAAATAAGCGAATTTATAATTTTTGAATATTTTATGCAGAAGGAAAAATTTTCTCGCTTTGTTAACGAATCAAACCCTGGCATTCATAGAATCCTCAAGTAAGCTTTTTAGTTATAATAACCCATCAGGCTCTAGACTTCTACAGTGGGTATTATAAAGGCTCATTAAGTTAACGGGTCGTTTTCTGTGACGGTTTTTAAAGCTAATAATATCGACGTCACACAATTTTTATTGCCTTTTTTGTAATCATTTTCATGTCAGGAATAGATAAATTACAAATTTTACACTTTAGACTCGACACGTTCTTCAGTTAGGGCCATTAAGCTAATAGGCCTTTATAGTTACCTACCCACTGCTAGTAATTTATAAATAAATAAAATTGTTTCATGCTTTGATTTTTAACACAAAAACACTAACAGTTCATAAAAATAATATTAGGTAATTGTTTACATCCGCGGCTCCTAAGTTTCATCAATTTTTTCGGGACCGAGGAGCAAAATAGGGGTGCTGGGTGGGTAAGAAACTAAAATCAGCTATTGCAAACTAATATCAAGGTCACAACTAAGGCCTCTTTGGCACTACGGTCGAATTTCTATTTTTTTTTTCACTTTCAGGGCAAGGAATATCTTCGAGATAAACAGTAGCACAGTTTTTATTTTGAATTTTGCATTTATTTTGCATTTGCATTCCAAAAATCGTGACATCGTTCGCTATACTCTGGATACGATATGAGAAATCTTATATCCGGTCGAATCCCTCTCTGTTCATGCTCATGGCATCCGCTGCTTACGATCCGGTTGGCTTGGACGCGTATTCATCATTTCGAGTGCGTGCTTCCTATGTATTTATACGCCGCCTACCCAGGACCGGACTCATTAGAGCGGCTCTTAATGCCTCTTTTTTTGGCTAACCATAACTTTGCAAAGCAAATGAATACCTTCCTGGTGTTACTATAGGTATGTTCTCCACCCCTATATAGATGCCATAGTGAAACTGTAGGAGCCGCAGATATAAATAATGACCTAATATTAATTTTATTTTATAGGATTTCAAAGAAAATTGCATTCATTATACACTTCATAAAAGTACCTATGCCTAATCTACAAGACTTGCACGTATAGAGTTGCAGTTTGCTTTCTATAATCTCTGTGACAACTATTGCTTTCCTTTTTTCATTCACAGTTAGTAGGTATTTATATTAGATATTTATCGAAAAATAACGGGAAAATATTGCCGGCATATGATTCAAGGATGTTAAAGGACCTTCTACGCTAATCTGTATGCCGCATTGCACAGTTTTTGCTCTGGAAAATTATGCTGAACTTTTATTATACCTACCTCCTCGTATTACTGAAAAGTTGATTTCACAGTAAGCTACGTACGAGAAATCTTTAGATACTATCAAGTTAAGTAAGCAGTATAATAGTCTGATTGATAAACTATATTTTATTTATAATACAGGGTGATCAGTTAATGGTACTGAGTGGCAATATTTCGGAAGCTATTGGTCCTAGAGTCTCAAATTAAAATTTTTTAAACAAAGGTGACCACGATAAATTCACTGAAAATATTTTCAAGATGATGTCCGCAAACTGAGAGTTAGTACATACTTTGTTATTTTAACGCGGTCAGCGGTCACCCTATAAGTATATTGTTTTATTTCTATATTTTCTGAGCTCTTTGCAGAAGATCATCGTCTATTAATGCCACAGAAGCGTGAACACGAGCTACTACATCTTCTTCGTTCAAAACTGGATCACGGTAAACTTTTTCTTTCAAGCAGTCCCAGAAAAAGTAATCCAGGGGATTCAGATCTGGCGATCTGGGAAGCCATGATATTTTTCCACCTTTTCCGATCCACCTCTTTAGAAAATTTTCATTCAAGAAATTTTTTCAACTCTTTTTAACGAAGCGCAAACGGAAAATTTTTCACTATCTAATTTTATTTTTTTTTAGCTCCATTAATCGAATCTCAAGAGCACGGGCGTCAATTTTGAGACACCCTGTATAGGTGGTTTACAGAGTTGAGGTTTAAATTCAATATTTTGTGAGTTATAAAATGGCGATTTTCAAATTTCAAAACACTCTACGACGATAATGACTTAAGATATTTTCAAACGGCTTACATGTCCCTATCTTAATTTTTCATGTGGTTTCCTATTATAAAACCTGTATTTATGTATACCCAGAGTGATATCCACTCTGTATTACAATTTAAACTACCCAATAGGAAACCATAATGAAAAATTAAGATAGGGACATAAGCCGTTTTCCAATATCTTGAGCCATTTCCGATGTACGTACACTGTTTTGAAAATTGCGATTTGAACTTGTTTATAATTCATAAACTACCTACTTAAGTAAGGCTCCAATAATAAAAACCACACCTGTATTATTTGATTTTTTTGAGAGAGTTTTAAAACATAATAATATACTGGGTGTTCTCGTTAAAATAATGAAGTATGTGTCCACTTCCTGTATTTTCGGAAGTGCGGCCATCTTGAAGATATTTCAAATGAATTTCTCGAAGTCACACAATATGTCTGAAAAAATTTTCTTTTGAGACTCTATAGGACCAATAGATTTCGAGATATTTCCGCTCCGTACCCTCGTAAATATTTTATGATACATTACTAACTTTTTAATTAGAGGATTTCGAAAGTATTGCATAAAGTACAAGGAATCAACTAAAAACTGCTACAAAAAAAAAAAACCTTCTTGCGCATCAATCGCAGAAATAGTGTATTTTTATGCGATTCAATAATAAATATTTTCTTCCTATTTTTTTTTTATAATGAATTTAATGAAAAATAATCCGATTTTTTTTTGGGAAAACTCCACCTACCTACAAAAAAAAAAAGAATGATCCTCTCGTGGATGCGAACCCGCTCCAACAGTTAGCAAGTCAAGGATGTAACAAACTGAGCCACACGGTGCGTTTCGAATTTGTAGTGATGATGGGGTAGATATATGTAGTACGTCAGGTACCTACATCTACTCATTTTATTTTTTAAACTGGTCATATCTTAGTTATTAAAAAACCAATTTGAATACTTTTTTCACCTGCATGTAGGTGATTTAATTTTCGTTGCGATTGCTCTTCTAATTTTCAGAACCATTCATAATTGAATGTGAAAAAAAATAAAAAAGAAATTGCGAACCATTTCATCGATTTAATAATTTTATATAAGTGTAAGCTAATTTTGCACAAGCGAAAAACTTTTTTATCTTTCGTTTAAAGTGCTACATTAATCGAGGCGAATTGAAGTTAAGACATCAAATTATATGTTAAAGCAAAAAAAAATGGAAAATTTCGGTTCAACTTCTTCAAAAATGGACTCATAAACGGTTATAAAATTGACACATTTTCACCCTTTTTCCTACCCACGACACTGGCTTATTAATGGAAAATATGCTAATTTTATTGCATTAACTCAAATTTCCAATAATTTTCTTCAAATCCTGTTAATTTGATTTCAAAGTTTTTTTGCCATCTTGCTCATACAATGGTTCAAAAAATTGTCAATTTTCCGTTAATGTTCAAAAAATTCAAATGGCCGCCATTTTGAAACGGCTCGGCCGATTTGGCTCAAGTGCAATACCAGACCACTCCTTGTGGATATCTTACTCTCACAAAATTTTCAGCCCCCTAGATTGAAAACTGCGGCCAGAAACCGTGCCTCAAGGACCGCATTTGGGGAACTTTGAAAGGACACCCTGTAGAAGTAACGTGACTTTTGGATTTTTTTTCAACGAAAATCTAAAGTCATTCCCAAGCTTTACAAGAATCCAAAATTTCGTTCACTAATCTTGAAAGATAAAGCTACAGGAGCGTTTTTAAAATCGAAAAATCGTGATTTTGGAGAAATAAATAAATATATATATAAATATATATATAAATATATATATATATATCGTGGGCAGGTGAATTTTGGAAAACCACTTTTTCGTGATCTGGGGGTCATGATCGGTGGACATTTGATGAGTTTGGGTGATTTTCGAAAAGTGATGTCGTCCTCAATAGTGTATTTTTTTGTTAAAAAATACACTAATAGGCCAATAGAATGGTATTTTGAGTTTGCGTTGCCATGACAAATTTTGTACTATACGAAATTCAATTTCAAATTCAAAGGACCATTGCAACAGAGATGTTGAATCAAATTAGCAGCACCGTGCGAATTTTTAATTCAGTTTAATTCAGTTTAAAACTTTAAACCTCAATATTTATTTTATTATCAGTGTACCTAACAAAAATATTATATCATGTACTTATAAAAAATGTAGGTAATTCCATAATGCAGAGAATGATATGTCACTTGCTTATGTGCAACAAATAGGAGCCAAGATATTCGAGAAAATATGAACAACAAAAAAAAGGTTTTTTGCATAACTTCGCAAAAAAAAAATCGCACGGTGCTGCAAATTTGCATTTAACACCTCTTAATGGTCCTCGAATTTCGTATAGTTCAAAATTTGCGCATGGTAACGCAAACTGAGGAAATTTTTGAGGACGATTCTACTGGCCTAAAAGACAATAACAGAAAACAGAAGTGTGTGTAATAATTATTAGTTGTTGATTAAAATAACTAATTAGACTTGTGGATCTCACTGTCAATTAACATTACATACACGTCTAATAGTAACCTACTAGTGATGGTATTTAAGAGAGTTTATTTGAATTTTTTGGAAGAAAAATTATTGCCCCTATAACGAGACAAAAAAAGTCAAATCCAATAAAAAATTTGTTAAAGAAACTCATTATTAAATGAAATATCAAATATTAAAAAAAAAACACTTGCAATGTCTGGGTTATTACCGTTTCTTGTATCACTATTAGATTAGGTATGATTTCAATTATTGCAATAATTATGCGAAAATAAATAATTATAAAAATATGAATAAACTTTTAACATCCTTGAAAAAAACCGCACGATTTATATTAATGTTCATACAACAATAATTAAAAATGGAAACAATTATTATTACACGAATCAAGAATGGATATTATCTGACTTTGACGTCCATTCACTAACAAACTCATCTTAAAATTGAAGCACGGAAGCTTATAATGTCGGCATCAATTCTGCCAACGTGATTTACCAATTTTTCCAACTAGATAATTATTTTTCACTGAAAACTCTTTGTCGCACTCCACGAAGAGTTAATAATAAACGGAACCTAACGACAGAGTAGATAAACAGAAGCCATGTCAGTTTTTCTCTGATGTTTTGCTTGTTAACTCCATGGTAACCATTGACCCACCTCATACTTCCCCTACTATTATTATAGACTCCACTCGTTTTGAAGTTATATCGTTCATATGTACCTATAAATTATAATAAGATTCTAAGAAACTTTATATACAGGGTGATCTATAATAATTAGGGGTAATAAAATTTACACCAGTGTTCAGAATGGCATTTAAAACAAAAAACTGTTTTATTAGTTTAATTTTTATTTAGATAATTAGCTTTTTATTTTTTGTCCTTTCGCATTTTTTTGAGTAAATAAAATAGCACATAAAAATTAAATTTTTTTCCTGTTCTTTTTGTTTTAGATGTCATACTTACTTATTAAAGTTTCATTTTTCACCCTGTATAAGTGTGTTATTATAATATAAATTGAAGACTAGACTTGAATAAGGGGTTAAGTACCAAAAATAAGAAATTTCGTTTTTTTCCTTAAAAAGGTGTTAAATGCTATGCTGCATTGTTCCCTAGAAGGCGCTAAGTTCCAAACAAATATTTCACCTAAAAAATTGGCGATACAGATGGCGTACGTGCGTAAGTCGCAAGCGTCTTTTCCTATAGAAAGGGCTAAGTGCCACCTTCGTTGTTTCGCTAATAACTTCCCTATTATTTCCTGCTTCATTCGTCTAGCAACAGTCGCCCGACATATAGTGTTATTTTTACCTGCAGCATGGTTTAAACAATAAAATGAATTTATAAAACAATAAAAACAATAAGTAAAATTAAAAGTATGGAACTGGCATGAAATTTAAAGATCCACAAAAATTAAATACATGTGTAAATACGTGTATTTTTAATTTTTATTGCACATGCACTGCAGGGAAATCCCTATGACGCTCTGAGAGCGGTGCATGAGCGGAGATGTCGATTCACGTTGGCCTTGAATCGCTGCAGGTTGTATACTTTCGGGAAACACGCCCTTTGGAATGCTAGTCCAAAGTGTATACATCAAAAAAGTTCTATACATAAAAGAAGTCTGAAATAGGGTGGTACGAGGTGAACCTGATACGGATGAGCGTCTGCGGCTCGACGTGTATTTCTGCCCGGTCATGTTCTAGATGGGATCAAGCGAGCCACGTCTTTTGAACACTTTCCATAAAAATATCTGGTGTATATTTGGTAAAGAATATGATTGTGTATCGTAAAAGAAAAACTGTTCCAGCAAAAAACCACAACTTAATGCAGCCAAAAAGCTAAAAACGTGCTATGATTCCCTATCTGTTTTTACCAGAACACCAACACTTCTGCGAAAAAATTACAGCATAGTTACCGGCACTTACCGTCTACAAAAATGGTATTGGCACTTAGCCCTTTTCCATTTATTCCATTTTCTTTTGTATTATATTAAAAACATTTTTGATTTAAGTATTTTTTCTCACTATGTATGTGTTTTAAGGTTATAAATAAACATTATTTTGAAACTACAGAGATTTTTATTTATTAATGGTTAAATTAATTAGTTTTTTTACTCTGCTGAACATTTTGCTATTTGGTACTTAGCCCCTTATTCAAGTCTAGTCTTCAATTGTGAAAATTGGGTTGTTCTGTCGATTCGACTAAATATACCATACCTAGTCGAGCTATCAGGAATATTTAATCTCTTTTTCGAGGCGTTTTTCAAGAGATGCCCGAATATGAGGACAGCCTCCCGGATTTGCGTAAACATTATGGGTAATTTTCAAGTTGAGTCATTTTTTTCAACACACCCTGTGCAATTAATCAAGGCAAAAAACTTTTTCAAATTAATTTTCTCAATTAAGTCAAAAATAAAAAAGAGATACAGTGATAAATCCATCCCTGTGATAAATTCAGATAGTTAACTAAGCTAATCTTAACAGATAAAAGATCAAACGAAACAAAAATTGCATTACCTTAGGATACTCAGTAAACAAGAAAAAAAAAATAATAGAAAATAAACTAAAATAATTATTAAATCAATTATATTAAAATAACATAAATCAAATAATGTAGGGAAATTAAATAAAAAATACAAAGGCTAGAAAATTCAGCCAAATTGCACTAAATACCTAATACCTACAACTGCCCTGAAAACTAATTTCTCCTAACAGGAAAATATATGAATTCTCATAAGTGCGTGATTAACTGAAACAAAAGTATTAGAAAAAATCTTCTTATCTGACTTAATTTTTGGTTTCTACAGACCTTCATGCATAATTTATCACAGGGCTGGTCTCTTATTTTTTAACTATCAAAGGCTGTAGGTATCTCTTTTATTTTTGACTATATTGAGAAAAGTTATTTGTGTAGATGAATTCTAAAGAGTGTTAAAAAATAACTCAATTTAAAAATCAAACTTGCGTATAGAAGAAATATAACATTTTAAAGTTGAGGGCTGTATGGCCGAGATTGATAATTTTTAGATTAGTTTTGTATTATTTTAAACTTTTTAGAATAGTGTTTTAAATCTTTGGTAGCACATATTATATAGACGAGGTGAAACAAACCAGTTATTCACTTGAAAGAAAAAAACAAAAAATAGTAATTTTACTTTTCTTTTACTTTTCTTTTTGATAATACTTATTAATATAAAATAATAAAAATATATCCTCGAATATTTTTATCGAGTGACCATTATTTAGATAAACATCCTTTAACTTTTATCATGAATTGAATTATAAAATTTAATTTTTGACTAACCAAAAAAATAATTTGAAAGTCTTCTATTATAATAAAATTATATCAACCCCCTCAAAGGGAAACAAAAAGCAGTAAACACACAACTACTGCTATATTCCCGCTCATGCACCGCTCCCAGAGCGCCATAGGGATTTCCGTGCAGCACATGTGCCTTTTCAATAAAAAAGATAATAACTGGCCCTTGTTTAAAAATTCCGATGACAACATTTTTTGCTTGGCGATAATTGCGATAAAACAGGCCTGTTTTGTCTTCGATGAAACTACATAATATACCTACATTTGTGAAACGCAAAGCATATTGTGTTTCGGCATAGTTTGCAATATGGGAATTTATTAATAAACCGGATCGGAAGTTTACAGGTCTTCCTATTCTAACGTTGTTTGACAAGAAACCTCTAAGTCGATGTTATCTCAACAGCCTGGGGATAATTTTCAGATATATCTACATAAAATGTATTAATTTTTCTCTCGAGGTGTGTCTACTAAAGTGCTTTTAGAAATAAATAGTGATTGCATCTGCATCGTATTTTTTCTGTTTGATTTCATAGTTTATATTTTTTGTAAGTTTACCAGGTGTAAGTATAAAAAATAAAAGGTGCATTCTCATTTTAATTTATAATCCCTTATAAGAAAACAAATCCTCTGGGATGCTCTCGCACGAACTCATGGGATTAAATTCGCTAACCAAGAAGATTACATGCAGACCAAGAAAATATAAGAGCCGTGTGTCTTTGACCGATATAGTAATTCTAGTTTATGGTCTGCATAATTTATATGCGGATCCAATTTCTGATCGATTTACCATAAAATTCGGAATGATTGTGAAACTAACGGCTCATCAATTTGACAATCAATTTCATAACAATTAATGAATGATATAAAAAATACGGCATTTGTTTTGCAACACTACCGTCCTCTAATTTTAAATATGCAAAGTTCTTATGCAAAAATGTGTTACATAATTACACTTTCTTTCAAATTCAGACTTTAGGCGGGATTTATATTAACATTAAAATTGAATAAATTCTTTTTCACATCAAAGTTGGTCTGCATATAAATTATGGTAACCTTCATTAACAAAATTTGAGAGAAATAATCATTTCGAAAGGTCATTGCACTTACTTATGATAAATTACGAATAAACGGTATAACAATAAATAATCTTACTAAGTTATCGATTCCGCAGAATTAGCAGGTCAAATATTTACCGATTATGTTTTATGTGGATCGATGAATTATAATTTTTGAGGCGAAAATTGCAATCTGAATACACTGAATAAGATTTACCAAGTTTCATTTTCAATGTTTTCCAGCTTAGATCGTTTCCTCCAAAAAAACCTCGCAGCTATGTCAGATCTGTGTAAGGAGTCATATATCATATACCTATACCTAATTTGTTATATTATAACTAAATGTAATTTATATTGATCTGGCGCCTTCACGGGAGAAGATACAATGTGGAAAAGAACCGGATGAACAATCGGTTAGTAGTAAGGATCCGAAATAGGTATGATATCGAGTTGCTATGGTCTCACAGAAGATTCTGCATGCATCAGTTGCTATTTCAACACTACAGACTGACAATTTTATAGACATTTAAATAGATTCATAAATATACAAATTATGTCCTCGCTGATATTATAAAGGTTAAATTGGTCTGTCTTCATCGCATAGAAAGTTACATATCAAGCTTCATCCTTGTCAGCATCTGGAGGTGGATGGAAACGATATAAATAAACTGGTCTTCAAAAAAATGTTCAATTTTGTTAGACAAGATGAGGCATTTAATTGTGGTAAGAGCTCGAGCTTACGAATAATTTGTGAATTTTATTTAAGTACATATCGTTATTTGTTTCAGCTACTGTTTTTAATTGTGATTGTGACGGGTGCAAGGCTGCCCAACAGGACTAGTGGCAGGGTATCGCCTAGAAGTTCTGACACAGCTGCGAGTAAGAAAAGTTCTGATCTAGAAGCTACGAAGACGACAGCCACCGCAGACTCGGAGAGCCCCTCGTCAATAAAAGTTCTTTCTACAACAACTTCAAGCACAGTGGCTCCTGCAAGATTCAAGACAACTCCAACTCCACGGCATATTGAAATAAACGAAGGTTTGCTGGGAAAGTCCAAAGTGAAAACAGCTCACAATAAACCTGCCAAGGAGTCTTATTTCAAGCACAATAAAGTTACCAGACAAAACAATGACGATGACGATGCCAACGAAGAAGATGATGCCAATAAAAATTTCGGAGTTCCACAATTAAATGAAGAAGATGATGCCGGTAGTAATGGCGGAATTCAACAATCATTTATATCATCAGATTCCGTCAGTGTTGATGCGGAAGATGAACTAAATGACGAAGACTATTTAGACGAAGAAATAGCCAGACATTTATATTTCTATTCCGCTCCTGAAAACATCCAGTCTCCTTCATTGAGAGTCAACTTACCGGATGATCCGGTTAAAACCAACGTAAAGATCCTTTTCATTAAGGCGCCATCAATAGTTACACCTCCTCCTCTTACGATCCCTGCACTTAAACAAGACAAAGAAAAGACACTTGTTTACGTATTGGTCAAGAAACCAGAAGAACTTGCGCCAATCGAACTGGAGAAACCAACATCGACTCCTCCAACTAAACCAGATGTCTTTTTCATCAAATACAACACCGAACAAGAAGCAGAAGAAGTTGTCAAAAAATTGCAAAAGAAAGGAGGCCAGAATGCCGGTGGTGCTGGACTGGATGGTGGACAGATCATATCAAATCTTAACGGACTTAACCCGGGTGCTTTTAATATCAACGGCGGTATTAACCCTGCTCTCTTGCAATTCCAAGGCCTTGGGGCTGGTCAAGGATTCGGCGGACAGGTGCTTCAGGGCGATGATCAGCTCCTTAATCAATACTTATTGCTGAACCAGAGATATCCTGGACTAGCGGGTCAATTAGGAGGCGGAATTGGAAACCCCGGATTAAATAATCGATATGTACAGGCATTAACTGATAGTTTCGGTAATGGAAAACAAAATGGAGAGGAGACTAAATTGGTGAACTCCAAAGTCAGACCTGGGGCCAGGAAACAGTAGACTTGACGGTGAAATTGCTAAAATGAATCTACTGCCTATTTCTTTGTGATAAATATAATAAACTGATTGTGTCCCATATTATTATCAACCTGATTTATTTATCTGCTTTTTTAGTCGTTAATTAAATTACGTAGACTTCAGACTTCTTGCCCATGTAACGCACCCGTAATATTTCAAATGAAAAGTTTATGGAAGATCATACAGTATGATGTTTAAGTGTAAATTCATAGGCAAATCATCTTAAATGGTAATTAACGTATCTGATTAGTATTTTTTTATAAATAGTGTCTAGTGTTAAAAATAACCAGATATTTATTAATTTTTAAAAGTGAGGTAATGATTAAATAATGTAAATAATAAATATTATTGTTTCGGACAACTGATGGCTGATTATTTCTAAGAGCAGAATTTAAAGGCTAATAATTACTGATAGTGTATTGGAAATATACAAATATTTAAAAGTCTTCCTGGGAGAGGCTCAAATGAGTTGAATAAAAAATATATTCTAAATTGATGTTCTACTTTTAAATTTTGCAATATTATCCTTCAATTTTCTTCATTTTAAACATCGTGGCAAACTGAAGTCATTATAATTAATCAATGAAACCTTGAGAAGTAACGGGTTTGATAATAAATTTTAATATATTAATTATTGCAGTCTCATTAATTTATTTTAAGCAACGATACTTTAAGACTTTAAAGCTGTCCCTTATACCACTTATTTTATCATTCAATTAATAGTCCACTAGTTATTAAACAGCTTTTAATGTAAAACAACTTGCATAATATTATTTGTAAATATAGTGATATATTATCAATATCAGCAAGTCCACGTTACTTCTTTCGGATACCGAAAAACAGTAAGATGGTATTTGTAGGGGTGTTCGAAATTAACTAAAATGAAAGAATAAAGACCGTGAAATCAAAATATACAGAATTTAACTTTTATTTTCATCTATAATTCATCTATTTGAAATCATGTACAAATTACTCCAAAATTTGTAAATATATAATACAAAAGTATTAATAATAATAGAGATAAAATTCCTTAAAATTAATTTTGATATTCATTAAATGATATAATATAGTCAAACATTTCTTATAATAATTATTAATTTAAACCGCAATTGAATAATCAGATGATTGCATCGAAGTGGTGTGCTTGGACCAAGCTGGCGATGATAGACTCGATTTTCGCTTTTTGAGCATGTCAATATCACATTCGGCTTCGCTTATTTCCTGCTTTTCCGAGATGGGCCGGTCCTTCTCCACGAAGGACGTGTCGTCCATAAACACTCCAGACATTGACTTGTGGGGATGCTTCTCCTGGCCTAAGAATTTACGAGGATTGTTCTTGGTGAAAAAGGCCTGAGAATGCATTTCTTTCGAGGTTAAGTACCTGGACCGCTTTCGACGTGGCAGCGACTTCTGCTCGGACATCGGGGATATCTCTGACGAGGTGCTCGACTGGGTTCCTTGACATTTAGTACCTGCAATTGATAGACAGTTCACCTTCTATTCGAAAACATGTAAGCGGATTTAAAATCGTTGCAAAATTCTAAATATACAGGGTGTCCGGTAAGTACCTCCTAATCTCTCGGGAGCATACAGGGGAGGTCAAAAAAAACCTAGTCTGTCATAAAAAAAAATTCCTAAAGTGTCCCCAAGCGGAGATATGGAGTCCTAAAAAGGTGCCCCGCAATTTACTTTTTTGGCTCTAACTTTTGAACCGACCTGTGTATTTTGATGAAATTTTTATTTTTTACAGAGGCCATAAAGACTCATTAAGCCATATCAGAGTAGATGTTTGACGTCCTCAAGGAAGTCAGGAACGGACTTACCACCACACTCATTGTGTCAAAGTTTTGACAGGTGTCATTTTACAGAGCTGAAAACTTATTTTTTAAATACACTGGTCATTCATCTTCACAAAAGGTACTCTTAATTTATTTCGATAAAACTAGCGGTTCTCAAGATAAATCGACTTTTATGCGAATTTTGACCAAGTTCCGTCAATAGCAATCCAGTATGTAGGTAGGTTTATCAACAAGAACCTGATTTTTACCTGTTTGTGTTTAGCATTAGTAACTTTTGAGTGTTTCGCATTCCTAAAAACCGATTTATCTCGAAAACCGTCAGTTTTACCGAAATAAATTAAGAGCACCTTTTTTAAAGATGAAGTATTAGACTATTCAAAAAAATAGTTTTTAGCTCTGTAAAGTGACACCTGTCAAAATTTTGACTCAACGAGTATGATGGTAAGTCCGTTCCTGACTTCCCTGACGACGGCAAACATCGACTTTAATATGGTCTGATGGCTCTTTGTGGCCTCTATAAAGTATTTAAATTTCATCCAATTATACAGGTCGGTTCAAAAGTCAGAGCCAAAAAAGTAAATTGCGGGGTACCCTTTTAGGGCTCCATATCTCCGTTTGGGGACACTTTACGAATTTTTTTTTTATGACAGACTAGGTTTTTTTTGACCTCCCCTGTATGCTCCCGAGAGATTAGGAGGTACTTACCGGACACCCTGTATACCTACAAAGTGGTCAAAAATTTTACAAATATTAGGCAAAATACTAATCTCAAAGGAACATTGTTGACCACTTTGTATATTGATGCATGAAAACCTTGACTAAAATAATAATAATAATATAATAATAATACTTAAAATAATACTTTTATTATCAAGAACGTAAAACCCAAAACGAAGAACATTTGAAAACCTTGACAATAGTAAAAAATCGCAACTGAAAATACATGTCATTATTATTTTATAGCGCTATCAATGAACATTATAATATAAAAATGTTAATTAACCTTTAGGTCAGCGCATATTTTATTATAATTTACATAAAATTAGTTTTGACTAACAACAACCGTTAAAAATTCACATTTTCAGGAAGTGTATAAATTACGTTTTTATAGGTAATATTGACACCTACCATATTTGTGCTTCATATCTAAATGACTTGAAGATTCGGTTCTACTAGAGACTATTTGATCTTGATCAGACTCACTTTCTTCCATGTCCATCTCCATCTTGCCTTTCATCCTTCTTCTTTTGTAAATACTATCTGCCTAAAGAAACCAAAAATTTATTAATTGTCAGCCATTTCAAATCATTTTATCGTTATGCTTACGATATTACAATAAGCCGATGAAACAGCTCCTAATGGAGGAGGAGTAGAAGCGCATCCTTCAGTCATAGGGTGCTCGGTATACATGAAAGTATGCAACATGGTATTTTGAGCCAAAGTACTAGGTTCGGATAGTTGGAATGTAGCATAAGGAGAAATATCACCGGATGTTTCTAGAACATAAATAGTCATGACAAACGTTTCTAATGAATAAAAGAATAATGAATAAATATTTATTCTTACCAGGGATCTTCTCCCCTGGCTGCAAAGACGCCTTATGAATCGTCGCATAACATCGTTCCACCTGAGCATCAGGTCGTCGCTCCAAATTTTCCGTAGAACGCTTTCGTCTTTTTGCACCTTCAGAAAACAATCTTGTATTATACTTCTTTACGAGACGGATGATAAATAAAATACTACTTTTTTAAATATTGTACTGAAAAATGATGGATATTTTCAATGTTACACGTGTTTCGCTACTTTTAAAATAGCATCTTCAGACATATGTTAATGAATGAAATGCTTGTTTAAAATAATTTAAAAAGAATTTAAAAGAATTTTTTAAACAGTAGTGTTTTATTTATCATCCATCAGTATGCAGAGATTTTAAGGTTTTAAGGAAGTGAGGGTTAAAATCATAAACTTACGAGATCTTAAATACAGTACTGAACCGATAGCAGATCCAAATCCGAGCACGATCAGAATAATAATGAGAAGCACCATCTTAAGGTCGCCGAGAAATGAGGAAGAATCGGGATTTAAATTGATCCAATCTTGAGCAGGGATATCTATAAAGATTACAAACATTAATTTACTTATAAACTTCCTATAATAAAACTTACGTCCATCTTCAGTCAAAGTTGAAACAGAAAATTCTCCAGTCGAGAATCCCGCAACGTTATGAGCTTCCAATCGAATTAAATAGTGAGTTGCTGGAGTTAGACCCTGTATGGTGGTTCTTCTCTGGGGTTTCACGTTCTTAGATACTAAGAATAACCAAATAGGTTAAATTTTGCAGGAGAGCGTAAGAACACTCACTCACCAAGAGTCCATTGCTTATCAGCATGTTTTCTATATTGCAAGATAAAGTATTGGATGGGGCAGCCGTTATCTGGCCAAAGGTGAAGCCGAAGAGCTATGAATGTAGAATTGGTGGCAATGAACGCAGCTGCCGGCGGTACTCCAGGAGGTTGGCCCTGCGTATGAGCTTGAAGAGGATGACTTGCTGGGGAGCTGCCAATTTTGTTATGTGCCGTCAGGTACAAATGATACATAGTACCACATGATAAGTGCTGCAATATTCAATGCGATTTAATTGTGGCTAGTATTGATTGCGAGATAATGGGTCACATTATACCATACCTTGAGCTCATAAATATTTATATGCTTAGAAAGATGAACCTCTTCAAGGTTACCATGCTCTTTCTTGTAGTTAAGGGTAAAACCAGAAATCGGAGCAGCGCCATTTTTAGCAGCTTTCCAGTGTAGCAAAAGGCTGTTGCTGGTAGCGCTGGTGACATACAGCATTGGTGCTGATGGGGGAACCTGCACCACTAACATGTAGGTTATGCGGTCCACTCCCATCTCACTTTCTACTTGGCAAGTGTAATTGTTTGAATCAGAGGGTTGAAGGGTAGAAAACATCAGAGTGCCCGAGTCCTATGAAGAAATAAACGTGATTAATTATTATCAATTTACTCATTTCATTTAAGAATAGTTTTATTACAAACGAATTCAATAAGAGAAGAGATGAAGAACTGCTAGATGATAAATGAAAATGTTAAGGGAAATAGTAGGGGTAGAAAGTTATGAGGACATTCAAGGTTTAAAACTCAGATTTTTGTTTCATAGTTTTTAATAGTTATAATATTTATTATTTTATTAATAAGTAACACACCTGGTGATATTGATAGCTTCCAGTGAAAGCCTTCATAGGTTTATCTCCGCGATACCATTCTCGCTTCGACCAACCGACAGAATCACAGGCTAAGGACAACGGGCTTTTCCAAGCTTTCACTATCACTGTCCCAAACGATATTATTTTTGCGGGAACTGAAATAAGACATTTATCCAGACAAGCCAACTAAATAAGGATCATCCCTCACCTCTCTTACTGGCCACTTCACTGACCACCTTAGAGCTTTGCCCTTCGCCAATTCTGGTCGAAGCAGTGATCCAAAATTGATACTCGACATGTGTGTGGACATCGTTGATCTCGTAGGACAAGTACTGGCTTGACACACTCTGTTTGTCATGCTGCAACTCCTGCTGACTGCTCATGCTACGCATGTAGATGTTATACCGAGTGATGACCCCATTCGGCTCCAGTGGTGCCAACCAGGACAACTTCAATGATGTGGCTGATGTGGTAATAGCCTTTATGTCAGCTGGTGGGCCAGGAACTGACGATTGAAACTGGTTAATTTTTTGCTCTTCTCAAGTTATAGATGTTGATGAAGAATTGTGTTATTATGTATTATTGATTTATATTTTAAATGTGTAGTGCGTATTTGACAAAAAATTTTCTTAGATGGATTCCTATGCATAATGTGATAAAGTATGACTAACCCAGCAGGACCGGTAAAATAAACAGCTCGTAAACAGACCGGGGAAATCTATTTTTTTTATTTTTTTCAGTCCATGGAGTCGGACCTTCCCTGTCTTTTGACATGTGTCTTAGGTTGGGTCGGGGTGGGGGGGGGGAGGGGGTTTACGCTTTTAAAATTTACTGAAAATGAATTTTATCGGAAAAACGGGTATATCTGAGCCGGATTTGATCTGACAAAAAAATTATGGTATGAAAATTGAAGAGCTTGACTAAACACGGAAGTTCGTTTCGACCGGAACCCCTTAGCTCAACTGGTTCGCGAAATATTGCGATATTAAGGGTGCAAAAATGAATAAAAATTTAACTGACTTTTTCTCGGCAGGTGGTGGAGTTAGGGCGTCAATTTTTTGCGAGAGGAAGGGTGCCACCGAGTACTTTGACGGGCCGGAGAGAGGGGGTGGTGGTCCAATTAGGAGGGGAGATATGGGGGTGAGAAGAAAAATACGGAAACGCTCGTAAAAAGTTTATTTATTGACCTACAGAGACCAGGAACCGCTCATTTTCTTCTTTTTTTATCTACTACCCGGTAGGCATGGCAAAAAAGTAAAAAAAAAATTTAAAAAAAAATTATTTTCGCAAATGCGCGCAATTTGAAAAAAAGTCATTTTTTTCTCGCGTTTTTGGGGGTGAAGGTAGGGGGTGGGGAAATTTTTTTTTCACCACTGAACGGCTTTTTTTTAATCTTTAATTTGAGCCCCACTTGAACCCGATCCGACCATAAATAAGAGCACAACGAACCGGCAAAGTCTAGAGAAAGTTGGAAAACACTCTTTCATCCATTCTCGAAATAATTTTCTTACCTGAAGCAGCCATGTGCTGCACTCGCTTGACCATGAATAGATCGAGATGCAGTCTTTTGTGTAGCGCCTCTTTCTATTGTGTATCTGCCTATTGTTTTCGTGAACCCGGCGCGTCATCCCGGGAAAACAATAGAAGGCTAGCAAGATAAGAGAGCGCGACTGAGAATGAAAAACAAGGCCAACAACGGCCCAAATGTAAGAAAAATCGACCCACCAGCACATGAAAAAACAGTAACTCGATGTGTTTTTTTCATTCCCGATCGTTCATCGATCAAAAGCAAGCAAGAATTTTCAAAATCGATCCATAATTGAGCGAGGTACGAGCGAACAAGCATTCGAAAATAAATTACGAGCGCGCGTTCCCGGCCGATCGTGACTGTGCCCGGAGTATAGACAAGCGGAGAGCGTAAGCTCCGCCCACGGCTGCTCGGGTATCTTTCTCGCCCGGTTTAAAAAAAGATCTTCATGTATAACTCAATTTTTTGCATTTTTATTCATTTTTGCACCCTTAATATCGCAATATTTCTCGAACCAGTTGAGCTAAAGGGTTCAGGTCGGAACGAACTTCCGTGTTTAGTCAAGCTCTTCAATTTTCGATACCATAATTTTTTTGTCAGATCAAATCCGGCTCAGATATACCCGTTTTTCCGATAAAATTCATTTTCAGTAAATTTTAAAAGCGTGCCCCCCTTCCCCCGCACCCCGACCCAACCTAAGACACATGTCAAAAGACAGGGAAGGTCCGACTCCATCGACTGAAAAAATAAAAAAAATAGATTTCCCCGGTCTGTTTACAAAATACCGGTCCTGCTGTGTTAGACTGATAATTTAGTGAAATGGGTAGGTATCTTTTTTATTTTTTTGCATGAAGTTCGATTTAATGTTTCAAATTAATCAGATCAAACTAATGCATTCAATATGCAACCTACATTTTTTCAGAGATAATTTTTCCTGCAAATATTAATTATAACCTACTGAATATTAATTTTTGAATATATAATAGTTCCTCGACTATTCTGAACAATAAAATACCTACTTAATTAGATTATTAGTGCATATATTAATATTAAATATCGTTGTAAAATTATTATATAATATCTTTATTGAATATTTTAGTGGAGACATGATGATGATATTCTTAATTCAAACAAATATTAATAGCGACATGTTTTATAAGCTTGATTTATGAAATATTAATTATTATTTTACCTGATTACAATTTTACAATGCATCGGCAATGTTCTGGCTTCAAAAGTAGTGTGAAAGTTTGTCGTGTCTGTTATGGGGTTTATGGAATAAGAATAGGTTATTACCATCCTCATCTGTTTTGCAGTATATGGGCGAAGTGAAGACACCATCTCCTACTTTGGTAAAAGCGAGGATTTGTAAACTGTAATTCGTATATTTCCTCAAACCAGTTATTACAGTTGTCAGGGCTGAAGTTTTCCTTGTTTCTGTTTGTTCATCTAAAAATTATTTTACGTTCGTTACCTTAAACTTTTTTTGTTCCTTAATCAAAATTAGTCAAATGATAATTACAGGGTAAATAAGTACAGGGTACTTATTTCTATCTTACCATCAAAATCATTCAGAGGAACATTTTCATAGAGGACTTTATATCCTTGCAACAATCCATTACAATGCTCTTGTGGAGGAGGTTGCCAACTCAATTGTAAAGATTGAGATGTAAGAGCCACACATCTGACATCACTCGGCGGCATACTTGGAACTAAAAATGTATAAATTTACAAACAATCTTCTGCAACTTGTTAATAATCCTTACCATCTTCCAATGTCTGTGCAGATACGGGCTCAGCTAAAGGTCCTGTTCCTACCTCGTTATATGCTTGAACCACGACGGCGTAAGTAGTATACTTATCCAACCCTCCCAGAAGTAGTTCCCCACCATCTTCCCCGTAGCTCTCGGCAGTTGTGAAATTAAAAGCGCTCATACTAAGGCTTCGATACCCTACATAGTAACCCTGGATGTCACCATTGCGGAGTTCGGAGAGCGGCGGCTGCCAGGAGATAAGAAACTCCGTAGAAGACACAGCTCTTGCTTCTAGGTTGAGTGGTGGACCGGCAGGACGTTGAGGCTCGGTGCGGACTGTTATTTCTGGACTAGGATCGCTTTTACCTGCAGAGCCTTCAGCGATCACTCTGATGTAGTATTTGGTAGCCGGTTTAAGATTCTCTATTACTGTCATGAACGTGGATAACATGTCCGTTGCTTCAATCTGTTGCCAAGATTCTAATAAGAGAGTAATTAGTGTATTGAAATTTTCGAAAAATACAATAGTATGCTTACTGTTATCTTCACTATATTGAATAGTATACTTCAAGGCTTCATTGTCATATTTGGATTTGTGTTCCCAACTTATGCTGATGGAATTACTACTGACCATTGCGGCTTTGACGTTCTCAGGTCTAGAAGGTGGTTCTTGGACGACCAGTTGAACTAGTTGCTGGTCCCTTCCATACAGATTATTAGCGTGGCAGAAGTAAGCGCCGCTATCCTGTATATCGGCATTAATGAGTTGTAGTTCTGCAGTGACACCATCTGGGATGACATCTTGTTTGGTCTGAATGCGGTAGTTAGTTGAAGGATTCATTTCAGTGGTGCCACCACGCAGCCATACAACACTTATCGGCTTATCTCCATTCACGTTGCAACGAAGAATGGCCGTGTCACCCCTTTTTACTACCACTGATGGGGATGGTGCCGAGAAATATGGAGATGCTGGAAGTTTACAATGATTTTTTAATTTAATAAACCTGTTGAAATAATGTTTTTCACTTACAGTTAACCTTCAATTGAATAACTTTACCAATACCAGTCCCTACTCCGTTTTCAGCTTGACACAAGTAATATCCTTCACTTGTTTCCTTGACATGCTGAAGGAATAGGGTACCATTTCCCAGCAATTTGGTATGGATATGATCACGCACTTCCTCATAACTTCCAGATTTACCGGCTGAAAACGCAGCGTTTAATTAAAGTAATAAGAGGTAAACCAGGTTTCAAAAAAGCATACCAACTGCTTTTTTCCATATAATAGTGGGAGTAGGAACACCTTGGGCTTGGCAGTGAAGAGAAGCGTGTCTGTTACGTTCAACACTAACGTCCATCGGTTCAACGGACCAGCGAGGCGGTACTGCAAGACATACAAAAAAGAATTAGTAAAAAAAATTAATGCAGATAAAATACAGATAATTGCATTGGTGCTGATTGTGAATAACATCAACCATACTCTCTACATGGTCAATCTGGGATCACAACTTTACTGGTATTGCTGCGTGAAGCAAATACTGTGAGGAACATCTTCGTTTAGTGTCGGCGGTGAATATCAAGCAACACCTGTGTCCAATCAGTCACCTAATCATTCTATTATTGTAAAGAAAATAAAGGCATGCAATTGTGAAAAGCTAGAACCTAAGAAATGAAATAAAGAAGTAAGTGCAACAGTACCTTGAACCGAAGGTCCACTCGAGGCGTGTGCCAAAGCAACGGAAGGTTGGTGTGTGGGGGGATTTGGGGCGTGAGGGTGATATGGGAAAGGAGTGAAGGTCGAAGGAGTTCGTTACCTTTAACCTGAAGCTGGGCGGTGTACCTGACCTCTGCAGCCGCATTCAGGGCCACGCAGGTGAAGTTGCCCGAGTGTCTGGAGTCGAGGCTAGATATGCTGAGGAGGCTAGAATAGGAGTCAAGGGCCGAGACATTAACCCCCAACTGGGGCATCAGCGGCTGACCGTCCTTGAGCCAGCTTACCGCCAGCGGGGGATCGCCAGAACTTACGCCGCAGACTGTGCGTGTCCTCATGCCCTCCGAGAGGCCGTCTTGGAACGAAAATGGCTCAATAATAGGAGGAACTAAGAGAAAGAGAGAGAACACGAACATGAGAGATAGAAGGGGAGATAGAAACGCGCGACACGGCACGCCCAATTACCATTAACTACCAGTCTCTGGGTATGTGAGACTTCGGCGGCTAGGTTCCGCACCATGCAGGAGTAGTTTCCGTTGTGCTCCTGGCTCAGGCTCTCTATAACTAGAATGCTGGTGAATTGGTCCACCTGGGTGATGGAAATTAGCTGGCCGGCATCCAGACGCCGACCGTCCTTGTGCCATTGGATGGTTAGCGGTAAGTCTCCTTTTGTTACTGAGCAAGTCAGGCTCGCCCTGTCACCTAGATGGAGGATTTCCTCTGAGTAAAAAGGGCTCACCTTCGGTGGAACTGGAATAAAGCACAAGTCAAAAAACGGACGATGTACGGTTGATCTGTTTCCTGGAGTCCTGTTCCTGGTAGATCCTGTGTCATTTATTACATACCCTTTTTCCGTATCAGATTATTTTAATAGCATCTTTGGCAGAAACAAAATATTCTATGTGATAAAAATGCTAAACTAACTCAAAAATATGGATTTAAATTTAGCCACTTTCAGTTACAGCATAACTAAATCTAAGACCAAGAATTCTAAGGTTCTATGCTAATTTCGTAGCTGGTTGCTACAAATATGTCCCATAAATTATAACTGGTAAACTATTGATTGTAACAATAAATAATAAGACTTTTATGAAATTGTCTTGCAGAAATAGGCTTTGAATAAAATGTTTACCTCTTAATAATCTGATATGGAATTTAAATAAAGTGATAAGAAAATGGAATATGGGAATATTATAAAACTTCAGGATGGATCCCACATCCGCTGGATCGTGAAGGAACTCTACTTTCATTTGTTGAAATCACCTATAAATAAAATAAGTTATATGTTTAGTAGATATTATTATTCGAAAAAAATGGGGGCAAAATACAAAATATTAAACCGTTTTCCAATAATAATAAAAAATTATTTTACTTCCACATGATATCTAAGACAAGATCAATCTATTTCTTGAAATTTAAAAGTTCTAATGCCTAAATTTTTTTTCTCTCTTCAGGCATTTCAGTTCGTTACAAATTTTTTCATCATGTCGTCCATTCTGTTTAAATTGAGGTTGAAGTTTTTTCCACTTAGTTGGTGGTTCTTTTGGTGGTCAAATTTACTTTCGGTAATGTTCTCGAAATTGACTTTTGTTGCTCTAGGCAAGTAGCGTAAGTACAACCTTTAAAAAAAACGCTCTTTTTAAATTCACTTTTAACATCTAAATTTTTTATCTTTGTTAACTAAGTAGAATGATTGAGGATTTGGAATGATAGAAACGCAAATATGCTGCGGTTGTTCAATTTTTTTATTATCACTGTTTTTTCTACTAAAAGTGTTCCCAAACTTTCACAGATAAAAAAAAATGTTTCTCCTCCACCTCGTGGCTTTGAAGCCGCTCGTGTCTTATCTCTTAGAAAACAATTTAGTTGATGAGCAGATTATTTGTTAAAGTAGCTAAATTACCAATAATATCTCAGTATATTTAAGAGATATTAGAAACGCGCATTCACATAGTCACATCTTCGATATTTAGGATCCAGGTCCTTTCGAAAGAACTTCCTTGCAAAGCATATTTTAATATTTTGATATGATTCGGTCTGATTTTTATCGGACCGATGTTTTTAAATGCGTGAATGCTGGAAAATATCTAACTAAATTCGACATAGTCTGAATACACTGAAATTTTCAGGATAAAGTTTCCTTCCAGGAAGAATATGCGTGAGATATTTTACAGAGGAATATTTGTGGAAACATTTGTCTGTAAAACTTTCAGAATTTTATGAAGAGAGTTTACGAAAAAATAAATCCCTGAGAATTTCCTACCTCTAGTTCTTTATAATATGAATTTTTTCAACTATGAAAATCACTTCGTTTGAGAGCATTCAAAGCTGGATAAAAAGAAAGCAAAAAAAAAAAAAATATAAAAACTCGTGAAGAAATGTTTAAAGTCGACCTCTAGCAGAATATTTTATTCCTTTGATCTCGGTTACTAACACCAGCAAAACAAAATTCTTATCGACTTGGAAAAAGGTTTAATTTATCATTTTTAGTCGTTATCAGAAATTATTTTATTAAAATTGCTGTCTTACCTATAACATTAACTTCTCCAGATCTCCTAGCACTATGTCCCTGTTTATTTCGCGCCCAACATGTGTACACTCCGGAGTCAGAACGCTTCTCCACTGGTTGAATTATTAGGGTACCATCAGGTAAAACCTTCTGTCTAATACCATCAGGTAACTCCCGGCCACCCCGTTCCCAGTGAATCTCCTCGATGGGATACCCAGCTACAGGACATTTCAATTTCAACGTTTCCCCAGCGATTGCGGTTACCTTCGGAATCAGCCGGATATATGGCATACCTGCAGAAAATTTAAGTATTTTACCAGAAAACGAATAAGCTTTAAAAATTACAAAATTACAATCTCGTCGATATGATCCAGTACCTGCGGAGCATATATCTCAAGTTCGCTCAAAAATAGTTTTCTTACCATAAATATTGAGTTGAGCTGAATGGGATGTCTTTCCAGCGCGATTCTCAGCTGTGCAAGTATATTCACCTCCGTCTTCAACCATTACGTGACTTATATTGACATGACTGATCACATCCCCATGAACTGTTACGTATTGACCAATCACAAATCTAAATGCAAAAAAATTACGGAGTCGGCTTTCACAAAGAATTGACTGCAAAATATACCAGTCAAATAGTTTAGAAAAATTCCTCACCTGCCATGACTAGGAAGAGGAAATCCGTCCAATGCCCACGATATTTGTGGTGTGGGATTTCCAGATGCGCTGCATTTTAATGACACAGCGGGACCAGGTTGTAGAGTTTGCTCTATGAATGTATAGAGCATAACAGGTGGTGCATCTAAAAAATTTACTCACGTTTTCAATTCCGTATTCCTATTTTCACAATCTTTGATATAGTTCACGTTCTCATCATTTATATTATTTCTTATAATGTCTACATTCTTCAAGTAATAACAAAGAAAGAGTAAAAATATATTTGTAAAACTCAGAAGGTAGAAAAAGTTCACTGAAAAGATCGAATGTCGAAATCTTTTCAATGGCAAAACTCTTTGTAAGTAAGTATACAGAATCAAGGGAGCGTAGGAGTGATTAAGTTTTCCTTTGTCCACTCCCGGTTAGGTTCGGTTTGTTCAAGTCATTGACTTGTTTCTCGGAGTGGTGTTTTACGATCGCTTTAAAAAATGCTTCCTGGAGCTTGTGGAATCGGTCATTTCAAAGAACTATTTTCGTTATTCCGCAAGTGTCTCTGACGGTGAAAAATGAACTGCTAAAGATAATTTTGCGAGAAGATATTTGCAGATATAAAATAGTTTATCCCAATTATTGTTAACGCAAATTAATTATAAATTCTATGGCTTTTTTTAGATAGATAGAAATTTCAAAATTACATTTCTAGGTCATTAGAATTAAATCTTCGTTCAACAAATAAAACTCTCTTGTTACTTGTACATGAAAAATGTACAAAATAAAACACTTTACCTCCAAGCTGTAATTCGGCAGCTGCCTGTGCGCTTTCCCCCTCAGGTCTTCTAACCAGACACTGGTACATCCCCCGGTCCTCTCTGCCAACATTGTTGATAACAAGAGTCTCACTAGAGCCCCTCCCGGTGCTAGGAAGTTGCCGTCCGTTTTTATACCAGGTGACCAAATGGGGCACGTCGCCTTGCAATTCGAAAGCGCAACGGAATTCCGCACTGCCACCCATGTGCACACTCGTCGCCGCGGGGGAGATCTCCACGTGCAAGGCCGTCGCTACCGAGAGGCGAAAATCTGCCCGGGCTTCGCCTCCCGCGTTAGAAACGGAGCAGGTGTAGAGGCCGCCTGCAAAAATAAAGTAATACCTTTAAACTAAGCGAGGCTGAGCTACAAAAAAACCTGCAAGTATGACAAGTGGCTAAGACTATACAAGTATACTTCCCTACAAGTAGCTTTCCTACAAGACTTCCTTTTTTCTGAATAGTTATTTTACTATAAGTACAAGGTGGACCATGGGAGTGGGAAGTTTTTAAAATGGCGTTTTTCAGTAAGTAACTGTATTTAATTAAAACAAAGTATAACAGTAACGTAATAATTGTAGGCAATTTTTATTTCTTAAAAATTATGCCTGCCAAATGGCCTCCCCTTCTCTCTATACACTCTTGAAGCCGAATGTTGAAATTCTGCATCACAGGACGCAGCATATCCAATGGAATATTGGTGATTTCTTGCTGAATTTTCATTTTTAGCTCTCCAATATTTCGTGGCTTATCAACGAAAACCTTGCTTTTTAGATACCCCCACAAAAAGTAGTCGCATGCTGTAAGATCTGGCGATCTTGGTGGCCACTCAATGTCTCCGTGTTTCGAGATCACGCGACCTGGAAACAATCTTCGCACGGAATCCATTGATAGTCTTGCGCTATGTGAAGTAGCGCCATCTTGCTGGAACCAACTATTGTTTTGTGGAAACATATTGTTCAGTTGCTGTGTAAGGAACTGGTTAATCATATCAGTATAGCGTGCAGCATTGACTGTTAAAGCATTTTCATTATGATCCTCAAAAAAATAAGGACCTATGATTCCCATTGAAGATACTGCGCACCAAACTGTTACTTTCTGGCAGTGTAACGGGTGTTGATGAAGTTCTTGTGAATTTTCCAAGGCCCAATAACGGCTGTTTTGTTTGTTGGTATAGCCAGATAAATGGAAATGTGCTTCATCAGACATCCATAAATTGTGAACGTCAATTTCATGCTGTAGGATCGTTTCAGCAAAATGTAGACGAGCAGGAAGATCTGTCGGTTTCAATGCTTGGACAATCTGGATTTTGTAAGGATGGAAATTGAGATCCTTGTGCAAAATTCGAAGAAACGTAGTCCTAGATAAGCCCAGGGCCTGGCTTTGCTTTCGACTTGAACGTTTTGGACCGCGCTCTACACTTGCTCTAACTTGATCAATGTTCTCCAGATTTCTGACACTTCTGTTTGGTCCCTTATGTTTGACATTAATAACTGATCCAGTTTCTTCAAATTTCCGAACCCACTCCTTTATGGCATGCGCAGATGGAATTCTCCCGTGACGAGCAATATTGAACTTAATTCGAAATTGCCGCTGTGCTGCGACAACACAATCATTATTTTTGTAGTATGATTTAATCGCAAAAGAACGTTGTTCGCCGGACCAGTTTTCCATGATTACTAAATGGCATAAGGTGACAACTAGTATGTCAAACATAGCATTTTCAAAACTTCCCGCTCCCGTGGTCCACCTTGTAGATAAAATTATTACACTCCAATAATGCTTAAGGTTTATTTAAAATTATTTCTGATACTCATCAATCTCACTGTAGGAGAGTTGCAGAGATGTCTACTTTTTGAACTCACTAAGTCCGCGCAGAAGCCGTAAGCCGATAAAAAATGTCAGCAACAGGAAAACATATCCCTTTGACGTATCAGGAAGCTAACAACTGTCGATTCCATTCCAAGAGGAGTGGAATCAACTCCTTTCTACCTCGTTCATTTGAGAAATATGGTTGAACGTCTCGGAAAATATAATACTTGTACATTTTTATCGCACTACCAGGTTTAGTAGCTTTGGATAGAACTAGAATAATCGAGCCAGAGAAATTGATTTTATTTGAATTTTGCCTTGCGACATCCTCATTGGTGAAACTGGAATATTCTTGAATGGTCAGAATTTTCAACCGCTTTAAATTAATTACTCACTGTAGTTTTTAGAATGACTATTGTAGTAATTAATTTACTCTTTATAGCGATTTTTCTGAAAATGGTTTTCAAATTTCTCAAATTTTAGTCTTCATACGATTGTTTCTAGGATGATTGCTACCACTGGAGATGCAGCCAATATGTCACAGTTCATAGGATACTCTATAACAATTACCATACCTTCAGCAACAATCTCCATTTCTCTTGATGGGACTCCGTATAATATCATTGTATCGCTAGTGGTCTTGAGGGAGTAATAGATGTTTTAATCGCAAGGACTCAGTGTCTCTCTACTCAGAGCTACATCAGGTATCAAATCTACCATACTGAGTGATAACTTGACGAGCATAAAAGTTCAACGACTATAATTATCATTATTAATTTCAAATTATTGGTTTCCCAAATTAATTTTACAAAAAAAACTTATATTTTCTTATATTTTCAAACTTTCATTTCTAATACAGCACATTTTCTCCATGAGAAAAAAGTTGATTAGATACATCTTGGAGAAATCAGCTCCTATTAAAGTTACATGCACTTATTATTACATGTTTACCGTTGAAGTTAAAATTGACTGAAATAATTTGACAAAATAGTTTTTATCGCTTTGTGATGGTCGTAGAGTACCTATATAGTCTAAGCAACACGTTTCATAAATTTTTTAGATACCTACTCGTTTTATTAAACATTCGTGACTATTAAATTAAGTTTCAGACACAACTAAGTTATAAAGCTCGTTGCAGAATTATTACGCTTAGACTAGTTTCTAGAGCAAAAAAATTAGGTACACCCAATAAGACGAGTATTAACAATGCTTCATTATTATTCTCTCTTACTGAAAATCGATCGAATTATTTCAGTTTACAATATCAAAGCAGAATATGATGAAATGACAATGTCCTTTGAGTAATGTTTTAATGGATAGGTATATGGGTCTGATAATCTATGAGATTATTAGGTATAGTTTTGAGCGCGTCAAGCTGAGAATATTTCTTAACGACGACACAAAATTAAGATCAGAGAGAGCTTTTCCATGTATTCACCTTATTTCTAAAGGAATATATCCACAAAAAAGGTCAAAGAGCTGGTATAAAAATAAATCAAATCGATCTCCTTCTTCAATTCAATTCAGAAGTAACAGTAAAAGTAGGTACCTACAAAATAATAATATAACATCAACGAAATCATCTCCGCTTGATAAGATCTTTTTTATGAATGGGGTAAGAGTAGCTGCTGTAATTAAGAAAAGGAAGTTTGAAAACTTCTTTCTTTGGGAAATACTTACAGAATAAGATTAGCCTGTTATAAAATAGCAATAAACTGGGCACTAGCCAGTGATGAATCAAATTTATTTCGAATTGAATGATCTACCAAGAGAGATAAAGATGAAGATGATTAAATACAACGCAGTAACAACTTCTGCTATTACCTACCTCTTTCACTCATTCACGTTTTATTATTCTGCAGGCTATCTTTCTACTTTAGCTCTAGAATGGTGTTTTTTTTATTTTTAATTATGAAATAATATCATTCTGTTGAACTGTATCAGAATTTACTTTACCTCCCTCAAAGAGAGGTCAAGTATACAGAATGAGAATGCAAGGTCTTGATTGGCTACCAATCATTTGCAATTTAAGTTACGGTGTGTCAAATAAATTATATATTAATTTAAACATGAATTTTGGTATTTAATTATCTCAATCATAGAAAAAAGAAGTTTTTTTTTTACGAACTCTTCACTCGTGAGTAATATCCCACGCTCCAAACTTGTGGCTGAATATACTATTTAAGTATCTATTTGAGATATTGTGAAATTGGGAACGTTGTAATAAAAAAAAACTTTTCGTTTTTGATTTAATAGTAAATTGATTAATTTTTATAAAATTTCTATAGAAATCTCCTTACAATATTAACACAGAAGTAATCAACATGCTTTTACAGCCCTTCACTACTATCCTCAGAATTTTCACGACTCCTGACTCGAATTTTTCAAGAATCATGAATAAACCGTTTTTCCTGATGGATAAAAAAATGTTTAATTAGATATAGCCTGTTCACAGGAAGGTTACCCTATCTCTACTCTCTAAATACATTTCTTTCAATCTATGAGAAAACATAAACTAGTGAGTACGACTGGCAGTTCGGAATTCATCATCAAAGATTCACAGGAAACCTGTCAAACCACGGATCTTACGGTGAAACACACCTTCGACATATCAAACCCTCTGACCAAGTGTGATCAATATGCTTCCGTTCTACGACCCCGACCTATACTTTGCGCCTCATGGTCCAGCGAGTTTTCCAACTAATTTTTGTATCGGTGCATAGTCATTCTTCTGGTCTTCGTTCAGGCGCTTTAAAGGACTACTTTAAAGCTAATATTGACAGGTCAGCTCAATTAAAAGAAGCGGATGGGCCAACATGGCTCCATACTAAAGAAGGCCTTAGCAAGATCGCCTATACTCAAGGTGGTGGTCTAAAGGTTTGTATCCAGCCTCATCTTCAAAGCCTCATCTTCAATATATGAACTAGGCAATAACAGAGGAGACCCCGGATATTTCGTGTGTTGACGCGTTACTGTACACCGATGGCGCTAAATCTAGTTCAGGATCAGGCTGCGTAGGTTCCAAGGTTCTAGACATGAACCTAACGATTTCACTAGGCATACATCCCATGGTTCTTCAAAGAGAACTGATAGAGATCACACACTATGCAATGGAAGGAAATCACTTAAAGGCCGGTTCTCACTTGTACGACACCCGACGACAACGACAACGCGACAACACGAAAAAATTGCGGGGAGACTTCACCCTGAGTCTGGTTCCCACTTGTACGACACACAAGTGGGAACCGGCCTTAATGCGGAATCGAGAACAAAAACCTAGTCATCCTAACGGACAGCAAGGGAGCTCTGGGAATTCTTAGGTGCCCACGGTTCTCCTCTGGGCTTGCTCTAGATGCCCATGGAGCTTTAACGGATGTTGCTAATCGAAACAGACTCACGCTGTCCTGGATAAAAGGACACTTCAACATCAAAGATAATGAGACCTCAGATCGTCTAGCTCGAGAGGGAGCCAAAACTTTTTCTGCGCCCGAAACTGCTATGCCGCTGGCACTACGAGACATGTACGATGCTGGCAAAATGAAATCAACCCTAACCCACTATGCACCTATGCACGGATCAGCCAAGCCTTAACGATCTCTCTGGACCCTCTCCAGGCGCCCTTGTCCAATTCTTTCTGAGCCTGGGATGATCAATGAGAGAGGCCGTTAGGGTAAGAAGGAAGCACACTGGGCCAATTCGGACCTCAATGCAGCGGACTTGTTCTGCCCTCCCAAGAATCCAGAATCAAATCCAGAATTCAGGGCTCTGATCTGATACACATATCAGTACTGTTTCTCCTCTATATTAACGATCCAGTCTCTGCGACTATAGCAATTCCATTTGCAGCTGACGATAGTAGGACAGAATATACTTACTTGAATCTTTTACGAAGTCTTCAAATAATTTTGCATTAGGGTGCTGAAGCCATTTTTCAGCCTAACCTCCCCCCTAATACATATAGGTACTAATAAATGTTATATAATAATATAATAAGCGGAGAAATAAATGCGCGCTCGATTATAATATCAACAAGAGAAAAAATGTTATAATTTTGGAATGAATGATAATTGTAATATACGAACCATCTTCGGAGGTAACCGCTTCTATGGCAAGCACTGGACCAAGTTGCCGCAATCGTGGACCTGATATAACCAAACTTGGTTCTATGTCTGTGTGATGATACCACCTGAAATAAAAATATTATCTTGAATAAAACAACTTAGAAGCACTGGGTCAAAAATTAGAGAGCTTTTAAAAAATTATGGTTTACTGTAATAAATAATGATCTATTATTGGTAAATAATTGTACCTAAATTCTGGTGCAGGACAACCCTGGGCGACGCATACTAGAGCTGCACCTTCATCTTGAGCCACAGAAACTGTTCCAGAATGTTGCAGAATTACAGGTTTAATGATTCCTCGATGTTCTGAAATAAAAAAAAAATTCTGTACCTATAAAGTCAGATAATTTGATTATTGATGTAAAGACAAAGAATATAATATTTTGGTTGGAATCCACATTTCTTCCCATCAATGTTGGTTTCCGTCTATTTAAAGTATTTGTATATTAATTATTAAAAGAGCGTGGTAGGTAGTACAACCAAAACTTTTCAAAGTATTAAGCACTGTGAAACGTTTATGTGCGGTTACATAGCTAAAACAATTTCTATGTATGTTTTATGTAAGGGACTTATGTAATGAAATTAAGGTACCTAAATGAATCTATAAACTGTCAAGGTGAATTTGAAGCAAGAAGCTTTTAGCCAATGCTTTTAACCTACAACTCGCATAACATGAGTTTCATCTCTCTTATCCCTATGTTAGAGTGCTTGTATTCAGGTCTCGTTGGGTATTTGGAACCACAATACCTCGGTCCATATGGGACTAGATAATTACAAGATAAAGCAAAATAGTTTACCAGTTTAGAAACTTGTGCAGCTAGAGAATTGTATATCTCTATTACAAGTCTTCAACTTATTCAACTATAATGTTGCAGAATTAACAGTTATGACCAGTTCCTAAGTTTAAAGTCAAGATAAGAACAAAGTTAACGATTGTTCCATATAGTCGTATCTAGAAGTTATATTTGTTAGTAGTTAACCAAACGGTGAAAAATTCTTCATTTTGTAGTTTCAGATATTGCGCGCTGTGTTTGGATTAATCCTAAAGAATTTTTTTACAGAAAGATTTAAATTTTCTATCTCAAGAAACTTCATCAATTGTGTAAACGCGAATCTAGTAAATAAAAAAGAAGTAAAACTAAGTTAGGGAATTCAATGCCATCGTTTAAAGAATCTTTGGATTTTGTCAATTGTAAACTTAATATTAAACAAAAATTTAAAAATAAGCAAGTAAATTATTATGGTTTCATAATTATTATTATTATGAAAAAGAAAGTTCCTTAATACAATTGAACTTAATACCTTGAACAAGAATTGGAGTTTTGTAACTTGAAAACTACAACTAAAGTATTAACTAAGTGAAAAAGCTGTTTCAAACTTGTCCCAAGTGATATAATAATAATATTATACAACTCTCAGCAGTTCTCGAAGAGCTGCTGGAACTGGATATTTTATTCAAATGAGTTTTGCCTTTAGATTGAAATTTTCACAGCGTGAAAATGGAAAACAACTTGATGGCTCGGGCGATAAAAATTTAAGGATTTTATCTTAAAAGGATTTTCATAATTAACAGAAAAATTCCTTTGGGGTCGCAGAGTTTTTCAATTTATTCTTTAAAACACTGCGGCGACATCAGTCTTCAACTGAATTTTCAACGTTCAGCACACAGGCCTTGTCGACTTACCGTAGATCCATACTGGAACTTTTTGTTTCATGCCCAGCTACAAAGTGGAAAGTATTTTGAAGCTTTTACTCGTCGGTGCTTAAATGGGTCAATGTAAAAAGTACACATTTGCTTTATGTTTTTTATTCTGACTTTGATATAAAGCGTCTTGTTGCTTTATGAAATTCTATTATAGGTAGTAGGTATATTTATGTACCTATATCTTTCATCAATCTATTTTGGGTATCTATCATTGGAATATAAATCTATCTCAGGTAAACCAACAGCTCACTTGTTAAAAAAATGTATTAAACCTACTCTTTCGTTATTAGTTAACCGATGAGTTCGCAACTTTGGCCACTGGGACCATTTTTGTGATTCTTACCGGAATAACACTCTATATAGGAGAATGTACGTATTGATTTTTTTCTATAAATTACCAGCCCGTGTTTTCAGGATTCATGTAGGTACCTATACATAATGTACACTCTTCAGGATAAAACTTTATTTCCGACTACAAATTGCATTAACTTTTTCTAATTATATTTAAATAATCTATTATACTCAACAGGAGAGATATATTCTTTATTTCATACTAATACATTATAACTAGAGAAACCCTTGGTTACCGTAAGTATAAACATATTCTCCTAACTCCCTTGGCAGTTATACTGGGCTGTTACTGTTTAATTCTGGTAACCAACAATATTTGAATTTCATAATTATGTCATTTTCTATAAACTTTTCAGTTGATATATCCATAGTAATAATGCTTACTCAATTATAAAAAACATTCGTTTAATTTTAAAAACCAACAGATTTGGTTTTTATATTTCATTTTGTATGAAATAAAATTATTTATCTATCACGTGAGTTATTGGATGCTAATAACCTCGGGCAACTTAACAATCCCTCGGGATTTACGTTCCTCGGGATTGCAATATGTTGCCCTCTGTAATTAACATCCTCATTACTCCCTTGATACGTAAATAACTATTATTTCTGAATTTTAATTTTTTGTAGGTAGGTACTTCAGATAATTCAAATTTAAATGAAAAGTATCATTGATTTGTAACCTTCAAAACTTTTTTTTCATATGCATTTAAAAAATGCGACAATTTTGTGTCAATGAGTGTGTACATAATCGCACCCCCGCTGCAGAAGTGACACAACTGAAAAAAAAAATTTTTTTATTATTGGGTTGATTTTTTAGGGTACTAAAGCGTATTATTTTAACTCCATAATTGGCTTCCAGGTAGCTTTCTGGTGTTGATTATATCGAAACCAGGGCATAATTATTATATTAAGGATCCGCCACTTGTTTTTTTTTCTTTAATTTGATAATAAAAATAGACTAAAACAAACTATTTTGAGTTGTGTCACTTCTGCAGCAGGGGTGCGATATACAGGCTTATAATAAAATTGCGCACAAAATCCATAACTCCATTATGTGACGTTTCTATGGAAATCGCTTTGACAGGTCGATTTTGTTTTATTAAATGTCATCTTCTGACGTTTTATATTCTTATGGCGTCTTTTTTTTTGACCAATGACGTCTCTTGTCCGAAAACAAATGATGTCATCATAATGATTTTTAAATAGCAACCCCTTGTTACAAAGATCTTTTTGAGGAGAATATTTTCCGCCAAAATTTTATTTTTCCTGATCAAAAAAGAAGAAAATTTTGTTTTTGAAAATGAGGTCAGGATTTCGAAGTTACATATTTATAGAAAATTTTACTTTTATAATCATAAATTTTACATATGTATGTATAGGTACACCACATACAGGGTGATTGATTGAAACGCCACATTAGAAAAAGTTCGACTTCCAAATGATCTAGGAATCTGAAATTTGGAACTTAGGCAACATACCTAATAACGAGTCAAAATGAAATATTACCAAGATGGTAGAACATTTAAAATGGCGAAAGCAATGGCCATCTTTGTTTTTTTTTAAATGGGACACCCCACATATTATTGCATTTTCAGATCGTCTGAGAAAATGTAATAACAATGGTGCTTATAGTTGTATTTTAAATTGAGTAGGCCATGAGTTATAAACAAGTGAAAATCGTGATTTTCCAACTTTAAAGACATTTACCACGAAAACGGCTCATGATATCAGAAAACGGCTTACATGTCCTTATCTTAGCTTTTCATCTGGTATCCTACTGTAGAGTTGAAATGTTTATACAGGGTGATGAAAAATCTGACAATTTTCATCACCTTGTATAAAGGTTACAACTGCATATTTGGATGCCTTATAAAAAGTTAAGATAGGGACATGTAGCCCTTTTTCTGATATCTTGAGCCGTTTTCGTGATAAATGTCTTTAAAGTTGGAAAATCACGATTTTCACTTGTTTATAACTCATGGCCTACTCAATTTAAAATACAACTATAAGCACCATTGTTATTACATTTTCTCAGACGATCTGAAAATGCAATAATATATGGGGTGCCCCATTTAAAAAAACAAAGATGGCCATTGCTTTCGCCATTTTAAATGTTCTACCATCTTGGTAATATTTCATTTTGACTCGTTATTAGGTATGTTGCCTAAGTTCCAAATTTCAGATTCCTAGATCATTTGGAAATCGAACTTTTTCTAATGTGGCGTTTCAATCAATCACCCTGTATACAGCACAAACTTAACAAAAAGTCGTTAATTTTAAAACCACGCCATAAAATTTTTGAGGTTATGAATATAAAAATGAACTTCCAAAATTGTGCTCTTCAGAAAGAAATTAAAATATTTGGGCAACAGGATTACCTACATTACCTAAAAAATTATTTTTCTTTTCTAAAAATTTCATTAATTAATCGGAAAAAATTCTCCTCAAAACAAGACGACCCTTGCCCAACGATGCATAGCAAGTAGGTGCTTACTATTTAAAAAATCTTGATGATGACCGAAAACAAATGACGTCATATGAATATGTTACATGCCAGAACATAACATTAAAAAAAAACAAATCGACCTTCCAAAACCATTTCCATAGAAACGTCAGATAACGGAATCATGAATGCTGTGCGTTATTTAATCATAGCTCTGTAGGTTTAATTATTATGTGATTTATTTGGAATAGACAACAACAACTATCGACGATCTGAGAAAAAATGTTAAGAAAGATGTTATACGAACATGTAGAGTAATGAGCTCAAACCGAATGGAGAATTCTTGTTGTAAAACATCGGAAGGTTTAAGATTGGCAGTGGCGTCAACATATTGACATATGCGATGAAGACGATCTTCTAATAAATTGAAAAGATCTTCGCAGCAACCATCATGAAACTTGTACATGAGTAAAACTCTTGATCAAAACGCTATTCCCCTAACGGAATATACCTACCACGTTAACTTCAGAACTCGCATCCAATCCACGTCCTCTGCAATCTCATTCATCAATGTCAAATTCGTTACCATATGCTCCCCCTCATGAAACACCATGCCGACAGCTCGACAGCTTCCGAGCAAGTTCAACCGCAGTACGATTATAGACACAAAACTTGAATAATTTATGGAAACTGCAAAGGAGGGCAGCTGAGTGGTAATTTGCGAATATCGATCGATTTTCTAGACTTATTGCAAATATGTATAATCAAATTTAATTTAATTAAAAATTAATTTTTCATAAAAATTAGTCCTAACGAAAATCACGTCATAGACTGAAATGTTTTTTTTTCTATTACTACGAAAATCGCTCAACAGACAAATATTACGGAAGAGCTGAGCTTTTGTTTTTCTTTTCTAATTCACAGTTTAAACTGGTAATTTGCGGTTAATACTGGGTGAGCGTGTTTTTTGTGGCAGGACTTCACCAGTTTATAGAAGACCAGTTAGAAAAAAAGATACAGGGTGTTGAAAAAAAAAATTTTTTTTCAGTTCTCACCGCATAACTTGTCCATTTCTCATATTTATTATTATACCAAGAGGTTATTTTTTGGTTATTTTTTGGTTATTTTAATGATTACCTGTTAACCATTAAAAGATTATCACCACAGCGTCATTTCGGATAGCACCTAGACAAGTCAGCACGAATATAATTCGTACCAAAAAATCGCTGATAACAGATTTTCGATCACACTTCCTGCAAAAAAATACAGTTCGAAGTAAAATTAACCGCTTTGAACTGTGAGTTTACAGTTTGAATTGTTAATTTATTATTTAAACTGTATATTATGAAAAAGAGTAATAATGGCAGCTCAGCGCGTCTGTAAAATGTACCTAATTAACGCAATCGAATCAGTTTTAATAATGATCCATATTTAACATTTCTCTCTAAAATAATTAGGAGAGCCAATATTTTTATAATATTATTGAATAAGTTAATTTTATACTGCCGATCCTCAAAGTTACAAGTTTGACCAGGAGTCAATTTCTATTAGGATTTTGTAAGGTCCTTTATAAATAATGTAATTTTTTAGAGAATGACACCTTCCCAAAAAAGCCACTTTGAAGTGATTTCTCACAGAAATGCCAGAGATATGATTAGTTTCATTATGTCGGGAAAACGTGATGAGGCTGCATGCTTCATTACCCAATAATGAAGCAAATACCCTTGAGGTATGCAATAATTCTATTACAAGTAGTTAACATAATACGCTTAGATCCAGATCCACTCCTGAACATTGTAAATTATCGTTCGATGTTGGTTGACGAGATTAATAAGGCATCATGATAATTAATGAGTATCAATACTCTCTTTTAGCAAAGATGTTACTTTAGAATAGACATTGTATTTCTCCATCGTCGTTTAAGTAAATTGACGCCTCTGACTCAGCAAATCAGTTGCTACATCGCTCAAAAACTTTCGAGGATGCCAGAAAGCAATTAATTACTGTAAAGAGTATTAAAATTAACGATCTAAATCTTAAAGAACAGGGACTTACCGCTTATTCGAACATTTGATGGATTGCTGGTAACAACTTGACGACTTAGTCTATGCATTGTCTTACAGCGGTAAGTCGAGAATTGATCGCTGAACTCCAGATTGTGGATAAGCAATTCGCCGGTTGGAAGTTGGTGGAACTTTCCATCTGAAAGGACAAAAAGTTAGTCAGGGAAGTGATGTTTAACTTTATATTACCTACTACTACTACTACCTACTATTACTACAAGTCGTTTTAGAAGCTGCAAAACTTGCTCATATGAATTTTTCATAAGATTCCTGTCCCTTAATCATTTGTTTTATAAATGATTCACAGTGTTGATGAAACTAGAAGATCTTTAATAAAAGATAAAAGTATTTATAATAAATAACCTGTAACTTTACCAATCTTTGACACTGTGACAATATTTTATAACTCTGTCACGCTTATTACATTTCAAAATGGAAATATATCTTTTTACGTTAAGTTTATACTGTCGTATTTTACAGTTGTATAAACGTATTTTAGGGCCCAGAATGCTTTTTAAACAATAAAAATGGATCATGCTATACCTACCTAGTAACATATTTAAATTTATTTGACTTCATCGCAATTTATGTCTTTCACCAACCGTGTATTTTTGTATGAATACCATTCAATGAATACATTCCCATCATTTCTAGAGAAAATTGCTAAAAATCCCCCTGGAGCCTCGATACATGCAATTGGAGCTCTTTGGGGAAACTTATTTCAATTTGAATAGAGAGTTGGCTTCTGGCATCAACAGTTTATTTATTTTTTCACTTTTCGTAATTCTAGCTTACAAAGTCATATTTGCGTTATCCCGGAGGGATATATTAGGTGATGCATATTATTTGAACATCTGTATTTTCTTCTTAAAAAGAAAAGGTTCATAGGAAGCTTACTAAAATAGGAATTTTTACTAAAAAAACAGAAAAACAGATCAATTTGATGTGTATGTGCTTTGACAGCCGGCTTCTGTTGAAATCGTAGTTGATTCCGGGCTGTTGTGCCGTGGTCTATGGACATTTGCTCCGAACGTTTTGTCTACAGCTGCGGTAGACATCATCAACGGTTACATGTGCGCAAGCGATGCTTCCACTCCTCGACTGACTGACGATCTGACGTAATGCTGGATACTAAATCCTCCGCAGTTTCATTCCTTCCTCCTGCCTATTGAAATTATTTGAATGTTTATAAATTTCAATTGCTTCACGATGTAATCGGGTGTAACAGTGTGAAGTATACGATAGGACTTTCGTCTTTTCAAAGCATATGGCGAGATCGTCCTGAAGCACGGTGTGTCCGTGATAGCTGACTTGTCTGTCTGCCCCAGGTGGCCGTTTAGCTTGTGTTCGGTTAGGCGGATGTTGACGTTTCGTTTTGTGGTTCCGATATATACAGCACCACAGGAGCAAGGTATTCTAAATAACTCCAGTCGGAGAAAGTGGATCGATGGGGTCTTAAGCTGAACGGAGAATATTGCAAACTTGTGTACGTTTAAAGATGATTTTTACGTCATGGGGCTGCAGGAGTTTACCGATTCGATCGATGACGTTCTTGAAGTAAGGGAGAAATGCAGCTCCCAAAACTCTTGATGGTTGTTCGCTGGGTATCGTGGGATGTTGGGCTCTGGGTCGTAAGGCTCTCCTGATTTTTTGAGCGGTGTAACCATTCACCTACAGAGCATTATCTAGGCGGGCGAGCTCTTCTTGGAGGTGTTGTGTTTGGCAAATTGGGGATGCAAGATTCGTCAGGGATTTTATTACCGCTCGTTTTTAGCCAGGATGATGGTTGGAGTTTTTTTTTGTAAATGTGTGTTGGTTTTCGGTAGACCCTGTGCCCAAAGGTACGGTAGTTTTCCATCATTTTCTATTTCCATCATAAATTGAATGTGGGAGTGAATTCTGTTGATATGGTGAAGAAATTCAATCATGGCCTTTTCCCCATGTTGCCAAATAACGAAAGTGTAACTTACGTACATTTACCAACAAGATGGTTTGTTGGTGGCGGAGTTTTAAAGCGTAACATGCGTAACATTATACCGAATCCAAAAATATAATAATATACAGAGTGTCCTCTTAAAAAATAAAAAGTTGGTGTAATTTTCCATTTTCCGTAAAACCGGTTGTTTTACGGAAATACGGTTGAAAAAATTCAGTTGTTTATTGTCAAAAAGTGGGTACTATCTAGGATATGCGGCACACCGATTTTCAAAACAGTATCTCGAAATATGAAGGAAAAAACATGGGTGTACCATGCCTCTATGACACCCTGTATTGTAATATTTATATACTAAAAATTATTCATAATCAAACTTTTTTTTTAATAAGTATTTTTTATACAGGATGTCCCACGACCTGACTGCCATAGCTTAAGGGTAGGTGTAGTTTTTCAAGGCGATTCAGGATCTGGTATTGAAATTTTCCTGAGGCCCTTCGTTTCGATTATACAGGGTGATTTGTGCAATTTGCCGAAATCTTTGATGAGCGATATCTTTTGAACGAATTGATCGAATTTAACGAAATTTGGTAGATATGCTCTACTAATGACACTTAATACCTCGCATTTTTCGCCGATTCGAAAACTGCAGGGCCGTACTAATTTTTTTTGATATCTTTCGGCTTTGTCGAAAAGTTCACCCTGTATGCATTTTATTCAAAGTTTGGTGCCATTTTCTAAAACTACGTGAAAAATGCTACAATTATGGTGCAAAAATACTTGGCATCATTAAACTGAATCGAGAAGAAAATTCAGTTTTTTAGTTTTTTATTCGGAATTTCAATTCATGTGTTGTTCATAATTGAAAAAAAATCAAATGTGGTTTTTTAAAACTTGCGTATTTTGTAGTTATTTCAAATAAATTTACTTTATCTACAGATTCAGCCAAGATTGGGGATCCTTCTACAGATTGTTTCGAGCTAAAAAAAAATTTTTAATGGTTTTTAGATTAATTTCAAGGTCAAGGAAATGTGTTGAGTTTGATGGTGGTCTCCTTGACCATTACCTGCACTGAATTGTAGTTTTTCTTTCCAACATTTGTGTTGATATTTTTCTTCCTGTTTCGTTTATGTGGATACTTATTTGTCTATGTGGTAATGTGTTAAATGTGTTATTTATTTTCCTGTTAAAACTTATTCTTAGCTCGAAACAATTTGTAGAAGGGTTCCCAATCTTGGCTAAATCTGTAGATAAAGTAAATTTATTTAAAATAACTACAAAATACGCAAGTTTTAAAAAACCACATGTGATTTTTCTTAAATTATTAACAACACATGAATTGAAATCCCGAATAAAAAACTAAAAAACTGAATTTTCTTCTCGATTCAGTTTAATGATGCCAAGTATTTTTCTACCATAATTGTAGCATTTTTCACGTAGTTTTAGAAAATGACACCAAACTTTGAATAAAATGCATACAGGGTGAACTTTTCGACAAAGCCGAAAGATATAAAAAAAAAATTAGTACGGCCCTGCAGTTTTCGAATCGGCGAAAAATGCGAGGTATTAAGTGTCATTAGTAGAGCATATCTACAAAATTTTGTTAAATTCGATCAATTCGTTCAAAAGATATCGCTCATCAAAGATTTCGGTAAATTGCACAAATCACCCTGTATACTCGAAACGAAGGGCCTCAGGAAAATTTCAAAACCAGATCCTGAATCGCCTTGAAAAACTACACCTACCCTTAAGCTATGGCAGTCAGGTCGTAGGACACCCTGTATATCTAGCGGATAACCAGTATTAGCAAAAAAAAAGTTTTCCACTGCAGGGGTTTTTTGGGGGCATGCGCTGCATCCCCAGAACTAATTTTTGAGACTTTATGTTCTATAACCTCTTCACTAACAAATTATTGAAGGAAAATCGTAGGTAAGATTTTTTTACTTTTGGTACATTTTTTACTTTACCGACTGGACTATAGTAGGTACCTACCTACTTCATATTCAAAAAGAGGGCAACTTCTCTTTTATTTTTCAGATAGAACGAGTCTTTTGTATCTTTTGCAAATATAATTTTCTTGTACTTCTAATATTCTAATATTCTGCCCATATTATTTTTTTAACTTCAGGAAATTTTGCATTTACCAAACCTAATGCTTCACATTATGAGATTCTATTGCAAATATTTACAAACTGATGAAATGAATCCTTATAAACGACAATTCCATTTACAGTCGAACATAAAAAAGAGATCTGAGATATTTCTGAAATATTTTTTGCTCGTAAATTAAGAGAAATACGACCACGGAAAGACCCGTTCCCTCAAATGCGAAGTTCATGATAAAGCATCAAGAATTGTGTAAAAACTTCAAATCTTGCTAAATGTGAGAATGCGAGGAAGTTTTATGCTGAAGTTACGTTTTCAAATATAAGTACGTCACGCAACGTCCTTTCTAAAATACAAAGCATTTTTCACAGTCAGATTCGCATCATAATAACACAATGTGCCACAGGTTTCTATGTGGGTTTTATTCCTCTTTATATCTGCACGAGATGTAATATTTCGGTAGAAGAGTATCTTGAAAGTCCCTAACCTTCTTTTTTCATAAAGCTCTGATTGTCCGTAGACCCACAGCGAAACAGAACACTACTATAAAAGCTTTTTCTCAGGATTATATTGTTGCCATTATTCGTTTCTTATTCCTCTTCCGGAAAGCAAGTAGTGATGCGGCACTGCAAATTTTCCTTCTTGCTCCACTTTTCTATATGTTAGGCCGTGATTTTCTCTACTTTATTGGACATACTGCCTAAGGAGAATGGCTTCCTGCTTTATAAAAGGGTGATTTATTGGCTGAAGGAAGATCATCCAACCGCGAAGATATCCCACGTAATGATAGGATTTAGTTTTCTTATACAGTGATTTCCATGAAAAGGAAACTCTACATTTTGCGAAACTTCCTGAATGTGAGAAAATAATTGTACATTCTGAGAAAAAGCAATACTTACCTACATTTTAAAAATAACTTGTGGAATTTATACTATCTATCTAACTTTGTCTACATTTTCTGATTTCAGTAGTGTCTTACAAGTTTTCTTATGTTTTCAAGCTTTTTCAGCCTCGTTTAAAAATATTTTAATACATAGCTTTTTATAATAATAAAAAGAAACTACTTTTTTCATGAAAGGCTATTTTGTATCATGGAACGTTTCAGTCATTATACCTACATAGTATAAATTTAGCTTCATCAAATATTTGATAAAATATTGGGAATGACTGTAGGGGTTTCAAACTCGCTCTGTGCTCCTTATAGTATCAACCAAAAAGATTTCTCCCAGACCTAATATACGAACATTAATTTTGACCTCTATGTAAACATATGACGAATCTAAAATCTTAAGTAGTAATAGTGTCCTTAATATTAACGAAGATCCATCATTCTGTTAATCTGTAAAAACAAGATAGCAAGATTAAAAAGTCTAATAAAGAAAATTGAAATTTTTTTCAATTATTCTTAGTAACTTGTTAGCAATTTTGTATCTAAGAGACTGAAAAGAGTACCTATACTTTATCACGGGGGAAATATGAACATCTATGTAATCAGGTCTTACAAATTTTTCATTACAGCTGAACTTAATATCGACGCAGTTTTCAAAATACTCCCAGGGTCAAATATTTGAAGCGTGAAATTGAAATACTGAAGCAATAGAGTATAGAGTTTCAGCATAGAGTTTCTGAAACTTTTAATAAAACTGTAAATTTATAAATTTGCTTATAGGCATGGATTTGTTTCTGTTTTTGTAGGCATTTGCAATTTGCTTAATATTTCTTGATATACCTACTGTTATTCTCTCCATAATATTCAACACGGTCTTAAAACGATTCGGTTATGAAATAAGGAACACTAGTCCAAACATTTCGAGGAAACGCTCGGCTTTTTAGTGCCCATCGTTTATTTTCTAATTAAACTCTGCAATTTCAAAGTATCAAGGAAGTGAAATAAACGTTTACTTTGCCGAAGGAAAAGTTTTTACAAGTTTAGTTTATTATAATTTATTTAATAAATTCACAATAAAACCCCTTTTCTAAAATATAAAATCGTAAAATATAAAAATATAAATTGCTTAATTGTTAAGCCTTTAAATTGAAAATAATACAAGCGATTTTCCATTCACCAAAATACGCCAGTGAAATTACAAATCTTTCTCTAATTTGCCCTCTTCTTGATTTCTTAAGATTCCATTTTCAATCTTAATTCCCACTTTCCCAAACGAACGAAAAAGTCCCCTTTCAAATTAATTATTCCACGGAAGTTTACATTTGAGCGCACACAAAACACAAATCAAGACGTATAAACACACAAAGTAAAGTAAACAGGGCAATATCTCTTGAAATCCTGCAGGACGTCTCAGTTGTAACCTTCATTAACTGTAACAGGGCGTCGCTTGGATTTAGTGAGGCGAATTAAATTTAATGGGGAAACAGAAGCAAGAAGTGTCAGGTAAATTGGAGAAGCAGATATCGCTAATGACATACTCACCCCCCTGTAATGACGGGTAGATGTAGAACGAGGGCTCCTGGATCCACGAAACTACCCGGACGAAGTCCTTGACAAAAGATGGAACGATACATCTCAATAGCGCAGTGCAGCCTCGGGGTGCCGCTATTACCTCCACGTCGGCTTTGTACGATTGAGTGACCACTGGAATTGAATTATTCAGTCAGTTCGGGGAAGCACACACACATGCAATCGAAAAATAATCGTTCATGGGAAATTGTTTTTCACAAAGATTTGCTGGATGTTCCCTAATTGCTTTTTTCATGAGTTATGTGGCCGGTCTAAATAAATATTTTTACCACAAAACCGATCCTTATATTTTGAATCAACGTTATTAGATTATAAATACCTACACTTAATTATCATTTAGTTTCATAATGTGTAATTTTTTTTTAAGGAAATGATCTTTAGTTTTCAAAGGTAACATGGAGCGAGTGGGAGTACCGGGAGGGTAAACATTGCACAGGCGAGCGATTTATTTGTATCACCGGTTCTTATTTAGGTCGGTTCCAATTTAAGGAGCCATTCGAGAAGATCAAGAAAAAATTTCCAAAAATCGTCAAACAATCTCCCTTGTTACCAATTTCCACAGACTTTACACTAGTACTACGATACTCCTAGAGATTCCTACTAAGTACCTCGCAGTGTATAATGTGATATGCCTGAGTGCGACTGACCGCTTATATCTGCGAGTACATAATGACCTAAAAAATTCCCAGTAGGTACCTACTTAAGATATTTTTGGAAATTTGGTACACGAGTATTGTAATTTTTTCTATAAGTACCTCTATTGCAAATTTAGATTTATTACTCTCGAAATATTTGGGGAATTCCTACTTAATATGTACGGCCAGCAGGAATCCTTGAAGATAACTTTCGCAATGCTAATCCCCTATGGCCCTCTTTGAAAATAAACACACCCCGTATAGCCCCAGAGCAAATTCTTTTTTTTCACAGCATTCTGTTAGCAGGTTAGCTTATAATTTCAGTAAGTAAAGTCAATTGAATAAGTTTGCAAATGTGAAGAACCACCACACCACAGTCGCACTATTATGAAAACGTCGCGATGCATTCTCTTAAACGTAAACGAAATCCAATATAAGTACAGTGTATCTAAAGTCTGTACACTGAGAGTTGTCTGTTGTGAGAACTAAGGATACATCATCTCGTTATGTTTCTTACTCCTTCTATTGCATTGCAGTCAATCGAGTTAAAATGGGACGTATTGTCAGAAATACGTTTGAATCGTCAGCAATTCTGAAAAGATGAGCGAGAGTGAGACGGAAGTATCGACTCGCGTCTTGATACGCTTAGATTGATACGATATTACGATCGTCGCTACTCTCAAGTGTCAGTGTCAGCGGTAAATATACTAAATAAGGTTTTTGTTGTGATTTGAAACGTTTTTAATACGAAATTAGCAGAATTACCTGTGTTATATTGTACGGTGTGATAAACCATGAGTAACTTAATTTCGCGAATGCCTAAAAATCTATTTCCTTGTTTTGCCTGGGAAACGATTGAACTCCCTAGTACGTGGTCTTGTGGTAAAATTGCTGGAATATTTTACTTGCAAATAAGAAAACGGAGGTGTTATTCTTTCTTTTAAACGGCAACCAGCAGGTAGGTGACATGATATTTCTATCATGATGATAACAATAATAATTATTATCATTCTTATTTACTTGCATTATATAATATTTGTTATCAAAAAGTTGCAAGGCTCTACTTCGTCAATAACTTGTCGAAATAATATATTTGTAGGATATTCATTATTCCTCAACACACGCCACTGACACGAACTGCGATACCACATCTGGTTCGACTTAGAAATAAGTGTACGATTCAAATCGAATTAAATGAAATTGTTTAGTCAGAATCAGTGCGGCATGACAACGGACAACTCTCAGTGTACAGAGAGTACGTAAGTTGGAGTCATATGGGAAACCTTTTTATTGTCCATTTTTGGAAAAAAGGTTATTCTTCTTAAAAAGTTGTGCATGGACTAAAGCCTGAAATGAATTAGTCAGACATTAAATTTTTGCAGTCATGTACAAGGTTTGTCCAAGAACATGCATCTTGCCTAAGAGTAAAGTATAGCTTTATTTTTAATAATATCAGAAATTTTCATAAAAAATTTGATTAGCATTAAAAAAAAAACATTCAAATATACTATTCATCCATTGTTTGATTCGGCTCGAAGGCCCAATGTTTGGGGCTATGATTAACTAATGATTTGATGTTATATAGGATGAAGGACCAGGGCTTACCCCAAAGGGAAACAGGAGTAGGTAGATGCACAGCAAACAATTCGAATAAGTAGTTACTTCTTCTAATGCTTCCTGATTTTTGGTTGTAGATCACTTAATTTAATTAACGATTGGCGGTCGAAAGGCGCGGTTAAAGTTCACGATACAATTGATTATTACGAGTGTTATTAACACGATTTAGGAGGATATCTGACGATCTGTCCTTCGATACGATTTGCGAATCTCTAAAATACGACTTCGTTCGACGACTTCGAGAGACCAAGTTCTCTCTTCCGTTCCTTTCTCACTTCTGGTTACATGTGCATGTAGTTGGAAGGAGGGTATGAGATGAATGTTCTTCGAACCACGAATTTGCGTTGACGTACGATTGCTGCTTAATGAAATTAGCATATCGTTCATCGGGATTAAGAATCAATTTCTAGCGACTAATAAATCAATTACGATGACGGAACATCCATTATGTCGTGTTTTATCAAGGAGATACGGCTTACCAGCAACGTTTTACTTTTTATGCTGTTTTTTTTTTGGTTACGCCACTGTAATTGTTGTTATTAAAGGTAGCCTACTTTACTCTTTGGCAATAATCATGTTTTTTGACAAAGCTCGTATACGACTGCAAAAATTTCATGTCTCACTTTTTCATTTAACCGAAGAGGTAAATATCGGTAGGCTGTTCATGTCTCACATTGTATTAACATTTATACCTAATTCATTACATTTCACTAATAACATAAGTCTTTTTATAATCAAGCTATTATAAAGATGTTATCACAAGTTGTGATCGTTCTTCACTCTTTTATAAGGGAGATTTTAAAGAAAATTTTATTTTCTCAAAATAAAATTTACTCTCCCCGCATTTCGGGGAGAAAAGTTTTAAAAGTTTGATTATAAATCCAAATTTATGTGAATTATTTGATTGAACGAGTTTAGGTTCGAAAGAATTAGTACACACACCGGATGCTTTATTGATGAAAAACAAGAAAAATTGGTCCCAGGAAATTGCTTTTAGCCAAAGGGTTACTGGATACTAATTGCCTTTTCGATGAGTTATGAGTGTTTGACGTTTAAACTTGGATTTTCTCAATGTTGGCTGTAAACAAAATCCATACGAGCTTTAGATATTAGCCAACATTTTTAATCAAATCAGCGTCAATCACAGTAACATGGATGACGAGACTAATTATTTTTGAGTTATCAATTAATTATAAAATATCATTTAAAATTTTTTTGTAAGGATGCTAATACGATGCAATAATAATTAAAAACATTTTGAAAGATATTCGCATATTAAAATTATATTAAACAATAACAAAAATATTATTGAATTACATAATTATTATTGATTTAAATAAAAGTTCAAATATTTATTTTTATTTATATTAATTTATCTACGAGTAATTTATAAAATTTCGTTTTTTTTATCGGCACAGATTTATGACAGATTGGCAGACCTATGTATTTCTATAAATAATTTTAATTTCGATAAAACCAGTGAATACTAGGTATAGACCTCCCGTCCAGCGATACCGAGTTGGGCGAAGGATTTTGTTCTTCCATAATCCCAGGGCTCAGTTGGGCCACAAACGAGAAAAAGAGGGGGTTATACGAGATAATGAAACATAACTGGACAGGCAAGAAATACATGTGCGGCATTATAATAATAATAATAATAATAATTTATTGTTTCCAACAGACAAAGAGCCCAATTACAGGAAACAAAATATAAAATACATTTGACAAAAAGAAAAAAGAAGAAAACAAACCCATTCTTCAATTATCGCTACTGGGACTGGGGCACCGAAATTCTGCGTATAATAACCCAAGAAGGCCATTACACCCGCTCAAAGTTACTGCATGGTGTGCTGTTTACGCTGTAGGCATCATGGAACCTCATTTTTTCCAAAACACCGCGGGCCAAACGACTACTGTGGACAACGAGCGCTACAGAGCCATGCTCAGTGACTTTTTCCTTTCTCAATTGGATGAATTGGAACTGGAGAACGTGTGGTTCCAACAAGATGGAGCGACGGCAGATACAGCACGAGCCACAGCGAAATACGCTTGTGTCGCCTAATCTCTCGGTTTAGCGATTTGCACTGGTCGGCAAGATCGCCCGATTTAACCGTGCCAGACTTCTTTTTGTGGGATTTTTTGAAGTTACCAGTTTATGTCAAGCCTCAGACTCTTGAAGCCCTCAAGGAGAATATCCATCAAGAAGGCGAGAACCTATTCTGGAAAAACATATATTAAGACATTAAATAAACATCGGGTGACAAGACAAATTTTGCGCCGCTTATAAATGAAAGTTTCTGATTGTGGTCAATTTGAACTTGCATAAAAATAACTCGAATCCTTTTTTATTTTTATGACATCCCTTATTAAGCGCGTTCATCAAAAACAATTTTTTAACGAACCGAGAAATTTATAAATTAATTTCTAAAATTGCGAAGAAAACAGAAATATTTTTTCTGTTTGTAATTTTCCTGTTTTCAACTTTGATAATTTAGTAGGTAGCTAGTTTTAGTCAAGATAATTTGTTTTATTGAAATAAATAATCTGATTTAACTCATTTGCTAGCAACGGTAGGTACGTTAAATGTTTTGGAATCTAACAGCGACAAACTTCTGCTCTCTATGTGACTCAGCACTAAAAAATAAATGATTCGTGTCAACTAAATGGTCATCATACTGACAATTGGTAGAATATATGAAGCCAATTTTGTATTTGTGTACTGGAAAGTTAAAGTGACTTAGTTTAAGTTCAAGCCCGGGAATTAAAAATATACAGGGTGTCCCAATATTCCATGGACATGGAGCAACCACAGATTACTGAGATAAAAAAAAGTCGCTCGGACCAAACTTATCTCTATAACAAAGTGCTTCGTTTGTCCGTTAGAGGGCTTCAAAGTCTTTTGAAAATTTTAGTTTTTTTGAAATAGCTCAAAGTCGGCTGATTCCAATTCGATGAAATTTGGTAGGTAAATTTCTTATTAAAAGTACTATTTTCTGATGTACATGATAATTTTACGGAAACCCGGGAAGGGGTTAAACTACCCCTACCCTCCATTAAAATCGATCGTAATTGTTGATAGGGTAGCAGGAACGCTGTTCATGTTTTTTTGGTTGAAAGATACATCGTTTTAGCCCATTTTTGGTCTCCTACAAAAATCTGTATCTTTCCGAGGTGCTATGTGATAAAATAAATTAGTCGATGATAACTAAATTTTTATTTAATTCTTTTACTTTGAAATCAAATTTTCAATTGTCAGGTGATTATTTGATCCAATCTCATAAAAGATGCTCGATGTGGGCGCCGGTTTGGACCCTAGAAAGTTCCATCCTGCGCAAAAAAATGATTTGAACTTTTCTTGGAACCTCGTCGTTTTCCAAACTGTTTACTGCATTTGAAAAAAACCGTTTGCAAACACTAGAAAAAAAACCGAACCATACAAAACATCTTTAATGAGATTAGATCAAGTAATCACCTGACAATTGGAAATTTGATTACAAATTAAAAGTTAAAAAAAAAATTAAAAATTAAAAAAAAATGAAATAAAATTTTGGTTAGGTACCATCGACTAATTTATTTTATCACATAGCACCTCGAAAAGGTACAGTTTTTTGTAAGAGACCAAAAATGGGCTAAAACGATGTACCTTTCATACAAAAAAACATGAACAGCGTTCCTGCTACCCTATCAACAATTACGATCGATTTTAATGGAGGGTGGGGGTAGTTTAACCCCTTCCCGGGTTTCCGTAAAATTATCATGTACATCAGAAATTAGTACTTTTGATAAGAAATTTACCTACTAAATTTCATCGAATTGGAATCAGCCGACTTTGAGATATTTAAAAAAAAACTAAAATTTTCAAAAGATTTTGAAGCCCTCTAACGGACAAACGAAGCACTTTGGTATAAAGATAAGTTTGGTCCGAGATACTTTTTTTTACCTCAGTAATCTGTGGTTGCTCCATGTCCATGGAATTTTGGGACACCCTGTATATCATTTTAGAGAGTTTTTGGACAAAGTTGATAAATTGACTTTTTGACCTGCTCAAACATCCGTTAGTTATGTCTTACTATTGACTATTATGAAATATTATAGGTACAGTGACGTAGTTTATAATCATAGTTCCCCCTCTTTTTAAATTCTGAGCTAAATAAGATACAGCTTTTGATACAAAAACTAAACAAAATGGCAATATTTTACTACTTTTTGACGTAAAACTGATCTGTCAAATATCAAAGTCATCAAATGCCATTGCAGTCCCTGTCAACTTCAAAACTTCAAATAGCATGGATGTTACGTGAGACCTAATTTTAAAGGTATTTTTATTATCGACACAAAACTTATCTCAGTCAATTTGGACACCGTGTGTCAGTGAGTACGTTTAAAGTCCTCCCCTTTAAATTCTGAGCCGAACGAGATACAAAAACTGAATTAAATGGCACTACTTTTACTACTGTTTAATGTTTAACATGAAACCGACATTACTACAAACTCAAACTTAAGTACATCAATGCTCTCACTGACACGCAGGCTTTCAAAATTAAAAGCTGATGACATAATTTGTGTGTGTAAGTAGGTCAATAAAATACCTTTAAAATAAGGACCACACGTTACCTAAAATTCTTAGATTGACAAGGACTTTAACGTCATTGGCATTTGACACATCACCGCTAGTTCAAAAATGTATTTTTTCTACTCCCAATCTTTAATATGCATATTAAATATGAATCACCAGTGCTTTAATGGATCTCATTAAGATACAAATTTTTATTAAAGCACTGGTCAAGCTATCCAATGGCAGAGGAGCATTTGCAATCGAATCGGTGCCTTTTCGCTCACAATCGGGTCGGCAAGCCAACCGAAGTCACAGAGTTGTCACACTCACGACATAAATTGCCTTGTGATATAAGTTCTGTATTTCTGAAAAAAAATTCTGAACGTTTATTTAATTTAGAACATAAGTAACATTCAAAGAAAATTTATCAAGATTTTATGTTACCTTAATTAATTTGATAAGTAGCAGGTATATCGTGTAAAAGATGGGAAGATAAAGTATTATATCATTCGTAGCGCTCCGTTAGTATTCAAAGCGGCAACGCTGCGACTCGCGTTGCGCAGGCAAACAATATCGTAATTAATGGCTGTCGATGTTATTAAAATTATTAATTAATCTCAAAATCGAAGCGTAAAATTCGGAATTCGAACTTCGCATAATAAAAATTACGCAGTAGTGAGTAGTGCCCTTTAAACTTGATACTAAAACATGTCTCAGCAGAATAACCTTAGCGACAAAGAGAAAATTTGTTAAATGCGTAAACAAATAGCAACCTATCTTAACCTCAATGATCCGCAATTGTACATGGGTCATTGTTAAAATATATAATTTTTTAATCTTTTCTATGAAATAAAAAAGGGTCGTAGAAAAAATAGTGTATGGAACTCGCAGATAATGGCTATTAATACGCTCTTATGATGGTTAAGACACTCGCCTACGGCTCGTATCTTAACCATCATACTCGCGTATTAATAGCCTTCATTATAAGCTCGTTGCATAATATACTATTGTAGAATTTGACGGGTATATGGACAATCCTTTTAGTCATGGTAACCATAACACAACTCAATATGGAGTTAATTGGGATTTTGAACTTGGGAAGAGCATCTGGACTGTACCTACTAAAGGTTGCCAGTTGGTTAAAGAGCCGTTTATCCAGATAATGCGGATAATGCCAATAAATCCAGATACGCTAGGGAAACGAAATTAGGGGAAATAGTTGGCTAATAATCAAATTGATAACATAGTAGGGAGTGGCCTCTGTCAGTACAGAGAGAGAAGTATAATTCAGTCGCAGAAGAGGCTGGAGCACATTTCAGATTCGTGTTAGATGAGTGAAAAGGAAGGCTTGCTGCTGAGACTCTTATTAATTAATTATTTTCTTTTCTTGAATAGTTCCGTCTTTGATACTAACAAATGCAAGTAATAAGTGAATCGAAGTGCGATTCGAAGTAGATTTTTGAATTGCGATACGAGTCGAGTCATATCGCTCCGTCTTCAGTGTTCTTACCTTAGATTAACTAGGGAAATAATAAAAGTTTATTACCATGCTTTGTCCCATAATCGGACCACAGTGACGAGTTCTATTTGCCGCTAATACCTAACCAATCCTGGTACGTGAACATATTACTATTAGCCAATTCATATTCTCTAGTCCTACAAGTTAATTTAATTAAATATAAATACCTGCTATCTGAGTTACCAGTAAAAAACTGATAAGAATACACCCGGCATTAAGCCCCGCGCCGGCCAAATTTCCGGATAGGCAACCAGTATTACACCATGGTATATATCTGGTTGCTGCTAACAGGAAGTAAACAAGACTCCCACCATTGAAGATCCTCCCCCAGGCGTTGCCTTTGACTACAAGGGCAACAATAACACAAACCGCTCTACCACAACAAATGACTCCATAATGTCTGCAAACACGACTCAAAATCCAACCACCTCCTACGTCGCAGCTGCCAAGCAAACACCAAAACCTACGTTCCCAAAAAAGGATCAAGCGATCATTTTCCATTCAGCGGATCCCAGTCTGAAATTATTCGATTACGTGAAATCTGTTAGAGACATAATAGGGCCCAAAAACATATCCTTCGCATCCAGAATGTCTAATAACAGAATATGTATTTACCTTACTAATACTGAACTTGTAGACCAGCTAATCAGAAATAATCCCACAGTCCACGTAGCAGGCATGGAACTTACAATAAGAAGACTATAATCACTCCAGCCAAACGAATTGTTATCTCCAACGTATGCCCTTCCATATCCCACGATCTTATTAAAACAGCTCTACAGGACCTAGGCCTACAGCTCGCTTCTCCAATCACATTCCTTAGGGCTGGCATGCCAGGAGAAGAATATGGTCACATTCTCTCCTTTAGAAGACAAGTATATATCATACCTCCGTCTGATAATTACGAGCTTCAAACTTCCCTCGTTGTGACATTCGATAACAACGGACATCGAGTGTTCCTGTCTACAGACAAGATGGAATGTTTCATATGCAAACAGGCTGGCCACATAGCATCTAGCTGCCCAAATACCCAGACAAGCCACCCACTTCAGTCTCCACAGCCACCAACATCATCAGCCAATATCGCAGCTACCACTTCAATTTCTCTCACGGCTGAAACACCCGAAACTTCGCTCCTGCCTTCCACAGGACAAAAAAGGGCATGCCCTAGCTCCCTCTGCTCCAGCGATCAACTCTCTCCACCCGAGACGCCAAACCCAATTGACGAAACTACATCCACTATGCCTCCTCCGCAACAACCTATATCCAGTGGTGCCTCAATGAAACCCCACAAAAAGAAAGCCAAGAGAGAGAAAGCTGATGAGCAGAAACTATCTGCACACAGCAAGGAGGTCAATTGACTTCTTTTCAACCTTTTCCGACCAGGAGGCCAAACAAACCACATCATCAAACGCAACTCCTGAAAGAGTTCAAATCCACACCGATCTCAAAGCCCACTTTAAACGCTCCACGAGAATCTCTTGGCAAATCCACTGGAATACAATCCCCTCCAAGCTGCAGGAAATCCATCCCTCAGTAAAACCAGTTGAACTACCTTCTATGAGCAGAAAAGAAAAAATTGTCATCAGAAGACTGCGAATTGGCTACACCCGGATAACACACAAACACCTAATGGCTACCGAGGACCCACCTGTATGTAGAAAATGTTTCCACCCCCTTAGCGTTAAACACATAATTATAGACTGCCCTCACTACGAGATAAGCCGGCAAAATAAATGCCTATCACAGTGCATACGGGAAATCCTTAGTTCCCCCAGCCAGATACCACGTCTCATTGAATGCCCGCAAGACATAGACCTCTACCATGAAATAATATAAGAAATGGATCCAAGAATCAATGCCAGCTTCAATTCTTTATGATACAGATTTTAATAGAACTAATGTATATGTAAATGCAAATCTTCCTCTTCTTGTATAATATTACAATATTGTAAGTGTACTGTTAATGTGTCAATGGCCATCTGATGTCGAGACACGATAATTTAAATAAATGAAAATGAATGAATCGAAGTGCCCAGAAAATTAATTACTTGTGAACCTCTGCGTCAATGAGAGTATATGGTTTGTCCAGTGAGTGTTGTCCGGTGAGTTTCCACACTGATTCTGACTATAAACGATTTGATTTTTTATGTTTTAATTCGTAAAATTATAATAATTGATTTATATTATAATTATAATATTTTATTATTATTATAATATAAAAATATTATAATACAATAAATATTTGATTCGTACAATTGTAATAATTAGAATTAGTACGAATTAAAGCATAAAAAATTAAATCGTTTATAGTCAGGATCAGTGTGGCATCTCACCGGACAACACTCAGTGGACAAGCCATAGGTACCGGCTTACACAGAGGTAAAATTTTGCATTAATTATTTGCTGGATATCTTAGTTAGTTTTTTTTTTTTTTTAATAGGGTTCTAGGAAATGGCTGTTAGGAAGGAGTTTTGTGAAATGGTTTCAAGAAATGATCTTGGCCATACTTCACAAGAAAGAAGCCGCTAGGCACCAAATTGTCCTGAAGTCAATATGAGTCATTAACTTTTAATTAAAAATGTTTTATTTAACATTTAGCTCACTCAAGAAGGAGATATTATTGGAGAGTGACTTTCATTGTATTAATCACTGAAATATCCATGCTATAAAGTGAAGTGAATTTTAATTGTTGTTTGATGTCCTCCATGATGTTATGTTGAAGAGCTTTAATTAATATCAAACTAGTAATGTTATTTTTGGTTATTTTTGCTAAACATAACTTAGCAATTTTTCTATTTTTTATTTGCTTGTGTATAAGTATGTACTTGAAAAAAATTATTCTTATTTGCTAGACGATCCAAATTTATTAGTGTATTATTCATATTTATAAGTTTCAATGGTTTTTGTAAGATAATGAGTAAATTTGTCTAAAATTTGTAAGGATTTTCGAATATTAATTTACAATCAATAATCATCGATCTCATAATAATGAAATTTTAATTTGTTTTGATAATTACGACCGTTCATGTGCTGTAAGCTGTAACAGTTTTAATTTTTTAGAAATGTTTATTAAATATTTTATCTTCTAGGATGTGTGTATATTTTTTTAATTTCTCTTCCTGTATCGTTATTCTCTCTCAAAATTGTAAGGTTTTTTTTTTAGAAATTTTGCAAGGTAAATTCAGTGTTGCCAGATAAATCTGCAGGGCACCGCTGGAAGTCCAAGAAAAGTAACTATTATTATTTTTCTTACCCAGATTATCGCTTAAAAAGAGTGAATTTCGCACATGACATGTGAAAAAACCTCTTTTTTATGAAAAAATCTCTTTTTTCACATGTCAGTATCGATGGACATTTGATATAGTCTAGCGTAATTTTCATACAAAAGTGTTACTTTATTGAAAAGTACACTAATATACAAGCATTTAATTGATTGAAATTGGGGAAATAATTCAATGAATAATAATTATTGTAGAATTAATTGCTTTGATTAACTACAGACGAACACATTCAATTACTCTGTGGTGTTGTAGTCTTGATCAATAGCAATTAAATGTGGGGAAAAACCTGAAATTGAAATTTCTGTAACGAATTTGTCTGATAATGTAAATGGCGAAACGCTGACGTAGTTGCAATAAAATATTGATGCATAATGATTATTGAGAATAGCGCAGCATTATGGATTCCAAGATTTTTAGGAATACTTTTGTTGTAAGTCATACAAAGTGATCCATTTTAATTTATTATGCAGTAGATTATGTCGGATCAGCAGTGTTTTCTAAAAAATGTTTATCGAAAAAAAAAAGAGACATCGTTTGGGGACATAATTACCCCCCCCCCCAACGACATTTTTTATACGGTATCCCTAATATTTTATTATAAGTTCCGGTTAAGTTTGAGAAAATATCTAACTTTTTTTAAAACCTCTAAAAAAAAATGCTTATTTCTATAAGATTATTATTTGGAATATAATTATTTGATAGTGAAATTTTTCATTGATTATTTCCCCTCAATGAACAAGGCGTTGTAAGGAAAATAATGTCGGAAAAAGTTATATGGTTCCCAGGAGGTTCCGTCCTTTGGGTCGGAATCACCACCCTCCCTCTCAACTGATCACTCCCATCGAAAAGTGGAATTTATTGTAATTTTTCAAGCAAGTTTTCTATTAAGTAATCGAATTACCTGTTATTCAATAATGCAGTTTACTCAAGTAATATTTCCATTATAGGAAAAACTGTTGACAAACGACAAACAAAACATGCAGATTTAAAGTGGAGTTTGAAATTCGGAATATTAGCTGACGTAAATGCAGATTTTCTTAAGCTCGCTCGTTCGACTCGAAGCAGATCCAGATTGTTTTGCTCACCTCACGAAGTAATAAAACAACACAACCAACGTTTCGTCGATTAAAACGACGCAACCAACATTACGTTGATTAGCTAGGAAGTGAATAATAATACTTAGAGCGTGAATCCGCAAAAAAAGTAATCAAGGCGAATCTCAATATTATAATTAATAGAAAGTTTTACCACTATATAGTCGTTTTTAATAGTTATTATTTAGTTATAAAAGAAAATAATATATTATCTTATTATAGATTATTTTAAAACTAATATTTTTTTTTTATATAAAAATATGCTTCTTAAATAATTAATCAACACAATATCAATCCTGTACGCGAAAACCCACAATGAGAGGGTCGGGAGAATCTAAATGAAATTATGTCCAATGACAAAGCATTTAATAAAAATATTGAAACCAAAGCATAAACTGATTTTGGTTCTGACTGTCTTACGGTGAACTCTTGTGCCTTCCTGTCGGAGGGTATGGAATTGTCAGCGACTGATCTTACTCTAATAACTCCGTGAATGAGTGTGTTGGAAATTTCTGGACGTTATAGGTTCGTGATCATTTTGTAATTGTCTTACCCTCATCAATCAACACTGAAGATAAATTCATTACTGCGGCCACCAAATGGAATGACCCCGAAACAGATTTATAGATAAGCTCACAAATGAGATAGACAATTACTCTTTGGCGGACAAATAAACTTTGGATTAATCAAAAGGTTGCCTGGATAATAAAATGACTAAAGCAGAAAACGACGGTCGCTAAGGGTTAAAAAACCCTTCGCTCTAATTACACCCTAATCTCGTTTGGGGAGCGAGAGCTTTCGCTTTTGATGAAAAAACATAAGTGCAAAAAAAAGTTAAAACGAATAAATAAATGTTGCTTTGGAGGCTGGTACGTCTGAATTTTTTATTAATACCTGTCATCTTAAGATTTGAAAAAAAAATATAACCAAGTGATTAAATCAAGTTTAACTGGGAACGAAAAGATATTTCGAAAGCTGTTTGTACAATTTATTATAAGAAAAAATCAAAATCAAAAGCAAAGTAAATCAGATTCTCCTGTTTCAAAATTTCATCTTAAAACATTTTACTCCGTTCACGGCAAGGGAAGATAACATTCCCAGAAACATATTCCTGATGTTGCGGGTAGATCTCCAAAGTAAAATATATTTCGGTTTTATCTTAAAGTTTTTCCCTGTTTTCTCTGGAAAAAGGAAAAATATACCTACTCCAGATAAACAAGTTTAGTGAGTCCCATCCTAATTGAGATGCTGGTGTGTTCGCCTGTCCGGATCCCTTCGAATGGTCACGGAAAGGGATCGCTTCTAAATAAATCAAAAAATTCTCTACACCAAACAATTTCATTTATGCGCACTGCGCAGACAAATGAAATTCGGAGCGAAAAACTAATTTAGAAAGGCATCTTCTCCATTGAACATTACTTCTATACTCGCTTGCAAACCAAATTAATTTACTGGATTTATTTCTAAATTAATTTGTTTTCCCGTCAAAGTCTATATTCCCGGCAGAAAAAATATTGCAATGATTTTCGTCGCTTTAGGTGTTTGTTCCCGGCAGTTAATTGTTTGGCTAACCGGTAATTGAGTTTCCCACGAGCACTGCTGAAGATTCCTTTTCTTGATTGCTGTGGTTTTTTATTTTCACGCTCCAGATCGAAGTGCAATCTTACAACTTCAGTCTGCCTGAAAGAAATTTCTTAAACTTAAAGTTTATTTCTTGTTGTTGGTATCTTCAACTATTTTATATTTATACAGGACGAAAACAAGACAATTTTCATTTTAATTAAAAATTATATTCTGAACGAGAATTTAAAACGCTTTTTTTTAAAGCAAATGGGTAAAAATTTATCACGATGATCTAAAATAAAAATTATTCGATTTTGTGTCTGTCTGTATGCTGTTCTTCCATCCCCATTTGGGTTTGTGTTCAAACATTGCCGACAGTTCTGTTGATTTATCTTACCGTTCCACGTATATACCCTCAAGTTTAGAACGCAGTTTATAACTGGCTAACCCAGCACATACATCAAAAGCGGGAACTTAAAAAATAATTTTATTGAATTTTAATGGGCCAAACTATGGGGTAGGCATGTTTCTTGTTTTTAACCAAGTTTAGGGATGTATAGGCTCAAATCGTAAAGCAGAACTTGCAGAAACTTCTCCTTGAAATTGTGACTCAGAGGCTGGAGTTTTAGTATTTGAATAATTGAAAATTCACGGAAAGTTGACTATTGAAACTTTAAACGATCACAAAATTTTGTCTTCATTACTTTGTATCCATTGTTAAAATTAATTGACTAAGGGAAAAACAACTTAATAAAAGTAAAAAGTTTAGAGTTCCTCGGCTCAAAAATGTTATTCCTGCGTAAAACTTTGTTGATTTAATACAAAGACCCGCGCTGTCGTGCATGATGACTAAGGTCATCCATCTTCCAGACAAGCAATTAAAAAACTTTAAACTTTTAACGAGCAAAATGAACTAAATCACCCTGTTTTGTAAACTGGCATACCTTTTAAAAGCGAAACGAGCGATTTCTCTAATATTTGCCCAGACGAACTGTATAATTTATCATTTAAATGAACCACCATCTCCGCTATAATGCTCCTCTTTATCCTTTATGCATATAGATAATACACGCGTGCAGTTAAAAGGGAGAGATAAAAACTCCAATGCAGAAAGCTTTGCTGCAAGAAGGAATGGTTGGTTTCTCTGGGGAGCAAAACTTCTCATTGTTGACGGAATCACTTTAATCTCTTCTAATGAAAGTGATTTCAAGTTCCAGTTGATGTAAGTCCATACCTACGTGAAGTTTTCAGATTAATCGCTCACGGAAGGCTTTTCATTGAATGTCAATAATTCAATAGCACCCACGTGAGAGTAATAAAACATGATTTATGACCCACATCTATGATCTTTCTATTCTATAATGTCGAAATGATGTGTTTGATTTCATAATCGTGCTGTAATTAATTTTGTTTTCAGTTATGAGATTTTACATTATGAGATCACTTTTCAGGCCAAAGCTTCACGAACTTTTAATTGTTGCTCATTACGTCGAAAATAAAACTCTCGGATTCAAGGACGAAAAGTTTCTCACTGATCGCATCTCATTATCATACAAAAAGTTCAATCAATTTTTAAATTTTAATTGTGAATAATTTATTAACGTTAAGCATAATCCAGGAAAGTTGTCATTAATTATAATTTTAATATATAGGTATAATATGTTATACCTGTTATAATATAGGTAATATTGTGAATAAATTTTTTAAAGAAGACAACGCAACAATAATTATTAAATCAATTTCTATTTCAAGGTTTGATGCTATGAAAGACAGACAGGGTAGATAGGTAAGTATCATAACAGGTGCTGAATCAGCTAAATACATTTTCTATAACATATAAATAATAAATATAAAAGGTTCATAAAGAAAATGATATGTAAGATTTTGGCATTCTAATTAGTTAAAAAAAATTTAAATAGTTTAACAAATTTTAAGATATCAGAGAGCTCAAGGTAGGTTATGAACTTTTTTTGAAATAATAATTTTGTCATGTTACAAGTCATAAATTAGACGATTTGTTCTATGAAATTTTGAATTTTGATTCAAGTTAAATTAAAATTCAAATCAAGCAAAAAAATTTTCAACTGAACCCAACTGGGAAAGAGAGTGCCCTCATAAATAACAATAGATAATTTTTGTTTATGGTATAAAATTTTCAAAATAAAATTAATAATAAATTAGAAATTGGGGAAAAGAGAATACCATAACAGGATATACTCTCTGTACACTGAGAGTTGTCCGTTGTCATGCCACACTGATTCTGACTAAACAATTTCATTTAATTCGATTTGAATCGTACACTTATTTCTAAGTCGAACCAGATGTGGTATCGCAGTTCGTGTCAGTGGCGTGTGTTGAGGAATAATGAATATCCTATAAATATATTATTTCGACAAGTTATTGACGAAGTAGAGCCTTGCAACTTTTTGATAACAAATATTATATAATGCAAGTAAATAAGAATCATAATAATTATTGTTGTTATCATCATGATAGAAATATCATGTCACCTACCTGCTGGTTGCCGTTTAAAAGAAAGAATAACACCTCCGTTTTCTTATTTGCAAGTAAAATATTCCAGCAATTTTACCACAAGACCACGTACTAGGGAGTTCAATCGTTTCCCAGGCAAAGCAAGGAAGTAGATTTTTAGGCATTCGAGCAATTATAATAAGTTACTCATAGTTTATCACAGGACAATAACACAGGACACAGGTAATTCTGCTAATTTCGTATTAAAAACGTTTCAAATCACAAGACAAACCTTATTAGTATATTTACCGCTGACACTGACACTACTGATAGTAACGACGACAATCTTATCGTAATATCGTATCAATCTAAGCGTATCAAGACGCGAGTCGATACTTCCGTCTCACTCTCGCTCATCTTTTTAGAATTGCTGACGATTCAAACGTATTTCTGACAATACGTCCCATTTTAACTCGATTGACTATGCAATGCAATAGAAGGAGTAAGAAACATAACGAGATGATGTATCCTTAGTTCTCACAACAGACAACTCTCAGTGTACAGACTTTACATCAAGTTTACCTAATCGTATCGTTAATATTCTGTAGGTACTTCCCTAATGTGAATCCGATCATACTGATTTTTTTTCGTAATTAAATTATACAAAATTAAATGTAAAAAGACAGTTGAACATAACTTTATCGACAAATCATTATAAACACCAAAAAAGTATCAGAGTTGTAAACAAAAAACTGAAACAGCAGCACCAACTCATTAATTTAAAGCAATTATCTAATTATTTATATAGGTCATAATATGCTTCTACTGGGAAAATTGCAAGTTGAACTGACAAGCTTTCATGTAAAACTGTATCATAGTAACATTTTCTCACCATCTAGTAGGAAATTGGACACTCAAAATTCAAAAAGTATGTATTTCATAGTATGAAAGTTTCATCTCCGTCTCTGAATATTATATGAGTACAATGCACGTTTTATTATTTTATGAAAACTTATTCATTTTTATTGGTTTTCTTTAGTTGCGTTGTTATACCATGTTGGCTGGATTATGCTTGCCATGAAGAAATACATAGAAGGAAGATAGCTTAATGGGGGTGATGCGCATTAAGAGAGGATGAAGAATCTGCATGTTGTCATGCTGAAATGTGACCCCAGACGTGAGATAAGATAGGAACAATAATGAATATGGAAATCAGCGAAATGATAATAATTGAAACTTGTGTCACGATAAATTAATTAAAAATTAACAGGTTAATTAAATAAACGCAGTAATTTGTCACAAAATGCACGCTGTTACCGACAAGGAAAAAGTTCCAATCGTGGAATGGTACTCGTAGTATTCTGGTGAAAGCGCTGCTGATGTGGTGGGCCGTTTTAGAAATTGTAGACCATCCGACCTTTTTAAATATTATTCAAAAATTAAAAAAACGGACGGCATCAAAGAATGTCTTAAATGTTCGCCTATCCGAGAAAAACAATTTTTTGAGGATAAGGTAAAAAGAATTAGTGATCCTTGCAGCAGTAGCAAAATTTCATCTGTACCTGCAAGAACTGTCAGAACAATTTTAAGGAACTCTGGATATTGTAGCTGTATCAAAAATAAAGAATTACATCATTGTATCCAAAACATTATTATGCTTTGTACATTTGTATGATCATGTAAATAGGTACTGATCAATTGGCTCTACGATTCGCTTTTTTACCTGTCGCTTTCGTCGCTAGTCGCGGATACTCCTACTTTGTACTTTGTAAATAATAACTGATAGGCTAGACAACATCGCCGATAGGTAGTTTTCCTGGGATAACAGAACTATCGGCTTATAACATTTTTTTTAGGTGCAAAAACACGCATGCAGCGGTTTTCATACCCACGTTTTTCAATTTTTTTTTTTTTTGATGAGAAAACTTGAAGCCTGATGTCTCGCTTCGAGACTGCTTTGAAATGTTTGGTTCAACACCTGTTTTAACAGGGCGATCTCAGAAATTCACTGTTTGCTCTTGAAGTGATAACTTTTTTCCGCGTCAATCGATTCTGGAAAATTGAACCTCGTATTGAAACTAAAACATCTGGTAAGAAATCCTTCGACGAAAATTTACTCAGGGCAAACATTAAAATCAAATTAAAAAAATTCTGGAAACAGATTTTGGGAAGAAAATTGAATGAATATAAGCTTAAACTCAAATTGATTCCGGGATGTTTCGCTTAGGTCTTAGATCCATGGAGGCTTGCTCCGAATATTTCGTTTATAACTAAGGTAGGCATCATCAGCGGTTACGTATGCACAAGCTATGATTTAACTCCTTGTGTTCACTGACATTCAGTCAGTTATCAAATATGTATTATCAAACGTTATTTATTTTTTATTTATCAAACGTTATCAAACGAAACGTTATATAATGAAATAAAATAATGAAAACGAAATATCCATGAACGACGACAAAATACTCCAGAATCAATAATGATTTCAGTTGAACGCAGATGTGAAAGTCTTTTTGAAAGCAGTGAAAGTTTATATCGAAAATAAACCACGAATAGGTAAAACTAGCACGTTAGGTAAAATTGCATAATATTGCACATCATTTTTCTCACCTAACTAATCATAATCTCATCCTAATTAACTTTATCCAACAGTGATTATATGCCGATATATTGTGAATGCCCCCTAAACATATGTAGGACATTATAATTTGCTGTTCAGTTCCAGCTACCTTACATACATCATTCCACAAATTTTGCACACCTAATAGCATTCCTAGCATTTCAGCTTTTCAGATCAAATTATTATTAGCCGGCCTATATTAATACTAGCGGGACGATGCCTTCTCGCCTTCTCGCTACTCGTACTATCACCTTGTAAATTTTAATTAAATCTTAATTAAAATCGATCAGAGAGAGGTGAGTGTGAGGTGATTCCACTACGTTACAAAATATAATCCCCATCGCTGAGCAGCACTCATGGTAGCATTTTCAAAGAAATTCTATCCAAAGTATCGACATTTTAACAATATTGGAGCTAAGGTCTTTTTATAAGATGAGTTACATATTTTTATAAGGATGCTCCCCATGTCGTCCAGAGAGAAATCACCTTGTCATGCTGTATGGCTTCGAGAAGCGGCCGCAAATAGTCGTTATGTCACAGAGCTTGACAAATGTATACCTATTGGTCCCCCGGGGTTATTCGGTCCTAAGTCATAATGTTATATTTTCGTCGTAGTTTTGATAAATATATAACATTGCCTTACCAAATACTCGCATAAACACTTAAAAATACATAAAATGGATAGTTACTAATAGTATATTATTCAACAAACTCATAATGATAGCTATTATCCACGAAGATTAAAATTGCAACACGAGCCTCTGACGAGTGGTGTAACATATTTTAGTGTCTCTATAATTATCAATGTATGAGAATTAATTATTACACAGTTCACAGAATTATTGTAGCTTTTAATTTCTTAGTAAACTAATTTCTTTAAAATCCCTGCTCTTACCCCCTCTAACGCTACGAAAGTAGAGCAACCCCCTGGGTTGCGACAGTATCAAAAAAAAATTTGAAAACAACTTGTGTGACCTACCACCTTGTTGTCCATTACATTAAAAAGCCTAAAAAGAGTCATTAATAAATAATAATTAGGGGCAAAAGTGACATATTTCATATTTTCTTTCATCTCTCTGTGAGACGACTGATGGTAGTAAAAATCAATAATTGTTGTTTAAAGTTAATTTTAGTTAAGATTCTAAATATGTAGCTCTAAATTAAGAATTAGACTATTGACTTAGTAACGAATTTAGGAACAGCTCATCTGAAAGTATCTGAAGACTAATAACTGAGTACCTACCCAATGAAGACCACTAATATTTTTATATAAATAGAAAATATTTTAGAAGACGTCCTTCCTAACGATTCCTCAGGCAATATTTACGAACGTGTTACTAGTACCGGAACTCTATAAGATGAATCCTGGATCAACTACATCTTTCAAACTGGGAACCAAGTTGAATAACAGCAAACATGTTGACCAATCCAATTAATCTCAAAGTTTTCATCTCACGTAATCAATCTAACTGATTACTAAAGGAGTCCTAATAACTTCACAGTAATAATCTCGCAAAAAGAGAAGAAATGGGCTTACCAAGCACGATGGTAAGGAACGTAGGCATAAATAAATAAGAAAAACTTATGTCTATTTGTAAAGCGTACTGAAATAAGAGCAAATAATAATGTATGAAAAGTAAATTGAAGTTGGGAATAAAGGAGCATGGAAGTAATTTCCACTCACATCACCTCCAGTGCAAGCCAGAAATTTCTTATTTTTGTTATTGGAATTGCTCTAAAACGGTAACCGGGTAACTTTATAATCCTGTACGAGTTTAGTTTGTTCGTCATTTTAATGCAGCAAAAAGCAACAAGAACGAGCTAATTCTCAATTTCGTAGTTTATAATCCCATAAGAATGGCACAGCAAACAAACTGAGCTGTCAAAGTTTCAAGCTACTTATTCAACTCTTCGTCCATTAATGTTCAAGTTCACAGAATGAGGAATAAATGAGAAAAAAAAATTAATTGCAGATAATAATATTGTAAGCAAATCACCGAAAGTATAACTTTATTTAGGAAAAGGAACAAAGTAATTGGATTTACCTGAAAATAATGATTCAAAAATATTAGAAATTGCACCTACATCTTCACTTACCGATCGACTTTAACCTTCCATCACTGGGCAACAACTGGGGTGCGGAATTACAGCGGCCACTAATCTTACCAGAAAAGTTTTTTTATTACAGCCGCCGGTGACCACGTTTAGTTTCTGAAATATTCCCGGTGACCATTCTTAATGACTCACCCGGTACAGAATGAGTGAGCTACTGGGGTATTTAAAAATAGGATTTATGGGAGGAAAAAAGGTTTTTTAAACAAGGAAGAAAAAGTTCAAGAATGCTTTAATTTGATTCTTCCCTTCCAAATATTTGGCATGGGGATCTCGGAAAGAGTGAGAGATACAGGATCGGTTAAAGGGGAAAAAAGTTGCGTAACCAGAAGGACAATGCAATGGAAAAAAGATTCCGAAAATTATTTTTGAGTTTCGAATATTATTAAAATATTAACAAAAAAAGTTTTTGATTTTAATTTTTCTTGCTCATTGACGTTATTATAGAAGATATGGAAAAACTAAAAAAAAAAATTTCTTTGTGTTTAGAGACCAGCTTTTTTTTGGGATGTCAATTTTTTTATCCGACGATTATATTATCAGGGCCGAACTGAACTTCGATTTTTTTTTAATACGGATCTGCATTTTTTTGTAAAATTTGATAATTCTGGGAGTTATTTAGCATTTAGGGAGTTATTTATTTTCTTTTCTTAGGTGTTCGCCATTTTTAAATGACCTCTACCTGTGAAAAGTATCAGCAGGCGTCACTGGTCAGATAAAAAACTGACATCGCAGAAATAAAGCTGGTCAATAACTGCAATAAAAATATTGGTTCAGATTTTTCCAATCTGCAATAATAATGACAATAAATGAAAAGAAAACGATAATTTAAAAGTTTTGTTTTTTCAAAAAAATTCAAAAATCAAAAATATTTTTTGAAATCTCTTTCTGCCATCACGTTGTCTTTCTGGCTGCACAACTTTTCCCTCATTTTACCGAACTTCTATCTTTCACGGTTTCCGAGATCTGCATACTGTTCATTTTTATTTTGGACACAATGATCGGCCAGGGTAAGTACCCACTGTCTCGCAAATGAATGAACCATTTATTACCTTTTTTCAATTAGGTACTTATCTTTCTTTTTGATTTTTGTGCTTTTTGCAATTTTAGGAGATTTCATCGTTTTTTTCACTTGATAATTATTATAAATTCTCCAGTAGGTTTGGGGGTTCAAATAAACATAATTTAAGTTGAATTAATTACGTATTCATCTCAGTCAAAATAATCATGTAGGTATACAGGGTGTCCCATAATATGTGGGCGATCTCCCGGATTTGGGTAAATTTCGTAAAAATAAATGAAAAAATAGCTATAAAATTAATTCCTCAGAGACACCCCTACAAAGATATTCGGGATGGCATAACCCCCTCATTCACTTGAAAGAAAACAATAAAAATAATAATTTTACAGTTTTTTAAGGTTAATTTTCTTTTTATCTGACATTTTTTACATAAAAAATGTATCTTTATTTATTTCGATAGAGCGAACCGTTATCGAGATAAACGTCCTTCTAATAGGTGATGCGTCGCAGGAACTTTCTAAATTTCCAGTAAATTTTAACAAGATGGCTGAGCTTTGACATTAAATTGAGCAGGAAACAAAACAACAACTTAATTAAATACACGTCAAATAGTGTCAAAGATTTCATTTCATGCAGATTCAATTCTAACTGATTTTAAAATGAGTTACACAAAACGCTGAATACGCAGAAAATCAGTTAGAATTGAATCTGCATGAAATGAAATCTTTGACACTATTTGACGTGTATTTAATTAAGTTATTGTTTTGTTTCCTGCTCAATTTACTGTCAAAGGTCAGCCATCTTGTTAAAATTTACTTGAAATTTAGAAAGTTCCTGCGACGCATCACCTATTAGAAGGACGTTTATCTCGATAACGGTTCGCTCTATCGAAATAAATAAAGATACATTTTTTATGTAAAAAATGTCAAGTAAAAAGAAAATTAACCTTAAAAAATTGTAAAATTTTTATTTTTATTGTTTTCTTTCAAGTGAATGAGGGGGTTATGCCATCCCGAGGTCTATGTATGTGCTACCAAAGATTATGAAACACTATTCTAAACAGTCCCAAATAATACAAACTAAAACCAAAAATTATCAAAATCGATCAAGAACTAAAAAATTTATTGGAAAAAATTGATTTTCAACCCTCAAATTCAACAGCTAATATCTTTGTAGGGGTGTCTCTGAGGAATTAATTTTATGGCTATTTTTTCATTTATTTTTACGAAATTTACCCAAATCCGGGAGATTGCCCACATATTATGGGACACCCTGTATAATATAATAATATAATTATTTTTTTAAATCGTTCACAAAATAATAAATGATGATTAACACATAGACTATTAATACAATACATACATATTATACGTACACTTTTCACGCAAAGCTTTCACTGATCATTAAATTTTGTTCCTGTATTAACTTCCCCATCATGTAAGTACACATCCATACTCAGTATGTTTAAAGCTTATCTTTATTAGAGAAATATTTGGAATGCGTTTTATGTCATTTCTGACTCAAAATTAATTAACGGGGAAATTCTTCATCAAGTTATGAAGAGTCTGTTAATGTGAATATAATCCGCGGGCGGATATTATTATCCACATTTTTAAATTATCAGAAGATTAAATTAAAATAGAATGATGTACACTGAAATTAAAATCGTTTTTACAGCCTCGAAATGTTTGAAAAATGAAAAAGATAATTTTCATACTGATGCCTTCTCTTATTCTTATTGAATTAAGCTTCTATGAAATATCTTTCTGAGTATGAAGGCGGAACTCGCAACTTGTTTTCTCATCGCGCAAGGGTAAATGTAGATATATGAGAAGGTAATAATTCTTACTTAAAAAGCTGTCATGAGGCTCAAATATTTATCCTCGGTGTAAAATATGATGCTGTGGCATCTCTCACTTCATATCTTGTCCTCATTTTTCACCCTTATATCAAAGTAATTTTTCTTATTTTTGGCCAATAAATTTTTCCGTTCTAATCAGAATATATTTTCTTCCAGATGAAGATTTTCCATTTGCATCGAATAATGATGTTGTCATGTCTAGAATCTGACTTTTACTATGAAACACTGCGCCTTTTTCGATGGCATATAAATTATTACATTATTTTCAACAGCATTTAGGTATAACACGAAATACGACGTTACGAAAAATTTATTGGAAGCTACATTTTTTTATAACCGGTAATTTCAATAGTTATAGGTAAATTAGTATACTGTGAGGAGTTTTATATCGAGATGGGTAGTCTAATCTGACCATCAGTTGCTGAAATGAGAATAATTTTACTATCCCTGAAGAGAAAAGGTATTTGAAACGATATCAGGACAGAATTGTTACCTACGAGTATATTAGTAGTACGAAATATTTAAATTATGCGTCAAATAAGTGAATTTAAAGACGGTTACTGAGAATAACTGACAATTATTGTATACAAGTCCTCTAAAAGTCTCTCATCAAAGAGTACTGGCTTACGAGAATTTCATGGTACAATAATTACATCCCATGCTCAGATCGCTCCCGCTATCTCCCTTCCCCTCCCCTCTCCCGATTGGTCTGCTGTCTATGAACACCTGTTACAATAATACCTTGGTGTAAGGTACACAGTTCTTTGATTTAATTTTTAATAAGTTTTTCCATCTCGAGAATGAAAATCTTTTTTTTAAAATCAAGCTGCCCTAAGGTAACTAAAACTGTCTTTCATCTTAAAAAATTTGAAAAAATCTTTAAAAAAAGGTGTTTCGGTGTCTTTGAAAACAGCGAACAGTTAAAAAAAATTGATTTTCAAGGAGCTGTTTTCCTTAGAATTTGAATTATGAAGAATCCTTCCTTGTAGAGAGGCTACAAGGAATCCTAAAATGACAAAATTCAGCTTAGTGTGTGAAAAGGTTTCATCTGAAGCTTAATAGGTGAGCCTGCCCCCTCCCAACCTAGATGTCGTGTTGTCACTAAAGGTCTGCACTAGGGACAACGGCGCCGGAGAACGTCCGAATGTTGGCTCTCCGTCAAACCATATATCACTCTGTGTCATGGACATGTCTCGCGCACAGAGAGATATGTGCGAGGGTCTTGACTTAAGCGTCCGGACTGCGTGGATGAGGCACCACTACAAAAACTTCCTTAATCTCAAGGTATTGCGCGTGCCGAAGAGATGCATGATGGTGAGTAGCTCAGTCTTAGCGGTAACATAGCCTCGAGGAACCGAGCGCACCCCGCTGTATTGAGCCTTATACTCCTAGCATGCGGGCTCTGCGGGGAGTGGACCAACCTTCCCCAGCCATTCCTGGGACATCCATGGAGTGTGTAAAACAAATATGCTCTGACGAGGAATACTCTGACTGAAGAAGCTGTGGAGATCGATTCTAATCCAAGAAACAGCTCGATTACGCTGGATCAGGAGGATAAACAAATCTCGCCCGAGAAAAAGGAAGACGAATAACCAGATTACACATCTTTGGGAGAGACTTGCTCACATAGGAGGACCTGGATACATTAGCAACAGTCAAGATGGTCAGCTTCCTAAAAAGAGTCTGACCTGATGGGGTTAATGAAGGACGACAAGATTTAAGATACAATTGACCTACGGTTGCAGTGTAGGGGTCACAATGGCCTACTCACGATGAATCTTATCTAATCTAATCTAATCTAATCTAATAGGTGCGCCTAAAACAATTGTATACAGGGTGTCCCGTATCGTTATGTTCAAATCTTGTGAGCATATAGTAGGCTTATTCCTAAGCCTAAAAAACCCAAAAGTGGCAGGTCTATCTGCATTCGTTACGAAGTTAGAGGCCTAAGAAAATAATATCTAGTAAATACCAGATTTAACTTTGAAAACTACATAAAGCTTATTTTATTGACCACATTTTTAGTTTATCATGTGTTAAAAATGTCCTATTCCTTGCTGAATACAAACTTGTGCTCGGAGGCCTATTGCAGAAGTAACAGTTCTAATTTCTCGTCTTTTTTCGCGACCGATCTCTTGACCAGCATGCTGAATACGATTCAATAATAATTGCTTTTTGGAATTTAGTTACAAACGCCAATTCCGAAATATGCTGGTGCCCCATTCATTTGAATCCAAATGCCATTTTGTATGAGCAGGAGAACCTCTTCTAATGTTTATTTTGGTGACATTTACTCATGTCGCCACCATAACTATAAATTATTAGTCTAAACCACAACACATGTGGTTGTGAGGTCTTCAAAGTTGAATCTTTGTTATTTACTAGTCATAATTTTCTTAGGCCTGTAACTTCGTAACGAGTAAAGATAGACCTGCCACTTTTGGTTTTTTTGGACTCAAAATTAAGCCTACTATATGCTCAAAAAATTTGAACATAACGATACGGGACACCCTGTATAAGTATTGAATAGTAGCTACTTATACAGGGTGATCAATAATTCGCGCACTCCGAATACAGAGCGATATAGAGCTCATCAAAATTAATGATATTCTGCAAAAAAAAATTGAATCCAACGGTTGGTTTTCAAATTACAGAGTTTCCCTCATCGGAGTTTAAAAGTAATTTTTTCAAAAACCGTGATAAAAATTAATGAAAAATTTAGGATACTGTAATGTCTGGAACGGATACCATATAATTCATCAATTTTTTTTTCACAAAACCTCTTTACAGAGGAATTGAGAATATTGGAAATTGATACCATACCTAAATCTGAACGAAATTTGAAGTTTGGCAACCGCCTAAACTCAACTTAGAATATAAAATATTCAAATGCCTTCGTTGCTATGAAAATAAAAATAATAACAATACCATCTAACCCGAACTTATTTACATGTTCAGTGCAGTGTTGCCACTTTAATTTTTACAAAAATGGCCATATCTTTGGAAGAAAAGAACTTACAACACTGCAGTAAGAAAATTTACCACTCTTTAAAAGTAAAGTTTACCGCAGCATGCTCAGAGTGCGCGAGTTACTGATAATCTTGTATATATTATTGCCTTTAAAAAGAATTTTACAAAAATATATCTACAGAAAGTATCCAAAAACGAATAAGATTTATTCAACAAACAAGATAAATAAGTATAGGTAATCTTCTATAGAGTTATCTACAAATTACTAAAAGCAAGATCGAGACAATGTTAACAGTATGCATTCTTAAAACCTTACTCATTTTGAAGAAAAAATATCTGGTGAGTTTTTATGAGGATTTATAAACCTGTTCATAATATAAAGTGCACCAAATTGACAAAAAAAAATCCATGGATATCTAGATCATATTGCATAAAAGATGAAGTAGCATTGGATGATATAAATCACCCAATGCAATATCAGACGCCGTTATACTGAAGCCAATTTCAAGTTCACCACCTTGCCAAGTAGCCCCGAAAATTGAAAACGTATTGCTAAGAACCTCCCAGTCATCAACAAAGGCGACAGGATAGATTGAAGCCAATATGTTATCAAATGCAGACTGTAAAGCCATTATAAATTCTAGTTATGTACGTATTTGTCGCTGAGATATATCAAACGATTCTTACTTTTTGCTATTATTTTGCAGACTCTAAATCAATGGCGTTTATTGTTGAAAGTCCCAAAAGTTTGTATTACGAATTATTAAAAGGCGCCTTTTCCTATAGAGGATAAGGTGAATATCAATATAGAAAAAAATATTACGTTACAATGTTACACATCAATATCTGTAGTTATTGTATGTATACTTTGGTATATTTCTAATAAATTATCAAGTACGTATAGTGTCTGATCGCGAAATTTGGCTAACCGCTCCATTCTGTCGCGGAAATAAAAAACGATCTCTCTGGAGATTGGGTTGCTCTGCATTTATAGGATAGGACACTATTATTTGAAGGAGGTCTTTTAAAGAAAACTCAAGCACCCATAATCGTTGCAAGTGCTTTCAAAGGAATTGGGATACAGAATCCTTCCTTTAGATTTGCCACAGCAATAGTCACTTTGTCAAGCTTTAAAGTATGTGATACTGCTGTGTCATTCAGAGATTTTCGACAGCTTGATTACGATAATTTTGCCTATTAACATAATGTGACAGTGTTGATTGAATTAGGTAGATTCATCGGTAAAAATTACATTATTATTCACAAGGATTAGTTAGCATCATTTGATCGCAGCTTTGATTTTGCCCGTCAACGTTTAATAGGACTAGTATACAGGGTGTTCTACAAGCTCTATGACAAACTTTGACAGATGGTAGGTTGCTTGATTTTAAACATATTTTTTTTAATAAACATGGGTCCGATTCGTTTTTGTTTAGAAATTACAAGCATTCTTAGAACACGACCTTTTAGAGTTTATTGATGACGTGCAACTCAATATTATTCAAAATATGTGGTATCAGCATGACGGTGCACCACCACATAGAGGAAGACAAGTTGCTGCTTGGCTAAATGAACATTTCCCGAATAAATGGATAGGTCAAGGATGTCCAATATCATGGCCACCTCGTTCTCCCGATCTGAATCCTCTGGATTTTTATTTATGGGGACACATGAAGCAGCTGGTCTACCATGTTGAAATCGCTACCCATTAGCAGTTACTTGAAAGAATAATTCAAGATGCAGCTAACCAAATAAGAAATGATCCAAATCTCATTCTTCGAGTGACCGAATCTTTAGTTCGTCGATGTGAGGCTTGCATTCAAGCTGAGGGTGGACATTTCGAACAATTTTTATAGTCTTAAGTTTTGTGATTATCATTTAATTTAAATTTTTATTGTTGATTGTTAATAAAGGTTAAATGCTTGTAACTTCTAAACAAAAACGAATCGGACCCATGTTTATTAAAAAAAATATGTTTAAAATCAAGCAACCTACCATCTGTCAAAGTTTGTCATAGAGCTTGTAGAACACCCTGTATAAGAAGAATTTTTGTTGAATTTATTTATAAAGTTGACCTTTTGATTGCCGTTTCAGTTTCTAATTACATTCTTTTACGCACAATTACCAAAAAAAGTATGTTCTTTTACGCACTTGTGCTTAAAAGTAATATGCCAATTAAGACTCATATTTTGTTGTTTTTGACGACTTGCAATTCATTAATTGCAGTGTCTTGGCGACTTGACAAAAAATCTTGTGTAACACGCGTTGCAAAAGAAGTGTTTCAAGAATTGTCAAACCATTGTCAAAGACCATTGTCAAACTCGGCCTTCGTCATAAAAACGAGTGAAATAAAGTATCGTAGCGGTTCATTATTTAACACTTGTCATAATCTGACACGTCACTGCAAGCCGGCTAACGGAAACGAACTAAGTAGCACAAGTTCTAGTGAGCGGCCCGAGCGCAAGTGTACTGAGCTCTCCACTATATTAGGCGCTGAACTACATAGCCCGACGTCGTCCGCTCCCTAAAGTTTGTTGACACCATGCGTAACCTACTGGAGAAACGTCATAGTTTATTGGCAGTTAATATCCATGCAATCATTTTGTGTTTAGTTGCCTAAAATGGAGACCATTGAATATGATTCAATGCACTTGCATTTTTCTAAAGTTACTGAAATCTTTTCACCAGACTTATTCCGCCAGACACCATGGCTTTGTGGGCGAAAGTTCTCCCAACGTAATCAAAGTTTGTTTATCGTCTGTATTTCTTAGCCCATTTACCCAATTTGAAACTGCACCCGCAATTCGGAGCTAAAAAATAGTCTCTAGATTGCTACAACAAGAATGCAAAATTCTTAAAGTCTATGCTTGTGAGGAGATAGTTTGCGCGCTTACTGCTGTTTTGAATAAATGCATTGCAGAGGAGTTTTACATTCCAGTTTAAAATTGGGCAAAGCTGTGTCCCGCCAAATAAAAAACTCAAAAAAAAAAAAATAATAGTCTGAGCAATTTCGAATAATTTTAGCTAAATTGATGACAAATAGCACACTGTAATGCTTTAAAATTCTACTGAAAATTGATGGATTAGCGTGTTTTTCCATTTTCAAAGCATCATCTTCAGACATGTAAATATCACATAAATGTTTATGTGTTCATATTTCTTCAGACATATGAATGTGACTTACTGATAATGTCATATGATACAATCAATAATTGATTATAATTGTATCAATAATAAATTCTCACTGGGCTATAATAGACATCTATACTGTTTTGTCAAAAAGCTTGTTGTTATGTAGAACTTATGCATAGTGGAGGAAAAGTCTGTAAACACCTGATTTTCTGCCAAACAGGTGGTCAGATATATACAAAACTTGGAATTTAGCTTTTTTTGGGATATGAAATTTTCAGGTTTGATAGTGTAATGCTGCCCTCTGCCGTTTTTTTGATATAATTATAGTGGTTTTTTAAACGTAACCCCCTCTACATTTTTCATTATTGGAATTCTTGGAATCATTCAATACGAATTTAACCGTACGTAACAAATGTAATTAACCAAGTGTATAGAATGTTACATATAAAAAACCACACTGACTATAATAGTACTTTCAAAAAAACTGTCAATCTAGCAACATATTGCACATATAATAAGTTAAATTGGTTCTTAGTCTTGACTGACTAGTTGGATAACAGTATTGGTTGTATTGGGAACGCAGTCATCAGGGTTGCAATAATAATCAAAATATGGTTTCTATTTGCGAGCTTTCATTGTAGTCATTGTAGTGCCTAATGAAGAAAAGTAATAAAACTTTCGAAAGCTCTCAAACAGAAACCATATTTTGATTATTATTGCAACCCTGATGACTGCGTTCCCAATACAACCAATACTGTCATATAGATAAGTATCAAACCTGAAATCTTATTAATCATAAAACAACTGAACTCAAGTTTTTCTGTATTTATCACTTTAACAGAAAAATTAGCGTTTTCAAACTTTTCTTCCGTATATTTTCTTTAGTGTATTATCTTATATCAATAAAATATGTCAAGAGGGCTAATTTTTGGACTGATCTTCGAAATTAATAATTAAAAAGACAAAATGGGAGGCGTTGTTTACCGTATTCATAATGTTTTATCGCTCTGCAGTAACGGAAATTTGAAAAAGAATGGTCGAAAGCTTGACTTGAGCACTACTAATAAAAGTAGCTTTTATTGATCAAAAAGTCGTATTGATATCAGTTAAGAAACGTTGCTTTTCCCTGATCTATCCAATTCATTTTTTTTTTCTTTAATTTTCTTTAATATTTAATTAAAAAAACGGTAATAGATAAGAATAGAACAATGTAACTTTGAACTTATGAACCACTGAGGGACTGTCACATTATTCAGCGCATTTTCAAACAACTGGGCTTTAAAAAAACCGACTAGAGGCTAAAACCAACCAGTAAAACTCTCGTCAAAGTATTGGACATCATAATGCTTTAACAAGCTTGATATATTCGACACCCTGGTCGAATAGGAGACCCTGGTTCGATTTTTTCGTCCGAGTATGTGTCCGTTATTCATTAATGTCAACCCCACCTCGGCCATGTCTCAGAGGATTATGGAAAGAGGGATTGTTACAATCTACACTGCTGTAACGTGAATACGTCACCTGTTGTCCTCTTTGCAAAGCTTCCCTCGTTTTAAAGAGAATTGTAAAATTACAGTTCCCTACAACTCCCTATAATATAGATCGCATCTTTGAACTGACTACCCACACCATATTCTGGCGCTGGTACTGTCTGGATAATTCACTACTAGATGGCATTGCACGTTTCGTTTCACTAGGATTTTGAGTTCCTTTCAGGAACCAAATAAGTTGTCGTTTCAGTCCGATCCTGAGTTCCTTTCAGGAACCAAATAAGTTGTCAACTGTCAATCAGATTTCAGTATCTGCCCGTGACATTTCTCCTTTCACCAACCGAAGGCGGATTTCCTCTCAAGTTCACGGAACTGAATTCACTTCCTTTTTACCTGTCGACCAGGAAAGATTATTCTCTTAACCGTTCCCGTACGAGGCCTGTTATACAGGGTAAGTCGCCATTACGGATATTCTGAAGATAGGTTTTAATTCGATTATTACTTATTTTTAGCTTCGGGGATTTTATCTCAACTTTACCTTATACCTTATCTTTACCTTTATCTTTGGTAAATACCTTGTCCTTTCCGGTATTTACTAATTATCTGGATTTAATTGCCTATTGCAACCGAGGAAGCCATCTTGAACTAGGAGACAAAGGGAGCGGTGGCCCATTTTTGTTCTTCAACTATCTGAAGGATCTTTCCATCGTTTTCATTTATCCATGGTGAAATAATTCAACGTTTCGAAGATCTTCAAAAACAACATAACATTTTCCTGGTGCTAGTGCTATCTTAGGACTTTTCAACCCCAGGAGCCTCGTCAGGGCGCGGTCCCTACACCTGCTGGTTTTCTTCTGGAGATTTCAATGCCTGATTAAGCACCACACCTAGTAAAGTCCAGGAGTTATTAATATCCTTTTTACTGTCAAAATAAAGACAGTTTTTACCTCAATCAGCTTCATCCCGGAAACTGTAAGTGTTGTCTTTTATTTTATTTCACCGATCATGACGAAGAAGGACTAGAAGATCAGTGCTAACTTAGTAAATTAATTAATTATCACTCACGAACTTTATCTTTCCCGATATAAATGATATCGGAAGTATCTTATTCTTTTGTACACAGCTGTACAAGATAAAGGATCCTTTATTTTCAAACAAACTGATTGTTTAAACATATTTATATCAGATTTAAAGCTTTTAAAATAAGACAGGATAATTATTTGATTTTAATTAAACAGGAAATGTAAACCATAATTTGCTCATTAAACATCTGTCCATTTTAACTTATTCTTTGAAAATCACATTAACATCTTTATAACCCTAAATCTACTTTTTATTAGTTCTTCATAGAGTTTAGGTAGCACAATAAAAATAAGAACTCGAGCAAGTCGAGTTGATAAGAACTGAAGAACTCTTTGGCATCCCTAATCTACCTTAGATACCTATATATAGGGTGTACCTTTTTAAATAATTAAAGCAGCAGAATAACTAGCACTCTGATAGTATTTGATTCAGTTTTCAAGTTATTCAACATCATTATCTTCAGAGAAATTTGTCGTGAAAGTTTCTTTTGCAGTATTATCGTTTTGCCGAAACAACATTTTGCCCTTCGCTTGCACTGCAAGCTCTCGTTACTGCTACTTTCGACATTCCCTGATTTTATAATTTTGTTTTGCTCACGCAGCTAAACTTTCATTTGCTGGTGCTGCAATTTAAACTTTATTTTGCTCACGCTGCAATTGGCATTTCCCCGGCGGGAATCGAATTCACCCTCAAACTTTGGATTAGAAACTACCTTAATTAAATAAAAGCACTTGATCTCTTCCTAGTTCCCATTATAAATGGAAAATTGATATTAACGTCATAAATTATTTTGTTCAGATGTATCGTACAGTTATCTTAATTTTTTTTGATGCATGATTAATAGCTGCATGAAAACTTGCATGTTAGTCTAAGAATGTCTTAGTTAGTTATTGTGTTTTTTTTACTGCTGGTGAATAATAGTGTCGTGACGCGAAAATACCTTATCTTCTTACCGCTACACTGCCGCTAAAGGGTAACCTTGCAAAAGGAGCTTTACGGAGTGGTTGTTAATACCGTCGCGAAGGTCTCGAGTAAGCTTTGAAAGAAGTTTGACTCCGTGCAAAGAGGATACTCTTAAGAGAGCTCTGCGATCAAACTGTCTTTGAAAGTTACATCCAAACATTTCCTTCATTAACATTATCCCATACCTTCGCTCATGAATTTTAGGTTAAATTCGAAATATCTGAATTATCGATCAGCTGTTCCAACTGGTGTCCCTCAGTCATTGTCATACGCTGACAGACTGCTAAAGCAACGACAATTCTTTACGTCTAACGTAGAAAGTGAATTCTTTACGTGTAAAGATACGTCATGGTGACATGTACTTCTTCCGATCCCTACCTTACCGACTCTAGAGAATATCTGTACTTACCGACATACCTATGCATATTTAAATATTGCCTTATCTTATCTTAGTATCTCTCTAGATTACCTTTATCTCTCTCTCTACTAAGAAATTATATCTTATATCGGTATTTTAGTTTTTTTTGAATTACCGTGACCTATTTTTCGTTTTAAAACGAAGGGAATTCTTTTGAATTTAAATCTCTCTCTCTCTCACTTGTACTGGTGACGTGACGTCACAGCCAAGTCAAGTAGGCCAGGTTTATTCTTTCTTTATATAGGCCAGGTTCATTCTTTCCTTATTTAGGCCAGGTACACTAGGTGCTACGTTGCCTACCTGTGCTGATAATACTACTGTCTTCTCTCAAGAATAAAATAAAAAATTTTTATTCTTATCTATCTATATTATATTATAGTACTTACATTTTTCTAAAATGAACCCCGCTTCAGCCCTGCTCAGCGATGAGCTTACCTATGAGATTGCGTTGAGGAACCAAACACCTCAAAGTACGCAAGACAAGCGAAGGAAACAATTCCGAGCGCTTATTAATAGGGAAGATTCTACGGTAGCGTTAGAGTCACCCTACGATTTTGATAAGGATCTTTCTGAAATCAAAGCAACTTTGCTAGATTTAAAGAAAAAGATTCCTGAAGCTTCTGGATTGTACACTGATCTTGCAAGCAGACGTATCCCTTTTCGAGTGGATCATGTTATCGCTCGAATAAACAGATTAAATGTTGAAGCTGACGCTTCTAAGAAATTTCATAGAGATGAGGCTTATGGAGAAGCACTCCAGTTGGAGGGAGAATGGCTTCTGAAGTTGGATGAGAATGAACCAGTCGTTCCTCCTGTTTCTGATATCTCGCAATCATCTACCTCAACAACTAGTACCAAGTACAGTGTCCCTGTACATGAGTGGAACCTAAGGTTTTCAGGCTCTAATAAAGACAACCTGATTTATTTCCTAGAAAGGGTTCGAGAATTGCAAATCTCGCGGAATGTTTCCGATGAGAGTCTTTTTACTTCAGCAGTTGACTTATTTGAGGATAAGGCCCTCACCTGGTATCGCAGTGTTGCCGGTTCGTTAAAATCTTGGCAGGAAATTAAGTTAAAGTTGAAGGAAACTTTCTTACCCCTATCTTACGATGATGATCTTCTCAATGAGATAAATCATCGCACTCAAGGAGAAGAGGAGCTAGTAGCCCTGTATGTAGCCTCCATGAAAGAACTTTTCAAAAGACTTTCAATTATTCCCTCAGAGGAGGAACAGTTTAAGATCATAAAGCGGAATCTACACCCCTACTTCTTGAACCATTTAGCTCTGGTTGAAGTGTCAACTGCCAATGAGATTATCTCTATATGCAAGAAGCTAGAAGACAATAGGGCCATGATTTCTAAATATCGACCCCCTCCCTCAAAGAAGGTGCATAGTCTCCTTAGTTCAGACCTGGCATGTCCAGATGAGGCCATTCTAACATCGGCAAAACATTCCTTTGTCCCTTCAAGGTCAACTTCTCGTCTTTCAGGAAAACGTGATGCAGGTCACGACCAAGCTTCTTTACCTTTCTGTTGGAATTGTTCTAACCAGGGTCATCTCTACCCAAAATGTCGAAAACCCAGAACTATTTTCTGCTATGGTTGTGGAAAGAAAGATGTTTTTAAACCAAAATGTCCCTCTTGCTCACCGAACTATTCTCGCCCAAAAAACGAGAAGACTGCGCGTCAGGGTGCAACGCAGCAGGAGTCAAGACACCCAAAAGTATCTCTCCCTTCGAAGAGGCCCGTGGATACAAACCACGCAAGCCCCTCCGAAAACCAAAAGTAAATATATTTACGACTGCGGACCTCCACCATCAAAGGAATATGTGGAAGGTCTGGTTAAATAGAGTCTCTGATTTCTATCGGACTCCAATTGTAATCCCTAAAAATAAACCTAGTAGGTCTACGACCCCTGAAATGATACCCCCAATCGTGTCTCAAATTCTACAACCCGATCCAGTAGATAATCGTCCCTATATCTCGGTGGATATGCAAGGAAAGCGTTTCACTGCTCTTTTTGACACTGGAGCGAATATTTCGGTTTGTGATGTAGAAGTCATAAAAGAAATTTTCGGCAGAACCCATGATTCCTCTGGAAATTCAGATCTCTTATGTTCCCTTCGAAATGCAGATGGTTCACCATTACCTGTCACTTCAATCTTGGACCTTACCTTAACTATTGATGACGTCACTAAAGTTGTTCGTTTTCATGTTGTACCTTCTATCTTGCCCGAGATTATCTTAGGTATGAACGTGGCCATAGCTTTCAATATCTCTATTGATTTTTCCAGAGATTCATTTGAGGTTAGAGACCGAGTGGATCCTCCCTCTTGCTTTGATGAACCCCAGGTTAGCACCATAAGTAGAATCCATGATTTTTCTACTCTTCCTCCTGAAGATGTCGTGAAATTGAACCCAATTATCGAAAAATTTCAAATTTTATCTCCTATCGATGTGCTGCCAGAAACTTCTGTTCTCTGTCATTCTATAGAGACCCCGAATGCCAAACCTTTTCGGCAAAGGCAGTATCCCTTGTCTCCGGCAGTTCAAAAATTCCTAAATGAGGAAATTGATAAGCTTCTGGAACTTAACATCATAGAGAAAAGTAATTCCCCCTGGTGTTCGCCAGTCCTTTTAGTGAAGAAAAAGGATAATACCTATCGCATGTGCTTTGATGGGAGAAAACTAAACGAAATCACCACCCATGATGCATACCCTCTACCTAGGATTGATTCCATTCTCTGTAAACTGCGAGACGCTAATTTTCTTTCCTCTATAGACTTAAAGCAAGCCTTTTTCCAGGTACCTCTAGACGCTGATTCACGTCCAAAGACAGCTTTTATAGTACCCGGAAGGGGTTTATACCAGTTCCGGCGTATGCCTTTTGGTTTGCGGAACAGCGCGCAAACGCAACAACGTCTCATGGACAGGATCATTGGACCTGACCTCGAGCCGTTCGTTTTTGTTTATCTGGATGACATAATTGTTGTCACTCATACCTTTGAGAAACATCTTGAAGTTCTAAACGAAGTCTATGAAAGGTTACGTAAGGCCAACCTCACTGTGAATTTTAAGAAGTGTCAATTTTGTCGTGACTCTCTTTCTTTCCTTGGATTTATTGTAGACAAACAAGGTCTCCGTGTTTGTGAAGACAAAGTAAAGTCAATCACAGAAGCTCCCATTCCTCGCAACACCACAGGTGTCAGGCACATTCTAGGCATTTTGCAATACTATCGTAGATTCGTCAAAGACTTTTCCACTATTAGTGCCCCTATCTCTGCGCTTTTGCACAATAGAAAGAAGGGACAGTCTATTACTTGGACTTCAGAAGCTGACCAAGCCTTTAAACTTCTTAAAGAACGCCTAACATCGGCCCCTGTCTTGGCTAGCCCTGATTTTTCCAAGCCTTTCTGCATACAAACTGATGCAAGTGACTATGGAATTGGCGCAGTTCTGTATCAAGAAGACGAAGGTTTCGAACACCCGATAGCCTACGCTAGTCGCACTCTCTCTAAGGCAGAGAGAAAATACTATGCTACCGAAAAAGAATGCCTCGGAGTCCTTTTCGGCATAGAGCATTTTCGTCCCTATGTTGAAGGCACCAAATTCACGGTCTATACCGACCATGCCTCTCTTCTCTGGCTTAAAAATTTTAAGGAACCCACAGGTCGTTTAGCTAGGTGGTGTGTACGACTTAGTCAGTTCAATTATGAGATGAAACATCGCAAGGGATCTTGTAATGTTCCAGCAGATTTCCTCTCTCGAAATATCTCTCTTTTAACCGCGAATGATCTTACACCAGATGAGTGGTATAGGAAAATGGTGGAAAACGTCACGGGAAATCCAGATAGTTACCCAAATTTCACGGTTGAAAACGGTCTTCTTCTCAAACATCTGAAGCCGAACCATTCTTTATCGTCAAATCTCTCCAATTGGAAAATAGTCATACCTACACCAAATAGGGATGATGTTGTCGCGTCTTTTCATAATCCCCCTACTTCGGCCCATTTCGGCGTAAGAAAAACCAAGGCACGAATATCGGAATTCTACTATTGGCCCAAAATGGACCTAACGGTAAAGAAATTCATACGAAATTGTCAGGTTTGCGGTGCTCACAAATCGACTAATGTCGCTCGTGCTGGTTTAATGGGTGGTTATAAAAGCATAAGCTTCCCTTTCCAATTTATCTCCATAGATTTTATGGGTCCCTTTCCTAGGTCGAAGGCCAGGAATACACAACTTCTCGTAGTCACAGATTGGTTCTCTAAGTTCGTCCTGGTAAAGCCCATGCCGAACGCAACCGCAGCTGCAGTTGTAAAATATCTCGAAAATCAAGTTTTCTTGATCTTTGGTGTCCCTCAAATTGTTCTCTGCGATAACGCTCAGATTTTTAAGAGTACTCAGTTCACCAAGTTATTGGAAGAGTACCAAGTTAATTTGTGGTATAGTGCTAGACACTTGTCACAAGTCAACCCTACCGAGAGGACCAATCGAACCTTGCTTACCGCTATCTCGTCTTATGTGAAAGATAATCACAAAGACTGGGATAAAAATGTCTACAAGGTGGCCCAGGCAATTAATTTGTCTGAGAACGAAGTCACCAAACATTTTCCTGCTTTTCTTGTTTTCGCTCGAAACATACCTATTGACGGAACCTTTTATGGTCCTGTTGAAAATAACTACCTTGCCCTACCAGAAGACCTTTCTTATGTGCATAGGGAAAATGATATCTCCAGATTACCTCCTATCTTTGAAGACGTCAGAGTCAAATTAAAAAAGGCTTATGACATAAATAAGAAGTATTATGATCTACGTAAGCGCCCAGATGTTTTCCAGGAAGGAGAGTTAGTATGGAAACATACTTACCCTCTTTCGAATGCTGCAAAGAACTTTGCTGCCAAACTGGCCCCCAAATTCGTACTTTGCCGAATTACCAAGGCAATATCTAAATTAGTGTACGAACTACAGGATCAGGAAGGCAACCCGCTAGGTCGCTGGCATGTGAAGGACTTAAAGGCGTATGGAGGCAAAGATCCGCCACGAATTGATGAATAGTTCACTTCCTTCTCTCTCCAGAAATTTTATTTCTACCTAACTTTTATCTTCTCTACAACATATACAAACTCCTGTTTGGAATGAGGTTTGACAATACGTGAATTGAGAATGCTATGTCTTTTGTCGTATCTAGAATGAATGAAGAATGTATGCAGAATGAGCACCGTACCTTTCAAGGCATTTCTCAAGGATCTCGAAACTAGTTGTGTGAATGTGACGTCAAAGTATAAATGTTGCTAATTTTGGGATCGGTATCTGTTATCCTCAGTCTCTTATCTTGTACTATCGCTCAATTTTTGAGAACCCATAATTTTTCTGGTTATCTAAACTTTTACCTTAAGAAGGAGCTATTTATCTATCTTATCTGGCTAACGTTTACAAGTCTAATGTTATCTCTTAAGTTTTCTTGTGTTCATTGAACCAACGAAAAACACTATCTTACCGTTGTATCTACCTTATCTTTTCCTTTACCTCTATCTTATCTACTATCTATCCCCGGGTGCTTTCCCGACAGTTTCCGCCCTGCCTTACGCTAAAGAGAAAACTGCACTGTTTGTCCAAACAAGAGACAACAGGTTATCTTTATCTTACCCACCATCTCTGTTGAGTAGGATGCTTTCCCGACAGTTTCCGCCCTGCTATGTGCTAAAGTGAAAACTGCTCTGCTTGTCCAATCAGACGACAGCAGATTCCTCTTATCTTACCTTACCTTATCTATTAGCACCACAGTAAAATGGTGGCTAATGCTTATCTTAGATATTCTTTTCAATGAAGAAAAGAAATTATCTTATCTTACCTTACCTTATCTATTAGTACCATAATGAAATGGTGACTAATGCCTATCTTAGATATTCTTTTCGTAGAAGAAAAGAAATTATCTGATCTTACCTTACCTTATCTATTAGTACCATAATGAAATGGTAGCTAATGCTTATCTTAGATATTCTTTTCGATGAAGAAAAGAAATTATCTTATCTTACCTTAATATCTTTACCTATTAGCTTCATAATGAAATGATAGCTAACCATTATCTTCTCTGCGAATATTTTCCCAGATGGAAAATAGAAATCTATGTGAATTCAAGTTCTGAATTTGCAAAGGTGGCCTTAGATATTCAGTGCTGATGTAAAGGAATCTGAACACTGATATCGAATACCCCCTATCTCAGCGATGAAAATGGTTTTCCCATTTTGTCTTATCTTTCCGAGTGATTGGGCTATCTTACTGTGTCTTTGATGAATATCTAATAATCCAGATGATTATTGATGATTTCTTGAAGCGATTATTGGAAGTATCCAAGTAATTTGTTCCGTATGACCTTTGAGATTTATCTGACAAAGACACGTAAAGTGATTATTAGCGATCAATTTGACCAATTATCTTAGTTTTGTCCCTTTGTAACTAGTAGTAGCTAGAACGACTACTTATCTATTTCGAAACTTTCCCATAAAGGAGTAGAATTATCTACATCTCGTTTTCTTACATTTATATCTTCCCCTATCTATTTTCATTGTAAGGAATGAAAATTATGTACATTATCTCTTCCCATTCGCATATGTTTGCGAATACCTTTCGAGTTATCTGTATATATGTCCAATTATATCTATCCCGCTACCTTGACTTTTTATGATGAAGTCAGAATTTCTGGATTTGTTTAGTTGTCCATTCTATCGAGTAACAGCCCTGTTTCCGAGAGTTTTAGTTTGTGTGAAAACTCCCATAGCAATTTTCTTAGTCCTTCAGTGTTGGCGGTTTTTGAAACCCCAGGCTGAAGTAGTGTTCAAAACTATGGGTGGTTGAACATCAAACAGAACAGCGCAGCTCTATTGACAGCGAGCCTGTTATACCGAAATGTTATAACTTAATTTTAATTCTTGTATATACAATACCTAATTAGAAGTGTTTATAATAATAATCAACTTAGAAGCCTGCCTTCTAGAAAGAACGCATGTACATTTTCTTTTATCTACCTAGCATTAAGGTTTTGTAATTAAAAATTTAATCTGCATGAGCGAGTTAAATATTTCTTTTTGTATTGTATAGCTAGTTAAAGTGACTAACTGTGCGATATTATCTGAACGAATAGTAAACATGGTAGAAAACTTTTACAAGGTCTGTTTTTGTAGAACACTATTCTCTCTTTTTTTCGATTTGTGTTGTCCTTGTTGGTCATCCACAATCATACCTTCATGTATACCCTTCTACGGGTATAGAAAGAACTAGAATTTTCTTCTAGTTTTTGAATTTTCTCTTGCATCGGTAAGGGGAGGTGTGTAACGTGAATACGTCACCTGTTGTCCTCTTTGCAAAGCTTCCCTCGTTTTAAAGAGAATTGTAAAATTACAGTTCCCTACAACTCCCTATAATATAGATCGCATCTTTGAACTGACTACCCACACCATATTCTGGCGCTGGTACTGTCTGGATAATTCACTACTAGATGGCATTGCACGTTTCGTTTCACTAGGATTTTGAGTTCCTTTCAGGAACCAAATAAGTTGTCGTTTCAGTCCGATCCTGAGTTCCTTTCAGGAACCAAATAAGTTGTCAACTGTCAATCAGATTTCAGTATCTGCCCGTGACATTTCTCCTTTCACCAACCGAAGGCGGATTTCCTCTCAAGTTCACGGAACTGAATTCACTTCCTTTTTACCTGTCGACCAGGAAAGATTATTCTCTTAACCGTTCCCGTACGAGGCCTGTTATACAGGGTAAGTCGCCATTACGGATATTCTGAAGATAGGTTTTAATTCGATTATTACTTATTTTTAGCTTCGGGGATTTTATCTCAACTTTACCTTATACCTTATCTTTACCTTTATCTTTGGTAAATACCTTGTCCTTTCCGGTATTTACTAATTATCTGGATTTAATTGCCTATTGCAACCGAGGAAGCCATCTTGAACTAGGAGACAAAGGGAGCGGTGGCCCATTTTTGTTCTTCAACTATCTGAAGGATCTTTCCATCGTTTTCATTTATCCATGGTGAAATAATTCAACGTTTCGAAGATCTTCAAAAACAACATAACATTTTCCTGGTGCTAGTGCTATCTTAGGACTTTTCAACCCCAGGAGCCTCGTCAGGGCGCGGTCCCTACACCTGCTGGTTTTCTTCTGGAGATTTCAATGCCTGATTAAGCACCACACCTAGTAAAGTCCAGGAGTTATTAATATCCTTTTTACTGTCAAAATAAAGACAGTTTTTACCTCAATCAGCTTCATCCCGGAAACTGTAAGTGTTGTCTTTTATTTTATTTCACCGATCATGACGAAGAAGGACTAGAAGATCAGTGCTAACTTAGTAAATTAATTAATTATCACTCACGAACTTTATCTTTCCCGATATAAATGATATCGGAAGTATCTTATTCTTTTGTACACAGCTGTACAAGATAAAGGATCCTTTATTTTCAAACAAACTGATTGTTTAAACATATTTATATCAGATTTAAAGCTTTTAAAATAAGACAGGATAATTATTTGATTTTAATTAAACAGGAAATGTAAACCATAATTTGCTCATTAAACATCTGTCCATTTTAACTTATTCTTTGAAAATCACATTAACATCTTTATAACCCTAAATCTACTTTTTATTAGTTCTTCATAGAGTTTAGGTAGCACAATAAAAATAAGAACTCGAGCAAGTCGAGTTGATAAGAACTGAAGAACTCTTTGGCATCCCTAATCTACCTTAGATACCTATATATAGGGTGTACCTTTTTAAATAATTAAAGCAGCAGAATAACTAGCACTCTGATAGTATTTGATTCAGTTTTCAAGTTATTCAACATCATTATCTTCAGAGAAATTTGTCGTGAAAGTTTCTTTTGCAGTATTATCGTTTTGCCGAAACAACATTTTGCCCTTCGCTTGCACTGCAAGCTCTCGTTACTGCTACTTTCGACATTCCCTGATTTTATAATTTTGTTTTGCTCACGCAGCTAAACTTTCATTTGCTGGTGCTGCAATTTAAACTTTATTTTGCTCACGCTGCACTGCATTGTGTGTTAATTCGTTCGCTAATTCGGGTAGACAACATATATATCAGCAATAATTCTCTAAAGTTCTGAGGCTTTTCAACGATCGTGTTGTGGGATGGTAATAAATCATACAAATAGAGAGCCTTGGAGGATATAAATAACGCTTTGCTCTGAAAAAACTAATTACTAAGAGATGAATTCGTTGAATGAGTGGTATGACGTCATTTATTTTTTTGGACTGGATGAAATTTTTTGGAACAAGCTTAAATTTTGGAGGTCGTTATAGAATAGCACGCAAAAGATGTAACTTTCCAAGTTTTCTACCTCCAGCAAAAGTGTGAGTTTTCCGCTAACTTGATTTAAGGGGTGAGTTAATTTTTTAGGTTGGCTCAGATTATTTTTTAAAACAACGATATGAAAAAGGAATACTTGTTTGTGTCCTACAAAACGATCTCCCTCGAACGATATGAAGTTTGCATAAATAGAAAGTGGTGATTGTTTATCACTTGGAGAAAAAAAGCATCACCATTTTCGGTTGTAGGGATTTTGACGTTCTACAAAAAAGTGTTTCTTACTCACATCGATATTTGCTAAAATAATCTCGGAAACCTTAAAAAACTAACACACCCTCAAGATCAAGATGGCTGAAAACGTACAAGGGGTTGTAGGTCGAAAGCTTGGGACATTACATTTGAACCTTCAGAAACTTGTTCAGGGGCCTTATGTGTTAAAATACCAAAAATCCTGACGTTTAGGTGAAGAGCCGGGGGGTGGGGAGGGAAGTAAAGGTCGTACTTTTGGGGTTTCCGGCTATATCTCAAAAACTGTGGGTCGTAGGGAAAATTTTTCTGTTATAAATAAAAGCCAAGAAAGTTACCACTACAACTTTTATTCCATACACTGAGAAAACTGTATAATAAAAAGTGTATAATAAAGAAAGTATAATTGTTTCAATTATAGATTTTATTTGATTTGACAAAATTGTTTTATGAAAATAATAACAAATATATACTAACGCTTGTATTATGAGATATAATACTTTATCCTCCAAGTATAATAAGTATTACTATCGGAGATTATAAGATGCCAGTATTAAATGTCTTCTAATTGTATTTATTATGAAATATTATAAAATGTTACTTTAATAATTCGCAAGTTAATAATCATTATTGAAAATTTAATAAGTATGGTATTTTATTATACAGATTCTAATAAAGTTTATTGTACTCTTCTTATTGAGTTAGGAGTTATTTTCTTATAAAGTCGCTATATCTAGAAAATGCATCATTTATGTTGCAAGTTTTGAAAGTGTCGGTCGTGTGTTTCAGTGTGCCCCTGAGTGTTATTTTTCTACATTACACAGGGTTTTTCTTTTGCTTATCCTCCTTTGTCAGTTCTGTGTAATGATTATTGTTCCATTTTCAAATGTCGTTTTCAATTCATTTCGGATATTTGACAAATAGTGAAACAGAATTGATAAAAGAGGAAAAGCAAGAGAAAAACTCTGCAGTGAGGTGAGAGCGGCATTTCTTGTGTATTTGTGAACTGCGAAGTGAATTGCGTTACCAATTACAAATAGGATATGGTTGGTTCGAGGAATAATAATTAAATCATGATATCTGAATAGTGCGAAATTCCAATTAAGTATTAATTATGGTGCTATAGAAGAATCACGGGATTTACGAAACTTATTGAAAAATTCACAGGTAGGTAATTGTACTAATCTTGTAGTTCTCCTATTTTAGACAGCCCATGCAGACACCCCCCATGTCCCATGACAAGCGAAGCTTCCACGGCTTGTTACATTATGACAAACGAAGCTGCCATGCACGGTTACAGCAGCAAGTGCGGATACTACTGAGACGAGACTACTGAACAATTTGGAATCTGACAAAAGTTTTTTTATTACATACTTATCGAATTTAAAAATATTATATTTTCTATCCTCGTTATGTTAACTGTTAATTACTTTTATGAACACTTTGGCATTTATTATTTATTAGCGCAGTTGAAATATTTCTAAACATTTAAAAAAATTTGTTTCATGATGAATTTCTATGCTATTAAATAAAGGAAAAATCTATTTCCACTGTTTTCTTTATATCCCCTATTTAAACATACCTGCTGCATGTTATAAAAATTATTGAAAAATATAATAATTAAAATTATTATGAAAAATAATTATTCTTATTAAAAACTTTTAATAAAAATTATGAGAAACGCCTAATAGATGACAATTATAAAGCTACTTAATATAATAAGAACAATATAGTAAACCTAATAAAAATTGTTTTTAGCTTTTATTAGAATCTTCTAATAATTTAAGTTTTTGCAATATAATGGTTTCTATTATACAAATTTATTAGATATTATTAAACAAGATATATTACAAACAAAAATCTAATATAATTGAATTTATAATCTAACTTTCATTATAATAATATTATAACTCTTATTATACAAGTTGGCCATCCCAATACGAATTAGAAAATATAATAGTTAGTATTATATTTATAATCATTTGTATAATACATTTTTCTCAGTGTAAGCGATTTTCGAATTCCTATCAGTTTTTGAGTTGTTTCACTTTCCACAAAAGTAGATTTTTTCGAAAAAGATCATTTTACGTACCTTCCTTATATTTTTCATCAAACATCCCACTTTTAGGGTTTCCGATTGTATCTCAGAAATGGTGCACCGTAGGGAAAAATTGTCCTATAATACATAAAAGCTCGTAAAATTATCTAAACTTTTATCTTTAGGCTTTTTCCAATTCGCAACCATACTCGAAATTTTAGAAAAAAATCATTTTACCTCATATTTTTCATCAAACGTTCCTTTATTTCGTCGAAAATATTCAATAGAGAAACAATTCACCAAAAAAAGTTGTAAAAAATGGAATTCTTTTTTAGAATATTCAGGGTGCTCACTTTATCTGGAGACATGGAAATATATCCAAAACTACTCATCAGATCAAAAAAAGTGGGTAATGGAATTTGTTAGGCTGGAAATGGGACATCCACTGATACCAAAATCTACCAACCTACCCCCACCCCCCTAGAGGTGGGGGGCAGCAACTTTAAAATCTTAAATGAGAACCCACATTTTTTATTGCAGATTCGGATTTTACGAGTTAAAAGGCCAAGGAAATGGCTGCCTCCTCCCCTCTCAATGCAGGTGGGGAGGGTAGAAAATTTAAAAAAAGAACCCTTATTTCTTGCAGATTCAGATTTTAGGGCTGCTAAAAATGCGTAAAATTTCCCTTAAATTTTTTTCTGGATTCGTGGATATTTTTCGTTCAATTTCAATGTTAAGACAAATCTAAAAAAAAAGTCATTTCGGCGGTTACAGCGTCATCTATCATGAATTTAAAAACCAATACAGACAAATCCTTTGTATTTTTGGAGGTAAAGCCCGAATCTGAAATAAAAAAAGAAGGATTGATTCCTAACCAAAATTTCAAATTTACCCGCCGCCCCACCTGCATTGAGGGGTAAAGGGGCAGTAATTTCCTACGTGTTTTCACCGGTAAAATCCGAATCTTCAATAAAAACCGTGGGTTCTTGTTTCAGATTTAAGATTGCCTCTCAACTCCTATGGGGTGGTGGTAGGTTGGTCGAGTTTGGTATCATTAGATGTCCCCCTTCCAGAAAAACAACTTTATTACCCACTTTTTTATCCGAAGCGTGGTACACCCTGTATAAACAAGAATTGAAATGATACCACCTTATTACACCCCCGTTTTATGGTGATCGAGATCCAGACAAACAATGAAAATATGAAACGAAAATTACTTTCCGAGAGCATGCGAAACGAACAATAGAACTCTTCTGGAAATCCTTTATTATTCCTCATCGTCTGTCTTCAATTTGCAAATACGTAGATATTGGAACTGATGAGGAAAATGAACTGAACTGCATAGAGCGAGTCTTGCCTGCAGTATAAATCAATAAATTGTCCTCCCAGTTCAGGTAAGTTCACGGTTCATTAAAAGGATTCTGCTGTACTTCTAAAACAGAGTGTCTGGTGATAAAAGCATGGATTTTTTTGTAATAATAGACTGTCTGTAGCAGTGATGCGACTGGAGTTCGCTAAATAAAGACAGGGTTCTTAGTGTTCTTACTTCTTAAACAATATAATAGAGTTAGAGGTCTATACAGTGTTCCATCTAGACTGGAGTGCACGCTCTGGTGTTGAGTCTACCTATGTCTAAATATTTCACTCGGTAAATATTTCAACCAAAATGGAAAGGAACAACAAGTTAGAGATACATGCAGTAAACTGTGGACTCTGAAACTCTGCCTCTGCTGTTGTTTTCTGGATTTTTAATGTCTTCTTTATTTAATGATGTATCTACAGTGTGGTGATAATGTCTGAATTAAATAGTGTAGCTACATCTTATTGGAACTATAAGGATTTTGGCAACCATGACAGATATAGAAATCAAAACCTTACAAGGAAAAATGAGTTCATTTGCAAAATAGCTCCAAAACCTGGTGGTTCTAAAATTTAGTCAAAAATATTCATAAATAAGCGATTTATAAAATCAAAAACTAACTTTTCCCGTATTTTTTTAAGATAATTCAGTAGCAGGAATAGGTAAGTCAAATTAAAAAAATCTATCTGATACGGTTATCCAAACCCCCATAGTATAGGAACATTAAAAAAGTTCCCACCCACCCTCTTTCTTGCACGAGTTTATGAAATAGTTAACCATAACTCTTCTTGAAATTTCGTCACAAAAACTCTTCATTGCATATTTAAGAAATTACTAGTATTTACAAAACTCCTTTCTGCGTATGTGGAGTGAAGATAAGATCATCAAAGCCCTCTTCAGCTAATTCAATAAAAATAAATTTAAGTATTTTGGGAACCTGAAAGAAATTCTTTATTTCAAAATGAGAACTGCTTAATAGTAAGGGGTGTTCGAAAAAAAATCCGTTTTGGAGTAGGCCCTGGCAAAAAGAGGTTTGTTTTAACTTATTCCACTCTTTACAACTGACAGCTCTTGATTTTGTTAGACTAGGACAGTGGTCAAAACATTAAAGAACGTTAATAAAACAGACAGACACTCACTTTATCGACTTTTTTATAAAACACATAAATAAAATTAACAATTAAGTCATTTAAATTAAGGATTCTCCTGGACACATTTTAATACACGGTTTCTCACTCCACTAAAGGCACTCTGTAACTGTTCGCTTGTGTATCGTTTATCTCGACGAACTTCTCCTCGCAATTACTTGACGTGATCATTAACAGTCTCACACAAAATATCGAAACCTCAATGTAAATGCATAGAAAGAAATCATATTTGAGCTTGCATAGGGTAAAGGTATATTACGACAGATAAGTCGATCTTCACAGATCACTTTCACTAAATCGGTTGCTTAGGAAGTTTTCAAATCAACAAATCCTTGTCCTGTAACTCTGGGAACTGACCTACACGATATTCTGAGCCATGCTAAACCTGCAAAACAGTCTTAGTGAACACTGTAAATTTTGGGAAACCATTGACAAAAATTTTACCCGCCAGGAATGTCTCGGAGTATGTATACTTTCTCTGCTACATGAACGCCCTTCAGTAAATCAATAATGCTAAAATGTCACTAACGTCATATTGTTTACATACATCATGTTTACATTACATCAATTTCATTGCGCTTGGACTAGAGTTGGGAGAACCTAATTAGGTAGCAGTGACAGTTCCTATGTCCCCGTTACTTTTAGACACCCATGGCGAAACACTATTTTACGACTATTTGACGCAATAGTGAAGTTAAGACACAAGTTTTCATCTCCAGAGCCTACTCGGACGTGTTGATTATTCGATCCTTTACTTTCCGATTCTTTTTTTATATTTTTTTATAAAGTAAATAGCGAATGTCCGCTTCAAGGGGTGAATTTATGTTTTTGAAATTTTATGATACAGTAAGTAGAGTTGGCGAATTCAAAAATTTTGCAGCAAATTCTCTTTAACGTTTTTATAATTTCTAATAATTGAACATGCGGCATTTTATTCGCACTTGTCGCTGATTTGGACCTGCCAGTTCTTTGCACACTCTGAAAGCTACCAGGCTCTCGAAATTTCTTAATTAGCTGAGGCATCGCGACTTGAGAAATAGGAGTATCTGGGTTGAGTTGATTGCGTACTTCCCTTTGAGTCCTTTGCCGACCCGTACCCATACATCATTAACATTCCAATGGAATGCTTTTCACTTAAGTGTGCCTTCACTTTACATAACTTAAACCGTTCGTTTATTTTTTCATACGGAGCTGTTATAAAATATAGAAACTTTCTTGTAGTTATAAAAAAAATAAAGCTTCCCAACAATAATTTGTCTGTAAAAACTGTTCGAGACAATATTTTTGAATTCATAATAATTTTTATTGTAAAATGGGCAAAAATTAATGACTGTTTGCTTCAAGACAGTTCTTTTTTTTTAATTTATCATAAAAAACAAACTTTTTTGAGTATAAATAATTATTAAGAGAAATGTGATTATTTGAAGTCGCTCCACTGGGAATGTTGTTAGTTTTATTCAGTTTTATTGTTCTAATTTATTTTATTTATGATAGAAATTCTGGACTTGGTAACAATATAAGTACACAATAATAGCAAAGAATGTGACTTTTTCACCTCCTGTCATATAAATTAGAGTAGGCATTTACAGAGTATTCTAGAATAATAGTCCTTCGCAGTTCTAATTTATACCAGAGAGAATAATATTAAGGCTAGCTTGCTTGTACTTAAGTATTTCATAAAATAGATCCGAGATGACTCATATCAGCCTTTGATTGATGTCAAAGGTTGATTTATGATTGATGTGAGAAAAATTCTATCGGGTGTTCATTAATTAGTACTTCCTCAGTGGGCCATGACCGCGGAACGTATCTCATAACTTGATTTCAATTCGTCGAGAAAACGATGAGATATGGACCTTCTACAATGCGAGTCGATTTCGAGAGAATCATGATCCGCTGTCACGGTTACTAACTGTAACTGTTATTTGTTTTGAGTTGTTAGTATCAAATCATCGGTATTTCATGCGTAAGCATAAAGAAAACAAAAGGTGGTGCTATTATAGTAAATTGTGAAACGAAACAGGATGGCGAAAATCTCAAAGCAGAAGTTAGTAAGAAGATGACAGATTATAAAGCAGATATGATTGAGAAGTTAAATAGAAGAATAAAAATATGTGGACTGAGTGAAGTAAATGAAGACGAAGAAATAATCAGTCAAATTAAGCAACAGAACAACTATGTGAATCAGATAAAGATAGTTAAATTGTTAGAAACAAAGAAAAAAAGATACTGGGATTTGATTGCAGAAGTGGATGAGGCATCGTTCAAGCAGATAATGGAGATGCAAAAAATTAACATTGGTTGGGATCGCTGTTATGTTTACGAGCATGTATATATAAAGCGATGCTTCAATTGTGGGGGATACAATCATAAAAAAGAAGAATGTAAAAATAGAATGGCGTGTTTCAGATGCAGCGGGGAACATATAGCAAAAGACTGCGATAAAAAGAAGAAATGTATCAATTGTGTTGAGGTGAATAGAAAATTGCATTTGAATATGGACGAAAGCCATGATGTTTTTGATGTAAATTGTGGTGTATACAAGAAGAAAATGGAACAGAAAAAGAAGAAAATGGTGAATATTTGGTAGCAATCAATGGACAAAAGGGATAAAAAGTGCAACTTTGGGATATTTTACACAAACATACAGGGTATTACTACAAATTTAGATATGGTAAGGCTACAAAATGTAAATAATAAATACGATATTGTGATGCTGTCGGAAACACATCAGACTGAAAACATTTTAGATAATGAAATTGAAATTAAAGGTTATACATTAATAAGAAATGATTCAGATTCGAGACATACAGGTGGAACTATTGTTTATATAAAAAAAAATATTGTAGTAGTAAGCTCAAAAGAAATATACCGAAATATGTATTGGTTTCAAAGCGTTACTGTAGTATATAAAAATGAAAGGTTCAACTTAAATGTGGTTTATAGATCGCCACAAAACAATGCAAACATATTTTTAGATGAATTTGCGGAAATACTTTCAGAAAAGGAAGAAAACAATAATGAATCAAACATTATACTAGGCGATTTTAATATCGATTTGATGACTAAAGAAGCTAAATCAAAAAGAATGTTGCAAGTAATTAATGATGAAGGTTTCATACAGCTGATACAAAGTCCAACAAGAATAACAAGTGAAAGTAGGACATTATTAGATTATTGTATTGTGGATAAACATGTCACATATAGGTATGAAATGGATATTATAAACAATAACGATGACAAAATTACTGACCACGCGATCTTAGAAATAAACATAGGTATCGAGAATAAGAATAAAAACATGATAGTGCAAAATAAGCAAAAAGAAATAACGAGGATAAAAAATTATGATTCTGATAAATTTAGAGATAAATTGGATAAAGTAAATTGGATAAATATGGAAAATTTGAATTTTCAAGACAGATGGACGGAACTAGTAAAAAAACTGCAGGAAACAGTAAATACATTTGTAGTTAAAAAAGAAATAAAATTTTTAGAAGTAACAAATCTGTGGTATGGGAAAAAATTAAAATTAATGAAAAAAGAAAATGTTTATTTGTATAAAAAAGCAAAGTTTTCTAATTTAAAAGAGGACTGGAATAGATATAATTCAAACAAAAAAGAATACCACAGAGAAATTAAACAAGCAAAGAATAAATACATACAGGAAAAATTAAACAAGTGCATGGACGACTCTAAGGCTACATGGAGAGTCTTAAAAGAATTGTTAAGAAATGAGCAAACAAATGACATTGAATATATTGAAATTGATGGTGAATTAATTACAAATAAAAATGATATATCGCATAAAATGAATGACTATTTCATAGATAGTATAACAGAGTTAAATAGGAATATTCCACGCTCGAAATATAGAGAAGATATTGTTATTTCCAAGGATACTTTTAAATTTAGGCCTGTTACAATTTCAGAAGTCAAAGAAAAATTGAAGGTCATGAAGAATAAAAATGATTTAGGAAAGATTAATAAGACTATAATAATTGATGCACTACCAATAATGGCGGTGTATTTGACAAATATCATAAATGAGACTATCTCTCGAGGTGAGTATCCAGCATGTTTAAAAAATTCAGTTGTTATTCCAGTTCCAAAAATCAAAACAGCAAAAAAATGTAGTGATTACAGGCCAATAAACATGATGCCGACACTCGAAAAACTAATCGAAATGATAATAAAACATCAAATGGTAGAATTTATTGACAATACAGGTATATTGATTGAGGAACAGTCTGGTTTCAGAGAAAATCACTCTTGTGAAACGGCACTATGTGCAGTAATCAATGAGTGGAAAGAGCGAATGAGCATGGGCAAGATTACAATTGCAGTGTTTCTGGACTTTAAACGTGCATTTGAGACAATAGATAGGACCATTTTATTAAATAAATTAGAGAAATACGGTTTCAAAAATGAAGGGCTATCAGTGATAAGAAGCTTCCTGGAGGATAGAACACAACAAGTACTTGTAAACGGGATGCTATCCAGTAAAAAACATATAAATCTAGGAGTTCCCCAGGGAACAGTGTTAGGGCCATTATTGTTTATATTGTATATCAATGACATTAAAAGAGCTTTGGAATACTGCAGCATTAAAATGTTTGCGGATGATACATTATTGTATGTAAGTGGTAACGACATAAATGATTTAGTGAACAAAATGAACAGTGATTTAGATAGAATAGTGGAATACTTGTATTATAATAAATTAAAACTGAATTTGGAGAAAACAAAATCGATGATTTTAACAAGAAATAAAAAAGTGAATAAAACAGTTGATATTGTAATAGACGGTAAAAAGATTGATATTGCAGAAAATATGAAATACTTAGGTGTAATCATAGATGATAAGTTGAATTTTAATGAACACACAGATTATATTTGTAGGAAAATAGCACAAAGAATAGGTGTATTGAGTAGACTAAAAAACAAACTTGATTACTCGCAGAAAATCATGGTAGCTAGGTCAATGATTTGTTGTTATTATGAATACGTTCCGTCTATTATGTTATCGTTTAGTAAGAATCAAATTGACAGGTTACAAAAATTACAGAACAAATTAATGAGGACAGTTTTAAAAGTTAATAGAAGAGCCCATATTTCTGATATGCTTGATAGCTTAGGATGGATGTCTGTCGAACAAAGAATAAAGTATAATAGTATTAAGATGGTGTTTAATATAGTTAATAATGAAGGATTTCCGAATTACTTAAGAAAATATATCAGTTATAAAAAAGACAGAAATTATGAAATGCAGCTTAGAAATGACGAACATTTGGCGCTAATGAGACCAATAAATGAGTTACATAGAAACTCATTTTTCTATAAAAGTTTTGATTTATATAATTGTTTACCAACAAAGTTAAAAAATGAAACAAATTTTAATGCATTTAAAAGACTGCTAAGTGTATACATAAAAAATCCGAACAATTAGCTAGTAAGAAAAATGTATAGGAAAGTAGGTTTGATTTAGTGTAGATTTAATTAAGTATTATACATATATTATGGTATTATAGTTATAAAGAATGTAATATTCTAGAAAAATAAAGATTATTGTTGTTGTTGTTGTTGAACTCTAAATAATTCAGTAGATAGGCGTCAAATAGTCGCAAACAGTGTTTTCTCACTACCACCTTGGTAAATTGACATTTCATTGTTAAAAAGTCGACTGTAATGTAAAGTAAAACAAATGTAGTTTAATACAATGAAGACTGTAACTAAGGAAAGAAAAAACATTCACCGACCAAGGTCACTTTCCGCAGAGGGAAGCCACAATGGGAAAGTTCGGCTCAACAATCAAAATTATCAAAATGGAGGCAGACTTAGCAACGCCAGATTATAAATAAATAGTTTGAAATGTCAATAATAAACATCACAATTTTTTCAATTTATTTTTCATCATTTTTTACCTCGTCATTTCATCATTTTGTCGTTTGTAGTTGTGGTAGTGAGAAAAACGTAATGCGTTTCGCATTGGTAAGTCTCTTTTTTATCTTTTGTGGCTTTAAGGATCTCAGCTTCGCTTCGGTCCTCAAACAACCACCTCAAAAAAAAGTTCACTTGCCCATCTTGGAACGCAAATAACTATTCTCGCACATTGGTATCTCAAATAAGTAACGAGTAATTTAGATCTGTCGCTACTTCCCAATTCGGTTATCCCATCTCTAGTCTAAGCTCAATGAAATTGATTTAATGTAAACAATATAACGTTTCTGACATTTAGCATTATTGATTTACTGAAGGGTGTTAAATATCTTGTTTCAAAGGAAAGATTATACTAAACAAAGATAAGATAAAAAGACGCATTAGACAAAGAAAATAATTATCGAAGTTTGATTATTCATTTTTATTGTACAAATTAATTAAAGGCACTCACGTAAGAGCAAAAAACTGTTATAGTTAAAAATTATTTTCACAATGGCAGTAAACTTCGTGGAATTAAAGAAAAAATTCATGGAAAAAATTTGTATGTTGTTCTCTTTAGTTCACCCGGCGAACTGTTACGGGGGGCCGTAGTGGAGTGAGAAACCGTGTATTGAAATGTGTCCAGGAGGGAGGATGGCATTTCACTTATTATATAATAAAATTAAAGACCTGAACCTAACGAAATCAAGAGCTGTCAGTTTCAAAGAGTGGATTAAGTAGCATTAAATATATGGGATTAAGTAGGGGTAAACCTCTTTGCTCTCAGGGCCTACTCTAAACGGATTAGTTTTCGAACACCTTTTATTTAAGACTTACTGCTTAGAACATATAAGAAGTAGTATGTGTAAGGCCCGGTTGTACCATTCGCGGGTGAACTCTGGATCAACTGAACTGAGTTAAAAAGATGAAAACTAAGTTTACCGGCGGCCGCGTTCAACTGAACCGGCAGTTGAACTCAAGTTCAGTACTAAACCGACGTGGTACAACACAAATGTGACGCAGATCTTGGTTCAACTTTGAACCTCCGTTGAACTTGGATGGTACCACCGGATCTAAGTAGGCAGTAGTAAGTAAATGTAATTTATAATGAAAACTATGTTTATGAGCAGTCAAGAAATTATTCAACACTATTATAAGTGGAAACACTTCTTCATCGAAGAGGTTTCTTATCATTAGCTACCGAAATCTCTTACAATCGCTTCATAAAAAGTTTTAATTGAATAAATTCTTTTTTATATGTAACCAAGATAGGTGAACTATTTATTCTATTATAAAACTAGAATGTGAATATAAACAGAAACATAGCAGCTCTTAATAAATGATTCAGCATAAAAATCAAGAAAAAAAAACTAATTCCAACTTCAATAGGTTGAGTTTTTGAACTAGCCATAAATGTTAATAAAAAAGCCCTACTGCAACTTGGAATAATATTTTACTAGTCTGGGATATAGGAAAAAGCCTTCTTCTGTAGCGTTTTACAACTCATGCAGCCTCTAGATGAATGGGTTTTAATACTGGATATAATGCAGATAAAAACGACTATTCAATTAAGTGAAAATTCATGCTTTCATTCTCAAGAGTTCCGCGGAATCCCATAGAGAGAACATTGGCATTGAATATTACTCCTGAAAGTCCTGAAATTGCCCTATTGAGATTTATGATTCTGCGCGCAGTCTTCACAGTTTCACAGTGTTTTAAGTACTCTTTTTATATCTCCCTACCCTTAACAACGGGGAAGAGTATGGATTAGGTCTGGAATTAGCACTGAAAATCACGTACTCTGTCTATTCTTTGCAAATTCTAACAAAGCATAATATCATAAAGCGAAAATTTCAACCCTACTAAATAACTGGCCATTATTCTATGTGTATATGCATAATATGAGAGGTGAGAAACATTTTATTCATAAAATTATTCATAGAATCGTAGAAAATTTAGTTATTCAAATAAGGCCTCCGCAAGATTTCTTTATAAACTGCTCAAATATCTGGTTTTAACTTTAAAGGGGTTTTAAAATTGAATAAAAATTAAAGAGTTGAGAAACTTTTTCAATATAAGTAAGTTTTTCTATACTTACGGCGGGAAGTTTTTCATTTCTAATAGTGTTGATAGAAACTTTATTGAGGGACTTACCTAACTCGGAATCATTCCTCTGAATATATTTCGCAGTAAATAATATTCGAACATAGATATTTGGAAAAGTTTTGTCGTAAACTTTATTTTCAAACTCCGCCGAAGAAAATGGCATGCTTGTTTGTTACCAAGTTTACCTTCTAACTTTAGGTGTTCTTTTTTGATCGCCATATGTATCCCTTAGCGGTATGTGAGCGGCTTCTGCCTCAACTTATTGAATTATTCAAAAGCCACAAGTGTGTGACAGAAAAACAAATGGATACATGAATGATATTACAACGATTTCCTTTTTGCCTGCAGGAAGAAGTGATAAGGTGTATACGATATGGAAATATATGAAAAAGAATTTCCAAAATATACAATATAATATACATATGTACATATACTGGGTGAGTCACGAATCACGATGCGTTTTCAGTAGAAGTAGCTCTGAAAATAATGGTAACTGAAATTTAAAAAATTTTCAAATGGCTATATACTTTTCATAATAACAGGCGTAAAATGTTTTTAGTCTTCATTTAGACTTCATATTGGCGTCATTTCGTGAAATAATGTTCTTATTTCGAAAAAAAAGTAATAAATTTTTGTTTCAAATCAAAAATTTATTTTTGAATGCGAAAGATTTTTTGTTTCCTTGATTTTTCTTAATATCGACAAATTTGTGAAATGGAGAGTCATCAGATGGAGAGTTCAAAATGACTACTGTAAGTACGTCCCAATTACACCCGGAGTTAACTACCATCTTGAATTTGACGAGGAATCGTTTCTGCTGAATATCTTGGCCATTTTCAACTTTTCAACAAAAATAGTAAGGACTTAAGTTGTGTTCTTACAATTTTTATCGCACGATCAATATTATTTTTTATTAAAGGGGAAAAAAATGGTAAAGTGTAATAAAAGATGAAGTCAGCGTCTAATAATAGGGTACGCTGGTCGCTTTGAGTCCCGTTAGGCTTGCCATAGGCGTAGGCTTAATATAGGTTCTAGCAAAAAGTCGTAGGGATCAAAATTGTAGGAAATTTAATTCTATACAACTTTATTTTTGTACATTTATGTCTTAAAATTAATAATAAACGAGATATTTCGATACTTATATTTTACCATTTTTTTCTCGTTTAATTCAAAAATTTAATTTTTATTTTTGATCGCACGATGAAATTTGTAGATACTAAAGTTGTAGAGAACCAAATTTTCAATAATTTATGTCCTTACTATTTTTTTTCCCTATGACACACCGGTTTTTAGATACAACCGGATACACCTAAAGTGGAATTTTTCCTCCCTCTCCCCTCCCCCGGCTGATCACCTAGACGTCACAACTTTTGGTATGTTTACTCACTAAACACCCTGAACAAGTTTCTGAAGGAATTGCTTTTATACCTGCTCATTCACTCTGTACCATCTTCCTTATTTGACTGGACTAAATAATTTTCTCTAAAGTTAAAGTCGATCATTTTACCATCAGAAAAGTGAATTTAATTAAATCAGCTGAAAATTGAAATTATAGAAAGACTTTGGTAAGCTAATTTATAATGCCGATACATAAATACAATATAATTTGATAGTGTAAAGGTGGTCGGAGTTCAGAACTATTTACACTTAACAGATTTTCCAAGAAAATCCTTTGCTTAGAATTTTATATTTTCTATTTATATTTCTAAATATAAATCAACAAAAAATATTGTAATTCCATGGTATTTTTGTAATAGTAAATCTTTTCCTTTTTCCAGATCTATTTATGGAAAAAAAAAATTATGCTCGAGGTGTTAATATGATAATAAGAAGCAGAAACCCGGGTATACATTCTAGAAATCGACTGCATCATTTGATTGAACACGTTGCAGTTATCAAAGTTTATCCTCTGAAGGCCTTGTTCTTGGAGTTGTTTCAAATTAGCATTCCTTGTTGTTCCAAGTTATCCAGTATGCTAAACTTCAGTGCTATAACAGATAGTTCTGAAGTAAATAAAAGATCAAGAATGTTTCCGGAGTTTCTTACTGTTATTTGTACTTTAACTTCGTTAAAGAGAAATGTTTTAAGACATCTCATGGAATGAAATATAAAAAACTACTGTGATTTCAAGATATAATTATGTATCTTATTATTATGACTAGTGCAAGTACTTCTTGAGATCATAAATTATGGAAGTGCCAGTGTTAACAATTCTTTCCAAAGTGAAGATTCTTGTTTCTACTCTGGAAGTAGGTATTGATTTATTTGTTCAGTGATTAATCAGAATTGATATAGCAGGAGTTTTCAGGAACAGTTGCTATAAAAACCGAATAGATATTAGCTCAGTCTACTAGAGCTACTCGATCATCAGATTCAAGAACGTAAAAAGAATATGGGCGTAAAATATTCTGATAAAATTGGTCAAGGAAAGAATAACTGTCTAAAGCTAATCCGAAAGAGACTGTTGAGGAAAATCTCATATTTTCTGCGCTTACTTACCTACCTGTTTTTATTTATTACTGCATTCCAAAGTAATCGATATTTAATTAATGGCAAAATTATAAAACTTGTTTGTTGGGCCGTAATGATAAAAACTTTGTTGAATAGAAGCGAAAGCATTGAATTTTTAATGAGAATTTGTGTATTCAAATTAAAATCGCTTGCCGAGTAAAATTTGTATGAATAAAAAGCGACAATCGATAGGAAGAAATTCCGAACAATAGAGCATCCTCGGTCACATTCATGCCCTGTATGCCTTTAAATGAAGTATTGATTCAAATCATAAATAAATTTCTCCATCTTTTCAACTCTCAGTCACAAATAGAATGCAATCCGAGCTTCATTTTTAACTCCTCTGAGAATGACATCCTGAATGGGCGGAGAGGCGAGGGAAAGCGGTACGTAAAGGAACGTTGTTGGTCGCATTCAACATCCTAGACAGAATTGTGCGAATTGTCAGCGGGGAATTGCAAGTGAAAGCTGCCAGGACGCTGTTTGCACTGCTGTAGTTGAGCCTTCCATTCTGGATTCTCGTCATCTTCAAGCCTGCCCTTGTAAGTCCGTTTCTGAGCGCTGAAACCTCACTGTATCCAACTTGGTGCTGCTCCGCTGAATATCCCGGGAATATGGACTGGCAGGTGAAAAAATTGAGTTTTCTTTCCGTAAGGGATATTGGAGGGAAAACGTAATTATCTATCGAGGAGAAGCGGTCAAAACTCAAAATGGGTTTTCCAATGAAGTTTTCAAACAGGCACTATGATTTATGTTTGTTTTCTCAAATACTGCGAGGATTTACTATATTAGAACCTTACAAAATTGAAATATATGGATTTTTGTAAATTCAATATTAGGTATATGGAAATAAAATTTTTCAAGCTTTACAGAAAAGTTTTAGTAGAGAAACGCATACATTCTTAATATATTGGCCTTACCTATGATCCAGGACGAATTCTCTATACAGGGTAAGTCATTGATATGGGAAAGCTCGATTGCACCTACACCATTAAAGATATCGAAATGAACCAAAAAGTGTTGTAAATGGGAGGGTAAAGTGCAGTTTGTAAAATTATTTTCAGATACACAGGATGGCCCAATATCGCTGTACGCCATACAAATTTGTTATTTTAAATGGGACACCCTCTATATTATTACATCTTCAGATTATTTGAGAAAAGTAAAAAAAAATGGTTTGTAAAGTTGAAGTTTGTAATGAGCGATTTAAGAGTTATAAACAAATGAAAATCGCGATTTTCCATTTTCAAAGCAGCTTATATTGAAAACGGCTCGAGATATGGAAAAACGGTTTACATGTTCCTATCTTACCTTTTCAAGCGGTATCCTATTGGATGGATGAAATTTTTATACAGAGTGGTAAAAAATTTGATTATTTTCATCACCCGGTATAAAAATTTCAGCTACATGATAGAATACCAAATTAAGAATTAAGATAGGAACATGTAAGCCGTTTTCCTCTATCTTGAGCTGTTTTTAAGAAAAGCTGCTTTGAAAATGGAAAATCGCGAATTTCATTTGTTTATAACTCATAAATCGCTCATTACAAACTTCAACTTTACAAACCATTCTTTTTGACTTTTCTCAAACAATATGAAAATGTAATAATATAGAGGGTGTCCTATTTAAAATAACAAAGTTGTATGGCGTACAGCGATATTGGGCTATCCTGTGTATCTGAAAATAATTTTACAAACTGCACTTTACCCTCCCATTTACAGCACTTTTTGGTTCATTTCGATATCTTTAATGGTGTAGGTGCAATCGAGCTTTCCCATATCAATGACTTACCCTGTATAAGAAAATCAAAAGTAGGTACAATAATAGGTCCAGGAAGTTGGCCACACATATGAAGCACAAATGAAGCTATTAGGTGGAGTCCTTAGTGCTTCGTTAGTGCTTTATTGTGCTTCAAACCGAATTACGATGCTGACATAATTAAATGTGATCAGAATGAGTTACTAAGAACTAAGTCTTTCCGTTATTCTAAGTTATTCCAGTAATCATGATTGAGATCACAGCAAAATCATCATTAATTAGAATGGCTGGGTAAACATTATGATCGGGTGAAGAAGAAGGATGTTTACTTTGGAAAACAGATAAATAAGAATCATTATAAATGTCCCCTGAAAAGTATATTTTAATCACAATCCATAGGTGTCAAGATCTTTTATTAAACATTCAGTAAACATATAACCATACCAATATTCAGTACCTATAGTAAATCTTAATTTATCTAATTTTCACAAGACAACATTTCCCCTAGATCAACAGATATTCTAAAGCTTAGCACGTTTATTTGTGCTGTCCTCAAAGTGATATTAGCAAACAGAATTACAGTTCGCACCCTCTTCTTCACCCTTCCTTCAAATCCTATAAGTATTAAGAGGGTACGTGCCCAATTTTACCCATTTACCTATACCTGGGGCAAGAAAAACTCGGTGGCATAATGAACAGCAATTGATAGTTGATGATGAAATTTTGTAAAACCTATTTGATTTAATTTTCCATTATTATGATGACTTGAACTGGTAATTGAATGACCCACAAAAGCCGTTTCAAAACCATTAACTTTTCACGAGTGGATTCCAGATAATGAAATCGGGATTCAGAATTTTTACGCCATATGGTGGTGAGTGAATATCAGCTTTCGTGCTGTGATGATACAAGAATATATACCTGCGGTTTCATTATCCCTTTATTTGGATTAAACGTCCAATGAAAACTGAAGCGTTTCGTTTACAGAAATTTACAACGCTTTCCCTTGCACGACAAATTAAGTTATCACGTCACTATCTATTTAAGTTATCTTTTACCTGCTTTTCCAGTCGCTTCGGTGTCTGTAACATCCAGATGTTTCATTGACCCAAGATCAAACCAATGTTACCAGTCACCAGTCAGTATTTTGTTGCTTTGTACAGCTTATACCTAAACGTTCGACCAAAAGTGGAAAACTTAGCGTTCTTTGTGTTTCCAATAAGTTTACACATATAGTATGAAAACATGATTTATTTAGGTACCAATTGATGGTTATTTACCACTGTCATACCTCCACAACATTTTGAGTTTGATTTTATACAAATTTTCGCCTATGTTACTTTGCCTATGTAGGTCACTGATTCATTTTTACTCTATCAACGTTCAAACTTCAATTCTTTGTGAACTTGAGGAGGAAATAGAAAACCATTTTGTTTTATTGTACGATGCAAGTTTTATCGTTCATCCTTTTGAAAAAGATTTTTTAGTCAATTTTTCGGAAATAAATAAAATTTTCTGCACCATAACGCTCGCTCTTTTAATCTAAAGATGCAAATCGCAATTTTTTGTTTTCCAAGTATGTATTAAAATCGGCACCGTCTGAGGTTCGAATCCCAGCTCAGCATGGGTGTTTGTGTTACATAGTTAAGACCGATGCTCCCTCTTTTATTGAAAAAAAAATTCCTGCATGTATCACAATCGGAAGCAAAGAGGAACCCAATGGAGTCGAGAGATACTTTCTGCCGACGTCGCGCAGTGCAGCCGAAAATGAATCTACAGAGTGTTCTATAAAATTATTATACAGTGTGATCAAAACAATCGTTACAAAGATAATTAATTAGAAAAGAAAAGGTAACGACCTGGAACGGTTACTGAAAGTATTAAAAGAACCGTTACAACCTGTGAAAATCATTGTCATTAAATTTTCTCAGATAATCTTAAAATGTAATAATTTACAGGATGTCCCATTTAAAATATGAAAGTTGATGACTTCCAGTATAACTGATGACCTAAAAGGTGCCTCACCTGTATTAATAAAAAAAATGTTTGCGCATAATTTTATTATCGAGCCCAAAAGTGAAATATGAAGAGACCAATGTTCCTTCAGTTACAAGTACTTTCGAGACCAAATTTACCGCTGCATTCGTTTTGAAATTAGGTCGGTATAATTTTATGTGGATACTGAATTTTACCCACCCGAAATGTAAATTGTGAAAGTTCACTTCACCGGCTTTCATAAAATCAATGATCGGTACTTAAAATTTTATGTAACAATTGCGGATTTAGGTACATTAAAAGGATTTAGCAGCCAATGGTGAAAATTACAGCGCTTTTTTCCGCTACAGGTAAATATTGCATCAGTCGTAGGTGAAACGCTTTGAGATGATGTTTCTTTAATGTGCGGAATATTCTTGATTTTCAGATGTTGAGCACACTTGCGATTTCCTCTATGCTCAGATTCGTGTCGTCGTCAGAAGCGCGTAAAATTCAATTCAGCCATGCGGAAACGTCGATGAGATACAAAAAAATATGCTCTGAATGTCTTCCTGTCGGAACACGTCGATCCTAGTTTCGACCTATCACATTACAAGAATTGACGTTAAAAAATGAAATCTTTAAATTGCATGTACTCGCAAGTATGGATATTCGTGATATTAGGAAAATATTTCAACGAACTAGTTATCAGCGGAAAAAACAGCTTACTTCTAGACGGAAAGTCTGGAGAAAGTTACGCACCTGACCACGATTCAGCAGCCCGGAATCTTTTATTGATTCTAATTGATACCTGCTGTGAAAACCTAATTCAGTTAGTTAATGCTTTTTATTTGGATATTTTTCCTGAACAAAAAGCAAGTTGCATTTTATTTGAAACGCTTTGGAAAAAGAAAGATATTTTTGAAAAACAATAATAATTCTTAAAGAATCATATGTTGGGTGATAAATTCCAAATCACTGGTTGGAGCAAGTATAGAAAGAAGTTCCTATAAGTAAACTAGTTAATACATTCTTGGGTTGATCTTTCTGATTCAAGTAATTATCAAAATAAATCCAACAAAGCCGAGAAGCTCGACAGTGTCCTGAAACTTTCACCTTTGATCAGTTAAGAAAATACTCGAGCTCTGAGCTTCATAGAGGTTAAAGCAAAAACGTTTGTTCTGCCGACAGGAAACTAATCAAAATCCAAAGCTTGAAACATTTATATTGAATTTCCTGCAACGATTTATTCTAAACGTTAATAACAAATGCCCGGAGCGGTTATTACATAGTAATTAGACGCCAGCACTTACGGGTCAGTTGTTAATTATTGCTACCCTCAATTACGTCATTCCCCTTATTGCCTTGCAGATATAATCATCATATAAGCGGACAAAAATTCATCGAGTGGCCCCTAACTTCTTCTTTATCCCTACTAACTGACTAATTTTCTCTATTTTTATCAAAAGTTTCGTTTCTTGTATGGATTTTCTATGTTATTTATTTATAGTGATGGATGCACATTAGGTTTTCTCATCAGCAGAGATGACACGAGATCAGGAAATAGGTACTTATACCTTGATTACCTAGCGTGAAAAGAACGCGATCTCAGGGACGGGTAAAAGATAAATTAACTATTACCCGGTTTATATCAGTTTACGCTCTCTTCTTTCCTTTTGATCCTGCGACAGAAAACTGTCTTTTTGACTACTTTAAAACGTGAAATTTTACTGTATTCAAACTTCCAGTGCAAGACTTGACTGGAAATAAATTTTTTCGCTGCAATTTGCTGTTATACATAGGCTAAAATGCAATTATTGCTACAGCATAGAGTCCTTGCGAGAGTTTAATAAAAAAGAAAAACTGCAATATTAATAATTGAAGCTGAGAATAATTCAAGCTTAATTTTATTTGCCTGAAATCCTGTACACTTGACGCTCAACCGCTTCATAACATGGATGGATGTTACGAGAATACTAGCTGGGAGACGACGAAACGGGGTATTTTTCAGGGATTTTGCTGGAAATGGAAGTAACTTTTAGAATTCTGGTTCGTTTTAAATTTTAGCTATAGTTTTTAGCGATTAAAATAAACTTTGAATTATGATTTAATTAGCGAGCACTCTATTACACAGAGTTTGGGTATAGAGTTATTCTAAGCATGTTGAAGGCATAGTTTTAATGATCGAACTTGAAAAGTTTGAGAAAACCTCCCTCTAATTAATATGAAAATGTAGTTAAAGTTAAATGTTTTTAAAGATGGAGTTAAAATTTTGTTCTCGCTGTTAAAATGTTTTGTTGCAGAACCTGTTTCATAAAGATTCATTAAAAATTTAATACTTACCCAATCAAATCGAATAATCTTGATTTATTTTTAATTTTAGACAATCAGCTACTTACTGACTTATACCTACTGACTAATTTCATTTTATTATTTATTGAACATGTTTGTAATAAAACAGATCTTTATTAACATTTAAACTCTTATGTAATATTTAATTCAATATGACTCAATAACAGATTTCAATTTGATATAGGCAAATCTCTATAATATGTGCTATTAAAGGTGAGGGCTTAAAGAGAAGCGTGATAACAATATCTATATCAATGGTTGTTCAAAAGCATCATCTAAATTTATTATGTTCCTATTTGAACATCAAAGAGAAATTATATCCTTGTGAGTTTATTCTTGAAACAAAATATTATCATCATAGCCAGGACGCCTTTTTCACGCTCTTGAAAATTTTGTAATACAAAACTGACCTACCGCAATTTGTCTGTAATATTGTAATACAGGATCGGCAGACTTTTCCAAAATTGTGTGGTGCAGCGAGTGGAAGCAGTTGCATTTGAATTATCTCAACAAATTAAGGTACCTATAGTAGACGTACTTAAATAATTGGTACTACTGGTAGCAAATCAACTAGTGGGGCGTATTATCACGATATGCGGGTACGGGCATATTAAAAAAAAAAAAAACTAAGACAAAATTTTACTACTAGTAAAAATACCTACTGACAGAAATACAAAGTAGTTGAATGAAGAACAGTAGTTCTTCAATTAATGATGGTGATTGCCATTATTCGCGACTAGAAGACGATATTTTCTTTCTACAGGATGATTGCGTAGCTGATGGGCAGACAAAATCGAACTTTATATATAAAATCATTGTAAAAATAAAAGAGAGAATAACTCTTTTCAACATGAGGCCTCGTTTAGGAAATATTTCCAAAAATGTAAAACTAAGGCTGCTAAAAAATATAAATTTTCAAGTAATTGGGCAGTCAAAATCGATCACTATGTACAAACTCGTATTTTAAACATAAAAGAGAGAATAACTTTTTACAAGATCAGGCCATATTGACGAAATATCTCCAAAAATGTAAAACTAAGACTGCTAAAAAAATATATTTTTTTAGGAGTTGGGCAGCCAAAAGCGAACGCCATGTATAAAATCGTATACTAAGCACAAAAGAGAGATTAACTTTTTTCAAAATCAGGCCTCGTTTAGGAAGTAACTCCAAAAATGTAAAACTAAGGCCGCAATGAAAAAAATATTTTATTCAGTAACTGAATTTTGGAAATATTTCCCGAGCGAGGCCTGATTTTGAAATATGATTTGGAAATATTCAGTCTTTTTATGCCTAAAATACTATTTTATACATGAAGTTCGATTTTGGCTCTCCAGTTGCAAATAAAACACATTTTCACAGCAGTCTTTGTTTTATATTTTAAAAATATTTAAAACGAGGCCTGATCTTGAAAAAAGTTATTCTTGACATTTCATTTTTGCTGTTCAGCTACCAACACCCTTCTTATCGTATTTCTATAAAAATTAGAGATCGACTGTTGCGAGGACGGAAACAGCTAGTGGAAGGGTTATGATGATGACGTCATCAGCTCATAAATAGGAGCGCTCTCCCCCAATAAAATATTTATAAGCAACATCCAGGGCTAAAAAGGATATTAATTCTGTTCTAGCAGTCCGCCATAAGGAGCTAGGTGTTATAAAATTGTACCTAAATAATGTTTTAAAGGAATTGGGGATGACGTCTACCTCAGTTGTTGAGGTCGAAAAGTTCGAAACAAATTTCCAAGAATCACATCAGCAAAACAACCCGAAATCACTTATGATTCCACATTCGTATTTTGTTACATCATAATCATGTTGTCAAAATAAATTTACCTGAAACCTCACGGCCGAAATACTGTGCAGTAACTGACATTACTAAAAAAAGCAATTTTGGAGAAGCGGCCAGTAGAAACGTAGATCTGGAGGAACATTTCTGCTTGATGCTTCTTCGAAATTGCATTTTTAGTAATGTCAGTTACTGCACGTTATTTGGGCCCATGCACCAAAAATTATATACAATGCTGTAAATGACTACAATTTCCAGATAGGGAGATTATAAACTTACCGGCCTTAACCTGCACGTCCCTGCTGAGTATCCTGCCGACGGCGTTCGACGCCACGCACCGATACACGGCGCTATGGATGTCCTGGCGGTAGCTGGAAGCGGCGAATGGTTGAAGGTGGAGGGTTCCGTTACGAAGGACACGCCGCACGCCGGCCACGTCGCCCACTGAAGTCCCATCCGCCGAAAGCCACTCGATCGCCGGCTGAGGACTCCCTGATGCCGAGCAGTCCAACCAACCTCCAGAGGAATTGCTGAATTCCAGGCGAGATGGAGGCTCCATCACGAAAGTTGGTCCGCGCAGGTGACTGTCGAAACACCATGACAGACCTGGAGACAACAGGGAAATTTCATGATTTGTCAGCAACCACTCACTTACTAGCATGAGATCGTAAATCACTACTATGAGGAAATAAAACTGCAGCTTGTCCAATTTAACTTGGCGAGATGTTTACAGAGGGAATTCCTACCATTAGATTCTGTGAATCCGAGAATCGATGGCGTCGGCGTATGTTGTATACCTATGGAATTTCCAATATGTGCATCTAACTGCAGAAAGACTGACTCCGTGATGTCATAATTCTCATAACGTCTCGCCAAGTTAACTTAAACAAAAGTTGACTCGTAACTCTTCATCTCTTGTGTTAAATTAACCACAAATCTGACCTGACCTCTACCTTCATTTCGCCCCTCTTTTCCTGCAGGTGTTTTTAACGCTAGGCGGCTTTTTTAAATGAACTGTTTGAACGAATATATTCCTTGCCCTTCTCGAATAGCTCATTTCATATTTCACGATCTCTGAAATATAGGTAATCCTTCCCTTCTTGTAGTTTTCTACTTCACGATTCAAGTTGGTGGTGTCCAGTTGGTGTGCGATCCTTGTCTCTGTCATGCTCTATTGTGTCATTTGTATCTCTGTAATCTAATGAAAAATTTTGTTTCGCTAAGTTCGAGTAGAGGCGAGCTTAATGGCTTCACTTAAATATGTTCAACGTGAATAAATGGAAAACTAAACGGGTAAATAAGGTAACAAAAGAATGCCGAGACGATGAAAGACTGTTACCATCGATCTCCTTTTATAATTGAATTTAATCCCGTAAGAGAAACTGGAAGCAATTTTTGCTTGAACTGTAGAATACTTAATTATTTCATGTCTATCATTTTGAACATTAAAAAATTCGAAGCATTTACGATAATAAATCCGCTTTTCCTTTATCAAATATGTTAACCCACTGTTGGATTTACACGTTAAGTGGATTCATTTTGGCCATTGTATCCGTTTATTGGCTTTTGTTCTCGTGGTGTCACGAAGTTAAGCAAACTCTAAACCGGTCAGAAATACAAACAGCAAAACGGGAGTATCGCGAAGTGTTTCATTGATCAAAAACACACCACGTACATGACATATAAAATTAATCTGGCCCTATAACCACTTGAGTGCGCATTGTTCCAGAACACGCCAGATGTGTAATCCCCAAAGTTAACTCTTAGGTTCGCCAAATGATCCTATATACAGGAGACGAAGTAATTTATTATTAAGCGTGGGCAAAGAAGGGTTCCCGTAGAAACCTTGAACACTTAGGGGTGTCCTATAATACTGTGTCGGAATCAGGCAGAGGGAATGAATTTTTCATTAATGAGTGTTTAAAGTATTCATTGGTTCATCCCTGTTTTCTGAAGTCCTGGTTTCAACGTTTCAAATATTATATAATAACGTACATTTTGTCAGGTTTAATGGAATATTGCTGGTGATAAGGTCTGGCATATTTTATATAGATAAATATAAGGGATCTCTGCTGCAAAATATCTTTCAGAACACTTAATGCTTTGTTTTGCTCGTCTTTCTGCAGGATTTTGTAAATATAAAACCAATCTGGAGTTCGTGCTCCGACATAATTTTTTACGTGCTAATAAATATGCATACATTTGAGAAGCTCCTCATCTTTGCAAACTAGGAAAATTATACGAGAATCTTTTTGCTTTAAAAACTTTAAAACAATGAAGATTTAGGACTTATTTTTATAACAAATCTCTCATCAATTATTATTAGAGACTCATTTTTATTAGTTTTTCCTTTATGTTTGTTAAGTTATTATTTCAGTTACCTAAATTGTCAAAAACCTTAAGACTTAATCTCTCTTTATGAATAACCTGAATAATTATATTCAGAAAATATTATTAATTCAACTAAGTAATTATTAAGACATATAGGTGAGCTCATCATTAAGTTTGTATAAACACTGAAAAGTAAACTCAACTTTGTTTCCATGTCTGAGAAAGACAAAAGACTATAATCAATGTTTTAATTGAATAACTTTGTAAAAAGACTTTATCGAGCTGAACTCAACTTCTCGTTAAAAATTGATGCATTAAACTCCCTCATTAGGAGTTCATTGTTTAAACCCCATACTGGATAAGATAAATGAGCTATAGAGTAACTTCAGAAACCTTCTCTGAACCCTTTCGACCTCCAATTTCGACCAAAGAATACTCTAGTTTTATTTAATTTTTTTAAATTTATTTATGAACTTAAAACAATATAATAATGATTATGGTATCGTGTGATACGGTAAATTTTTCATCAAATGTTGCCTTGGAAGAGGGAGTGACTATTATTGCAATCATGTCTGAGTTCATTGCTAATAGTTCAAATTCTCATGTGTCATATTATGTCATGTACATACAGGGTGAGTCCTCTAAAATGGAAAGCTACCTATACCCTTATACCTATACCCTTACACCTATACCATTAAAGATATCAAAATGAACCAAAAAGTGCTGTAATTGGGAGGGTAAAGTACAGTTTGTAAAATTATTTTCAGATACACAGGATGGCCCAATATCGCTGTACGCCATACAACTTTGTTATTTTAAATAGGACACCCTCTATATTATTACATCTTTAGATTACTTGAGAAAAGTAAAAAAGAATGGTTTGTAAAGTTGAAGTTTGTAATGAGCAATTTATGAGTTATAAGCAAATGAAATTCGCGATTTTCCATTTTCAAAGCAGATTTTCTTAAAAACAGCTCAAGATAGAGGAAAATGGCTTACATGTTCCTATCTTAATTTTTCATTTGGTATCCTATCATGTAGCTGTAATTTTTATACCGGTTGATGAAAATAATCAAATTTTTTACCACTCTGTATAAAAATTTCATCCATCCAATAGGATACCGCTTGAAAAGTTAAGATAGGGACATGTAGGCCGTTTTTCCATATCTCGAGCCGTTTTCAATAAAAGCTGCTTTGAAAATGAAAAATCGCGATTTTCATTTTGTTTATAACTCATAAATCGCTCATTACAAACTTCAACTTTACAAACCATTCTTTTTTACTTTTCTCAAATAATCTGAAGATATAATAATATAGAGGGTGTCCTATTTAAAATAACAAAGTTGTATGGCGTACAGCGATATTGGGCCACCTGTATATCTTAAAATAATTTTACAGACTGTACTTTACCCTCCCATTTACAGCACTTTTTGGTTCATTTCGATATCTTTAATGGTATAGGTGTAATCGAGCTTTCCATTTTAGAGGATTCACCCTGTATAATTTCAATTACTGTCATGCAGCAATGTTCCATGCTGGAAATATGCTTCAGGAATGAACAAAAAATGAATGTCAATTAATGGGCTTATTCCAACTATGATTCCTATCAAAAATTTCAAAGCAATAATTTATGACTACCTATAATTACTCAAGAACCTGATGAAATTACTGGTATATTACTAAGTACCTACCTTAATTGCCACTTTTTATGATTCAAATCCTTATTTTGGACCACCATTCTTCATTATTTCTGTTATTGTACCTAATGCTTTGGATGTGAAATTATAAAAAAGTGAATAATGATTACTTGGATCATTAGAAAACTCAAACTAAAACGTCTAATTGAAATGTTATTTTATCCTCATTCAGAAAGTAGGAATATTCTGAGATAACTTGCTCTTTGTGGAAATTGACTGTTTTGACAACAACGACTTACGCGAGAGCGCCACCCCTCGCAGGTGGCAGAACTAACTTTTTGTTACCTTATTGTTCACCCTGCTTGGAACACAACCAATGCCAAATCAGTAATAAACTCTGTAGTACCACGTACTTAGCAGATGTCGATACTGTTCCAGGCTATTTTCTTTACAAGTTTTAGGCTAGTTTCTTTACACTTTTAGGCACTATTAGAGTACCTTGGTATAAAATTATGATAAAAAGTACGAAAGCTAACTTACATCTCTGTCCGATAGCTAGTGATCTAAGAGAGAATAGGATATCTCTCTTCAATATAGTGACTTTTTAGTTACGTATTTTATGGTTGATTTCTTTGCCGAAGCAAACATCGAACGGATACATAGGCGCAACAAGTGATTGACGGATAGAAGAATAATTATTAATAAATTTATATTTCAAAATTATTTAATTTGCGTTATAAAAAAAAATTATACGGGTCGCTTCATGATGTAATTTTTAACATTTCGACAATAAGTAATTGTGACTGCACGTCAAAATGAATCGCTTTTGACAAATTTCAATTTTTTGACCTTTCACTTTGTTTGTGAAGTAGTCTAATAGAATGATCGTATAATGCTGTTTTCTTATGTCTAAACTCAACTGAGTTGCTTAAAGAAAGCACCATGAGTCCGCACTGAACGTCTCGTGTTTTTTAATCGTCTTCTTTAACACTCGTGGTATTTTATTTAAGCAACTCAATTTCGTTAGTTCGCTTGTGATAGGTAGTATACCTACTACTGAAAATGAGTCTGGAATATTTTTTATGCAGACGCAGGGTGATCAGTAACTCGCGCACTCCGAATATACAGGGCGTTATAGAGCCCATTAAAATTAAGGATATTCTGCCAAAAAAATTGAATCCAACGGTTGGTTTTCGAGTTACAGAGTTTCCCTCATCCGAGCTTAAAGGTAATTTTTTCAATAACCGTGATAAAAATTTATGAAAAATTCAGGTTACTGCAATGTCTGGAACGGATACCATATAACTCATCAATGCTTTTTTCACAAAACTTCTTTACAGAGGAATTGAGAATGTTGGAAATTGATATAATACCTAAATCTGAACGAAATTTGAAGTTTGGCAACCGCCTAAACTCAACTTAGAATATAAAATATTCAAAGCCTTCGTTGCTATGAAAATAGGGTAAAATCCTCAGTAGAAATTCCTCATTTTCATTCGTCCGCAGGAAAATTAAACAATTAGATCATTTCGTTTTATGTAATCTTTTTTACCTTTTACCTTTCCCACCACTAATTGGCCTATTCTGAGAGTAGGGAGTAGCCTATTCTGGATGTATATTAAATAAATAAATAAATAACTAAATATTTCTTGATCGATTATAATCAGAGAGATTAAATAGAATAAGATAATGATTATTAAAATGCACGTCAATGACAGTAGCTGTGAATCTCGATTAAAACCGAACAGAACGCAGATGTTCCAATATTTAAGGCGTGAAAGTAACTACAACGTAAAAGAAACGACCGACGAAAATGACACTTCCCGTACTCTTATCAATAAAAATCTGCCAATATCCATGTACTTCTAGGCACTATGAGTACGTAAAAGTGGTATAAATGACAATTAAGAGCAAGTTTTCATGAAGACTTATAAAACGATCACTTTGACAATATAAAATAGCTCGTAAAATACCAATCTCTAGGTGCAAAAATTTATACTTCTTGACGGCTTAGAATTCATAAATTATTGTTTCTTGGCGATTTAACAAAAAAAAAAAAAAAACTGGTATGATAGGCATTTCAAAAGAAGTGTTTATTTGACACTTATTAATTTGACGATTTTCAAACTCGACCTTCGGCCTCGTTTGGCAATTTTCGTGGGCAATTTTCGTCACGTGGGAGTGGTCACTACTATTGTCACAGAATAGATACAATCAGAAGCTAAACTCGCCGGCGGTGCCTTTGATCTTTTAGAGACAAGCCACAGAATAGAACACCTCTAGCGGCCATTGTTTCAGAGTAGAAACGCAGGCCCACCACCAGCCCGCCACAGAATATAGGTACAATTCTATTCTGCGGGCCCGCATTCAAAACTAATGAAAGCTGATCTCAAATCATGGCGGATCACTATGCGCCGAGTAGATATGCGAACTCGGTATTTTTATTGAAGTTTATATTCTGATTGTACCTATTCTGTGCTATTGTCAAACAAGTTGCAAAATACGGGAGTGTTTTGAGCACGACACGAAAATCGCGACGAGGCCGAAAGCCGAGTTTGACACTCATCAAAGGGATTACCTACACACTTATTTTTCAACGTGTGTCACACAAGATGATTTTTTGTCGAATCGCAAAGAAGCAACAATTACTTCTGAATTCCAAGCCGTCAAGAAATATAAATTTGCGAACTCTAGAGATTGGTGTTTTATATTGTCAAAGTGGCAGTATCATAAATCTTCCTTAAAAATTGTTTTAATTGTCATTTTTAAACATACTGTTGTGATACAAGTTGCAAAACGGGAGTGTTTTAAGCACGGCTGAAAATTGCAAAACGAGGCCGAAGGCCGAGTTTGACAATCGTCAAAGTGCCTATTAAACGGTTCGTTTTAAACGTATACAATTTTTTTGTTAAATCGCCAAGAAACAATCATTTATGAATTCTAAGTCGTCAAAAAAATAAATTTATGAACTCTAGAGATTGATATGTATTGTCGAAGTGGTAGGCTTTATGAAGATTCATGAAAACTTGCTCTTAAAATTGTCATTTACCTATACAGACTGTCCATTTTTCGCGTGCCACTATGGGGATTTCGCTTATCTTAAGAGATACGAAGTTGGTTAAATTAGGGCAAAGTAGCGTATTTTTGCGCTGATTGATAATCTGAAAAGAAATTTGAGCTGTCATTATTTGTTGTCAAAATATTTCAAAAAAACTGAAATTTTCAATTTTTGTTTTTATTTTTTTATTCAAAAACTAATCAAGCAAGCCATTTTTAACTGAAACATTGTTAAGACACTTTCCAACAAGGAACCCAAAAATAATTTTACAATAGCTCTAGCACTTGAGATAGAAGAAAATCGATGGTCAGCTTTGGTTTTTCTTATGAGCGCCATATTGGATTTTTCCATTTTTAGATTACTTTAATTTTTCTCTTTACAACGATGTATCACACATGTTATTTCATTATTGAATGTTTGGCGAAAATAAAATTTCTTATCTTGTGTCCAGAGTGCTTTGAAGAAATGTCAAGGGTCTTTTGTTTTCAACAAAACTTTGACGATTCGACCAGTCGTCTGCGTCGACATTAAATTATTAATCGAGGAAAAAGCCACTTTTCAAATAAAGCAGGATGGGGCGCCGCCTCATAATGCTGGTAGGGTGAGAGAATTCTTGTCAGAAATGTTTCCCAATCAAGTAATTGCAAATAATGGCGACGAACGCTGGCCAGCACGGTCACCTGACTTGTCCCCATTGGACTATTTTTTGTGGGGACCAATGAAAAATAAGATTTATAAAACATTGCCAGCCGACGTCGATGAACTTCGACAACGAATTGTTACCGCACTCAGGCACGGCATTAGAAGGAGAGACGTGTTGAGAGCTGTAGCGAATCTTAGGAAAAGGGTGCAATTGTGCTTGCAATTACAAGGGGGGATTTTTGAACACATGCTGTGAACACATTACCAGTTGTTAATTTATTCGTCTTTGTTAACCATTGTTTAATTAATAATTTTATTTGAGAAGTGGCTTTTTCCTCGATTAATAATTCAATGTCGACGCAGACGACTGGTCGAATCGTCAAAGTTTTGTTGAAAACAAAAGACCCTTGACATTTCTTCAAAGCACTCTGGACACAAGATAAGAAATTTTATTTTCGCCAAACATTCAATAGTGAAATAACATGTGTGATACATCGTTGTAAAGAGAAAAATTAAAGTAATCTAAAAATGGAAAAATCCAATATGGCGCCCATAAGAAAAAACAAAGCTGACCATCGATTTTCTTCTATCTCAAGTGCTAGAGCTATTGTAAAATTATTTTTGGGTTCCTTGTTGAAAAGTGTCTTAACAATGTTTCAGTTAAAAATGGCTTGCTTGATTGGTTTTTGAATAAAAAAATAAAAACAAAAATTGAAAATTTCAGTTTTTTCGAAATATTTTGACAACTAATAATGACAGCTCAAATTTCTTTTCAAATTATCAATCAGCGCAAAAATACGCTACTTTGCCCTAGTTTAACCAACTTCGTATCTCTTAAGATAAGCGAGATCCCCATAGTGGCACGCGAAAAACATGTTACTTTTAAGCACAAGTGCGAAAAAAATTGCCACTTTTAGTCACTTGTGCCTAACATAATGTCATTTCGAAACTAAAATGATAATAAAAATGGCAATAAAATGAAACTATTGAACAAAAATTAATTTCAAATAAAAAAATTTAAAAATTAAACCTTGTATCCATTTTAGTCATGCTCTTCGTAAAATCATATTAAATCCAATTCCAAGCTCGCAAGAAATCCCCTTCTTTCAATCTTTTCCTTTTTATAAAAATCACACCAAATTACTTCAAAGAATCCCTAAGGCAGCTAGAAAGTTTGTAGCTGATAAATTATCTCATCTCATCAACGAGTTTGAGAAATAATTGACTTAAATCCGTGAAATTTTAATATTTTTCACCTACGCCTGCCTACGTCTTCCAGATTGTAAATGAAAATCATTTTTAACATCTTTGGTGGACGAAATACTCTTTTAGATTCTTCTCAACCATAAAATATTTCGATACTCAAACATAAGTCAAGCATCTCTTTAAAAATTCATCAAGCAATTGTTGACAGTGATATCCGCGACGGATTGAAACTTTTAATTATTATGACCGTAAAAACACAGTTACCATCCTCTCAGCTATAAGTTCCTTCTGCCACCTGAGAATGTTGACTTCATCACTGTAGGTGAAGAATCAGTTCCTAGATCATCAATAGCTACCCAAAAGGTTCCGCTAACGGTTTCGATGGCATTAAACCTCAACATATTAAAGATATATTTGCCCCACATTGCAGTGGCAATAAAAAATAGATAAAAGATGGAGATATTCGTCCCATAACTGTTAGCTTTTTTTTCGGAGAATATTCTCAAAATTTTTTGAAACAATGACCTTGTAGGTGTTGCTGTAAAAGGGATGAAAGTGCTCCCTATGATACTAGAAAATATTCTTCTCTTGTTTCAAAAAGCCAAAAGTGACTTTGTTCGTAGTTTATGTAACGCCTTCAACTCCTTAAAAAAGGTATAATGTTAACCTCGCAAAGCAATACTCATTCATAATTATGTTTTTATAATCTCCACTCCCTCAAGAAAATCAAATTCAAGGGAATAATGAAAAACCATCCTCAGCTTTGATTTAATACATTTATTACTATTTAACTACAACTTATTTCCTCAACACTGTAAGAAATTACCCCATTCTGGAGAAGCAAATAAATGTCACAATCATCGAAGAAACATTTCTAATAATTATCATTAACTATTACGTGAACGCAGACGTTAGTAGCATCAGTTGGAGGGTTAAAATACTTCCGATATATCTTGCTCATCTTTGGACCCCTGTTGCGAAACGCAGTTGATTTAGAAAGGCTCTCGACTTCTAAAGCGAAAAACGAGACCTTTAATCGGAGTCATTGTGAGTTTCTCAATAATACGAGAGGTGAAAAAGTTAGCTGCTAGATCTCACTACCACCAGCTCAACTGAAATCAAGAAGTAAAATCTGCTTCTACCTTTAAAGGTCTCATCCAATAGAAAATGTTGATTTGGAAGAGCTCGTTGTGTATAAAAATAGTGAAGGCTGAAACGATGAAAAACCAAATGAAACTAAAAAACTTTCACATTAAAAATAAATTGAAAAATTATATTTCTTTTTACTTTTTTTTCGCAGATCTTTGATAAAAATAAATAAAATCTTTGATAGGCATTCCACTTTAGTTGAACCGAAGTTGAGATCAATGATATTCTTGAGAGACGCATTGCACAAAGAAAACATCTTGCTGGGATCAAAGTTGCTAATAAGGTAGTCACACTTTGTCAAGAAGGCCAATCTCAGAGATTCGATTATATTATCTCTGCACGGATTGCGGAACAAATTTGTTCCATACAAGTCTAAGTCATCCTGTGATTTACCGACTATGGAACAGGTTCATAAAATGTCGGCCATACTCCGAGAAAGAGACTCAGATCCAACTTAGACGCGAGAAACCCACGTAAAAAGAGACGTCCGAGGAAAATGACACTAACCTTCCATACTCTAATACCTACAATAAAAATCTGTCAATATCCACCCCACGTCAGAGAATAACTACACCGCGAGAAAATCTCATTCAGTTAGAGTGTTAGACTATCTCTGGAATAAAGAAAGCGAACCCTTTCACATATGTATAAGTAGTAGATACTTGCAAACATTTATTCATTCAAACGATGCGGGGTAGACTGTATGAAGGACCACTGCATTCAAGAAATGGAGCTCTTGTTCCTCTTTAGGTGATTCGGAGAGCGAGAAAGACAGTTTGGTCACGAACGTAGGATCCGGGAATGGAACAATGGGATAACGTTCTCTTTAAAGATAATTCCAGTATTTGTCTCAGTTTCCATGATGCTCGTGCACGAGTCTATAGATCATATGGAGAACGATATTAATGTTCAAGCTTAAGAGAAATAATAGCTTCTGGAGAGCTGTGATAGTTTGGAGAGACACAAATTTGAACACATCTCCCGCGATGCTGCAAACCAATCAGGAAAGAGCAAATTTTCTTTTATGATGAAATAATACACGAGCACACGGCCAGAATCCTTTGCGACTTTCTTCAAGCTCAAAATTTTCATCTACTGAACAGCCAGCTAACAGTTCAGATATAAATCTCATGGGTAATTTCTGGAACTTTCTAGAATGAAGACTAAAAACTCCAGAATGATTGGAATGATATTTTCAGGCAAACTTATTATTATTCTTTGAATGGTAGGTATAGACTACACCCAGTCGTATAAAATATTTTATGTAGCTTTGTTTTTTTAGTGCTTTTTCAATTTAGTGTAAGTGGTTAAAGACTATTGAAATCATTCCAAAGTGTTTAGTCGTGTTTTTGGAGGAAGCGAGTTGGCCGCGAACGTGAGGAGGAGTAGAAGCATCGCTCACGCTCACGTCATCGCTGATGATGTCTGCTACAGTTGTAGATGAATCTTTCAGATTTTCAGATAGACGTAATATCCGGAGCAAATCTCCAAAGAACGGGAATAAAAAGAGTCCTGAACATCAATGGTTAAAAAATATTTAGATATAGCTTTTTTTGGAAATATTTCAGGTTTAAGCTCTTGTACTTTATATTTTTTGATATATTATTTAAATAGTAGGTAGGTATTTGATTTTGATATAATATAAAACATTTTGAGGCTACTTATATACTTTTGAAACTGTGCGCTAATTTGCCAAGTCAGATTTTACTTTGTAGCTTTTATAATTATTCAAAGTAACCAAGATAGTTACCAGAGACTTACAAATCTGTGTACTATACCTACATATAATACTGCATGCTGAATTTTTTTTTTTTTTTCTCAAATATTATATTATTTTTGTAAACATTTTCCCAAGTCCTCCCTTTCTCTAATCACATCCTTTTGATGTAATTATTCAGTAATTTAATCACTCATTAAGATAATTAAATAAAAAAGTTGACGTCCATAATAAAAAACTGTAAGCACCTTAAGCACCTTAATCTTTTAATTGAATCATAAAGTTAAAAAATCCATAAGCGAATCAGCGGCTTAAAATTGCCGTTTTTAAACTCCCGATACGCCAATCCCAATTTCGTCCAATCACGTTTCCGCTCGAAGACGTTTCAAATTTAAAATCGTCCAAAACAGAATGAAAGAATTCAATTTGTCATCCGCATGCATTAGCAAATTATTACATCTGAGCCGAGGTGGGAGGTTGGACAGGGCTGCTTTGAAATTCCAACAGCGAAATGTCATTGTCCTAATGAGAGAAGGAGGGACTGGAATAATGATCACGCGTCCACAGCAAAGAACTTTTAGAGCATAAAATCCAGGCAGATTTCTTCTCCTTCACCATGGTAACCGCCCACTAATTTTGGCGCTTGTTTTCCAAAGGCACCTGTTCATTCAAGTAAGTCGAAAGGACTGACACCCGCCCACAACCCCCTAAGGACATAATCACTGTCGTTTCTCTTACCCGCAAGAAATCCTGCCACCAAATACCGTGTCAGCATGACACCGAATCACTGCCACAGAAAAATTTATATGAAATAATTATTATATCTATCAGCGAGAGTCCGGCATACTAGCGACATCGATCGGACTGTCGGGTAGGTAAGTGACGCGAACTGGGGGCTACGGCATGGGCCTAATGGGGGTCCGTTGGAGGCTGCACCGGGACAGCTGGGATAACAGCCAACGGACCGTATCTAGAAGCCATCATCGCTGCACTGGAGAGCCGAGGGATGCCAGACACAAAGGGCCAAGAGAGAAGAGCTCGGCGTTTGCGCTCCTAGAAGTTGGTTGGTGGCGTCGGCGACGGCGCCCACTCAGCTTCCTGCTACGGACCATAGTAGGCCCGGCTCAATTGTGCCCCTATGAACATGATAATATAAATGCGGAAAGTCACCCCTCGAAGTTACAATGGATAATAGGGATATTGAGAAATCGCTTCCTGTAAGATAAAGAAGTTCAGGAAGTGGATTGAGAGTCTTTATCCTATATGCGTTGAAGATGTTCCGAAATTTTTCACGTTTATTTGGAAGTCACGATTTTTTAAAGTATCAAGCAATAAATTAATTGCATATTCAAATAAAATCCCGTCTTTTATGCTAAACATCTTTTAAACTAGTTTTGGCAGCCGTTGATATTACAGACAAAATTTGACATTAATTTGCAAATATGCAAAAAAATCAATTTCAATCGTGTAGCGTACATTATTTTTTGAGTGAAAGAACAATCACGCAAAACAAAACAAAGGTTAACAAATATTCTGGATACTCTTCCTTCACCATCATTTAAAATTATTCGCACAAGTAGTTTTCATAATGGTCATACAAGCACAAGGTAAATGTCGATCGTTGGACTTCCAGGACATCCAAAAACCAGAAATGATGCAGACAAAACTTATGGCATCAGCTACAAGATCACAGTGCTTTAGGTAGTTTATCAAATGTGCATGAACCCCAAAATAGTTTTTGTGGCGTTTCATACTAGAAATTGTATTTTAGATGAAATCTGGATTTACCATTATATTCCCGATATCGAGGAATAGTCTAATCTCGAAACCGTGAATTACTGGAGAATTGACCCGACGAGAAGTCAAGTCGATCATACCGCTCGGCGCTCAAGATTATTTTCAAGATCCTGGTCACAGTATTTCGGGATGCACGTGGTACAATACATAATTATTATCGATTACCTACCTAGAAAAGTGTAAAACTATCAAATTATTCCAGATCATTTTACAACAACCTGGAAGGAAAACGACCATATTTGTCAAAGAAAAAAATTGTGTGTGCGATTGCCGTGACCAAAATCCATGATTTCATTTATTGAGAAAATCAAAACAGGATAATCGGTTCTTCACGACTAAACAATAGTGATGAGCGATATTTATCGATTTGCGATTTAGTCACCTATACAGGGTGATCAGTAACTCGCGCACTCAAACTTCACTTTTTAAGAGTGGTAAATTTTCTTACTGCAGTGTTGTAAGTTCTTTTCTTCCAAAGATATGACCATTTTTGTAAAAAAAAAGATGACAACACTGCACTGAACATGTGAGTAAGTTCAGGTTAGATGGTATTGTTATTATTTTTATTTCCATAGCAACGAAGACATTTGAATATTTTATATTCTAAGTTGAGTTTAGGCTGTTGCCAAACTTCAAATTTCGTTCAGATTTAAGTATGGTATCAATTTTCAACATTCTCAATTCCTATGTAAAAAAGTTTTGTGGAAAAAAAATGATGAATTACCTATATGGTATCCGTTCCAGAGATCACAGTAACCTGAATTTTTAATTAATTTTTATCACGGTTATTGAAAAAATTACCTTTAAACTCGGATGAGGGAAACTCTGTAACTTGAAAACCAGCCGTTGGATTCAATTTTTTTAAGAACATCCTTAATTTTAATGGACTCTATATCGCCCTGTATTCGGAGTGCGCGAGTTACTGATCACCCTGTGTCTACCGATTGCTGAGAAAATATCGGTAACTGAATTCACAGTTCCATAAATATTACATCACTACATTTCATTAAAATTCACGCTTGCTCGTCCAGATCAACACTATAAGTCGAAGACATTCATGCACAATTAAACTGGATGGTGCATGACCACGGCATAGTTGGTTATGGTCATTTTGAGATTGCATAGTTTATTGAATGTCAGATTATTAATTTATTTTATTATTAAATATTATTATTTATTTTATTACGTACCTATAAACAATCCACTAGATATCAAAGTCTTGATATCAAGTAAAAATGTGTTCAGTAAGGATCAATAAAAGTGATCAATAAAATTGGTTCTTCTGGAAGTCGAAGAACTCGACCCCTTACCCCCAAGATCCTAAATAGTAATCCTTACATTTTATTGCAGACTCACATTTTATGGCTGAAAATACGTGGGAAATTTGTCTCCTTCACCCTCCCCCCTAGTAGCGTGTGTGAGTCGGAAAAAAAACCGAAAATTGTAAATATTTTGAGCCGGAACAAGATTACTTCCCCCCTCCGTTTTCGAGGATGCTGAACACGATGACGTTGTCAGAATTTCTCTTTGGGGTTGCGCAACCCCTCAAAACGGTCAAAAACCACCCCCTAGAGAGATAAACCGCGCTTCAATCCATTTCCCTGCAAAAAAAACCTTCCCCCCGTTTTCGAGGATGCTGAGCACAATGGAGGTGCTGGACATCGCGTGCGACCCCGACCAACCCCCCCACCGGTCAATACTCACCCCCGAAATTGGTGTTTTTTTTTATGTATATGTAGGCCAAACGATGGACTTTTTCGAAAAACTTTTTGAAAATTCAAGTACAGAATCACAATGGCCATAATTTAAAATTATTTTGGAGTATAAAGAGTGTCCCATATGACAGTGACATATCAAAGTTATGTTTTTTTAAATAGAATGCTCCTATGTTATTGCATTTTTAGATTGTCTGAGAAGAGGAAATAAGATTGGCTTTTACAGTTGGTGTGTAAATTTAGAAGTTTTTGAGTTATAAACAAGTGAAAATCGTCATTTTTCGAGTTCAAGGCCCTGTACAACGAAATCGGTTCAAGATAGAGAAAAACGGCTTACATGTCCCTATTTTAACTTTTTATGTACTATCCTATGGTATAGTTTGTACTTTCTTTGATTTTTTTATTTGGCGACGCGTGGAGAAATCTCAGATTTTTTCAAATTTTTTATCACCCTGTATAAGCATTTCATCTACATCATAGGATAGTACATGAAAAGTTAAAATAAGGACATGTAAGCCGTTTTTCTCTATCTTTAGCCGTTTTCGTTGTACAGGGCATTGAACTTGAAAAATGACGATTTTCACTTGTTTATAACTTAAAAACTTCTGAATTTAAACACCAACTGTAAAAACCAATCTTATGTCCTCTTCTCAGACAACCTAAAAATGCAATAACATAGGAGCATTCCATTTAAAAAAACATAACTTTGATATGTCACTGTCATATGGGACACTCTTTACACTCCAAAATAATTTTAAATTATGGCCATTGTGATTCTGTACTTGAATTTTCAAAAAGTTTTTCGAAAAAGTCCATCGTTTGGCCTACATATACATAAAAAAATCACCCATTTCGGAGGTGGAGTATTGGCCGGTGGAGGGGTTGGTCGGGGTCGCACGGGACCCCGCACGCGACCATTGTGCTCAGCATCCTCGAAAACGGGGGGAAGGTTTTTTTGCAGGGAAATGGATTGAAGCGCGGTTTATCTCTCTAGGGGGTGGTTTTTGGCCGGTTTAAGGGGTTGCGCAACCCCAAAGAGAAATTCTGACAACGGCATCGTGTTCAGCATCCTCGAAAACGGGGGGGGGGGGGGGGGGGGGAAGTAATCTTGTTCCGGCTCAAAATATTTACATGTTCGTCCGACTCACACACGCCACTACCCTCCTTGTAGGTCTGAAAGGGAGTCTATTTAAAAAAAAATCCATTTTAGATTCAGATTTGTCATTTTTCATTGTGGATTCAGGTTTTAATACTAAAAAGACGTCAAGCTTGTCTGTAACCTTTTTTTTTCGATTCATGATAGATGCATGGCCGTAATCAAATAAATTCATTTTTTCGATTTGTTTTATTACCTACTGAAAAAAATTCTCAATACCAATTTTATGTATCTACATATAATAAGATAATCTACAGATCCATAAAATCGAATCTGAAATCAAAAGAAGGGTACCTAGTTAAGATTTCAAAGTTGCCTCCTGTGGGGGTCAAGTCTGGGATCATTGGATGATCCCCTTCCAGACTAACAAGTTTCATTATCCGCCTTTTTTCTTGGATGTGTAGGTTTGGATATATATCATGTCTTCAGATAAAGTTCCTTGTTTTGGTTTTCTGGATATGTAGTCGAACGGCTTTTTGTCATGAGTTGCTTGTGCATGCCCATGTCCTCTTCCCGAGCTTAAAAAACTGGCTCAAGGAAAAAGATTTGACTCTAATGAGGAGAACGGCGGTTTGCGATGAAGGGGTTTAGGTATAGGTATGTGGAATGGTTGGAGAAATCCTGTTATTCGGAAGCTGAAGAAAAATTACAAACAAAGGAGATTATGTTGAAAAATAAAATATTTACTTACATATTACCAGAATTACCACTCTGTCCTCATATTGAGGCATAATTGACTTGAATCCATATAGAGGTAATTTGGATCCCAAAGTAGTTTCCCAAAGTCTCTTCCTATCTTTTTGGGATCCCATGAATCCATGATAGGAAGAAAATGTTTTCTGGCTACTAATGGTCAATAAAAGTCAAGAAAAGAATTTTAATACGAATTTGATACAAATTTTCATTCAAATAATTATTGTAAGGTTATAAACAGCTTACAAAAAGGTTAATTTTTTTTGATCTGGTTACAGAGCCAGTGGGTACATAAATCGAAACAGACTTTCGAATTAAAAGGCAAATTATATTTCTCATTGCAGAAACATTTTCCCAACAAAATATGGTTTTCAAAATTTCCTTTTATAAATCGTCACTATAGCACGTCACTAGTATTATAAGAATGAGGACTGGCCATTGTCGTACAGAAAAACAAAAAAATGAAATTGGGGTAGCTGAAACCAATGTGAATGTGAACAGGTGGAAGACCTAGATCACATATTTTTAGAATGCCCAATTAAAAATTGAACACTTTCGACATTTATGGAAATTTGATTTCATGTGTGGCATATCTACCCCAATCAATGTGGAAACAATCCTATTTATTCTTACCTTAAAGGCATCTATTTTCAAAGTTTTTGAAAATGAACAAATTTTCTTTATAGCTGATCCCGACTTTTGAATTCTCCCTGTTTCACATCCTATGGGATCTATCCAAAGGGAACTTTCAAGTGTGTAAAATTAATTTAAAGAAGGGGACTCGAACTACACAAAAGACTGCTGTTCTTCCGTTTGGGAGACACAATGTTTTTTGTCGCCATCTCTCCAAATATTACCCCAGAGAGAGAAGAGTCGTTTCCTGTGTTGTGTTTTGTTCAAATACTAAACTTCCACGGTAAGTTACAAGCACTAGAAATCGCTAGGATATTAAAATCTAGGCAAATCATTGAAACACTTGAAGCTGGCTGTATGCACAAAGGTATCCAGTCCTTTATCTCTTCTAAAAAAGAGAAGTAGAAGTAAATCTTTTACGAAATTTCAAAAACGTTAAATTACTTACCACTTATAGCAACGGTTTCAATAGTTTTGAATGATCGCGGCAGTAGATTTTATAGAGGCATGTTGAGTCAACGAGTAGATTTCTGTGACCGTTTTTAAAACCAACATTGTCGTCGAATTTCCTTTAGTAAAATTCTTGTAATTGTTTTAATTCCAAGAGTAACTGATTTGCTATATTTCCCTATTACCAAATTACTTATAGTACCTAGGTACTACTTTTTCCTGTGCTAAATTGATCGTAATAATTTTCTACCTCATCAACTCGTCCTGTAGATGTTTTTCGTTATTGTCTAAGTTCGTAGCCCTTTTAACAGTATCTATATACTTATTTCTAAATGAACTGTTGGACAATTTATCACATTGACATAAAGATTATTTATATATTATCCCAAATCATTAACTTGGAAAATGGTTCTTATTCAGTAAATCTTATTGGATACATAAAAAAACTTATACGGTTCGCTGCCGGTAGAAAATTTATGAACTTGCTAGTGAAATACGGGCCTAAATTTATAGATACTGGTCTAGCACAATAAATAGCTATATTCGGACGATGTACCCTAAACCCTCACAAATTACATCTGGTTAGGGGAATAAAAATAAGTTTTTTCTCTTACTTCCAAATAAAATCAGTGAATAAATGCTTATTTTAGAGAATAAGATAAGGATATTATATGTATAAGGTAATCTAGGAGATGAGATACAGATAATTTCAAAATAGTCGACGACTTATATAAAAAAATATATATTTTTCTATTATATACACTACCCCTCTACCAATTCAGCAGATAATTAATTTCAATCCGCATTAATAGTGATGCGTACAAGTAAATGCAGACATTATATTTTTCAATTTTCTAAAACTACTAATAATATTCCAGTCATTAGGTATATAAATTTGGAAATACAAGTGAAGCGAAAAAGCTGGTTTTTGGATATTGTTTTAGGGGGGGGGGCTTAGAAAAGCGTAGCTTAGCAAGATTTCCTAGGTGCATCTTCCGCCTTTTTGAAAAAAGTGATACATTTTGTTTTGTTTTTTTTTTGCAATAATCCGGCTATCCGGCGAGATAATTGCAACGGGATTTTTTTTGTTGCCTGTTTTACGCTCTATTTTGTCATTAGCATTTTTCACCTATCGCTCATCGTTTCCCTAGTAAAGTACCCTGCAGAATCCTTAAGGAAATTGGCTCCCTGTCAAATTTGATGCAGCTTTCATGGCCATAACCCCCAAAAACTCGTGTTCTCAAGATACAGAGAAAAATTTATGAGAGTTCATTTGTTAATTTAAAAAAGCTTCTTCTGTTGCTGTAGTTACATTTTAAGTCTGTTGAACCATTTTCCAGAAAATCGGAAAAAATCTAAAATTTGTAGTGTTGTTTTTGTAATAGCCTTGGCTGTGTCTTTAAAATTTGATATTTTTTAATCTTTGACATTGGAAATGATAACATTGAAATGATAACATAAAATGAAAACTGTTTCCTGTTTTTCTCGAAAACGGCTCAACAGACCTAAAATGTACCTAAATACTGCATCAGAAGCAGCTTTTCCATCTCAACAAAAAAATGATCTATTGAAGATTTCTTCCTAAAACGATTTTGAGGGGCCAACATTTAAAACTATCAATATCTCAACAACGATGAACGGTTGGTGAAAAACAAAAAAGACATAAATTGTAGAACGCAAAAAAAGCAATAAAAAAGTATTGTAATTTTCGTATCTTGACGGCAAAAAAATAACACTTTTTTCAAGATTGCGAGGAAGGCACATAGGAAATCTTGGTCGACAATTGGGTTTTTGAAAAAAAATAAAATTGTGCTAAATGGAAAGATCATATATAAGTTTTATAACAAAATTATTTTTTATTTTTTATTTTTCGCAATAATTCAAAAGTTATTTCAAAACAAAAATTTTTTTTTGAATCCAGTACCGAAGATACGCCGACAGCTCCCGAACAAACCCTAGCGCGTGTGACGTCATAATGTTATAGTTCACTCATTGACAGTTGATACAGAAGTAATTGTTTTGATCTATTTAATTTTGTTGTCGTTGTTAAATATTCAAATTAAATGTCGAATCTCAAAAGTTATCGTTCTTGTTTTGTACCATTATGTACGAATACTACAAAAACAACTCCTGACAAAATGTTTTTAAATGTTCCCCAATAAGATGACAAACGTCGAAATAAATGTTTTCATGCAGTGCACCGCGATAATCCCAAAACGAAATCAAATTTCTTTTGTTGTGGAGATCATTTCAATGTAAGTAATTCTTAACACCACTGTTGTTATTAATCATTATTTATCTAAGTATACAAATCAAATATTATTGTTCTGGGCATACCCGTCCTTTTACAATACAAATATTATGTTTCTATTCTGTGGTTGAACATAACCTACAGCTTTGTCGCCGTAACTCTCACGCGATATGCTCTACAATTTATGATATAAATAATTATATTTTATATAATGGAGAATAAATAGCTAATCGGAACCAACTAACAACTCGTTTTTTAGCAATAAATTTTCAATATTATTGTCTAGTCACGTGTAATAGCCGTAAACGCTGTACTGTTATTGAATAGCTATAACATTATGACGTCACAACTATATGTGACCAATATTGGCGTGTTTATAGTCACGTGATTTTTTTTTTAATTTTATCAATTTTAAATGTTTAAAATTAATTGAAAAAATTTATTTTTTAAGTTTTTTGCATTAAATATCAAAATTATTGATAAAAAAGTTTTAAAATAAATTTAAAAAATCAATAATTTTTTTTTCAAAATCCCAATTTGAAGTTAAGCTTTTTTAAGCTCCCCTCACACGATATCCAAAAATCAGCTTTCTCGGTTCACTGTTGCATTTTTAACCCATTTTTTTCGACGTATGACTAGATAAAAGACAAATGCATTTTTTAATGTATATTATAATGAGTCTTGGATCACATGTTTCGAATTTATTTGCCCTCTTCAGCGAAAAATATCTCAACTTTTTGAAGCGCCAAATGATTTTCATCAATTTGGTATTTTTTTAATTTTGTGAGACTATTAAATTAGTGTATTAAGGTATGAGTAGATATTAAGGTCTTTAAAACACGCGCGAGCTCGATCGAAATAGAGCGAGTGCTTTTAAGACCCGTTATCCACAAATACTTTACGCATGTTTTTATTATTGGTACATTTTGAAATCATAAATTGTTGAATATTTGTATTATTGTCAAATATCTATCAGTAATTATTTTATTTGGTACTTCCGGTTAGAATATTAATTAAAAATTTGACATGAGACATTTTTAACCGACACGTTTCTTCGGTACGTTGATGTTACCCGTGATAACTTTAAAACACGTGAGCGTGTTTGAAAATTGGATTCAAGCACGTTCAGGGGTTTTTTAATTAAGCATTTTAGGTTATACCAATAATTGAACAAATATAAAGTTTCAAATCATAAACAACGTTGCCACGTTTTGCAAATTGCTGATTTTCTTATTCATTTTTACGAATAGCAGGTCCTATTATTACATCGATTTATCCGAAAGTACAGAAATCGAAACGTGATATCTATTGTATGTAATTATGTATATGCCTACTTTGCATATAAAGTTAATAATAGAGGAATTGTTTAAATGCTGTATACCTAATCAAATTTTCTAATAAACATGTTCTTAGCCAACAATAATAAATGAACCTTATGTACCCACCTAATATAATATAACGTTATAACTTATCATGTTTCATTTCATATAGTAATAGTCGTTGAAAGAGAAAATGTTGGGAGGCATTTATTTATGTTTCAGCTAAGCAAATTTGGCCAAGAAACCGATCCTGATTACTTTGCTTGATATAATTAATTTTGAATACTTACAAACTTTTCCAAGTGTTTTGTGCACATAAATTTTACTGTAACGTAATTATTGTCTGGCAATTTCTCGTATATTGGAATCGGCTCCCAACACAGCAGCCGTAATAATGTATATTTTTTTTATTGATATTTTCATCATTTACTCCGACGGTTTTAGTTTTCAGGCGTATGAAATATTAACACATCCAGTCTCTCGATCCTTTTGAGGGTTCTAGATATTGTGCCTGTACTGGAAATTGATCTATTTTCATAACAAACTGACACAGGATAAGTCTCTGGTTTGATGCAATTGACGCCACGATTCAAAAGTACAAGACTTCTAACACAATATTTCTCAATAATTATTGTATTCATACATTGTCACTGATACTGATATTTCATAATATATTCAATGTATCTCATATTTAAGTATAGAGATAATCTCATAAGGGAATTTTAAGTCATCACCGGAGCACGCTAAGTTAGATATTAGGTAATTTTATTTTAGTCTTCTTCTGCATAGATCAATGATTGTGTTGAGCTTCTGCTCAACAATAGGTTCTGAGGCTTTATTTTCTAAGTAAAGAAATAATATTTTAGGGCTGAAGAGGACACATTAGTCCTATAGCAGCCCGCGATAGGGTATTAGGTAGTTAAGAAAAAATTATAAAAAAATCAAACGAAACAATAAACGTTGTTGAATTGAATTGAATGGAATCATAGAGAACTAGGAATTGAATATTATGAAGGATAAATAAAAGTGGTGAGGATTGTTAGGAAGTAATAGTCCAATTAAGGGTCTAAACGGTCAGACAACGTCATGAATGTAATCCTTAAGAATTCAAGTAACTTAAGAGTTATCGTTTTGTAATTTAATTACACTATTGCAGCAGCGCGAGATGAAGCGATGGAATTTAGAAGTTGATGTTTAATTAGATTGGTAGAAGTTGATAGAAAATTGCATCAAGCGAATGTTAAGTTCAACAGCTTTAACTCTTGAAGCATCGCTAAGAGGGTGAAAATTTGTAAGAAAATACGTCCAATTGTTTCCATGAAAGTTTGCTATTATTGTGTGATGTAGACTAAGCATGGCACGGATAAGACATTGTCTTAGGCATTTCTCAGCAGAAAAGAATTATGAAGTTATAGAATACACTTTCTTGTATATTATTGTATTCACTTAACACTCTGTATATTATTACATTTTTAAATAGTCTGAAAATGAGACACGAACCGTTTTTACAGTTACAATAATTATTCAAATTAAACAATTTGAAAATTAGACAGGGTTTCTCACGGTATAGCTATTCGTTAGAAATTCTAGTGGTTAGAAAAAACTTAGCTCTTTTTGGAATTTTAACCCCGAATTTTCGACTCCAGGGTTATTCAATAATCTTTTTGATTTCAAAATATTTTCAAGACAATATCACTTCCGGTTATACCTGAAATCCTCATTAACTTTCTTGTTACAATGAAACACGCGGTATATTTTCAATTTTTGAATTGTACTGATAAGAAAATTCAATAAGGACAATTTTTGGAGTTGCAATTTTTAACTATTAATTTATGAGCTACCGATAAACAAATGTAAACCGCAATTTTAAATTTTTAAAGTGCTTAGGTATACAGGGTGTCCAGTGTAAGTGGCAGTACATGGGGATCTTGGAAACGGCAAGAGATATAGGCTCGGTTAAAGTTAGTAAAAAGTTAAGTTAGAAAGTAAAGGAAGTAAAAAGTTACACAATTTTATGCTTAATAAGAATTTAAATTTTTTTTATACAGGGTGGTCCAACTTAAAACGTCAGGACTTTACCAAACGATAGATAACGTTAAAATAATGCCAGTTTCTCTAATACACTTATAGCCGGGAAAGCTTTCTTTTCAAGATACAGGGCGGTTGAAGTTTTGGGAAAAAAATAATGTTTTGCGAATATTGTCAAAACGGCTGCTTTAAAAAAATTGAAATTTGGCACGCAGCATGAGCTAAATATCTTTCATGATTTACGGCTTATGGTGATAAATTGCAAAAACCAGCGGCGGAGATATGGGTGTGCCATCGCCCCTTTTGAAAAAAAAAATTGACGCCACTGACTCTATGGCAAATTTAATAATACTATTCAATGCCCCATGCTTTTTAGAACAAAAAATTACTCTCTAATTTTTTTCACAAGGCGCGTTTTTGAGATAATTCAGGTTTTCTTAGGTAATATCCGTAGCTATTTTAAGAATAACAGACAAATTCTAATCAAATAACTTTTACTTAAATAATTAAATAACAGAAATAAATAACATCTAACTAATGTAACAATTGTCAGTAACCATAGAGTCAGTGGCGTCAATTTTTTTTTTTAAGGGGGATGACACACCCATAGCTCCGCCCCTGGTTTTCGCAATTTATCACCATAAGCCGTAAATCATGAAAGATACTAACTTATAGCTCATGCTGCGTGCCAAATTTAAATTTTTTAAAGCAGCCGTTTTGACAATATTCACAAAACATTATTTTTTTCCCCAAAACTTCAACTGAAATATCCTGAAAAACTTAAGAATCAAAATTTTTTATTTTAGCCATATCTTTTTTATTATTGGAAATTCAATTAATAATTTTTTGTAGGCTTACATCGGTTAGTCTTCAATAGCTATCCATTTGACATTACAAAAATTTTCGAAGTCGACTAGATCCCAGAGTTTTCATAGCCAACTTTTGTTTTTTCTTATGGCCGGTTATTGGTTTTTTATGTCGTTCGGTATAATAGGACTCATTTTCCGATATTTTATTCAGCCGTTTTCAATGTAAGTAGGATGCTTTAAAAATTGGAAATTGCGATTTTTAATGTGTCCATAACTCATAAAAAATAACTCGTTACAAATTTTCACTTTAAGAGCCGTTCTGATTGATTCTTTTATACAATCCAAAAATGAAATAATATACCGGGTCTTACCTTTAAAACAAGAAGTTAATGGCGACTTCCGCGATAACCGGAAGTGGAAGAATCTTGAAAATATTTTGAAATGAAAGAGAACCTTGAATAACCTTGGCGTCAAAAAATGAAGAATTTCTAGTTTTTTCTAACCATTAACACTTTTAACGCACGGTTGCCGTGAGAAACCATGGTAGGGAAATAGAATTCTAAGGCCGTTTTACTATATACCTATACAGGTTGTTAGAGATTTAAATAATTAAAATAAGAATAATGAATCCTCGTATAATTTTATCACATAAACATTCAATAAACATCCTCAGAGATTTAATTTTCGAGATGGATATACAGGATGTTAAATATTTTGAATTTAATAAATGTATTTAAATAAAAGTAATACAGAAGAAGAATAGACAATTATTCTTAAAAACTTAGTAACACAATTAACAGGACTAAGCTACACAATTACCAATAAATTAAAAAAAATTCATAAATACTAATTTTATAAGTTTTTGACTTTAGCCATTAAAAGAAATTTTCTTTTAGAAAATTAGAAGAAAAACACTTCTAAAAAAATCAAAATTCAGTTTTTTGATCGAAACTGAATATAAGTAAGTAATCAATCAGAGAAATACAAATTCTATTTCAGTCAGTGTGGCATAGTATATCATAATTTCGGCATAGCATAACACTAAGCCCGCAAATCTCTGCGCCACTGAATTAAATAAAATCTATCATTCGATGTATTAATATTGTATAGCCACAATATTTTCCTAATCCAATTTCTTTGTATTCCAAAAAATCCTTTAAAAAATTAAAAATACGAAAATAAAATCACAAAATAAGAATCTGACGTAGGTATTGAATACATATTATTTTTTGTTAAAGTTGCGGCTAAATAAATAATAAAAATAACGTCACAAACTGAAAACTTCTTCCCGATTTTCTCGAAAATTACCAAGCAGACCTAAAATCTAGTTATGGCACCAGAAGCAGCTTTTCAACCTTAGCAAATGACCCATTTAACATTTCTCTGTAATACATTTGGGGGAGATAATATTGACCAAAGTTCCATTTTGCATGTATTGGGATTTCCCTATGTTGTATGCCTATTCAATTTCGTTAAATTAGTTACCTTAAAAAGACTATCCAAAAATTTCTTATCGTCATGGAACTAGGATTTTTTGTTGTGACTTTTTTTGACAGAAGATTTCTTTATTATCATTTTAAATAATCTTACTATAAGCGAGTATTCATTCTTCTTGTAATTTTTTAAAGTACAAGAAAACAATGTAGGTAGGTATCTAATAATCTACTCTAGAGAACGAGAGTGATGATTACGTTGTTTGAATGTTTGAATGCACGATAATAAAATGATGGTACAGAATTATTAGTCTATGCAAATTCGGCATTAAAACCGTGTAAATAAATCGATAAATTTCACTCAACATTACAAAATCGAGGTATCAAGTAGCAATAAACACATATTCACAGCAGCTTTTTATCTTTCTATCAACAAATCACATAAAAATATCGGATTTTGCTGCAGAACCCTTATATAAAAAATTGATATTGAAACATTGGTAGTTGACCTGCGTAGAAAGACAAAAATGAAACTCATGGAATGGGCAAAAAAATCTGTTTGGGTTTGTCAAATTGTCTCAGTCCCCTTCAAAACCAATTTTGATTATTTTGATTTTTCTCCATAAGTTTGGTTTTCGAGTAATTTTATTTTTTCTACATTTATGTTCTATAACTTTTTCACTATCAACTATTATATCAACTATCTTAGATGAGATTTTTTATTAACTTTTGGTACATTTTCGTTACCGCCTGGACTCTTTTATACTATCGTTAAAGATTACTAACGTACTAAATTTATATTTTCAGTTATTTTATCTTACCGCGATAGAGCTCTTGCATAATAATTATTTCTTCAGTTCAAAACAATCTTAAAGCAAAATACTGAAGCTTCACTTTTTAGATGCATTTCATAGAAAAGCTAGATGCTTTCGAGAAAAGTCTAATAATAATTAATGTCTTAGTTAACTCACCAGTTAAACAACTTCTTGATAAAAAAATTAATAAGGAGCTTATTGTATTTCTAAAAGAACCCCGAAGGATTGCGACGAGAAAATCCAAAATCTCAACCGAGGATCAAATAGATTCTTTCGCAGAGGCGAGGGATGTAAATTGTAAAGTATAAGACCTGGTGATACTCCAGGTAGTTAAAATGTTTTCGCAATATTTCGTGCTTGCCGCGGGTAAGAGCCGTGCCACCTGACGTTATGTAATAAAAGTTTATATAACAGCATCAAAAAACAAGGTTGTATATACCTACCTACCTATGTAAAAGGTTTTTTATAATGACTGGTGCAATATAATATAAATATAAGAACTATCAAATATAGAAATAGATAAAGACATAATGATATTTGTATATTTTATATGTATATGGAGGGTGTAAATGAATAAGTACAAAAAAATTAGGGGATGATTACTTGTTGAAAACTAAACAAATATTTAAAAAGAAAATAAATATCGTTCGTACCTCACCTATTGAGATACGACCCCTTGAAAGGGGTATCAAAAAATGAGTTTTTTATTTTTTTTCTTAAATACGAAACAAATTACAGAAACAAAATTGAGTAGGCGTGTGGAGTAGGCACTCAGTGGAGAATTCTCTCCTTTACCCCTACTGTTTTAGGGGTAGAAAAGGTTGCCCCCCACCCCCCGAAAGTCTTTCGTATGTAATTTTTATCTTACAGCTATACCGCTATTTTAAAATGCATTTTGTATATCCTGATTCTTAATCTTAATGAAAAATGAAAAAATAAATAAAATCTTAATGAAAAAACATTTTTGATTTTATTCAACTAGAATGATTCGCACAAAATTACAAAAAAGATCACAAGCCAGTTTTTTTATTCAGAATAAATCAGACTATCCAAAATATACATATACCGTCTCTATACAGGGATCTCGGCTCCTATTACATTTACAGCAAAGGTTAAATGGGGAAAGTTTTAGGAGAAACTTTGTGCATTCGATAACCGGTTTCAGATTTACGATCGGTCAATTGGTTTTGGAAATATCGGCCTTTTTCAAAATCGGTTTTTTCCAAATAAGTCCGAAACGGTTAATTTGACAGCTGTCAAAATGTGACATTATTCGGACACTTTTTTAAGACGAATAAGATAGGGTGTATGACAGGTGTCAATCGTCTTTTGTTATTCCGCAAACCGCCTCAACTTTCGTTTTTCTTATGACCGCCATGTTGGATTTTTCCCTTTTTGAACGCAATTTATTTTTCTGATTACTAAGATGTATAACACTATGGCCCGTATTCATCAATAAATTTAACCCCTGGGGTTATATTTCGGAACATGTCATTGGTTTGAAATTCGTAGCGTCCGTAGGATTTGAGCATTAGACCAATCAGCTGTCAGGAAATTCAAAATATAACCCCAGAGTTATATTTTGAAGTTTGATGAATACGGACATATGAGTTATAATATTTTAAAAAATCCAGTATGGCGTCCATAAGAAGAAAAAAACGTATCGATTTTTCGCCATATTCCAACATGGCGGTCATAAGAAAAACGAAAGTTGAGGCGGGTTGCGGAATAACAAAAGACGATTGACACCTGTCATACACGCTATCTTATTCGTTTTAAAAAAAGTGTCCTAATAATGTTACATTTTGACAGCTGTCAAATTAACCGTTTCGGACTTACTTGCGAAAAACAAAATCCGCCATTTTCGGTTTTTGGCCGATATTTCCAAAACCAATTGACCGATCGTAAATCTGAAACCGGTTATCGAATGCACAAAATTTCCCCTAAAACTTTCACCATTTAACCTTTGCTGTAAGTGTAATAGGAGCTGAGATCCCTGTATAGAGACGCGAATCTGGGACACATTGTATTTAAAATGCCTGTAAGAAAAAGGGTTAAAATCTACTTTTTTGGAACAAAAAGTCATATCTCAAAAGGAAAGGGTCGATTGATTTATCTTCATTTGAGAAGCCTGCTTAGTTTTCAACCAGCAACCATCCCTTATTTGTTTTTTGTTTTTTTTTTTTTAATAATTTACGCCCTGTATACAGGGTGTTCTACAAGCTCTATGACAAACTTTGACAGATGGTAGGTTGCTTGATTTTAAACATATTTTTTTTAATAAACATGGGTCCGATTCGTTTTTGTTTAGAAGTTACAAGCAATTAATGAATCGTAATTTTTTCAGTCAACCAGGAATGGCATAAATAATAATCATAATGAACATGTATGGGCGTTGCAAAATCCACTTGCAATTAGACCAAGACGATTTCAGCAACGATTCAGTGTCAACGTTTGGGGTGGCATTTTCAACAATAATTTATTACCTGTGCATGTTCTAAATGATCGTTTAAATGCAGATCTTTATAGACATTTCTTAGAACACGACCTTTTAGAGTTTAATGATGACGTGCAACTCAATATTATTCAAAATATGTGGTATCAGCATGACGGTGCACCACCACATAGAGGAAGACAAGTTGCTGCTTGGCTAAATGAACATTTCCCGAATAAATGGATAGGTCAAGGAGGTCCAATATCACGGCCACCTCGTTCTCCCTATCTGAATCCTCTGGATTTTTATTTATGGGGACACATGAAGCAGCTGGTCTACCATGTTGAAATCGCTACCCATCAGCAGTTACTTGAAAGAATTCAAGATGCAGCTAACCAAATAAGAAATGATCCAAATCTCATTCTTCGAGTGACCGAATCTTTAGTTCGTCGATGTGAGGCTTGCAGTCAAGCTGAGGGTGGACATTTCGAACAATTTTTATAGTCTTAAGTTTTGTGATTATCATTTAATTTAAATTTTTATTGTTGATTGTTAATAAAGGTTAAATGCTTGTAACTTCTAAACAAAAACGAATCGGACCCATGTTTATTAAAAAAAATATGTTTAAAATCAAGCAACCTACCATCTGTCAAAGTTTGTCATAGAGCTTGTAGAACACCCTGTATATCTCTACGATTAATAAACGATTCCAAACAACGATTTTTTATTAAACCTATGAAATGTACCGAATATCCAGTTGGAATCACAAATCACAACATTTGGAAGGATGCCTGCCGAGATTGCAGATTTCCTGCATTTGCCGGATTATCGATTCTACACAGAGCTTCCGTCGTTCCTTGGACCAGTTGCTGGCTCGCCGGTGGTAATTTTACTACAAATACAATTAGGAAGCAAAGAAGATAAAAATCGGTGTTAAGGCGGTGGCGTATAGAAAACTCGTTAGGAAACAAGAGCATTGCGTGCAAAATTATTTCGACTACGTCAGGGAAAATAACGCGAAGGCGGTTTAGGTCCGTCACAAATTTTCTTTCTTACCACTTCTTTCATATAAATTGCTACACCTTCCTACTACAGCTATTTTTTTCGGCGAGCCGTCAAATAGGCTTAATATCTCTTAAACATAATCGTAAATTAAATTCGTTCCAACCAGAAGCTTTTATGTATTTTCAATAATTTTTATTATTTTATGCCAATTTCATAAACCAAACTGCCATTTCTTATTACATTATTAACGAACTTTAAAACCTGACTGGATAAAAACCTGACCTGCATTTTTATTGCAAAATTTGAAAGATATTTCAATTCTTAATTTAATAATAAGCCACACATAGTGATTTAAACGTGTTTCGGACTTTAGCTATTGACATCCTCAGTTTAATTTCACCTTAATACGAATCTGTGCTCTTATTAAACTTCGTGAACGTTAAAAATTTTTCAATGTTAGTTTGCAATAAAAAATGCAGAGCTGTATTCAAAAAATTGCAGTTCAGTCCGGTCCAGCAAATATGAATCGCCAGATAAAAAAACTGACATCGCAAAAATAAAGCTGGTCAATAACTGCAATTGAAATGAGGTTTCAGTTTTCCCAAATCTTCAATAATAACGTCAACAACGAAAAACTAAAATTGAAAATTTTGTTTTTTCAAAATAATTCAAAAATAAAAAATATTTTTTTAAAACTCTATCTGCCATTTCATTTTCCTTTTGGTTGCCCAACTTTTTCCCAATTTAACCGACCCCGTATATGCCACGGCTTCCGAGATCCCCATGCTGTTCATTCTTATCTTGTACATAGTGTAGGGATAATGTTCAGTGCCCTTTAGGTTTACTACTTCTTAAAAAATTGTTTCAAAGGAGTGAATTGAATGACAAAAATCGTTATCCCTTCTACGATTACTGTTCAATTGGCCTGCCTGTCACAATCGAATCTAAGATATTTCTTACCTTATCACTGAGTCACTGACGCTCACTTCGGGGACTGTGAAAAATGAATCTGCAGCAGATCAATTTCATAAATTTTCCACACTAAAATTCTTAACTTACTACCTACTTAAGTAAGTAGTAGGTTTAAGTAAGATATAGATACTATCGCTTCATAATAGGTCAAATAAATTTTCATATGGACGAGAAAAAAGCTCATCTGGGTTTCTTTTATTTTTATTTACAATAACACCAACTATCTTATATGCTTCCAAAATTACCTTCAGGCAGTGTTAGCTTAAAATAAGATAACCTTCGAAAGGTAATAAGGGAGTATTTTATTCACCTGTTGACCGTTATCTATAAAAATGTGTTAAGAAAAATACGTTTAAGTGATGTTTGGGATCTCTGCTCCTTTAGAAAGTTACATCAATGAAAAATATTTATTGTGCTTCTTGAGTCACGGCTGAATTTCTCCTAACGTTAAGCTTTGGCAAACTACTTTATCCCGCAAAGCTTGTCAGATATAGATTGCCCCAGGATTCCTGCAATAAAGGAAAATCCCGCGGGACTGTACTAACGGAAAATCATATGTATACTCGAGAAGAATTAAAGAGCAAAGTCGAAAACTTAATTTGTAATAATATAGTTTGTTTGCTTATTTATAGTCATTATAAAATAATTACATCATTTATATCTATTATGATAAATTAAAGTAAAGATTAAGACGACTCCAATACTCGCCTCGCAGAAGACGACATTTTTTCTACGACTATAGGTATGAAAAACCCGACATTTAGCTTTAAAAAAAATTGAAGTAGGCTGATAGAACGGTTCAAAAAAATAATTTTATATTGTTCGATGTCTTTTTTGTAATAAAAATTACTTTTTAATATTTTTTAATTATTAACCCAGCTTATAAATAAATAAAATAATATTTCCAAATAAACAACCGCTTAGAAGGTTATAAATTTTGTGCAACACCATAATTACCACCGCACTTGCTGTAAGCGTTTCAGTAAATTTTATCAATTATGTTGAGATGTTCCTATAGAAAAGCTTCCAATTTCCTTTCAAATGTTACGTGCAAGAACATAAGAAACATGTCTTCATATATTGATTAAACTACAAAAATATTATTATTATTACGTGCTTTCAATTTACCCAAAATACCTGATACATGTTAATGTTATGCTTATTCAACTACTAAAACAGGGCGTAATTATTATCCACGAGATCTAAATTATTAAGAATGGGGGAGTAAGCAAAGTTGCCTTAAGCTATTATTTACAGAAAATAAGGTAAATATGTATATTGCATGAATTCCTAATTTAATTTGCGGAGCAGCAAGAACGAGAGTAGCATGATTTACGATTAGATCTCATCTCTCCGGTTCGTATAACTTCCTGTAGACTGGCCTCGGCACAACTTCTCCAATTAACGAATCTGGATGTTCAGGGATTGCGGGAGTTGCGGCCTAGGTCACATAATGTACTACCAACCTACAACTTCGGTGCTGACAAATTAAGTTGCGCTGCTTTTGCCTTTCATATTTTATTATAAAAATCATCAGCATTCCATGTTTGTTAAATATTGACTTTTCGTTTTAATTGCTTCTTCGTTTTAATTACCGCGGAGTAGGTCCCATGGATTCGAGCAAAGGATTTCTTCTGATTCTGAAAAGCTTTTTTATATACAAATGCTGAATTTTCAAGCCACGTTACGGTTGCCGGGTAGTATTCATCTCATATGCTAGGAGTATTACGTTAGCTGATGAATACATTAACGGAAATTCTCTTTGGCGTTGCTTCTATTTACGAGACTATAAATAATATGATCATAAAAACGCTAGGGATATAGGTGTAACAGGAATATGGGTCAATAAAAGCACAACTCGATGGAGAACTCACATCCCTACAATTATTAAAATTCCAATTTTATTAAATTTTATTTTTTATATTTAGTATACGGGACATTTTGCATTTAAAATTGAAGTTTGGATAAAATTATTGATGAAATGTTTATCAATTTATTGTAGAGCCCGCTTATTATTCACATTTTATAACGCATGGATCGCTATTGATACGAATATTCTCATCTCTGCAATTGACGATAGTTGACAATAATTTTCGAGTTCGATTCTACTATGGTTATACCCGCATATTCTCAAGTCGTCACTGACTGAAAGTTCTGTGTATACCATGGATGAACGTGAACTATTTCAACTCGTGTGAGAAATAGCCCTCACTAGTTGAAGAAATAGTCTTCATTCCACCCATGGGCCATAAAACAATAATATGTATACCTGCTATTGAATTTAAAATCTTATAGCAATTATATAACAAACCTTATGTAATATTTTTGTTCTAGCAAGGTCTAGATTTTTTAAAATTGCGTCAAAACCAGAATTTATCCAGTGGCTTAAAAATTGGGGGTACCTACATCCAATTGAATATTCGGAACACTTTTGGCGTTTTTTTATTATTTAGTTACAAATTTGTGATCAGTGGCGGCGATATGGACTTGACCCCCACCATCGCAAATTTTTCAATGTGTATATATATTAGGTACTGTAACGTCTATGATCCGGGCCCCGTCGTCTCGTGCGAAAAGCCACTGTGATCGTCAATTTACCTCTGGGTTTCCCGTAATAGGACCCCAAAGAGCAGGGGTGACTACGGTAAAAACTACGGTAAACACAACGAGGAAAACACAGCGGTCCTATTAGGGGAAACCCAGAGGTAAATAGACGATCACAGTGGCTTTTCGCGCGAGACGGGGGGACCCGGGTCCTCCCCTCAGATATAGAATAGAATAGAACAGGTCTAGAGAACAAGGCAGCGTTGTCAGATGTAGCACCTGCTACTTACATACATTATTAGGATATACTAATTCCATTACAACACCCGATTAGGAGTTATAATAGGTACTCGATTACCACACGTTGGGGGAGGGATTCATCTCGATGTCCAGATGAAGACCTCCGATGAACCAGTAAAAGAGCATGACTTTTAAAGTGGAAATCGTAGCAAGCAACGAGGCAATAAATCACCCTCAGTTGTAGATTAGAGTAGGCCAAATCGAAGCAGAGCTGTCAGGTGTAATACCTGCTCATCAAAAATAACAGGAAAAACAATAACCGAAATAAAACTCGGAATATGAATTGTTCTTCAGCAAATAGGAATTCAAAGCAACCAAAAACAAATTGGTCTCGAGTATGTGAAAGGACATTCAAAATCAATCAAAACCAAAACTCCTTTAGCACATCATACGAATGTCAACTCCATTCAAAATTTAAAAACAAACTCCGCAGAAAATTGCTATAAAATGTTATTGCCAGTCTGGACTGAGTTATCTGCTTTCTAGCTGTTAGGGGTAAAACCTTGGACCACGGTGAAATCGATGGTTGGTCTCGATTACAAAACCCACCGGCTCCAATATAGGTATTCATAAAAATTCCAGCATTCATTATTACCCAGGCAAGCCCACGGGAACCCTGAGGAATAATTATAGAATAGCGGCCTAGTTTGGTCAGTTGGTCATCACATTTAAAATAGCAAAACCAAACTGCGAATTGCAGAGAACGTCGTATTCGAAATGATAAGGTATATTAACTCACCGCCGTGATAGGTCAGGTAGAACAAAAAGGTAGCCGCAGGGCAAATAGGTATTGACGGTCTAAAAGAGGCCAAATAAAGGTAGCCCAGTGAGGCAAAACCACGACATAACAAATAAACGAAATGAGTTAAAACAACTATCATGAGTATGACGTCAATTCAGGAAACCCGCTTTCACAAAAAGAAAGAAAAGCAAACTGGAAAGACATTCGTATAATGTTTAAAGAGGAGGTAGCAATCAAAACAAACATGGCAACACTGCTCTCGACATCCAAGCCAGATAGACATTTCCGCCAAATCCCGGATAGTCTGAAATCAAAGTGGTTGTATTCTTTAATTAATTCAAGCAGTTGCTTGAAATGGAATCAAAGAAACCAGAAAAAGGAAATTAGGCACAGAAAATCATTGAATAGGCAAACACACAGACATTTCCGACATATCACGGATAGTCTGTAACCAAAGTGGTCGTATTCTTTAATTAATTCAAGCTGTTGCTTGAAATGAAATCAAAGAAACTAGAAAAAGGAAATTAGGCAAAGAAGATCGTTGAATAGGTACCAGACAGACATTTCCGCCATATCCCGGATAGTCTGCAACCAAAGTGGTTGTACTCGTCAATTAATGCGAGCTGTTGCTTGAAATGAAATCAGACAGACATTCCCGCAATATACCGGGTAGTCTGTAAACGAAACAAAAACAAAACGAAATAATAAGAAAGCACAGGAGTGCAAAAGAGTGGTTTCTGAAATAGATAGAAGTTTGAAAGATATATGAAATATATCTATCTTCGCTTTCCACTTTTTTATGCTCTCTATGCAAATAGGGATTCATCATTCGCTTTTCATTGTTTTGTACTCTCTATGCAAAATCACAGCCCCTCTCGCCCTTCACCTTTTTACGCTCTTGCAAACGAATTCTCTCGCTCATCATTCGCTTTTAGACATCTGACAGGAAGTCCACCGTTAACAACAAGTCTCAGTAAATTTCCCCGCTTTTCGTGGGAAGTCCCAATCAACCGAGATATAATGAGTCATAGTAGGTTCTTTTGCGCATTCGTTTCGGCCATAGTAATCCTGGCATACCTCAATCAAAGAGCAGGGGTGACTACAGTAAAAACTACGGTAAACACAACGAGGAAAACACAGCGGTCTTATTAGGGGAAACTCAGAGGTAAATAGACGATCACAGTGGCTTTTCGCACGAGACGACGGGGCCCGGGTCATAGACGTTGTTACAGTACTATAAAATAATTATGATGATTAATAGATAGCATTAGCTCTAGAGTAAGAAATTTCTAAGAAAAAAAATTGTGAAAGTTGCTATAACCAATTATGGGGAACAACTTGCGGGAGGTCTGTGGGTACGGAGTATCCCCCAGACTATCCCGGATTTTTTCCAGAAAAATTGTTTAAAATAGTACTGTATTCGTATTTTTAATGTGGGTTTGACCATGCAGTCACCCGATTTTTTAATAGAATGTAAGATACACAAATCACCTAAATCTTTTGATCTCCCAGTTTTCCAAATAAATTTTTCTTGTGTGTTTAATGAAAAATAAAAAATGAAACTTGATGTCTCGTTTCCAGACGATTTTGAAATTTTCGGTTTAACACCGGTATTTACAAGGTGATCTCAAAAAATCCACTGTTTGCTCTTGAAGTCATAACTTTTTTAATCGTCGACAGATTTTTGAAATATTAGTCTCATATTGAAGTTCATCCACGGAAGAAAATTGACTCAGGACAAACAATAAAAACAAAAGATTTCACAAAAAAATACTGAATCAGAGGGAATCATCGCTCTTTCTTACCTGATAATGGTTTGCAGAAATTATCTACAAATTAAAAAGCATGGAGAGCAAAACTCCAATGACACATTCTTCTCAAACATTGAAAAGAAAAGTACAGGATGTCATCTAGTGAAGGTGAAGAAAATTTAACATTTTTGAACGTTCCTATACATTTTTATACAAGCGATATAAAATTGTGGGCAACGGCGCGGGGCCCAACTGCAGCTGTTTGTGATCTAAGTCTTGAACATTTTAAATGTGATGTGGTGTAAGAAAAAATACGCTCATCCAAGAAAGTCTCCAATCAAGCACATACAAAATTTTAACAAAACCATTTTTCATAATTATTATCTCATCCCAATCTTGAAACATTTGGCATAATTCAACAAAATTAAAATCTGTTCCGCACTTTTTTTATTATTCAATTTGGTTTTTATAATACAAAGGCCAACATACAGGCAGTAACTGTAGGATATTCATTAGCGAATTAACGCGCGTTATATGAATAGCTATAGGTCGAAGGGGAATGTAATTTAATATTATTTGCAGGGGTGAATGAGATTTTCGATCATCGCAGATTGAAAGCTGTCTGTAAGTAGAACAAACTCTACAAGCCCATCAATTAATTAGGATGTGTTCTAATTATTCATCTAGGGTGATATTGAACCGAAGTTAAGTGATTAGCATATGACACAGTCGGGATTGGATAGGTCGGAGTGCAGAGCTACTCTGGATCAATTCAGGGGTTGTTCCCTGGGCACACTGACCTATCATTCTCGCTGACCCGGTCACCTAAAAAAACATACACATGCAAATGAATATGTGTATTAGGTAGGTCTTGCTTTTGATAATATTGTTTGTTTGTGAATTGTGATCCAAGAATAATAATGTTACCTAAATGTTATTCTTGTTAAGCTCCTAAAGACATCTTTTATTAGTAGAATTCTTCATCGTTTTTATTTTGGAATAAAAGAAAAAGACTTTACCGAATTACAATCCACGAACCCATTATCGCATTTCTTAAGGCTGGGTAGTTGAAAATAATCGTATTGAGTGCAAAATCCAGAGATAAAAGTAATAAAATTTCTAATTTCTTTGCAGAAGCACGTACAGCGAACAGGTCTGGGTCTGACTGGAAATAAAACTGAAATTCTCTCCTGATTTGTAGACCTGCCTCACTAAGGAATACGTGAATTTGTAAGGTAAGTGCAGTATCCTGTTTTATTTACTTGTGAATATGGCACTGGAGACATAAATTCAATTGTTTTACTCTACCGGAGTCTTTATGAAATAAAGTTATAATATAAGCACTGTACAGGGAGCGGCACGAAAACCTTACGTCATTCTTAAATCATAAATGGAAACATTATTGGGTTAGAAGTCTGAAAATTTGTAGACGTACCTATAACTTCAATTTCTAGTAACTATACTAAAAAATTTTAAACCCCTTACCACTTCCCGTTATACCGGAAGTATCCATCAAATGTTTTATTTTAAATGAGATACCCTGATGTATATATTATTACATTTTTAGATTGTCTGAGAAAATTCAATAAACCATAGTTTGTAACCAGTAATTTATCGGAAAACGGTTTACATGTCGATCTCTCGACTTTTCATGTAGGTAGATACCTGCTATAGAAAGTTTTTTTTTTAATATTGAATTTCGTTTGAAAAGTCGCAGATTTTTGATCCACATAATAGGATGCCACATGAAAAGTTAAGATAGGAACCGTTTTCCGATATCTTGAGCCGTTTTCAATACAAACCGCTTTGAAAATGAAACATAGCGACTTTCATTTGTTTATAACTCATAAATTGCTCATTACAAACCTAAATTTCGAAAAACATTATTAATATTTCTCAGACAATTTGAAAATGTAATAATTTACAGGATGTCCCATTAAAAATATAGCTTTTCTACTCCACATTTCTAGACAATAAGCTACTTCCGGTATAACCGAAAATGGTATGGAACTGTATATATTTTAGTTTTAGAGTAGGTATTCTAGTCCAGCGGTTCCTAACCTGTGGTCCGCGGACCCCTGGGGGTCCGCGAGCATATGTTTGGGGGTCCGCGGTCCCATACGCATCTATCTTACTTAACTTAGAGCATTAACAAAAATAAATAAATTACCTACGAACCAACCTTCTCATTAATGTTTTTCTACGAAAAAGTTTGTGTTTTTGTTTTTTAATTTAATGAAGGAATACTAAAATATAATATTGTCCGAAAATTGCACCTTTTTTTCACTCAGGAGTCCTTGGCATTATGCTTGATTTCCTTGGGGGTCCGCGGCTGAAAAAGGTTAAGAACCGCTGTTCTAGTCCAATCATTCCATATATGAATGCCCTAGCGTTCTCGCGCCATGCGCACTCTGCATGCATACACGAGCAATAGAATTCATACCGAATATGTCAACTTTTTAGACGTTATACTCGTTTACTAACAAATTTTTTGTAGACTTACATAAGTCTACATAAGAGCTGTTGATTTGATATTTCAAAATTTTCAAAGCCTACTAGATCCCAGAGTTTTAATGGTCAACTTTTGTTTCTTCTGGTGGTCGTCATATTATTTTCGTTATTATATTATGTCGTCACGAAGCCACAGGCAGCTGCTTCGGTCTCATTATGACCTCATCAGTATGACACATCGATACCTCTGGAGGACGTAATGCAGAGAGCCCGGCTGCTTGTCAAAAATGATTCACCCGGATCCAAGTGACCAGAAGAACGTCGCAACATCTAACGCTGGTTGGCGGAACTACCAGCATGACGGCAGTGTGTTGAATCTGAAATGAATCTATGTTTATTATATCATCCAAATAGTTCAATGCTATGATTTGTATACAAACAAAACACACAATAAACATCTTTACTTGAACTAAGGGTCGGTTATTAAAGTTAGTAAAGTTAGTTTTTGTTATTGTTGGTACTTACACGCCTCTTTTGTTATATCAACAGATCGAATGTGATTGATGTTTACAATAATATTATAGTAACTAGAAAATGTAATCATCTACTTTCATCTATACTCTATACCTGATGACATTACAACGGATTTTTCTAAGTTTCATTGATTGTAAGTGTTTTAGATTTACTTATTAAGGAATTAAATAAACCATTTCGGTTAGGTAGAGGATGACTCCGGAGCTGCTGCAGAATTCGTACTATTCTTACCTTACCTTGGTCATATTTCACCTTACCCTGCCTCATAGGATATGTTTTAATGAATTTTGCAATTTTTAATGCAATTTTAATGAATTAGTAGGCAGTTAGAGAAACATGCATGCCAAATTATTGTCCTCGTTAATACTAGAATTCTCACGTAACTGTGAGATTTACATCTCACAGTTACGTCATCAAATATATTATATAGTTAGAGAAACATGCATGCCAAATTATTGTCCTCGTTAATACTAGAATTCTCACGTAACTGTGAGATTTACAATACAACGCAGAGATTTTTAAGAGCTACACACTGATCCCCATAAGTAATTCATTACTAATTTATTAAAATTGCAGGTCTGTATATAACTTCTAACTTTCGTACAGTATGTGTAGCGTGGGTCTGACTAATACGGTATGCTGATGAGTTCATAATAAGGACGAAACGCTACCATCCATCATCCATGTCTTCAGTCTTCGCCTCGCATGCTGTACGAAAGTTTTTAATGTGTTCTGGAAAGAACCTATAGTGGCAATTTAAATTAGTACCCAAATCCCAGGAAAGCTCAAATGTTGCATTTTTCTTTACTAAATACATATGACTTTTGAAGTTATTGGGTTTGGGTCTCTCCGGCATTGTTAATTTATTTCGGTGATTCGGTGACTGGATGAAATCAATATAAACGTATCAATTTGTGCAAAATGTTTTTTGATGAGCTGTGATTCGTGTTTTCATCAATAGTTTGCATTTTTACTCATTGCGAAATTAAACCCGCAAAAGTAACCGAGTCTGCACGTTTAAAAATAGAGTATTTATTTTGCCTTTAAGCACCTAAAACAATCGGACTTTTGAATGACGTAATGAGTTTCGGTGAAAGTTCTAGATTCTTAAATTGAGCGAAAATATGCAACACAGCGAATTTAAAGCCGCGAACTAATTCCAGTTTGTTTTTTTTTTCTTAAAGCTTGTAACGAGAATCGAGGATTTCGTTATAAAAACAGGCTGGAAAGAACAGACGGAGATGATATGACATTATTATATTATGATAGAAGCGATTATATACCGAAGTAATGACTGTTTATCGGCTGCCAGCCTTCTATAAAAAATGGAGAGCCAGTTTGAACTTGTAGTTCAGATCCGGAGAAGAACTCACGACATATCCAAGTACTGATCTGAGCAATTGCTCTTCCCATTCCTATACGGCGAGATGAGCCGATAGAAACGGTACTCGCCTAGCCGGATGAGTTGAATCCAAGGGGCACCCATACCTTTCCCATCTTTAAGGTACTTTAAGGTTAATGGAAACCATCAAGTGCGATCAGGACAAGGAAGATCGCAGGAGGCGCCGGTAAGCAGCGCGGAGAAGATAGATCGACATCATCGACAGGCGGAAACATCGCGAGGAAAGAAACATACTCAGCCACCTGACATGCCAACCTACGGCGTCGTCTCGTCTCTAGCACCTCCGCAAGCAACGACTCCCACCCACTATGAGTTGTTTTCCGTCCAGACAACGCTGCACCAGACCATTGGAAGTTAATTGCCGACACCCCCAGACTGAAAGCACCGAAGGATTGCGCCGATCCGTCTGTTGTTTATTATTGATTTGTAAATATGGTAAATTTTTATTTTTTCATGGCTTTTATGGGCCACGAATATCTCCGTTGCTGTGGGACATGGTGGTGGATGACCTACTCAACAAGCTAAACAACAAAGGTTATTATACCCAAGGCTACGCGGATGACATAGTCATACTGGTCATGGGGAAATACACTAAAACCATCTCAGAGCTCATGCAAGGGGCTCTGAATATCGTGGAGGAATGGTGCCTCGGGGCGAAGCTTCGCGTGAACCCTGTCAAAACGGCACTGGTCCCCTTCACCAAAAGAAGCAAGATGGAGGACTTAACCCCACCCATCTTCTTCAATGAACGGCTGCAGGTGAACGACCGGGTCAAATATCTAGGAATAACCCTAGATGCAAAACTGACCTGGAATCTTCACCTGCAGAAGGCGATTAATAAAAGTAAAATGGCACTGATGGCTTGCAGAAGGTCATTCAGTAAAACATGAGGACTAAAACCACGCATGGTACATTGGCTGTATATTGCCGTGGTCAGACCCATACTAACATATGGCTGTCTAGTCTGGTGGCCAAAGATCAACCAGAAACAAGCCATTATGAAAATTCAAAGTGTTCAAAGGCTTGCATGCTTAGGCATCACGGGAGCCATGAACACTACATCAACGACAGCACTGGAGGCCATACTTGACCTACCTCCTCTTGACATTCATATTAGGAGCGAGGCACGTTTGGGCGCCTACAGGCTGAAACAAAACCAAAACTGGGATAAACCTGGGAAAACTGGGCATTCCAGAATAACTGATACCATCGCAGATCCTATCCTGGAAATGCAATCCGATGGTATGAGTACTACGATATCATTTATAAAACCATTCAGGGTTTTAATGGACTGGAAAGAATGGCAACAAATGGAACACCTGTGCCTGAAAAAAGGGCTGGTCTGGTACACTGACGGCTCAAAAACAGAGACAGGTACTGGAGCTGGAGTGCATGGGGTGGTCCCCGGGTGCAATATTTACGTGCCACTGGGAACTCATGCCAGCATCTTCCAGGCTGAAATAAATGCAATTAGGCTATGCGTTGGAGAGAATACCAGAAGGAACTATCGAGGTAGGGAAATCTACATCCTCTCCGACAGTCAGGCTAGCCTAAAAGCCCTTGCAGCTTATGAAATCAGATCAAAACTGGTCTGGGAATGCCTGCAAGACCTCATTGACTTAGCCAGGTGCAACGTGGTGACACTAGTTTGGGTTCCGGGTCACCGTGGGACGCCTGGTAATGAGGCTGCAGATCAACAAGCCAATAAAGGCGCTGGGATGAACTACACTGGGCCCGAACCAGTGTTTGGCATCCCAAGGAACACTGTACGCGGGGCGGTGGCTCAGTGGATAAGAACACAACATAGAGCACACTGGAACCGTATAACAGGAAACAAACATGGTAAGGTGATGATCAAGGAGCCCTCTCAAAACTTTGCCAGACAGATACTGCAACTAAATAGAATGCAGATCAGAACGGTGGTGGGTCTTCTCACAGGACACTGCCACCTAAGAGTACACCTACATAAACTGGGGATATACAGAGAAGAACCAGTTTGTAGACTCTGCAATGAAGAAGACGAGACAGCTTCTCATGTGATATTCGAGTGTCCAGCACTCGCAAGAACGCGCTATGTGGTCCTGGGACCAATCAGTACCGGGCCCGGGAGCCATCTGGCGGAAAAAACCTTGGTTAGCGGACTGCTGAACCTTGTCAAAGGAACGGAGCTCTTCTAATCAAGGAAAATATCTAAATGTGAGAAATACAATAAGCCCGCTGGCTTCAGTGTTTGGGACCACATAAACCATCTCTCACATTTAGTTAAAATACCAATACCAATACCAATACCAATGGGCCACGAATCTTCCCGTTTGTATTACCCCTTGCAAACTTTTGTTTTTTTTTCAAACCGTCGAGTGTATCCGACACTTATCTTTTAACTAGGCAACACACTGCTAAAGCCAGTATCTTAAACTTTATAATCTAAATCCTTAAATAGGTACAACTCCTTGCTAGGCAAAGATACACCCACCGCAGACTGCCAGGAGCTATGCGAAACTCGGTTCCTGGGAAAACTTTTGTGAACCGGAGAATGCTCTTGGTCTGACCAAAGGCCTTCCTAACAAGGCCGAATTAAGGGATTCACCCAAAACGATCTCGACAAGGATTTGAAGACAACACCAGGCTGCATATAGACCAGAATATTCTTAGCCAGCTCGACGACCAGAAGAAGCTTAGACTGCCAGTCGGGGTGCTTACCGGTCTCGCAAATGTGAGAAAGACAACGAGGACTCTTATCGGTATACATATAGGCGTAAGCGAGATATGCAGTGGTCTCAGGCTCAATATTTTTCGGTCAGAGGCACTACAAGAGGAAGAAATTGGACTCCTTTCATGGAACGATATTTTGTACTAAAAGGTTGGAAAGATTTGAATAGGAGTCCCACCATGTTTTAGGAATGGCTAGAAGGGCCCTTTGTTGGCCTAGTCGCTTGATATTCACAACCCCTTCCCACCATACTACTAAACTAACTAATTTATTATTGTGTCAATTTGTTTCGTTTAAATGGGTTTTTTTGGGTAGCACATTAACGGTACTTGTTATTGTATGTCAGTTTAATTTGTTATAATTATGTTTATATTAGTTATTAAATAATTGATTAATTTTGTTATGTTTATGAAAGTAATTTCACATCAATTAGCAATAGTGAATACTATTTTGGGTTTGTCCCGTTTGTATTCCATTTTATATAAATAAATAAATAAATAAATAAACTATTCTAGTATTATTTTTTCGTTAAAATTTGTTTCTTTTACAAATCAATAGCGACTCTCAAAAGTGTTACCCAACACTTACTTTTTTAACAAGCAGCAGAATGCTAAAGGTCAGGAACTGAAATTTTATAATCCAAATACCTAAACTCCACACTAGGCAAATGAACCCACTATAGGTTGCCAGAACCAGAAATGTAGGTAGAATCGATTGTCAATATACACAATTAAAAACGCTACTAGTAGTAGAGTGATCGGCGCTTCGAAAGACGCTTAAAAATGACTTCTGTGGGGGTCTCGGGGTTACAACTTGAAACCTTTACCAAACGAAAGTTTATATTTTGACATTCCAAAATCCAAAAGCTGTCAAAAATTGGCCCGTGCAGAAAGGCACTATAATCAAAATTTGAGTTATTAGCGTACTGTATAGAAGAGAACGTGGAAAATTTTTTGATGCCAAATTCAACAATAGTTTTGTGGAATTGAATTTTTTATGAATTTTCGAAAATCACCCAATGCACGAGGTCTTATGCATAAAAATAACTTAAATCCCCGATATCTCGATTCTTACCACTGCAAAATTTCTAATTAAAATAATTTTTTTTCGCTTAACTTGCCTGTATATGGAAACGCGGCGTGATATCGAAAAATTGCATTCTTTAAAAAAGTTTACTCTGTCTATGTAGATTCCGAAAAAGTAAGAATTATAATTTTTAATTGTTTTGTAAACGAGATATACAATTAAATGTGACGACAAGTTAAAAATGTAATAACTTGGACCGTCCGAGCTCCGCGTCCCCACTTCGCCTAGTGTATCTTGCGTCTCTAGATTCCCCGTAGATCCCTTTCACTCGCACTCTAAGAAGCGTTCTCGTTCTGTCCGGATACAAATTAGGAACATTTGATATTATTATAAAATACCTAATGAGACTATACATTTTTAATCGTATACTAGCATATCAATGTTTTATATAACTTCTACAATTTACTATGAATGGTAGGTATCTACAGTGCGCGAGAAAAGTAAGGAATAAATTCGATAAAACGGAAAGCGCTGTTTTTTTGAATAAATAAAAAAACAGGACGATTTTGTTTTTGAGTTCTTGAACTTTTGACATAATTTTGGGGTATACAGGGTGATGCGCGAAAAAGTGGTGACGTCATCGGTATTTTCTTTAAATGACAACCCTTATTTTTTATTCCATTTTTTGATACTTCATTTAATTGCCAGTATGGTAATGTAATCATTTTGTAACTTTAAACGACGAAATTTCTGTGAAAATAACTTACACAGTCTTTTGCTTTTGGTTTTCCTCTTTTGTCAATTGCTTTTCCTTATATGTCAAATCAGTTTCACTTTAAGTCAATTGCTTTTCCCATTTACTTGCAGTGACAGTGTCATAATATTGGAAAAGCATTTGATAAAAAAGGAATCTCATTTGACAAAAGAGGAATTTCAATTGAAAAATCACGCACTGACGTTTGATAAATGGGAAAAGCATTTGACAAATCAGGAAAAGCAATTGACAAAAGACGAAAACCAAAAGAAAAAGACTGTAATTTGGATAGATTCAATTTAATAGACAGATTTAATAGATTTAATTTCATTTAATTTAACAGATTTAATTCAATAGACAAAATTTAATAGACAGATCTTATAAAATTGGGCGATACCGAATTGGGCGAAGGATTTTGTTATTCACTAATCCCAGGGGTCGATTGGGCGACAAACGAGAAACTAGGGGATTATAAGAGATAACTGGATAGACAAGAAATAGATGTGCGGCCTTTCCCATATATATAGCAGTGTTGCCAGATTTATTTAGTGGTGCTTTTAGTAGATCGGATAGGTATACCTAATCAATTTATTATTAATAATTGAAGTCGAGTAGGTAGTGAGTAACCTACCTATGGCTATGTTGCACTTTAGCGTGATCGGTAAGTCAGATCTTTGGTCAGGTGGAAAAAGAAATGAAAAAAAAAACCTACCCTGACCAAAGACCTGACTTACCGGTGAGTTTTAGTGCGGAAAAAAAATAATAATACCCATCGCATAAATAAACAGCTCCCTTTATGGTTGCTTATAGTTGTTTTGAAACTGGGGCAACATGTTTGAAATATAACTATAATTATAATGTGTATCGCCATATTAATTATTATATCCCTTTTCTATTGATGTTTCATGTTTCTGCTGTAGGTTTAGTATAAAATAATTGTAAATGCACTAAGGGCTTGATGATGTATTTGATAGAACTTAAAAAAATAATGCATCAAGTATTAATATTATTTATTTATTTTTTTCAATTTTATTTAATGTAGAAAATCGGAATTTCTGTAAAATCTGACAACGTAGCCATACAAGAGCATGCAAATACCCCATCGGTATTTAGAAATTCCTTCGCCCAATTGAGCTGTAGGATTATAACGACCCCCGTCGTGTCGAAGGGTCACCTTATTCAAGGTTACAAATTGATTACATTACCATACTGGCAATTAAATGAAGTATCAAAAAATGGAATAAAAAATAAGGGTTGTCATTTAAAGAAAATACCGATGACGTCACCACTTTTTCGCGCATCACCCTGTATACCCCAAAATTATGTCAAAAGTTCAAGAACTCAAAAACAAAATCGTCCTGTTTTTTTATTTATTCAAAAAAACAGCGCTTTCCGTTTTATCGAATTTATTCCTTACTTTTCTCGCGCACTGTAGATACCTACCATTCATAGTAAATTGTAGAAGTTATATAAAACATTGATATGCTAGTATACGATTAAAAATGTATAGTCTCATTAGGTATTTTATAATAATATCAAATGTTCCTAATTTGTATCCGGACAGAACGAGAACGCTTCTTAGAGTGCGAGTGAAAGGGATCTACGGGGAATCTAGAGACGCAAGATACACTAGGCGAAGTGGGGACGCGGAGCTCGGACGGTCCAAGTTATTACATTTTTAACTTGTCGTCACATTTAATTGTATATCTCGTTTACAAAACAATTAAAAATTATAATTCTTACTTTTTCGGAATCTACATAGACAGAGTAAACTTTTTTAAAGAATGCAATTTTTCGATATCACGCCGCGTTTCCATATACAGGCAAGTTAAGCGAAAAAAAATTATTTTAATTAGAAATTTTGCAGTGGTAAGAATCGAGATATCGGGGATTTAAGTTATTTTTATGCATAAGACCTCGTGCATTGGGTGATTTTCGAAAATTCATAAAAAATTCAATTCCACAAAACTATTGTTGAATTTGGCATCAAAAAATTTTCCACGTTCTCTTCTATACAGTACGCTAATAACTCAAATTTTGATTATAGTGCCTTTCTGCACGGGCCAATTTTTGACAGCTTTTGGATTTTGGAATGTCAAAATATAAACTTTCGTTTGGTAAAGGTTTCAAGTTGTAACCCCGAGACCCCCACAGAAGTCATTTTACGGGGCGCCGATCCCTCTACTATAGTATTGGGAAACCTAAGATCACTTAACATCGATACTGGCGCACTTTTTCGACTCCTAGAGTTTCCGGCAAAAATACCAGAAATCCTTTTTGTAATGGGAGCTGTGGCAGAAATAATCCAACGAACTTTAGACTGAAGTATCATCGATTTTGTTTGGAGAAAGTTTTCATTCAATACTCGTTTCATTATGTTTTGCGAAAGGGTAGTTACACTCGTCAAAGAAATGAAGCAGCGTGGTTGGATTCAGCTCCCCTTGCAAGCAACTGTTTCAGCGTTTTTGTTTTAATCCATGATGTTCGAGATAATAATCAGTTTAATGAAAAGGGTGCAGCCTTTCTGTTAAGCCGCAGCTTGTATACGAACTCTCTAAACTCAATATGGGGGATGTAAAATATTAATGTACCGTGTGATCCAACCTTAAAATCCCTCTAACACCAATTAGCTTAATAATTGGTAGTATCGCTTTTCAATTCTATTAATTTTTTATTAATTCATCAACAACCTATCAACGTCATCTTTTTGTGGATATAATTTGTAATGTTTCTTTGGCTCCTATAACACATATATACCTACCTACTTCAAGACCTGTTTTTTTGTTGTAACTTATAAATTTATATTAATAATAATTAAATTTTCCGAGTACCTAGCAGAATTTTTATGCTTAGTCGAGACTATAGACGAGACTATGGGACTATAATACTAAACAACTAAAACTATTTACTACGACAGGTTTTAGGAATCCGTTTCTGACTGAAACTAGAGATGAGTGGTGAATGGGATGCTCAAGACTTAATAATAGATTACCTAGTACATTAATAATATATTAGAATAGTATTGACAGATTGACAAAATGGACTCTACACTTGTACCGCAATCTACCGGTGTCGCATGAAGAATTGCATGAAGAAACACATTACATTGATACCCGACCGTTTCTAAATTTCCCGGAATATTTCTCGCAGATAGCCAGAATGTAAAAATAATTAAATCTAGGGAACAGACAAGTCAGTCTGCAACAAAATCTCTGGGTTCCACAGGATTAGCTCCCCGCTGATCTAAGAATGTGTCGAAGCGCTAAATAGACTGGCTGACAAGCAATAATCGGTGCATATCGTATGGTATCATATCGTATTCCCGCACACTCAGGAATATTTGACAACGAGCTGGCAGATGCGAAGCTCAGTAACAGGGCAAACTTTTGTGAACCGGAGTCTGTACTTGTTCTTCTAAGGGAGGCCATTGAAGAATGAACCCAAAACGTCTAGAGAAGTATTGGAAGACAACACCAGGCTGCAGACAGGTTCCTAACCGATTCAGTCAGTTAACATGATCAACCTAAACCAAAAGAAGCTTTAGACTGCTTGTCGGAGTACTCACCGCTCACAGTAGTCTAAACAGGCACTTACAACTTAAGGGGGTGAGGGGAGACCCGATCTCTCCCAAATTTGGAACAGACGACGAGGACTCCCATCACCACGTAGGCGTATGCGAGGTATACAGTGGCTTCAGGCTTAAAATTTTTGAGTCAGAGGCGCTACAAGAGGAATAAATGGGACACCTTTCATGGAAAAACTTTCTGCAAAATCTTTATAAAGAAGTTTCAGTGCGAGTTAAGCCATGGTGCGGGAATTACGAAAAAGGTCCTTGGTGGCCCCAGTCGCTTGCGGGAAACAGTGCAGGCTTTCATAAACTTTTTCGATATCCCTAACCAACCGAGGCCAATTTCAAAGTTACAACTTATTTTAAATTTAACACAATGTGGGTATGATTTTTTAATAATTTCATAAAAGCTTTCTAGCAGTGGCTTATTGGCCAGTATGCACGTTTAGTTAAACAAATAAAAAAGTAGTAGCAAAATGCATTTCTCATAATAATTATTATTATGAAAACATCTATCTATTTATATGAGTATACGTATAGCATGTAAACATGTACAAGTATTACAAGTATATTTTTATATTAAAATAGTTTTTTTTAATCATAAAACAAAATTTCATTACCTAACCCAGGAAATTTCTATTGTACCTGTATCGGAGCACATGTGTGCTAGAACTATGGAGTTCAAAGAACAATCTACCTATTCTAAATTTCATAAAAAATCTTTTCAATAAACTCTCATTTGCAGAAGAGCCCTACGGTACGCAGTCTTAACAATAGGAGCCATTGTTCCTTTCATAATTGCGCCGTAATACCCAGAGGCCCGTCCGTAAAATAAAAGCTTTTTAATTACAAAGACTTTAGGGATGTCGTTACCTAATGAAAGCTTCAAACCACCCCACATATATCTGAAAAATATCGAGCGGATACACTCGTAGATAGGTGGCGGGTAGGCACTGAATTGTTCAATGAGTTGTATGATATCTAGGGGTTTATAAGGCGTGATATGAATCAGCAGTCCATTTTGCAGTGGCTCTCAATCTTTTTTTCGGCTCGCTCTTTGGTGATGGATGGTATCGATGGAGCTCAGAACTCAGATGACCCGTGATTCCCGACTTGATAACCTTCACCAACCTAGATAAATACCTAGAACATAATATTTCTATTGCTTCTAAAATAACTAATAAAAAGAGTTCAAAGAAAAATGGTACCAGTAAGAAAAGAAAGGGGTACAAGATACAAATATTTGAATGTCCTGAAATTAGATTTTCGTCATGAAAGCTTTAGAGAAAATAGGTAACTGTACTTGTCATGGTGACTAAAAACTGGCAGGCGAAAAAGTACTTTTTCAGTTTACTGTCTGGCTTATTCTGAAAAAAAAAACAGTCATTTTTGAAATACGTGTAAAAGAGAAAAAAGATTTTTATCCTCCGAGTAGCTTTCTCGTTCTGTTCGCTTGGGTCACTTCGGTGTTGACAGCCTGAAAGTTACGCGTATTTAATGCTTATCTTGTGCGCTGTCTCTGAAGTGTTCCCAACGGTAATATTGACTGTCCTAATATCCTCTCCCAGATTCCTCCACGTTCCACAAGTATTTGAGGCGACAGCAGAGATGGGGGGTTAGCTCCTCAAAAACAAACACTATATGTCTATGTAATACTCAATGACGTCTAAATAAAATAGACCCCATTGTTTACATTTTTACAGAATCATTCATTGCCCCTCCGCAATTGCATGTTTGCCAAACCGTTACTGTGACCAGATTTTTGAATACTATCGTTCTTGAAACCATGACGTAAATATGTAAACAAGACATTATCAATACAAACCGCGCGAAGTACTTCTTACTAATAATTAAATAGCATAATATTTCTAATAAACTCGAACAACAATAATGGGATAGACGTGATTTAAATCATATTTGAATATAATTTTCAATGTGTTAAGAAATGAAACACAAAATGCGCGGCAACGTCGTATGTTTACGCGACTACGATATTTTTACAAATTTTTCAAATTCATTCATCATTTCGAGTGCGGTGTTGTCCCTATTTTGATTCCATTAGACGGGTATTTTAACGAAATTAAACTGCTTCCTGCTATTATTTTCACCAATTTAAAATTATAGACTATAGACAATAGTGCGAACTTCCTTGATGTGCAAGAAAAGTGACGATTTAAACCCAGAAGTTTGTTTTCGTAGGTGAGTACCAGTAAGTAAGGCTATGTTCATATCAGTGCTGTAGTCACCGCAGGGAAAAATCTTTGTAAAATCCAGTAAAATTATCCTCTGAACATTGCAATTAGGTACCTACTGTGACAAATTTCAACAATACGTCCCATTGTAAGTATATTAGGTATTATTTTGATAATAATTATTGGACTTTAGGTTCCGGCTTACTATTTTTGAAGTTTTAGATTTTGACAAATCTAAATGTCATAATTATATTTTATATTTTAATTTTACTTTTAAATTTTTATTTGTACTTTACTTATTATTAACTGTGATCAAGGGACTAATCAGTCTCGAAACGTTAAACTTCCGATTGGTAACTTCGAAAATAGTAATAAGCCGGAACCTAAAGCCCAATTATCAAAATAATCCCTAATATACATCATCGGCGTCAATTTGGTTCAATATTTACAATTTTCTAATTATCCTCTAATACCGTTATCTTAGAAGATGTTCACAAATTGGATGACTTTACAACTTCAACTGTTACACCAGTTCCTTCCTAAGATTTGCGTTCCTGTTTAAATTAGAAATATCTATACATTTGTCTCAAAAATTTCACAAATCACCTTTATTGAGGGTCTAATAAATAACAAAAAATATTACGAATCTCTTTTGTAATCTACTAGTTAAATATGCTAAAGTACCTATGTATTGTCTTAGCTTTCCTGTGAATCAGGAGAAGAGGTTGCTTTATTGGCTTTCTGTGCATCTAAGAAAAGTGTTTTATAGGATTAATCTTCATACAGACAGAGAAGTACGGTATTCCATTAATCATACAAAGTAACCCAGATCGCTATTTTTCGTCCTAAATACACAGGAAATAATAATTATCTTGAAAAACCCTACGCCACTGGCTCCCATCGCGAAGGTCTTTGACAGCATTGCCATTTTCACCGCAAACCTCTGTTTATGCGATCGGTCACTCCTTTTCCTACTCACATGAAGATACAAATTAGATGATGGATTTCGATTATTTCATATTTATGAATGGAATGTTGGGTCTATTTATTTAGACGTCATTGGTAATACTGTAATTATTTCAGGTATTCCACCATACCTCAACTTGAACGTAGCTTCAATTGTCATATTTGATTATATCCATATAACTTGGCTTTTATCATCTTTCAAAAATTTTTCAACAACTTTCTGCATAGTCTATAATTGTCGCAATCTTCTCTAAAATTACACTATTCTCATCTCCTACCGGAATATGTCATAGATAAGTCAAATGGTTCAAATTTGTGTAAGAAAAGTGGTGAATATTTATACTCTGTTGGATAAAATATGATGGGAATAGGATTCACTAAAGTGGACAGGGATAATAGTATATTATTTTATACGGAGGGAAAGTGACACTTTTCATGGCGCGCTCGTGTTTATCAGCCGAACGAAGTGAGGCTGATAATAGAGAGCAAGCCATGAAAAGTCACTTTTCCTCCAAATAAAATATACTATTTTTTCTTCAAACGTGGGCAAATTTAAGCAAGAACATCATTTTTAATTGAAGGAAAGCGAATTTTCAAAAGGTTTGGACTGGTATAAGTAGGTGAGTATGGAGTATGGGCTGCTTCTATAGAAACGCGGCGCTGTCAAATTGACACTGTCATCAACGTCAGTGAACATCGAGAAATTATTATTGAAATTATTAAAGAAAAATAATAAAATAATAATTATGTAACTAAACTACTAATCATCGCAAAATCAAAATTAAAAACGTTATAAAAGTTTGTAAGTAAGTTATAAAATTAATGATAACATCTTGCTAGACCCTGCTTGGTCAATTTTTTTATTTTTTGTTAATGATGATGCCAGTCAGTCAGAAGTTGAATGTTAAATATGTAGGTCATAACTGTGCACTAATACTTACCTAATAATAAAAATATAAGATGTTGGATTCCTTTATGTACCTAGGTACCTATATGGTTATAATTATTATCCTTGTGTTCAATATTCAAATTTCAATACGGAATAATAATTATTTTTGTTTACCTCGCAATAACCCAACTTTTTTTCTGACGTTTGAGCCGACTGAGCCGAGCACGAGCTCGACTCGACTGAAGCCGACTGTCGACCGTCCGGCTTCGGGTATAATTATGACGTTTCACAGAATTACTTCGTTTCGGTGTAGATTTTCCAAAGATTATGTTTGATTAATACCAAATTCCTTTTAACCTTATTAGATAATAATAAACTAGAGAGTTTTCATATCTTAAGTTGAATTTTATTGATGAATATACGGGCCTACATTAATAAAATTTCAATAGTTGATTCTTAATACAGGTATAATAGCTATGTGTTTGTATGTTGATGTTGCTATGGCACCACTTTAGCTCCGGCGGAGGTAAAGTGTTGCTTGGCAACACTTTAGCTCCGGCGGAGGAAAAGTGAAACTTTGAGACCGGCTACTGAGTCGAGTAATGTCTGATTTACTGACGTTTGAAGAAAAAAAATATTGTAGCACTGTAAACGCAATAGAGAATGCGGTAGATATAATATCTCAATAGAATTACCAGCCATCAGCGATGTTTTCTATAATAGCCGTCAATTTTTAACTAAATTGTCGTGATACAAGTTGCAAATTGTTATCGCTTCGCTGATTTTCATATCAACATGACAACTAGCAAATTCCCCATCCTCTGTTAATTCGCATCACCCCGATATAGCTATCTTCCTCCTATGTATTTCTACATGTCTAAGAAGTTGTAACCAACACGATATTATGTAACTCATCGTTCAATAAGTCCCGGGACTAGCGTAGAGATGGCGCTAATAATGCCATGTATATAGGGAACCTGTATTACCGCTTTACTAGGGTAGCGCATTCACTCGTTGACGTTTACTAAACACGGTTATGTTTGAACAGCTGGATGTCATATTTTTGGCACATTTGGTCACAGGCGTAGGTATCATGTGGAAAAAAGCGAAGTTTGAAAAATGAAACAAAATAATAACACGAATAGAAATCGATAATCCTCTTTCAGTGGGTATTAAAAACATATTACGGGTTTATAGGATCTACGAAGCTGTAGACTTTAGTTTCTAACACGTAGTTACTGATAAAGATGCGTTTTAATACGCGGACTTAATAACAAATTATGTGAATTTTTTGACAGTTGTACGTTCATGGAAAATCTGACGTTTATGAAGTCAAATTTGACATTCCCAACTTTTTTCCCAACTTTTTGTGAGAATGAGAATGCGCTACCCTAGTAAAGCGGTAATGCAGGTTCCCTACATGTATATACCAAGGTTCAGAAGTACCAACCTTTAGATGAGATGTGTCAAAATTTGATGTATATCGAAGCAACCAAGAAAGCTATAGAGAAATCGTGAAAAAATGGACCAAAACGAGTTTCGTGTGTTGATAAAACATTGTTTTCTAATGGGAAAAAATACTGTTCAAGCTCAGCAATGACTTGAAAAACGTTATCCGGACTCTAGTCGAAAACAACCATTTGTCGGTGGTATGCTGACTTCAAACGCGGTCGTGCTGATACAAATGATGCGGAACGTTCGGGTCGGCCAAATGAGGCAGTAACTCCCGAAAACACCAAGCAAGTATTGAAAATCGTGTTGGGTGACCGAAAAATGAAAGTGTGCGAGATAGCTAAGATGGTGAATATATCAACTGGTAGTGCATTTACTATTTTGCACCAAAAATTGGCTATGAAAAAGGTTTTTTCCAAATGGGTGCCGCGTTTGCTCACAATGGAACAAAAGCAACAACGTATCAATGATTCGGAGAGCTGTTTGGCACTGTTTACTCGCAATAAACAGGATTTTTTGCGTCGATATGTGACAGTGGACGAAACATGGATTCACTATTTCACTCCGGAGTCACGTCGGCAGTCAGCTGAATGGCGTACGACCGGTGAAAGCCGCCCGAAGCGTCCAAAAACACAACAGTCGGCCGGCAAAGTGATGGTGTCCGTATTCTTGCGAATGCGAATGGTATAATTTTCATTGACTACCTCGAAAAAAGAAAAACCATCAATAGCGACTACACGGTGTTATTGGATCGTTTGAAGGCCGAAATAGCAAAAAAACGCCCACACATGAAGCAGAAAAAAGTCATCTTTCATCAAGACAACGCACCGTGCCACAAGTCAATCAAAACGATGACGAAATTCAATGAATTGGGCTTCCAACTACTTCCCCATCCTCCGTACTCGCCGGATCTGGCCCCCAGCGACTACTGGCTCTTCGCGGATCTCAAAAAGATGCTCCAGGGAAAAAGATTTGGCTCGAATGAGGAGGTGATCGCTGCTACTGAGGCTCATTTTGAGTCAAAAGACAAATCGTTCTACAAACATGGCATTGAAAACTTAGAGAAGCGTTGGAATGATTGTATTACACTTGAAGGAGATTATTTTGATGAATAATACAGAATTTTGCCGGTAAAATGTTGTTTTCATAGTTAATCCCGGGACTTATTGAACGATGAGTTAGTTATGTTATTCCATATTGCACACGCAGAAGTAAAATATTTTTCAAGCTATAAGGAAACTCGTAAAGTTTATTGACTTTATTCACTTTTCCGCACATAAGTATTTAACTCACATATATGGATCATGTAATAAGAATCCATAGATTTCAGCCTTTAGCACTTACAATAATTGTTTTCATTTTCACTTATTTTAATTCATAGCAAAAGACTGTTGGAGACTGGGTTTTTGGAGTCGTTAACATCACGGATTGAATAAGCGGAACAATAAATTTCGTAAATTTCGTAAATCACCCCCATCTATGGATTCTAGATTGAGTCGGTATACTTCCCAAGGAATCCTAGAAAAATTACTGCCGTCTCGATAGAGACTATTAAGAATCTATACAAATTGTCCAAAAAGACTAAAAACGGTATAGTCCAGTAAAATTAGACAAAGAATGCAATCAATTATGCAATCAAAGCGGGAAAAACGGAATTTTGTGTTAGTGTTGGATGTTGGATGTTGGATAGTCGATATATTGAGTCTAAATACAAAAGTCTACGATTCGTATCGAATCGTAACGATTCGATTTTCGATCTAAAAAAGTGCAAATGTTCCCCAAAATTTTTATTTTACCAATTTCGCGGGAATTTCTACCATATACAGGGTGATCCATTTTAGTCTTCCAAGTTTATTATATCTGACCCCCAGTGTTTAAGAAAAAAAAATCAGTCAAACAATGTTTGGTTTCGAGGGGACATAAGGATGTATCTTTTGGACACAAGAATCACCCCCCAACCCACCCCAGCACGAGGGGGTATGAGTGACTTTCAAATTTTGAACAGAAACTGTAATTCTTCATTACGAATTATGTTTTTCTGTGAAACAATATGAAACTATTGCCGGAAACATTTTTCAGCAGATGCCTCTCTCACTGCAGAAATGCAGGCCAATATCGAATGATTTTAATTAAATATTTTTATTTTGTTGATTATTTTATTATGAATTTTTAGTAAATTATAATTGAATTTATATAGCTGTCAATTCAGTTTTGACAGCTGAGTGTTTTCTAAATTAAACTCAAATTGAATTTAAATAATTTAATTAAAATGGATCACTCGATTTTTATCTTCATTCTGAAAAAATGTTTCAGGCAATAGTTTGATAATGTTTTACACAAAATCATAATCAGTAATAAAAAATGACAGTTCCTATTCAAAATTTTAACGTCACCCTCACCCCCTCGCGATGTGATTAGATGGGGGGAGGGTGATTTTTTATCCAAACAATTTTTTCCCTGCAAAGTAGGTAAGCTATTACCCTTTTTTCGATAAAAAGGATATTAACTACGTAAAATGCAAAAAAAAACAAAGTCATCCACTAAAGCTAACATGGCCGATTTTCCACAAGATGTAGGAGGTCGCGTTTTTGGATTTAGACTCAACATCAACCATCTAACACCCACACTAATTTTCGTTGTTTCTCGCTTCGATTACATAATCAAATCCTAATATTACTTGTCACATTTATCTCAATAAATACACATTGGATCCAAAAAAAATTTTTAACAGTGCTATTAAACGAATCCCAAGCCCGACCTACCACCCCCACCGCGTGGGGGGAGGCAGGGACAACCTGGCTCCCCCCAGGCACCAGGGATAACAATCTTAAATGGGTATCCTTATTTTTTTATTACAGAATCATATTCCAAGGCAAATACTACGTTGAGTTCTCTAAAATGTTTTTTTTTTCGATTCATGAGAGATGGAGCTTTTTTTTGTTAAGAAAAATTAAATTGCACTTAACACTATTGACTGTTTTTTAAGTAAATACCTAAACTTCCACTTTATTTTTTTCATTCTTTTGCAGAATTACGTTGAAATTATGAGGTTTATACGGAAGTTTTTTTTCCTACGACGCACCGTTTTTGAGGTATAACCGGAAAATCCAAATGTGGGATGTTTGATGAAAGATATGAGGTAAAATGATTTTTTTCGAAACTATCTACTTTCATGAGCATGTAACTCAAAAACGGTTGGAATTCGAAAATTACGTAATAATTTTATGAGCTTTTATTCATAATAGTTTTTAAGATATAATCGGAAACCCCAAAAGGGGGACCTTCCCCCTTTCTACCCCCCACCCCCGGCTCATCTCCTACACGTCAGGACTTTTGGCATGTTAACACTCTAAGCACCCTGAACAATTTTCTGAAGAAATCTCTTAGGTATCTGCTCACGCACTCTACACCTCCTCCCTTGACTAAACTAAGTACTAGCCCAAAACCTGTTATTAAGATTAAGAATAATTTTTATTATAATAGCTACCATTTCATTAGCTGTTTTTTTTTCATTTTCTCTAAAAAAACTCTCCCTGACTGTGCATCCGTTACAGTTTGAGAACCCCTGTCTCGTACAACTATTTCAAGTAGATATCTACCTTGCATACTGCAACCGACGTTAAATTAGAAGCTAGTACCTCCCGATACTGTTTACTCTTATATGGCTCGACTTCATTTTGTTTGGACCTCAGCAGAAAATTGAAGGGTATTAACGTGTATTATTAATATTCATATTAAGCCTTAAAAAATTTATTTTTCAAGCGTAGGTACTATTTATTTCTACTATTTATACTTAGTAATAAGTCCAGTTACTGAAATTTTTGAGACTAAAGTATTGTAAAGTGTAAAGGACACTTACCTAACTCTCAAAATTGTTTTACAAGAACTTGTCAAAAAAATGGTGAAATACCAAAGTGCTGAAACTTCGTAAGTAAATATAAATGTAAAATAGTTTAAACATAATTATTAAGTCCTCTGTCCTATTATTCAATTCGAGCTCATTTATTAAACAATTTCTTTTTTATTGAGACACCTGACTTCACTTCCAAGCTGCTCTAAACTTGGTAGGTACTCCATTTTAATGGTATTATTGTCAGCCGAGATTTAATTTCTGCATGAAGGAATATTTCAACAGATTCAACTGACAGAAGTTATTAATGGCACTTTCAGCCAATTCCGGAGCACAGTAATAAGAGATAATTTGGTGCAAAGCATTATGGCCACCTTTGCTAATATTGACGCTGACATTATCTAAACAGTTCTGCAGAACATTATTCATAAGACAAATATGTGTGCTGCGGCTAAATATGGAGTAGGTAAATTTTCTTCATTTATTGTAATTTGAGTTTGTAACATTAGTTACCTAAGCTTCCTAAGTTTTAAGTAAATCATTAATTATCATTTCGCTAATTAAAATTATATCCGGCTCATCTTAGGACCAAAAGTTATAAATTTAACGTTTTGTCGATTTTGTCTCTAAAAGAATTATTATTCTTTATAGCATTTTTCAACTTGTCATTTTTGGTAGTTTTGGTAGTTCTCTTCCAAAAAAAATCTATAACTAAAAAAATGGCTTGTAGGTATAAAGAACTTTTTGGCGAGCACTGTTGGTTAGTATAGAAAAACTTATACACATGCAAAGTGGTTCCAATATATGGGAACTCAAAAATGAGATAATGAACTAAATTTACTTCTCCAGCTTCTTTTCCATATAGAAGGAATGAAAGACCGTGACATAAATGGAAGCGTTTCTCCTATAAGCTGAGTAAGCGCTATCTCAGATCTTTCGTATTAGATGGGCCTCTGGTGATCCCTGATAGAAGACCACAGATTTGATTTTATTCATGTTATAGCTCTAATATTTTAGGTAAGTAAGGATACCTGATCTAAACATCAGCAGTGATGGCGGACATTTTGTGATAATATCAAGTATCGCAAGCAATCAGTGGCGGAGTTACGGTGTTCAGTTAAATTATATTAAATGAATTCAAGGAAAAAATAATACCTCCGTGAAAAAATTAATTGTTTACAAAGTTTTGGATAGAACATTTTTTCCACAGAAAGTGTCTCTGACTCTTTTGAGTTTTATGAGTCTTTTAAGTTCGACATATTGCGAATGGATAGGTAATAACATTATTATTATTTTTTATATTATTTAAATTTTATATTCAAAATTAACTGCAAAAAAGTTTATTCTTAGTAGAATACCTACATATACCTACTGTGCATTATTAATAAATTATTATTGCATTTTTGATTTCTACGTCAAATGAGGAAAAAGAATTCCAAAAAGTATTCATAAGTCTACCTCGATCTCCCTTATAAAAGTTATATAGACACAGTAGATACTTACCTATATTTTTGATGTTTCTGACCTATATCGTATAATACGAAGGTATACTTACTTCAGCTCTTAAATTTGGTTATGGAAAATCAATGCCACTGAAGCGGAAAAGACATCATTGATTATCCATAATGCTCATTTAATATCAAATACGAATATCTTTCAATTTTATGATTTCGTCTTAGTGTCTTTTGAGAGCATTTTTTTTTCATTCAATGATAATAAACTCAAACTGTGGCGTAGATGTTCACCTTTATTGCCTTTATTGGATTTAAAAACTGAAGTGATTCCCAATCAAATACCTACCAGAGGTTTTATATAAATTATCGTATTTAAAACTATATATACCTATACAGGGTGCACCATGTATCCTTCTCTATATTGCTATCTCCTGAACGCTAAGAGATACAGGGTCGGTTAAATTAGAGAAAAGATGCGCAGTTTTGTGGCCATCTCGAATTCGTCAAAACATGCAAGATATCTGTGACCGTTCCTGAAATATCCTGAAAAAACTGAAAAATCGAAATTTCTTATTTTCGTCATATCTTTTTTATTATTCGAAATTAATAAATAATTTTTTTTAGGCTTACATAAGCCGTTAAGAGCTATCCATCTGAGATTTCAAAAATTTTCAAGGCCTACTAGATCCAAGAGTTTTCACAGTCAACTTTCGTTTTTCTTATGGCCGCCATTTTGTTTTTTTATGTCGTTCGATATGAAAAAAATAATGGAAACCAAAAATTAATTAACTTCAAAAAAATTTTTTTTTTAATTTTTATTCTTCTTTTTTCAAAGAAAAACCAAAAAAAAATCGTCGAAAGACATCAACATTTGTAAAATACGCCGAAATAGTGCTTGCCTTATGGTTTTTTTAATTTATCTATGAAATTCGGTCTAAAAAGTTGTCTTTTTTTTAAAGAAAAAAGAAGAACAAAAAATGTTTTAATTTATTTTTTGAAGTTTAACAATTTTTAGTTTTTATGATTTTTTTTATACCGAACAACATAAAAAAACAATATGGTGGCCATAAGAAAAACGAAAGTTGACTATGAAAATCCTGGGATCTAGTCGGCTTTGAAAATTTTCGAAATGTCAGATGGGTAGCTCTTGACGACTTATGTAAGCCCACAAAAAATTATTCATTAATCTCCAATAATAAAAAAGATATGGCAAAAATAAGAAATCTCGATTTTTCAGTTTTTCAGGATATTTCAGGAACGGTCACAGATATCTTGTATGTCTCGACGGAATCGAGATGGCCACAAAATTGCGCTCCTTTGGACTTGTTTAACCGACCCTGTATCTGTTAGCGTTAGGAGATAGCAATATAGAGAAGGATACATGGTGCACCCTGTACGTAAACTATATGCCCTAAATTAAAAATTTAGTTAAAAACCACTCAAAATAGGGAATTTATCATTTAACATAGCAGTACAAGTTAACAAACTTTTGAAACAATCCAAAATAGAAATTTTGGATATTCATCTGACGGCTCCAGAACTTGAATAAATTATTTGTCATTTTCTTGAATATATTTTAATATTATAATTATTTTAATTTTTTAGTTTGGATTTATTATTTTTATTTAAATTTATTTATTTATTTAAATTGATTTATTATCTTTTTAAATCATCCTGTTCTAACACTCTTAGAGTTTCAATCTTCTGGTTCTTGCATTTCAGAGCAAACAGAACAAAACAAGCTAATATAGGTACTTTTTCATTTTAACATTTAAAATATTCTGAAATCGTAACTGTATTCGATTCCAGGATAAAATAAACAAATAAGTTTGTTCCATTCCCAATAATCCCCGATAAAATTATTCTAATAGAAGGTTTAGGAATCGTAACCGCTGAAATACGAGTAAGTCAACAAATTAATCCTGGTATTATGTACTTTAAAATCGGGAACCAGAATAAGTTAATAAAAGAGTGAGCATGAGATGTTGCCATTAAGGCCGCAGATAAAATACACTGTCAGTCTTTCCAAGTCGAGTGTCTGTGTAAGAATTCGTTTGGAGTAAATTTTGTTTCATCGTATATTTTCATAAACAATTTTAACAATACGAGCGTTTGTTTAATCTCTAATGATCCATCTGTTTGTACTAGGGAATTTTCTCAAGTCATCTCAACTGGCATGGAAGCCTACTTTTTTTCAAAAAAAAAAAAGCAGAGCTCAAACAGCAAACTTTGGTTCAATAAACGATGCAAGGAAGCTGTCGCATCCAAACAATTTGCTTTTCGCCAGTGGCGAGAAAGTCAGATGGCACAAATCACCACAATTTCATCCTTACTCGAAACAGATCAAAGAAATAATAGACCAAACCAAGGAAGCTCACAACCAAAGAATTATGAACAAACTTCTCTTTTTCCATGATGGTCCTAAGTCTTTTGGTCGTGGTTGGTCACTAAAGGCAGTCAACCAGAAATTCGATAGATGGGACTATTGTAGCCACGACTACTGAGAGGGCGAACTAAAGGGGAAGAATTTTCTTCATACTTCTTTCAAGAAAGAACCCCGCTAATGATCTCTACCATAGAATCCACATTGTTTTCCGACAGCGTGTCATAAAGCGTATTATGTTATCCTTGGGCCCGAACAAAACTTCTCGTCCCGATGACGTACCTATTATTATCGTACTTTAAAAAATGCGCCACAACTGATTTCTGTCGACTTTTCAACATGTCTTATTATAAAAAAGGAATATTTCCTTCCTGCTGGAAATGAGCACGGATCCAGCCTATTCCCAAAAAAAGTAAAAAGACCTTACCAAATAACTATCTACCAGTGGCACTGCTTTCAGTAGGTAATATTCAAGATTATGGAAAAAGCTATTAAACCAAAACCTTTTAAATTGCTTGGAAGGAGCTAATATAATCAGCGACCGCCAGTACCTACGGCTTCCACAAACAGAGATCAAAACAGGTGACCTTCTCCGTTACCGAGCTGTGGAACAACGCAGTCGAATACCATGCATGGGGAGTCTCGAGGGGTTGCGCTTCATATTTCTAGAGCTTTCGACGGTGTCTGGCATGATGAATTCTGGTCTACTTGTAGCTTGCAAGCTTCTCGGAGATTGCTCCAGAAAGGCGGCCGTCGATGGAGTGCTTTCTGAGAGCTTTTCTATCAATGCCGGCGTACTTCAGGAATACCTCTCTTTCACATATTTATCAACGATTTGATTGAAACAGCAAAAAACAATATACAGGGTGTATCAGAGATGTTAGGCCAAACTTGAAGTGGTGGTTCCTCTCATAAACGTGAGTTGAAAAAATAAGATTCAGCTCAAAATGACGTTTCGTTTAAAAGATACAGGGTATCAAACTTTTAAAAAATATAAGAGTTTTTGGTTACAACTCGTGTAAATATAAACTGATTTTGTTCATAATTGGCATGAACAATAAACAAACAAAGGCCTTTAATTTGGCTATTTCATATTTTATGAATTATGGATATCTTCCAGTGGCATAGACATTCAGGGTTTTTTTCTTTTTTTCCTCTCTTTTTCCTCCTTCCTCCTTATCTTTTACGCCACTAACTTTTTTCCAATTACAAAGTCCTTATTCGATTACACATACATTTTAGAATAAAAAGTATAACCTACCTTAATTTTTTTCATGCGACACACCGTTTTTGAGATATTTGAGTTTCCTCAAGAAACGTCACTAATTAAATATTCAGGGCTGAGCCACTTTTTTCTCCCTGTATTCACGCCACTGACTTTATTGCAGATACTAAAACGTTATTTACTAGCCCTTGGATTTTTGAACCAAAAAGTATTTTTAGGTTTTCTTATATTTTTAACTCTTATATTATATTTTTTTAAAGTTTGACACCCTGTAAACGAAACGTAATTTTGAGCTGAAACTTATTTTTTTAACTTACATTTATGAGAGGAACCATCCCTTCAAGTTTGGCCCAACATCTCTGATACACCCTGTATACAGTTTTGCCGAGATGACACTTCAATCTTATATGCGCAAACATCTGCCATCGACGCATTTTCTCGCAGGGAGCAAGATGTTTTAATAATTCTTAACAATGACCTACAAGAGATTGTATAACTTTGGGCGTAGAAATCAAGTTCAATTTAATGCTGAGAAAACCCAGACAGATGGTAATGGCGGGAAACTTTTTTACTCCATCGTCGTGTCTTCGTTTACTTGGCGTGAGCCTCGGAGCGATTGCGTCTTAGCATGACCATGTTGCAGGTTGGTCAAAGAGTGCACCGCTCCCAGAGCGTCATAGATTTCCCTTAATGTGCATTTTTGTTATATTAGCACATAAACACTTTCTTTTAACGAACTTTTTCGTCCGATATATAGTGGGAAAAAATATAATCTGTGATGGGAAACTCTTTAGGACCATCCTGTAGAAGTCAGTTTTTAAGGAATTAATTTCACAAGAAAAAAAGCATCAAGTACCAACTAAAATTAACTCATTTTAATTAACTTAAAGCTATTTACTCCCCTGCGAGCAGTGCGAGCTTTTATCATAGGGTAGTATTCTAAGGTAAACTCTCCTTAAGTTTAGTCTTTATCACCTATGGGAGTTGTAGACTGGAATTTTTAAAATGATCTGAAAGAAGAAGTCATGTATTTTACCCTAGACACTAATCTATTTGTCTGTTTTAACTTTGGCCTGCGCTTAAACTGATGCCATCAGCCATCCCCCTATAGAGTGTCTGAGTATATAGACTTGAATATTTAGGTGCAGTTGTCCATGATAAGCTGATGATCATATTTTGTACCTCAAGAGGTTCCTCTTCAAACAAAAATTATTTTATCTTATGGAAATTTTTGATATCCTAATAAACATACCAAAAACCCTATTTAGTGGTCGATTTTTGATTTTTTGCATATAATAACTGAACTAATTACCCATCCACCTATAGTCTGATGTGGAAATGAATATTTTTAATAATTCTTATCAAGTATCCCTATGGAAATTTGGGAATAATTGCTTAGATATTTTGTGATGAACAGACAGACGTAAGTATACAATGAAACCTTTTCAGACTCTTTTTTATTTACTGTACAGACACAAAATGGATAGGTAATTGAATTTTCTCCACACGGTGTAAATTAACTTTAGTCACACGAAAACCCTCTACTCTTCAAATGTCCAATCGATCAATCCTTAAGATGTAGGTAATCAACTAATAGAAACTAATTATTGTACAAGCGTAACAATGCAAACCGTAAATTGCATGTCCCTACGAGTTAAGGTCCCTGGGACGGGATAAGCTATTGTTTCTTGTTTCTTTGTTTCACGATCCTCCTTTAGTCCTTTGTATGTTTATTTCCTTTCAGAATGTATATTTTATCAGTTTATTTCTCAGTTCCTACCAAGAAAGTTCCGAATTCCAGTTCCATACGCTGTCTATGCAAAATGGTTTGGCTTTGCAAATGCATGGCCTTAATCCTTAGTTGCGACTTCTCCGGTCTTTTTATTCTCTCCGCCTCTTTTACGATACGGAGAAAAAGTCTAGACGGAGAAATATTTGGCAACATGCAGAGAATATAAGAGCAATTGTCTGGTAATTTACAGAACCGTGGTATTAAGAGCTTTACTAGGGAGGTGAAAATTATTAATATCGCTCTAATATCCGAGAACAAGTTACGCTTTATAAATCCGCATGAGAATGAGGTAATGAACATGAACGCGCAAAGCCGTAGACCGTGGCCAGAAGGGGAGTTGTGGGCTGTGGGCCGTGGGAGTTAAAGCGTGAAGTCCCCTTGGCAATCAATAACCGGACCCAATACAGTTTGTATCTATATTCTCGAATGGAGTGTAAGTTATGGTTGACAATAAATTTTCCGAAACTCTAATTTTGAGTTGACCACTTATCACACCAAAAGCTTCAACAATTCTACTGCCTAACATTTAAAAAATCTTTCAACTAAAATAATCAGAAACGATACAGGATGTTTGGTAACTATGGACAGTCAAAATCGAACGCCATGTATAGAATCGTATTTTAAGCATAAAAACAAGAATAACTTTTCCCAAATCAGGCCTCGTTTAGGAAATATCTCCAACGATATAAAATAAAACAGTCGTGCTTTATTTATCATCCATCAGTATGCAGAGATTCTACGAAGTAAGGGTTAAAAACATAAATTTTATGAAGTCTTATTTTGTCAATCGGAAATAAGATACAAGTACCTAGGTGGCTGACGCAGTCGGCGCTTATAAAAAACGTTATACATTCATGGAGTTCCTCGGGTATATTTTCCAACATGGAGGGTGTTAGATTTTTATTAAAAAATCCGTTTTTCGAAAATATCTACCTAATATATTATTATACTTTACCCAATATCCTTTAAATTTGGCAGTTTCATTCACTGTAGTACGGGGCTAATTTAGCCCTAACTAGATTAAAAATTAAGTCCGGTGGCATCCCGGAGAGCACCTTAACGAATATTATTCTGAAAAAACTTTTACAAAAAGTCCACCAATGACTTTTTATTTTTATTTTTTCCAAGCTAAGCAATTACAAGTACAATTTTTTGTCTAATAATACCTTTGATATGCCACTCTCAAATGGGACACCCTATATAGTCCAAAATAATTCTAAATTATGGCCATTGTGATCCTGTACTTGAATTTGTAAAAAAAATCGACAAAATCCATCGTTGGACCCACAGAGACCAACTCGAATAAGCTGGGACATCATGTATTCACGGTGAATAGAAGAAAAAAGAAGAAAACCTATTAACATGGGGTCTTCAAACGCACCGTTTTCCAGATACAGGTGTTCAAAAAAATAGTTTTTTCTTACTTTTTACGATATCTCAAGAATCGTTTGAGCTACAGACACCAGGTTTTGTACAGATTTTTACATTAGTAATAGCTATACTTTTAAGGCTCCAAACTAATGTTCTAAGATATGCCAGTGGTGGAGATTTTAGGGTTGGATGAGGGTTTCACCCCCTAACTTTTACGGCACTGGAAAAATTGGCATTTCGAGAGCAAATTTCAAAGAGCCTATGATTTTTACACAAACATGTACTCTTGGTCAAAAGCTGTAGAAGCCTCCGTTCTCGAGAAAAACTGCATTTTATGATCAAAAACGTACAAAAAAATTCAACATGAACAATAGTTATTTATTATACAAGAGAAAAAAGTGATAGATTAGCGGAGGGGACAAACACATCGAGAGCTAACATCGCACTTTTTTCTTGTGTGTAATATACAATTTTTTTCTGCGAGAAGAAATATCAGTGTTAGAATGTCGAAAAACGTAGTTAGATAAGTGAAAATTATGTCGGAAAAATAATTTATGTTAAACTTGGATTTTCAAACTGTCTTTTATCGTATTTGACGTTGCCTGGGTAACGAAATGACGTAATTACATAAACGTCATATTAATGTAATTAAAATTGAAGAGAGTTTTGCAAAGATTCTTGTTAGTTTTCGATGAGTAAATTTAATAATATGGATAGTGATTATTATGAAAATTCCCTTAATAATTGCCATTTGGATAATAAGGTAACTTTGCTTTACGTATATTTGATATAAATTTAATGATATCTGAGTGTTAATAGTAGCTATACCTAAGCCGCCATTTCGGGGAAATAAGTACTCATTTTTTTCCCTGCTAATTCATTTTTTTCCCCGATAAGATGCAGCTCATATAATGAGGCATTTTTCTACCTGTCAACGGGGAAAAAAGGTCAAACTTTTAGCCCGTCGCAGAAAAAAAAATTTATTTTCAAAATATTCCATACTGTAACATGGTACAAATTCAAATTTGCACCTATTTTTCTTGTGCTTGTAGCAAGATTGTTTTCAACTTCGTCTAGAACAGCTTCTTCGACCTGATGAACATGAAGAACATTTGGCCGTTCATATCTACAAGAAACGTACGATTGAACTTAAATTTTTTAACAAATTTTTTTTTATTGTAATAATACTTAAGTTATTACTGTCGTCGGAAAATTTTGGCATTTCTTTGAGAAAAATAAATAAGTAGTGTATTTTTTTATAAAAAAATATTTTTTTATAAAAAAATACACAAACACAGGTGCGGTAAAAGACGAAAAAAGTTCTAGATTGTCGTTATCGTACTTTTACCTTTTTTTCTGCATTTCTGTTTTCAGTCGGTTGAAACAATAATTTTTTTTTAAACGAATGCGAAATTTTTCGGACGACAGTAATAATTTAATTATTATTCATAATTAGAAGTCCAATCGTACGTTTCTGGTAGATATGAATGGCCAAATGGTCTTCATGTTTAGGTGGAAGAAGCTGTTCTATACGAAGTTGAAAACAATTTGGCTACAAGCACAAGAAAAATAGGTGCAAATTTGAATTTGTGCCATGTTACAGTATGAAAAATTTTGATAATAAATTTTTGGTTCAAGTTGAATTTTGTCCGTTTTTGATCATAATTTTTCTCGTTCTGATCCGTTTTTCTCGAGAACGGTGGCTTCTATAGCTTTTAACCAACAGTACTTTTTGTGTAAAAAGCATTGGCGATTTGAAATTTGCTCTCAAAATGTCAATTTTTCCAGTGCCGTAAAAGGGGTAAAACCCTTCCACAACCCTAAAATCTCCACCACTGGCATATCTTAGAACATTAGTTTGGAGCCTTAAAAATAGCGATTATTAATGTAAAATCTGTACAAAAGCTGGAGTTTGTAGCTCAAACTGTTCTTGAGATATCGCAGAAAAGTAAGAAAAAACAATTTGTATCTCGAAAACAGTGCGTTTGCGGACTCCATGTTGATACGAACTTTTCTTCTTAGAATAAGTAGTAGAATCACCTCCTTTATTTTGTACTAGTTGGTAGTTAACATCCTGTAGGTATATTGTTTCCCAATCCAATGCCCCACATTTATTATTTTCATAGGACCACCAAGAACAATAAAATAATCAGCATGCATCATATATTGTAAAGAATTTATGAAGCTTTACTTTATTCTTAACTCCATATTAGGTAGGTACTACGCTATGTACTTACATTACTGTAAGGTTGGCCAAACTTCACAGGCTAATTCTTCAGACCAAAATAAACCAAAATTTCCCATTAACGTGTATCCGGAAATGAACCCTTTTTGAGATACAGGGTGTCGAAGAAATATTCGTTTTCCAGTTTTTTTTAAGATATCTCGGGAACCGTATGAGATATAACATTCAGCTCGTATCCACACTATGTGCTCACTGATCCCCTTATTTTTGCCGTAAAATAAAACTTTTAAAAAATTCAGTGGCGTAGATTTAGGGTATTACCAAAATGGTTAACGGCTCTAAAGTGAACCGTTTCCGAGAAAAATTGTATTTTATGAGAGAAAACATCACTTTTTCAACGATTTTCAACAGCATTTTGGAAAAATGAAAGTAATAAGTGAAGACTTATTCCTATATTTACTGTTTTCTCTCAAAAAATGACATTTTTCTCGGAAACGTTCATTTTAGAGCCGTTAACTAAGAGTATCTTTTTGGTGTAGAAAACAAGGACGGTTCAAAGGCGCTACTTAAAATCGCATTTATTTCAGGGGCGTAGAAATTAGGGGGTCGAAACACTCAAAATACCCTAAATTTACGCCACTGAATTTTTTTAAAACCTTTATTTTAAGACGAAAATAAGTGGATAAATGAGCACATAGTGTGCATGAAAGCTGAACATTGTATCTGATACGGTTCCCGAGATATCGTCAAAAAACTGGAAAAATAATTTTTCTTCGACACGCTTGTATCTCAAAAACGGTGCATATCCAGACACACGTTAATTGGGAATTTTTTGTTTATTTTAGTCTGAAGAATCAGCCTGTGAAATTTCGCCAACCTTACAGTAAACACCCTGTATATGAACTTAGCAAAACGTAATGGGAAATGTATCAACAGTCGTTTTTAAGTCCATAATAACTGGTTGTGAAAAAAATTTGGTTGTCGCTTTTTTTTTAAACATTACAGAAGATTTTGCCACCTTCATATTATACAGGTGTCCCAAAACTCAACGTCATCTCATTCCTTGAAGGGAGGATATCGTACCATGATCTTACTAAAAAATTATTTCTTTTCGAGATAACGGTACTTTTATTAATTATATGAGATCCGATACTTAAGATCAGTTTTTCGAGTGCCACAGTTCCACAATTCCATACTTTTGCATTTTAAATTTTGTTACGTAATGCTGCATAGTCCTGTTATTGATCAAGTGACAAGGAAATATTCTGCATGGTGCCATACCTTTAGAGAAATTATTAATTTTTTTGGCTGAAAAAAAATTTCATGACCTAGCTTTGGCATTTCATTGACCTGGCAAATTATTCCTAAAAATTTACAAAATTTATTTGAACTTTCTTCATATTTTAGCTTAATCTACAAGCCCTTAGCCCTTCAATTAATAGTACTTTATCTTAAGAGTATTGAATAAAAATAATAAAAATTAAAAAGTGTTAAAAAAGCTACATTTGAATTTTTCTCGAAAACGCTACATATACAGGGTGTCTGCTTAAGGCTGGCCACCGGCTATATCTCGGAAACTAATGGGCCTAGAACCTCAAAATAAAAAATTTCCAGACATAAGTGATCATGAGAAATTCAATGAAAATATTTTCAAGATGGCCGCACTTCCGGAAATACAGGAAGTTGACACCTACTTCGTTATTTTAACAGGAACACCCTGTATATTATTATATTTTTTAAATGTCTGAAAAAATCGAATACAGGTGGTTTTCACCATTGGAATTTAGATTGAGCGGTTTATGAGTTATAAACAAGTGAAAATCGAAAATTTTCAACTTCAAAGCAGTCTAGAACTAGAACGGCTCAAGATATCCAAAAACGGTTTACATGTCCCTATCCTAACTTTTCACGTTTTATCCCAGTATGTGGAGTAAATTTTGATACAGGCCGGGTGATGAAAATTATCCGATTTTTCATCACCCTGTATTAAAATTTAAACCACATAGTAGGATACTATGTGAAAAGTTAAGATAGGGACATGTAAACCGTTTTTAGATATCTTGAGCCGTTCTAGTTCTAGACTGCTTTGAAGTTGAAAATTTTCGATTTGCACTTGTATAACTCATAAACCGCTCAATCTAAATTCCAATGGTGAAAACCACCTGTATTAGATTTCTTCAGACATTTAAAAAATATAAAGTTTTACAGGGTGTTTCCGTTAAAATAACGAAGTAGGTTTCAACTTCCGGTATTTCCGGAAGTGCGGCCATCTTGAAAATATTTTCATTGAATTTCTCTTGATCACTTATGTCTGGAAATTTTTTATTTTGAGGTTATAGGCCCATTAGTTTCCGAGATATACCCGGTAGCCAGCCTTAAGCAGACACCCTGTATACCTATTTTATAAGTATGTCTTTTTTATAACAATTGAATTTGGTATTCTATAAAAAAAAATTATAGCAATTGAATTTGGTATATTTTATAAGAAAAAAAAAAGTTCTGTGACCTCGGAATCTACGCCACTGAGTGCTGCAGTTATACCCAGAATTTTAACAAATAATAATTGTTAAATAGAAAAACTGTATACAAAAAGTCAGGATTATTGGTCCACTCTGTAGAAAGATACAACAATAAACAGTTTTCAAATAAAAAACAGTCAAATCGACACATAATACCCTCTGTATCTCGTTTAAAAAACATTTTCGGAAAAAATTTAAATATTTGAATTTTCTTAATATTCAAGCTTCATGTACATGTCCTCCAACTTATGGTACTACATTTAGAAACACACCTTGTATTATCATACAATCTACAACCATATTATAATACCCACTTCCTACTTCATAAAAAAAATAATTAAACTTCACACCAAGTATGTGGTCCCTAAGTGAAAATTGATAATATTGAAGTGAGACTTAGAAAGTACTTAAAAGATGGTAGATTTAGTTACACAGCTATACACAGCAGTAGCTTCATCAGCCGGAGTCGAAAGATTATTTACTTCATTCGGCCTAGTTCAAAGCAAATTGCGCAACAGGCTGGGTAATGAAAAAGCTGCCAAAGTGGTGAGGGTTTTTAAAGCTTTAAATTAAATTAAACTAACTTGAAATACAGTGTGTGTGTCACAGTCATGGTACACCCCCTTTTTTTCTTTATTTTTTGAGATAATTTTTTGAAATTTGGTACGTCGCATATTCTCGATAGAGCGCACTTTTTAGCAGAAAATTGAATTTTTTCCCACATCCGGTTTTTCCGGAAATGTTACCAACTTTTTATTTTTAAATGGGACACCCTATATATTATTATATTTTTGGATTCTATACATTTGTACGAATCCAACAATACCACATAATTACCATTTTAAATCATTAAATGTCAAATGTGTTTTTATTTAATTTTTTATTTCTCAATTATAGTGTGCCATGACTTCAGTTGTGTTCGTCACAGATGCAAAATGGGTACACCAAAATGTCCCTGATTGGAAGTACTAGAGTAGGTAGATGGTACCTCGGTACCAATATGGTAGCATTAGGAAAAAATGAATCCAGCTCAAAAAATCATTCCGGTGCGCATAATTTATCCATAAATCACTTAATTTAGTACTTTGAACAAAAATTCGATTTTTCCAGCATTAGATAATCCAATTGGAGTAAAACGAAATAGTCATGGCACACTATAATTATTGAGAAATAAAAAATTAAATAAAAACAAATTTGACATTTAAAATGGTACTTATGTAGTATTGTTGGATTCGTACAAATGTATAGAATCCAAAAATATAATAATATATAGGGTGTCCCATTTAAAAATAAAAAGTTGGTAACATTTCCGGAAAAACCGGATGTGGGAAAAATTTAATTTTCTGCTAAAAAGTGCGCTCTATCGAGAATATGCTACGTACCAAATTTCAAAAAATTATCCCCAAAAAAAAAAAGGGGGTGTACCATGCCTGTGACACACACTGTACCTATACTATCAACAAAAGTGTATCTTTTCAATTTTTGTTTTTTTATTACTTGAATGTTGAATGTTAAATGTTAATTTCCATTTCGAGTTATCAATAAATGCTTGTTTCCTTTGCGTTAATAAATATAGTAAAATAAATATAGACGTTTTAAAAGTATCTACTCTGCAATTAATTAAAAAAAAACATGCGACATTTACAACACTTTTAAAACTTCAGTTTTAAACAAATGTTTAAAACGTTTTGTTTTAAATTTAAACCTTGCAACCCTGTTTTTTTTAATGTTTGGTACAGGACAAGGAATTCGTAAACTACTGCAGTTAGAGGAACAGTTAAATGGAGAAAGTAGTACAGTTTTATGAGGTAAATTGAAAGCAACTTTTGTTGTTTTTTTTTTAATCTTCATGGGTTCCTAGATATTTGACATAAACTAAATTTCGCGAATTACTTTATACTGAGATAGCACTCTTATTATTGGAATTAGATAAAAATCGTAAAGGATAATTTTTAGACGATTTTATAGCCAATAAAACGGCGTTATACATTTTCTAATTTGTCATGTTGTTTTTCGATAAGACGTAAAATTGTGTTTGATTTTATGCTATGACATCATTAAATACGTCTTTTTTTCTAGATACCTACAATGATATAAAACTCGATATGGTTTTTACTGAAAATAAAGAAGTTATGACGGTTTTTACATTAAAAAAACACACGTTTATGTCATAATTTGAAAATGACATCACAAATAAAAAATCTATACCGCCATTCTATTTGTTATAAAAGCATCTTAACGTTTTCCTGAAACAGTGTAGGATGCTGTTGGTCCTAATCTGATATGTATAGTAATATCGGATAGTAAGTTGTCTCTAACACTTTGTCGTATTTTATAAAACCGGGTGTAGTCTTTCTCTCATTATTTATGGATTTATATTCAAAATGCAAGCAATTTAAAAACTACTTAATAACATCTTTATTCTAACAAAAACTTATTTGATACAGCTTTATAACGGCATTATTCGACATCGTCTTCTTGCATGGAAGCAACAGAAGCTTGTTGTGCTTTATGTAACTTTGGTGCGATGGCCGGTAGCCTCTGCAATAAGAGATGGAACACTTGTGGCTCTAGAGTTTGCTGCAGAACTTGCAGAAGATCGTTGGGTTGACCACAAACAGCAACCGCATTGCCCAAATGATCGACCGCATTATCCAGGTCTCCCGCGGCAAGAAGCTCCTCTCCTAATTGAATCTCCTGGAGGAAGAACTTTTGTACAGCATCCTGACACTTCATGTCAGGGAATACGGTCTCCCTGTTCTTTGCCGAAGAGGAATTTTGTTTTGCTCTTCTCCCTATAAGCAAATATTAATACAAAAAAATAATTAGAAAGTACAAGAGTTTGATTATGAGACTTACGCTCTCGTAGTTTCTTCTTGAATTCTGGATCAGCGTGTCTTTGATGATCAAAGTAAAAGCAATATCCAACAAATAATGTGCCGCAAACGCCAGCAGCTATTCCTAGGGCAGCCTTAGATGAAATCATTTTGGTGTTTTCTCTTTGACAAAATAATTGTTTCAGTTTAGGAACAGAATCACAAAATAATTATTATCACAAATTTAATTAATGAATTCCCATCTTCGGTAAATTAATAATTTTATTAAAAGCTAATAATCAAAAGTATAAGAAATGAACGAACCTCACAAAAAGTGACTGATGGTGATTGGTGATGCTGCTTTCTGACAGCTGACTGAATGAAAGAGCGAGAGAGAGTAAAGTCACAGAATTTATTCTATTCTGTGGTAAAGTTACAAGTAAACAATTTGTATGTCTGCGCGCAGCTTGCGACGTCAGTCAGGTGATAGCTACACGCGACTGGGCAGTAATGATGACATAAAATCACCATTTAGTAGCTTATTTTGACATTAAGTAGATGTTGCATTAACTTTAGTTTGACTTCAGTACCTGACTCTCTGACAGCAAAAAAAGTGGGGTTGTGAGAATCATGCAAGAAAAACTAAAGGTAAAAAAATTGTTTTAGTTTGCTAGCATAGGCAAAGACAATTATTATGTATAAATAGGTAATCAAAAGCTATCCATTTAACGTTACAAAATTTTTCCAAACCACAAAAATTTTCATAAAGAATTACTAAGCTGACTAGATCCCATGCAGAGTTTTCAAAGTCAAGTTTTGTCTTTCTAATGGTTGCCATATTGTTCTAATGGCCGCGATATTGTTTTTTCATGTCGTTCGGGATTAAGAAAATTAATGAAAATCAAATCAATGACATGAAAAACAATATGGCGGGCATTGGAAAAACAAAAGTTATTTACAAAAGTTCTAGGATCTAGTGTCGGCTTCGAAAATTTTTGTAAGTGGGTAAGGTTAACCTACAAAAAATAACTAAAAAATTTTCAACAATCAAAAAAGCTATGCCAAACCCAAAAATTAGAAATCTCCAAGTACATTTTTTTCAACATAATTTCAGCAACTGAATATTTCAGCATAATAATTCAGGACTGAAGTCCTAAATTTGTTTCAGATTTCTAGTAAGCATATTTTCTCAAAAAGTTTTATATATTTTTCTTTAGTTTAACTGACACTGTAACTCCTGTGGTTTAAGAGATAGCAATGGTGAGCCAGTTGAAAGTGACCACCCTTATTTTATAATGTCGTCTCCACTCCAAGAGCTATCCTGAGTTTAAATAATATAAAAAGAGAAATTTTCTAAAACCAGAATCATCAAAATCGGTGCTGTTTCTGAGGGCTTCCGAGTAAAATTCTTCAGACACGACTATAACACAGATGTTAGAATTTTTATACCCATAATTTTTGGAAAGATGTATGGTACTAAAAGGACAAGCACTTGTACGTGATGTGATGACTGATGAGTGACTTGTGCTATAATACAGTAAAATTTTTCAGTAAACCATTAATTATTGTTGCAATAATTTCCCGCAGCAGGTTTTATTTCTCTACAAACAATAATTTTAATAGCATGCAGGAAAGTACAGGTAGGTTAATTACTAAATTTTACATACTAATTACATCAGTTTCAAATTTTCAAGACAGCTAAATTTTGACAAATTGACAATGAGTCAAACTTCAGGACCACGTGAACTTAAAACTTCAACTAAATCACGACAACTGACAACAATGGCCACGTGAACGGTTTATTTATTTGGAACCGTGACGCGTGACGTCGCACTGTTCAATGCAATGTTGCCATACTTTAAAAAAGAAATTGTTGAGATATTTCGGTAACAAAATGAATGAAGATAGAATTTTTTAGTTTTGATTTTTGAAATCACATAATACTTTGTTTTCCCTATAGCCTGTATCCTGTATCTTTCCCTTCCTAAGATCTCTCCTGAGGTTCTTAAATTCTATGAAAAATTGAAGTAACAGAAGAAATTAATTGTCAAATGTCAATTCAAAAACTAATGGGATTTTATTTTATGTGAAAAAGTCAACCTCAAAAGCAAAACTAAAGTTTTTTTCTGTAAAAAATGTTCTTGTAAAAATAGTGCCAGTTTCCCAGTTTAGGTAACGTGTGTTGTGAATTGAAGAATTGTCGAAATTCTGATCCAATCAATAAAAGCTGTGCTTTTTTCAGGGTACATAATTTAAAAGTATCTTGTGTAGGTATTTATCATTACTGTACTGAAATCAGTTCTGTTCTTCACCCGCATTGTGTAATGAAGCAGCGCCTTTGAAATATATTTATATAGGTACTTTAAAAGACTATTTTTCTCTATTAATTTATTCCGGATTTATTTATTAGTGAACTACGCTTATTACTTGTGAAATAGCACAAGATTTGTTCTCTACAATTTAGTGTTTTGCTGCAACAGTTGATCAATCATGCCCCCAAAGCCCAAGCCAGCTGCAGCAGCAGGAAGTAAAAAAACAGAACTTAAAAAGAAGGAGAAAGTAATAGAGGTTAGTTTTTGAGATTCAGATGCTACACATTAAATAATTCGGTGAATATCTAGATGAGCGGCATGGGTATAGGGCGATTTGGCTTATACTATCGGATAGCTCGTCTCTAGTAGGAGTATCAAGGTACCATTGAATTTTTGCGCCGGCAAGTAATAGTCGAGATATAAGGCCTTAAAGTGTCATCCTTGCCCTAATACGTGTATTCGTCATATGATTGCGCTCGAACAGGAAACGCTCGATCGTCGTGTGTGCGACGGATTAAGCGAGCTGCCTGTTCGCGCGTATAATGTTCGAATACACGTATTAGGGCAAGGATGAAACTTTAAGGCCTTATATCTCGACTATTACGTGCCGGCGCAAAAATTCAATGGTACCTTGATACTCCTAGAGACACGAGCTATCCGATAGTATAAGCCATTTCGCCGTATACCCATGCCGCTCATCTAGATATTCACCAATAATTCCATGAAGTTAAATTATACTGAATATCATGACTTTGTTAGAGTAGTGTTCGTCGTATTCACAAAGAAATTCGAATGACATTCGACTTGGTTAAATTTCCTTCTGAAATCTCCTATGTAGTCACCCTGACCCTTATCCATTATGAATGGTCGTAAATGAAGTGAGTCTTGGGTAATCCTGTACAATCTGTCGCTAAATTTTACCCTACCATATAAATAAAAATAAATCCTCCAAATTCCGGTTCGGTAAGTCAGGTCTTCGGTCAGGGTAGGTTTTTTTTTCATTTCAAGGCCATTTTAAGAAAAAAAACCCTACCCTGACCAAAGACCTGACTTACGACGCATTTATTTTTATTTATATGGTAGGGTAAAATTTAGCGACAGATCGTACAGGATTACCGAGTCTTGTTATGGAATTAACAAGATACTGATTCATGTGGTTAAATTTTGTATCAGGATGTCTGATTGGCCTAAATTTGCATTTAGCTCCACCACTCAGAAATTCACCCAATCGAATATCAGAAAATTTAACAAGTAAATCTGATTGTCATTTCTTTGTGAATACGAACCTAAAAGTTTCACCGAGTAGACATAATGAATATAATTAAAATTAACGTGACCTACTGTAATGGAAAATTCAGACGAGTTTTCAACCTCCGAATTGATTGTATTCTTATGTGGATCGGTCTCCAAATTTGTCTGGTAATATTTCCTGGTTTAGTCTACTACAATAGTCATAAAATTTGGCATATATTTACTATATTTTTTAACGTTATCTTATTTATTAATCTATTATTGTTGATGCAGGATAAAACATTTGGATTAAAAAATAAGAAAGGTGCTAAGCAACAAAAATTTATCCAGCAAGTTGAAAAGCAAGTTAAAAGTGGTGGCCCTCCGAAAGAAGATGCGAAGAAACTAGAGAAAGAAAAGAAACTGAAGGAGCAAAGAGAGCTGGCAATGCTTTTTAAGCCGGTGCAGACCCAGAAAATTGAGAAAGGTGCCGATCCCAAATCTATTGTTTGTGCCTTTTTCAAGCAAGGCCAATGTGGGAAGGGTGATAAATGTAAATTTTCGCATGATTTGAGTGTTGAAAGAAAAGCGGAGAAACGCTCTCTCTATGTGGATATGAGAGATGATGACGATGAAGACACTATGGAAAATTGGGACGAAGATAAACTGAAAAGTGTCATCGAAACGAAGCATGGAAAGTCTGCAAAAATGCCTACTACTGATATTGTAATTTCCCTTATTAATAAGTTTCTTATTTTCATTGTTAACACGTTCGCTACAATTATTTCTTGAAATTTTCCTGACAATGTAAAGCTTATGTCTTGGAATTTATCGTTTACAACAAGTCAAGTGGTACTATGCTAATGTAGGTTACGTGACAACCCTTAATTGATTGTTTCAGTCAAATGTACCTAGACCTTGAAATAATTGAGTCTTTTAAGTTTAAGTAGCGAACCTGTTAATAAAAATTAAAATTGGTATACAACTAAAGTCCAGTTTCATGATCTAGTTTTTTTGAGTTGAAGAAACGTGAAAATTATAATTCGTTTTAGATATGCAAGCATTTCTTAGAAGCGGTAGAAAAATCGAAATACGGTTGGTTTTGGCAGTGTCCGACAGGAGAAAGTTGCATATACAGACATGCTTTGCCTCCTGGCTTTGTTCTCAAAAGGGATAAAAAGAAAGACGATAAGAAGAACGAAATATCTTTGGAAGATCTTATCGAAAAAGAACGAGCAGCATTGGGCCCAAAACAAACAAAAATAACATTAGAATCATTTTTAGCATGGAAGAAAAGAAAAATTCAGGTAATTATTCGACATACCCAGCCTCTCATAAATATCTTATCTGTGATTATTACAGGAAAAGAAAGATGCAGCTAAACAAGAGGAAGATAAAAAACGAACTGATTTCAAAGCTGGTCGTCAAGTGGGTCTTTCTGGTAGAGAAATGTTTAGCTTCAACCCCGAACTGGCTGCTCAAAACGATATGGATGAGGGTGATGAAGCATTTGATTCCTATTCGATGGCCGAAGAAGAAGAAAGCGATATGAATTATAAGGAAATCAATCTGGAATTATTAGCTTATGATGCACAAGAGGTAAATATACGATTAATAAATCATTTTAGAGCTGAGTGAATGATTTTTTTCAGGTTGACGGAACTGGAACAATGGCTACTGAAGATCGTCTAAAAACTTCTGCAGAAAACTCGAAGGATAGTCCAAATGAGAATGATAATAGCATTGCTAGTAATTCTAATGGAGAATCTTCTGGAGCTGCAGCTGCTGTGCCTATTAACGAGAATCTCTTCCTGGATGAAGATTTAGATGCTTTAGATGAAGAACTTAATGACCTTGAGCTAGAAGATTGAAAGTAATGGAGGCTGGAAAGCTGGTTATAAGCTGAAGTCTCTTATCGGATTACTTGTTATGTATATATTTAATTTTGATTTTTTACACTTATTGAAGCATAAACACCTTGAGCGTAAACGAAATAAATAGGGTTTTCACAATAATTGATTATGGTTTTTATGGATCCCTACAAAGTTTGTTTTTATTGTGCAGTTTCAACTTTTTTCTGTGTTTTCTGACCATCTGACCTGTAAACAATTTTCTGTGTTTTCTGACCATCTGACCTGTAAACAATTTTTTTACTAGTAACTTGGTGTTTTATCGTATTATAATCTGGTCTATAGACCAATGAGCAATTTTGTTATTCAGGAGCTGGAAAACCCCCTTGCATTGAGATGATTATGGGCCTTTCTTCGTGGTTCCTTGCCTAGCAAAACTTTTGATCTTGTTGACAAATTCCATTTCTAGGTCTTTATGGATGTCTTTATTTTGTATGTACCATGGAGCACCAACAATATTCCTCAAGTGTTTTGAACGTTACTTCGTTTGGTACAACCCCAAAGTTGTATGCCACCTAAGTTCTCTAAAGCAATATGCTTGTGTCTTGTATGTGCCCCTAAACTTGACATCGCTTGCATTGTCATCGAACAGTCATTGCTTAGTACAACAGCGCCAACACAGAATACAAAATTAAGAATAACAAAAATGTAAGCAACAACTGAGAACAACAAAAGTACTTGGAGAAACATGACAATGTGATATGGAAAAGATTTGGAAATTTCAGCAAGATTTAGAACATGTTAGATTTTTTTTCAAGGAAGGATCAATACTAAACTACAACTATTATATCTAATACGAGTTGTATTATTATAATTTAAATAATCAGTTACAAATAATGCAATTAGTACATGATCATTATAATACTTCAATCAAAGCACGAGTCAGTCATTTCCAAATTATGAAAAAGGAAAATATCACAATAAAAGATCTCACTTTTCTTATTTAATATTTGACTACTCTAGGCTCTAAATATTAGGTAATAAACCATTTCAATTTACTGTCATACAATTTCCTGGGGCGGAACAAAAGACGGTAAAGTACTCCATAAAGACTCAAATTCTTCACTAAATTTACTGATCATCTTGTGATTATTTGTGAAAAGAATATGTTCGAAATTGGAACACAGAGCTTGTATAGTTATATTCATGGATCCCATAAACAACTTGCCATTTTCTTGACTTTGTTCATCAACCAGACAAAATTTATGATGCAACATTGAATTATTATCACTACTGTCTTGGCAGCGTATTTCAAGTCCTGAAAGCAAAAATTATGTTAAAAATATGATAAGGAAACAAAAGCAAATATAATAATTAGAAGTATACAAGGTGAGGGTGAAAACCTTAGGGCATTCATAAAATCATAAATGGAAAAGTGATTAGACAAGAAGTCTGGAACCCCATACCACTTCCTGTTATACCGGAAGTTGCCATCAACTTTCTTATTTTAAATGGGACACTATACATTATATTTTCAGATTGCCTGAAAAAATGTAAAAAAAATTGTGTTTATTATTCAAATGTGTAACGAAACGAGTAATTTATGAAATCAGAAATCATAATGTACAAATTTTCAGACTTCTAGTCCAGTCACTTTTCTATTTATGAATGCCCAAAGGTTCTTGCACCTCACCCTGTATAAGTTTTCAGACTACAATTGAACTTTCTTAAACTTAAAAATGTGCCAAAGAACTGGCTTCGACTGGTTGAGATTTTACAAATAATTTGAAAAGTCGATTTTGTGAAACAATTTTTCCCAAAACTCCGGAAAATGTTCCTATCAAACAAATGTAAATACAAAGAAAATAAATTATACCACTTTTTTCCTTAACCTGATATGCCACATGTCAAAAGTAATCTTTAAAAGTGAGGTAACCACCTAAAGTGAGGTCTCATATGACCCCCAATGCCTACGCCTACGCCATTTAAAGTTTTGGAGTTAACTAACACTGCAGTGTCATCTTTGACATTTGACACATCTGTTTTATATCAAAAAGTAGTAAAATCAAATCATGTTTTTTATAAATTTATATCTCTTTCGGCTCAGAATTTAGGGATACTATCAACGTCCTTACTTTTTAAAAATTGGATGAGAGAACGGGACGGTTCAAATGTGCAGATTTCCTCTTGCACTGTAATAATATAAATAGACAGAGTCCAGCCGAAATGTCATGAGCTAGAATTCCTGGAAGTCTGCTACGTCACTATCTCGGAAACACAAGCATGTGCCACCGGCCAGAAAGACAGTAGCGGCACGTCTTTCACCAGTTCACGCTTATAACTCTTGCAGTTTAAAATTTACGTTTCACGATAACGTAGTAGCTGGTAACGAAATGGCGGATGAACTGGACTGGTCAAAGAGGGCGCGGGCGGCAGCCGCCTTCACAGGACCAGAACCAATGTTTGGAATTACCAAAAGATGGTATGTGGCGCGATAGCTAGTTGGATAAGTAACCAACACAAAGCATATTGGAACCACATACCAGGCAACAAACAGCAAGTTAATGGTAAAAGAAAAGAACTATCTCCAAAACTTGCCAATGAACTGCATTTAAACAGAATGCAAGTTAAAACAGTGGTGGGACTTCTTACAGGACACTGCCACCTGAGACAACACCTGAAGAAGCTGGGTATCTTCAATGGAGAACCAGCATGCAGACTATGCAATGAGGAAGACGAAACAGCGAGTGCCCAGCACTCGATCGAATCCGACACACAATCATGGGGAACAATACCAATGACATGATGTCGGGGAAAGCCTTGGCAAGCAAACTTCTGAACCTTGTGAAGGGTACAGAGTTATTTGAATAGCCAAGAACCAATAGCTACGGAAAGATACAATAAGCCTAAATGGCTGCAGCATCAGGGACCTAAAAACCGATTTCCGTATCTAGCAACAAACAACAACAATGGTTCGCCCGCCACTGCTTACGAATATCAAGCGATGGCAGACACTGAAATTGATTTAATTTCAGTAATAAAACAGAAAAATACCTTTTCCCTGCCTTCCAATACTTCTGTTGGTTTGGGTCATCACTCGATCCGTTATAATGCGTACCCGAATTCCTCTAGCAGTTGTAGATTGCAACGCTTCAATTATAGAATCAACTGTAACAGTGTACACGCATAAGCTCACCGTACTATTGGCAGATTCAATAAATTTAACCAGTTTTTGTAAGTACGCATATGAACAATATTCTTTGCATTCTTCTGCGCTAAAAATATGCTTGTGGCAGGTTGCATTGTCATAAGGGTTAATAAAGATAGAATGATAGTAACAATCGTCATCTTTGGCTTCTTGTTTTAGAGTTTTTATCCAGGTTTTGTATTTATGTTTCATGAACCATTTCAAAAATAATGAAAAGCCAATTCCAGTAACTGCTACTGTTATGCAAGTAATCCTTTGGAACATATTCAAATTTTAGTTTTGAATATTAATAATATAATAATGGGTAGCTGGTGTTGGTGTTGATTGAAATTGAAACCTTATTGTTGCAGAAAAATATGGAAAATATACATTATCGGAACCTAGTAATAATTATAAGTTTTAAGATTAAGCTTTTCCTTGTCTTGTCTTGTTTTTACTATTTTACTTCTTTAGCTTTAGGTGTATATAGGTAGGTAGTAGGTGTAAAAATTAAAACCAATTATTCGAAAATAAAAAAATTATCTTCTGACTTCTGCTACTTCTTGTTCTTATTCATTTCTTTAATGACCTTCGCACACTTGTGCATTTAGCCATAATACACATATAGACGGTATGCCGATTGCTGGTAATTTTACTATTTTGGTTATTACTGCGCAATGACGTCATGTGGTTTTATTTTGACCTAAAGTATTAATCGCGACGAGGTTGTTCATAAAATATATGTCAATATATTGCTTCCATCCTTTTTGCTTGTGGTTTTCTTTGATCTAGATATATTATGGAAAAATCTTTATTTTTTTTTCGAAAAAAGTAATTTTTTTTTATTATGTTGATTTTCGATTTTCATGATTTTTTTGGTACTAAACGACATAAAAAAACAATATGGCGGCTATAAGAAAAACAAAAGTTAACTATGAAAACTGTGGGATTCCGTTGGCCGTGAAAATTTTTAAAACATTAAATGGATAGCTGTTGCCGACTTATGCAAGCCTACCAAGAATTATTTATATATTCCTGACAATAAAAAAGATATGAGCAATCTCATCTGTAATCTTCGAACCGCGTGACGTCAGAAGACCGGAACGCAGCCTGCGCGTCATCGTCTATATCGGCATACCGTGTATATGTGTATCGTGCATTTAGCTAGCTCTAAAATAATAAAATAGGTATCCTCCCAATCCCCACTGCATCCCTTACTTTTTTAAAAACGCGCAGTGATCCACTGTATCGGATGATGGATAAAGTAACAGTGACAGAGTCGATGACGAACTTCCCAGCAGTCATTTTCTATAAGGGCAAAAAATATAGAGTCCGGTCGAATGACTTTAAATGCATTTGTATGAAATTGTTACTTATTATGTATAGTTAGTTAGTTAGTTAGTTCTTTGAGTGTAAGTTTAGGGAATTATCTGTTAAAAATGCCAAATTCACGTGTTGCACGAATAGAGCTAAAAATGGAGGACCCTGTCATTTTTTCCGTAAATAATAGAAGTACGACATAATATGATTATACATTATTCATAATTTTTAATTTATTCACATATAGAGGTTCATACATTTTTTATCGATTATATACATTATATACTGTATATTCTCTATAAGTAAAAGTATCTGGTAAACTAAAGGTGTTCTCAGACAACCGGGGGACTGTGGGAGCCAAAGAAGAAAAAAGGTCAGGAAAGAGTATAACGTTACTTTCCCTATTCAACGAATACGACGGAAGTCAGCCATCTTGGTGGTCCAAATTTGACATTGACAGTTGACTTAACCCAAACCGTGCCATAAAGGTCGGCCGGTGATTAGCTGTTACGTGACGGACGGTCGGCGGACAAGCAGCGGAAGTGATATTCTGTCAGTTGGGTTCTGTCTCTGTCAGGCATCGTCCGCCATATTGGTGGTCCATTCCGGTGGTCACCAAGGATATCGCATATACACTTTCCTGAGCTTTTTTCTTCTTTGGTGGGAGTGGAATCGAAGCAATTCGAGCGCAGGACGTAATTGTGCAGCAATTTTCCACTGCATAAGTTCCGAGCTCGGATCCTCCCCTCCCGCTCCCGCAGTCCCCTAATTTGTCTAAGAACATCTTTAGTTTACCGTTTACCAGTTACTTTTACATCATGAGGCTGCACAATATTAATAAAGTATAAATAAATAATGAAATCATAAGTCCCTACTATCATTCATGGTAAAAATTGCGAGGGTCCTCCACTTTTAGCCCTATTCGCGTGCAACCGCAACCGCTAACCACACATGAATTTGGAATTTTTAAATTGAAAATTCCCTAAACTTACAATCAAAGAATTAGTTAATAATATTAAATGTCATACATAATGCATTTAACGTTATTCGATAATCGACGAGACTGGATTTTTGCCCTTATACAAAATGGCTGCCGTTTGACCTTGAGGCTTCAAGTATCAACGATCGGTTCGTCATGCTATACCTCAGTCGACCAACAGATATAGTAATAAAACTGCGCACAAACTTTTAAGGTCCAAGTAGTCACATCTGTAGGCAGATAGTGCCTTATTTATTGGTTACCTGGTTCCGGTAAACCAATGAGAAGGGCATTCTAAGGTTTGTGTATATAATTCTTGTGTATAAGGTCTGCCTACCTGGATTTGTAAACTTACCGCGCACTTTTATTACCATATATTTTGGCCGACTGAGATATAGTCATAGAATTTCTGGTTAAAATGCAAAGCAATAATTGGAAACCAAAGAAGAAAAAAGCGCAGGAAAGAGTAACTATATGCGATATCCTTGGTGACCCCGGAATGGACCACCATCAATGGCGGACGATGCCAGACTGAGACAGAAACTGAAAGAATATCACTTCCGCCTGTCCGCCGACCGTCCGTCGCGTAACAGCCAATCACCGGCCGAGCTTTATGGCACGGTTTGGGTTAAGTTAACTGTCAATGTCAAATTTGGACCACCAAGATGGCTGACTTCCGTCGCATTAATTGGATAGTTAAACTAACGTTATACGCTTTCCTGACCTTTTTTCTTTGTTGGAAACAGATGTGTAACTGAACTACTCCAATCAGTGATCTACAGATCATAGAGCAAATAACAAAAACTTGACTTGTTTTATTACATCCATTAGCCGTTGATTTTTTGTCCATTTTAATATTAAAATTCAAACTGACAGGAATGGGAATTATGACACTGACACATGAGAATTTGAACTACTAAAGTTATTTTAAAATTATTTTCTTAAAATGAGCTCAGACTTTCATTTTGTCAATTGTCATGTCACTTACTGAGTGCTTCTTGAAGTTGGAAAAATATTCGGAAGTTTCAAGGCCAAAAATGAGAACCGAATTGGTGAACTGAAAAAAAGAAGAATCACCCACCAGTATTCTTTTTCTTTCTTTCGAACTTTCGACTCCACCGCTGCGTGGAGAAAAAGTAAGGTTAATTGTTAATTATCCAAAGATTTCCTTTAAAAAGTATAAGAACTCATTTTAAATTGCTAATTTTAGTTCCATTTATTTCACAAAAATTTAAATTCACTTCGCGTAACCCGCCGGTGATGAATAATACTGTTTTATTTTGTTTTATAAATTTCACACTTTTGTAAAGAGGTTAGCATATGTTACTCGCTGATTTTACCTTTTTGTAGTTGAGTACCATGTCGCGGAGGAGAGGAACTGAGGAAACGGATAAACTAACTCGTATTGCTATAGTCAATGCGGACAAATGCAAACCAAAACGTTGCAAACAAGAATGTAAAAAATCCTGCCCTGTCGTTCGTATGGGGAAGTTGTGTATCGAAGTCACTCCCAACAACAAGATTGCTTCGATATCTGAAGAATTGTGTATAGGATGCGGTATTTGTGTTAAGGTAAAACGGTTATTAGTATACCAGGTTATTTATTGTTGCCCTTATCTCTCATTTCCTAGTTCTAAATCGAATATCAAAAGTAGCAAATAGTCGTCTAAGTGCGACAGTCAAAATAAGGTCGATGAAAGGCTTGTGGGCTTCATGCTTGTTCTCAGTTTTAATGTTTTTGTTTGAATATCTCAATGTGAGAATTTTATAAGATTACCTTTTAGTAAAACGGGCAAAAATTTAATTTAAAAGTACCCAAAATTTAATTTTTTTGTTATGGACCTATCTTGATTTTCTCATATTTGCACCTTAGCTTAGGACCCCAGAAGTCGGAAGTTAAAAAAATACCATACCCACAATTGCCTGCTTTCAAATTGGATTTTATTTACCTGCAAATATCATGTGCCCTGGTCCCCTTTTACTGCTACTATAATTAAGAATATTTTAGAAATGCCCATTTGAAGCCATAAATATTATCAACCTTCCGAGTAATTTAGAGAAAGACACAACTCACCGATACAGCAAGAATTCGTTTAAACTGCATAGATTGCCCATACCTCGACCAGGTGAAGTACTAGGTCTCGTCGGAACCAATGGAATTGGAAAATCGACTGCTCTGAAAATTTTGGCAGGCAAACAAAAGCCAAATTTGGGGCGCTACTCAGTACGTATTCAACTGAACTATGTTAATTCTGTCATGTGACGATCTGGTTATTACAGGACCCTCCAGACTGGACTGAAATATTGAGTCACTTCAGGGGTTCTGAATTGCAAAATTACTTCACAAAGATTTTAGAGGATGACTTGAAAGCTCTGATAAAACCGCAGTACGTGGATCAGATTCCTCGCGCTGTCAAGGGTACTGTCGGGCAGTTGTTGGACAAGAAATGCGAATTGAATAACCAAGACCGAATTTGTCAAATGCTTGGTAAGTACCCATTTAAAGGAAAAATTTAGTTGTGATACTAATTATGTCATATTATAGATTTGTCACATATTAAAGAAAGAGAGATTGGTGCTTTATCTGGAGGAGAATTGCAAAGATTTGCTTGTGCAATGGTCTGCATTCAAGATGGGGATATATTCATGTTTGACGAGCCGTCATCTTACTTGGACGTCAAACAACGTCTTAAAGCTGCTCAAACTATACGTTCACTTCTTCATCCTAGCAAGTAAGTACTAAGTACAGTAGAGTCTTGGTTATACGATTCGTGATTCAATTTATTTATAACATTAGTTTGACTTTGTCTTCATACTTCATAAAATGAAATGTACAATTTTTTTCAGGTTCATCATCGTTGTGGAACATGACTTGAGTGTACTTGACTATTTATCTGACTTTATCTGTTGCTTATATGGGGTGCCGGGCGCCTACGGTGTAGTAACCATGCCCTTCTCGGTTCGTGAAGGTAACCATGAATAATTTAGCATGTGAGTTTGAAATAAATAATCTTGCAACGTTTTTCTAGGAATTAACATTTTTTTGGATGGCTTCGTCCCGACAGAAAATCTTCGTTTCCGCGATGAATCTCTTGTATTCAAAGTGGCTGAGTCAGCTACCGAAGAGGAGGTGAAACGTATGAATCACTATGAGTACCCGTCAATGTCAAAATGTATGGGTAACTTCAAATTGCAAGTCAACAAAGGACAATTCTCCGATTCCGAGATTCTTGTATTACTGGGTGAGAACGGCACTGGGAAAACTACATTCATCAGAATGCTGGCGGGTAATCTTGAACCCGATACCGGAGCCGCTGATCTACCACAGCTGCACATCAGCTACAAGCCGCAGAAGATTAGCCCTAAATCGCAAGGTCTAGTGAGACAGCTACTTCATGAGAAAATTCGAGACGCTTATATCCATCCTCAGGTAAAGTTCGTCTTGCTTTCATTGTTTTGTATCTGTGACCTATTTTTCATTTTCAGTTTATCGCCGATGTCATGAAACCTTTGAAAATTGATGATATTATAGACCAGGAAGTGCAGAATTTGTCCGGAGGTGAATTGCAGCGTGTCGCTTTAACTTTGTGTCTAGGAAAACCGGCCGATGTATATCTAGTAGATGAGCCCAGTGCATATTTGGATTCTGAGCAACGTCTTGTAGCCGCTAAGGTTATCAAACGTTTCATTCTTCATGCCAAGAAAACGGGATTTGTTGTAGAGCACGATTTCATCATGGCCACTTATCTAGCAGATAGAGTAATAGTTTTCGAAGGGAAACCTTCTGTAGAAACTACAGCAAATACACCTCAAACTTTACTAGCTGGAATGAACAGGTAAATCCTGAATAATGCAATTTAAAAAAGTTTTAAATAATCAAATCATTGTTTTCAGATTCCTTGAATTGCTGGAGATAACATTTAGAAGGGATCCTAACAATTTCAGGCCTCGTATTAATAAAAAGGAGTCCGTTAAAGATGTAGAGCAGAAGCGTGCAGGACAATATTTCTTCTTAGAAGAACAGGGTTAACCATAACCTGAGGTTATATTCGTGGTAGGTAATTTACGGTATATCAGGATATGGCCGCTTAAGTTAATGGAATGATTCAGTGAAAGTAATGTTGACATGGAATATAACAGAAGATCGAAGTTCTTCTGTACCTACCTATTATAACATACCTATACACAAATATTTTAAGATTCAATTTTTTTAATATTCAATTGGTAATATAGGGAAATTATGATAAATAATGGCTGTTTTAATTTTACCCTAATTATTTAATTAAAAAAGAAACATTTACGATTTTCATTATATTTTCAAACCCAACTTCACATAAACTGCCTATATTGGATAGCCCGAAATGTTTGTGCATGTTCCAGGGATCGAACAGACTCCTTATTATGAACAGATGTGACTCCCATAGATTATTATGTCCTCAAATGGATAGTGCTATAATAGGCTATAGATTATTGATACTGTCGGTATAAACAAAGAAATAAGAAAATATCAAAAGAGCGGGTTGTTATTGCATGAATCTTTCAAATGGTCATTAAGGATGAAAAAGTGGTGGAGGGCCAATAAATTAGAGGGTGGAGATTGGAGATAGGGGTGAAATTGCACCCTTTTCAGTTTTTTAATTATATCTTGAAAGCGAAGCTAAATTCAGGTATAGTTTATAGAAAATTGTAGATCTGCGATTTTACATCAAAATAGTTTATTTAAAAAATTTCTGTCTCAAAAATATTTTAAAAAGTAATTTGAAAAAATGGCAAATCCATATTTTATTATTCATTGTTTCGTGTATAACTTTTTTCTGAGCAGAGACACTACGTCAAAAAAAACAAGTACATATTTTGAATAAAAGATAAAATTTTTTAATTTTAAAATTATTTTGGATATTTACAAATATGTATTTTTAATTAAAAAAAAGGTTTTTTTCTAAATTTCTTAAATAATTTATTTTTATGTAAATTCGGATCATTCGGATTAAATTTCCTATTTACTATAACTACCTACCTGCATGAATCTTGCTTTGTTTTCGAGATATAATTAAAAAACTGAAAAGGGTGCAGTTTCACCCATATCTCCTTTTTCCACCCTCTAATTTAATGGCACTCCGTGATTTTTCATCCTCGATGACCGTTTGAAGGATTCGTGCAATAAAAACGCGTTCTTTTAAATAGTTCTACGAGTCTAAAATCTGTATGCTAGAATTGCTAGGAAACTAAGAAGAAGGCCACCAGATTATTAATGTTAAACAGTTAAACATTGCCATGGTAAATATTTAAAAAAATACTTGCCAGGTAAACTTGTGCAGAATCAATTATTTCAGTCTATTAAGATCTCTTACATTATTATTTATTTTTACCATTTTGAACTTCAGTTCACAACTTGGGGAATATCTTGGAAACACTCCAGGAGAAAAATGATTTCTGAGATTTTTATCAAAAAGGTTAGATTTAAATGAAAGTTGAGTGCATAGTCATTTTTCTAAAAATTTAAATTTAGGGGGTAGATTTAGGGGGACATTTAGATTTAGTTTACATTTAGTAATAATTTATCATTCAGAGGACCAGATCAGATATTGTTTTTTGGCACAAAAAGTCGAATCATTTCAATAGTTTCAATTGTTAGGAGCGGTGGACTAAGGTGACAGGGACCCGGATTTCTGAAGAAAGAACATAAATTTAATACTTAATTAAATTTTATAAAGTTCCTATGTACTGGAAATAACTTTTTTTTATTCTTTATATTGATTGAATAATATTTAAAAAATAATAATAAAAAAAACGTTTACGATAATAATATAAAGGTTGATTCACAACCTTGAACTCCTTTAAGGGGGTATGGGGCCCTAAAAAATTGATTTACTGTGCCTAAAAGTAGAAAAGTCAAAAAACCGTATGGTTAAGGAGGAAAACAATTGCAAATGGCAAACATAACACACAGAGTGATCAATAATTGCCGCACTTCGAATACATGGCGTTATGGAAAGCATTAAAATTGAGGAAAATCCTGCAAAAAAAGTGAATCTAATGATAAGTATTCCAGTTATACACGGTGTTGAAAAAGTACCGGTATATACCCGCCTCAATAAATCCTTAGATTTTGAGTTTTTAAAAACATGAAATAACAGGCCAATTTACTAATTTAATTAACTTTCTATTGATGTAAAAAAAATAGACAGGGTGTTTCTTGGCTGAATAATGATGCCTTTGTCTATTATAGTTTTTTTAAATAAGACACCCTCCATGTTTATTATTTATTTTCATATTTCCTGAGAAAATCCAGCAAGAATGGTTATTTTTACAGTTGCAGTTTAAATTGAGTAAGTTATATGAGTTATAAACAAAAGTGAAAATCAAAATTTTTCATTTTGGAACCAGTATACAGAGTGTCTGCTTAAGGCTGGCCACCGGCTATATCTCGGAAACTAATGGGCCTAGAACCTCAAAATAAAAAATTTCCAGACTTAAGTGATCACGAGAAATTCAATGAAAATATTTTCAAGATGGCCGCACTTCCGGAAATACCGGAAGTTGACACCTACTTCGTTATTTTAACGGGAACACCCTGTAAAATATTATATTTTTTAAATGTCTGAAGAGATTGAATACAGGTGGTTTTCACCATTGGAATTTAGATTGAGCGGTTTTTGAGTTATAAACAAGTGAAAATCGAAAATGTTCAACTTCAAAACAGTGTAGAACTAGAACGGCTCAAGAAATCTAAAAACGGTTTACATGTCCCTATCCTAACTTTTCACATAATATCCTACTATTGTCCGTATTCATCAAACTTCAAAATATAACCCTGGGGTTATATTTTGAATTTCCCGACAGCTGATTGGTCTAATGCTCAAAGCCTACGAACGCTACGAATTTTAAACCAATGACATGTTCCAAAATATAACCCCAGGGGTTATATTTATTGATGAATACGGGCCTATGTGGTTTAAATTTTAATACAGCGGGTGATGAAAAATCGAATAATTTTAATCACCCTGTATTAAAATTTACTCCACATATGTCCGTATTCATCAAACTTCAAAATATAACTCTGGGGTTATATTTTGAATTTTCTGACAGCTGATTGGTCTAATGCTCAAACCCTACGAACGCTACGAATTTTAAACCAATGACATGTTCCAAAATATAACCCCAGGGGTTAAATTTATTGATGAATACGGGCCATAGTGGGATAAAACATGAAAAGTTAGGATAGGGACATGTAAACCGTTTTTAGATATCTTGAGCCGTTCTAGTTCCAGACTGCTTTGAAGTTGAAAATTTTCGATTTTCACTTGTTTATAACTCATAAACCGCAGTATGTTGCTTAATAAAGAACCGAAATAATTTCAATAAAATGTTTAGTTATTTGTAAAAATTAAATCAACTGCATCAAGCTTGTACCAATTTTAACATAGTTTTTGCTGCCGTTTTTTATTTTTATAAGAAAACCGTTTATTTAGAACAACAACGCGGGTCAAAAAATAACATTTAAAAGATGAATATGATATAAATTAAGGAATAATTTTGTGCAAGTTTCAAAATTTTTCAAAAACTCATTCATGATCAAAATAAATGTTAAGTTCAACCAATTATTGAAAAAATTTTTTTTTTCTAAAGGAGTCAAAATTGGTACAGCAGTGGTAAATGAAATATTGAACAGCATTTTCCTGTGACATTTCCCAAAATTTTGAAAACTAATGCCATATATTTTGTAATTTTTTGCCAAAAAACGTCAAATTTTACAGTTGTAAAAGGCACGTTGACAGGCGGTGTTTGTTTCATTTGTGATCATTTTAAAGCACACACTATAGGCGAAATAAAAATTTTCCTGAATCGAAAAGGAAAAATGTTTTCCATTTGATATCTAGTTCATGCATTTTAAATGGGACACTAATAATAGAGTAGGTATTAAATTATCCCATAACTCGAACTCATGAAATATGTTCCATGCACCAGGAATTAAACCTGGGAACCTGCCCTGCCCTTATTTAATTAAAAAGCGCATGTATAGGTACTTTACGCGAAAAACTTATGGAACTATTGTTATTACTTCAATTATTACAAAATTTTATAACTGACACATTCATGCAAAAATTTAAAGTATGGTTTGTCCAGTGAGTGTTGTCCGGTGAGATGCCACACTGATCCTGCCCAAGCAGCATTAAAGTAGTAGTTACTGGGATTGTAAGTGATGGGAACTTTCACTAAGTAATTATTACGTATCTAAGACTAAATTTATGACACGAAAGTTATTATTACATCAATTTAGAGTTTTAAGGTAGCTGTGTAGTTATTTATACGATATATCGACACCACAAAGTAATGTTACTTTATAGTATATTTTGAAGTCTAAATAACGTCATCGTCACTAATAAAACTACCTCAAAATCGTTAAAACTTTGAAGTAACTAACTGATAGTTGCAATAACTTTGACAAGTTACCTAATATTTACTTCGAAGTTTTTTATACTTAAGAGTAGTTGTTTAAGTTGCGGCCACTTTGTTGGGACTTGAAATTAAACTATCAAGTCGTAGAACCATGTAGTAAAGTTCAAAGTAAAGGTAACGTTTTGGCTACGGATGAAAAATACTTCAAAGTGATTATCACCACTTGTTTTATATCACAGTTACTTCAAGGTTCCAGTTACTGTTAAAAAAACACAATAAAGAAACGACAACTTTGAAGAAGCATTTATGAGGCATGATGAGCAGGGGTAGAGCATGCTCAAAGTGCCTTTAAACACCCGTATGCACTGGTCAGAGTTCTATTTGTAATATCTATCCAGTGAAATCGCGAAAACATAGCAAATATATACGCTCAAAATCGTAGGTATGTTATTAAACTCGTAGGTAATATTATTAAACAAATAAGTAACAAGCAGTTTTTTAATTTTTAATAACAAGAAGTTTGATTTGTCACTTCAATCAATCACTGCACTGAAATAGTGAATTGCAGTGGAGGTTATGTTGTGTCTCGATCTGATATTCTTTTATTATTCACAGCTGTCATATATAAATAAGTGTGCATTTAGCCATTATTAAAGTTCCAGTTTGGCACCGTGTAGTACAACTTGGAACTTTATGGTGCGCATTGGGACGTATAAGTGGATTTACCGTTATCGCTACGGCACAGTAATATAATTCTTGCCTGTATTTTTTACTTTGCAGTAACAATCACTATAAATAGGATGTTTCTAAGTTTTTGTCACTGGCAATAGTGTGAATGCAGTAGTGAATACTTTTAATACCCGATTCGAAGTCAACTTCACTTTGAGGTAATTTTCTACAGTTGACGCCATTTTCATTCTCATTTCATGAACCGCCATTACGGCATTTTATAATTATAACATACAAAATGTAACAATTTTTACATATTTATTTAATTGTATCTTATTTAGAAGTATTCTAATAGTACAAAACGCTCCAAAAGTGATTCTACAATCTAAATATCTACTTAATACATTTTTGTAATAATTTTTCGATTTTTTTTTCATTTTATTCTTACCAAAAAATTACCAAAAAATATATTTCGAGCGAGCGCGTTGTTATTTTTCGACCTTCGATCATTGATATTCACGATAAACTTATCATGGTTTCAATTTTTAACCCACTGCTAATCACTACATAAAATGTAACGAAAGACAAATGTTCCGCTGCTAACTCTGTAATAATATTAACTGACTCTCTTAACCTGCCGCATTTTGTATGAATCAGTGAAAGTGGACAGGCTGATATAGAGAATGATGTAAACTTTTTCCATAGTTGCAAGACAAAGAGAGTGAGTACACCAGACGACAGCGCATGGGATAAACACGAGATTCCATTCAAGTAGCAGATACCACGCTATTACGTACCAGCTACGTCAGCGTAACGTAATTATATTAGTTCCAGAGTCGTCGCTATAACGTATCTCTCACCGGAAAATTGTTCCCCATTTTCGTGCCTGGCACGTTGTAGAACCGTTCCAATACCGTTCCTATAACCAGTGGCAAAAACTTTAAAGTTTCGGCGATAGTCGTTGATACGTAGTTACGACTAAAAATGCTGCTTGGGTGACTATAAACGATTTGAATTAATGCTATTTAATTCGTACTAATTACTAATTAATTTAATTGTACGAATCGAATCAATTATTGTATTATAATAATTACATTAATTAATATTAAATATTATAATAATTATTTATTATTAACTTAAATCGTTTATTATAGTCACGATCAGTGTGGAATCTCACCAGACAACACTCACTAGTCACTGGACAAGCCATAGCCTAGTCTGTATTTTAGTTACTTTTAGTTCATAGCACTGTAACTAGAGGGCGAATCGAATTTATATTGCAGGAATCCTGCGTTCTTAGCAGGAACGTTTTGTTCATACATAAAATCCATTCAGCAGCAGGTGAGAATCATGATTGTATTACGTGTTGCCTGCATTAAAATGTAATTCAATACATTGGGTGTGCCTGAGTAAGCGCTGTGCCCTGTGGTAGTAGAGTAGCTGTAGCCGCTATAACCTGCGACCTGTTTTCATTGTATTGTAATTTGTAATAAGCATCGAATGAAACGAAATCCGAATAATCCGATAGCATTAGAATTTTAGCGAGCAGCTTCCCGCGACCTCTATTGCTCCACTCCTGCTGTGCTGACGACCGTCTGCTCCTGCGGCTTTCCTGCTGGTGTTGCTAGCCGCGAAAAAAAAGCTCAACCAGTCTGCAACATCACCGTCGCGCAAAGTCGAACGAGGAACGCTCGGTTATTAGAATCCAAACCTAGTCATTGGAAAATTTGTGTTTTGTCTGTCCGCTTCCGAACCGACGGCACGTAACCGCTGCGCGTACTATTATCTCATCGACCGGAATTATTGTTAAGTTAACAAAGGTAAGTGATCAATGCTTGGGTGTTATTGTTGCTTTGGTTTATTTTTATTTAGCTCCGTTTTTATGAATCAAAATACATTTTTGAAGGAAAGGTGTGCATATGGGCGTTCGGGTTGTTCATGAATCAAAGAAACCTACCCAGTGACCTAGTGTCGGTCAACCTGGTTTCACCAAAAGGAAATGCGTTAAAGTTAAATGAGAAACTGTAGTAAGTCCGCGGTTAAGTTGGTACCTAGGTCCTATCAAGATCGATATGAAATTGAAATTTTATGATAAATGTGAAAAGTTTTTAGGTTGTTTTTTCCAATTTAATTATCCAGATGCGTTTGAAAATAATTACTTTTGGTACGATGACATTTAATTAATTGACTTGTTAAATTTCCTATTAAGAAATAATGGTGATTGGCTAAAAATTCCGATGGGTGGAAGTAGAGAGGAAAGGTCAATTTTAATAAGCAAATCAGGATAGTTTCCAAATCGGTACAAAATTTTGCAAGTCAATTGGGTCGCGGTAATTTCTTTGCGAATATGGACAGAGTTCCTCCATAATATTACTTAAAGGTAGGAGGTAGGTAAGGTACTGATGAGCTACCTATTCTACCCCTTATTTACTGGCAGACTTGATTTTGCAGGAATAATAGAAAACATAATTCCACTTTAGGTACCTACCTACCTACCTTGAAAAATATTCCCTCTGACTAAATTCTTTGGAACATCAGCCTTATTTTAGCTTAAATATTTTGCACCTTAAAATAGCTGTCTTTGATTTTTATATAGAGGGTGGTGGGGCCATCACTAATAACGCCTCGGTCTGTGTAGCTACTGTTAAGAGTCCAGAGTCCTCGCTGTAGCCTGAACCGTGCGCGATTTAAAAAATTTTCATCAATTTTTTCGGGACCGAGGAGCGAAATAGGGGTGCTGGGTGGGTAAGAAACTAAAATCAGCCATTTCAAACTAATATTAAGGTCACAACTAAGGCCTCTTTGACACTACGATCGAATTTCTATTTTTTTTCACTTTCAGGGCAAGGAATATCTTCGAGATAAACAGTAGCACGGTTTTTATTTTGAATTTTGCATTTATTTTGCATTTATATTCCTAAAATCATTGCATCAATCCCTGTGGACTGGACACGATATGTAAAAGCGGATATCGCGCCAGTTCGGTACTGCACGCTGCGAAGCGCTTGAAGTGGGTACTTCCGTAATTCACGGTATCTACTCGCCGCCTATTATTGTCAGGACCGCACTCTCTTCGCACTCTCAAAACCGTTTTTTAAGACCGTTCTGTGGCTTTCACTAAAAAATCAATCTTATTTTTTCTTCCCAGACAATCTAAAAATGCAATAACATAACAGCATTTCATTAAAAAAAAAAAACATTACTTTGATATGTCACTCTCATATGAGAGATCCTCCCATATGAGGATGATAATACAAAATAATTTTAGGTTTAGGCCATTATTACGACCCTGTATAAAACCAAAACCCAGTTTCGGAATATTTTAAATCGCGCACGGTTCAGGCTATTGTGGTTGACAAGTTGTTCAGGCGCCTACTGAACACAAGTTGTGGCGCCCCAACTTGTATAATGTTTGGATTACGCCTTTTAGCGTACAAAGTTTGCACCGAGTTTTGCACCATAAAATTGCTGTCTGTTCTCAAACTGCAACTGTTTCTTTTTTTTTGCAATAAAAACAGTAGGTAGGTACCTATTCGCTCAAACGAAATTTTTTGGAACATTGTAATAAGGTTACTCGAGGGTGGAGTACATAATAGGTGAGTGGGTAAAATAATAAAACATTTTCTGAAAAGTATCTTAAATAAATTTTTTGTGGCTTACGACAAATTGATTTTTTACCTACACATATACGTACATGTTTGGATTACGCCTTTTAGCGTACATATTTTGCACCATAAAATAGCTGCCTGTTCTCAAACTGCAACGGTTTTCTCTCGGTTTTTTTTTTCTTTTATCATAAAAACAGTTTCACTAATATTGAAAATAAAAATACATAACATAGGTCTACTACCTAGGTAACCTATACATAATGAATAAAAAAAATTCTGTTGCTTACAACTTTTAACAAAAATATTTTTTTTACAATAAACACTAATTTAAAGTAAATCGCTTCAAGTATATTTATAGTAATATACCGGGTGCGCAGAAAGTCTGGCAACGGTCAATAAATCTTTCAGTTTTGAGTTTGGTGAAAAGGGTCAAAACAGGTCAACTTTGTAATTTAATTTACTTTCTATTGATGTAAAAAAATGTATACAGGGTGTTCCTTGGCTAAGTAATGCAACATTGCCATTTTTTTTAAATATGGCAATGTTGCAATAGGGACACCTGTGTATTTTTGCATTTTCGTATTTCCTGAAAAAATCCAATGGTAATGGTTTTTACAGTTGCGGTTGAAATTAGTTTTTTAGTTATAAACAAATGAAAATCGCAAGTTTACATTTTGAAAGTACATACATCGGAAACGAATCAAGATATCGCAAAACGGCTTCAATCCCTATCTTCACTTTTCAAGTGTTATCTTCAGTGTATGAAAATTTTGATACAGGGTGATAAAAATCATAAGTGTTTTCATCACTCTGTATAAAAATTTCATCTACATCATAAAATAAGGACATGTAAGCCGTTTTGCGATATCTTGAGTCGTTCCCGATGTACACTGCTTTCAAAATGATAACTTGCGATATTCATTTGTTTATAACTTCAAAAACAAATTAATTTAAACCGCAACTGTAAAAACCATTATTATTAGATTTTCTTAGGAAATATGAAAATACAAAAATATACAGGGTATCGTATTTTAAAAAATAGACAATATTTTGCGTTACTGAGTCAAGGAACTTGGTATAATCAAAAATAGTATAATACAGGGAACAGGGTGTTAATTAAGTATGGAGCCAAACTTCAGGGGGTGGTTCTTTGAGTGATTTAAAGACGAAGAGTTCATAATGTATATAGGACCGGAAATGCTTATTTTCCAAGATACGGGCTGTTATTAAAAAATCGTCTTTTTCGAAAATATCTTAAATATACTTTACCCAATATTGTTGAAATTTGGTAGTTTCATTCGCTCTAGTAAGGGGCTAAAGGCCCTAACTTGATTGAAATTATTAAGTTCAGTGGCGTCCCGAGGAGCACCTCAACGAATATTCTTTTGAAATGAAAACACTGTTACAAAAAGTACGCCAATGGCTTGTTTTGAATTGTGATATTTTTTTTCAGATTGAGTAACCAAAAATACAACGTTTTGTCTCCTGACTTTTATTGTGAAATTATAATTATTTTCATTATTTTTTATTATAATATTCAATAGCAACAAAAAACACTAAATTAAATACATTTCTTAACATCTGATTCTAAACTAACGAGATTAATTTTTTCTTTTTCCCAATGTTGTTTGGTTGGTCCACATTGTTTATTTTAAAAACGAAGCAAGATACAAAAAAAAAATTAAATGAAAAAGTTGTACGCACTTGTAATTGCTTAATCTGAGAAAAAATAAAACTTCAAGTAAAAGCATTGGCGTACTTTTTTAAAGGTGCCGGTCGGGACGTCACTGGACATAATAATAATTTTAATCTACTTATATGGGTATTATATATGTATATATATATATGTATATATATATTTTTTTAATGCCGAATGCCCTGAACCTAAATATTTGGATAATCAATTCCGGCAATTACTCCCACAATAATCTATGTATATATATATATATATTCGTTTGAAATTACAAATTGCAGTCTTACGATTAACATGTTGTTTAGTTTATTAAATTACATATGATTGGTTTCGTCGATCATGGGGAAAAGAACGATCTGTAGGATATTCTGATGCGATGTTGACATCATGGTGAAGCATTTGCTTTGAGAGATATAGGGTATTACTAGTGATTGAGAGAAGTGCCGCAGAGGCTCAACTCAGAATGTCAAGAATGGGGATCAGGGGGGGACTACGGACCGAGGGGAATCAACCCCTGAACATCTGTAAAAAAAAACTCCTGATAATGCCAAAAGACAAAACTGTCAAGAAATTCAACTTCCAGAGAAACTTCATCATGGAACTGTCTACGAAAGAAGAATGGAGCAACACATCCATTCACACTTTCAAAGAAGGTACAATAAGATGGTACACACACAGACGGCTCAAAGGCCACCGAGGGAACTGGGGCAGGAGTATATGGGCCAGGCACCAACTACTCCGAGCCGATGGGAACATCCCCAAGCATACTTCAAGCCAAACTGTACGCAATAGAAGTATGCGCCCAAATAAACCTCGACAGAAACTATAAAAATAGGGAAATAGCAATATTGACAGACAGTCAAGCAGTCATAAAGACGCTGAGCTCTCCTATCATCAGCTCAAAAATGGCATGAAACTGCCTACAAAAACTCAATAAACTAGGCAGAGAGAACAAAATTCACCTCAAATGGATACCAGGACACACTGGCATTGAGGGAAACGAACGTGCCCACTCATTGGCAAGAAAAGGAGCATCGACGCCCTTTATAGGACCAGAACCATTCTGTAGCCTTGAAGACACGTTTTTCAAGGCAGAACTTTGGAAGGAAGAAGAAAAACTGAGAGAAATTCATTTGAATAACCTCTCAGGATTGAGACAATCCAAGGAGCTCCTCGGGAACTTTAACCGAGAAAGGTCAAGGAAACTCCTGACCCTCAACAAAGGAAGTCTCAGAATGCTAACAGGATTCCTAACAGGTCATTGCAAGCTGAATGAACACCTGAGGAAACTTGGTATAGAAAAAGATGGCGTTTGCAGACTCTGCAGGGAAGAAAACGAGACGCCTCGTCACCTATTGATGAACTGCGAAGCCCTAGAACGTGAAAGAAACGATTTTCTGGGCCAACATCAGCTCAACGGGGGGGCTTTGCCCGGCCTTGATCCCCTTCAAATCCTGAAATTCCTAAGGGAAGCGGAGTTGGAGAGGCTGCTTCAATGAAGGGAATATACTCCAAAGAAGCAGAGAAGAGGGGGCACAATAGATCTGTAATAGGTCGCAGCGCATCTGACACCCTCAATATCAATATCAATATCAATAATGGGTATCACTGCCAAGTTTCAACAAAATTGGGTATAGGATATTATACCCAAGATATTAAATATACCCAAGGAGATATTAAAAAAAACGATTTTTTAAGAAAAGTTCAACACCCTATAGGTAGGTATCTAGGAAAATATGCGTTTCCGGATCCGGACCCATATTTATATGAATTTTTCGTCTTATAATCACTCAAAAAACCACCTCCTGAAGTTTGGCCCTACACTGAATTAACACCCTATAAATTAAACAAACTTTCAAATTTCAGACTAATATATTGTTCTTTTGTTTTTGCATTATTAGATAGTTATCAGATTTCCTCTCAATCTTCTCTTCTGGGTTGTTCTTCTCTCAAGTCCTCTTATTTGTCTGGTTTATCTAAGTGGTACAGGATCACAGAAACCTTTTCATCTATGATTTGTGTCAACGTCTTTGAGTTGTTAAAGCTGCTTCCATTTCTATAAATCAATACACAGTCTAGTCTTGTGGAAAAATTCCCACGTCACGTCCACAGAAACTGACTTTGGTCGTTCAGGCAGTACTTTGAATTCAATTCATGTTTACAATCAATAAATTGAAGTGCTAGTGCTACAAAGTTGGCATCGTATTTTTATCTACATACCTAGCTGCCGTGCTTTCCCTTCTGTATTACTCTCAACTATAAGACCTCAACTTTTCATTCAAAAATATTACAAGTCCAAGATTTGTACTGAGAGCAAATGAGCAACCCTTTTCTAGGTTATTTTCTCAATATCGTATCACAAGCTGTTATTTTTCGTTTTAAGTACCTACTAAGTATACAGGGTGTCGCTATCAACCTCAGATTCCCGAGTACAAAATATTCCGATTTAACCGAAATTATCTATGTCCAAAAAAAACACCCTTTTTTAAGCACTTAAAAGGGGGTAAACCAAAAACACGTTTTCTAGAATAAGTCAAAAATGGGTTAACTGAGAAACTAAAATTTCAGAGGTTACTACTATTAGAGCAATAGATTGACACAATTTTACAAACATTAACATTTAACATACAGATGATCCTGTTTTTGATGTCACTCCTCACTTTCTACTCCGGACCTTTTTTATCCGCATGCCACTGATTGATTCTGTATTTTTTACCCAAAGGCTTAAGTATTACTAAACTTTTTGCTCTCGTAAAAAAGTTTGGTTTCTTGCATAATTTTCCCAGAATTAATTTTTATTGATGGACTTACACCACGAAAATGTATTTGTGAAAATCTCATTTTAATTGAAATAATAATTTTCATTCCACAGAAAAGACTCTGTTCATATTTAGTGGCCTTGAGATAAAATCTTAGCGGTAGAAATGAAGTTTTTCATTTAAATCATTCTTTACTTATCTTGAAAAATGTGTATTCAGTCGACCCCTTTCAAAAGGCTGTATCTTGAAAAGGAGGCCATTTAAGACATAAATAATAGCGGTTAAATCGGCATATTCGTAAGTCAGGAATCTGTGGGAAACGTTGTTGTTGAAATTAATTTTTATACTAAAACGAAAAGATTTTCACAAAAATACGTTTTCAGTAGTGTAGGTTCATCATAAAAAATTAATAACGGGAAAACGATGCAAGATACTAAACTTTTATACAAGGGAAAAAAGTTTAGTAATACTTTAGGCTTTGGATAAAAATACAGAATCAATCAGTGGCGTGCGGATAAAAAAGTTCTGGAGTAAAAAGTGAGTTGTAACCTCAACAACAGGAACAGCCTGTATGTTAATGTTTGTAAAACTAGCAGCCAATATTATAAAGACTCTTTAGGCTAACGGGCAGAATTCTGTGCTCGTTTTTGAAGCTAATATCGACGTCAAATGACTTATTAAGATTTTTGTAATTACTTTCATGTCAAGAATAGATAAATTTTAAAAATATCCACTTAGACTCGATATGTACCTTCTTCAGAAATGGCCACAGAAATCTGCCCGTTAACTTAATGAGCCTTTATAATACCCGCTGTTGGTCAGTTACTGCTTTTAACAATAGTAGTAGGCGGTACAATTTTGAAGTTCTTGAGTTAATCTATTTTTGGCTTATCCTGGAAAAAGTGTTTTTGTATGACCCCATATTAACACGTTGAGCACGGCGAGGCATCACATTGATGCCTCACTGAATTGTTCATCGGGCCGGCGAGACATCTATGAGTGTCTCACGTGAAAAGGATTTCGGGACGGTGTGGCTCAGTCTGATGTCTCACTATAATGCTGTATGCATGGAATATGTAGGATAGCCGTCTATAGGAACAGTTTCTGCCAACCCGTCCTTGAATTTTTATTATACTACTCGATTTACTGATTTTCAGAACAGCATGGGTGGTCTGTGTGAGATATAAGTGTTATAACGTACAATTTAGTGTTTGCGAGCAAAGGTTTGGTAGTTACAGTACTTACAGTGCATACAAAAAATGATAGCGGAGAATTCCCGGAAAAGAACCTCTTGGATTAGCCAATCTATAGCTTATAATGTGCCATCATGTTGATGCCTCGCCGTCTTAATGAACAGAATTTTATGCTAAAGACGGCGAGGCATCAACGTGATGCCTCACAAATGTTTTCAAAATTTTTGACAAAAAAATGCTGTTTTCAAACAAAAAGCATACAGTATACTTCATACAGACTATATATATCTGAAAAAGCCCAAATTGAACCCCCGTCTAGTGGAACTCCATTTTTTCCACTATACCCGTGCTCAACGTGTTAAGGGCTTTATCTTGAAAAGGGTGCCTTTTTGGAAATAGATAATTTCTGTTAAATCGGCATATTTTGTACTCGGGAATCTGTGGTAGAGCGTTGGTGGTACCTTTTAGCAGGACCCTGTATAATGATGTGTTTTTGTTTCCTGAAAAAAGCAAATTTTTGACGTATAGTTTTTTATTTCTAAAAAAAGGTTTTCAGTAATAAAATTTGGTCACTTAAGTTGACTCTGGAACTGATTGGCGGTTATTGTACTATGCATACTTGCAAAGATACAAATATGACGGTAGGAACAAAAAGTTTGACTACCCCTATGGGTTGGGCAGTGGCGAAGTTATGCTTCCACTTGTGGGGGGTGAAGCCCCAAGACATTGGCAATATATTGGAATATGATATTTGGAGTTATTATAAGGTTAAGGGACAAACAATATTTAATCTTCAACATTTCCAATGTTTGGTGACCGAATAGCTAATATGATTATGAATACATCAGCATAATGGTAGAAATGTTTGGAAACGCCCAATTTTCTGTCAAACGGATGGTCAGAAATGCACAAAACTTGGGATGAGCTGTTTTAGGACATGAAGATTTCGGGTTATGTATACAATGTTGCCAGACTTACCGTTTTTCTGACATTACATATTAGTCAATGGTCACTATTATATGGTACATTTGGTTAATTACATTAATTTGTTACATTAGGTATATGGTTCAATTCGTATTGAATGATAGATTCCAATAATGAAAAAATGTAAAGTTTTTTCATTGCAAAATTTTTTCTCTACTGAACGATGTAAAATTCCAATATGGCGTCGATTAGAAAAATAAAAATTGACTATTGCCAAATTGCCATGCAAAATCTAGATTGCCTTGATTTTTTTTTTTTTTGTATATTCAGTAGGTACATGTCAACTATAGAAACTCTAGGCCGAATTCAAAATTTAAAAAAAAATTCAAAATACACTGCACATGTAGTTTTTCCAATTAGATATTTAGTGACCTTTGAAAAAAAATTTAATCCTTTTGGTTACCTATTTTGCAGAATACCGCGACCTGGCGTCTAGCAAAATAGCGCACTGCGCGCTCATATTGAGAGTCTAGAGGTCATTAATAATTTTTCTCATACATATACTCAATCCTTGAGTACTAAATAGATTTTTTTCTCTAGGATTTTCCCTTGCCCTCATTTTATTCTCTGCTCTATCCAGTAGATGCATGAGCTGCGTTTGTTATTTTTGTAGTATTATGAAAAAGGAAGCTGTACCTACTAATAGGAGCTGATTACCAATTTTTTTCTTGAGCTAAACGAGAACAAGAGCCGAGCGTTAATTCTAGTCCTACTCCCTCTCTTTTTTTCTTTTTTGTAACAATATTTTCATTGATGTAATGTTGGATGATGGATTTTTTATTTGGCAAGACGGGCTGAAAAATCCATCAAGTCTTAGTACGTTTCTGTTACTTTTATTTTTAACTGTACCGATTTATCAGTAGTGTCACTGGATGTTATTATTATTGCAAGGTATTTTTCGTGCATAATCGCAAATATTATTATTATCGTTAATAACGTCATTTCTAGATAATAGTATCATTCATGTCTGTTGCTATTTGAATATACTATCACGTTTTTTTATTGCTTGAATTCCTTCATTTCCTTCTTCTTTGTCATTGACTCAAAATAGAGTCTCCATATTAACATTCAATCACGATTATATATAGAAACCTGCTTCTGGCAGCTTTCTTAATTTATACATGCATATCTTTTAATGTAGGTACCTACGATTATCGCGGGAATATGAGTCATCGTACTCATCGTTCATTCAGTGAATTTTTTCATTGCGTTTGTAATAATTACTCCGTGTAATGCGGTATAGTAACCCCTTACGATCAATACATACTGCTGGCTAGACTTATGAAAAATTCTTACAATAATTAAGCTCTATAAATAGGTCTGGCTGCATAGTACTTACGTATAACATGATTCGTGAATAACCTATAGAATTGTAAATAAATAAGCGATACTTTTTTCACGAGACGCTGTTGAAAAAAGGTGCTTACTTACATACCTATACATTTTCTATACTTACTAATTATTTTATAGCGTAATGATTTCTTACTGATACCTCGGACTTTAGTCGAATACGAATACCAAGTTCGTGAAATAGGATGTCAAAGTTCGTCAAATAGAATTTCAAAATTTACGTCTGTCAAATTTCATGCTTCATGCTTCATTAATAAAATAGTCAATAGTCATTAATAATCTAACACGAAACAAATTCTTCCTGGAACTTACATCTTCCAAATTATTAGTAAAACAATCTAACGTAACAATAGTAATTAATCACAAAAAATTAAATTGACTCATTCATGTTATTAATACCTATACCTACAGCGAGATCATCAAGATGATTAACAAGTAAAAGAGGTCACACAAAAAAAAAATCAAATATGTTTCACTTTCAAAAACAAGATTTAAACAATTTAAAACTCAAAAATCTTTATCAAAACCACACTTTATTTTTTTCTGTAAAGATAATCCAAAAAGAAAAATTCAAAAACAAAAAATGATTGAATTTGGAGCATTATTAAGAATGTTATGCGATTTTTTTGAAAATATTATATTTCTTTGAACAAGTACCTACCTAATAGAAAAAAAACTCAAAATTCACCAGAAAGGTTGAATTTTGAAAAACTATTGAGTAAATCAAAAATCTAAATTTTTCAAACCGTGGAATGCCGGTTTGAAATTTTGTGTAAATGCCCCAAAAATACTCCAAATCAGCTATATCTTAGAAGAATTAAACAAATGACGGCTCATTTTAAACGACTTTTAAATTTGATTATAAGAAAATGAAAGCAAGAGGAAAATGAAAATAGGTTTTAAGTTAGCGCCCTAAAGGGACGCTATTTCAAAAAAAAAAAAATTAATCTGAACCAAAATTCGCTATCTTCTGGAATAATGACAAAATGCATGCCACCACATATTGAGATATCAAAATAAAATCACCTTACTTACTCATAAGTATACCTCATATACAGCGTGATCAGTTAACTCGCGACTCGGAGATGCTGTGATACCTAGTAAATTTTCTTACCGCAGTGATGTTAGTGCTTTTTTCCAAATACAAAAGTCAGCCCAGCCAAAATCAAAAGTCATGTATATAATCGTGTTTTAAGCTTAAAAAAAGAATAACGTTTTTTTCAGATCGGGCTTCATTTGGGGAATATTACAAAAAATGTAAAACTAAAGTCATGCAGCCACGAAAACAACAAATTTTCCAAAACTGAACGGCCTAATTAAATAACACTCAAACAACAAACTCTAACGAAAAGTCACGCACCGTTGACACTTCAGATTAAAAGATAAGACGCTGTCAAGCAATAAATTATTAATTTTAAATTTCATAGCCGCCTTAGTTTTACATTTTTTGAAATATTTCGCGCACGAAGCGCGATCTGAAAAACCGTTATTCTTTTTTTAATGCTTAGAATACGATTTTATACATTACGTTTAATTTTGGCTGGCCCGTTATCGAAAATGTATAAGACGGTTTTTGTAAAAAATAAAAGTGCAAACACTGCACTGAATACCGTTCGTTGGAGAGAAAAATTGTGTGTAGATCTTTCATAAGTATACATATGAAAAGCCAAGTCCAACAAAGTGCTTTCAAATAATTATCGTTGCGGGGATACATATCCGATAATATGTGAATAGTTCTCGTAATAATAGGGAACCAATCCTGCTCGAAGGTTCAAAATGAATGATTCCCTTATGGGGAACCAATCGGATGGAGGTTGATGTTAATTAGCAATTTTTAATAGGTCGGCTTGTAAGACCGAAAAGCTTGTTCGAAGCCTGGACGAAGGACCAGGGTACAGGATACACCGGGTTTACGCGTCATCAATTATTATCCAACGGTATATCCCCACTACTGTCTCCGCTCGTATCGCGCTGAAATCCTCTCAGCGTTTCCACATACAAGCCGTTCTCCTATACGTTTTCCAGACAATCTATTGGTTAGGGCGCTTCTGCTTCTCTCTCGTGAGTTCTCTTCGCTAGGTAATCCGGCCGGGACTCTCTTTGTTTGCTGCTATTTCTAAGAATATTATAAACAATGCCGTAAATTTTAAGGGGAAAAAACCTGACGTGACCAAAGACCTGACTTAGTTTTTCTGAGAAAGCAGTGGGGGGATAGCGTAAGGGAACTGATGATGCCGAATCGCAACCTAGACAGGATTAATAATAATTATTATGGTTGGAATTATTGTACTCATTGTTTACTTTCGTACCACTGGGCGAATCACTGTAACCCGTGCGGGGGGTGCTGAAGTTTTCAAGTAAATGCGGTTTTTGCGAATGGGGGCAAGGTACTGCGTGTACCACAGCCACGATTAATGCGATCGCTCCTTTTAATCGGACACGATAATGAGGAATTTACGAATGCGGGGGCCGTGACGATTTCCACAGCAACTGACGAAGGGTGCTGGGTTGACTTGCTCGTCATTGACGCTGCTCACTGCCCTCTACCTTCATTAGTAGGTACTGGTGTTGATTGTTGATTGTGATTTGATAATGTTGGAAGCTCCATCCTCACCACTCGCGCAACGCGTATGATGATGTCCTCTTGCCGTGAAATCCATAATTTTATAGGGATGGGCAGCAAGGGTTGTGCAAGCAAAGGATAAATTGACGTCTAGAAATTATTTTTTAATTTACTATAAGCAACTAAAATAAACATTGTTGACATGTCCGGGTTCTCAGCTCAAAAATCCGGGGTTTTCATGCTTTTTGTCCTGGTTGCCAGAAATGCCAAATTTTAGAAATGGCAACACTGCCCTAGTGTCGTATAGGCTTAACTTCGTTTCTAATCTAACAGTGAAACTGTGGTTAGTCTTATGGTTAAGGGATGCTGTGTAGTACCTACATTTCAGCTAATAATTCATCTACCATTTTTTTTATTTGGTATTACTGGTAGTTTCTAAAAATTAATTTGAAAATTAAGACTTTAAATTCGTCTCCTGAAAAATCATGACTTTTGAGTTGTTGCAGCTAATAATCGCTATTATGATTTCTCATACTGTACACTTAACGTAGGTAAATCGTTTTATTTTTTTATTTTTCCGTTTGTACATTTTTACAAACTTTCAAGTTGATGCGGAAAAATCAATTTATAAAGTCAACTTTGCCACGCCCTATCTTTTTGTTATTAACATCGAGTTTTCATATTTAATGGGCTGTCAATTTTCAAATCATTCCTAATCGATTGATAGGTACTATCTAAAAGTTGTCGTAAAAATGATTATTTTTGAAAAAAACTGAGTTCAAATTTGGAACTGACTGATGCAAGTTTTAAAAAACAAATTTCGTTGAAATTTTTCTTTTATTCGGGGATTTCCTGCTGTTAAATGACATTTTGTGTATACATATTTCCTTCCATACACTTTCTGGATAAAGTCAAAATTTGAATGAGAGGGAGAGGCGTTACAGTAATAAAAAATTATAAAGCGGACTATCATTCAAAGTCGCAAGAATGCACCAGATAATTCTCTGTAGGGTCTAAGTTATTTTTTAAATTTTTTTGGCGTTTAGACACGCCACATTTGATTACTCATAATAATTATCACTCTAACTGTTATTATTACAGAGCGGTGTGTAAGTCAATAGCTATGTATTATGTCATTTGTTTCCTTTCGGCGAAAACCTCGAACGTTTCCACCACCATTAACTCCGGTAGAGGTTTATTTTATTCAGATAGTTGTTTTGTATTTGCAGCGATGATCTAAGCTTAGAACGAATGTATGATAATGAGTTAAGGTTGAGGTGTGCAGTTTACACATATTTATTATATTTGCTCACATAATTAAACATATCAGTCTTCGAATTTGGTCGGGCAAGGACGAAACCTCTTGATCCTCGTCAGTGAATAAAAGTTGAGACATCTGCCAGCCGGTGTAGTGAATTAAAAGTATCTGCCATCTAGATATAAGTGCATTTAATTTATTATAATAATTATTTTTAAAAGGTATAGAATTTTATTTTATTTTTTAAATAGGTTATAATATGTAAAAATAAGTTTATGGTATTTCATCCTGCAAATAATACATTTTTGATTTAATAGATCAAGTTAAACTTCTTGATATTGGACTAAAAATTGAAATTTGGTTGTGGAATATTTATTTATTGAATTTATTCAAAATTTATTTGATTTATTGAATCGCACGTTTTTTTTATAGATTTTGGTATGTTTGTACCGCGAAAAACTTGAAGTATAATTTTTTTCGAATGCTTAAGTTTAAATTTGATTTTTATAATCTGGATGCCTAACCCATTTTATGTTCAAATTTGAAGGGACCACATGGGTCACCACCACCTAGTATGCACCATCATACTGGGTGTGGCTCACATTAAATACAGTGATCAATTAAGAAGTAAGATGAAACTTGCCGGAGAGATAATGAAAATACAGAGAAAGTAGTGTTATTTAGTTATTTAAGTTAAAACTAAATTCAGTTCCCTAAACGTGTCTTTTTTAATAGTTTGATTTGAAGCAAGTTTTGAATGCTTACCATTTTTGTAACAAGACTTGATACAGAATTTGCTACCAAACATAAGTTAAACATTTCATAATACATAAAACTAAACATTTCATGTTACTCTTATTACTCTAATGTTTTATATGGAAATATTTGAGTCCGGGAGACCCAAAGTCAGTTCCGCTCCCTATTTTGTCACTTTTAGTGACTCTCTCTCTCTCTCTACCTCAATGCGATTTCCATTTATCCCGTCAACCCAAGCACGGCTTGATAGTAAGATTCTTGTACTCCGTGGAGAGATTCAATCGAAAGAAGTCCATTTATACCGAGTCAATAATTTGGTCCAGGTCATTCCTGGTTAAGGTTGAGGAATCCAGTTCTCTTAAGCGCATATTATGAGTAAAGACCACGAGATCATCGAGTCGCTTCAACAACCCGACTGGTTCTAATTTGCAATAGGTTCTGTGCCAAAAAGAATTCATTGCGGTAAAAAACTTTGAAATTTGAAGGGGAATGTTAAAATTGGATGAAATAATCAAGATTGCATTTTTCCGTTCATGGTTTTAAGGAACTTTTTGAACGCTTAGTACATTTAATTACTGAAGAAAGATTGACTGCAGTTATCAATGTGATTAATATGAGACTTGATAACCAGTGTCATAGCATCGGGTCTCGTTACGTCATCTCTGAACAATCTCACTAGTTGCTAAAGAAACTGCATACCTACGTTCTATGCAAGAATTTTCCAGATGCGAAGAACGTTATTAAAACTTCAGTTGCAGGATTGTTAAAATAAGATGAAAGAACCATCTGTGCATTTTTGGATTAATCATTGCTTGGTTGCCAATCGCTGCTTGTGGAAATTCCGACAGACTAAATAGCGTTAAGAATATTTTTTAGTGCTACTTTAACCATAAAATCGCACCACTGCACACCAGAAAGGTTTCAGTGACAGTTATTAATAACGAACTAGTTTTGGTTTTGTTTAATTCAAATTTGTATTCTGGTTGACCTTAACACTTTAGAATGCTTGAATTACATGCTTAAGCGAATAGAAAAACTTCTTTGGGGTGTCAATATATTTGCTCAAGTTTACTTGCATAAGCTTCGAAGTAGTATAGTTCGTCCTTACGCGATTCGTGCCTATAATATAGGCTAAATATATTTACACACCTGGAAGCCTCATATGCTCAAGAGACTATAAGACTGCTTGTGTACTCTCATATTATGTCATAGCAATCAAATAATTAGCCTTATATTTACTTTTAATGATACATGATACTAATTTTTGATTTTTTCCAGTTAAAACCGTCAATTCAAAATGAGTAACCAACAGCATCAACAACAGTATTATCCATTCAAGGTAAGCTATTTTTGTTCGGTGACTACATTGTTTTACACTTCTTTATAGTTCTGTAATAAAGTAAACCTGCGTTCCCCATGCATGAAGCCATTGTCTGACTCATATTATAAATAGTAGGCGAGTAATTAGCTCCTGAAACATATAAATATTAAATGGAACAATTTGTCAGAAAACGATACCGAAGGCAAATCAGTTGAGGTTTATTGGAATTGACTAGGAAATATTGGTATTTAGCCTCAGATTTAATGGATGGTGTTTATCTGTGTACCAACTGTTTTGTGTTGTGTAACCTTCGTGCCGGCACCGGCAATTATAATTTTGGTCAAGGCGATTAGTAATTTCAAGTAACCCAAAACAAATAGGTAATAAAACATAATACAAATAATATAAATCACGAGAATATGGTAATTTTCGAAGCATTAATTTTTTGGAAAAATAATAATTACAATACCTACCTAGTAAACCTTCTAAATTCTTATCTTTCTCATTACTATTTTAACCTGTTAGGTTATAATTAAATTTTATTTGAATTTGCTATTGCGTGCATGGTAAAAGGTTTTTATTTATTTGATTCGTGAGCCGTTTGATTCAAGAACGCCGGAAGAACTGCAGTCTCATGGGCTTATTGTGTTTACCCCCTTTGCTTTCTGTCACCCATTCCGTCAGTCTGGTTCCCTGAACTAGTTTGTACAGCTCACTGGACGAGTGTCTTATTCTTCCGGATTCATTTTTAACTGTCCGTATATTTCCTGCCTTCTGCGATCCAGAGCTTCGCATTCGCATAAAAACATGTTTAGCTGCCTCTTCGGCCTTGCTGCATTCTCTTCAGCTTAAGTCTCCATTGAACAGTCCTATTTTGCCTAAATGTTATTTTAGGGCAATGTGTTCCGTCAGTAATCCTCAATCAAGGCTTCCCCATATTGATACCAATAAAAAATATTCTTATTTTTTCTTAACCCAAATGTTTACTTAGCCCCGTGCTGTACTTTTGGCACTCCCAGGGCCGGTTCTGGGCTCCAGCAGAGGATCCACTTCTTGCCAGCTTGCGGTAAAGCGTTACTTTTGAATCAGGCAAAAGACTTACTTGGAGTCTTTAGACACCAAAGACTCAATACTATCAAATCACTTGCACACCGCCAGTTATCAATACATAAATCCATGTATCTCCCATACACACCATACTCTCATATTGAAGAAACATTGACCTGAAAGTCACTACCGTACTACCCCTATCAAAGTCTCTAATACTCCTCCGTGGACCATGGGCTAAAAAGCTGTCTTTTTAACATGAGCTTGTACTCTGCTGAAACTATCCTTCTAGAAGATGATCAACTAATAGTGACTAAAAGTAGTCAGGGTGTTAATTGGGCAACCCCAGCTACCGGTGCAATGCTTGCTCTAAGATACAGTAAATAAGCCGGAAAATGTGGAACAGTGGTGGAACAGCACCGATTTTAATTTTTTTTCTTCTGGTTTCCTTATTAAACCTTCAGGAATATTCATCAGCACTAACGTCGAAAGATCAGAAAATAAGGGTAATTCCTTACGTCCCTCCCACCCCCAATAGTAACAGTGATAAAAAGCTATGAAAATTCAAAATTTCACCTCGGAAATCATCTCTCGGAGGTTTTAGGGGTCGCTGATAACGAATCCGAGGTCCAAAAGCAAGTGGAGGTGGTTCCATCCAACCCTTCAAAGCCACCCCAAGAAGTGACAGTGATACAAAAATTAATATTTCTTCTCGGAAATCCTCTCACGGGGTTTTTGGGGTCGTTGATCACGAATCCGAGGCCCAATCAAAAACAATTTTTAACATCCAGTGCGATGTGCGATATAATTCCCCGATGAAAGTTATCATTTTTTCCTGTTTTCGATAGCTGATTAATTTGCAAGCTGGTGATTTCCGAGGCTGCGTATTAATTTTTTGTAACACTACCGCTTCTTGGAGAGGTTTTGAGGGTTGGAGCCACCCTCACTTGCTTTGGGACCTTGGATTCGTGATCAGAGACCCCGAAAAACTCTGGGGAACGATTTCCGAGGCGAAAAATTAATTTTCTGTATCATACCACTTCTTGGGGTGGTTTTGGTTGGAACCACCCTCACTTGCTTTTGGACCTCGGATCGGGATCAGATTTCATGCCTCCACATTCACTCACCGCTCCCAGAGGGTCATGGGATTCCCCTACTGTGCATGGGAGATGGTACTCCGAGGGCTGACCTGGAAAACGAAGGTGGAACCCTCCAACTCTAGAAAATGGGGGGGGGGTCGGTTCGGGTCAGCGTAATCCGCGACACAGAAAACCCTCGAAAGGCGATTTCTGAGCTTAAATTTTGAATTTTTTTATCACTGTTACTATTTGGGGTGGTTTTGAGAGGTTGGAACCGTCCACACTTGCTTTTGGAAATCTTCGCAATCCACGACTCCGAAAACCCTCGAAAGGCGTTTTCCGAGATGAAATTTTGAGTTTGTTAATTTTTTATCACTGTTACTATTTGGGGTGGTTTTGAGAGGTTGTAACCGCCCTCACTTCCTTTTGGACCTCAGATTCGTAATCACCGACCCCCGAAAGTCCCCGAGAGATGATTTCTGAGGTGAAAATTTGAACTTTCATAGCTTGTTTATCACTGTTATTATTTGGGGTGCATTGGGAGGGAGGAAATTACCTTAATTTTCTCATTTTTCGAGGTAATGCGTGGATTGGTGGTGATGATTGTTTCTGAATGTTTAAGAAATCCAGGAAAAATAGATTTTTTTAAATCGTAGCTGTTCCACCACTTTTCCAGATTGCACAGTAGGTAGGTATTTTGCGGCTTATTTACTGGACTTAAATGGAGGTATTAGCTTAAGCAGAGTTACTGAACCACGTCTAATACGAAACTGTTTATAGTTCACCCCAATGTTTCCTCCACCAAGATGCCCCTTTTATAACCTTATAGTTGCGAGCTTACTTGGATATATGTATTTGATTTCAAAATTGATTTTAAAAAACAAGACAATAAAAATTATATAGCTCTGGCTTACCTATTATATGTATAGACAGGTATAAAAAGCACCAAGAAATTTAACTCTAGATCGTGGTATGAGCTATGATTGAAGAAGTTACAAATGAAACACGACACAAAATAAATTTACTTTAATTACTCAAACAAACATTTACCAGGTTGATAGTGTAATGAATAAAAAAAGGTTTCTGGCTGGAAGAGTATCATTACATTTTACAATAATTGAAATTTAAAATGAGCAACGTTAGGATGATTTAATCTCGGATTTAATCGAAAAATGTAATGATGATGGAGATTGTGGCTTTTGATTGGAAAGTGATTTCTTGACTGATACCTATTAAGCTTCTGTTCTGAAAAAAAAACTACAATTTGGTTGACAGCATCTTCAGGAATGGATCCTTTTCTTTATTATTGTTTCGGATCTTTATTCTTCTTATTGGATCGAAGTTAGTATAGTAAAAAACGTCCAAAAAGAAATTCCAAGGAACACGCGAAAAAATTTCCGGCTGAAGGGGTGGTTTCAAAGATTTTTTCAAATCCGGTCTTACATTTTGGAGTTTGGTTGTTCATTCAACAAAATTTAGAAAGGGAAAGGAAGAGGACGCTTGGTATAAAGGTTATTAATGGATTATTAGATCGAAGCTCGATTGACGGTTATCGAACATCGATTGTCGATAGCATTGCCAAGTGAATAAACGAGATATCGACTATTTACACCTTAAAATCTAGATACGCGTGGCTTCTAATGATCGATAAGATCTGAAAAATTAATCAAAAATTAAGAAAAAGAAAAGATAAATAAAAAATAATCATACGACGCTTAAGAATTTGACACTCCCGTCATAACATAATAAACAACATGTCTGTTAATTTAGGATTTTATTGTTTTTTTTTTGGAAGAGCAATTTCTGATAATGTTTAAGAACCTTGTTTTGAGTCAGTTGGATTTCGTTGGTGCATAAAGCTAAATTTCGTAATGTTATTCCTTGTTAATTTACATATTAAAATAACCATTATGTTTATTAATAATGCAAGAACATACTCATGATATTATCATGAATTCTTATTTTATCATATACGATAACATTGTAGGTATAACTTTTTAACCGCAGGTCGAAAGCTGTTAATTTTGATTAGCGTTTTATCTAATTAAATTTTTGCTTTTACTGCATAACAATAACCTTTTTTTTTATAAAATATTAACGCAATCCCTAGTTTTCCCCTTTGAATTGTAGTAACGAAAGTAAATATGGGTTGTGTGAAAATAGGTAAACCTAATTTTCACAGAGAACCAGGTCAATACATACTATAAAAGTATTTTCATGCTAGCACTAAACTTGTCACGACTATTAAAACGCATAACTTCTATATTTAAGTACTCTTACCTTCACCTATTGCACCCGAATGTAGGTATCTCTAGTCAAATAAGTACTTGATTATTACAAGTACATACCTGACATTGAGAGTATTGTTTATCAATTTCTGTTGACCTATGATGATGTTTTTCAAATTGAATTTAATTGGTCACAAAATTTTCTCAGAAGGTAGAACTGAAACTTTACATCAGATACTAACAACAGGATTTAAATTGCTGGAAAAATATCTTTGTTGTTGGTGTCTCTGGTGACTGCATGGTAACCTTATTTTAATAGCCCTGATATAAAAATTTATATCTTCGGAATGACTTGCTATTTTAAGAGCAGAATAGTGATTATTATTGCATATTATTTGGGAATCAAGGAGTTATTAAACATGATCGTATTAGATTAGGACTTTGTACTTAGCAAGAACATAGCTATGGGTAGAGCGAGCTAGTGAATTGATGACATTATAATAGTTATAGGAAAAAAGTATTATGCTACCAGTGGGCTGTACTCAACCCACTACAACGCGATATGACACTACAAACTACTACCGATGCAGCTTTCTCGCAGTATTTTGAAAATTTAACTTCAAGACAATGTTTCATATTTCCCATATCTTCCCATACCATAAGCCGATTGTTTCTGATGTAACTGATAAAAAATGATACCTACTAATGAATGAATAAATAGATAAAAAATTGTTAGAAGTTACAGCAAAAGTTGTGTATTTCGTGAATTCTATAAACGTAAACTGTAATAAAGTTATTTTCTCAGCTCTGTGGTCAGTCTTACTTTTTAGATATTGAAGGTATGAAGGTTTAAAAATTAATCACTCAATCCAGAGAATTAACCAAAGAAACAGGTTCACCTTTTTAATTAAAATAGGTGTGTGCTATTTTTAGGTCTAATTCTTAAATGTAATTTGTGGTAGTAAAATTGAAAAAGTTGGGGCAAATATCAGGAAGATCTTGTAAAAATAATTATAAACTGCCTGAACTTTATTAAATAGTTTTATATGTTGTGAGTAGATGACCTTGCTGCCCTTCGACTGCGATTCTTAGCCCTTTGAAATATTTATTACCGCAAATTGGTAATCTAAAGGTCACAGAAAATGATGATTAATGTCTTCGTCTAATTGGTATAAAGATAGGATCTGATATTTTTGGACAAATATCCTGTTTGATCATTTGTTCTTTTGGGGAAATGAGTATAAATTATTTTTCTCTTATAAAAGAAGCATTTACCTATATAGGTACATTCTACCAACTGGAGAATCCTGAATGGGAAGAGTGAAGACATTTTTATTACAACCACCTAGTTTTAAAGTGAGATGGTTGGGATCGCAAATGGTTGGAACCCAACTATTTAGTAGATACTTTGTCACATTTTTCCTAAAAATTAGAACTAGACGACTTTAAGCTCATGAATTGGCACCCCCTAAGTGGACATTTTTATAATATGCAAACAGAATTTGTTTGTCCACGATTTGTCCAGGTTTGATTTTTGTCCACGATTTTTCCAACCAAAATTTTCGTTTGCCCCCGCCCCCCAAAAAAATGTTATGATCAAATAAAAAAAATTGACAGCAGCACCAAATTCGAGTTTTTATAAAATTCAAACGTTTGTCCCCGATTTGTCCATGCTTATCCATCCAAAATTACTGTTCGTCCTTCCTCCCTCAAAGAACAGTCATGAACAAATTAAAAAAAAATTGACAGCAGCACCGAATCCGAATTTCTATAAAATTCAAACGGCATCCGTTTCTACACGATTTTTCCATGTTTGTCCAACTAAAATTTTCGTTTGTCCACCCTTCAAAAAAGGTTAAAATATTAAAAAAAAATTGACACTAGCACCCCCATGAACAAATGTAATATAATAATAAGCAGGGGTCCTTCAGCCTGTGCCGCATCCCGCATTTCGATCGCCAATTTTTGTCCCTATTCTTCCAGTCATCGTCCTTAAGAGCTCGATCTCTCATACATTTTTAGATCCCTTCTCTCCATTGTGTTGTCGGTCTTCCTCTTCTTCTCTTTTGTGGTGTGTACATCAAGGCTCTCTTTGGCCATCTCGTCTCGTCCATCCTCATTATATACCATATAAGTTGTCTGGATTCTACTCTTTCTGCTGTTGTAAATAGATTAGATTAGATTAGATTATCTTTATTTGACCACGTATACATAAAATTATGTTTGTAGCAAGTCAAGGCGTACTACATGCGCACAAATATTAGTACAATGTACCTAATCACACATATACAATCTAACAAAATGTAGTGTACATCGAGAAAATAAAACATATACAATAATAAAACACAGAAAACTAGACATAATAGTGTATAAAACAACAATAAAAACAAGTCAAAGTTTCAGGTCATATGCACATCGGTGAGCGCCGTCCCAACAGACCACCTCGTCCAAATATTCATTAATTGAGTAAAAGCAGTGGCTTAGGAGATAGGATCTGAGCGTACTTTTGAACCTGTTGGCGTCAAGAAGCCTTACACATCTAGGCAGTGCATTATAGAGTCCATAATTTAAACTATTCTTCCGCGATCTTGTCAATCTGAAGCGATCTGTCCGAATGTCGTCCGCGCCACGTGTGAAGTAGTTATGGACGTCTGACTGCTTTATTAATTGGTCAGATTTTTCATGAATTTACGCCCAGTTTAATGTATTTCATGAATTTTCAAACGGGATTGAACAAACGTCCATCATTTGTCCACGCTTGTCTACCAGAAATTTTCGTTCAAAGACCCCCCCCCCCCCCTTAAAGAAAAGTATGACCAAATTAAGAAAATTTTCAGCAGCCAACACCATATGGGAATTTTTAAGGGTGGACAAACGTGGACAAGTCGTGGACAAACGGATGCCGTTTGAATTTTATAAAAATTTTCACTTAGGGGTGTGTGTCAACTTCACTGCGCAACGACTTGAACAGTTACGGCATCAGTTACAAATTTTCAACTAGCCTTAAATCCTTAAAAGTATCATAGGTAAGATAAGAAAATGTTCTTCCTATATCATGACCTAAAAAATTAATTTTTTTCGCATTTTTTTTTTAATTTAGCGAATAATATTTTCCATAAAAAGACCTAAAGACCTTGCAACGTTGTATCGCAATACATGCAAGTACGCGGTTGCCATTTAAAAAAAATATGATGAAATCATTAACCAAAAACCAATGACGTCATATTAATATTAATATATTACACATCAGAAGATGTCATTAAAAAAAAAAATAAAAAATCCACCTGACGTTAAAGCAATTTCCATAGAAAGATCAGATTTAGGAATTATGAATTTTGTTCAAAGCAAACTTTATGTACACACTGTATTGGGCCGCGATGTCGTAACTAGCCGAGTAACAAGCGTAACGCAAGATTTTAAAAATAAAATCGACGATTTATAGAAATTATTATTGTGACTTGGCTTACATGGCTTCCAGGGTAACCCTAATAATTTTTTCATGTGGGATCACAATATGCAGGTTTTGGTTTACGAGTCCCCTGCGTGATCGGGAAAAAATAGATGGCTCGATTCTTTCTGCATCTAAATGCCTTCCTTTTTTTGAGTCATCCTCATGAAAAGACTTTTCTAAAATCGATAATAATAGCGACAGTATTTGATTACTTCTCGTGTACCTAGTTGATGGCTCACATGACAAGTTTCGTAAGAAAATCTAAAAAAGGTCTCTGGGGGTTTACATCTGAAGTTTACTCTACACAGTTCTCTAGGGAAGTAACTCCCAAGGGGTAAGTTTTAGAGCATATACATGTTTGGAAAGCTTGAAGTCCTCTCGGAGTTTCATAAATTTTGATAAAACAACTATGTACTTAACTAGGCTCAAACATCCCTGTTACATATCTGAGAACTCTACACATATTCCAACAGACAGGTACATATACTTACCATCTTCAGAGTCATTTCGAGGCATTATTCTATAGAATTCCAGTCGTTTTTACTACTAGATTTACTATATGGATCAAGAAAATGTAAAATCAATAAATCGTGGAAATAGTAAATGTTTGTGAAGTCTAAGATTGAGTTTGTTTGGTGTTGGTGTGTTGAAATCTTTATAGAAAGAGATCAAAAACTGCATTTATAACAGTACTGTCTCAGGAGCAAATTAGCTTATAAACAGTAGCGGCTCGTCAAGCAGGTTAATTGATTGTAACCCTGAAAGTGCTTTTTCATTTATTTTATAAAAAAGTAATCTACTTGTGAAGTGATTGTTATAATAATTATTATTATCAAATCATATTTCTTGTAATTCGTAGTTAATTACTATTCGTGGAGCATCAAGTGACGTCATAAGTTTAGGTCATTATTAGAAGGATTAAAGCATGCTAATTTCACATACTAATATAGCATACCATGACAATGTGAACATGTCCTTCTGTAACCCAAATTCGAAACTCCCGTCTAGTTTCATAAACATACAATAATTCTATTTTTGATGTTCCCCCATCCAAAGTCATTACGCCAGCGTTCTGTACCTACAGTTAGAAGGTATGTGCATTCATAGAGCAGAGTGCATTGTGAATAACAATTATTGTAGGTCGTCGTTCATGAGTTGGTCGATCTATTAAGGTTATCATGTTTGCAATACTTTCACCTTGCCTAGACTGGAGTGGCTGTCCAACAACCTCCCAGCTCGCCTCCCAGTCATCGTCGATTAAATCATCCTGTTCGATGATGTAATGGAATAATTATTCACGTAGATATGTACTATACTAATGGCTTCATTAACTTCAAATGTCTCGATTAGGGTTTATTGCATCAAACAGTTCGGGACAATCATAGCATTATTATATCAAATGTTTCGGACCAATAATTAGAATTTATGTGCTAATTATCATTTTTATTAACACATTTTTTGTAGTCACCTTTTCACTTATGAATAACTTACTTACCTATGTCTCTTTGTATAAGTAACGATTGGGTGGTGTGACTAAATCAATCTAATAGAGCATTTTATTCGGCGAATAGGAAATTTTTTCTTTCAGGGGAAAACTGGAACGAGTCTGTGGGCAGGACTCGACAGGAAATGGGAAACTCTTCGAAGAAGAGCTATTTCTGAGGTGCTCTATGGTATCAATAAGTACAATATTAAAACCTGATTCTTATTTCAAGTTTTTCATGACACTTGTTTTCAATTCATTGTTTTTTTTTTTGTTTCTGGAGTTACCTGATTTTGTATTCTAAGTTTCGGAACGGAATTATAACATGTTACGTCATTCTGTTGAACGCTGAGAATGTAATAAATCTGTTCTGATTCAAATGCAGTGTCATTAAAGTATAATTATACCTAATTGCATATCCAGGTATAATAATGAATACATTAAAGAAAGACCATTATTGTTTTCGGTTTTTTTTTTTTTTAATAAAATGTTTCAAGCACTCATCGTGGAAGTGGTTCGTAAGACGTAATTTTAAATTTAGTTTAAAAGGTCAGAATTTAATTTAATCAAAATGACCTCCAAGAAACAATGAAGAGTAAGCATGACATAAGAGCAGTTATATCTTGAACTTACACCCTGTATCCTTCTAACTAAAATCAGACAATGGCTTAGGTATAGGCTTTAAATCCAAAAAAACTACTAAGATCTGTCATTAATTTCACTTGTATTTATCCATTTTAATTTTTTTTTTAAATTCCACTACTACGTGCTTCAAATATGATCCGGAATTTTCTTCTCAGAACCATACCAGGCGCAAAGGAGGATGAAGTGATATTTTGCAAATACTTCAATCACAATATGTGTGAATCAAGTTATAAAAAATACAGATTTTTGAATGATGTAACAAGTTTATGGCAGGCTGTCGTAATAAAACGGTCGTAAATGTGCCGCGCTGGAGACTTCCGAGTTTCCAAGTTTCCAATCACTTTACAACATCCGGACTGAGGTTGTCTGGCTGTTAATGTAGATTTTGTTTACAAGAGTTTTAACTTCTGTAACCAGTCTATTAATTATTTCTGTGGAAATTTAACGAATTGCTTTAAAATGTCCAGCAAATTTAGTTAACGGACATTCATTGACAATAATATGATTGATGGATTCTGCAGGATGTCGAAAAGTTTGCAAAAACAGCAACACCTTAAAGTCTACTGAGTTTCACAGGCAATACCAAGATGGACGAAACCGGGTTCGTGCCATTTTGGTGAAAAAGGTGTTCTTTGAGTTTGTCCTTGAGTTCTTCTTTCAGCAAGTAATGTAATGACTTTGAAAAAAAGAGTCTCTACCTCTTATGCGATTTTTTTTTAAGAGAACGATGTACCTATTCTGACTTGTTTACTCAAAAAGTTACATCTTGTTACGTTCAATCAGGAGTATCATTCTCTGCTGCACGTAACGCCTGACCTCATTGTTGACTGCACAATTGACTATAATTACAAATGTTACAGCCAAATTCCGGTCTATTATATTTGAAAGCTTTATATATTTCTTATTCATAAGATAATATTGGGCAGTTTGCATAAAATAAAGCATTAAATAGATCTTCATCTTATTCTTAGAGAAATGTATTTTCTCACTAATACTTTTTTTATTTTCGCATAAAAGCAAAAATAGGTTATAAAAACATTTACTCTTCTGATTGCAGTGCACTCCAACAGTGTACCCAGCCGATCCGTTCGACCCCGTGGCTGATGCGGCCACCCTGAAAAAAGCGATGAAAGGATTCGGCACCGATGAGAAAGCCATCATCGACGTGCTGGCCAGACGCGGCATCGTGCAACGTCTTGAGATCGCCGAGACCTACAAGACACAGTACGGGAAGGACCTCATCGCCGACCTGAAGAGCGAACTGGGCGGCAAGTTCGAGGACGTGATCGTCGCCCTCATGACGCCGCTGCCCCAGTTCTACGCGAAGGAGTTGCACGACGCCGTCGCCGGACTTGGTACAGACGAGGAGGCCATCGTCGAGATCCTTTGCACGCTCTCCAACTACGGAATCAGGACCATTATTCAATTCTATGAGAACAGTGAGTCCGATTTATATATATATATTTTTTAACACCTACCTAACACATATTTTATTGAACTCTGAGGAGGTTTGTGTTGAGGAGGTTTGTTTGTTATGGGGTTTTTCGTGGCAAGGGTTACGGCCCTAGTACTTATTAGGACTCAGGGTAAGAAAGATCATTGTTTCAAACTATAGTAGGTTCTCTTAAGAAGTCCATGTGAGAGGATCAATTCTTAATTTAATGAAAGAAGTCTTTTTCCCTTGTTAAGTTGCAACAAAAATTGTTTTGGTTAGTTAGGGAAGATCAATTCTGTCAGAAACAATTCTTGCAACAATTTTATTCTTTATTTCCTCTTTATAAGATGAAATTTTGAATTAAGATGAAATGACACCTCCCTATCGCACACCATGGATATGATTACTTCAAGTGCCCTTATCACAATAACAAAAATATCACAAAGTAAAAAGGGAAAATTAACAGCTGTAGACTTGTTTTCACTTTCTATTCACCATATGAACTCTTCACTTAATTCCAGCTCTTGTTACTCAATTTAATTGCTTGAGATATTACATCTATTATTAGCTTTAATGGGCTTACTGAGTCTAAATTTAATTCAACTGCAGTTTCGTCTATATCTCAAAGAAAACTAAAATACAGTAATAATGATGACAAAACAATTACATCTGAAATTACGGGATAGTAATGGAATAGGTCTGATAGTCTTTGATCTGATAAAAAAAATTAAAAAATCATATTTTCTTTTACAAAAACTACGCATTTCTAAATAATTTTTTGCATGATTTTTTGTCAAATTAATCAAAAAATGTTATTGCAAATAGAATAGTGCATTTATTGAGTTTTCAAAATACTGCATACACACCCTTAATAAGAGTAGCCAAAAGTATTCCTACTAGGTCGATACTCTCAGCAACAATCTCTCATATAGTTGCATCTCAGAAGGTTGTGTCCTTCAAAATATTAACAAAGAATTTTTATTAATTTCGTTTTTCCTCTCCTACTTTCTCTAAATTACAAATACAAATTGCTATTTTTTTGTAGTGTTTGGCAAGAACTTGGAGAAAGATATAAGAGAAGACACATCTGGACAGTTCAAGAAATTGTTAGTTTCCTTGGTGCAAGGTAACCGAGATGAAAATCAAGGCGTAAATGAGGCTCAAGCAGTGGCCGATGCCGAGACCCTAATCGCCGCTACCGATAGCAAAAACGCTGATGATACTCAATTCCGCGCTATTCTAGTCACTAGAAGTTTCCAGCAATTAAGGGCAACCTTTGGCGAAGTACAAAGACTCAGTGGGAAAGATATCGAGGAAATCATCAAGAAGGAATTCTCCGGAGACATGCAGAAAGGCCTGCTTGGAATAGGTATGATCGATTTCCCATGAAAAATTAATAAAGAGATAATTAAAATTTTCTTTGCAGTGAAGTGTGTGAGAAGCAAAGTTGGGTATTTTGCCGAACGCCTACATGACGCTATGGCTGGTTTGGGAACAAATGACAAAACTTTGATCCGAATTATTGTTTCAAGATCTGAAATCGATTTGGCTGACATCAAACAAGCATTCCAAGATAAATTTGGGAAGTCTTTGGAGGCTTGGATCACAGTATGTATTCATATTTTTCCAGATTTTATATTATCATAAAAAAATTATTTTTTTGCTTTGAGAACTTGTACTATCAATTACATTAATTTTAATTGTTTTATTATTAAATAGACTTGATTTTTATGGCAAGGGTCTGTTTAAAAAGATTTATTGGAAGTCATGCTTTACAGGATATTTTAATAATTATTTTTTTTATTCTAGGGTGACACATCTGGAGACTACAAGCGTGTTTTGCTGGCCATTGTCTCTTAAGAAACATACAGTTCCATCATGTTCATTATCGTCAGCTTTGCAGTGCTGCTATTATCGCCAGTGTTGTAGTAGTTGGTCACCTTATATTATCATTTTCGCACAAATAATTATCACGTACCTGCCAAAGATATAAGCATGGGTGAAAAATGCTCATGTCATTTCAAATATGAGTGCCTCACGTTTGTCATTAAAATGCTTGATGTTTGAATATTTGTGTCTGCAATTCAAGGTTGGATTATCGCTAACTTGTGGGGTACTAATTTGTGTTTTTAAATTCTCTGTAATTCTGGAATTTGGAGCCCTGTACAAAATTATTAAATTTTCTGAAAATAACGATGTAATCACTAATCAGCAGTCTGTAAGTTAATTCTTCTCAATTAACATTTCGTACTTAAATGGCTTTATCAGGGACACTGTTTCGAAAAATGGGCCAGTATAATAATAAGCAATTGCAAATGAAAAATATTTACTGCTATAATCAATACCAACTGCCTTACATTATATTCACTAAAATCATCGAACTATACATATATTTTCTCATAACAGTTTTTCTAGAAAGTACTGGTATCTGTACCTCTTATAGAATATTATTAGTTTGATTTGGGGTCAATTTTCTGATCATTACATTATTTTATAAAATGACAAAATCCTCTGAAAATTCTAACAATTATTTTAGGCTGCTGTTGGTTCTCAGGCTGATAGAAAATCAAAATTTATTAACACTGGGAGAGAGGATTTTGTCTTTCTGATATTGCAGATTTAGAATTAGTGGCCTTAAAATCTCAGAGGTGTGTATGTTTTATTGTTTTATATTATATATTTTTTTTATATTATACTGTTAAAGTTATTGTCTGTTTAAAATTTCAAGTTAAAGTATGCATACAACGCCAATTAAAAGTTCAATATATAAAAGCAAATAACTTATGTATACCTATGCACATCACAAATTTGAAAATGTTTTCGACTTCTATTAATAACTAGATATTAACTAATAATTATTATTTGAATCAAAATAAAATTAAAGTTGCCTTTTTTAGATTTTAGTGTTAAATTTTTATTTTAATGTATTTTTCTCTAATGTAATGTTTGTTTAAGTAAAATTTTTGTCTCTTATATGAGGGAGGTGCAGGGCATTTCTTCATAATTTATTATTGTATTTTATATATTTTTCTTGTAAGTTTTTTAATGTTTATAAATGTGCTTCAGATGCTTTTGAATAAAGATATATATCTATACTACTTCAACTTATCTATTACTTACTAAATAGGGTTACATTATTCATAAATCTTCTTATACAGTGATGATGGATGGATTATTGAAAAACACAATTTTTTTTTAAATAATTTATTAGGCCTGTAACATGATTTTATTAGGAGACATTGATCAGAAACATCACAGTAAAAATACTGCTGTATAAATTAATTGTTGGGTTGAACAGTTTTATTTTTATTTTTTTTTAATAAATTAACAACAAACAAGTTAAATTTTTCATGTTTAAATTTAATATGTTTTTGTAACAAAAGTATTGCAAACTAATTGACGGAAAAATTTTACCCACAATAACTTAAAAATGAATTAAAAAATACTTTTAAACAATAGACCTAATATGAAGAATTAAAATAGAATTTTAAACAAGATATTTAAATACATAACAAAAAATAGTTATTACTATTAGTACAGATAAGGATATAAAATAAAAACAGCCCTAATTTACATAACAACTACATATGCTCCATTAGGTAATTCCAAAAAAGTGTATTGATATAAAAAAAAGTTGATAATGATAAAAAGCTCTTATATTTTAAAATCTTAGGTTTTGAAAAACATTTTCAAGTTGGAGTTAAATAATAACCTGCTAGTATAGCTCAGGATCAAAAATGGTCTTGCAGAGTAGATACCTACTTTGAGCTTTTTAAGCATCTAAGATACTGATAATCATCAATTTTAAAGTGATCATGTTGCTAGAAATATATAAAGGAGTTGATCTTAATTCCACATCTTTTATTTATTTTGGAATAATTATTAATATGTTTACTTTGTACAATCGTCTCTTTTGCAACTTACAATCTTTTATCCTGGTTAATTATTTTTTATTCACTAAAATTTATTATAAAATCAGCCTTTAGAAGTTATAAGTGGGTATATTTTACATTTCTGGTTTTATAGGTCGGTGGTAGGTATAAAATTATTTAAAAGGAAGGGACCCATTTGTCTGTATGAACTGATACCTCGCGCACCACGGCACCACGGACATAATTATACGAGAGGTAGCCTATGCCCGTTATTCGGGTATGGCACTTTAAGAAGAAGAAGGCATAAAAGTAGGGCATGTGTTTTTTTTTATATATTCTTTATCTACATTTATGTAAGTACTTATAATTCTATAAATTATATTAAGCCAATGTAGCCAATGTTCCTAGGAAGACTTTGGATGTTAAATAATGTGAAAAGTAATTTAGAAGCAAAACATTGCCCAATCTTATAAAAAAATTTAGAGCATTCGGAATTCTTTTAGCTAAAAATGTGCTGGTTCAAATAGGAGAATCCATGATAATCTAACAAAAAGTCAAATAATTAATATTACATTAAGTAGTGAAAATGGATTTGAACCTAGTCATAATAATTACTACAGATGGAGCACACGTTTCATTTACAGGACAAAGCAGTAATATAATTTTATAAAATATAAACTAAAGTAATTTTCAGTTATCTATTCGACAGTCTGTGTATAGTAACAATAAATATAATAAAATAATACTGTGAATTTTATTGGGACGATTTATTTAAAATTAGTTTTTCGGAAGCATTGATCCACCCAGAACTTTGAAGAAGATAGACTAGAAGCCTTGTTGCATTTACTTATAGTTGAAATAAATAGTTAAGATTTTGGTTAAAAATAAGTGGCAAAAAGAGCAATTCAAGAAATATAAAAACCTAGGTAGGTACTAGGTATCTAAAAAGAATTATGTATTTATTCAACGAGAGCGTAACAGAGAAGGAGAGATATAAATTCTAAATTCATATAAGAATGAGTTTTTCAGTTTCAAATATTCAGTAAATAAATTAAGGGAATTTTTTCGCGTCGACCGTGTGAGTATAAGCAAGCTTTTAATAATTATTTATTTAACAATAAAAGGTATTAAATAGAACTTCACAAAATTTTGTAATAAATACAAAAATTTCACAAATTAACATTCATGTTTGTTTTTTTGTTGCGAACACGTATTATTCTTTTCCGGCTTATACCAAATAATATTTTGCTATTTTGACAGCACAGCGTAGTTAAAATATAACATCAAAGTCACATATTTCAATAAAAACATACGTATTGACCTTTTAAAATTTAGTTTGTTAAAGTTAAAAAAAAGATAAAATATTTTAATTTCATTCAAATTAAATGACAAGAGAGACAAAAAGTGTTAGCGCGTGCGTTTATTTTGGATTTGATAAATTTTAACTTGAACCTTCCTTGAAATTTTTTATTTATTGTTTGGGATTTCGGCTTGGTTGAAATGAATCTTAGGTATTTAAAGAAATTTTTATTTTTTTTATGAAACGTTTCGGAATCGATCGGCCCCTTTACAACGGGGAGGAGAAACTGACTGAGAGGATCGCCCGGATCCTCGATTCAAAATCCACCGGAAACTCTTCCGTTCCGTAGAGGAAGAAGAACTCGTCAAGAAACCTTCCACTACTAAGAAACACAAAACGGAGATGGACGACTCGAATACGCCGAAAAAGTACTTCGTCTCGCCGTCCAAGTGGGTGTACGAGACGCCGCCCGGGCGTCGGATCGATCACTGTCGAGTGTCGAAGCTGATCGATCAACCGACCATCGAGCCGGCCGTCATCTATCGCGGCGGCAGCGCGAACCAAATCTTCCGTCTGGAGTCTGGACGAGCGCTTCACCGGCACTGGACTGGTCGAGAGGTACGCCCGGAACGGGGAAGTGCCCATCAACGAGAACTTCATGAATTTGGAGGGAAAGTTTTCCATCGGGAGTTTCTTGTCGGAGAAGAGACCGGATGCCGCAGAGATCGATTCGGCGATGATCGACTTGACGCTTGACGACAACGATGAAACGATGGACCAGGCCAGTTTGATGCTCAACAAGAAGGTCAATCCGAAGATTAATGTTTACCTGTCAGAGCACTTCCGGAACCTGATCAAAGAAAAACAGAAAGTTTTTAACTGAAATAGGTCAATATGAAGTCATACTGCTTGCCTTATAGTTTGTTAATTTCTCTATGATATTCGATCTAAAAAGTTGTCTTTTTAGAAAAAAAAAGAAGAACGAAAATTTTTGAAATTTATTTTTTGAAGTTTATTAGTTTTTAGTTTCCATTATTTTTTTCTTATCGAACGACATAAAAAAATAATATGGCGGCCATAAGAAAAACGAAAGTTGGCTATGAAAACTCTGGGATCAAGTTGGCTTGGAAAATTTTTGAAACGTCAGATGAATAGCTCATAACGGCTTATGTAAGCCTACGAAAAATTATTTATTAATTTCCAATGGCAAGAAAGATGGCAAAAATAAGATTTCTCGATTTTTCAGTTTTTTCAGGATATTTCAGGAGCAGTCACAGATATCTTGTATGTCTTGACGGATTCGAGATGCCCACAAAATAGCGCAACTTTTCTCTAATTTAAGCAACCCTGTATCTCTTATGGTTTAGGATATCCCAATACTGGCACCATGAAATTTGCATAACCCTATATTTATATGATGTGCATACGTGCATTTTTCATTTAATTTATTTTCGTATTTTTGTTTGTTTATTTATGATTTTTGCGGCTTAAATGAATTCAGGGAATAACCATCAGAAAAATGTTCAGCTATTTAAAAAACTCAGAGAAAGTGTAAATGAACGAAAGTTTACCTAAAATTATTATAAAGTTATTTATTGTATGTACCTATGTATAATTGTTAAATGTTCTTCTTCGTCTTGGGTTTTAGGTTCTTTTTTAACAATTACGAAACAAATGTTCAATAAAAATAATCAAACCTATGTATAATAAACGAATTTTCATCTTGATGTTAAACCAATCGCACACGTGCCTCGCCGTTTTGGAATCGAGAGATATAACGTATTCACAAGAAGTGATAACAGAAACAGTGATACCTTCCTATCTTCTGCTGTGGCTCTTAAACAAACGAAGAAAGGCTCTTCAGAATCACAATTACTTCATTAAGTCTGAATTCATATTAGAATGAGTTTTTTAGTTTCAATAATTATGAGAATTTTTCGTGTCGCCCCTTTTAATAAATATTTATTTAACATAATAATAGAACTTCAGTTAGACAGTCTATATCTACAGTGCGTCCCAGGATAAGCGAATTTATTGATTTAAATGACAAAAAATTTTCGAGTTCAAATTTGATCGCTTGAGGTTCAGGCCTTGCTGGATCATTTATACCCATAAATTCGTTTATCCTGGGACACACTATAAACAATTTTTAATTTTGTGTGTTGGCATTGTTAACATCTAATTTTATCTTTCCATTTTTGACGAGAACGCGTACTCTTTTCCGTTTTCGAAATGTTTGGCAAACCTTGAACAAACAGTTGGATGGCTCTGAAAAAATGAAATTTTTTTTTACAACATAAAAAATAAGAGTATAATAAATTTTTATGTCATTGAATTGAAAGGCATATGAACAGCGAACTTGCAGTTTTATTTTACTTCATAGATATGTTCAATATCGTTTGAAAAGTGTGGAAAATATATTAAAAACTAATTTGTTCTAAACTGCAAAAGGTTCACACGCCAAACAATATTTTCAAACACACCTAATAATGCAGGCATTATCATGACGTAATCCAGTATTTTTAAAACCATGAATGGAAATGTATCTACTTATTTCAAACCTTACGCAGATTTACGAAAAGAGGTAATTCTTTTTGCGCCCTAAGGGCTTACATCAAGGGCAGGTCAAATGCTTATGAGAATCTACAGAGATATTTTTTCCCTAAATATCCCCCACTTCCCCCCTTAACTTTTTTGTGATGCGCCGCTGATAGATTCTAAAATACAATGTGAATTTTCTGTTTTATTTAGAAACTTTTTGGTCTCCTATAGTTTTTTTTTGCATCTGAACCGTTATAAAGAAAAGAAGAAGAAACAATTTCCTCTAATTCGTTGGATAAAATTCAAATTTTTGAAATCGTAAAGCAGGATCTGTATTTTTTTGGATAATTTCTCACTTCCATTAATTTTAACAATTTAGTCGGCACTGCCTGTCAAAAAATTAAATCTGGGCTGACCCTGTGCGATTAACTGTTTGACCAAAGTTTGACTAACCTTAAGGTATAAAGAAAAAAAAAAGATCGAGCCAATTTTTTGCCTTTCATTTTCCGACACGCATGTTTGAAACATTCGAAGCGATTTTTTCTTCGTTAAATGGCTGTTTTTCTCGAAAACGGTTCACGTTAGCAATTGTGACCTCGAGTACCTACCTTTTTTGTGTAGGAGTAGAAAACATTGCGGCTTAAAATTTGTTTTGAAAATGACAATTTTACCATCAGTGTCGTAGAAATTAGGGACAAAATAACCCAATGCAACCCCTAAATCTCCGCATATGAAAAAAAAAATGGTTAGCAGCTAATATCAATGGTAAGATAATTATGAATGTACCTACAAAAGTTGAGCTCTGTACCCCAACACTAAAAAACTGGAAAAAAGGCTCACTTTGACACCTGTCTATTCTCAAGTTCGTGGGAATGGAATAATCGTTCCTATCCAAAGTGAAAACTTAACATGGAGATGTTTGAACAGCTGGATTTTGACACATTTGATCACAGACGTAGGTCGTAGGTAGCAAGTGGAAAAAATTAAAGTTTGATAAAAGAAACAATATAGGTTTGAACACGACTAGAGAACGAGGAATCCTATTGAGGACGTTAATGAGAACTTTTTTCCTTAGAATGGAAAATTTTTCCCACTTATTTAGGATAGGTAATTAACCCTGTATAATAAAAATATATTTTTTATAATTTATAATAAATAGTCAGTTCCAATGGTTCACCTGGTATTAGGTATACATAATAATTATCTAATAATAGATCCAAGAGTCATACTTACTGACATGTCTCTTTTTTCTTCGGATATCCATATCGACATTCTGTAATGGATAAACAATTTCATCTTTATGGAATTGAACATTCTCAACTGCATTTTCTTCGATGACAGAATTTTCGTTATTTATAAAAACTCGAACAGGGTCTTCTGTGCCCGAATCCTCGGAGTAAAGACTATCCGCATTTTTTTCATTGTACCGCCTTTCAATCTCCGGCTCCTGAAACAAATAATTTTAGTTAATAATTACAAATTAAAACAAATAACAACTTATTATTAGTCAGTGGACCTATGAAAGGATTTGTCTGAAAGATTATTAAATAAAAGAGGTGGTGATTACTATTTGATACACGTACGTATGTTACGTTTCTTAAAAAAAATTGAATTGAATACAATTTGGTCATTTTATTAATTTTTCTATTTAATCTACAGACGCATTTGAATCAAAAGTAATTTGTAAATTCTTAAATGTTCTTCTTTATTTGGGTTTTAGGTTCGATATTAAAATATTATTCTTCAAAAATATTTTTATAAAATTGAAACGTTTCGAGACCGATTGGTCTCTTGTTCACTCATAAATAATTGTAAAAAATATGTAAAAACTTAAAAATACTTTAAAAAATCATAATTATTATACCTACTAAAATGTCGTAAATGGTGTGTTTTTAAATTTTAGAAAAAATATAAGTCTGTAATTTGTAAATTAACATCTTTCATTATGGAAGACATAAAAAACTTTCCGATGAGGACAATTTGGCAAGGGATAACAAAAGTATACAGTAGGTTGATGTAAATTTGTGTAAAGTGAAAAGTTTTCTTTTCTCAAACCATTTCTTTGTTAGAAAATTAATATCTTATCATGAACAAAACTCAAATAGAATATTATGATCCATTGCTGAATGGTAATCTTGTTGACATTCAGATATTATAGATAGTGTTACAGTCTCTAATAAATATTTTTTAGCACATCTACCTTATCTAGACCACGAAATGTTAATTCTGAGGGACGTTTTAATTTGTATAATGATTGTATTGTTGCAGAGATGCATTCCATTAAGATAAATGTACTGTCAATGTTCAGTGTCTATCCAATAAGATGGAGGGCTTTTTGACTAGCTTTGATCCGGATTGAGTCAACTTTCCGGGTTATTGATCCACTTATTGCTGACCACTATGGCCTTATCTTGAAAGTTCCTTTGAATGACAGGACTAACAAAGAGGGTGTATCTAGCGATAGTTTCAGGGCAGTACATTCAATAAACGAAAATAGTATGCTCCAAAAGTATGAGATTTCGACAACAGATTGATTTTTTATTGATGGAAAGAGTGTTGATGTGTCTTTTCAGTTGTTTTTTAGTCAACCTTAAGTGGATCCTTGATACTCAATGTCCTTTAAAACGTTCTAGCCTTAAGAGTTAAACTGTAAAGAAATCTTGGTTAACTCGAGACACTTTATTTAACATTTATTTTATAATTTTCTTCTGTTTTTTTGTTTATTTTTGAAATTACCCTCCGAGGAGTTTGAAGAAGCATAGACTTTGATCGGTTTAAGCTTCCGGATACGACAACTTAGACAAACGCGCATGAAAGGAGTTTTGTATCTTTTGAATTTTGAATTGAAGGGAATGATTGGATTAAAATTTCCTTTTATGGCAACATTACTGTTGCATGATAATTGATTATCGGAACATAAAGTAAATTCAATATTCCTTTATTAAATTTTAAATCCGTAAAAATAGTAGGAGAATATCAAAATAATTTAGATAGGTAGAAGTCAGTGGAAATAAAGCGAGATATTTTTTGATGCGTAGTGCCCTTAAAACAGCGCCAAAGAATTCGTCGGCTTACGTCTAAACGCGAAATCCTGGTCACGGCACCAAGGTGTCTCATCCTCTTTTATGATATTATTGGGGAAATTAACGGTTAGTGAAAATTTTGATTAATGAGCATAAAAGGGGGTGGAACATAATATAGAAATGTGGATGGTGGTGTAGATTTAGGTTACCATACTGTTACGTCCTTGGTGAATAATCGATTCGTATTCTTTAAGACACCACCGTTTCCTACCCCTTCCTCTCCCTTTACACATTGGGAAGAAGGAAAAGGACACCTGACCGGACAGGACCACACACACGAAGAGTCGAGGTTTAACATCGAGAGAGGAAAGAGCCCGACAGAGTGCCGTTCGTACCAGACTCGTCGATGCTGGTGTTACGAGAACGGGATACCTAGTTCTTTAATTAAATAAGGAAGCGGTATAAAGTAGTGGAACAATCGTGGGTATCTACATAGTGGAGCAAAGTGAGCAATAATAATAGTTACAACATCTCGCAAATTAAAACAAGTGCCCCCTTTAGTCGGACAAGACACAAGGTCAGTAATTTCGATAATTATTAATTAATTGTGTTCCTGTCAATCATTGGCAATTATAGCCTGGTCCTTCCCTAAATTTCGATCCTGTCACCGTGGCGATTTGTCATTACCATCGCGGCATCGAGCCGCATTAATTTAGCCCCTTTCAGGATCGAATCGCGTCGTTAATATTTTTAGGCTCTTTGACGCGGAGTTAACATTTTTTGGTCCCTCCGTAGTCGGATAGGAAAGCTCGTGGAAATATAGTTCATTAATTGGTTGCATCATTTGTTTGAAATTAGTTTCTCACTCACTGTGTTAAGGTAGCCTGTTTGTAGGTCAAAGGATTCGAAATAGTCGATCCAAAGGACGCCAGACGGCATTTTCACCCATTCCACTAATTTTACTCCATTCTACCTCACTCCACTTCTTCGTTCGTTTGCAGGTGTTCGTTTTTAAAAACCTCTGTAAAATAGTTGGGAATATTTCTCTCTGAATTCGCAGGGCAGAATATTGATTTTGTATTCACGGTATACTGGGTACACTCGGTATCTTAAGTATTGTTTTTGGTGAATTCGAATTCAATAATTTATTTTCAACTCGATATTAAATAGGTAACTTTCACTTGGTTAGGTACTTATTTTTAGTATTGCTCATCGTTCGTTGTTGTTGTATTTTTACAGGTTTTTAACGAATAACCCTTTTTCGTTGTTACAGGGAAAATATTGATTTTTGTATTCACGGTATACCTACTGGGTACACTCGGTATCTCAAGTATTGTTTTTTGGTGAATTTCAAAGTCAATTTATTTTCAACTCGTTTTTAAATAAGTAACCTTCACTTGGTTAGGTACTTATTTTTAGTTATTGTTCGTATTTCGTTGTCGTTGTATTTTTTACAGGTGTAAAAAATAACCCTTATTCGTTTATTGCTTAGTGTTTTGTTGATACTCTTTAGCAAAATGTCCAACACTTTGGTCGGAGCAAACGCTTCTGTTTCGAAGTTTTTGACTCGTTTGAACTCGATTCTGACAGTAGTTTCAGCACCCATTGATGAAAAGTCGCGTTTTATTGTCCTGGCTGCATGCGACAGCGCTTCAGATTTGTACAATCAGGTGCAGGAGGTTGATAGAAATATCCTGATTACGGTTGAGTCGGCAGATAAGAGTGCTTTGGTCGTAGATGTGTCATCGGAGATTTGGAAATCATACTCGGGACTACTTATCGAAGTTGATTCGGTTTATTTTCAGATTAGAGCGGTTCAATTGTCGTTGGAATCGACTCAGGATACGGTGGTGAAATCACGTCATGGTTCGAGTGAATCGTTAAATAGTCGACAGTCTGGTGCTCCCGCGCTACCCCCCTCTGCAAGTTCACATGTGAAATTGCCTCGTATCGGTATACCTACTTTTGATGGTTCGTTGAGGATGTGGTCGGTTTATTATGATTTGTTTAGGACTTTGATTCATTCGAATGATTCGTTAGCTCCAATTGAGAAGTTCCAGTATTTAGTTTCGACTTTGTCAAAGGAACCTCTTACCCTTGTCAAACATTTACCACTGACAGATGACAATTATGTGATAGCTTTCGATACTCTTGTCCAAAGGTATCAGAATGAGCGAGTACTTGCGACGTGTTATTGGCAGGCGATTTGTAATGCTCCCAAAATAACGGATTCTGATTCCTCACAATCGCTTCGTGAATTGTTGAATACCTTTTCAGAAAATATTACAGCTTTGGGTCAGGTCTCAGGCGTCTCTCTCTGGGATTTCACTTTGTTCAACTGGTTGCTACAGAAATTGGATAACGCTACTCGAAAGCGTTTCGAACTCCAATTTGCATCTGAAGAGTTTCCATCATATCAGGATTTGCACAAGTTTTTGTCGTCACAGTGTCGTGCATTAGAATCATCTTTGGGGAATGACCTATCTCCGTCTGCAGTCGTTGGTAAGCGGAGTAGCGTCAAGTCTGGTGGAAAAGTGGAATCGAGGAATTCACATGCATTTTTGTCAACGTCGAGTGCGTCTTCATCGAAGCAGTCGTGCTTCCATTGTAATGGAGAACACCCGATCTCGAATTGTCGTTCTTTTTTGAAGTTGGACCCGCGCAAGCGTTTTGAGGCTGTGAAGGCAGCGCGCTTGTGCCTAAATTGTTTTGGCCCTTCACACTTGGTGAAGCAGTGCCCCTCTTCTCATTCGTGTAAGGAGTGTGCAGGTCGGCACCACTCTTTATTACATTTCGTTAAACTTAGTAATTCGGATGGAGCAGCTTCTCATCGAGTTGAGCCGCCTCCAGTCGCATCCACGGTTGCCATGTCTTCTCTCCCATCCTTTCAGGATGTTCGTTCTCGTTCTCGTAGCAATACTACGGTTCTTTTAGCAACCGCATGTATTGAAGTTCAAGACAAGTGGGGCAACTATCAAGTGGTTCGTTCTTTAATTGACTCTGGCAGTCAGTCGTCTTTTATTACTGATCGGTGCCGCAAGCGTTTGGGCTTGCACTTGAATCGATCATCAACACCTATTTCTTGTTTGGGTCACGTGACCTTGGGATCGGCCCAGGGATCATCTGATTGCATTATTCGTCCCGTTGGGGTACCATCACCTACTTTTAAAGTAAGTACTTTGGTCTTGCCCAATATTTGTGGAAAACTTCCCAGTGTTGACATTTCGCCATCGAAGGCGCTTGATAATTTGAAGTTAGCGGATCCTAATTGGTACACGCCTGGTTCTGTCGATGTTTTGCTAGGAGCTGACATCTTTCCCAATATTGTTCATGGTGGTTATTTGTCGGGCAGTGATAACTGTCCAGCCGCAATGAACACGACGTTTGGTTGGGTTCTTTTGGGAACCATTTCGTCGAAGGTTGCGGGCGAGGTTCAAGCTTGTTTTGCGTCGGTAGATTCGACCCTTGAAGAGACTCTTAAGGCATTTTGGAGAGTTGAGGAGGTGCCTTCAGTTGAGGTTTGCTCTAATGAGGAACAAGAGGCTGAGTCGTTGTTCGTTGAGTCTCATTATCGAGAAGAATCAGGTCGTTTTGGGGTATTGTTGCCATTTAAGGATAGCAAAGAGTTGCCTATCTTTAATGATTCGTTGAATGTCGCAGATCGTCGTTTGCTCGCTTTGGAGAGACGATTGTCGAGGTTGCCTCACATTAGAGACATGTATGTAGAGTTTATGAAAGATTATTTGGAGGCTGGGCACATGTCGTTGGTGCCATTGGAGTCGGAATCTGCAAACTCTTATTACATTCCGCATCATTGCGTTTTTAAAGACCCTGGTGTTTCGATGTCTTCTGATGTGTCTTCGCTCGCCCCAGTATCGTCGAAAATTCGTGTCGTGTTCGACGCCTCGGCCAAAGCATCGAACAATCTTTCGTTAAATGATACCTTGTTGATTGGTCCGAAGTTGCAAAATGACATCACTAGTGTTTTGCTTCGTTTTCGAGAGAACAAATTCGTGTTCACTTGTGACATTAGGCAGATGTATCGGCAAATTTTAGTTGGAGATTCACATCGACAGTATCAATTAATTCGTTGGCGTTTTTCAGAAAAGGATCCTATTCGAAGTTACAAATTGAACACTGTAACTTATGGTGTTTCGTCCTCGCCATATTTGGCCATTAGGTGCTTGTTACAATTAGCTCAAGAAAATTCTGAGAAGTTTCCTCTCGCTTCGAAAGCCATTCGTCTCGGGCTTTATGTCGATGATTTTGCCATTGGGGCAAATCAAATCGAGGAAACCTTGGAGTTGAGAAATCAGCTCATTTCGCTATTGCAATTGGGACAATTTGAGTTGCGGAAATGGTCTGCTAACAATCCACAATTGCTTCAGGATCTGCCGGTTGAACATTGTCAACAGCAGTCATCCAACTTTGATTCGGAATCGGACTTTTCGGTGAAAATTCTTGGCCTTCAGTGGCAATCGGCTACTGATTCGTTTTCGTTCATGGTTAAGTCCATAGATTCACCTTGTACTAAGAGAAGCATTCTCTCAGAAGTCGCTAAGATCTATGACCCGTTGGGTTTCTTGTGCCCATTGACCTTTATGGCAAAACGAGTCATTCAACATTTGTGGTATCTCGGGCTGGATTGGGATGAAGATCCACCAGCTGATGTTGTCGAAAAGTGGAATCGATATAAGTCCACTCTTCATGTTTTATCCAAGTTGACAATCCCTAGGTGCTTGGTTCCCGAAGGATCTTTCGTGTCGTGTCAACTGCACGCATTTTGTGATGCGTCGACTGCAGGTTATGCGGGTGTGGTGTATTATCGTTTCGAGGACGCCGATGGCAATGTGCAGGTTCGTTTCGTTACTGCCAAGTCTCGTGTTGCTCCGCTCAAACCACTCTCCGTTCCGCGGCTGGAATTGTGTGCCGCAGTCTTACTATCAGATCTCGTTTCGTTCGTCCTTGAACAAGGTCCTCAATCCATTGTTGTTGATAAGGTTTTCGCTTGGAGTGACTCTTCGGTCGCTCTATCCTGGATCAAGTCGTCTCCACATCGGTGGAAGACTTTTGTTTCGAATCGTGTCGTCCACATTCAGGATCGAATTCCTCCGGATTGTTGGAATCATGTACGTTCAGGTGACAACCCAGCGGACGTCGCGTCTCGGGGCTTGTTACCAGAGGAGTTAGTCGGGGCTTCCGCATGGTGGGCGGGGCCTGAATTCCTCAGATTGCCGCTGGAATCTTGGCCAGCACTCTTTCCCATTGCTCCCACTTCTGATGTTGAACTGGAGAAAAGGAATATTGTTTTGTTCGCTACGATAGAGATTTCGGATGTCGATGTTTTGTTGAAAAGATTTTCTTCTTTGAGGAAAATTCAGGGTATTATCGCTCGTTGTTTTCGTTTCACTAACAATTGTCGTGCTGTCAATAGGACCACTGGTGCATTGAGTGTCTCTGAGTTGCATGCTGCTCTCATGCACATTGTTAGAATTGTTCAATCTTCGGTCTTCTCTTCGGAATTGGAGAAAATTCGCTCTGGTAAACCATGTGCCAAGTACTTGCAGTCATTGTCGCCCTTTATTGATGATTTCGGTATTTTGCGAGTCGGGGGTCGACTGTTGCATTCGGGTTTAGCATTCGACGCTAAATATCCCGCATTGTTGCCAGGAAGGCATAGGTTGGTTGAACTTTTGATTGATCAGATACATCGAGGTAATTTGCACCCAGGAGTGAACACTACTCATTATCTCCTTCAACAAAATTTTTGGATCCTGTCTGCTCGTAGGGTCATTCGTAGTTATTTGTCGAAATGCAATCGTTGCTTTCGCACTCGTCCCCTCTCGTTGGAGCCTCCCATGGGGAATTTACCTGTCGCTCGTGTCTCCCAATTGAAGCCTTTTAGTTGTGTCGGGGTCGATTATGGGGGACCCTTTCCTATTGTCTTGTCGAGGTATAGGGGTGTCAAAACTTCTAAAGCCTATTTATGTTTGTTCGTATGTTTCGCGACTCGCGCGATTCATCTCGAAATCGCTTCTGATTTATCGTCAGAGACTTTCCTAGCAGCTCTTAGGAGGTTTGTCGCTCGCCGCGGTCGCTGTAGTGACATCTACAGTGACTGTGGAACCAATTTCGTCGGAGCTAACAAGGAGCTCAACTCAAATTTGAAAATCGCCGCAGAAGGGGAAGGTATTCGATGGCACTTCAATCCACCCTCAGCTCCACACTTCGGTGGACTGTGGGAGAGCGGTGTTAAGTCCGTCAAAACACACATGGCCCGTGTTATTGGTGGTCAAATTTTGACTTATGAGGAGCTGAACACCTTCATCGTTCAGATCGAGGCCGTCTTGAATTCGCGCCCCCTTTGCCCCATTAGTAGCGACCCCAACGATCTATCCGCGTTGACCCCTGGTCATTTTCTGACCTTGGAACCTCTGTCGTCGGTGCCGGATGTGAACTTGTCACATCTGAAGATTTCTCGTCTTTCTCGTTGGCAATTGGTGCAACGGATGCAACGTGATTTTTGGACACGTTGGAGGGCTGAATATCTTCATAATTTCCACCAGAGGAGTAAATGGTCGAAAACCCATTTGTTTGAGTCAACGGATATCGGTTCGTTGGTGTTGATAAAGGATGAATTGTTGTCTCCTTTGAAATGGGCTCTAGGAAGAATTGTTTCTCTGCACCCTGGTGCGGATGGTGTCGCCAGGGTTGCCTCGGTTCGTACGACCAGAGGTCTTTGTAAACGACCTCTGGTCAAACTTTGCCCGTTACCTAACCAGTAACGGACTCAGGGAATTTCGTCCCTGACTTGTCGTTTCGTTTCGTTTTTGTTATTGTCGTTAGTTTCGTTTTCGTTAGTTTCGCTTTTGGTTCAATTTTCTGATAGCGGAAAATTCCTCCGGTAATTTTGGTGGGCGGTATGTTACGTCCTTGGTGAATAATCGATTCGTATTCTCTAAGACACCACCGTTTCCTACCCCTTCCTCTCCCTTTACACATTGGGAAGAAGGAAAAGGACACCTGACCGGACAGGACCACACACACGAAGAGTCGAGGTTTAACATCGAGAGAGGAAAGAGCCCGACAGAGTGCCGTTCGTACCAGACTCGTCGATGCTGGTGTTACGAGAACGGGATACCTAGTTCTTTAATTAAATAAGGAAGCGGTATAAAGTAGTGGAACAATCGTGGGTATCTACATAGTGGAGCAAAGTGAGCAATAATAATAGTTACAACATCTCGCAAATTAAAACAAGTGCCCCCTTTAGTCGGACAAGACACAAGGTCAGTAATTTCGATAATTATTAATTAATTGTGTTCCTGTCAATCATTGGCAATTATAGCCTGGTCCTTCCCTAAATTTCGATCCTGTCACCGTGGCGATTTGTCATTACCATCGCGGCATCGAGCCGCATTAATTTAGCCCCTTTCAGGATCGAATCGCGTCGTTAATATTTTTAGGCTCTTTGACGCGGAGTTAACACATACTTAAAAAGATATGGGAGATGAAAGTCTACAAGAAGTGCTGCAGCTGAGGGATATATCGATGAATCTTTGCGTAAGAAAATTTCCATTATTAATTATATGCACAACCAAGAGAACTTAGTTATGTTATCAATAAAGGAATTAAGAAAAGAAATAATGGAATAGATAATAATTTACAAATTTCAGCGATGTTATCACAACTTTCAGCCATGAAGATCCAACATATGAATGAATATCCCAACATAATAATCAACATATGAATAAATTTTTTAATCCACCACTTGCCACCACGAAGACATTTCTGTATCAAATGTTACTACAAAAAGTAATTCAATAAATAAATTTATGAAAAAAAATTCTGGCATATAAAACCTATTTAATCTCCTTTGCCTTAGGGTATAATTATATGCAGTTAATTAACCTATACGTCTGTAATCAAATTAGCATCCAAATATAGAGTAATAAATCAAAGATATTATTATATAAACATCAACAATGCAATAATCTAAATTCAATAGTCAAAAATATATATTGATAAAAAATTTTAAATTTGTGACATCTATTAATAAAATTTAGGTTAAAGAAATTGCTTATTATTAAATTCCGATATCGCTGCGTAATAAAATAGCAGACACTCAAAAATCTAAATAATAATTCAATTATATACTTAAAGATATTTTTATTTATATATCACTGGCTTACATTTACATTCCATGGTAAATACATTTGAAAATTATATTATATTTCTTTTACAATAATTGTTTCAATTAACGTTTTTATTTTTATTTTTTTATTCACTTTTTATTAAAGTATTAATTATTATTAAAATGAATTAAGAATAAAAAATTATTTTTGATTTTAATTGTTGTATTAAAGTTTCCAAATTTCTCCCATGTTTTAGTGGATGCCTTTACATGTTTTCTGGTTTTTAGCTTACTGGGAGTCAGTGAATCAAAATGGCTAGGCACAGGTAGTATAACACAAAAAGATAGTATTATCTACTACCTACTCCGGTAATAATGAACCTCACCATCCTCACTATAGAAATCATGAGGATGGTGAGGCATTCATAATAAAAAAGGATATAGCCCACAATGTCAAAAATGTAGTTGCACTCTCAGACCGAGCCATTATAATGCTGCAGCTCGCCGGAAATCCAATTGACATAACTTTGATACAGGTGTAAGTCAAAGTCCCTAGTGCCGACAAAGAGGACCAGCTTGTAGAAGAATTCTATGAACAATCAACCAGTTAATGAGGTCTGTTAGGACACAGGATGGTTGGATTGTATGGGAGATTTCCACTCCAAGGTGGGCAGGGGAAGACAGGGAAACTGTGTGGGAGACTTTCGTCTGGGTCAAAAAAATAACAGAGATCGACTTATTCAGTTTTGCGAGGAAAATAACCACATGTAGTAGCAAACACTTTCTTTCAGCATCCAAAAAGAAGACTTTACACATATGGACCTCCCTAAAAGATAACGAACAAGATATAATCAGAAATAAGAAAGATTTCATACCTACTTATAAATGGAAGATTTAAGAATTGCAATAAAAATGTTAAAGCATATCTTGATGCCGGTATCAATTCCAATCATAACCGAATATTCTCAAAAATTAATATAAGATTAAAGAAACTCCAAAGAACAAGGAAACAGAAGCAAAGTGACCTCAGAATGCTTGAAGATGAAGTAGCCAAAGAGAAACTAGCCAAAGAAATTAATGATAGCCTTAAAAAGCTGCCGACTCACAAATAAAAGACACAATAAAACAAGTCAAGAGCAGATGAGATCAACCAATCTACCAAAGAAGGCGTGAATGACGAGTGAAATACTGGCACTTATGCAGATAAGAAGACCACAAAAGAATAAATATAAAACAGCTTACAAGGAAATAAACAAAGAAATCAGAAAAGAAATAAAAGTTGCCAAAGAAGAATGGCTATCGGGAAAGGGATAAAAAATTAGTGAAATTGGAACGACAATATGAAAGTAGAAATATGATTCTTAGAAGATTGTCTTGCTCATTGGAAGTCATATATTGAAAACTCCTTCAAGATCAGAGAACAATCCCACGGGATAATGATGGTAATAATAGGCAGACGGCGCCTCCAACAACAAAGGCAGAGGCGGTATATGCGATTAAAAATAGTAAAGAAGGAAAAGCTGTTGAACCAGATGAGATTCCAATTTCAACAGAGCTAATGAAAGTCATCAATGAAGACAACACCACCATTTTGGTGGATTTGTTCAACGTGATATAAAAAACTGATATTGTACCCACGGAGAGGCTAAAATCGACGTTTGTTACCTTGTCATAAGTAAACCACCTAAAGCGTTGTGAAAACAATTACACAATAAGTTTAATGTGCCACATACATACATTTTCAAAAAACCTTTTTGTATAATCGAAATATTGGCTAATCTAAACCAAGACCTTGAAGATATCAATTTAATAATAATTCTAAATTAGATTCAAAGAGCAACGTGTTAATAGACTCACAGAAAACGGAAGATATTGAGATATTGAGTAACGCAAGGGTGCATTTTGTCACCATCGTTGTTGTTTAATATTACACTCGGACATATTTTCAAGCCGGCTTTGGATGACATTAATGTAGGTATTAACATCAATGGAACCCTGATCGATAACATCTGATACCCGGATAATAGCTTATTGTTGGCGGAGATACTCGAAGACCTGCAGACTTGTTCAATGAATCACGGTAGTAATGTGTATGGACTAGAAATGAAAATCAAGAAAACAAATTATATGGTTAGACAGGAGATGAATGACATTGCAAAACAATATGCCATTCATTGATGTCGAATCAGGGGTGGAAATTATTGACACGTGTTTCGTCCTAATTGGGACTCTTCAGTATAATGTATCTTACTAATACACCTACCCTATTTTATGTATAACTCCGTACCATTCTGGCAGTTTTTTGACATTCGGCCGTATACATTATAGGAAGTTGTTTCGGTATAATTATTGAACAAACATTGTAACTTTAACCATATCATGGAGGCTACTTTAATGTTTATTAACATAATGGAATAGCTAGCACGCCGCTGGTCCAATAATTATTAGTTTGAAAAGGAATTCAATATTTATATAATTATTATAAATATTTTATTGAAATCTAATTTACAAAGTTGTAAACACAACAACAAGAACCGCAACAGGCGTCAAGATAATGATCACATGACACGAGCCACTAAGCCAGACCTAATTTATTTATCTTAATTGAAGACACGAGAAGATAAAAAAAAATTGTAACATTTACCGAAAGATTTGTCCGATCCAAACTAAGTCAATTGAATTGCATTCCGTTTAGTTTACTGGAACCTGCAATATACAACAGTTTGTTGTTCACATCCAAACATTTTTTTTACATAATATGTACATATACCAACATCGAATACTTGTAAGTAGGTAGGTATCATACATATTTATGAAATTCAAACTTAGCATTTAGATGTTGATGTTTATAAACTACGCATTGTCAGTAGATGCTAACATGAATGGAAAAATAGCTTACTAGTATTATTCAATTCGTTTCTGTCTTATACAATATCATCGTAGTTTGACAGAATCTGAACTACCTATAGCTATTATACCATTCTACAGATAGAGGATGTGTTATAAATCAATGGAAACATGAATTATAGAGACACAGGTATATTGCTATGCTGGTAAATGCGTGCATTCTCTTTAGAACTTTTCGCTGAATAATAATTTTGAGAACCTTTTACGGTCTAAAAAAAAAACGAATAAACGAATATTTACCACTTATTTACAATTTATGTGCAGGTGTTCAACTTACAGGTGATTGTTAACTTCCTTCATTATCATGACTGCAGCTAAGTTCGAAAATAGAGGATTTGGATATGTTTTTGAAACATCAAAGCATAGGAAATTGTGTCAACAGTTCAGTATCTGAGGCATCCCCAGAATAACGTTCAGCGTTCTCTTATTGACAAACTGGTCAACGACTATTTTGGTCGGTTTTAGTCGGTGCAATCGTCAAGGTCTTAACAGTCTTCAATCATTCAATCAATCTGTATATTGAACATCGTCTATCTAGCATAGACTTAAGATTTAAGTTTCCAACACAACCAACTGTTTTATACAGTTACCATTTAGGCCTTAAAAGGCCAAATACTTGTTGTCTGTATGGTCATTTTACGGCCTTAATGAATATAATAGTGGTGATTTCTTCGTTAAAGTATCAATAATTTAGTTTTAGCGGGGTTAATGGACAAGAAAATAAACCGATTTTCTCCTACTGCTCATCAATTAGCCATTTTCCTGTGTACAGTCGCTTGCAGACTTCAGGTATGGACCAGTTAAAAGCAAAAAACTAAGACCAGACCGTGAATTGCACATATAGGTACCTATATATCTAGTCATTTATTAGCCGTCTTGTAGCAGGTTATCAATGACCATGTACAGGGTGTCCCAAGATTTCTTTATCAAGAAATATCCGAGTTATTTCAAAACATCAGAAACGACTGCTTGGGAAATTACAAATATACCCCTAAGGATTTGTGGCTGCACCCTCAATACAACTTTATGCCTTTCAACCACTAAATTATCATCCCTTACTTGTATTTTTTTTCAAATGGCACCCCTAATTTTTTTGCTAGGTAGTATTGCTGACTTCGTTCTGAATATAATGTTATGCGATTTTTGAACATATTTCTAGGCCCGTTTTTAGCAAAGGTATCGACCGTAGGTGTAAAATATAGCAATTTCGTGATTTATGGCATAAGGGATTACAAAAATATTAATAAGAGTTATTTGACGTCGATATTAGCTTTAAAAATTGTATCAGAAATCTGCCCGTTAACTTAATGGACCTTTATAATACTGGGTCAGCGTTGCTAATGAGTAAAAAAATAACTCCTTGAGGTCTTTTCAAAATGAGATCATGCTCTCGCCATAATTCCATTTCCATGGTTACGGTTACACTTGATATCAATGAAGTATGTAACTATGGTAACGAATGATAACAATACCAAAGTCGATATAGGTACCACGTTTCGGGTTGAAAAGGATAATCGTGGTATAATTTGACAGTACTTTGTCAAAATTAATCCAATTTGTGCTAAGAATTCTTATCCTGCCGAGCAAAAAATTACTAGGGGTGTAATAAAAAAAAAAAAACAAGTAGATAATGCGGTTACTTGGGGGTTGAAAGGTGTAAAGGCGGTTGCAGTTGCAAAGCCTTAAGGGTATATTTCAAATTTCTCAAATTTCATTTGTTTCTATTTTCCCTTGATAAATAAGTCTTGGGACACCTGTATACCTATATCATAGATCGAGAAAGACCTTATTGATAGCTTCGGTGGCGGATCGCCACTACATCGATTCGGGTTTTCCCAGTTCTAAATGTTATTCAGAATGATATTCAGAATAGGCTAAGTAAGTATCGGATGTTTGCGGCGCGCGCGCCTCCTCGTGGATTTTTTTCGCACTTTCGTGCGGCAGTATAACCTTGCTTTGCAATTTTTGACAGCTCGTTTGGATAATGAAACCCTTTTAAAATTATTATTTGGCAGTGAACTTATAGATTTTTAAATTTATTATGACTACAATAATTATTAAAAGTCATTTCCAAGCACCCAGTCTCGACTGCTTTCGTTTTAAATCGTTGAGAAATGGGCGAAATCTCATGATGAGTTTTCACATGAGCGGTGTTAGAGAATACGTTTACATGGAACTTTTCTTCAAGGAACAGCGCTCATTTAGAGAGACTCCTGGTCCTGGTGCACATAGCACTCATAAAAATGAAAAAACCTATTATTGTCCCATTGTTCAGGTGATATATTAATTGTCCATTAAAAAAATATCACCTTTCTTATCAACGCATAATAAGTTCATATTTCATCTCATGTTTTCGGGGTTTTTATTGAGCTTATGTATAATAAGTCGAAGAGTTTTAGACATATTTTGCAGCTGTAAAGCAAGAAAATGTTACCCTTCGTCTGAAATACAGCTCGAAAAAATTATAGCAGTAGTTATTGTTTTATTAGTATTACTTATATGCCTTAAATTATTAACTAAAATTTTTAACTTTAATTTACTATCTAAAAAAAGATTCAGGAGTAATAAATAGGTATGTAATCTCAAGCATTTAAGGTACTCGTGTACAACAAACACTTCCCGATTTTTGTATACCTGAACGACCTCATGTTTGCAATAACAAATACAATAAAATGAACAGCGGGCACGCAGGACTTGCCGCATGAAAGTGTCAAATTTGCCTACTTGATGACGCCACAATAGTTACTTGTTTAGCCTATAGATTCAGAATGATAAAATTTCAGGATGTTAAAATAATCTATCTTGTCCAGTGGGGGATTTCTGCGGGTGTCACCTTTGATCGAGACTTGATCTAGGGCGCTCTTGTCTGTTACGTGCAAAAAAGGTGAATAGATTTTTTTCTTGAAAAGAATCGATACAGTGTGTCTCAGTGGCGGTTTCTCCATTAGGTCATTTGGTCAATGACCTCCCAAATAAATTAACCACCTCAAGTAATTTTATAGTGTATCATAAACTAAAACTAATAATAATTATATTAGTATGTAATTCCAGTAATTAACTTAACTTATATAGGTAGTTGTTATTTTGTAATTCCCGGGAAGATAGTGGCGAGGATCTGGGACGTGGGTCAACGAAGCAGTTGACCACCTTGGTTTAAAGAATAAGATGCCTTTGCCTATGTGCTGGAGCGAGATAGGTATAATAGCAACTTTGCCTGTATTTAAGACGGTCCCATTCTGTACTTGAAGGTCAACGCCCAGTGGGGGCGGGACCAAAGATTCTAACCACAGACCAGAGATTTCGATGTGCAGTGTTGCCGCGGTGGTACATTTGTATCACATTTGGTACATTTTATTTTTGCTGGTACTACATTTTAAAGTTAAAGTTCAATGCTATTCTGGTACATTTTTCATTTTTGCAATTTTATTATTAAAACTTGCCTATTATTGTATGTAGGTATGCAATCACATATTTAAATTGTATATTATGTCTCGCAATGAACATTTTGTAGCTTTAAATATTGATCGAATGAACCATTATGAATTTAAAATTATGTCATTTAGGCTAAGTAATTAAATAATAAACATAGTTAATTGGCAAAAGTACCATATTGGTACATTTTTAATTTCTCATCAAAAAACGTACCGCGGCAACACGGGAAAATCACTGTCGGTCGCGTTACTGTCGCGTCGATTGGGGGGGGGGGGGGGGGGCGGGTGTGCGTGATGTGTGGGTTGGTGGTTCGGGAAATCGGGATTCGGTGTAGACGAGAGAGAGAGACGCAGACGAGACACACAACTCGACGGAAATACGAACACGTGGTGGTGCTGGTGCTGGTGTCGGTTTACTCGGTTTCTGATTTTTCGGTTTTTTATTGAAAACTTCAATGAACTTGTAATTGAAAACTTTGCAAATTGCAAAGACAGAAGAATAGACCTCAAGTTCAAAACTCTTTAATTTTATTTTAAACTACTGGGAAATTGCGTGACCTTGAACACTCAAAAAATTTCGCCTGCGGCGCATTTAGGGTGTTGTTTATTTCCCTTTCTTAGGTGGTCGGCGATTTTTAAATGACCTGCTTGTGAAAAGTATCACCAGCCGCCACTGGTGTGTCTGGTCTTCAGTGGAGGACCTCGAGGATTGCAAACCTTCCTACAGGCCTTATATGATCTAAGGATTTTGATTCTGCTTTCATAAGCCCGGGTGTCCCAGGGTTTAGAAGTAGGACTTTACCGCAACTGATATCAAAAAATAAGTGGAATATAATAAAATGGATTCTTTATTATTTGATGTTTGTTTTTGTCTCGGTTTTTGTCAATGGTCTTATAAGCATTCTTCTTCAGGAGTATATCTCACCCTTAGAGTATTATCTCCCTGTCTGTTATATGCATAATTCCTATTCCCCGCGCTTCAGATTCCGCAGACTGTGTTAGACGAGTAAAGTTTTTTCACTTTTAATAACCATTCCTAAAGAATAGAATAAGTTTGTCCTTTTCTAAGAAAAAACTTAAACCCGTTTACCTAAATAATCCAAACCCAAAATAACTGTAAGGACGGCTAATGTTGTATTTAGTTTCTTACTGTTTATTAAACATTTGAGTATGTAATAACAAAGAATTGTGAAATTGTTTCTAGTTTATTTGTTATATTTAAATCAGGACCAATTTGACGCCAACCCATGAGTACAATGAAAAATTTATTGCACTAATAATGGCCTACTTTTTGTATGATAAGAGAATATACTGTAGGCATTTACTGTATAGCCATTATTGAAAAAATATCAAAGGTCATACATAATAGTCATAATAAAATTATTTGTACATGAAATAGTCTTCTCTCTGAGTATTATAATAATAAGGCCTCAGTTATGATTAAAAGATATAGGTACAGTGTGTCCAGGATAAGAGCGAACAGCAAATATGGATCTCGGAAACCATGAGAAATTCAGTGTGGTTGATTCAGCCAAAAGTTGCGCAATTTAGTGGTCAATGATATTCTTTTGAGAGAACCAGAAAATTCCACTTACATCCGGAGACATTCGAGAAAAAAACTAAGTCTAACGATTTCATTTTTTTTTCAGAAGTTATTTGCAAAGATATAAAAAACCAAAGGACACTTTTTCATTGCTAATTGAGCTCAACAAGATGGCGTTTGCAAAGTTTCCATAAAACCATACGCTGATATACCTACATTGTTGAATTCGTAATTGGAAATGCTATCTAAATATGGGAGTAGGACTTTTCTTACGAGCCATATAAAAAAATAAAGTTGTTGGTGAATGCTTCGAAACTAAATGTAGGCCTGAAACTTTGTGAAAGCCATCTTGTGGAGCTAAAGAAGTAGCAATGAGAAGGTGCCTTTTATTCTTTTATCGCATCTTTCAAAATAACTTCAGAAAAAAATAAAAATGAAATCGGAGTATTTCGGTTTCTTTCGAATATCTCTGGAAGTGAGAGGAATTTTCAGATTTTCTCAACAGGCTATCATTGAGCACTAAATTGCTTAATTTTTTTTATCACAACCCACCCTGTATCTCTAACGATTTCCGAGATTCCATGCTATTTATTCTTATCCTGGCTCCTGGCCTATTGTATAATAAAGTTCGAATCTGTTTTTTTTTTGGGACTATTCATAAATTATTGATTTTATTATTATTTATTTATATGAATAAATAGTTCTGCAGTGGTTAGAGATCAGTAATCAGGGATACTAAGGGATTATAATTTTGTTAGATTGTCATATCATGACGTATCTTCGTTTTGGTGATGTTCATAGCGTCATTTGTCATTTACTATATTTTTTCCAACATTATAATGTCGGCTGTGGTGTACCTTATAGACGAGTTTATATTTTAGATATCGAGAGTGTCAATTTGATCAAGGGATTTCTCTGAATTTTCAATAAATGCAAAAAAGAAAAATAATTTAAGAAAATGCGCTAACTCGTTATTAGAGGAATTTTACGATTGATTTAATTTTACGTTAAAATTCCTAAAGGTAAAATTTCTTTGACGCGCTAATGAGACACTCTGTATATACCTATAGGACTATAAATAACTTCAAGTACATAACATAAATTATGGTAATGGAAAAACCTTATAGCCCATATTTTATGTAGGTAGGTATTCAAAAACGCCACTTTAACATTGAAGTATTCAGAATGAATTAAAAATCAGATTAAAAAGGTATTTGGCCTGGGTTTTTTTCGCTATTATAATAATTTTAAATACAACCTGTCTCTCTAGCCAGAGGAAGTTCATATAAAAAAATGTCAACCTAGTCTGTTATAATAAATTTACGAACATAGATACCTACTGTTACTATAATAGGTATAGGTACTTTATTACAAATCCAGACTTTTTGTTAAAAAATTAAGATACCGGACTATTTTTCGAACTGTAGGAATTTTAGTCGCATATTTTATTGAATTCCGGAACAATTTTGATAAGAACGGTCTTGTAACTGTATGGTTTCCCCTTATCTACTACGCCACTGATAAATTTTTCTCCCGTGTTTTTCTTCTTTTGAGTAGAAGTCTATAAATCTGCACATGTATGATTTCAATTTTGACAAGCTGAACTAAAATACTTAGAACCCCACACCGCTTCCGGTTATTCCGGAAGTTGCCATCAACTTTCTTATTTTAAATGAGACACCCTGTGTATAATTACATTTTCAGATTCTGAATTTCAGAGTCTGAGAAAATTTAATAACAACGGTGTTAATAGTCCAAGTTTGTAACGAGTGATTTATGAGATATATAAACAAATGAAAATCGCAATTTTCCATTTTCAAAACAGCTTAGATTGAAAATGGGCCAAGATTACGGAAAACGACCTCACCCTGTACAGTGTGAAAAGTTACTAAAGCATAATAGTATATTATTCAACAAGCGCATAATGATAGCTATTATCCACGAAGATGAAAATTACAGCACGAGCCTCTGGCGAGTGCTGTAACTTCTAAGTGGATAATAGCCATTATGCGCGAGTGGAATACTATACTTTATCTACTTGAATAAAAATAATTTTATTTACGGTAGAATTAAATTTTTATGTAAAAAAGTTTTATGAATTGCAGTTTTATTTATTAAAAAATATGGTTCTCTTTAAGTAAATAATTTGGTTATTGAAATATTGCAAAAGTACAGAAAATATTACATACCTCACTGTCGACTGAAAATTTGTAAAAAACTTTAAAAGGAGAAAAATTACAAAATCAGGGTGAAAGATTTCGTCGCGCATCGTATTTCACTTTTTTGATTTTTCAGGCATTTATATTATTTATTTATTTATTTATTATACAGGGTGTCCCAGCTTATTCGAAGCGGTCTCTGTAGGCCAAACGATGGACTTTTTCAAAAAACTTTTTGAAAATTCAAGTACAGAATCACAATGGCCATAATTTAAAATTATTTTGGAGTATACAGAGTGTCCCATATGACAGTGGCATATCAAAGTTATGTTTTTTTAAATGGAATGATCCTATGTTATTGCATTTTTAGATTGTCTGAGAAGAGAAAATATGATTGGCTTTTACAGTTGGTGTTTAAATACAGAAGTTTTTGAGTTATAAACAAGTGAAAATCGTCATTTTTCAAGTTCAAGGCCCTGTATAACGAAAACTGCTGAAGATAGAGAAAAACGGCTTGCATGTCCCTATTTTAACTTTTTATGTACTCTCCTATGGTGTCGAAACATTTGTACTTTCTTTGATTTTTTTATTTGGTGTCTCGTGGAGAAATCTCAGAATTTTTAAAAAATTTTATCACCCTGTATAAATACATCATAGGATAGTACATGAAAAAGTAAAATAAGGACATGTAAGCCGTTTTTCTCTATCTTAAGCCGTTTTCCTTGTACAGGGCCTTGAACTTCAAAAATTACGATTTTCACTTGTTTATAACTCAAAAACTTCTGAATTTAAATACCAACTGTAACAGCCAATCTTATTTTCTCTTCTCAGACAATCTAAAAATGCAATAACATAGGAGCATTACATTTAAAAAAACATAACTTTGATATGCCACTGTCATATGGGACACTCTGTATACTCCAAAATAATTTTACATTATGGCCATTTAGATTCTGTACTTGAATTTGCAAATTTTTTTTTTGAAAAAATCCATCGTTTGGCCTACAGAGACCGCTTCGAATAAGCTGGGACATCCTGTATATTTATGTAAACCATTTATTGATGCATTTGTTGCTTTTCCCCTATTTATATCAGGTGGTGTATTATTATTCAAGATGTGATTTTCTTCGAAGGCGTATTATTCTGTTTATAATAATTTTAAGTTTAATTTTTATAATACAATAATTTGTATTGTAAAATAAAACTAAACATAAACAAATGTGAATGTTAGGTTATCGTGATTAGCTGTCACTACTGTCAGTCGACTAAACCTATTGGCAGCGTTCCAAAGGCATCAGCTTTCACAGCGGTTGACTACGCTTTATAAACTACGCACGGATACTAAAACATGTTCATTTTAGTATTATGATAAGTAGCTTCGTATGCTATAGTAGTTGAAAGATCAAAATCATCCTAGTATTCTGCGACTTTCATATTTTTATAACATTCTATTAAACGTAAAATAAACGTTTAGGGACTCTACTTTCACATCAGTGAACCATTGACAGTAGTCAGTAGTTTGAATCTGCCAAACGTACAACAGAATAGGGTGGTAAAGTTAAACAATTGACATTCACGATTGAATAATGAGCTCATTGTTCAATCGACCTGACACTATTATTCGATAGGGCAATAGTAATGCCCTTACTTCGTTAAAATTAGACTAATAATTGATTTGTTATCTAATAGGAGTAGATAAATTCAATAATTCCACTGATATTATTTTTATGTGAAAAATATCGAAGGAGTACTTAGGTGTAGCGATTTTGACTGTAGCAAATATTCTCAGCCTATAGTTCAGTTCCTTATGTCATTTGTTTTCATGTTATGACGTCATTAATTTTTCTTTAATGACAACCTATATTTTCTATTATTGATTTTGGTAGTTCTTTTTATTTCTTCTCCAACTGTATAAAATTACCAGTAGGTTATTTTTGAAAAAAATGGGGGAAAACAGTCTAAAAGTGCAAATATTAAAAAATATTTAATTAGGAAAAACTTATCTAGTTTCCGGCTTATAAAATAAAAAAATTCAGAATTCATTTATAATTTTTTTTTAGTTAAATGTTTGACTCACGAAGTCATCGTCATTACCTTACTATGCCTTCTCGATATGATTTTTCAACTGTTTTCCATATTTAAAAAAAAAAACGATTTTTAATATTTTAACTTCAAGACTGCCTTTTTTAATTTTTTTTCAAATTTAGCATATTGGAAATTGTATACGGTTGGAAAAGGAATAAAAAGTAGCTACTACCAAAATCAATAATTAAAAATATAAATTCATTAAAAAAAAAATTGATGACGTCATATCATGAAAAACAAATGACATAATGAACTGAAAATAGGTTGGTGAAAATATTTGCCAGAGTCAGAATTTCTAGTCAACATTTTTTTCAAAAAATTAATATCAACAGAGTTATTGAATTTATGCGATACTAACTTTTCACACTGTATAAAAGAAAGTTTACTCATACTTATTGTATAGACACTTATGTTATCAATGAACAAAAATCTTGAATTGTATTTTGAATCAATTTGTAAACAACTGCAAAATATCTATACAGGGTGTAGGGTGGACTGTCTTTTCATTTTCCAGCTGGACAGATATTTAAAACTGAATAGCCAGGTAAAAGTAATAGGTATACATCATTGTTTGTAAAGAGTTTGACAATTTTAAAATTTAACTTTTTTTATATCTTTCATATTTCAGTAAATACAAGCTGAACAGTGAAAAGTTAGCCATGCACCCTGTATAGTAAAATAACATGTCAAGATTTTAACAATATTTTAGCAGATTGTGAATGGATAATTTATAGGTAGATACGTATAACTACGACTACTTATTATTTTTTTTATAATAATAATTGTTGACTATGATTTGCATAAATATAATAGGTTGTTTCGCGTTATACTGACTGGCGCCATTCAGACATTTTAATTAACAGTTTTAAGCTAATAAATTATTAATATGTATAACAATAGTTAATAAGAATAACCTTAATTTTTTTTTATCTACTGCATATTTTTTATGCATAATATTATAATATTTATTTATTCAGTTGTATTACCTAATAATTGATATAATTTGATTTGAATCATAATAAAAAATTATAAAAATTTTTTTGACTTGAATTATTACTATTATGTACCTATGTACTATATTATTATTTTTTGGAAAAAATGCTCAATTTTTTTGTTATTTGGTATTTTAATGATTCAACTAATCTCAATTTTTGTTAAATGAAATCCTGATATAAATCTTAATTAAAACTGTTATAAACAGTTTTTTTAAGGTACTTTAACGTCAAGATCCTGTGGCAAACAAAATCCAAAGCTTACTAACAATTTAACATTTTGTTTTATAGGGCTGAGGCAAAAAAATTAAAGCATTAAAATAAAGCTACAAATTCATATCGGAGTTTAAATTTTCTTATTCGAAACCACTTTTTTTCATATATTTTTAATATCTTCACAAACAAGGGTAAGTACCTACCTACTTCATCCTTGTCAAGTTTTATATTTTTTGTACCACCCTGTACACTACGCATCGCAACTTAAAATTATTATGTGTCAAATAAGTTTCAGAGCATGCACTGGGCACACCCTTTCTGCATAATTTATTTTAAATCTTACTAATAAAAAAAATCCTGTTTTGTGTATAATTTTCGGATGTCACTACTGTACATAAGGTGATTCAGTGATTCAGTAAGTATCATAAATTGAAGGGGTTGTAGATGAAACTAAAATATTAGGAAAATTCAAGTAAATTTTAATTAATTCAAATAATTAATGTTTTTTAACTGAAATAGTTTAAGTGTCGATCTGCGAATTTTTTTTTTTTTTTTTGTATCCATCATCAGAATGGGCCAATAATTCTGAATTTTTGTATTCTATTCAATAACCTATATTTTAAAAAACTGCGGATTTACCGAAGCACGAAGCACCCAGTGGCGTAAAATCCTAGGTCACATGACACGTTTTGCCTCATAAAAAATACTGCAAAAAGGCATACTTATAAAATTTGGATAGGTCGCACTGTTTTGGAGAAAAATTCAATATTGTTTACCAGTTTTTCTTTGTATTTTTTAATATTTATTACCTATTTATTATTTATCTTTTATTGCTCTTGTTGAGATATACTAACTCCTAATAATTTTCTAAAAATTAAATGATATAGGTATCTAATCTCTGGATCGAATAATTACGAACGAAAAATTAGGGAGCAAGATTACCTGATAAATAGTAATAGAAGATAAATGATGAAAAATTGAAGTTAAACAAAATACTAAAACACGATTGAGAAAACAGGCAATTTAATCTGGCATTCCGAAAAAACAGATTTTCAAATTTTTTATGAAGCAAAAGGTGTCGTGTGACCCCATATTCTACGCCACTGGGTGCTTCGGTAACACCCAGAATTTCTTCAAGTGCAGGTTATTAAATAGAAAATTTGTACACAAAAATTCAGAATCATTGCTCCATTCTGTAGAAAGATACAAAAAAAAAAACCGTTCGATCGACATTTAAACACTTTTGGTTAAAAAACATTTTCGGAAAAAAATTTATTTGAATTTTCTTCATATTTTAGCTTTATCTACAAGCTCTTCAACATTTATGATACTTTCTTACCACCCTCTGAATCACCTTGTAAGAGTAGATATAAGAGTACCTTACCTACCTATTTAAAAAATTTTATTGGGAAATTAATATCTACCATCTAAGTAGAAAAATAAAAGAATAAAACTTACCGCATGAACATAGTTGTCATCAAGAAGAATAACCTTATTATTTTCCACGTACGAATCAGATTCAGATATAATTGGCGCTGCGTTTACACAAAGAGTATTTCCGAATGCAATCACCAATCCAACTTTTATAATCCTTGTTATTAGGAGGATATCGCGCTTTACGCGCGAGTCCTTCAAAGTTTCAAACTTGTTAACCATCACGGAGATGCAGCTTAAGATTTAGGAACTCGAGTATTATATAATTTAAAACTTCAAAACGACACTTGAGATCATATTAGAATCCCGAGAACCTGGACACTAATAGCTTTAGTTAATACTAATACCTGAAGCTGCTATTGATACACGCAATGATTGATTTATTAAAGGTTTATCTACAAGTCCACAACAAACTGTGATTGATAATTCTCGTTAAGATCTGCGCTGAAGGAATCGAAATAAAGTGCCTGTATATATACCTTCCTTTGATATTACCATCGCAGCATTCCCCTCCCCTTTTTATCGATACAATTCAACAACTAAAGATAAATCTCAGCATTTAGATTGTAGGCGAGTTTGTAATCTGCAATCCGAAAATCAGTCTCATTTTATAAAACCAGGAAATACAGTTGCCGGTTTTATTTAGTCCTTTGAATTATTTTGCATTTTAAAACAAACTTTACTTTATTTTTTCTTGTATCTATTATAATAAGACATCTATTTTTTAACAACTACAATTAAAGCAGTTCAGAAAATATAATAATTTTATCAAAATTATAATAATTAAAAAACGACAAGATGAAATTGAGCTCATGTACCCAAGATTAGGTACGTACCGTCATCCATTTTGCCTAATTTCTTTTTTTTTTCGAAAACTACAAGTGAGCTCGTTGTAAATTATCCGTATCTCTTTTATTAAATTTTTACAATATTTGCGGATATTGAATAACATCAAGACCTCTGAGGTGACACTCTTGCTCTCACTTGCTTGACAAACGGGAAATAATAACTGCAATTGTTTTAATTTCCTCAAAACCTAGAAAATTTGGAGATATCATTATAATTATTTTTGTGTACACTTTACCCGACTTTCTATAATGATTGCGAATATTTTCCAATTATTAATCTGATCAGGATCTTAGATCTATTTATAAAATAAAGTTCAGATACGTTTTTTAATAACTTTTTTGAAAAATACACACTTATAAAATATAATAATGTCCAGTGCCAGTTAAAAAGTTCGCACCATATTCGATTTTTTTTTATTTTTTCATTTTTTTGTCATAAGTGTCTCCTTAAAAAAAATTGAACACACTTAGATCCATGGTGTGAATTTTAGTTCCAGAGAAAATTAATTTTTTATATAAGTTATGTGGTGGTAAATTTAGAAATTTCAGCTTTTTGCTCATTTATCTTTGTGTAGTGTAATTTTCAGTGTGAAATATTTTGACTGCAAGTTTTGATCTAAAACGCAGGAAATGTTAGTACTTAGTCTTCTTTAAGACGCTAGACGGTTCTTTGACGTCTCCTGTCGGTTGTCTTTAATTACGTCAGATTAAAATGACTGAAACAACTGTGAGGTATTGAAATGACGTTTTTTAAATATCACTTATAGGTTGCTGACGTCAGCGACCAATGATCACCAATATATGACGTCATAATCACGAGCCGTCACGTGTCTCTGCTACGTGGGATAAATTATTAAAATGAGACTTTCGGACAAGTAAGCCCATCGGAAACGAAAGAGACTAATCAATTTGGATATTATAAAGTAAAAAAAAAATTTGAAAAAAAAACGAGACTTTCAAATATACATTTCAAATCATGTATGTCACTCGATCCTATTATGATTAGCAAAGGGGCAGTTCCCTACCAATAAGGGAATGAACTTGGATTGTTCAATTTGTCACCCAAAAATTCCCTCTCTATTACAAAATTGACCTGTTTCGGATTTTTTCTCGTATTAGATCTGTTTGGTTTTCGATGGGTCAACCCCTATATAATATGCAATACTAAATTGTATTTGGAGCTTTCAGTAATGAATTACTGGCCCATTTAATAAATAAATGTTTCATTGTTAATAATTAATTGTCCCCATTATTACACATCAAAATCTACGTTGGTTATCAATCATTAGTTTTATTAAAGTTTCATTTAATGGGCGCATGCGAGTTCGACCAAGATACTCAATTTTAATCCCTTAACGTCGAACTCAAGGATTAACATTCGTTCCGGTCATAAAACAGGAAATTGGAGAATTTCTTGAAATTATGAACTGCTTACCTTCCATAGTTGCCAAACCGATCTTTAATAAGGTCTGAATATTTGTGTCAGTCACAAGATATAAAATAACACACTTAGGTAGGTACTTAAATATAAATTTGTTACTTCAAATTCAAAGTATGCAATAATTCTTATTTACTTTTACATTTCACAATTTTTAACTTTCATTTTCATCACTGGCATGGTCTGATTATGTCTGTCTCATTGAACAGAAAGAGTAACATTGTTTTGAGTTTTTCTTCATATCATAACTTTATGATCGCATTTTCTAAATTAAAGTGAAATATCCTGTATATACCGACAATATATATAGTGCAAAGTATATTTATACAGGCCGCCAAAAAGTTCGCACTATACGGGAAAATTTTATTTTCATCTTTTTTGAATTTTTTTTTTTTTGTAAAAACAAATATTATAAAATATAAGCTATAGAAGTGTTGCAGGGATGAACCAGTCTATAAAACAAAAACACTGCTAGAGATATTTTGTTCAGTCTGGCAACAATGCAAGTGGTCTAAGAATTCTCAGGTAAGTAGGTGCTTGGTCGAACTCACCCATGGGATTAAAGCACAGCAGGGTATTTTGGTCGAACTGGTATCCTCCGCATCTAATAATGCTCACTGCTCGCTCAGTGCACCCGAAAGGGCTACAAATGCCTGAGTATACCAGTTCGACCAAAATACCTCGCTGTGTTTTAATCCCATGGGTGAGTTGACCAAGCACCTACTTACCTGAGAATTTTTAGACCAGTTGCATCGTTGCCAGACTGAACAAAATATCTTTAGCAGTGTTTTTGTTTTATAGACTGGTTCATCCCTGCAACACTTCTATAGCTTATGTTTATAATATTTGTTTTACAAAAAAAAAAATTCAAAAAAGATGAAAATAAAATTTTCCCGTATAGTGCGAACTTTTTGACGGCCTGTATAAACATACTTTGCACTATATATTGTCGGTATATACAGGATATTTCACTTTAATTTAGAAAATGCGATAATAAAGTTCAAATTAAAAAGAATAAATAAATATTACCATCACTAATAAGAGAAAATTATGATTTATGAAAAGCAAAAGCTGTTTATTATTCTTATTCCCAATAAAGTAACGAAACTTACAAGTAACAACCATCGTGAGAAGTCTGTAGGCAGGTAAAGTCCTTCCAAAAATTTAGGTAGGTACATCTTTTGTTACCTGCACTGCAGCCTGCAATAATACAATAATTGCAGTGTAAATACTCATAAGGCATGGAAATGTTATTTATGCACACCCGCAATAACTGTTCCTTAAAATTTTACTGTTTACGATGTAAGACCTTATGCGGTTATTTTTTTCTCATGCATAATTTATTAAACCTGTGGAAATAGGTATCTAATTAATTTTTTTTTATGATATGAAAAAAACTCAAAACAATATTACTCTTTTTCTGTTCAATGCGACAGACATAAATAATCCGACCATGCCAGTGATGAAAATGAAAGTTAAAAATTCTGAAATGTAAAAGTAAATAAGAATTATTGCATACATACTTTGAATTTGAAGTAACAACTCTATATTTAAGTACCTAAAATGCCCGTATTCACAAAGTATTCCTGTCCTGTTATATCCCGAAAATAATTAAATAAATGGGATGAAGATATACCTACAGTTTTTTAGCATTAGAATGAGATGGAGATAATTGATTACGTAATTATATAGGAAATTATCGTTTGTGAATACGGGCATATTATGTGTTATTTTATATCTTGTGACTGACACAAATATTCAGACCTTCTTTTAAAAGGTCAGTTTGGCAACTATGGAAGGTAAGCAGTTCATAATTTCAAGAGGGCACAGGTAAATTGCACACCAGTAATCTTTTGACGACTTGGACATATTTAAGTACCTGTAATTTCATAGGTAAATTCCACACCGAGACCCAACAGGTATAAAGATACTCGTACGCTGATATCTTAAAGTGGTATAGTCGACCAACAATAAGAGATATAACGAAGTAATCTGCTAATTGTTAACTTAACTGTTTTTTTTGCACCGGCAAGAGTAATAGTTGAGAAATAAGGCCTCAAAGTATCATCCTTGCTCTAATACGTACCATCGAACATAATATGCGCTCGAACAGGAAGCCCGCTCTCCACGAGACCGCAATAGTAGCTACCGGTTCCGTCAGGTTTTTGGTCAAGGTAGGTTTTTTTTCATTTTATGAACATTTGAAGGAAAAAATACCCTGACCAAAGACCTGACTTACTGCAGCAAATAAGTGTTTTAATATTATTTGTAACAATGATGACACTTTAAGGCCTTATTTCTCAACTACTACTTGCCAGCGCAAAAATTCAATGGTATAAATACAAATGGTATACCTTGACCTTGATACTCCTAGAGACACAAGCTATCCGAAAGTAGAAGACAAATCGCCCTATACCCATGCCGCTCAAGTAAATATTCACCAAATAAAACTACTATTTTATCAGAAACTTTTTATCTCCATTAGATATATTAGATATTTATATTCATTGGGAGAAAATGCAATGCTTATTAAGCGTATTTTTTAACTAAAATGACCTATTTCTTATTGCATGCATTAGGAGACTTATTTAACTATTTACAAGAAAAAATCTACCTATAGGTATCTTTATTCTGGTTCGTCTGTAACAGCATTAAATTATACTTCCTTGGTGTGGAAATTACCTATAAGGATTAAAAACCTTTTAAAGGTTGGTGTGCAATTTACCTCTGGGATTAGAGAGCAGGTAGTCTTAGTGTGGAATTTACCAACACCGTTTCAAGTAATTCTCCAATTTCGTGTTTTATGACCGGAACGAATGTTAATCCTTGAGTTCGACGTTAAGGGATTAAAATTGAGTATCTTGGTCGAACTCGCATACGCCCACAAATGCATAGGCACATTATATTTTCCGCTTCATACGCTTCAATAAATTATACTTTCAATATTGTTAGTTGGATCAAAAATGAGCAAAGTGACTGTGCTTCGTCTATAATTATTAGAATACAGAGGGGGGCTAGACCATTTTGTACAAAATTACCACATAAAATAAATAAATATAATATATTTATCGAATATTATTCGATATTTGGATCATTCTGCATCAGTATTCTTTCAAAATTAATTAAATTAGTTATAATAAATTCATAAATATATGATTATAAGTCATTTTTTTAAGATCACAACATCATGGAGTAATTGTTTCTGACAATCCACAAATTTTTTCTAGCGAAAACTGATTCGCTGCTATAATACAGGGTAGCTAGAAAGTCTCGGAAGGTCCAATAAATCATTAAGTTTTTTGTTTTGGAAAAAATACAAAAACAGGTCAATTTTATAATTATCTATGTAAAAATATTTTATACTGAGTGTTCCTTGGTTCAATAATGACGACATCGTCTATTTTTTTTAGTAGGACATCCTGTATATTATTGCATTTTCATATTTCCTGAAAAAATCCAATAAGAACGTTTTGTACAGTTGCAGTTTAAATTAAGTAGGCTATGAGTTATAAACAAATGAAAATCGTCATTTTCTATTTTCAAAGCATCAGTTACATTAAAAAAGGCTCAAGATACTTATCGGAAAACGACTTACGTATCCCTGTCCTAATTTTTAAAGTGTTATCTTACAGTATTCTTGAAATTGTGATGAAAATTATTAGATTTTTCATCACCCTGTATAAGAACTTGAAAAGTTAGGATAGGGATATGTAGTCGTTTCCCGATAAGTATCTTGAGCCGTTTTTAATGTAAGCTGATTTGAAAATATAAAATGGCGATTTTTATTTGATTTTAACTCCATAGCATACTCAAGTTAAGCTGCATCTATAAAAACCATTCTTATTGGATTTGCTCAGACAATCTGAACATGTAATAATATACAGGATGATCCCGAAATGGCGGACACGGAATACAGGGTGTTGTAGAGGATGTTCACAAAGACTGTAAATTTAAAACAAAAATGGGTTCCTCGGCTTCGTTACCGAGATATAGGGTGTCCTTTTTCCAAACTTTAAATCGAAATGGCAGTCAAATTTAAACAACCTCCACTGGCAAAACACATGATTTGACATAACTATAACGATAGTGTTTGCTTTTTATTATTTTTATTATCGGGAACGGATTTACAGGCATCCAAAGTTTACCTATTCCCTGTGTTCAACAAAATTTTTCAATGTGGCATCGTTGTTCGAATTAGAGATTTTGAGTAATATTATCGACTATGTCGTATCCGCGCAACGATTATTGTTTTAAGCTTTGTTGAGTTTTCATTTTTTTATATGTTTCCATGGTAACATTCTATCTGGGTATTGTAGACCTACACGTTATTTTTCTGCCTGAAGAATGGTATCCAGTGCAGTGTTGTGACTTTATTTTCTACAAAAGTGGTCATATCTTCTTAAGGGAGCCACACTGGAGAAAACAGTAAATAAAACTTAGAATCTTTAATCCACAATAGATGCTGTGGTGCTGTCCGTGTCCGCCGTTTCGGGATCACCCTGTATAGGTGCCTTAAAAAAAATTGACAATGTCGTTGTTACTGACCTAAACAACAATATTTTTATTTTTGCATCAAATATTTTTACATCAATAGAAAGTAAATTAAATTATAAAATTGGCCTGTTTTTGCAGTTTTTTCAAAACTGCAAAATTTATTTGACTGTTGCCATCGGACTTTCTAATTACCTACACTGTATATAAGTCATGAATTAACTTTCGTTTTACTCGAAGTCGCTTTTTTAAAAGTTACAATTATTTTTGATTTCATACGTTTATTATTAAGACAATTAAAATAAGATGGTTACGATATGAATGTTAAGTCTAGACTAACTAAAGAGGATCTATTATGTATCTCGGTGCCTATAAGCAAACACCTTGCAGAATACGGAGAATAGGTACTCTGTGTGGAAACGCAAAGTAACCGTCATTCCCATCATAGTCAGCATTTTATTCTGATATGGGTATTCTAATCGGTGGTGAGATAATTCATGAGAAATTTTCCAACTCACAAATTGACGGTTACTTAAAACGAACATTAATAAATTTTAAAAGATCTCATGAATCTGGAATTTTTGTTGGGAGCTTTATAATCATGAAAAATTCTTCACCTTTGTTTAAAAATTTACTATTTTACTTCTATTTCATCGGATTAGTTGATTTATATGAGTCAAATATTGAAGATCTCTAAGTTTTGGAAATATATATCTTACTATAATTAATAGTACCTACTGATTTTTTTTTTCAACGTAAAGCTCCTCGTGGCCAAGTACCTAAGCAACGGTTGTCTAGAAGATCATAATAATGTTCTGGAAAAATGTTTCTTCTGATTTGATTAAAAAGTAGCTGATGTTCTCCAAGTCATTAAAGATTCTCCATCTCCATTTTCACGATCATAATAAGCTTTCGTCTTTGAACATTTGCGTCTTTGGATGGACTAGAAGATGGAAATGAAGATCGTAGGTAAGTAATAAAAAAATGATCGCCCTCAAGCATTCAGCAGTTATCAAAAATTCTCCCTATGCGAACTTTTTTTCTTCTCCGCCATGGAGAATTTTATTTTTAGTAGTTACTTCTGTACTCTTATACAATAAAAATCTATCAAAATCCAGGTAGGTACTCTAGGACTTATAGTTAATCAAAATGAGTCAGGTGTAGAGGAGTCTACTGTCTACTGCTCTGAAAAACTTTCTTAAACTTTTCTTCTAAGTAAAGATTTGTTTTTATCAACACTTTATGACTTCATCATTGTAATAGCAATTTTAAAATAATCCCTTTTGACTAGGGTGATTTTAAATTTTAGTAAAGGATACTAATCGAAAGAACAATGACACATTTTATTTGAAGGATCGATCCTGATCCTTATTATCCTTGATATCCTTTGTTCTTTGATTGTAAATAAGGGGATGTACCGAATATCATTGTTTGAATAGATATAGAAGTAAGTATGGTGCAATGTAGACTAACTACAAAAAAAGAGGTGCTTTCGGAAAACAAAGTGTTCCTATGTGGCTCACTAGATTTTAGAGGCGAGACTTATTACTTGGTACTCATATACTGTTATCTAATTGGCCCCAAATTTAGTTAAACCTTTGAACTTTCGTCCTATTAAATACCACTCTATATGAATAAATTAATCAACTAATTATTATATTACAGTTTCTTCACGTACATCTAACAAACAATTATTTAAAAGCCTGGAAACCCCAACTAATCGTTCTCATGAATGATTCAAAGTCTGCAAAAATAAAAAAAATTAAATTGTTTTTTTCCTTCATCATACGAGTGTATTACATAGACGGTCATTGGTTTTAAGACAAATAAAGAAAATACATTATTTTTTCTATAATACCCTCGATAATACCTATCGCAAAAATTTTATGTCCCAATTAAAAAATGCAATTTGTGATATGAATGCTGAATGTAATATTTTTTGAGATGAGTGAACCGTTAACAAAATAATATGTGCATAAATATTACTTTTTTTTCACGAACGGAAACTTTTCCCATACGAGCCCTAGGCAAGTTTTATTTAATTGAGCTTGCCTTGTATATTTTAATAATTTTTCCAGCAATAAAATTTTTACTTAAAAATAAAACAAGAAATACATTATTAAAACACGTATGCAATGCCAATTATACAGGGTGTAGCATGTATAGTCATATAGTCATATAGCATTACTTCGGAGTTAATATGCAGTTGAAAAAATTCTTAATATGTATTTGGACATAAAGTGATTTGTATCTATTTAGGGTGGATCACATTTTTTTTTTTTTCCTTAAATTATGCTGCATCAACCTCTGTGGGTTATTAGCAGCTGGATCCGTTCTCTATATCAGGTTGTAGACATTAGCTGCCTTTAGGAAGTCTATAAGATCGCTGATACGTTCTGGGTCGTTTAGGATTTCGCTGGAAGTCCCGATTCTGTGTCTGTCTCTCAGTGGTTGCAGATCTGGACACGCGAACATGATATGGTGCATGGTCAGTGAAATGTTGCATGTGGTACAGGTAGGAGGGTTCTGTCTGGATAGTAAGAAGGCGTGAGTGAGTCTTGTGTGACCCAGTCTTATTCTGCTCAGTTTTACCTGGTCGTACCTGAGTTCAGGTAGGGGTAACTTACTTGTGACAGAGGGTTTGATTGTCCTCAGGTGAGATTGGCTTCTGTTCCATTCGTCTTGCCACAGTCCCTGGATTTCCGTTTTGATGAGTGATCTGTGGTCATTGGGAAAGTGGACATTGGTAATTTGTTGGTGTTCTGACGCGGTTGTTATCTTTGCTAGCCTGTCTGCCCTCTCATTTCCCTCGATGCCAACGTGTGAAGGAGAAAAAATAAAGAGAGTTCTGTTTGAGCTCTCTGCTAGTCTAGCTTTTATGAGTTTTACCAGTGGATTTTTGGGGTAGAGCTGCTTTAAGGCCGTGAGTGAACTCAATGAATCTGAGCAGATGACGTAACGATGTACGGGAGAGGCATTTATGATTTCTATGGCTTTAAGGATAGCATACAGCTCAGCTGTGAAACTACTGCATGAGCTTGGTAGTCGATATCCCCATTCCTCTGTAGGAGTAATTACAGCACAGGACACTTTTCCATCAGATTTAGATCCATCTGTGTATATTTCTATATATCTAGGGTATTGGGAGATAAGTTTTTTGAAGTGTGCAGTAAGCGATTGATGGCCAGTTGTGACTTTATTGAATCTTGTGAGCGAGAGGTTTATTTGTGGTTTATTCAACGTCCAAGGGGGTGGAGAGTGGGGAGGAGGTGTTTTTGATCTTGGGATGCGGATATGTAATTCTATTTCCATGCGGCGTATTCTTTCGTAAATAGGAGGAGTAATATTAGAGTTTGAGTCAAAGAGGGATTTGAAGTTGCTAGTGAGTAATTGGGGGCAGCTTCGACTCTTGGGGTATTGGGATGCATTCGCCGCATAATTAAGAGTTGCAAGTTTGCCTCGATAAACCAGAGGCATTTCGCCCGTAAGTATATATATATATTCGTTTGAAATTACAAATTGCAGTCTTACGATACATGTTGTTTAGTTTATTAAATTACATATGATTGGTTTCGTCGATCATGGGGAAAAGAACGATCCGTAAGTGCGAACAAACTTTGAGTTGGAGTTGTACAGAAAGCCCCGGTGGCAATTCTCAAAGCTGTGGTTTGTATGGTTTCAATCACTTTTCGATATGATTTTCTGGCGGATGCATAGGAGGCAATTCCGTAGTCGATCCTAGATCTGATCAAACTCTTGTATATTAAAAGCAGAGTGGTGCTGTCGGCCCCCCAGGAGTGACTAGAGAGGACTCTCATCAGGTTCAAGCCACCACTGCACCCCACCTTGATCTGATCAACATGCCGCTTCCAGTTTAATCTGCTGTCAAACACAACGCCGAGGTATTTTATTTGATCTAAAAACGCGAGGCTTCTACCATTAAGTCGAAGAAGAGGAGATTCTACGACTTTCCCCTTGCTGAAACATACACAATGTGTCTTGAGAGCTGAGAATTTGAACCCTGTTTGGTTGCTCCATTGTTGCATACCGAACAAGGCATTTTGGAGAGTTTTTTGCATATATTTAGTGTTTTTTCCTTTAAGGTAAATGAGAATATTATCCGCGTACATACTACTCCGAACCGGCTGTTTCAGTTTATTAACCGAGTTATTAATAGCTACGAGGAACAGGGTGGGACTTATTATAGACCCTTGGGGGATGCCATTTTCTAGTTTCCTACTTTTGGATAAAGTGTTGTTTATTTTCACTTTAAATGTTCTGTTGTCCAGGAAATAGGTTCCATGTTATAGGTACATATTATACTATTAATTTCTGTCATTCAATCTTTGTCTTTTCAAGGAGCATAGCAAAGGGGGGTGACAGGTGACACCCCAGCTAAAATTTTGAATCGAAACCTGACTTTCCGAGCTCGCGAAATTTTGAGGCAACCAGAGAACACAGATTATGGGATTATGATTGTTTAAATGCATAGGCCTACTTGTATACGGGTGAGTCATTAAGAAAGGTCACCGGGAATATCTCAGAAACTAAGCGTGGTACAGCCTAAGGTATTTTTTCTGAAGGAAAGTGCCCGTAAAAATCGTTGGGGAATAGTTTTGAACTTCTAAAATGACAGCAAGGGGGCTTAACAGCACTGACCAAATAAAAAACTGTGATGATTTCTCATGATTTTTCAAAATACCTAAATAAATTATTATTATAAATATTTTATTTTTTCTGTTCACCATCAGTAACTTCGTTATTATTGGAGCTTTGAAGTCTGTAAAATTATCAGTGAAGAAGATAATCATTGAAGTGAAGAATCTTTGCCGCGTATTACAGTGATGAATAGAGAAAAACAATTGAAAGTTCATGTCGTGAGATATTCCCAAAAACGCAATTTTTGGATATAAAAATAGGAATCTCACATGATATGAATTTTAAAGTATTTTTCTGTTTTCAGCACTGTAATTCGCGGAAAAAATTCTTCACTTTTGCTCATTTAACCGATCTGATAACTTCAATAATAACGAAGTTAGGTACCAACGGTAAATAGAAAAAATAAAAATTAGCAAAAAAATAAAATACAAATTCGTCCAAATGGACGAATTTGTAGAGAATTAAAATACGAAAAAAATTAAAGCGTAAGCAACCGGATCGGTTCATTATTAAGAGAGTAAACCACAAAAAAAAGAACAAATTGCGTTTTTTCAAAAATTCGTTATGTCGTCATTTTTTAAGTTTTAGTGAGATAGTCGATAGATATACCGTGTGTCCCCGGATAGGTGAAACGACTCTTATAAAAGACAAAAATTTTTTGATTTTAGTTTAAATTTTTTGGGGTTCAGCCCTGCTTGGCTAAAGAATAATTTCTAACAAAATTTTAGTTTTGAAAAATCAAGCATGCCTTGGAAATTTCCAAGAAACCGGTTTTTCTGTTGAGTAAAGTGCCTTTTATGTAGCAAATACGACAAAATGTTATTTGAAAAAGTTTTTCAGAATCAACATTTAGCTCTGTATACCAAATTTCAAATCATAGGCCAACTTTGATCTTTTACATTTACTTTTATGTTTATTTCACAAATCAAAGAATTTTATTTGTAACAAAGACTGATATTAACAAATTGCTATTGCTATGGGTACAATTTGGTTTTTCCATGGCAGTCATTGTTTCAAATTATGAAATTCTTTGATTTGTGAAATTAACATTAAAATAAATGAAAAAAAATAAAAATGATCTATGATTTTGAAATTTGGTATAGGGACCTAAATGTTGATTCTGAACAATTTTTTCAAATAACATTTTGTCGTTTTTGCCACATAAAAGGCACTTTACCCAACAGAAAAACCGGTTTCTTGGAAATTTCCAAGGCATGCTTGATTTTTCAAAACTAAAATTTTGTTAGAAATTATTCTTTAGCCAAGCAGGGCTAAAAAATAATGAACCCCAAAAAATTAAAATTGAAATCAAAAAATTTTTGTCTTTTATAAGAGTCGTTTCACCTATCCGGGGACACACGGTAGATGTTTGATAAACTCGAATTAGACGACCTTCAGAGCATCCAAGCTCGCTAAAAATATGATATGAAGAATTTGTGATTAGTGACTTGCGTGGCCTAGTGGTTCTCCGCTGGCTCACGAAGCCATAGATCGCGGGTTCGAAACTCACCTCGGCCCGCTTTACTTTTCAGATTCATTTTCGAATGTCTGTGAAAAGTAAAAAACCTTCTTGCGCATCAATCGCAGAAATAGTGTATTTTTATGCGATTCAATTATGAATATTTTCACCGCTTTTTAAATGGGATTTCTGAAATTTTCCATAGTCAGGTCATATTAGCGTAGTGGTTTACTGAGAAAATTTCATTTCATTTAGTTTGAAAACGTCCCTTAGAATGGATTTTTAAATTTAACAAAATAAAAAAAAATTGGCAAATTTAATTTTTTTTCCTTTTCCTGTGTCCGCCACTGGCTAACTTTACTTAAAAAATACTATTCTTTACACTGCCTTTAATAAATTCGCAAAAAGTGAAAGGGGAATTTTGAAAACCGAAAATTTGAAATTTTAGAGGAATAAACATCATGTTAAAACTGTCTACTGGAAAAACTTCAGCTCAACTCCTTCAAAAAAGGCTAATAAACGGTTATAGAAATTTAGCCATTTTTACCCTTTTCCTACCCACGCCACTGGCTTATTAATGAAAAATATGCAAATTTTACTGCATTAACTCAAATTTAAAATAATTTTCTTCCAATCGTGTTAATTTGTTTTTCTAACTTGCTTATAGGTAGGTAGGTATAGGGGTTCAAATTTTGGCAATTTTTTCTAAAATTGAAAAGGCCGCCATTTTGAAACGGCTCGATTTTACTCAAATACAGAACCAGACGCTCCTTGCGGCTATCTCATAAAAAAATTTCAGCCCCCTAGATTGAAAACTGCGATCAGAAACCGTGCCTCATAGACGGTTTTTGTTTTTAATTTGGAGGGACACCCTGTAGAAGTAACGCAGCTTTAGGAAAATTTTTTTACGAAAATCAAATGTCATTTCGAAGTTTCACAAGGGTAAAAAATTTCGTTCACTAATCCTTAAATATGATGCTACAGCAGCGGTTTTAAAATTTTAAAGAAATAAACATCATATGAAAAAAAATATTTATATCTCCGTCATTTTTCTTATTTACTTCTTGAAACTTTTAAGGGTTAAAGGATATTAGTGTACTTACCTACTGTGAAAATTTCAGTTCAATTTCTTTAAAAATGAACTCATAAACGGTTATAGAAATTTAGACATTTTTACCCTTTTCCTACCCACGCCACTGGCTTATTAATATAAATAATGCCAATTTTATTGCTTTAATTCAAATTTCAAATAGTTTTCTTCCAATCTTGTTAATTTTATTTCAAAGTTTTATTGCCATCTTGCTCATACAGGGGCTCAAAAAATAGCAAATTTTCAAAAAATTCAAATGGCTGCCATTTTGAAACGGCTTGGCCGATTTTGCTCAAGTGCAATACCAGACCACTCCTTGTGGATATCTTACTCCCACAAAAATTTCAGCCTCCTAGATTGAAAACTGCGACCTGAAATGATACCACAAGAACCGGCTTGCGGGAATTTTGAAGGGACACCCTGTAGAAGTGACTCGACTTTTGGAAATTTTTTCAACGAAAATCTAACATCATTCCAACGTTTTGAAAGGATCCAAAATTTCGTTCACTAATCTTTAAAGATAAAGCTACAGGAGCGTTTTGAAAATCGAAATTTCGCGTTTTTGGAGAAATATATAAATATATATATAAATATATATATATCGTGGGCAGGTGAATTTTGGAAAACCACTTTTTCGTGATCTGGGGGTCATGATCGGTGGACATTTGATGAGTTTGGGTGATTTTCGAAAAGTGATGTCGTCCTCAATAGTGTATTTTTTTATTAAAAAATACACTAAAAACAAGCGATCGAACGTTTATAAGGAAATATATTATATAGAAGTGTCTGTGGCTAATGAGTTCGTCTCGAAGCCAAATTACCAGAGTGGAGCGACTATGTCTTACCTACACAGTTAAGACCGATGCTCCCTCTTTATTAAAAAATAAAAAAAAAAAAAGAATTTGTGATTCCAATTAGGTACTAGTGATCTATCCGACTAGAACTATCCGACAGCGTCTGGGCTTTGCACACATGCAGGAAGTACCTATAAATATCGACTATCTCGTAAAGAAAACTACGTTTCCTTTGCGTTTTTGAAAACTACGTTTCAATAAATTGAGACGTAACAAATTTTTGTAAAATATATTTTTTTCTACCCTAATAATGAACCGATGAGGTTGTTTCGGCTCTCATTTTCTTCGAATTTCAATTCTGTACAATTCGTCTATCGGGACCATTCAGATTGCCCTCTCAGTTTTCATTTTACAAGCAAAAATACAAACATAAGATTTTTTGCACTAAAGTGCTACTCAATGAAAAAAAAAGGAAATGGTAAACTTGAGTAGGAAACTATGCGGTTAGGATCTGGCGACTTTTCCGCGTGCGATAGCACCGGTGGTATTTCTTTATTATTTTTGTCAAGAAAAAACCTCTATTTGCTTGGTCTATTAAGGAAAGCTGTCAATAACAATTTGATTTATATTTAATAACGAGAGCGGCTTATTTATTCAAGTGCTGAGAAATTTAATTTATTCAAGTGCTGGGAAATTTAATTTATTCAAGTGCTGTTTTGAGAAGGACCCCCTATTCTCTTTTTAAATTCGCCTCTTTTTTAAGATCCCCTTCACCTTATGCTATAATATCCACTGGGACCACGCCCCCCCTAGAAAAAAATCGTGCTACGTCCTTGGTCTTTTCAGTGCAAAAGTACAATTATTTTGATATCACATTTCGATTCTATAGATAATGGTAAGTTAAGAGCATCTGTTTATTTACTCAATGTGTTTTCATTACGTCTTTCTACGATGGACGTCAACCGAGGATATGTCATCAAAACGCCCAAGGTGCTTAAAAAAAAGGAGGGAACGGTCTTAACAATGTAGGTAAGAGAAAGCCGCTCCACTACAACAGCAATTATAGGCTTTGAGAACTTACTTTCTACCCAACTTCAAGTAAACCAAATAAATGGTAGAATAGACGTCATAGACATCCAGAGCAAGACTGGGAATCGAACTTAGTTCGCATCAGTTCAACGGCTTAGTAGGCTGCACCTCTAAGCCCCCAAACCATTTCCGGCTCCCTATGGTGCCTAAATTGTTTAATGTCCGTGAGTTTTATAATTTAAATCTAAAATCTATTTAATTTGAATTTATTAAAATTGTTGGATCTGACGGAAAATGGAACACTTGAGTTCGTTTATGTTTTTTGATGATTGACGTCTAGTTGTCAGTGAGGTAATCAAGCGACACAAACAGACATAGATCTACAACCGCCCTAGGATGTTCTTTCTCACTTAACATATCTTGAAACATTGTCATTATTGTCAAATAATAGACTAGTCGGACATTGAATTCCCCAACAGACTGCAGTAATTTGGAAGGCGTCAGATAAGAATATATCGAGATATGCAAAGTGAAACCTTTTTTCCCTCACAAACGATGTTCAAAGAGTTCCATGAGTCTTTTCATTTGAAAAAGAAAAAAATATAAGATTTGATAAAAATGCTATTTCGGAGAATCCAAACTTTTATTATTAATGTGTGCTATTATGTGTCACCCTGTATGTATTGTTGAAAAAATATAAAAAAATTATGTCTCTCCTGCAAGGCCGCATACTTTGATATGAATTTATTTATTTGCATAAGTTGCATAATGTGAGATCAACTGCTTATTTCAATTGCAACAAAGTCTTATTACAATATCGGTAATTACAACACAAGTTTTACTATTTTAATTTTTAATATGCTAATTTAGCACACACCTCTTAAGGGTTCTTTTATCTACTTCGTCTTTGTGAGTCACCCGTTAATTTCCATCAACTCTTTTTGATAAGTAAAAAGGTGCTGAATTTAAGGAAGGATTTAATAAATCTTTAGTATGCAAACAAGTATTGTCTTTCCGGTTTACTACATTCTGCATAGAATTTTGAATGTTGATTTGTTTCCAATTCTTATTCATGACCTCTATTTAATTCGGAATAAATTCTTTTAACTATGAACAGAAAATTCATCTGTTTATTTAAATAAGGGAAATAGTTCAGCACTACCTGTTCATGGGAGGCACCTGAGATGTCATCTCCATAATGTTAAAGTTGTAACAAAAAATAAAGGCTGTTGCGAAAAAAGTTTAAATTTTTTATACTTTGCCTGCTACGCTATAGCACATCAGGTTATACACAATAATTTTAATCGATCACATTGACCAGAAAATATTCGATTTTCCAAGATTTTAATGGTTTTTCCAATTAACTGTTAAATTTCATACGTAAAATGGTAAATTTTATTGTTGCTAATATAAAGCAAACATAAATAGAAATGCATAGGAATTATTACGTAGGTATCCAGTTCCAGTATTCAATCTCTTTGATACTATTGGATACAAACAAATTTACTAAATGATTCAGCACTATATACTAAGAGGTAAGTTTATTTAATTGCGTCCGAAATGTTATTGATTTGACTTTTCCTGCATCCTCGTCAACATCATACACACGTTAATCCTAAGAAAAACCCTGAGGTATTCAATAACAGGAGTAAGTTAGCGACACTGAAGAATCAGATAGAGACACCCAGATTTTTCGGACTACTCAGATGAGCTAATTGAATGGTTGAAATTCCCAGCGAAATAAAGCGAGTGTGGTTATTCCAAAAATTAAATCTCATGTTTCGATTAAAGAACCATAAAACTATGTATATGCAAACGTTATAAAGAAACCAGAATTTTATAGAATTCTTGATGCACAAGGTTGAAAAGTATTTACCTAATTATTCATTGAAAAGCTAATTCTGTTTCATTTAGGCAACCAAGCAATTTTTGAAAAAAATCTCAGGTATTTTGGTTTACTTCGAATACCGTTTTCTGATTAACAGACCATCTGATAACTTGGCAAATTTTGTGTTTGTATTGAAACGTTAAGCCATCTATCATAATTCAAGATTTCTAAGTAATTTTTACTAGTAGTACGTATATAAGACATCAAGTTTGTCCATGAAATGTTCGTCAAATACTCTTTTAGAAAATGTATTTAGTTCTGGAGCAGATTCATCAGACATGTCATGATAGAAATATCACGATCAATATACAGGGTGCTGCGCAAGAAGCTTAGGTCATTCATAAATGAAAAAATAATTGGGTTAGAAGTTTGAAAATTTGTACATACGGGGTGACATTTTTGAAAGTTGCCATTTCTATCGGGGTAATATCTTTGAAAAAAAAATCAAAATCGCAAGAATAAGTTTGGGTAATACGGAGGGGGAAAATACGTAACTACTCCATCAATCCTTAAAGTTCCACCCACCCCTAGTTATAAATTGGGTGGGTGGAATCTCCCCCATCCTTATATTGGGGGAGACCATGGTGGCTCAGGTATCGAGGGGTCAGGAAATGGCTGAATAAACATTATCACTTATCAATGTAATAGTAGAAGAGGACCAAGTAAATGGCTAGATCACCTAAATTGACTCCAATAGATCTTTTTTGTTGGATGATTGTCGATCTCAGACATCAGAGACATTCGAAAGGGTGCGGCAAGAGTTCCAAAATAGACTATATTATTTAATAAACCAAAAATGGAAACTATTTTGAAAATGTTTTTGTCTCTAAAAAATTCATAAGGTATTTTTTCTTTGAAATGAAATCTGTGTAAATATATTAAAAAAGTATTTTGTTACTTTGTTTGATATACCGCCGGAAATAATTTTTCAAGGGCTTTTCAATGATGTATCACAAGCAGGAAGTTGCCATTAAAATTTTATATGGGAGTGAGTTATTTCTGACGTCTTTTTGATCCCCCTTCCGTATTACCCATGTAATTTTTTTGCGATTTTTGATATCTTTTTTTGTTTCAAAGATATCGCCAAAGACAATAACGTTCGTTGCCATCTGTTGTTTTAAAAATGTTGTATATGATTCGACGAACTGAACTAAAATATTTACAACCCTATATCATTTCCGGTTATACCGGAAGCAGACATCAACTTCCTTATTTGAATGGGACAACCTGTATGTTATTATTACATTTTCAGATTGTCTGAAAAAATTCAATAACTGTAAACAACTTTAGTTTTTTTTCTTCATGTTGTCGACAATGGAATATCTTTTTTTTTTTTTGAGATCATCGTTTTGTGAAGTGTACAATGTGTGCAAGTACAACTTTCAAATTTTGACTTTGTAGTACGAGGGTCGTTTGAAAAGTTTCGGGCCTTTGGAAGAAAAACACAGCTTTTGTGCCAAAACGAAATTAATTTCTGGACATGGTCTCCTCTTAACTCAATACTTTTTTGGTCAAATGCTTTTCTCAACTCTCCAAACCGCAAGAAATAATTCTTTGGGGAAACCCAAAAAATACCGTTCTACACCGCTTTCCACCTCAGCAGTTGCCATATTTTTCCCCCCGAGAATTTTTTTCAAATTTGGATATAAATAAAATATCAATGGAAGCTAGATCGGATGAATAATGTAGATGGAGAAGCAATTCGAATTTCGGTTTATCCACGTATGCACCTGAGCGATTTCCTGGTGAAATGGTCAAGTGTGATCGTTTTTCTTGATGTTGGCCTTCAACCGATTCAGGAACGCAGCCTAATTGCGTTGATGGTTTCACTTTTCTGAAGGTACTCAATAATAATAATCCCACAATCCCAGCTGCCACAAAAAACTGTTTCAATCACTTTTCCCGCATAAAGAACGACTTTCGCTTTCTTCGGAGTTGGTTCTGTCACCTCGATACACTACATTGACTGATGTTTGGTCTGGAGAGTATGCTGTTGGATCCAGGTTTCATCGACAAAATTTAGCTTCCCAAAAATTCAGCCGGATTTTTTTATGAAACTCAAGACACGCGTAACATGTCAGCCGTACCCGCTTTTGGTCGATTGTCAACAAAAACGGTGCACATGATTGTCCTGTTGAGTCGACTATTCGTCGTTTGGTGGACAAATTTGAATTATCGGTTCAGTCAACAATCAAACAGGACCCATACGTCGTCGTATTGTGAGGCCAGGGTCTGGAAAAAACATTGCTGCGGCTAACAAGAGTGTGTAGGATAGCTCGAGACATTCAATTCCTCATCGCACCCAATAACTTTGCCTTTCGCAGACCTCTACTACTTAGGCGTATTTTGCATCAGGACTTGGGCCTGGACCCGTACAAAATTTAGTTGACTCAGGAATTAAAGGTCAACTATGGTAGAAACCGTCGAGAAATAACAGACTGGGAAATGGAACAGTTGGAACTGGACCCCGATTTAAGAAAGAAAATATTAAATTCACCGCCAGGACCCATTTTCGGATGAATGCGATATGTTAACAAACAGAAATGTCGCATTTGGGGAGATATCATCAACGTGAGGCCCATCAAATGCAAATGCATCTGGAAGTAGTCACAGTCTGGTGTGAATTGCTATTCATTACTCAGAGTCATTGGCTCATTAGTTCTTCATTGGCCCGAAAATGAAGCTGGCGTCGCCGTAACTGTTACCGGCGAGACGTACAGGCAAATAACATAAACTACCTATTTGTGGTACAGGTCGTGATAAGAAATTTTTGTAGCCTCAATTGGAAGATATGGATCTCAACAACACAAGGTTTCAGCAAGACAGCGCCTGTAACATCGCATGTAACATTATTGGATGATTTACATGAAAAATTCGACGGCATGGTTATCTCGTGTTTAAGCGACGTCAACTGGCCAGAGATTGTGTGATTTAACGCCATTAGACTTTTTCTAGTGGGGCTAGTTAAGACGATTGATGGCGAAAGGCGAACAAGACGCAGACGATTGATGCCTAAAAGGTCATCATATCAATGCCATCAATGATATCAAATCAACCGCGATTTATGCAGTCGAGTTATCGGAAATTTGAGCTCTCGGATACGCGCTCATCAGCGGCGTCGCGACGGCTATTTGGCCGACGTTATATTCCATTCATAGTGTAATCGAATAGTCTTTCAAATAAAATAATAATAATTTAAGTTCAAAGTTCAAGCGCCCTTAATGGAAAGCCCTATACTTTTACTTTTTGGTATTTTTCTGATTAGCTGCCGGAGACACATTTCATTATAGGAACCTAAAATTGGGCGGGCAATTCTTTTTTTTTACGAAAAACCCATTTACTTTGGTTTGGACACGTAATGTGTAGAAGAGAAGATTGGCCATAAAAAAGGGCAATGCGAGAGAGGCGGCTACCGAGTTCCTGGACATGAACTATCCCCAATGGCCTGATGACGACGGTCATAACGCCAGATATGACTGATAATCACCAAAAGTGGCGCAAAAATTGATTGATTTATTGATTGATTGATTGATTGATTGATTGATTGATTGATTGATTGATTGATTGAGTGATTGAATGATTAATTGATTGAGTGAGTAATTGATTATTTGATAATAAGTGTGATCTAAAATCTATCGTCCAATAGCTATACAATTCAGACAAAAACTATTACAAGTGTAACCAAAAAGTACTGCTAGTTTCGCATGCACATCCTTGCTAACCTGATACTTGTTCAACAAGTCTTATGGCGCAAGATTAAATAGCATTTGATGAAGTTGGAAAATCTATATTTTTGTCTAAACAGTCATGGACATGATAGTCGTCACGAACGTTATCCTTTTACCATGTAATATGAGAAGTGCAATATCATGTTCATTATTAATACGCTTCAAAATTACTGTACAGATTTATATTTTTTGTTGTCAGAGAAAGAGTTTCTAAAATAGCTCAATAATAACTCACGCAAGGAAAAGTATGTTCAACTATTACTCTTTGTAAATTAAACCTCAGTATAAAAACCTCAATAAACCTAAATTTTAAAGTTTATAAAAGTTCATAGCCAGTCGTATAGACATGTAAAATTTGACTTTTTGAAATCATTAATGTAAGCAACGAATGACAAAGGAACTTTACTTGATATGCATCAAAGTAATTTGGGGTATAACGAAGGGACAATTTCACGTCATGAATAATATATTCAACAAAAAGGTCAATGAATTCTTCACATAATAGCGTCTAATAGTACCTAACGCAAATAAAGAAAGAAAATTATTCTGGATATCATGCATGAGAGGTAGGTCCGTCCCAAGTCAAGTTAGCTACGCTTCGGCCAGCCACGCTTTCGGACAGGGAGAGAGCGTTTCTATTAATTTCCAGTAATTTTTTTTTTCGTTTGTTAAGTCCGTGGCCGGAAGTGTGGCAGGTCATTATTATAAAATTTCAGACTTTTTTCAGCAAATTTTCAGCAAAAATGATTTTGCTAGTTTATAAAGTTCATGTCTGAAAGCGTGGCAGGTCATTATTATAAAACTTCAAATTTTTTCAGCAAATTTTAAGCAAATTTTTTTTTTCATTCTGTGACTGAAAGTATTGCTGGCCATGATTATAAAATTTCTTACTTTTCTAAGCAAAATTTCAGCAAAAATTAATTTCTCAGTTTATAAAGTTTATGGCTGAAAGCGTGGTAGGTCATTATTATAAAATTTCAGACTTTTTTCAGCAAATTTACGGCAACAATTTGTTTTTCAGTTTTTTTCAGTCCGCGACTGAAAGCGTGGCTGGCCATTATAATAAAATTTCAGACTTTTTCAGCAAATTTTCAGAAAAATGATTTTCTCGGTTTATAAAGTTCATGTCTGAAAGCGTGGCTGGCCTTATAATACAATTTCAGACTTTTTCAGCAAATTTTCAGCAAAAATTTGTTTTTTCAGTCCGTGACTGAAAGTATGGCTGGCCATGATTATAAAATTTCCGATTTTTTCAGCAAATTTTCAACAAAATGATTTTTTCGGTTTATAAAGTTATAGTGGCCGAAAGTGCGGGCTAGCCATTATTATAAAAACTGGAACTTTTCTGAACAAAATTTCAGAAAATTTTTTTTTCAGTTTAATACGTCGTGGCCGAAAGCGTGGCTCCAAAATTGTGGCTGGCTGAAGCATAGCTAACTTGACTCGCGTGTAGGTCCGTAGGTAATACACTAACAGGAAGGAACACGTTAGACGTAATAAGTTTTATTACTACAGGTAGATTGGATATCATATCATATAGGTGACTTCAAACTGAACAACTTCGTGAAAAGGTTCATATAGTTTGGCTACCTACTACCTACCTATATCCTTCTGCTAAGAAAATAGTAGTTAATCTTGGAAATTCTCCGCGGGCGGATCACCATAAAACAAGTAATTCATGGAATCGCAAAAATGTCCATAATTAGTGGATAATGACAGAAAAAAGTGTGACCAATTGTTTTGCATGCAATATCCTGTACATAACTGAAACAAGCCTTTAGAAGCTCAGCTGTGCCAACCTGTGCGCATTTCATGGAGTGGGTCGATAATGTGTGCATTACCGTTGCGCGCTTTGCTTATCAACATAATAAACATTGCCTATACCATCATCCAAACCAAACTGTCCCAGTCCAGTGTCCATTCTCTCTGTTTTGCTCCGATTCTCCACAGCCGTCCTTTTGATTCCAGTTTCATGAACTTCGTCCCTAAACTTTCCTTGCTCAACCTTGAGTGCTGCGATCGTCGATCTTGCTCACTTTCTGCGGTCCAGATCTGCCATAAGGTAAGTTTGTTTTCGGTAACCAAGGAACTGAGCACCTAAGTTTTTTCACTTTTGGTAAATTATGTTAACATATTTTATACAAATTCATTTACCAAAAGATAATTTATTAAGCAAACAAGAACTGAAAGAAGTAACACTTGATTTACATATGCACATTGCACTTGATGTAATCGAATAATTTACCTACATGATATGCACATATCATTCATAATGTGGTAATCATTCTTTAAAAAATGACATCATCTGAAAAAAATTATTTATTGGTATAGGTAAATTAAAGTTCATTCTTGGAATCCCCATATGAATCGCAGAAAAAGTGCGTAGTAACTAGTAAGTAGCTGGATTTATATGTTTAAAAGCACGTTTTTGACCTAATAATTATTTCTAGTGAAAAATGTATTCTGAAAAACTGGACCAATTAAATTCATGGACATGGAAATGTTTCTAATTTTATCATTCAGGCTATAAATCTCATCGTACATTATTTTCGCGTCATGATAAGTACAGGAATTTCCGTACTTCCGAATACCTTCGTTAAAATTCTGCAAATCCGATTATTACCATTTACCCCTACATGAACTTCCGACTTTTCATAATTTGAATAATGATATTGATAAGTCGTATCATTAGTATTTACCATGAAATGGTTAATAATGGTTTTTTGTAATTTTTGTTTCTGATAATATTTATACAGTGTGTCTACGTAAGTTGGAATTATTTGGAAAACTTTACTAATATCCAAATTAGAAAAAAGTTATTCTGCATAAAAATGCATAGGCTAAAAAATTAAAAAGAAATAGACATCAAATTTGTGCAGTCGTATGAGAGGTTTGTCCAATAACACGAATCTTGTAAAATAGTTTAAAAAATCTTGAAAAAAAATCAATTTGTTTTTGACAATATCAACAATAACTGTTATGAAACTGAAAAAATTGAACAGCACTGCAAATAACATTCAAATATGCAATTCATCTTTATCAAAGAGGTACGTTTTATCTGTAGTGTTTCAGTTTTTATGCTGTTTTTTGTTGGTTACGCAACTACATGTTATTGCATATTTGGATGTTGTTTGCAATATTGATCAACTTCGCTCTCAACTTCACAAAAGGTACTTCACTCTCTGGCAAAATTAATATTCTTGGACAAACCTCGTATACGACTGCAAAAATTTGATGTCTCACTATATCATTTTATTAGACCATGGACCACTTTTTATGGAGAACAACTTTTTTCCTAAAATGGACAATAAAAAAGTATATGACTCCAAAAAGTCATATGATATGACTCCAAGTTACGTAGACACACTGTATAATAAAAGATAATTTCATATTGTTATTTTTCTAATTATTTTACCTACAAACATACCAATTAACGAATAGTGAAAATATTGAACATTTTTTGATTGCAAGATAACTGTAATCAAACCCATTACTCTAAAGCGGCATTTATTGTTATGCCTGAACTGTTTTCAAATGTAAATAAAAAGTTCTCAGACTCACCCTTTCCAGCTCTATTGGATTAATTTCTCTGTGGATTTGTAGAAGAGACAATTATGCCGGCGGGAGCTAATCCCACTGCATGGATAACATCAAGAATGAATAAAATGCAGGGCCGGATTATTACTTTTGTGCCCATAGGCAGCAGTATTATAGCGACTTACCCCCTTTCCCCAACCCCCTTTTCTCAGTGGCTTGTAAGGTTTTTCATAATATGCAGTTCTGCGCGAGTAAATTTATTGACGTTAAATGGTGGGGAAGGTGAGGACGAGCTAGACATTATGACAGGTGAAAATTTTTGATCCAGGTCACGCAATTATCCAATAACTAGTTGAAAATGCATTCGCCTATCGTTTTGATTTTCGAAAAAATTGCTAATTTTTCAATCCCCGTCCAAAGAAATTATCGAAAAAAACTTTCACAGTTGACATTTGGAAAAGACATTATTGAAAACAAGTTGACAGTTGCATCACAAAAACGTAAGAAAGTAACTAAAAACTAATGAAGTTATTTGGAACAACTAGTCATCTTATGCTCAAAAACTAAATTTTAGAAAAATATCTGCATGAATAGAAGAGTTTTGCTAATTTAACGGGTTTCTATTACGGTTTCCGACATTCCTGGAATTAGTTATAACCCTGTATAATACTAATCGCAGCTTTGACCTTGAAACATTTCAGGAAGCACAAATGGCGGAAATTATTCAAAATTGCCGCAATAATTCATAACAAAGACACTTATTCAGAGATTGATGCTCTAGAAGTTTTTTACGATAAGTAGGTACCTACTAAGTACATGCCATCTGTCGAGTTTGTGATTGTGAATCATGAATAATAATGCAACAAAACAATACATCAGGCCGCGGCGGAATGGGTGTTATTTTTTACCTCGGGGGCCTGTTGTCGGGCGGGTATCACACCTCTAACACGTTGTGATTTATGGCACACCAGAAGCTTTCTACAGAATTATGTTTGAATTAAAGAAATATTCAAACTCAGTTTCTCGCTATTTTTTTGTGAAATAATGTTTGCTGCGGGTGATAGCGCCCCCGCACTCGAGCCCCCAAAGAAGTCGGCGCCCCTCAACTGCCTAGGTATATTGCCTCATCAATAATCTGGCCCTGATAATAATATGAAGCTTTTATCTAAATCACTTCCAAAATGGATTCAAGACAAAGCTTCCAATTATAACAGCAAAAAAGATCAGGAATTGGTTTGTCAGGATTCAAAGAGTTCAGTGAGGACTCATGATCAGAATGGACGACTGGAGGAATGGAAAATTCTCAAGCCAAAGACACTTAAGCCAAATCTAATCGCTTACATGATTAAGAAAGAGACGGCGAGTAAACGCGAGAAACACGATAAAAGTATATGCAACTGGAAGCGGGAATGAAACAGGGATAGCTATTAGGAATGGATTGGGAGAGAAAATAGAAGAGACCCAGACCAAGTGTATGCCTCACCCCCTAGGGAAAGTAGAAGACTTTTGAATAAATATTAAAACCGCTAACCGCTACATAATTGCGTGCATTTTTTAATAACGGAAAATGAAAATTAATTTCTACGACCGACACAAATCACATTAATCTGGAGAGAGCACTGATGAGTCTTACTCAAGGCGAAACAGTGCTGTCTTTCTCTTCAGACTTTTTTCGTAAACTTGTGCGTTTTCCCCTCAGACTCATAACTTTTTCTACTAAATTTTCATTTTATGACGGAAAACTTCATACAATATTATTACATGATAGGAAGTTTCATTTTTTTTATATGTACCTAAAAATTATTACGTCAGAGACTGTAGGTAGTAACAGATGTATCTTCTGAGTTTTCCTTTGAGATCCGAGAAGATCTCAAAGAGAAGTTTGTTAATTAGAAGTTAGTTCACATTCTACGGTGTGATAATAACATGACGTATATGTCACTGGTGAACTTTGAAGAAGACAAGGACAAGTATAAATATGTATATGTATCTGTTTATCATAATAACATGAACATGACTATTCAATCCATTAGGACTGCACGACAACGGCACGAAAAAAGAACTCTTATTATAATAGCTGACAGACAAGCTAATATCCTTATTTTGCTTTCACATTAAGTCGAGTGAAGATTTCTTCATTGTGCGTTTCTCTCGTTGATATTCATATAGAGGGTGTCCGGTAAGTACCTCCTAATTTACCAAGAGCATACAGGGGAGGTCAAAATAAACCTAGTCTGTCATTAAAACAATTTTCTAAAGTGTCCCTAAACGAAGATACAGAGCCCCAAAAGGCTACCCAACTTTTTTGGCTCTAACTTTTGAACCGACCTCTATAATTCGCTGAAATTTTAATATTTTATAGAGACCATAAAAAGTAATTAAGCCATATCATATCAGAGTGGTTGTTTGACGTCGTCAGGGAAGTCAGGAACGGATTTACCACTACACACGTTGGGTGAAAGTTTTTTCAGGTGTCACTTTACAGAGCTGAAAACTTATTTTTTGAATACACTGGTCATTTATCTTTAAAAATGGTACTCTTAATTTATTTCGATAAAACTGGCGGTTTTCGAAATAAATCGACTTTCATGCTAATTTTGACCAAGTTCCCCCAATAGTAACACATTATGTAGGGGTACGTTTAACAAGAACTTAACTTAATGTTTACCTGCATGTGTTACCAACTTACCAACTTTACCAAATTACCAACTTTTGAGTGTTTCGCATACCTAAAAACCGATTTATCTCGAAAACCGACAGTTTTATCGAAATAAATTTAGAGTACCTTTTATAAAGATGAATGACCAGTAAAAAACCAGTATATATTGAAAAAATAAGTTTTCAGCTCTGTAAAGTGACACCAGAAAAAACTTTCACCCAACGTGTGTGGTGGTAAGTCCGTTCCTGACTCCCCTGACGATGTCAAACATCTTCTCTGATATGCATGGCTTGATGAATCTTTATGGCCTCTATAAAATATCAAAATTTCATCGAATTACACAGTTCGGTTCAAAAGTTAGAGCCAAAAATGTAAATCATTGGATACTATTTTGGGGCTATCTCTGTTTAGGGACACTTTGGGAAATATTTTTTTATGGACTAGGTTTATTTTGACTTCCCCTATATCATCATGCTGGATATAAGCCTCTTGTATCCACTTTTTATTAGTGTATTTTTTAATAAAAAAATACACTATTGAGGACGACATCACTTTTCGAAAATCACCCAAACTCATCAAATGTCCACCGATCATGACCCCCAGATCACGAAAAAGTGGTTTTCCAAAATTCACCTGCCCACGATATATATATATATATATTTATATATATATATATTTATATATATATTTATATATATATTTATATATATATTTATATATATATATATTTCTCCAAAATCGCGAAATTTCGATTTTCAAAACGCTCCTGTAGCTTTATCTTTCAAGATTAGTGAATGAAATTTTGGATCCTTGTAAAGCTTTGGAACGACGTTAGATTTTCGTTGAAAAAAATTCCTAAAGTCGCGTTACTTCTACAGGGTGTCCTTTCAAAATTCCCCATATCCCGTTTTTGTCATCTCATTTCAGGTCGCAGTTTTCAATCTAGGGGACTGAAATTTTTGTGGGAGTAATATATATATAAGAACTGGTCTGGTATTGTACTTGAGCAAAATCGGCCGAGCCGTTTCAAAATGGCGGCCATTTGAAGTTTTTGAAAAATTGCTTTTTTTTGAACCCCTGTATGAGTAAGATGGAAAAATAACTTTGAAACTAAATCAACATGATTGGAGGAAAATTAATTGAAATTTGATTTAATGTTATAAAATTTGCATTACTTTTATTAATAAGCCAGTGGCGTGGGTAGGAAAAGGGTAAAAATCGCTAAATTTCTCTAACAATTTCTGAGCACATTTTTGAAGGAATTAAATTGAAATTTTCACAGTAGGCAACTATACTAATAGCCTCTAGCCCTTAAAAATTTCAAGAAGTAAATAACAAAAATGGCGGAGTTATTTGAATTTTTTTTACATGATGTTTATTTCTCTAAAATTTTAAAAACGCCCCTGTAGCTTCACCTTTCAAGATTAATGAACGAAATTTTTTACTCTTGTGAAACTTAGAGATGACGTTTGATTTTCGTAAAAATAATTTTCCTAAAGTTTTGTTACTTTTACAGGGTGTCCCTCCAAATTTCCAAAAAAAAACCGGTCATGAGGCACGGTTTCTGGTCGCAGTTTTCAATTTAGGGGGCTGAAATTTTTTTTGTAGTAATATAACTGCAAGTAGTCGGTCTTGAGTAAAATCGGAATAGCCGTTCCAAAATGGCTGCCTTTTAAATTTTAGGAAAAATTGATAGATTTTGAACCTCTAAATAAGCAAGTTAGAAACAAAAACTTTTAAACAAAATTAGCATTATTGGAAGAATAGTTATTGAAATTTTAGTTATTGCAATAAAATTTGCATTTTTTTATTATTAAGCCAGTGGCATGGGTAGGAAAAGGGTAAAAAAGGCTAAATTTCTATAGCCGTTTATTCTATTTTTCTATTTTTGTACGAATCGAACTGAAATTTTTCCAATAGATAACTATACTAATAACCCTTAACTCTGAAAATTTTCAAGAAGCAAATAAGAAAAATGGCGGAGATATTCGAATAATTTTTAAATTATGTTTATTCCTCTAAAATTTCAAATTTTCAGTTTTCAAAGCTCCCTTTTCACTTTTTCAAATCTATTGAAGGTAGTGTAAAAAATAGTATTTTTTAGGTAAAGTCAGTCAGTGGCGGGCAAAGGAAAAGGGGCAAAATTGTTCAGTTTTACCATTTATTTTGGTTTTGTTAAATTTAAAAATCCATTCTACGGCACGTTTTCAAACGAAGTGAAATGCAATTTTCACAGTAAACCACTACGCTAATATGACCTGACTAGGGAAAATTTCAGAAAGCCAATTTAAAAAGCGGTGAAAATATTCATAAATTGGATCGCATAAAAATACACTATTTCTGCGATTGATGCGCAAGAAGGTTTTTATGTATACCTACGTCTGATATCATCAGACCATCAAGTTGGTGGCCGTCCTCTATTTCTTAGGGCGTCCGGTCTAGGTCTCCACTCTTTGATCCGCTTGGTCCACCTGTTGTCTTGCATCCTCGCAATGTGCCCAGCCCAATTCCATTTTATGGTTGCTATTTTCTCCACTGCGTCAACCAGTTTAGTTCTTACTACGCAGCTCAGTGTTTGTTAGGCGGTCCATGGTGGTCAGTCCAAGCATTGATCTTTCCATTGCGCGCTGTGTTACTCTGATTTTCTGTACAGTCTTTTTTGTCAGCGTCAAGGTCTCAATACCATAGGTTAGGACACACTGGTTAAAAAGTTTCCTCTTCAAGCAAATTGGCAATTCTGACCTTAGTTTCCCATATGCGGCCCACGCCAGTTCTATTCTCCTCAGCAGTTCATGCCTTTTGTTATCTCGGCTTACACGAATTATGTCATCTTCAAATCTCAGATGTGTAATAAGGTTCTCGCCGTTTATATTTACTTCGAGATCCCTTAGGTTAGGGAAGCCCTTAGATCCATTAGAGAACTTAAGGGACCTAAAGGATGTCCACTGTATGCTCCCGAGAAATTTGAAGGTGCTTACCGGACACCCTGTTATAGGGTTCCAAATTCCACAGTTTTGAAAATTTTTTAATGTTTTCTTGCTGTAAAAGACAATGAAAGAGACTTTATTATTTAGTTGACGATAGCATCTAGAAATCTTTTCTCAAAAATTTTAGTTTACTACTCTTGCGTGTATAATACGGAATATTCTCTTTACAAGTTATTAAGGGTCTGATAAATTGACAATACATCAGATATCCAGGGTGTTAATGAATTTATATACGTGTTACAAATTTATGGGGAATCTAGGAAATGCAAAAATAGGCGAAAACTTTCCTGTAGACATGGTGTCGTTGAAGCTTCAGTTTAAAAAAACAGGTGTTGGAGTCGTGATTTTTTTTTTATGTCCCTAGATATATCTAAAAATTGGCTGATTGGAGTAATTCGTAATTTTTCATGGAAGTTGTGCTATAATTATTATTGAAGTATACACGGTTATTCACGTATATACGCGATATACAACGTATACGCGACGGAAGATTATGGCTGCCTTGATTTAAAAAAAAAATTGTTTTTGTAGTGGATAGAACCCGTTAAAGTTTTAAGCCTCCAAATGTTAAAATATTAAAATTAAATTCATAATTTACAGAGTGTTCCAAAAATATGAAACATCAGTTATGTTTTTTTTTTTAATGGCATGCTCCAATATTATTGCGTTTGTAGATTGTCTGAGAAGAAAAAATAAAGCTGGATTTTACAGTTAATTGTTGGAGTTTGACTGAGTAGTTTTTGAGTTAAAAACAAGTGAAGATCGCAATTTTCAAAGTTCATGGCAGTATACAACGAAAAATCTGGTTTTTTAGATTTTTTATCATATGTATAGGTATTTCATCTGAATCATACAGACGTACCTACATAAAAAGTCAAAATAAGGACATGTAAGCCGTTTTCCTCTATTTGAGCCATTTTTGTTGTACACTGCCATAAACTTAGAAAATTGCGAATTTCACTTGTTTCTTATTATAACTCAGAAACCTCTCAATTTGAACTCCAATTGTAAAAACCGTTCTTATTTTTTATTTTCAGACAATCTAAAGCTTTAATAGGAGTAGGTATATGTTATTAAAAAAAAACATCTTTGATATGTTTCATATTTTTGGAACACTCTGTATAATATGAATATAATTTTAAGAAGTCCCTTTAAAACGGGTCTCCATCCATTCCAAAAAAAAAATTTAATCAAGGGACATAGCCATAATCTTAGACCTTCTGCTGAAAGGTAATCTCTGGCTGCTTTTAGCTAACTTTTCAGTCATTTTCAGTATTCAGGATCATTAAAAAGTAAAGATTGCCATGGAGTAGGTATTACCTACGCAAACATTAACTTGTTTTTTCCAAGGTTAATCAAATTTTGGGCAAAATAATTATAAGTTGATAAACAAAATCAGCACAGATAACGCATAGTCGAGAGTTCACTAACCTAGTTCAACAGGCTTGTTACCTCTAATAGGTAATAGATAAACTCGTAAATTTTTAACAAAAATGTTGCGGTATTTTGTGGGATTCTTTTCAACCGTACAGCGGCTAAATTTTTATTTTATAGAGGTGCTTTAGATACCTACTTACATACATAAAAAAATTATTTAGCTTGATATTGTTTTTCGATTTAATTTGCACTTATTGTTACCTCTTTGATAAACAGAGCAAACAGAGTAGTAGTCAAACGAACGCAAATGAAACTAAATTAAAGTGAACGAACCGAAACAGTCATTTCCTCTAAAGTACCGACAACTGGCTGTATGTTGCGCATGATGTTTGATTTGGTTCGTTCGTGTTTGTTTAGATGATGATAACATGAATAAATCACATGCACAATGTGCACAATGTGCACAATGCACAATCATGTCTCATGCTTTGAATTATTTGAGCAGACAGAACGCTCATATTTTTCATTTTGTTTCGTGTTTTTTTTTTGGCAATCTTCGCTATTTATTTGACTCAAAATAATTATAAATTAAAAGTATAAATGTCAAAATAATGTCAGATAATCGTTAGATTTTTATTTTTCGTGTGTTATAATTTAGTTCCGAAGCTTGCCATAGTATATTTTTTCAGAAGTTATTTCAAAAATGCACTCATACAAGCAAAAGATAAAAGCATTTAGACCGAAGAAGACACCACGATATTTGCCTGGTTCTGTATTGAAAGCCATTTTGTTGAGTGATCTTGAAGAGTACAACAAACATCTCTATAACATATACTCAGCTGAACCGAGAGTCGATTCCAGGCCCCCAAAAATGGATCCTTATAAATATCTTAATAAAAAGAGAATCATGGACGATGCAAGGCGAGTTAGAGCTTTGGACATGAGCAATAAGCAAATAATGAAGAAAATTCAATTTGCTAGAACGAAAGGGGGTAGGGTGGACACTTATAACCCACAAGCTTATGCGTGTATGTCAAAATGGAAAGACCATCACGCAAAAATGGAAGACATAGAGTTGGGAAACAAGAATGTGTACAAATTGATAAAAAATGCTATATCTGAATACCGACATCAAGAAATGTTTAATTTTTTTCAAAAACATTTAGAAAAGAAGAAATATTTCTGCAAGTATCCTTTTAAGCTACTACAAAAGCCAAGTTTAGACGCAGAACTTAGAGCACTAGCCACCATAAGTGGGAATCTACCAAAACTTTGCGAGCGTCCTTTATGCTTCCTGGAATTTAAAGTAGCAAATGGTGACTTTTTAGGAAGAATTGTTATAGAACTTTATCACGATCACGTTCCTGTAACGGTTCAAAATTTTCTTGAAATCTGCAGAGGAGACCACGATCTCACGTATAAGGGATGTGTGTTACATAGAATAATACCAGGGGAGTTCTTTGAAACTGGAGATATCACGAAAGGCACTGGGAGAGGCGGACGTTCAATATATGGTGAAGTGTTTGATGAAGAAAGACATGTCCTGAAACATACGAAAGCTGGTGTTTTATCGATGAAAAGGATCGGCACCCAACAATATAACAATTCCCAATTTTGCATCACTTTGTCTAAGATGGAAAAGTTCGATAAAAAGCACGTTGTTTTCGGGAAAATCGTCAAGGGAGCTCAGACGATAATGAAAATTCAAGGCTACGGACGCAAAATAGGAAAACCGTTAGCTAGAGTTATAATTTCCAACTGCGGCGAATACAAGGACAAGGTCTAAAATAACATTTAATTATTTTAATTAAAGTCATTTTAAAATAACTTTTTTTGCTTTAATTATTATTTACAAAACAGTAATCATGGGGAATGTATAAGCTTTAGCAGGAAGATAACGCAAAAACGTTATAATAACTTTTAATAGTACCTACCGGATTAGGTGTCGCCATTTTGACCGTTATTTTAACTTTTTTTGTCAAATCCTTACCTACTATAAAAAATGATAGCGAAGTTTTTAGCTTCAACGAGATAACATAACTATTCTGGATAAAAATTATTACTCTAGAATCATTCAATCTCCTCAAATTTGGTACCATCTTTTTGGAACCCCTGAATGTACCCTTGAAGGTATAACAAAAAGTAATCCTACTTAATTATGTTTTTTTAAGGACCCCGCATGCGCAGATAATACTACAAACCTACAAATACTTAGGTACTAAGTAATTTTATTTTAATAACCGTCATTTAGATTATCAACAAGCAATGACTTTTTCATATAATTATGGACACATATTTACGTAAAAAAGTTCTTATCGGTTTTCAATTGAAGTTTTCAAAATTAAAGTATTGTAATCATTCTCTTCGTTAAACTTTCAAGGTTGGTGCAATTTATAGGTATTACTTTGTAGAACTTGGTAGTTGGTATAATAATATATTTTATAGGAAAAGGGCATTTGTTTGAAGATTCTTTTAACGAGCATTCTTTGATCATAACCTCGAATAATTTTTTTTACTCGAAAATTTTTATTTATAATTTTTCTGTAATAATAATTGACGGACGGTTGTTTAAAGCCATTGGCAACTACAAGAAAACTTTTGTAATCAATTCTCCTGAGGTGTTCTTGATGACAATGATAAAAACGGCACTTCGATATCTGCTTCCTATCTCGAGATATAGCCCTGCGAAATATCGTTTGTGATGTCATGTCAATTGCGACTGTCTATACAGTCCGTTGCTGTGAGTTGCCGCCTCTATTAAAACGTCAGAATTCTGGCTTCAACTCGCTTAATTAACATAATGGAAAATTTCTTGATTTATTATTAAAAAAAAAATAAAATAATTTGCCAATGCCCTTAAGTCTTTCGTCAAAGTTACTTACTTTAAGTTAGCGTCTGAAATAACATTGATTTATTTTTATTGAGGCTTCTAAATTTTAATTCATTAAATGCAAAAAAAAATATTTGGTAAATACCTATCAGCCTCCAGCATCATTGAAGAACCAGGCCATCTTCCATAAATTTCCTCAAAACTTTTGGCGTTTTCTGCAAGAGTTTTGATCAATGCCTCATGACATGTTGACATAAAATATAGGGACTTAGGATAATCCAAGAGAAATAAGTCGGCGGCTGTCATATTGGACGCTCTTGCTGGGCATTACGAATCACGAAAACGAAATGAGTGGCCAGAAAAAATAGACTCGTACCTCAATAAATCCAGATGAGTCTTGTAAAACACTATGTGGAAGGTGACATATTCTCGGTAGAAATGTTGGTATGTACCCCTAATCCAACTCTCCAAAAGAGGGTGTCAAAAATAATGTATCGTAACCCTGTAATAAAGCTCGCCAGGACTGATACCGCGTTTCTTGCATCTAGTACGAGAATGTGAAGCTATCCCATGAATGTTGTTTTTCGTAAAATTGACCTCTTCGTCTTTTAAGATCAAGAAGGGTTTACTGAACTGAAAGCTGGTCTCCGTTTTGAAAATATTTTCTGTTAGCCTGCCACGTAGGTACATTACCTTATGTAGGTGGTACATAATATATGGGCTAGGTTCACGGGTCTTGATATTTCCTTCCATCTTAGGTTAATGTTTTATCGATTGACAGAAAATAAAATGATCAAAAGAGGCTCAGGCCACTAACTTATCTTCGATATCCTAGATTTTTTTAATGAAAATTCAGAGTGTTTCAAAGTAACAAGGATGGTCAGATTGAAACTTTGACTAAGAGAACTGAACAGCGCTGGGCAGGAACCTTTTGTATCATGGCGTAGAGGGGCCATAGCAGTCTTTTTCAGTGATTATTTGAACAAAGAATTGGGAATTCGAAGAAAAAAGTTTTAAATCGCAGAAAAATTTGCGAATTCGAAGAAAAAATGAATCCCAAAAGTACGGTTAATTTTATAACATACTACGTAGTTTTGCTGCAAACGCCGTAGACTTCAGTGAATAAATCAACCAAACGAATAAAATCATTCTTATTATTTATAGTGAAGGTGCCAGAGCAGGGTATCCCAGAGTAACTATTCATAATTTTCAGCCGTGATAGGGGACATCAAAACAAAACAAAAATTATATAAAACATATACCGGGTGTTTTGTTAAGGTTGGCCACAGGCCATATATTGGGAACCATTGGTCCTAGCGAGTCCCAAAATAATTTTTTTTTACATAAGTGACCATGAGAAATTCAATAAAAATACTTTCAAGATGGCCGCTATACCTACTTTCGTAAATAGCGGAACTTGAATTCTACTTCGTTATTTTAACGGGGAAATTGCATATCATCCTGTAAAATTTAATCCTGTATAAATTGTCTGAAAAGATCGAGTAGGGGGTTTTCACAATTCATGGGTACAGGAATAAAATCAGCTCAGTCACCAATTACAGATTTCGAGAAAAACGCGTCTTTTAAATGTTTAACATTTAATAAGTTTGTACTATGATGGGTAATTGTGGTGGAAAAAAAACTGTGACTGAACGGTTTGTTTCACTGGAGCAATGTACCATTTTATAGATTAGAAAAAATGCTATTAAATGGTATTTCAAAATCAAAATGACCAAAAATGGACTTAGCCTCTGGTTTTATTACTGTACCCTTCAATTGAAAGTTACACAGAAGCTATCGTAAAATTTTTCATTTTCGTTTTTCAATTTCGATGCATTTTCGTAAAAAAGCAAAAATCGCAATTCACCAACTTCAAATTTATCAAACACGGTTTTCCTGTGACATTTTATAAAATTTTGAAAAACTAATGCATTTTGTAATTACCTATTTGTAAAAAAAATCAAATTTAACAATTATGAAAGTCACGTGCAGCTAGTTGGCGTGTCATTTGACAGAGAAGGAAAAATATTTCCCATATAATATTGTTTCTTCCTTTGTAATTTCTTCTTTCTTTCTTTATTTTTCATTTTTCCCATTTTCTTGTTCTTTTTATCAACTTCACTAATAATTTTTCTCTTACCATCTTTGTTTAGGTAGGAAGTTGATTGATTTAATTTACTGTATATTTGGCCAGCAAGATAATATATTTTTTGTAATTTTGTGTTATTTTGAGATATTGATTTTGTGCTCAGCTGATTAACACTTAGATATACTGTTTGCTTTAATAAATCATAGAGCTATGACTTCTGTAGGTAGATACATAGGATGTAAAAATTAGAAATGATTATAGCACACCTGAATGTTCAGTCCATATTCACAGGTTTTAATGAGTTTGTCGAATTGGTTCAACAAAAAAATTTTGATATTGTCTTTGTGACTGAGACGTGGTTGGACGCCCGGGTTACCACTGATAATTTTGCCATTAAGAATTACAATCTGTTTCGATGTGACAGGGCAGTGGGTAGAGGTGGTGGGGTGGCGGCTTTCGTAAGAAAGTCCCTGCAATGTAGTAAAATTTCATTTGATTTTGAGGTGAGTACAGAACATATGTTTTTGTCTATGAAAATTGCAGGGAGGGTTTTCGTGATGGGGGCCTTTTACCGTCAGCCTGGAACTAACCTCGGAAATTTTCTGAATGATCTGGATAATATATTTTCTTATCTTTGTAGTATGTTTGATTGCATAGTTTGTACGGGGGATTTTAATCTGGACTTTTTTAAGGTACCGAACGCGGTCACATCATGTTTAGATTCATTCAATTTGATTCAAATACTTAATGAACCTACTAGAGTGACAAGGAGTTCAAGCACGTTGATAGATCCTATTTTTGTTTCAAAAACCTTGACTGTAAATAATTGTGGTACAATTGACAATAGTATTTCTGACCACCATCTGGCATTTGGGGACTTCGTTATACCAAAGAGCAAAATGTCTCCTAGATATATCTCTTATAGAGACTTTAACAAGCTGAACTACGAAATATTTTCGGAAGATATGGCGAATATGCCATGGGTAGATATAATATACGAAAATAATATTGACACTAAAATAGAAATCTTCAATAACCTGATTCTACAGCTGTTCAACGGACATGCTCCCTTGGTCTCGAGAAGGGTAACTAGGCCCAAGGCGGAATGGTTAACACCTAATCTAAAAATGTTAATAAAAAACAGACAAAGGGCTCTGCAGAGATTCAAAGCTACGGGGCTGGAGCTGGATTGGAGAAGATATAAGGAGCTTCGTAACCTAATAGTTAGTTTAATAAGGAAAGAGAAGAAAGAATACCTGAATTCTATTGTTGCTCAAAACAATCAGAAAAAGACTTGGGAATCGCTCAGAAACTTAAATATTTACTCTAATAAAGAAAAAAAAGGCTTACCAACACACTTATCAAATCCCGAAGAAATTAATTCTTTCTTTTCCCAGTTTTTTCAAAATGGTAACGACTGCCATCAGCAGGAAGACTATTATAGAAGTCGATATTTTAAGAATAATTTGAAAAACAAATTTTACTTTCGTATGACTCACGAGCAGGAGGTCCACGACATTGTCATTAATCTAAAAAAGAACTCTGTGGGGTCAGATAAAATATCTTTAAGAATGTTGAAGTACTGTTCACCGTTCATCGATAAATATTTGGTTCATTTAATAAACTGCTGTTTCGAAAGAAATTACTTTCCAGTAGCCTGGAAAAATGCCATTGCAAAACCACTCCCTAAAATAAATGAACCAACAGTTTTCTCAGATCTTCGACTGATTAGCATTTTACCAATCGCCTCAAAAATCATGGAAAAAATAATGTACAGGCAAATATTTGATTACGTAACTGAAAATAAAATTATTGATAACTCCCAATGTGGCTTCAGACCTGGTTTTTCGACATCTACTGCATTAGCTAACGTTACAAATAGCATTTTTGCTGCATATGATGAGGGATGGGCTAGCGTGCTTGTCCTTCTGGACTACTCGAAAGCTTTCGATACCATAAGTCACAAACTTTTGATAGCAAAACTTAAATACTATGGATTCTGTTGCGAAGCTCTTGAACTAACAAACTCCTATTTTTCTGACAGAAAACAAAAAGTTGTGGTTGATAGCCGGGAATCTTCAGAAATGAATATTTTTTCGGGGGTGCCACAGGGCTCCATTCTGGGTCCGCTTTTTTTCATAATTTACACTTCTGATTTATTACGCTCCATAAATGAATATTGTGAGGTCACAGCCTACGCTGATGATACCCAGCTATTATTCAAATTTCAACCGGAGGAGTACGTTCGTGCAAACGGAATCATTAATGAGGTATTAGATAGAATTAAAATACTTTCTCAAGAACATAACCTGAGTCTAAACGAGCGTAAATCACAGGTAATGCTTTTCTCCACTAACAACAAATATAAGTTCCTAATAGAAAATTTAAATATTATTGTTGCACAAAGTAGGTTGGAGTTTGTAGAGTCTGCTAAGAGTTTGGGTGTCATCATTGACACAAAAATGAGGTTCAAAAATCATGTTACAAAACTAAGACAGAGATCATTTTATAATCTTAAACTGCTCTATTCAAATAGACACGTATTAAACTTTAAACTTAGATGCCAGCTTTGTCAATCGTTGGTTTTATCTCACTACGCTTATTGTGACCATGTATACTACCCATGCCTAGATTCTGTAGATAAAAATAAATTACAAAAAGTCCAAAATGCATGCTGTAGATTTATTTTCGATTTAAGAAGGAGAGATCATGTCTCCCATAAAGTTAGAGAGTTAAATTGGCTAAATATGGAAAATAGACATAAATACCATCTGGGTAATTTTGTTCAAAATACTATGAATAATCCAAACGGTTCAGCCAGAATAAAAGACTTCTTTGTTTATCGTTATTCATTACACTCTGTGAATACTAGATTCAAGGATAGATTGACTGTACCCCGCTACCACACTGCCATGTTTCAGAGATCGTTCAGTTACAATGCAGTAAAATTGATTAATGCACTCCCGAGAGAATTTAAAAAGTACAACATAAATAAATTCAAATTTAAATTAAAGCAACACTTATTAAATCAACAGGATGTATCGTGATTTTCTTTCGTTATATTTTGTTATAGATATTCTCTGAAAGTGTATGATTTTCTCGGGTTGGCATTGGGTGTTGACTGCGTGGGTGTTTTCCTGCGACTGTGGACTGGGTGTTGTTGATGATGTTGTTGTTGTTATTATTGATAGTGTCATTCTGTTGGGTACCTATATAATAAATAGATATCTGCTGTCGTTATCGATACAATTGAAATAAATATTTTTTCATTTCTTTTCATAATCTTATAACAACTTCTTCTCTAGTAAGTTTCTTTTTCTTTTTCTTTCTCTTTCTCCTCGACATTTCCTTGTTTATTTTTCATTCAACATCTATTATGAGTATGTTAGTTTCTATTAAACAAAATTGTTAGCTTGCATGCTAACGAATGACGTGAGGGACTGTTATAGTTGTTATAACAGACATAATTTTGGATTATATTATATCTAATGTTCGCCTTTTTGTTTCCATTGTGGTTCGCTTTATATGGTTGAATAGAATAGCTACAGATAGCTAGATTCCGCCATGTAATGTGACAAATATTATATTGTTCGATATGTTTTTTTTGGGTTTTTTAATGTAACAGTTCATTTGAATAAAGTCGGTATTATTATTATTATTATTATAATGGGGACTTTGTGTGTAGACAACACTGCGTAGAAGAAAAAAAGCTTATCGACTTTTTCAAGAATCGAACCCACGCCCTTTGGATTGACCATGCGTTTATAGGCGCTAGGCTACTGATACCTTGATATTTTGTATGCTCAATATGAATATGAATGAAAATTTTTAAATTCGCACTTTTTTCTTGGAATCCCCAATTTTTTTTTTTTGTTCAAGTTCTCTCCGAAAAAGACTGATATGGCCCCTCTACCTGTGAAAAAAATTATTGTACCCATTTTTTATAAAAAAAATATGATCGACTGGCATGAATTGCATTACATCTACATCAGTTCCAGCGATTAAATAGGCAGAATTATTAACGATTTACATAAAAAAATTGGAGCATTGGCCGGAGTAACGTTGTAACTTACATTTTTACATGAGACTCAAAATTATGTACCTTGCAACATTATTGAATGGAGTGTTTTCATTTAGCGATTCTTTAAATATTGTTTAAATATTATTTAAGGAAAATTAGGCAACAATTAAAGCTTTGGTGGAAGCATTCTGTCCATTTAAACCTGCTGAATCGAAAAAATTACTCCAAAAAATTATGTAAGTTACAACGTTACTCCGGCCAACGCTACAATTATAAATTTAACCTAAGTAGTATTTTTATATAAACTTTATCAGACAACACTACTTGGATGGGTACAACTTTGAGTTGTTAATAATGCAAGGACCTATCCGCTGTAGGTATCCTCCTTTAAAATAAAAATAAGAACCAATCTCATGTGAATAAAACGATATATTATGGGCACATATGCCTTAGCATATTGGAAACCTATTACCAAATCATTATTTTATACAATATTCTGAGTGGTGATTGACGATAAATGAAAAACTGTCTACTGATTTAATTCGATATAAAACGGTTCATTGGAATGATTGACTTACTTTTAGAAGGATCAATCCGAACTGTAGGTGCTTCATCACGTCACTCTTTTATTCACAAATATACATGTAAATTGAAAAAATAGAGTCTGTTGTTTCCTGAATTCGATATTCATGCATGCTGTATTTTGGATATTTTCATCATAATCCTATGTTTTTGTGATCTTTACCGGTAAGACACTACTTACATACAAGGTGGTCCAACAAAAACTTAACATCAATAACAAAATTTACCTGTTTCGGCGTTTTCCGCGCACATCCTTTCTTCTTCTTTCTTTAGTTTCCACGTTATTAGGCCTGTTAAGTTTGTTTTCGTTGACTTACCCTGTATAATAAGTAATTATTTTTAGTAAAATTACGAACAAAAAAAAAATAGGCTAACTAAGCACTGAGTTTGTAGGAGTACTTATGTAGCGAAAAATATTTACGGTCAATTCAACGTTTAAATTTTAAAATTACAGAGAACAAATAGAATTACCCATGCTATAATATATTTAGTTAATATAACAATCAAACTCTAGGGAAGTGGCATTTTGTTACAGGCTGGAGACATAAACAAAATGAAACAATGACATTGATAAAAAAAAGATAAGTTTTTAATTAATATTTGAAATTACAAATGAAAAAAATGAATTTACTTTAAAACGTGGCTTTACGTAGCTAATTTTAACGGACTGATAGGTAGGCAAGCAAAACATTAATTGAAAATTGAAAAACTTATTGTAATGTGAATCTGAATGGAGCAAAGAATCACTTACTTTCACTCGGTACTTAGCTTCGTGCTGCTGAGTGATAATTGACATGAGTGGTGGTGCTGGTGTTAGGAAATTTCCTAGGAGTAAGGCTTTAACAAGGCTGATTGTTCGCTGTGGTTGGCCGAAGAGACTCTTAAGTAGTAGAGTAGAACTGACGGATGGACTCCACAAACATCAAGTCGGCTTCAGGGAAAGAACGGATCAACCCCCAGGAGAAAGGCAAATCAGCTCCCAAGGAAGGCTATAAAAACACGACTCAATCACTGGATGTTCATAATAAAACAACAGCAGCGAATCGGTTTCTGCACGGGTATTTCAAAGTCCAACTTGACATAATAATTAAAGTGAATATGTAAAGACACGTGCAGACCTGAGCGAAAATAATTTATGCGGTAATTATTTAATTTAATAGAAAAATATAAATTCAAAAAGGTATTAATAATCATATTTACCAACGGATTAAAAGGGAATATGGAAGATTTGATGTAATAAAAATTATTTTAAAATAGCTTCAGCAACCTATGGCGATGCAATCTGGTCGCAGGTAAGAAAAGAAAAGAGCAATTTATTTAGCGAATCTCGTTGTCGAAAAGTTCGCAAACGGCAATGGCAATGACGGAGTTTCAAAAGAAATTATGGTAAACGGTATATTGATCCTAAAAGCAACACACTCTTGAAAAGAAGTACCTGGCGAGCCTGATATAGGCTACGAGCTTATAATTTTGATCGGAGCCGAAATAATAACATGGAAATAGAATTTATAGCATCTGAATAAAAAGGAAATAAATAAATAAGCCCTAAGTAACAGTGAATTGTTACAAGTTAAAAGAACACCTCTCAAAATAAACCGGAGGAAATCAGCCTGCAAATACTTTTATTATAGATAAAAGCAAATAAAATACTAAAAAAATGCACATCATAAATTATGAATTAAAGGGAAAAGTTATACTAGGGGGCGGAAAAGCAATCACCCTATTGTAGATGCTCTTATTTTCGACACTAGCGTCATCTGTCAGGGTGACTTTTCATTTATAAAGAAGACATAATAATATGTAAAATTCACCCAAACAAGTCATGAAGCAAAATACTCCTCAAGTACGAGGAATAATTCTGACTATGTTTTTGAGCAATAGCAGGGGTTAATGGTTTTAACACAATGTGAATTTCATTGTAAATATCCTGGCCGTGCAAAGTTAACAGGATAAAGATTGCGGCGATTAGCCTTTCGTCTCTTGGAATTTGGCTCAACATGAGATCAGACACTAAATTTGACATCAGTAGACCATGTTAAATCAGTTCCTGTTGGCGAAAATTGATGAATTGGGCTTAGAGATCATGTGGTTCCAGCAGGACGGTGCGACTTCATACACAGCACGAGCCATTTTGCACGCAATGCTTCCAGGTCGATGAATTTCTCCTTTTTTTTTGAAGAGGAAATGGCAAATCTATCGCCTGCAGTAATAAGAAAAGTGATGGCAAATAGGGACTCTAAAATGTGCGCAAATATGCATCAACTCTGGCAGCAGCCATTCGGTCGATAATATTTTCTCGACCTAACAGGAAAAAATTGAAGGTCTTTCAGCAAATTTTTTTTATTTACAAAAAAGTTATGGCCTTAGGAAATTGGATGATTACTTTTGCACCATCTTGAATATAAAAAAAAAATTGTGGTGTAACTGACTCACATTAATTCGAAGACATGGACCTCCGCAAAAATAAAAGAACAACTCGGAATCATTTTTATTTAATTTTCTTTTTTTTTATTAGTGTTTTATGTATCATCCATCAACTCGAAATCAATCACCTTCAGCGTCCAGTCTTTTAGTACCTACTGAAGTCATTAAATGTAACGAAAGAATTCTTAAAACTTTGTACGCTTGAATTTCAAACAATAAAACCCATATCCTGAAACTCTATAATGAAAAATAATTAAAACAAGTCAATAATAAAAAATAAAACTTTACCTTTGATAATGCGGAAGCTCGCAATTAAACGCAGGTGGCTGTTACACTTCAACTAAGTAATATAGTACATTGAAAGGTACGAGAGCCTTGACCCACTCAGCATCAGAAAATTATTTATTTAAATCGATAGTTTGGAACTGATTCTAGACCTTGCACAAATATTTGCAGAGAGCAATGGATTTATTCTTCCTTAGAGATCCGAAAACCGAATAGTCCTTTCTGTCTGTGTTGTCGATCAGCTTGCACAGTCAAGCTATTTTTTTTCATCATCTATCCAAATAAAACGTTGACGATCTACTATAATACCTACAGCATTCAATTCCAAAAAATCCTTTTCTGTACGTATGAAAATTTGCGGAATCACCTAAGAAATCTAGAAATATATTGGAGACTGGCAATAGCAATAGCGCCCCGAGTATATCGCGAAAATGAAACCTCCGACCGGTCACAGAAAGAATTTTATTAAGAATTGCACCAATAGCATAATTCCTTGTTACATATTATAGTAGCATCGTGAAGGTCTTTGAATAAAAAGCGTAATAAAAGCTTATGAAAAAGAGAGATGGTACTAAAAAAGAATCACCGAAGTTGAGCTGGTCAAATGAAGAAAAAGTCGTCTTATAAATTATTATGTCTTATAAAAGAACCTTTATTTTATATAAAAATCCTTGCTAGGGCCTCAGAAGACCGACCCAGAAATATAATTATTCAAGCAGCTAAAAGAGGAATATCATACATAAGGTGAAGGTGGGGTTCATCGTTCATCTACCCTTTTATGCGATGCCCGGCGGTATGACATGAACATTACTTCAAAGAAAACGAAATTGAAAGCTCTTTTACGGGTGAATAGGCTTCATGAAATAGGTAGTTGACGAATGAAACGATGAAACACATTAAGTTCAATGACAGAAGGGAAATAATTTAACTTTACGAGAGTCGAAAATGAAATCAGGATATGAATAATTGATTGAACATTTGTAGGTACCTACCCTAACACAGAAACTTTTGCCAAATTAGTCTATTCTGTGCTTTTGCTTCAAGCTTCAACTCCCCTCATATACATGCAATCGTGAAAATGAAGCAATTCATTCGATATACGCATTGTTAACGTCATTATAACTATGACTGGACGATAATCCTGATAACATAAGTACATACACCTACTAATACTAAAAGTTACGATACAAACAATGATAGTAAAAATAAAATGACAATTTAAAGACGAAACTTTAATATTATGGAGAATATGAAATTGCTTTATAATGGCTAACATGAATAATTCTTTCCAACAACCTACGGAATAGCCTTCTTCTTTACGTAGCAAGTTAGATCAAATCTTTCACTTAAAAAATTCAAGAAGATGATTTGGTTGACTTTTATAGACCCAATCAACATGCGACAAGAAACAGTAGTAGGTTGCATACAGTAAGCTAGGTTTCCAAAATAGATTTAAATGCAGTTTCTAAAAACTTGTGTGAGCAAATTATGAAATCTACAAGGACTGTTTATCTATTAAACTTTAATGTAGCTTTCCATAGTTTTTTTTTTAATATTAAAAATATTTAACTTTGAAAATAACAAAGATATTCATTTGTTTATACTGGGTGATCCATTTTATTCTATTTTCGGAATTATTGGAGAGGGGCAACATTCTCCGAAAAATAGTTTGGGACAAAAGTTGTTTGGTTTTGAGGAAGACATCGTTTGAACACACAAAAAACAAACTTTTGTATTAATTTTGTTTTTCAAATTCGTCCTCATTCCCTAAACAGGGAAGACAAAAACGGCTTTCTCGGTACTTTGATAAAAAAGCAGAAGTTGTTTAGTTTAGAGGGGGATATAATTTGCTGCAGACCAGAACCACCACCAACCCCTAGGCAGGAGGTGGGGGTGACTTTGATATTTTTAATGGGAACGTTGATTTTTTTCGGGTATTACGATTCAGGGATTGGGGGTGGTTCTGGTCTGCAAATTATATCCCCCTCAAAACCAAACAACTTCTTTCCTTGCAATTTTTCGTCCAATCAATTGTCGAGTCATGAAAAAGCAATCGATCATGGTACACATTTTCTACCCATCTTAACCGAGATCAATTCTACAAATTATATACTAATATTTTCTAAGAAAACAGCATTAGGGGTATACTTAAAACCGTTTTTGTTTTCTCAACTAGATGTCCTGCTACTAATCTACATGGCCTCTGCACCATGCCACCCCCGCACTTCTTTCACCGATGTCCACCCCCTTTCCACGTGAGCGTCCCCGTCGCGTGCACGGTCTGCAGCTGCCTCTGCATCCGCTGCAGGTGACGGGGTGGGCGGTGCTCGCGGCCCTCGCCACCGGCACCTACTTCCTGCTGCTGCCGCCTCTTGGTTGGACTCGGTTGCCCGTCGCCATCGCCCTCGCCGTCCTGTTGCTGCTGCACGTGATATCTCATCTCACCGCCGCCTTCGTCGATCCCGCCGAGCAGGAAGTGCGGGCGAAGACGAGCAGGCAGGTCGGGGTGTTGGACAGGAAGAAGCATAGACACGTTATTGAGGAAGGTGAGTAGACTTTCTTTTTTTAATGCATCAAAAGATTTTTTCATGATTTTATTATAGTTATTTATTAAGGCGTAGTAGAATAATCCACAGAGTATTAATGTATGTATGTATAGACGGTTTCAATGACCTTGAAGGGATAGCTTCATTAGTCACAATCTTGTTATTGCGGATAATTTTTTCAGATTTATAAAAGGGTAAGACGCTAAGAGATTCTAACAGATATATACTCAAACAGCTTTACTCAAACTGCATTTGGATACTTGAACTTCGAGTAAAGGTTCGGACTCCATCCCTAATAGAACTAACCTGTCTGCAAAAAATGGACCTAATAAAATAATGCCAGAAGACCTTCAAATTCTAGATGAGGAGTTGAAAAGGCGTATCACTTAACGTTTATTCCCACCGCCTAACTTAAATTTAAGTTAATTTTTTCAAGTGTATACTTAGGTACTTAGCAACCAAAGGTGAAACAGTTGTTATTGACATGGAGTGATTAGGTATTCGCACTAACAAAAAAAACTAACTTCATCTGGATCCGTAATTCTATCTTCTTAACCACGATATTCTAAGTATTTCGTGTGGCACTGGCACAGCTAGATCAATACTAAGAGATTCTATGGATGACATAACAAAGGAAATACAGTGCCAAGCCAAAGCAATTTGGCAGGTTGAGCGGTAAAGGACAAGCTAGGATGTTATACATAGTTCAAGTTCCTATTGAAATAATTAATTATTGCTGCTTATTTTCTCTTACTTCTGCAGTAATATGATTTTTGACACATGTCATTCTCTAAGCATTTGTTTATTTCAAATCTTTTGTTCTGTTGAATTTTGAAATACATTTTTTGTTGCTTGACAAAGGGGGGTTTTGAAGCTCTTTTGTTGTTACTACAAATGCACGACCTTTATTGTTATGTTCCAGAATTTCCAGACTTTTCCAGCATATACCACAAACATTTTCAATGTCATCCAGAAATCGTCTCTGTAATTTCCACTTAAGCCAAAAATTCAGTGACGCAACTTGCTTCTTGTGTGTCATTTTCTTGAACCATAGAGCAGGTTACATTTGCTATACATTAGTAAAAAATAAAATCCTCTCCGATATATCGGCGAGATATATCAGAGACGAAGACTAACTTTGTGCAAGCATCTATTGATGTTCCCGCTCACATCAATACAGAACCTCCGTAATAATTTACCCAACTGTTGAATGTACATTTTGCACTCAGAAGAACGTTCACCTTTTCATCTCCACACTCGTTCGGTTCCGAATGCAAGACCCAGGCTACTCAAAGAGTCCTCAACTCTGCTGAGACAAATTCCAGGTCACATGTTCACGAGAAAATTATAAACGAGCTTCTCGATTACGTCAGACGTCTGTTCAATGTAATGTAGGTCAAGTTGGTGGTCTCCACGGTATTAATCCATCGTTATACAATTTTTGTTAGACTGTCCAGATAATATAATATCTGTAAAGGGCGTAGTAGAAAATTTGTCAATGTAAACAATGAGTGGTCCCTGTTCACAATTTTCAATGCAGAAAATTTTGCGTTCTTTAAATAATATTACCACTTTGCTTGGTAAATACAAATAATACTCAGACAGATAATAAATATTGAAATAGTACCTTAAAAGCATGCATTCGTTATTATTTTGACCGATAATTTATTAATATTTATTACCAATTTCTAAAATAAAAGCAACATGTTTTCTGTATTCTCATTCGCTACATTTCATATTTAACTTTATGGTGGCAGTCCCCCCGAGCTACAAAAGAACCCCGGAAATATTTACATGCACAAACTGAGCGCCTAAGCTTTAGAAAGTCACTATACTCTTGAATTTTCAAAGTTCCTGAATTTCACAACGTCAAACGTGAGTAATAAATGATACCAATTAAGGCAGAAGTAATTACCCGGCAAGTTGGAATTCAGAAGCTCGTTTGTTTCCACTCCATTTTACCCTCTTTGAGTCGAAAGATATATTAACCCCGAGATCATTTTAACTGCCACCAACATAGGGCGAATATTATTCTTAATTTTAACGGGCACTACTTAATAGGTGCTTGTAAAGAATGGAACGAGATTAATTTTAATGAGAATTTAATTGAAACAATAGCTTATCTAAATATTGATCTTGTTGGTGACGTTCAAGGCCACTGCTACCTTTGCTGCATCACAACGAGCGGCCCCCGTACGAAGCACTGCCAGGCCTGCAACAAGTGCGTGGCTCGTTTTGACCACCACTGCAAGTGGTTGAACCAGTGCATCGGCGGCCGCAACTACCTGCCTTTCTTCATGTGCGTCTCCAGCGCCATGGCTGCCGCATTACTAGTGGCTGCGGTCGCCGTCGCCGATCTTTTCCTCTACCATTTTCGACCAGAATGGTTCCATCACAATGCGACCAATACCACCGATGACGCCATCAACGGCCAAAACCGTCAAAATTACCACCAGGTTGGTTCAATTTTCTATTAACCTCCAAAAACCTCCTATTAGAAAAATGTCTTTTGATCACATTTTCTAGGTTGCAAGCACTCTCCCGACTAGTGACGCAGCCTTTTTGGCTATCGTGGGAGGTCTGGGTCTTCTGGCGGCCGTAACAGCAGGCTTGCTGCTTCATCTCTGCTTCTTCCATATTTACATCTCGTTTCTGGGCCTCACAACTTATGAGTATATCCGGCAACAGCGTCAGACACAGCCGGTGAACAGGACGGCCGCCATCCCCAATGGCACCGCCAATGGTGACGGCAGTCAAGAAAAGTGCTATCCGAGACTGAAGGGTCGACCCAATGATCTGACTTGTAATGGCGGCAGGACAAGAACTACTATGTTCACTTGTACATTTATCCAGGTAAGTTGAGAGATAAAGTCCAGGTAACTGTGCGATCATAACAACATAACTACTTATTTTATGGATGACGTTAAGGTTATCTGGAAACATGTTGTTTCCATTTTGTGGACTGACACCAATAATTGATGTTCGTTAAGTGTTATAAGTGTGAAAATATTGGTCGGCAACCAAATCTGCTTGCAGTTAGGTAAAATATTGATATAAGTTGGGTCATTGTGACACCTCCACTGAGACCGGGGGTCTATTGTGGCTCATATCTGATCGTGTTACATTAACCCCATCAGGTAGGCCTCCTTGAGGAAACTATCGTGACTGTTGGGAATGTATCATGTCCTGTGGTTTGAGAGAGTCTCTCCCGAAGGTTTGTAATTTGGTTCTTCCCAAAGTCGAGATACTCGCATATGACGTGTTTTGCTGCTTCATAATCCACCAAGAACTGCCTCGGTTCTTTCCTGTTAAGCTTCAATAGTCCTTTAGTCATATTTTCGACGTGCTCCATGTAAAGTGGCACGTGTGAAGTGGCTCTTTATAAAGGCCTTCGAAAGGTGCAATCTTGGTAAGTTTGACAGTGCTGGAGGACTTCCCTCTCAGCCCAGTTGCGTATTGTTGTTTTGGTAATATTCGGTGATATGCCAACTGCCGGTTTTGGTCCGATAGATTCGGATTCGGCAACTTTCCTAACCAGAGTCGGCAAGTTAGTTCTCTACGTATTCAACGTGGCCCGGAATCCAGACCAGAGTTACTTCGTTGCTTCTTGCGAGTGCGAGGGCATTCAGAGTTAATTGACAGTTCCAGAGATTTGCAGTAGCTGGAGTTTAGGGCTTTCGAAGCCGCTTGGCTGTCTGAAAATATTTTTACTCATCTGCGTAGACAGTTCATCTTTTCCTAAATCATAGCATAGATTTCGGCATGGCAAGTCCAGAAGACTCTATTCTTCGAACCAGGGCTACACATCCAAGCTCCAGTTCCTGTGGATGTCTTAGACCCATCGGTAAGCCATCTGAAATCTGATGTTAGGAGTTCATTTCTGTTGTCCAACGGTGCATGATGATCTTAAGCTTTATGCCCGAGGGCATACCCAGTAGACTGTGACTTTCTATATCATCCAGTAAGCTGGTTCGCTCCAAGTTATAAGCCTTTGGCAAGCTTGTTGTCATCTGCAATATTCTATATGCAGCCCTCTATATGGCTGGCCTCCCTCTCCAAATAAATATGTAGAGTTTATTTAGTAGTATTTTCATAGCCGCCGACACTATTAATAGCACCACACAATAGATCGCCAGACAATATTGTCTCTGTAGACCGGTTGGCTATTTGAGCACCAAGTGGTACTGACATACTCAATCATAGGTCTGACGATCACTACATAAAGCCAGTAGGTATTTATTTATATTGATTTGGGTTCAATTCTCCATGTTTTGCCACAAATCTTCCTACACATTGAGTGTAGGATCTTTTTGACTCCTACTCCTTTTTGTATTACTCCTTCTGGATTACGCTGTATTACTTTTTCCAGATGGGAGTTCCAAGTATGTTTTTTTTTTCAAAATGACTCCTAGGTACTTAGCTTCCTTCGCAAGTGACATGGTTTCTCCCAGAAGAGTTGGTGGCGTTAAAAATAACATGATTTGCAGCCTTTCTAATGGATGCTCGATGTTTTTATCATTGTCGGTGCTTTTTATATTTTTATCCTTTTGCTCCAGACGTGTACAACTTGTGATGAGAAAGTGACTATAATATTCCTGCCTAGTTTTTTTTGTGTGTGTCTTAATGTAGGTATTAATATACGAATTACATTCAAAATAATGTTCAATTATCTTTTGATGTTTTTTGTTGCACCCCTTAGGTTGTGCATACGAAGAGCTTAATTAACCTGCACTCTCATTAACTCTTAACTAACTAAAACCGTAAATTAATTCCTTTGGTAAAAGCAACTTTAACGAAATTGCTTTCTGTATCTATTCAAAGCGTCAACTTTTAATGGGGTAGCAAAAAAGCAAAAAACAAGTAAAAATAAAATGTTTCCTCTGGAAGGGAGACTATTGAATGTTGGCTGGATTTTGTGCCTTCCCGGGAATTTATAGAGCTATCCCTATTCTCTGTATTATGTAATTCCAACCTATTCCGCACACAAGTACCTATACATTCTAATATTCTTCTGTTCATGTTTAATTTATAAAGCAAATAGCTTGAATAAATGTCATTTAAATATAAGCAGGGATATTTCTAATTTTTTTTCTTCCGGAGGAAATAAGGAGGAAAGAAATATTATTCAAGTTCAAATGACTCTTGAGTTCATTCAAAATTGATTATATTTGGATAAATTATCACAGAGAACAACCTGCATGACCTTTCATTATTTTTTTCTATTTTTGTCTAGTGTAGAGTATGTTAACAACATTTTTAAACGTCTTATACTTTCAGTTTACACTCTCGTAGGTATTCTAGAAAAGGGATAGGCATTCACATTTACATAAGAATTTACGTTGTCCATCAAACGAAATTTGGCCATTTGGAAAGTTGCAAACTTAGGTATACTTTGAGCTGAAATAGGCGCTCCCAGTCCACGCCCTTTTATGGATAGAATTTATTATCTAAAAAGAATTAGCACCTAAATTACTTAAAAGCTATAAGGTAATTAAGTGTTCCATTTCCATTAATATTCGCTGAAGCTAAATATGAAAATTAGATTAATGGAGAATTACTTGCTGGAGCAGGTAATTTGATCAAATACATAATTCGATTCAAGGGGAATTTTAAGTAAAATATAATCAAACGAGAAAAAAGCTATACCTACGAGATACGAGACCTGAGATTTAGGGTGATTCTCTTATACATAACAACAGGGATTTTTTTCATACTGAGATTGTCATAAAAGATTCTGTAAAACATGTGTCGGAAAATGAAAGATCTGAGTCCCTGCCTCGTTCTATGAAAAAAAGCTCCTATTAACATACGTCCGTTTTCGACATACCGACAGGGTGCCAAAAAAATCAGTTATTTGACGGATATCTCAGGAGACGTTTGAGATACAGAACCCAGTTTTTGTACACATCTTGTCATTAATTTATTATTATCCTATTTTTACGAGCCAATTGATTATTTTTATGTGGCGGTGAAACAATTCATAAAAAAATATGAAAACAAGTACCTACCTAATGTTTCAGTCCAGAATAAAACATGTTGCCACTTTTATGTTTTTCATCATAAAATGCTGTTTTTCTCGAAAACACTTCACATTAAAGCTTTTGATTAGGAGCACCTTTTTCATGTAGAAAACATTGACAGTTTAAAATGTGCTTTCACCATGCCAAATATTCCTGTGTCGTAGAAAAGAGGGAGAAAATTTTTCAAATTTTCGAATAACTTAAAAATCTCCGCCACTGCCATATGGCAAAAATTTAAGTAGTCCTCAAAAAGTAAATAATAATAATTATAAGAAGTGTTCAAAAATTCAGTTTCTCGGAAACGGTTCCAGAGATTTCGTCAAAAAACGGATTTTTTTGACACCGTGTATCTCGAAAACGGTGGATTTTCTGACCCATGTTGATAGGAACTTTTTTTCTTAGAACGAGGCAGGGAATTAAACCTTTCATTTTCCGACACATGTTCTCAAACACCCTGTACACAACCCATTGCTGGGGGTTGAGCGAGTGTTTCAGAGATATAGAGCCAGATTTGAAGGGGTGGTACCTCTCATAAATATAAGTAGAAAAAGTAAATTTTAGCTGAAAATGACGTTTCGTTTAAAAGATGGTGTCAAAGTTTCAAAAAATATAAAATCGATTTTGATGAAACTTGGCATGTGAACAATACTCTTTAATTTGGCTATTTCAGTTTTTGTAGATGTCTTTCAGTGGCGTAGATGCTCAGGTTTAGTGCCACTTTTCCCTCCCTATATTTTACGCCACTGACTTTATTGCAAATACAAAAACGTTATTAAATACCTCTTGCATTTTAGAACAAAAAAGTGTTTTTTAGTTTTTTTCATAGGACGCAACCGTTTTTGAGATATTTTAAGTTTTCTCAAGTAATGTTGGTAATGTTAAAGTTATCCGACTAGAATTTTTATAATGCATTTTTCATGATTAGTGACATTGCCTGAGGAAATTTAAAATATCTCAAAAACGGGGTGCCGTATAAAAAAAATAAGAAATACTTTTTGCTAATACAGGGTGTCCAGGTATGAGTGTAAGAGCTACACGTGGCGACCTTCCTTGGACTATTTTGAGTAAAAAATCTTAATACAATAATGCTCTAAACCTCTTCACGGTGCCACAGGAGGTCATCAAAGTTAGAAATTCTGGGTCAGGAATATGCATATTATTGAACTTCTGTTTCCTTTTGCAGTTACGGTTAATATTTTTAAAGACTTTTGCAAAGTCTTATTTTATTTAATTTTCATAACAGTGCAATTATTAACTTTTTTAACATTTCCTAATTTTTTTTTTTAGAAATGTTAAAAAAGTTAATAATTGCACTGTTATGAAAATTAAATGAAATAAGACTTTGCAAAAGTCTTTAAAAATGTTAACCGTAACTGCAAAAGGAAACAGAAGTTCAATAATATGCATATTCCTGACCCAGAATTTCTAGCTTTGATGACCTCCTGTGGCACCGTGAAGAGGTTTAGAGCATTATTGTATTAAGATTTTTTACTCAAAATAGTCCAAGGAAGGTCGCCACGTGTAGCTCTTACACTCATACCTGGACACCTTGTATATGAGCAATTTGAATAACGATTTTGACATTTGCAAGAAAGTTAGTGGCGTAAATTATAGGGAGGGAAAAGAGGCTCCAATCTTGGATATCTACGCCACTGGAAGACGTCCACAAAACCTGAGACTTATATTTTTGATATAAGAGACTGAGACTGAGACTTATAGAATTATAATTTTGGTTTGTTTATTCTTAATTTCATCAAAATCGGCTCAAATTTATACGAGTTATAACCAAAAACTGCGTTCAATTTTTCAAAATTTTGAAAAAAAAAACGTCACTTTGAGCTGAAATTTATTTTTTCAACTTATATCAGAAAAACTAGCCCATTGAATTTGGCCCTATATCTCCGAAACATCCCTTACTAGATATAGAAATAGTAAGGGATCACTGTACCTAGGTAAACTGCAAAATTATGAATTTAAGTAGCAAAATCTTAAAAATTCATTTTGATTTTGTATACTTAAGTAATTTCATCAGAGCCTTGGATCGATTCAAATTGCGAATATTACAAAGTTACGGTATAAATTATTGATGCTAGAATACCTAAAGTAAAATTAAGTACTTATATGTATATAGGTATATACGAATACAGTAGAAGCTCGCTCCAGGCTTTTTGAAACTTCTGTAATACAAAATAACAAAACTTTGGCTGTTTCTTTTTATTCAATCGCAAAGACCTCTGAAATTGGAAATAACTTTCTTATTGGATTTTTGAAATGATATCAGCTACAGCAGCCGACTAAATTAGAGGCTTATAAAACTTTGAAATTGACTTTGTTAAAGTTCACTTTGACAATAATTGTTTATCAAATTGTCGTTGTTATACATTTGATCATGATTTTTGTATGAAATTTCAATTTAATTCGTAAGAGACTTGTCCTGTATATCTTATGCAGACACTCCCTTGAATTAAATGACAAAATAAATTATTTTTGCTTAGTAACTTTTTCAAAACTATTCGAATTCTGTGTAGGTATATGTATAAATCTTATCAGTGAACCACTTGCAGACCGACTGTCCAATCCTCAATACGGATTCAAAAAGGAAGATCATCACCAACTTTAACCCAGTCAGTCTCCGAATCACTTGACGCTGGACATCAGATCGATGTGATATCTCAATCTCCCATAGGGCCCTCATCAAAAAGCTCGACTGCTTTGATCTTTGGTTTCTCTTGTTGATCTGATAAGAAACTACCTATCAAACTGATTTCAACATGTCGAACTCAATGGTTTTCGTTCGCATTGCAGCCTTGTCTCGTCTGGTGTTCCTCAGGGATCTGTGTTGGGTCCCTTGATTTTTATTATATTCATCAATGACATCACACAACTTCTTAATTATTTGGTTACCTAATATTGTAACATGAACATATTTACGGCAATTCAGTTCACTGACAGTGACGGTGTCTCTCCTTTCCTGAATACTTTAGCATCATGGTGTTCCAAGAACTTTCTAAAAATTAACACCAGTTAATTAACAGTTAGGTGTGAAGGCATACCAAGGGTCGAGTCGATGAAGAATTTGGATTTCTTCTTAGATTTCAAATTGACTTTTCTATACATTACATTGCTCATGTCAATAATTCTTTATGGTGGAGCGGTCATAGAGCATTCCATAGAATTTTCGACCATTAACACTTGCATCCCCTTTTCGTGTCACTGATCAGGCCCATTCTATGTAGAGTATGCTTCAATGGTATGGTCACACATCTCGCAAATCCGCCTAAACTGAGTTGAGACTGTACAACGCCGTTTTTAAAAATATCTCAGTTACAAAATTAACTCCAATAATTGGAGTTTATCCTCCAATAGGTTATCCCCAAGACTTACTACTGAAGGAGTTCTCATTACAAAGCCTGAAAAATCGCAGAGAAGCTACAGGCTATAAAGGTCTTGTTCTTGCATAAACATATTTGATTGACTGTCCTGACTTTTTCGCCCGTTTGAACATTGCTATTTCAAGACTTGAAGCGAGATTCAATAATAGTAAAAAAAAGTTATTCAAGGTCAAAGGTCAGAAAATCTTTCATGATCTACAACTTTTGTCTAATCAATTTTTATGATAAAACTCTCCGTTTACCGGAAAAAAAATAGGAAAAACCATTTTCTTTGACTATTGACCTGGAAATAACTTTTTTGCAGAGTTGGGATTGGTGGGGACTTTTTTTTAAACCTACTACAATTTTTCGTCTATTTTGAACGGACTGTATGGACCACTTTCAAATTGTTCTGGTACTTACAGGAACGCATTAAGGAACATTCTCGCTCCTCTCCTTTTTACCACTCTATTAGATAGTTCTATAGACAAGCCGAGTAATAGCTGGCTCTGTCGCCCATGAATCATCGCTTTCATGCTATAAAACTTGGCGAATATTCTGGAAACGGCCTCGAGAATTCAATTATTTTTAATTTTACGCCAGTTTTCGAAGAATGTAGTACCTGTGATACTTTTTATATTATTAGAATTTCCGTTCTTCTGAAGGTATGTCTAAATTGGGTTTCTTTTACCTTTAGGTAGAGACACGTCTCTACTTAATATACGGTGAAATTGTGGGGAATCAAATGAAAAATAGTAGGCAATCTAAAAATTAGATCAACCAGCCCCCATCTCCCCTACCTATTTTATTTCTTTTTTACAATTTTACAATTTTCCAGCCAAATGAATGCATTCATTCTTCTTAAGTAATATTATGATAACATTTTTTCATTCAAATAACGCGCACCTCGAGAGAACTCGTTTTTATATTGTGACTAATTATTATACATTCCTGAATATTTCCATGAATAGGAAACACCCAATAGCTAGGAAAACCAACCATTAAGGCTTCACGTTATCTTGTTTTCATTATGGTTAGAGGGGTCACTGATCGAGGGCCGAGACGCCAGAGTAATTTAATTTCCTTCGTATTGGGAAAAGTCAACGCTTGCGGCTCTTGTATTTTTGAATAACAACCAAGACTACCTTGCACTAGGCGAAGAGAGTGATTAATTTTAACTTCCCAATTACCTGATTGAATATTGATACATTGAATGACTAAAGTATGGTGCTATTCATATATTTTTTTAGAGTTTGATTGAGACGTCTCGACAGACGTGCAGATTTGAATCTTTCTTTTTAAATGTTATCTTCCAAATCGGTGGCATACACTCTTGGCTCAAGATATCCCTACAAAAAGTAATCCAGAAAAAAGTTTTTTCTTTTGTAAAACTACATTTTCTTTATTTTTACTCACCCTGTACAATAAAATCGAATTTTCTCAACGCGAATTGTATTTTTTAAACAAGTAGAAGAAATTATTAAGAATGACTTTTTTTCGAAAGAATGAAAATAAGATTTACATATACAGTATGTCCCCGGATCGACTTTAAAAGAGGAAAAACTTTTTTGTTTTTGATTTCTCAGAAAATTTCACTCTTGGCCTGCTTCCTGCTTGATTTCAAATCCCCAAAACAAAAGTTACTTTTTAGGTAACTCGAACGCTTCTTGAGATAATATAATTTTTCTTTAATAATTCTTAGCGCTATGAAACGTTGCTAGGATTTTTTCGTGGTCAGGGGATCTGGAAACGAAGAAGCTCCACGTCAAATGTGTAAATTTTTCCAGAAAGTAGAGAAATGACGAAAACCTATAATTTTTTGTCCTTTTCGAATGTCTAAATCGTACCTACATATTTCCTTGAGAATTTTTTTAAACTTTATCCCCTTTTTGTACCAGAAAAATCTATAGCTTTTGGAAAAATATGTCAAAACCAAAATTTATCCAGTGGCGTAAAAATTGGGGGGCAAAAGAGTTTGAGCCCTATCTACCTTGCGACCCTGGTTCAAATTACAAACATGTAATTATTGCTGTAATATTAAACTAATTGATGGAAGAACGACACAAAAAAATTCATAAAAAATATTAAGCCGTTTCGGAATTATTGGGAAAAATGTAATTTTTTTTTGTAGATTGAGCAATCTGTAACTTTGTTAATACTCAATTTAGATGGTAAGTTCATTAAGACTTAATATTGTCTTAGAATCAAGTAAATATTCTACCTTAGAATTTTTTCCTTTATTCTGAGACACTCTTTTTAATATTACTTAAGGCTTAATTAAGGTAATGAATTCTAGCTATTTTCCAGACTTTAATTGCTCACTGTAATAAGCAAGTTGTTACGATAATTATGCAATAATTATGATAATTTATAGGAAATACCCCGTGCGAACATTTACGGTAACCGCGAGAGATGCAAAAAAATCAGTAGAAATATGACGTTATAGTTCAGGAAATTAAAAAAATGTGTATACAGAGTGATTGGTTGTGAATGTTGTGATGAAATATTGGACATTCAAACTGGGTTTTCATTAAATATGTACAATAAATTTAACAGCTGAATATTAAAGTGATTTTAAAATTAAAAGTTCATATAAAATGCTTCGTTTTAAAGATACAGGGTGTTAAAGCTTAAACAAAAATTACTTTTTCGTAAATATCTCAAACATTTTTTTGCCGATATTTTTTAAACTTGGCAGTGTTATTTGTAGTAATAAGGAGCTCATTTAAAAACAAGTAGATTAAAATTATCAAGTCCAGGGGTGTCTACTGGGACACCCTCACCAATACTATTGCAAATAAAAATGTACGCCACTGACTTTTCTTTTGTTCATATTTTTCCAGATTAAGCAACTAATGATACAACTCTTTTATCTCTAGAATTTTTTTCGTATCTTGGTTCGTTTTCTAAATGAAGAATAGAATACACAAATAACTTAATTTAATATCCCTGGTCCTGGACCAAGAAGAAACATGGGAAAAAATTATTCATTAGTTTTGACGTTTAAGAAATGGACTTAATTTACAACCATCAGTATTATAAAGGCTCATTAAGCTAACGGGCAGATTTCTGTGGTCGTTTCTGAAGCTAACATCGACATCAAATGACTTTTGTTGATGTTTTTGTAATCCCTTTTTTGCCAAGAATCACTAAATTATAATATTTTCCACACAGGGTCGATAGTCGATATTCTTCAGAAATGGCCCCAGAAATCTACCCGGTAACTTAATGAGCCTTTAATGAAATACTGTTAGTGTTTTTTGTTGTTGTTAAATATTATTAATAAAAATGATAAAACAACTAATAAATTTTCAACAGAAAATTTTTCCTGTTTTTGTGTGGTCCAGGGATATGCAATTTTTCAATTTTTTTTTCAAAAACCAAAAATCAGATATTAAAAAAATTCGAGAGATCAAAAAGTTGTATTATTAGTTATTTAATCTAAAAAAATATCAAAATTTTAAAAAAAGTCAGTGGCGTACATTTTTCTTAGCAATAATATTGGTGATGGTATCTCCCTGGACGCCTCTGGACTCAATAATTTTAATATATTTGGGGTTAAAGGAGCTCCTTATTACTACAAATAATAAACTGCCAAATTACAACAAAATTAAGTAGGATATTTAAGATATTTAAGAAAAAGCAATTTTAAATAAGAAGTTTAACACCCTGTATCTTGAAAACGAAGTTTTTAAGGACTAGAATGTATATACAGGGTGTTGATTTTCAAAGCGGGCATAGGGGATTAGCATTGCGAAAGTGGTTTTTGAGGATTCCTGCTCGCCGTTTAAACTGACAGAAATGGTTTTGGCATCAAAATGAAGCTAAAATTATTGCGCATAACGCTTGACATCAGAAATTAATTTAATTACACGTTGTTTTCTAAAATTCTTCAGTAAAAATTCAAGTAATTGTTAATGTTTAATCACAAAATAGCATGCCTTGCCTAAACAATAATGACGTTTCAACGTTTTGACAATCCAATAATAAAACATTGGTCTATTAAAAAAAATCACGGCAAATAAATCGCGAACCCTCCTGTAACTGGCTACACTGTAGTAGGTTTTCACCATAAAGACTCTTTCTTGGTTTGTATAACCCATTTTTAAATAGAACCAGACTTTATTATTACCTACTGACTTATAAAGTTTTATTATTGGATTGTCAAAACTTAGAAACGTCATTATTGTTTAGGCAAGGCATGCTATTTTGTGATTAAACATTAACAATTACTTGAATTTTTCTGAAGAATTTTAGAAAACAACGTGAAATTAAATTAATTTCTGATGTCAAGCGTTATGCGCAATAATTTTAGCTTCATTTTGATACCAAAACCATTTCTGTCAGTTTAAACGGCTAGCAGGAATCCTCAAAAACCACTTTCGCAATACTAATCCCCTATGGCCCGCTTTGAAAATCAACAGCCTGTATATGAACCTTTAATTTGAAAATATTATTATATCAAATAACCGGCTATTAAATTTATTATTTTACATACCTACCTATTTAATTAACACCCTGTATTTATATGGAGAACGAATAAGTACGATTTAAAATTTTGGTTGCGTCCATAATCGCATTTATTTATACGAGCATTGTATAAAACCAGCGGCGGAGATATGGGTGCGCCATCGCACCTTTTCAAAAAAAAAAAAAATTGACGCCACTGACTCTATGGTTACTGACAATTATTGTTACATTAGTTAGGTGTTGTTTATTTCTGTTATTTAATTATTTTCCTAAGTAAAAGTTATTTGATTAGAATTTGTCTGTTATTCTTAAAATGGCTATACGGATATTACCTAAGAAAACCTGAATTATCTCAAAAAGGTGCGCCTTGTGAAAAAAATTAGAGAGTACTTTTTTGTTTTAAAAAGCATGGGGCATTGAATAGTGTAATTAAATTTGCCATAGAGTCAGTGGCGTCAATTTCTTTTTTTTTGAAAAGGGGCGATGGCACACCCATATCTCCGCCGCTGGCTTTCGCAATTTATCACCATAAGCCATAAATCATGAAAGATACTTAGCTCATGCTGCGTACCAAATTTCAATTTTTTTAAAGCAGCCGTTTTGACAATATTCACAGAACATTATTTTTTTCCCAAAACTTCAACTTATACCGGGTGTCCCATTAGTGCGGGATTCTTCTCTGGCAGCTTCACTTTTGAAGCTATAAAAAAAGATGAGGGAGAAAAATTGTATGGTTTGAAGAGACCTTCAACCTAAAATAATTTTCAGCTACACAGAATGGCCCAATATCGCTGTACGCCTTACAACTTTGTTATTTTAAATAGGACACCCTATATATTATTACATTTTCAGATTATCTGAAAAAAATCAGTAAGAATGGTTTTCACAGTTTCAGAATAATGTGAATAGTTTTTTGCCCGTATTCACAAACGATAATTTCCTAAATAATTACGTAATCAATTATCCCCATCTCATTCTATTGCAAAAAAACTGCATATCTCCATCTCACTCATTTAAATAATTACGTAATTATTTAGAAAATTATCGTTTGTGAATACGGGCATTTGAGTTATAAACAAGTGAAAATTGCCATTTTCCATTTTCAAAGCAGCTTACAATGAAAACGGCTCAAGACAGCAGAAAAAGGTTTACATATCCCTATCTTAACTTTTTACAAGGTATCCTATGATGTGGATGAAATTGTTATACAGGGTGATGAAAATTTTCAGTTTTTTCATGAAAATTTTCAGATTTTTCATCACCCTGTATAACAATTTCATCCACATCATAGGATACCTTGTAAAAAGTTAAGATAGAGACATGTAAACTTTTTTCTGCTGTCTTGAGCCGTTTTCATTGTAAGCTGCTTTGAAAATGGAAAATGGCAATTTTCACTTGTTTATAACTCAAAAACTATTCACATTATACTGAAACTGTGAAAACCATTCTTACTGATTTTTTTCAGATAATCTGAAAATGTAATAATATATAGGGTGTCCTATTTAAAATAACAAAGTTGTAAGGCGTACAGCGATATTGGGCCATCCTGTGTAGCTAAAAATTATTTTAGGTTGAAGGTCTCTTCAAACCATACAATTTTTCTCCCTCATCTTTTTTTATAGCTTCAAAAGTGAAGCTGCCAGAGAAGAATCCCGCACTAATGGGACACCCGGTATATTAAAAAATATATATGTATCTTGAAAAGGAAGCTTTCCCGGCTATAAGTGTATTAGAGAAACTTGCATTATTTTAACGTTATTATCTATCGTTTAAAATAAATAAATATATATATTTATTTATGTATTTATCTATCGTTTGGTAAAGTCCTGACGTTTTAAGTTGGACCACCCTGTATAGGTGTTGAATTATAGTTCATAATACCCGGCTCTCTTGTGCACCTGGAATGCTGACAAATAATATTTATAACATGTAGAAATTTTGATATTGCATATATGATTTTCATAACTTTTCCGCAAGAATCAAAATCATTAGAGTTAAACGGTAAAAAACTTTTTTGTTGAAAATTTATTCTGATTTATTTTTTATAATAGGTATTTTGTTGATAAAGTTGATGGTTTTGGATATATTTGCAAAAAAAAAAAAACGAAAAATGGTAAATTCTTAGGGCCAGAAGGGCAAGCGCCGACTTCGCTCGAGGAGGAAAACTTGAGACTTGAGAGAGTAATATCTGGGTCCAAATAAAGCGACCAAGCTTTCCACTAATTATTTCCTTAATTCGTTCCATAATTTAACCGCTCACTGCATGTACAGATTTTCAGACTTCTAACCCAGTCAATTTTTCCATTTATGAATGACCTAAGGTTCTCGCGCTGCACCCTGTATTCCTATACACGTAGGTTCATTAAACTGTAAACGGAAAACAACCAAGTGGCCAAATATTTAATAGCAATGAACTGATGATAATTTGATTCCCTGCACACCAGGCTTATTAACTTAGGTACTAATAAAGCAGCTATTCATTTGGGCAGCTATTTCATTTGCAAATGCATGTTCATCGATTATCGATTATTCAAAAACGCCTCCATCAATAGTTATAGAATGAGTGTAGGTGTAGCATAATTTGTAATCGGCTACGGCAAATACCATTATTAATTCACAGTTAGTAGGATGACATGAATGAATTTTTTTAAATTTTTCCATTCATCGTTTATAAGATTCCGCTTCTCGTCTTTGACTCGAATTACAGAATCAATTCTTTGTTAATCTTTCAGGAAACATTTCAAATTGCATTTGGAAAACTTGATCAACTAATAATTTCTGTTATTGCAATAAAATTTATACCTACTTATCTCCCAAAAATTGATCAACAACAATCTGATAAATGAAGTTAAAAATGGATAATTCATCAGATCAAAATCTGTAAGCAATAGATTTGATAAAGGCGGATCCATGATAAAGGCGGATGAAAACTGTTGATCCAATTGCTGCCCATCTCACGTTTTTCAGAATTTTGCAGTACTTTTTCCCTTTACCTAACTAATTTGAACACTATTTTAATTTGGATTCTTAAAAAATGAAGTTGTACACTAATATCCTGCCTGAACAACGTCATTGTAGGCAAGTTATTCACGTTATCCCTCGTATCAGCCATTCTTGTCTACTGGACAAGTTATGGGTTTGAGGTGAAGTAGGTATTATTAGAGGCCAGCATTACGGGCTAAGTCATATTTATGTAATCGATATCGAAGTTTAGTTCTGATTAAGGGTCATCAGACAATAGCATACGTAGGAGCTTAGTTTTTCCTCTATACTTTTACTCTCCCATCAGTCATTTGGACTTTATTTCAAATACCTACCTTTATTCTGTATTTTGAACCCATTTATGAATAACGCATATACCCAATAATAAAGTTTTTTGATAATACATATACAGGGTGAGTCCTCTGAAATGGAAAGCCCGATTACACCTATACCATTAAAGATATCGAAATGAACCAAAAAGTGCTGTAAATGGGAGGGTAAAGTGCAGTTTGTAAAATTATTTTCAGATACACAGGATGGCCCAATATCGCTGTACGCCATACAACTTTGTTATTTCAAATAGGACACCCTCTATATTATTACATTTGCATATTGCTTGAGAAAAGTCAAAAAGAATGGTTTGTAAAGTTGAAGTTTGTAATGAGCAATTATTTATGAGTTATAAACAAATGAAAATCGCGATTTTCCATTTTCAAAGCAGCTTATATTGAAAACGGATCGAAATATGGAAAAACGGCTTACATGTCCCTATCTTAACTTTTCAAGCGGTATCCTATTGGATGGATGAAATTTTTATACAGAGTGGTAAAAAATTTGATTATTTTCATCACCCGGTATAAAAATTTCAGCTACATGATAGGATACCAAATGAAAAATTAATATAGGGACATGTAAGCCGTTTTTCCATATTTCGAGCCGTTTTCAATATAAGCTGCTTTGAAAATGGAAAATCGCGATTTTCATTTGTTTATAACTCATAAATTGCTCATTAGAAACCTCAACTTTACAAACCATTCTTTTTCACTTTTCTCAAATAATCTGAAGATGTAATAATATAGAGGGTGTCCTATTTAAAATAACAAAGTTGTATGGCGTACAGCAATATTGGGCCATCCTGTGTATCTGAAAATAATTTTACAAACTGCACTTTACCCTCCCATTTACAGCACTTTTTGGTTCATTTCGATATCTTTAATGGTATAGGTGTAATCGAGCTTTCCATTTTAGAGGACTCACCCTGTATACGCATGATTTACGAGCAAAATTGAAATCAGAGTTAATAAATTACCTCTTTCGTCAGGAAGAAAACATCTGCAGCAGGCCTACAGCAACACCACCGTGCACACCAACTGGGTGCAACGCTTGTAAGAATGAAGTTGCACCTGAACTACCATCAAAGGCGAACGGAGCCCCTACTCATCAGACTCCAAGGAAGGTGAAGCGACGATGGAACTGCTGCATGTCGGTGCCAGACAGTCCTGACGACGTAGATCCACGCTGCCTGATGTCACTTTGCAGGCACAAAACCAAGGCCAAACCCAAGCCCAAACCAACCTCGCCTATAGACGGGAGAACGCCCAGGACGCACGGACATTGGTCTAGGGTGAAGTTGAGGGTGCTGTTTAGGGTATTAGGTAAGATTTTTTTTATCGTAGTAGGTATTAAGCCGCATAGACCTTGGACCATATCATTTATACTATACTACCTTACCTCCCTCGAGATGGGTCTCATTTTGAGCCGTCTCCTGCCAATTTTTCCTGTTTAATTGCTTCTATCACTTCATATTTTCTTCAACAGACACAACTGTTGCTGTATCTGAAATCTGATAGTAATTTAACAAGTCTTAATAGTAAACTCCACTGTTTTAATGGACTCCAACATTTCATGAGACATTAAAAAAAAAAAAATTCGTCAGGTTACTTAGGTCATCACCGTCGTAGAAGTCAGACGCACCTCTCCCAAGCTCCAGCTTCGGTGAAGACTAACCAGGTGGTTCCCAGTGTTACCCCAACAGTAGCCCCCGACACGACGTCCATCCCAACCGTCCACAGCATAGTGCCGATGCCATCATTGCCGCCGCCTCGGCGTCGATTAGTGAGCGAAGCCGAGCTAGCGGCGGCTCTTTCGATTCTGCAACAGCAGCAGCCACTTCGGCCGTCCCTGGACCGCCGCCGAGTCGTCAACAGGAGGAGCCGTCGGAGGAGCGCGACTCATAGAACCAAATCTCCCACGCTGTCGCCAATTCGAGAAAGTGGCCTCTCGAATCCCGCGTCACCGTCCAGACAGACTTGCGGAGTACCGCTCACTTGCTCACCCAGACAGCTCTAGGGGAATCCCAGTAAATCCGTTCCGTTGAAACATGATTATATGATGTGTGTAAGAAAATATTAAGCTACTTTGCTTCTTTCTCATACAACAACAACTAAATGAAAAAATAAGAATCATTGTGTTGTAAGAAGAGAAGATTAATGTACCTGTTGACAAAATTATATGATATAAAAGATGCAATGTGTACCTACATTATGTCATGAAAGTTTTTTTTTTTAATAGAGTATTTTTTAAATACTCGTAAGATACGCAGGTCTCGCTGGTTTAGCATTTAACATGGCAGGATAATTTTGTTCTTAGTCGCTCATTGGTATTCTTAAGATAACAGTAAGACTCTGGTAAATTAGTTGAATGACATTATTTTAAATCTTAAAATCGTTTATATGTATAAAAGCGGAGAGACCCACACCAAACAAAGAAAAAAAAAACAATACTGTTCGGTAAAAATATAATAATTAGTGTTGCAGATATCAGGATAGGTAATACGTAAATGTCAAAACGCTTTGGTCATCAACTGGCCTGATTGGTTACAAACTGTAAGTTTCGATTAACGTTGAGCATGATATTTGAAAATAAAACCAAAATACAAATTTCTAATACCTACGATAATGCGAAATTGTTAATGTCGGTTTTAGAAGTGTATGCGTCACAACAATCCGCAAAAAAATTATTACTTGAACGTAATGAAAATCTTGACCAAATCTCAATTCTCCATTTTTGGAATTATCTGAAAGTTATCTAATTGCCAAATATATGCCAAAAAATATATACTGCCCCGCGGTGTAAACGTTGAACTTTATATTCTACCAAATTTTGCAATTATGTGTAAATATTGCTATTAGAATGACTTCTTCACTCCCTGAGAATGACCGTAAAATAGAGAAGATGTTGGTGCTATGTAGTAAAACAAACTATAAGTAGGTATAAATCATTGTCCACGAATCTCTCTCCTGTAAAGAAAGATGCAGAGATACCCAAAATTATATGCAGAGATGAAGAGATTGACATCGCCATTGGTTCCTGTAAATTATATTTGCAGCTAGAAATAAGTATATTATAATTTTTTACGCTCAAAAGGTAAACGTTATTTTTTCTTGATTGTTTAACATAAATAATTCCACCATTGTCCATTTGCATTCGTCCATTTTGATCCGTCCAAAATCCAAATCCTGATCTTAACTGTAATAATTCATTTGTTTGACACTTTCTGACTAGGTCAAAAAACTTATCATTCTGTTGTTAATTGATTAATTAATTAATTAATCCAACTCGTTTTTAGTTAGCCAATCAAAAGTCCCCAAACCGATAAAAATATTATTTATAATGAAACTAAGCAAAGTGCTATATTGTCATATCAAAAGTTGTAATAAAAGAGCATGAGTTAAAGTTCACTGAAGGCAAATTTTTTCGTTGATTTGTGTTATAGTCTTGTTGACTTTTAATCTTGTGGTATAATAAATAATTTGATACTTATCATCAGTCAGATTCACTCGAAGCTTACATCCAGGAACAGTTGTTCGCGATTTGGCAGATTAAAACTGTTTGCAAAAATGTTGCCATGTAAGTAATGTATATAAATAGAATGTGGAGATTAAATGCTAGGATTAAACGCTGGAGATTAAAAAAGAGGTAATTTGACCACGTTTTTATTAACTCGTTTTCACTTTTGGGTCCTGTCTGTCTGTCTGTCTGCGCACCAATCTTGAAATCGATCTTTTCCGATGAGCTAGAGACTTGAAACTTTCTTATCTGTTTATTTTTCTGTTTGGTAAAAATTTATGAAAATCCCTAGAGCCGATGAGAGAGCGCGTGTTGTCATAATCTCATCATTTCACAGACAGACAATACTAAAACGCAGACAATAAAATATTTGATTTTTTTCAAGTATTACATGTTTTAACACGAACTTGAAAGAATAAAATAATTTTTATAGCTATGGAAATATTAAATTATCAAATTTAAAACGCTAAACTTGAGGAGCATGCAATAGATAATTATTATTATTGATTCATGAAAAGTTTACACGTACGTTTTAAGGTGGAAAGGCGACTTCCTATACATACGAGTATAGTTGATATCAACTCTACCTACTCTCTACACACTTTGCTGTGTTATAGTTGCGTACTTTATCGTTTTAATCTTTTTTCAAAGTATTATCAGAGCTATTAAAAATATTTTTTTATAATTTATAGTTGGTGTTAAAAACGTAACGTGGTAGGTACAAAATATTTAAAAAAATTATTTAAATAACTATTTTTTATAATACTTTTTAACATATTTGCCTCATTGTGGGCCGGTTGCACAAACGTAAATTAAGCATTTTCAGATAATTACTGATTTTAAAATGCCCTGTATTATGAGAATATTGGTCTAATATTGCTGAAAATAAGTTTTACTCCTTTTAAGAAGAGTTAATTACTGATAAAAAATTAAAAATCATTAAATATATTCGCCATATTTTCAAAATTTACAATTTAAAATCAGTAATTATCTCAAAATTTTTAATCTGTGTTTGTGCAACCGGCCCTATAGCTTACAACCCCAATTTTTTTCTTATATTGTTATAGATCTCCTTGACCGCTAAATTAATTTGAAATTTCTAGGAAAAAATAAAACTATAAGAAACAAAAAATATCGAATGTGAGTGTTCAAATTGTCCCTCATTTACCATTATGCCATTACGCGGCTTCATGCGGTTTGTTTGTATTGAAAGCTCAATAACCTCTGATACGTGTTGTACCTAAAGAATAATTATTGTAAAACGAATATGGATACTTATTACATACCTACGTCTTTCTGATTATTCTAAAATCAATTTATCGTTCAGGAGTTAAACAAATATTAAAGATTGATATGTTTCCCATAGGACAATTAATAATAATCAAATCACGAATCTTTGTTCTGCACTTTGTCTCTTCACGAAAAATTCATGAGTGTCAAAATTCTCTCTTCATCAACATCGCATTGACATTGCCGAAAAAGTTATTTTGCGTGCCTTATTATGCTGTTGCACAAATTTAACGATTGTCTTTATTTTTGTTAAAATTAAAATTTTTATAATACATTATTATCATTAATATGACGACAAGTGAAGCTTTAAATGCTTCTGTTTTATTATCGCCTTTCTTTTACTTTACTTAACCATATCATAAAAAGCCATCCGTTCACAAGAATTAAATATTTAATTTCTTACAAATTTTTAACTCGTTATACAGGGTGTCGAAAATTAGTAAATGAAGCTCTTGGCCACAGATTATTGGGCCAAAAGTAATGGGACTTCGTGTCATTTTTCACATAGGCGTCTCTGTTTCAAGATGGTCAAGGTGTCAAAGTTAAATTTTATAAAAAGTGTTTTTTATCGATTACTCCGTTGCTTTTCAAGATATTCAGTTGAAATTTTCACAAATTTCTTTCTCATGGCGACACATTTTTTATTAAATTTTGTTCATAGAGAATGAACCGCGAGCGGAGGGAACGGGGGCTGCAGAACAGGTTGAGCCCCCAACTTTTTCCTACGTACGCCTTTGGTTGGAAGGTATTGTTTTTTAAAACAAGCATTTATTTCTATAAGTTATTTTTTTCATTCTTGTAAAATTTTGATAGAGGGCTTGGCTTAAGAGATATTGCAACTGATTTGACAATGAGTACTTGGCATTATCAAACAAAAATTATAAGTTTAAGTAGTTACGAGGTATAATAAAATGTATGTTTAACGAAAACTCTTACCAAAATTTAGTGGCTTAATGCAAAAATGGCCAATGTCAGTATTTTGCTATTTTGATCTAATCATCGCATTGTATTAATTTTTTTGTTCTCTTTTATTATGCTAAAGCTCCCAATGTCAAAGTCAACCAATAACAGATCCATAAAAGTATTTTTCTAAACCAATGTCACTAATGGACTCATTCACATCGGTTAAAGAGAAAATGTCCAATGTCTCTGCTTTGACTCTTATTACAGAATTTATCGATGAAACAGGCAAATAAGTTGCAATATCTAGTAAACCAAGCTCTGTATCACAATATCCCAAGAGTAAAAAAAAATTATAGAAATAAATGCTTGGTCTAAAACATAAACCTTCCAACCAGAGGCGTATGCAGAAAAAAGTTAGGGGGTCACAGTGCTCCCCAACCCCTGTTCCCTCCGCTCGCGCTTCGATTCTCTATGAACTAGCAAAATGTGTGCCGTCGTGAGAAAGAAATTTGCGCAAAATTTCAACAGAATTGAAAAGAAACGGAAATATAAAAAAAACTTCTTTTAAAATTTGACTTTGACACCCTACCCTGTATCTTTAAAGAAGGACGCCAATGTGAAAAATTGCATGCGGAAAGTCCCATTATTCTTGGTGAAATAATCTGTGGTCAAAAGCTTGCTACCAATTTCTGACACCGCGTGTATTCAAATATTTAATTTGTATCATTAAAAAAATAATTATTTACATTTACCTTACATGTACTTGTGTGTATCAAATTTGTTGTTAAAAATATTGTATAATATAATTACTAATTTTATACCTGTTATAAATATGGTATAAGTTTAGAGAATAACGATGATACAAAATTGTAAATTTTGTGTTCGAATTCTTGATCACAATAAAAGTGATTGGGTCCTTAGATATTATCAATAAAATATGGTTTTATACATACCTACTACTTGTGTATAGTTATTTGTTATTAAATTGTATTGAGCATTTAATAAATATCATAATTTATTTTCATATTTTGCAAGTAAGTATCATAAGCTAAAAAGAAGCATCCAGATATGTGCTTTTTGAAGCTGATTTGAATCTCTATGACGTATCAAGCTGCGATTTTTACCTAAAATACGATATAAAAGGTACAAATAGAAAATAATTGTTTATAAACTTCTTTCATGAGTCATTTCACTATAAGTTCTTTTAGAAAGTTTGACGCGCTTTCTCGTTATGCAATAAAATAAATTCTTTTGAGCACTAGAAAGTAGGTATAGAAAAAACGTACTTATATTTGCAATCACCATGATTTTGCCAATTAAACCGAAAATTTCTACACTCTGCAGTCAAAATAATACCTAAAACAGAATACGAAGATTATTGACTTTATCACTTTTTGTCCCTCGATATGACTCATATTGAGACAGTAGCATTTAATTCCCAGGACGAAGCTTATTTCCGTGATTCCTTATCAAGGAAATAATATACCTATGGGAGGTTGTTAAATCAGAATTTATAATAATTAATCACAATTTATAATAATTAAATCACAATTTATAATAAAAAAATGTCAAGAGTCGTAGATAAAGTGGCAAAAATTGTGTTGAAAGTTGAAAGACTACAAAAAAAGTGAGCAGCTAATTATGATGGACTATTTAATTGGAAGACAATATAGATCTAGACTTTCGTGCCAAGATTGAGTGGTTTCTAATTTTGTTCCCTGTTTAAGAGTGCCTGTAGTAGAATAACGATAAATTCTAGACAGCGGTCCGCTTCTTGGTTTCAAAAAATCTTATTAATTGCATACCTACCTTGAAAATAGGCTTAATCAAGTCTAATAATTTGTTCCGCAAGCCTTTAACAATAAATATTTATTAGAGTTAAAAAATAGTCCACTCATTTTTGCGATCAGGATGGTGCCCCTAATTCTGAAATAATTAATTCACTTACAAATATATGCATGTAAGATAGAAAGTAAATGTATACCTATTTACGGTGAGAGGTCCACGTAATTATTTATTTATAATTTAAAAAAATACTATTTAAACTCTACTTCAATTAAAACTACTGAAAATTTTGTGATATTGTCTACCCTGCAAAATAAAAAGACTTACCTACCTTTTTATTGAATAAAATGAGACTTATTATTATTTTTCATGTTTTTTTTAATATGAAATATAGGTAGGTATATTTACCTGTATTGCTTTAAGTTTTTCTAGCTGCTACAGTAATTTTTTAATTTTTTAAAGTTATTCTCATTCTCATTATTACATGATCATAACTTATGATTGTTATCACTATATCAGTCTAATAATAAAAATAAATCCTTTTTAAAAAAAAAAAAAAACATCGCACTACATATTGTAAGATTTATATTCTAAATCAAAACCTTCAATAAATGCTAAGATTAGGTATAATATATTATTAAAACAATATAGCATTTATATAAACATTAATGATTGTACATAATTGCTTATTTATGTAGGTAGGAAAAATTGGATTTTGAAATAATGAAAAGTTAGTTAGTCAATATTTTTCAAAATATTATATTGTATATCATCATGTAAAAATGTTTCACTTTATCATCAAATTATTTGTTAAATGAATAAATTTATTATGTTTCAATTTGATTGATAATATCTTTTCTTAAGTTTACCTATCCTGTACCTACCTATAAAAAAATAATATCTAAGTACAATAATTAAACACAAGTTATTAGTAATTTTTCTTTTCCATGTAACAGAATTCGGAAAATTAGCTATAGAAAGATGTACCTAAACCGGTTTTTTGTTGCATCTTCAATCATTTTCCAGTTAGGTAGGTACCTAGAAGTCAGAGGTGAGGGTCATCTGCACCTATATAGAAAACATGATGTGATCTGATCTTAGATATGGGAACACAACACATTGTTTGTATTAAATATGCAAAATAAATTGGTACATACTGCAAAAAATTTTAAACAGAAAAAATTTAATATCCAAAATTATCTTGTTTTTCATTTGTCTACCATTTTCACTCCTCTACAACGTTGTCCAGAACGGGAAGAAGCGATGAGCAAATGCATTGTTTAAGTGGTGGGGTATTGTTCAAGTGACCCTCTATACAGGGGGGGTGTTAAGAAAATGACGGATAAACTCTTTAGTACATTATAGGGGGCACTCAGTAGAGTACGGGAAAAATAATTTAATTCTGGTCTTCAATTTATTCTTCTTCAATAAAATAATTCTGGTCTTCAATTTGATGAGATAAAAAATGCCAAAGTTAACATTTTACTATCTTGGTTTTCCGGCATTCTCCAAAAACTAGATGATTTTACAGATATATATATATATATATATATATATATATATATATATAGGGTACTTTAATCGTTATATATCAATTGAAAAAATTGCTTAAGATGTATTACTGGCTTGGGAAATTTAATAAGATTTTTTTTCTTTTCCAAGATGCTGAAAAAAAGCATTTGGCAACAACGGTTTTGATACCTTGACTACCTACATTGTTAGAAATTGGTCGAAATTACCAAATACTTACCAACATTTACCGTGTTAAACGTTGCCATATTTACTGTTCAATATTATTTTGCTTATATCTTTTAAAATGTAGCTCTGGATTTTTTAAATTATTTTTCCCGTACTTTACTGAGTGTCCCCTCCAATGTACTAAAGAGTTTATCCGTCGTTTTCTTAACACCCTGTAGAACCCATAACTAAATGTTACATAGTTAAAAGACAGGTAAGTAGAAGACGGCAAGGCAAAGCTAATTTTGTGACTTTTTTTTCAAATGTTAGAGGTAATTAAATAGGTACATGTGTTCCATGTTTCGGCTTAGATGTTAAATGACAATATCTTCATACAAACCATTTGTTCAAATCCAACAAAATTTAGCAAAGCTCCTCTATAGTTTATAATAGTATACTATAGTAAAACTATAGTATAGAGTTTATTACTGATCGAGGCTCTTCTCGATGGCCATACCCAGGTACTTGAAAAGAACTTTCCGCAACTGTTTCCATTTTTACAGAAAATTGACAAACTGCATCTGATTCGAAAAGTAGGTACAAAAAGAATGAAGAATTTTATGAACAAAGCTTCTTCGTAAGTAGATCTATTTTTCCAAGTTTTCGACAAAATTCCATTCGAAATCATTTCCAATAATAAAGCTGTGAATACTGTGGATTTACCAAACAGCCTATTTGCCAGAATTGAAAATCCACTTGAAAGGTAGGATAAGCGCGAGACGTCGAACGCGTAGACGATGCAGTGAGGAAAATAAATCACAGTGAACTCAGTGAATAAGTTGGCACCCCTAAGTGCGAATTTTTATAAAGTTCAAACGGCATTCGTTAGTCCACGATTTGTCTAGGTTTGTCCAACCAACCCCCCATTAGTTTCATGAATTTTCAAACGGGATACGTTTGTCAACGATTTGTCCACGTTTGTTCCACCCAAAATTTTCGTTCACCAAGAATTTTATTTTTTCCCTCAAAGAAAAGTTAAGACCAAATTAAAAAATTTACAGCAGCACCAAATGCGAATTTTTTATAAAATATAAACAGCATTCGTTTGTCTACATTAATTATTGTCCAAGCAAACTTTTCGTTTGTTAGCCCTCAAAAAAAAAGTTAGGACTAAATTTAAAAAATTGACAGCAGCATCAAATGAGATTCTTTTTAAATACAAACGGCATTCTTTTGTCGACGACTTGTCCATCCAAGTTTGTCCAACTGAGATTTTCCTTTATCCACCCTTCAAAACAGTTTCGGCAAAATTAATTTTACACCAAACCCCCATGAACATATTGCATTAATTTTCAAACAGGAAGTCCACAAATCTACGATTTTTGTCCACCCGAAATTTTTATTCGTCTTCCTCTCAAAGAAAATTTATGACTAAATTTTAAAAATTATAGTAGCCATCACTATAAAGGAATATTAATAAAATTCCAACGAAACAGCATCCTTTTTTGTTGATTACTCTTTCACATTACAATTTATTTAGTGCGAATAATAAATAGACAGGCATATTTATTGCAACAGACACTTTAATATGCATTCCAGGCTTATCTCGAGTCTTATTATATTGAAGAAAACACATCAGTCGAAAGTGATGGGGACAGTAGTTTATTGTCTATTTTTCATGTGTATAGGTAGTTTAGTAGCTACCTCTACGTAATTGTCAGTTCATGTTTATCGTTGTAACTTTTTGTGGGGTCAAAAACGGAAATTTAGGGTATCTAAATAAAACAAACATTAACAAATCGTAAACAATCGTATCCTGTTTGAAAATTAATGAAATATGTTCAGGGGATGGGGGTGCTGCTGATGGTGACTTTTTTTTAGTTTTGCCGTACTTTTATTTTAAAACTGTGGAAAAACGAAAATTTTGGTTGGACAAACCTGGAAGAATTCGTGGACAAATGAATACCGTTTGCATTTCATAAAAATTCCCACTTTGGGGTGCCAACTTCACTGAGTTGGAAGATATGGTTTATTTGTTTTCCTGGGTTTTGTTGTAATTTTGTTTATTGGCGGGTAAGTGTGTAGCGTATAAGTAGGTGCCTATATACTTATTAGCCGGTGACTCTCCTCACACTTTTTCCAGTTGTAATTGGGAGACGATCAAGTGTTATTGAGAATTATTGTTGTACTTAATTCAGAATGCGTTAAATGTAATTGAGAATAGTCAAATGTAAATTCAGAATGCGTTAATTCTAAGTAATTGAGAATAGTCAAATGTCATTCAGAATCAGAATGCGTTAATTTGGAATTGAAAATTCGTTATCTGTAATAATTGAGAAAGCATCAAATGGTAATTTAAGGGATTTTTTTTTGGCACAGCAAAATTATTGTAAGACTATATATCTCCTTATTCGCAAAGATTTTAATGTAGTTACCTAACTACTTTCATATGTATTTGACCTAACTATTCTCAATTGCCATTAACATTCTGAATTACATTTAACGCTTTCTCAATTAAGTACATTTGACAATTACAATTAATTCGCAGATGTAGAACCTATTTGTTATCAAGTTAGTAGTAGGCCAGAAAGTGGATGAGTGGGTTGAAGGTTTCAGTTCTTTTAAGTTCATTTTAATTTTCAATTTGTTAATTTGATGTTTGGTTCGTTCCAGAGCTGGCCATGTACTCGAGTACTTTACTCGTATTTTTGTTACGAGTAAAAAAACTACTCGTAATTTTTTACTCACAAGTACTTTCCATCCAAAATACTTACTACTCGTACGGATAAGTACAATTACAACTACTCGAGAAATTTTACTCGTGAAATACGGATATTTTTACGGATAATAATGACGTCATGCCGTCAGCAGGGAACCGATCTAAAAACGAGTTCACCGTCCTGCGCAATTGCACTGTCACTGTCACTATACTTCATTTAATAACTAGGAGGAGTAAATTTAAATACACCGCCAAAAAAAGATGCTTCTCATTGGTCAATTCATAGGCAAAATTACACCCAGCAAAACTTGTACAGGAAATTGAATCTATGCAATGCTCAACACTACATATTCGCTTGTTTTTTTATTGTTATGTCATTATTGTTTACAATGTCAGCGTTGAATGTGACACATCAGTTTTATAATCAGTTATTTCCAAAACCCTATAAGTTGTTCTAAATAAGTTCTTTAAAAGCTATTTCAAAACCAAATAAGTTCTTTTTGAAGCCCATTCAGTTCTTTTTAGAGAACAGACATCCTTTTAAGAATTTTTAAATTATTTTTGGCTTTCCATTTTCATCCTGCAAACGGTTTCAAGTGCCATTATGGATAATCCTACATCAAGTACAAGTGAGAGGATGTCTCCTCCAAAGAAACGGGAAGAAAAGAGTGTCACCTACAAGATTTTGGAAAAACTACTCTATATGCGTACTTCACCAATAATTGAAGAACATATTCCAATCGAACAAGGTGCGGATTTAGACCAAACAGGGACTGCTGTATGTGATAAAGTTAGTTTCAACAACACACTTTGAATCTGGTCCTACAAAAACTGAAAAATGCTGTTTATAATACCGTTTGAAAAAATTGACTTATCCACAAATTATATATTATTAAAATTAATGTAAAATAAAAACTTTATCTACGATGTTATGTGTTATATAATACATACATAAAATATATTTATATGTTACATTAAATTTGTCACATAAGTATTGCCTAAAATAAAGTATTCAATATAGTATTTCAATCAATTTAAGATGAATGTTAATAATAATTATTATCCTTAATATTCTTTGAAATATCTATAAATTATTCAATTTCATTCTATTTATATTCAGAAAATCATTCAGCACTATAATACTGATATATTATGCAAATCACAATGATTTGTGATACTGCTGTGAGTCTCTCCTGAAAAGTAGACTTCCTACACCGAAAACAAGTCCTATCTTCCTTATTAATAATTATTGTTTCAATTCAAATTTGCCGCCAAAAAAAATCTGGTGATTTAATCTGGTGACTTTTAGTGGTGTAAATGATACTTTGCAGTTTACTCCTCCTAGTTATTAAATGAGATATAGTAATGCCGCATTTTATTATATTACATATTTTTATACAGGGTGTTCTACAAGCTCTATGACAAACTTTGACAGATGGTAGGTTGCTTGATTTTAAACATATTTTTTTTAATAAACATGGGTCCGATTCGTTTTTGTTTAGAAGTTATAAGCATTTAAAGAATCGTAATTTTTCAGTCAACCAGGAAGTGACACTAGAGTCGCTATGTCACTAAGACACTATGTCAACCAATGTACACTTACAAAATATACACTTACTTCAATGAAAAACGTAGGCTGATAAATAGAAATATCGGTTGTTATGACAATAATAATTGTTAGTGTCATTTTAATTATTTATTAGATATTTCGTGTGAAAGTTATAAATAAAAAATGCATTTATTCTCGACTGAGGAATATGCAGATATTGTGTTTGTATATGGGTATTCCAATGGTAACGCCAGACAAGCTGCTCAAGAATACCGACGCAGGTATCCAAATAGACATCAACCTGCCCACACGGTGTTTAGTGCATCATTTCGTAGACTTCGAGAAGCAGGTAATCCCGCTCCAAAGAAGGCTATTCGCCCTACTGAAGTAAATGTACAAGATGAAGAAAATGTGATAGATGCTGTCCTCGATAACCCTTCAATCAGTGTTCGGCGTATTTTTAGTAGGTACTTAACCTTCATGTATCACCGAATTTTGTATGGCGTTTATTGAACAGAGAAATGTTACACCCGTTTCATCGCCAAAATGTACAGGCATTGCATGCTGGAGATGCCCCACAGCGATTAGGATTTTGTCGCTGGTTACTTCAGCAACAAGCACAAAATGATAGATTCATTTCGCTCGTCATGTGGTCTGATGAAGCGTGCTTTACTAGGGATGGCATAAATAATAATCATAATGAACATGTATGGGCGTTGCAATAAAATCCACTTGCAATTAGACCAAGACGATTTCAGCAACGATTCAGTGTCAACGTTTAGGGTGGCATTTTCAACAATAATTTATTACCTGTGCATGTTCTAAATGATCGTTTAAATGCAGATCTTTATAGACATTCCTTAGAACACGACCTTTTAGAGTTTATTGATGACGTGCAACTCAATATTATTCAAAATATGTGGTATCAGCATGACGGTGCACCACCACATAGAGGAAGACAAGTTGATGCTTGGCTAAATGAACATTTCCCGAATAAATGGATAGGTCAAGGAGGTCCAATATCATGGCCACCTCGTTCTCCCGATCTGAATCCTCTGGATTTTTATTTATGGGGACACATGAAGCAGCTGGTCTACCATGTTGAAATCGCTACCCATCAGCAGTTACTTGAAAGAATTCAAGATGCAGCTAACCAAATAAGAAATGATCCAAATCTCATTCTTCGAGTGACCGAATCTTTACTTCGTCGATGTGAGGCTTGCATTCAAGCTGAGGGTGGACATTTCGAACAATTTTTATAGTCTTAAGTTTGGTGATTATCATTTAATTTAAATTTTTATTGTTGATTGTTAATAAAGGTTAAATGCTTGTAACTTCTAAACAAAAACGAATCGGACCCATGTTTATTAAAAAAAATATGTTTAAAATCAAGCAACCTACCATCTGTCAAAGTTTGTCATTGAGCTTGTAGAACACCCTGTATAACATATCAAATATGCGCCATGTAAGAAGTTATTAATTTCTTTACAATAAAATTTCTTTCATTGAAAAAATTCTTTCAAATACAAAGCATTTGAATTTATGTTGAAGATTAAATATTGCTCTTGCCCCTGCCCCCCCCCCCCCCCCCCTAAATGAAAGCCTAACTTCGCCACTTGGGTGCATCCGTGCATCGGGCGTCATGAAGCACTCTCGAACAGGGCGCCATTATCACAGGAGCCGGCACTGGGTTACATTAGAATATGATACGATCTACGGAACGGATATACCTATGCTCTCACTCGTATTTAGCTATCACAAGCCTGACGTCATAGGCTGGTTGCGCCTTAGTATATCCCATTTCAGACGTTTTTGGATTCAAGTTGGCTGTGATATTTTTTCTTCAAGTTGGGTACCCTGGACAGTCGATTTGAGCTAAAAAAGTTCAAATGACTTCCCACTTTACTCATATGCCATTAGGATTAATTTCTTACCTAATAAAAATATGTTTGACGTATGAAAACAATAATTCAATAATATACGATTGTTGTTATTTTTTAGTAAAAAATATTTAATTATTAGACGTTCAGTAACTTCATTCAAAAAGTTCTGTCAGATTTTCAGCATCTTATTTCAATCCTTTTAAAATTGAAAAGAACTTAAATCTTCTTTGAATACTATATTATTATATTATAATGCCAAAAGTAATTGAAATGTGTGGCACAGTGTCTACCGAAAACCAACACAAAAAGATCGTTATTTACACAAGAACTCCAATCAACACCCAGCCCAAAAACGAGCTCTGTAATACAAACCCCGGTAAATCGTGCTTCCCGAATTTGTGAGACTCAGTCCTACCTCGAAGAAGATGAGCTCTACACCATGCATGAATGCTTACCCCAATAACCATACCTAAATTAAACCGATTGGATTCAGAAAATTTATAGTTCTTCCCAAATATATCATTTTTATTCATATATTTTAGGCAGCCTCAGTATCAAACGACAATAACGAGATAAGAATTTGTCATAACTCATCCTCAACCGAGTTAGCAAGACTTTCCTCAACCAGCAAAAAAATCCTCCAACTCCCTACAATAAATTGAAAATGAAGAAAAACTTATTGGCAACCTACAAAGATCATGAGGCTCATCCCAGATAGCACCGAGTGTCCTATGGACGTCCGTTGAGTATCCATTATACGTCCATTGGTCCATGGACAATAAATGGACGTCCTACGGACTTCTCCGCACGGACTTCCTATGTACGTCCACAAAAGTACGTCCATTGGACGTCCATCGAGTTATTTTTGACTATTGCGCATGACGTGCTGTCGCAGACAGGAAAAGAATAGCAGCACAAGTGCGCACGCACGCGCTAACCACCCCATCTTCCATTCTTCCACTATCATACAATCCACATTCCTACATTATACATTAATTCGTCCCAAGGAAAGAGAAAGACTTCCGCCATTCCCATCAAACTCAAGACTGCTAGCGTGAAGATGAAGACATCTGCATTATATAGTGAACAAAAGAAAGAAATTCGATGAATCTTTAATTTTTAGAGTTTGTGAAAAATCCAAAAACGAATATTTTCATTAAGTTTATCAATATTATCATAAACTAATATAATTAACAATTTTTCAATGAAAATTACCAGATTTTACGTAAAACTTAATGATAGAAACACGTAAGTAGGTAAGTACCTAGTCGTTTTCCTGTATCTTTAGCCGTTATCAACGTTGTTTTCAAAACAGAAAATTACCGTATATACCCTATACCTATCACTACATTTATTGGATTTTTCAAAACTCTAAATTTCAAGACTTATCGAATATTTTCTGTCTTTTGTTCCTCACTAAGATATTTATCAGCAAATGCTTTGTGGACATGCGATAACGGACTCTCTATGGACATCCGATAACGGACTCCCTATGGACGTCCGATAACGGACTCCCTATGGACGTCCGATAACGGACATCCTATGGACGTCCAGTAACGGACATCCTGCGGATGTCCAAAGTTGTGACAAATGGACACTGAGTGGACGTCCCATGGACGTCCATAGGACAAAAACGGACGTCCTATGGACGTCCGTTGGTACATAGAGGGATGTCCATTGGACGTCCATAGGACTACTTTGTGCTGTTTGGGATTCCATCTGCTTTCTTCAAAATTTGAATTAAATTAGTTGATAAAGGGAATAAAGACTACCCCTACTTATTCTTCAAATGTTCTCGTGAAAATTAGGCATTTCAAGAGTCGGCGACATGATATATGATATATGTTCCTGAATTTCACCACATGACGCGATAAGAACAAATCAAAGATCATAAATGTAAATGTGATTGAGTTTTTTATTATATCATTATTAAATAACTTTTATTTTGAGCGCGGCGGTTTAGGTCACTGACTATAATTATTATTGAGCCGTTGACGCTGCCACCGTCTGGGTTCAAATCCCAGCTCGGCATGGTTATTTCTCGGTAATTTAACTATGTATTTATAAATTAAAAATTTGTGTCTGGCCAAATTAGCTAGTTCTGAGAGCCAAATTACTAGATTGGAATGACTATATAGGTCTTATCTACACGGTTAAGACCAATGCTCCCTCTTAAAAAAAAACTTTGATATTGGAAAATTGAAGTCAGTTGAAAAAATTTGTTGAAATAGCCTTTTATAAATTTCCAGGGCATAATCTTTATCTTCGAATCTAAACCAACTCAATAAAATTTGAGAGTAAAATCAAGAAGTATCGCGAGCAAAAAAATCCGAAATAATATTATGTAGATTTTTATAAATAATGTTGTAACCGCTAGCCTTTAAATTACTTCTCTGGATAACATTTCTTAATTTTCTAGTTGAATATTTTTTGTTCAACAACTATAAAAGCATTAGTGTAGAACTGTAGAAGCATAATATAGCTTACCTTATAATATATGAATCTTATTTTAACCGTTAAACAAGAAATTTTAATGACAATGAACATAACTTGTATTTTTATCTTTTATTACTAAACTAAAAACAAACAATAAATTATGATAGTTTTTATATTTCGTATTTTTTTGGATAAAAATTAAAGTTTTGAAATACAGAAAACATATTTAAAGGAATCGTTAATAATCTCATATATAGTTGAAAAAAATCGATCAAGAAATAAATCCTCCTTGTCTGATTTTACACAAAAATAAATATTTCCCCGAATATTAGTATAAGTACCTACTTTAGATAATATATTCCTGTTTTGGCAACGCAGCGTAGGTGAAATTTAAAACAAAGTCAAATTTGATTAGAAACATCCATAACCTTAAAAAATTTAGCTTGTCAAAGGTAGTTCAAAACTCAGCTTTTGGAAAGGTACCAACATAATTCGAATTTTCCATAGCCAACTCTGAATTCAAAAACGTCTGAAATGGGATATATTTATTGGTATCATGATGGATCATGCGCACGACACGAATAAAACTACTCGACTTGTTACTCGTGTTTTCACGAGTATTACTCGTACTCGTCCACCTGTTTGTGCCAAAATACTTACGAGTAAATACTTACGAATACATTTTCCAAGTACTCGTACTCGAATTATTTACGAGTACTCTTTTCAGTACTCGTGCCCAGCTCTGGTTCGTTCTATCTTATGTATCGTATCGTTCTGTTTTGTCAGTGCGCAGGTTTGGAAGCAGCTGGCATGGAGCGGAAGCGTTGTAGCCCAACTACCAAAAATAAAAAGAAGACTTAAAAACCATAACCTCGCTTTTCGCTTGGGGTTTGGAGAGAGACTGCAATACTGCAATGCAATTTGCATGTTGTTGAATAATAATTACACTGAATCAGCAGGTGCAGGAACAAGAACAACAATATCCAAATTCCAAATCCAAAAGATTATTCCACAGGGAATTATTGTGTTTTATGGCTTATACCTACCTCTATGAAAGTATTTATAATTACCCATCTCTTATTTTTTGTCATACCTAGTTAAAAAGGTGTAAGTAATTAGTTGCTATTGTTTAAGTAGTTAAGAATAAATATGGAATTTTGGGAACATACTCTTGGAGCCCCCAGGAAAATAGTCGCCCCCATGGTAGATGCAAGCGAACTTGCTTGGCGATTGTTGAGCCGTCGCTATGGAGCAGATCTATGCTATACGCCAATGTTGCACAGTGCCATGTTTTATAAGGATCCAAAATATAGGAGAGATGCTCTAATGACCTGTGATGAAGACAAACCTTTAATTATTCAGGTAGCTAACCATTTATGAATAGGTCAACACATTTACTGCGATATCAGTCCCAAATGAATAGGTCAACTCATTTACTGCGATATCAGTCCTAAGTTCGCATAACTTTTAACACGACAAGGTCCCAGAACCTGGGCTGGGAACCCTACTACCTAAGTATAAGGTTCTTCTTTTTCAGTATACCTGAGTCGGCCAAAAGATATAGTAATAAAAGTGCCCAGAAATAGTGGCGTGTGTGAGTCGGACGAACATGTAAATATTTTGAGCCGGAACAAGATTACTTCCCCCCTCCGTTTTCGAGGATGCTGAACACGATGACGTTCTCAGAATTTCTCTTTGGGGTTGCGCAACCCCTCAAAACGGCCAAAAACCACCCCCTAGAGAGATAAACCGCGCTTCAATCCATTTCCCTGCAAAAAAAACCTTCCCCCCGTTTTCGAGGATGCTGAGCACAATGGAGGTGCTGGGCATCGCGTGCGACCCCGACCAACCCCTCCACCGGCCAATACTCACCCCCGAAATGGGTGATTTTTTTTTATGTATATGTAGGGCAAACGATGGACTTTTTCGAAAAACTTTTTGAAAATTCAAGTACAGAATCACAATGGCCATAATTTAAAATTGTTTTGGAGTATAAATAGTGTCCCATATGACAGTGACATATCAAAGTTATGTTTTTTTAAATGGAATGCTCCTTTGTTATAGCATTTTTAGATTGTCTGAGAAGAGGAAATAAGATTGGCTTTTACAGTTGGTGTTTAAATTCAGAAGTTTTTGAGTTATAAACAAGTGAAAATCGTCATTTTTTAAGTTCAATGCCCTGTACAACGAAAACGGCTAAAGATAGAGAAAAACGGCTTACATGTCCCTATTTTAACTTTTCATGTACTATCCTATGATGTAGATGAAATGTTTATACAGGGTGATAAAAAATTTGAAAAAATCTGAGATTCCTCCACGCGTCGCCAAATAAAAAAATCAAAGAAAGTACAAACTATACCATAGGATAGTACATAAAAAGTTAAAATAGGGACATGTAAGCCGTTTTTCTCTATCTTGAACCGATTTCGTTGTACAGGGCCTTGAACTCGAAAAATGACGATTTTCACTTGTTTATAACTCAAAAATTTCTGAATTTAAACACCAACTGTAAAAGCCAATCTTATTTCCTCTTCTCAGACAATCTAAAAATGCAATAACATAGGAGCATTCCATTTAAAAAAACATAACTTTGATATGTCACTGTCATATGGGACACTCTTTATACTCCAAAATAATTTTAAATTATGGCCATTGTGATTCTGTACTTGCATTTTCAAAAAGTTTTTCGAAAAAGTCCATCGTTTCCCCTACATATACATAAAAAAAAATCACCCATTTCGGGGGTGAGTATTGGCCGGTGGAGGGGTTGGTCGGGGTCGCACGCGATGTCCAGCACCTCCATTGTGCTCAGCATCCTCGAAAACGGGGGGAAGGTTTTTTTTGCAGGGAAATGGATTGAAGCGCGGTTTATCTCTCTAGGGGGTGGTTTTTGGCCGTTTTGAGGGGTTGCGCAACCCCAAAGAGAAATTCTGACAACGTCATCGTGTTCAGCATCCTCGAAAACGGAGGGGGGAAGTAATCTTGTTCCGGCTCAAAATATTTACAATTTTCGGGTTTTTTTCCGACTCACACACGCTACTAAAAGTTTATGATCCAGGTAGGCAGACCATTTATATAAGATATGTCGTTGTTATGGGTTTACCCATACCAGGCAACCAATAAGTATGGAATTGTCTGGCCGACTCAGGTATAGTGAAATTCTCAATTTTTTGATTTTGCTACTCTTTGAGCATAATAACTTCATCAAAGGCAGCCTCGGAAATGTCAAACATAATTATGTGTTGTGTTTACCTAATTGTCTTGTGCAAGGTTATAACGAAAATATTTTCAGTTCTGTGGAAATGATCCTCAAATAATGCTGGAAGCCGCTTTATTAGCTCAAGATTATTGCTCGGCGATTGATATTAATCTTGGCTGTCCACAAGCAATTGCTAAACGAGGTCACTATGGAGCTTTTCTGCAAGATGAGTGGTCTTTGTTAAATGAAATTGGTGAGTTAGATTTTGAAAAATAAATAAGTAGCCCCTTCCAGCTGCCAAACAATCAAATTATAACATCCAACAGTGATCAATTCCAGTTATTTTTCATGCAGCAAAATTTATAATGTGTTTGTCAAAAACTCTGAACTCAAGGAATTTCAGTGAGCACACTCAGCACAAATTTAAAAGTTCCTGTAACATGCAAAATTCGTGTATTTGAGAGCATGCAGAAAACTATAGAATATGCCAAAATGTTGGAAACCGCTGGCTGTAAAATGTTGACAGTGCATGGACGAACAAGAGACCAAAAAGGCCCGTTGACTGGCTTAGCAGATTGGAAATATGTAAAAGCTGTCAGGTAAGATCTGTCATGTTTGAAGTGCTTTCAATCATAACAACAGATAACATTGAAATAGGACATGTGCTGATAACATGTTTTTTCAGGGATGCTGTAAATATTCCTGTAATTTCAAATGGGAATATCCATTCTATGCAGGATATTGAAAGATGTTTGGCTGAGACAAGGGCTGTAGGCGTAATGACGGCAGAAGGAAACCTCTACAATCCGGCCATATTTACTTATCGTAATCCACCTGCATGGGAGCCTGGATTTGAATATTTGAAACTTGTCAATATCTATCCAGCACCTATTTCTTATGTTAGAGGACACTTGTTCAAATTATTCCATCACATGTAAGTGAAATTCAACTATTTTGTGGAGAGATATGTTTCATGGGAAAAAATCTTGGAAGAGATAATTTGCTTTGATCAAGCTGACTGGCAAAGGAAGGTGAAGTTATAATGTAAAATTTGCTGTTTTGTAAATTAATCCCCTCGATATGTAACTCATGTAATATAACATTAATGTAGTTTTACAGAGTTCCATAATAATTATTATTATACTAATACATTATGTGTAATGTAATTTTTATAACTGATTATAGAATAAGAGGGTTAAAACGTTCAATAATATAGAATTCCCCTTCAACACAACTCTTCATCTTTTTCAAAATATTTTCTTTAAATTTCAACAATTCTATGGTGTATTTTCTTTTCTTTCTAATTATATTACTGTATTTTCTAGATTATCCATACCTTCAAATAATGACCTTAGAATAAAGTTAGGAGCAGCAAATACTATGGAAATATTTGAGTCCATAATTACCGAGATTAAAGACATGTATGGAGATTTCCATGAAGGTAGAGCCATCTGGCATCAAACAACAGAAGCTGGCACACAAAATTTAATCCTTCCGCCATGGTTATGCCAGCCTTATGTCAGGGAACCACCAGATCAGCATTTAAAAAAAGTTGAAGAAAATAGGGGCTCTGGGGAGGTCAGAATTAAATAAATGTGTAGATTGATTCGTATTTATTAAAATATCTTTTTAGTCGGAGACGTCAAAAAGACTGTATGAAGATGATAAAGGAAACCCTATAAGTAGAAAAAAGATGAAAAAACTTCGTCGTCTTAATAGAAGGCCCGGTGTTAGACTGGCTCGTAGTTCGGAAAAATGTACCCAATGTGAAAATCCTTTGGTGAGATACCTGAAAATGTATTTAATTTTTGTAATAAAAGTGATTTCTTGCAGGGTTCTAAATGTTTGTACAAGCTTTGCAAAAAGTGTTGTAAAGATAAGTGTTATATTGAAGACTTGGACTGTCCAGGACATAGGATTTTAGTGAAAACTCGCAGACAAATGGCACGAACATTTGCTAGTGCTAAAAAATCTGATAATGAAGCCCGTGAAGATATGTCATTATGATGAAACATTATGGTACCTGTAGTTTATTCCAAACGTTTAGTTGTAATAATTTCATGTATAGGTATGTAGGCTAGACATAAAAATATTAGACCAAGGAATAGAGCTCTAAAATCACCAGCTTCTGACAAAAATAGTAATAGAATACCGTCAGTGCCAATTATCTACTCGAGTTTACCATTTTCTTTTTTTATTCAAAAATTCGCATGTTTTGTGTTTTTTGCTTGTAAAATAAAAACTGATGGGGCAATCTAAATGGTCTCAATGGGCGAATTGTAGAGAAATACAGAGAAAGTAAGAACTGATAAACCTGATTGGTTCATTATTGAGGCAGAAAAACCGGAAAAAATAGCGGTTTTTCAAAAATTCATAACGTCGTCATTTTTTGAGTTGTAGTGTAGGCTCTTTGCGAGATAGTCGATATTTATAGGTATTTCCTGTGGGCAAAACCCAGATGCTGTCAGATCACTATTTTTTGCGTAATTACAATCAGAAGTTCTTCATGCTATATTTTGCAGCGAAGCTGGGCGGAACTGGATACTCTTGAGGTCATCGGATCCGAATTTATCAAACGTACGACAGCCCTCCCCTCAACTGCTGTTCTCCCCCACCCTTGTGAGTTCACTCTTTTTTGCTAATGCTTGCGCCCAATTTTTACTTATTTATTTTCAGAATTTAAATGCAAAACGAAGATTGACGGTTTAGGTACAGCTGAACAATTCTATTTTCCAAATCAGTTTGATAAATTCGAATCAGACGGCTTCCAGAGCATCCAGCCTCGCTGCAAAATATGATATGTAAAACTTCTGATTGCAATTACGCGAAAATTAATTATCCGACAGCATCAGGAATGTTGCCTACAGGGAGTACCTATCAATATCGACTATCACACAAAGAGCCTGCACTACAACTCATAAAATGGTTTTGTTTAAAATTTAAAAAAAGAAATGCTATTTATTTTTTTCTCTCTTAATAATGAACCGATCTAGTTGTTTCATCTCTTATGTTTACTTCATATTTCCATTCTCTACAATTCGTCCATTGCGACCATAGATTGTCCCATCAGTTTTTCTTTTATAAGCAAAAACACAAAAAATAGATTTTTTGCCCTAATGGTATGGTGAAGACAGACATCGATGTTTCAATGGTCATTTCCATCTCATCAGTTTTTTGTATGCCACCAATTCGGTCAAACGATCTCTAAAGTGCAGCACGGCTTTGTTTGGTCAGTACTTGGATGGGTGACCAAACTTGATAGTGGTAAATAAAAAAATTCCGTGACCGATCGTGCTCCGGGAGGTACGTTAAAAAGGGGGTCCGGGCTGCTTCACAGCAGTCGTTAAGTTACGTCAGAGGCCCTTGAGGCTACTTGAAAACTTCTGACACTTGGGCTTTACCACAGCCATACAATATTTATTTATTTAGCTCATCAGTTCACCACCGCCAGAGGAGTGTGCCGATTGGAAAGAAAATCAAAGCATATAAGCAAATGATTTGTCGGAAGTATAGTGAGTTGCAAGGCAAATGCCATCTGACGACTGAAAAGTAAACAAGATGTGATGTGACAGACTGATGAGATGGAAATGACCATTAAAACATCGATGTCTCTGTCTTCACCATACCATTAGGGCAAATGCGTCATTCAGAAAGCATTATTGCTTTTTTATTAGATATTTGCACTAAATTGTTAATTTAAAAAAAGAAAATGGTAAACTCGAGTAGAAAACTGTGCGGTTAGGATCTGGAGGCTATTCCGCATACTATTTTTGTCAAGAAAAACCTCTATTTGCTTGGTCTATATACTATTCACACTAAATGAATGGTGGAATAAACATGTACCATACATCTTAGAACTATCCGTTTGAAATAAACTATAGTACATTTTTGGGCTGTGATACAAAATAAATGATAAATATACCGTATGACAAGTTTCAAAGCAGAACATAGGCGAATAGCATTGGAAATCACATATTTGTGGTTTATTTCTCACCACTTTTATCTACAAGAATGGTAATGGTGTCTATCGAAAGAGAATTGTTTTCTGAGCATGCTGATACCAAATACTTAACAATTAACAGTTTCTTTATGGTAACAGAATAACTTAAACATTTTCAAAATTAAAAGTGTGAGCGGCTATGACATGCCTAATTCGAATAATTTTGTTACTGTCAAAACAAATATTTTTAATTACTGATACACGTTTCCCTGCAAAGATTGTCAATGAATAATAATAATAATAGCTATTCTAATGCCGGACGCGTGTTTATCGCCGTGGTACTATTAACTGGCCGGCCAGATCTCCCGATTTAGCACCTTATCCTTGTTGTGACTTTTCTTGAGATCTTGGGGTTACCTTAAAAATAAAATTTACAGAGCTCGTGGTGGCCGAATGTGCACTCGTTAATAACCAACAACTTGGACAAGTTCGAAGCGCAATTTTATAAAAGGATGGGATCATTAATTTCAAAAAAATAAATTAAATAATTGAAAATATTTGCTTTGACAGTGAAAAAGTTGTCCGAATTTAGCATGTCATGGCTGCTCATCTTTTAATTTTGAAAATGTTTAAAATATTCTGTGATGATATAAAACTGTTAATTTGTAGGTATTTTGGTATCAGCATGTTCAGAAAATAATACTCTTTCGATAGACACCATTACTATTCTTGTAGAAAAAAGTGGTGAGAAATAAACTGCAAATATGTGATTTCCCGTGCTATTTGCCTATGTTCTGCTTTGAAACTTGTCACTCGGTATTATCAAAATGGACTAATGTTATTATTATTTTGTTGAAATTTATTTTTTTCCACTGTTGGAAATGCAATAAACTCCTGCTTTGCAATATCCAATAAAAGAGTGCCCTTAATTTAAATTTCAGATTATTTTTTTAACTACTGTCAGGATAAATTATAAAAATTAATTTAGAGGATACATGCCTTATCTTCTGTCTCACTCTTCCACACCACCAGTGTATTATTTGTTTCTCACTCTTTACGATATGCCAAAAAGTTCCGTGGAAAAATAGCCTCTGTTCATGGCTCAGGAGGTGCTTCGTACTTTTGTACTTTTACACAAATCAGACATTTCCTGCCTGACACTTCAGACACTTAAAAAAACCAATCCAGTTTGTTAAATTTTGTATAAAACTGTGAACTATCATGATTTTGTAAATGTACAAAAGTAGGAAACATCTCGTGAATACCCTTATAACAAAATTACATTTCTGTTGTTTCGAGAATAATAATTATCATTAATTAATTTCTAAACGGCTCTTTTTAAAGTGAGAAACATCAAGTAGATGATAAATTATGTACTTTTTGTTCATTGGTTAAGAATAATACATATAATAACTGGTAGTCAAAAGCACCTTAAGAAATCAATTTATTCTTCACAGTAAGAGTGATATTAAGCAGCTTTTAAAACCCATACGGACAATTAAATGAAGTATGTACAGGGTGATTCATTATAATGTCGCCCCCCTTTAACTTTGTTATTTCATGTGTCTCAAAAAAATTAAAAGTAGGGTTATGTAGGTGCTAAAAAAGACTTTTTTATATGTATAACAAAAATTTGAAAATAGATCAGTATACAGGGAAAACCAAAAATTTAATTTTTTTTCAATGGAACACCCTATATATGAATTTATTTTTCGATTCCTCGTAAAATTCTAAGCATAATTTATATAACATACCGTATACCTAAATTCAATAGTTTCTGAAATATTCGCATTTGAAACTATTCAAAAAGCCGTGTGTATAACTACCAAATTGAAAACCTCGATCATCTAAAAGATTTGATACGGATTAAAATTAATAATTTAAATTAAAATAACCCAGAATTCATAACAGATTCATTGGAGAAAATGCGAACAACCCTTATAAACCCTTATAAAATGTGTTGAAAAAAATGGAGGCCCAGTAGAGCATTTTATTGTTAGATTTCTTGATTTGCAACAGGTGTTTTATAAAATATTTGATGATGTTTCAAATGCGAATATTTCAGAAGCCTTTGAATTTAGGTATACGGTATGTTATATAAGTTATGCTTAGAATTTTACGAGGAATCGAAAAATAAATTCATATATAGGGTGATCCATTGAAAAAAAAATTAAATTTTTGGTTTTCCCTGTATACTGATCTACTTTCAAATTTTTGTTACACGTATAAAAAAGTCTTTTTTAGCACCTACATAACCCCACTTTTAATTTTTTTTTGGACACATGAAATAACAAAGTTAAAGGGGGGCGACATTATAATGAATCACCCTGTACAGCACAAATAAGCCCTCGGTTAAAATTTCTGAATCTCCATGGGCACAAAGTGAATATATATATACAGGGTGATGAAATATCTGCTATTTTCTGTTAACCATTGCTAACTTTGTTATTATTGAAGCTACTTTAAGTCAGTTAAATTAGCAAAAGAGAAGAATTTTCGCCGTGCATTATAGTGGTAAAAACAGAAGAACAATTGTCTTTGTGAATTATTAAAAAAAAAGTAATTTTTAAAATATGAAACCCTGTATAATGTTACATTATACATTATACACATGTTGAGTTTGCTTTTATAGTGAGTAGCTTATGAGTTAAAAACAAGTGAAAATTGATATTTTTCAATGTTCGAAGCCATTTACAATGAAAACTATTCAAGAAATTGAAAAATTGTTTACATGTCCCTATCCTAACTTTTCATGTGGTACCTTTTTGTGTACCTACCTAGTTTAAATGTTTATACAGGATGATAAAAAAACTACTACAATTTAAAAACGACATAAATAATTTTTTTAAATATTTCAATAGTAAGTACATGAAAAGTTAAGATAGGGACATGTAAGCCATTTTTTGATTTCTTGAGCAGGTTTCTTTGTAAATGGCTTTGAATATTGAAAAATTTAAATTTTCGCTTGTTTTGTAACTCATAAGCTATTCACTTTAAAAGCACACTGTTTGGGCCATTTTAATTTGATTATCTCCAGACAATTTGAAAATGTAATGATATACATACAGGATTTCACATTTTAAAAATTACTTTTATTGGAATAATCTCACAAGGTCGACTTTCTATTGTTTATCTGCTTTCACCACTTTAATATGCAGCAAAAATTCTTCACTCTTGCGAATTGAACTGACTTCATAGCTCTAATAATAACGAAGTTAGCCATGGTTAATAGCAACAACAAAGAAACGTCCATATTTTATCACGCTTTATGCCCATGGAGACTTTTGATCACTACAAACAGTTGAATAACATATTTCAATTTCAGCGATTTTAACCGAGGCCTGATTTCCATACGATCCGTTCGGGGTCCTTTTGGTTTCTTCGGCTTGGAGAGTTTCTTCCCATCTTGTTTTATTTGGATGAGTGACTTAGTAATACTTTCCTCTGGATATAAAAAATTCTTCCTGGTTATTGTCACTTTGATATTTATATTATTTTAAATATTGTTTCAGTTATTCTTATTCTTTAGACCTATCAGATGAGAAGTTTTCTCCAATTTTGGTAATTCTGTTATGGGTTGCTGGTAATGCTGGTGCAAATAATCTTCCTCATTATTAAAATGGAAACTGAAACTTCAAAATATTGTAATCGTGCAAGTAGTGATTTTTGGTAGATTCTCCAACTTGTTATGTGGGTGAGTTTTCTTAACAAAGTTACAAAAATTCTTGAATGTTATAATAAGTTAGAATTAAAATGTATGCAACAACATAAACACCATCTAACACTAACACTGGTAGAACTAACAGGAAAATTACTTTATTAGATTACAGTGAAAAGAACTGTTTCCTTGGATAGTTATTTTGCAAAAAAGTGTTATAGGTAAGTTTCTTTGGAAATTAAGGGCCAAATCTCATGAAATGCTAAACTTTCATAGATTTGATGATGAGTAAAACTAGCTTTAATTTATAATGAGTTAGGTACCTAAATAAATAAAACCAAGTCGGCAAATAATTTATATTTTTTATTTACCAACTCTTACTCAATTTATATTATTTTTTAAAACTGAGAGTAAAAGAAAAATATTGAATTTTGTTACATAATGTCATAAAAATAAATGTAGGATTTCATCTATTTATAAATCTTATGCAAGCTCAATAATGGAGTAAATTTTAGAAAAGAATTAAATAAAAATTCTACATAATAGACAATATAATATTATCTTGGGCAAAAATCGAGCTATTTCTGCGTCTATTGAAATTGAAATGTCTTTACTTAATTCACAGGCGACCTCATGTCAAAGGGCATCATGAGTGGCGTCTGTGAGCTACTCTAGGCTAATAATATGGCGCAAATTAACTATAATATTTACATGTAAATGTTATACAAACACAAATAAGTATTTCGTTTATTCATAAACCTTATCGCAATCATTAATTATTATTAATTTATAATAATTTAAATATAAAAATAAGTCAATGATTTACTGAAATCAACATTATAAAAGTGCTTTGTTATTGTTCAATGTTTTTGTTTAGCCAAAAATTGCAATTAATTCGATACAAGTGGTTTTAAGAGCTGCACATTAATTAATGGCTATTTAGTTAATCATGATTTATAACCAAAGTCAATCCATTTTATTTTTTAGAGGATTAATGAAATGTTACAATTAATTATTGTTATATCTGCTAATATTTATGAAGTTACATTAAAAAAAATAACTGACGGAATAATAGGGTTATATTTGTGACACATTTGTTTTTCTGTCGCCCTGTATTATCTTTATTTATATATTGTGCGATTTTAACCCGGATTTTTTAGAGCTTGATGAACTTTGTTTTTGGAGCAAAAAAGGTCTTATTTCTACAAAATCCAATGCCTACTTCAGTGTTGTTTATTAATAACATCAATAATAATTCCTATTAGCTTTTTTTAAAGAAAATATCTGGGCTTGCCACTGCATTCACCATCTCTCAAAATGGCACTAAAAACTAAATTTATCAAAACTTGTATTTACCTAAACATGAATTTACTTTTTTTGGCGAATTGAAGAGTTGAAATTTACGATTTTTTTGAAAAAAATAGCGCGCTACTTAATTATTCATTTCTCAAAATGACACTATACTAAATTCTGTGAAACCTGCTATGTCAAGTGTTAAAGTTAAGTTAAAGTTATAGGCAAATTATAATTTCAGGAATTCCTATCAACGATTAAAAATAAACGCACCCCAATAAAGAAACCCATCAAGTATTCACAATTTTGTAGCCAAATAAAAATTTCAAGAATTCGTAGCGGTTTTTTTTTTAATCTGGGCATGCCGCTGAATTAATCGCTACCGTGAAGTTATTATTTGGCTATAAAACCGTTATTAATCCACAGGTTTCGAAAATTTAGTATAGTCGTTTTGAAGGATAGTAATCCAGTGGAGTGTCCAGTTTTTTTCTTAAAACATGTCCAATATTAATTCTTAAAATTTTACTAAGAAACACTCTTGGATGTAATTCCCTTGGACTTTGTAGAAATGAGGCGCTTATGGCTTCAAGGATACAGTTCATCAAGTTTTATAAAAAAAAAAATTAATAAATAACTACAGATCTACGAAAATCAAGGAAGGCAAATTACAGCTCCAGGACTCTCCACGTGTCTAATTCCATCCATGCATAAGTTTCTCCCAGGTCAATAATAGTATACAGAAAATATTGGAGCTACAAGGCACAGTAATTAGCTACAAGCTACAACAAATGACGATAGTGTTAGCAACACTAGTAGCAACATTATTATCAATACCTAAAACCATACATTAGCATAAGATAAATAAATAGCAGATCCTAATGACAAAAAATGACAAAAGGAAAGTAAATTCCATGAAGTAGGTACCTACCTGTTTTAGTGGGTAAATCAGACCATTTTACAGTAGAAAATACCTCCGCTACCTGCCAAGAGATTCCCATAATAAATCCATTTAAACTGACATGCAGATTAAGAAGTCCAAACTTATATGGATTGTATCTCACCCCCCGCATGCTAGATAAACGGATCTACTGCTTTCTTGTCAAATCCAGAGAAGTGGATGGCTATTAGCTAGTTTTGCATTTCTGAAATAAGGCCCAACAAAATTAGTCTCTTAAAAAAATCATCTTTTCTAATCACTTCAGATCAATAAGAATTAAACTTTTTGTTCTTGTAAATTTTTCTGTATCTGTACCTACCCTAAACATACTACGCAAAAATGAAAGTGTCGCACCCCAAAAATTTGCCTGATTTTGATTGGGGATATTCCCAAGGGATTTTTTTTTTAATTTTTCTGCTTTATTGGATCTAAACTAAAAAAAAACATCAACAAATTTTCTACAGGGTGATATGAAGACGTGCAAAATCACTACATAGTTTTCGTACCACCGTTTTTCAAAAAAAAATTTAATTATCAAATTTTGAAGCTTATTGCTGCTTACCTCGAGACGATTTTCAAATCCTGGATTGCACGCCTTCATATATCAACCTGTAGAAAATTTGTTGACGGTTTTTTTGAGTTTAGATCCAGTAAGGCAGAAAAACAAAGGATATGGCTGCTGACATGCAAAAACAAAATGGAAATCACCTTGGGAAAAACACCTTAAATTTTTGGTCTATTTTCGACCGTTTTAAATAGTAGAATTTCTCGAGAACGATGCACCAGGCCAGTCCAGGCTGTGGCTACCAATTATTATTTTAGGCGAGACATTTACAAATTAGGAACTGCGCTGAACTTAGACGCCCATTAAATCGTCCTCAACTAAAAGAATTCCAGTAATGCATAATGTATTAAGCATCACAACATCAAATTCGCATCGCACATCTAAGTATTATAAATTACCTACTTAATTTACCACTTAATTTGGTAGTTTTTGAAATACTCATTAGAATTTCTGTTGTGGAGCTTGTCTATAAGATATAGGAAGGTATGAGGTATGTGTTGAATAAGTGTTTAAGGTAAGTGTAGGTAATTTAGATTATTTGAAAATTCAGGGAAAATGACAATTTTCCAAACCTTTCGTGGTACTGATTTAGAATAATAATTAGAACTCTAATAATAGGTTGGTAACATTGGAATTTTTAAAATTCTGTTTTGAAGTTTCTTGGAAGGGTCAATAAGTTTCGCTTGTCTTCTTATTTAGTATTGAGAGTAGCTAGCTATTAAGAAAAATCAGACGGAGGACCTTTGGCAATGTTGATATTTTTCAAACTCCAAAATTGGCGTTTTTAAGTCGAAGTTTTGAAAAAGGTTTTAACCAAAAGAATAAAAAGGCAATTAACAATAATTAAAAGGTAATAGATCTCTTCCAACGACAATTATTTTGAACAAGTTAGATATTGTGGATTTTTTTTTGATAACCGAAATTTTAATTTATAGTTTTTACCGCACCCCTTGTGATTTTTTTTCTTTGAAGGAATATTTTCTTGAAGGGCGGGGTAGGGGGCAGCTGCAGTATTTTTATTTGTAAATTATTGCAACAAATCATTTTCAGATAAGAAAGAGAGCTGATTCCTTCTGGACGGATTAATTGAGAGATTGATTCCAATGGGCAGATGTAGGTAACTGCTGCTGTTATCAACATTTCTTGAAGGGTTCACAATAATTGCAATTCTGTATGGAGACAAGTTGATTTTCATTAAATTTGACTCCCAAAACTTATTGTTTCCAGAAGAAATTTAAATTTAAGTAATTTTTGTGGAATCTTTTGTTTTTTTTTTGTTTATCTTTGGTCAATTTTCGTTCCTGGATTTTCTGTCCTGAAGTTTTAGCTTATTCAATATGAGGCTAAAATTTCAAAAATCTGCCGGCGAGGAAAAAAGTTATCACTTCAAGAGCAAACAGTTGATTTTTCGAAATCATCCCGTAAATACCTGATGTGTTAAACCGAAAATTTAACAACCATCTCGAGGTGAGACCGTGAGACTTCAAGCTTCAAATTTTTCTCATCAAAACACACAAGAAAAATTTATTTGTGAAATTGGGAGATCGAAACAATTGAGTAATTTGCACTCCTTCTCACATATCAACCTGTGAGATTTTTTTTGCAGGTTTTTTAGTCTAAATCCAATAAAGCAGAAAAAAATAAAGAAAAGGGCAGCTGATGCGAAAGAAACCGAAATACCTTATTAAAAATACGAATACGCAGTACCTATACTATTTTACACAATTTTTCTGAAAAAAATCCGGATAAGAACGTCCTCCCCCGGACCCCTCCTTTTCTCTAGGAGGTACTCCGTATGCCCCCAGATCCCCCGGAAGCTGTTCGTCAAAATTGGTTATACTTTCACAACTTTTTGTTCTAGGAAATTTCTAGGAAAATTCTAGGAAAATACGGAAGATACTCTTGGAACGTAAATAACTATTTCACCTGCGTAACAATCAGAGTATAAGAACAAAAAATGTAGTTTAAATTTGCATGATAATCGGTATGATATATCTTTTATGTAAAAAATTGCACTTAGGTACTGAAATGGATCGCACCTAGGTAGGATTATAAGGAAATTATTTCCTTCGCCTCATTAAATCAGCTCAAACCGAAAAAGCAAATAGTGCGAGATTAGGTACGTAAATACCTGAAGGTAAAATTGTTAGAAAATTCAAAGCGCAGCCACCCGCCGTTACATCAAGTAAATGATCCCGCCAGCACATTAAATATTCATAAAACAAAATCGCTCCAGCTAGCCACAATTCAGTCCTTCGAGAAAGCGGCAACGGCGAGGGCAAACCTTTGCCAGATGTTAGGGCAGACACTGTCGGTCCGCGTGATGAAATAATAGGTGACCTACATACAAGAACGGATGGAAAGAAACAGACCGTGTGAAGGAATGTGAAATCAGAATTTAAACAATAAGCCTTCGCAAAGACAAAAGTAACTCAGTAGTTATTACACCTACGACAATGAAAAGTTCACCAATCGATAGGGCGAATTAATAAACCCCAATAGCCGGAAAAGCACCCCGGTACCTAAACGGCCATTAAAGGAAAACGCGAAGTGAAAGTTGTGTCGGTGTAATTAAAATAACTAGACACAATGAGAAGTACCTTAACGCGTCGGCCGATTTGAAGGAAAATTTAGATAGTGCAGGTTTAGGAAAATTCAGTGAGATAGCCGCGAGGTCAAATCGCTAAGTCCAGTAATCAGGAAAATACGATTAAGGACTAAATCACGGCAGCAGAGAAGAGTCAATAAGGTTCATTATTGCGCGGTGTTTAGAAATCGGGCGACTGCTTCTATAAAAGCAGACGTCCTGCCGCTGCTCCAGGCAGATGAGATCAGCTTTCGAGCAGGTCACGTCTGACTCCATAACCCTTTGGCGTAAACCCGACGAGAAGGCGTTTAGTGAACTCTCGGTCGCCCAATCCTTATCTAAACCAAACCCTTTGGCGTAAACCCGACGAGAAGGCGTTTAGTGAACTCTCGGTCGCCCAATCCTTATCTAAACCAAACCCTTTGGACGTAAACCCGACGAGAAGGCGTTTAGTGAACTCTCGGTCGCCCAATCCTTATCTAAACCCAACCCTTTGGACGTAAACCCGACGAGAAGGCGTTTAGTGAACTCTCGGTCGCCCAATTCTTATCTAAACTTTACCCATATCAATTTGTATCTCTCCTCTAAACAACTCAAACTTCGCAGTTGGCAAACTCTCTTCACAACAAAATCCACATCGATAAATAATTAGACAGATTCGCCCAATCCATGAGTGCAGGTCCCATTTTAAATCAGACACAATAATCAACTAGGTATTAGGCGGCACCACAGTAGGTACCTACGAGATCACGTCAATAATTAGAAATAAACCAAGTTAGGCAGGAAACAGGAATAAATAATTACATATTCACGCATAGGAAATTGAGATAGAGCTAGGAGCGAAAATAGACCCAGGTCAGGAATTAAAATGTAAACTAAACGGCCCATGATTCAATCATCCTATTCTTCGAAGAGTCCGAGTTTTTAAATAGCGCAGATGGTTAGGCAGGAAGCAGTCCCTTTAAAAACGATTTAGAAAGTGAAAGGAGTTTCTCGCCATTATATGACACCATAAATAAAGATCACATAGCAGAGCACCCCCGGTTAGTACAGGTCTAGATAGAACGAGGCAGCGTTGTCAGATGTAGCCTCTGTTAATTCGCAAATATTATCAGGAAATACTAATTCCATTACAACACCCAATTAGGAGTTAGAATACGTACTCTATTTCCAAACGTTGGGGGAGGGATTCGCCTCGATGTCCAGGTGAAGACCTCCGTTGTACCAATACAAGAGTATAACTCTTTAAAGTGGAAATCATAGATCGCAACAGGGTAAAAGCACCCTCAGAGTAGGACAGCGTAATCAAAGCAAGGTTGTCAGGTGTAATAACCGCCCTCACATATCAGGAAATCCAATAACCAAAATAAAGTTAGTATCATGATAGGCAATTCACAAATAAAGACCCAAAACACCTCAAATTAATCTCGAGTATGGGAAAGCCAAGAAAGAAAGTCAAGCAACCAAAGTATCATTGTAAGATCGTTTTTCCGAGGCTCTTCTATTTAAACAGAGACAAAATTGTCCTGTGCAATCAAACCAGGTATTCAGCAAACTCTTCACATTCACAGTTGATCAAAGCGACAATATAATAACTCAAATGACCAATCAAATAACTCATTGCCTCGAGAGGCAAGGTAAAACAAACAGGTTGCAACCAATAGAATAACAATCAGTACTGTCAACAGGTATATAGGGCAATACTGTGCACGGTGGGGGCGATTGCTGGTCTCGTTACAATTGTATTCCCGAAACCAAGCCGGCACCAGTAGGTACCAATTACAAATTCCAGCATTTTTATCAGTACTGACTAGTTAGGGGTAGAAACCAGGAACACGGTGGAATCGATGGTTGGTCTCGATGTCCGCAAATATGCCGGTTCCAGGAGGTACCAAACTAAAAATTCCAACATTTCAATTCTTCGCCAGGTAGCCCACAGGGGCAAAAAGGTAATCAAAAGGGTAAACCAAAGTAAACAAATAAGGTTTACCAAATAACAATAATGAGTTATCAAGCAGGTCACGAGTAAAAATAAACGGAGGAGAAATAATTCCCTCCCCCAGTTAAAATAAACAGAGGCGAAACCATTCCCTCTCCCAGGTAAATCAACTGTGAAAATAAAATCATTAAATAAAAGAGAATCGGAAAGAACGATTTCATAAAGATACTAACTCAACATTCAAGAGAAATGGCAACCCCGTACTAGAATCCACTCGCTAGTTAAAAACCAACTTAAACAGCCCGAGTCTCCACCCCCGAGAACAAGAACCGCTATTATAGATAGGCAACCGAAATGCCAACAGCCGTGCAGGTGCGATGTCTAACTCACGTTAGACTTACAGGCGACGCAGCTAGACATACAGGGTGTTTCTCCCGGTTGAAAATACACGATAATTTCGTAAGAGAAATTGAATAGGTAATAGACAGACATTCCCGCATATACCGGGTCGTCTGAAAACAACATGGTTGTCTTCTTTAATTAATTCAAGCAGATGCTTGAAATGAAATAAAGAAACTAGAAAAAGGAAATTAGGCAAGGAAAATCGTTGAATAGTTAACCACACAGACATTCCCGCATATACCGGATAGTCTGTAACCGAAATAAAAGCGAAACGAAATAATGAGACATTCCCGCATATACCGGGTAGTCTGTAAACGAAACAAAAACAGAAAGAAAGCACAGGTGTGCAAAAGAGTGGAATCCGAAATGGATTATAGTTTGAAAGATGGATGAAAGGGATCCCTCTTCGCTTTCCATTTTTTTGTACTCTCTATGCAAAATCACAGCCCATCTCGCCCTTCATCACTTTACGCCCTTACAAACGAATTCTCTCGCTCATCACTCGCTTTTAAACATCTGATAGGAAGCCAACAGTTGACAACAAGTCTCAGTTAAATTCCCCACTTTTCCAACAAAAGAAAAATCCCAGTAGGTTCTTTGCGCATCCGTTTCGGCCATACTAATCCTGGCATACCTCAATCAAAGAGCAGGGGCGACTACGGTAAAGACGACGGTAAACACAACGTAGGAAAACACAGCGGTCCCATTAGGAGAAATTAGGGAAACTAGACGACCAGATCACACGGTGGCTTTTCGCGAAAGATCCTGCGACCCGGGGTCTCGTAGTTACATTGGTGCCGTGACCAGGATTGAGGGCTAATACGCGGGAATAAATTGGCCGAGAAGGAAAACCCAAAACCAAAAACACGAAAACCAAGTAGGAGAGTTAGGGGGCGTCTTCCGTCTATCAGGGTACCCTCTGATAGCCTGAAGACGAGGGGGCGGTGAAATGGATCGCACCTAGGTAGGATTATAAGGAAATTATTTCCTTCGCCTCATTAAATCAGCTCAAACCGAAAAAGCAAATAGTGCGAGATTAGGTACGTAAATACCTGAAGGTAAAATTGTTAGAAAATTCAAAGCGCAGCCACCCGCCGTTACATCAAGTAAATGATCCCGCCAGCACATTAAATATTCATAAAACAAAATCGCTCCAGCTAGCCACAATTCAGTCCTTCGAGAAAGCGGCAACGGCGAGGGCAAACCTTTGCCAGATGTTAGGGCAGACACTGTCGGTCCGCGTGATGAAATAATAGGTGACCTACATACAAGAACGGATGGAAAGAAACAGACCGTGTGAAGGAATGTGAAATCAGAATTTAAACAATAAGCCTTCGCAAAGACAAAAGTAACTCAGTAGTTATTACACCTACGACAATGAAAAGTTCACCAATCGATAGGGCGAATTAATAAACCCCAATAGCCGGAAAAGCACCCCGGTACCTAAACGGCCATTAAAGGAAAACGCGAAGTGAAAGTTGTGTCGGTGTAATTAAAATAACTAGACACAATGAGAAGTACCTTAACGCGTCGGCCGATTTGAAGGAAAATTTAGATAGTGCAGGTTTAGGAAAATTCAGTGAGATAGCCGCGAGGTCAAATCGCTAAGTCCAGTAATCAGGAAAATACGATTAAGGACTAAATCACGGCAGCAGAGAAGAGTCAATAAGGTTCATTATTGCGCGGTGTTTAGAAATCGGGCGACTGCTTCTATAAAAGCAGACGTCCTGCCGCTGCTCCAGGCAGATGAGATCAGCTTTCGAGCAGGTCACGTCTGACTCCATAACCCTTTGGCGTAAACCCGACGAGAAGGCGTTTAGTGAACTCTCGGTCGCCCAATCCTTATCTAAACCAAACCCTTTGGCGTAAACCCGACGAGAAGGCGTTTAGTGAACTCTCGGTCGCCCAATCCTTATCTAAACCAAACCCTTTGGACGTAAACCCGACGAGAAGGCGTTTAGTGAACTCTCGGTCGCCCAATCCTTATCTAAACCCAACCCTTTGGACGTAAACCCGACGAGAAGGCGTTTAGTGAACTCTCGGTCGCCCAATTCTTATCTAAACTTTACCCATATCAATTTGTATCTCTCCTCTAAACAACTCAAACTTCGCAGTTGGCAAACTCTCTTCACAACAAAATCCACATCGATAAATAATTAGACAGATTCGCCCAATCCATGAGTGCAGGTCCCATTTTAAATCAGACACAATAATCAACTAGGTATTAGGCGGCACCACAGTAGGTACCTACGAGATCACGTCAATAATTAGAAATAAACCAAGTTAGGCAGGAAACAGGAATAAATAATTACATATTCACGCATAGGAAATTGAGATAGAGCTAGGAGCGAAAATAGACCCAGGTCAGGAATTAAAATGTAAACTAAACGGCCCATGATTCAATCATCCTATTCTTCGAAGAGTCCGAGTTTTTAAATAGCGCAGATGGTTAGGCAGGAAGCAGTCCCTTTAAAAACGATTTAGAAAGTGAAAGGAGTTTCTCGCCATTATATGACACCATAAATAAAGATCACATAGCAGAGCACCCCCGGTTAGTACAGGTCTAGATAGAACGAGGCAGCGTTGTCAGATGTAGCCTCTGTTAATTCGCAAATATTATCAGGAAATACTAATTCCATTACAACACCCAATTAGGAGTTAGAATACGTACTCTATTTCCAAACGTTGGGGGAGGGATTCGCCTCGATGTCCAGGTGAAGACCTCCGTTGTACCAATACAAGAGTATAACTCTTTAAAGTGGAAATCATAGATCGCAACAGGGTAAAAGCACCCTCAGAGTAGGACAGCGTAATCAAAGCAAGGTTGTCAGGTGTAATAACCGCCCTCACATATCAGGAAATCCAATAACCAAAATAAAGTTAGTATCATGATAGGCAATTCACAAATAAAGACCCAAAACACCTCAAATTAATCTCGAGTATGGGAAAGCCAAGAAAGAAAGTCAAGCAACCAAAGTATCATTGTAAGATCGTTTTTCCGAGGCTCTTCTATTTAAACAGAGACAAAATTGTCCTGTGCAATCAAACCAGGTATTCAGCAAACTCTTCACATTCACAGTTGATCAAAGCGACAATATAATAACTCAAATGACCAATCAAATAACTCATTGCCTCGAGAGGCAAGGTAAAACAAACAGGTTGCAACCAATAGAATAACAATCAGTACTGTCAACAGTAGGGTTCCCAACTATACTGTTAAAAACAGTATTATACTGTTTTTCACGATATAATACTTTTTACTGTTGAACAAAAATAAAGTATGCAAAATACTGTTTTCAGCAAACATCACTAGAGTAAACTATCTGAAGACAAAAATTTTCTGGAAATGAGTACTGGCCAAAAGTGGAGACATTTGTTAGTAAACACTTCAGAAGAATTTTAAAATATCACTATTAATTGTCTCATACCTACTTTCTGTTCCCGCCACCTCAGCATTTACAGAAAGAGTTTTTTCTGTAATGAATGCAAAGTGGCGGGACGACAGAAATAGAGCATCAATAAATTTAATAAAGAATGAGCTTCTAATTTATTTTAATTTTGAATTTAATTGTAATGAGGCTTACGAAGCTTTCAAAAATGACACAAAATTGATAAGTTGTGCGAGAAGCACTAAGAAATATATGTTCAAAACATTAAAAAAATAAAATACTGTTCATTTTTCTAAAATACTGTTTATTTCCCTTCTTCGACCTCAATATACTTTATATTTTGTAAAAAAAGTTGGCAACCCTAGTCAACAGGTATATAGGGCAATACTGTGCACGGTGGGGGCGATTGCTGGTCTCGTTACAATTGTATTCCCGAAACCAAGCCGGCACCAGTAGGTACCAATTACAAATTCCAGCATTTTTATCAGTACTGACTAGTTAGGGGTAGAAACCAGGAACACGGTGGAATCGATGGTTGGTCTCGATGTCCGCAAATATGCCGGTTCCAGGAGGTACCAAACTAAAAATTCCAACATTTCAATTCTTCGCCAGGTAGCCCACAGGGGCAAAAAGGTAATCAAAAGGGTAAACCAAAGTAAACAAATAAGGTTTACCAAATAACAATAATGAGTTATCAAGCAGGTCACGAGTAAAAATAAACGGAGGAGAAATAATTCCCTCCCCCAGTTAAAATAAACAGAGGCGAAACCATTCCCTCTCCCAGGTAAATCAACTGTGAAAATAAAATCATTAAATAAAAGAGAATCGGAAAGAACGATTTCATAAAGATACTAACTCAACATTCAAGAGAAATGGCAACCCCGTACTAGAATCCACTCGCTAGTTAAAAACCAACTTAAACAGCCCGAGTCTCCACCCCCGAGAACAAGAACCGCTATTATAGATAGGCAACCGAAATGCCAACAGCCGTGCAGGTGCGATGTCTAACTCACGTTAGACTTACAGGCGACGCAGCTAGACATACAGGGTGTTTCTCCCGGTTGAAAATACACGATAATTTCGTAAGAGAAATTGAATAGGTAATAGACAGACATTCCCGCATATACCGGGTCGTCTGAAAACAACATGGTTGTCTTCTTTAATTAATTCAAGCAGATGCTTGAAATGAAATAAAGAAACTAGAAAAAGGAAATTAGGCAAGGAAAATCGTTGAATAGTTAACCACACAGACATTCCCGCATATACCGGATAGTCTGTAACCGAAATAAAAGCGAAACGAAATAATGAGACATTCCCGCATATACCGGGTAGTCTGTAAACGAAACAAAAACAGAAAGAAAGCACAGGTGTGCAAAAGAGTGGAATCCGAAATGGATTATAGTTTGAAAGATGGATGAAAGGGATCCCTCTTCGCTTTCCATTTTTTTGTACTCTCTATGCAAAATCACAGCCCATCTCGCCCTTCATCACTTTACGCCCTTACAAACGAATTCTCTCGCTCATCACTCGCTTTTAAACATCTGATAGGAAGCCAACAGTTGACAACAAGTCTCAGTTAAATTCCCCACTTTTCCAACAAAAGAAAAATCCCAGTAGGTTCTTTGCGCATCCGTTTCGGCCATACTAATCCTGGCATACCTCAATCAAAGAGCAGGGGCGACTACGGTAAAGACGACGGTAAACACAACGTAGGAAAACACAGCGGTCCCATTAGGAGAAATTAGGGAAACTAGACGACCAGATCACACGGTGGCTTTTCGCGAAAGATCCTGCGACCCGGGGTCTCGTAGTTACAGTACGTAAAATGAAAAATGCATAAGCAAAATTACGTAATATGCAATCTTGTAAATGCATTTTAAAAATTACATAAATAATGTAATTTTTTACAGAAACGATACATAGGTAATAATAGCCTCGAATATTAATTATTATTATAATTTTTTTAATTAAATAAAAATTAATTATGTAATTATTATAAAAAATAAATGTAAGATACCTGATTACCTAGAAATACGATAAATTGAGCAAGTTGATGACGAGGAAGAATTATATCCATCTTTAAGTCACTCCGTTTGCTTTAACGAAGTGATCTAAGGTTTGAGCATACGCATCCAATCCATCCTTGTTGACTTTAATTATGTCTTGGTTAGCGGCAGCAGCCGTTGGTTGCTACCTCGCCGATCCAGACTCCACACTCCAGTTATAACACTAACACTGTGAGGCTCAAGCTCAGGTTCAGCTACGCTTTGCCACTCTGCGAGAGTTGTCCACGATTCTCATTTCTCACTTCATTAATAAGAATAAAACTCGCGTAGGTACAAGAAGAACTGCTCGTCGCTCGTGAAGTCCACTTCAGGTGTTTGGTGCTGGTGTTGAGCACCTCCAATTGGCCGATCTAGGATCTAGGTGCCCATCCTGCTGCAGAGTGATTTTTTCCTTTGAAGAATTGTGAACACTGAAAGAAATCGGCAAGGATCGCACAAGGATAAGGCTGATTTTAATAAGTGATGTCTGTGTCCTGTGAAGAGTCTCGCTGATGACGGTGGTTGACCTGGTGTTTATCGGGTACCCCAGACCTGGTTCCTTCAGAGATGTCCTCGACAACAGCAAGACAATTGGTTTTTGTTCTGGTGTTATTTTTTATATCTTTTGCTAAGTCGGTGAGTTATCAAATTTTATTTATTTATAATTTATTACAGCTAATTTGTTTTGTTTTGTTTTATAAAGCCATTTAGGTACCTCAATATAATTGTTTCTATCTATACCTAATGACACGACATACAGCAACTTTTCCAGTATATTATAAGCAAAAATAGAGCCGCACCAATGATTTATTCGCACTGTTGAGTAGTCGCCGCAAAACTTATATTATCTACTTTTTTCTTTTAATAACTTTATATTTATTAAGTCATTGTAACCCTGATCAATAACCTCGAAGAGAAATAATAATTATTGCTTATTTCTTATTTTCTTAAAAAAAATTTAACATAGAAGATTTAGTTTTCGTTTTATTCAACGTCAAATAAATAAATATGAATTATGTCACTTGTAGTCCACTTTTGACAAAAAGGCGCAACATTTTGGTCCTTCGAGCCGGATATTGCAATTGAATTTAATTTTTGAACAGTTCTTATCTAACCCTTTAACCCTCCTTCCCACGGGTGGGTTGAAAATTACACTAACCCACGGGTGGGGTCTACCAGGACCAATTTTCAAAACAGCAAAATGAATAGTGCATTTTATTTATATATATTGCAAAATAATATATGATCTAACACAACATTGAAAATGATACTAATACATAAAAAAGTAAGAAAAAATGGTAAATTCAACAAAATTAAAATTTAATAACCCTTAGTGTATTTTTGATCACTTTTTCAAAAATTAAAATTATTATTGTATTTTAAATAGAAAAACACAACTTTCAATATAGATTCTTAAAAATAACATATAACTTAACATGCATAACATAAAAATAATTGAATAAAAAATTTTCTCCACAAACTATACAGGGTGATCAAGTTGCTTTATTTTCCATACATTCCCTGCAGCATGCTAATATATGATCCATACATAGCCAGTTTTTGCACAAATGACAAAAATATCTTCAATCACTATCATCAATAACACTATCATCAATAACCATAAAAGTGAGCTCGAATCATGTATTTATTTGTATTAGTGCAAGCTATATACGCAGCACCTCATAAAATAAACAGCTACATCAACCCACGGGTGGGGTCTATTAGGACATTTTCCACTACAACTTTATAATTTGTTAAAATAAAGTCCTGAAATTTGAGTTGTATGTAGGTTTTTTAAATTCATGAAGCTACATTAAAGCGCGAAAACAGGAAAAAAAAATTGAAAGAAATATCATAGTTTTTAACTTTACAGTGGACTGGTAGACCCCACCCGTGGAAAGGAGGGATAATAGTCGCAGTTATTTGAATGCCAAACTGAGAATGCCACTATATAAAAAACACTAAGAATAACTTAGTGTTAGTACATTAACACTTCTTGTTACTTGTCATTGTCAGTGCCTTGATATTTTTTCTGTGACTGGAAAAAAGTTTGACATTTTTCCACTAGGTATGACAGGTATAAAAATGTCACTTTTATGAAACTTTTTTTGAGGAGAAAAAGTGAGCAGGTGAAAAATGTGTACTTTTTTACTCGCTTTTTTACCTGAAAATTTTTTTTCTTGTTGCAGAAGAAAATGCTTGTTGTATATAAGAAAAAAGTACGATTTTAGCTCTTGGTGTGTTTAAATAAATTTTCCTCGCAATTTTCGAAAACCTTAAAACCTCGCTTAAAACTTATCGTGGTCGCAATTATCCTTCAACGAGTCCTTAAGTATAGATCCTACTCAAGTATAGATTTGAGAGTTTTTTTACGATTCAGCATAGCAGCCAACTTAAAAAATTTTGTCTTTATGATATCTTAATCACGTATAATCAGAAAGAACCACTTTCACACTGTGGATTACAAATTATTACACCATTACTTTTAATCATCTGTTTATTTTTTTATCTACCACTAGAATATCAAAATATGTCACAGCTCATAATACTTCTTATGATAACCTTATTAACGAGCTTATTAATTTTCATAGGTAACATTAACATCTTAAAAATAGATTTGTTTTGAAAATATAAAGTGTCCGCCAAAAAGTTCGCACCATATGGGATTTTTTTTGTTTTCCATCTTTTTTTGTCATAAAAGTTTGTGCTTTTCGAAAGATAAAATATGAGTTAACTAGATCCATGGTGTGAGTTCTAGTCTAAGAGAAATACAAAAAAACATGATATTTCGAAGTGATGTTTCGGAAAATTTCGACAAAATTCATTCGTATTCACCAAATGTGACGTCAATTATTATGAAAGAAATGTAGGTGTGTATAAAGGTGACCAAAAGTGGTAACTTTTCAATTTCAAATTTTGTTTATTTTTCTCAGTGTAATTTTGAATTTTAAATATTTCGACTGCAATATTTGTTAATAATATTGTTCAAAATAATTAGAAAAACTAACAGGAGTAATAAAAACTAATACTAGGAGCGATATTTTCGAATTTAATAAAAGGTCAAATTTTCTTGTGTTTTTGCTCGTGTTTTTGGTACCAAGATTCAACACGAAGATAGCATCTTACAAGTTTTTTCTTATAAAATTTCTACTTTATTTTCTTGTTAAATATAAAATAAACTTGAACTTGTAAGATGGGTTTTTCTTGTCGTATACACTTTGTACCAAGGTACGTGAAGTTGGCCCGAAAAAAATTCGGGCCGGATGGTAAAACGTCCTAATCGATTGTCGTTTACGATAAACGTTTGACCACGTTTTACCACAAATTATTTTCGTTTTACCACCTTTGGTTTTTTTTATGCGATTTTTTTTATTTTCGGGCCAACTTCACAAGCCCGAAAAAAACGCGGACCGGGTGGTAAAACGTACCATTCGATTGCCCATCGTAGGACCACGTTTTACCACCAACTCATTTTGTTTTGCCACCTCCAGAAAAAAAGTTATGGAATAAATAAGTCGTACCCTAGCGGATAGCTATGTGGTAATTCGGTGCAAGTTTACGTGGCTGTAAAATGAAAACGATGACTAAGTGGAGGTTAAAAATCGTTGTACAGCTTTAACTCACGGAATGGCGGAAACACAAAAGTTATATTTTTCTCTGATATTTTGTTTGTTGCTATTATTGTTCAACTTTATAGGATAGATATTAAGTGCTAGATTTATTTTAATTGAGAGGAGAAATTTTTGTGATTTTTACAAGAATACATCAGAAAAACTTATAAATAAAGGGAAAAAAAGAAAAGAGATAAATAGAGTTTGAGGGGGGTACGGCATTGGTGTGTTGATCAATAATAATTATTAACGGGGTTATTATTATTGTTCTGTTTTTAGTTTTTTAATTTTATACTATTATTGTGTTGTATCTAGCGGTTGTTTAAATTCGTGGGAATAAGTATAGCAAGTGTTATATACTTGTACTATTTTTAATTGTAAGTTTGAGCTCAATTCTCTTTTTTGTGAGTCGTGGTGATATTGTTATGGATGCATACATTAGAGACTATACAAATGAGCCTGTGGAAACAGCTGTGGTCGATGAAATTGCTCAGTGTAATATATCTAAACATAGGGGAAATGGCGAGTTTGTTGTATTCCATGCAAACGTTAGAAGCATGAATAAAAATTTGGATGAATTTAATGTCTATATAAGAGAGAGTGATATAGATGTCATAGTTTTTTCAGAAACATGGTATTTACAGGAACCGGGGTTTTTTGAAATACCCGACTATAATCAAGTGTATAACTACGGAAATTGGAATCAGAATGATGGAGTAATTGTTTACATAAAAGGTTGCTACAAATATGACGAAAACATCATAAACTTAGGGGAAGTAACAATAGTTCAAGCTAAAATATATGTTGATAAAAAAGTCATGTTGATAATTGCTATATATAGACCGCCATCAACTAATACTGACAGCGCCGGATTATAGATTTGCAGCGCCCTAGGCTAATTAAATAACAGCGCCCCTTTTTAGTTGAATTTTAGTAATTGTCGCCCTGTCTCCCCTTTTATGGAAAAATCTCTATCTAAGGAATGGCAAAGAGCAATTTTTTTTATGTAAAATTAGACATTAATAGAAAGAAATGTATAGGTATTTCTATAGGTAAATTCTGCAGGGCTTTTTGTGAGTGAATTATGTCAAAGATATGCTAGCATTGTAGAGTCCAACCGGGGGGTCTGGGGGGTACGGAGTATCCCCCAGTAATGAGGGGGGTTCGGGGGTTCTCCCCCGAGAAAATTTTTGAAAAAACAAGTGCGAAAATGTTAATCACACTATAAGGAATAACTGCATTTATACTGTTAGCTATACATTTTCGCATTACGTTCAAGCATTGGAAAGGTCCGCCGGATAATATATAGAGTTGAATAGAAGTTGGGTTAGAGCCACCATCTGGTTTTAATATGGCCAAAGCCTTCGTTGTTCGATATCGTCAATTCAAGAACCAAGACATGCATAATATGTATCACGAATTTTTCAAGAAAAGGAAAATAGTATAGAACTCTAGGTACCTACTTTTATTATAGAAGAACATGAATCAGGTTCGGCGTTCCGCGGGTAGTCTATACAGGCCAGAGCCGTTCTAAGATATTTGGGGCCTATGGGCCACTGAAAGTAATGCGCCCTTTTCTCAGATGAAATGCGTAAAGGATAGCTAACGCTGGGAATAAGCCAATGACGACTGATGGATTACAAATAAGTTAGTGCAGTATGAATTCTAAATAATTTAACACTAGTTATGTATGTCCGGCTCCAAAGAAAATGCGCAGCAAGCGAAATTATTTTCAATGTTAAAAGTTATGCAATTTCCCACTACTTAGGTAAACATGTAGGTATCTACTGAGATGTGAAAACTATAATAACTAAATGACTAATAAATAATCACAAAAAATATTATAGTTCAATAAAAACATCCGCCACCAAAAGGCTTGCGCCCCTGGCCTACACAGCCCTATTAATTCTGTGGTTAGAAAGGCCCTGATTATGTAATATTGTGAAAAGTTGTCCAGGATCCTGCACGCGCCCCCCCGCCTCCTTGGCTATACTACCCACCCAGTAATTAATTTTATCATGATATTTTGATAATTTTTGTTATTGTTATGAATTAAGATGTTTTTTTCTCCCGCCCGCCGCCCCTATATGAACTTGTCGCCTACGTGCGGGCAGTAGGTAGGTATTATATTATCCTAACTCGGAAATGTATATTTCATTATTTTTAGTACCTAAGTATTTATGCATTTACACATTTACAAATTTTAAGGGCGCCTCCGGCGCCCCACCAAGCTTTGCGCCCCTAGGCTACAGCCTAGGTAGCCTTGTGGGTAATCCGGCGCTGAATACTGACGAGTTTATTACTCAATTGAATATTTATTTGGAGGGTATCCCTAGAAATATCGATGTGGTGTATATGATGGGAGATATAAATATTGATCTCTTATCAGAAACAGACGAAAAAAGTGAATATCTTGATATCATGAGTTCGAACGGATTCCTGTCACTTATAAATAGGGAAACAAGGGTGTTTAGAGATCAAAAATCTTGTATTGATCATATATTTGTCAGATATATAGGAGATCCTACATCGTTAAAATGTAAACCTTATATTATTAAAAACAATATAACAGATCATTTCTCTGTGATGGCTTGGATGTACTTGGGAAATATTAGACTGGCATCACCTGAAAAAAAAGCCATTAATTGCTTTAACGAGGACAGATTTGTGGAATCAATAAAAAAAGAAACTTGGCATTGTGTTATTTATGAGGATGATATTGAAATCGCATGTGAGAATTCTATAGAAATTATTAAACAGTTTATAAAGGAAAACTCCTTCAAAAAAATTGTAACAAAATTCACTGAAAAAAGAAAAGACTGGATCACTAACGGTCAAATTAGGTCGGTTATACAGAAAAATAAATTATATAGGGAAGTAAAAAGAAAACCACAGGACTTGGAGTTGTTCGAAAATTATAAAAAGTATCGGAATAGGTTAACATTACTACTAAGAACTGCTAAAAAGAATTACTATACAGAAAAACTAAATAAAGAGCGCAACTCTAAGACCTTGTGGGACGTAACAAATCGACTTAGCGGCAGGAAGAAAAGAGAGGGAATCAGTATAGGGAGTATAATAACACAGAACAACTTACAAATAACCAACAGATCGGATATGGCTGGGTGTTTTAACGAATTTTTTGTAAATATAAGCAGAACCATGACAGATGAGTTCGCCACTAGCGAGTTCCGCGTAGATGAAGAGGGAAGACTGCCAGAATCGGTTTACATGGTTCCAGTTGATGAGAGAGAGGTTAGGAAATATATACAAGAACTAAAGTCAGGGAAATCAGTTGGGAATGATAACATAAAATCTGAACATCTTAAAGTTGTTAGCGATTATATAGCAAAACCTCTTTGCTACATTATAAACCTTGCCATGATTAGAGGGGTATGTCCGACATCGTTTAAAAACAGTATAGTAACGCCTATATACAAACAAGGGGATAAAAAGGTCATGTCAAATTATAGACCCATATCATTAATAAGCAATGTTGCAAAGATATACGAAAAATGTATATACACTAGGATCATAAAGTTCATGAACAAAAATAAAGTTCTGTCACAGTGTCAATTTGGTTTCATAAGAGGCAAATCTACTCAAGACGCAGTAACTGATTTGACAGGTAAAATTTATAATGCGCTGGATAACAACAGATGTTCAATGGCGGTCTTTATAGACCTAGCTAAAGCCTTTGATACTGTTAACCATTCATTACTTTTAGACGTTCTAGAAAAATACGGTATCAGAGGAGTGGCACTGAAACTCATGAAAAGCTATTTATCTAACAGAACACAACAGGTGAAAATTGGAAACAGCTTTAGTACTTCTGAATTGGTCACCTGTGGCATACCGCAGGGTACAGTGTTGGGGCCACTACTGTTTAATATGTTCATAAATGATATATTTAATCTTAAGGTGAGTGGAACCATCACTGCGTTTGCGGATGACACTGTTGTATTTTTTGAGTCAGATTCGTGGGTAGATTTAAAAAAAATGGTGACTGAGGATCTACAAAAAATTAAATGTTGGTACAATAGCAGATCACTAACTGTAAACTGGAATAAAACAACTTTTGTACCTTTTGCATGTTATAAAAATCACCTACCAACATATCATGAGATTGTTTGTGCAGATGGTGAAAACAATTTCTCAATAGCCGGATCCTTAAAGGTAAAATACCTTGGCATAGTCATTGACTCGCACTTGAGGTGGAATTTTCATATTGAATTTTTAAAATCAAAACTGAGAGGGTTAATTTATAAGTTTAAACAGTTCAAGATGATTCTGGATATTCCCCACCTGAAGATATTGTATCATGCTTTGGTCGAGTCGCATTTGAGCTACGGTGTGCTGGCCTGGGGAGGAGTAAGGGCAAAATACCTGCGGCCGTTGGAGTCGTTACAGAGAAGCATCATAAAAATCATGTATAATAAAGACAGACTACATCCTAGTGATAGCTTGTATTCTGAGTCTGGACTGTTTGACATACGTCAACTGTTCGCTATTACTTTACTTAACTACCAATTCAAGACTCGGCAACTTTTAGATAGATTTGATCATGACTATGAAACTAGAAATAAACAGAGTGGGATTTCGAGACACCCTAAGTCAAACAGGGATATAGGAACGAGATGTCATCTAGCCATAGCCCCTAGAGTATATAATGGAATACCAATGAGTTTGCGGGCGTCATCGACTGGGCGAGTTTTTAGCAGGCTCATAAAAAAATATATATCTAGAGAAACCCGCAAACAAACCCGCGAACTCCTAGGCATGGATTAAAAATTTAAATATTTCTGTTTGTTCATTTTGTATTTGTTTCCATATCATTCAACACTTTGATGCTGTTTACCGAGTCCTTTAACTGCTTTGGAGTAAAGATAGTTACAATAGACTTAGACACAAAAATGCTGAATTGTTCTCTTATTGAAACTTAGGTACCGCTTCACACAAGCTATACGCTTTCGAAGCGGGGCCTGAGTCAGCTAAAATCACTAAATTGTTTTTTTTTGCACTTACCCACACAAGACATCGAAGTTATATTTTTGGTTTGTTTGTTCGTGATAATTACTATGTACGATTTAACAATCAACTATTACAAAGAAAATGTATTACTTTGGACAAATAAATTATTATTATTATTATTATTATTATACTAACCCAGGAAAAAAATTTAAACTTGCTCCGAGTTACCACATAGGTATCCGCTAGGGTACGACTATTTAAATTCCCTACATTTAGGGAATTTCTAACGAATTTTGTCAAATTTCTTGCAAAACACTTTTAGTTTTCGAAATATAATTTTTTTGTAATTTTGAAGTTTAGAAAAACGACATTTTCTCTTAAACTAAAAGTCACACCATGGATCTAGTGCGTGCACAAATTTAATCTTTTGAAAAGCATAAACTCGTGACAATAAAAAAAAAACAAATTCCCATGTGGTATAGGTACGAATTTTTTAGCGGGCACTGTGTAGGTACATACCTAAATCCAGTCACGACGAAGTGTATAAAAATTCCTGAGGGAGAGGCAGTTACCAAGCATATCAATTTTATTATCTTTATGAAAAATCATTGAGAGAAAAGTTCTAATATGGGTCGTTAATAACAATAATTTCCTCTTTAATTCAAAAGGCATAATATTAATTATTTATCTTGAAATAAGTTAAGTATTATTCAACTCAACGTATCCCTATTATTTGAAGCAATTATCAACAATATAATTTCCTGTCCGCGGATAGATCGTTTAAACTTAGGGTAATTACTACGCCATGTATATAATGTTAAATAATAATCTCTAGCCAATTAAATCTTACCTAGTCACCTATATTGCCGTAATTGCATGTTATTAAAAGCATAAAAGGAATAATTAGAATAGAAGATACGGCGCTTTTTCGTTCAGTCTTAATAACTAGGTATTCCATGTAAGCGCCAATGTAAGCACCTAAGTGCAGCATACAGATATCTACCATTGGTAAATCGGTGTAAATATGCGTGGTAAATTAATTAATAAGATAAATAGCGTAATTTAATTTGAAGGTTTAAACTGGTGTCCACCTACATCCCGCCATCCCGTTAGAGAAACAGGACGTGCTTATCAAAATATCGTCCGTCATCACCAAAGCGTACGATGAAAGTCATATTCTAATTATTGTCTTATTCACTTACGACATATTTAAATGATCTATTACACAGTAAGTTTCAATTCTAATTATTAGAGTTCTTACAAAAAATAATAAAATCGTACAAATTACGTATATGATTATTAAGATCACGAAGGTCTTATGAAACATGTTCGCCTGTTTGGTATATAGTCTGGTCAAAACACGAGTAAAAAAAAATAACTAGGAAAATTTTTTTTAGTCAAAAATCTTTTTTTTTCAACAAAATCCCTTTTTAGCTATATTTCATTCTCAATTTTTAGAATTTTTTGATCACTTCCGAATAATTGGACCTCCATCCCTTTAAAATAATAAAATACTTCGTCACATGGTCTCCTCCGAGATCTCCTCACTAGAGACAATTTTTTTCCACCCACTGACCAACCACTTTTCCATGTTTGGAACGAGAAATAGCCTCAGAGGGGGCCAGATCTTGATCACACTAGTGTTGTGCAAATTTTTTTTTCTTCACCAAAGACGATCGTTTTTGTTTAGTTTGCAACTTGTTTAAATCATAGCTGGAGGGAAGCTCAGATTTGATATTTTTACACGTTTTCAGGTAATCGATGTGCTTTTATTATAGGTTCCAAAATACTGTGACCATGACCTTGTTGGCTGATAAGACTGCCTTAGACATCTTCGGAATAGATTTTCCAGTACAAGTTCAATGTTACGACTGTACCTTGACACTTTATGCCTGTCTGGTGAATGCAGGTTTTATCTACATTTATGAAAGGATGCAAAAATTCTCTTTGATATCGTTTTGAGTACCGCCAAACTTTCATTTGGGTTGTCCAACTGGTTCGTTTTTTGATGGATTGTGATCAATATTTGCGCCCATCCCGCTACCTCCATCTGCAAATGTTCGTGACACCATTTTGCACATACCTATACACCACCAGCACCAGAAAAACCCCAAGGACATCCCAATAAACTAAGCACACGCCTTAGGCGGAGGTGTCCATTCAACGAATTTGTGAATTCAATGAATTTGACAATCTGAAAAATTTAACAGTTTTTTTTGTTAAATCGTTCCCTAAAGTTGCCATTTTGATTGTCATTTTGTTTCGAATTAGCATAGTACGAGGACGTTTTTGTAGACAAAAGTGCCTAAAAGTGACATACTTTTTGCGTAAAAGTGACATGAATGACAATTAAAAAAGGAAATTTTCATGAATCTTCATCAAACCTGTCAATTTGTCAATACGAGGGGTAAGACACTGGCAATGAATGTGTACAACACTGCCAAACACTGTCAAATATTTCCAAAACATTTTCATTTCCAAACATTGCCAAATTTCCAAACATTTCCAAATATTTACAAACATTTCCAAATATTTCCAAATATTTCCAAACATTTCCAAACATTGCCAAATTTCCAAACATTTCCAAATATTTCCAAATATTTCCAAACATTTCCAAACATTGCCAAATATTTCAAAATATTTCCAAATATTTCCAATTCCAAGCATCTCCAAACATTTCCAAAGCTGTGTACAGACATTTCCACAGAGTGTTCTACCCCTCGTGTCAATAATAAAATAGCAATATCTAGAGTTCATAAATTTATATTTCGTGTCGACTTCATAGTTATTGAGTGTCGCGAATTCATAAATTCTCGCATAAATTGTTGTTTCTTGGCGATTTAAAAAATCTTGTGGAACACACGTTGCAATTGATGTGTTTGAGTACTTTGACGAATATCAAACTCGGTCTTCGTCTTCGTTTGGCAATTTTAGTCCGGGCTTAAAACACTCCCATTTTCAACGTGTAGGTATCACAAAATACATTAATGAAAATTGGCAAGCGAAGCCGAAGGCCGAGTTTGACAATCATCAGAGTGATTAAACAATCGTTTGTAACGTGTCACACAAGATTTTCCGTTTTTTTTCTTAAATCGTCAAGAAACTACAATTTAAGAATTCTCAATTAGTCAAAAAATATAAATTTATGAACTTTAGAGATTGGTATTTTACTCGATATTTTTTATATTGTCAAAGGGACAGGCTTGATGAAGATTCGTGAAAACTTTCTTTTAATTGTCATTTACATGCATGTATATCACTTGTAATTAATTACAGTATGTAGTTAAATAATTAACAGATATGTAATTTTTAGACACAAGTGCCTAAATGTGGGTCCCGTGGTGTAGTGGATAGCGCATTGGTCCACCAGTCGGTAGACCTTGGATCCACCTTACGGAAAGCAATGGCAAACCACCGCTACTACTTTGTCTAGTACAACCTCTCAAATAGAACCGTTCGGACTCCGGCGATAAAAAGGGAGGTCCTATTATGTCTGGAACTGATAGCTCGCGCACCACAGACATGCGAAAAGTAGCCTACACCCAATTGTGGGTATGGGACTATAAGAAGCAGAAGCCTAAAAGAATGTAATTTCGAAACTAAAATAACAATTAAAAAGGCAACTTTATGAAACGATTGGAAAAAATAACTATTACGATATGGTTCACTAATTTTATTACCAAGTTTCTGATTGGTCTCAATTTTAAGTTTATCCCAGTTTTATCCTTTCAGCTCGCCGCTTTTCAGGTTTATTCGGAAAAGAGCTGGTCAATATTGGGGTGAATTTTTATCGACATAAGATTTTTTGTCTTAACGTGGGTCTGCTGAATGATAACTAGCTTATTCAAATTTGGATGAGGGAAACTCTGTCACACGAAAACTAACCACCGGATTAAATTTTTTTTTAGATTACCCTTAGTTTTAATGAACTCTTTAACACCCTGTATTCAGAGTACGCGAGTTCACCCTGTATAATTTGGAAAAACTAGGCAATTTCGATCTAGTATTCGATGACATTCTCCAAAAAGTAGAAGGTTCAAATTCACTTTTGTGAATTTTGTTATACAGGTGTCCCAGAAAGCATGGATCAAACGAAACCCAGTGGAAGGGGGGGTCATTTGACACAAAAAAAACCATAAGCAGTGGTCCGATTGCTTATGGTTTTCGAGTTACCTATTCACCATTTTACGATTTTTTCAAAAAATGGTTAGAATTATGTCTAGGTATATTATTGAGAATATGAAGAATTATGGTCTATAATAAAAATTATAGACCATTTTTCTTCGGTTTTATTGTTTTAAAAAATTCATCGTGGTAATTAGGTATTGAGTGACTTTATTGTCCAATTGTTTATTAGATTGTAACCACTCAAAATTAAAATTTTACAAAGTTGGTTGAAAATGTTCAATTTTGAAAATAATTATCGTCCTATGGTAACATGAACATACGAAATACATACGAAATGGGTTTTGTTATGGTTTTGATGTTTAAAAATGATGAATGAGACCAAAGCAAGGCAATATAAAATAATGCAATCACCTTGGAGAGAGTGCCAATCGCTTGAAATCGCTGCTTGAGATGTTGCTGCAATCGATGAAGGCTAATCATTTTAATTACCGGTTAATGAAATAAGAGTTGGAGTAATTTAGTTTGAGTTTGAGTTGAGTAATATGCACGAAGGGCCATAGTGGACACCGACTTGAATGAGCGAAATTTCATTACCGATCTTGACTTCTTCGAACCTGGTAAGCAAGAGTCTATCCTGTGTCGCGTCTCGCGTCCAGACGCGTGAACGCTTTTCTTCGTGAAAACGGGGAGGGGTAGTAGGAGAAGGGACGGTAAATACACCAGTGCTGTCCTGGCTTATAATTTTGAATTTTACGCAAAGATTATGCTTGTTGTTCTGAAAGATGTATAGCGTAGAAGTTTATTTACAAAAAAAAAATGTTTTTTTAATTTTTTCCTATCGAATGTAATATTTTTTTCAAAAATCTTGAAATGACGAATAACCCGTAAACGCAAAAAACCGTAAACAATCTGTTTATATTACTGGCACTCTGTATAAGTAACTAAAAAAAATATTAAGTATGTAGTTGAAAAAAAAATTGTTACGACTCTTAACTTGAAAACAAATTAAATTCGCTAACATGAGTTTCTTTACGGCATTTTCACGTGTAAAATACAGTCCTGGAGTTTGGCGCATTCCTCCCGACTTATCCTATACGTGATTTTCTGGATTATTTTTCATTATTAAAAATTAAAAAAGCCCCCTATAGCATGATAACAAAACACACTTATTATTACCTAGGTACCTAGGTATTACCTACTAATTTTTATTTTTTAAAAATATAATAAATCTATTATTGAAAACTTGGAAGTATTATTAAAGTAAAAAAAATATAAAAAAGCCATAATTCAGATAAAGAAACTCGATAATTTGCAGTTCGATAATAACTGGCTTGGCCGGGTAATTGGCGGCTATAGTATAGAGCTCGGTATAGAGTTTCTAAGTGTAAAACTATTCTCCAAGTTTCAGCTTGCAAGAATATAATATTTCGTTCGGTATAATTTAATTTGGCAACGACATTAAGGTCGCTAAAAGGAGCTTATTATTCAAACTGCCAAGCATAAGATAAGCTTGATGTCCTTGAAAGATTAGAGAAAGGAGAAAGTCGTTCTGAAATTGCCAATAAGGATTACGCTTTGGAACTGGAGAGTAAGTAAATTCGAGCAAGTTTGCTGTTATTCAACTTTTTTATTTCTACTCAGGTTGTATCGTTGTGGATTCAAATTAAGCATGAAAATTCCCTTGAAATCCCATTAATAACTCTCAGAAAAATAATTGAATAATTCAGTCTACTATAAATACTTTCTGGAACGGATACCATATGACTCGTATTTTTTTTCAAAAACCCTCCTGTTTTTCAGAAAGCAGAGGAATTGAAAATGTTGAAAATTGATAACATACCTAAATCTGTAAGAAATTTGAAGTTTGGCAACCTCCCAAACTCAACTTTCAATATAAAATATTAAAATACAACCTTCATTGGCATGGAAATAAAAATAATGAAAATTATCTTTAACTCGAACTTAGTCACATGTTCCATGCAGGGTTGCCACTTTTACTTAAAAAAAATTTATCTTTTTAAAAAAATAACTTAAGTATTGCGGAAAAAAAATTACGACTCTTAAAAAGTGAAGTTTATCACAGCATGCTGCGAGTGCGTGAGTTACTGATCACCCTGTATATCCAGGAATTTCTAATTTTTAAGGATATTTTTTAATCATGTCATGAAAAAAAAAATTAAAAATAAGTACTAAGTACGGCACTGTGATACAATTTTATTAGCTTCTAACTTGTGAGATGCTTCATTGCGAATTATTTTTCTCTCAAGGATCTATTTTCTCTTTCCATGTAGCTCTTTTGTTTTATCCATATAGGTATTCAACATGAGTAGGTAAAATCAGAAGAAAATTAGTTGCTTAGTGTTCTGGGAATCCGTGTGACTTTTACAGTTTCTTCGAAGATATATTAATGCACCTCATGTAGAAGACCTGCGTTTTGCATACATTAGATATATTTTTCCTTATAAAAACACAAACCGTCAGGTGCATGGTCGCATCCTCGCAAATTATTGTTTTAGTTTCCAGTATCGCTAAATGTGTCCCGTCTGGTCGGGTCCACCCAAAATTCCTAAGCAGATATTTGCGGTTGTTTTTAGAAAATCTGAATTTCTGTTAGTTAAACCAGTTTAGAATTTATATGTTTTTTTTAGCCATCAAGCATCAAGATCTCGGGGTCGCATTCCCACGATATCAGTTCAGTGGGCGTTCCTATTGTTGGGGATGCATCTGAGAAGTCAAAGTGACCGTGTGGCCGATTGGTTTTGCGGTGATTTGTAAATGAATACCTCGAGCCGCTGGCTATAAATACTCGCGAGTTGGCAAGCCGTGACGTGATCACAAAACGGCCGATCAGACCACCTCGACCCAGGGGTGACTCGGTGTAGGTATCCTCTATCGTTGGAACAAAAAGATCAAAAATTTAAATGGAAAAAAAACCCTATAGGTAGTCACGAAATTAAACATAAACATACTAACTAAATTCGCTAAATTGTACGAATAATTAATTAATTTTTTGTAAGAAATAGAAAAATAAATTAAAACCTTATTCTGGCATCATTCTATTTTAGTTCAGAAAATTTGAAAATATTTTCCAGAATAAGTTGACAGTTGATTTTTTTTTGGCAATTTGTCTCTTGATTTTCAAAAAAAAAAAACTAATTACTATAGGCATTATTAGTAGGTTACTTTAAAGAGAATAAAGGTACCATTACGATGAAGAATACCTCCTGCGGATAGCTAATCTCCGCAGTAAGGGTGTAAGCTTATAAAAAACCCTACCCTCATTTTTAATCTGAAATATTTAGATCTGCCGGAGCGAATATTATGTAGCAGGTCTCCAAGTCTAATTGAACTATGTGATCGTTCATAGTATGATATTTGGATTCTAATAATTCTATGGAAAGACATGACTGATAATTTTGAGACCAAGAAATTTCGATTGCGTCAGGAGAAGGACAAACGACACTCCTTCTATGACTTAAGAGGGCAAAAAAGTTTCATATCGTCATCATTCGGAATACATCAACTGGTGAGATCAGATGTGAATTCGGCGAGGAATTCGGTAACAGACAATGAAAAACAAAGTTCCAAGAATGCATCCCTGAGGTACACCTGAAAGAATTGAGTGACTGCGAGACACTCACTCCATTGATCTCAATGTATTGCAGCCTGTTAGTAAAATGCGATTTGTAAAGTTGAACAATAAGAGAAGTTTAGTAGTGAGTTCATATAAAACGGATTTTTTAATTAGCTAAGATAAAGTTTTGTTTAAATAACTCCAGAAATAATAATCCAGCTACCAGGAACTCCTGGAATAACATTTTGCTGGGCTACTAAGGCCAATAGATTATCGTGGAGGTTTGCCATCATCGGTACCATGTCCAGAACAGAAAAAAAATTATGAATGAAACGTGCCTCTTAATTGTCCCACATTTTCTACTTGTCATCATAAAAATCGTGATTATTCGCACTCATAACTTGGTTGAAAAACAGTTCCTAGAAATGTATTCTACTAAGAAAATAAATGTTCATAGAACAAGTCCATCGCTCCCATTCGAACAAAACATGCCTTTTTAATTGTTTTCGTTGGCAGCACGTTTAAATCAAATGTGCAGCAAGTTCATCAGCAATGTGCAGGTTTTAAGGCTATTGTTAATACTATACATAATATGTCTTAGTAATGGTCTTACCTTTTAAATTGGTTGGACATTTAATTTAGAGATAGTTCTCATTGCTAGCTTGAACAACCTCCTTTTGATGAGAACGTCACCAACATCTTTTCAACTGCCTCACCGAGTTTGACAGTGTCGAACTAGACAGTATTTACCAATTTTATACTGGGCTAAAGTTCAACCTGACTTGGAATATCATATCCACCCTTATACAAGCTGACTCAAGTCAAGTTAGCCACGCTTCGGCCAGCCACGCTTTCGGCCAGGAAGAGGGCTTCGATTAAGTCAGTGGCCGAAAGTGTGGCCACGGACTTATTATTATATAATTTCAGACTTTTTTAAGCAAATTTCCCGCAAAAATTAGTTTTTTTCAGTCCATGACTGATATGGCTGTCCATGATTATAAAATTTCTGACTTTTTTATCCAATTTTCACTAAAAATAATTTTCTCAGTTTATAAAGTTCGTGGCTGAAAGTGTGACTGTCCATGATTATAAAATGTCTTACTTTTTTTATCAAATTTTCAGCAAAAATGATTTTCTCAGTTTATAATGTTCGTGGCCGAAAGTGTGGCTAGCCATTATTATAAAAACTCGAACTTTTCTGAACAAAACTTGACCAAAAATGTTTTTTTTTTTAGTTTATTAAGTCGTGACCGAAAGCGTGGCTGCGGCCGTGACGTTTCAATAATTACGATTTTTTCAGTTTACGGTGGTTTGTATTGGGTGAACAAACCAATTATTTTCCATTTAAGCCGTGAATAACGAAAACAAAAATTTGTTGAAAATTATTGGAAGTCACTCTTCCTGGCCGAAAGTGTGGCTGGCTTAAGCGTGGCTAACTTGACTTGGGTTACAAGCTGTGGCAAAATAATTTACCACGTTAGCGTTTTACCTCACAAAAAACATTTAAAAATGTCAAAAAAATCAAACATAAAAAATGTCTGATTTTTGACTCGACAACCGGAAAACTGTGTGGGTAACTGGATTTCGTCACTTATACTGTCGGTGTTCTTTTGAGAGCCTCAACGATTTGGATTTTATATCAATGAAGGTGTTGGTCGTTGTAAAAATAAAATCCATCAACCGTTTTGTTGCAAAACCCAACTGCTCTATTCCGGTGAGCTGAACAAGTTTTTTTTTGCCTCCCAGGGTTCTTTCTCATCATTGGCGAAGCATGCTCAAAGTTCTTTCTTAAGCCACTGTTTCAGACCACATCGATAGATTGCGATTAATGGGAAAGTGTTCCAAAAATACCCTAAAATATGGAATCAGCATCAACAGTGTAATATCGATTCAAGTTTTTGATTTGGAACCACTTTAAGCCACATTAATAGCAAAACTAGTCCAGGTTAGGGTTGACAAGGTGGAAATTCGTTGGAGATTTGAAGGATTGAATATTAGAAACTCTTGGTTTGGTATGAAGGAACGGAAGAAATGATAGCAGCCCATGAGGCGAAAACACCTTTCAGCCTTACAGCACAGATAGCGGAGAACATCTTTTGAAGGGTCTTTCACAACACGGCGGTCAAATAATAAAAATAGGGCCATTGATGAGATGAATGGGCGTTGTTAATATAGAATCGAGGATGCGGTGTGTCGAACATGGTGCCGCTCCCCAAACTTTTCTAAAGACTATACAGATAGAGGTTATAAGGGAAAATTATTTTTGGGCTCGATAAAGTTTTCCAAAACTTTGCAGTCGAAGCACCCATTGAGAAACTTGTTTACGGCACCCGAGCTCAGTACCGAACGCTTGATTCCAATAAGTGGAATGATTCCTTTTTATGTAGCGGATCCAAAGATGTGCTCTTGGATAAGGAGTGTTTTATTAAAATAATGTGGTACATAAAATCCTTCTTGCGATCCATCTCCGCCACTGCTTCGTCTAGAGGTATGCTTGTATCGGCTCGCCACGGGCACAGGTGTGAGAGCACAATAGGAGGTGCGCGATACTGGATGCAATGAACACCTGTTGAACGACTCCGGTCTATGAGCCTCGTTATTGTAAGTCATCTACTCCTTGACACATGTGCCTAATAAGCAAGTAACGTGTTATACCTCCACCTCCACTCAAATGGCTTTATACACTGATTTCTGTTATTGACCTCCACACAGCTCGATTTGATGCCTGGATTCTTGAATGTCTTTCAAATCAAACGATCAATTCGTAAATGATGTTAATATAAAATACCTTAACTAAGTTGTTTCTAAAGCACTTGCAGTAGTCAATTTTTTGACCGTTTATGGTTTCAACCCATGAAAGATGCAATAATGGTTTTCAGAGTGGTTCCAAGTGACAGCTGTTGAGGAAAAAAATTTAAACTTGTTAAGTACAGGTGCAAGAATAACCGATTAAGTTAAATTGACATTTATACGTATAAGAGGAAACGAGTAGGTACCTAACGGCGACAAGGATAAGGGTCATTAGTTTAATGGTTTGCTACGGAAATATGGACAATCAATAATTGTCCAATAGACATGCAGGAGCATTAAAAAATACCTACACCATTAAAATTAATCACTTTCCTAAATTCTCAGACATTACCCTTGACAAGACTGGTAAACGATAAACACCATTCGTTCAAGTTTTCTCTAAAGCAAATAATTCGAAAAAACTATTTCAAGTAATATTATAGTTTTATCCACATTGTTAGATATTTGTTGCGGTTTCCAGCAAAACTAATCATAAAGACTACCACCGGAAGTATAGCTTACAGCTGCAGCATTTATAAGCAGTAATTTAAAGTAAAAGCGAAAAGTCTGTTAACTGATGGGTGACACCTACAAAACTTTGTGCGTGTCATTAATTCGTACGTAGGATACAAATTTAAAATTTTTGGCACCTCCATCATACTTCGCGCTTGACACAATTTATCATTATATAGAACGATTCCGCTGACGCAAAGATTCGCTGTGGAACTCGAGCTTGCTGGTAACTCTAAGATTTTGGATGCATTTTTTATTCTTATTTTCGTGTAGATCGAGCAACAAAATGCATACACACACTGAAGGAACTTTTGTTCTTGCTATACGATTTTCCTGCAGTGTTTCCTTTTTTTTATGTTGCAGAAAATTTTTGGAAACATCAGCTAATTGTTCCCCGTTGTTGCTCCATTTTGGACGCTATTTATGTGTACCTATATCTTATTACCATGCACCTATTAATTCCGCATGCATGCAAACCTGAACATGTTCTCCAATAAGATTTGTTACATGAAGTTGTGAAGAAATTAATAGCTTACTGTGGTTTCTAATTTCTTTTTTCTTTATATAATTTAATAGGCACGACCTATTTTGGCATTCATTAAATAATGTGACCTATTTTTATGGTCACGGTTGATTCTTGATTTCCTCATGCGAAATTGATGAAGAGACGAGCTGCATTGGATATTGGATCTGTTATTTAGTTTAATTCGCCAATTAGGTAGGTATGTGCTAGTTGAGCTCGCGCTAAAACCTATATACATACATGGTACCTACCTATAGCCATTTCAGATTGAAACTATTGTAAAACATTGCCTGGCTTCGTGAAATTGGCACCCGTAAGAGCGAATTTTTATCAAATGCACACGGCCTTTGTTCGTACACTCTTCAAAAAAAGTTACGTGACAATTAAAAAAAAAATTACATCAGCATCTCCATAAACATATTTCATTAATTTTGAAATTAAATTCCACGGTTTGTCCATGTTTGTCCAACCAAAATTTCGTTTGTCCACCTTTCAAAAAAAAGTTACCTACGGTGAAATTAAAAAAAAAATTTAACTTTTTTTTGGAGGTTTGACAAACTAAAATTTTGGTTGGACAAATCATGAACAAAAGTGCATAAGAACGATTTGACTGTGATTATGAATATGATTACTCTCAATAATTTCATATAAGTTATTAGTCGAGGCTAATTTGTTGAAACATGTTATGGAATGTTAAAAAACATAAAAAATTAATGAAATGGAGTTGGGGCAATTTTTCTTCTAGAGGTAGGTATACAATATACTCTAGGGACGAGGTAAAAAAACGTGAAGATGTAAAATGGACCGACAGCCTGCACACCTGGCCGTCCGATGTCCATCGCCTTGAGCCTCGAGATCAGAGCTGTGGTGAAGCCACGCTGTCTGGGAGGCACGATGGATTGCCATTGTCTTGGTCCTTCCCGCTCGCTGCCTCCAGCCCCCAGAGCTCTCTGTAGAATACCGGTCTTCAGCCAGTTGGCGTGATTTCCAACCATCACCGAACTGGGCTACGCAAAGCTTATTGTATTTTAAATGAGCTCGATTACCTATGCAGTAGAGAACTTTGATTCATGTTCTATAATAAAATAATTTGAGTTATTATTATTGCAAGGCGATGCGAAAGAGAAGGAAAAAGAACAATTTTGGTCTTGACCTGGAAAGCATTATTTTTTATCAATATAGGTACCTATCATAGTTTTTACTGTTCTCAAATTTGGTAATACATAATTAGTTATTAATAGTAACTGCGGTATAAATTAGAGTTGATCATCAAAGTACCAAATATCATAGTTTTTACTGTTCTCAAATTTGGTAATACATAATTAGTTATTAATAGTAACTGCGGTATAAATTAGAGTTGATCATCAAAGTACCAAAAAAGCGAAGAGTGAGAAGGGCCAATAATGATCATACATTAGGTATTAGGTACTGTTACCCGATCAAATTACTTATTGTAGATGGATGGAAAAGTAACTACCCCAATTTTTGTTTCCAACAAAAATTTTCCAGGTCATTTCCATTGTGGTTGCATCTCATTGAGGAGAAATTTGCAAATGAACATCAAATAAAATATTATCGACAATAAAACTTCCAGTTAGAAACATCCTGTATATTTTTGCATTTTTAGAAGAAAATCATATTTTTGATTTTTTTTTTCTTAAAACTACATTTCTATTTATTACCTTTCAAGGTTTTTGAGACAAAAGTTATTTTCCGAAACTTTGAAATCTTGTATTGTATTATACAGGGTGTCCCAGCTTATTCGAAGCGGTCTCTTGTAGGCCAAACGATTGACTTTTTCAAAAAAAAATTTGAAAATTCAAGTACAGAATCACAATCGCCATAATTTAAAATTATTTTGGAGTATACAGAGTGTCCCATATGAGAGTGGCATATCAAAGTTATGTTTTTTTAAATGGAATGCTCCTAGGTTATTGCATTTTTAGATTGTCTGAAAAGAGAAAATAAGATTGGCTTTTACAGTTGGTGTTTAAATTCAGAAGTTTTTGAGTTATAAACAAGTGAAAATCGTCATTTTTCAAGTTCAAGACCCTGTACAACGAAAACGGCTAAAGATAGAGAAAAACGGCTTACATGTTCCTATTTTAACTTTTTATGTACTATCCTATGGTATAGAAACATTTGTATTTTCTTTGATTTTTTTATTTGGCAAAGCGTGGAGAAATCTCAGATTTTTCAAATTTTTTATCACCCTGTATAAACATTTCATCTACATCATAGGATAGTACATGAAAAGTTAAAATAGGGACATGTAAGCCGTTTTTCTATATCTTGAACCGTTTTCGTTGTACAGGGCCTTGAACTTGAAAAATGACGATTTTCACTTGTTTATAACTCAAAAACTTCTGAATTTAAACACCAACTGTAAAAGCCAATCTTATTTTCTCTTTTCAGACAATCTAAAAATGCAATAACCTAGGAGCATTCCATTTAAAAAAAACATAACTTTGATATGCCACTGTCATATGGGACACTCTGTATACCCCAAAATAATTTTAAATTATGGCCATTGTGATCCTGTACTTGAATGTGCAAAATTTTTTTGGAAAAAATCCATCGTTTGGCCTACAGAGACCGCTTCGAATAAGCTGGGACACCCTGTATTAATTGGGGATGCATCTGCACTACGACCTAAAAGATCTTTCATGTCTCCCTTTCTAGTGACTATTTGATTATATCCCCATCCACTTCCAGTTTTCGGAAGAGATTTAGGAGTTTCGATGATTTTAAAGATGGTGAGTCTTTTTCTGCTGGTTGGTAAAGACCTATAGACAGCGGAGTCTTCCTTGTTGTACTGCATGAGACTCGACCAGGAGATGTATTGGAGTTTCGTCCCCCTTCACGCAGAATCTACAGGTTTGGTAATTTTGTAGACCAATCTTGCTGAGGTGTGCTCCAAGTCCACAATGACCCGTGAGGAAACCTGTTTGCATTCTCAAACCGTTTTTTTTTCAGTTTGATGCAGGTTTCAAATCTTTGTTGGTAGTATTTCCCAAGCAAAGGTCTGCCTTAATCCTGGGAGGTTTTTCCAGAGGTTTTCTCAGTGGATTTCCTCATCTTTCTTTATTTTGCCTTTGTGAACATTTTCTCCTAAAGGTTCTGCAAAAGATCCGCAAAAGATTCAGGCCCGGCGTTCTCGCTTTGCTAGGTTGTCAGCTTCTTCGTTGCCTTTTACACCTATGTGTGCTGGTACCCAAAGGAGAGCTTTTCTTTGCCTAATTTATTTAGTTTCATTAGGCATTCCCACGCCATGTTTGAACTGATAACGTACGAACTCAATGCTTTAATGGCAGCTTGGGTATCCGTTAAGATAGCGCTTTTTTGCGTTTTTTAATTCATTTTTATATTAAATTGAGCCCATCTTTCGATAGCGTGGATTTCCGCTTGAAATATGCCGGTGTATAAACTCAAAATATTTTGTCCCAGGTCCAAACACTCCTGCATCTGTTCCTTCCATGGTTATTGATCATATATCTGTTTTTCATTTTATGGTATACTGTTTGAGATTGTAGTTGTTGAACTCATTTGTCCATTCCTTTTTGTTAACTGAACTGTGTTACAAAGTTTTTCTCAAACCTGTAGTTCCTAGTTTTGAAGAATCCTCAGAAGCACTTGTATAATTATGTTTCTCATTAGGTAGATAGTGTTGTTCCCTTCTCACAATGAATCCTATTTATTCTTCTCTACTCATTCTATGATTAGTCCTTATTGCGGCAATTTGCACCAATAAGTAGTGGCAATAAACACCAATAAGGTGTTTGTAGTGGTGTGAGGTTTATCGCTGTGGGGCATGTTCTCATGGCTGTCGTTATGCATAATTATGGACGCAAGTCTCTGTATTTTTGCAAGGATTTCCTCGCACTAATCTTCATAGTTTGGTCTGCTAATTAATAATTCAATCTACCTTAACTCCTAGATATTTCACCTCTGACTTCCATTTACTATTTACCGCCTCTAGGCTGGTTGTTTTCAGTCGAAGGTTTCTTTTCCTGGTAAATGCTATGACAGTGGTCTTTGCTAGATTTATGTTCAGCCCAACATTTCACATTTCCATTTGGACACTGTGTTGTTTGTTTTCCGGCTTGCTATGCATGTTGGTTTGTTTGCAATAGCCCCCTCTCCAGTACTTCTGTTGTTATAGTTATCTGCAACCTTTTCAATCGTTATAAATATATACACGATGTTATGCTGACTTTTCGGTTTTGTGAAAGTTGCTTGACCGTTGCCCTCAAGCGTGAAAAGTCTTATCCTTTGTGTGTGCTATTTGTCCCTACTAACTACCCACACCAAGTTCCAACTCATCACCAAGTTACAAGAACTTCCTAAAGAATAAAATCACAGTCCAACCAGGGGATGGGACATCTCAGACACTCTTCAATGAGTACCCTGGTGGCTTCAGCATAACAAAGAAGAATAATGTGCTGGCCAAATAGCTGGTAAAAGCTAAAGGCCGTAAACCCTAAAGAGGAAGAAGAAGCCTTCTCCAATCCTTTGGTATATAACCGAGCGTTAAGCTAAGCTGCTTCTTGTGATTTTAACCAAGTGTGGCATAATCACATGTTGCCCCTTCTGGGGCAAAGCATATGTCATCCACACCTGGTGACTTGAATAGTTGGAAGGTGTTGTTTGCCCAACGCAACTTTGCTGTAGAAAAGACATTTGTAGCTGCTTTCCAGTCTTTACTTCCTGGCCTACTTTATGATTTCTTCTCTTTCTTCACTTGATCTTGTCATGCTTTTCCAGAAAGTGTGTTTCGAGCAATACAGAAGAGATCTTTATTTTCAACCTCCGTGAAGCGAAGCTAGCTTTGGGTTTTTTAACGCCATTTGGGTGTCTCCCCCTGCCCCTAAACTTTGACATCTAAGTAGTCGAGATTTACAAAATGGGTCTCAATAAGTAATTTTTTTCTTTTAATGGAATGACGTATCTTAGGTTGCGTAATGTGAATTAGCGATCAAATTTGCTGCAAAAGTGGTATTACATGTCCCCATATATCTTTTAAGCAAATTATGCAAATTGAAAGTTGTTGTGCAAATTGTTTTGAGTAGTTACCTAATTTCAAAAAAAAAAAAAATTATTCGTTACCCACTACGTAAGTAGTATGGTATCGAGATTATGCTATTATGATGAATATACCATACTTGCTTTGACTTCCAAATATAAAACGTCAGGAGTCATTAAAACCATTCGGTTCCCTTTGTCACATCATCAAAGAGCGTCTTTAAAAATAGATTTCATATGCAGATATTATACTTCAATTAAATGCAAGTTATTATGACTGAAATAATCTCAGAATTCGAGCGGTTTTTGTTAACGAATTAACGTGGTACCTTCCCTTTTTCCATTTGGCAAATATCGATTTTTCAAATAATTTTTCGTCATAGGTTCATCTTTTTTCAGAATGTTCCATGTCTTCTCAAATATTTTATTACTTATACCTACATTAATTTAATATTTTAATAAAATGAGGACCAAATTCTTGACTTGGATAAGGCCTATAGGTGCATGGGTAAGTAATTGTGAAGTAAGCACTAAAGCAGATATTTTAGTGTATTTTTTAACAAAAAATACACTATTGAGGACGACATCACTTTTCGAAAATCACCCAAACTCATCAAATGTCCATCGATCATGACCCCCAGATCACGAAAAAGTAGTTTTCCAAAATTCACCTGCCCACGATATATATATATATATATTTATATATATATATATTTATATATTTATATATATATATATTTATATATTTATATATATATATATTTCTCCAAAATCGCGAAATTTCGATTTTAAAAACGCTCCTGTGGCTTTATCTTTCAAGATTAGTGAACGAAATTTTGGGTCCTTGTAAAATTTGGGAATGACGTTGGATTTTCGTTGAAAAACTTTCCAAAAGTCCCATCACTTCTACAGGGTGTCCCTTCAAAATTCCAGGTATCCGGTTTTTGTCATCTCATTTCAGGTCGCAGTTTTGAATCTAGGAGGCTGAAATTTTTGTGGGAGTAAGATATCTATAAAAACTGGTCTGGTATTGTACTTGAGCAAAATCGGTCGAGCGGTTTCAAAATGGCGGTCATTTTAATTTTTGAAAAATTTGCTAATATTTGAACCCCTGTATGAGCAAGATGGAAAAAAACTTTGAAACCAAATCAACAGGGTTTGAAGAAAATTGTTTCAAATTTAATTTAATGTAACAAAATTTACATTACTTTTATTATTAAGCCAGTGGCGTGGATAGGAAAGTGGTAAAAATGGCTAAATTTCCCTAACAATTTATGAGCACATTTTTGAAGCAATTGAACTGAAATTTTTACAGTAGATAACTATACTAATAGCCTTTAACACTTAAAAATTTCAAGAAGTGAGTAAGAAAAATGGCCGAGATATTCGAATTTTTTTTACATGATGTTTATTTCTCTAAAATTTTAAGAACGCTCCAGTAGCTTAATTTTTCAAGATTAATGAACGAAATTTTTTACTTTTGTGAAACTTATTAGGGATGACGTTTGATTTTCACAAAAAAACATTTACCTAAAATTGCGCTACTTTTACAACGTGTCTCTCCAAATTTACAAAAAAAAAAAAGAAACGGGTATGAGGCACGGTTTCTGGTCGCTGTTTTCAATCTAGGGGGCTGAAATTTTTTTGGTAGTAAGATGCAAGTAGTCGTATGGTACTGAATTTGAGTTAAATCAGAAGAGCCGTTCCAAAATGGCGGCCTTTTCAATTTTAGGAAAAATTGATAGATTTTAAACCCCTAAATAAGCCAGTTAGAAACAAAAACTTTTAAACGAAATTAACATTACTGGAAGAAAATTATTTGAAATTTGAGTTATAAAATATTAGAGTTAAAATATTGCAATAAAATTTGCAATATTTTTATTATTAAGCCAGTGGCGTGGGTAGGAAAAGGGAAAAAAGGCTAAATTTCTATAACCGTTTATGAACATATTTTTTGAGGATATGAACTGAAATTTTGACTGAACTAATAACCCTTAACTATGAAAAATTTCAAGAAGCAAATATAAAAATGGCGGAGATATATTCGAATATTTTTAAATGATGTTTATTCCTCTAAAATTTAAAATTTTCGGTTTTCAAAGCTCCCCTTTCACTTTTTCCGTTCTATAAAAGGTAGTCTAAAAAATAGTATTTTTTAAGTAAAGTTAGCCAGTGGCGGGCATAGGAAATGGGCCAAAATTGTTCAATTTTGCCAATGTTTTTTTTTTTGTTTTGTTATATTTAAAAATTCATTCTATGGCACGGTTTAAAACGAAATGAAATGCAATGTCAGTGAATATCACCTGACTATGTAAAATTTCAGAAAGCCAATTTAGAAAGCGGTGAAAATATTCAGAATTGAATCGCATAAAAATACACTATTTCTGCGATTGATGCGCAAGAAGGTTTTTCAAATTGAGTTTAGTTAAGGCGAGTTTAGCGTCCTATTTCTTACCATATGTGTACCTACATAAAAGTTGTTTGATTTGATTTTCCCGTTGGAAATTAATGAACAGTACATATAATAAAGTCGCTAATTAGAGGTAGGTATGCATTAGTTTAAAGTCTATGATCGGCTTATTTAAATATTTGCATTATGTTAAATTAATTTGCAAATTGTCTAGAGCTATTCTGCCAAATATAGCTGTACAAATAATGGTTTTCATAGAGTGTACCTAATAATAGTAATTTGGGTTGGAACCAGAATCTTGAAAGGTAGCAAAGGTCGTTTTTGAAAATTTTCAAAAAATTGTATATTGTTATCGATAAGCAAAAAATTATTATTGTATTACTTACTTGTTACATGTACAAAAAACGCATTGTATATGTATATTGTTTATCTTCACTGTTTCTATTAACCTCTATTGTTATCATTGATCAGAATGCTATTTTTCCTTTCATAGTTATTGTGCTCTAAATATGCACAGTCTATGATTATTTCCTTTGGAATAAATAACAAATGTCATTTGATTTGATAAATAATAATAATTTATTATACAAGGGAAAAAAGTGATAGATTTTTCGCTCGACATCAAGAGCTAACATCGCACTTTTTTCTTGTATATAATGTACAATTTTTTCTGTGAGAGGAAACCCTGCTCCTAGGAAATCGAACAACAAAATTAGAAAACTGATAATGTTAAATTTGAATTTTCAAACGGGTCTACTTTTGTAATAATCGATGTGGCCTGGTAACGGAACGATTTAATTCCATAATGCCAATTTAATTAAAAATGAAGACAGTGTTTTGCAAAGTTTCTCGTAAGTCTTCTAACACGAGCGAATTTAATAATATGGATAGTAGTTATAATGAAAATTACGTTAATAATTGTCATTTGGACATTAAGGATAATAATGTGTGACTTTCCTGTCCATGTTGGATATAAATTTGATGATATGAGTGTTAATATGTAGTAGATAGATATACCTAAACGGCCGGCCATATCGGGGAAAAACTACTCAATTTTTTTTCCTCCTAATTTACTTTTTCCCCGATAAAAAGCAGTTCATGTAAAGAGCCATTTTTATACCTGCCAAAGGGGATTTTTTTTCCCGTCGCAGAAAAAAATAATAATTTGGAAACTGATATTGATATACGACTGATATAACTGACTGTTGATATATGAGTACTTAGTCCAGTAATTATTATAGAAATTTTCAACAGAAAAATTTGTATCTGAGATTTTTCTTCAGGAACTAGCGGAGATAATTATACACAATAAAACCACAAAAATAAGTTCTGGTCCCTTAAACCCGCCCCCTGAAAAACCCCTTTGGTGGAAAAAGTCTTATTTATTTCACTAATAATATCTTGTTAACCGTTGAAGATATCACAGAAATCTTTATTTAGGTATAAAAAAGGAAGCTATATAGGCTAATTTCCTAAAAAACTTCTTTTGTATTTTTTTTTTTTTTGTAGATAAATAGGTATATGCGATCTCGTATGCGATTAAACCAAACAAATAGAAGACAAACAAATAGAAATTCTTCTTGACAAAAATAGTAACGGAATACCAGCGGTGCCATCACAGGCGTAATAGCCCCCAGATTCTAAGTGTGCAGTTTTCTACTCGCGTTTACCATTTTCATTTTCAACTGTTTTCATTTACCATTTTCAATTGATGGGGACAATCTAAATTGAGAAGAATTGAGAAAATTCAAATACGAAGAAAATGAAAGCTGAAATAACCAGATCGATTAATTATTAAGAGAGAAAGAGAGAAAACAAAAAAAAAAACAAGCTATGAAGAAAAATAAATCAAAATTAGTTTTCAAGCGGATATAAAATACTTCAATTGTTGCCATTTTTTCTTCTTAGCTTGCTGATGGTTAATCAGAACCGATTTTGTTATGTATCCGATTGTACCGGTTATGTACAATTTTGTACTAACATCAGTTCCTGAAGGAAGGTATTGAAAATAAACAAAAAATCCTAACAATCTCTTCAGCTAATAATAATTGTTATCATAATTGATATTCTAATATTCGTCAGAATTATCACTTCTTATAAATTATTGCCAAAAATTTTTTTGGCAATTGGAAGAAAAATATTGGAACCGATGTCTGGTTGTGGTAAAAGCCCAAACTTTTTAAATCATGAAAGTAAAGAAAATTCACAAAGAAATTCCTTTTCAATATTATTGAAAAGTGAATCGAGAGCCAGTTCATTGGAAATTCATGAGGCCAACTCAAGGAAAAACAAATGCCTCATAGAAGTCTTAATTCAGACTACAGAGTAATCGGAAAATCCTCCTTACCTAATAATATCTTATAGAGTTGAGTTATTAATAACAGATCTTCTTGATTAATTAGAATCCTAAACATTGCAAAAATAGAAAAAAACTGTTACTTGAAACGTTATCTGTGCATTGTGAGACTGTTGTGGTTTAGTTCCTGATACACTTAGCTATTGTTGTTGATATCATTGGCCTTCCTATGTGGTGATATAAACGCAGCAGGAAGAATTAATATGATTAAACGTCATTCTTAATTTATATCAAATAATATACTATACAGTGCCCTATATTATAAACTAGAGCTAAACCGAAAAATAAAAATAAGAACATCCAACATCGAATATGAACAAACAATAAATTGAAAATTTCTTCAATACAACTAAACGTATTTATTTTATTACTGGGATATCGTAATTTGACGCAGATGATCTACTAAAATATTTTTTTATTACTGGTGTTAAAATTTTATTATTTGTTATCATTATTTATTTCCAATTACTTAATCATTTAAAGGGTAATAAATAAGTGCAAAGTTTCGCTCCAAAAACTTGGTGGTCTTGCGCGTCTTCGGTTTAAAACTTTTCCAGTCATTTTACGCAATAAGATATTATGATATATCCACATACATGGTGTAACAGTAAAAACGCAGTAGACGGTGTTTTGGGAATTATCAGTGGTTTTTACGATGCGCGTGTCTATCTATTATTATCAAGGGGGAAGGCTTGTTACTATAATGGCCTATTTACTTTTAAGTATATAATTTCATCCATGCAGTGGCGATTAATTGACAAAATATTTCTAATGCTAATAATGGCGTCACGCAGACGCTTGGTATTTATTTTGAAATAAAAAATGATCCCTATTAGTAAACTTTGTTTTGGCTAGAACGAGTGTTTTATTTTATATTGTCTTTATAATTTATAGTTTTTAAAATTGCAGAAAAGTATGTTTAATTAAAACACATGTTGAAAGTGCTGAAATCGCATTGCAGTCAAAAACGATCAAAAAACGAAAATAAAAACCAGGAAACAATGAAAAATGAAAATGTAAAGACAATATAATAATTATTTTTCAAGTAACAACAATGGTATGAGCTTGAAAATTAAAAGAAACTAAGTGATTATGATTAAGTTTGACTAGGCCGGGTCTCTGGACTGTGATAAGCAAAATTCTTAGATTAAAGTTAGAAATGGAGCAACGAAACTAAACTTCTGTTTTAGTTTTTTAGTTTTAGTTTAGAGTTTATTTGCATATATGACACTAAAGTGTCGTGGCATCGTCAATACAATATAATGTAACAGGTACATGAAAAACAAACACAGTAAAAATACATAAACACAGCAAAAGCAAATAACAACAAAATGTAAAGATGCAAAAGGCAAACAGTTAAATGTATACTCATAATATATACCTAACACAGAAAAGTTCAAAAATACAAACAATAAATCAAAGTTCAATACGTGATCCGTCAAAATCACCTGCATCGTAGAGCGGTGTCTGAAGTAAGTAAGCTTTAACCGTGACTTTAAATTTTTCACTAGCTAGCTGTTTTGTGCTTTCCGAAAGTTGGTTATAATATTTAGGACCGTAATAATTCGTAGCATTTCTACTTGACATTAGACGTACATACTCCACTCTTATAAGATTTGCTCCCTTTGTGTCATGCCTATGTATGTCGCTACATAGACTATATGTGTTATAGTTCCTGTGTACATACACCAAACAGGAATACACATACAAGGAAGGCAAAGTGAACAGCTTTAGTTGCTTGAATTTATGTCTAACATCTTCTCTATATCCCAGACCAGTCATCACGCGAAGAACCTTTCTTTGAAGCCCGAAAATACGCTTTGCCGATGGTGAGTGACCCCAGCTCAACAGACCATAGGACACCTGTGAAACGAATAACGCATGGTATGCTGTCAATAAAGCATTTAGTGGTGCAAAATTACTTAACTTCCGCATTACATAGATGGTTTTCGATAACTTTTTTGCAAGGTATTCGGTGTGTTTCTCCCAACTAAGTTTAGGATCCAGGATTACTCCCAGAAATTTGACAAGCTGAGCATTCTCATGATCAACCATTGGTCTGTGGGTGAAAATCACATCGACTGTTTTATTTTTGTTAATACTCAGATAGTTCTTACTGAACCATTGAGTTGCAACTCTCATGGCTTCTACCATTTCACCCTCAAGCACTCCCAGCTGTGGTGACCTCGATAACAACGTTGTGTCATCAGCATACAACACACAATCACCCACATTCAGTCCGCTTTTAAGGTCATTTATGTATAATGTAAAGAGAGTTGGTCCAAGTACCGATCCCTGGGGAACCCCATGTGTTACCGGTGCAAAAGATGATGTTCTCTCATTATATTGTGTATATTGTCGTCTGTCCGTGAGATATGAATAAATAAGGTTACACGCCGATACATCAAACTCAAGATGTTTTAATTTTTTGATAAGGCAGGTATGAGATATACAATCAAATGCTTTCTGGAGATCACAAAAGGTCGCGCCAACAAACTCACCCGATTCCATACCGATCGTTATGTAATCAACTAGGTATCTGACAGCATCACATGCAGACCTCTTTGATCTGAATCCGAATTGCGTGTCACACAGTAATTTATTTGACTCTAGATACTTATTTATTTGCCCCTTTAGAGCTATTTCAAATATTTTTGATATTACCGGGACTATGGATATTGGTCTAAAATTTTCAACCACACATTTACCTCCTTTATGTATTGGCACAACCTTCTGTACCTTCAGTGCTTCCGGGAAAATAGATTTTTCTATACAGATATTGAACAATTTGGTTAGTGGGTAAACAATCAAATGTTTAATACTTTTAATTATTTTAGCAGACATATTGTAATAATCCAGACTGTTTTTATTCTTGATTTTATCTATAATATCACGTATTTCTATATAACTGAAAGGAGAGAAACTGAAACATCGTGTACATCTATTCCCACTCTGATCAAACTCCAATCCCTCCTCAGCTGCCGGCAGGGCCGCGATTATTTTAGTTGGAATACTTGAAAAGAAGTTATTTAGCTCTTCGGGCTCCAAGCAAGCATTATTTATCACTTTATTATTTACTTTTTGACTATTTATTATATTCCAGCAAGTTTTCGATATGTTTTCCGAATTTTTTATTTTACCTTCATAATATTGATGTTTTGCTGATTTAAGTGCATTTTTATAATTTTTTTTAAGGCATTTAATATCCATCGTTATGGCTGTGGATGGAAAATTACGCCCAAAACCAACCATAAATCTCAATCTCTCTCTCATTTCATTCAGGTCATCATTGTACCACTTGTTTTTGTCACCCTGCTGATTTGTAGGTACCACTCGTTCAACTAAGGGAAAGGATTTGTCAATATTTTCAGCTATTGTCTCCATGAACAAGGAAAATTTAGTATTTATATCCATGTGACCATCACCCACAAAACCCCAGTCAATGGTTTCTATGTTTTTATAAAAGGTAAAAGTGCCAAGTTGCTGAGAAACTGTCGCTGATAGAGTAACAGCCAGTATTATAAAGGCCTAATCTAACGGGTGGATTTCAGATACCATTTTTAAAGCTAATATCGATGTTAAATAAGCTTTATTAATATTTTCGTAATCACTTTCATGCCAAGAATCACTAAATTGCTATATTTTCCACCTACGGTCGATACCTTTTCTAGAAATGGCCCCAGAAATCTGCCCGTTAACTTAATGAGTCTTTATAATACTGGCTGTTAATGTTTTTGAATGCTTGTTACCATTCGAAAATATTAGCAATGAGAATTATTATTGATTCAAGTGTTCTTTTAGTCGTTGTTAGTTTACAGTTTTAATGAAATCCATTTCCTTTTCTTTTTTTTTTATTATACAGGCTGGACTCCGAAATTACACATGAGGATGAAGCGTTTCTGTGACCAGCCTGTATATCTAAAACAACTTTAACGTTCGTTTCCCCGTTACATAATTATTAATAAGGAAATTTTATTTCGTAAATCTAGCTTCGAAATAGAAAGGAAAATAATTATAGAATGATTTGTTTACTAAAAATTTCAGTGGATAGTAATAAAATATTTGCGTTGCTGGAATTCTGGAAGAGTTTATTCCTGGTTGTTTATTTCCTCGATAACTTTCTTCCCGGTGATCCGTTCCATGCCCTTAAACCAGAGATCAGTCGAGGAGAGCATTCAGTCTGTATGTACTACATGTTGCAGTTGGTATGAGAGCCCGTGATTCGTGCACGTAATGCCAATAAATCCAGATACGCTAGGTAAATGAGTATAGAGAAATAATTGGCTAATAATTAAATTGACATCATAGTAGGGAGTGACCTCTGTCAGTACAGAGAAAGAAGGAGTTATAATTGAGTCGCAGAAAAAGATTCGAGGAGACTCGCGATTAAAGAGGCCAGCGGTTGGTCCGGGACGGATTAATTAATTTTCTTTTCTTGAATAGTTCACATCTTTAATATTAACAAATGCAAGTTATCAGTGAATTGAAGTGCATAGATTAGATTAATTGTGACCCTCTGCGTCAATGAGAGCGGGTCCCAGCTTACATAGAGAAATGGATTTAAGGAAATATGTAGATCTTAGGAAATGGTTCTAGGAGCAAGTATATTTTTTCAGTTTCGAACCCATTAAGAATAATTTTCCCATGACTTAATCAATGGTATCCTAAAAAAAAAAATCATAACAGTATCTCGAGGCAATTAACCTGTTTTTTTCTAGAGGTATTTCGACTCATCTGGGTGGATACATGCGAGAGTCTTCGCATTTACACGTTGATAGTTATTTTAAAAGTAAAATCCTGAGGGTGTAAATTTATCAGGAATCTCGATACCCTTAATCTGGTTACTTCACATCGTCACAGTCACCATTAATGTAGTAATCTACAACACAAGTCCTCATGCCAACAAAGATCATCAGTAATCTGAACCTGTTTTGATTAGTTTCCTGGCAGGTAATTCTGTATGAATCAATATTGTGTATTAATGGAGATGTGTCTACACTACCTAGAAGATCTTTTGTATATTCCCTTGTGATGACTATTCGATTCTTGCACCCCCTCCAGTTCCAGCTCTCGAAGGAGATTTAGGAGTTTCGATGGTTCTAAAGATGACAAGTATTTTTCTGCCGGTTGGTAAAGAGCTAGACAACGGAATCTTCTTCGCTGTACTGTATGGCACTCGACCAGGAGACATATTGGGGTTTGGTCCCCTCCATGCACAATCTACAGGTTTGGTCGTTTTGTAGACCAATCTTGCTAAGGTGTGCCCGAGTTTACTACAATGTCCCGTGAGGTTAACCTGTTAACATTCTCTCAAACTTTTTTTGTTGAGATCCTGGGAGGTCTTCCCAAAGGTTTCTCTTCTCTCTTTATTTCGTCTTTGAGAACATTTTCTCCTTAGTTCGCAAAAAGGTTCTGTCCCAATGAGCGGCGTTTTTGCTCCTGGCTTTTTGTTTCCTTAGCCTAATTATTTATTTAGCTTCATTAGGCATCCCCACACAACTTTTGAAATTTTGAACTTTGTTGGCTTGGCTATCCATTAAGATAGCGATTTCATGCTTTTTATAATTATTATTCTTGTCTATATTGAATTGAGCGCGTCTTTTGATTGCGTGGATTCCGCTTGAATTATGGTGGTATACTTTCCCATTTGCTCTAAATATTTTGTTCCAGGTCCAAAGACTTCGATGGTTTTCGATCCTCTGTGTATACTATGTACCATTTTATGGTGCCAACACTATAGAACACGGAGAACACTACAGAATCGAATGGCATTTGGGTTACTCTTTTTCAGTCGTCGCTACCAGATATGAATTCCATATGATGGGTCTGCATTCTGCAACTAGGATGTGGCAAATTTTTAATGAGTTTTAGCGCATACGTCATAGCGAATTTGTATTTACGAAAACGTGACACTTTTTTATATTTTTTACAAGAATCGGATACTTGAGAAAATATTTATCCAAGCATGCCCGATTTGTTTAAACCATCTTGTAAACATGGAGATTTCATAAAAGCGAATTGCGTGATCCAATTTCTAAAAATCTCATATGGTGAATTGTAACTAAGTAAGTACATATGTATATTATATCTACACTAAAATTAACACATTGTAAATTGCATTTTTACTGCGTGTTTACAATAATTATAAATTAAATGCTATGTTAATACTAATTCTTACTATAATAGATTGAGGCTCTGGATACTCCAGTAGATCCTGCCTTATATTATTTTATACGTAGGTACATGCTTGTTTTCATAAAACTACGGAAAATATTTATTATAAAGGTTATAAATTGCTCATAGATTATTTTATTAGCTAATCATGTATTAATCATATTAGGAATCAGGGAATGGATTATCAAGACAACAATAATCCTGGAATTTCTGGTTTACTGTGGAAACTGAAAACAGGTTGATATTATAGCTTGCAAGTGTTTCGGTTCAGCACTATTATAGACTAATGCACATATGTATGTGCTTTTAATATGTATTATGTATACAAAATCCATAAATTGAACTAATAAACCCCCAAAATATCGATTTATGAAGATTTTAATAGTTGCTGGAAAAATTTTTTCTTATACTGTGACGAACCCACCCCCGGGGCTATGCAAAAATGCAACAACCCCCTTCAGTTTCCCTATTTGACTTCTTGAGTTTTACCAGCTCTTTATTCGAGAAATTTGCTTTTATGGGTGGTAATGCTAAATTAATAAGAGGCCTCGTTTTCCACAGTTCTTGTAAAGGAAAATAAATAGCAAACAAAACCCATACTGGCAGAATCATTTCTGGGTTTTAGTTCAAGATTATTTTACAACTCATTTTTTTTGTTCTTTACGCTATATAGCAAGGACTCGATAACATTTTGAAGGTCCTTCACAGTGCTTTGGACAGACAAATACCAACAATGGGGTGTAATTCAAAATTTTACGGAAGCTTTAGACTTTTCTGAAATAAAACATAATGTATCATAGTCATCTGGATCTGGATTATAGCAGATTTTTCCACTGGTATGTAGTCTTCTGTTTGGGACGAGGTTTGAAAACTTTGTATCTTCTCTTGAGTGGAAAAACCCCTACATTCTCCAACCACCAGATTGCCTGGATACACCGGAAGATGCGTCATGGTCTGTTGCGGCCATGCTCACCAATTCTGGACATGGTCACCAATCCTGGCCATTGCAAAGCACATGCTCTACATTTTCATTCTTCTTTGCATCCTATATCCTGTGCACTCAGGATTTTCTGTTACACCAACAGTTGGAAGAAGTTTTTAACCACGCGGAGACCAGAATTCTTATTAAAAGTCTTTGGGCTTTCACTTGACAACTAAAGAAAATATTCAATACTTTTGCAGATCAAAGTTATAGTAATTGTTGATCTGCCTTGGCCTTACCGACAAGTCTTCAGGTTATGACATATTTTGACATGTTCTTCATATAAAATATATTTTCTATGAAAGCCCCGATGCAATTGGTTCAGGGCCAATAAGACTCAGTTGTGAGCCTCGTCGGGTTAAGTTGATCTGCTATCAACTTGCTATGATTCAACATGACCAACATCATGGTTGCTCCGATTATCACAGTATCCGATTCCAAATATTCCTCGACTACAGATCATACAGATCACCATTGCGACTAGCAAATGCATGTCGTATCTCCTTGAGTTCAATTTAAGATGTATAAGAGCTTAAGACCATCATAAATAATATAAAGGGCCTACTCATTTTTGAGAAATTGGTCAATAATTTATTAATTCACATTTACATAGCCCACACATGTCAAAATACACTTCTACGTGTATTAAACAGCGCTTTCTTTAATTTTTTAGGAAAAATGTCGACCCAAATCCTGTCTACACCCCGCCGATCCTGAGAAACCTGCATGCGGAAGCGACGGCATCTCCTATCCAAGCCGCTGCCTCCTGGAGCGTGCCCGCTGTGAACATCCCACCTTGACGTTGACGCGCCGTCGGGGGGCCTGCCGGGAGAAGCGCAGCTGCGTTGAGACGTCGCGACATGTGCCCGAGGGATGGTTCCGGCCCCGGTGTCGTCCTGACGGAGGCTACGAGCCCATACAGTGTCATCCCGGCCTGGGACAGTGCTGGTGCGTCACCCAGAAAGGGATTCCCTTACCGTATACGACAGTTAGACACAAACCGGGGACTAAACCCAGGTGTGGCAAGAAGAAGAGCAATTGGAGGAGATCGGCCAGGACGTGCTCTAGGGGAGATAAGGTTAGTAGTTTTGTTTATTTTTATTCAATTAGAATTTTTAGCTTTTTTTTCTAAATACGCAGTCTTCTCATCAAAAGTAAGCGACTTTGTAACCTGATGTCAATGTTAAATTAAAAATTAACATTTACAAGACATCTCGTCGTTAATGGTTGAACTTTACTTAATTTTCCAGCTCTTCCAGGAAATTTTCTGCATCATTTTCCCTTATTACCGACTGCTTCATTTATAGATCTATCTTCAGGATCACTATCCTGAACACCCTCAAGAGTCTATTTTTTGCTCGATTGTCATTCTCTCGATCGGGGTGATATTTAGTTTTGTGTATTGTATTCCTCAGTCCACCTTAGTACTGCTTTTTTTCAAAATTTAAGTTTTCGAACCCAAGAAACAGGGTTATAAATTTGGTAACGCAATTGTTTTTGACTTCGCTGACCATTCGATGTTGTATGTTTCAAAGATTGTGATTGTTGTTCAATCAACGGATTGCCGACATTTTGTGTCAATTTTGTGGTTCTTTTTTGGTACTCTTATGGTTCTTGTTTCTGTAGAAGGAAAATTATTGCTCTAGGATCTAGGAGATTGCTTTGTATGTTTCACGGTCTTAAAATTAACACCTTCCCATAACTTTGGCAAAATCGGATTCCCTATTATTTATGTACATAGCACACTTGTACCAATTTAGTCGGTATGATACAAAAAAAAAACATTATAGAAAAGAGGATGAAGAAACAAACCGGAAATTGTTTCTCATTATGGTGGCTTCCTTTTTCCTTATTTTCTTTACCTCTATATAAGCCATTCTGGATTTTATACGGGAAGCCATTAATAATAAGAAACAGTTTCTTTAAGTGAAAAGAGCTGTTTCTGTTCCAAGACAAGAAAGATTCTTATGTTCAAAGCACAGTTAATTGATGTTATTTATTTTTACATCGCTGATTACTCAGTGTCAGTGTTACGTGAATGAAGTCCTTAACAAAACCTCTACTTGCTGCTTGCTGGTGCTGGAGGTAAGAACCTTATTAGGTAGCGAAATGTGAAACAGGAAGTACTGAAAAGAACTACTCTCGTATTAATATACGTCGAGCGATTTTGTTTTGCGTCCCAGAAACAAGTCAATTATGTAACTTGATTTTATGTATTGCTCTTTCCAGTAGACACAGCAAGGGCAAGTCAAAACAGTAACCTAATCTTGCATTATTCGATGAATAATTCAAATGGGTAATCGATTTTGTACACGAAACTGTTGACCATTGACTGGAACTAATCAACAAATCACTGCAGTAATTTTTACATAAGTTTTAGATTGGGCTAGTACAGACGCGACATTGCGAACATGTTACCCATTTATTAAATTTAGCGACTAGACTTGGAATTCTAATTAGATTGTTGCTAGTAATGTCTAAACGGATTTATAAGCGTTCATGAAGATTTATAGTCAAAACACGCTTAATGTTACTTACCCAAATAACAATAAATTTTCATTTTATAAATTTTTATATTCTCTTAATCAGCACGCTTTATGCGACTAAAACAATAGATTTGCGTAGGAGAAGTCTGGTGTTTCCTATTCCTATGAAATATTTTTCTTCACAAACCGGCTTGAAAGTTTTTTTTTTAGTTAAAATTTATTTTCAGCTTGATTCAGATTTTATCTACGAAAAGGAAAAATCTTCCTTTGTTCCTCGAGTAATTACAGACAGAAAACTTTTAAGAAGTTTATGTCCTCAGAGTGTCAGTTCTCGACATAAAAATAAAACATGCCATTTTAGAATATTTTTGTAAAAATTGGCCAACTGGATTAATTCGTAATTTCACAGTATAGGTATTAATGCTAAAAATGGCTTCTCCAATTTATTACTCCCCCCCCCTTGCTTCAGTGATTGGTTTAGATGTTTAATCCAGTAGTACCTACTTAGGTTACATTTAAAAATAATTTTCACACCATTTTTTTGTAACAAGATTTTCAAGATTGCTTTGATGTATGAACTAAAATAAAAAAAATAACTATTAAATTCTATTGTACTTACCTATTTGGGCATCCATCTTATAGTTATTGGGGTAGATCTAAATTTCACAGACACTCGTTTTTTTTATTATTTTTCATTCAACTTAGTGGACCATTCTTGTTATGTGACAAACTTGATACAAGTCCCGAAGGTGAGGAGGAGGGAGAAACCAGGTATAAAAACGGGGGGGAAATTTTGCCCACAGGTTCGATGTGAGTTGTACCTAGGACAAAAAAAATTTCAAGTAAAAAACCGAGATCTCGCGAGAGAGCACAACCTGGTTGGATTGTTCGCCGAGATATCGCCGTTTTAGTTGTTAGTTTTTTTTTGCCAAAATGGTAGTCATCGCTAAAAACAGACGGAGTTGGAGGCATAATTCATGTTTCCTAAGGGTTTCGGTAAATTTTTGTGCGGATCGGTGTATTAGGGGCGATGGGGCGAGGGAAATCCCACAGCTTTTCCCCTTATCGCGCGAAAAAAAATTTTTTTTTTCAAAAAACAAACAAAAGGCGGTCAAAAGAAATATATTTGTTAGTTTTTTAACATGAAGGGAGGGGATGGAAGGATATCTTTTAACCAAAAAGTTTTAAAGGTTTTTTCAATCCCTTGAAAATGAGCCCGGTCTGGGCTCGTCCATTGCTTAGGAGGGGTGGGAGAGAGTTTTGAAACACTAATTTTCTTTTACCGATAACAAGTGAAGGAAAAGAGTTAGGGAGGTGCTCCTAGCCGAACTCATTTTCAAGGGAAGTAAACAACCATTCGTTTTTTCAGGCCAGAAATGTGTCGAACGTACCGGGACTGATCGCGCAATTTTTTTTTCCGCAAATTCAAAAAAGATCGCCTTTGTAAATTCATCGCCTCCCCCTGAATTATGCCTCCAACTCCGTAGGTACGTTACTTCCGATTTCTCCCGTTTTGACAAAAACATCTAAGAACCAAAATGGCGGTATCTCGGTGAGTATACCTCCACAAGAGAATCTTGTGGGTTCTCTTGAGATGATCTCGGTTTTGGACCAGAATTTTTTTTGTTGGCCGACAACCGACAACTCGCAGATAACCTAGGGACAAAAAACAGTTTTTTCCCCGTTTTTATACCCGGTTTTCCCCGCTACTCCACATCTGAGGGGCTGACTTGCACCAAGATGGCTAAATAATTACGTAGTTAATTAAATGAGTGAGATGGAAATATGCAGTTTTTTTGCAATAGAATGAGATGGGGATAATTGATTACGTAATTATTTAGGAAATTATCGTTTGTGAATACGGGCATAGATCTACCCCGTTATTATACATTGCATTATTTTTACTTATTCATTACAAAAAAAAAAAAAAAAATAGTGCATAAAATGTAAACTTGTAAAACCAGTTCTTTTTCACTTCTGGGTGTCTGCATGAACTCTTGGAGTCTTAAATAAATTCGTTGGTGGGAATGAAGATGCGAGACAAATTTTGGGAGTCCAGAATCCAGACAGGTAGTAGGTACTTACTTCCTCAGGGATTTGCCCAGCTGAAATTTCCAATGTCTTTAATTTTCATGATCTTTGGGGGGTAGCTATTGAGCTACCCTCAATCTGCAATAATTTGTTAATTGTTAGTGTAGTGTTTTATTGATTTTAAATTTTATTGAATTAAATATGTCTGAGCTTTTCTTATTGCTGTTCATTTGATAAAAATTTGTCCGGTTTTGAAAGAGGTATCAAATTGTCTTTAATTTGAACTCCGGGGCCAACTTGCTTGGTTCAGCACAGCCTTTCTGCACTTTTCGTACTAATATTTGAACCACTAAGATAACCATCAAAAACTACAGTGCCCTTGGAGTAGAAAAATAAAAGTCTAAAAAAGTCTATGTTTGAACTGCTACATCTCTGTCAGTTTTATCCCAAAAATCATTTTCAACCCACCATTTTGAAAGAAATTTTATCTGCTCGTTTTTCTGTGAAGCATAATGATCTTAATTTTGCTTCGTTTTCGAGATATATAATTATAAAACTAAAAGGGGTGCAGTTTCACCCTTTTCTCCATTTTCCATCCTCTAATTTAATAGCATTCCGCGGTTTTTTCATCTTTAAAGACCACTTGAAGCATTCATGCAATAAAACCGCACTCCTGATGGATGGTTCCTTATTGTCGTGTTTATTAGGATTTAATAATAAGCGTATAAAAGAGGCATTATAATACTAATTAAGACATTAAGCCCTGCGAATGAAATATAGATTTATTTTTTTCACTTTGGTGAACCATATTTTTTTTTTGTAATGACTAATTTTTCAGTGATTTAAACATGATGTTTTTTGCTTCAGTTATTTTTAAAGTTTTTAATTGTTACCAACAACAACAAACTCCCTATAATAATGTGGCTGTGGCACAAAAATTCATGTCAAGTTTCTTACAGTTAGCATTCAATGGACGACTGTTGAACACTTTTCAAACTGAATGGACGCGAGAACACGGGGAGCAGCCAAATGACACAGTTGTCTTGGAATGGAAATTCAAATATCTGGACTCAGACAATAATAATGTCCTCAATAAAGCCGAGTTGAAGAACCTTTTGCAACTAGCGAGAAAAGCTTTAAAACCGAAGCAGTGTGCCAAATGGAAGAACTTTCTCAACTCATGTGGAGTAATCGGAGATCGACCACTTACCAAGCAAGAGTGGAATGATTGTTTCAATCGTGTTGGATTAGACGGTAAGCTGTTCGATGATACGCATATATTCTAGAAGGAAAGACAATGCCTTTAACCTTTAACATGGAAAATCACCCAACCATTGTCTACCTTTTATTCATATTTCATCTAGTAAAAGCATTAGTTGTTTAGCTTTTATATTTAGAAGTTGCAAGTCCTACAACTCCCACACCTTTTCCTGAACATTTCGTAGTGCTATTTAGTTGACTCACCTATATAGAGATCGTTATGTTTTGATCTCAGTTCCTAGATTTTTGCTAGGGCTTGCATACTGCCCATTGTTAACAACCTAAATAGTTTCTTTGCGTGTGTTCTTGTCGCTGAACGCAGAGGGTCAGCCAAGTACATCTTCTGAAGACCCGGATGAGGACAGCTATGAAGATCCAGTCTTTACTTCACCGCCACATGGAGGTAAATGATGGCTGTTTTGAAATTTATTCCGGTATAAAAATAATTATTTTTCAGTTCTCAGTGCTGGATTACAACCATTTGGTCAGACGTTTGAAACTGATACATCTGATTCGCGTGACGAAGATCCGACAGATTGTCTGTCAGATCTAAAAACTGCCCTTTCTGAAGATAATCAGCTGTATGTTCCTGAATGTACCCCAGATGGCCGTTACGAAAAGGTTTTTTTGGTCAAATTATTTTAAAATTATTTATTAAAGTATGAAATTTTCCAGATACAATGTTACAAGTCTGCAGGTTATTGTTGGTGCGTGCATGAAGATACCGGCAAAAATATACCTGGAACTGCAGTGAAAAATGGTACTCCTAAATGTGAAGAGTTCTCTACTGCTAGCAGACCCATGAAAGGATGTCCGGAAGAAAAGAAGAATGCATTTTTACGGGAGTTACTGGCCTTTTTACATAATCATATGGCGAAAATTGTCAATGGAACTACAACATTCAATGGGTTACCATGGATAGATTCCAAGGAGGAGCAGGCGGCCACTTGGAGTTTTGTCGTTTTCGATAAGAACAAAAACAAAGTGTTGGACAGAAATGAATGGAAATCATTCAAAGAATTAATAAGTTCTGTGAAGGGCCTGAGAAAATGTGGTAAAAAGCTTCCACGGTACTGTGATATTAATAAAGATAGGCAGATTACAATGACGGAGTGGCTGGATTGTCTAAATGTAGTTCAAAACGGTGAGTCCCTGAATATGTTAACACTTAGATATATTTTTTGTCCAAGTACCTGTACCTGAATGCTGAACCTCATTGAAGTCCAAATATTTAAGACAAAACTATTTAAGCATTTGAGACTAGTGATGGGCACGAGGGTATTTACCCGTGTGTAAAACTAGTCTGTTTCTTCATAAAAACACAAATAAATTAAAATCTCTTCCAATTATCGATGAATCACTCATATCACAGAAATCAGAAAGTGAAATAGGAACAAATAAGGAGGAAGAAAAATCATGTCTGAGATTGAATCTTTCTACTTAAAAAAAAAACTATTTAATAAATCTTAATCAAGATTATCTTTTAATAAGTAAGATTGATAATGCAACCCGACAAATGAAGGCACCCTCCAATAAAGTGTTTTCTTCTCTTGTTCGTTAATATTGTTATGTACTTTTGCAGCTGCTACATCCAGTAAGCCAAATCCATTGTCCCCACGGTTTGGAAAGAAAAATCCACTTTCCATGTTGCTAGAGGACTAGGAATTGTTTGAGGAATCAGAGAGGACTCTTCGAGAAACCAGTGATTTGAGTGATAGACAATATCGTGCCATGAAAATCACATAATGGAACTGAATGTGATCAGATCGTTAATGTTAAAAAATGCTTTACCCAGAGGATGACACCTTCACTGAAATTTATGTAATTTTCGACATAATGTGATTATATTTTAATAAGAGTTCTGAAGTATTGAAAATCTAGTGAGTAAGATTCTAATCTCAATGTGAGACTTTTACATGGTCTGCTTCTCTTGATTTATAAATTTTAATATACTTTTTGTTGTAACACTAAGAAAGTGTTTGGTGCCAATATAAATACATATTATGTGCCAAATATATAGGTATATGCAATAGGCAGTAGGTACTTCGCAACAAATTTGAATAATGCTGCTTATTAAATAACGCTTTGTTAAAATTGATGAATCCCTTTTCCATCATGGTTTGATAATATAAGACGTTTGTGAGACATAATAATTATTCTTGTCACAGACTTTGTGTGCGCTTTGTGTATTTAGTTATTCAAATAATGTGAAACAAAGTAAATAGTTATATTTTTGTTTTTCTTATAAATAATTTTATTATATGTGAAAATGTTCGTATGTATTTACAAAGTGGATCTCTAATTTAAAACAATTCTTTGATGGCCAGGCAATGCTTTTGACTCATAACAAATTATTATTGTTAAATTTTTTTAAAGCAATAATTATTATCAAAATACCAAATTTTTCGCAAGTCTTGTCTGCATAACAGATATAGGTAACTATCTAAATATTCAGTTATATTATTTTGTAAATTTGTATATTTGTATATTTTATAATAAAAATTAGAGAGCATAGTTTATTAAAGCGATGTTTATTTTTATCATTTTGATTCTATCCTCATCCGATTTACAGTCACACAACTGGTTTTAAAAATTAAACATTAAACTTCTAGCGAATGTAAAAGCATTTTCTGATATTTGAAGATTTCTCTTTTTTTTTAAGTTTTTTATTATATTAGCTATTATTATTATTGATTCATTAAAGGTTTTAGAATCCTTAGCATAGGTAATGTTATTCTTAATTTGAATAACTTTTAATCAACTTCTTTATTTTGAATTTTTTACTTATTGTTTGAAGGAATTTAGGTTCTTAGTTAAAAGAAAAAATTAATTATTTAATTAAATAAAGATTAAGCGGTTAAAAACCGAAAAGTATTTTTTCAAAAAAGGGTGATGACGCCCATCTCAAGCCTTAAATCCTGAAGGATCCTTACTGTGACTTCCAAGCGGACATTTTGGCAATATTCAAAATAATACACTTTTTCCAAAATTTCAGCATATCTATAAAAGGAACCGTTCTTAGATTTAACTATTGAAAAATTCCTGCTATTATAAATTGGACCATCCTGTTCTGTACTTCAATAGGCCCAAATATTCTACTTGTTTATAGACATTTTTAAATAGTCTTATTTTTAATTATTCAAAATATATACCCTTAGTTTTATACTGTTAGAATACTAGATTTTATTTGATTGTTCTTTTTACTCGAGCAATCTTCTAATTCAGACCACATTATTTATAAATTCTTGAAAACAGTTTATTGTGATAGGGATTGTTTGCTCTTCTCTGGAAAAATCTTAATAATAAAAAAAATATCCCCTTTGTTGCTTGGACAATTGCATTTGTCAGGTTTTGGTAAAATAGAATAGGTCACCTCAAGTTACTGTGCTTTGACTGTTGCATTTTTTTTATGGAACTAATCTGTATTAGAGTACCTGGATATTCACAAATTTTTATTGTACATAAGAGTAGGGAAGGTTAGTGTCATTTTCGTTGGCGGTCTCTTTTTACGTTGTAGTTACTTTCTCATATCAAAGTTGGATCACCTGGTTCGGTTTGGTTTCAATCAAGATTCTACCAAATACTCTAGATAATAATACGTACAGCTTCCACTGAAAATTGTCACCGGAAGTTACTATCGCCCAAGCTGCTGAATTTTTAACTAGCGTTGATTTCAAATGTCAATTTAATTGAACGAAACGTCAATCTGTCGTTTGCTTGTCATCTACAAAATAAATCATAATTTAATATGCAAGTTTATTTCATTCTAATGCCTAAATCTGAATTTATGTAATCAGATGTAGAAGTAATGAATTATTGACGTGTATTCATTGGCAAGCAAGAACTCTAGATAATATTATTATGTCAGTGAACTTTGCATTAATATTTCTAAATCCAATTTCCGGTTCTGCGTGTAGTTAGCGATTGAGGCGTGTAGATGGCGCTCCTTTTCATACTTCACTTTTATTACATGTAAATAGGGAGAGCTGCACATATTATCATCTAATGTATTTGATTCTACTACTACTGTCATTGACGTGCATTTTAATAATTATTAAGTATCTATTTAAGATTTTCTCTAATTATAATCGACCAAGAAATATAACGAAATGATATAACCGTTTAATTTAATTTTCCATGGAAGATGAATATGAAGCGGCCCAACTGGCAAATTTAGACTGGAAGACAAATTTGTCAGGTATTTTCTTGTATAGTATTAATAAATCTACATTATAAACATCCAGGCTCATATTCAGTAGTAATACCACTTCATGATTGAATTTTTGTGATAAGTCTGTTCTAACGAAATTGAGTTGAATAAAAAGAACACCACACGACTGTTAAAGAAAACGCTTAAAAAAACACCAGACTCTGTATGAGATCCAGCCCTCCATTAGAATCCTTTCATCTACTAGCTACCCTCAAAAGAAGGGACAAAATCATAATAATTGTCCTTGGACTTGGAATTGATCACACTGCAAACACGTACAAATATCTCATGACTACAGAAAACCCACCCTTCTATATAAACAGGACGAAACCTCATGAGTTAGTGTGAATGATTTGTGTAAACAAATCCTGTGAAAAACGACTAAGTGTAGACTGTTTGGGGCGCAGAGATTGTACCTTAATTGATAACTAAAATTTGCTAGAGAAACATCATTGGATGTTTTTGTTTTGTTTTTAGGCTTGACTAACTTACAGCCAATATTATAAAGGTTCATTAGTCTAACGGGCAGATTTCTGTGCTTGTGTTTGAAGCTAATATCGACATCAAATGACTTTTATTAACATTTTTGTAATTACTTTCATGTCAAGAATAGAAGTTTAAAAAATTTCCACACAGAGTTGATACCTTCTTATGAGCCTTTTTAAAACCCGCTGTTAGTGGATTAAGTGAGAAAAACATTACTCGATCATTGGTCACTGACCAGATTGTAGCATTATTAAATAAATAAATATATAAAATGCAATGGAATACTCACTATAAAGCGCATTCATATAGAATGTCCCTTATTACTCAAAAGAGAGAGGAACCCATCAATTAAAAGCAAACCTACAGAAATCCTCAGCCTACTGCAATACCTGCAAACCTGATCAGTTATCTCACGGACATACAGGTGTACCACCAAGGTCCCACTAAAAAAAATGCGCAATTATGTAAATGATTAAAAAATTCTCTCCATTGTATTATGTTGGCTAATACCTACCCTTCTTGATGTGACACTCACTATGTCAAGGACCACATTTGTTGAGATGAGTTAATTCAAAACGCAAAATAAAAAGCTTATTTCACAAGGATAAGTAGTGCACTTATCGCCTTTAGGAAGTGGTCTATAAAATGCTTCTTGTTACCTCACAGACATATCATTTTGCTAAAATGTGTGTTACGCTATTACAATCTTGGGACTACAAATAAAAATTCATTTAGGGATAAGTTGACTTATCCATTTTTACCTTTCAACCACCGATATGTCCAAATTCTTCGGATTTGCTGTTATCTCCCATCATTAGGGATGATCCAATGTCTCACATGTAGTAATAAATCGACACGTAAAGTCACTAGGACATCAAACACTGGTTTAAATTCTGTTTAGAAATTTGATGACGTTCCGGACTTTCTTCTGAAGTAAGCATCCAATTTTATGCAACCCTTACTTTAATTCTTTAGTTAAAATAAGTATACCGAGAAATAAGCCACCTTTGCGAACAATGATTGACTCAACCAATAATGCAAATGACACTTTCGCGGCAATTCTAGTTACTTGACAGAAATGACATATTGCCGGACAATAACTAGTTCTACTAGAATCGTTCCACATTATACGCATGTTCGAGAGCGTATCTACGGATACGCCAGAAGTTTTGACGGTGTGCCAGGGAACTATATAAAAACCGCCGTGGCTGGAGATGAGTCAGTAGTAACTTGGATGTGAATGTGAAAGTTGAAATATCACAGAGTAGTCAGTAGAAGTATTTAGTGGCAGTGAATTGTGAAGTAGAAAACAGAATGTATAGACAAGTGGTGTAATATTTGTGTGTGGAAACAAGAGGACAGCTGATTATTTAGATTTAGAGGTTACAAGTTTATAAGTTGTATTTGTGTTAGAGAATAAAGACATTTGCAGACTTTAAATTCGTTTTATAAGTGTGAGACCCATAACAGGATGTACTTACATATAACCTTCGCTAACCATCTAATGCACTTTATCCATGTTTTTTAGTCACTCTCATTGATGACCATTCACTTGCAAGTGAACTGCAAGATTTCCCTTAATCATTCAAAAGTGATGATCACTTTTACCATGGAGTTCTTTGTAGATTTCATGAGCTTTGTAATCTCGGAAAGATTTTTAAAGCATCATCATTATGGCATATTTCCCTTGTTAATTTATTGTAGAGGTAGCAAGGAACACAAAACTTCAATATGAGATTTTTTATTTAATGTTTCTTCCTAAATCTAGACGATGTTACGAACAGAAGCTAATTACAAAGACATTAACATCTAAAATTAAGGTTCTAATATTTATATATTTATAATAATTTTCATTTTCCTTTTAAATATAGAGAATAGAGGATGACGACCACCAAAGCAGGAGAACGTCATCCTTTACACTTTCATTTCTGTTACCTTAATGAGTTGTCAACGGAAACTCGGAAAATAAAACATTTAGATTGCACTTATTCAGAACTTACAAAGGCTTTAATCTAAACAGTCGGATACAACATTGACCCTCCTTTAATTTCACCATCCATAACTGATGTTTATATTGAGAGAAGACAGACTTTATGGCACATGACTGCATGGTTGAATCGGGGACAGGTCTTTGTTGTATTTTACAAATCGGTTGGCACTAATATTATTTACATCAAATTGAAATTAACCCCCAGCAGCATGATCTAACAAAACTTCCATTCGGTAATAAATATTTTGGTTTACTTATTATGCGCATATTTACTTCTACAGGGGTTTATTTTTCAATTAGGAGACTTTATAGAACCGAATTTCAAAAATTCAGTAACTACAAAACTTGTTAAGAAAGAAAAATGATTTAGAATGCATCACTGGGAAAGTATCTCGCACTGGCAACTCTGAATTACACCGAATATCAGGGTTTTTTTTAATAAAATGCTCAAGAGAAAATTTAATAAATACTCAATTTAATAAATAATCTAAATAATAAAATTTAAAAACCTGTAGCCAATTCCCAGAATTTCATTCCAGGTCTCCTTATGTAAAGGAAATATATAAATATTAATAATCAACTTTGGAATATCTAGATTGGCTCATAGAAAAAGTTGCAATACTCAAAAAAATCTGATCTGAGATTTAATAAGAGACCTTCAGCACATTGTGTTAAAACCAAAAAAAATATAAAAATCTCAATAACTTCACACCATTTGAAATATATTTTTTCACTGAGACGACTATTAAAATACCAATGTATTGGCATGGTAATAAATTAAATCCCAGTTCTCGATAAAATATCAAAAAAATTGAAAATATATACACCTGTATGAGAAAATAAAGATGCAGTAGCCAAAAAGTTCTCTGGTCTTAGAATGACTGGATGGTTAGGTAAAAAGATTGAACCATTCCCAGACCAGACCACTCTGGTAGCCAATTTGAATAACAATATAAACAGAAACTTGAACAATAACATACAACATCAATATACAGATAACAGATCAAGCTACTGTGAGATTATTTCATACTTTTTCATACACAAATAATTAATTCACTTGAATGTAACTTACGATTAACAAGTAAATGCAAATATATCAAAGAACCAAATATTATTATACATAAGTTGATTTGTCTTTAGTTTATGAAGATATACTCATTTTTAACTAATTAAATAGTATAAAATATCACATGTTTCATTCCTTTCTATAGAAATCAATATGAACACACAAATTAAAGTTTCGATATCTCTCCAAATTAAATAAACAAAAAATGACTTCCTTTATCCCAATAATGAATGAAATGAAACCCTTTATTATTTACTATTGACATTTTTTTTCAAATTTCAGAAGCAATAATTTCTCTCAGACAAAATTAGAAACTTGAAAAATTTTAATAATGAAACAATATTTGAATAGAATACAAAATAGGGTGTAATCAAAAATTTAGAAAACATGATGCCTTATGCCTTACTAATAACTTTTTCACAGTTAAAATTGAGATTTGGAATTTGCTTGCTTTAAAATAAAAATTATTAAAATTTTCACATTAGTGTTTCCTAAATTTTGATTAACATCTCAATACAATAACACATAACTGAAATAACAAATTTAAACAATTCAATTCATCACATAATAATTTAATAAACCTAGGATAAACATTCAGAAATAAATTCAAGTTCAGTAATTCTAGTTGTTGATCATTTCATCAAACTTTTATCTGAATAAAAATAAAGATTTTCTTTTATTATAATCAATTATTTTATTATAAATTTTTCTATTTACAGTATATAATTTACAATTTTTAGAAACCAATGTACAATTCTAATGATTATGAAAAATTAATTGCCAAGCAGCAGAAAAAATAAATAAAAGTTCTTTAAATGGCAAGGGCCATATCTCTGATAGTTTATAACTTCATTGAATAAAAAAAATAATTATTCAACTGTCATTACAAATTCAAACTAAGGTAACTGTATTCAAAAATTAAACTTTAAAACTTTTGTGACAAGGGCATTATCAAGGTATAAATAATTTTCAAAAATAACATCAATAAACACATTTTTGGCCTGAGCTAAAAATCTCAGGAACAGCCTCTCCATAAAAAGTATTCGTTAGAATATGCAGTGCCTCAGTTAAAAAATCTAGACATATTTTTCGTTGGTTTATAATAAATGAATAAAAACATCTTCAGTTTTTATTTATTTTTTATAGATTAACTTGTAATGGCAGTTTTAGAATGTAATTGCTTTTTTTATCTACGAACTTATAAAGCGAGATTTGCATGACCTGTGGTATTTATGAGATAGCTCATATAAATGTCTTGGAGACATCTGACATCCTAGGAAGAAAACCCATCAGAATATGTTTAAAGATTTGGTAACACTTTCTGAAACTATTAAATCTATGAGTACAAATAATTTTTGTCAGTCATTCATAAAAAAGGGTGTGTGCATCATAGCAAGGAAAAAATATTATCCAGTTCTGAAACTGTCATCCAATCTTGCATAAACCATTTCACTGGTACATTTATCAAAACGTGCATTAAGATCATATTTTATATTCAGTCTGCAAATAATAAATAATTTCGGTAAGTGTGTGAAAACCTACCCTCCTCAACCATAAAAATAAATTTATTACAGAGTAAATTTATTATAATTAGTTACCTACTTGGCCTAGGTCTTGAACCTAGATAAAATGTAAAAATAAAAATGACGAGTAGATTAAATAGGTTTTCATACACTTTCCATTTTTTGACTTATAAACTTTTCTGTTGAAGTGCCAATACATTAATGGTATAGTAAAAAAAGTTAAAACAATAACAAATCATCAGAATTTAACTGGTAATATAAATAAACATAAAACATAATACGTTTAGCTGCTTCAGATTTATACAGTACATTTTCGATTATCTTGTAGGATCAGAACTAGGGATTCACATAAATTTATATGGACAATACAGACATGAGCGAGTGGCTTTTTAAACAAATTATTTTTTCTTATATGAAATATGAAATAGAAATAGCCTTTAAATTTATTATTCAAATTTTTAAAAAGGGCCAATTTTGATTTTTTTTTAAAACACTTTCCATTAAACAAGATAAAATCCTCCCCTAGATTAAATTTATATGAAACCTTCACAGAAAGAAAATAACACTTTTATTTGAATTGAGAGAGCCGCAAGAAACTTACACTGTCACCCGGTCGCTTCAAAATACACAATTGCTAAAGGTTAAGGATTGCCACTAATAAGAAGTCGACTATGTAAAAAATAAAAAATAAATTGGTAAGCAGCTCGCCTCTACATTAGTGTATAATCCATTATTTATGTAATTCAAAATAATCCATTTTATCAAGACAGTGGTAGACAGGTCACTTTACTATTCAAGATCTAATACCACAGTGCAGGTACAACTAAGCTCGGTAATTTATATTGTAAATCTTGAATAAAAATCCAAAATCCAGATAAAACGGACTCCCGGACAATCATAAGCAGGATAATCGCGAGTCTACTGTAATTAACAATAAAGTGTATACGTATGTTGTCATTATTTTATTTACTATGTATAATATATTTATATATACGAGGTGATTTTGGCAAATGACATTTATGTTACATAGTATAAAATCATCACACCAGACGTTACCTGGACATCCGGGGAAAGTAATCTTGAGATCGGTGCAGTGAGTAGTAGTAGTAGCTCCGGCATTGCACTTGGTCCTTAGCAGTGTCCTGTCCGCAAAGAGCGAAGGCTACGTAACACTGATAATCCGCGCGGTATCCTTGTCCGCGTTCTCTGAGCGCACACACTGACCAGTCAGCTGGTTGACACTGAGCGGATTGTTGATGTCGTGGGGGTTCGTGCCGACCGGATTTCGATGCGGCGGCAGCGGAGGTGCCAGCTTCATGTCGAAGGTCTCGTGGTGGGGCGTCAGGGGGCTCTGCAGCATGTACGGTGACGACACGCTGACAGACGGACTGGCAACGCTGGTGGAAGGACTGGGCATGACGACGCCGCCCGGACTGGTCAGGCTGCTCAGGCCCGACAGACCGCCCGGACTAGACATGGACTGATTCAGGGACTCGGTGTCGTCGTCGGGGGGAGTGTTGGCGTCGCCCATGCTCCCACAACTGCCTAAATTGTCATCTGACTGGTTACCGTCGCCGCCTTCGCCCGACTCCATGTATCGTATGCATTTCTTCTTGCGTCTGCACAAAGAGAGATCGATTAGACATTGCTGGGGAGGAGTGGAAAGCGTAAAAACACTCTCAAGTAGGCATCATGCGAAGAACGGACACGTCACCCACATGCAGCTGTACTGGATTCGGCTAATGAATTAAAATATTAAAAACACATCATGCCTTATTCTCTTGTAACATTTCTAAGGCAAATAATTGGTCACAGATAGTGGAAAGTTGGTTCTAAAAGCGTTTACGAATAATTTCAGAGTAGAGGCTTAATCATATTTGCTTTATTAAAATTAATTTATATGTGAAATCATTGCACATTATCTCTCCTAATAAATTGATAGGCATAGTTTCTAGAATACAAAGGGTGGTAAAGTTTCCGTTAAAAGTCACCCTTAAAAATTATAAAATTTATTTCAAGTCATCAAATTGATAAACGAAATTCAAAATAAAAAAATAAATAAAATAAAAAGATAAACTTAAATGAAACGAAAATGCTATGAGCATAAACACTTACCTACTATTTAAAGAATTAGATTCAAAGCAAACAAAATCCTAGTTGCTTCAAATTCCAAACAAAAGGGGGAGAAAAACAAAAGACTTTGTTTCGGTAATTTTTAAGGGAAGAATTTGGGAAGAATAATTTTAAAATGTTTTAGAAATATCAATTAGTTTAAATAATTTATTGGAATATTTACATAATATGAAATTGGGTTTTAGGGAATAAAGTAGGTTTTTTTACACAAAATTAATAAAATTATCAGGATCATGAGTTTAAAATATGAAGAAACTGGTGTGTAATAATAATTGAAAAATTAGGTGTGAAATGAAATAAGTCATATTTGTGAGCAAAAATAACATACCATGGGTAAACGAGAATGATAAAAGAATAAATTAAATCAAAATTACTAGCGAGGATGATAGATTTACTGTTTCATAGGGGCGATTTTCTTCCAAATTGTTGGTTGCTTTTTCTTAATAAAAATCGGTACCCTTCAAAAAACAAATGTAAAAATATTTTATTAAACCAGTAAGTCGTGGGAAATTAAACCCTCAGAACCTCATTAATTTTGAAAGAGTGGAGAAAAATATGGGCAATAGGGTACTGATATTGCAAAATAACCCCCCTTAAAAAACACTTTAGAAAAACTTTAATGATGTATCAGGATTAATTATTGGGGTGGCCTATGAAACTTAAAATCATAAAGCATGTAGTATAGAGAGTACTAGCAGGGGGACAAATTGAAAGGTTTCCTAAGAATCCAATAATAATTGTGAGTGCCATGTTAAGGTAAGGGGTTAGAAAATATTAGGGAATCAGAAAAAAATGACTTGAAATTAAGAAGAAAAGAAAATAAATATTGACACCTATTGAATCTGGGAAAGAGTAAGGGCCCCAATTGTGATTCTGAGACACTCCTAAAATAACTTAAATTTATTACCAAAAGTGGTTGAAGCAGATCCCTTTCCTAGGTTAGTTCAACATTATAGTTCAACAAATTCACCTCAGATGATTTTTTAGGAATAAAGCAGAATTTCTGAATTAAGTAGCTAGACATAACAGCAGAAAGTAGTGGGCATGTTTAGGAATACCTACAACATTAACTCACTTTGCCTAATAAGTGGGTGATTAAACTAAACTCTCAAGAAGAATCACAAAAAGCAAGAATTGAGAAAAATTCAGGCGAAATATGTTTATAAAGCTATAAATTTAGCATAAAAATTATCTTTAGAAAAATACAAATGAGAAACGAGTAATACCAACTCTTTTTGATCCAGTTTTACCAAGTCTATGATTTCTCACCAAATTTAGAAATTTCAGTTGTTTATGGGAAACTTTAAAAATAATTCATAAAGTTTTGGGAATTTAATCTTTGTTTATGTTTGTGTCTTAAAAGGAGAAATTTAATTGTAAAATTGTTTTTTACAACCTGAAAAGTAAATTTAAATGAACAATTTCAGATTCTCAGTAAAAGTGTTATTGTTATAAAAGTATTATCCTCAAGGTACGCTTACAAAAAGCAGCATGCAAAAGTGCTTAAATTTTCCACAAAATTGAATACAAATTTCGACTATCTGTGACACACAAGTAATTGTCAATAATAATGTTAGAATTAAATAAACGACTAGAAATAAGACTATACATGAAAATCAAAACAAAACGGAAACAAACATTTTGCAAAACACAAAACTTGTAAACCAAGAGAAATAAAAACAAAATACGCAGTCCATCTAGTCATGCTTTGTCTTGACTTTCATTAAAAAAAAAAAATAATAATAATAACAAAAATAATCAAAAAAAGATTAAGGGGCAATGAATGATTGAAGGCGTGTAGTGTAGGTAGATAACTAAATTAGTTGCGCTATAAAGACAACACCAAACAACACTGCTGCTGACTAACCACCATCGACATGGGGCTATAGATTCACATAAGTAGGTTCCTGGGGAGACTGGGTGGTAGTAGGGCCCCCTGCAGATGAATGCAGAATGCCGCCGTGAACAGTTCCACTTGCGCCTCCGTGACTGCTGCTCTCGGGACTAAACAATTGTCAGTTAACAAGAAAAGGACCATTCACATTATCGCTCATTTAAAACATATACACAAACAATCATCTCAAAGAAAATATCCTCCAATAATTTTTTCTATGGCTGCAGTTAATTTATATTGATTCTGCTCCTCGATGATACTTTTATTAGAAGTCACTAAACTCATCTGTGTAATCATTAGTGAAACAAATTCAGATTGACTTGATTCACAGAGGAGCTTAGAGTCACGAACAAAAAGGATATTTTCGCTCGCTCACGTGCTCGTGATTTGCACCAAGCGCTAAACTAACAAAGTCATCAGAAAATGTGTCTGCACACGGAGATCCGGTGGGCCCCACAGATCTTCAGAAGTAATTTAGCCGAATCAGCAGCATTGTCGAGTGCAGTCTAACTAAGCCGTGGGTCCTTCTCTTTGTGGAGAGACACATTTTCCGATCGCATTCATTTTTTTCCGATCGCATTCATTCACTGTATTTGTCAACTGATCCGACACATACATCTAGATAAAACAACAGTCTTTCCACATAGATAAGAAACACCAAGATATACAGGGCTGTGTGTAAGTCGGCATTTAGTATGTTAAGTCTAGCCATGCACACAACCATGTACATAAACACCTGTTCCGGCCAAACTATTCAAGACATTCCACTACCATCTAGCATTCCCAATCTATTAATCATGACAATCTGATTATTTTAATTTAGATATCTATGTAAGAAAAACTGAATATATTTTTCTCTCTTACACTTGAATTGTCTCAAACTACTTCTTGTCAATTATTGTTGTTGATATTTTAAGTCTGTAGATTTAGTTCATTTGATATAAAACTCTTTGCATAGCCTCAAAAAAGAGAAAAGAGCTCAGATCGGTTTATACGTTTAAATTCAGACAAAAGAGGAGAATGCCTGAGAAGGTAAATAAATTTTCAATTTAAAAAAAGTAAGGATTCCAATTTTCACTAGGATTCTAAAAGTTTGAAAGAACACCTTTGGCTTGCTTGCTACATAATGACAATGTGAGGAAATTTGTCCATATCTTGTTTTATATACACTGCGTTTAAATTACTAAGTGTGATTACTAACTGTGATTACACAGGTAAGCCTTGTTAGTCTAGAAATATTCTGGAGAGCAGACTGAGTTAAGTCGGTTGATGTAACCCTGTTCAATATTATTTGTACGGTAATTTTTAAATGAGAACTCAGCAGTGACTCAAAAGTCAAGAATTGCTGCTGCCACATTTTAGAATCATTCAAAATTGCTGTTGTGAGAATAATAACATTAAAAATGCTCTTAAAAAGTCGCACAAAATGGTCATAGTTTGGCAGGAACATGGCGTGATGTAATCTTTACAACATAACGTGCAAAATTCTAATGCCTACATTTTCAGACAGTCGCTCACCTGCAAGGTTTACACCACTGACTCTGTTGATCCAGTCCATACCTCGCTCGACATTTCTTCATGCTGTTACCTAAAAAAATCAAGAGATAAGTAGAAAATTTTGTAATTATTATTAATCTATTATAGAATGCCTATTTTATCATAAACATAATATCTACAGTCTACAATAATTAGGTAAGATGCTTCTTATCTTAATAATAAACACCTTACATGAAATAAAATAAGACCTAAACAATATGATGTGTTCAAAAGTAGGTAAACTCCCAATTTGGTTCTGCTAAAAATTCTTATTAGAAGGTTTCATTATTTACTTTTTGAACACATTTCGTAATTGCTTAGAACTGAAGATTGAGGTCTATAACTATTAAGAATATTTTTCTTCATGTTTAGTTTAAAAAAATCATCTTCAGGTCTATACAATAATTAAAAGTGAATTCTAATAATAATTATTCAGCATCTAAGAACTTAAAGATCGTGTACTACTTATACTAATAAAGCTACAGCCAAAAGTAACCTATACCATTACTAAAACTCCTGTGCTACACTATTAGATATCTGCAGTCTATCTAATGGCTACAATAAAGTGAAAAATAACAAAATAAAAACTATAATATGTATTGAAAATAAATACCTAGTCATAACTAATAAACTAAAAATATATTCCAGTGGATCATTGAGAGTGAAAGGGGGAAAGGATATAAAGAAGCAACCGGATAGATGGATAGTCGGAACGGAACGAATGAAGGAGCATTTTAAGAGGAGGAAGAACCCTAAAACATAAAATATTTTCATGCGAGGCTTACTACTAGTCATGCGGGCTTGAACAAACGTGCATACGGCGCACTTGCAGCGCAGAATAGGTCCCGGCCGGCCATATCCGATAACCCCACACATGCAAAGATAAATAAAACAGGTACTGTAGAATCTGTCAGTACCTCCGTCATTGGGGTCTTGCTTGCGCTTCCTCTTCTTTCCACGTGTGGCATTTGCACGCGAAGACCAGTCGGGGTAAAGCTGCATGTGCAGCTGCCTCTCGCGACGGGCTAGCTCATAGTACTTGGCCTGCTCCTCGCGACCCAGCGCGTGCCACTAAACAGAACACAATCAGCAGAGTGTCGCGCTCTGTCAGGCAGGCACCAAGAAGCCGCGCGCCGCGAACACCACCGCGACCTGCCGGCCGGTCAGACCCATACCCCCATTCTGCGTGCCCGCTACCCCGTATGCACGTGTTGCATATGAGCACCGCCCGGTGATGAGACGTGCCCTTGTCGTTTCGTCGGGCCCACCAGCTCTGGGTTCCTCCACGATAAGACTTCCGGCAGGTCCCATCACCGCTGGCGTTAGCTCGCCCAAGGCATATCGTACCTCCCGACTCGACCGGTGTGCGTTCTTTCTTTCGCTTCTTCTTCTTGGTGCCGTAACCGTAATTGTCCCGGGCGCTCCAGCCTGGATACAGCTGCATGTGCAGTTGGCGCTCCTGACGAGCCTTCTCATAATACTTGGCTTGCTCTTCGCGACTCAGCGAGTGCCACTGCACAATTACATCTTTACATCCTTTGATACACACGCACACGTACCCCCACACACACATCCACACATTTGCTCTTTACCTCCATATCTCTGAAGGTTTAATCGTAAAAGTCCATTTTCACGCTGCATTTGCCTGAATTAACTTGCACATGCCAATTTGCGCAAATACTGATTTACATTTCAATCAAAGTCGCACAATTTGTCTAACAGTATAGTTGAGTTTTTCATTTGTGTTGAGCGTGTGAGCAAAAATAAGTTGGTAATAATGCAAATTTTCTGACCGATCAGATTTTTCTGGATTGTGCAAGACGATTTTTGAGTTTTCAAGCAACGAGTTATAAGTGCAAATTGGCATGTACAAGTCTATTGGAGCAATTTTGCATGAGCCTGAAAAGGGACCTTTACAGCATATTCAAGGTCATTTTCCTCAATTATCAATACCTCAAGAAGTTCAACATTTAAGGGAATTATGATCATCATAAAACAATAAAAGGTTGCCTACTTTAAGTGGTAGCATTTTTGATTAACTACAAGTGAATAACTGGTTGCCTAATCACAATAGGGAGTACACCAAAGACAAGCATGGTATGACCTTTCAAGGGTAACATGAATGTGTACATACGACACTTATTATGGAGACTTTACAATGGAGATAATATAATCTTTTTTTCTGCCTTAAAAGGAGGAGTTTCATTTACCTACAACTCCTACGAGTGTTACCTACTAGTTGGGGGTATACAAACACCACTTTTGGAGACTTGAAAGAAGAAAACACATCCCTCAATAAGGGGAGGAATGTAGTCTACCATGATTTGTTTCTCTAGTGCTTGTGGTACTTATCAAAAAAAATCTGAAAGAACATTGAAGGTTAATAACTGAACTAATTAAGAATAAACAATCAAAGGTTTAATCCAAAGGTCCAAAACCTCAGAACCCCAGAAGTAAAAAAAAAACTAAAAATAGTAACAAGAATGCCTGAATGGATATGGAATTATGTACATAATAGCAGATGTGGCACTGTTACTTTCCTCGCTCCTCTCATCAAGCAGATTTTTAACATTAGGATGAGTGAGAGAATCTCCATGTATTCCAAATTAAAAATACCTACTTAGTAGTAAGTCAAATTTGACAGTAATATAAGTGACATTTAAGTTTTTGTAGAGTTTGTTATGTTAACCGATATAACATTACAAAATCTGGAAAAAATTTGGCTAGTCAGGGTCAGATGATTTTCGAGGTACATCAAAAGGGAAAAAATTCATGTCATTCATACTCATACTCATCTCAATCATCCTTCTCACAATGGCTGGACCATGTTAGATAACCAGTGACCAATCTTACCCTCCTGCCTAGAATTTGGTTGATTGCAGCGCTCTCCTTCAAAGTGCATTCTGCAACTACTTTGGCACGCATCTCCTTCATATACAACATGAAGGCGTTAAGGGGTTTCTTTATGTGGGGCTTTTTCTTCTCGCCGTTGTTGTTCTCGTGGTTCTTTCCATCCATGTTCTTTTGATCCTGAGACCTGGAATTTAAATTTACTTTTAATAAATTTTGTTGCGTGAAGAGAATAAATAATTGAATTCGAAATGACATTTCAACTGAGGTTTTGCCTTGTTGCTCTATGCCTATAACTGCTGGAGAAGAATTATTGTGATTGCTTCAAATTAATATAAAAATATTATTAACTAACGCTTGTTTGTAAAATAAATTATCTATAGTGTGGCACATTTGTTCTTGAGCCACCCTGTAAAATATTTATTTATTGTTAGATTTCACCGGATTTTTTTTATGGTAAAGCTTGATAAACCGTATTTGTTGACCAAAAAGTAAAATTGAAAGCCTACTACTAGTTGAGTGTTTAGTAGTACAATTTCAGAAATAATATTACTGATTTTTTAGAGAAAATCTGGACGTGCCACTGGCACCATCACTCAAAATGGTACTACATGGTTATATACTAAATTTTATCGAAACAATATGTATTTGCGATTTTTTTTAGAAAAAATCTATACACGGCACTGGATTTTCTGGATTTTCTTAAAACTGCATTATAAAAGGGCCCAGCAGAATCCTTATATGGACATTGACTCCCGGCAAAATTTGTAGTAACTTTGAGGGATTGGAAGTATTCGATGAGTATATCAGAAGTCTCCATGGGCATGAGCTTTTTACAACAAATTTGACAATTACAAGAAATTTGACCGGGGGCCGATTTCCATAGGGATTCTGTGGGGTTTTATCGAAACCTGTCAAGTATTAACGATTTTATAACCAAATTAAAGTTTCAAGAATTCATGTTCTAGATTTTTCAGCAAAAATCTGAGCACGCCACTGGATTAATGGCTTAATTTGGCTATAAAATCGGTAATACTTGATTGGTTTCGATTAAATTTAGTGTAGTATCATTTTGAGAGGTGGTGAATCCAGTGGAGTACCAAAGTTTTTTTTTTACAATCGCTAATCGAATTCTAGAAATTTTACTACTAAACAGTAAACAATGATCTAGTAGGCCTTGGTTTTTGTAGGAGTAGGGCGCTTTTGATTAAAAAATATAATTCATAAAACTCTACAAAAAAAATCCGGTTTGGGAACCAAAAAAAAATACCAGAAAATAAATAAAAAGTAAATCAAGAATCAACCAGTCAGTAATCCTGGCTTCGCCACAGTACCATTAATAAGAAAAATGTTTATCTGCTTTTTGGGAAATCGAACTCCAGCCCTTTAACTCTCAGAATTCACGGGAAAACAGCTTTACCATCAATCTATGATTAATTCCTAGTGATCTAATATGCCAATAAGGTTACTACTAATTTACAAAATCACTTGTAGTTTTATTTTTGTTTTTTTATCCAATAATTTACAATAAAAATTTTTTTTTCATATGATTATAAAATTATAAATAGTCGATAGGAAATCCCTTTCAAATTTTAACACCCTCTAATATCTCCTCAATTCATTTTCGAGCAATATTGTATCAGACTTTTTTAAAGGCCCTTGTATGATGGATTCACGTGCAAACTATGAATAATTTTCATTCAACGAATTAAGAGATATGTTCTTTGAAAAACGTTTTATTAAATTTGTAAAATAAAACGCTGTTTTAGAAAACGTTTTTCATAATATCTCTAAATTCGGTGAATGAAAATTATTCGCATTTTGCACGTGAGTCCATCATTCAAAGGCCTTCAAAAAAGTCCCAAACTATTTTGCTCGAAAATGAATCCGGGAGATAATATTAGGGGGTATTAAAATTTCCATGGAATTTCCTATGGGCGGTCTGTCGATGCAACACCCGGTATGTGATTTGCTTCTGCGTCCTGTAAAAGTCATATTTCATTATTTGCCCAATGTGAACAACAACAACTGTCATTTGCGTACTTATTCATTCGATTATCGGTAAAAATCGGCTAGAATAATCTCGAAAATATCCTAAAAAAAAAACGCTTTCCCAACCACAAATCCCAAAGTTCGAACTAGCTGGATCTCCTGGTATATTAACCCAAAAAGCCAGGCAAATTATTTGTTCGCTGACTATTTTATAAGAAGAAAGATTTTAATTTTAAATTTAAGTGAGTTTTAAAAATAATAAAACGCGTTTCCATATATGGGTTGGCCAGAAAATCTGGAAACGGTCAAATATCTCCAGATATACACATTGAAAATCCAAAAAAGGAAAAAACGTGTTCTTAATCATTTTAAAAGAAGTGCTATCCAATGATACAAAACGCTTCCTTCTCCCTACTCCCTATTCTTTACACACCTATTAAAAAGTCTTCAGGGAGTCCCCCATTTTTTTTTTGCAGAATCTAATTTATGCCAAACATTATAAGTCAAGTTTGATGAAATGGTTTTTTTTCGATTCGTGACAGATGGCGTAAATGTAATCGCAAAAGTATTATTATTGCAAACTTAAAAACAGCTACAGTGTTAAATTAAAGCCCCCCCCCCCCCCGCCATAAGCATAAAATATCTTCGTTTTGGAAAATAAATATTTTTTTTAATTCACGAATAATAAAAAATAGGGTTTCATGTAGCATTTGAAAATTGCCCATCACTTCTCTCATGATGGGTGGGGGTGGGGGGTAAATTTAACACTATTGAATGGCTTTTTTCAAGTAAATGAATTCATACTTTGTTATTTTTCATTCTTCTGTGTAATTTCTTAGAAATTACGAAAAATTATATTTTTTCGATTACAACGCCATCTGTCACGAATCGAAAATACTTTTGAACAAACTTGACAAACAAAAAAATCTTCGAATCTCTAAAATTTTCATGATATGTGCGGGGGGGGGGGGTCACATTTCGTATCATTTGATGACATTTTTATAATGAGGCCATGTTTTTATTTTATTTTTTGGATTCAATGTGTATTTCAGAAGATATTTGACAGTTTCTAGACTTTTTGAACACCCTATATATGTAATTCGAAGTGGTTGATGAGTCGAGAGAGATATTTTAGACTTTTTAAACATCAGAAACGTCAAATTATCTTTATGAAAAAACTGGGGGTGCAAATTTTTTACTGCATTTTAATCGATAATTTACCAAAGTAGGTAGGTACCTACTTATTTAAATTGAAATATCATGAAAGTAATAATAAGATCTGCGAAACAAAAACAATTATAATTATTGTCAGAAACCTCCTCACCTAGAAAACTGAGTTTTGGTTTTCTTGTTGCCATCTTCAATTTGTCGCATTTCATTCTTAATCAGCGTGTCGAAATTCGCGATAAATTTATCAGAATGTAGGGGCTTCTTATCGAGCAAATTGTTCAGTATGGAATTATTAGTCGTGGACCCGGAAGACGAGATCGTATGTGGATGATCCGGTACTTGCGACGAAATTTGCTGTGGCGTTCGACAAAGAACCGAATTCATGTACCAAGCGGTCAGGAATTTATTTTCGGACAGATTATTCATGTAGGACATGGGTGAAATAGTGCTGGTGACATCTTTTCCAATCAGCTGTTCATAAACGTCGCTCAGCTTGTGAATGTGCTTGAATATGTTCGTTCGAAGATCCTGCTCCTGTTCGTCCATCGAGTTCTTATTAAAACGATTCCTGATGGCCTCGTCTTTGTTATTGTTGTTGTTGTTCTTGCATAGTGTCCTATTATTGTCGTGAACATTATTATTCGATGTAAACTTATTGTATCTGTTGTTCTCGTTCGTTTTCCTGGTCAAATCCAGACATTGGTCATCGTGCTCGAGGGACTTGACGGAAAGGTCCTGCGGGAGGTCGTTGTTGTTATTATTGTTTCCGAGGTCATTGTCGCCGTTCCTGATCCGATAAAGGGGATTTTTGGCGTCGTCGACGTCCGCGACGCTGACATTTCGATTGGCGTCGACAAAGGAAAACGGCGCGACGATAGCAATCGGCATTTTCTTGACGGTGAGGTTCAGGGGCTCATCAACCGCCGCGTCTTGTCTTTCCATAATGACGATAAAGACGAACACAGTTATATCATCCTGTCGACGGAGATTCCAGGGACGCGACACGTTTTGGTTACACATAGACGAACAGATCACGCAATGTCCGTCAATCGGCATAAAGAACACTAACACTAACGGATACAATGAGCGATGATCGGGGACGGGAACAGATTCAACAAGTTTTTTATTCGCGGCAGTTTATCACGGAAAATCAATATGAATAGCTATGCAGCCGTCCTTTGTTTGGCTTGAAGGGAAACAGACAGAAAACACGTGGTGGATGCGCCTCTTCGCATGTACGCATCTCGCAATAACTCTTCTCTCTCCCAGCCGGTCGTTCCGTCCTGCTTCCGTCTCCCGAGAGCCCGTCGAGGAGGAACATCTTCCTTCCCTATACTCGTACATAAAACAACATTGCGACGTTAGAATCTCGGCCAAGCCAAATCGCGTTTTAGATGCACTCCTGAGTCGTAGAGTCCTGAGATATTTTCTGCTTTTATTAAAATTACCCGGGGTCCTGAGCGGGAAGGACTTACGGAGCCCTGCGACCGGGAGTGGGATGGATATAGATTAGAGCCCGTTTCGCCAACAATGATTTGTACAATATGATAGATTCAATAACTTGCGCGAGACGAAAACTCTTCTATTCGCAGTCAAATTTATACAGTGGAGAGAGCCATTCTGGGGATCCGGCTAAACGATTAACCAGACTGTAATGTTAAAATCAATATTTCCTGTCATCTTCAGTTCATACCTCCGACCTCCGCTAAACGCTCGTTTCGTTTCACCAGAATCGTTTGGCGATGAAAACTGAAAATTGTATTTGCTCTCGGGGCAATTCAATTTACACCGCACTCGCACAACAACTCGCCAATTTTTTTATTAATCCTACCGATATAAAAAGTGTCACGCATGAAAATTAAACGCGGGCTAAAAGAGGAAAGCATTTTTTTCTTTTACATCTAGTAGGTCCCTACCTACATTTGACAGCTCATTAAATTCACATGAAGCATGATGGTAATCCACAAAAGGGTCTACTACATATTTCCATACAGAAGGATAATCTATTTTTACAAAGGATGCCTTTATTGCTTTTGGAGTTTCAAACGGTCTTGATAAGTTTCAAGTTACCATTACCAATGTTTATAGGTATCATGACATATGTGGATCAAGCTTATTTGTTATACTTTATACAGCTTTTAAGCTTTCAAAGTACTTTGGATTTACCAGATAAATATCATATTTCCACATGAAACAAGTAGTGTTGGAAGATTATTATCTCATCGTTTTCTCATGTAAAATTCAGGAAACTTTGTTTTCACCATGATTTTCAATTGAAAATATTTACTAGTGTATTTTTTACCATGGAGGACTTTTCGAAAATCACACAAACTCATCGAATGTCCGCCGATCCTGGCTTCCAGATCACGAAAAAGTAGCTTTCCAAAATTCACCTACTCACGATGATATACAATAATTCTAAATAAGTGAGAAAAAGTTTAGGGCGTGTTTTCTGAACTCATTCTACGGAAAAAATGTGTGTCAAGAAATGCACCATTTTTGAGATACCCTTTGGTGTCAAAAAAGTTTATTTTTTCAGTTTTTTGAAGCTGTCTCGAGACTGTTTGAGATACAGAACTCAGCTTTTGTACATGTCTTGTAATTGGTATTAGCTACCTATTTAATACGAATTATGTTTTTTCCATATGGCGTTGGCGGTGATTTTAGGATTGGACGAAGTTGTTAAAAAAAAATGTAAAAAAACTCCGAAACGAGTTTTTTTGCGAGAGTAGTGTCTTTTTTGTGAAGAAAACATTAGCGACTTAAAATTTGTTTTGATTTACCAGTGTCATAGAATTTAGGGATAAAAAAACCTAAACCAACCCCGTCAAAATCTCACTGGCATATGGTAAAAATTAGCATTATAAAGTAAGGTAATATTAATGGTAAGATATGTAGGTACCTACAAAACTTGAGCTGTGAATCTCAAACGGTTCCTGAGGTATCAAAAAACTGGAAATAAGTCTTTTTTTGACACCCTGTATCTCGAAAATGGTACTTTTCGGGACACACGTTGATAAGAATTTTTTCTTTAGAATGAGCCAAAGAATTACCCCCTATAATTTTTCGCACTTATTTAGGATAACCCTGTATAGGAGTTTAGGAGTATAGGGTGTTTCTTAATAGCATGATAATATTTAAGGTATTCTTGAATCCATATTGAGAAAAAAACCTTCATTTGAACACGTATGTATGTCCTAAAAGTCTTAACTATTGACCAGGCGCTGTTGATCCACAAAGCTAAAGTTTAAAAAAAAATTTATTGGTAATTCAAAAATCAAAAACAACCTTTTCTTAATGCTAACGAACATGCCAAGTTTCATCAAAATCAACGCAAAAGATTTTTGAATAATTAATTTTTTTTTTAAACTTTACCACCCTGTAGTTCAACAGTCAAGACTTTTAGTTCATATGAAGTCAAGAATAACCTCCTTAAATTTTAGAATGTTATTGAGAAAAATCCTACATATTTATTAATGTATTCATTTCCCCAAAATCGCGTTTTAGATTTTAAAAATGCCCCTGTAGCTTCATCTTCCAAGATTAGTGAGATTAGTTTACAAAATATCCTAACAAAAAAATGTACAAAAAATTCGAAAAAAAAGTTCTTGTGGCACCATCACATCGCAGTTTTCAATCTAGGGGGTTGAAATTTTTTGTGGTAGTTTTAGATGTCTTCAGGAAGTGGTCTGGGATTGAATTTGAGCAAAATCGGTGGACCCGTTTCAAAATGACGGGCGTATAAATTTTCGTAAAAGTGGCTATTTTTTGAACCCCTGTGTAAGCAAAATATAAAAAAAAAACTGTTACCCAAATTAACAAGTTTGGAAGAAAATTATTTGAAATTTAAGGCAATGCAATAAAATTTGCATTATTTCTATTACAAATCCAGTGGCGTGGGTAGGAAAAGGGTTAAAATGGCTAAATTTCAATAACCATTTATGAGCACATTTTTAAAGGAATTGAACTGAAACTTTTATAGTGAGCATTTGGGAAACTATACTAACAATAACCTTCAACCTTGGAAAATTCAAGAAGCAAAATTTGATAAATCATGGAGATATCAAAATTTTCATATGATGTTTTATTTCTCTAAAATTTCAACTTTTCGATTTTCAAAACGCCCCTGTAGCTTTATTTTTCAAGATTAGTATGAGAAATTTTCCAATCGTATAGAACTTATGTAGGACTTTGTTTTTTCGTTGAAAAAGTTCCTAAAAGTCATGTCACTTCTACAGGGAGTTCCTTCAAAATTCGAAAAAAACCTGTTCTTTTCACTCGATTACAGATCGTAGTTTTCAATCTAGGGAATTGAAAACTTTGAAATAGTTAGATATCTGGAGGGACTTGCCTGGTATTGCATTTGAGAAATATCGGTCAAGTCGTTTGAAAATGGCGGCTATTTGAACTTTTGTAAAAACTGTAATTTTTTGAAAACCTGTAGGTAAATGGACCACTAAACATAATTTTTAAATTGGCATTTTTATTAGTTTACTAGTGACGTACTGACAGAGATAGAAAATGCGTAAAAATTGTTAATTTTCTATATCCATTTTAGGGCGTGTCTTCAAGTGGATTGGATTGAAATTTTTACAGTACGCAGCTATACTAATATGATATGACTTTGGAAATTTTCAACAACCCTGTAGGAATGTTTATTCCCTCCAGAAGGGGGCTATTATAGCAGGTTTAAGGACGAATAACTCCTACGCAAAACTCTGGGTGGTCCACGCGAGGAGCTTGTTTTGCAATCGAGATCGGGAAATACAGGAGGATCGGCGGGTGGCTGGTGTTGGTACTGCAAGTGCAGGTGTATGAGTAGTCTGAATAAGGAAAAGGTATAAACCGTGTTTTTTTTAAACGCCACGCATCGTTTATGTGATTTTACACAGGGTACAGGGTGTTCATGAATAAGTCAAAAATTTAATCAAGAATTGTTTTTTAAGCAATTTTTGACAAAACAGCAGCTTCATTACCCAGAAATGTTGTCAAATATTTTATAAGAGAAAAACTACGCAATTCAAGAAGTTATAAAACTTCAAACTTATCCCGTTTTTAGTTGTCATGAAGTTCAACCACTGCAAGTGATAGGATATCAGTTGCCCTTACTGAGAACAGTTTTTAATAAGGCGTTTAGGCAACAAACGTGGTATTAGAGGTCATAATAGGACCTCTATAATTGAGCTCAAAGCAGTCCCTTTTATGCAATGACATACAGTGTGACCCATTTGTTCTTGAAACACCCTGTAGAATCTTAATTTATGGTGCGATTTTAAAGAAATTTCTTTAAACTTCTTTTTTTTTAATTTCTTTTTTTAAATTTCTTTAAATTTCTTTCTTGATAAACTATATTTTGCGAGCAAAAAGCGTCTCATTCCTACAATATCCAATGCCTACTAGATCAGTGTTTACTTGTAAAACCTCAAAAATTCATATTAGCGATTTTTTTAGAAAAAAAAAACGACGCTTTTTGCTCCCAAAATATAGTTCATCAAGCTCTATGATTTAAAAGAATTTTTTTCAAAATCGCACCATAAATTAAGATTCTACAGGGTGTTTCAAGAACAAATGGGTCACACTGTATAATAGGTGTGTACAAGTACTTGTAATTGCAATCAAGTGTTTTTTTTTTTCAATTTAATAAAACAAAATAAGCATTAAACATTTCCTTTTGAGATTTTGATTCAATGATTTAATATTATTTAAGATCATTATGGCGAATACTTCCATGAGCTAATTGCAAAACTACTTTTTTTATAAGGTACGCATTACATCATCAACCACAAAGCCTGTAAGTACTATATAATTAGCAGGTAAATGCCAGCTTTATCTACGAGATACTGTTATTTGTTATTCAAAAACCGCCCGCAGGTTGGGTAAACCGATAAACAGCTGACGTAACTCACTGCTGACGGTAAATAAAATCCTAAAAACATTTTCAAATAACTTGCAAACTTATTGATAAGAACAGAACTAAAGTCTACCGAAAACCTTTCTATTAACCGGAATCGTCTCTTTCTGAATAAATTCATATTTATCATGAAATTTGGCTACCCCGTAACAATTTTTGTCAGACCATGCATGGAGTTTGCCGAACCCTGCAAACTCCACAGACTGACGACTAAAACATTAAAAGCTCGACCGAAAAAAAGCATGTTTCCTGAATGAATTTTAAAAATTAATGAAGAATGAAAACAACAATTTCATCTCCCATTATAAATTATACGAAAAAAGAAGACAAGGGCATAAATCCCATCGGGTGGATTCTGTCTGCTCCCGACGCAAGCTGACGTAATAACGACGCCTCATTCCCGTCGAGACGACGATAACGCAGCAAAGTGCATGCTGTTGCCGGGCTCATCAAAGAGAATTATTGATCAACCGGAATCCCGCCGTCGGGTCTGTATAGTCCGGACAGCCGTTTCTCTCCATGCGAAGAGGTCTATAAGAGGGCTCGTTCCAGGATACAACTCCCTATAATACCGCCGACAGAATACGAGGAATTGGAGTTCCCTTCGCTCTTTTCCACAACTCATTCGACCGATTTCTGCAACTCGCACATAGATGGAGATAACTGCCAGGAACGGAATTCTGCCTCCAGCTCGAACTGGGAGGAGGTTATCCATTATTAAAGGATTTAGTTCCGTATTACTCTCGAGAAAAGAGCGCTAGCTTATAATTACACAATGATTTTAATTCTAAAATCCAGTGTGAGTGTTTACGTTGTGGGATTATTTTTTAATTGAAGAATTGTAATATTTTACCAGAAACGTCTGTTTCTGTAAAATGTAACTCGTTGACAACTATTACTTTAATTCAGTTCGATTTTCTTGTTTGAATATTCATTCAGTTATCCAGTAACATAAATTATTTTGACGCTCCCTTTCAGACTTATTTTTACCTTTTTTTTTTTCACTTATTTTATTAGTTTCTGTTCAAATCAATGATCCCATAAAAAATATGTTAGCATTGATATTTGTAAGCCAAAAATATGCATTGTTTTTGCGACTGGTGGTAGCTAGAGGAATTCCAGGATGGTTCCTCGTACTGGATGATTAAAGCAGCCTAAAAGATGAACTTGTCGATACTTAATTTGCATGACAATGAGATTTAGAGTGGATACTGACTACGCGATATTCAAGGATTTGTCGAGGCGAAGAAGCTTCGTTATTCAGGAGGTCGATATGAGAAATATCCGTTATGGAATTAACGGAAGCCGCCGAAGCTCCAGCTTTCGAGATAGTGATGTATTATAACGTTACTTTATATCGTGCTTTATATCCAACACCGATGAAAGATGTTTGACCAACTAAAACCTTGGATAGTAAAAAGTTACGAGATTATAAGTAATTACGAGTCATTATTTATTTCACTTCTGAAGAGTTGAAAAATGCAAATTACTCGACGGGGCTAATGGTCTCTTGACTCTATCTTTTTTCTTCTACCATTACCCAGAGTCTGAGGCTACTTTTAGGCCTTATTTTAATACAACAGGGCTTACGACTTGAAGAAGTAGGACTTGAAGCTTTTTGTTGAAAGTCTTGAAGGATGCCTTCTTACAGATGAGTGTGCACTTCACATCTCTCACCCAGTTTTTGTTACTTCACTTACTTAAATTTTCCCTTTTCGGAATTTCGCACATTTCATGTCTACTGAACCTTGTATTACTTGAATTTAAATTTAAATAATGTAATTAAAAAATAATACCAATCAACAATTTATTATTATTTTTTTGAGACATCAGCAACATAAATATTGCATCCTCATTCTCAAAAGATTGAGGTACTGAAAATTTCAATAGGGAAGACGGAAAAGTCGTATATTTCCATTACGAATGGAAAATGTAATACCGCAAGTGATATTTTCAAACAATAATAATGTTGGTAGAATTTTTTCCAGTCTTTTTGTCTCCACTTCTGAATATCTCTTTCTATTTTCTACCATCTTGGTGGAGGAAGAGCCATCTAAGCCGCTTTTTCTGTGGTTTTCCTAAGCCTCTCTTACTATTACTAACAGAAGGTAAAATGTACAATGTTGCTTAAACACGATTTTCCCGCTTTAGTCACTCCAGTTTGCTTCGGTTGTATTCTGGATCACGCTATGACCAAGTTTAGAATCTTGTGGGATTTCCTAGTTTCCGTCATCATCTATAAGCCATCTTTTCTGTGGTTTTCTCATGCCTCGATTACTATTATGTACTAATAAATGTAGTATAAACACAGAAAATAGGTACTATGCTGCATAATCAGAAATTCTGCCCATCTCCCCTTATAGCCGCGACCGCTTAAATTCCCTACCTAATAAACCTTGGTTTGATTTTCTTGAGTGATCTTCTTGCGTATTTACATCGCTCTAACTATAGTGGCCACAGCGGAACACATTATTTATAACGTGTATAAATTTGGTTTTATATTGCTATGAAACAATAATTTCCCCCTTTCACTAAGTCTTGCAAAATGTATGGATCCAGTCAAGTTCATCAAAGTGGAATCCCTCTTCTACTCACTGGTGCAGTTGTTTTCAATTCTCCGCTGATTAAAGTTAAACGGTCACAAATTTCCTCACCATAACTCTTTTGTTCTTCCCTACCAATCACATTATTCTCCCTTCGAGTAGATTCGATATGAAAAATATTCTTGCAATAAAAGCTCTGACATCATTTTCCAGTTCGACATTTAAATGAAGCCACCGCGCGGGAACGTCAAAAAACTATTGAAGATATAGGGAGGTACGTAACTGAGTGGCCTTTGAGAATACGTTATAACATAACCACAAGTTAAAAAATTTTAACCCTTGAGGGAATGAATTGAGGGAATCAAAATTATAGGGAATGACAGCTACGATAATCAGGAGTTGTTTTTTACAATTAAAAGAATTTTTTCGTGCCTCACATAGCTTTACAGCAAAAACAGCAAAAAAGTTGCAGCAATTAAATAAGTTAAGCACCTACCTACACGGTTAGCACTATTCATTTCAGTTGGACTTGGAAATGCATTCTTAGAAACTTTATCTGTAATTCTTCAGTTATTACAGAATGCGGCAGAAGATTTTTTTAATGGTAACTTCTATCGTGTGTGTCTCCCCTTCTAGTGACTATTCTAACACACCATCCAATTTTTGTTCTCGTAGGTGCTTAATTTTCAAAGTTCCAATACGTCTTTTTCCGCTGATTGGTATTGCACGGCACTCAACCAGAAGATTCGTATTAGGGTTTCTTCCCCCTTCATGCACAATCTACTGATTTGGTCATTTTGCAGATCTTGCTAAGGTGTGATCCAATTTTGCCATGCCACGTGAAAAACAGAATTCTCAAACCGTTTTTAGAGAGTTTAATGCAGTCTTCAAATCATTATTTCACAAGCTGGAAGGACTTTCCAGATATTGCTCTTTTGATATCCTCTGTTTTCATTTTCTCTTCGAAAACATTTTCTCCAAGCCCACTTGAGAACATCGCGACGATGTTTTTGAGCCACCTCTAAGTTGAGAAGAACGAATCAAATTCTCGAGTTGGTTTATTATTCTGACCTGTCTTGATCCTGGAAGAACTTCCAGATATTTGCTCTTTTGATTTTCTCTGCTTCCTTTATTTTTTACCTTTGAAAATATTTTTCTTCTACTCCGCTAAAGAACATCGCGCCAATGTTTTCGAACTAGTTAAAAATTACAGTCAATTTTGGTTTGTATTAAACAACTGCGCCCAGTCAATAATCGTTACACCTTTAACTTGAAATGAACGAATCAAATTCTCGAGTTGGCTCATTTTGCTTATTCCTTGAGTTGTTGCTCACCCATCACTTCAGTATTCTGTCTAATAAGCTCCAATCATCAAGTCAATAATGGATATGCATTAAATATCATGCATACGTAGGTATTTATTTATCATTAAAACGTTACAATTTTATTTTATATTCATTTTCAATTAAATCGGTTCTTGTCCTTGTTCTCATCCCCCATCCTTTGGCGACCGCCATTCTTTGTTTGTTGTGTGTTATCTTATCTATCGCGTCGGATGTTTATTGCGTCTACCCACAACATTTCTTGTAAATTGACCGAGAGGCAAGAAAAGGACAGCAGTACTATTCGATAATTCGCCTTTTCGCAGGACGAATTTTCTCATACAGCCATAATAGTTTAGGTACAGCAAGGGGCAGGGTTTTGTCAATAATTACTTTTTTTGATGCATCAGATAGAGATAGAGTACTTTTTCTTTTTTATCAATAATATCTTATTAAGAAAAACCGCAGCAATATCGATATGATCCTGTTAATAAGATCCTCGTTACGAATAACTATACATTCCCATCCCTGGTCTCTATCTCGGAGTGAACGTCCTCTTGAGTACATCATGTGAGAGAACTCGATCGCTGAAGATGGTCTCTCGGTTGCAGATTAGATGAACGATGAAACGGGTGGGCGGTAGCGGCCTTATCTGTCTACCGACGTCAGAATCGTTGCGGTTAGCGACATGACTGATTGTTTCTCGGAAACCATGCCAGCAGATCTGTAGCTGCTTCATGGGAGTTCGCAGGGATCGGAAATGGTATCTGGAATGCACGATCTCGGCTACCAGCACCGTACATGTCTTCATTTTGAGTTGCAGTTTGTGATTGATAACTCGCGAAGTTGTTTGTTCGTGGTGTCTATAAAGATCAAGTAGCGTTCTCTTGATGCGAGCTTGTAAGACAGGAGGTGAAAACTTGCTAGTTCTACTCTACAACGTGTTCAAAGACTGATCAAAATGTCCACAATTTTTGAAGACTTCTCAAACTATATAAGGATGATATTTTTTTGCTTTGATTTAATTGTAGAAAAATTAAATAAAAACTATCAACTTTCTGGAAACGTCGCGTTGTAATTTTTTGATGTTTTGGTAATCGATAATCGATTCGTTTTTTCTCATTATGTATATTTAATCGAATGAATTTAAATCTTGGAACGCCTACCTTGAAACTGTAAAAACCAAAAAGATTACCACTGAAGATGAAATAATATTTACCCCAACATATATTTATGTTTTTCTAGCGGAGAATCTTGTTGTTCTCTTCATCTCGAGTTGAAAACAACTTTTGAAATTTTCCAGTAATTTAAACCCAGTCTATTTTTGACTCATAAGTGATTTGAAATGTACATAAATGAAAATAAATACTTTTTTCATTCATCCTTCACGATATTTATTAATTGTGTTTATCTGTATAGGAATTAATTTGTATCCGTTAATATGCAATTACCATTATAATTTTCATAAATAAATAACAAAAACAAAAAAAATAACAAAATTCAAAAAGTACAGAATTAAAATCACACTAACCTGTGGTTGAGATCGGGCAGTTCCTGCTTGGGTCCCGGCGTGACGATGGCGGGATGGTTGGCGAGATGAGGCGGTGGATGCGGACTCAGGCCGGGATGAGGCGAGATCAGGCCCGTTGGAGAGAAGCGGTAGAAATCTCCGGGTAGGCTCGCCGTCGATATCGGCAGCGTGCTCGAGTAGGGGCTGCGGAACCCGCTGCCGGCCGGCAGGGGATACATGGTCGGGGTGTGCCTGGAATACCATTCATAAGGGATGCTGAAATGACCCTGGTTAGTGTTGTCTGGTTGTCTGGGTGGTTCGTGGGATAATTTTTGAGGAATATAGAAAATTCGTAGCTGGGAAGAATATTGGCGGCTCCAGAAATATGAATATTGTTGGAGATTTCTTATGGTTACAGTAAAAATTTCAAAAATCGAGATGCGTCATGATAATTTCATTTTTGGGAAATAAGGCAAGTGGCCTATTCTATAAGGTAGAGTGTGGTGAACTCCTCTAATCATCTGGCCTTTACTAAAAGGTCGAGGGGGTTCCAGTAGGAGCTCTACCCTGGTATGCAAATTGCGAAATAGGTTCTCGGTGGCCTACTCGCTTGAGGTGCCAAAACCCTTCCCACCGCACCCATCATTCTTAACAAGGGATCAATAATCCACGTAAAGTTATAAAATGGGTTTTTTGGGTTCCAAAAAACAATGAAAATTTGGACCGATCAGACACTCCGGATCATTTGAATTAGAGATTTGAGACTAAAGAAGGTGCTCCTTTAGACTTTTATTATTTAGACTGTTATTGTCAGACTTCTCCACTTGATTGACAGAAAAATGTAATTCTCGTGCACCAAAATTAACGGTTTTACTTTGAAGTTCAAGGTCAAGGTTTAAAGCCAATGTCTACAGTCCTTTGAAGACCTTTTGACATCTTTTTTTTTCAAATCTTAATACCATCAATGCCTCTCTCTGATTATCCATCAAAATCTTTACTATCTAGGGGGCTCATTTCATCTGATGACAAGGTGGGGGAGGGCAACTTTGCAATCTTAACTGAAAACTCCTTTTTTATTACAGATTCGGATTTTATGGCTGAGAATACGTAGGAAAATGCCCCCTTCCCCCACCAGGTAAGTGGGAGGGGGGGGGGGGGGGGGTTAATTTAAAATCTTGGTTACGTACCCTTATTTTTTTGCATATTCGGATTTTATGATTAAAATAATTTTTTATTCAAAAGATGAATGACATTTTATTTTATTTTATTTTTATTTCATTAATTTTTGAATCATAAATCTTTTTGGTTCAATTTCAGTATTAAGATGAATAGAAAAAAAAAGTAATTTCTAAGGTTATATATATCATGAACCTAAAAAAAATGTTACAGAGAAATCTTGCATATTATTGGTCGTGAAACCCGAATCTCCAATAAAAAAGGGTTCCTAACAAAAATTTCAAATTCTCCCTCCGCCACACTTTAATGGAAAGAGGGACCAATTTCTTACGTATTTTCAATACGCACTACAATGAAAAATTTGGTTCTTATTTAAGATTTCAAAGTTACCCCCTCCCACCTCTGGGAGGTGGGGGTAGGTTAGCCGAGTTTGGTATTATTGATTACAGGGAATGTCCCCCTTCAAGAAAATGAGTATATCTTCGTGTTCTGCGCAATGGTAGAAATTTATAAGTATCACTGGGTCAAGAAACTTCTATAATTTGCAAATAAATAAACTCAAAACATTAAAAAGGGAAGAAATAATAATTTTACCTGCTCCTCTCAGAAGTTGTATGATAATTTGATTAGAAATATTTATTAAAAACATAAGACTCCGGGAATTAGATAATAAAGTAATAAGGGTTCCATTTTCAGAAATTATACCAATAACAATAAAGCTTCAAATTATGAAAATTGATAACTTACCACGACGCTGCCACCTGAGACATTTCCGGACTAAGCATAGGATATGGGTATTGTCCTGCTGGAAATGGATACATGGGACCTCTGGTGAGACCTGTAAAATGTCAAAATGAATAAATTTTGAATGAAGAAATGTACAATGACGACCTGAATCGTAAGAGCCTTTACCAATAAATAAAGCAAACGTTCGTATGCGAAGTAGTTAAAGAAATTTATAAATGTGTAAACATGTATGTATTATAAAAACCGTATTGTATGTCGTTATGTAATAATGAACAGATCTGCAATAAAAGATATGAAATTGTTTGAATTTTGCCGATTTATGAATGCCAATTGGGATTTTCAAAGAAATACAGAAGTTGTAATGTTCCTGGAGTGCAGAGATAAATAAATAAGCTTGAAAAAAGTATTTAAAAACATCTTTTCATTTTTTCTCTCCTTTTTACTAAATTTAAACACATACCGGTAATTTACTTTTTATTATATATATATATATATTCGTTTGAAATTACAAATTGCAGTCTTACGATACATGTTGTTTAGTTTATTAAATTACATATGATTGGTTTCGTCGATCATGGGGAAAAGAACGATCTGTTTTTATATATTAATACTTCTTGATAAACGTAAGTATTAATAATTATTATAATAATTTAATTATTATTATCATGAAAAAAATTATTGAAAGCTATACGGACTCATATTATTATTGATACATAATATATACATATGAGAAAAAATATGAACAACAAGCGTAAGCAATTATTTTTCGTGGGTTGACAGAGCGATAAACGTTAAGGGGAGTTTTTCGTCGAAAGCTTTACATGGAACGACGTACCGATTTCACGCTTTCTGGATACCTTCTCCAATTTGGATTTGTTTTTAAGGTTGAACGGCTTGTCGAGTGCAGATCGAACAGCAGCTATTTGGTTAGTCATTAAAACCACATGAATGGGAAGTTGAGCCACGCGTTCCTGTTGAGTGCAATTCCAATCTGGACTTTATAACGAAACCCACCCCCTTATTAATATCCATTATGCGAACCCTCTATGGGCCCTGCATCCGGGCATAATCGCCTGCTGGAGTAATTTAGAAGTCAATGAATAAAAATACTTCCCAGGTAAAAAATTGCACACTTGTAAAATCTTAAAACAAAAGAAACACCCATAACAAGACGAAAAGCCATTCGCATAACGCTGAACAAGTCCAATTAATTTAAATTTCAGCGGAAAATTGTACTTTTCTCCTGTCAATTATGGTATTTCTCGTACTTTCAGACCTTGTTCTTAACTTTCAACCTCTTTCTTCGAGCATTAATCTTCTCCATCATCACAGGTTGGTAAGTTGACTCCACGAAAAAATATTATCAAATAAGTTTGATAAGAATAAAAAAATCAGATAAATGATCAGCTCCTAACTAAATAGCGCGTGACAAGAGAGCGCGATAAAAATAGCGCTGCGACAAAATAGAGTAGGAGAAAATATCACTGCAACAGAAAAGCGCAGGACAAAACAGCGCACGACAAAATAGAGCCGCGCAGAACTAGAAATACATACATAGAGTGGGCCAAGAGATTCGAGTAGCAAATTAGCGCACCCGAGAAGTCCAAGAAAAACGTTTCAAAAACCGTCAAGTCGGAAATCGGCATATTCGAGAAGGCCAAGGGTTGTATTCCAAGTGCCGTCAAATATGAATTGATCTATTTGAGAAAGGCAGAGATTACATTCCCGAGGTCGTCAAATTTTAAATGAGATATTCGAGAAGGACAAGGAATATATTCGTTTAAACAAAATATTTAAATAAATTTGCCGGCTGGTGACAAAAATAGAGGTACCTAAACGTCCTGGTTAGGTCAGATTTGTTGTTGAACTTTGTAGCTGTACAACATTTGTGGTACAGATGCTTTTAACATAAAAAAAGCTGAAGCGATGAGAGTTACTGTGTCCATGCGCTATTTCGTCGCAGCACTATTTTGTCCTGCGCTGTTTTGTCACGAGCTCTTTTGTCTCAGCGCTTTTTTGTCTTGCGCTGTTTTGTCACGCGCTATTTTTTCGCGGTGCTATTTTCGTAACGCAATGTTGTCACGCGCTAAACTACCCTATGTAAATATGCGTGGACCGAATATTTAATTACTGCACTCACGCTGCCGTTTTTTATATCAACAGATCTGACCAGTAAAGGACCTGTTTTTCCCTCTGAAATTGTTTGTTTATAATACACTTTTTGTTCCTGAAAATTTGGGGGACGAAGTTCAACTTTAAGCCAATAAATCTTCTCTACTGCAGCTTGGAAGTAGACACGTCACAATTTAAACACAATAAATATTAACTATGATCTTATCGATTAACGGTTCGTAGTCTTGGCCCAGAAAATATTTAGTCTTTTTCTCTCTTAACTTCAAACTAAAACAACAAAGTGTGATTTACATAATGTTGGTATTTACGTAGAGAAACGCGATATAACGGGGCTGTATTATAAATTTACCCGTTAAAACGAGACTTGATATCGGGGAAGTCAGTCAGTCTATAATGAACATAGAAGGTATAACCTTATTCCTGAGTTGCTTTGAAGTCTGAGAGGAACGTCTTGCGGTCTGGAAAGGTGTATGTGCACCATCCGCGGTCTACTGATGTTCCACTAACGATGTGGTTTACATTTCGGGTTGTTCACCCTATATTTTATTTAGTACCTATCCATGGCTGTTAGTTTAGTTAGACGTTTACACCAATTAACACTTACTCAACTAATCTCGATTTCGTTTAATTATATCCACGCGTTTTATACTTCAAACCAATTCCGAGACATAGGTAACAACAATCAATTCTAACTTTCATCCCAAGTCTGCCTTGACAAATTTCAAATACTTACATCGTGAAAGATGTATAAAAATCCAACTCTTACTAACTACTTGTTAGCGGACAGATTAGAATCGGTTATATTGGTTTGTTTTTCTAAAAATCACGTCTCCCCCGACCCAGTAATAACAAAGCAGTAGACGAAATAAACGAATAACATGATGGGGGAATTTTCCTAGCATTTCTCGTCCTCCTCATGGCAAGGATCCTCATGCATTTATCCAGTTATTCTTCATTCAGCATCCGGAGCCTTTATCCAGACGCCCTAATAGGGCAGGGCGAGGTCCATTGAGAGCGGACCCTTGGCCTTTCCTGCCTATTCTGCATCTCCGTGCTGCTCTCACATAATAAACCTGCTTACGCTCTAGTTAATCTCCAATATCGTATCATCGATGGCCGGTTCAGGGACTCCATGGGGCTCTTGCAAACATGCTCAGGGAACCGAAGCTGATTGACTGAATCTCTATTGATTGCTCATATAAGTGTAATCAATTCTTGCAGGATTCTTTTGTGTTGATATTTATTATATCTAGGTACCTCTATCTACTTTCTTGGATTTTTTATTAAATAATCTGTTATGAAAATGTATATAAATATCTACAAAAAGTCTGGCAACAGTCCAATAAATCTTTCAGTATTTTGAGTTACGAAAAAAATGCAAAAACATGTCGACTTGATAATTTAATTTACTTTTTATTGATGCAAGAATATTTTATCCGGGGTCTCCCTTGGCATTTTTTTTTAAATATATCAGCCTGTATATTATTGTATTTTTATTTTTCCTGAAAAAATCCAATAAGAATGGTTTTTATAGTTGCAATTTAAATGAGTAAGTCATGAGTTATAAACAAATGAAAATTGCCATGTTCCATTTCCAATGTAGCTGATGGCTCAAGCAAGGCTTACTTGCAAAAGTAAGGCTCAAGGCTTACAGCAAAAACGGTTAAAGATATCGGGCTTACGTGTCCCGTGAAATTTCTATACAGGGTGATGAAAAATATCAGATTTTGATCATCTTGTACAAAAATTTCATCTATCTACATCATAGGATGGTATACATAAGAAGTTAAATTAGAACATGAAAGCCGTTGTTCGATATTTTTCGACAAAGCTGAGATAAATATCCTCAATAATTTAGAAGATTAAAAAAATATATTTTTACGTATTCTACTGTATACAATGTTAAAACATGTCGGTTCAATTATTTTGAAAACGTGTCGTTAAATAAGGAGTTATTAAATGTTGTCCCCTTTCCTACCTTAGCCACTGTAAAACTAGTGATACAAACACAATTTTTCAATAAATAACACAATTTTTCTAATTTACAGTTTTTGGTTTCGACAGTTTTTGGACGACCGACAGTAGGTAAATAAAAAACAAAGCACCTCGTTGCAAAATCAAAGCAATCAGACTTCCATTAAAAGAATGATTCGATTCCATATTTTCACATCAAGAATCGAATAAGTAATGCGGGGTTTTAACGGCAAAAATCCGTCAAGTAAAAAATTTAAACCCGGATTTTTTTATTATCTTGTCCACAATATTGCTCACGAGGCATATCCTGATCCGCCGAGCCCGCCGAAATGAGCATCGGAAAAAAGAGCCTTGATGTGCTTCCACTTAATCCGAAACTGATTAAACGGCTTCACTTCGTATGGCTTGGAAAGTCTGTTAATAAATTGCTATATTAATACTATAGCGTCCGATTTCCGCCCTGCCATGCAATATCCACCGCCCAGATCAACAGGTTCTATTCAGGAGCAATACGGCATGTCGAGATGGATCCATTGTGTACCTGAATGCTCCCTACGTTCATCCTAATATCCCCCCTCCCCCTTCCCCGTGAGAAGGGAGTCGATTTGTATACAACCCTCGGAGATGATAGCAATCTATAGTAGATAGTAGAAGATGCTGCAGTATGCACTATGCAGTATCAGAACTGAAAGGCTTTTTGCAAATAATAGTAAAAGGAATCATTTCATTATAGGAATGGTATAGTGAAAATAAACTGAAATTACTGCTAATATATTAAAGAAAAAAATAAGAATTGCAGTCTGATTGTTAGAATCCCCAAATCGATTTTGTAAAGGGATAGATATATTTTGATTGGAAATTCATTCCTTATCTTTCAAAGTCTCTTCTAAATGTAGAAATTCCTCAAGCCGTGCCAATTTCATACTCTTGAATTTTTGAACTCACTTTTCGCACAAGTCTTTCGCAACGGACTCCTCAAACCTTAAAAAAATATGTGAAAAAAAAACTATACCTACATTTGCGTGTTATAAGAACGACTACGAAGTGGTTCATTAATTTCCAAAATAAAAGACGGGTTAATTATAGGAGCAGAGGTGGCTGGAGAGGGGCTTGCGAAAGTGAAATGCAGGGTGCGGTCCGGAGGTGGCCTAATTGGTATGAGCCTGGCGGAAGAGTGCCGAGAGTATTGATTGCATTTGACAAAGACTGGCGACGATGTAGTTCCAGCGTGTAGCGGTTTCAGCCTAACCCTTTTCCTTATTAAGGGAGTGCAGAGACAATGACATGCACACTGCAACGAAATCGGCCAGGCAGAGAAGAGTCTGACAATGTTACAAGTCTTTGCGGAGGTTCCAACCAAGTTACTGTTATTATTTGCAACAACACAGCCAGAACGAATGTCAGAGTAGGCCAGGAATATGCAATTCCATAACAATAAAAAAAATTTGAGTTGATGTGAGATCCATAACTCGCTTTTATTTTTTCCACACTCCAATATGAAGTTTAGGATCTTTCTAATAAATTCAACTTTTGTTTTGCCTGCGTTGAGAGCATATTTCTGATGAGTCAGTGAGTTCACTGCTGCAAAATGAAATTTTAAGTTTTTTTTGTATACCAAACGATTCCCGAGATTTCTTAAGAAACTGGAATAATAATTTTTTGTATATCAAAAAAGTGCATTTCCGGGCACACGTTAATGGTATATTTTTAGTTTATTTTTTAACAAAGAATCTGTCTTTTTCTTGCAATATTAAAGATACACCCTGCTATAGTATGTATATAGGCACCTCCAATTAAGGTGATCCATCAAAATAAGAAAGACTACTGAGGAAGAAATGCTCTCAAAAAATTGCTCTCGAAAATATTCGTGAAGCATCCTATAACCCTGGCCTAGAACGTAATACAGAACCGCCGCTTAGCGTCCAATTAGCGGCGGTCACACCGCGGGCCCGCTAATTGGCGCGTGGCCCTCGCCGTGCCCGGCATATCGATTCCCGGCCAGGCAACAGGACTCTCCTTCCCCGTCTACCACTGACAACACGTGCTCGACCAGCAGCCGGCCCTGTTATAGTCGTTATGTCATCTTGCTCGTTATATTTGGGGTTGGGTGGAGGAAGGAGGCACTTATCGCTAGATGGCAAGCAATAAAAGTGAGCATAGTGCGGTTTTATTGAATCTGGTCTTATGATGAAATGGAAATTATTAAGGAATAATTATGAAAATACAATGCAGATAGTAAATTTCATGGTATCGGAGAGAATTTAACCCGCTTTACACAACCCCTGGAAGAACTGAGTTAAGGCGAGGAATCGGTAAAAATTTACCACAGAAATTAACACTCAACTTGCCTGAAAATCGGCAGCATTGTGGAAAATAGATTTAGAATAAACGATGGACAGAATTTTTGGACATAAACGAAGACTCTTCTGGTTTTTCAGATTATTTTCATTCTTCTATGTCGAGTTAACAGTCCAAGAAATTATAGGCCCAACCATTTTCTGCCTTGGACGCGCCGAAGAGAAGGAAAATCTTGCCAGTCTCTTCGGAGGGGTTAATTTAAATCTATAGTGTGCATGGATAACCCACGGGAGGAATGCGGATGATTAAAAATGCGAATGTGACATCTGCGGATGCGGGACACGGAAAGCCGCGTCTAGACACTCTCGTTAAATTCTCGAATCCCGATCGTGAATGTTCACTGCGTCCTGCTATAGAGTATAAAATACTCTCCTTCTTCTCCCTTCTCCAGCACTTTGCTCGCTCCTGGTCGAGGTACAAGTGTTGTGATTATACAAACCCACGGACATCCGATGTGCCGGTGCCGTGGCAGTAGTCTACAAGCAACAGGAAGGGCTTGCGAAACGACAGGCTTGAAAGGAAAGTGAAAATAAAAGAAAAATGTAAAAATGAAAAGTGGGACGCAACATCCAGTAATAGACGAAAACAAGGACTCAAGCAAAAGCCTCCAGGCTTCAAGAAGCCGTTGCCAAAGCCAAAGCGGCATGAAGAGATCTAATATAGCACCAAACAGAAACTAATCAGGCTTCGTCACTTCACGTCACGAAGACTTGGTTTACAAGGCACGACTTCAAGTAAACTTTTGGAATTCGATATAGTTGATGGAGTAACACTAACAATATTAATAGGCAGGCACTATTAAAATAATTATTAATAGTTAACCTCTTATACTGAATTTTGACTGGTTTTCTCGGAATTTTAATTTAAAAAGTAACAAAAAAGTATTTTGAACAAGTTCAGTCAGAGAATTTGCACTCAAATCAAGTAAATTCTGATTCTTTTTCTATTCGCAAACTGCTAGAATCAGAATACTAAAAAATTACGTTTCTAAAGTCCCTATCAGTCACGGTATATAAGGAACGGGACTGACAGCGTAGGGCTAGTTAATGGCAAACGACGAAATGATCTGAAAAACGGCAGTAAGTACATAGAGTTATTAAGAGACTCATAGAAGAGTTTGTAGGGTGTATTTTTATGTATTTTCATTTCAGGACACTCATTTCATATTCATATTAAATTTCCACTTTTATCTTAATCATATGCAAGACCGGACTCGTCATCGGTGTCATACAAGTTGCATAGCAGCTCTAACCATAGCAATCACTTTTTCTTTCGACGAAGGGAGATTCTTTCTATGGCTGCTAACGCTTAAACCGAACAGCACTATTGTTGATCTCGACATTATTGTCGATTTGATATTTATTAAAATATAACTTCGTATATGATCCGGTAAGTTATTGTCCTTTAACTTATGCTGTTGTAAGTATTGTAGGTAATGCCAAAGGCTTACTTTTTCATTAAAGGGATAAGTATCTACACAATAAAATAAAAACACCACGGAAAATTACTTAAACCGCTATCGTTTTAGAAACTTTAGTAACTCTTTTATAATCGTGAACTGCAATTTTCATATTATCTGGCAAGCTTTCAAAGTAATAATAATAATAATTGAAGAATTACTAATTCCTAAGATCTTTAAAATTGTTATCATTTTCCACGAGATAGGAGATAATAAAACCTAACTATCTCTTCTCGCAACTTTTCCAAGCTAGTGGAGGTAAAATTAACTGAATAATTCTGAAAGTTTCAACTTTTGAACACGGAATTTATATATTACGAAAAGTGCTAGATAAGTGAGCACAAAATATTTGAAACGTCAATAATTCTCAATAATTTCAAAAAACCTGAATAATTTTCAAAAATTTCAAAAAAAAATTCAACAAAATATGAGACAAGAATAATTATAAAAATAATCACAGAAAGCAGTCTTGAGTTGTTGATACTTCCAACTACAGACTGTCTGAAATCGGTGAAAAATAAAGGAAAGTGATATAATCGTCAAGACCGGCGTCCGGAGTCGACCGGAGTGGAGGAAAGAAGCGTCGGCGGCAGCGACGGGCGTCGGCGATAGGAACGGCGACGTATATTGAAGTGGCTGCCATTATCCTAATTATCTTGGTCGTTTGCATATCGCGCTGTGTAGCTCCTGTTCAAAGGGCTCGAGGTGTTTTCATAATTCGCGAAAGGAGCCGCCTTTCTACTCAAATCTAATTTTCTCCCTTTGCTCGCCTCTTCAATGACGACTCCAGGCCTCCAGTCACCAACCGACGACTCGGCCAATTCTTACTGAATGCACTTCGGTCTCTCTGTTTCCAATTCTTTTCTCTTTGGGTATCTTATTCAAAGAAGTTTATAATCACTTTTTATGCGAAATCTAATAGTTGACTGTCAGTACCTACACTTCCAAAGAAAACGTATTTTTTATCCATAGACATCAACGAATCACCATCACCATCACCATAAAGACCATTGTTGTTGGCTGGTATATAAAAAAAGGAAGATCAATACTGATATCCAAGCTTATTTAGAGTTTCTAATTCCGGGACACGTTACGAAAACAATAATTCTTGTAGCACACTCGGTTTGAAGCTACTGCAAGTCATCTAGACACACCTTTAGTGACACTTCTAATTATCATATATGGTAATTAAGTCTCTTATCAACTCACCATTTCATGCCAGCTCATGTGCCATCGTCATCCCATGCTAATTTAAGGCAACGAAGAAGCAATATCACAGAGGCGCGTTGTCATTAGCCGGAATAATCTCACCAACTTTTTGTTATCATCACCATACATAAACTATACATCTTCTATACCAGCCATTTTCAGTATACAGCGTGTCCCGTAATTATGTGCCAAAAAGAATTATAGGTACAGCGGAGTTAGAGATATTGAAAATACAGTCTCCTAAATGGTGCAATCTGAAATGGTTTTTCTTCTATTTTTCCGAAATTACTTTTTTGACAAGTTTCGATAATACAGAAAAGCGCGAACTCAGGTACCATAGGACGGGATAAAACCCTCATCTTTTGTGAACAGATTAGCTCTCTGGAAAAAGTTTTCCTCCTTTCAGATCTTGTTCTAAAGGTATCTTAAAATATCCCTCCTAAAACTGGTCACTCTATATTTTTTTCAAAAAAAAAAAAAGGATGAAAAAGGTTTAAAGTTATAGTAAACGTTGTTCGATTGTATTTTTTCTAGTTTAACATGTCAGGTAGCGACAATCAGTTTCAGGTCACGACTTACCAACACCAACACGAGATCTCAGTTTTATGTCCCTGTTTCATCTAAGAGAATAACCATTTTTCTGAGATACGTCGTCTTTCGCGTTAAGAGGTATAAATCATTCAAACGAGGAAATCAAAATAAGATTTATATAAAAAAGCAGAAACAAGACGAAGTGAGTCATTAAAGCGAAGTAACCGCCGAATGGCAACACCACCGAGGGAAGTCTCTCGCCTGGTCCTGAACAACACTGGAGCATCCAAGTGGAGACGACCAGGCCTATCAATTAGCCGATAATTGGATGGAAGCGTGTGTTTTCACCGAGATCTGGTCCGCGAGCAGGAAACATTAATTGGGTCTCTGTTCGAGTCCTGTATCTGTAATTGTTCATTATGCCGTATGTGACCGTCTCCAAATATGCAGCCGCCGCCATTACGACACCAGCCTGCACCTTATCCGTCGTTCGATTCGCATAGGATCGCACATCCATCATTGACCCCGGCTCTATTTAGCGACTATACCAGAAGCCGTACAGCTCCAGCTCCGGATTAAGAAGTAACAATCTTCTAATCATTTTAATTAGAAAAGGCTACGCAATGATGAGTCCGAGATGAGAAAGAATGGGCACATAAATGGTACGGGGAAACGATAATTGAGTATTTATATCAGAAGGATTCGACAAGTAATGGTTTTCTTTACTGTGTATGGATAGATTCCTCATAAATTTCATCTTCATGTTCACGAGTTCATATAACAATCGAGATAAAAAAAGAAGATCTGTTAATAATTACTACAGACAACTTCCTAAAAATATTGAGCTTCCACGGACTAAGTTTGTTCCTAAGTTTTCCTCTCCTGTGTATTTGTTACTATTATTATTATTATTATACAGTGCCGTTCGGACTCCCGCGATAAACAGGGAATTCCCATATGTCTGTGATGTGAAGTGTGAACTGATAGCTCGCGCATACGCATATAGAGGTAGCATATTCCAAAAATAAGGGTATTAAGAAGTTATTATACCTATAGCATGGTCCGTCACTTACGTCCAGAGACAGAATGGAGGTTAATTTCAAAGATATGTCAGTGTTTGCTGTCTTTACTGATTTCATTGCCTCTTGAGTTTAATAGACTTATTAGGATGCCAAAAATCAACTTGTAGCACTCGTATTGAGTTTTCATTTTTATTGCTTTAACACTTAGGTACCTATCAATCATGTTAGAAAAAAATCGATTTCTAAACAAATTGCAGGTAAGAACAAATTTAGTACGAAGATGAGGAGGATATGACGACATCGATGTAAAAAAAAGAAATATGCATTTTACACAACAGATAACGTCTCAGGATCGGTAAAACTGGGTAATCTTACGGAACGCCAGTCGTTTAATATGCTAAGGATCATAAGTTACAGCTTTAATGTAGTAGTAGAATGTTCAGTGTTCGCGTAAGTGTTCGCCAAAGCATACTATTACTATACTATAACCTAGTCTCCCATAACAATATATCTTTCAGACCTCCAATAGTATAAGACCCCGTTTCGAATCCATAAGCGATCCTGTAAAACGGTTTCCTGCAATCCCGTTTTTTCGAATTTGTCTTCAATACTGAAAACAAAATTTCGGTGCTACATTCTGTCGAAACTCTCTTTCAAGCTCTCCAAAAAATATTCTAATTTATAGCCCGTTTTTGCCAAACTTAATAACGCGGTGGCTGTTAAATTCGAACTGATAACTGAGCAGGAATTCTTAAATAATTCCTTGTGCTTGAGATTTGGCTACCATAATTGGACACTTTTCATCCTAAACATTATTATTTTGGTAAAGAAATATCTGCTCCAGAAACACACATGAATTTTCTTATTAGCAAAATGCCAACAATTTTCGTTGTTAAACTCTCTGTTCCAGTTTATTGTTTTTCTCATACAAACGAAAAATATTTGAAGCTTCCATCTACCTGTGTGAACTTGTTGAAGTATGGAAAGTTTATGTTTATTAGATTCCAATTCAATACTCAAAATATCGAAGGATATAGCTCCTGATATGTTCCTTTCATATATTTTTTTAGGAAAACTTTTACGCAAATCAACTTCATACAAAAAGGAAAATAAATTAAAATTGCTTAACTAGTGTAAATGTATCAGTGAACCACCACCACTACCAAGTGTCTGGTACCCAACACCATCAGGGACACAGGATAAGACATACTTAACCAGTCAATTGACCATATTATTTAAAAGTGACACAAACATTAATATTTTATTGCATTTTATTTAATTGCTACCTCTAATAATGATTCTTTATACCTAGGATGTCTCAATTACCCACTTTACAGAACAGAAAGCTGCTACTTAATTAAATTAACATTTCTTCCTAAATTATTTGTATTGCAATAATAAGGGCTTATTAAAGGATAGTTTATTGTTTACATTTAAACAAGATAACATCTCATCGTGCTTCTATCATGGTCACTTAATGTTTATCAATAAGTCTTGTTTATCAGTTTGGAGGTAGCTTAGGTAATACATAGGTAAGTAAGTTATGTCAATACCTCTGTTTAGTTTAATGAATATAAATGTTTTATAAATTAACTTAATCAGATTTCTTGAATGAATCTTCCTTTACTTTACTAAGCTACACGGGCCCTTAAAAAATTTCAAATCCATTGCACAGCTTTGTAGTACGCAAAGCAAGAGACTATTTTGGTCTCGTCTTGCCAATCCAATCAAAAATTATACCTATCTGCCGCCGATGTTCAACCAGACAGAGATTCTACAAAGTAAGGGATGAAACCATAAATTTTATGAATAACAACCCTATATGATAATAGTTGATAAACGATGATGGCTTGGAGTGACCAGTCATGTTTCCGACATAGCAAAAGCAGCATCAAAGAAGTTTTCCATTCTCAGGCAGCTGCTAGGATGCGTAGAAGGCATTGGATTCTGCTTGTCCAGAAAAAGCCTTGGGAGAAGTTGATGATGCCAGGATGACAAATGACCTGGACAGCTTAGAACACTAAAGAACGGTTGGAGATCTATCACTTTTCCACAGATACTATCATGGAAGATGTTCCATCTGACTCACTAAAAAAAATGCATGCCAGAGCCATGCCACCGAGCATGCCACCTAACCATTTTCCTCTCCAAGGACTATTTTCTTGGTAACAAGCTTTGGAACAAGTTTCTGAAAGAATATTTTTCGGATGAGTACCTTCTGCAGCGATTCAAAAGTGGGTTGAATCGCGACATCCATACCCGTATCGCCCTTGTAGCGGTAGGATTCTGATCATGGCGTGACCAACCATCCCTCCAAAGCATTATATGACCAAGGTAGAAGCAGAGATACCTCAAAATAACTGACTGAGCTGTCAAATAACTGACGTGTACCAAGGGTTAGTACCGTGTCCATTTTCTTACTTGTTCAAAACTAGTCTACTAGATAAAGTTGCACAAAACTCGATAAAGTTGCCATTAACTTGATGGAACTGTCCAGGAGGTAAATGTTATGATTCTCCATTCTAACTAGTGAGAATTGTCTGTTAGGGAGTTTCCATGTACTTCTATGGCATCGCTGTGGTTTTTTATGTACTTGGTGTGTCAAATCTGGTGGACTGTACCAGACCAATTCCAAGACCAAGTATTGTCGATCGAAAGATGCAATTAGGATTTCTAGGCACGAAATATTCCTTACGTAATTACTAATTAGGAACAAGTCTGTAAAGTATAATATAGTTGTGAGACATCCAGTAAAAATGCAAAATTTTGATTTTCAATGTATTTTAAAGATACGCTGTGTTGAATATTGATAATAAAAGTAAGCGAAACCATATCTACAGAGAAAAACTTGTCTTAAATAAATAATTGTGAATTTTTCTGCGACATTTTTAGAATTTTGATAAAAATGGTTGACGTATTTGGTATTTGCTTCCCCTGACAGAGATCAAGGGCTATAACATGGAGTTCTATGTCTCATCCCGTGGCAAGCGTTGCGGTGAAATTAAGCGAATACGTTATAGCGGCGGTACCTGCGGCGAGCAGCGGTCCGAGCCGCCTCCACTCGGCAGGGCTGATGGCTCTATTGGGGGGCTGCAGAGGTCCCGCGGTCCCGGCAGCATTGCCGTACTCACCCATGCCGCCCTTGCCCTCCAGCTGGTATGGCGGGATGCCCATGTGCGCCGGCGGCGGCTGCGACAGAGGGTCCCCGTTGTGGCAGAAGAAGGCGGCCGCCGCCGCCGCCGCTCCCGGGGGCACGCCCGCGCCTCCGCCCAGGCCCATCTTACTTGCCTGGAAAACAAAAGCAAATGTCAAAAACATATTTTTTAATACTTTTTACCTTTAACTATTTTAAGTTTAGTAAACAGTTATTTGCACTTAATTACTTTACTTTTTTTTAAGTTCAATTTACGACTTTTCAAGAACCCTATCAAGACTCCAATAAATATCCCAAGAGCCCCAAGTATCAAGATATTATGCCGTCCCACTTACATTTCTGATGATACTGATGAAACGCGGGCAGAAGAATTGTAAATAAAGTTTTTTTTTTTAATCAGAATTTAACTAAATTAAAAAAATAAATAAAAAAAGCTCAGTTTAGGTCGGATACCTCGCAATATCAGTATTTTGTCGAAAATTTTTCAACTGGTTCAATGCAGCTTTAACAAGTTTTTTTTTTTTTTATTTTAGGTCTCATTTTTTTACAAAAGGAACGGTCAATCCAGTAAGTACCTACTGAAAAAAATATCTAAATCGAAATTATTTGTGAGGAGGTATACCACTTTAAACAACACTGAAAAATTTGTGCGAATCGTCTTAAATCCACAGTACCTACTACTGAATTGGTTGAAAATTGCTCTTTCTGGAAACGTTCAGCAAAATTTTGAGTAACTTTTTTGACAATTGAATTGACGGTGCTTCGGTCATCTGTCGATGACAAGAACTAGAGAGAGCATTTCTGTCATGTACACAAGCAATTTATCTAAATGGACCCGGCGAGGGACCCGGGGACAAGAAAAATTCAACATTTCTGAAAATGTTCGTTTATAAATACTTCCTAATTGCATATACCTAAACCCCTAGCCTAGCAACTCAAAATTTGAGCTTTCAACAACTACATGATAATAATAAATTCGTCATATAAACTTCATATAATGTTAACTCCATATAAATCAGAGGTAAAATGCTCCAAGGTGATTATATTCTTGATTTCGGTAGAGTTTATTACATTAGCAGCATACATTTCCAAGTCACAGCGTCAGAAACATGTGCACAATTTCAACAAACCTATTCCGCCCGCCCACACCCACAAAGGAGAAGCACGTATGCGAGAGACATCAGTGTGGAAATTTGAAATTCGACATAGCACGGCGCGAATCTTATTAGAGAGTCTAACAGCATTTTGGAAAGAGCGTAAATTCCTAAAGAAGCACAGGAGAGCAGGGAGTGCAATCGAGGGAGCCGGGGGCGGCGGGGGCAGAGCCAACAACGTTCCCAAACGTCACGCCGCGCCAACACTCGCCGTCCCTTTGATCTTTCACGCGTCCCGTTCCTCGTTCCCCAGTCGACCCCGATTTTCATCTACTCCTCTCCCATTACGTCGCCGGCCTGTTTCAAAATTAAAGTGCATAATGCACGACATATACCTACTCCTCTCTGCCACCCTACTCCTGAATTCGACGCCCTATTCCTCGATATTACATGTATCAAAAACAGAGCATCGAGCTATCAATCATATTATTGATATTATTGAGAAATTAAAAGTGCACCCCTAAGCTGGCAGAAATAAGAATTTAACTGTTATGTAGGTATGATAAAACGACATCATTTCAGCAATTTTATCAGTTTGCAGGGTGTCCCTCCATGTCTTTACAACTTATTAGGTACCCAAAAATGTTCCTATCGGATGAAACTAATAAGTCTTTAAGTCAACTTATCTTGGTACAAAGACACTATGAGGTGGCAAAGTGTCAATTCCGAAAGTGTTTTTTGATTAAAAAACGTCAAACATAGCGAATTCAAAATTTTCCTAAACCGAGAAGGAATTTTTTTGCCACATGATGCGTAGGTTATGTGTGACACTGAATAAGAAATTTTCATGAAAAAATCGATGTCTTGAAAATGAGACGTAATTTTTTGTGAGTACAGTTGACTTCAATGCGAATCTGAAAAACAATCCAGTTGGACCGAAAAGTTATTAGTTTCATTTCAAAAGGCGAAATAAATACATATAAGAAGCTGAAAAAATATGCTAATTTTCAATTTTTAATGGTTTTATCGGGAAAAACGCGAAGTCCCACGGTAAAATGGATTTAAGTTTCGAAATTGTCATTGTCTAGTTTGTCCTCTAACAAATGTTCAAGGTTCCAATTATAATTTTTTTTTTTAATTCGATTTATAATTTTTGGTAAATTTTTTTCATCAACAGTAATCGTATGCCCGAGAAATCGTCTTCTTGACTTCAGTCATGAAAAAGTGACGCGAGACGTCTCTGTCAAAAAATCGTTTTGAAAAAATCGAAATGCAAGTTATATTTTTATTTTGTTACAAAAATAAGATTAAAGATAAATTTTTTATCAATAAAACTGAAATTTTATCATTCATCTTAACTTAATATATTTTTTAATTTTTAAGGGAACAATTTTAGAGAAAAACTAAATACTTGTTAGGTTAATTAGCAAATAACTTTACAACCTCGAAACTAGAGAGGGGGAAAATTTTTAATTTCTGAAGCCTTTAGTTGAAAGTGTAACGAGATTACAATTTCAAGAAAAAAAATAGTAAAACAAGGAGTCATACTTGGTTCAAACTAATTCTCAGTTTCTGGTTGAAACAAAAAAAAAAAAGACACTACGATTCATGCGAACGAAGCTGCTGTAATGAGCCATTTGTAGGCTAATTACAAACGTCGACTGGGAATCGCTCGTTCCGTTTTGTATTTCACCTCCACCCGTTTGCTTGAATAAACAAAAGCCTCAGACAGGAAGCGTAAACGTCGTCGACTATCCTCCAACCTTATACGATATTCCCTGCACAGGGACATATATCTCCCCGGTTAGCGGAAGTATTTCCCTGGTACTTTATTCACATGCAAAAGGGGTACATTTCTCGGAAGACAAAAGACGGAGCATTTAGAGGTGAACCAAGTGAACAGCCCAAATCAAATGCCTCGTCTTTGAGATTCGCTTACGAAGTATTTGGTTCCATTAAAATATTCCCGCAATGTAGAACTTGACAGATACTTACATGAATGTGCTTCCTGATTCCTGATGACTCTTTAACGCGTACGAGAATTAGTCAAATAATTCTTCTCTGTTTAAGATAATAAGGTAATAGTCATCATTAGAATTACCTACTGCTCTAATAAAAGATGATGGTTGAAAATATAAAAGAAATATTAAGACCAAAGTAAATAATTTTTCTGTCAAATAAATGGACTCCTTTGTCGTCATGCTCGCCCGGTAATGGGGTAATCCCATCTCCAGTTCACTTTTTTTTTAAATATTATTAGATCTTGTCACGAAACTTTTATACAAATAAAAAATGAAACGTATAGTAAGTATAAGGTGAAAAATTGAAAGAACACAAAAAAATAATTTAAATAACAGAAAAAAACTGAGATGGAATAATAATTATAAAAACTCGGTGGAGTAATAAAATGGCAACAATCAACGTAAATAACATTGGAATGAATTTACGCTAACTGAATTGTAATTCAAAATTTTAAATCTCTGAATGTGAATGTAATGAAGAAAGCTAAAAATTCGTTTTCGAAAGGCTTTTTTGTAGGATTCTTGAGCAAAAAAAAGCCTAAAAGTGTTCCTTTTTCCATAGGAAGTGTCACTGACCTCAACGGAATGAAACGGCTACTGAGGTACTGAGGGACTGAGGTTTTAATATTTTTATAAAAAAAAATTCTGGCCGAAAATAGGAGGTAATAAATTTGAGCAGATCACCTTCTTTCTGAGACTGATCATCGGATCTCAATTATTAGGACACTTCAACGTAAATTCGTTACAATAATTCTGGACTTTGGTAGAAAAAGGAACGTCCATTTTCAATGTTTTGAGAAAACGAGCATTTTAGCATGTGTAGGATAGTGCTTGACGATTTGTTTTTAGCTCGTAACTTGCAGGGCCAAGTCCAAACTTTGGTCCTTTTTCTATATTTAACTGAAATGGACTTCAGCCACTTACAAAAATCTAAAAATACTCCATTTCCTGACACAATGGGACATTGGCCTTTCTTCTACAGAAAATATATACACAAAGTAACAAAAGCTATACAATAACATCAAAAATCAATTTTTGGACAGTGGCCCTTTTTCAAAAAAGGTACAAAATTATATACATATATGAACATAATATTATTATAGGACGTAAAAACGGCAAGAATTACAATAATATCCCAATTAAATTTCAAAATTTAAAAACATAAAAAACACTGTAAAATTACATATTTGAGCAGTTAAATCAAGTGATTTGATTCATTCAAGTGTGCAGAATTTAAAACAGTTCAAAGATTGCCGCCACCATATAATCATATATAAAAAAAAATTATAGGGGTATTTCTTGCGATTGGGTTGAGAAAACTGAAACGTGATTTTGACAAAAAGGCTTGACAGTGGACTGCTAGGTGCCTAAAAGCCGGTTACGGGTTAAGACGTCCGAACAAGTTCAAGAACACAGTAGATTTTGTAAATGCATAAAACGTCACCCGCGGGAGGAAACAGCATGTTTTACTCACTTGATCTAATTAAGTATAGTATTCTTTAAAAAATAAACTGATCATGCTACACAAAATTACTTATTCAAAACTCTTATTTATGCCTCTCAAAAAGTGGTTTTAAAAAAATGACATCCAATTACCTGTAACTAGACTACAAAGTGTAAAAGACGAGTAAAGCAAAAGTTTGCTCTCAAATCCTTTGATACAATTAACTGAAAACACCTGACGATTATTACAGAGCATTCCCCTCCCTCGTATGCCTCTTAAAGGTACCTATATATTATCAAGTCCGGAGGGCTTATAGGCATAGGTACCTTATGATTTTGGCAGGCACAACACCCCTCCAGAGGGCATTCAGTGCTATCGAAAAGCGTATTAAAAGCACAGAGATCTGCAGCAGGGGTTATTCAAGGCGGCGGCGGCGGTGGCGGCGGCGGCCCGATCGGCCGGCGAGCGAGACAGAGATCAAAGAGGGCGACGTGATAACTTCATATACACATGGGCGGGTCTGCTGCATCGACCGGAGCCATTGGTCCAGCTCTCCCTTGACGGGCACATGCGTACAGTGGCCCCGGGGCCCTGGGGACGGCCGCCCTTTGATATTGAAATGCCCTGCATCGCCGATGAGAGCGGTGTTTTCTCTATAATTGGAAATAGAATTGCGTGTTATGATCTGCCGTATCCCTTGATAGCTGCATACAAGACTTGTAATTGCGAGTCGCCGAACAAACTGCCACCTGCTCGGGCGGGACCTTCAAAGCGAATGCACTTGTTAAAAGGGTTAATTTGGAGTTTAGGGAGGGCGATGTTATCGGTTGACGGTCGGGAGTCCCCAGCTCAGCCTCTCGTCGATTTTTACGAGATCAAGAACGATTTCGCTTTGAGCTTAAAATTGAATGTGTACAGTCGTTCCCACAAAAAAAAAATAACTAGAAAAACACAACTTAAAGATCAAATTAGTAAAGAACATTGTTCGAATTTATGTAATGTTAAACTTTATATGTAATCGCGTCCTCCTGAACGTACCTACGAAACAATAGATTAACTACTGATGACAGTTTTATAAATAAAAATAAATGCCAGTTGATTCCATGATGCGTGACGGAGAAGACGCAAAATACTTTGCTATCAATTAAAATCGTTATAAGAAAGCTATAGTTTCTCTGCATGCATAAAACCCATGAGTTAACTCGAAAATTGTTATCTGAAACTCTACATTTTGGTCCTTCGAACAGGAGAAGAAAAATAAATCAAGAAAAGAATCAATCTCAAGCTAAATCAGAATTGTCAGATTACAGAATCAAGTAAATACAGATCGTATCATTGGTGGCAATCAAGACTACTGGAAACTGGAAAGACCTTTTGCGAATTTTATAGTTAAGTCTACAGCTACGAGTACATAAGGAAGTTCCTGTAAGAAAATTCCATTTACCTATTAATTTAATCCAAACCTTATCCTGTGTCAATCATATATTGTTTGCTTTCATTGATTTAGCTTTCAAGCGTCAATTTTCCAAAAACAATACCTACGAAGGTAATAATAATTGAAAACTAAAAATTGGTAGCTAAGCTACATAAAATCAACATCATGTCAAATGAAGAGTCTATAAAAAATTTAGATAAAAAAAGAGATGTGTACAAAGGTCAACTTACAATATTTTGCAATTTTGTAAGAAAACTATTAAATTTAACGGATGATGATATTACTCAATCAGTACTAAATAATTTGCAAACAAGACTGAATGATATTAAACCAATTTGCGACTGTTTTAATGCTATTCAAACTGAAATTGAAATGCTTGATGATGAAAAGAATTATCTGAAAAATTTGTCTGAAAGAGAAATTTTCCAAGATTCATTTTATGAAATTACTTCCATAGCTAAAGAAATTATATCTAATGGCATATCAAATATAAAAACACCTATAAGTAGACAAAATATTAATCAATTCCAGTCTGAACATTCAAACAGTCAATTTCAATCACTAATTTTTGATGAAGTTCAGCCTCAAGCAAATGAAAATGTTCAATCTCAGTCAAATTTTACAAACAATCATCAAGGCCAAATGTCTAATCAGAAAATTAAACTGCCTACCATAAATCTACCTTCTTTTGATGGTACTTTTACTTTGTGGAGAGAATTTTATGATACATTTACTACAATTATTCATAACAATTCGGACTTAACTGGAGTTCAAAAAATGACATATTTGCGAGCGTCACTAAAGGGCGAACCGGCTGGTCTCTTAAGGTCGCTTGATACCACTGATCTCAATTATGAAATAGCTTGGTCAACATTATATAAGCGCTATAACAATGAGCGTAGAATCATTTATAATCATGTACAGGCTCTTTTAGAAATCCCTGTGATGTCACGTGAATCGTCTATTACTCTAAGGCAACTAATAAATACTAGCCAAAATCATTTACAATGCCTAAAATCACTTGGTCAGCCCGTAGACAAGTGGGACGCCATACTTATTCCTATTATTTTAAACAAACTTGATATGTCAACTATCAAAGATTGGGAAGCTAAAATCAATAATGAATCAAATAACACGAATAGTATTCCCAGCTTTGAAGATTTTCTTGAATTTTTGAATTGTAGACAGAATACCTTAGAAGTAATAACGCATAGAAAGGGATTCGAGCAAACAAAAAGTCAACACATGGTAACAAGCAAAAATGTCAAATCTTTCGCTACCATAAATCAAGTTAATGCATGTGTTAATTGCAATCAGAATCATTATATTCAGTACTGCGAACAGTATCTCAAACTAGATCCCATAGCAAGGAATAATAGAGCTAAAGAACTTAAACTTTGCTTAAACTGCTTAAGGAAAAATCATTATTTGTCAAATTGTAAATCAGAAATGACTTGTAAAATATGCAAAAAGAAACATCACAGTACATTACATGTTTTCAAGTCTAATCAACCTAATGTTATTAATGCTAATCATTCTCATTGTACTACTACAACAAATGATTCAAATGATTTTTCCACTGAATGCAATCAAAATCAAACCCTTTTAATGAGTAACACTGCAATGAATGTTTCTTCACAAACAATACTATCCACAGCTATAGTAGATGTTCCTAATTTAAATAATGAAAATATTTCTTTAAGAGTTCTGCTGGATTCAGGGTCACAGTCACATTTTATAACTGAAAAAGCTTGCATTTTGTTGGGCTTAAAAAAGAAGCCAGCAAACATTAATGTCAGTGGAATAAATCAGGGAGCATGTACAATTACTCAAAAAGCAGATGTTACAATTAAATCTCGAACAAACGATTGTTCATACACTATATCATGTTTAATTCTACCTGAAATATCGCCAAATTTACCTATTTGCTCTATAAACATTAAATCATTCAAAGTTCCACCAAACATAAAATTGGCGGATCCATATTTTTACAAATCGCAATCAATTGACTTACTGATTGGAGCAAATTTATTTTATGACTTACTCTGCATAGGACAAATTAGGCAACCTGGTATGCCAACTTTGCAAAAAACCTGCTTGGGCTGGGTGGTGTCTGGTCCATTTGCCATTCAATCATGTTCGAATTTGAGTGTTTCATGTTTATCACTGAACGAACTTAATAAAAGTATAGAAAGATTTTGGCAAGTGGATGAATTTTTGAGCTCTAAAAAACCATTCACTCAAGAAGAAGAGTTCTGTGAAAATCATTTCTTGGACAATTTACAGAAAGAAAACGAAAAATGCAAAGTTCGAATACCTTTTAAGGATAATAAACTTAAAAACATAGGCAACTCTCTTCCAATTGCTGAATCACAATTTCTCACATTAGAAAAACGATTTTCAAAAGATAGCAATTTAAAGGATTCATATTCCAGATTCATTCAAGAATACATTGAGTTAGGTCATATGACTGCAGTAAATTGCGATGACAAAAAATCATTTTTCTTACCACATCATCCAGTTATAAAGGAGGAAAAGGAAACAACTAAATTGAGAGTTGTATTTAATGGCTCATGCAAACCATCAGATGGGTTCTCTATCAATGAAGCCCAATGTAAAGGTCCAACCATACAGGATGATATATTTGCCATAATTTCGCGATTTCGAATACATGCTTTTGTCATGACTGCAGATATAGAAAAAATGTACCGCCAGGTATTGATTCATCCTGAAGATAGGCAATATCAGAGAATTTTATGGCGAAACAACCCTCATGAAAACCTTAGGTGGTTTGAATTGAATACTGTTACATACGGTACCACATCTGCACCTTTTTTAGCTATCCGAACGTTAATGCAAGTTGCCTATGACAATCAAATTCAATATCCAGAAATATCTGAAATTATAAAACATGATTTTTATGTTGACGATGTTTTAACAGGTGCAAAGAGTATTGATGAGTTAATCAACATAAAAAATAATCTAAAAATTGTTCTTCAAAAGGCAGGTTTTCCTTTAAGGAAATTTGTTAGCAATTCAAATGAAATTTCTGAACCAGTATATACACCAGAAGAGAATATCCCTCTGGGAGACAAAATCAAGAAACCTCTAGGAGTCTCCTGGAATCCCCATGAAGATACGTTTTGTTATTTTTCTTCTAATATCAAAATAAACAAACATATTACCAAACGTACCATTTTGGCTACAACAGCACAACTTTATGACCCATTGGGTTTAATAGGCCCAATTGTCGTTACCGCTAAAATTCTGATACAAACCATTTGGAAAATGAAACTGCATTGGGATGAGTCCGTTCCAATTGATATGCAAACCAAATGGTTGAATTTTACAGATAATCTGAAAAACATAAATGATATCAAAATACCTAGAAGAGTGCTTATTGATAATCCAATACAAATTGAAATGCATGCTTTCTCTGATGCGTCTGAGATAGCGTATGGTGCATGTATTTATATTAGATCTGTAAATGCCAATGACGAAGTAGAAGTACATCTCTTAGCAGCTAAAAGCAGAGTAGCTCCATTAAAAAAAATAACCTTACCAAGACTAGAACTATGCGCTGCAGTTCTCTCTGCACAGTTAGTTGAAAAATTTGAATTTATATTAAAATTGCCATTAACTGCTAAGTACTATTGGTGTGATTCAAAAATAGTCCTTTGTTGGATTAATTCCCCTTCAAGCAGGTGGAAAACTTACGTTGCAAATCGTATTTCAGAAATTCAAAGCCTTAGTGAAATCAGTCAATGGAATCATGTTAATTCTTTAGATAATGCAGCAGATATCATATCTAGAGGAATATATCCTAATCAGTTAGAAGTTTTGAAAGTATTTTTGAACAGACCACATTGGCTCAAAAATACAAAAGATCAATGGAAATTTTCCAATTGCAATCTGAAATCAATACAAATTACAGAGGAACGAAAAGAGTGTGCCACATTTATCAGCTGCATTACCTCTACATCGTTTGCAATTGAAAAATACTCGTCATTACGTAAATTAATCAGGATCACTGCAATGTGCATTCGTTTTAAAAACAATAGTCTGTTATCAAAAGAATTAAGAGAATGTGGTTCTCTTACTGTTGGAGAGATAAAATATGCTACTAAAACTTTAATTCGAATGATTCAAAAACAATGTTTTAGTAAGGAATTTGAATGCCTAACAAGAAGAAGTGAATTACCTTCCAAATCCAAATTGTTGTGTTTGTCTCCATTTCTAGATGAAAATAATATTATGCGAGTAGGAGGCAGATTACAGCTCTCAAATTTTAATTTCGACAAAAGACATCAAATCTTGCTTCCAAAGCATCACTTCACTAATTTATTATTAGAATCAGAACACAGAAAATTAGCTCATGCTGGACCAAAGCTATTGCTAAATTCTATTAGAGAACGGTATTGGCCTATAAATGGCAAAAATGTAACAAAAAACATAGTTAGAAAATGTGTGAAATGTTTTAGATTTAGAGCAAAACCCTGTGAATCAATAATGGGAAATTTGCCATCAGCGCGAACTGCAATCATGTATCCATTTTATTCAACGGGAGTGGATTATTCTGGACCTTTTCTCCTCAAGAGTAAAACAGGTAGAGGTGGACAAATTACCAAAGGTTACATATGTCTGTTTATATGTATGGCTACAAAGGCGATCCACTTAGAATTAGTAACTAGTTTAAACACAGAATCATTCATTGCTGCTCTTAGACGTTTCATTGCACGCAGAGGCAGGCCGTCTCATATTTACAGTGACAACGGAACAAACTTTGTGGGCGCTCGCAATGAAATGTCACATTTAGGAAAGTTTTTGAAAACATATAATTCATCCATTATTGACATAATGTCAGATGAAAGTATTCAATGGCATTTTATTCCACCAAATGCTCCTCACTTTGGAGGTCTATGGGAGGCAGGCGTTAAAAGCACAAAAAATCATCTGAAGCGAGTATTATCAAAATTACCGCTAGTATATGAAGATTTTTGTACCATTCTCTATCAAATTGAATCAATCTTGAATTCGCGGCCTCTGACAGCCTTATCAAACGATGCAAACGATATTGAAGCGTTGACTCCATCCCATTTCCTCGTCGGACGATCTTATTCCCATATGCCTGAACCAAATTTTGTTGATCTACCCGTCAACCGCTTAAGTCGACTTGAACACCTACAACATGTGATACAAACTTTTTGGCGACAATGGTCGAAGGAATACATACATGAACTTCAACAACGTTCAAAATGGAAGCAAAAAGGTGTTTCAAATCTAAAAGTAGGACAAGTGGTACTCATCAAAGAAGACAACATACCTCCCTCTCGTTGGTTACTGGGTCGTATAAGTCAGATTCATCCTGGAAAAGATGATGTAATCAGAGTAGTGACAGTGAAATGTTCCCATGGGGAACTTAAGAGACCTGTCGTTAAAGTGTGTGTGTTACCTATTGAGGACAATGAGTAAAGAAATAATTTTATTCAATCTAGAAACTTGTTATAATCTTTCATTTATACTGTTAACACTGTTTTGTTTTAATTTATTAGGAAATATGAAATAATTTATTACTGTGCCTGCATGTATCTATATGTACAAAAATGTATTTAAGTTGAAACTCTTAATGAGATTTCAAGGCGGGCAATATGTTCGAATTTATGTAATGTTAAACTTTATATGTAATCGCGTCCTCCTGAACGTACCTACGAAACAATAGATTAACTACTGATGACAGTTTTATAAATAAAAATAAATGCCAGTTGATTCCATGATGCGTGACGGAGAAGACGCAAAATACTTTGCTATCAATTAAAATCGTTATAAGAAAGCTATAGTTTCTCTGCATGCATAAAACCCATGAGTTAACTCGAAAATTGTTATCTGAAACTCTACAAACATTTTTTTTTATTTTAATGGAATTTATATTACCTTATAGGTATATGATACTCGTAGGACTTATCAATATTCAGAAATGCATTTTACTGCCAGTTGTTCTATTTTTAATCGAACTGTAGCTTATAAGTACCTATTTTTTTAAGTTGATAATTTGTGCAGATTTTTATAAACCATATCATATGAGATTTGGTTTCAGAGACATTCATTCGGAGCAATAGCATTCGGTATCGGTACTTCAGTGTCTTTAAGTCTATATACGAGTATCGACCAGGGAAAGATGACAAAGGCGTTAGTCGAGAGTACGGTGTTAAAATCTTACACCGTGGCCGAGAGGTAACTTCCACTGCGTGGGTTTCAGTCCTGCCCATATTGTAATTATTTGTGGGCTTATTATAAAAACTGCCTACGGCTAAATTAGTTTCATTCTGAAAGCCAAAATTATCAATTATATTTTTATGTCATATATTTTGACAGTCAATACCAAGGACTTTTCTTAATCCCTACCAGCAGACAACATAGCGTGTACAGCATCAGGTCTGACCCAAGTGCATGGCTATTGTACATTGGGTCTCTGATAACTTGGTTCAATTAAATGTTGTCAAAACGCAGGCGTGCGTATTCTCTAAAAGGCCGGAGTTGGACCATCTGCCGCCACTATGTTCGGGTCTGAGAACATCATAAGCACAGTCCTCCTCCTTTATCCATATTTGGACTCATGATCAGTGGTAACTTATTTTGGGGGAGATACCAAAAAGGGGAGTCACGCCAGCTGCGATCTGACTTCTTGCTCTTATACGTGCAAATTACCACTATCAGGATGTCATGCTACTTTTTTTCTAAATAAGTGATTAGCAAAAATGGGTAGAAACTGTGTTGTGTCTAATTGTGGAAGCTGATACGATGAACCGAGTGCAACAACATAACTGGGGTAACGTGACGATGTGTTCCCGCGCGTAGACCTCTCGTTCGTACACCTTATATATAGGTATCTTACATCGTGTCCACACCTATAAAATTTATCAAAATGAAAAAAATACAAGCAACGTATTTGTATCATTTATTCTACTTAAAATAAGTGTTCCGAAAAAAAGGTAAAAAATATTTTGTCACAAATTATTATTAGTCATCTAAAGCAAACTCGATATTAAAAGCACACTAAAATAAAAATATAATTCAGAATTTGAACAGTTGGGCCTCAGATGTTTGATAAATTTTATCAATAATAACATCATCAGTCATCGTTATTATGAACTTTTCCCCCGAATTAAAATTTCAGAACTTCATAATTTCTAGAAAGCCTTTCAAGTTCAGAAAGAAACAGTGAATTAATTACCGAGGTCTTAGTTTAGCTTTGTGGGAAGACAGAAGCGAAAGTTTCGTATTTCAGCATATACATCTATTTTCGACAACCTGTTTGTTTTTCCCTCAAAGAGAGAACAAAAGTTACGGCACATTAGATTCGTAATGTCCTAAATCAAATTTTTCGTAATAAAATCGTACATGTTTAATCTATAAATCAGAAACACACAGACGCCGGCATGATGGGAACTTTGTATTGCTTTTGAAGTTTCCCTCTGATGTCCTGACCTGGCGACAGGCACACGCAAACACACAAACAAGAGCAGATTGAATAAAGACTTCAGCAAAAAGTTCCCGTCTTTGATTCGGTAATATCAAATATACTTTTAGTTCTGGAGAGTAGTTTATAAATAATCACATAAAAGCGCGTTTTACTTAATGAAATATAAAAAAATCAAAGGAAAAATTGTGAAAATTTACAATGAAAAATTCAAAAATAATTTCAATATAAACATAACATTCCTACTCCTATAGATAGTGCAACAGTTGATTTAAATTATAATAAACCCTCTTTTCCACTGGATTCTTTACAATTTTGGACGCAAAAAATATGTTTATTAATGAGAATGTGTATATCCGGGTTTAATATAGCACTTCTTGCCCTTGTCGGCTTGTATATACTCTTTCGCACACGTTTGATCGATTTTACACGGGAGTTTGATTATTAAGAACCGAAAAAACCGTTACCGAATAAAACATTTTTTTGCTTTAATAAATTTATCGTTCTTTGAATTTTTTTATTCATTTTAGAGTGTTTAGGGAATACAAAAACATTTAATTTACAACATAATACAATCATGGTAATTCACAACTTGTGACTTTCCTTTTTAAGGGTTTATAGGGCAAAAAATGGATTTAATGTGCTTTTAAAGGTAATTCAATTTTTTTTAGCTATATGCTTTACAAGAAAAAAAGTACATATAGAAAATTTGCCGAACGAAATATGCGGGACTGCTGGTATGTGTTCTTTGTCATCTAGTATCAATTATTTGTCATCTTACCATTATTATGTTTCAATAGAAATGTTCAAATAAAAATGTTTCACGTGAGGCATTTCATCAGGGATCGTAAAAATGTTCATTGATTTCGAGCTAAAATTGGTGAATAATTCAAATTTTTTGAAACTTTTTTCTCACATAGGTATCCATCTTTTGATGGCATATCCTGTGCTTACCCTTGAAAAGAAAGTCATCTATTGACAAAGCCGTGGAATAGTTTTTAATTTTTTTTTATTAATATTGCTCCATTTTCGCGTCCATTATTTACAATACTTCCTAATAAATATGATATTTTTGTCAAAGGGTTTCAGTCACGACTTTTAAGTTAATGCAGATTTTTTTTAATTTGTGTTATGTGCTCCTGTTGTGATGCCATCTGCCGTAGAGAGGTAAGTTATTTTTGTAAATTAGGCGATTTTTTTAGGCAAAAAAAAAGATTTTTTCTACGAAGTTATCAGCGGATTTTTCTTTTCTCGTACGCCCAAATTGTGCCGTAATGTGCTCCTATTATGATGCCACGTGACATAGAGAAAAGTTGCAAATTAGATATTTTTATGGGGTTTTTCAACGCAAGTATGGGTAGTTAGTTTCCCTTTTAATTTTCTCTTAAAAACGCAAGTTGAGTCGTTATGTGCCCCGGCTGTGATGCCATTCAAAAATTGATAAAAAATTATTTCTATGGCATACGGCAGCAAACCGTGCACATTACGGCACAACTTGCGTATTTGAGAAAAGGAAAAAAGCCGTTGCTAACTGCGTAAAAAAGAGTTGCACTATAAATCGTTTTATGACGTCACCAGATCTCTAACTGTCACTTTTTTTTGACAAATTGCATTGAACTTTGTTAGGATATACGGTGAAGAGATGCCGGCAGATTAATTCTGGAACAATTCCAACAGAAAGTCTACAGAAAAAATCTTCAGAATCTCTTTCAAAAAATCGAGAACAAGTAAATCGAAATCTTTCTGTTATGGTTAACAAAATCTTAATAAATGAGTCGGCAAATCAAGAAAGATAAGTTTACATTCTTTATTTGTATAATAATAATTGGACAGATACTTATCAGATTTAATCCTTAAATTATGATTGATACTTCATATAAACTGCATTAATGAGCGTATGTAGGTAGTTACAATTTAAAAGGCACTTGAAGAAAACCGGAAGAATTCTTCCCTGGACATTGCACAAGTCAATGCCAATTCAAATTTCCCGCGCCGGTGAGACCCGATGACGTCATTGCGACGCCTTGACAAAAATAAGGTCGCATAGTATCATATCTCTTTATGTCATTGTATCATGGGTACTATGTAGTTAGTCACACTTGACAGATACTGTCATACTGTTCAATTTTTATAAGAAGGCGAGATGATAGGCGTGAACTGCGCATCTTGCGATCTTTGTTCACCACCACTAACAATTTACACGTTCGATGAACGGCGGAGATACTCTTATCAGCCTTATCTGGTTGGTTGTTTTTGTAACATGGACACTGACTAACATTGTTGTTATTGAACGACAAATATTTATGGAATTGTAGACGGTAACCAACCTTTTTGCGCAGTAAGAACTTATTCGCCTTCCTATAATAATCGGACTGTATGTAACTTGATATTTCTGAAAAGCAACCATGTACGAGTATATAGGGACGTAAATAATTTGTTCACAACAAGCTGAAATTATTAAACTAAAATAATTTAAAGCGACAAAGACAGAGTGAATCCTGTTTAATGACATAAACGTCAAGGTACTCCCGTATATTAGATGACTCACGTAGGTAATACCTGTCGCGAAAAGAATGGTATTACCGTAACATATATCTCGTTTAAAAGAGAATCTCCATTATTATTTCCACAACAACCCTACTGTCCCATTGTTCGACAGAAGAAAGGAAAGGAGTTTTAGTTCATATCATGCATATTAACTGTGCCGAGTAATTTCCACACTCCAGTCGAGAGTCGAGGGCACTAGACACGGAGATGCAGGTTCAGGTTGCCAGGGAGACTGTGACTGGCATTCCAGAATCCATCCAGATTTACATGAGCACGAAGCCACGGGGCAGGAAGCCGAGCCGAGGAAAAGGGGTGCCGGTCGGTCGGCGCAGTCGCACTCCCGGTCATCCAGCGTCTCTCCCGCTTTTCACCGATTACCCGAGCCGAGCCAGGAGCAGCGAAATAATCAACAGGGACGATTAAAAATTCACCGGATCCGGCATCGGTCTGAAAACAAAGGACGATCTGGCAGGGCACGTCGGACCTTGTCGAGCGGCAATTCATCTCTTCGTGTGTTCGCTCTAACTGTCACGTTACACACACACTAACACATACATAAAGTAATTACTGTTCGCCCAGGGACATAATATGAATAATTGAGACGTGTTATTACCTTAAATAAATTACTCCGGTAACTCAAAGTCATAGCAGAGTTTCGAACAACTGTAATTAACACATCGACACACTGCAAGTTTTTGGTAACTACTACTGCAAGTGGGTTTACCAAAACAGTTCTCTCGTTATAATTATTATTCACAATCATGTATGTAGTAGTTTATATCATGTAATAAATATACCTGTTATTATAATACCTAGAAAATAAATCCATAAAAGTATGTAGAGTTTTCTTTTCAAACCCTTTTCGACCACAGAAGTGGGATAAAGAATCGCACCCAGTGTGATAAACAAAAAAACTTCCTATAATATCCGTGACTCCTAATCGGATTACAATAGGTAACAAGGTCTTGAATCTTTAGGAGTCTGATCAAAAGCAGTGAACTGATGTTTTGCTTCATGTCAGCAATCGATTTTACATGGAATCACCCTTATTGCTTTCAACGTGAAGAAAAGCGGCAATGTGAAATTACCTGATTTTATTAACAAAACAAGGGAGGCAGAAAGATAGACGAAACCTTGTAACATGCAATCAACAACTATTATGGGCGAATTTTTCAGAAGGAGCTGCACGGTTTAATATTCTCCACTTTTCTTTTTATCCCAACTTTCGGGAAAATAAACTTAGAATAAAAATATTCCTCTTGTGTAAAAAAAATACTTTGCTAGAAAAAGGACGATGACGAAGCTTTACAGCTATAATAGGTGAAAATAAAATAAAGCACCTCTGAATTTTTAAAGTGATGACGGAAAAAAAACGAAAAAGCTTTTTTTTCTATTTTGTGGAAAAGGGCGAAGGGCCCAGAGATGAAACGTGTGTTAACGTGAATCTGTTAATCCGCCAATATTTTTCTTTGTTGAAATTTTAATATTTTTCAGTACAATAATTATAGGGGCTCGTGGTGAAGAAATTAGCAATTTTGATTCATAAATCGTTGAAATAAATAATTGTAAATTGTATAAAAATCGAGCTTTTACCGTATTTTTTGTTGAAACTTACTCATATACTTATATTAGTTCGGTTAGACAAAAAGTACCTACCCAAGCCAAAAAAAAATAATAATAATCGGAACGAAGTCAGAAAAAGTTCTATAAAGGGTTTGTTTCAAAGGTGTGTGTGCCTAATTAAGATGATGTTACTGGAAGTTTTGTTGATAACGGATAGTCGTTTTATTATTCATATTTTGTATTCACAAAGTGCCTAGGTATTCTATACGGAAGCAAGTTGATGCGCAATTCCAGTAGCGTATTTTAATCATTGCATGGCAATTACGAAGGAAACCTCGCATATTTTACCAAGCGCACTCAACATTTGGCGTAATTAAAGAGAAGCAGGTCTAACTCTTGGGCCCCTATTCATTAAAACGCTTCATCAAAATACCAAATAGAATGCCCATTTTACATCATTTAGATTTTACTTTATTTTTATTTTCTATTTTTCTGTACTGCAAGGGCTCGTCTTGTTGGATTTAAATAATATTTATTTAATAAATGCGTTTAGAATAATATAAATTTGAGAATTCCCTGCATAAATTAATTCACATAATCCCTCCCCCAATTCGTGAAATATAAATTCCTCAAAAGGTAAATAATAACCCATTGTGCTTCACGCACACAACACAAGTTACAAAAGCCTGGAGGAAAATATTTTTAATAATAAGTCTAAAACCCGCATTGTGAAATGAAATGCTTCTTTCATTATTAAGAAAATTACTGCCTGAATTACTTGAAATTCCTGAAATTATTACTTCTCTCCTGGGAATCATCCGATTATTCATTATGGCTTATGGATATGGAATGAAATTAATGGTGTGCAAATAATAAAGTGAAATTAATTTTTCCTGGAAAAAAAAACAAAGGTCTGACGTCGGCACATTTTTTTAAATAGAAACGGAAATTTTTCAAGCTGCTACTTAATAATCCTAATAGCTAGAAAAAAAAAGAGAAAATACCCAAACAAAATCGATATAACCTAATAAAAAAAAAGTTACAAATCCTAGTAACCAATTGCAATTGAAAATAGACTTTACATAAAATCATTCTCAACGAAGGCCAAAATTTAAATTTGCCACCATAATGGGTATCTACTTTTTTTCTTTTCTTGGTAACTGGGCAGCCAAAATGAAACGTCATGTATAAAATCGTATTTTAAGCACAAAATAAAGAATAACACTGTTCAAGAAGAGGCACTTTTTAGGATATATTCCCAAAAAAGTAAAACTTAGGATGCTAAAAAAAATATTTTTAGTAACTGATGGACAGTCAAAATAGAACGCCATGTGCAAAATCGTATTTTAAGCATAAAAGAGATAATAGGTACATTTTTTGAGATATTTCCTGAACAAGCCCTGATCTTGAAAAAAGTTATTCTTTCTTTTATGCTTAATATACGATTTTGTACATGGCGTTCGAGTATGACTGTCCAGTTACTAAAAAAATATATTTTTAGCAGCCTTAGTTTTCCTTTTTTTGAAAATATTTCCTAAACGAGGCCTGATCTTGAAAAGAGTTATTCCCTCTTTTATGCTTAAAATACGATTTTGCACATGACGTTCGATTTTGACTATGCATCAGTTACTAAAAATAATTTTTTTTAGCAGCCTCAGTTTTTCTTTTTTGGAAATACTTCCTAATGAGGACTGATCTTGAAAAAAATTATTATCACTTTTACGCTTAACATACGATTTTGCACATGGCGTTCGATTTTTACTGTCCATCGGTTACTAAAAATATATTTTTTAGCAGCTTAAAGTTTTATATTTTTTGAAATATGTCCTAAACGAGGCCTGATCTTGAGAAGAGTTATTCTCTCTTGTATGCTCAAAATACGATTTTGTGCATGAAGTTTGATTTTGACTGTCCAGTTACCAAATACACTGTACGTCTGACTGAAATCCAACTAGGTACCCCACTAAATTTTTTCTAAATGATCGATTTTAAGGCGAGAACTACAAGCCGAACAGAAATTGGGAATCTTTGTAAAGCGACTTGACTTGTCATCTATTCTAGAAGGAACTGCATGCATATTATTATGTAATAAAAAATCCATTCACAGTTACCAAAACATATTATGGAACCGTTACCTTCCCTTGTGGAAAATAACACTTAGTTTGCATTTGGTAATTGTTTGAAGCGACTGTTTCAGAAATTTCTATAAGCAAATAGAAAAAATAATTTCTGCAATGATAAAATATTTTCATTTGAAGCAGTGCACGGCGGGAGCTTCGTGAAGTAAGCCGGGAAAAATCAGCGAAAAAGTTTGGCTATGGCGCATTCGATTGACCACCGTTTCACCATGTACCTACGTTTGACCATCGAATAAATGGCAAAAAAGAAAATTTTGGACTAGCTAACTTCATAAATGCTCTAAGTGTGTTAACAGTGACCTTTTTTTAATGCTCATTCATTTGGCCATCGTTTGATCACCGAATAATCTTGTTTGACCGTGTTCAGAAAAAAATCATATTTTCATATTTTTTGATAAATCATGACATGACAATATTGTAAAATACAACAAACAATACGACAAGTTTAAAATAGTTAGTTGTCACTTATCAGTTTTCAATATTCTGAATGTAATTATTATTTCCCTGCCCGTATTTAAGTAGGTGCATTATTCCCCGTCGTGTCCATTGTGTCCCCACAATGAATTCCTGCTGGGAGATCTGGATCATGTTTTGCTCATCTCTGTTGACACAAGGTTATGTCGTCGAGTGTGTCAATTCAATGTCGCATCCCTGTTCCCATTCATCCCCCTTTATAATGCTATTTGCACTGAGGCTTATCTTCGTTCGACTGTGAAGCATTGTTGCCTGCAGTTGCCCTCCCAAACTCGCTCTCGATTACGCAAACATCGACGATCGTACAGGAGATAAAATAGAAAAACAATAATTACAATAATTCCAGGATTACACAGCAGGACGGGCTCTTAGCAGTTTTTTTTCAAGTCGGGTAATGACTTCATTGAACACTGAACAAATGGTGTGAAATGGAAAAGTAGTCATTTGATATAAGCAGTGCAAATAGCTATTATACAGGTCTTTAAGAGGATCTTCATACTTTAATTCAAAATTTAATAATAATAATTATATAATTATTATAATACATAATTTAAAAATTATTTGTATATCACAGAGTCCTGAGTTTTTTCGACACAAGTGTAGGAATCGTCCTTTAAAGACAATAAAATAACCAAAAATATTGACAATGAGATATTATTGATATTCAAGTTCAAAGACCCATTTTATGAATAAAACCTTCCAAGTTGGATTGTTTCTGAAGGTTTTGTTAATTATCTCACTACTTCACTACATTACCTCACTACTTAATTTTTTTTCCGTTGCTCATTTTCTTCCAATTTTTTTCCTTATAAATTTTTTTCGAGATTTTTTTAAATTTAACATGGTTTTTGAATGGCTGAGTGGCTGATGTATTAAGGTCTATTTACATCTAACGGCATGGACGTGGGCCGGGTGTTCGACGTGGATTAGAACGTGCCGTTAGATTTAAATAGACCTTTAGCTATAAATAACTCATCCCTTGTATCAATGAATTAACCCAAAATTATCTTACAGGCGCCTAATAAAATATTAGAAATAATTTTGAAGCCCTTTATTAATTAAAGCATATCAATTTAATTTTTTTCTTCGACCAGCCCGTATAATTTAGAGCTCTTTGACTCACATTTTGTAATTTATGATTCTTGATATGAGGGTGTAACAGTTCACTCTTACAAGGGTTTATTTATTTATCAGCATTTCTTATAAATTATTTTCACCAGATCTGCACGTGGTTTTACATTTATTCGTTTCAATTATTATGTCAAGTTGGACTTTAAAATACCCGTGCAGAAACCGATTCGCTGCTGTTTCTTTACTAGGAATATTCAGTTCAGTGATCGAGTCGTGATTTTATAGCCTTTCCCTGGGAGCTGATTGACCTTTTTCTGGGAACAAAATTCGTCGTTCCCGAAGCAGTCTTGTCATTTGTGGAGCCTATCTGTCAGTTCTACGCTATTACTTAGAATCTGTTACTGAGCTCGAGCAGCCACCGCGAAAAATCAGCCTTAACCCAAGAAAATCTCCCAGCACCACCACTCAATTGCCAATCACCAGCACGAAGCTGAGTACCTACTGAGTGAAACTAAGTGATTTTTTCCACCATTCACATATACAAGATTTTCAATTTTCAATTGCCGTTTTCTGGGAATATTTTTTATGAATGTCATTGTTTCATATTGTTTTGAACTAGCCAGGGTTATTTTTATTTGTGCTCTGCAATTTTAAAATTAGAACATTAAATTAAACATAAATATTTCCTGCTACATGAGCACTCTGTTACAAAGGGATTTATTTCCAGAAAGTATTAAAAAATCTTCAATTTTCAAACTTTTCCCTTAAAAATTACCTGCCTATACGTGAAAAAATAAATCAACTGTATGAATGTGAATAGTAATATGAAACAAAAAATAAAATAAAAAAAGTTTACACTACGGGCATAATAATTTTCCCGCAACAGCGCAAGTAAATTTCCTAATGCAAATATTACCATCATAATAGAGAAGCTGAGCGGCGAATAGAATATCGGCGCATACACCCTCCCCCCGTATTTACATCTGCCCCCTTATCAACATCCCTCGCAGCCTCCACCCTGCCCGCTCCCTGGCGATTATAACCGACCGGAATGTCTAAATGAGCATTGAGATTATGTAATGGCGCCCACCCCCGGCCAGATCTGATTTGGGGGCGGCTGCCTTTGATCTCGCCGCCCTGCCCCGCCGGCACTCCACCCCTGCATCGGCCGACGCGCGCCGCTCTTCTACGCTGCACTGAAGACATGGGATGGGGGTTGTAAAAATAATTCACCAGTAACTACTTAGGGATCGTCGTTTCTAACAAAAACTGCTATTACTGTGAAGAAATTAATTATAAGCCTTAAAACTATAAAACTAAAAAATTCTTAATCGAATCTGATAAAAAGTCGATTTAATAAATATCTGCAAGCCACTGGGAAACGTCTATACCTAAGAATATCATCATAAAAAAATTGTGAAAAAAACATCCGGGTAAAACATAGTCACCATATTTAAATTAATAAAGACAGTCACGAGTCCATCCCGATTCTGTCACTTCAGTATAACGACATCAGAGTTTTGCAAGTGAGTCATCGTCAAGTGCACGCGCCCCGGAATGAAGTCTGGAAGCGCTTTAATTTCAGCTCCTCATCGTCGGCGAAGCTGCAAGAATCACGCCCCCTCCTTCCGACTATGAAAGTTACGGTGGGATGGTGCCGGGGAGTAAGTTGTTGTGCGCTGAAGCTGATCAATGGATTTTCAATTTTAGTTATTTTCGCCTCTGTTTCCCATATCTACAGGATGTCTGGTAAGTACCTCCTAATTTCTCGACAGCATAAAAAAATCAAAAAGTGTCCCTTAACGGAGATACAGCGCCGCCCATGGTACCCGACGATTTACTTTTTTGGCTCTAACTTTTGAACCGACCTGTGTAATTAGATGAAATTTTAATATTTTATAGAGACCATAAATAATCATTAAGCCATATCCGAGTAGATTTTTGACGTCAGGGAAGTCAGGAACGGACTTACCATCAAAGTTTTGTGTCAAATTTTGACAGGTGTCATTTTACAGAGCTAAAAACTTAATTTTTAAATACACTATAGTCGTTCATCTTTAAAAAGGTATAATTTGTTTCAATAAAATTGGTGGTTTTCGAGAACTGTGGCACTCTCAATTTTGGGTGCGGCGCGATGTTAGCACCCCTTTTTTGTTTAAAAAAAATAATAAATAATAATATTTAGGCTTTAGAACTCTTGCTGCACCCCTCTCAGAATTATAGATGAACTATACTAGAAGAATTGAGGACTCATCTCAAAATTTGGGGTGCTTGATTTTGGGGTGCCAACTTTACACGGGTATCCCTATGATAATCCGTTACCTGTGGAGTTTATAGTTGAAACTGAAACCTTTTACAGATTATTTGCAGCTAAGACAGAGATTTGCAGAAATATTCGCAGTTAGAGCAGCCGTTTGTTTGGTTTGTTTGCAATTTCTTACTCATATTTATGTCACATGCATGTGTCCCCCTCGAAAACAAACTTGACCTCTTTCGGCGTTTTTCGCATAGGTAGGTACATCTTCAGCTTTAAAGTTATTAGTCCTCTACGTTTTCGTTTGGCCATCCTGTGCATAACTGAAATCACCAGTCAGTGTTGTCAGTAAAAAGGGGTGCCAAATTCTACAAGTGTCAAGCAATATTTTCAGTTCGGATTCAGCAGAACTCAGAATTACAGAAGAAGTCTCAGAAGGTAAGGAGTGTTTCACGTAGCAGATCATGTCTAGGCGTAGAAAAGGGTGAATATTCATGGTTGTATCTTCAAAATAGAGCTGCACACGACTTCTCTTATTGAAGAGAAAAAGAACGCTTTGGTCAGGATTCAGGAATGAAGTCTAATAACTCTAGGCTAGCAAACTTTCATCATTTGACGAATGAATTATTTAAATAAACGTTTTCAGATTTATTCCCCAGTACATTCTCACTCTTCTTGCGGTTACATGGTCTCAGCCGATTGATCGAAGCAGTATCTCCGCAAAAAAGTAACCGCAGTAGTAACATTAGTCATAAATTGCAAAAGTGATGTTACCCCATTACGACTTATAAATCAAATGTGTCAATAACAATTTTCTTTACAGGCATCATTAATCATTATTAGTGGGTAGGAAACTCGAAACAATTCCCGATGTGATTGAACCAAAATTCAAGAAGACTGTATGGGGAGCCGTGCTGAGTTCAGACACTCCGGTAACAAAGCCATGCGATAGTCTTGTGAATCTAACTCCACGGGAGTCTAATTATAAAAATAATTACTAGGCACGTAAAAAGAGGAGTCACGTTACTTAAACTGGAAGCTGAATGCATGTGTTTGTAACGACTAAAACTCGATAGTGTTCTGTTCCGTCTGTGTACTACTATTATCAGTATCAGCAGAAACAATGTAATCCAGTTGTAACGGTATCATTATCAAGTGTCGGAATTTTCTTTATCGCTAATAAGACACAACCATTATACCAAGTACGATCGACGTATCTATCTACCTGCGTAAAAGGTACCTATAACTTTGAACTACAAATTCCATAAATTTTTTCGTTCGAGTAATTTTATTTTTTTGATTATTAACGATCAAAGTGTAATAATAAAAGGAAAACTTATAAATGGTAGAAAATCATGCATGTACCTATTATGAGAAAAATTTTTCTCTGCGTTATAACGAACTCTTTTGCAAAATCGATTTGGGAAAAATAAACATATGGTCATAAGTCATAATAAGAGTTAATTTTTTTTTAAATTAAACTTACCACTGCCACTGTGAAGGCTTTTGATTGTACCTATGTTATGTACGCAGTGAAAAAAAGACGGCGGACTCGTTATTTTTCCGTCAATATCCCTTTAAGTAATGTGTGGGGGTGCAGAGAAGCTGACTGAGGGCAGCGAAGGAAGAGAATGGGCCGTAAATGGATTAGGGGATTGCGCAAGGACGAGCAATCACTATAATGGCCTGGACACTTATCCCGGATCTCCGCGGCCAGTACTGAACGACGGTGCAGGACTCGGACCCACGTGTTTACCTTCTCCAATCACTTCCGATTCTGACACTCCATTTCACCCGCTGTGTGGTCAGGCTTTATTGTTGGTCTCTCCTATTCTTGCCCGGATGTTACGAGTACAAGTCCGCCTATGGTCGAATGACCTTTTGTTTGCTACCCCAAAATTCGTTTCTTACGTATTACAATATCATCATCCACTTTTTTATTTATGTACCTACCTATAATTTTTTAGGACAGAAAATATAAATTAAATTTAAAAAAATCACGATCACCAGATGAAGACTTACTTTTTGCTCTAATCTTGGCTGAGATACTCGTATTTGTTAATTCGATGCAGTCCATTGAACTTCAAAATATTACGCAATCGAAATACCCGTAATTAGGTACAAAGGGATTTAAATTAAGTATTCGATTGAATTACGATAACTTGGATTACAAGCGAATTTGATAAAAATATGCTTTTAATAAGCTAAAACGTGTTGGCTGCATCATGTTAGGTGTGTGGAAATACACAGGAAGGGTTTGCGCATTAATAAGAGAGGATGAAGAATCTGCATGTTGTCATGCTGATACGGAAATTAGCGTTGCCAGGTTGGAGGGCGCAATTTTGTTGCTAATTTTATACCACAGATTAACTTCTATCTTAAAAATTTGCGAGAGAAAATCACACTATGTGATCTAATTTTAACCGTTGATACATCGAGTTTTTCTTTCTTTATTAGAACAAGAAGGAATTAGAGCAAGTTCTTTCTAATAATTGGTCTTTCGGGACTCTGACCAACTTTCATCTTTAGAAGTTGGAAACGTGAAAACTCCAAACGCAATAAAAATCCCAAACAAATTGAAAAGGATACCAGATTTAATCCCTAATATAAAATGGCTTCGAACATGGTCAGTGGTAAATTTAATCAAACCTATGGACATTTTATCCTCCAATGCAACTGCGATCTGAGTTTGGGAGCGGCAGGACGAGAACAGATTGGTCGGCGGTCGAGCTCGGTCCGACAACAATTCGCGCAATGTGCAATATCCAGCTACGTATTTGAATTCCTGGAAGTCGTAACTATTCGGCCAGGGCGATCTCCCGGAATTTCATCACGGCCGAGAGCCCGACTGGGCCGGAAGCAACGGACCACCGCCGAGGGTCCCCCGAGTGGAGCCGCCGCCGTGTCTCCCTCTCGTGCAGTGCCGGATTTAGGGGACGTCGGCTTTCTATGCATGGAATTTTCAATGAGAAGGAAAAGCCCGTTTCTTGTTGTTGTATTACGAGCGTTTTTCGATTTTCTGGATCGATTTGCCGGAATTCTCGGATTAAAGGCTACTCCACCATAATGCATTGAATTTTATCCACAAATTCATACCGTCTCAGTTCCTATGGTGAAGATATTTCATACTTTTTGTTTCGTTTCATTAAAATCTGAAGTTTCATCTGCATGTAAAATCATTATTCAAAATCTGTACGGTTACCAATGGAGCTTGGCATGTAATCTTGAATCAGATTATTATAGAAAATGTCAACAAATAAATATATTTTTCCATTAAAAGTCCCTTTTGACCAGTAAATAATCTCTATCAATGCCATAGGGCTTTGTTAGAGAGAAAAAAACTGTTTGGGAATAACCTCCTTCCCTTAATCGCAATGGTAAATATTTTTTGACACAATTTTGTTGGACAATCTTAAATTACTACTACGCATTTTTTCCAACGTATAACGTTGTGTCAATTAGAACAACTTGCCCTTGACCAAACAATCTAAGGAAGTGTAATGTCGATGTTTTGTTATTTATACCAAATACGTTCAACTAACAAATTTTACAGAGCCCTCATACGACAAACAGTGAATAAACAGTAAACACATTGAGCATTTTAGTATTATCTGTCTAATTAATAATAATTATTATTGCACGAGCTTTTAAAAATTGTAAAAAACCGAAGTCGTGTTTCACCCTTCTACGCTTGGCGGCGCTGCTGCAGTTGTCGCAAATCAACAAAATGCATTATAGTTCAGTAAATAAAGTCGGAAATTCTGGAAAAGTGGTGAAATCACCGATTTCTTATATAATAATGATAACTTATAATAATTTATAATATAAATATAATAATTTATTTTTCCTGGATTCCTTAGATCTTCAGGAACATTCATCATCACTAACCTCCGCATTAACCTCGAAAGATGAGAAAATTATGGTAATTTCATCCCTCCCAAAGCACCCCATATAGTAACAGTGACAAAAAATTATAAAAATTCAAAATTTCACCTCGGAAATCGTCTCTCGGGAGTTTTTTTTTTATTAAAAGGAGGGAGCTTCGGTCTTCACTATGTAGGGAAGACAAAGTCGCTCCACTCCGATAATTATGGGTTTGAGCTATTTTGCCATTACCCAGCCTCAAGTATACAATTAAATAGTAGAAAGGACAACACAGACACCCAGAGCCTTCACCGAGAATCGAACTCAGTCCGCCGGGTCCAATGATTCCGCAGACCGCCCACTGAACCACTCGGCCACCGGTGGGTGTGCTCTCTCTCTCGGGAGTTTTCAAGGTTCCTGATCACGAATCCGAGATCCAAAAGCAAGTGAGGGTGTTTCCAACCCCTCAAAACCACCCCAAATAGTAACAGTGATAAAAAAATTCAAAATTTTGCCTCAGAAATCGTCTCTCAGGGGTAAAACCACCCCAAATAGTATCAGTGATACAAAAAATAAAACAAATTCAAAATATCGCTTCCAAAATCGTCTCTCGAGGGGGGGGGGGTTTATTTTTTTTTATTTTTTTTTTATTTTATTTTTTACAATTTTTTAAATTGGTGCTATTCCACCATTTTTCCAAATTGTAGAGTATTTTTCAGCTTATTTACTGGACAAACACTAGGTGTAAAATAAGTGTCTGGTATTGTTATTTAAACATATTTATCATACTTCAAATCGAAAAGTTTGTAAAAATGTTCCTATTCACAAATGTAGGCAATCCATCTGGTTACATTTACGATTTTCTGATCGGTTAAAACTCATGACAGTTCGAGGATATAGAGCTTGAGTCAGTAAGATCAGCACTCAAAATTTAGACGATTAATTATATTTTTCAAATCTTGTGGAGGAGCACAAGTAAAAGAGAAAAAAATATTAATTTTGAAATAGGTACTTTATAAAATTAGCACCAATTAAAAAACTTGCATTTTATAAAGGATTTGAGAAAATTACCTGTTGAAACATGCATCTTACTGTCTACATAAATAAGAAGATTTCCTAGTTTGTATTAGTCCGTTTATATAAAAGCAAATGGGGGTAAAATACTTGGAATATTCATTAATTTTTGAAAACTTGATAACTTGATTAAGTCAAAATCAAAGTAAAAAAAAAAAAAAAACATAAAAAATAGGTAATAAATAAAGGCACCTTCATTCATATTTCCTACGCCGTTAAGATGACTGGTCAATACGAACATTAAAGAAAAAAAAAGAAAACATTTATTCTGCTGAAAAATTTCAGAATCCAGAAAAGGAAGGAAGGAATTCTTTCCCAAACTCTGCTCTTGTTTTTTTTTTCCTTGCTGATGACGAAGACCAATAAAGCTCGCGATGAGAAAAAATTATATTCTTTTGACTTGGTCAGAATTCTGCGTTTAATAAACTTCGGGGTACACTGCTGCGATTATAGTCTATGTTGCCGAAAGTTGAAGCGAGAAGCAAGGAGCAACAAAGTTGAAAGCAACAAACATAAGTATACTCAGTATTAGTCTCTAGAGACTATTCTTGCAGTATACTTAGTAAAACTTTCCCGACTTTGCAATGCCAATAAATCTCGAAACGTTTGAAACCCTGCACCTCACGTAATCTCGAAAAAAAATCAGATAAATGTTATGAATGTGACTGAATGTGGCTTAAAAAATGATGACGTGAGAGTCAAAAATATAAAAATGGTGAAGAAATCTTTCGAAATCAAGTCGTTAATAATTATAACTGGTTGAAAATTCACTCAAGGTATAGCCTTCTAGATATTTAGCCGAGCAGAGATAAAAAATATGTAAAATTTCAGGAGACAAATATGTGACTGTGCATGGGCAAGATTAGAACGAGTTTACAAAAATAAAAATAAGGCCAATATACTAAAGAGACAGTCAAATATCTTATGATCAACTTTGCAACAAAAAACTCGATCATGAGTCTTTAAAAGCTTATCCAATTACAGAATTCTTCCCAATACAAGGCCGGCCCTGTCTTGCTCTCGTTGGGCCGCGAGCTACTCGAGTGTATTGTAATTACCCTATCTGATTAAAATAACTTCAAAGTGGGAATCCGTTATTAGATACTTCCAGAGTCGAGGGCTGCATACTCTACTCCGACCCTCCAACACGAGACCTCTGCACATTAGCGATTCGGATTACCAATAAAAAGTCCTATTTGCACATCAGACCCGGACAATCCAATTCCGTCCGGATACTGTCCGGGCAAACAAAAAAGGCAAAAGCCGACCTTATACTTACCCGAGCACAGGAAGAAAGGTAATTTGACGAGATAGAGTTGAATTTACATACCTGCAATAAAAAAAAATCGTTAGCGTTCTGATTATTCTTATACATAAGGTAAATTAATATTCTTCTGACATGTCTCAATCATTTGATTAAGAAATATTTCAGTTATAAATCAAATCCTCAAAAAGATACTTTTTATTTTAATATTGAGCTCACCTTTCAAGCTTTCAAAGTACGAAGAGTAGAGAGGTTTAATTTGGCGTTTATTAATCTTTTGAGTTCTGGTAGGATTTGGAAACGCGGTTAATTTAGACTGACATGTAATGATGTAACCTTTGTAATCAATTATTCAACTTTTTATTTCGCAATTCAATACTTTTCTCAACGCTATAAAACTAAAAAAAAAAATTACGATCCCATCCAAAAATTTTATGTTTGCTGAATATAGAGAATTTAATTATAAGGTACCTACCAAAAAATACATGTCAAACAATCCCTCTCACATTTCAAAATTCAACCACCTCAGACAGGTTCAACCCCTCTGAGCGGGTTGAAGTTCCAGGGTATAAGTTGCGACAGTATCTTAAAACAAAAATCGTCGTATTCTTGGTTATGCTCAAAGGTCGCTTGTTTTGCTTTTATAGAATTTATTCCGGACTTTTTATTTTCGCTGTAAAAATAATTAATCCAGACTTTCATACGCTAAGCTCTCTAGTTGATTTGAAATAATATGGGACAAAAGGATTTTTTTAGTACCTACCTACCTTTACCTATATTTGTTTCTCTTTGTTATCATAAAATAATTATTTACGGATTAGTATTTCATATTTTTTTATTATACCATCCAATTTAAGAAAAATAAATTGATGCGCAATATAAAATTTAATGATGTAATCCTGCCGAACGAGATATTTTTTGTAGCTTTTCATCTCTACCGAACAAATTTTAACAATATAAATTATAAAAAAATCCATCTGATTTGGTGAGATATTTTTGGACAAAATGATTCTTCGGATGTTATTTATCCTTTACTGAAAGGTTATGTTAGGCCAGACTTCAGTAGATATAAATTAAAAGGAAACACCCAATTATTGCCCTGAATAATTATTCGAAAACTATATACAGTTTGTGCACATACCAATACCTACCTAACTTACCTAAAATGGCTCTTAATAAAATTCCAGAGACGATTATTAATTTTCTAATAGGTACATCCTTATTATTCATAAGTATACCCCTAATAAAAACACTTTTTCAGTAACTCTATTGATCAATTTCTTGTCAGTTCTTTTCAATTGTTCGCCAAAATATTTTCAGAAACTATAGCCAAGGAAGTTATTTTAGTCATAACTCATCATAACAGTTCCCTTAATTTTCAATGCTGCAATAATGATGCATCCGATGGAATCACGTAAGGTAGGTACAAAGAAGAATAAGTTAGATTAACAAATACGTTCATAATTATAATCGTGCAGGGTGAAGAAGATCCCCGGAGAGTCCATTTGTGAGAGTTTTTGCAAATATCTATCGGAGACTTTGTGAGACCGTCAGTGCCACTCCTAAGAATAATAGTGCATGGTCTGCAAGCTGCTGTAGAAAATGTTGCGAATCTTGTACCTACTCTCCATATTGCCGCTCAGCTTCATCCATATCATTTCCAAATCGTACAAAGTTTCAATCTTCGTAATTTTTCTTCCTAAAGAGGCGATGGCTGAGAGGCTTCTGGTGAAGGTGAACCAAAAATCAGAGTTTTCTCGAAAGTGTAACGTGGGCCGGTTTAAATATTCGCGAAATAGCCATTCGTAATCCATTGATATTCGATAGATAATCTACATGCAATAAAGATGAATAAATCACAAAAACTATTTAGAGTAAAATAAATGTTTGGGCATGGCTATTCAGACGTAAATAGATTTGGAAATTTTGCCCAATATTCTTACTGCTCCAAGCGAGGTTCCAAGATACTTGGATTTTTTTCCCAAGAGCGAATGGAATTTGGTACCACCAAAACTATGCAGACCACATGCTTCATTGCCAGAGCGTGTCTGGATGAACATTTTCCAGAGCGGTGGACTGGATGTGTTGGTCCCGTGCCTTTTGGTCCAAGGAGTCCCGTTTTAAATCCTTTGATTTTTTTCACATAAAACATGAAGCAATTAGTTTACAGTGTCAGACTACAAATACATGTCCCCAACTTCCCCAAAGGATCCAATGAAGCTGAGGAAATCAGAAATAATGGCATTGGCCGTGTACCTATATGAGTCATTCATCAAGCGATGCCGCACCTGTATTTACGTCGGGGAAGAACATTTTGAACAGAGTCTATCGTTATGTTCAATTTTGATGAATTATCTGTTTGGTTTTGATGAAATGCCAACTACTTATCACCACGGCAACATACATCCCCGACTCTTTACGATTTCTAATCAGTACATTCAGGGAAAAAAATTAGCGAACTTCAACACCTTGTAGTTCTCAACCGTGACAGTGAAGTACTTTTCGACTCAAATAAGCATGGCTCACCCTGTATAAGAAATAAGGATCAATCTAAAATTACTCATCTTTATACGTGCTAACAAAAATCACTTTAAAATTAAACTCCGTTGCCTAAACTTACAAATTTTACTTTAATAATTCAACTCCTGGTAGGTATGTCCTATATTTTAAGATGGGTCCCTGATGAATAGGATAGGATTTTGTTTCCCGGTTCCGGTAGCTTCAAATATTCACTTTCCCTCTTTATTATTGTGGGTGGTCGATGCTTTGATGTGTCATCGAATAAATAACAGGTAGCAGCAGGTGCGTGGCTAGTTAGCAGGTGTCAAATGGAAAGCACAGGTCAGCAGGACGGCAGAAGAGATGTGGATAGCGTGACGCGTCTGGCCTAGTGGTGACTTTGAACCAGTTACAAGTTCAGCGCGCTCGATCCGAGAACTTTTACGAACAGGAATTAATCTGGAGATGAGTAAGTTGCTGTGATTTTGCTCTCCTTGAAGTAACCGTTACATTAATGACTGCCGCGTAATTTTACCACGCCTTTTTTTATAGCTGCGACAACAACAACAACTTTTAACAATATTTGTTAAAGTTTAATTTATGGCAAAATTCTGAGAGAAGAACAGAAGAATCGATAATGCGGTCTTTCTAAATTTAGAAATTCTTCGAAGACGTTTCCGCTTCCAGTAGCTTATGATTCCAGTCGTTTTGTTTCATAAAAATAGTCTATGATAGATCTTGTAGGGAGGAATCTAATGGACGAAGTACGAAAGGACTTAGAATTTTTCACAAATTTCCTGCATACAGAATTATTGATGTTACTTCAATCAGAGTGAAAATGCAGATTCGCTCTTGCAATGGCTTTCGAATCAGGGATTGGCTTACATTATTTGACTTTTAATGAAGTTGAGGAGCACTTCCTAAAATCAATATTGCTCACTATGCCAATTATAGAGTGAATCGTTACACATAGGAAAAAAAAACACCAAAGGATCATAATTATTATTATCTACACTATTGCAGTCTTTTTCTCTTGGTTTCCTTTTTTGTCAATTGCTTGTCACAGTATGCCAAATGTTTTTTTTTTTCAAGCTACTAGTCATTGATCTATCAATCATTTTCTCTTCATATCAAATCGCTTCCCCTTTATATCAACAATTGCTTTTCCTATTTACGCGCAGTGACAGTATTATAAACTTTGGGTTCGTATCTCGGTTGGTAGGTATAAAGGGAATCTAATTTGACAAAAGAGGAATTTGCTTTGAGAAATCTCACTAATGGTTGATAAATGGGAAAATCATTTGACATACGCGAAAAGCAATTATTGGCCAAAGACGAAAACCAAAAGAGAAAACAATTTTTTATAGATTTGGAGTGGGTACGAGTTCAAGCGAAGTAAGACATATTTGGCATCAAACAAGAAGTTCTTTTAAAAATCGAAAAGTTTCTTCAAGACCCTAAATCCAGGGAAACAAATTTATAATACACACTTCTCTTGTATAATAATAGGTCTTGGTAAAAGGAGCATCGACACCCTTCATAGGACCAGAACCATTCTGTGGCTTCGAAGATACTTTCTTCAAGGCAGAACTCCAAAAGAAAGAATAAAAACTGAGAGAAACCCATTGGAGGAACCTCTCAGGGTTGAGACAAGCCAAAAAACTTCTCGGAAATTTTAACCGAGAGAGGTCGAAGATACTCTTCAACCTCAGCAACGAACGTCTCAGAACATTGACGGGATTCCTAAAGGGACATTGTAAGCTCAAGTCACCTATTGCTCAACTGCGATGCGATAGAACTCAAAAGAAGTAATGTTCTGGGCCACCACCAGCTAGAGGCAGGGACTTACCCGAGCATGATCCTCTCAAAATCCTGAAGTTTTTCAAGGAAACGGACTTGGAGAGGGTGCTTCACTAAAGGGACTCCATACCAGGCGAAGCACAGTAGAGGGGATACAATAGATCTTTTAGGTCGCAGTAACTTGATCACCCCCAAAGATACAAATACAATACAAGATATATCACCACATTGCAGTTTATTATAGGTAAGCGCTGATAATATGTTGAATTACAATGTTGCTTGTGCTGCATGTTAACTTTATGTTAACAATGCTTGTCATGACATTAAGGCAGTTGGTGAAGATTCCGTATGGTGAAGTGACACCTTATTATGTCACCATAACGGTTATAAACTTTTAAACCAAATTAATGTTTAATGCCAGAATTATACAGTAAGCACAAGATGAATTTGACCAAATACCTGAAACTATACAGAGGTGATCCATTTTTTTTTTGAAATCATGGAGAAGGGCCATCATTTCCGAGAAAAAAGTTATGAATTTTGAAGGGGAACATCGTTCGGAGCCAAAAACTACCCCCCACTTCGACTTTTTAATTAGGTATCTCTAATTTTTATTGGGGATTATGATTCTTCATGAAACAATAAGAAACTTTTGTCTGAAGCATTTTTTCGTGGGATGCTAATTGCAAATTCCTTAAAATGTAATCCAAAAAACGATTTTTCGACATCTATTTATACTTTCTTGTGACTAATAAAATGACATCCGGGGGAGTATTGCTAGAAGCAAAATTTGTTTGTTTTAGAAAGATCCATCGGTTGGACATAAACACTACCCCCCCACCCCCAATCTGTAATGGTGACTTTGAAATTTGTATTGTGGTGGGGGCAGTGTTTTTATGTCCAAGCGATGGCGCTTTCCTTTCCAAACCAAACAACTTTTGCCTCTTGCCGTTATCCCCTGGTGGCCGTTTTAATCACAAGAAAGTAAATGGATATCGAAAAATCGGTGTCTGGATTGCACTTTAGGGGATAAGCATCATATGAAAAAATGCTTCAGACAAAAGTTTCTTATTGTTTCACACATAAAAAATGGGGGTTGCTATTTAAGACGTCATCGCCACCTCTAGGCAGGGGGTTGAGGGTGGGCGGCGTTTTTTCGCTCCAAACGATGCCCCTTCCCGATGATTAGAAAAAAAAGACTAAAAACTGATGACAATATTGAGTGCCATCTAACGGTTCGGGGTTTACCTAACACAATGTTTTAATACTTAGGTACATAATGGAAAAAAATCTTTTTGTTTACTTAACTCGACATAATAAAATGAAACTAGTTTCAAAATTTCATATTTATAACGCGTTATAACGTCAGCGGACAGATGTCGCTATGGCCGATGTCGCCAATTAAATGCATGTATTAAAAGTTTTCAATATTGTCGTTTAATAAGGTACTTATTTGATTTGATGGACCTAACAGTTTACCTGAATTATCATCAGAAATCAGCAAGAAACTCATAATTTAGATTTCTTACAACAGAGCAGCGTAATTAAAGGTATCCAGTTTTAAGAACTTCGGGATAATTATCTTCAGTTTACCACGGGTACTTTTTATTTATTTATTTTTTTTTCTTGGGGTATACGAGTATGTACATTGTTGCCGTAAAATGTGGGTCATGTTCTTGATTGCTATAAGGTATTATTTTTTATTATTATTTTTAATGTACTTTTAATCAGTTTATTAGTTACCTATCTATGTTTAAGTTTCCTTGTTTGGTTTTAACCGGTAAGGAAATAAATTATTATTATTATTTTGTCCTATTACTGACCTGACCTGACCTGACCTGACCTGACCTGACCTGACCTGACCTGACCTGACCTGACAAGTAATAGGATGAGAGATTCTCGAGAATAAAAATACATACATACAAGTTTTATTCTGAACCCTTTTTTCTTATAACTTTTTTTAAAGCTGTCAAATAATTCAAACTGTGCTGTAAAAACTGTAACGGTAACCGAGTAAGGGTATCAAAGGCTATCGTTACGTGCTCCTTCAACTTGAAACATACTTTAATACTTTTTTCCCAAAGTATAACTTTGTTTTCTAGAAGTCTACAACAGATAAGCGTGTTTACTGAGAACAGTGTTTTGCAAGTGTTTATTTATATTTATGTATTGACTTCTTTCTGAATTTCAGCTCTAATAAAACATATATGTACTTACCTCCATAATCATGCATTATATTTATTTTTTTATATATAGAAAAAAAACGAAAAGATTTCAATTTTTCCATATGAAGAAAATTCAGGTTCTTGTGTCGTTCAAATTGTTAAATGTTAAATTAATCCCTTTAATTCTTGTGTTGGATAATAAGTATTATGCTGGGAAGATTTAACGCCATAATTTTTTTATATAAGTTAAGTAATCATTATTTTATTTCAATTTATTCTTCTATTTATCAATCTATCTCGAGATCTATCTCTATCTATCTATTTTAATTGATTTAGGTAACTATACTCAGTAAAATTAATAAACCATTTTTTCCTTCTATTTTCCTGTTCAACGTCGGCCTATTTTCATGACCATCAGGGTCATACATCGAGGTAATGGAAGCAGTTTCACATCACGATCTGGAAATTTCCAAAAATAGCTTATTTCTCGGAGGTGGAGATCTTAAAGTGTCCAACACTTTTATAATTCACGGAACGGATGCTTAATTATTATTGTATAAATCATTTCCAGTCAAAATACATCTAAATTTAGTGTTTTGGATGAATTATGATAGTGCAAGTTAATACAAAAAAATGAAGTCAAATTATAGACGACATCTTGCTACTTCTCAAAACTTCACAACTCTTTTAGCTAAACCATCTGGATTTTTAAAAATTTTTTGGAAAAAGTAAATGTAAAAGAAAGAAAACTACGTTTATAACATAATTAAACTCTTTTTGAAAATTCAATAAAATCGAAACCTTTTGTTCAATAGTGTTCCAAATAATTTTCCTTGTACGAATAACTTATGTGTATCAGAAGGCAACGAATTTTTGAAGCGTCAGGCAACCAAGAGGGAACTACAAAAAAAAAACGGATGAAATATACAGAGGCTGTCTTCGAAAAATTATAGCCAAACATTAATGGCTGAGCTGATTCTTTCAGTCAAAATAACGCGAGTTTTCTTTATAAACCACCTTCCTTCATAAACCTTCTTCGTCCTTTTATAGAGTATGTTGAAGCTCGAAATAAAAATAAGAGTTTTTTCTTAGATTCCTACCTTAAACCCAGTGGCGGAGATGTAAGGGCACACCTCAATTCACAAATAGATATTATCCCAAAGTCGTGTTATTTTCACCAAAAGATTGATAATAAAGTCGGAGACACCCTGTATAAAAGCTGCAACTCACACTAAATCCTAGAGTTTTTATAACAAACTTTTGCTTTTCTTATGCCGTCATATTTATTTTCCATGTCATTCGGTATTAAGAAATTCAAAGAAAGTAAAAATCTAACGAGTTAATTTTTTCAAACTCATTTTTTTCCAAAAATAGAAAACGTTTTCGTTGGAATTACGTTAGTATGACGTCATATTGCCTGCCTTATGGTTTTTCGGTTAATGTTTTTTTTTAAGATGTCATTTGAAAGAAATTTGGATTTTTCAGTTCTATCAGCACATTTTAGCAACGACGAAGCTACCAAAAAAGTTCTTTTCAGATTACAAATCAGCATCAAATTCTCCCCAACTCTGACCAACCGACTCTGTATATCTCTCAACATGAAAAAAATTGCCGGTATTATGAGATAGATTTTGGAAACCCTGAATAGGTAGACAAGTTTGCTGAATAAACCAAAGGATTCTTCTACCATAAAATTACCATAAAAAACTTCTACAGGCTAAAACGTCTATTCATTTTTCAAAGAGGATTTCAACTTATTTCATATTTGCCATTCCAAATCGTAAATAGTCCTGGTACG